>CM062358.1:0-5000000 GCA_031216115.1 Senna siamea
GGCGAGGAGCTCTAGTTTCGAGTGCCCCTAATCTCGTGTAAAATATCGTGAGATTTTATAAGATATGTCCAGATGAGTGAACTAACGCCGACACTGCGAATTTTGAAAAATCCGATCTCCCCGAAAATTGAAATCCGTCGCCACGGCATCATCCGACGTCTGTTTTTCAATAACCGGATACCACTTCGAAGCCCTATGAGTCTAGTTTCCAATGCAATCAGCGTGACGCTAAAAGGCCTTCTGGCTAGGGAGATAGGATGAGATTCGTGCGGAAGGGTCGAAACGGGACTAAGTTTAGGGCCGAATTGAAATGGGCGCCAAGGCCTCAATTCACATCCGTTTTGTGCGGAAGACCTGCTGAATGAAAGGCGAGGGAGCCTAGTTTTGAGTGCCCCAGATCTCGTGCAAAATCTCGCGAGATTTGGGAAGATATGCCTAGATGAGTGACCTAAGGCTGACACCTGCGAATTTTTGAAAAATCCACGCGATCCTGCCCAAAAATTGATCTGGTCGCCACGGCCTCATCCGACGTATGTTATTCAATAACCGGATACCACTTCGAAGCCCTGTGAGTCTAGTTTCCAATGCAACTAGCGTGGCGCTAAAAGGCCTTCTGGCTATAGAGATAGGACGAGATTCGTGCGGAAGGGTCGAAATGGGACCAAGTTCAGGGCCGAATTGAAATGGGCGCCAAGGCCTCAATTCATGTCCGTTTTGCTTGAGACTGCCGCATGAAAGGCGAGGGAGTCTAGTTTCGAGTGCCCCAGATCTCGTGAAAAATCTCGCGAGATTTGGGATGATATGCCTAGATGAGTGACCTAAGGCTGACACCTGCGAATTTTTGACAAATCCACGCGATCCTGCCCGAAAGTTGAAATGGTCGCCACGGCCTCATCCGACGTCTATTTTTCAAGAACCGGATAGCACGTCGAAGCCCAGTGAGTCTAGTTTCCAATGCAACCAGCGTCGCACTAAAAGGCCTTACTTGCGGCTAGGAGATAGGACGAGATTCGTATGGAAGGGTCAAAACGGGACTAAGTTCAGGGCCGAATTGAAATGGGCGCCAAGGCCTCAATTCATGTCCGTTTTGTGCGCAGGACCTGCCGAATTAAAGGCGAGGGAGCCTAGTTTTGAGTACCCCAGATCCCGTGCAAAATGTCACGAGATTTGGGAAGATATGCCCAGATGAGTGACCTAAGGCTGACACCTCCGAATTTTTGAAAAATCTACGCGATCCTGCCCAAATATTGGCCCAGTAGCCACGGCCTCATCAGAAATCATTTTCAAGAAGCTTAGGATAACCCTGCGTCGAAGCCCTGTGAGTCTAGTTTCCAATGCAACTAGCATGTAGCTAAAAGGCCTTCTGGCTATAGAGATAGGACGAGATTCATACGGAATGGTCGAAATGGGACCAAGTTCAGGGCCGAATTGAAATGGGCGCCAAGGCCTCAATTCATGTCCGTTTTGTCTTGTGAGACTGCCGAATTAAAGGCGAGGGAGCCTAGTTTTGAGTGCCCCAGATCCCGGGCAAAATGTCACGAGATTTGGGAAGATATGCCCAGATGAGTGACCTAAGGCTGACACCTGCGAATTTTTGAAAAATCCACACGATCCTGCCCGAAAGTTGAAATGGTCGCCACGGCCTCATCCGACTTCTATTTTTCAAGAACCAGATAGCACGTCGAAGCCCAGTGAGTCTAGTTTCCAATGCAACCAGCGTCGCACTAAAAGGCCTTCTGGCAAGGGAGATAGGATGACATTCGTATGGAAGGGTCAAAACGGGACCAAGTTCAGGGCCGAATTGAAATGGGCGCCAAGGCCTCAATTCACGTCCGTTTTTTGCGCAGGACCTGCCGAATTAAAGGCGAGGGAGTCTAGTTCGAGTACCCCAAATCTCGTGAAAAATCTCGCGAGATTGTGGAAGATATGCCCAGATGAGAGAACTAACACTGACACCTGCGAATGTTTAAAAAATCCACGCGATCCTGCCCAAAAATTGATCTGGTCGCCACGGCCTCATCCGACGTCTGTTTTTCTACAACCGGATACCACGTCGAAGCCCTGTGAGTCTAGTTTCCAATGCAACCAGCGTGGCGCTAAAAGGCCTTCTGGCTATAGAGATAGAACGAGATTCGTCCAGAAGGGTCGAAACGGGACTAAGTTCAGGGCCGAATTGAAATAGGCGCCAAGGCCTCAATTCACGTCCGTTTTGTGCGCAGGACCTGCCGAATGAAAGGCGAGGGAGTTTAGTTCGAGTGCCCCAAATCTCGTGAAAAATCTCGCATGATTGTGGAAGATATGCCCAGATCAGTGAACTAACGCTGACACCTGCGAAGTTTTGAAAAATCCACGCGATCCTGCCCAAAAATTGATCTGGTCGCCACGGCCTCATCCGACGTCTGTTTTTCAATAACCGGATACCACTTCGAAGCCCTGTGAGTCTAGTTTCCAATGCAACTAGCGTGGCACTAAAAGGCCTTCTGGCTATAGAGATAGGAAGAGATTCGTACGGAAGGGTCGAAATGGGACCAAGTTCAGGGCCGAATTGAAATGGGCGCCAAGGCCTCAATTCATGTCCGTTTTGTGCGCAGGACCTGCCGCATGAAAGGCGAAGGAGTCTAGTTTCGAGTGCCCCAGATCTCGTGAAAAATCTCGCGAGATTTGGGATGATATGCCCAGATGAGTGACCTAAGGCTGACACCTGCGAATTTTTTAAAAATCCACGCGATCCTGCCCGAAAGTTGAAATGGTCGCCACGGCCTCATCCGACGTCTATTTTTCAAGAACCGGATAGCACGTCGAAGCCCAGTGAGTCTAGTTTCCAATGCAACCAGCGTCGCACTAAAAGGCCTTCTGGCTAGGGAGATAGGACGAGATTCATATGGAAGAGTCAAAACGGGACCAAGTTCAGGGCCGAATTGAAATGGGCGCCAAGGCCTCAATTCACGTCCGTTTTGTGCGCAGGACCTGCCGAATTAAAGGCGAGGGAGTCTAGTTCGAGTGCCCCAAATCGCGTGCAAAATCTCACGAGATTTGGGAAGATATGCCCAGATGAGTGACCTAAGGCTGACACCTATGAATTTTTGAAAAATCTACGCGATCCTGCCCAAAAATTGAACTGGTCGCCATAGCCTCATCCGAAGTCTGTTTTTCCAGAACTGGATAGCACGTCGAAGCCCTGTGAGTCTAGTTTCCAATGCAACTAGCGTGGCGCTAAAAGGCCTTCTGGCTATAGAGATAGGACGAGATTCGTGTGGAAGGGTCGAAATGGGACCAAGTTCAGGGCCAAATTGAAATGGGCGTCAAGGCCTCAATTCATGTCCGTTTTGTACGCAGGACCTGCCGAATGAAAGGCGAGGGAGTCTAGTTTCGAGTGCCCCAGATATCGTGCAAAATCTCGCGAGATTGTGGAAGATATGCCCAGATAAGTGAACTAACGCTGACACTTGTGAATTTTTGAAAAATCCACGCGATCCTGCCCGAAAATTGATCTGGTCGCCACGGCCTCATCCGACGTCTGTTTTTCAAGAACAGGATACCACTTCGAAGCCCGGTGAGTCTAGTTTCCAATGCAACTAGCGTCGCACTAAAAGGCCTTCTGGCTAGATAAATAGGACGAGATTCGTATGGAAGGATTAAAACGGGACCAAGTTCAGGGCCGAATTGAAATGGGCGCCAAGGCCTCAATTCACGTCCGTTTTGTGCGCAGGACCTGCCGAATTAAAGGCGAGGGAGCCTAGTTTCAAGTGCCAAAGATCTCGTGCAAAATCTCGCGAGATTGTGGAAGATATGCCCAGATGAGTGACCTAAGGCTGACACCTGCGAATTTTTTAAAAATCCACGCGATCCTCCCCGAAAGTTGAAATGGTCGTCACGGCCTCATCCGACGTCTATTTTTCAAGAACCGGATACCACGTCGAAGCCCAGTGAGTCTAGTTTCCAATGCAACCAGCGTCGCACTAAAAGACCTTCTGGCTAGGGAGACAGGACGAGATTCATATGGAAGGGTCAAAATGGGACCAAGTTCAGGGCCGAATTGAAATGGGCGCCAAGGCCTCAATTCACGTCCGTTTTGTCTGTGGGACTACGAATTAAAGGCGAGGGAGCCTAGTTTTGAGTGCCCCATATCTCGTGCAAAATCTCGCGAGATTTGGGAAGATATACCTAGATGAGTGACCTAAGGCTGACACCTGCGAATTTTTGAAAAATCCACACGATCCTGCCGGAAAATTGTACTGGTCGCCACGGCCTCATCCGACGTCTGTTTTTCAAGAACCAGATACCACGTCGAAGCCCAGTGAGTCTAGTTTCCAATGCAACTAGCGTCGCACTAAAAGGCCTTAAACGGCTAAATAGGACGAGATTCGTGATGGAAGGATTAAAACGGGACCAAGTTCATGTCGAATTGAAATGGCGCCAAGGCCTCAATTCACGCCCGCTTTTGTGGCAGACACTGCCGAATTAAAGGCGAGGGAGCCTAGTTTTGAGTGCCCCAGATCTCGTGCAAAATCTCGCGAGATTTAGGAAGATATGCCCAGATGAGTGACCTAAGGCTGACACCTGCGAATTTTTGAAAAATCCACGCGATCCTGTCCAAAAATTGAACTGGTCGCCACAGCCTCATCCGATGTTTGTTTTTCAAGAACCGGATAGCACGTCGAAGCCCTGTGAATCTAGTTTCCAATGCAACTAGTGTCGCACTAAAAGGCCTTCTGGCTATAGAGATAGGATGAGATTCGTGCGGAAGGGTCGAAATGGGACCAAGTTCAAGGCCGAATTGAAATGGGCGCCAAGGCCTCCATTCACGTCCATTTTGTGCGCAGGACCTGCCGAATGAAAGGCGAGGGAGTCTAGTTTCGAGTGCTCCATATCTCGTGCAAAATCTCACGAGATTGTGGAAGATATGCCCAGATGAGTGAACTAACGGTGACACCTATGAATTTTTGAAAAATCCACGCGATCCTTCCCGAAAATTGATCTGGTCGTGACGGCCTCATCCGACGTCTGTTTTTCAAGAACCGGATACCACTTCGAAGCCAGGTGAGTCTAGTTTCCAATGCAACAGCGTGGCACTAAAAGGCCTTCTGGCTAGGGAGATAGGACGAGATTCGTGCGGAAGGGTCGAAAAGGGACTAAGTTCAGGGCCGAATTGAAATGGGCGCCAAGGCCTCAATTCACGTCCGTTTTGTGCGCAGGACCTGCCGAATTAAAGGCGAGGGAGCCTAGTTTTGAGTGCCCCAGATCTCGTGCAAAATCTCGCGAGATTTGGGAAGATATTCCCAGATGAGTGACCTAAGACTGACACCTGTGAATTTTTGAAAAATCCACGCGATCCTGCCAAAAAATTGAACTGGTCGCCACAGCCTCATCCGAAGTCTGTTTTTCAAGAACCAGAAAGCACGTCGAAGCCCTGTGAGTCTAGTTTCCAATGCAACTAGCGTGGCGCTAAAAGGCCTTCTGGCTATAGAGATAGGATGAGATTCGTGCGGAAGGGTCGAAATGGGACCAAGTTCAGGGCCGAATTGAAATGGACGCCAAGGCCTCAATTCATGTCCGTTTTGTGCGCAGGACCTGCCGAATGAAAGGCGAGGGAGTCTAGTTTCGAGTGCCCCACATCTCGTGCAAAATCTCGCGAGATTTGGGAAGATATTCCCAGATGAGTGAACTAACGCTGACACCTGCGAATTTTTGAAAAATCCACGCGATCCTGCCCGAAAATTGAACTGGTCGCCACGGCCTCATCCGACGTCTGTTTTTCAAGAACCAGATACCACATCAAAGCCCTATGAGTCTGGTTTCCACTGCCACCACCGTGGCACTAAAAGGCCTTCTGACTGGGGAGATAGGACGAGATTCGTGCAAAAGGGTCGAAACGAGACTAAGTTCAGGGCCGAATTGAAATGGGCGCCAAGGCCTCAATTCACGTCCGTTTTATGCGCAGGACCTGCCGAATGAAAGGCGAGGGAGTCTAGTTTCGAGTGCCCTAGATCTCGTGCAAAATCTCGCGAGATTGTGGAAGATATGCCCAGATGAGTGAACTAACGCTGACACCTGCGAATTTTTGAAAAATCCACGCGATCCTGCCCGAAAATTGAACTAGTCGCCACGGCCTCATCCGACGTCTGTTTTTCAAGAACCGGATACCACGTCGAAGCCCAGTGAGTCTAGTTTCCAATGCAACTAGCGTCGCACTAAAAGGCCTTCTGGCTAGATAAATAGGACGAGATTCGTATCGAAGGATTAAAACGGGACCAAGTTCAGGGCCGAATTGAAATGGGCGCCAAGGCCTCAATTCACGTCCGTTTTGTGCGCAGGACCTGCCGAATTAAAGGCGAGGGAGCCTAGTTTTGAGTGCCCCAGATCTCGTGCAAAATCTCGCGAGATTTGGGAAGATATGCCCAGATGAGTGACCTAAGGCTGACACCTGCGAATTTTTGAAAAATCCACGCGATCCTGTCCAAAAATTGAACTGGTCGCCACAGCCTCATCCGACGTCTGTTTTTCAATAACCGGATACCACTTCGAAGCCCTGTGAGTCTAGTTTCCAATGCAATCAGCGTGGCGCTAAAAGGCCTTCTGGGTAGGGAGATAGGACGAGATTCGTATGGAAGGGTCAAAACGGGACCAAGTTCAGGGCCGAATTGAAATGGGCGCCAAGGCCTCAATTCACGTCCGTTTTGTGCGCAGGACCTGCCGAATGAAAGGCGAGGGAGTCTAGTTCGAGTGCCCCAAATCTCGTGAAAAATCTCGCGAGATTATGGAAGATATGCCCAGATGAGTGAACTAACGCTGACACCTGCGAATTTTTGAAAAATCCACGCAATCCTGCCCAAAAATTGATCTGGTCGCCACGGCTTCATCCGACGTCTGTTTTTCAATAACCGGATACCACTTCGAAGCCCTATGAGTCTAGTTTCCAATGCAATCAGCGTGACGCTAAAAGGCCTTCTGGCTAGGGAGATAGGATGAGATTCGTGCGGAAGGGTCGAAACGGGACTAAGTTTAGGGCCGAATTGAAATGGGCGCCAAGGCCTCAATTCACATCCGTTTTGTGCGGAAGACCTGCTGAATGAAAGGCGAGGGAGCCTAGTTTTGAGTGCCCCAGATCTCGTGCAAAATCTCGCGAGATTTGGGAAGATATGCCTAGATGAGTGACCTAAGGCTGACACCTGCGAATTTTTGAAAAATCCACGCGATCCTGCCCAAAAATTGATCTGGTCGCCACGGCCTCATCCGACGTATGTTATTCAATAACCGGATACCACTTCGAAGCCCTGTGAGTCTAGTTTCCAATGCAACTAGCGTGGCGCTAAAAGGCCTTCTGGCTATAGAGATAGGACGAGATTCGTGCGGAAGGGTCGAAATGGGACCAAGTTCAGGGCCGAATTGAAATGGGCGCCAAGGCCTCAATTCATGTCCGTTTGGTGCGCAGGACCTGCCGCATGAAAGGCGAGGGAGTCTAGTTTCGAGTGCCCCATATCTCATGCAAAATCTCACGAGATTGTGGAAGATATGCCCAGATGAGTGAACTAACGCTGACACCTGCGAATTTTTGAAAAATCCACGCGATCCTGCCCGAAAATTGAAATGGTCGCCACGGCCTCATCCGACGTCTATTTTTCAAGAACCGGATACCACGTCGAAGCCCCGTGAGTCTAGTTTCCAATGAGACCAGCGTCGCGCAAAAAGGCCTTCTGGCTAGGAAGATAGGACGAGATTCGTACGAAAGGGTCGAAACAGGACCAAGTTCAAGGCCGAATTGAAATGGGGGCCAAGGCCTCATCCGACGACCGTTGTGCACCCAAATACTGCCGAAATAAAGGCGAGGGAGTCTAGTTTTGTGTGCCCTTGATCTCGCGCAAAATCTCGCGAGATTTTGGATGATATGCCCAGATGAGTGAACTCACGCTGACACCTGCGAATTTTTGAAAATTCCACGCGATCCTGCCAAAAAATTGAACTGGTCGCTACGGCCTCATCCAACGTCTGTTTTTCAAGACCCGGACACCACGTCGAAGCCCTGTGAGTCTAGCTTCCAGTGCAACTGGCATCGCGCTAAAATGGCTTCTGGCTATGGAGATAGGACGAGATTCGTGCGGAAGGATCGAAATGGGACCAAGTTTAGGGCTGAATTGAAATGGGCGCCAAGGCCTCAATTCACGTCCGTTTTGTGCGCAGGACCTGCCGAATTAAAGGCGAGGGAGCCTAGTTTTGAGTGCCCTAGATTGCGTGCAAAATCTCGCAAGATTGTGGAAGATATGCCAAGATGAGTGACCTAAGACTGACACCTGCGAATTTTTGAAAAATCCACGCGATCCTGCCTGAAAATTGATATGGTCGCCACGGCCTCATCCGACGTCTGTTTTTCAAGAACCGGATACCACGTTGAAGCCCTGTGAGTCTAATTTCCAATGCAACCACCGTGGTGCTAAAAGGCCTTCTGGCTAGGGAGATAGGACGTGATTCGTGCGGAAGGGTTGAAACAGGACTAAGTTCAGGGCCGAATTGAAATGGGCGCCAAGGCCTCAATTCACGTCCGTTTTGTGCGCAGGACCTGCCGAATGAAAGGCGAGGGAGTCTACTTTCGAGTGCCCCAGATCTCATGCAAAATCTCGCGAGATTGTGGAAGATATGCCAAGATGAGTGACCTAAGGCTGACACTTACGAATTTTTGAAAAATCCACGCGATCCTGCCCAAAAATTGAACTGGTCGCCACGGCCTCATTCGACGTCTATTTTTCAAGAACCGGATACCACATCGAAGCCCTGTGAGTCTAGTTTCCAATGCAACTAGCGTCGCGCTAAAAGGCCTTCTGTCTAGGGAGATAGGACGAGATTCGTGCGGAAGGTTCAAAACGGGACTAAGTTCAGGGCCGAATTAAAATGGGCGCCAAGGCTGAATTCACGTCCGTTTTATGCGCAGGACCTGCCGAATGAAAGGCGAGGGAGTATAGTTTCGAGTGCCCCAGATCTCGTGCAAAATCTCGTGAGATTGTGGAAGATATGCCCAGATGAGTGAACTAACAATGACACCTGTCAATTTTTGAAAACTCCACGCGATCCTGCCCAAAAATTGATCTGGTCGCCACAGCCTCATCCGACATCTGTTTTTCAATAACCGGATACCACGTCAAAGCCCTGTGAGTCTAGTTTCCAATGCAACTAGTGTCGCGCTAAAAGACCTTCTGGCTAGGGAGATAGGACGAGATTCGTGCGGAAGGGTCAAAACGGGACTAAGTTCAGGGCCGAATTGAAATGGGCGCCAAGGCCTCAATTCACTTCCGTTTTGTGCGCAGGACTGGCCAAATTAAAGGCGAGGGAGCCTAGTTTTGAGTGCCCTAGATCTCGTGCAAAATCTCACGAGATTTGGGAAGATATGCCCAGATGAGTGACCTAAGGCTGACACCTGCGAATTTTTGAAAAATCCACGCGATCCTGCCTGAAAATTGAAATGGTCGCCACGGCCTCATCCGACGTCTATTTTTCAATAACCGGATACCACGTCGAAGCCCCGTGAATCTAGTTTCCAATGCAACCAGCGTCGCGCTAAAAGGCCTTCTGGCTAGGAAGATAGGACGAGATTTGTACGGAAGGGTTGAAACAGGTCCAAGTGCAAGGCCGAATTGAAATGGGGGCCAAGGCCTCATCGGCGGCCAGATTATGCGACCAGAACTGCCGAAATAAAGGCGAGGGAGTCTAGTTTCGAGTGCCCTGATCTCGTACAAAATCTCGCGAGATTTTGGAGGATATGCCCTGATGAGTGAACTCACGCTGACACCTGTGAATTTTTGAAAACTCCACGCGATCCTGCCCAAAAATTGATCTGGTCGCCACAGCCTCATCCGACGTCTGTTTTTCATGAACCGGATACCACGTCGAAGCCCTGTGAGTCTAGTTTCCAATGCAACTAGCGTCGCACTAAAAGGCCTTCTGGCTAGGGAGATAGGACAAGATTCGTACGGAAGGGTCAAAACGGGACTAAGTTCAGGGCCGAATTGAAATGGGCACCAAGGCTGAATTCACGTCCGTTTTGTGCGCAGGACCTGCCGAATGAAAGGCGAGGGAGTCTAGTTTTGAGTGCCCTAGATCTCGTGCAAAATCTCGCGAGATTGTGGAAGATATGCCCAGATGAGTGAACTAACGCTGACACCTGCGAATTTTTGAAAAATCCACGCGATCCTGCCCAAAAATTAATCTGGTCGCCACAGCCTCATCCGACATCTGTTTTTCAATAACCGGATACCACGTCGAAGCCCTGTGAGTCTAGTTTCCAATGCAACTAGCGTCGCGCTAAAAGGCCTTCTGGCTAGGGAGATAGGACCAGATTCGTGCGGAAGGGTCGAAACGGGACTAAGTTCAGGGCCGAATTGAAATGGGCGCCAAGGCCTCAATTCACTTCCGTTTTGTGCGCAGGACTTGCCAAATTAAAGGCGAGGGAGTCTAGTTTTGAGTGCCCTAGATCTCGTGCAAAATCTCATGAGATTTGGGAAGATATGCCCAGATGAGTGACCTAAGGCTGACACCTGCAAATTTTTGAAAAATCCACGCGATCCTGCCTGAAAATTGAAATGGTCGCCACGGCCTCATCCGACGTCTATTTTTCAACAACCGGATACCACGTAGAAGCCCTGTGAGTCTAGCTTCCAATTAAACCAGCGTCGCGCTAAAAGGCCTTCTGGCTAGGAAGTTAGGACGAGATTTGTACGGAAGGGTCGAAACAGGTCCAAGTGCAAGGCCGAATTGAAATGGGGGCCAAGGCCTCATCTGACGACCGTTGTACGACCAGGAACTGCCGAAATAAAGGCGAGGGAGTCTAGTTTTGAGTGCCCCAAATCTCGTGCAAAATCTCGCGAGATTTGGGAAGATATGCCCAGATGAGTGAACTAACACTGACACCTGCGAATTTTTCAAAAAATCCACGCGATCCTGCCCAAAAATTGATCTGGTCACCCCGACCTCATCTGACGTCTGTTTTTCAAGAACCGGATACCACGTCGAAGCCCTGTGAGAGTAGTTTCCAATACAACTAGCGTCGCGCTAAAAGGCCTTCTGGCTAGGGAGATAGGACGAGATTCATGCGGAAGGGTCAAAACGGCACTAAGTTCAGGGCCGAATTGAAATGGGCGCCAAGGCCTCAATTCACGTCCGTTTTGTGCGCAGGACCTGCCGAATGAAAGGCGAGGGAGCCTAGTTTTGAGTGCCCCAGATCTCGTGCAAAATCTCGCGAGATTTGGGAAGATATGCCCAGATGAGTGAACTAACGCTGATACCTGCGAATTTTTGAATAATCCACACGATCCTGCCTGAAAATTGATTTGTTCGCCACGGCCTCATCCGACGTCTGTTTTTCAAGAACCAGATACCACGTCGAAGCCCTGTGAGTCTAGTTTCCAATGAAACCAGCGTCGCGCTAAAAGGCCTTATGGCAAGGGAGATAGGACGAGATTCGTGCGGAAGGGTAAAAACAGGACTAAGTTCAGGGCCGAATTGAAATGGGCGCCAAGGCCTCAATTCACGTCCGTTTTGTGCGCAGGACCTGCCGAATGAAAGGCAAGGGAGTCTAGTTTTGAGTGCCCCAGATCTCGTGTAAAATCTTGCGAGATTTGGGAAGATATGCCCAGATGAGTGAACTAACGCTGACACCTGCGAATTTTTGAAAAATCCACGCGATCCTGTCCGAAAATTGAAATGGTCGCCACGGCCTCATCCGACGTCTATTTTTTAAGAACCGGATACCACGTCGAAGCCCCGTGAATCTAGTTTCCAATGCAACCAGCGTCGCGCTAAAAGGCCTTCTGGCTAGGAAGATAGGACGAGATTTGTACGGAAGCGTTGAAACAGGTCCAAGTGCAAGGCCGAATTGAAATGGGGGCCAAGGCCTCATCTGACGACCGTTGTATGACCAGGAACTGCCGAAATAAAGGCGAGGGAGTCTAGTTTCGAGTGCCCTGATCTCGTACAAAATCTCGCGAGATTTTGGAGGATATGCCCTGATGAGTGAACTAACACTGACACCTGCGAATTTTTGAAAAATCCACGCGATCCTTCGTGAAAATTGATCTGGTCGCCACGACCTCATCCGACGTCTGTTTTTCAAGAACCGGATACCACGTCGAAGCCCTATGAGAGTAGTTTCCAATGCAACTAGCGTCGCGCTAAAAGGCCTTCTGGCTAGGGAGATAGGACGAGATTCGTGCGAAAGGGTCAAAACGGGACTAAGTTCAGGGCCGAATTGAAATGGGCGCCAAGGCCTCAATTCACGTCCGTTTTGTGTGCAGGACCTGCCGAATGAAAGGCGAGGGAGTCTATTTTTGAGTGCCCCAGATCTCATGCAAAATCTCGCGAGATTTGGGAAGATATGCCCAGATGAGTGAACTAACGCTGACACCTGCGAATTTTTGAAAAATCCACGCGATCCTGCCTGAAAATTTGTCTGGTTGCCACGACCTCATCCGACGTCTGTTTTTCAAGAACCGGATACCACGTCGAAACCCTGTGAGAGTAGTTTCCAATGCAACTAGCGTCGCGCTAAAAGGCCTTCTGGCTAGGGAGATAGGACGAGATTCGTGCGGAAGGGTCAAAACGGGACTAAGTTCAGCGCCGAATTGAAATGGGCGCCAAGGCCTCAATTCACGTCCGTTTTGTGCGCAGGACCTGCCGAATGAAAGGCGAGGGAGTCTAGTTTTGAGTGCCCCAGATCTCGTGCAAAATCTCGCGAGATTTGGGAAGATATGCCCAGATGAGTGAACTAACGCTGACACTTGTGAATTTTTGAAAAATCCACGCGATCCTGCCTGAAAATTGATCTGGTCACCCCGACCTCATCTGACGTCTATTTTTCAAGAACCGGATACCACGTCGAAGCCCTGTGAGAGTAGTTTCCAATACAACTAGCATTGCGCTAAAGGGCCTTCTGGCTAGGGAGATAGGACAAGATTCGTGCAGAAGGGTCAAAACGGGACTAAGTTCAGGGCCGAATTGAAATGGGCGCCAAGGCCTCAATTCACGTCCGTTTTGTGCGCAGGACCTGCCGAATGAAAGGCGAGGGAGTCTAGTTTTGAGTGCCCCAGATCTCATGCAAAATCTCGCGAGATTTGGGAAGATATGCCCAGATGAGTGAACTAACGCTGACACCTGCGAATTTTTGAAAAATCCACGCGATCCTACGTGAAAATTTGTCTGGTTGCCACGACCTCATCCGACGTCTGTTTTTCAAGAACCGGATACCACGTCGAAACCCTGTGAGAGTAGTTTCCAATGCAACTAGCGTCGCGCTAAAAGGCCTTCTGGCTAGGGAGATAGGACGAGATTCGTGCGGAAGGGTCAAAACAAGACTAAGTTCAGGGCCGAATTGAAATGGGCGCCAAGGCCTCAATTCACGTCCGTTTTGTGCGCAGGACCTGTCGAATGAAAGGCGAGGGAGTCTAGTTTTGAGTGCCCCAGATCCCATGCAAAATCTCGTGAGATTTGGGAAGATATGCCCAGATGAGTGAACTAACACTGACACCTGCGAATTTTTGAAAAATCCACGCGATCCTTCGTGAAAATTGATCTGGTCGCCACGACCTCATCCGACGTCTGTTTTTCAAGAACCGGATACCACGTCGAAGCCCTATGAGAGTAGTTTCCAATGCAACTAACGTCGCGCTAAAAGGCCTTCTGGCTAGGGAGATAGGACGAGATTCGTGCGGAAGGGTCAAAACAAGACTAAGTTCAGGGCCGAATTGAAATGGGCGCCAAGGCCTCAATTCACGTCCGTTTTGTGCGCAGGACCTGCCGAATGAAAGGCGAGGGAGTCTATTTTTGAGTGCCCCAGATCTCGTGCAAAATCTCGCGAGATTTGGGAAGATATGCCCAGATGAGTGAACTAACGCTGACACCTGCGAATTTTTGAAAAATCCACGCGATCCTGCCTGAAAATTGATCTGGTCGCCACGACCTCATCCGACGTCTGTTTTTCAAGAACCGGATACCACGTCGAAGCCCTGTGAGAGTAGTTTCCAATGCAACTAGCGTCGCGCTAAAAGGCCTTCTGGCTAGGGAGATAGGACGAGATTCGTGCGGAAGGGTCAAAACAAGACTAAGTTCAGGGCCGAATTGAAATGGGCGCCAAGGCCTCAATTCACGTCCGTTTTGTCTTGAGACTGTCGAATGAAAGGCGAGGGAGTCTAGTTTTGAGTGCCCCCGATCCCATGCAAAATCTCGTGAGATTTGGGAAGATATGCCCAGATGAGTGAACTAACGCTGACACCTGCAAATTTTTGAAAAATCCACGCGATCCTTCGTGAAAATTGATCTGGTCGCCACGACCTCATCCGACGTCTGTTTTTCAAGAACCGGATACCACGTCGAAGCCCTATGAGAGTAGTTTCCAATGCAACTAGCGTCGTGCTAAAAGGCCTTCTGGCTAGGGAGATAGGACGAGATTCGTGCGAAGGGTCGAAACGGGACTAAGTTCAGGGCCGAATTGAAATGGGCGCCAAGGCCTCAATTCACGTCCGTTTTGTGCGCAGGACCTGCCGAATGAAAGGCGAGGGAGTCTATTTTTGAGTGCCCCAGATCTCGTGCAAAATCTCGCGAGATTTGGGAAGATATGCCCAGATGAGTGAACTAACACTGACACCTTCGAATTTTTGAAAAATCCACGCGATCCTGCCTGAAAATTGATCTGGTCGCCACGACCTCATCCGACGTCTGTTTTTCAAGAACCGGATACCACGTCGAAGCCCTGTGAGAGTAGTTTCCAATGCAACTAGCGTCGCGCTAAAAGGCCTTCTGGCTAGGGAGATAGGACGAGATTCGTGCGGAAGGGTCAAAACAAGACTAAGTTCAGGGCCGAATTGAAATGGGCGACAAGGCCTCAATTCACGTCCGTTTTGTGCGCAGGACCTGCCGAATGAAAGGCGAGGGAGTCTATTTTTGAGTGCCCCAGATCTCGTGCAAAATCTCGCGAGATTTGGGAAGATATGCCCAGATGAGTGAACTAACGCTGACACCTGCGAATTTTTGAAAAATCCACGCGATCTTGCCCAAAAATTGAAATGGTCGCCACGACCTCATCCGACGTCTGTTTTTCAAGAACCGGATACCACGTCGAAGCCCTGTGAGAGTAGTTTCCAATGCAACTAGCGTCGCGCTAAAAGGCCTTCTGGCTAGGGAGATAGGACGAGATTCGTGCGGAAGGGTCAAAACAAGACTAAGTTCAGGGCCGAATTGAAATGGGCGCCAAGGCCTCAATTCACGTCCGTTTTGTGCGCAGGACCTGTCGAATGAAAGGCGAGGGAGTCTAGTTTTGATTGCCCCCGATCCCATGCAAAATCTCGTGAGATTTGGGAAGATATGCCCAGATGAGTGAACTAACGCTGACACCTGCAAATTTTTGAAAAATCCACGCGATCCTTCGTGAAAATTGATCTGGTCGCCACGACCTCATCCGACGTCTGTTTTTCAAGAACCGGATACCACGTCGAAGCCCTATGAGAGTAGTTTCCAATGCAACTAGCGTCGTGCTAAAAGGCCTTCTGGCTAGGGAGATAGGACGAGATTCGTGCGAAGGGTCGAAACGGGACTAAGTTCAGGGCCGAATTGAAATGGGCGCCAAGGCCTCAATTCACGTCCGTTTTGTGCGCAGGACCTGCCGAATGAAAGGCGAGGGAGTCTATTTTTGAGTGCCCCAGATCTCGTGCAAAATCTCGCGAGATTTGGGAAGATATGCCCAGATGAGTGAACTAACGCTGACACCTTTGAATTTTTGAAAAATCCACGCGATCCTGCCTGAAAATTGATCTGGTCGCCACGACCTCATCCGACGTCTGTTTTTCAAGAACCGGATACCACGTCGAAGCCCTGTGAGAGTAGTTTCCAATGCAACTAGCGTCGCGCTAAAAGGCCTTCTGGCTAGGGAGATAGGACGAGATTCGTGCGGAAGGGTCAAAACAAGACTAAGTTCAGGGCCGAATTGAAATGGGCGACAAGGCCTCAATTCACGTCCGTTTTGTCTTGAGACTGCCGAATGAAAGGCGAGGGAGTCTAGTTTTGAGTGCCCCAGATCTCGTGCAAAATCTTGCGAGATTTGGGTAGATATGCCCAGATGAGTGAACTATCGCTGACACCTGCGAATTTTTGAAAAATCCACGCGATCCTGCCCAAAAATTGAAATGGTCGCCACGGCCTCATCCGACTTCTGTTTTTCAAGAACCAGATACCACGGCGAAGCCCTGTGAGTCTAGTTTCCAATGCAACTAGCATCGCGCTAAAAGGCCTTCTGGCTAGGGAGATAGGACGTGATTCGTATGGAAGGGTCGAAGCAGGACTAAGTTCAGGGCCGAATTGAAATGGGCGCCAAGGCCTCAATTCACGTCCGTTTTGTGCGCAGGGCCTGCCGAATGAAAGGCGAGGGAGCCTAGTTTTGAGTACCCCAGATCTCGTGCAAAATCTCGTGAGATTTGGGAAGATATGCCCAGATGAGTGAACTAACGCTGACACCTGCGAATTTTTGAAAAATCCACGCGATCTTGCCCAAAAATTGAAATGGTCGCCACGGCCTCATCCGACGTCTGTTTTTCAAGAACCGGATACCACGTCGAAGCCCTGTGAGAGTAGTTTCCAATGCAACTAGCGTCGCGCTAAAAGGCCTTCTGGCTAGGGAGATAGGATGAGATTCGTGCGGAAGGGTCAAAACGGGACTAAGTTCAGGGCCGAATTGAAATGGGCGCCAAGGCCTCAATTCACGTCCATTTTGTGCGCAGGACCTGCCGAATGAAAGGCGAGGGAGTCTAGTTTTGAGTGCCCCAGATCTCGTGCAAAATCTCGCGAGATTGTGGAAGATATGCCCAGATGAGTGACCTAACGCTGACACCTGGGAATTTTTGAAAAATCCACGCGATCCTGCCTGAAAATTGATCTGGTCGCCACGACCTCATCCGACGTCTGTTTTTCAAGAACCGGATACCACGTCGAAGCCCTGTGAGAGTAGTTTCCAATGCAACTAGCGTCGCGCTGAAAGGCCTTCTGGCTAGGGAGATAGGACGAGATTCGTGCGGAAGGGTCGAAACGGGACTAAGTTCAGGGATGAATTGAAATGGGCGCCAAGGCCTCAATTCACGTCCGTTTTGTGCGCAGGACCTGCCGAATGAAAGGCGAGGGAGTCTATTTTTGAGTGCCCCAGATCTCGTGCAAAATCTCGCGAGATTTGGGAAGATATGCCCAGATGAGTGAACTAACGCTGACACCTGTGAATTTTTGAAAAATCCACGCGATCCTGCCTGAAAATTGATCTGGTCGCCACGACCTCATCCGACGTCTGTTTTTCAAGAACCGGATACCACGTCGAAGCCCTGTGAGAGTAGTTTCCAATGCAACTAGCGTCGCGCTAAAAGGCCTTCTGGCTAGGGAGATAGGACAAGATTCATGCAGAAGGGTCAAAACGGGACTAAGTTCAGGGCCGAATTGAAATGGGCGCCAAGGCCTCAATTCACGTCCGTTTTGTGCGCCAGACTGCCGAATGAAAGGCGAGGGAGTCTAGTTTTGAGTGCCCCAGATCTCATGCAAAATCTCGCGAGATTTGGGAAGATATGCCCAGATGAGTGAACTAACGCTGACACTTGCGAATTTTTGAAAAATCCACGCGATCCTGCGTGAAAATTTGTCTGGTTGCCACGACCTCATCCGACGTCTGTTTTTCAAGAACCGGATACCACGTCGAAACCCTGTGAGAGTAGTTTCCAATGCAACTAGCGTCGCGCTAAAAGGCCTTCTGGCTAGGGAGATAGGACGAGATTCGTGCGGAAGGGTCAAAACAATACTAAGTTCAGGGCCGAATTGAAATGGGCGCCAAGGCCTCAATTCACGTCCGTTTTGTGCGCAGGACCTGCCGAATGAAAGGCGAGGGAGTCTAGTTTTGAGTGCCCCAGATCTCGTGCAAAATCTCGCGAGATTTGGGAAGATATGCCCAGATGAGTGAACTAACGCTGACACCTGCGAATTTTTGAAAAATCCACGCGATCCTGCCCGAAAATTGATCTGGTCGCCACGGCCTCATCCGACGTCTGTTTTTCAAGAACCGGATACCACGTCGAAGCCCTGTGAGAGTAGTTTCCAATGCAACTAGCGTCGCGCTAAAAGACCTTCTGGATAGGGAGATAGGACGTGATTTGTATGGAAGGGTCGAAACGGGACTAAGTTCAGGGCCGAATTGAAATGGGCGCCAAGGCCTCAATTCACGTCCGTTTTGTGCGCAGGACCTGCCGAATGAAAGGCGAGGGAGTCTAGTTTTGAGTGCCCCAGATCTCGTGCAAAATCTTGCGAGATTTGGGTAGATATGCCCAGATGAGTGAACTATCGCTGACACCTGCGAATTTTTGAAAAATCCACACGATCCTGCCCAAAAATTGAAATGGTCGCCACGGCCTCATCCGACGTCTGTTTTTCAAGAACCAGATACCACGTCGAAGCCCTGTGAGTCTAGTTTCCAATGCAACTAGCATCGCACTAAAAGGCCTTCTGGCTAGGGAGATAGGACGTGATTCGTATGGAAGGGTCGAAGCAGGACTAAGTTCAGGGCCGAATTGAAATGGGCGACAAGGCCTCAATTCATGTCCGTTTTGTGCGCAGGACCTGCCGAATTAAAGGCGAGGGAGCCTAGTTTTGAGTGCCCCAGATCTCGTGCAAAATCTCGCGAGATTTGGGAAGATATGCCCAGATGAGTGAACTAACGCTGACACCTGCGAATTTTTGAAAACTCCACGCGATCGTGCCCAAAAATTGAACTAGTCGCCACAGCCTCATCCGACGTCTGTTTTTCAAGAACCGGATACCAAGTTGAAACCCTGTGAGTCTAGTTTCCAATGCAACTAGCGTCGCGCTAAAAGGCCTTCTGGTTAGG
The DNA here is from genome assembly GCA_031216115.1 of Senna siamea. Lineage (NCBI taxonomy): Eukaryota > Viridiplantae > Streptophyta > Magnoliopsida > Fabales > Fabaceae > Senna > Senna siamea. The sequence goes on from CM062358.1 coordinate 18,884, forward strand.
GAGATAGGACGAGATTCGTGCGGAAGGGTCGAAACCGGACTAAGTTCAGGGCCGAATTGAAATGGGCGCCAAGGCCTCAATTCACGTCCGTTTTGTGCGCAGGGCCTGCCGAATGAAAGGCGAGGGAGCCTAGTTTTGACTCCCCAGATCTCGTGCAAAATCTCGTGAGATTTGGGAAGATATGCCCAGATGAGTGACCTAACGCTGACACCTGGGAATTTTTGAAAAATCCACGCGATCCTGCCTGAAAATTGATCTGGTCGCCACGACCTCATCCGACGTCTGTTTTTCAAGAACCGGATACCACGTCGAAGCCCTGTGAGAGTAGTTTCCAATGCAACTAGCGTCGCGCTGAAAGGCCTTCTGGCTAGGGAGATAGGACGAGATTCGTGCGGAAGGGTCGAAACGGGACTAAGTTCAGGGATGAATTGAAATGGGCGCCAAGGCCTCAATTCACGTCCGTTTTGTGCGCAGGACCTGCCGAATGAAAGGCGAGGGAGTCTATTTTTGAGTCCCCCAGATCTCGTGCAAAATCTCGCGAGATTTGGGAAGATATGCCCAGATGAGTGAACTAACGCTGACACCTGTGAATTTTTGAAAAATCCACGCGATCCTGCCTGAAAATTGATCTGGTCGCCACGACCTCATCCGACGTCTGTTTTTAAGAACCGGATACCACGTCGAAGCCCTGTGAGAGTAGTTTCCAATGCAACTAGCGTCGCGCTAAAAGGCCTTCTGGCTAGGGAGATAGGACAAGATTCGTGCAGAAGGGTCAAAACGGGACTAAGTTCGTGTAGATTGAAATGGGCGCCAAGGCCTCAATTCACGCGTCCGTTTTGTCTTGAGACTGCCGAATGAAAGGCGAGGGAGTCTAGTTTTGAGTGCCCCAGATCTCATGCAAAATCTCGCGAGATTTGGGAAGATATGCCCAGATGAGTGAACTAACGCTGACACTTGCGAATTTTTGAAAAATCCACGCGATCCTGCGTGAAAATTTGTCTGGTTGCCACGACCTCATCCGACGTCTATTTTTCAAGAACCGGATACCACGTCAAAGCCCTGTGAATCTAGTTTCCAATGCAACCACCGTGGCGCTAAAAGGCCTTCTGGCTTGGGAGATAGGACGAGATTCGTACGGAAGGGTCGAAACGGTACCAAGTCCAGGGCCAAATTGAAATGGGCGAGAAGGCCTCAATTCACGTCCGTTTTGTGCGCAGGACCTGCCGAATGAAAGGCGAGGGAGTCTAGTTTTGAGTGCCCCAGATCTCGTGCAAAATCTCGCGAGATTTGGGTAGATATGCCCAGATGAGTGAACTATCGCTGACACCTGCGAATTTTTGAAAAATCCATGCGATCCTGCCCAAAAATTGAAATGGTCGCCACGGCCTCATCCGACGTCTGTTTTTCAAGAACCAGATACCACGTCGAAGCCCTGTGAGTCTAGTTTCCAATGCAACTAGCATCGCGCTAAAAGGCCTTCTGGCTAGGGAGATAGGATGAGATTCGTGCGGAAGGGTCGAAACAGGACCAAGTTCAGGGCCGAATTGAAATGGGCGCCAAGGCCTCAATTCACGTCCGTTTTGTGCGCAGGACCTGCCGAATGAAAGGAGAGGGAGTCTAGTTTCGAGTGCCCCAGATCTCGCGTAAAATCTCGTGAGATTGTGGAAGATATGCCGAGATGAGTGAACTAATGCTGACACCTGCGAATTTTTGAAAACTCCACGCGATCGTGCCAAAAAATTTTGAAATGGTCACCACGGCCTCATCCGACGTCTGTTTTTCAAGAACTGGATACCACGTCGAAGCCCTGTGAGTCTAGTTTCCAATGCAACCACCGTGGCGCTAAAAGGCTTTCTAGCTAGGGAGATAGGACGAGATTCATGCGAAAGGGTCGAAACGGGACTAAGTTCAGGGCCGAATTGAAATGGGCGCCAAGGCCTCAATTCACGTCCGTTTTGTGCCCAGGACCTGCCGAATGAAAGGCGAGGGAGTCTAGTTTCGAGTGCCCCAGATCTCGTGCAAAATCTCGCAAGATTGTCGAAGATATGCCCAGATGAGTGAACTAACGCTGACACCTACGAATTTTTGAAAACTCCACTCGATCGTGCCCAAAAATTGAACTGGTCGCCACAGCCTCATCCGACGTCTGTTTTTCAGGAACCGGATACCACGTCGAAGCCCTGTGAGTCTAGTTTCCAATGCAACTAGCGTCGTGCTGAAAGGCCTTCTAGCTAGGGAGATAGGACGAGATACATGCGGAAGGATCGAAACGGGACTAAGTTTAGGGCCGAATTGAAATGGGCGCCAAGGCCTCAATTCACGTCCGTTTTGTGCGCAGGACCTGCCGAATGAAAGGCGAGGGAGTCTAGTTTCGAGTGCCCCAGATCTCGTGCAAAATCTCGCGAGATTGTGGAAGATATGCCCAGATGAGTGAACTAACGCTGACACCTGCGAATTTTGGAAAACTCCACGCGATAGTGCCCAAAAATTGAACTGGTCGCCACAGCCTCATCCGACGTCTGTTTTTCAAGAACCGGATACCACGTCGAAGCCCTGGGAGTATAGTTTCCAATGAAACCAGCGTCGCACTGAAAGGCCTTCTTACTAGGGAGATAGGACGAGATTCGTGCGGAAGGGTCGAAACAGGACCAAGTTCAGGGCCGAATTGAAATGGGCGCCAAGGCCTCATCCGACGACCGTTGTGCGCCCAGGAGCTGCCGAAATAAAGGCGAGGGAGTCTAGTTTCGAGTGCCCCTAATCTCATGCAAAATCTCGTGAGATTTTGGAATATAAGCCCAGATGAGTGAACTCACGCTGACACCTGCGAATTTTGGAAAATTCCACGCGATCCTGGCCGAAAATTGAACTGGTCGCCACGGCCTCATCCGACGTCTGTTTTTCAAGAACCGGATACCACGTCGAAGCCCTGTGAGTCTAGTTTCCAATGAAACCAGCGTCGTACTAAAAGGCCTTCTGGCTAGGGAGATAGGACGAGATTCTTGCGAAAGGGTCGAAACGGGACTAAGTTCAGGGCCAAATTTAAATGGGCGCCAAGGCCTCAATTCACGTCCGTTTTGTGCGCAGGACCTGCCGAATGAAAGGCGAGGGAGTTTAGTTTCGAGTGCACCAGATCTCGTGCAAAATCTCGAGAGATTGTGGAAGATATACCTAGATGAGTGAACTAACGCTGACACCTGCTAATTTTTGAAAACTCCACGCGATAGTGCCCAAAAATTGAACTGGTCGCCACAGCCTCATCCGACGTCTATTTTTCAAGAACCGGATACCACGTCAAAGCCCTGTGAATCTAGTTTCCAATGCAACCACCGTGGCGCTAAAAGGCCTTCTGGCTTGGGAGATAGGACGAGATTCGTACGGAAGGGTCGAAACGGTACCAAGTCCAGGGCCAAATTGAAATGGGCGAGAAGGCCTCAATTCACGTCCGTTTTGTGCGCAGGACCTGCCGAATGAAAGGCGAGGGAGTCTCGTTTCGAGTGCCCCAGATCTCGTGCTAAATCTCACGAGATTTGTGAAGATATGCCCAGATAAGTGAACTAACGCTGACACCTGCGAATTTTTGAAAAATCCACGCGATCCTGCCCGAAAATTAAAGTGGTCGCCACGGCCTCATCCGACGTCTATTTTTCAAGAACCGGATACCACGTCGAAGCCTTGTGAGTCTAGTTTCCAATTCAACCAGCGTCGCACTAAAAGGCCTTCTGGCTTGGGATATAGGACGAGATTCGTTCGGAAGGGTCGAAACGGGACCAAGTTCAGGGCCAAATTGAAATGGCAACAAGGCCTCAATTCACGTCCGTTTTGTGCGCAGGACCTGCCGAATGAAAGGCAAGGGAGTCTAGTTTCGAGTGCCCCAGATCTCGTGCAAAATCTCGCGAGATTGTGGAAGATATGCCCAGATGAGTGAACTAACGCTAACACCTGCGAATTTTTGAAAAATCCACGCGATCCTGCCTGAAAATTAAAGTGGTCGCCACGGCCTCATCCGACGTCTATTTTTCAAGAACCGGATACCACGTCGAAGCCCTGTGAATCTAGTTTCCAATGCAACCAGCGTCGCACTAAAAGGCCTTCTGGCTTGGGAGATAGGACGAGATTCGTGCAGAAGGGTCGAAACGGTACCAAGTCTAGGGCCAAATTGAAATGGGCGAGAAGGCCTCAATTCACGTCTGTTTTGTGCCCAGGACCTGCCGAATGAAAGGCGAGGGAGTCTAGTTTCGAGTGCCCCAGATCTCGTGCAAAATCTCGCGAGATTTTGGATGATATGCCCAGATGAGTGAACTAACGCTGACACTTGTGAATTTTTGAAAAATCCACGCGATCCTGCCCGAAAATTAAAGTGGTCGCCACGGCCTCATCCGACGTCTATTTTTCAAGAACCAGATACCACGTCGAAGCCCTGTGAGTCTAGTTTCCAATGCAACCAGCGTCGCACTAAAAGGCCTTCTGGCTTGGGAGATAGGACGAGATTCGTCCGGAAGGGTCGAAACGGGACCAAGTTCAGGGCCAAATTGAAATGGCAACAAGGCCTCAATTCACATTCGTTTTGCGCCCAAGACCTGCCGAATGAAAGGCGAGGGAGTCTAGTTTCGAGTGCCCCATATCTCGTGCAAAATCTAGCGAGATTTTGGATGATATGCCCAGATGAGTGAACTAACGCTGACACCTGCGAATTTTTGAAAATTCCACGCCATCCTGCCCGAAAATTGAAATGGTCGCCACGGCCTCATCCGACGTCTATTTTTCAAGAACCGGATACCACGTCGAATCCCTGTGAGTATAGTTTCCAATGCAACCAGCGTCGCACTAAAAGGCCTTCTGGCTTGGGAGATAGGACGAGATTCGTGCGGAAGGGTCGAAACGGGATCAAGTCCAGGGCCAAATTGAAATGGGCGACAAGGCCTCAATTCACGTTCGTTTTGTGCGCAGGACCTGCCGAATGAAAGGCGAGGGAGTCTAGTTTCGAGTGCCTTAGATCTCGTGCAAAATCTCACGAGATTTTGGATGATATGCCCAGATGAGTGACCTAAGGCTGACACCTGCGAATTTTTGAAAATTCCACGCGATCCTGCCCAAAAATTTAACTGGTCGCCACGGCCTCATCCGACGTCTATTTTTCAAGAACCGGATACCACGTCGAATCCCTGTGAGTATAGTTTCCAATGCAACCAGCGTCGCACTAAAAGGCCTTCTGGCTTGGGGGATAAGACGAGATTCATACGGAAGGGTTGAAACGGGACCAAGTTGAGGGCCAAATTGAAATGGGTGAGAAGGCCTCAATTCGCGTCCGTTTTGTGCCCAGGACCTACCGAATGAAAGGCGAGGGAGTCTAGTTTCGAGTGCCCCAGATCTCGTGCAAAATCTCGCCAGATTTTGGAAGATATGCCCAGATGAGTGAGCTAACGCTGAGAGCTGCGAATTTTTGAAAAATCTACGCGATTCTTCCTAAAAAGTGAAATGGTCGCCACGGGCTGATCTGACGTCCGTTGTTCAAGAACTGCATACCATGTCGAAGCCCTTTGAGTCTAGCTTCCAATGCAACTGGCGTCTAGCTAAAACACCTTCTGGATCGGGAGATAATACGAGATTCGTGCGGCATGTTCGAAATGGGAACAAGTTCAGGCCCGAATTGAAATGCGCGCCAACGCCTCATTTCAAGTCCGTTGTGTGCCCGGGACCTACCGTATTAAAGGCGAGGTAGTCTAGTTTCGAGTGCCCTTGATCTCGTGCAAAATATCGCGAGATTTTGGAAGATATGCCCAGATGAGTGAACTAACGCTGACACCAGCGAATTTTTGAAAAATCCACGCGATCCTGCCCGAAAATTGAAATGGTCGCCACGGCCTCATCCGACGTCTGTTTTTCAAGAACCAGATACCACGTCGAAGCCCTGTGAGTATAGTTTCCAATGCAACCAGCGTCGCACTAAAAGGCCTTCTGGCTTGGGAGATAAGACGAGATTAGTGCGGAAGGGTCGAAACGGGACGAAGTTCAGGGCCAAATTGAAATGGCAACAAGGCCTCAATTCACGTCCGTTTTGTGCCCAGGACCTGCCGAATGAAAGGCGAGGGTGTCTAGTTTCGAGTGCCCCTGATCTCGTGCAAAATCTCACGAGATTTTGGAAGATATGCCCAGATGAGTGAGCTAACGCTGACAACTGCCAATTTTTGAAAAATCCACGCGATTCTGCCTAAAAAGTGAAATGGTCGCCACGGGCTGATCTGACGTCTGTTGTTCAAGAACTACATACTATGTCGAAGCCCTTTGAGTCTAGCTTCCAATGCAACTGGCGTCAAGCTAAAACACCTTCTGGATAGGGAGATAATACGAGATTCGTGCGGCATGTTCGAAATGGGAACAAGTTCAGGCCCGAATTGAAATGCGCGCCAACGCCTCATTTCAAGTCCGTTGTGTGCCCGGGACCTACCGTATTAAAGGCGAGGTAGTCTAGTTTCGAGTGCCCTTGATCTCGTGCAAAATATCGCGAGATTTTGGAAGATATGCCCAGATGAGTGAACTAACACTGACACCTGCGAATTTTTAAAAAATCCACGCGATCCTGCCCAAAAATTGAAATGGTCGCCACGGCCTCATCCGACGTCTGTTTTTCAAGAACCGGATACCAAGTCGAAGCCCTGTGAGTCTAGTTTCCAATGCAACTAGTGTCGCGCTAAAAGGCCTTCTGGCTTGGGAGATAGGACGAGATTCGTGCGGAAGGGTCGAAACGGGATCAAGTCCAGGGCCAAATTGAAATGGGCGACAAGGCCTCAATTCACGTCCGTTTTGTGCCCAGGACCTGCCGAATGAAAGGCGAGGGAGTCTAGTTTCGAGTGCCCCAGATCTCGTGCAAAATATCGCGAGATTTTGGATGATATGCCCAGATGAGTGAACTAACGCTGACACCTGCGACTTTTTGAAAAATCCACGCGATCCTGCCCGAAAATTGAAATGGTCGCCACGGCCTCATCCGACCTCCATTTTTCAAGAACCGGCTACCACATTGAAACCCTGTGAGTCTAGTTTCCAATGCAACCGGCGTTGCGCTAAAATGCCTTCTGCCTATGGAGATAGGACGAGATTCGTGTGGAAGGGTCGAAACGGGACCATGTTCAGGCCCGAATTGATATAGGCTACAAGGCCTCAATTCACGTCTGTTTTGCGCTCAGGACCTGCCGCATTAAAGGCAAGGGAGTCTAGTTCGAGTGCCCCTGATCTTGTGCAAAATCTCGTGAGATTTTAGAGGATATGCCCAGATGAGTGAGCTAACGCTGACACTTGTGAATTTTTGTAAAATCCACGCGATTCTGCCCGGAAAGTGAAATAGTCGCCATGGCCTCATCCGACGTTCGTTTTTCAAGAACTGCATACCACGTCGAAGCCCTGTGAGTCTAGCTCCCAATGCAACTGGCATCGCGCTAAAACACCTTCTGGCTTAGGAGATAAGACGAGATTCACGCGGAAGGGTCGAAATAGAACCAAGTTCAAGCCCAAATTGAAATGGGCGCTAAGGCATCAATTCAAGTCCGTTATGTTCCCGGACATGCCGTAACAAAGGTGAGGGAGTCTAGTTTTGAGTGCCTCTGATCTCGTGCAAAATCCTGCAAGATTTTGGAAGATATGCCCAGATGAGTGAGCTAACGCTGACACCTGCGAATTTTTCAAAAAACCATACGATTCTGCCCGAAAAGTGAAATGGTCGGCACGGCCTCATCCGACGTCCGTTTTTCAAGAACCGCATACCACGTCGAAGCCCTGTGAGTCTAGCTTCCAATGCAACTGGCGTCGCGCTAAAATGCCTTCTGCCTATGGAGATAGGACGAGATTCGTGTGGAAGGGTCGAAATGGGACCATGTTCAGGCCCGAATTGAAATGGGCGCCAAGGCCTCAATTCACGTCCGTTTTGCGCTCAGGACCTGCCACATTAAAGGCAAGGGAGTCTAGTTTCGAGTGCCCCTAATCTCGTGCAAAATCTCGTGAGATTTTGGAGGATATGCCCAGATGAGTGAGCTAACGCTGAGACCTGCGAATTTTTGAAAAATCCACGCGATTCTGCCCCAAAAGTGAAATAGCCGCCACAGCCTCGTCCGACATCCGTTTTTCAAGAACCGCATACCACATCGAAGCCTTGTGAGTCTAGCTTCCAATGCAACTGGCGTCGCGCTAAAATGCCTTCTGGCTAGGAAGATAAGACGAGATTCGTGCGAAAGGGTCAAAATGAGACCAAGTTCAGGCCCGAATTGAAAAGGCATCAACGCCTCAATTCAAGTCCGTTTTGCACCCCGGACCTGCCGTAACAAAGGCGAGGGAGTCTAGTTTCGAGTGCCACCGATCTCGTGCAAAATCTCGCGACATTTTGGAGGATATGTCTAGATGAGTAAGCTAACGCTGACACCTGCGAATTTTTGAAAAATCCATGCGATTCTGCCGGAAAAGTGAAATGGTCGGCACGGCCTCATCCGACGTCCGTTTTTCAAGAATCACATACCACGTCGAAGCCCTGTGAGTCTAGCTTCCAATGCAACTGGCGTCGCGCTAAAACGCCTTCTGGCTAGGGATATAGGACGAGATTCGTACGGAAAGGTCGAAACGGGACCAAGTTCAGGCCCGAATTGAGGCGGGGCCCCAAGGCCTCATTTCAAGTCCGTTTTGTTCCCGGACATGCCGTAACAAAGGTGAGGGAGTCTAGTTTCGAGTGCCCCTGATCTCGTGCAAAGTCCTGTGAGATTTTGGAAGATATGCCCAGATGAGTGAGCTAACGCTGACACCTGCGAATTTTTCAAAAATCGATGCGATTCTGCCCGAAAAGTGAAATGGTAGCCACAGCCTCATCCGACGTCCATTTTTCAATAACCGCATTCACTTCGAAACCCTGTTAGTCTAGCTTCTAATGCAACTAGCGTCGCGCTAAAATGCCTTCTGCCTATGGAGATAGGACGAGATTCGTGTGGAAGGGTCGAAACGGGACCATGCTCAGGCCCGAATTGATATGGGCGCCAAGGCCTCAATTCACGTCCATTTTGCGCTCAGGACCTGCCGCATTAAAGGCGAGGGAGTCTAGTTTCGAGTGCCCCTGATCTCGTGCAAAATCTCGCGATATTTTGGAGGATATGCCTAGATGAGTGAGCTAACGCTGACACCTGCGAATTTTTCAAAAATCCATGCGATTCTGCCCGAAAAGTGAAATGGTCGCCACAGCCTCATCCGACGTCCATTTTTCAAGAACCGCATACCACTTCGAAACCCTGTTAGTCTAGCTTCCAATGCAACTAGCGTCGCGCTAAAATTCCTTCTGGCTAAGGAGATAAGACGAGATTCGTACGGAAAGGTCGAAACGAGACCAACTTCAGGCCCGAATTGAAATGGGCGCCAAGGCATCAATTCAAGTCCATTTTGTTCCTGGACATGCCGTAACAAAGGTGAGGGAGTCTAGTTTCGAGTGCCCCTCATCTCGTGCAAAATCCTGTGAGATTTTGGATGATATGCCCAGATGAGTGAGCTAACGCTGACACCTGCGAATTTTTCAAAAATCCATGCGATTCTGCCCGAAAAGTGAAATGGTCGGCACGGCCTCATCCGACGTCCGTTTTTCAAGAACCGCATACCACGTCGAAGCCCTGTGAGTCTAGCTTCCAATGCAACTGGCGTCGCGCTAAAATGCCTTCTGCCTATGGAGATAGGACGAGATTTGTGTGGAAGGGTCGAAACAGGACCATGTTCAGGCCCGAATTGATATGAGCGCCAAGGCCTCAATTCACGTCCGTTTTGCGCTCAAGACCTGCCGCATTAAAGGCGAGGGAGTCTAGTTTCGAGTGCCCCTGATCTCGTGAAAATCTCGCGAGATTTTAGAGGATATGCCCAGATGAGTGAGCTAACGCTGACACCTGCGAATTTTTGAAAAATCCACGTGATTCTGCCCCAAAAGTGACATAGTCGCCACAGCCTCGTCCGACATCCATTTTTCAAGAACCGCATACCACATCGAAGCCCTGTGAGTCTAACTTCCAATGCAACTGGCGTCGCGGTAAAACGCCTTCTGGCTAAGGAGATAAGACGAGATTCGTGCGAAAGGGTCAAAACGAGACCAAGTTCAGGCCCGAATTGAAAAGGCATCAACGCCTCAATTCAAGTCCGTTTTGCACCCCGGACCTGCCGTAACAAAGGCGAGGGAGTCTAGTTTCGAGTGCCACCGATCTCGTGCAAAATCTCGCGACATTTTGGAGGATATGTCCAGATGAGTGAGCTAACGCTGACACCTGCGAATTTTTCAAAAATCCACGCGATTCTGCCCGAAAAGAAAAAATGGTCGCCACGGCCTCATCCGACGTCCGTTTTTGATGAACCACATACCACTTTGAAGCCTAGTGAGTCTAGCTTCAAATGCAACTGGCGTCGCGCTAAAACGCCTTCTGGCTTAGGAGATAAGATGAGATTCACGTGGAAGGGTCGAAATAGAACTAAGTTCAGGCCCGAATTGAAATGGGCGCCAAGGCATCAATTCAAGTCCGTTTTGTTCCCGGACATGCCGTAACAAAGGTGAGGGAGTCTAGTTTCGAGTGCCCCTGATCTCGTGCAAAATCCTGTGAGATTTTGGATGATATGCCCAGATGAGTGAGCTAACGCTGACACCTGCGAATTTTTGAAAAATCCATGCGATTCTGCCCCAAAAGTGAAATGGTCGGCACAGCCTCATCCGACGTCCGTTTTTCAAGAACCGCATACCACTTCGAAACCCTGTTAGTCTAGCTTCCAATGCAACTAGCGTCGCGCTAAAATTCCTTCTGGCTAGGGAGATAAGACGAGATTCGTACGGAAAGGTCGAAACGAGACCAAGTTCAGGCCCGAATTGAAATGGGCGCCAAGGCATCAATTCAAGTCCATTTTGTTCCTGGACATGCCGTAACAAAGGTGAGGGAGTCTAGTTTCGAGTGCCCCTCATCTCGTGCAAAATCCTACGAGATTTTGGATGATATGCCCAGATGAGTGAGCTAACGCTGACACCTGCGAATTTTTCAAAAATCCATGCGATTCTGCCCGAAAAGTGAAATGGTCGGCACGGCCTCATCCGACGTCCGTTTTTCAAGAACCGCATACCACGTCGAAGCCCTGTGAGTCTAGCTTCCAATGCAACTGGCGTCGCGCTAAAATGCCTTCTGCCTATGGAGATAGGACGAGATTTGTGTGGAAGGGTCGAAACAGGACCATGTTCAGGCCCGAATTGATATGGGCGCCAAGGCCTCAATTCACGTCCGTTTTGCGCTCAAGACCTGCCGCATTAAAGGCGAGGGAGTCTAGTTTCGAGTGCCCCTGATCTCGTGAAAAATCTCGCGAGATTTTAGAGGATATGCCCAGATGAGTGAGCTAACGCTGACACCTGCGAATTTTTGAAAAATCCACGCGATTCTGCCCCAAAAGTGACATAGTCGCCACAGCCTCGTCCGACATCCGTTTTTCAAGAACCGCATACCACATCGAAGCCCTGTGAGTCTAACTTCCAATGCAACTGGCGTCGCGGTAAAACGCCTTCTGGCTAAGGAGATAAGACGAGATTCGTGCGAAAGGGTCAAAACGAGACCAAGTTCAGGCCCGAATTGAAAAGGCATCAACGCCTCAATTCAAGTCCGTTTTGCACCCCGGACCTGCCGTAACAAAGGCGAGGGAGTCTAGTTTCGAGTGCCACCGATCTCGTACAAAATCTCGCGACATTTTGGAGGATATGTCCAGATGAGTGAGCTAACACTGACACCTGTGAATTTTTCAAAAATCCACGCGATTCTGCCCGAAAAGAAAAAATGGTCGCCACGGCCTCATCCGACGTCCGTTTTTGATGAACCACATACCACTTTGAAGCCTAGTGAGTCTAGCTTCAAATGCAACTGGCGTCGCGCTAAAACGCCTTCTGGCTTAGGAGATAAGATGAGATTCACGTGGAAGGGTCGAAATAGAACTAAGTTCAGGCCCGAATTGAAATGGGCGCCAAGGCATCAATTCAAGTCCGTTTTGTTCCCGGACATGCCGTAACAAAGGTGAGGGAGTCTAGTTTCGAGTGCCCCTGATCTCGTGCAAAATCCTGTGAGATTTTGGATGATATGCCCAGATGAGTGAGCTAACGCTGACACCTGCGAATTTTTGAAAAATCCATGCGATTCTGCCCGAAAAGTGAAATGGTCGGCACAGCCTCATCCGACGTCCGTTTTTCAAGAACCGCATACCACGTCGAAGCCCTGTGAGTCTAGCTTCCAATGCAACTGGCGTCGCGCTAAAATGCCTTCTGCCTATGGAGATAGGACGAGATTTGTGTGGAAGGGTCAAAAAAGGACCATGTTCAGGCCCGAATTGATATGGGCGCCAAGGCCTCAATTCACGTCGGTTTTGCGCTCAGGACCTGCCGCATTAAAGGCGAGGGAGTCTAGTTTCGAGTGCCCCTGATCTCGTGAAAAATCTCGCGAGATTTTGGAGGATATGCCCAGATGAGTGAGCTAACGCTGACACCTGTGAATTTTTGAAAAATCCACGCGATTCTGCCCCAAAAGTGAAATAGCCGCCACAGCCTCGTCCGACATCCGTTTTTCAAGAACCGCATACCACATCGAAGCCCTGTGAGTCTAACTTCCAATGCAACTGGCGTCGCGGTAAAACGCCTTCTGGCTAAGGAGATAAGACGAGATTCGTGCGAAAGGGTCAAAACGAGACCAAGTTCAGGCCCGAATTGAAAAGGCATCAACGCCTCAATTCAAGTCCGTTTTGCACCCCGGACCTGCCGTAACAAAGGCGAGGGAGTCTAGTTTCGAGTGCCACCGATCTCGTGCAAAATCTCGCGACATTTTGGAGGATATGTCCAGATGAGTGAGCTAACGCTGACACCTGCAAATTTTTGAAAAATTCACGCGATTCTGCCCGAAAATTGAAATGGTCGCCATGGCCTCATTCGACGTCCGTTTTTGATGAACCACATACCACTTTGAAGCCCAGTGAATCTAGCTTCAAATGCAACTGGCGTCGCGCTAAAACGCCTTCTGGCTTAGGAGATAAGATGAGATTCACGTGGAAGGGTCGAAATAGAACTAAGTTCAGGCCCGAATTGAAATGGGCGCCAAGGCATCAATTCAAGTCCGTTTTGTTCCCGGACATGCCGTAACAAAGGTGAGGGAGTCTAGTTTCGAGTGCCCCTAATCTCATGCAAAGTCCTGTGAGATTTTGGAAGATATGCCCAGATGAGTGATCTAACGCTGACACTTGCGAATTTTTCAAAAATCCATGCGATTCTGCCCAAAAAGTGAAATGGTCGCCACAGCCTCATCCGACGTCCATTTTTCAAGAACCGCATACCACTTCGAAAACCTGTTAGTCTAGCTTCCAATGCAACTGGAGTCGCGCTAAAACGCCTTCTGGCTAGGGAGATAAGACGAGATTCGTACGGAAAGGTCGAAACGGGACCAAGTTCAGGCCCGAATTGAAATGGGCGCCAAGACCTCATTTCAAGTCCGTTTTGTGCCCGAGACCTGCCGTATTAAAGGCGAGGGAGTCTAGTTTTGAGTGCCCCTAATCTCATGTAAAATCTCACGAGATTTTGGAAGATATGCCCAGATGAGTGATTTAACGCTGACACCTGCGAATTTTTTAAAAATCCACGCGATTCTGCCTGAAAAGTGAAATAGTCGTCACGGCCTCATTTCAAGTCCGTTTTGTGCCCAGGACCTGCCGTATTAAAGGCGAGGGAGTCTTGTTTTTAGTGCCATTGATCTCATGCAAAATCTCGCGAGATGTTGGAAGAGATGCCTAGATGAGTGAACTAACGCTGACACCTACGAATTTTTGAAATATCCACGCGATTCTGCCCGAAAATTGAAATGGTCGCCAGGCCTCATCCGACGACCATTTTTCAAGAACTGCCTACCACGTTGAAGCCCTGTTATTTTAGTTTTAAATGGATCTAACCCCACTTTAATACGACTTCTGGTTAGAGGGATAGGACGAGATTCGTGCGGAAGGGTCGAAACGGGACCAAGTTCAGGCCCGAATTAAAATGGGCGCCAAGGCTTTAATTCACGTCCGTTTTGCGCCCACGACCTGTCGTTTTAAAGGCCCGGGAGTGTAGTTTCGTGTGGCTTTGATCTAGTCCAAAATATCATGAGATCTTGGAAGATATGCCCAGATGAGTGAACTAACGCTGACACATGCAAATTTTTGGAAAATCCACGTGATTCTGCCCAACAATTGAAAAGGTCACCACAGCCTCATCCGACGTCTATTTTTCAAGAACCACATACCATGTTGGATCTTTGTGAGTCTAGTTTCGAATGCATCTAGCCCCGATTTAATAAGACTTCTGGCTAGGGAGATAGGACAGAATTCGTACGAAAGGGTCAAAACGGGAGAAAGTCCAAGCATAGATTGAAATAGATGCCAAGTCCTCAATTCGCCACTGTTTTCCGCCCATGACCTACCGTTTGAAAGGCCTAGGAGTCTAATCTTGTGTGCCCCAATCTCGTCCAAAATCTCACCAGAATTTGGAAGATATGCCTATATTAGTGAACTAACGCTAACACCTGCGAATTTTTGGAAAATCCACGCGATTCTGCCCAAAAATTAAAATGGTCGCCACGGCCTCATCCGACGTCTATTTTTTAAGAACCGCATATCACATCGAAGCCCTGTGAGTCTAGTTTCAAATGCATCTAGCCTTGCTTTAATACGAATTTTGGCTAGGGAGATAGGATGGAATTCGTGTGGAATGGTCAAAAAGGAAGCAAGTCCATGCCCGGATTGAAATGGCCTCCAAGGCCTCAATTCACATCCATTTTGCACTCACGACCTGCCGTTTGAAAGGCTTGGAAGTCTAGTTTTGTGTGCCCCTGATCTCGTCCAAAATCTCGTAAGAATTTGGAAGATATTCCCAGATGAGTGAACTAACGCTGACACCTGTGAATTTTTACAAAATCGACAATATTCTGCTTGAAAATTGAAATGGTCGCCACGGCCTCATCCGACGTCTGTTTTTCAAGAACCGCATACCACGTCGAAGCCCTGTGAGTATAGTTTTGAATGCATCTAGCCCTGATTTAATACGACTTCAGGCTAGCGAGATAAGACAAAATTCGTGCAAGGTTGAAATGGGAATAAGTCTAGGCACAGATTCAAATGGGCGCCAAGGCCTCAATTCATGTCCGTTTTGCGCCCACGACCTGCCATTGGAAAGGCTTGGGAGTCTAACTTCGTGTGCCCCTGATCTTGTCCAAAATCTCGCAATAATTTGGAAGATATGCCCAGATGAGTGAACTAACATTGACACTTGCAATTTTTTGGAAAATCCACACTATTCTGCACGAAAATTGAAATGGTCACCACGGCCTCATCCGACGTCCATTTTTCAAGAACCACATACCACGTCGAAGCCCTGTGAGTCTAGTTTCGAATGCATCTGGCCTCGCTTTAATACGACTTCCGTCTAGGGAGATAGGATGGAATTCATCTGGAAGGGTCGAAACAGGAGCAAGTCCAGGCACAGATTGAAATGGGCGCCAAGGCCTCAATTCACGTCCGTTTTACGCCCACGACCTGCCATTTGAAAGGCCTGGGAGTCTAGATTTTGTGTGCCCCTGATCTCGTCCAAAATCTCGCGAGAATTTGAAAGATATGCCCATATGAGTGAACTAATGCTGACACTTGGAAATTTTTGAAAAATCCACGCGATTCTACCCAAAAATTGAAATGGTCGGCACGACCTCATCCGACGTCCATTTTTCAAGAACCACATGCGACGTCGAAGCCCTATTTGTCTAGTTTCAAATGCAGTTGGCCTCGCGCTAAAATGCTTTTCGACTAGGGAGATAGGGAAAAATTTGTGCGAAAGGGTCAAAACAAGAGCAAGTCCAGGCACAGATTGAAATGGGCGCCAAAGCCTCAATTCACGTTCATTTTGCGCCCATGACCTGCTGTTTTAAAGGCCAGGGAGTCTAGTTTCGAGTGCCTCTAATATCATCCAAAATCTCGCAAGAATTTGGATGATATGCCCAGATGAGTGAACTAATGCTGACACCTACAAATTTTTGAAAAACCCACACGATTCTGCCAGAAAATTGAAATGGTCGCCACGGCTTCATCCAACTTCCATTTTTCCAGAACCGCCTACCACGTTAAAGCCCTGTATGTCTAGTTTCGAATGCAGCTGGCCTTGCACTAAAACGCCTTCCAACTAGGGAGATAGGGCAAAATTTGTGCGAAAGGGTCAAAACGAGACCAAGTCCAGGGCCGGATTGAAATGGGCTCTAAGGCCTCAATTCACATCCATTTTGTGCCCACGTCCTGCCATTTTAAAGGCAAGGGAGTCTAGTTTCAAGTGCCTCTGATCTCGTTAAAAATCTCGCTAGAATTTGGAAAATATACCTAGATGAGTGAACAAGTGCTGACACCAGCGAATTTTTGAAAAATTCGCGCAATTCTACCCGAAAATTGAAATGGTCGCTACGGCATCATCTGACGTTCGTTTTTCAGGAACCACCTACCAGGTCAGAGCCCTGTGTGTCTAGTTTCAAATGTAGCTGGCCTCGCGGTAAAATGCCTTCTGGCTAGGGAGATAGGGGGAATTTTTACGGAAGGGTCGAGATGGGATCAAGTCCAGACACGAATTGAAATGAGCGCCAAGGCCTCATTTCACGTCTGTTTTACGCCCACAACCTGTCGTTTTAAAGGTCAGGGAGTCTAGTTTGGATTTCCTTTGATCTCATCCAAAATCTTGTGAGAATTCAGAATATATGCCCAAATGAGTGAACTAATGCTAACACTTGCAAATTTTTGAAAAATCCATACGATTCTGCCTGAAAATAGAAATGGTCGCCACGGCTTCATCCGACTTCCGTTTTTCAAAAATCACCTACCACGTCGAAGCCCTGTGAGTCTAGTTTCGAACGCAGCTAGCCTCACGCTAAAACACTCTCCGGCTAAGGAGATAGAACGGAATTTGTGCGAAAGGGTTGAAATGGGACCAAGTCCAGGCCTGGATTGAAATAGGCGCCAAGGCCTCAATTCACGTCCGTTTTACGCCCATGACCTGCCGTTTTAAAGGATAGGGAGTCTAGTTTTGAGTGCCTCTAATCTTGTCTAAAATCTCACAAGAATTTGGATGATATGCCTAGATGAGTGAACTAACACTGACACCAGCAAATTTTTGAAACATCCTCGCTATTCTGCCCGAAAATTGAAATGGTCGCCACAGCTTCATCTGACGTCCATTTTTCAAGAACTGCCTACCATATCGGAGCCCTGTGTTTCTGGTTTCAAATGCATCTGGCCTCATGCTAAAACGCCTTTTGGCTTGGGAGATAGGACGAAATTTGTTCGGAAGGGTCAAAAAGGGACTAAGTCCAAGCACGGATTGAAATGGGCGCCAAGGCCTCAATTCACGTCCGTTTTGCGCCCACGACCTGCCATTTTAAAGGCCAGGGAGTCTAGTTTCGATTGCCTCTAATCTCATCCAAAATCTCATGAGAATTTGGAAGATATGCCCAAATGAGTGAACTAACACTGACACTTGTGAATTTTTAAAAAATCCACGCAATTCTTCTTGAAAATTGAAATGTTCTCCACAGCCTCATCCGACGTCTGTTTTTCAAGAACTGCCTACCACGTCGAATCCCTCTGAGTCTAGTTTCGAATGCAGCTAGCCTCGCACTAAGATGCCTTCTGACTAGGGAGGTAGGACAAAATTTGTGCGTAAGGGTCAAAATGGGACCAAGTTCAAGCCTGAATTGAAATAGGCGCCAAGGCCTCAATTCTCGTCCGTTTTGCTCTGACAAACTACAATTTTAAAGGTGCCAAAGTCTAGTTTTGAGTGCCTTGACCTCGTCTAAAATCTCATG
Source organism: Senna siamea (assembly GCA_031216115.1). Taxonomy (NCBI): domain Eukaryota; kingdom Viridiplantae; phylum Streptophyta; class Magnoliopsida; order Fabales; family Fabaceae; genus Senna; species Senna siamea. The sequence goes on from CM062358.1 coordinate 36,757, forward strand.
GGAATTTAAAGGATATGGACAGATCCATGAACAACTGTTGACACCTGCGAATTTTTGAAAAATTTAGGCGATATTGCCCGAAAATTGAAATGGTCGCCACGACCTCATCCAATGTCCATTTTTCAAGAACTGTCTCCCAAGTTAAATCCTGTGAGTCTAGTTTCCAATACAACTGGCCTCGTGCTAAAACGCCTTCTGCCTTGCAAGATAGGGCCAAATTTGTGTAAAAGGGTCGTAATGGGATGAAGTTTAATCCTGGGTTGAAATGGGTGCCGAGGCCTCAATTCTCATCCATTTTGCACCCACGAATTGCCATTTTAAAGGTTCAAGAGTCTAGTTTCGGGTGCCCCTGACCTCATCTAAATTCTTATGGTAATTTGAAGGATATGGCTAGATTAGTGAACAAACATTAACACCTAAGAATTTTTGAAATGGTCAGGCAATTCTGCTTGACAATTGAAATGGTCGCCACGTCCTCATCCGATGTCCATCTTTCAAGAACCGCTTCCCAGGTTGAATCCCTGTGAGTTTAGTTTCCAACGCAACTGAACTTGTGCTAAAACGCTTTCTGCCTAGGGAGATAGGATGAAATTCGTGCAGAATGGTCAAAATGTGATGAAGTTCAGGCCTGAGTTGAAATGGGCGCCAAGGCCTCAATTTTTGTCCATTTTGCGCCCACGAATTGCCATTTTAAAGCTCCAGAAGTCTAATTTTGATTGACCTTGACCTCATCTAAAATATCATGGGAATCTGGAAGATATGGCCAGAAGAGGGAAGAAATGTTGACACCTGCAAATTTTTAAAAAATTTAGGCGATTCTGCCCTACAATTGAAATGTTTTCCACAACCTCATCCGATGTCCATTTTTCAAGAACCGCCTCCCAAGTCGAATCCCTGTGTGTCTAGTTTCCAACGGGATGAAGTTGAGGCCTGGATTGAAATAGGCGGCAAGGCCTCAATTCTTATCCGTTTTGTGCCCACGAACTGCCATTTTAAAGGTCCCCGAAGTTTATTTTTGAGTTCCCTTGACCTCTTCTAAAATCTCATGAGAATTTAGAGGATATGTCCAGATCAATGAATAAACATTGACACTTGCAAATTTTTGAAAAATTTAGGCAACTCTGCCCGAAAATTGAAACGGTCACCATGGCCTCATCCGATGTCCATTTTTCAAGAACCGCCACCCAAGTCAAAGCCCTATGATTCTAGATTCCAACACAGTAGGCCTCACACCAAAACGCCTTACAGATAGGGAGAGTGGATGGAATTCTTGTGAAAGAGTCAAAATGGGACGAAGTTTAAGCTCAGATTGAAATGCGTGACAAGGCCTCAATTCACGTCCATTTTATGCCCATGAACTACCATTTTAAAGGATAGGAGATAGTTTTAAATGCCGCTATCCTCGCCCAAAATCTTGCAAGAATTTGAAAGATATGGCTAGAGGAGTAAACCGAGGTTGACACCTACAAATTTTTGAAAAATCTAGGCGATTCTGCCCAAAAATTAAAATGATCGTAACGGCCCCATCCGATGTCTATTTTTCAAGAACCACCTTTCACGTCTAAGCCCTATGACTCTAGTTTCCAACGTAGCTAGCCTCACACCAAAACACCTTCTGGCTAGGGAGATAAGACAAAATTCGTGCCAAAAGGTCAAAACATGACAAAGATTGGGCCTATATTGAAATGGGCGTCAGAGCCTCAATTCACATCCATTTTGTGCCAACGAACTGCCATCTTAAAGGGTTGGGATTCTAGTTTTGAGTGCCCCTGACCTTGCCCAAAATATTGCAAAAATTTAAATGATATGGCCAGAGGAGTGAATAAAGATTAACACCTAGGAATTTTTAAAAAATCTAGGAAATTCTGCCCAAAAATTGAAATGATTGCCACAGCCTCATCTAATGTCCATTTTTCAAGAATCGCCTCCCATGTCAAAACCTTGTGAGTCTAGTTTCCATCACAGCAGGCCTCACACCAAAATGCCTTTCGACTAGTGAGATAGGACATAATTTGTGCAAAAGGGTCAAAATAAGAAGATGTTTAGGGCCAGATTGAAATGGGCGCCAAGGCCACAATTCACGTCTGTTTTACGCCCAAGAACTGCCATCTTAAAGGCTCTGGAGTGTAGTTTTGAGTGCCCCTAACCTTGGCCAAAATCTCGCAAGAATTTGGATGATATGGCCAAAGGAGTAAACAAAGGTTAACACCTACAAATTTTTAACAAATCCAGGCGATTCTGCCAGAAAATTGAAATGATCGCCATGGCCTCATCCGACGTCCATTTTTTATGAATTTCCTCTAACATCGAAGCCCTATGAGTCTAGTTTCCATCGCAATAGGCCTCACACCAAAATGCCTTTCGGCTAGGGAGATAGAATAGAATTAGTGCAGAAGGTTCGAAATGGGACGATGTTCAGGGCCAGATTGAAATGGATGCCAAAGCCTCAATTCACGTCCTTTTTTGTGTCCATGAACTGCCATCTTAAAGGGCCAAGAGTCTAGTTTTGAGTGCCTCTGACCCTGCCTAAAATCTTACAAGAATTTGGATGATATGGCTATAATAGTAAACAAAGGTTAACACCTGTGAATTTTTGACAAATCCAGGCAATTTTGCCTCAAAAATTGAAATGATTGCCACAGCCTCATCCAATGTCCATTTTTCAACAACCACCTCCCATGTCAAAGCTCTATGAGTCAAGTTTCCAATGCAGTATGCCTTTCACCAAAACACATTTTGGCAAGGGAAATGGGACAGAATTCATGAGAAGGGTCAAAATGGGATGAAGTTCAAGCCCAGATTAAAATGAGTGCCAAGGCCTCGATTCACGTACGTTTTGTGCTCATAACCTGCCATTTTAAAGGCCCAGGATTCTAACTTTGAGTGACGCTAACCTCGCCCAAAATCTCATGAGAATTTGAAAGATATAGCCAGAGGAGCAAACAAAGGTTGACACCTATAAATTTTTAAAAAATCTAAGAGATTTTGATAAAATTTTGTATGAGAATTGAAATGATCACCATAGCCTCATCTGACATCTGTTTTGAGTGAATCACCTTTCACATTAAAGCCCTTTGAGTTTACTTTCTAACGCAACTGGTCTCGCATAGAAACACCTTCTGGTTAGGAAGATAGGACAAAATTTGTGCAGAAGGGTAGAAATAGACTTATGGGGATGAACTTTTGGGCCTGGATTAAAACGGGAGTGAAGGCCTCAATTCACGTCTATTTTAGGCCCACTAGATTCCATATTAAAGGCCCAGGGGTCTAGTTTCTAGTGCCCCTCACCTTGTCCAAAATCTAGCTAGAATTTTGAAGATATGGCTAGAGGAGTGAACAAAGGTTAATATCTTTGAATTTTTGAAACATCTCAGTGATTTTGACAAAACTTTATCCATGAATTAAAATGATCATTACGATCTTATTTGGTGTTCGTTTTTACAGAATCATATCCCTTGTTTAAGTGTTGTGATTCCAATTTCCAACGCAACTAATCTCACTTGAAAACATCTTCAAGTTAGGGAGATAGGACGAAAGTCGTGTGTAAAATTCAAAACAGGCTCCTCGGGATGAACTTTTGGGCCCGATTGAAATGAGCACCAAGGCTTCAATTTACATCCATTTTCAGCCCACGACCTTTCATTTTAAAGTTCAATAATTATAGTTTCTATTGCCCTTGATCTTGCCTAAAATATCATGAAAATTTAGGAGATATGGCTAGAGCAGTGAACAAAGGTTGACACCTACGAATCTTTGAAAAATCTCGTTGATTTTGATAAAATTCTATCCACAAATTAAAATGATCATCACGGTCTCATCTGACGTCCATTTTGACTTAATCACATTCCATTTTGAAGCTCTGTGAATCTAGTTTCCAACACAACAAATCTCGCACATAAACACCTTCCATTAGGGTTATAGGGCAAAATCCATGCAGAAAGGTCAAAACCTGCTCTTTTGGATGAACTTTTGAGCCCAAAGTGGGTCGTGAGCCCAAAATGGACTTAAATTGAGGCCATGATAGTTATTTCAATTCAGGCACAAAAGTTTATCCAGAAGAGCAGGTTTTGACCTTTCCACACAGATTTCATCCTAGCTCCCTCACGGTGAGGTATTTTCATACGAGACCTATTGTGTTGGAAACTAGACTCACAGAGATTCAAAATGGGATGTGGTTTGGTCAAAATAGACGTTATATGAGACTGTGACAATCATTTTAATTTGTGGCCAGAATTTCACCAAAATTGGTGAGAGTTTTCAAAGATTCACAAGTGTCAACCTTTGTTTACTCCTCTGACCATAATTCTCAAATTCTAGTGAGATTTTAGGCTAGACCTATGGCATTAGAAAATAGACTCCCAGAAATTTAAAATGGCAGGTCATAGGCCTAAAACAAACATAAATTGAGGTCATGATGGTCATTTCAATTCGGGCTTGAAAGTTCATCCAAAAGAGCAATTTTTGACCTTTTTGCACAAATTTTGTCCTATCTCACTAACGGGAAGGTGTTTTCATAAGAGACCTATTGCATTGGAAACTAGACTTATAGAGCTTTAAAATGGGTTTAGTTAAGTTAAAACGGATGTTAGATGGGACTGTGAGATTCATTTCAATTTGAACCTAGAATTTTGTCAAAATCATCGAGAGTTTTCAAAAATTCGCAAGTGTCGACCTTTGCTCACTCCTTTGACATATCTTTCAAATTATAGCTAGATTATGTGTAAGATCTACAGTATTAGAAACTAGACTCCTAGACATTTAAAATAGCAAGTTATGGGTCCAAATTAGATGTAAATTAAGGTCGTGATGATCATTTTAATTGTTAAAGATCTAGGAGTCTAGTTTCTAATGCCATAGTTCTTGCCCAAAATCTCTCAAGAATTTGGGAGATTTATAGTCATAGGAGTTAACAAAGGTCGACACTTGAGAATTTTTGAAAAATCTCATGGATTTTGACCAAATTCTAGCCACAAATTGAAATGAACATCACAGTATTATACGACGTCCCTTTTGACCAAACTGACTCCCATTTTGAAGCCCTATGAGTGTAGTTTCTAATGCAATAGATCTCGCATGAAAAAACCTTCCCGTTAAGGAGATAGGACAAAAGCCATGATGAAAGGTCAAAACCCGCTCTTTTGGACAACTTTTTAGGCCCGAATTTAGATGACTGTAATAGCCTCAATTTATGTCTATTTTGGGCCCACGACCGATCATTTGAAATCTCTAAGAGTCTAGTTTCTAGTGCCACAATTCTTGCCCAAAATCTCAAGATAATTCACAAGATACAGTCAAAGGAGTAAGCAAAGGTCGACACTTGTGAATTTTGTACAACTCTATGCAATTTTGATAAAATTCTAGCCACGAAATGAAATGATCATCACGGTCTCATCCAACATCCATTTTTTCTAACATGCCATTTTCTGAATTTTCATTTAGGACATGGACATATTATTTTATTATTTTAACCTCAACATTCTCATTAGCAAATGAAAAATCTAGAAATTCATTAAGTCCTTGTATATATTCAAGAGTATTGCGATACTTAGTTATCCAAGACTTATCCATTTGTGGAAAAAAAACACAATATTTAACTTCAATTAACAATTAATAATAAAAAATAGCTAACATAATGTTAAGGGAACCAATGCCTAAAGAATAGCTTAAATTTGTAATGTTTGCTAATATTTTCTTTGAACAAGATACATTCATCAAAATTAAAATGAATACAACATAATAATATAAATATAACTAAGCATAATCAAGCTAAATACAAATCATATCTAATCAAGTTAAATACCACAAAATATTATAAAAAAAAACAAACTAACAAAAACCCACAAAATTAGACATTTGAAACAATACCCAACACTCAAATCTCCCTCTTTGAAAAAGATAAATTAACACAAATCACACAAATAAAGCAAAACACAATAGAAATTAAACATTTCAGCAAAAAAATCCAACATAGTCAAGGTAAAAATCAAACCAAATCCACTTTTTAAAGTTTAAAATTCCTAAATACCAACTTGGAAGAAGACCCACGCTCAAAATTGCAGCGAGCAACAATTCTGGACAACAGCAAATGGCAGCAACATTCCAGAAACATGTGATCACTCCGACAACGACGTTCTCTAGTAGACTCGACGACCTTAGCAGCTCTCATTAGGCCTCCAAGCTTAGATTTGCGTTCTCTATATGAGATATTTTTAAAAAGATTCAGAAATTTAGCATAAGTTATATAACCATCGCTAAATTATAACTTTGTGAACCGTCACAATTTTAGCAATGATCACAGTAAAGTTGTGTAACCATCACTATATATTGTTTTAGTGACGGTTTGTTGAACCTTTGCTAAAAAAACCACATTTAAACCATAGTTTTTTTGTAGTGGAAAAGGATTCTGTCAAATGTTTAAAAATCAACAAGTGGTTGGTTTGGGGTAATAAGTACTCCATTTTCTTTAAGAAATGTTTCGGGTTCAAGTCTTGTGTATAGAAAAACCTCTGTTGTGAGAGTTATACCCTAACTATGGAACCTTAGCTAGCTCGAACTAAATTAGTCAAAGTCCAATGAACTTCTAGATATTAGTAGTTTCGACCAAAAAATATTTAAAATTGCTAGTATCATTATCTCCAACTTATTATTGAAAATAGCAGGATTATTTTTTACAATTGATATAACAGAAATAATTTAGTGTGCATGTTACTGCCCCTCAATCCCTTTCCATATCTATTTTTTTACTTTAATAATATTCTTACATTTTGTTTAAGATTTAAAACTAATGAAAATCTTAAAAGATATAATAATAATTAATAACTTTCATAAATTGCAAATTAAGAATCTATATGTGCCTATAAGAGGAAATACAAAGTTTTATTTAAATCTACAATAACGCTAACATATAAATCAAACCTTCCCCAAGTAAAAATTGAACAAGGAATTCCTCTCTATAAAAGCATATATAAGTAGGTGTGAATTCTTCATATGCCCACATAAACTTTTTTTTTTTTCCTTCACAAGAATATCTTTAACAGTGCAACCTTCTTTATTATTGTAATTTTTTTCTGGGTGCAGCAAATTGATTTGGTGGTGTTTAACTGTTCCCGAGGATGTTACTGTAAAGCCACACATTGATTCATCCTAATTTCTAAGAGTTCGTTACTTGCCATAAGCCTACTCAAGAAGAAAAAAGATGTTTCTCCCTGAACTCCTTGTAAGGAGAGGAGCCTTTTGACTTTGTAGAGTATCTCCCCTTTCTTAGGCGAGGGCTAGGCAGTTTTATCTTCGGTATTTTTAATCAAATGGTTTGCTCTTAGTCCATGTACATAAGTTTCTATTCAACCATTGATTTGTCTTGATGATTGAATTCATGCTAGCGATCGTAATATTATATAATTTTTTTAATAATTGATTAGAGTTATTTTAAATACTATTTAAGTATTTTATACATTAATGTCTTTTTTTCTATATGATTGTAACTAACTCACGAGATAATAATGATAGATTAAATTTGAACAATGATGAAGATGATAATGACAATGAAGAGTAAGACCTTGATTCTCTTATTTAATCTTTTCATAGTTTATAAATTGGAAAATATTATTATATGAGTTTATTATAGTAATATGTTTTTTTTATATAATTAACTTTTGTATTTTTTATTGTATTAGAAAATAAAGTATAATAATAGGTCAAACTTAAGCTTAGCTCATAAACTTAATTAGATAAATACCTAGCCCATTATAATGGATTATAATTATAAATTATATATGCTTGGGCTTAAGTCCGAACTATCTATACAAAGTCCATGAACTTATATTCAAACTTGACCTAATGGCTTATGAGTACGTCTAATACCAAGGGAGAGCTCCATATTTATATCATTTCAAGTGTTGATTAGCAAAAAGAAAGCCCCAATCCTTCCTCTAAGGCATTCACAAGTATCGAGTAGGGATGGCAATGGGACAGGCACTCCCCGCCCCTTATCCCCATACTTATCATTTTTCTTCATTCCCATCCCCATCCTCATTCTCTACATTGGAAAGAAAATTTTTTTCATCCTTATTTTTTATAGAAATTGGAGAATTATCGAGATTGTTACGAAAATTTAAATGTCAATAATAATTTATTAAAATAATAATATAAATTTTTTAAAAATATATAAAAAATATTAATAAAAAATTCTCAATTCTATTAAGATAATAAAAAATTAATTATAATTTTAGAGTTTTTAAATAAAATAACGAGTTATAAAAGATTATTTTTAAAAATCTATTATTTTTTAAAGTTGATTTTTTTAATTTTTTAATTAACAAATAATAAAAAGAGAAGTTATAAAAATAATATTTATATATATATATATATACATACATATATATATATACACACATATTTAAAAATTATTTATTTAAAGTTTTGTGATAGAGAACCAACGGGGTTGAGAGCATGATTCTCATTCTCAAGTTTGTTTTAAAAAAAACTTTACCCTCCATTCTCATCCCCACAAAAAAATTATCATATTCAAATCTCTAAGTGAAATAATTCTGGTAAGCATTCCCAAACCTAAAGAATTTTATCATTCTTAGTAACAAGTGCTACTTGTCGTTAGCCAACTTGGACAAGATATGAGCCAACTCCATGGGGTAATCAAATCCTAATTATTATAAAATAATGAAAAGAAAAGGTTCATACTTGCACTTAAAATATAAGCGCAACTTTTAGGTGGTAATAATGGCTCAATTATTGAGAAATCGTGTACGTCTCAACTCTAATGTTCTTTAGTGTTTTTGTGACATAACCATTGCTCTCTCATATTTTTCAATATTAATAATAATATTATTACTATTATTATCCTTCATGGTTGGTCTTGTCGGAAATAAGCATTAGTGCATTTGAATAATAATATATATCCCCCTTCTCGCACCCATAGATACCTCAGTGTTTGTTATTTTGTTTTCTTTCATATTTAATTTTATCGGGTGTCCCCGAAGGGACGGTTCCATATTTAATTGGGATAAGTGGAAATATGCTTGCATTCTTTTCATAATGTAATGTTATATATTGGAAAGACAAATCAGATTAAATGTTAGTGCTTAATTTGGTTGTTTATCCTTTAAGTGTACCATGGAAGTTAATTTTTTAGTAAATTATTATTTTAGTCATTAAAATATATAATTTATCTTAAAAATTAAATTGAGACATAAAAAAATATATAAAAATTAAATTGAGATATAATATAATATTTAAAAATTAAAATAAGTATTTTTATAATTGATAGATTAAATTGAGATATGTTATATTTTTTAAAAATTAAAATAATAATTTACAATTACACATTTTATATGTATATTGCTATAGATGCATGCATGACAATAATTGTTGAATAAATATCCCAATATTTCTTTTCATCGAAATCTTTTATAATTATTGAAATCTAGTTTTATTTAATATTCTATATATATATATATATATATATATTCACTTTCAATAGTCAAAAGGTTGTGTCATTTTCAAATTGATACAAAAAATATATAAAGCGTAAATTAGTAAAGATAACTTCCATTTGTATTCCTTTTGAAGATCACACTATCTCTGGTGATTTCACTGATTTGTATATTTCAAGCTTAAATTGTCCTAATTAACTCATTTATCGAGGAAAAAAATTAATAATAAAAGGAAAGAAAGAAAGGTCCACCCCCCCCCCAAACAAGAAAATAACTATTATATATCTTTCACAAAAAAAGAAAAATTGGACAAAATAAATTATTCTAAAATAGAAATGAAAGAATCACTAATAGGATTTGGAACTGAAGGCCTTCATTTAAATGAATATTTTCTTATTAAACCAACAATATTAAATAGATTTGACGAAGAATGAGCTCAGACGCCATTATATAGAATACATAATAATATCATATATGAGAAAAGAAACAGATCACTTTTGAACCAACGATCCCACTACTGATCATTAACGAAAAAAAAAAAAAGAAGAAAAAAGATATAAAACCTTAAAATATTTTTAACGTAGTATTTTATTAGTCCATTGAGATGGAAGCTTGGTGTTAGAAAAGAAACATCACTTTTTCCAGCCAACATACAGAATTAAAAGTAAATTAAAGAATACATATTTTTTTAATTTATTCTTTAAAACATGAAAATTTTTAATTTAATTCTTAAAAAATCAATCTTCATCAATTTGATCATTTGGTTAATAAAAAAAAAAAAATTTAACTGACAGTGATATTAACAAATGTTAACTAGATTATAAAATAATGAATTAAATCATATTTAATAATAAAAGAAAACAAATTATATTTACAAATTAAACATTATCAAAATATACAATTTATATTTTTTTTATGTATAATTTATAAATTTGATATTTTTTTATTTTATAAATTACATATCATCAAAATGTATTGTTTATATTTTTTAATATAATTTAATTAATTATTTAGTAGTCAATTAGCGTTAACTAATCTCATTGTCAGTTAAACTATCTGTCCATCTTATTAATTATAAGACCAATCTGATTGAGAATTGATCACTTAAAGACTAAATTAAGATATTTTATATTTTAAAAATTAAATTAAATATATATATTAAGAAATAAATCATTAATTTACTTTATAATTAATAAAAAAGAACTACAAGACACAAAACAATGCTTGTATTGCATGCGCATGAAATTCCATATGGGCAGCTAGTCGTAAACATATATTAATGAATTTCCCACAACCACTGTATATATTATATATTACATTAAACTTTGAGAATTCTTTACTAATGACAAATCAACAAATTTTATTTATATACAATTTTTTTATATATTTTAATATTTATTAGCAAAATTTTTAATTAAAATAAATCACCTAAAAATTTGTTATAAAAAATTTAATCACAAAAAAAATAAATTATATAAACGAACATGTATAAATTTTTTATTAAAAAATTTAATAATAAAAATATAAAAATTATAACTATTTTTTGTCAAATCAAAATTATTCTATACGTGCATAAATTGTTGTTTGAGTTAACTTCTATTTGTTATATAACTTCTCATGATAATATATAGCACAAATTACTGTTTTTATTGTGTTTGAGTTAACTTCTATTTGTTATATAACTAATTTACTTCTCTAGTGATCTAATAAAATTAAAACACTCGTTAATTCTTCTATATATGTATAGCATAAATTGTTGTTTTCCATGATTCTTATAATTTTATAACATTTACAAGAATTAGAAGAAAAAGGTACTTTTATCAACAATAGTGTAAAATCTGAAGTATTAGTTTCTTTCCCTCTTAACCCCTTTACTTGATAATAATACTTTGATAATTGGATGTATTTAAGAGAGGAACAGTATTAGTGATAATATATATATTCATCTATCAAAATATTTATTATAAATGGATCTCTATTCATGTGAGAGATTATGCATTTTTTACATTAAAAGAGAGATAAAAAAGCATTTGATTCGTAATTTATTCATAATAGGTCATTTTTTTTTATTTTTCTCTAAATTCATAGAAATACATTATTTCTGAACTGTAAATAATTTAATATTTATGTATTCTAAAATTCAAATCTATTTAAGATAAGATATCTCTCTTCTTGACCTTATCTAAATGGTTGTCACTTCAATAATAATTTAACTGATATTTAATCAGATAATTATCCTTCTACTAACTGTCTAATAAGATTTAAACATTCAAATAATTATTAAATTATCACATAAAGAATCAGATAATAAAATTTAATAAATCTCTAATATCATACGGTTCATATATCTAGTATAAAATTCTTACAATAGTGAATCAGTGATTGTTGGCTCTTGAGGTTTATAATGGTACGTAAGAATCATTCTATCTTGTGTCGTCTTTTGGTCTCTCGTTCCACATTTCCACTATACAACACTTTTCCAAAACTACTTTTTCATCTCTAAATTTAAAATTATTTTCAATTTTTTCCAAAAAATTTCTTATGTCAATTTTATCTTATATATGTTTAAAAAAATTCTTAATACCTTTCTAATTAACAATACTGTGTAAATTAAAAACGAAAAAAAAAAATTGATTTGTGAGATAAGCATTGTAATATTTGACATAATTTCATAACAAGCTCCAATTAAAAAGAAAATTTTTCCATATACGCTTTTTCTTTTAAAAAAATAATATTGTTTTATTACTACCACTAAAATAAGTATATCGCTAAATTCACATTTAAATCCTCTAATAATAATAGTCTAGTCACATATTCGAGTATTCGAAAGGTAAACTATAATTATAATTAATATATTGTAGGTTTGCAATTATAAAGACGTTGAAATTTTTTTAAACATCCACATAGGAAAAAATTGAAAAGAAAAATTATATTAGGTCAAAATTGAAAATTAATTCAAATTAATTAAAAGATAAAAAAGATATTTTTAATTTTTGTTATAAGTAGACAGAAATAATGCACTAGTACTGTTTACACATTACTCATGCCCACTTGAATGGCTATGATTAATGTGCCTCTTTTTTTTCTAGGCGATTAAAAGGTAGGAAGCACATATAGAAGATGGATGATGAGAAGTGTCCATTTAGTGCAATTATTTTATTTGCATAAAGGGCATGCATATGCACATTTACAAAATGATTAAATGTAGAACACATTGTGAAAGCTTTCAGTGTTCTTTGTTTATATATGCTTTGTCATTTGCCTTTATCACATCACGCTTCAACACCTTTAACATTTCCCACAATCATTTGGTGCCCTCTCAGATTATGTTCCAAACCCATTTCTTTTTTTCTTTTCGAACATCATCCAATCTAATGTATTATCACAACACATTTGAGCTGTAATTAGCAAGTACTAATTAAAAACTTCTCAACTTATTAATGACAACTTATTTTGAAAATATAGTGATATATCTTCTAAATTTTCTTCCCATCACTAGATATTAAGATATATTGTGATCTTGATCATATATATTATTTTATATATTGTAGTATTTTAGATGTCAATATTGGATAACAATATTTGGTATGTTGTTATTTGTGATGAGATTTGAGATACCACCCAGATATTATATCATAGGCAAACGAGTATTATCTGAAGACAAGTAAAATATTTTATCATCTTATATTACAGGATTGTACGAGATAACTATTTTTATAATTATCAATTTTATTCTTATTTTTTTATAAATTTATAATAAAATTTATTGATAACAAATGAATCATGTAAAATATAACAAATAAATTGTTAAAAAATTATACTCCGTATAATTTTCTGTTTAGAGAAAAAGAAGGAATAAATATTGTAAATGAATTTTCAAATTTTTTAAACTTTTTAATTTTATTTTAATCCACAAAAAGTATAAATTTTTAAAATGTAAATTATTTAAACTTAAAAGGATATATTTAAAAATTCAAAAAATAAATCATATTAATTGGCCATGGCATGTATATAACCAAACAGTCTTATTTTATATCATCGAGTCATATTACATATAGGCAAAACAAATATCATGATATACATTTCATCCCACAATATGCAAAATACTATAATATATATAAAATAACAATACATCAAATGTTCTTAAAACTTTAAGAATATGTTATTAATAGGTTGAAAAGTCATTATTATAATTAATTACACCATATATTTAAATTTTTAATATGCACCGGAGAAGCCCCTCTCTCTCTCTCTCTCTCTCTATATATATATATATATGTATATATACAGTAGTTTATTTTATTAGGATATATTATTTTTAATTTGTTTTTAAATTAAATTATAATGATTTTTTAAGATTTTAAAATATAATAAAAAGAATAAATAAGACCAAAGAGATCATGGGGTGTTTGGCACATTATTGTCATTTTAATGACATTATCTAGATAACATGATATATTAGATAATATAATTAGATGACATCATTTGTTATGGTGTTATATAATAATACAATGACACCTAAAATAATAATGTATTATCATAGCACACCAAAAAGGGTGTTATCTCATAATACTAAAAATATTTTGTCATCTCACATCACAATTGGATAACTTATTAATTTTACTCATATTATATTATATTTGTTTTTCAAAATAAATGAATAATATGGAGCCTTTTATTTTAGTTTTTAAAAATTATTTTTGATTTTTTAAAAATAAAAAACCTGTTTGAATAATTATTTTTGATAAAAAAATAAAATAAAATATGTGTTTTAAAAACAAAAAACACAAAATAATTAAAAAATATTTTGAACTTCAATTTTTTAAAACAAAAGAAACACATAAAACAAGTTTTTTTATTAATAGTATATATATATATATATAAATATATAAAAACAATATTAGTATACTCAGAAATAATTTTATAAAATAATTTTAAAATATAAAAAAAATAAAACAATTATCAACCATGCCTATCATCTATTTTCTTCCTCTCTTTTTCTTCCCGCTAAAAGAACCTCTTATATCTATATCTATACTACTATAACTCTACAAAATATCTTGTCTCCTCCACGCACACCCTCAATATCATCTTTGCACACACAATATATAATAGCTAGTATGGACCGATGGTTAGTTCTTTTTATTTAAAGTTAATTATAAATTTTTAAAATAATTATATTATAAATATAATAAGTAATTTATTTAAATTTATAAGGTTAAATTTGAAAATTATAAAATAAATAATATTGATTAGTATAAATAATTAAATACTTTTATATTATATATATAAATATCACTATCATCTAAGATGACTCCAATTGACAAATAGCAAACATAAGAATCACAAATATTATGACATATAAGATACTGTAAAATATCATAATACATAACATAAAATATTATCTGAAATCATACTATATTAAACGTTTTACATAAATATAATAGTTTAATATAGAGGACAAGCTTATTTTGGTCTTTGAAAAATATGATAATTTTTATTTCAATCCTTTACAAGTTATTTTAATTTAATCTCTCAAAGATAAAAAATAGTTTTAATGTTACTCTCTTATTTAAACTACATTCATATCTTAACATTTCACTTAACAAAATATTAACTAAATTTTTTTTTTAATGTAAAAGTTATAGGTGATAGATAATTCACATCATATTAAAAAATTTCATGTATGCAATTATCCAAATTAACCCTAATTCTCAAATTTTCATAAGATAAACAATTAGTAAAAAAATCTATGTATATATGTAATTAGAAAATTTTAATTTATATCTTGATATTTTATTATATGTAGATTAATGCATGACATGTGAGATAACTATGTCATCAACTAAATTACACTTTAATATTATATTAAATAAAAAATTATGAATAAAATTTGGATAGAAGTATAATATTAAAGATATTTTTATTTTTAAAAAATTAAATTAATAAAAATAATCTATAGAGGATTAAATTGAAACTCACCATATCAGTCAAGGTTTTTCTCTTTAATATAAGTGGAGTGAAAGAAAATCTATATTTCATTATATATATATATATATAAACTTAATTAAATAGCTGCCTTTGTCCTCACATAATTCTGCGTACGTTAACACATTCCAAGAAAAAAAATACTATAAAGCATAACAATAGATTAAGTTTTAATTCAAAATTTAGAGTTGTCGTGATTAATAGTTCAAGAATTTAATTCAAGAATTTAATTAAATATTGTTTCGATCCTAACTCCTAACGTATATCTAATTTCTAGCACTATGCTTTTCTTCAGTTGTATACAGTGGAGTTGGAACTGCTAGTTTTAGATCAATTATAGTTTTTTCTATATTGTTTATATAACGACCTACATCAGTCTTTGAATTACATCCCTGTCCTATGTGAGTTTCAATTTATTAATTAGTTTACTTGTTATGAATATTTATTTTATTTAACTAAAATTAATAATTTTTATAATTATATTATTTAAAATAAAAGTGATTTTTTTATTTTAATAGGAAAGAGACTATTCATCTTAATAGAAGGAGACTCATCATTCTAATAGGAGAAAAATTACTCATCCTAATAAGAGAAGACTCTTCACCTTAAAAAGAGGTGACAACTCCTCTTTTTAAGAGGACTCCTCTTTTTAAGAGGAAGTGACAACTTCTCTTCATAATAGGAATTGACAACTATTTTTCCTAAAAGAAAATGTGACTCCTATCCCTCAGAGAATAGGAAGTGCATGTTTCCATTTAACAAGCAACAGTGTCCCCACCTATGTAATAGAGACGCCTCCACCTAAGAAGAAAAAGCACATTGACATCTCTCACTCTATATAATATATCATTTGGATAATAAATATAAGTAATACACTAAATTTTTAGCTATGTAGTGCCATAGCTTAGCTCAAGACTCTACAAAGCGTCTTGTCTTAAGTTCTTTAATATCACAAATTCTTTGACATTTAGTTCCAATGCAATTCCTAGTGATAAGTCCTTTATCAAGCAAAGTGTTTTAAAGTGCCTAGTGAATTTGTCATTAGGATAATAAATAGAATTCCTCACTCTTCCCCTCTTAAGAAGTATGAGATAGTGGAAAGCATAATGGAGTCATCCCCTCCTTCAAATCAAGTCAATGCTAACTTAAGAAAAACCGCACCAAAGTTACTCTGATTTTGCGATGAATCAAGACTCTCGAAGTAGGTTTGGTATAGGCCAAGCGCCACCCGCGCCATCTAGCCAATTTAGACAAGGTTGGAGATTCCGTGAAGGAGTAATTCTCATCCTCCTTTCCTTGGGAACAATCCTAAGGAATGGCTTAGTAGGACTGAAGTTAAGATTCTTTGTGCTTATATATGATAACTCCAATTAAGTTAGGTAAGATTTTAATACTTGATAAATTAATTATTGTTCTAGTGAGCTTAAATTTCCTTCCCTTAACTAAGTTAGCGATATTGAATACTCTCTACCCTCATAGAGAAGTCAACCCTTTAGTATTAACTACTTCGCATCTTACCACTAGGCACATCATCAATAACTAATACTTACATATCCCTCACGCATTAATCATCTACGATCTTTCACTTCTCTTAACTTTAACTACTACTTAACCTCACTATCACCTTATAAAATGTGCATAAAATTATCCACTTTTTCAAAATATGACATATTAATTAGTAACTGGTCACTCCTATCTTCCATTATAAATAAACCTTTATTAGATGTTTGAAGGGACCTTTGACAACACACAGGAGCTAGAGATAAATTTACACATTGTATTTTCATATACTTTTTAAATCCTTGAGCTCATTAAGAAAATATTATATTTATTAAGATTTAAACTCTTTTATTTTACTTATAATTTTTCTGCAATGATTTACTTTTTCTCTACTAAGAATTTTCTAGTAACTAATATTTTAATTACTCTATACTTCAAAGTTCAAATCCTGTTCTTGGAACAATCCCTTAATGTTGTTGAATTTAAATTAACAAAAAATATATATCGAGTATATATTAATGGGTAAAAGTTTAATTAATAATTAGCAATCACAACTCAATCGATCCTAAACTTAATTTTGGGAATTAGAATGCACGGGACATATACAACACAGCCACGTTCAGGTTTGATCTTCCTTAGAAAAAAGGAGGTTGATCTCCATCTCCTCATTATTTATCAAAATTAGAACATAAAATTTTCTCATGTACGTTGAAGTATTTTGTTTTGATGCAAGAAAGCTTATTAAGGGTGTATTTGGTTAATAAAACATTTTTAGTTTTTAATTATTATTTTTTTGACTTTTGATTTAGACTATAATTGAATAATAAAATTTATATGATCATAACATGATTTAATTCCTTAAAATTACAAAAATAACACTAATTATCATTTGAAAACACTAAAAATATCTTTTAGATATTTCCTATTTTTATCTGATTTTGAAAATATATTTTATTAAACTATACCAAACATATTTTTAATTGTATTTTTTATTTTTAATTAAAAAAGGAAACAATAAAACCAAAAGCAACATAAATATAAAATGGTCATAATTAATAAATAATATATATATAATATTATAAATTTTGTATGCATAAAAGTGCAGGTTAATTTTTGTAAATAGTTAAAATATAATATATACAATAATTATTATATTTAAAAATAATAAATTAAATAATAGTTAAATTAAATTTACATTCTTCTCTTCCTACTATTTTTAATTTTTCTTTCTCCTCCCCTCCATTCTTCTCACATTATTTATTTTATTTTATATTTTATATTATATAATATATAATTTTAGAAATTAATAATAAAAAGACTTCAAATCTATTATTATTTATATTATTATAGTTTTGAGTCTTCTTATAATGGTTTTATAAATTATATATTATATAATATAAAATATAAAATATGTAATGTGAAAAGAAGAGTGAGATAATAAAAATAATAAAATATAAAATATAATAGTAAAGAATTAATTAATTTTTTATTATTTATTTTATTATTTTAAAATATAAAAAATATTATTTTATATTATTTTTTAAAAATTAAAAAAAATAATACATATATGTATATATAATATTATAAATTTTGTATGCATAAAAGTGCAGGTTAATTTTTGTTAATATTTAAAATATAATATATAAAATAATTATTATATTTAAAAATAATAAATTAAATAATAGAATGTTAAATTAACTTTACATTCTTCTCTTCCTATTATTTTTAATTTTTCTCAATCCTCCCCTCCATTCTTCTCACATTATTTATTTTATTTTATATTTTATATTATATAATATATAATTTTAAAAATTAATAATAAAAATACTTCAAATTTATTATCTATATTATTATAATTTTGAGTTTTTTATAATAATTTTATAAATTATATATTATAAAATATAAAATATAAAATATGTAATGTGAAAAGAAGAGTGAGACAATAAAAATAATAAAAAATTAAAATATAATAGTAAAGAAGCGTGCGTTGAGTTGGGGGGAGGGGGAGGTTAAAGCCATTGAATTGAAGCAGCTTCTCATTTAAAAGGCTAACATTATAAAACTAACTATATTCCATTATTATAACATCACCTTTTAAAACTCAAAACGCTTGCACTTTTGAAGATTCACACTTCTCAATGAACTTATTGGATTAGAGATGGAAGAGAGAGAGAAAGAAACTGTCTCTACTTTACAAAGGAGGCAATAGACCCACAAAAGTTAGCAATTTAGTCATATTTAATAATTATGTTCCTCCCCTTCTATTTTAGCGTGTAAAAATAATGAAAGAAAAAGTAAAATAAATTTTCAATATATATATATTAGTTGACAACTATTTTTATTATTTTAATAGTGATAATTTTTGATACCCTCTAGGCGTCTGCTTATATCATACCGAAACTCACTATTGACAAGCAGCACTTAATATTAGGGAACGTTTTAGGAGAAGGACTTAAGCTTTCTTTATGTTAATTAACACATGAAATTCTATAAATATGTAACTCTCCCTGATATTTAGGTGCACAATCATTTTACATTTATATTTGCACTTACTTATTATCTAAATTATCTCTCTCTTTATATTTCATTTTGTATTTTCTTTATGTAAGTTCTCACCTTCTAACCACCAACTCAGGACCAATACCGTTAATCTAACCCGATAAATAAGTGATACTCGTTTAAAACTTATAATCCAACTTAACTATTAAAAATATTGTCTTTCGTTAAAAATAAATTAATTTATATATCAAAAAATATTAATGAATATGTAGTATTAAGTATTTGGTACCACTAGACTTGATATTTTTATTAAAAAACTTAATTATCAAGATATTCGACGCTGATAATTTGTGGTCATTTATAGTGTGGGAATTGAAAAATAAATAAATAAATTAAGTTTGATATTAGATTAATAAAGTTTGGGTCTTGTGTGGGGTGTGTTCATGATAAGAATAAGATTAAATTATCTCTCTTTTTTTAAAACATGTCAAAATTCCATTTTTTTTTATTTTGAAAATTTTTGCTTTTCTTTTTTAAAAGATATAAAATATAATTTTTTTATTCATTTTGACTCAAATATCATTAATATTATTACTAAATATTTTTGAACAAAATTATACTTTATTAAAATATATATATATATTCTAAAATTATTATTTATCTTGAGTTAAAAATAGTGAATTTATTTTATTTTAAATTTAAAAATAAGTTTTTATATTAGTCAAATATATATTTAATTATATAAAGAATAAATATTGTAATAGTTTGGTCAAAATAGATAAAAGTATAGATTTTTTTTATTTTTTAAAAAAAAAAAGTTTAATTTTTCAAAAAAATAAGAAGAAAATGTAATTTCAGAATCTCTCAAAAGATAAAAGCATAATTTTCCAATTCTTCAATAATTGCATTGTTGTCACATGCTTTGCATTTTTATTTTATATATATAGCTTAAATCCAAAAGAAAGATATAAAGTGAAACTTAGTCAGTCACGTAATGAGACATAAAGACACTAACTAGATCACGGGAGAGCACATGATTCAGCTTCGTAAAAAGGTCTAATTAGTAAAAATCTCTCTCTGAAAGCAGAACAGAGAAAATGGAAGTAGAAAGATGATGAAAAAATGCTTCACATTGAATTAATTACTTTGTAACTTGCCTACTATATATAAAACAATTTAACTATCAACTGTGTCTAACTACCACAAATAAAAATGTAAGATCCCTCTAACTACTAACAACTAATTTTTAACTGAACTTTCCAACCAACTTTGCTAAACTCTTCTTCTGCTGACTGCTGCCTTCTTCTGTTGATTGCTGCCTATCTCTACTCCTGCTTACTTATTTTCTACACCCCCTCTTAGTTGGAGACTGGTGATGGAAGTCTTCCAGTCCCAACTTGCACATCAATTGTGAAAATCTCAGTGCAGTCAAAGGCTTGGTAAAAAGGTCAGCTATTTGAACTCCAGAAGCAATATATTTAGGAAGAAAAAAACCTTTTTTATATTGATCGCGAACCAAGTTACAGTCTATCTCAATGTGTTTAGTCCTCTTATGAAATACTGAATTAGCTACAATATGTAATGCTACTTGATTATCACACCACAAGGAAATAGGTGTATCTATTTGCAAATGGGAATCAAACAAAACATAAGATATCCTATGTAACTCATATACAGTGGATGCTAAACTCTGATACTCTGCTTCAGCCGAGCTCCTGGACACTGTATTTTGCTTTTTTGTTTTCCATGACACCAAACATCCTCCAAGAAACACACAATATCCTGTCAAAGACCTTCTACTACATGCTGCCCAATATGCATCACAGTAGGCATCAAGCTGTAAATTGCCATTAGCTGGATAAAATAATCCTATAACAGGATTCTTTTTCAAATACTTCAAGATAGACACTACTGCCTCCCTATGACTAATATAAGGTTCATTCACAAATTGGCTTAGTTGCTGTGTAGCATATGCAATGTTCGGCCTTGTGAAGCCCAAATAAAGTAATCTCCCAATCAATCTTCTATATTTCTCTAGATCTTTGAACTTGGTACCTTCATTACTGAATACCTTGTGAGACTTTAGCATAGGCATGTCTACTAGTCTAGCTCCTGTCAACCCTGCTTCAAAAATTAAATCCAAGGCATATTGTCTTTGATTGATGTATATTCCTTGAGGTGATCTAACTATCTCCAACCTAAGGAAATATCTTCCCCTAGATCTTTTATTGTAAATTCCTTGTGAAGTAAAACCTTGATCTTATTGATTAAATTTAAGGATGAACTTGTCACTAAAATGTCATCTACATACACCAACAAAGCTACAAAGCCAGCACTACTAGTGTTTGTGAATAAGCAATGATCATGTGTTGATTGATTGAAATTTATGAATTCTATTTTTTTTTTGTCAGCTCAATATTCCACTGCCTTGAAGCCTATTTCAAACCATATAGACTCCTCTTCAATGTACAAAATTGTCCATCCTTTCCCTTACTATACCTAGGAGGTGGTAACATATACACATCGTCTTGCCAAAAACCATGTAAGAATGCATTTTTGACATCTAATTGATGAAGTTCCCATCCCCTGGTTGCTGCCAAAGCTAATAACAATCTTACTATCATATTTTTTGCAACAGGAGAGAATATATCCACATAATCTACTCCCTCCTTTTGATTAAAACCCTTTGCTACTAACTTGGCCTTATTCCTTTTTACTGTCCCATTAGGTTTTAACTTGACTTTATATACCCATCTACACGCTATTGCCTTTTTACCTTTTGGTAAGTTTACCATACTTCATGTATCATTGGCTTCAAGAGCTGTAATTTTAGTTTCCATTACTGCAACCTATTCTAGATCCACTTTTGCTTCATTGTAGCTAGCTGGTTCCTTCACCTGTGTCAAATTTGCCAAAAAAGCAATGTAAGAATTAGAGAAACAAGTTGGTTGAATGAAAGGATATGATGGAGGTGTATGTGTTGAAGATTCTGGTATGGAACAAGTGACATAATTCTTCATCCAGCTAGGAGGCTTTCTTTCATGTGTACTTTTCTTCCTTCAGTAGCAAATTCACTAACAGTGATAGACTTACTGACAGACTCCTTTTTTACCACCTCAGCTTCATGTTCTATCAATTGCTATTTACTTTCATCACTTTTTTCTTGACTGTCATATGAATTCTGCCTCTTTTTAAGATCTGCTCCAACATATGAATCGTCCACATGTATAAGAATAGACACTTCTTGATCTTCAATTATGTCTTTCAAAGGAAATATTTCCTCATAAAAGACTACATCCCTAGAAATGAACACTTCTTTTGTTTTTAGGTCAAAAACCTTATATCTTTTACATCCTAGAATATATCCAATAAAAATACATTGTCTAGCTCTAGCATCAAACTTCCTTTTATGAAGAGCATTATTTATAGCAAAGCACAAACACCTGAATACCTTCAACTACTCATAGACTGGTTTCTTCTTATTTAACACTTCAAATGGACACTTCCATTTAAGAACTACATATGGTAGCTTATTGATAACATGGGTTGCTATCAACAAATCCTCACCCCAAAATCTATCATTTAAACCTGCATGAAACAACAATGAACAAGCTATTTGTACTAAGTGCCTATGCTTCCTTTCTACAACACCATTCTACTGTGGAGTATATGCACAAGTTTTTTGATGAATTATGCCCTTTTCATCAAATAAAATTTGACAAGTATTTCTTAAAAATTCAGCTCCATTATTAGTCCTCACAGTTTCAACTGTTGTATTGAATTGATTTTGAACATATCTAAAAAACTTATTTATCAATCTAGAGGTCTGTGTCTTGTTCTACATAAGGTAAGTCCAAACAGCTTTAGAAAAATCATCAACTATTGTAAGCATATAGTATAGCCTTGATATAGAGGATTTCTTGTAAGGTCCCCATATATCATTGTGTACAAGGTCAAAACAAAAAATTTGTGTGTACTGAACTTACGTTAAAACTTTGTCTAGTTTGTTTGGCAATATGATAGGTACTGCAAGCATCACTTTTATTATTTCCTTTTGTAAAAGACAAATGATACATCACTCCCTTTGATGGGTGTCTTAACCTTTCATACCATATATCATGACTAACTACATTACAAAATGATGATTCTATAACAGTCTCCTTTTTACTTCTATCCATCTCTCCATTACTCAACACATACAAGTTCTTGATTATTTTTCTAAAAGCCATTGTCTTTTTACTCAAGAGGTCTTGCATGACATGCTGAGATGAGTGAAATATGACTTGCATACATGAATCAGACACTACTTTACTTACTAAAATCAAATTGTATTTGAATTCAAGCACATAAAGCACATTTCTTAGTGTCAAATTCTCATTTAACACAGCTTCTCCAATGAATTTCACCATTTTAAACTACCATCTGGTAATTGGACTATATTTCTTCTTTCTAACTATCTTACCTTAGACAATAAGTTTATGTAACCACTTATATAGATATAGTCTCCAAAATCAATTATCCATTCAGCTTTATTTAAGAAACAAGCACCTTTGGTAGAAAGGTTACCTGTAAAATCTGCAAAACAACTTGTGCTTACAGGAGTATCTTCGATTAAGCCTTTCCCTTTCATGTATTTATTCACCTCCCTCTGTATTATTTCATAAATGGATGCCATATCAAAATCTGAACCTTTCTTACTTTCAAAATCTGTGCTCATCTGTACAATAGCAGCATCAACATATGATTTCTTCTTCTCTTTCTAATTTTTCAACTCCTTGAACCAATCCGTATAACCATGTTTCTTAAAGCAAGCTTCCTCCAAATTCCCTTGCTTATTATAATGTTCATAGTACCTATCATTCTTCTTAAGCATATCCTTCTTCTTATTAAAGTTCTTCATATTTGATGCGTTTGATTTCTATTGATCTGTTACTCTAGAAAATAAAGCACTTTCTTCTATTGATCCTACAATGTTGTTATATATGTCTCTTTTTTTCTCAATTCTTGAAACCATAGAGTAAACTTTATTGAATTGTGGCAAAGGTTCTAGCATCAGTATGTTACTTACTATGTTAGCATACGTGTAACATTCGCTCCTAACACTTGTATCTTATGATGATGTTGTTGTTATTATCATTGTTAGCATTAATTGTGAAGGGTTAAGGATGATTTATTAAGGAGTTAGAATGAACATTTTTATCATTATATAAAATGGTAATTTTACCATGAAATGAATAATTATTTTAACTCTTTTATTTCATGAAGTTATGTCAAAGGACTCTTATTATTTTCATTTAAGAGAGAAGGAGAATCTAGTTATGCAAGAAATTACGTACATTGATGTTGAAAGACAATTTTTCCTAAAAATGGTAAAATTATAATTTCACACTATGAGTATGATAGCTATTTTATATGAAGTGAGAAAAATTTATTTTTTACCCTAAATATTCTATGAAGGTGGGAATTAGAAATCCTTACTCATTCTTGATCAAAAGAAGAAAGAAAGAGAGTGAAATGATAGTTTTAACATAAAGGGCAAAAGGATAATTTTGCCTTAGGGGCAAAATTGTAATTTTACAAAAATAGAAGTAAATTAGTAAATTCATGGAAATGAGCCTTATGAAATTTTATTTAAGTAATTTTACTCCTTGAAACCAAAAAGAATGAAAAAGGGAGAAAAAATGGCCAATTTGGACTTAATGGAAAAAAGGCACTTTTCTTGGGGACTAAAATGCAATTTTCAAAAATTTGAGGGACCACTAGGCAATTTTAAATTTCTGGAAGGGCAGAACAGTCCCATCCCATGGAAGTTGCATAAAATTACAATGGCAAGGAGAGACAATGCCATTGTTAAAAAAGAAAAGAAAAAGGATTAAATTGACAAATTAGCAAGAGTGGCATTTTTGTAAATAAGTCAAACTTTAATTCAGCCTTTTTCTTTTCCTAATTACTAGAAATTTTGTGAAAGGTAGAGAAGAAGGAGAAGTGGCCGAATTGCATCTTGCCTTGGAGAAGAAGAAGCTTCCACCAAATCAACAAGAAAATTACACATCTATTAGCTTTTCAAGGTAGATAAACAATCCTATGCCATTAATTTTATGTTTTATGGTATTTTTATAGTGTTTTCAAACTTGTAAGCATGATGGCAATTTCTCTCTCTACATGTGTATGGTGGATTTGTATTCTTGGATATGAGATATGTTGGAAATAACTTGTGGTTATGACTATAGATATGCAAGAAAGCATGAAAACTAATGAAATGGTGAAATTGCATGGATGGAACTTGATTTTATTAAACCATAATTGGTTTCAAGGCTGAGTTTGTGGTGGTTAGAGTGAGAAAATGGTATTTTTGCATGAATTTTGTATGAATATTGTTGTATTGCAAGCAAGGTGATGAAACAACTCCATTTTTGCTTATTTTCTCACCTTGGCCGAATTACTAGGGTTATAAGAGTGCTGAATTTTTTTTTTGCCAAATTCTATGTTAGAAAGAGTGAGAAAAAGTACTAGAAAATGGTAAGAGAGAGAAAGTCTAATTAGATTTGCATTTAGGTACTTTTCTCATTGTCTAGCTTCACAAGTAGCCAAGCAAATGTGCTTTAGTCTCCTTGGCCAAATGGATGCATATGAATGGTGCTGAATTTGCTCTTGAAAATGATTTAGAAACCATATAAGTTTAGTTCCAAGAAAGGAGGAGAGAGAAAATTATGGCAATTTATGTTTCAAGCAATGTTGCCAATTTAAAGTCTTACTTGTTCACCTTAAAAGTGTGCATAAAAATGTGAAATTGTGATATTAGATGTGTGATTATGTTTGGCATGAAAAATAAGCTAGAAAAGTATGAAAAAGAATGGCCTAAAGTACACTTACCTAATTTTTAGGTGTGAGAAAGTGTTAGGCATAATTATGGGAATTGTCACTACGATGTTCCATTAATGAGGATAAGGCTAGAAATGTGCCAAAAGGGTTAGGAATACAAAGTATTCGTGTTCATTCTACCTTGGCCAAATACTATGTGAAATTTTCTCTAGAGTGGCTAGACTTATAAATGAGTTGGAAATAGCCTAAAGTGCCATCTAAATGGCCTATGTTAAGGGAAGAGAGACCAAAGATGCAAGGGTCAAGAATGAATTAATAATAGCATGCATTTTTCCATAAATAGTGAAATGTTTAAATTTATGCAAAAGTGATTGAATGGCAAAGAATGCTTAATGTAATTGTGAAATATAAGGTTAAAGCTTCCTTGTGGGGAATGATCTGGTGTATACTCCCAAGGAATTAAATGAGGAGGAATGATCTGGTGAATACCTCCTAAGATTAAAAGCCTGTGAAGGAATGATCTAATGTATACTTCTAGGGAAGTGCCTTAAGGGGAATGATCTGATGTAAACCCCAATAAATTGAAATGTGGGAGGAATGATCTTGTGTATACCTCCAAAGAGCACAATTAAGTAGGAAGGAATGATTTCATGTATACTTCCCAGAATTGAGTAATTATGAAATGTTATGTATGTATTGCATAAACGTAATTTATGTGATTATGATTATGGCATGTAAGCATTGAATGCTTGTAGCCTATTCCTTGAATGACCTAATTGAATGTGTATTTCATTTCTATAGCTACATCCACATATGTTTTCGTGATATGTCACATCCAAGTATCTATATGAGAATAGTTTTGAAAATTAACCACATGTAGAGTGTTTTCTGTATTATTACAATGGTACGTATCAGTTATTTTAAAATAAACTGGTTGTTTATCTACTGGGAATGTATTTCTCATTACTGAACTGATATGTATCAGATGGTTAGATATTGCGTGGTAATCGAGATGGAGTTGGACACGATGGAAATTCCTTTCTTAGGAGTTTTCACTATTATCAAGAATGTATATGTTATCACTGTTTTTAAATTTCATATAGAATAGATGAGTACGTAAATATATAGTTATAGCCCGACCTTTTGGAGTCCTAATTCTTAGTTTTTTTTTTAGGTTCGAAATTAGGGCTGATATTTTTGGCTGTATATAGAAAGAGAAAGGGCATATGTATAGGGATATGTGAAGGACTTATTCACTCATGGTATTTTGTAAAGGAGTATAAGTGGCAGACTTGTTGTCTCCTTACTCCTTATGGATGGATACTTCATCTATCCCAGTGTATGTATACCAAATGATGTACTAAACAGTTGTATAATATACGTATATTAGAAAAGTTTTTATATATTCTGTTATATTATTTAATATTTTATATTCTGCTATGCCAAAGCATGTTACCTGAGCAAAAGAACCTAAACCTAATTGCATAACAAATCTATGATGGATTGGATGCTCAGGAGAAATAAATGTAATCAAAGACTAGAATTAATGTAACCACTTATCTAAATAAGCGTTATGACATTGTTAAGTTATGATAAGGGGTGTTACAATACGCAACATTCAGTCCCATTAGAATTTGTATAACATTGTTGGAAGAGTAAATTTCATCAAGCTTTTTCAGGTGTCACATTTGCATCCACTACATACACACCTCGGCTTAGGTTCTAGGTAGTTTAATTCATCCCAAAGCTTCTTCAGTTTATTAGAATACAGTGCTACAGAATCATTACCTTGCTATAAGGAAGCAATTTGTTTCTTCAGATGGAAAATCTGAGACCTATCACTTTCTCCAAAATTTTCTTCCAGCGTCTTCCATAGATCTTTAGCACTTGGTGTATATATGTATGCTTCTATCAACTATTTAGACATGGCATTTAAGATCCACGCCACGACCATGAAGTCCATAAAACTCCATTGTATATACGCATCAAAAGTTAGATCTACAGGTTGCTCGTAAGATCCATCAATGAAACCAATCTTGTTTTTGGCCTTTAATGTGATCCATATGGACCTACTCCATATTAGGTAATTTTTCAGCATTAAAGAGTTCAAGACGAGCTGCAATTTGGGACTATTGAAATGATGCAAGAATAATGGATCTTTTTGATAAATCATGTCCGAAGTTGGTTCTGTTCATGTGGTTCGCAAACTAGTACCAAAGGCATGACTTTCTTTCATGGAATATGTATTGATTGTTTGTTCAAACCCTTAGGATCGTGAATGAGGATCAGAACCTAATGCTCTGATACCATGAATGTAGAACAGAGAAAATGGAAGTAGAAAGATGATGAAAAAATGCTTCAAATTGAATTAATTACTCTGTAACTTGCCTATTATATATACAACAGTTTAACTATCAACTGTCTAACTACCAAGGGTAAAAACGTAAAATCCTTATAACTACTACTAACTAATTTTTAACTGAACTTTTCAACCAAATATACTCAACTCTTCTTCTCCTAACTGTTGCCTTCTTCTGCTGATTGCTGCCTATCTCTACTCTTGCTTAACTTATTTTCTACACTCCCATGCTTAAGAGCTAGTTGGCACACTCATTTACTTATCTGTAATCATGCACAAATCTAACTTCTTAAAGTTTCTTAGTGTAATAACAAATACATTTTATTAATTGAAAGTTCCTACTTGAAACATTATTGGAAGAGTTGATGGTTTGGATATATAGTAGCAATAGAGTCACTTTCTATAATTAATCATTTTCTTAATGTTGTGCTCACATGCGAGTTTTAGACCATCAAGGATTGAAAATTCGAACGGAATCCTAAATTCTGAGTGAAGCCACAGATCCAAATTTTCAAGTGATCCCTTGTTAAGTCACCGTATCTCGTCATGTTATTATCTTTTAGAGCACCATTAGCATCAGTTTTTATCGATTTTGGATCCTCTGCCATAATCCTTTGCTTGGTGCCTGCTTGGTATTTTTAGCAGCGGTTTTATCTGTTGCTAAATTATGCTTTAATATTATTGCAACGAATATTATTGTTGCTATAAATTTTGTTTAAATAATTAATTTATAATGACAATAATTTTGTTGCAATAAACTTTAGTAATCAAAAAAATCGCTACTAAAAGCGCCAAGCAGGCGCCGTACAAAGAACACCAAGCAAAGGATCCGAATTCGTTTTTATCCATCCTTCACAAGGAAGTTTCCACTTTACTAGAATTTCCATGGGCTTTTGAGAATGATTATTATATATATATAAACTTCTTAAATAGAATATTTTTAAAAATAGTGTAGAGAAAAGTAATTTGTTTGACGAATTCAATTAAATATTTAAGAAAAATTTTGTATTTTGTTAATTTGTATAAAAAAATATTTTTAGCTGTCAAATTACCAAAAAAATTATATATAAATTTATTTTGTTATTAAAATTATTTAAATAAATAAATTTTTATAATTATTTTTATTTTTATTCTACTAATTTATTATTATTCATATCAATAAATAATTGATTAGAATGACAAGTACTCTATTCTTTTTAAGTAAAATTTTACATTCAAGTATTATATATGAAAATATCTTATTTAAGAGAATTCTATTTTACACCAACTCGAATCAGATTAATTAAATTTTAATAAAAATATTATGATAAATTAAGAATTAATAGAGGTATACTTTTATTTTAAAATATTTAATTGTTAATTTCTGTTTTTATCTACAAGTATAAAGTATAATTTCTGTCTTTTATTATATAGCTAAAAATTATTTCTTCTACAACTTAAAATGTTTTTTGTCAAAACTAATTTGTTTTTTTATTTGGCCTGTGTAGGCTGTAGCAAGGTCTCCGTATAGGATGTATAATTCTCGTTCTTTGCCCATATTCTTTAATAATCTTTATCCTATCTTGAATTCTTGATCACCCTCATTCAAGAAAGTATTCGTCAGGATTTATGAACAAGAAAAACTGTTATTTCTAACTAGTATAACGTTAAAAAAGGGAAAAAAAAATCATGACACACCTATATTATAGAAAATCTCATTCAAGCTTTATAGGTAAAGTTACTCTTCTCTAAATATTTCTTTGATACTATTCTAATATTGCCTTAAGCTTGACCACTGCACATCATCTCTCCCATTGCGCTGGAACTAACTCAATCACTAGGGAAATCTCGTGAGAACAAAAGACAAGCACTTGGACCAAGTCCAACAAACAATATATGTAACTAATTATATAACTAAATACGTTAAAGTAATAATATCAATAGGGAAAAAAAAAAACAATATAGAGTTGCTTTATAGCCAGCTTTAAACATTTCTAGAAATAAGTTTATTTAATTAAGTTGATCTATCTTGACAAAGATAAATTTAAAATTGTATTTATTTTCTTAAGTACAATTCAAATTTATCGTTTCATATTAAATAAATTAATACAAATTACTATTTTCTTCTTTTTAAAAAAATAATTTTTAATATTTAAAATTTTTTTAATCAATCAAATAAAATTTTAATTAATAAATAAAATATAAAAATTATTTAACAACATCTAACAAAAGGTCACATTAACTGGCCCCCACACCCTCCTTTCCTTCAGTAGGGCCATCTTACTTTTCTGTAAAACCACCCTTCCAATTGTTCTATATATACGTGAATCAATGAAAGACAGAATATTAATTCAAATAAAAAAATTAAAAAAAAAAATTTGTAGCATTTGATATAAGATATTTGGGCAATTTTACAGTGTGGGTGTCTCATATAGTTCTGTTCAATTCAAGGGTGATTTCAAACTAAGTCGGCTTCAAAAAATCATAACTCATGAATTTTGTACATTACAAAATTGAGGATGATTAAAAAGCCAAACAATAATAATAATAATAACTATTAGTGGACTTGATATATATGTCAAGTTTTTTAAAAAAATCATTTTAAATATAAACAAGAAAATAAATAATTTTTTATTATCATATAACTTTTTTTTTATAAATTTTTACATTCTTATATATTTCTATGCTATATAATTTGAGAGAATAAAGAAATAAAACCCTTAAAATTATTATATAGACTAATGAACTTGATGCTAAGTTTTTTTAAAATTTAATTTTAAATAAAACTCTTTTAACTTTTTATTCCATAATTCTTCATTCTTTTATGTGTGTGTGTGTGTGTATTATATGAATGATTTGAAAAATTAAATAGGATATAAATTATAAAAATAGATGATGATAATAATAATAATAATAATAATAATAATAATAATAGAATAATATAATATACATATTTAAGTAAGAAAACATTAATTGGCTCGAAATAAAACCAATTTGAAAGTAAGAAAGAGATAATATTTTTAGAGTAACAGAAAAATAAAAATATTAAAAAATACATATTAATAGAAATTTACCTCAAATAAATTGGGATTTTTTTTTCCCTCCTGAATTGCATTTATCTCTGTAGAAGATGGTGAAAGAAAGAAGAAAGCAGAGAAAGACAAAAGAGGAACAGTGCAGTAAATGTATGGTAATAATTAATAAACAAACATCAAAAGCCAACCAGCAGCAGCATCAATTTCAATATTTTCATAACCTTTCTTGGACATCATCATCGCTATTTCATGCACCGCCATCACCACCACTCAAAATAACACCCTTAATATTATTTTTCTCTCAAACTATTATTTCTAATTCTATGCTCTCAACTTTTTAGAAAATGGAAGTAGGAACAATAATGAGGATGGAATGAATAAGATATTATAGTATTTAGATTTAGATCTAAAGATAAAAAATTTATAACTATAAATTCTAATTCTAATATACAATTAAGTCTTACAACTCTTCGTACAATGTTAACTTCGAACATATAATAAAAATTAAATTTTAATAAATTTATTCTTAAAAGTAATAAACATAACTAAATAATTAACATATATGTATATGAAGAGATAAAAGTTAAGATTTTTTATGAATTTTAAAAGAGTTAGTTGGTTTCACTGAAGTAAAATATATTAAAAAAATAGAACTAATATATATGTATTATAATATAATAAATTTATATATCATATAATATATATATATATAATAAATATTTTAATATATAATAATATATAGAATGTAGGACCAACTTCAATAACCAAACCAACCTCTCCAAGTAACTTTAACGTATTCAGTATATAAAGTTTTTTTATAACATTTGTTCAAGTATATATGCTTAGATATTCATATTTGTAACTTGTAATAAAGGAAAAAAAGAATTATTAACAGAGTAACAAAAAGAAAATGTTATATGAATCACCACATGTGAAATGAAACGAATTATTTGTGAACATTTTAAGTTTGACTTATATAAAAATTTATTATAACTTGATTTATTTATTAAATGACAAACTTAAATATACAATTAATCTCATTTAATTAAATGAGATAAACTTAAAAATTTGATATTCAACTCATTTAATTCATAAACAATTTATTTAAGAATAAAATAATATAAAAAAATTATATATATATATATATTACATATATGATAAATATTTAAATAGTATTCTCTATGTATATAAAATAAACACCTCTTCTATATATATTTATTTTTGAATTTTTTATATTTATTATATTTTTGTATGAAAATATCATTTTATTAGTAACATGTTTGAAAAGATATAATTCATATTTTAGTGTAATATATAAAATAATTAGTACATAATAGATTTGTATTTAATTAAATGATCTTCTATGATTAAATTTTAGATGTTAAATTTTAGAATCATATATTTTTAGTTTATAATTTTTTTTAATTAATTATAGTTTATTATACTCTTTTAATTCACTTTTGTATAATTTTATATGAGTTATATAAGTCAAACTCAAACTTTCATTTAATAAAATAAGCTAAGCTTAATCTAAATTTTAAACTCATTTTATTCAAATGAAACGAATTCAAACAATTGGTTAATTAAAAGAGTCAAACTTATTCATTTACACCCTTAATTATAGTTAAATTTGATATGAGCTCATAGATTTTATATATATATATATATATATACACACACACGAACCCACCATGTTAAATTTTGTATGAACCCATCATGTGAATTCACATATTTGAGTTTGTCAAATTTTATATGAATCCATCGTAATTTATTAGCTAAGTGGATGAAATTAAGAATAATGTACTTTAAAAATAGTTTAATGTAATTTAATTTTTTATAACCATCAATTTTAACTAAATTTATTTTTTTTTCTCTACTAAACTCTTAACACATTATGGGTCAATATATAGTTTATATGAACTTAGAGTCCATAAAATCAACACTTTAGTAACCAATTTATTGTTTAGAATTACAAATAACTCTAATAATTAGGGATGATTATGGTTTATTAGTTGGGTCTAAATAAGATATTGTAGTCTCACTCATGGTCATTGAAAAAAATACATTTTTGTGTATTCAAACTCGAGTAGCTAAGTGATCCTCATCTTTGAACCCTTTGAATTTTTGAATTCTCATACTATACTTGTTATTAATTTTTTTTTAATTATGACTCATTTACATAAAAGTTTATTAAAAAATATATTTAAGTTACATTAATTATATTATATAAATTTTCAATATATAGTCTTAACAAGTTTATCCTTACAAAATTATTAAATATAATAATTAATATATTAGTATTAAAATTAAATTATCTTATTAAAAAAATTAAAATAAATAATATAATTTACATATATACCCATTTTTTTAAATACTCAAATCTCACACTGATTTTGGCCAAAAAACAAAATCCCACCCTGATAACAATTGAAGAAATTTAATGGAAGAATAATTATTAATGATTCCAATAGACTAAACTACAAAAGCAGGACAGGGTCTTCTCCACTTCTTCTCCCTCCCGTTCAATTATTTGCACAGTAATCTGATTCCACCAAATAAATCCCACACACCCCATCAAGCTTCGCGCTCCCACATACATTTCATTTCATCACGCAGACTTAGACAATCATGCTCCTTCTCTCCTTCATCCTTCTACTCGTACTTGTACTCCTCACCCTAACCACCTCCATCACTTCCATTCCTTCTCCCACTACTCCATTCCACAACCTCTCCTTCCCTCACTTCCAACAATTTCACGTCCAACAATCCCTCCTCGCACCACTCAACCCCACCGAAATTCCTCACAAGCCCCACAGATGGAGGCTCGACCTGCTTCACAGAGACAAAATCATCGAAAACCACACTCTCCACCGCAACCATCGCGCCCGATTCAACCAACGCATGAAACGCGATTCCGTAAGGGTCGCCTACCTCCTTCGCCGCCTCAGTGATTACCAGGCCGAGGCTGAGGCTTTCGGGTCGGATGTGGTTTCGGGTATGGATCAAGGAAGCGGCGAGTATTTCGTTACTATAGGAGTGGGTAGCCCTCCCAGGAGTCAATTTGTGGTTATCGATTCGGGTAGTGATATTATATGGGTCCAATGTCAACCCTGTACACAATGCTACCATCAATCTGACCCGGTTTTTAATCCCGCTGATTCCGCCTCCTACACGGGAGTTCCTTGCAGCTCCGCCGTCTGCGACCGTCTCGAGAATGCCGGCTGCCACGAGGGAAGGTGCCGTTACGAGGTTTCCTATGGCGACGGGTCCTACACGAAAGGGACACTTGCCCTTGAGACCCTCACAATCGACCGAACCGTGATCCGAAACGTCGCAATCGGGTGCGGCCATAAGAACCAAGGGATGTTCGTCGGAGCGGCCGGGTTGTTGGGTCTTGGAGGTGGGTCCATGTCTTTTGTGGGTCAGTTAGGTGGCCAAACAGGTGGTGCATTTAGCTATTGTTTGGTGAGTCGGGGCTCCGGATCATCCGGTTCACTTGAATTCGGGCGGGAAGCAATGCCCGCAGGCGCTGCGTGGGTCCCTCTAATTCGTAACCCACAGGCCTTGAGCTTCTACTATGTCGGGCTTTCGGGTCTTGGAGTAGGAGGCCTGCGGGTGCCCATATCCGAAGACATCTTTAAGCTAACTGAATATGGCGACGGAGGGGCTGTTATGGACACCGGCACCGCCGTGACAAGGCTGCCAACAGTGGCTTACAATGCATTACGTGATTCTTTCATTGCACAAACCACAAACCTGCCCCGGTCCTCCCCAGTATCCATATTTGACACTTGCTACAATCTAAACGGGTTTGTGTCGGTGCGGGTACCAACAGTATCCTTCTATTTCTCGGGCGGGCCAATCCTGACCCTGCCAGCAAGAAATTTTTTGATTCCAGTAGATGATGTAGGAACATTCTGTTTTGCATTCGCTCCTTCACTTTCAGGGCTTTCCATTATAGGGAATATTCAACAAGAAGGGATCCAGATATCAGTGGATGGAGCTAATGGGTTTGTGGGATTTGGACCAAATGTTTGTTAAAATTATAATCATGTATATGAACAATCTAACTTTTGCTAGTCTTAGTAATTAATGGCTAATACTACATATATATATATATATATTATATTACATAATGAATATGTATACTCATGAGATGTATTGAGACAAGCATGCATGTGTGGCCATTGATTATTGTAATGATATGTGAGTTTGCTCTAGTCTTGATTAGATGCTAAAAGTTTGTTGTGAAACTGGTTTGATTTATATATAGTGATATTTTGCAAGTATGTTTTATATATAATGGAGTCAAAGATTGATAGGGAAACACTGAGAATAGTCAAAAAGATGGAAAAGGTCATTTTCTGGGGTATTAGAGTGATATCTTTATGTACAAGTGATGATAACTCATAAGGTAAGGAGGATCCAAGACAAGCCTTTCATTCCAGTGGGTATGATAGCTAGAAATGATTCACCATTCTGCTAATTGGCAACAACAACTACATTCTTAAAAAAATAAATAAATAAATAAATTTTCCTTTTCTTTCTTACCTTTCGCACACAAACACACACACACACACATATATATATACATATTCCTCCATCTCTCTCTCTCTCTCTCTCTCTCTCTCTCTATCTATGAGCTGCTATATATTGCAGGAATTGAATGATGAGGGAAAGGGGAGCCACCACCATTTGTGGGCATGTGAAAGCATCACTAGGGTTTCTGGTCTACCTTTGTTGTGACCTAATTGTTGGAGTGCATTCAAGTAGTCACTTTTACAAAGCCAACCATTTGCTTTTTCCTTTTTATTTTTTCAGACGTCTCAGATTAAGAAGACCAAAAACTAAAATAAAATAAAAAATTCTTGCAGTATTGCTCCCTTTTTTCTAATGAACTTTCTTATGTGGTTTTTTAATTTTAAAACGGAAACATGAACACTAAAAACTCCCATAAATGTGAGATATACAGGGGA
Source organism: Senna siamea (assembly GCA_031216115.1). Lineage (NCBI taxonomy): Eukaryota > Viridiplantae > Streptophyta > Magnoliopsida > Fabales > Fabaceae > Senna > Senna siamea. The sequence goes on from CM062358.1 coordinate 73,361, forward strand.
AATGGGGTAATGTGAGCGGTGAAACTGAAAATAAATAGTGTTTAATTTGTCGTCCTAGGGTTTTGCACGCATACTTTAGAGGCCCACCAAAAAGTTGAAAGGTATTGATGAGAAATAGGAGGGTGAGTGAAAGGATGGGAATCAAGAAAAGTAATATGTGCATCTGTCCTTCGAAGTTTGATCACAGAAATTAGGATCATTTAGGATATACTTTTTCCAAAATTTCTAAACTGGATTTCTGGATACCCACACCCATTTTCCCAAACCCATTTTCAGGAAAGCATTTTTCAAGATCTTTTTCTTGAAAAATAATCGTCTCAAATATTTTTATATGATGAAAATTTTAAAATATAAAAAGATAAAAAAATATTAAGAAAAAAATAAATAAATAATTTACTCTAAATAAATTAAAATTTAATTTTTTTTTATCTGTCTACTATTTTAAAAATTTTAAATCTCTTTTATTTTACGAATCTAAATCTCATCCGTTTTGGGGATATCCTCTCTCTCTCTCTCATTGTCATTTCGTCAAAACCTTAGCTGTATTCTACTTGTTTGCTTGACCTAATATTATTGCACGCTGGACTCAACGTTTCTAGTCTCTAGATCTGTCATTATGTAAACAAATCCCAAGAAGTAAACAAATTCTAAGAAGCCATCGAATGGAAGATTTAGATTCACTAATTTCCTGAGGAATATAAGGACCTAATCCATATATAAAATAGGTATTTTTTTTCTTTTTCTTTTTAATCTTTTTCTTACTACATTACTCGTTTCCCACAGAATCCAAATTCATCAAATAGCTAGGACTACGCAGGATCCATATTTTATTTTTTCTCGTCTCCCTTTTCTTGACTTTTGTTCATTTGAAGGTCAAATTAATATGAATATATGATCATTAATTCAAAGTCTCCACAGTAAAAGTCCCTTTTGATTTGTCATGAAATCTTTACATGTATCCTGGAATATGCTCTTTTTTCCAAATTAGTCGACTGTAATGATTTTTAACCTTTTCCTTGATCGATGAATTAAAATAATTAAGAACCGAAACAGAAATTAAAGTGCTTAGGGTTTAAAGCAGTTTGATGGAGCGTCACCTTTTCCCTTTTTTTGTTACCCTTTCTTTTTTGGTTTATAATTTATTATGTAAATAGAATAAGAGAATGTGAACAGAATGCATATATAGAAAATAAAGCAATGCAAATTGTGGAGTAATCATCTCCGAAGCTTGATGGTTCAGTCATGGGAGTGGGTCTTATAAAGCTTGAGCTTGAAGGTACTTGGGATGCACAAGGAACAAAGAAGCAAGGAACATAAAGAGAGAGGTTGGCTCTCCGATTGTGTTTCTGATGACTATGTCAGCAAGAGCACTTAGAGAGAGTCTAAATGAGTTTGGATGTTTAGTGTTAATATAATTGGGTACGAGAAGAGAGTCTTCTATATATAAGATTTTGTATACCATTGTCAATAGAAAGATGTCCAAATCCTAAAACAATCTATCTTCAAGTGCTTAAAGATGGCCCTAAGGGAAGTTCAGGGATGCAAGGTGATTGTTGTAGTCCATTAAGCCCTAGATCATACCTGAAGATGACAACATAGTTATAGATTTAATCCAAATAAAATTAATCCAAATACATATATAAATTGATAAATGCTTGTAAAACCATATAGGATCCGACAATAAATTAAGAAGTAAAATATTTTGTCTCCAAGTTTTTTTTATTATTAATTTCATCTTTAAATTTTTATTTCTTGTCAATTATTTTTAAAAAATTTTAAATTACAATCAATTTTATTTCAAATTTAAATGCGGTCTAAATCACATATGAAACCCATCCAAAGCTTCCATACCTACACTAATGGAGCAACAAGCACCGCCAAGTTCTCTGGATCTCCGACATCCTTCACAACTCTCCACAACCTTCACCCTCCGCTACTCCTTTGGTTCCTCCCAAGTTTTTACCGCCAATTTCGCTATCATCCATTATATTCTCAACTCTCAAGACCCCCTTTCCCATCTACCATAATGGCTTTACCCTACATCGAACCCTTGGCAATTTGCTCAGCAATGGAATTTTCAATGCCAATGGTAACACCTGGAAGTTACAGAGGCAACTCTGCAGTCACAAATTCAACATCAGGTCTCTCCGTAAGTTCATTGAAATCTTTATTGACATGGGGCCTTTGGACTCCTCATCCCCATTCTCTCTTTTGCCTCTGCCAATGAATATGCCATTATCCTTTATTTCCAACACATCCTTTAACTATTTACATTTGACAAATTTGGGTTTAATCCCTAATATCACTGTTGAAAAAATTGAATTGGACCAACTAATCTGACCAAAAACATTGATAAACTGACTATGGTATAAAATAATATTATTAATTAACACATAAATAAAATAATATAATATATATACTTAAAAAATTTTTTAAATACAAGAGGTTCACGAGAAGTCTTCCCTGAATTCAATGACTTGCTATCACGTTTTTTAAATCATTGACAAAAAAAAAAAAAAATCAAATGTTAGAGAACGTTATCGTCGCCTTCACTGCATCAGCTACCCATTACTGAGGAGTGAAACCTTGAAGCTATAGACTCTCACGTAGGTTATAGTAGATGAAAGCATATGTGGAAAAGCAAGGCAGATTCGAATCAATCATCTATACTTATTTGTGTCAACAATCAACTTCCCTATTAATTTGTACTACATTAAAATTTGAAACAAAATTAATTATAATTTAAAATTTATAAATATAATTAATCAAAAATAAATATTTAAAGATAAAATTAATATCCAATGCAGAGTTAAGCAATATAACATTATGGTTAAAATATATGGCCAGAGAACTTATCTATCTGGCTTCTTCCCATAGGAAAAATACTAGTAAGTGAAGGAAATTTCACAACATCCTGCAATCTTTGTGCTGTTCATGCAGAGTTAAGAAGGTATAGAGAATTCTATAATACAAATGAAGAAAAGGAAAGCTGCTAAAAAACTTTTCGCAAACAAAATCATTAATTAAAATATTTACAGGCAGCTTTGCTATATAGCTGTTTCAGGGGACAAAAATGCCCTTGTGGGCTTCAAAACCTATTACCTACAAGCCTACAACATAGATAAACCAGCCTTCACTAGGCAGTATGAGCAACAGATATCAGCGGGCACCAAAAATGCAGCCATATATAACTGTACAACCCGTCAAGAATTCATCTTCACTCAAGCTTTGAATGACTTACATCATCCAACATGGGAAGAAACAGTAAGCAGCATTTTAGACCATGAAAAGATATTTTAGATCATCCACTGTAAGGCGTGTTGCAGAACCGCCAGCTTGATCTTCACCAAAAGCAGATGCAACCATTTTTCTTTTTTCTTCCTGAAACATGATCCAACATAAGGACATCAGCACAATTATCATTTATCTATAAACTATACTTAGATGCATGCTATATTTTCTTCAAGCAACCAAAACTTCTATCTAATATATCAAAGCTAACTAAACCACGGAAAACAATTAATTCAATTGGCAAGATCAAGCTGTGTCAACACTAAGGATTTTTAGCTCAATACTCTTAATTAAAAGAAAAAACTAAATGTATGTTTGGAAAGGGAAAAATGGAGGGAAAAAGAAAGGAAGGGAAGAAAATATGGAAACTGTCCTCGGTTTGGAATTTTAAATTTTGTAAGGAAAAAAATAATGAATTTTGCAATAACTCTCTTTAACCTCCACTCTTCATTGATTGTAATTGCACCAAAATTACAAGATTTTGAAAGAAATTATACTAAAATGACCACTATATCTTTTTGTATTAAAAATATTATATACAAATGCATATATATACACACAATCTATAATAATAATTATTTTTAATAGGTAAATTATAAATATCTATTTCAAGAGAAGTTTATAATACTTTTATTTCAAATCCAAACATAAATATACATACAAATATTTATGTTACTTATGTGTGCATATATATACACATATATATATCAATACACATGCATTACCACATGCATTTATATTTATATACATATTTATGTATACATGTATATACACACATGTACATATACACAAACAAGCACATGCAGACATTTGCATATGTATGTGCATACTCAGATGTAAACACACCACAAGCATTTAGATATATCCATACACACACATACATATATATATATATACAAATCTTTATAAATGTGTATACACATGCACACACATGTACATGTACACATATACACACACAAGCACATACACATGCTCATAAAAACAAACATATATATATATATATATATGCATACACAGGTATATATGCATATATATGGTTATATATATGCATAGAGACGTGAAGTATATAAAATTTATTTTGGTTAGATTATCTTAGTGGAAAAAGACTTGTTTGTTGTTGTAAATTATCTATATCAATCATGAGAGGGTAAATCTTTGAACAACGGTGAGGTTGCTGTCATGTTACCTAGAGATCACGGTTTCAAATCTTGGAAACAACCTCTCTGTTTGTAGAGACGAAGCTACGTACATTTAACCCTCCCCAAACCTCACCTGGTGGAAGTCTTGTGCACTAGTTTGCCATTTTTTTTTATCTATATCAATCATGAGATTAAGGTATCTCTTTTTTTCTTTAAAAATAAAGGCCACCACTTTAAATTCCTTATACTAAAAAGGATAAAATTGTGAAGTTGCATATACTTATAACTTATTTATTTGACCTTCCATTCTCTTTCTCTTATTTTTCAAACATTCCAATAAGGAGAAGAGAAACTAACACTCAATTTTCCCTTTCCCTTCAATTCCTTCCCTTCCCTTACCCTCCTCATTCCCAAAAGAAAGGAACCAAGCTTCTAACTCAACAAAACCTTCAAATCTCTTCAAAGATTCATGAGAGATACTCTTCTAAACAGACCATTGGAAGAAACCTACATAAAAAACAAAAAGGTGATTCTTTACCAAAGAAGATTGGATGGTTGACTTTATTATTAAAGATTCTAGCATTCATCTCCAGTCACATGCTCCACTAAGTTGCCAACACTGCACATTGCCAAAGGGCTTTATGCACCTTATCCCTCCCAAAGCCCACAAACTTGATAGCTAAAAAAATTCTAATATCAACTGGGCAGACTGAATTTTCTTCAAAGAGAACAAAAAATCTATTCTATATAAACTGCTACTTCACAATGCAAGAAAAGATGGCTAATTATCTCAACTCTCAACTTTTAAAACACATCACACCTAGCCACTCCCAGGAAAATCCAATTTTTCCACCAAGTATAGCTGCATTTTGGAAAAGAAACTAAAAATCAACGAACAACTACAAACTGATACCTGGAGAGCCAGTATTCTGTCTTCAACTGTATCTTTTACAGTGAGCCGCGTCACAGTAACAGGACGGGTCTGTCCAATTCTATGAGCTCGATCAACAGCTTGATCTTCAGTTGTCGGATTCCACCAAAGATCCAAGAGAATAACATGACATGCAGCAACCAAGTTCAAACCAAGGTTTCCTGCTTTTAGTGACATCAGCATGACAGTTACCTGAATCATATTTCAGTTAGTCAGATATCAAAGCGTTGAAAACAAACAACCTAATTGAAACACCTTAAACAGGTGTCATTTGGCAATACTAACAAGCAGTTACAGAACATCCTACTTCGAAGTGTATTAGGCATAAACATACAGTTATTCATCGAATGGCATTACATTTCACAGTAATTCAGCAACCAACAAATAGGTTTTCACATCGGGAGAAAAGGTAACAGTTTCAAAAACAACAGAGAGGGCAAACCTCAGGATCAGTATTGAAATCCTTAACAGATTTATCCCTTGCAACCAACGTCATGGTACCATCAAGTCTCCTGTATTGAATACCAGAATCCTTCAGTGAATCTTCAATTAAATCCAACATACTAGTCCACTGGGAAAAAACAATAGCCTTAATTGGTCCTTCAGTTGTGCTCTCTGAATATTTTCTTGTCTGCTGTGTAACACTAACATCTGGATCAGAATTTTTGCCATTTGAAGTTTCAGAGGACTGTGAATTTCTAAAGCATCCAGAGGAACTCACTTGACCAGAACTCAGATTGTTTAATTTACAATGTAGCTGCAGAATCTCAAGGAGCGCTCTGATTTTAGATGAACTGTAATTACTCTGCTGTACTACTGAATAGTCAACAAGATGAGGGTCTGAAGAACTACCATCACCAAGATCACCAGAGATGCAAGTTCTTAAAGTAGCTTTGGAGAAAACAACATCATCACCAATTTGTTCTTTACAATCAACTGCAGGGCACATATTATCATAACCTGTCATATATTCTGATACACACTGGTAACAGAAAACATGGCCACACATAGTAACAACAGGGTCTTCAGGTGTATCCTGTAGAAACCACAGTACTAGAAGAATTAGCTAGGTCTCTTAATGAAAACATATCGCCATATTGGTACTGTTTATTGAGCTATGAAAAATCAATTGAAAAGAAAAAAAAAAATGTTCAAGTAATAAATATGGCACAGAAATTGGATAATCAAACAGTAGAATAACAGAGGATATAATGCCAAAATGGAAGTAATCAAGTAGGATTAAACTGTTAAATGAATATTTTTTAAGATAATGCATGGATCTATAAGTATATAAGAACACAAAACAAAAGCAGTGCATTTTGACACAATGAAAAATACACAACTCTTGAACTTTTAAACAGTAAACACACAGGACAACAGAAAGAGATTTTTATCTTAGCAACTGTCATCTACTTAACATAAACGTTCATCCATCCATGAGAGTTTAAAACCAAATATCAACAAAGATGACCTTATCCTTGAAACCATATTTACCCCAAAAAAGAAAGTCAGATGCCAAATGCTTCCATTTGCATCTAACAGTTTCAGACATTGAAAAACATCATGAACACATTCTTATTACTTTTAAGTCTAAGGATGAAGTACCAAACAGTGACTTGGTTATTGATGTATTTAACACTCATTTAAAGTAAAATAATGATTTTATTACTCCCCCTTTGAAATTTTTCAGCACACTGACACCTTGTATGGTTTGTAAGCAGGTAAATACTTAGCATCTTTCATGGAAATAATCTGCAAAGTTACACTTACAGCCTACATTTTTTAGTACACAATGACACCCCTTTAAGTTAGTAAACAGGTAAATCGTAACACAGTTCACAGAAAATGAAATAAGCAAAATTACATTAATACCCTGCATTTTTTAAACCTCCCCTGTTAAGGCTTCCTGATAGTGATACAGTCATAACCTCACCATTTAAGACCCATTCTCAACATAATCAAGTCATCCTCCTTGTTGATGATAACCTGTATTAAATTTTCTAAACCACTCCAAGAGGGAGTGTAACAAAATAGTGAAAATTCAACACATAATAAGTGAGACACTCCTAAATAACAAGCAGTGCAATCACATTCTTATAAATTTCCCCCAAAAATGCTAATTTTAAGCATTACGCAGACCACAAGAATTATAAAGTACAGCCAAGAAAAGTAAATTTTTCACAACTGTACAATCAAGCTCTTCTAAGGCATATTCACAACAAAGGAAATAAACAGGAATATCTCATATTTGTGATAAACTCACATTGCAAACACAACATATGGCAAAGGTTGTTTCCAAACAGTTGAAGAGATTAACCAGTATCTCCCTCGGTAGTGTTTTTGCCATTTCTACAGAATTTTCCCCAACAAAATCAGAACTATAATCTTTAACAAGAAGCGGGTGGTCACAAGCCTGACGAAGACGTAAAAGCATTAAAAGAATATTTGCGTAGTTTTGATTGACTGTACCAGCAGCAGCATATGCCTGCAATTTACAAGCTTGTTATTTCAAGATTATGATGTTTAAGCACAGGAACATCATTCAAAAACAATATTGCATTAACTGATATGAACATTTCACCTCTGAAACTAGATCAGCGTTCAAAAGAAAAAAGCAGAATATCAAACTTTACCCCCCCCCCCCCACCAAAAAAAAAAAAGCTGCACTGTGTATAAAGTACAAAATTGCTAGTTTTGTAAGTCTTACAAACAATTAAGTAAGAATGCACACTAAAAACAAGGACTGCTCAATTTAAATCTCATGGACAAAATAACCAAAAGCAAAATATAATTGATGAAGACATAGATAATATACTGCCAAAATTATCTATCTCAATTGCAATAAGGTGAAGAAATGACATTGGTTGACATAAGGGGTAAAAAAAACATGCAATTCAGTACACATAGGCAAGAAAAAAGAAGCATGGTGATGAATACAATATCATTTGAGAGATTTTTTCACAAAAACTTTAGGTCTTAAATTATTGTATAATATATAAGCTCATACATGCTATAGATTATTGATGTCTGAGTTTTCGGACCATTGGGATCGGACCCACAAATAAGCTTAAAACACACGTAACTATAATAGCTTGCCATAAGCAATATTTTGTTTTCATACTTCACTGTAATAGATTACACATTGTTGAGCACAATATAGATGCTGCAGAGACTAGAATGCTAACTGTTATCCACTTGAAAGATGACCATTTTGATTCACCATCAAAAACCAAAAGTATCCATACAGTAGGTTTAAAATCTAATTAGCAAAATAAGATTTACCAGATGCTATTCAACAAAACAAAAGCTGTTTATGTTAAGATAAAACAAATTAGAAAAAATGAACCTTAAATTGAGTACGTGAATCTGCTTCCAACTTAGTGTAGAAGGCCCGCTCCTCAATTGAGAAATCCACCTTATTCAGCTGAATTGTTTTAGGGGGCAAACTGATTATAGGCTCTCCGTCAATCAATGTTCCTAGACAGGCAGGAAATTAAAATTGAAAAACAAAAATTAGGACAATGTCCACCACCATAAAGTATATGCAACTCCAAGTTCATGACAAATCCAGATCCAAGTCAACAAATGCAAATCTTGATGGCTGAAATGTACTTCAGCCCACTCCCTCAAAACATTTGGAAAAGAACATATCCATACTAATGTGTTTGGGAGTGTTTGGCGTCCTTTAGTCTGATAAAGAAGATATCCAATCATAAATCATAGTTCGTCCTAGAAATTCGCCTTCTCAAATTAATTTTTAAATTTTAAAAAAAAATACACATCATCCACTAACTGCATGGTAACTGCCACACACACACATCCTCCTCTTTCTTAAAACTAAAACTGACATTTTGATATGGGAATAAAAATAAGAGAAATTACTTAAATACAAAAAATGTAAGAAAATGGATTGACAAGGATATTTGCGTATGTCACCAAGCAACTAGTGTCCAATTAATTACATTCTACATGAAGATTGTAGTAAAAGAAAACATTGAATTGTAGGAATAATTTCATCATTATAGAATATACAATATAATGTTCTGGGAAAATATATACACACTATAATGTCAAGGAGCAATCCTCCAAAGATATTGGAAGGCTCTCTTGAGCTAGTTTCTTGCTTCTTTTCTTTTCATTTTTCTAGTTTTTTTTAAGTTCTTTTTTTTTTTTTTTTGTTCGGGGGGAGGGGAGGGGGGGGTTATCTTAAGTGGATCTCCCTTTTGAACTGATGAGTCTGCAGTTTTTATTTCTTTGTTTAGGGACGACTTGTCCTCGGTTCTGCATTGCTCTTCCCTTCTATTCAATAAATTTTTTTTTTTTTTAGTCAGAAAGTTAATTTAAATTGGGAACTCTAAAGGAAATCAGCAAGAATATTACCAAGGCAAGGAACAGAACTAAAGTTGCAAAAATATAACCGATTAGAAAATCAGCATCCAGGGAATAGATCATTCACCTTTTGTACGGCGTAACATTATAGCCCTCAGAACTGCTTGAAGCTTTTTGTAACCCTGAATAGAGTTTTTGGATATTGGTACTTTGATTGTATTGTAGAAGGATCTATATACAGCATAAGGATCATACTTCAGGAATCTGAAGTAGCTATACAAATCATCAATAGCATTTTGTATAGGTGTTCCAGATAAGCACCACCTTCTTTTGGCTCGAAGGCTGCAGCAAGCTCTAGCCACCTGAGTTCTATGATTCTTTATTGTCTGAGCTTCATCTAGAATAACCCTAAACCAACCAACTCTAGCAAGAGGACCAGAAGCACAATCAAATGAACTGTCAATTCCCCTTTTACCCTTTTTGCTCTTTTTACTTGCATTATACGCCTTTTTCCTCTTTTTACAAAAAGCAAACTCAGAGGATAACCCAAATTTTTCCCCATTTTTTTCATCAAATTCATCCTCTTCAACTAAAGGTTGCTTTGGAACTTCATTAGTCACAATAGAATATGTTGTGAGAACAACATCATATTTAGCTAGTTCAACAGGATCCTTTGTCCTATTACCCCCATGATAAACCAACACAGAAAGCTTAGCTTCATCTCCAACTTTGTCATCGAGTTCCCTTGCCCACTGTCGGAGAACACTAGCAGGGCAGACAACCAGTGTACCAGCAGCTGGCCTTTTCCTACCAACCACCCGCATCGTAATAGAACTAACTGATTCCAGAATAGGTTTTATATCATCAGATTCTTCATTATTTTTAGATTTTTCCACATTATCACTGCCATTGTCATCATCCTCATCCAAATTCAATGCTTCAGTTTTATGATTGCCGTTGTCATCTGTTTTTGATTCGGACTGCAATGACCTCTGCATTTGTATGAGGGCAATCATCGAAATTGTCTTTCCGAGGCCCTGTTTGAACAATGCTTTGACGTTGAGGTAAAAACACTTAGATATAATAAAGTGTCACTGTTCAAACAAAAAATATAAGCCCATAAGACAAGAAAAGCTCACCTGATCATCAGCCAGAATTCCTCCCAAGCAATGCAAACTTCTGGTTTCCTTCTGAAGCATCCAAGCCAATGCAATTTTCTGCAATATATATAGATTATGGCTTGAAAACATGTAAGCCACCCTGAAAACTACTCAATGAAAATAGACAATCCATAAAACCTGATGTCTCAGAAGGGATACAGACAGTAGGCCATCAGGTAAAGTAGCTTCAACCTTTGGCTGATTGAGATCCTGTAACAATCAACTTAATTATTAAAAGCAATTTGCCTCAAGTGACTCTCAGATATTAAAATGGGTAAGTGATCGACCACAAACTATAATATATGAAACATCTTAATCAAATGATATTCAAAAAGAGTACATTTTCTTTTTCTTTTCAGCTTTTGACAACATCAAACATGATGTATGGCCATGAGTCCACGATATGTCAAAAACACCATATTTACGCATGTCAAAAACACCATAAAGTGTTATAACAATATAGTTTCTACTTACACTTGAGGGTTTGAATATCTCCATACAACTTAAGAGCATCAAATAAAATAAAAAAAAGTCAACAATAACAAAAAGCAAGAGTACCTCCAATGCTGCCTGATAAATTAGTCTCTCATCATTTTCAGAAGCCCTTTCCTCCCCTGCCCCAGAACGGTATGTAGGTTCACTCAAACTAGCTAACTGTGTAACAGAGATGGCCTTTCCTTGCATCAAAGGTGGAGGAAGAATCCTAATCCCACCACTTTGATACATGACACGTTCATCATTGCCCCTGCTATAACTATCACGCATATAGCCCTTATCATGGTTCATGCTACTTCCTACAACATAGTGAGGATTCCTATAAGCATCATATATCTGACTTCTGCTTATATTATCTTTTAACTAGTACCTGGTCCAAATGACTGAAAAGAAGATGGAAGAGGCTTTGTTGGAGATGGCTGAAGTGGAGATGAAAGGGTCCTCTTCATTGCTTGTTGGGATGGCATTTTCTCATAATCAATACCAGAAGTATTAGCAATTCGGGAATTAACTGTCTGAAACTGACTTGTGTTTCCATTCTTTGAAAATTTGAAAGATTCATCTCCTTGTGCAACCCCGTGATTCAGCATATAGTTGCTGGACCTGGGTTCAGTATAGTGCTCAACCTGTGAATGATTATAAGCACTAGAAGAGCTTGCATTCAAAGTATTTGCCCATTTAGAAGAACTATCCAGCTTAAGCCTTCCGTCATAACCTGCACATAAGAATACATGCACCATCAAAATGAATGGTTTATAGAGAAATTTTATTACAGAAGAGCTTCAACTAGAGATCCACCAACCAGCATTACTTCCACCAGTAGACCTTCCTGGAGGATTTCTATAATTTGGGTTTTCTATCTCCTCCAGCTCCAAGTCATCATCCGATGAACTAATATATATAAAGTCCAGTTGAGCCATGAAATAGGAATAACTTTACCTTTGCTTAGCCAACCAAGAAAGAGAATCATTAAATACTAATTTAATCAGCTGTCAAAAAGCATCAAGAATATCTCTGGACATGACGACAAAAGGAAATGATGGCAGGGCTTCTCCAAACAAAAATGTCCTTACTCACAAATCACCACGTTTTTTGAGGTTTTAATATTAGACTGGAAACCTAACCATCAAAACAAAACAAACTCTCAAAGCTGAGTTGAGGATATCACAAACATGGTCCACATTGTCAAGCATCTACTTGGAGCTTGTACCACATTCCAGCTCCCTTATTAAGCAACCTATTCATCAGTACAAGTAAGAGAAAAACTCAAAAAATAAAAAAAAAAGAGATCTGATGCAGAAACTCAACTATAAATAAAACAATGATGTGCTATTATTTTGTATCTAGGATCAATTAAGAAAATATGGAGAGCAAAAGTTAGAGAGAAAAGTGAGAAGCAAAACAAATACACGATTGAAAGACTCAACAATAGTATGTTTATAAAACTGACCTCCCAACCAGTGTTTCTGGAACTAAACTAGACCAGACGCTATAATCAGTGACCTAGCAACCTGGACACAAGTCTAGTCTAGCTGGCCTAATTAAAATTGGACCATTACACAATTAGACCTCCTTCAAACCACTTGAATCTATGGGGTTTTTTAATGAAACCCACTTGGACCAATATATAGAACGGACTGATTAAACCAATCTTAACATTTAAAAAAGAAACTAATCAATGGGCCTAAGTCCATAGACTATACACATCACGCTCTGATGCTATACTTTACAAAACTAGAGCCTAGGAGCTACAATTTGTAGACAGAAGTGATAGTCTTTCTCTTTCTCATGACCGATGTGGTACCTGTTTAAGATGCTTGAGTCCTCACGTCTCTTCTTTGAGTGGTTTAGAAAACGTAAAGTTTAATTTCTTTGTTTTTAGCTAGACTTATGGAAATTACTACTAATATATTTTATACATTAATGTATTAAAGTACATTATATCATGTTAATTATTATAATTATTTAAAAATAACATTACTTCAAATCTTTACTAAACAATGTATAAAAATTTATTTTTTAAATATGTTATAGTGCATTCAATTAAATATGATTTTTGTAATTAAATTTTACCAATTCAACCAATTTAGTTAATGACCCAAACCTTGACCCATTGACCCAGTCTCTTTATTGGTTTTAATATCCGGTCCAGTTTCAAAACTATGCTCTCAACCTCTATACAGTTGAAATTAAGGTTAAAACAAAAATATGATGTATGCAAGGGCTTGCACACTCGATGGCAGCCCCCTCCTTTCTTTTATTTATAAATTATAATAATTTGGACAGATACTAATAACAAGATTAACTCTTAAGTCCTAAGTCCTAACTTATAACACTAACAAAATTTGTAAGACTTATCCTTGGACAATTAGTAAGTTTCTCAACACTCCTGCTCAAGCTGAAGATTATACAAGCTTAACTTACAAGATGGTATATACCTGAGATCTAATACCATATTAAATTTAGGTTTAAAAAAAAATCATGATGAATGGGACGGCTTCTAATAAACATTGGCAACGCCCTCCATTCTTATTGATAACACTTTGGATTTTTGAAATAGAGATTAATTACAAGATAAACCCCTGAAGATGATAATAAAAGATAACTATGACAATTCCTACAAATTGCAAGACTACTATATAATAGCAAACTTTGAATATAAATTCCCACTTAATTTGCAAGACATATATCATTGAATAATTGATAAGTATCACATCATACAATAACATTAATATTATGACAACATAACGATATCTATACCCTTTTATTTTATTACACTACAAGTAACTGTTTCTTTAACCTTCAAAACCAACATAACTGACTTTCCTAAGTTGAAGGAGTTGTTTGATTAACTAAAATCTTACATTCCCTAATATCTTAGATACCATGGCACTGGATACCTAGGATAAGATACTATGGTATTTAAATTTGACAATCAATAGTTGCCAAAGAAACGTACAATTGGTATATTATAAAAGTTAGTGAACCTAAAAATAAGGGATGCGAGATCCCCATGGTTTTTGGGGGGAATCTAATTGTGTCATCCTAATGCTCCTAGTATCTTGGAAGGCACCCAACATCTCTGAAAGGATATGAATCCTTGCATCTGATATGATGATCATATGAGAACAAAGACACCACATAATAAAGATCGTAAAGTGATGAGCAATGCACAGTTTTTTGTTGTGATTTAGTATATTTGGTTGGAAAGGAATGCTAGAATTTCTAAAGGTGGCTCGACGGTAGCCTGTTTGCGAAAGCTTCTGCAAAGGGAGAAGCTGCTTATTGTTTACAAAAGAACTTATTTTGAAATTTTGAGGTTTAGGAAAGCATTAAAATTGCTTTTGGGTGGTAGCAAAAGCAATTTTTTAGCTTTAAAACAGAAGCTAGAAATTGGAACTTCTACTTCTAACCAAAAGCAGAAGTCAAAAATAAAATATTTTAGGACAAAAATGCACTTACTAAAATTTTATTTACCACTATATCCTTTTAAATAACATTAATAGATATTTAATTAATAAAAATAACAATAATAAATAATATTTTAGTAATTAAAATTAATAATTTATTTAATTAATAAAAATTAACAATAATAAATATTTATAATCATTTATCCATTTAAATAATACTAATAGCAAATTAAAATATAAACATGCCTTTTTTGGTAATTTGACAACCAAAGACACTTTCTTATGCAAATTTTCCAAACACAAATTGCTTTTCTCGCACTTTTTCTAAAACTTCATTTGAAAAGAAGTTATTTGAAAATAAGCAGATTTTAGAAGCAATCTCAAACAGGCTGACTGCTAGCTATGGGAAAGGGTCTTACCTCTTGCTTCCCTTGGGTGTTCTGTTCATGGTTTTTTTCAAGGGAGTCTCCTTGACTGATAGTAATAGGGATTGGGCAGCATTGTTAATTTTTTTAGTTCAAGTTATTTCTTCTCTTTTTTCTTTTCCCCTTTTTTGACGTATTCTCTTTTAGGATGCTGTCTTATCCTCTCCTCTTGTAAATCTCTTTCTTTCTAATAAAGCTTCTTTCTCCATCAAATATATATATATATATAGTTATTTCCAGTTTTGTACTACCTTCTGTTAACCACTATGTTGCTTATACATGTTTCGAAGGAATTAATAATGAACAACGAAAAAACATAACCAAAATGATTAAATACAAAGCAAGGAAAGAGAGAGACTTAATTGAAACAGCTCTTTGTCGCATTGACACGAAAAAGCCACAATAATAATTTTTGGCCAAAATACACATAATTCCCAACCATGAACTATATGTCATATGCACATAACACTCTTGAGCTACAAAAGTTGACCTAGAACCCTCAAACTTCTCATTTTTCGCATGGAACCCCCTCCGTTAAGTTTTTTGTCGAAAACCCTAACAAAAATTGACACGTCAATATAAAAGGAGCCACATGTATTAAACTCTACTAATCCAATCTAACGTGAGATAAGGGGTAATTTAATAAACTCAACCCTTTCTTTCTCCCTGCCCTTCTTTCTCACCCATTCTTCCCCCCTCATTGAGTCCGTCACCACACCTTGTTTAATAACCATGTACTATGTAATTTGTGAATTGTGGATGGGAGCCGATCTGTGTCTAAAAAGGGGTCTCTCCATCAATGTCTAACCCTTCCACACTAGCACTGAGTGAAGATGAGTCACGTTCTCCTCCTCTTTACCATGCTCAATAATATAACTCTCATCACTTTCTTCCTCAGCCAATAAACCATTACATCGCAGCTCTTTGAATTTAAGAAAGTTATCACAGTGATCTTTTCTTTGCTCTTTAAAATGCATGCTCCTATGTGTTTCAAAATTTGATAATATTTTCAACCAAGTAAAGAATTTAGGTTAAAGTAAATAAATAAACTTTCAATAAAAATACCCAACGGTAAATAGCAACTTGCTATAGTATCCTTTTTTCTTTTGGGTGAATTATGGTATCCTATTTCTGACATTGAGTAACAATGCACGCTCAAGATATGTGAAACTTCAACCAAATCCATTCATTGGTTTTGTCATTGACTCATCATCATCTCAGAGCCCTTAATTTCATTACTCTCTATGCAGTATTCACAGATTACATATCAGACCAAGTTGCTTGACTTCACTTTATAATCCTTCCAAATTAAAATAATTTTATCCCAAGTTATTCCCAAAGATATCTCAAACAACCTGAATCTCAAATTTTTGGACCTATATTCCAATTTGATTGTCAGGAGCTTGCAGAAGAGTTTGAGCCAGCTTGCCTCACTTCAATTCATTGAAGGCTCCAATAACATGATCAAAGGAAAACTAAGCCTGAGACTGGGATCTAGTGAGAAGCTTTCAGTTGCTAGATCTCTGCAGTCATGATCTCTCTGGAGATGAAGGTTCTGTGACGACACTCGATAAGGGGGGAAGGGATGGGTGGGAGAGAAGGGGAGAGAGAAAGGCAAGTGTTGAATTTACTAAATTACCCATTATGCAATGTAGGATTGGACTTGTCAAATTTAACACATGGCTCCCTTTATGCTAATGTGTCAATTTTCGTTAAGGTTTTGAATGAAAAACTTAACGGTGGGGATTCCATGCACAAATAAGAAGTTTAGGGTATTGGGTCAACTTTTGTAATTCAAGGGGAGTTATTTGCACAACCTATAATTCAGGGGGTTAAATGCATTTTGACTATAATTTTTTAAGAGTAAATTACACTCTCCCTCCCCTCAATTGAACTCCCCACCCCTAAAAGATAAAAAAACTTACAATTTCACCTATTTTGGCCAAAATACCCTTATGTTTATTATTTATATAATGAAATATGTATTTGACTAATATAAAAAATTTGTTTTTAAAATTTTAAATAAAATAACTGGTATGTATTTATATTTAACTCAAAGTAAATAATAATGAAATAATAAATTTTAAAATATATTTTTCTAATAAATTATAAATTTTAAAAATTTTAATAATGCCATTAAGGATAATTTAATCAAAATAGGTGAAATTGTAGGTTTTTTAATCTTTCAAGGGAAGGCAGCATTGATTTTCAAAATAAAGAGGAGGAGAATGTAATTTTAACATCTTTTAGGGGAGGGGAGTGTAATTTACTCATTTTTTAAATATGAGACCAATGGATGAGTGTCATATACGAGTAGTACAGAAATCATAGGTGTCTGAGTGTCAAACATGTGTGTTCACGCTTTATATTGAAGAAAGCAAAAGACATGCAACTTGAAAACTTGCTTCTGCATCCAACATCAGAATTTCTCCTATTCCCACAATCATAGGTTTTCTCTGAACTTAAAATACATATCCCTACCTCTCCTCCTCATAACTGATTTATATGCTACTAAGTTCACATCCAACTTTATCCGAAACAATAAAAATAATATAAGAAACTAAAACCATATTTCCCAGCAGACCACTCAACTTCATGGAGACTGGAGAGAATCTTATTGAGATGCTTATAGTTATAGACTTGAAACAAGGCTAATAGGGGGAAGTTTGTTAACTCTGATTGATCTATCCTTCTTAGGCACCAAAACGATGGAAAATTATTAGCTCTACATCCCATCCTACCTTAATGATACAACTAAAAAGAAAAACGTGCATATTATCTCCTTCAAGATTTTTCCAACATTGGGAAAAGGCAATAGTAAAACTATACTATCGCCTCCTCCCCCTCTATATGCTAAACTGCTCAACTCATCTCATCAAGTCATCCTCCTCAGGTTCCGAGATAACGATCCCAACATCTACCTAAAACTCTTTATTCAAACTCTTTTCCGTTTCTTGGCTGCCGACTACTTTCTCTATCGTCAAGTCTAGTCAAACAACATAACTATTGTCCTCAAATCAAGAGAAAGGCACAAACATAATCATGACTATAAATTATGTACTTTTTTTTTTGGCAAAATTACATAAATTATGTACATGCATTTGCACTAATCAAAGGCATTCATGTTCCAAATGACAATAGCAGTTGTGAAGAACAAAAAAACTATAAAACAAAAATAGACTGGGAACAGCCTATACATTCAAAAGCCCCAGATTTCAGTGTCGGGTATGATTCAACACGGATACGCTTTGGATACGCCTGTATACGTATTCCACGCGTATCAAAATCAATTTTTTTCCCAAAATAATAACACAGATACGGTTTACAAACGACTGGAATGCGACTAGTATGGGCTAGATAGGGATACTCATTAAAGCAGTTGAGCCAATTTCTTTGGCATAAAAAGCTTACCGCATTAGGGGTTTGGCTTGCTCAGCCTTTGATTTCCATCGTGCCTTCACCGTTCCATTGGTGAAGGAGGTAAGGCTGTGAAGTTCGAATCTGACCAGTGGTGAGTAGAGCCTCTACGCTTTGGGACTTAAAAGATTTGCCATTTTTGGAGGTCCCAAGGTATAAAGCTCAAATCTTGCCCAGTTTCTTCAGACTTCAAAGCCTTTGCGTTTCGGACTTCAGTCTTCAAGCCAAGTGCTATTGTGTGGAGCAGAAGGCCACCCAATGGGTACCCGATCCAGACCCACGGGTGTGTATGCTAATTGTGATATTTATATCTCGGTAAATTATAAGATGTTCGGTGGAGAGCAGCTATTTTAGGTTGTTATAATATTGATTGGATCAGGCTAAAACAAATATTAGTTCTTGTTTCGTTTTATTATAATATTATTTGGACATTAACTAAAGTAAAAATTAAATTGTTTAAAAAATATTCTTTGATAGATGAAATTAAAAATTTTAATCTTTTAAAAATTAAATTAAGAAAAAATATATTTTTAAAAAATTAAAATAATAATTTATTATTTATATTTCTTTGACATAATTTATTCTATATTTAAAGATAAAATTATTGGGAATAGACAATGTCAAATTAATTACCTTGATTATGTGTAATAGATTTTGTGCAATCGAGTTCACTTGACGAAAAAAAAAGTAAACACTTTGACTTCAGTGATTTGAGTTAAAAATTTATATATTCATATATTTTTTAATCATCAAATTTGGTATGCGCTTCTGCTAGTTTTTTAAAAATTAATTTTAAATATAATAAAAAGTAAAAATTAACATTCTTCCGTAATTTCCTCTTTCATAATTTTAATATTAAATATTATAATATTATTTGGACATTAACTAAAGTAAAAATTAAATTTTTTAAAAAATATTCTTTGATAGATGAAATTAAAAATTTTAATCTTTTAAAAATTAAATTAAGAGAAAATATATTTTTTAGAAATTAAAATAATAATTTATTATTTATATTTCTTTGACATAATTTATTCTATATTTAAAGATAAAATTATTGGGAATAGACAATGTCAAATTAATTACCTTGATTATGTGTAATAGATTTTGTGCAAATGAGTTAACTTGAAGAAAAAAAAAAAGTAAACACTTTGACTTCAGTGGATTTTAGTTAAAAATTTATATATTCATATATTTTTAATCATTAAATTTGGTATGCGCTTCTGCTAGTTTTTTAAAAATTAATTTTATATATAATAAAAAGTGAGAAATTAACATTCTTCCGTAATTTCCTCTTTCATAATTTTTATAATTGAAAAAATTGCCGATGGTATCTAATTTTATGTTTGAGTTAATATAATATAATTTTTTTATTACCAATGGAATATTTTATTACAATATAAAGTAGTGGCAAAATAAAATATTAATATGTATCCATGTTACTTTGTTTGCGTTAAAACTTGTTCATAATTTGAATTATAATAAAATATTATACATTCACCTAGAATTTTTTTTTAATATATATTTTTCACCATATACTACTAATACACCTATTAAATTATGGTAAGTGAAAATTTTAAGGGAATTATAAATTAATTAAACATATTATAATCAATTTATGGTTATTAGAATTTTACTTATAAAACTTTAAAATTTACAATTCTACTTTAGTTTGTTTTATGGAATATTACCTTTGGGAGAATATTATCTTTTTCTAAAATGTTGACTATTACTCTTCTTGACAATAATAGAAATTAGCGGAGCAGCAAATACCAAGTTTATTCTTCTGGTTTTGTCAAATATCAAAGATACACTTTGCGTAATCCTCTGGTTATCAAAGATATGGTTCTGTGATTTTTTGTTTTGTTATTATGGTTTCGTAATCTTCTTATTTGTTATTACAGTTCCATAAATATGTTCTGGTTCTTTCCAGCCTTTTAGGGTCAGTTCTTGACAAGAAAAATAGAGAAGGGAAAGGAAATAAATTTATTAATATTCTCTTTATTTAGTTGTTAAAATTAAAAAAAAAATTGAAGGATTATATATTAAAACTCTTTAATATTTTTTATTTGTTAATTTTAATTACCTCAAATTAAAAATTTTAAAAAATTTAAATAAAAAAAATATCACTTAATTTTTTTCTTTTCTTTTCTTTTTCTTTGATTCATTTCCTTCCATTTATTTTCTTACTCTCAAAAACCTCCTTAAGAAATAACTGAGAACATCAAAGTAGTGCCAAGGAGAAGTTAACAAAATATATTAATTTTGTTGAACTTATTGATGCATATAGTTGATAATAACGAAACACATTAGATTATTTATTAGAAATTTTATAAAAGTTCGGGCTAACTATACTTCTAGATCATACCCTTTTGGAGCTTAGCATTTAGAAATTTTTTAAAGAAATTGAAAATGGTTATAAACTCCAAAATTCTTTCAAAAATCCTTTTACTCATACAAAGAGTGTTGAGAACACACAAACACAAGAGAGGAGCCACCACTCCACACTCAACTCCCATATCGCAACAAAAGTGCACCCACAAAATAAAAGAAAGAGCACATACAAAATTTTTAACGTGATTTGGTGCCTCAAGATCTACTACCATAGTCCCAATGGGATAACTTCTCTATTTGTAATTTTTGTAAAGAAAAATTACAAATCCTCCACAATACAATTTTTGAATGAAAAAATTGTAAACCCTCTCTCATTCACACACTACTATGCAAAACTTTTTACACTTAGATAGGTGTGGCGTGTGTGTTTTGGAACCCATACCCCTCATCTATTTATAGGTCCCCTTACCTCTCACTCATTTATAGAAGAATCCTACTTAACAAATCCTCTATCGTGTAAAAGTCTCACATCTCTTATCTCTCTATCAGAAAACTAAACATTCCTCTCAGCTTTTTGACTTCATCTACTTCCACGAAGATTCTCCTTATTGCAAAATTCTCTAACCAACAAGACTTTTCTCCCTCTTTAGCCGAACAAATTAGGAACTCCTTACCATAATTGACCGCATTCAAAGAAGAAGCACCCCTTGATCTACCCCTTCTCTCCTTCAAGCTCTACAAGTCCTCCTTGAAGCATGGGCATCTAATCTACAAGTAACACACTGTCCATAATAATGGCACTCAATAGTGTTCATGTCTCACGATCACGATCTTCTCTTAAGCTGGTCACCCTTCTTCTTCCTCCTTCTCCCAACACTCTATGCCACTAGTAAATGACTGTCCTTAGAAGACTCTTCACCACCTATCATCTACTAACTCTCCTTTAACGCACTCATTACCTCATATAGTTGTAGTGTACTTTTCCCTGTTAGCATTGATTACACAAGTGGCTTGAAGGATTTTGATAGTGAAGCCAACATAAGCAACGCTTGCTCTTCATCCTTAAGAGTCTCCCTTGCATTTAGCAATCTAGATATCAGTTCATTAAACTTTTTGACGTAGTTAATCACATCACCTCCTTCTTCCATATTCAGTAAGTACAAACTTGCTCTCCAACAAGTCCCACAACCTCTTTAGTGACATCACCTTCAACACGATCACTTTTTTCTATGGGGCTAGTGCCAACCAATTATGCTAACAACCTTCTTTTGAATTGTACTCTACTCCAAATCTTGCACTCAGCTCAGCTTCTCATCCTACAATGCAGATTCAAGACCTTGCAGGACCAAATAATCTTAAATTGTGCATTGCCACAACATGAAGTTCGTTCTCCCATCAAATAATGTAACTTCAAACTTAAGGGTTGTCATTTTATCTAATTCAATGTCTAACTAGATACTTCCACTCAAATAACCAACAACCAATACCATAAACTAGTCTAAATTCAAAAAAACTAACCTAAAAAATAAAACTTGAACATCAAAATTAATTAGAACAACCTTTCTTTAAAAATCGCTAACATGGTAACAGGAGCCTCTGAGGTGGCACTGATTGACTGATGATGTGTCACTCCCACTGTGGCACTGGGGCCCTTTACTGATTGAGCTACTAACATGGTGCACACAAACTTACCACTACTGACTGGGCTGCCACTTGCCTTTATTGAAATGTCACCTCTTCCTCTTGCTCTTTCTCTCCCTTCTTCCTCCCCAAATCAGAACCTCTGTTCTAATACCACTTATTGGGGATACACATACAGGGAGAGGAGCCACTCCATGCTCAACTCCCAAACCCCACACAAAAAAACACACCCATAAAATAAAAGAAAGAGAAAGAAAGAGTACACACAAAATTTTTAACGTGGTTCAATGTCTTAAGACTTACTACCTTGATCTCATTTGGATAACTTTACTATTTGTAATTTTTACACAAAAAAATTATAAACCCTTTTCAATATAAATTTTGAATAAAAAAATTGCAAACCCTCTCTCACTGACACATTATTATCTAAAACCATTTTATATTTGGTTAGGTTTGGTGTGTACATGTGTTTTGGAACACCTACCCCTCAGCTATTTATAGGATCCCCTTACCTCTCACCCTTTAAGTCTTTCCAATGTGAGACTTCTTGGAGAAACCCCACTTAACAAAAAGTACTTTCAAAGTTAACTTGGTAGCTTTTTCACTTATGCATTTCCCTCAATTTTAGAAGTTATAGAACTAATAATAGTCAACTAGCAGATTTAAATGATTAATTGGTAAACTCTTTTTTTCAAGGAAATCAAAATAGAGAGCTATTAGTTGGCCATTACATTTTTAACAATTAATTGACAACTCCAAAATTTTAACCTAAAAGCAATCATTTGACTATTAAGGTGCAACAGTCTAATTAGGGGAACAACTTGTTGATTGGTAACACACAAAAAGTTCTCTCCCTAAGTTAAAAGATTGGTAAATAAAATTCTTTGTAAAGAAAAAGACTTTAATTAGCTATAGTGGCCCACAATGTCTATTAAAATCTCATGGATATAATGAAAAATCTCAAGCCTTATGTTGGGAATGAGATGTAGGATTGATTTGAAAATAAACCAAGATAAATCCTTGTGTTCAATTCTTTTACTTTTAGGTCTATTTATAATTTGCTCACTTTTTTGTTGTTATAATTTTCTAGTTTCTTTGCATAGCTTGTGTTTCTTACTAATTTTCTATATCCCAAGCTTTTGTTGAGATTAATTATTGCCTCAACATTCTTAAGCTTTTCTAAAGGCTACTAAAATGTGTTTTCCTATGAGAGTTTTCTCTTTGCTGGTTAAAAGACCTACACACCTTCCCTTGAGATATAAATTAAGAGTTTTTAAGAAAATATATAATTTATTAAAGAATATATTTTTAAAAATTATCATTTCATGATTATATACTAAGTCAAATATGATAAAGTTAATTTATTTTAAATTTAAAAAAATTATGTTGATCAAATATATAGTTAATTATATAAATAATAAATATAAAAAAATTACTCAAAATAAATAAAATTATAAGTTTTTATTATTGTAGGGCTTGGTTAGGAGGATGGTTTAAGAGTAATGTAGAATGAGATTGGGTGGTTTGAATTTATAAACCTTTGGTTGAATGTTTAAATGACCAATGGGATAGGATGGTTTAGGATGGTTTGGAAATCATTTTAAACCATTCAACACTCCAGTTTTCAATCCCCTCAAATTTGGGTGGTTTGGAATGGTGTAGATATTTTAACATTTTAAATTTCATTTTTAACCTTATTTTTTAAAAAAAAAATTTTTTTTTTACTTAACTATTTTTCTTTTACTCTAATTATTTCAAAAAATAACTTCTCATTCAAACTTCTATTAAACTTATTTGCTTATAATTATTTTATCTTAACACAATAATATATAACAGAATATGAATTATACAATAAAAAAAAAGTGATTTTTAATTTTATCTTAACCCTAAACTCTAAATCCATTTTTTTATGACATTATTATGTACATTTTATCTCTTATTTTATATAGATTGTTTTGTTATCTATATCAGTATTTTTTGTATTTCTATGTTAAATAGTTAGATCAACAAAAAGTACAAAAATTAAATTACTAATAAAATATGAGATATAGAGTGTAAAAATTAAAAAATATATATAATATCGATTAAAATAATTTATATTATAATTTTATAAGAGCTTTGATTATAAAAATAATATTAAATTTTTTATCATTTAAATCATGTCATTTTATTAATAATGTAATAACATCTAAAAAATAAAAGATGGTTTGTCTTTTTTATTTTTTTAAAATTCTCAATCAATAAAGTGATTAGTTTAACTCACTTCACTTCACACTATAACATTAATAATCATTCACTCAATACTTATCAAAATTCTCAATCAACCCTTTAAGGTTAGAGTATAAATTTTTAAAATATAAAAAAGAAAAATAAATTATTTTAAACTATTTTTATTACCAAATCAACTTGTGTACGTGTTACCATTTCCATAGTTTTCTTTCGTCCACTATATTTTGAATTTTCTCCTTCCTTTTATTCCCCTCATAGCTCACATTGTTCCTTGATTCCCTTCATAGTTGACATTTTGAACAACAATTAATTTTTTTAAAAATAAAAAGTGCATATAACCCATGGAATGGTTTAGGATAGTTTATTCTAAACCATCCAACATTGTAATTTTTAAACTCTTCCAAATTAAGATAATTTGGACGCTTTAAATTTTTAAAATTTTTAGTTTCATTTAACCCTCTCTTATTTGTCTATTTTTATTTACTTAATTTTTACTTATCTATTTATTTACCTTAATCATTTTAGAAGCACAACTTAGTTCCAACTCTTCTTAAATATATGCAACTTTCAGGTTTGCTCTTAGCTCAATTTTTTCATTTTCATTTCATAGCAAAAATAACATACAACAAGAAACACAAGTGATGCAATACATAAGAAAACAAAAATGACATATAATTTATTGACAAAAAATAAATTGAAAAAAAAAAGTGAGTATAACTTTTTAAAATATAATGAGTATAAAAATTGATAAAATTATAATAAAATAAAATAAACTTGATAATATTAAAATTTTTATCATTCAAATCGCTTCATTTCATTAATGATATAATAATATCTATACAAAAAGAATTTTAATCTCTTTATTTTTCTAAAAACTTAATCAATAGAATGATATAAAACTTAATCTCATTGATGATATAATAATATCTCATTAATGATTTGTTTAACCAACTTCGCATTACTCTTTTAATAAATATTTCACCTCTCTCTCTCCAAAACTCTCAACCAAATGCTGGACAAAAATAAACTTTTAGAAGTCACTTGATATTTTTATTTTCAGACAGTATATTAACGTTCAAATGCACAATTTTATCCTTGAATAAATACGTCTCAAATATTATTTCAAAAAGTTCTGATGAGACTAAAAAAATGAAAAACTAATAAAATAAAATATTTAGGCTCGCCTAAAGTCATAAACTATTATCATTCTTATCCAAATGGAAATTTAATCCTGGTAAGACTACCTTACCTACGCCATGCGGGCATGACAAATCAAAATGAAATTGCATTATGATGTCTTGTCTCTGCCTCTTAACTTTCTAATTAAATTACTCTCTTCTTTTTAAAATATTCAAAATTAAACTTCCCTCCTATTTCAAAAAAAATTAAAATTAACAATTTCATTCATTTTAATTAAAATATCTTTAATAATAATATTAATGTTTTCAAAAAAAATATAATTTATTAAAAAAATATATTTTAAAGATTATTCTTAAATAAATTTAATTTATTTTAAATAAAATAAATAATTCTTTTTATATTGATCAAATACATATTTTATTATTAAAAATTTCACATAAAAGTACATATTAATTTTCTTTAATTTTTTAAATATAATATAAAAATAATAATTATATTTTAAAATAATAAATTAAATATTAAAAAATTACTTAACTTTTTAATTTTTGGTATAATTTTTTACTCTTCCATTTTTTCGCATTACATATTTTATTTTATATTTTTTTATTATATAATATATAATTTTAAAAATTAATGACCAAAAGATTTTAAAATCATTATAATATAAATATAAGTAGTATATATAAGAATATTTTGGTTAAAATAAATAAAATTATAAGTTTTTTTGTTTTTTTAAAAGAAAAGAGTATGTTTTAAAAATAAAGTAGAGGTGAGTGTGATTTTAAAATTTCATATGAGATATGAGAGAGTAATTTACTCTCAAACAGATAAGCCAAAACAAGGGAGTACCTAAAATATTGCCACTGCACAGTTTGCTGAAGAATAGATATATATATATATATATATATGTGTGTGTGGTTTCAAATGGAAGATAAAACATCCTGCAATCGCTACTTTCAATGCACGGTCTAAGATGGTAAAGAGAATTATATAACATAAAAGAAAAAAAAAAAAGGCCAGTTGCTCAAGGATATTTTTCACAACAAATTCATTAATTATACTATTTACAGGCAGCCTTATACTATATAGCTGTTACAGGGGCCAAAAATGCCCTTTTGGGCTATAGGCTACTACTCGGATAAACCTACCCTCATTAGCCAATATGAGCAAAAGATGTCAGCAGACACAAAAAATGCAGCTATGTATCTTGCTAGTTAAAAGCAGATGCTAACTAAACCACCAAAACAAAAGCATCCAGTGGTTAGACCATGAAAAGATACTTCAGATCATCCACTGTAAGGCGAGTTGCAGAGCCACCGGCGTGATCTTCACCAAAAGCAGATGCTACCATCTTTCTCTTTTCTTCCTGCCAAACATATCAAACAGAAAGACATTAGCAGAATTTTTCATTCCTCAATCTACATAGCAAGATGCATGCTATATTCTATATACCAACGCTAAATCTTCTCCCTAGCATGTTACATCTGAAAGCTAACTAAACCACCAACAAAAGTTATCTCAATTGGGAGGATTAGGCAGCATCAATGCAAAAGCCCTTTTCCTTTGGTTTGATTATGACTAATGTTCCCTTGTTGGTAGGTTTATACCAAATCCAAGCAACTAGCATTAGAGCTAGAGCAGTCTATTTGCCTCAAGGTTTCTGCCAAATTATACTATTTGTCACTATTTTTTTGTTTCACTTTCATCCTTTAAACTTTTATTGCTCTATTTTGTATAATTTCATTTTATAGACATAAAAAGAAAGCAATGGTTAAAAAGAAAGGGGAGAGAAGAAAGCAAAAGAGAAAACAACCAAACTTCAAATCATCTTCACTTTTCCCACTGGCTTCTAAGCCTCATTCTAGTGATATCCCACATCCATCTTCAAGAAAATCCAATTTTTATACAAAGTATAGCAGCATTTTGGAAAAGAAACTAAAATTCAAGTAACAACCAGAGACTGATACCTGGAGAGCCAGTATTCTATCTTCAACTGTATCCTTTACAGTGAGCCGCGTCACAGTTACTGGACGGGTCTGTCCAATTCTATGAGCTCGATCAACAGCTTGATCTTCAGTTGTAGGATTCCACCAAAGATCCAAAAGTATGACATGACATGCAGCTACCATGTTCAAACCAAGGTTTCCAGCTTTTAATGACATTAGCATGACAGTTACCTGAAATAAATTTCAGTTAGTCAGATATGAAAGAGTTGTAGACAACCATAGTAGAAACCTGAGAAACCAGGTGTAATCAGGCAATGTTAAGAAGCGGTCACACACCGTAGTAGTTCAAAATGCATTCATTTGAATAAAAAATTCAACTATAAAAAAGTTGGCTAGGGCAAACCTCAGGATCAGTATTGAAGTCCTTAACAGCTTTATCCCTTGCAACCAGAGTCATGGTACCATCAAGTCTCCTATACTGAATACAAGAGTTGTTCAGTGATTGTTCAACTAAATCCAACATGCTAGTCCACTGGGAAAAAACAATAGCCTTTATCGGTGCCTCAGTTATGCACTCTGAATAATTTCTTCTGTGTTTTCTAACACTAACATCAGATTGGCAATTTTCAATATCTGAAGTTTCAGGGGTCAGTGAATTTCTACAGGCAGATGAACTTGGTAATC
Source organism: Senna siamea (assembly GCA_031216115.1). Classification (NCBI taxonomy): domain Eukaryota; kingdom Viridiplantae; phylum Streptophyta; class Magnoliopsida; order Fabales; family Fabaceae; genus Senna; species Senna siamea. The sequence goes on from CM062358.1 coordinate 101,929, forward strand.
CAGAATCTGAACTCTTTAATTTACAATGTAAATTTAGAATCTCAAGCAGTGCTCTGATTTTAGATGAACTGTAATTTTTCTGCTGTACTACTGAATAATCAACAAGATGAGAATTAGCAGAACTACCATCACCAAGATCACCAGAGATGCAACTTCTTAGAGTAGCCTTGGAGAATACAACATCATCACCAATTTGTTCTTTACAATCAACTGCTGGGCACATATTATCATAACCTGTCATATATTCTGATACACACTGATAACAGAAAGCATGGCCACACATAGTAACAACTGGATCTTCAGGTGGATCCTGTCGAAATCACAGAACTAGAAGAATTAGCTAGGTTTCTCTGTGACAACCTATCAGTACTGTTTACTAAGCTGTGACAAATTAAATGAAAGATCAAAAGCAGGAATATCAAAAGTAATAAAGATGGCACATAAGTTGGGTAATCAATTGATCAAAGCATACAGAATATAATACCAAGATGCAAGTAATCAAGTAGGACTGAATGGTTATATGAATATTTTTTAAGATAAATGTACGGATCTAACATGACATAAACAAGCCTAAAACAAAAGAAGTGCATATTGGTGCAATAAAAATACCCAGACTCAAACTACTTTAACAGTAAATCCACAGTACCATAGAAAGACAAAGATCTTTATCATAACAATTATCAGCTACTTAAAACATACGAGTCTATCCATCCATGGAAAATTAAAATTAAGTACTAGAAAAGATGACAATGCCCTTGAAAGCAATATTTAAGTGCAGAAGAATGTTTCTTTTGTTGGAAGCAGAACAATTATTTTTAACTTCAATCTACCGTTTGACTTTTGGCTACTTAAATCTACCTTTATATACAGGTTCCTTTCTTTTTGATACAATGAATACATGTTTCTTATCACTTTAAGCATAAATTATTAAATCATGACTTGGATATTGATGTATTTAGTGCTCAATATACCTCAGGTGAAATTTTTCAGTACACCTCACATGGTTTGTTAATGTGTAAAACTTAACACCAATCATGGAAAAAATCTGCAAATTTAAACTCGAACAGTTACACCCTGCAACAATCTCCTGTGTGAAGACTTCCTGATATTTTAACTTTCAAGACCCATTCTCAACATAATCACGACATTCTCTTCATTGATGTTAAGCTTTACTCAATTTTCTAAACCACATCCAGAGGAAGTGTAATGTAATAGTAAAAGTTAAAAAAAGGATTTGTCAGATACACCTAATTACAAGCCATGAAAGCATATCCTTGTAAATTTCCACAAAAAAGTCAAATTCTAGCATCTCTCAGACACAAGGAATGTTAAGTATACGCAAGCAAAATCATATTTTCCACCTAAAAACTTACATATACCATTGGAAAAGTGAAACTCATGAAACAATCACAATGTACCGTACAATCAAGTTTTTGTAGGGCATATTCACAAATAAAGAAAACAAACATAAGAATATCCCACATCTGTAATAAACTCACATTGCAAACACCACATATGGCAAAGGATGTTTCCAAAAGGTTAAAGAGATTAATCAGCATCTCCTTTGGAAGGGTTTTTGCCATTTCTACAGAATATTCCCCAACAAAATCAGAACTATGATCTTTCACAAGTAGCGGGTGATCACAAGCCTGACGGAGACGTAAAAGCATTAAAAGAATATTTGCATAGTTTTGATTCACTGTACCAGCAGCAGCATATGCCTGCAATATAAGAGCTTGTTATTTCAAGAATATGATGCTTAAGCACAGAAAGATCATTTTCAAAAACAATTTTGCATTATCTGATATGAAAATTTTCACCTATATCAGTGTTCAAAAGAAAAAAAAAAAAGAATATCAGACTTCAGCCCAAAAAAGCTGCACTGTTTAACAAATGCAAAATTGCAAGTATTGAGTGTCTTAGAAACTATGCAGTAAGAGTGCATGCTAAAAACAAGAACTGTCAATTTAAATATTATGGAATCGGAACTTCTCTATCTCAATTGCAATAAGATGAAGAAATGGCATGAGTATATATGATGGGTAAAACAAAACTTGCAAATTAGGACATAAACAGAAGACAAATGTACATGGTGAGTCAGGATATCAATTGAGGGATTTCTACACCAAAGCTTTAGGTATCAAAATGTTGTATAATAGATAAATTCACACATGAAGTACATTATTGATATCTGAGTCTTCAGGCCCCTGGGAATTGGATGTGCACGGAAGCTTAAAACCCATGTAACTCTAATATTTTACCATAAGCAATATTATATGCACTTGTTTCACTGTGCAAAATTAAACATTGTTGAGCACATTCTAGAGGCTTTGTAGACTATAATTTCTACCTGCTATCCACTTGAATGATAATCATTATGACTAACCATCAAAAACCAAAAATGCATATAGTGGATTTAAATCCCAGAAGTCATAAGCAAAAGGACATTTGCCAGTTGCTATTGAAAGACAAAATGATAACTCAATCCAAATTGTGTATCTTATGATAAATAATTGAGAAAAGATAAACCTTAAATTGAGTGCGTGAATCTGCTTCCAACTTGGTGTAGAAGGCCCGCTCCTCAATGGAGAAATCCACCTTATTCAGCTGAATTGTTTTAGGGGGCAAATTGATTATAGGCTCCCCATTAATCAATGTTCCTAGACAGGCAGGAAATTAAAATTAGAAGGCAAAAAAAAGAGAGGACAAACTCCAGCACCCTACAGTTTATGTGACTCCAAGTTCATGGCAAATCAGATCAAGTCAACAAATCAAAGCCTTGATGGGTGAAATGTACTTCAGTACACTCCCCCAGATTACAGTATATGTACGAAAAAACATTTGGAAAAGAACATATCTCTAATTAATTACATTCTATATGAAGGTCATGGCAAAAAAAATCATCAAATTGCGGGAATAATTTCATCATTTAAAATGAACTTGAAATTTTTGCAAAGAGAGCTTATGCACATAGTAATCTCATCATTAATAAATTCACTAATTCATCCGTTCTAAGCATCTTTGAACATTAGACCATGATCAAATAAGAAAACTATTTACATGCGTGCATGTGTGTGTGAGAAGAAAACCTTTGTTTTGCATTGTGATGGAAAATTGAGGGCAGGAGAATTAAACAAGAAAAGAACTAAAAAAATCAGCAAATAAGTCCGAATATACTTTAACAAAAATAGGTGCCATCAGTAAGCACAACCCTAGCCTAGTTCTAACAGGATTGTAAAAGGGAGATTTTTTCTATCAAAGAGGAAATTATAATAACAATGTTATGATACAAATGTGGAGGATTAGGTATCCTCCAAGGAGAAGGTCAAAGACCAAAACAAAACAAACATCAAAAGAAAATTAAACATGCCAAAAAGCTGTCCAATCCCTCTGCATATCTGAAAGACACTCCCTTGAAGAAGCCCTGAGCAGAAGACCTCAAGGAAGCCCCAAATAAAATAATTTCCCATAGGTTATCTAAATACAAGGAAAAACCTCTGAAAATATGAGTATTCTGCCCCAGCCAAATATTCCAAATCACAGCAAAAACCAAACAATATTGCAATGCAAGATATCTTTCCTTAATAAGTTTGTTTCCACTGATGGTCATACTACAAATGTTGAACAAGAAAACAAGATGAAGACAGATCATCTACATTGGGATTTTTAGTTAAGAGATCAGCACAAATATTACCAAGAGACTGAACCTATATCTGTGTAGAATCTATCCAATATGGAATCAGAAAGCTGAGGAAAGATCATTCACCTTTTGTACGGCGTAGCATTATAGCCCTCAGAACTGCTTGAAGCTTCTTGTAACCCTGGATAGAATTTTTGGATATTGGAACTTTTATTGTATTGTAGAAGGATTTATATACAGCATAAGGATCATACTTCAGGAATCTGAAGTAGCTATACAAATCGTCAATAGTATTTTGAATAGGTGTTCCAGATAAGCACCACCTTCTTTTGGCTCGAAGGCTGCAGCAAGCTCTAGCCACCTGAGTTCTATGATTCTTTATTGTCTGAGCTTCATCTAGAATAACCCTAAACCAACCAACTCTTGCAAGAGGACCAGAAGCACAATCAAAAGAACTGTCAATTCCCTTCTTACTCTTTTTACTTGCATTATTCGTCTTTTTCCTCTTTTTACCAAAAACAAACTCAGAGGATAACCCAATTTTTTCCCCATTTTTTTCATCAATTTCATCCTCTTCTACTAAAGGTTGCTTTGGAACTTCATTAGTCACAATAGAATATGTTGTAAGAACAACATCATATTTTGAAAGTTCAACAGGATCCTTTGTCCTATTACCCCCATGATAAACCAACACAGAAAGCTTAGCTTCATCTCCAACTTTGTCATCGAGTTCCCTTGCCCACTGTCGGAGAATACTAGCAGGACAGACAACCAGTGTACCAGCAGCTGGCCTTTTCCTACTAAGCGCCCGTGACGAAGTAGAGCCAACAGATTCCAGAATAGGCTTTATATCATCAGATTCATTCCTTTTAGTTTTTTCCACATTACCACCACCATTATCATCATCTTCATCCAAATTCAACGCTTCCGCTTTATGATTGCACATCTCATCTGTTTTTGAATTGGACTGCAAAGACCTTTGCATTTGTATCAGGGAAATCATTGAAATTGTCTTTCCAAGGCCCTGTTTGAAAAAGGCTTTCGTGTTAAGGAAAATAAACTCATAAATATCCAGTGCCACTGATCAAACAAAAAATATGGAAATAGAAAAGCTCACCTGATCATCAGCTAAAATTCCCCCCAAGCAATGCAAACTTCTGGTTTCCTTCTGAAGCATCCAAGCCAATGCAATTTTCTGCAATATATAATAGTTAAAGCTTGAAAACATGTAATACCCGCAACAAACTAATGAACCATAATAGACAAGACCAAAAACCTGATGTCTCAGAAGCAACACAGACAATAGACCATCTGGTAAAGTAGCTTCAACTTTTGGCTGATTGAGATCCTGCAACGACCAAATTCATTATTAATAAAAACAATGTGTCTCAACTCTCAATTGACTCTCAGATATTAGAAAATATATGAGAACAACAACAAGGGAGCACTGGAAAGAAATATAATTTTTGAAGCATCATCAAATGACAATAGAAAAAAATAAAATTAAAAATAAGAATAAAGTAAAATTAAAAAAGTAATTATTTTGTTTTTCTTAATGCAAATCCAAGATGGCGACTCGCTTACAAGAACCATGGGAGGAATACTAAACTAAGAAGATAAATACAATCCTTATTCACAACATCTCTCAAGAATAAAAAAGTCCTGAAAAATTCAAGCATTCCTTTCCCACTAGATATTGTGCATTGCCACAATGCTTTAACCTTTTATTTCCTTCCAAAACAATTAAATCTTGTCAAAAGAAAAACCCCCAGTGAGCAATGGCACACCCAGTTTTCTCCAAAAACTTCAAAGTCCAAACCATCTACTCCAAACTGTAAAACAAGAACTGATTCTGAACTACTCATACACACAAAAAAACATATCAGGAGAAATACTTTTTCCAGCATAAGAACCAACAAAAAATAAGTAGTATTAAGCCTATTTAATTCCACAGTCCAGTCAAAAAAATTATCCTTAAGGGAAACTTCAGATTTCCAAAGGCATTTATCTAGAACAAACATTTCCCTGTTGGTTAGAAATTGAAAGAACGATTTAAATGAATCAAGAGTCCAAATCCTCCTATCTGGATTAGGTGAAAAATTGATAGTTTCAAGTAGAAGCAGAAGGAATTGTAAATTTTGAGTATTCTCGACATTACATTCCTGAAGAAATGGAAATTCCAAGACACTGAAGAGCCCTACGGAATGAAAAGGTGTCAAATAATTGCATTATGCAAAGAAGAAAGATTAAAGGAATGCAACAGGAGAGTGGCTCCTTGAAAGAAATTTCTCCCACCCAAATACCCCCCAAAATCTAATATGAGATGCACTGACAACTAAATTCCGTGATGCCTTATCAAGGAAATCTGAAGGAAAACACCACAGCAGTTTACCCACCAGAGCAAGGTTTCTAGCCACCAATTTCCCAGCTGACAAGATTATCCTTTTCAAATCTCCAACACATAACCAAAGAAAATCCCACATGATTCTACCTCTCCTCTGAGCCACACAAAAAGGGATATGAAAAAGGGAAAAGTAATAAAGAAGGATGCTGGACATATATGAGGAGACTTTCTAAATCATGGGATCCCAAAATGATATAGTCTTTGATTATCCTCCTAAAGGAATTCCCAAATAAAAAAAGGGGACCTTGAAGGATTTGGCAACCTTCCATGGACGCAAAGGACTGAAGATTCTCATCAAACACATGAAGAAGAGTCACACAACTCTGCCAAATTAGTCTAGAGCCAAAAAACAACCTCAAAAACCTGAAGAAGAAAAAGCATATTAGAAATACTCTCTCTATCCTCCTCCAAGAAAAGAATGGTGTCATTAGCAAACTAAAGATGTGAAATCTTCACCCGATCAGAACCTACAGAAAGTCTTCTAATTAAACCCCTTTCCACAGCTCTACAAATAATCCTACTCAACATGTTACCTACTAAGGTAAAGTAAACAAAATAGGAGACAAAGGGTCCCCCTTCCTTTTCCCTCTCCGCCCTTGAAACCAAGAATTGGTTATAGTCCATATATCAAAAGCATCATATCTATGCAATTCTCTGATTCTTTTTTCCTAGTACCTACAAAGTACCATGCCAGGAAAAAAAAAAACCAGGACCCCAAAAGCTAAACACCAAAAGCAGCAATCAGATTGCAACAGCAGGTTACTTAAGAGAATAAGAGTAATAAACATATCCTACAATACCATCACAATGAAAGACCTAGAAGAATGTCAATGACCCTCAATTCTAAAACTAAAATTCTATCAGCCTGATGTCCAGAATTTATGAGAAGTTCAACACTTTTCAAGCAATAAAAGTGACTCCAAACACCAATAAAAGAAGGACAAAAGAAAATATCAAAGGGAACCAAGCATCTTAATCATCTTCAATAGCCAAAGAAGTCAATATTCATCACACATAACATAGAACACCCAAACAGGGCTCCACAATTTAAGAATTTTGCACATTTTCAGAAGAGATAAATTGTTACAATTATATAAGATCTACTTGTACTTAAGACCCTAATATCTCCATGCAATCTAAAGCACAATATTTGGAACCGGACTGGACTGGTCAGTCCGGCTAGTGAACCGGCAAACTGGACCCAAGTCTGGTCCGGTTCAAGAAATTGGACCGGGTTGCAACCCAATTGACCCGAATGGGTTTCAAGCAAATCAGTGGTCCAGTTGACCCAATGGACGGGCTTTTTCTTCATTGAAAAGTTGAAAATGGTTGAATGAGGAATTTAACAGGAGACATCAAAGTAGAACCAACAAATCACCACCACCGAACCATGACAAGCTTCTTATCTATGCAATGCATAAGATACTATTTATTATATCTGATAATTTGATAATAATCATAAAGTGTTTTATTAATTAAATGTATATAATTTAACTAATTATATATTATTATTTTGAAATATATTAATAGATATTATTTAATTATTTTTTAAAATTACATAATTACTAAATGGATGTACTTTTTATAAGTTTTATTTCTTAAATTAAAATTTTGGATATTTATAGTTGTAGAGATTAATGCCATAATTTTGTTTTATAATTATGAAAAATGATCTTTTAACATGATGCAACATAAATTATTTATTTTCTTTGTTTTGATTATTTATGATTTGATTTTTTTTTTGTTTAATAGTGTAAGAAGATTTATAATAAAAAATTTTACAGTTATTTATTTTACCAATTCAAGCAATTTTTTATTGACCCAATGAATTGAGATCTTTACCAGTTCAATGACCAGTCCGAATCTAAAAACTATGATCTAAAGAGTATCAAACAAATAAAATAAGAAGAAACAAAATATCAGCAAGTAGTACCTCCAATGCTGCTTGATAAATTAACCTCTCATCGTTTCCAGAAGCCCTTTCTTCAACTGCCCCAAAACGATATGTAGATTCACTTGAACTCCCTAACTGTGCACCAGATATGGCCTTTCCATGCATCAAAGTTGGAGGAAGAATCCTAATGCCACCATTTTGATGTATGACACGTTCATCATTACCCCTTCCATAACTATCATGCATATAGCCCTTATCACTGTTCATGCTAGGTCCTACTATATTGTTACGATTTCCATGAGTATCATAAATCTGACTTCTGGGCATGTTATCTTTTAAGTTGTTTAATCTAGTCTCTTGTGTAAATGACAGAAGAGAAGATGGAATGGGTCTTGTTGCAGATGGCCTAAGAGATGATGGAAGGGTCCTCTTCAAATCTTGTTGGGATGGCATTTTCTCATACTCAGTACCAGAAGTATTAGCATTTTGTGAACCAACTGTCTGATGCTTACTTCTATTTCCATTCTCCGAAAAACTGAAAGATTCATTTCCTTGTGCAACTCTATGATTCAGCATATTGTTGCTGGACCCAGGTTGAGTAAATTGCTTGACTTGTGAATGATTATACACACCAAAAGAGCTTGCATTTGAAGTATTTTCCCATTTAGAAGACCTATCCTGCTTAGGCCCTTCCCCATAACCTGCACGTAAGATTATATGCACCATTAAAAGTTAAAACTAATGGTTTATAGACAAAATTCATTACAGAACAGCTTTCACTAAAGATCCACCCACCAGCATTACTTCCACTAGTAGCCCAGCTTGGTAGGTTCCTATAATTTGGGGCTTCTATCTCTTCAAGATCCAGGTCATCATCTGATGAGCTAATATATATAAAGTCCTCCTGAGCCATAAAATCTGAATAATTTTCTCTTTCCTTGACCAACAAAGAAAGAGAATCATTAAATATTAATTCAAGCTGCTATCAAGAACCATCAAAAATATCTCGTGACATGACAACAAAAGAAAAAGAGTGAAGATATTCTCCAAACAAAAATGTCTTTACTCACCACGTCTCTGTAAGGTTTTAATATTAAACTGGAAACCCAACTGCCTAAAAGAGAACAAACTCTCCAGGTTGAGTTGATGAAATCACGAACATGGTCTGCATGGTCAGGCATCGATTTGGAACTTGAACCACATTCCAGCTCCCTTATTAAGCGGCCTACTCATCAGTATAGGTAAGTGAAAAACTCAAATTAAATGAAACAAAATATCATCTAAAAATTTTGACAACAAATATGAGTATGAGCCATTTATTCTGACCTAAAAGATCTGTATAGTAAAGAATGGCAGCAAACAAATTATATAATTGAAAGATTCAGTGATGGTGTGAGTTCATAATACTCTCAACCTCAATTTTTTATACTCTCACCACATAAAGACACTTATACTCCTTACTTTGGGTGCACTATAACTAATTAATTCCTAGCATACAACACTTAGCTAAATTTTCTTAATACCTCTTTTAGTCATATCTTGTAGTGTTTCAACATATTTTTTATTCCACTAAATTTTCTTAACACCTCTTTTAGTCATATCTTGCAGTGTTTCAACATATTTTTTATTCCAGTTTTGTAGTAACTATTGGTTCCTTAGACAAGTTTTCAAGGAATTAATATTAAACCAAGAAGAAAGGGCAGAGAAAAATAACCAGAAGCATTAGAGAAAGGAAACAGAAAAGCACCCAAAAAAATAAGAAAAGAGAGTAGGGATGATTATAGGTGTGGTAATATAGTCCTCACCCCCAGACCCCAAAAGAAATATTTTCCCCATCCCCAGAGCTTAACAGGTAGCAAAATCAATCCCCATCCCTGGACCAATGAATCCCACATCTCTGAACCGATTTACCCAAAGAAAATTCAAAATGATTTTTTCCTTCTAATACGACTCATCTACATATAAACTCATAAAAAATATCGCACAAATTAAATCAATTATATTATGTAAACTCCAAATATAAAATCAATATAAAATCTTAACAAGTTTATCCTTACAAAATTACCAAATATAACAATTTATATATAAATATTAGAACTAAACATAGAGAGGATTGATGCAAATATCATAATTTATATATATTTGTTTTAATATAATAAATAATATATATTTATTTATTTATAATATAAAAATAAATATTTAAATCATTTATATAGAGGAGTGTAGGTCCAAGGTGAGTATCACCCTCCTCAAACCCAGCTTATTTCTTTAATACCTGAACCCAAATCCAAAGGGTAAAATTTACAAGTAACCACATGGTATTGGGTATTTTGATCATCCCTAAAAGAGAGAGAAAGGGCAGGAAAAAAGAACAGCAACTACATAGAAGCAGCTGAGCCTTGTTGCTCAAATGTACAAGCCACAACAATATTTTTTTGAATCTGACCCCTGGCCCAAATGAGTGAGCGTTGTATTCATGTTATAAGGATGTCATACATGCCTAAGTGACTGACTCCGGCACATATCAGAAGTGGAGTGTTTATGCTTCATATTGAACAAAGCAAAAGATATGCAAATTAAAACTTGCTTCCTCATCTAACATCAAACACTCTCTAAGAAAGAACACTACCAAGAAAACTCCTCCTCCCACATTCATAGGTTTTCTCTAAATCTATCTTCAAAACGATATCCCTGCCTCTCCTCCTCTCCTTATCACATTCTTTACCAATTTATATGCTACTAAGGCCACATCTAATACAACGAAAAATATAACAAATACACTCTGAGAAACTAAAACTATATTTATTGCCCAGAACACCACTTGACCTCATGGAGACTGGAGGGTAGCTTTTGCTTTTTGAGAACTAGACAGTTGAAACAAAGCCAATATGGAAAATTTTGTTAACTTAAATTGATCAATCCTTCTTAGGCACCAAATTAATGAATGGTTATTGATGCAACATCCCATTCCTTAATGATAAACACCATATATGATCCCCCTTAAATTTTGGGGCTCCAAACCAAACATGTTATAAAAAGGCTACAGAAATCCTCCTCCCAGTAACGAGTCAAAAGAATTTAGCAACCTCAGCAGAAATAAGGTCAGGTTTATGAACAAATCTCCCAACGTTTATATATCATCATCCTGCTACTCCATCATCAAGTCTAGTAAAACTAGATAACTAATTGTTCCTCAATCAAGATAAAAGCACAAACAAGATTATGACTATAGAATTATGTAGACGTATTAGCACTTAAAAAAAGGCATTCATACTCCAAATGACAATGGCAGTCATAAAAAACAAATGAAAGTCAACGACAAAAATAGATCAAAGTGTAATTGAAATTACACATAAATCAGCAAAGAGAAAGGGAAAAACAGAGAATTTCAAGCCAACGCCTACGGCTTACCTTAAAACTTATCAAATATGACAGGAAGGTTCCTCCTCTATAGAGGATTTCATAGGATCCACCAGACCATACACTTGAGACTAGGGTTCGTCCACCATTACACCAAAACGCAGTTACCGAACATCAGACAGCAGACCACGAGAAGACATTAAGACAACAAATGTTGGGTGAAGTTCAAAATCTGGTTTCTGAAAGTATTATGCAATTAAGGTAACAATTGAAATTTCGGACGGACAAGCAAGTTGGCACAACAAATGCTGAACTGAACCGAAGGCATCACAACATCAGTCTTCCGTTTTCCGCTGTTTTTTTTTTATTGTCTTCTCTATTTCCTTCATATACTAAGTATGAGAACGATGTCGTTTTGCAAAGTAGCTGTTTGGTGCCCTTCTATTTTTTTTGTTGAAACCACTAAAAACACTTGATGTACCAATAAAATTTTTATTTCTAAGAACTATATTTTTTAAAATGTGATTTTAAAAATTTTAAAAAATTTTTAATTTATTTAAAATATTCTTAAAAATATTTTATAAAAATATTATATTCTTACATTTAGTTAAACCTCAATATTTTTAAAAATATTTAACAATTTTGTAAATATAACCTTAAAATTTTTTTAAATATATTTTTTTAAAAATTATAACCAACTATTTTTTAAAATTATTTATATTATATTAAAAACAAAAAATCATAAAAACTTATTTTAATAAAAATTCTCTTATATTTATTATATATATAATATAATATAATGTATTAAATATATATTTATTCAATATAAAATAATTACTCTTTTAATATATAGAATAAATTAAAATCTTTATTTTTAACACAAAATAAGTAATATTTAAATAAAATTTTGAAAATATATTTTTAATTAAAAAATAATAATTTAATAATATCTCAAATATTTTAATTATTTTTTAATTCTAAATAAATTTAGGTATGAATACATGAGACTAACATAGTATAGTAATAAGAGTATGGATATAATTAGTATTAATAATTTAAAAATAAGAATTTAATAATATTTTAAATATTTTATTAATAATTTAAACAACGTTAAGTTATAAAATAAAATTAATTATAATTTAAAATTTTAAAGATAAAATTAATAACAATAAAAAAATTTAAAAATAAAATTAAAAATTAATATAAATTTTATATTACAAAATGCTTGACTGTTACTGGGCCTTGGTCTTATGAGACCTTGAAGTTAATAGCCTTAAAGTTTGAAAATTATTTTAGGCCTATAATCTCGTTAAGCTTAATTGGATATCAAATTTATGAGTCCAGTAGAATTCTTAGATGGCAAAGCTCTAGTCTGCATCACCCACATCTTTGATGCTCCATAATATAGACTGGAGATCATTGTTCACGATGTTCTATTTTGAAAAATGGAGCTGTACTTAAAAAAAATTCAAAGTGTCTTTAGTTTATATTAACTTGAAACTAATCTTCATTAAATGATAAATATTAAGGTAAAATTTTTTTAATAAATATGTTTTTAAATTTTAAATTTGTGTCTATCTCTTTGTAAAAGTGAAGCTCCCATCATCTTAATTAACAACTTATTAATAGAAAAAATATATATTATATTTATATAATATATTATTCACCTAAACTTTACATTGCTCCACCAAACTATCCAAAAAATTAAAATAGATAGTTTTGAGGTTAAAATTAACAGAACATGTACAAATCACATGTCTATTTTTTTCCTCCCCCAATCTAACTTCTCTATTACAAGCATCCACTAAACCTAGCAAACGCAGCCAATATTTTAAAATTTATGTATTAAATTTAGAATCAAATCCTAAGTTCTTGTAGTTGCTCCCTCTCCTTCCTCTTCATGTTGGACCTCTGGTCCAGCTTCAGCTGAAGAACGAAATCAAAATTTAAAATAAAAAATAATCTACTTTAATTCATACTGTAAAATTAGGTGTCCAAAAAATCAGATCCTTAAATCGTAATCCCAAGTTTATCTGCAACAGAGCAGCGGGCCAGAGTACGTGAATGAAGCTTCAAGCTTCCCCTTCCTCTAAGTCTCGACCTCCCTACACTAACAGTCAAATAAAATACATCTTGTAAACTTTGTGTGGTGCCATATACAACCAATTGAAAATTTTGCCCAAAGTGATCACAATATGTCATTTTGTGTTTTTTTTAGTAGCTTAAATTTCATGTCAAAAGTACTACTTCTGATATGGTGGCTGCATTTTGGTAGGTTTAGTATATGTTTGTAGGTGGAGGAGATGCCTTGCAAATTTTAGACTTATTTAGAGTTATTGATCATGTTGCTAATCTTTTTTTCAAAAGAGTTTTAGAAAAATGTTACGAGATAGAAGTATATTATGTTTAGTTAATCTGTATAAAAAAGTACTTTCCATGTCGAATAATTAAAAAATGGCATATATAAATTTACTTACAATAAATATTATTTAAATAGAAAAATAGTTATGAATATTTGTTCTTGCTAATTTCTATGAATTTATTATTAATTAATTAAAATATAAAGAATAAAGCGTCAATAAAGATTTTAAGCATTTTAAAAAATATAAATATTATATTATTTGATTTATATATCTCAAATAGTATATATAATTACCCAAAAAAAGAGTATAATTATGGAAGGATTTAACAACAAATTTTAGTAGATACATTTTTGTCATACAAAAATTAGTTATTAAATATTACTTTTGTTTAGAAGTAAAAATTTTAATTTTTAACTTCTATTTCAGATATTACATGAAATGAATTAAAAAGCAGAAAATATTAGAAACTTCGTCAAATTCCCAATACTCAATAAAGTATCAAGGAAAGCTTCAAGCCAAACAAAGGGGGAGGAGCGGGCTAAGGATGGCCTTGGCGCCCCTAAAATTCTACTAATTTTATATATATATATATATATATATATATATATATATATATATATGACACCTATCCTCAAAAAAATTATAAAATTGCTATAAGATTGTTTAAAAGAATAAAATTTTTATATATAAAAAGTATGATAATATAACTAATAGCTGATAAAATATATTATATCTAATTATATATTAACTTAATATATGTTATAGTTTAAATTATAAAAATATTATTGATTTTTACTTATTTTTCATAAATATGTTATTTTAAAAATTCTATGTTTTAATGAACTATATATTTAAGAAAGACAAAACTTTTAAGATTATAATATTATTCAAGCTTAATAAATTTCATGATAAGAGTAAATTTTAATAGAAAAAACTTCTCTTTATGCTTTTATGCAGAATAAAGTTATAAAAGAATGAGGATTGTTATTTACTATTATATCTCATTTTTTATGATATTTTTACTTTTTATTGTTTCATATCATGTAATATTTATTTTTTTTCTAAATTTTTAAGGATATTTTTTAAGTTTGTTATTTAATATTTTTTTAACTTGCCCTTTAGTTTTTTCCTCTAAAAATCTCAAGTTTTTTTCACTTATAGATATGATAAATTGCTTTTCATTATCATTATTATCAAATTATCAATAGATTTTTTTTAATTTATCATTTATACATAATTTATAGAAATTTAATAATTGAGAATAATATTTTTTTGATAAATTTTTATCTAAGAATAATAATAATACTTATGATAACTATGTACTTAATTTTATGTATGATAATTAATATAGGATTACATAAATAAAAATAGTGGCGTGCTATTAATTTATTTAATTTTTTGGTAAAATTAATTTATTTAATTTTAAAATCATATATTATTTTTTATATAATATATTTTTATAAAATAATTGATAACTTTTTAAAAAAATATTATGTATCATAATTTACCATCTTGCCCCCTAATCAAAATTTTCTGGCACCGCCCTTAAGCCAAAGGCTATCAATTCACATTTCACAATATGTAGTTGACGTCTCTCAATATTTTTTCACCAAAAAAAATTTATTTCTTTTCTCTCCTTTTCGAGAGACCTTTCTTGAGTTTCTAAGGCTTAGTATTTTTCCAAGATTTTTGGGCATTTTTTCTTGTAGTTTTCCCTTTCATTTCTTGTTTGTGGGAGATTTTATTGTTTTCTGTAGTGTTCATTTTGTGGGGTTCTCTGTTGCAACTATAGAGGAAGAAGAAGATGAAAATGAGAGGAAGAATGAGCTATTATTGGATTGGAATAAAGACTCTGTGGAAGAATTAGGGAGTAAGACCCTCATCAGGACGCTAGCTACAGATAAAGTAATGAACAGAAACATGATAAAGAATATGATAACGAAGGGTTGGAATATTTCGAAAGATTGGTGACTTAGTGAGTCATACTCTATTCCTCTTCAACTTTGACAGAGAAGAGGACTATGCTAAAGTCTTAAGGGATGGTCCGTGGGCAATTATGAGATGCTTGATGAATGTTAAACCATAAAACCCAGAAGCGACCGTTGCTGAAGTTGACTTAGACTCTTGCTTGTTTTGGATCCAGTTTCATGGGTTGTCTCTTGAAAGCTTTAGCACAAGCAATGTGGTTAAGTTAGGAGGACTGATTGGAATGGTGAAAGAATTGAAATTCCTATTAAAGATGGAAGCATTTTGAGGGCTTTTGTTAGAGCTGAAGTTTCAATTGACATTAAGAAACCGCTCTTAGATGGAATCTGGGTGCCTCGCCAAAATCATTCAAGGATTTTTTTTCTTACAGTCACAAAAACAGAACAAGAGTTTAAGAGACTTACATAACCTTCTAAGGACAAGCCATTGTCTAGGAGTTAAGAAGCTAAACTTAATACTACAAAAATTTTCACTAATGGTCTCTAAGTGACTAAGTCCTCAATAATAATGTTGGAACTCTGTCGACAATCCTTCCGCATGCAAGTGTACATAATCCATTTAGTGTTCTTGGACATAATTTGCACTTTATCAACCTGCGTCACCCAAAGGCGGTGGCAGACATCACGGAGGAATATCAGCTTCTTAGTGGTAGTATCTCTCTAGCTTATGGGGAGAACAATGATAGTAAGTTTTAGAATCCTTTGCTCCATGATATTATACTCAGTCACTCTAAATATCTAGGATTTACCTCTCCAATAGGAGTAACAATCTATCAAAATGTTAGCTTGTAATCGAGTCAAAGCAGCTAGAATAAAATCTATGGGTCTTTTCCTTTCCCTCTCTTCATCACTTCTCCTATTCATGACTGTTTGTAAACTACTCTGATCAACCTCCATTCGAGTTGACTTAACCATATTGAAGCATTGGACAGGAATTCACTCAGTACTATTAAAAATGAGCTTATTTATAACAAACCAGATGGCCAAGCAGTTGTAAAAATAAGCCAAGTTCTCCTTATTTCATCCTCCTCAAGGTTTCCATTATAGAATATCATTAACCTTTCCCCAATCCCTGACTTTGTATGTTATCAATTCTTAAGCCTCCATCCATACCAAACCAAACTAATTGTGCAAATTTACATTGCATAAAAATGTGATTCAGGTCCTTAGTGTGGCATCCACATATTACACATTCTTCTGAGATTGGCATATGTCTTCTACGCAAATTGCTTCTTGTGGGAAAGATATTATGGATAACTTTCCAAATAAAAATTCTGACCTTGGGAAAGAGATCCAATTTCCATAAGGTTTTCCATATTAGGGAATTATTTCCTACATTCCCAATATTTCATAGTTCAAGGATATGGGTGAGCCTTAAATAGGAAAGGCTCTAACAATTTTGTTTCAATTGTGGTATTGTGGGTCACGATCAGAAGCAATGTAATAAAGAGAGAGCCAAATCCAGTAGTGAATCTGAGAAGTATTATTATGGTCCTTAAATGGCTACCTCACCAGTGAAGCCAATTCATCAGATCAGACCAATAACAAAATCATTTGCAGAATAAAGGGAAGGATGATGTGGCGTGTGGCCTTAACGAAACGAGTAAAGAGCGTGGGAAATAAAAGGTGCTGACAGTTAGGATGGTTTTTGATATTTAGGGCAATGGAGATTTCATGTTGGAGGAAGGCAGTGGAAAATGCTCAAATGAGAAAAGGACACCTAGAGAGGGCAATTGTAGTACTAATAGATTATGTGATATGGAGACAAATGAGGGGAATTGTGATAGGAGGTAATTGGGCCTATGGGCTTGAAAGTTGAAGAAGCCTTGGATCATGGATTGGATCATAAAAATGAAGACATAAGGAGGAGAAAAAAATTTGTGGCAAAAGTAAACCGATAAAAAGGTGCTTATCGTCCCAGGCCCAATTGCTTAAAGAATGAGAAGGAGTTTTCACTAAAATATATAGTGGAGTTGCCAAATAAAGAGGAGACAAGTAATAAGTTGACAATTATTCTTGTTTCTCAAGCCCGTTATGAACATAATTCAGTGATGGAGCTTTAGAGGATTAGTTTAAAAAGGAAGATAGAGGATGAACGGAGTCTAATGAAAAATAAGAAAGCTAAAAATTCATTTGTTTCTTCCCTAAGTAGTGTGAGTAAATTTTAGGTTGGGGTGTCATCTAATAAGGAAAGGAAAACAAAAAATTTAGTTGGAAAAAAAGCACCAAGGAAGTTGGAAGAAGTAGGAGTTGAATTTCAATTTTATGAGGAATTAGTTGATGTCTCTCTATCACTTTTAAATTCTGTCAAGCCCCAAGAGGATTTTGCTTTTGGGAGTGGGGTGGTTTCAAACCAATTTTCTAAGGGTGCGGGTGGCTGGCCTAAAACAGCCACCAAGAAGTCATGAGTATCTTATCCTATAATTGTCAAGGTCCTGGGGCAACCTTGACAATTAAAGCCCTTAGAGACTTGGTCTCAAAGAATGAGCCCTCCCTAGTGTTTTTAATGGAGACTAGGTGCAAAAATAAAAAAATGGAAAAGTTGCGAATTAAAAAGTTTTCCTACTCAAAGGCTATTTATGTGGATCCAATTGGTACTAAAAGGGGTCTTGCACTTTGGTGGGATTGTGAAGTGAAAGTAGAACCACTACTCTCCTCAAAGAATATAATTCATGTGATGGTTACAAATGGCTTAGAATTTTTCTAGTGTATTTCGTTCATTTATGGGCCTCCTATAGAGGGAGGTAAAGCTATATTTTGAAGGTTGGTAGGAAATCTTGCTTCTCTTGATGCTTCTCACTGGGTGTATTAGAGATCTCAATGAGATTGCTAACCAAATTGAAAATCTTGGTGGTAGAATAAATCCCAGCAACAAATTTTTTAATCTAAAAAATTTCTTATTGAATGTGACATGGTGGATATAGGGTTCAATGGAAATTGTATATTTGGTCCAATGGAAGGATTGATTAAAGAAGTGTGAAAGAGAGACTTGATAGAAGCCTTTGTCATGTGGTTTTCAAGATGGATTTTCCAAAAGCTCAGCTCTTTCACCTTCCTATTCTAGGTTCAGATCATTGTCCCATTATTTTGAATTTGAATTATCAGGACATAAGAACCCCAAAAATCTTCAAATTCAAGGATTTATGGCTGGAGTATCTTGATTTTTTCAATATTATTAGTGAGGCTTGGTAGTCGTGGAAGAAAGAGTATGTGATGCCTAAGTTTTTCATAGATAATTTGGATAGATGTAAGAGAGCATTATCTGTATGGAAAGCTAAGGCCTTTCCTAATAATCTGATAGTGGTGAGGAAGCTATTGTCTGAATTACACTCCTGTAATGAAGGGGTTCTTTCAGAGGAGAAAGTTAGGAGAGCAAAGGAGATATTTGATGAAATTGAGAATGATTGGAGCAATGAATAGAAGTTTTAGTGGCAAAGATCTCGGATTAATTAGCTTAGAGCAAGGGACTAAAATAAAAAGTTCTTTCATTCAATAACAGTTCAAAGACATATAAAGAATAAGATTCTCAGACTGAAAAATGAATAGGGTAATTAGGTGGAAGAGGAAAATGAGGTTACAAATGAGGTCAGGAACTATTCTATGAGTATCTTCCCTAACTCGAGTCAGAGGGACTTGGATGGCGTGTTAGAGTTTGTTCAGCCTGTAATTTTTGATATTGATAACTCAATACTTAACAACTCGATGACTCCTGAAGAGATCAAAAGTGCAACTTTACAATTGGGAGAATTTAAAGCTTTAGGCCTTATGGTTACTATGTGGCTTTCTTTCAAAATTCTTGGAAGTATCTAGGGGACCAAATTATTAAGTTGGTGCAATTTTTTTTTTCGCAAAGGAGATTGGAGTTGAGGATATCAATGACACTAATATTATCCTAATTTCGAAAATCAATAATCCTGAAGTAGTGAGCCATTCTAGACCCATCACTTTGTGTAACTTCTGTTAGAAGGTTATTTCAAAGGTTATGACCAATAGAATGAAATGTATGCTTCCACAGTTCGCTTATGAAAACCAGAGAGCCTCTGTTCAAGGGAGATAGATTCAAGACAACGTCATCATTGCTCATGAAGCCTTTCATTATCTGAAGCCTTTCATTTCTTGCACAAATTATAGTTCATGAGGTTTTACATTAACTTTATAGTTTAGGAGGTTACATGCATGACTTAGAGTTATCAAAATAAGCTAATCCAACTCATGCAGTTTAGCCTTATCACAGGTAAAGTAGGTTGGACTGTTTTGACCCACATTTAAGTTAAAAAACATTAAACTTGTCTCATTACGTGGGTTAAACAGATTGACCTATACCCACCAAAAAAAATTCTTTTGCCTTTTGTTTTGGACAACACCTATCAAAAGTTTACTTGGCACAAATTTAATGCAAAATTTGGTTTACCATTCTCATAACAGAACTATGTTGCATTGATGTACATAAACTTTGAAGCCACTGCCGATTAAGCCACTTCCCACTAAGCCATTTTCCAATAGATTACATCTACATGAACAAGTGTAGAGGGGACCACCAATTAGAGGAAAGACAAGTTAGTGTTTTTCCACATGCAAGTGAGCCCATCAACTAGAGTTTTAAACTACAGACAAGTTACTTTAAAAGTTTAAACTAGAAGATTATCTAGAAAGGTAGTATGACTAATGTGCGTGAAGGTTGGACTCTTCCTTTCAATTTTCAATTTGTAAAAAAAAAAAAAAAAAGGACCAACTTGCAAATTATATGAGTTAGCATGTATAACCTACAAATTAAGTGAGCCGAATCAATTTTTTCTCATAGTTATACAAGTTGTTGATGAAAAACCCAACCTATCATTTTTGTGGATTAAACGAGGTCAACCCGATGGGTTGAACTTATTTTAACAACATTATTGCACATGGTCTAAAGTTGATAATAATTTTCTCTATGTTAGCCTTAAATTTTACTAACATAGTTGGCTATATATTGCATTAACATTTAAAATATGCATGATTATGTTAACAAAATGGATTAAAGTAGATAATGAAATAAAATTAACTCATACAATTTTTTAATGAAACATTAATTGATGAAGGTCTAACAATAGGAATTCAAAGATTTTTTTTTGTTAATTATAAGAAAATTATGAAAATCATATTAAAGATTGAATAAAATTAAAAGACCTAATTTATCAAAAAATGTATTAAAAGAAAATTATTAACCATAAAAATAATATTATAAAAGAGTAATATTATATATATATATATATATGTTATTTTTACTAATAGAACTTGTTTTAGTAAAAGTGATTAGTTGTTCACAATGACGAATTAAAGTTTAAATATTTGTTAAAAAAAATATTTATATTTAGTGTTCGACAGTACATCAAATACAATTATTTCTAATAAAATAATTATTTATAAAAAATTAAAATAAAATTTTTTTACCTTTTAAATTGCATTAAAAAATTAAAATGCAAATGTAAGTACACAAGCAAAAAGAAAAAAAAGACACTTAAAATTTGTTGGAATGTAATCTAAGTATCATCTTCTCCATACTTGCAAATCCAATTGAAAGTGAAATTTGAGTCAGCCATAACTCCGCCATACTTCACTTTCCTACAAAGTCACAAGTGTCAGCTTTACCATTTGCAAGCTTTGGCAACACACAACTGCCATGTTCTGTCTTTCCACATTTCCCAAATTAGTGTTTAATTGTCCTCAACGCTCTTTTTCTTTTCACAGCTTAAAAAGTTGCGAAGAAAAAAAACCACCTTTTTATTTGAAAAAAGCTTGGATTTCTGCTTTTGGTATGAAAGGCGGGACGTTGAGGAAAAGTCCTTAGCTGCGCCAACTTTTAATTTGAGAGAGAAAGACAAAAAGGTTTTCTTCCGAACTTTAAAGGAACAAGTACCTATAGCGACGGGTCCTTCCTCCTCCTTCAACCCTATGGTCACGCTTCTGCACTCCGCTGCCCCTCCATTTATTTCATGGACAATTACGTGACCTTCCTTTTCTAGCTCTGCCTGTCACCTACCATTCTGTCTCAAACCTTCAAATTCAAAATAATTAAATTATACTCTTTGTTTTTTTTATTGAGGTTTTGGAAATTTTTTTAAAAAATGTATCTTTATTTCTTGATATTTGATAGGTATTGTAAAAATTTATTGATTTATTAATTTTGTTAATAAAGTTAAATTTCTACATAAGAAAAGACTTTGATTCATTAATTTCACAAAACATATATTATATAATATATAATAAAATATGTGATGTAAAAAGAGAATATAGAGAAAGTAAAGATAATAAAATGTTAAAAAATAATATTAAAGAGTTAAATATTTTATTATTATTTAATTTATTATTTTAAAATTTAATCATTATTATTTTGTAATATATTTTAAAAATTAAACAAAAAATGACATGTACTATTACACATATTAAGCATCCCCGTTCTTAATATAAGAGTAAAACCATTTAAGTTTATATAAATTTTTACCATGAAACTATAATTTTATTTTTAATATGATAATAAAAACAAGTAAATAAATTAATTTTTTTAAGAAGTGCATATCAAACAATAAATTATATGAAGTATTTCTATAATATATATTAAATGTTAAATAAAACAATTATAATATAATTTTCAAATTTTAAGAAAAAAATATAATTTACTCTAAATAATAAGCTAGATTCAATTTTAAAAACAAATTTTAATTTTTGCTTTTGAGTTCTAGTTATTTTGTAATGACTTCTTTTTAAATGGAGAGATTTAAGAAAAGTGTTATGAAATAGAAATAGTTTTTGTTTGGTCAATTTTATCAATATTTGAGAAGTAATTTGTGTTTTGATAATTTGTACATAAAAAATATTTTTGACTGTCAAATTATTAAAAAGAACATGTATAAATTTACTTTAATATTATTTAAATAAATAAATATTAATTTTTATTAATTTTTATTAAGTTAATATTATTAATTAAATCAGAGACGTTATGCTAGATTTGGGCAGCATTTAGGTAAAATATAATAAGGGTATTGTGATATATATAAAATTTTAGTAAGAGGGTTTTTATCCTAAAATATTTGATTTTTATTTTTTTGCTTTTGTCTAGAAGTTTCGACAAGGTTATATAGAAGGAAAAATTGCTTACTTTTCTCAAAAATATTTATTTTCAGAAAATACAGGTATGAGCAAAATTAATTTTTCACCTATGGAGCAAAAGCTAAAAATTTTAACTTTTGCTTTTAAGAAAATTTAAAAATTAAAAATTCAATATTTTAAGACAAAAATATCTCTAACAAAATTTCTTATTTATCATGATACTTTTAACTTATTTTTCTTAAAACCCTTCACAAACACAACTCCTTGTGTATGAATTATGCTTCTTTTCTATTGGGTAATTTTATATTATATATATGTATATATATTTATAAGACTATGGAGCATTAACATATAAATTCATGTTTTTTAAAATTCTTAAAATATTTGAAGTCATATTATTTTATATTTAAAGATGGGATGACTGATGAGCAAAAATTCATTCATATATAAATTTTTAAGTAATAAAAAAATTATGAAGTAACAAATTAATAATAACACTTTCTTTTAAAAACCAAAATAGTATATTAGTCAATTTTAAATGACTATAGCTTCAAAATGTATCATAGTGAAAGAAATAAAATTCCAACGGTCAACCGTTTAAATTTTTAAGTATGATAAATTCGTAAATTTTAATTTTAATATGTATTGGCTAAATTTTACAATTTTCTAATTAATTAAGAATCTCAAGATGAATATACGTTGTATATCGAACAGAGAGATATAATTCGTAAAATTTTGAATTTACGAAATCTGAAATAATATTTTAATAAAAATTTCAAATATATATGTTTTTGGTAGAAACTTAAAAAGAAATTATTAGGAGCAAACTTAATGTATGGAAGACACAATTTAATTTGTCTTACTTTGTAGTGAAATATATTTTCTTTTGTTAGAAGAGTAATTTCATTATTCCATACAGAAACTGTAACAACGCTAGAATAAAAGGTAACATATTTTTTATCAAAGATTAACAATACATTTAATTGAAATTATAACAAAATAAACTATACAAAAAAATGTTTGATGGTTTTCCAAGAGACAGCACACATTCTCAATCTTTTCTAAAGATTTAATTTTTACAACTTCCTTTCGTTTGAGAGTTTACATTGTTGTTGATCTGAAGATTTGTTATCAATCTGTAGTAGCATTTCAAAAAATAAAGAAAATTCTCCATATTAGAGGAAGAACAACTTTCCTAATAGACTAAAATAAAAACTTATCTAATGGAAAAGGAAAACTTTCCTAATTAAATAAACAACTCCCTTAGAAAAAAAATGCACAAGAGAAGAAGAAAATAACTGGAAAAAAAATATGAAATATAAAGCATCAAATTTTTATTTTTATTTTTTGAGTGCAAAAAGGGGCAAAGCCGAAAAACAACCAAAGAAACTAAACAAACATCAATAAAAGGAGAAGAAACCCCAAAACCAGCAACATATAACAACAATTTTAGACTAGCAAGGTTAGGGGTGCTCAAAATGGAACCAAGTCCATTAAACTAAACCAAATAAATATAAACTGATTAGAAACAACAACTTTGAAAATGATTAGTTCAATTTAATTTTTAAAATGATAAAATCAAATGATTTAGTTCAATTATCAATTTATAATTTTTTTTGTTTGATTTTGATCGAACCAAATTGAATTATTTGTTTATATATATATATATATAATATTTTTATCTCTTAATAATTAAAAATTAGAACATCTTTTGTAATTATATTATATATTTATTACTTATTATTTATTATTTTTAAGTAATTATGATAATATAGTGATACTTTGAGAGATAAAAATATTTTATATGATTTTATTATATAATATAATTAATTATTTGTAATATTTTTATTACTTATTAATATTATTAGGATTTTAATTCAAAAATTTTAAATTGATTATTTAGTATAATATTATAGTTTTGAACATTTTAAAATTATTATTTTAAACTTTATAAATGTATAAAACATATAAAAAAAAGTTAAAATTTTGTTTCATATATTCAAAAATAAAAATGTTAAGTTAACAATAATTAAATTGACTCTAAAATTAAATTAAATTAATCAAAAATAAAATTGACAAAACTTGTTTTTAAAATTAAATATATTAATTTAATTTAATTTTAAAATAAAATCGAACTACATTACTTCTAACTAACTAAAGGAGGCGAGTCCAAGAATTACAACTTATAATGATTACTGAGGCTAAAATTAGCAGGTCAATCAGCACTTTTATTGGCTTGTTTATAGGCATATTCAATCCTCATCTCCCAATCTTTAGCCAAATTTTTATGGGAAGAGTAATATTGTTTGTGCAATTGGTTCTTGACTACACTGATTAGAGATATTAGGACCAAAAAATATAATTTAAGTATCTTCTAGTCACTAATTATGATTTATTGATCAATATTTGAATAATTTAAAAAGAACTTAGTTTGGATCAATTTTGTGCAGATTTTTAAATAAAAAAACATCGGATTCCTCCGATATGGGAAGACTGTGTGTCAGAGTGTGCTGGTAAAGACAGACAACTGTAAAGTTATGCCATGGTTAGTAAATGTTTGATTCCTTGTATTATTAAGCAATTATTTCTAACGGCCTGTTTGTGTCCACTTTATGGTCCTTAACATTAATGGAGAGTTATTTATAGTCTGTAATTTTAAATTTCTTAAATTTTAAATTATTATAATTTAAAATTTTTATTTGAATAAATATAATATTTATAAAATTTTGTGTTATAATTAAAAAATATATGTATAAATTATAATATATAAATATATGTATATTTATATATGTGTCTATATACATATATATGTATTAATATATACATTAGTATATATTTATATTATAATAATTTTAGAGACTTTTAATTATTAGTCTTTAAATTTATTATTATTTAATAAAAAATAAAATAAAATATGTAATATAAAAATAATAAAAAATTAAAATTCAATAATGACGAGTTAAATAATATTTTATTATTTAATTTATTATTATAAAATATAATAATAATTTTTTATATTATATTTAAAAAAATATGTATTTTTATGTATGTAAAACTTTTAATTAAAAGATCCCAAAACTATTATAATTAATATAAATACATATATAAACTCTCTCAAGTATATATAAGCATGTTTATATATACTCATGCATGTACATATCTATATAAGTGTGTGTGAGTGTATACATATATAATTATATTTATATACATATTCTCACCTGTATGTGAATATAGGAGCGAAGGAGGGGGGGTTGGCCCCTAAAATTCCACTAACTATATATTTTATTTTTTAAAATTTAAACTATAACATATATTTAATTAATCTATAACATAATATATTTCATAAATTATTAATTATATTATCATATTTTTTATAACATAAACTTAAGTCTTTTAAAAAATATTAATTTTTATTTATTTTTATAAATATTTTATTTTAACAATTTTATGTTTTTAAGAATAATAAATTTAAAAAAGATAAAAATTTTAAAATAATAGTATTATTCAAACTTGATAAATTTAATAAGAAAAGTAAATTTTAATAGAAAAAACTCATCCTTATACTTCTATATTAGACTAAAGTTATAAAGGAGTATGAATTTTCATTTATTATTATATCTCATTTTTTGTTTTTTGTTTATTTTTTATTGTTCCATATCATTTGATATTTATTTATTCTAAATTTTAAAAAATATTGTCTCTTTTGTTATTTAATATTTTTAACTTGCCCTTTTATTTGTTCTTCTCTAAAAATCTCATTTTTTTTAACTTATAGGTATGATAAATTACTTTTTTATCATTATTATTAAATTATCAATATATATTTTTTAGTTTGCCATTTACACTTGAAAGTTAATCATTTAGATGAATATCGTTTTTTAATAAATTTTTTTCTAAAAAAGAGTAATAAAGTGCATCATATATATAGAGTACTTAAGATAAATATTTTTTTATGTATGGTAATTGATGTGATATTACATAAATAGAAATAGTGAAAATTATTTTTTATATGATATATTTTTATAAAATAATTAATGATTTTTTAACAAATATTATGTATCATAATTTACAATTTTGGGCCCCCTAATAAAAATGTTCTGCTTCCGTCTCCTTGTGCATACACATGTGTACATACATACATCATACATACATATATGTATATGTGTGTGCATAAAAAAAATGTACATATATTTATACACTTGTTTGTATACTTATGTGTACAAATATATAAACATGTAATATATATATATATATATATATGTCCACATATATTCATGTTAATGTGTCTAGACCTGTATATATATATATATATATTATTAAAAATGATACAATAACTAATATTATAAAAATATACTAGAAGAAAATTTTGAAATTTCACTAATTTTTAGGTAAAATTTTAAATTCTTCTTAAATTACTTAATTAAATTACCATGAAAATTTTAAATTATATTTCCTTTTAATCCAAACAAGTTATTTTATTTTGAGATAATTGAAATATCTCTAAAAATTATTTTTATCCTTGAATTTTCTCATCCAAACACAACCTAAATAAAATTTGACCAATACTTTTGTTCTTAACTTTTTATAAGATTTTAATTTTGCTTTTATTTTTATTAATTAATGCAATTATTTTTTTTCTTCAATTGTTTTTAATTATATGTGAAATCCAAGTATAACTATTTTAATTAGAGCATGATTGAGTTAATAAGGAAATTCAAATTGAACTAATTTACGCATCATTTTGACTTCATTTAAATTCTTTCTACCAACTTAGTCATGATTCAGTAATAATAATTTTATATAACCTTCTTATATAACTGTACTATTTGGGACATATATTGACATCATTTAGGCAAGGAAAAAATTGTAACATTTAATAAAAAAATGATACAATTGAAATTCATACAAAATAAAAAAATATTTTAATCATAGAATTTCCGGAATATATTTAATATTATAAATTATGTTGATGTGTTATATTCATATAATATAATATAAGTGAATGTTTTCTTAATCAAATAAATTTGATTAATTGATACTGATTTTATTTATAATAAAGTTTTGGAAATGTGAGAATACATTAGTTTGATAACATTAGATGTTATATCAATTAACATTGTAATTTTGACAAATCAATACTTACATCAGTTGCATGAAAAGTGACACTACACGCAATTTTTATAAATTATAAATAATGTGCAAATAATTTCATCATTTATAAAAGTTGACTTAAATTTTTTTAAATTTTATAATTCATACAAAAAAAATATGTATTGATTTTTTTTCATATAAAATCTAAAAAAAAGAGGTTTTAAATCAATTTTGATGATTGAGGTGAAAGTGGTTTTGGCCTAACTTTTAAAGTTTAAGAAGGCTTTTTATATTTTAATTAGTCTTAAATGTTTATTTTTTTGCGATAATTATTTTATTAAGACTTTGGATGAAAATATTAATAAATTTTTTTTTGAATGAATTAAAAATTTAGGATTCTAAATCAACTTTAGTTGAAGAAATAATTTGGGGGTTGTTTTGCATTCTAGCCTAAATTTAAATACAATTGTGTTGTTTTGAAAAATTGGGAATAAATTTTTTAAAATTATAATGAAATTAAGCCCTCCCAAGATATATAACAAAAACAAATACTAAATTACTTTAACTTAATTTGAAGTTTAGTTAAATTAAACTTGTTACCTTTTTAATTTTAAAAAATTACATTCATCTTATCTATAATTTTATAAGTAAATGATAATGTTTTATTTTTAATATAAAAATAAATATGATTAAATTTATATTAAATTATAACATAATATTATTAATGTAATAATAAAAATAATTAGTAATTTTATTGTCTTAATTAAAATAACACATGCAGTGTAAAATGTTAATTTAATTTACAAAAAAATAAATTAGAAGGAACCTATGTGTAATATTACAATAAATCTTAAGTATACTAAGTATAATTTTTTAAAACAATGGATATTAGATATGATTTTATTACATTTAAGAAAATTAGTGTAATTTACTCAAAAACAAAATATCTTCTCACTAGACCGTTCAAATTTTAAATATACTATTTTATCTTTAAGTAAATTACATGTTAAAATTCTACAGTAGTTTTACTATTAATCAATCCAAATATAATTAAAAAATTAAAAAATGAAAATTAAAGTAACATTCTTTTCTTTGTATAAAAAAAGTATAATTTAGTTTTTTTAAAACAACAACTAATTCTTTTAACCACATTACATTTTAGAGTAGACAATAGAGTATTAAAAATAAAAACTTTTCAATAAATATAGTTTTTAGATTTAAACCAATATATCTCTCCTTACAAAAATAAAATTGGTTCCACTTCCCCAACAATTTACTAGCATGTCCAGTACTCTACAAATATAGGTTTAATCCTTCCTAGCGAAATAGTAGAGCAATGCAATTTTTGAATTGGTAAAAGTAATTTTTATATCTCTCAAATTTATATTAATTTTTAATTTTATTTTTAAAATTGTTTTAATTAATTTTATTTTTAAAATTATTTTAATTAATTTTATTTTTTAAATTTTAAATTATAATCGATTTTATCTTTGTATAATATTATTCAAATTACTAACAAAAAATAATAATATGATATTTGATATAATGTTAAAATATTAGATAAAAAATAAAATATTAACTAAAACTAATTTTAAAGATATAATATTAGATGTCACGTCAATATTTTTTATTAATAATTTAAATAATATTAAACTGAGGAACGAAATTGATTATAATTTAAAATTTTAAAAACACAACTAACCATAAAAAAATTCTAAGAATGAAATTAAAAATTGATATAAAATTTAAAAATATAAAAAATATTTTTATTTTTTTGAGTTTTGTGGCAAGTCAAAATTAAACTATTAAAATAATTATAATTTATAAGTATATATAAAATTTATTTGTTAAGTTGAAGTTTAAGTGTTAGAAAAAATTTATATTTAAGTTTAAGAAATATAGTATTCAATTTGAATTCAGATTTATTTTATATAGATTATTCAAATATTATTTTTATATTATAAATATATATATTTAATTTATATTATTAAATACATATAAAAATTATATTATTTATTTTAATTTTATCAATAATATAAATATATAAATTATTATATTTGATAATTTGTAAAGATAATTTTATTAAGATTTTATATTAATTATATATTTAAAATTTATATTATATAATTAATATAATTTGCATATTTTTTTTATAAATTTATATATAATAAATTATAACTTTTTAAAATTTTAATTAATTTAAATATTAAAAAATTTTATAAATCTAAAAATAAAAATTAATTTTATAACTCTCCCCTACTAATAATCTACCATGATCATCCCTGGTCTAAATGGGCAAATACTGGGAGAAGAGTGGGGCCCACTATTGATCGATTGTCGTTGGATGTAGTGTAGAGTGTAGACCATCAAATCCAGCGCGGCGCCTCTCCTTTCACTTTCTCTTTTATTCTTCCATTCTTGCTTACATCCCCTTCACAGACATTTCTCATCGAGTCATGTTTCAGTATTATTTAGTACTTTCAATCTTCCCTAATGTTAAGCATATCTCTTAGCTTACACTGCTATCACAATTAAATAAGGGAAACTCTGGAGAGTGGAGAGCTTTAAGCTCAAGTTCTCATTGATTCATTTTTTAATCTTTTAATTTTTATTTTTAAGTAAAAGAGAAAATATATTTTTTATTTCTTTTAATTAAAATCTTATATATAAAAATATTTTTATTAAATAACTCTACTTTATGATAAAATCTCTACTAATTTTAATTAAATTAATTTGATTTAATAGTATAGATAATTTCAATAAAAATATATATATTAATCGTTTTAAATTTTATTTTTAATTGTTTAAATAAAAGCAATAAATTGAATAATTTATCCTTTCTCATTTTTTTTCATAAATTCTCTTCTCATAACCAATTATACAAAAAGTACAAAGTCATATAATATAATATAGATAGATATATGCATATTTGCATGTTTGTTAATTGGTTTTAATGGAACTAGATTCCAATAAACACTTTGAAAGATGCTTATATATTTTAGTGTCAATCCATATCTTAAATAAAATTATTTATAATTAAATACATTTTTCATGAAAAATTGCACAAATATTACTAAAGTTTAGTTAGATTACATTTACACCCCTCTAATTTATTTTATATCATTAAAGATAATTTTTTATGCAAAATAAAATTATAATTTTTTAATATAACAATAAATACAGTTTATAAGTTTTAACATAAAATTCTATAATTGTAAAAATAATTAAATAATTTTAGTATTTTAAAATAAAAATATATTTATTGAATTTTTTATCTAATATCAGTTGTATCAAATTAATTTCACAAAACTTAAAATAAAGTTGATATAATTTACTTAAAAAAATGCCGTAACGAAATATTTTTTGTGGACGAAAGAAATTTAAATATAATAAAAAACAAGTTGAATCATCCATCCATCCGTCAAACTTGTAATGAGGGAATCATCTATCCAATCAGTGAATTATATTACAGGCAATGATTTCAATGTTGCGAGCTTAACATGAGGCTTTGAGAGAGGGAATGAAAGAAATTAGAAAATTAATCCAAAAGGGGGTTGGGATAGAGAATGAGAATCTAGAGAATGTGAAAACTAAAAAGTGTTTTGAAATTGAAATTGAAAAAGTGCAATGCAGTGTGTTGTGTAATGGCATAGGCATGTGACTATGTGAGTGAGCCATTCCGTGTGCATAGAAAGTGTCAGCGCCGTATGCCCCCACAGCAGCGACAACACAAAGGAGAGACGAAAGGCAGCTGCATCATCAGCATCAGTATCACGATGCATCCCTCATTTCCTCCTGCCACTTCTTCACCTACCCCTCACTCTCTCCTTCCAAAAAAATCCCCAATAAACCCTTACTCTTTTCTTTTTCATTTTTACTGCTATTATATAACTCCTCCTCACTTCACTTCCCTCTTACCCAACCAAACCACCTGCTATTTCATCTGCATTATATATACATTTGGAATTTTTGTGAGGAGGAAGAAGGAGGAGGGATTAATGGGTTCCTGCCTCTGCTGCTTTGAGCCTCACATGGTGCTTGTGCGTGGGAAGAGAAGGCTGAGGAGCTTGTTTTGGAAGGTGAGAGCAGAGATTAAGAGACAAATGAAGGCTAACTCCAATCACATCAAGAATTTCAACTTCAACTATGACCCTTTTAGCTATTCTCTCAACTTTGACAATGGCAATTTTGGCTTCTTTTGTTGACCACACTTTAAGCTATTAATTACTAGTTTCTTATGAATATTACTTACTTCTACTGTCACTAGTTTCTCTCTCTGCTCTTCTTAACTTTCCATTTTCTTGTTTTGGGACTCACAATTTCACAAATGCTTAGATGTATGACTTGAGTAGGGGGCACTAAGATTGAAGATTTGATTTTGTTCTGAAAAACAACCTTGTCCTCTGTCAAGATTTAAGGATTGAACCTGATGAGTATGAGAAGAGCTCGGTTCTTAAAATGTGAGAGAGGCTTTGTGCAAAAATTAACACAAATGCCTTGTCTCGTACTTTTTAAGACAAAGTTTCGTGATCTTTCAAATATGTTTTTCTTTGGTAAGTCATCTTGCTGCTTGCTTTTTGTTTCAGAATTATGGTAAATGAACAAACTGGTTGACTTGTGCTATAATTGGTTCAAAAGGTTCTTTTTGTGGTAATGCTACGGATAGAAGGCGAGTTACTTCAAGAAAATTTCTTACGTGGACAAGTAGTGCCAAATGTAAGCATAATAATAAGTTTCACTCAAATCATAATACCTCAAAAATTAATACACATCCACATTTGACATAACTACGTTATTTTTTACCTTCTTTTTTAAGTTTAGCTTAACATTTTGGTCCCAACCCAACGAAAAACAATTAGGTTATCATCCAAACATGTAAAATGCTTCAAACACTCGGTTTACATCTTTTAAATTAGAAAAATGATATATTTTTTTAAATTAGATAAAAATAAAAAAATATTTAATTTTTAATTTATTTAAAATAAAATCTTATCGGTATGAATTTTTATTCTTTGTTCATATTTATTTTTAATTTTAGATAAATAATTATTTTTTAAATTTAATAGATCTAGAATCTAAATTCTCCACTTAGTTGGTTTTATAAAAAGTGATCGATCTTGTCACTTATAATCACCCAAGATTCAAATTTTACAACATAAAATGAGATTATTGGTTTTTTTAACTTTAACATAATTATTTGGATTAAATTAAAAATGAGTTTGACATGCACTAAAGTATCCTTACAGAGACATATGATAAAATTGGAACAAGACTTGCACTAAAGTGTATGTCCAAAAATAAAATATAGTAAAAATAAAAAATTCAAAGTTATTTAATTTTTTCCTCTACCACGACTTCCTCCCCCAAACCCCATGCATAACTCTTGCTCTCATGTTTCATATCTCACATCTATACTATATTATATAATTTGGATGATATTAAATGAACAAACGTACCAAAAACATTTAATATAACTAGTAATTTTTAACTTTTGGTTTAATAATGTAAGTAGGAAATTTTATTATTATATATTATACAGTATAGGAGACTAAATTGTATGTGATTGTTTCTTTAATTTTTAAATATAAAAAATAATTTTTATATTTTAAAATAATAAAAAGTTAATAAAACTTATTTAATTTCTTGGTCTTTTGGCATATTGTAATTCCTCACTCTCCTCATATGTTTTTGTAAAATTCATATTTCATTTTATATATTTATTCTATATTATATGATTTTGAACCTTTATATTTATGATATTCAAATATTCTATATTATAATAATTCTAGAGTTTTTTACTTAGTGATCTCTAAAATTATATATTATATAAATTAAAATATGTAATGTGAAGAGAAATGAGAGAGAGAAGATAAAAATAATAAGTTAATGAGTTATTATA
This sequence comes from Senna siamea, assembly GCA_031216115.1. Lineage (NCBI taxonomy): Eukaryota > Viridiplantae > Streptophyta > Magnoliopsida > Fabales > Fabaceae > Senna > Senna siamea. Next base: position 135,648 of record CM062358.1, read on the forward strand.
ATCTATAAATGGAGAGTAAAAAGTTAAATAATTACTCATAATTTAATTTATTATTTTAAAATATAATAATTAGTATCAACAGATTGTTATTTGGAGTAGTAGGTTCTTTATTATTTTTAAGTAAAATGTTAAGTTTGAGTCTTATGTAAGAAAAAATCTTTGTTGAGAGAGTTATATCTTGGGATCTCTGCTAATTTAAACTAAATTAGTCAAAATGTAATAAATTTTTGAATATTGAGTTTGACAAAAAATGTAATAATTATTTATTTATATTATATTTTAAAAATTGACAAATATTTTGTACAAATGAAACTTCTAATATAATGTATAATATTACAAAAAAAATGAAGGGGTGGGATTCGTGGAAAGTTATAAAAAAAGGAAAAATTATTTAACTTTCAACATATATTTTTATTTTAAATATGATTTTAGAAACTAATAATTAAAAAATTTTTAAGTCATTATAATATACTAAAATTTTCATATGCATTAAAGAGTATGTCAATTTTTTAAACTTTTAAATAAAAATAAAAAATAATTATTATATTTTAAAATAATAAAAAGTTATTTAAATTTTTATTTTATTTATTATAACATCTCACTTTTTTGTTTTTCTTTTTTTATTATATCAAATATTTTATTTTATATTATATAATATATATACTTTTAAAAATTAATAATGACTGAAAGACTTTAAAATTATTTTAATACACACACACATATATAGGATAAGTATATTCATATTTTATCTATATTTATATCTATCTTATAATATCTTTGGGATATTATAATAATTAATCTAAAAAATTATATAATATAGTATATATAAAATAAGATATGTTATATGAAGATATGAAATATTAGAAAATATGATAGATAGCATCACATGAAGTTAAATAAATTCTCATTGTTAATTTTATTATTTTAAAATATAATAAATTTTTATTTAAAAAATTAAAGAAAAAATTGCAATCGACTAGCTATATTTTATAGTTTTAAACCTTTGGTCTCATTAATATTAAAATCATACTAGTGGGGTACCCGTGCTATGTACGGGTGTTTTTTTTTTATGGATGATTTAATGAAAATTAATCTAATGCATAAAAATTTAATTTGTACAATTTAATGGATATAAAAAAATATTTTTTTATATTGAATAAAGAAGATAATAAATGAAATAATAAATATTGTACATATTAATAAGGAAAAATGAAGTAATTATTATGTTACAATTTAAAAGAGCAGATAATAATAATATTATTAAATATATATTAGAGTAAAATTAATCATTGTTATGTAGAATGATAAATATGTTTAAAGAAGACTTAAAATATTCTATACATAATATTATTAAATATATATTAGAGTAACATTAATCATTGTTATGTAGAATGATAAATATGTTTAAAGAAGACTTAAAATATTCTATACACATATGTTGGCTACTATATATGTAACCTAATTTTATTTAAGGACATATTATATAATAAATTAAGTGTGTTTTTTTTGGAGTTCTTATTATTGAAATTTAAGTATAAGATCACTTTCATTAAGAAAATCAGATTGTTATACAAAGCTTTTGACATAAAATTAATGAGCAAAGAAAATCCTACAAAGGTATATCATTCATTTAAATTTAGTTACACAAAAGTAAGTAAATAATTATTGTTACACTCGAAATGTGATATGAATGGCAAATGAAGTGGAGTTACCATTGAAATTCTATATTTAAAAGAAAACTTTAAAAAAACCTTTGTCAAGAAATAATTTGAAAATAATCTTTGAAAACAAAGATAGGTTCGGGAGTTGGTACACATGGAGAAGGTCTTAGGCACCTCATAAGGTTTGTTATCAAATATGTACAATAAATTTGTACAAACCTTATTTATTCCTTAACAATTACATACAAATACAAAATAAAAATATTTAGATGTTATGACTTGACTAGAGAAGATACTCTTGGGCCTACATACTCTTTATGAGGATCAAAATCTACTTAGTTTGAAGGTAAGAAATAGTTGTGTGTTAGTCCAATTTTAGAAAGAAAGAAATAGGTGTTTTGAGAGAATGTTTAAAAAAAAGTACTTAAATTGGTAGATTTAATTTTTACTTTTTGAAAATTTTTCTTAAACTCACTTCTTTTTCTCTTTGATTTTACCACTATTTTATCATTTTTGAGTTTTTGAAAAATAATTTGAATCTAAATGAAATTATAAGGGTAAGGAAATTAAAAACATTCTTTTATTGAGATTGTGAAAAATAAGTTGCCTACAAAAATAAGAAAAGTTAAATTCCTATTTTTAGGATAACATTGGGTTGTAGAGATACGAACGAAGCATGTAGACAAATATATAATTCATAATTCAAATAAATAAACATGCAATACAAGTCTAATGTGTTCCCTTCCCATGGTAAGCATAAGCTCTTAGGACAATTACCATTACAAATATATCTAAATACGTAATTAATAGCATTATTTAAGATTACAACCCTCAATAACATAATTAGAAAAATAAATAAATAGAGAATAAAAGAGAAATAAAAGGCTTGGTGTTCCTCTTTCCAAAATCCTCTTAACCTTTGAATCCTCCACATAGGCTCCCTAAGTAATGCCAACAATGAAAATGAGTCAAAACAAATCATGCAAAAGATCGATATAAATCTTCATGAAAAAACAACAACAAATCATTTAGGAAAATTAATTCCTAATTTGGTGGAAATCAATGCCAAGGAATTAACTAAATGTCTTAAGATTATCAAGTCCTATCTAATTCTTAAATCTGATCATTGTTAGTATTTTAAGAAATTAATAATCATTTTCGCACAAAATCAATAAAAAAAGATTAATTCCTTATTTTTTTGGGGCTTAGTCCATCAAGAAATTAATTTAATATTTTAGGAACAAGTGCAAACCATTAGTTTTTGACCTTGATCAACTTCAGCATCTCAAGAAATTAATCATCGAACTCTTTCCACTAGATATCGACATATAAGAGAGAACACATATGACTCAATATCTTATATGTTAATGATTCGTAGCATAAAACTTGTAATGGTGCATGAAAGCTTAAAGGGAAGAAATTACCCAAAAGTAAATTGTTCTTTGTTCTAAGAAGTTTTGCTTAACCAGGCCCCTTCTCGCGATAACTTGATTGTCCTTCCCCCATTGTCTACATTCTAATTGTGGTATTTTAATAGCTTCTTTTCCATGTGATTATGCTTTATTCAAATATTGATACATTGAGTGATTTTCATTTTTGTGCCCAAAATTAATACCTACCGACACTATGGGTATCTCTTTTTTTTTTTTCAAGGTTTCTTTGTTTCTCATGACAATCAAGCGGTTCTATAAATTGATTGGGACCTCGAAATCCTACAAATGTGTTTGATTAGATAATTCTTGTTGTTTCTAAATTAATTCCTGTCTATTTTGTTTTATTGAAAGTATAAGCACCATAATTCCTCTATGAAATGCTAGTGGAATGCTATAAAAGGAGAGTAAGGATGGATAAGCCTTACTAAGTAACGTTTAAGAAATGCACTCAGCAAAGAAGATAATCAAATTCAACCATTAAGTAGCAAGAATATAAGTGAGTTAGAGAAAGAAATTTCAAAGGACAAGAATACTATGGTACATTGAAAAAAGTCATCTACATTTGTCCCGATGCCCCGCACACTATTTCGCACTGCATATATAACTTATGATTAGTTCAATGCCCCTTGCTCCAAAATTTTGAGATTGACTTCTTCATTTTTTTGAGTGTGTCCTTTAACTTATTCCCTTCAAGACTCTGTCTAAAATAATCTTTTTGTAGTTTAGCAGGTTATAACCTTTGACTCTAACTTTTTCTTAATGTCTCATATTGTCCCAATTCTCACGATCTTTGTTTAATCAAACTTTTATTTTTTTTATTTTGTAATATTTAAAAAATAAAAAATTTTAAAAAATTACTGTAAGTGAGAAATAATTTATACAAAAATATATTTTTAAAATTATAAAAATAGAATATATATTTATTTAGATTAATTAAAATATAAAGAATAAAAGCACAATAAATATTTTTTAAAAATATAAATTTATATATAAATTTCTTATACTTTGATTTATATGTTTCAAAATAATACATATAATTAATCCTAAAATAACAAGTATAATTTATACATAAGGAATTTGTAATTGTAAAGAATTTTAGTAAAAGGAGGTTAAGAGTATTATGATAAATAAAAAAATTTTATAGAGATATTTTTATCTTAAAATATTTAATTTCTATTTTTACCTAAAAATAAAACCTACAATTTTTAACATTTACTCTACAATTAAAAAATTGTTTTAGCTACCACTTAAAAATATTTATTTATTTTTATTAAACATATTTTTCTTAAAAATTAAGTACTCTTAAGAAAAATAAGTAACTTCGCCGCCCTCAAAAGTTTGGCTTTAAATAAACTAATATGATCTATCTATATATTTTGACAAATTTTTATTGTTAAATATTTAAATAGACAAAAAATATATATTAAAATATATAAAGACTTGGCAATATGTAAAGAAAGTTCAAATTATTCTATCAAATATTTAAATAATGCGAAGTATTACAATGAAATTAAAACATTTTAAAATATAGACAAATTTGAGTTAATATAAAAGAGAGAAAAAAAAAAGTGCCATTGTCTAAAAATAACTTCTTCTACCACTAACGAAGAATTTGACTCTTACAGCATTGTTACTTTTGTTTTTTTTTATTAAAAAAACAGTGTTAAGATAAGATGTGAAATTATTTTTAAACTAACAAATTTATTTGCCAAAAATTTCTCTTCCCCAAATTTCACAAACCCACTATCACCCTCTCGTCTTTAAAGTCTAAAAGCATGGCCGCGCCCGCCGACGACACCGTTGACGGCGCCCATCCGCTGCTCACCGCCCAGCGAGCCTCCATTGGCAGCCCTTCATCTTGGCTCCCTACTTACTTTGAATTCAAATTCTCACTTTTCTGATTTCTTTTCTGTATTTTACTTTTCTCAATTAAATGGATTTCTCAGAAGACTGGAAGTCCTACTTCGCAACGGGTACATCCTGTGCAGCCCCTATCACCTCTGGTTCTTCTGCACGATCCGTTTTGGGTCCCCTCATCTTCAATCCCATCCCTCAAACACTCACCCATCTTTTCTCTTCCTCTTCTCTCTTGCCTCCTCTTCTTCCTCTCCCCCAACTCTCTCTCCCTCGTTTTCTTGTAACCTCTTCATCTGATTCTCCCGTTCTTCCCTCCACTGCATCTTCCATTGCCCCTCTTTCTGGTTCCCCATTCCAAAACGATGTCGCCTCCGCTTTCCGTTATAACCGCCTTGAGCTTCTCAGGTACTCAGATGGTAACAGTGTTGTTCTCTTCTTTCCTACTGGTGTGAACTCTGAGCAAGTTGGGTTTTTGCTGCTCCATGTTGATGGTTCAGATTTGCGCGTTCAGCTTGACGGTAACGGAGATATTTTCCGAGCCGCAAGTGGATCAAGTTACCGAATATTGAGGATTTCAGTGAACCCTGTTTATGATCCGGGTAATTCTTCTTATGCTGTTGGGTATTTGTTTGCTTCCACACTCTATTCTGTTCATTGGTTTATTGTAAAGCGTAATTTAAGTTTGGAGAGGCCTAGTGTGATTTATCTGGGCGGCAAAATTTTCAAGACTTGCTCTGTTGCCCATGCTTGTTGGAGTCCGCATATCCCTGAGGAAAGTTTGGTTTTGCTAGAAAATGGTGAATTGTTCTTGTTTGATTTGGAGTGTTATATGAAGGCTCCTAGTTCAAATACCAGTTTTAAGGGAACTAGGTTGAGGGTACCGTGGGATGGTTCAGATTCTTCCAAAGACAAAGTATGGCTGAGTTGTGAGTTTAGTTGGCATCCTAGAGTTTTGATTGTGGCATGTTCTGATGCGGTTTTTCTAGTTGATTTGAGACTAGATAAATGCATTGTAAGATGTCTAATGAAGGTTGAGATGTATCCTCGAGTTGAAAATGAACGATTTCTAGCCCTTTCAAGGGCTGGTCCTGACAGCTTCCACTTTATTGTGGTTTCCAACAACTGTTTATTTCTATGTGATGCTCTGAAGCTTAATGAGCCAGTGGTATTACGATGGACTCATGGTCTTGACAGACCATGCTTTGTAAATGTGTTAAGCTTGTCTATGCTGAGGTCAAATTCAAGGGAAGATATTTTTGAGTCAGCTTCTGAATCTGGATTTTGCATTATATTGGGATCATTTTGGAATGCCCGGTTCAATGTCTTCTGCTATGGATCTGTATTACTGTCTCAAAAAGGATCTATTGTTTCAAAACTTTCAAAGACTAGTAAGAACTTATGTGCATGGGAGCTTCCATCTGAGATCCGGTTATCTGGCCGTGACTGTCATTGTGGAAGTTGTCTCTTAAGGGAAGAGTTGTCAAAGGCTGCTTTACCTGATTGGATTGATTGGCAGATGAAGAAAGAGATAGTTTTGGGCTTTGGCATTATAAACAATGACCTTACTTCCTTACTCTGTGAACCAGATGAATATGGTGGTTTTACACTGGTAAGACTATTGTCATCAGGAAAGCTTGAATTGCAGAGATATCAAGCCTCCTGGGTTCTTGATAGAAAGTTAGAAGATTGCCATGAACAAGTGTCATGTTTGGACAGATATTTATTGTTTTCTATGGGAGATGAGAAATACAAATTTCCCAAAATCTTTAAGTTCCTAAATTTGAATTACCTCTATGCATATTTAAGAGGCAACCTTACAGAACTACTGGTTAAAAAACTGGAAGAGCCCTGTATGGATGCTCAGGAGAAGGAATCCTTTGACACAGAAGTGCATGAAGTCTTGTGTGAGAAGCTGAATGCATGCGGAGTTGGTCCCTTTAGATCATCTCTTGCAATTACTGCTTTCTTTAAAGATGTAAAGTTACCGGCAAGCCTCCATGAAGTTGCTTTAAGGAAATTGTGGACTGAATTGCCTTTGGATCTATTACAATTGGCATTTTCAAATTATTCTGAATTGCTTGACGTAGTTGTTGACCAAAAAAGGTTAGCTTTAGAATTTTTAGTTGTTCCAGACCTTCCTCAATTGCCTCCTTTCCTTTTAAGGAAATCATCACCCCGCAGCAATAAGTGGTCTCATAAGGTGCAGTATAATGATGAGATTGTGGGTCCAGTTCTTCCTCTTCCTATTCTAATTGTACTTCATGAATTTTACCATCGGTATTCAGACATGGAAGATGGTAAATTTTCTGTACAAGAGGAGCTTGACCTCAAATACAAAGAAGTTATGAAGGTGGCTGGTGAGATTTCTATTTCAGCTTCTGGTTCTGAGTTCTTTGATGATCATGCAGTCTCCCTTGGTGATGATTTAGAAGAAACATGGGTTGATTCTTTAAAACCAAAACCTTTCTTGCTATACCAACCGGTTGCATCCAAGTGCTCTTCCATGGACCTTGTTCATGGGAACTCTATTTATCAGGATAAGATTTATGATACATTAATTTATCATGTTCCAGAGAAGAAGATTGTTTTCAATGAGATTACTGAGTCGATGGGTGAAGAAATATTTGATGATCTTTGCCCTGTTGAGTTGAAGTTTAATGCTCCGATTAGGAAGTTTGAAGCTAAGGGTTTAAAGGCATACAATGTATTAAAGAGGCAGATATCTAGATGGCAAGAAGGTTTTGATTCATACAAGGAGTTTTGTATTCAGTCTAGATTAGGAAAGGCAGGGAACAAGTGAACCCTCCCCACAAGATGCTCCATGGTTGATTCTTGGTGACAAAACCTGAACTTGTAAATTTTTGTAAGGAATACTTGTTCTGTGCAGTGACAGTACAGACTGATAAGTGATGAGAGAACAAATTAGTTATTTCATTTTTTAATTGCATTTTTGGCTTTGGGATAACAAAATGAGATAAACAAATTATTCTGATTTACAACCCTTGAATAACAGTCAAGGGGATTAAGTTTTTTGTTATAGGTTAGTCTTTCTAATTTATGCACATATTTTTGTTTTTGGAGTTTGTGTGTACTTTTGTGGTTGTCTTCTAATATCTGAAAGAAATTTTTGTAGTTTTTAAAACCAAATATTTAAAGTCAAATATGTTATAATAATCAAATTTAATTTAGTCTCTAAATTTATTAATTTTTCATCTATCAAGTTCTCAACTTATGTCTTTTTGTCATCTTTCTCATTTTAGTGTAGGATGACGAGTTCAACATTTTAAGATGTTGTATATTCATCGTCGTTAGATCACTTTGAGATTTGTATGTATGATAATAATAAAAATTTTTTTTTACATAAATTTGATGGGGATGGGGATAGTATGAGATATTCTTAGGGTAGTATGAGTTACTTAAGTTTTACATTGAGTAGAATGAAATGTACGATGGGGTATTTAAGTGATTTGGTTCTTCTCTTTCAATAGCTAACTTTTGAGGAAAAGTTTTGCAAGTCACTTGGGTTTCATCATTTGATATTAGAGCTTGGTTTGTCGATGACACGGAGAGGACTAATTGCGGAGGGGTTGATCGCAGTAGAGTGAAGCAAAGCTAAGTGAAGTGTTGCAGAGTGTAGTCGCTGGGATGTTGGTTCTTCAAGACGGTGCTATGATGGGGAAGGGATAGTATGGAATGTCTTTAGGATAGTATGAGTTACCTAAGTCTCATATCAAGTATAATAAAATACACAATGATGTACTCAAGTGACTTGATTTTTTCCTTTTAATAGTTAGCTTTTGAGGGAAGGTTGGAATTGAATGTTCAATTGAAGGAGGTTGTGAAAGTAAGGAAGCTTACAAATGGGAAGTGGGAGATCTTGATCAAATGGCTAAGGTTACCTGATAATGAGAATAATTAGGAAGATTAGGAGGCTATTGGTAAGTGATTTCCCCAATTTTACTTTGAGGACAAGGTGAAACTTGTAGGGGAGGGAAATGATGGACTCTCCCATTGGAAAGACATATATGAGGAGAAGAAAATATAAGGATGGAGAGACAGCCCAATTAACAATAATATCAGTGTTCACTCTAGAGAGAAGAGGGGCAGAGATGGAAATTGATAAAGATGGAACCCCCCATTGCTACTGCGTTTTGGTGTATTTTCCCTAGTTTGAGAATTCCCTAATATTATACCAGTACTATTCAGTCAACTGGACAAGGTTCTATCATATAAATCTAATCTAATGGTGAAAAGTTCAACTTCCTAAGTGGTTAAGCTTTCCATATACAAGTCTTAGTCCAACAATATTGGAGCAACTACAATATTCCATGAAATCTGTGTTCAACAAGAGTGACAACTATAAGTAATCAAAATCCTGTCACTCTTGAGAAATCTGGTATTTCTTATAAGTGAGAAAAATGTTTTGATGGTTAAGGCTTCAGAATTTGGTACTCCAAAATCCTGTCTGCTTGGCCACTGAAATTGCTAGACATTTTATCCTCTTCTAGGAGGCTGCCTTATCCTTCTTTCTTGTTATGTGTGTTTTCCTAATAAAGTTTCTGTTTTTTTAAGAACCTTTGTTAGATATTGCACCAATTTTATTTTTGGGACATTGATGCAACAATATTAGTTAACAATTTAAAATTTGTTTGTTGCTATTTAGTGCACTAATACTTTTCCTACACAAGGAAAATCATGAAAAATTGAGGTGACAAATGTAGGTGTTTGAAGTAGTATTTCAGCTGATGGTGTGAATGGAATTGAGCAGAAAAATCTAAATCATGAAGAGTGATAATTTAGCAAAATATCCTTCTTTATTTTGAAAGTTGAGGAAGGAGTTATTTGCAAGAAGGGAAAAGAGGGTGTCCGTGCGTGTGTTGTTTTGGGGGGGGGGGGGGGTGCTGGGTGGGTATTTGGGATATTTGTATTTTTCCCACGAACTACTTGCTGGTTTTTGCATTTTTAGTTTTTTAGAGGAGAAACATTGGGTTTGTTAATCTTACCCTAATCTTAGTATGATGATTTATCTAGGCAAAAGCTTCATTTCAACATTATTGCAGTTGATGAAATTTTCATTTATCCAATGAAAATAGGTAGACTGTTATCCAGTGAAATTTTCATTATCTAAGTCATTGAGTCACTGATCCAAATAACTAAAAGAATATATAATTGTTATTAATGACTTTTACATTAGATAATACTAAAGACCATGCTGTGGTGTAATGGATGGATGCCTCATCGCTTTAGCATTCAGGTTTGAATTCTCAAATGCATTTTTCAAAATTCATCAAGAAATGAACCGAATTAGTTTGGGGCCCGTTCACCGGGCCACGGGTCGGAAAACTGCATAGTCCAGCATCGTTTACATGAAAAGCATTTGACAGAAGGACAAATATACAATGATATTAATATTTTCGAAAGCCAACTCATATACATCACGAAGAATTCAAAGACTGATTAAGATGGGTTTGTAAAACAGGGGAGTTACAGAATGATTAGCTTACTCTGATATTGATTATGCATCTTTCTTCATATAACATTCAAGTCGGCATTTTTTAATGAATCCCGTTGATGGAGTGCAGGAAAAACACGTCCTGAAAATTGCTGTTGGCAAAGTTGAAAGGATGATATAAATATTTACGTTTTTTTTTTTTTTTGTCATTTGAGTTTGATTTGCATATTTACGTATTTTATCACACCTTGGATGTATTAAGTTTCCATTTCAGCATTGTCCTCACATTGTGTGAGAATGATAGTTTAATCAGCATATATGATTTTCGCTTTATTCCATTCACTAACAGAGCAATTTGCAACTATGGTTATGATTATGGTTATGGATGAGAATTATTTGGTTGGTAAGTCAAGAAATAATTTATTATTTCAATTCGTATGTCTACGTATATAGCCTGTAGGATGGTAGCCTAGCGACATTGTCGAGTCGACATTTACATATGTTATTGATTAGTTATCCCGTATATATGAATTGGAAGTTATCTAGTTTTTAGAATATATTTTTTAATAAATTATAAGTTTAATAAATGATGCAAGTTTTTTTTATTACTCAATGAAAGGAGAGTATAATTTATGATTCTTTTTATTATTTTTTCAAATATAAAAAATTTATGATTTAATTTTTATTTAAAAGTATTTAAAATTAATTAAAAAATAAAATACATGTCAAGCGAAGTACAATTTATGATTTTCCAGTTTATACTTTTTTTTTAAAAAAATGAAGACATTTTCATTCGAATTTTGAATTAGTCGTAAAATAAAATTTTTTATTTTCATGCTCCACAAAAAAAAAGCAATTTTTTTAATAAATTTATTGAATGTAAAAGACAATTAAATGGCCCAACTTCATTTCACCATGGGCCCAATTTAAACTAAATTGTAAGTAGAAATGTGGAGCCCAAAAGCCCGATTGAGAATGAGATCGCTGACAAAAAAAGACCAAAAACGGATAATGACCATGGAATCTTCACCGTCCATGGTAACAGAATCGGAAGAAGTGGAGGGTGGATGAGAGTGCCCGGTCATGGATCCGTGTGAAAATTTAGAATCATAAATTCGTAGTCAGAGCGCGGGTCTCAAAAGCCAATTAGCTTTGTTTGGCGCTAAAATCGAAATGTCAATTCGCAATTCCCTCTTCGCCTTTTCCACCTCTTCCCTTTCATATATAGCCCAAGAAGCGTTTCTTCAACATTTGCTCTGTCATTGAAATTTTCTCTCTCTCTCTCCGGAGAATTGGATTGAAGAAGACCAATAGTGAGGAATTATTGATACCCTTGAGGCTCAGAAGTGAAATGGCGGGTGGAAAATCAGCCAAGTCAAATCCATCACAGGCTAGGAAGAGAGTTGATGCTGTTGATTCTCGTGCTGCATCTGGTCTTGTCCGCGCCAAGGATGGCAGTGCTTTTGCCAAATGGTTCGTTTCTCTCTCTCTCCCCCCCTCTCTCTCTCTTTCTCTCTCTCCGTGCTTCCAGTTTACTATTAGATATTTTCTGGTTGTTGGATTGGGAGACATTTTGAGGTGTTTTTTTTCTTCTTTCATTAGCCTCGTTTCGTTTGTCAATTTTGGTATTTCTGTGTCCTAGAGTTTAATTTGATTTCTGCTTTGTGTTGCTTACTTCAATTTTCTTATTGCGTTGAGTTTTTCCTTGACATGTTTTTCTGATATCTCAGTTGAGTGTTATAGAACATGGAATTTGTGATTTCGGTTGCATTTGTTGCTATTCTCTGATGATCTTATCGTAGAAAATTGTAGTTAGTATTCCTATGAATTCGATTTGGTTGTGGAATTAGATTAGATTGTGTTAACTTCATAGTCGGTGGGAATCAAACTTGATAGGTGGTATATTATATGCACTTTTTTCTCTGCAGTGAAGAGTGCAACAAGAATGTTCCAGTGGCGCTCATCAGCATGCACAGTTGCAGTCTAGAAGCTAAAATTAAAATGAATCTGGGTATTACATTGTTTCTTATTATTATATTCATATAATGTGTATTGTTGTGTTGGAAAGTTTCTCCTGTTGGTCAATTATACAGTTCAGTTTTGATTTTGTTCTTGTTCAGAAGCTCAGGTTATGGAGAAATCTGAAGTTCAGGAGCCAGCGGAGAGGTGAATTTGAATTTCTTGGTTATGCCCTCAGTCTGCCTTTAAACAGCTAGCACCTGCCTTGTTAATTTTGTGTTTGTTTTTTTTAATTTGAAATTGTGTAGGAAGAAGCCTAAATCAAAAGAACCTAAGGCGAAAAGGGCCAAGGTGGAGAAGGGCAAGAAGGGCAAGGATCCGAACAGGCCGAAGCGTCCTCCTACAGCCTTTTTTGTCTTCTTGTACAGTTTTTTTTCTCGTTCTATATTTGTATCTGTCAGAAGTATCATTGTCTTTGAGTGCTTTATTAAGTTCGAATTTTTTGCCGCAGGGAAGAGTTTAGAAAAGCTTTTAAGGAAGCAAATCCTGATTCAAAGGATGTTAAAAGGGTAATGAAACTTGTTAAATGGACGTTATCACCTTTCTGCTTTACTAGTTTAGATCATTTTGGGATTTGTTAACTAATGTGCTTTTTAAATGAAAAATCTAGGTTGCTAAAGAGGCGGGTGAGAAATGGAAGTTATTTTCTGATGAAGTAAGTGAAAAAATTATTGCCTTGGCTAAGCTTTTGTGACTTTTTAATGATGTAATGTCAATTAAACCCTTTTTATTGGAGCAGGAGAAGAAGCCTTACTTGGATAAAGTTGCTGAACTCAAAGCAGAATATGAGAAGGCCTTAGAAAGTTATAATGCTGCAGAAGATCGAGATGTATGATTTCGTTGCTTCTAAGCCGATATCATTGAGCTGATTATTGATTTTTTTTTGTCTGAAACATGCTGTTGGTTTTGTTCAGGGTCAAGATGGGTCCGATAAGGAAGACACAGCAGAGGAAGTGGGCCAAGAGGGGTCTGATAAGGATGGCACAACAAAGGAAGTGGAAGAGATCACTGATGAGGAGTAGCATCACCTACTTTGTAGACTAGAAAGATTAGTCAAATGCTTGATCTAGGGCTGTAAATTTTGAAATGTGGTTGGAGGTTTATGTCTAGATGTTTTTTTTTGGTTGACTTTCAATGCAAAATCTCTTTGGGCTATATTTATGCTAGAGTTCTCAAATGGTAATTAATCATAACTTGTTTCATAGTTTTCTACAAGTGATAAAGACCTCTGATTTGGCTCTTCATTCATTCCTCGTAGAATTCAAGCGCGCATACTATAAAATACAGTAACATCAATGTCATCTCCTCAATCCTTCACCGCATACGTTTTTTTGTATTGGTGCTTCAAGGAGCTATCTTTTTAATTATAATGATAAATACATTAATTGTATAAACTATTAAGACCAAATTATTTGGGATTTGGTGCTTTATTCTAATGCTGTATGGCTTATTGAAGTTATTTTCCATTACTTGTTCTTGGATAAGATGTATTGGTTCTGGGAGAAATTATCTATTTTTTCAAAAGCATTTATTAAATAGGTGTTTGGAAAAGTTTTTAAAGTATTTTTAGATGGTAATAAAAATAAGTTTTAATTTTAGAACAGAAATTAGAAATTGAATTTTTACTTCTAATCAAAAGTATAAATTGAAAAATAAATTTTTAAAGACAATTTTTCTATTAAAATTTTATATTCATTCCTTTATTTATATATTTTTCTATGTGATTATATTTTTTATTTTTCTATGTGATATAATTTTCATTTTTCTATGTGATTATATTTTTCATTTTTCTATGTGATTATATTTTTTATTTTTTTACGTGATTATATTTTTTATATTTTATTTAATTAATAAAAATAAATAATACTAATAAAAGATGTAAAACTATTTATTTATTTAAATAACATTAATAAATAATTAATAAAAATAACAATCATAAATAATAATATTTTATTAATTTAAATTAACAATTTATTTAAATAAAAAATCAATTAACATTTTATATTTTATTTAACTAATAACAGTTAACAATAATAAATATTTATAGCTATTTATTTATTTAAATAACATTAGTAACAAATTAAAATGTAAATATTTTTTTTATAATTTGAAATTAAAAGTATTTTTTTATACTAATTTTTTAAATATAAATTGTTTTTGAGATATTAATAAAAATATTTTTCAACTAAATTTCTTAAAAATTACTTCTTTCATACAATATTTATTTTTAAACTCTATTTAAAAAGAAATAAATTTTTAAAACAATCCCAAACGGGCCGACAACTCGGTTCGGCGCATTGCAATTTGATCACGAAACTAAAGCATGCTAAGTAGTGTGGGCATTTTTTCATTAAACAATATTATACTATAAAATGGAACAATACCATTTTGGTTTACCCAGGAAAAAAATAAAAACAAAAAAGATAGATAGTTTTAACCCAACGTGGAGCCTATTCTATCTTTGCTCATATAACAATGGTCACAAGGCATGAGCATGTCTACTATGGTGATTGAGCCATCACTGAAGTATCTTCTCTTGATTCTTTCCCTTACATGGTGGCAATGGCTTCCCACATAAGCAAAGATTGTGAGCGTAAGCAACTGCTGGAAAGATGTTGAATGGCCTAGTTTGTGGTATTTCTCCACATAGCCTGTTTGCCCTGAAGTTTGCATGCCTTAAACCAATAATCTGTGACAAAGCACTTGGAATTTGTCCTGTGAGTCCATTTATAGACAGGTCAAGCCATTGTAGCTTCAGCAACATACCTAAACTTGGAGGGATGCTTCCCAATATGTGGTTCCTTGAGATGTCAAATCTCTCAAGCTCAATCAAGTTTGAGATTGAAACGGGGATTTGACCTGATATCTTGTTGCATCCTATGTTTAGCACCTTCAAGCTTGAGCCTACCATGAATTCTGGAATGTGACCTGAAATTGAATTCCCTGATACATCTAAAACCTCCAAAGAGCTGCTTGTCCTGTTGTTTATGATTGATGATAGTGAACCCACCAGCAGATTTACATGCAAATCAATGGAAGATAACCCTATAGGCAATTTGATTTCAGAAAGATCAAACTTTAACTGGTTGTTTGAAAGCTTGACCTTTTGCAGGCTTGACATATTTGTGAAGAAACCTGAAATGCCACCAACCAAGTAGTTATTTGAGAGGTCTATGGTGCCTAAAGAGTCAGGTTTGATGAATTTTGGGAGATTTCCCTTCAATTTACACCCAGCTAGATTGACATCTTTAAGTGGCTTGCTTCTAATCCAATCTGGAACACTTCCCAAGCTGAGATTATTGTAAGACAAGTCTACTGCCAAGAGAGAAGGGATGCCTCTGCTAGGGATAACTGGTAAGGGATCAGATAGTGCATTTCTTGATAAATTAAGGTACCAAAGGTTCTGTAATGTTGATATGGATAGAGGAAGATGACCTGTGAGCTGATTACCACTTAATTGAAGAGTGGTTAGGGATTTCAAAGTTCCAATCTGATCTGGTATGTTCCCTGTAAGGTTGTTATGGCTCAAGGACAAGTCTAACAGATTGGTAAGGCTGAATAAGGAAATGGGAATTCTCCCTGTGAAATGGTTATCAGAAAGATCAATAAAGGTCAAATTTTGGAACTGCCCTACAAAATCTGGGATAGACCCAGATAGCAAATTGAAGCTAAGATCAAGGTACTGCAGATTCTTAAGAGTTTTGAAAGATAAGGGGATAGGACCTGACAGATAATTTCTTGCTAAATTGATTTGGACAAGGTTTCTGAGACTCCCTAAAGTTGGAGGAATCTGCCCTTTTAGATGATTCCCGTTCAGTGAAAGGGTCTGGAGCAAGGGTAAGTGACCTAAACTTGGAGGGATGGTACCTCCAAGAGAATTGTCCTCCAAAGCCAGTTGGGTGAGGTGGGTTAAATTTGAGAAGCTCTCAGGAATTGGTCCTGTGATGTGTTTCATCCCACTTATGACCATTACCTCCAAGAAACGCAAATTGCCCAGTGAGGGAGACAGAGTGCCCTTCATGTAAAGACCACTGTTCCTATCGCTATCAGGTCTCTGCAATTGCAATGTAGTGACTCTCCCTGTGGATGGATTGCACTCAACTCCTTCCCAACCTCCATCGCAGCAATCTCTGCCTGTCCATGAAGAAAGGGTCTCTGTTGTGTCCTTCAAGATGCTTGTTTTAAACCCCAGAAGAGAAGCCCTGTCTTCGTCTGAACAGATTGGAGACTCCGATTCTGATGTTGTCTGAGCAATAACATTTTCTGAGAATTCAGAGAGGAATGTTGAAGATATAAGCAGGAGGTTGAAAACCCATTTCCAAAATTGCATTTTGGATAGTGGGTCTTGATCAGATCGGAGGTAAAGCTGAAACATATAAACAGAATCTAGTTTCCAGTGAAGTTGGGATCTGACAAGAGAAACTCTGAGTAAGTGAGGAAAGAAAAAAAAAATTGAAAAACATAATTAAAAAAATAATTTAGTAAGATAACAGTAAGAAAAGTACCAGTCCCGACATGTGTTTATTCCATTCTTTCACGTAGACAGGAAGGTATAATGATGATAAAGATGGAAGAAAAATAAAATGAGAATGATGATTTTGTTGGAGATCTGCATGCAAGACTGAGCAATTTATAGTTGCAGAAGGAAAAAGCTTGTTGATGAAAGGAAGAATTTTTTTTTTTGGTATTGCATCTGAGTTTAAAGAAGTTCACATGGAAATTTGTGACCGTTTGATGAATCACGAGGATCCCTCAAGAGTACTTGAACGTTGGAGCGCACTAGATTCAAATTTCCCTCAGTCTCAGTTTTTATAAAAAAATTCACCTTAATTACTATGTGCTCCTCCACAAGTTTCATGCTAAGTAGTACTGTTATCATATCTTCTTGTCTGGCTAGGAGAATATGAACACTTTTACACATAAGGATGATGGGTGAACCACAAGTTTTTTTTGGCTTGTGAGTCTTCACTTTGACGTCATTTTCCTATTATATTTTTCATCTCTCTGTCCTTTTATTAGTTATTATTATTATTATGATTTTGTTAATGGGTAAAGATGGAGCTTCAATTTTAGGTTTCCCCAGTTTTAAAGATTGAGATTAGTGTTACGTTGATTTTTAATTCATTGACTATTCTTTTAATTATCAGATTTTTTGTTTGGTAAATTCTTTGCCGTTAGTGAATTAAATATAATAGGAAGTTTGAGTACAGAATAATTATTACTAAAAAATTGCCAATTGAGTATGGTATTAACACTTCAAGGAACTAGAATAACCCTCCATTTATTTACATTTTTTAGAACACAATAAAAGTCTAAGAAATTTATGAATTTGTAAAATTTAACTTCCTTAGTCTTTAACCGTTATATTTAAAACATCTTGCAATAAGATATAGATGTTTTTGGATGTCCCATTCTTCTTTTGTAGGTGGATGATTTACAGGGCAGCAGGAAGCTTAAAGCAAGGGTGAGAAGTGAGAACTTTGGTATGATTGGTCTGAGTAGGGTCACCAAATAATATTATTAATAACATTAATAATCATCACAATAATGTCTGGATGGTGATTATATATCTTTATTTAATATTTTTTTTCTCCTAAGAAAAGGAAATTTCTGCAGCCTTGTAGGAGGGTGTGTATGTATGTGACAACTGTTAGCAGCAGTGAGCAATTATTCTTGAAATTAACAACACAAGAGGTGGTGGTGATTCAATGTGATTATTAATTACTGATAGCTATATTAGCAAAAGGAATTTGTGTAGATTATTGTTGCATTCCTTATCAATGACATGCAAACAAATTTTTTTTCAAATTTTTCTAAAAGCAGAATGAGATTATTGACTTTTCCTTATTGATAAAGCATGCTTAGCCAGCTTGCTTCCTTGACAACAATAGAAATGTCACTGTATGTAGATTTAAGGTTGAGAGAATGAGAGAGGAGTAAAGTTGAGCTAATTGGATCTGCTTCCACTTCAGCTTTTTTTGAGCTGGAATGTGCCATGTATGTACCTGCTATCCCCTCCTTCATTTCTACTCATCTTGTATTAATGAGAGTTGACAATAGCAAAATAAATTAATCTATGTAATGTGAGTTTGATACAATAAATATTAATATTTAGTATTTAATAATATCTCAAATAAAATAACTTTCAATCACATTCATACAAAATAAAAAAATGGTCATTAAGGTTTTTAAAAAAAAAAATAAAAATTAGAGATAATTACTATTAGGGTAGTTTTTAATTTCCCAAATTTTTACCTTTATATATCAAATGCATGAAAAAATCAATATTTTGTGTACATAATGAAAAGAAAATAGAAATTCTTTTCATTGAAATTTTACTATATATTCACCCAATATTCTTGCAAAAGAGGAAACTGAGTAATACTTTATCCGACCTCTTCTGGGGATTGGGACCCTTTTCCTTTTCAGATATTAATTATTTATCTTTGGTTAATCTTTTCGAATATTAACTAATCTTCTTGTCTGGTCGGCAGACCTTTTTATAATCACCAAGCAACGTAATGTTAAAATTAGGATGACAACATTTTAGGTTTTGAGATTTTGGCAGAAATTATCTTATTTAGGGGCTCAAATATATAAATTTTTTTTTTGTAAAGATAGAAATGAAAGGTAAAATTTATCCGAAATAAATTTGAGAATGGTGATGGGGATTTGTCTCGTTTCAACAAATTTACATAAATATACTTTTAAACATATATAATATATATCTTTTTTTGTAAATATTTTTTTATTATTTTTAATTAAAAAATTTTAAAAAGTAGATAATTTATTAAAATAGTAAAATTTTTGAAAGTCATCATTCATAATTCTTTGTTTTATTTAAAAATTTAAAAATTATAATTAATTTTTTATTATTTTAATAGAATTAATTATTATTTTATTAAAATTTTTTTAAAAATTTTATGAAAAATTATTATTTTAATAAATTTTTATTAACAGACGCAAGAGACGAGAAGTATGGGAACCCTTCTCATGTCCGCCTTGTTTCATTGTCATTTTTAATTCAAATTTTAACAAAGTAATTTTTTTTAAAAAAAAGTAATCTGAACTGACATGTAGTTGAGATTAATGCTATAACTGGGAATTAATCAGAATTAAGCTTGAATGAAACCAATAATACCACAAATTTGTAAATAATCTGTTTTTTTTAATTGAAATTATTAGGTGGTCCAAATTAATGAAGAGGAAGTGGGAGTTGGTGGGTGGTGTGGGGGCAGCCATAAGAAACTGAAAATGCTAATCACGGCTTAATCACAATCCCAAATTGTCTTACTCCACGGTCTAATCAATTAACACGAATTAATCCAAATTCATATAACCTTTTTTTTTAAAAAAAAAAAATTGAATTTATGATTATTTAGAATTATGGAGACACAAGCCAACCACTGGTACGTGTTGGGCTGGCTGGCCGGTGGGAGTGGTGGCGCCCTCCCTCGCCTCTGCCTTGCCCTATGATCAATAATAATTGGCCATTACTCCACATTTTAGTATTTTACAGTTATCCACTCACCACTCTCACTAATTACTTGTTTTTGGCTCCTCTTGCTTTCTTTTGACTCTTAGAGATATGACAAAGAAAAATTATTATGGGTGGATAAAATGAATTATTTACATTAATATAGTAATTTATCATAAATTTATATTATATTAGTATTCTAACTGTGCTAAGCACAAGCTTTTTAATAATTATATTTTGGGTGAAAACTCTATCATAATGTCTTAATTTTTCCTTGGAGGAAATCTTTTTAAGAGAGGCTTTAGGTTACTAGGAAATCTTTTTAAAAAAATCAATAATAAAACATGAGATATAAAATATAAAAATTATAAAAAATTTAAAAAATATGTATAAAATAAGTTTATTCGATTAAAATAACTTATATTAAAATTTTATAAAATTTCTACTATAAATGTAATTTTAAAATAGTTAACAGTTAAAATATTAAAAAGTGTACTCATTGAAAAGATTTTAATTTAATACTCTTGTCTCGATATGATTTAGTCTCAAATTTAATATAATTTAAAAATATTTTAAGTTTTTATCAAAACAAAATTAAAATTCTTATCATTCAAATTATTCAGTATTCACCTCATTAATAATATACTAACATTTAAATTGTAGGAAGTAATTTATCTTCTTTATTTTTTTAAAATCTCAATCAATAGATCATTTTTTTTAACACACTCCACTCTATCTTATTTTACACTATTCTATTAATAATTATTCTCTCTCAATACTCTTTTCAAAACTCTTAACCAAAGCCCTAACAATTTTGTCCGTAATGGTTAATGATATTATTTATAAAACTTAATTATAAATTTTTAAATAATAAAGACTGTTGTTATCCTAAAACAAAAAGGTCAACCGCCGTAATATATATCCGCAGGAAAGTGAATTGTATTATTTCCGAGTTCAAATTACATATTCAGAAATTATAGAACCAACGGTTCACCTACGATTATAGGACCAACCTGTATTTTCATTTGTTGTTGAAAATCTCAGTTTTGTCTCCCAATCCAGCTTTGACAATCAGCCGCCACTATATGTATTGAGCAACAAAATTCAACCAAAATTTGGCAAATAACTCTACTAAAGATGAATAGATAAAATATTTAGGAGAATAGTAATGGGTGGACGCTTTCGAAATATTCTATATTCGCATTTTAATCGATATTTGAAATATTTAAAGTACTCTAAAAAAAATAAATAATAGATAATAGTTATTAGATATTAAGTATTTTTTTAATTGGAAAAAAAACCAACAAGAGAAAGTGTATGTCATAAGGCGCTATATATTCCCTATTGAGAAAAATCTCTAACTGAATTGAATGTGCTTCAAGACTTCGAAAACACTATATATATATATATATATATATATATATATATATATATATATATGACAAATCGTTTTAGATGTTATATAGAAAGCAACTTAAGGTCCAATTTACTACTGACGATAATGTAATGAAAAGTTGCATTATTTCTTATTATAAATAACACGCGTATAGTATATTCGGAATTAATAATTATGTAAATAATATGGAAAATGATTGATAGTGGATTTAAAGATAAAAATAGATACTTATTAGAAATAAATTATACAGATATGAATACCATATTTGGGATATTTCATATGATTCACAGTTATATCAATTTTAAAAAAATTTTGAATATATTAAATTTAAAAAATAGTACATTTATTTAAAGTTAAAGAGAGATAAAAAAAAATTTACACTTATAAGATTCATTTAAATAAATTAAAGATTAAATATTTTTTATCTTTGTTTTACTATAAAAAATAGATCATTTCTCAAATTTAAAAAATTTAAACTCTTTTAAAAATATTTAAAAATGTCATTGGTAAAAAAGCACACAAATAACTTTCTTCCGAAATCTCCCAAGAAAGATATCACTAATGATCTCTATATGGTAATCCAAAGAGTCACGAACGAAGATAGTGTAGTACTTCTATGACAAATAAATGATTGCTTTGCTCTCTAAAAGAAATATTTGTCTTAATTTAATTTATAAAAGATTAAAATTCTTAGTTTTGTTATATAAAGAATATTCTCCAGACAACTTAATTTTTACATTAATTATATATGAACGTCCAAATAGAATTGTAGCAAATTAAAACAACAATTAATATGTTTAAATATTATCACAATAACTTAAAATAACAATTAACATGCCTCATGAAGCATTTATGTAACTAATGTAAGAGTTAATTGTTTGAGAAATGTTATTTGAAGAACGAAATTGACAATTTTAATATTTTAAGAATTGAATTAAGATAAAAGGTATTTTTCAATAATCAAAATAATAATTCACTCGAAACTTTGTATAAAATTGTTGAGTTGAAATATGAGTGGAAAATAGTCCCATATTAAAAATGGAAGGATACGAATTATATAAATAAATTGACCTATATATCAATGTAGTATCAATCTATCAAAAAACAAAAAAGATAACCTAACGAAAAAAGAGTCATGAAAGAGAAAACATATTTATAGCCCGTTTGGATAAGCTTTTAAAAAAATTATTTTTAATAAGCTTTTTAAATAAAATTTTTATAAAGAGCAAAATTTATTTTACATTTAGATACAACAATAAAAAGTACTTTATATTAAAAAAAAATTATTTGTATGTAACACGTATAAAAATATTTATTATGAGCAAATTTACTAATAAAAAAATATATCTGAATATTATCTTTTTTTAAAAAATTAAGATAAATTATAATTTTGTTTTTTAAGAGATATTAATTATTATGTCACTAAAAAATCAGTTGAACAAATAAAATAAATTAAAATTTTTTTATTATAAATTTATATCTTTTATTAAATAAAAATATAAAAGAATAAATAATCATAAAAGAATAAAAAATTTAAGTTTATTTTTTATAATTATTTAATAAAATGATTATATTAATTTCTATTACAATAAATATAATAAATTTTAATTTTAGAAATAAAATACATACAAATTACAAATTTTAGTAATTGTATAATTATAGAAAAATAATTAAATAATATATACTAATATATTTTAAATAAAAATTAGTAATTTATTTATACACACAAAATTTAGCTATAACCATTTTTATTAAAAAATAAAATATTATTATCAAAGGTTTTTTTAAGATATATTAAATATATTATCATGCATTATATTTACCAAAAAAAAAACATTGTGATGTAATGGTAACTTAACTACAATTCTTTCACAATGTTCAAGGTTCAATTTCCCTTGCAACATTTTGTAAGTTAAAATTTAAGTAAATTCGATTCTAGCAAAAATCTACCCAGTTCATTTAAGTTAAATACATTCTAATTCAAATGTCCAAATTAAATTAGTCTAGTAATGATGCTTTTTAGAAAAGCAAAAAAATATAACTTTTGAGAAAAGCTCATTTTTAACTGTTTTTTAGTACTTATGTTTTTATTAAGAGGCCAATTCAAATATGTTAATTTTTTTTTATCAAAAGTACTTTTTAACTAAAAAAAAAATACTTTTTTTTTTTAAAAAAAAGTCAATCCAAATGCACCCTTAAACTCTCTACATACTCAATAGGACAGTAAATTTCATAATATTTTTTTATCGTTCTTTTTTTAATTGTTTTTTAATGGGAGGGTTCAGTTTATGTTTATCTTGAAGTGATTGAAAAAGGATGATGGGTGCATGAATGGGGGATTAGGTTATTGGGTGCGTTGATTGCGGTTGAAAGGAGTATAAGTCCATGTGGGATGATTGTGTTTTTGAACTCAACTTTGGATTTTGTGGACTTCAGAAGTTGGAGATTTGAAGGACATGGTCCCAAATCTCAAATCTTACATTATAGTCCAAACTAGTCAGTGTTTCTTCTTAATTAAAAATGGTCCTACATATATATTATTAATGAATTGTTTACCCGTCCACTTGCACACTCTAACGTTCATCTTTCAAAAAAAACTCTTCACTCTCCACCATGTGATCCCATTTTGCTCTGCAACCTTTTTTTTTTTTGTCTCCCACAGACAGGCTGTAGTTTGCAAATTTGAGCATGTCTTGGACAAAAACAATCACCATTGTTATTATTATTAATGCCTTTCAAGTTTCAACTAAAGTTTTTCACTGTTGAGAATCAGAATGAGAATAGAAAGATGCAGATTTACCCACTAATACTATCATTCATTCGGAGAACCAAATGACTTCAATTGGCAATTATCAAAATCTCTACTTTAAATTAAACATAAAGTATTGTAAATGGAGAGAAAGTTATGTTATTAATTTGTTTTAGCTTTTCATTTCGGCCAACACCTTATTATTATCATTATTATTGATCCAACAATTTTCTTTTAATAATGATAATAATAATTAATTTGGTGGAAGTGAATCATGCTCCTGGTTATCAGGAAATTAAAACAACATCAACCAGACAAGAAAACCTAGGAACTGGAATGTAGTTGATGTCGTAGTTTCTGGGATAAAGTAATAATAGTTCTATTCTACCCCATTTCTGCTCTACCTTACTATTAATCACAACATCAATCATAGGTACATTTAATACTCTTAATATATATGGACACCCTCTTATTGTGAATCTGTCACACCTTTTTTTTTTTTTAAAAAAAATATTATTATATGATTTTGAGTTTTCGCTTCTTTAGTTTTTAAATTATATAATATATAATAAATTTTTTTTAAAAAAAGAGAAGCTATGAAAAAATAAAAGAGGGAAATGTATGAAAAAGTGACAGTTACTTAACCTCTTATTTATTTTAAAATTAAAATTAAAACAATTAGCATTCATTTTGATACTTGCGAGGCCCTCTAGTACTTTTAATTTCTGTTATCATCCTAAAAGCTTTAGTCTAGTCATAAACATAGTTATATTACCATCCTATTTTTTAAAAAATAATTAAATATAATTTGGCCTTTTATCAAATTAACTATTCAAGATTTAATATTAAACTTAACAATATGTTAACCTAAAATGATATATTATAGTTATCATACATTATTTACTCACATTTAGATTAGTGTCCAAATTAGTAGATTTTTAAATTTTGGACGTATATATGTTACATAAATTATATATGCTGACAATTTGTAAGAATCTAGAATAGAGGTGCAGCGAGATATAATTGTATAAATGCATTTAGAAAATGTATTTGCATAATATAAAAATTGATAGATAATTAGCTAGTGGTGTTAGGATCACATTAATTATCTGGAAAATACACTGCACAAAGAATTGTTTTTTTAATACCAACAGTTTATATATTTTACATAAAAGATAAATATAGTCTTGTATACAGATTTATTGTGATGACTTGCGGATTTAAATCTTTTAAAATAAAAAAGAGATAAAATTTTTTATATATAAAAAAATCTTCTTATACCTTTCTATTAATAATTTCGGCATTCTCACATACTTTAGCATCAGTGTGAGAGTTAGTTACTCCCTCTCCAATTTCCTCTTCTGCCCCTCTATTCTTTCTAGAATACGTCCTGGTTTTCTGGTCGATTGGGCCTGGCCCGGTCTCTTCATTATTATTTTGGAATATGTCTTTGAATGATTCCTTGAGCATCTGCAGATCCAAAAGGCAGCAAGAAAACATTGCGTAAAGGGCTTTTGATTTTGGGTTGCAAGAGAAAATTGGGAACAAGGTGAAGCGTAAGTACCTCAAAAATGGGTATTGACAGTGATACTACAACTCCAAGAATTTATAATGCAATAACAAGTTCAAAGCTTCTTGTTCCATTACTTTATTGTCTCAAATTTCTGAACTCTCTCTAGAGGATCGATCACCATAGGACATTTTACATAATCACAAAAGCATTATATCAAAGAAAATAACTTTACCATCCCTATACTGCATGAAACAAGAATGAACAGGGTAAAAACAAAAAAATATTCTATTCAAGATTATCATACTAGAATTAAGCCCCATATAAAACCACTTATTGATTATTTAATTTCATATTTTATTTTCTGTTCTTTTGTATGATTTTAAGTATATTTAATAGGTATTTTGTAGTCAATATATAGGATTATAAGTGAAATGTCAAAATTTATAAAATAAATTTTCAAAAATACTGTATTGGATTTAACTGCCACTAAAAAATGAAAATAAACGTGTCACATAGCAGTATTGATTTAAGTATATTTAATAGGTAGTTTATAGTGAATATGTAGTCAAAATGAAAATAACTGCCACTAAATACTATATTGGATTTAAGTATATTTAATAAGTAGTTTGTAGTCAATAGGTAAGTTTGCAACCGCCACTAATGTAACAGTTGTCACAAACTGCCACGAGCTTTGTGGCAATTGCTCCAATGATCAGGAAAAATCATCGTTAAATCATGGAGAGTTTAATGGCAATTTTCGTGACTGCCATTAAATGCTTTAGTGGTGGTTTAAATAGTCTAAACACCAAGAAAATCACCACAAAAAATTATTTTTTGTAATAGATTTCATTGGGGGTTTTGCATTGTCTTTTAAATATAATATAATATAATTATTTTTTAATAATAATTTAAATAATATTAAATTGTGAGATAAAATAAATTATAATTTAAAATTTTAAGAATAAAAATTGACTATAAACAAACTTAAGGATGAAATTGTAAATTAATATAAAGTTTGAAAATATAAAAGGTGTTTTTAACATTTTTCTAATGCAGCATCCAATTTCAAACACAAGCAATAAGTTCAATTTAAATTTGATACAATTATTTTAGTTGCTTAGAGGTAATTGTTACAGGTCGTTCCTTTAGCAGGTGTTCGCCCATGGTGGAGTAAGGAAGAGGATCATTACTCCTCATTCCTACTAACCCGGGGTAATATTGTGTTCATGACCAAAAGGAGTGGGGTGGCGTTGCTCAGTGCTAACACGTTCTTCTTTGTGGTTGTTAGTCGAGAATTGACAACAAGTTAGGCGATATTTAACATTATTAATTAAGAGTTAAACAATTATTTTTATAAGAAAAATTTGAAACTTGAAGGATTATTTTGACACATTTCACAATTAAAGGACCAATTTCAAACATTAATTGAAGATAAGGAACCAAAATATATTACTTTATCCTTAAAAAAGCAAATCAACTATTTTTAGGCTTAAATACACTTTTTTCTATTTACAACACAGGTATTTAGACTCTATTATCAAAGGCCTACTAATCTAATTCAAGGTTTAGTCACAGTTAAAATTCTTCATCTCTCTTTATCAGTGTGTTATGTGAAAATCAAACTCAAAACTCTTCTCACATACTCAGCCTCCATTACCAAGAAAGTCACACTTTTATTTCTTCTAATTCAATAAAAGTTTTAATTTAGCCTTTGTAGTTCAAAAATAAATAATAATGTAGCATATATGATAGCGGTTTACTTTGGATAAAATTTATAATATAAAATAATATTTAAATTGGAGTTATACAGGCTAGTATGACAAGATTTTATTGTTTAGATAACATTTTTTTATTTCAAAAATATCTTTTATACAATTTGAATTATAATGATGCGACGTAAGTGATGGAATCAGCTGCCAAAAGTAAAAAATGTTGACAATTGATTAATGTGCATAAAGATTTTGCATATTGGATATCATCTTTTGAAAAAACACTCGATATAATAAATTCATATTTTAAAACAATATTCTTTAAAATCAAATATTTCGTTATAATATCTCTTCGACCATCTCAATTGTAATGAAGGGAAAGTCATCTTCCATTTACCTCATTGATTTTGTTGCTCCATAGTCTGATTTAAAGGTTATCATTTTTGGCACAAAGCACCATAGGCTGCCTGTGAATGATGTAAGGCAAACAGCTGTCATGGATTTTCATACATATCCTGATATCCACACAAACTACATTGTTGTTTGGTGAATACTGAATAACAAAATTCCACATGCATGATTGTACCATCCTTACTCTAGGATCAAAAAGAGGTGTCCCACACACCTAACCCATAATTTCTTTCTTCTTCTTCTTCCACCATTTTTGTTTTTCCTGGGTCCATGCCATCTGGTGGAACCCTCTTCCTTGCTTGCTTAATCATACCCATCCATGCATAGTCTTTCATTCGGAACAGGTTTTTACAGATATGACCCTACACATGCTTGAGAAAATGTGCCTCACAAATTTAAAAAGAAAAAAGAAAGTCCCACAAAGAGAAACGGTTGGTAACCATATGCATAGCAGGAAGAGAAGAGAAACAACAAAAAGGAAAAGCTGAAATTTGAATTGTCTCTTTGGAGGCATTGTCTTTGCCTCTCACACACTTGCCTTTATTACATGCAACAACAGCATCTAGCATAATATGATAGCCTTCCCAATTATTTAGTCCCCCACATATATAATATAATATATATAACCAACCAAATAAAATTTAAATTTTAAACCCAAGAAAAAAAAAGTGAACCCAGTTTCAGAATCCCAAGAAACATGATCCACTTTTCCTCTTTTTCCCTTGCCTCTTGACCTATGTCTACTGTTGCTGCTTCTAAAATTCTCCATTTTTCACTTTTTCTTTTTCATTTTCTTCCACAGATTGTACATAAATAGACTCATTTTTCATCATTATAGACAACTGAGTCACACACTGTATGACTCTACCCCTTTTACTACAAGATGAGTGGGCTTCACTCCCTAGCTTATGCTAGCAGCCTCCATGGGTGTTCCCTAGGTTGGGATTTTCACAATCTTGAAGTTCTCAACACTGAAATGCCTTTAGGTACCACTTTTGTTTTTCCCTTTTATATTCT
Organism: Senna siamea; assembly: GCA_031216115.1. NCBI lineage: Eukaryota > Viridiplantae > Streptophyta > Magnoliopsida > Fabales > Fabaceae > Senna > Senna siamea. The sequence continues at coordinate 164,342 of CM062358.1, forward strand.
CCTGTTCTGGTCTAAAATATTGCTTCTTGGGCAACTCAATGCTTATAGGATCATTACAAATAGATACAATGATGGGTGATATTCAATATTATTATGCAGTAATGGGTGGGAATCATATTGCACCATGTTTCTCACGACTACACTCAGATTTCTCATCTGGGTATTTGGAAGATGCTGTTGTTGAATTCACTTCCAAACGTCGACGTTTGCTGCCTCATCATGATACAGATCATGAACAAAGCATGAGTCTCACTGATCTTGAAAAGGTGAAGATCTCATTTTTCCCTTTTATTTTTGTTTTCCAGTTTGAAATTCTACTCGTTCTTGAAATGATTCTGAATTGATGCATTATCACCAGAGCTTTTGGAATTTTAACCCAGTATGGCACCAGCCTGCTGAGAATTTCGATTGCATGAGCATGAATCAGATAGAAAGCAATAATGGTGGATTTTCAGGTATGTTTTCCTGAGCTTTCGTAAGGTTCATTGATTATGCATATCTGTACTGCTTCTTGTTAAATTCATGAGATGACCAATTAATTCCAGAACAGTAGTGTTGTTGTTGCATTCAAAGTATAAAGTGCTTTTACTGTAGTGAATCATATAGATGACCAAAAGCATTCTAAAGAAAAAGAAAAAGAAGAGAGAGAATGATTGGCGTATATGCTTTAATAGTAAAACTGCCTTCTTATTTACAGATGAGCAAATAAGCACAATATCCACGAGCAGAATCAGAGAGGAAGCAAACATTCTGTCAAAGACTAAAAGACAAGAAGAAGAGACAATAGTATCAGCATCTGAATCTCCTGATTCATCCTCATCTTCCTACAAAAACCCATTCACATCCACCGCTATCTCAGCTGCAGGTGTATATATATATATATATATATACACAAAAATACACACACAAACACACTCATGCAAAATCCATTTTATATATAGCGTATGAATATGTGTGTTTATATATGAATAGGGAGTAGGAGTATTGAGAAGAGGAGGACGGAAAGGGTGATAACAAGAGTGTTATATCCATTTGCTTTGGTGAAGCCAGGAGGGATCAGAGAAGGGGAAGTGACATTGAATGAGATCAATGAGAGGATACTGATGCCCCCCACAAGGCCAGTGAGGCATCCTGTAGGTGACTTTGCCTGTCGTCCATGCGTGTCTGCCAAGGGTCATGGCCTTTCAGGCAAAGCAGTGGTGGCACTTACTAGGATTCACACACAAGGAAGAAGAGGCACCATCACTATTATCAGAACTAAGGGCTGATTATATATCATGGCAGTTGAAGCAGCTTTTGGGGCTTTAAACATGGGAATAGATAGAGAGGGCTCCAACTTCAGAAGACTTGTGAATTTTTTTTTTTAAATAAAAACAAATATTTTTTGCCTTTCTACCAAAGAGAACTCGAGCCCTCAGTAGAAGAGCCCTTCAAATATTTGTTTGCTTTGTTTTTCATCAGACCTTGCAATTGTATAGATGGAAAGATATATATATATATATATATATATATATATATATATATATATATATATATGCCTGTTAATTTGTATTTAAAGGTGGAGCTGTTAATTTTTTTTGTTGTGTGTTTGTTATAGTTTTATTTAATTTTTAATTAAGTCTGTATATAATTTAAAATTTTATAATTAAATCTTTATAGTTTTAAAAAATTTAATTTTATATTAAATCTTTATAGTTTTAAAAAAAATTAATTTTATCCTAATTATCAAAATTTGGTATAATTATATTAAACTTTATTGACATGACTAACTATGTACTATTTTGATATTATAAATATACATAATTTAAATTAATTTATTTAACTTATTTAAAATAAATTTTATTTTATACTAAATATGTAAGTTAATTATTTATTTTTATTAATATAAGTTATACATATATATATTTAAAATGTTAAAATAGGATATGCTGACCAAATTAGTAAAATTTAATAGGATTATAAAAAAAATTTAACAATTGAAACTAAATTGAATATTTTTAAAATTCTAAAGACTTAATTATAAAAATTTAAATTATAATGACTCAATCAAAAGGATTAAAAAAATAATTTATCCTTTGAAAAGTTATTTGAGATGAGTTGATGAGAAAAGAGAGAGAACAAAAGTAAAACAAGAAATAATATAATGGAAAAGAAAAAAAAGAAAAAGAAAAAGAAAAGAAAAGATGGGTCTCTAGAGGATTAAGGATGGAGCCATTGTATAGGACTTTTGGTATGTGTATGACAAAGACACCGTAAGAATTATGGCGGTGGCACTCTTTATTCTGCAAAACCACTCTTTTTTATGGTAAAAAGAATTGCCATATTTAAAAACATATTTTGGTAAATTGAACAAAACCCTAATTTCATGCTTAACTTGCAACAAAATGCTCTTATATTCCACTAATTAATAATAATGCTTTCTATAAACAACTTCCCTTTTTTTATTGATCAACTGTAGCAATCATTCTGGAAAAGAAAAAAAAAAAGAAGAGACCGTACACAGTTATAGATTGAAAAAAAATATATGTAATGTTTGTAAAGCAAAAAATAAAAAAAAAATTGACCTTAACTCATTCAAAATAAATTATTTATTTACTTTTTTAAAATTTTTTTTTATTATCACACTTATACTTCACAAACTTTACACTACAAAATTTCTAGGAGAATTCTTTTCGAATATATGCTGCACTACTTTAATTACTAGCAATCTTGAAATTTTGTATCGCAGCCGCACACTAATATTGGTCTTATATTCTTCATGAGACAACTGACCGTTGAATAATGTTGGTCCAAATTTTCAATATATTAATTAATGTGATCATACTGTTTGACATTTGCCAATTTGACGTGACCTGAAGAGAAAAGGCTGCCATCAGAGTCAGATTTTCTTTCTTTTTTTTTTTTTATAAAAAGAAAAACAAAGTATGAAGTAATACTTTATGAGTTTGATAGATTTATCATTTAATTATGCACTCCTTCTACTTATTCATTAATATATGGTTTATTCTAGAGTAATATTTATTTTCCTCAAAAAAGGATAGGTGGTTTAATTATTTGATAGTTAAATTTTATTAATATACGCGATTTAGTTTCTGAGAATTAATTTTAATACTACATGTTAATACCTCATCAAATGATCAATTTTTTTCAGTATTCACATGGTTCTAAACACTTAATATTAATATTATTTATATTTTATCACATAATATAATATTTTTTAGATACAATTTTTAAGAATTTTAAATTGGAAATACAAAAAGAAAGCAAGTAAAATGACTAAACTAATAAATCTCATTTAAATAATAATTTCACAACATATATACCTATGTAAATTTATATTTTATTTCATATATTTATATTATATTTGTTATTATTTTTATAAAATATATATTATATAATATAAAATATTAAATAAATATATGATATAAAAAAAGAAAGAAAATAAATATTGAAAAAGATTGAAAAAAATTAAAGATTTAAATAATGTTTTATTATTTAATTTATTATTTTAAAATATAATAATAATTATTTTATAAAAATAATATGAATTTTGATGTAGACTAAATATCTAATATAAATATATAATTTTAAAAAATCATACAAAAAGCACTTTAATTTTCATTATCCAAATCCCGTACGGCATGTTGTCATAATTATTGGTCGGCGGTAATGATGTGTCCTATTTCCATTCCTCACCTCACGTAAGTATCGGGATTAGATCTGTACGGTAGTCTTACAAAATAAATATAAAGAAAGAAATAGATTTTAATTTTTTATAAATTTTAGTTTTTTAATTTTTTTATTTAATTACAGCGAATTTAACAAGTGTGAGAATTTAACCATAGAATAAAGTATAAACCTATTGAGCTTTGCCACATAATATATCAATTACAATTACGCTGGCGTGAAGCACCATTGTTGGCGGTTTTACGTTCTTACTCTGCTCTCTTTCGCACTTTCTCATTGCTCTCACTCACACGCCAAACCATCCTTTGCGCTCGTCTACGCGTTGGAGTTTGGAAATTAAAATTTAAATATTTCTTTCTACTTGACTAAGTAAACTATAGATTTTTCAGTTCTACAATTTTTTATAAAATTTATTAAACTATAAATATTCAAATATTATTTTTTTTAAATGTAAAAGTATAATATTATTTTAGGCGATCTCATTCAACTTTGTCTTAGAAAAATGAAAATAAAGAATTATATATATATAATTCATTAGATTCTTATGTTGATATAATGACCAGAAAGAAATAAAAGTGATTTTATTTTAGATATTTCTTAATATTAAAAACTTTTATTCACTCTGGATACATAAAATTTTTGGGTCCGTTTAAAATTTATTTTTAAGAATAATTTTATCATTTTTAAAAACAAGAAAAAATGAGTTTAAACTTTTGTTTTCAACTGAAAATTGAAAAATAAAATATATGTTTTGGCAATAGAAAATATAAAAGAAATAAAAGAAGTTTTTGAAATTTTTATTTTTAAAATAATAAAAAATTATCTTCATTAATGGTAAATATACAAATATAAAAATTCTTAAAACTATTTTTATAAACTATTTTTACAAAATATAAAAAATATAAAAAAAATAATCAGCCCTTTTTTTTTTCTTATTTTTCCAATATACTATCATGATATTTGCTTTAAAATTTTAAATTTCTAGGAAATATTTATGTAAATATAAATAAACAATCACATAATTAATTAATTGTTATTGTGCATAACTTGTTAAATAAAGTAATATTATAAATAATTAATTGAGTAACTTATATTAACTTCGGTTTGGCGAAATTATATTTATATACTATCATTTTAATTTAAAAAATTATATTTGGTACTCTTGAAGTTTTTGATACAATATTACATAAACTATCATTCTAATTTTTTTGTTAATAAAGTAATTACATAATATATGATCATTTCAAGTCAAAGCAATAAAATTATTTATTTATTTTATTGTAATATTAAAAAATTTATAGTGAGACTTAATATAAAGTTGAAAATTGATTTAATTAAAGATTAAGAGAAATAGGTATAATTTAGTTTAAAGAATTTAACTTTGTAAAAAGTTGAAAATTTCAGAGTTTTTACAACTAAGACACTGTCCGTACGCACGTAGTAGCAGAGAGACATCGGACAAATGCAATATGTAAATTTTCATGAAGTGTTGAAGGGGAAGAATTAAAATATATAGAGGCCGCAAAGGGTTTACGCTTACGCATGCTGGCGTGAGTGAATAATTGGCTAGCTCCCACGTGCGGGCATTAGATCTGAATCTGGCGGCTGAAAAAATGTTTGTAAAAAAACAGAGGTTTAGGTTTTTTTGAAGTGAAGTGATACGTGCGGGTGCGGCGATTCCAAACAAACATAGGTGGGAAGGCGCCATTGAAATTGAAGTAAATTAGTACTTTGGAGATGGAAGATAGTGAAAATTAAAATGGGGAAATATTAGAACAGGCATAGTAATCCATTAAATTGACCATGTTGAGATTAACAAGTAAGGAAAGAAAACAAGATTGACATTCCATTTAGTGACATGGTATACATATTACATGATTGAATGAATAGAATGCGTGGAATTGGAAGGACGTGGATGAGATATATATATCTATATAATGAATACAACAAACACAGTAAGATTAAGATGGAATATATGGAACTGACTCTAATTAATTAAGTAATGAGAGTTCCACTTGGCCGGTGCATTATTACGACGGTAGCTCCGGCAGCCTCTCCTGCAACTGCGATAATTGACATTACCAATTTTCCACCAGTCACCAGTCACCAGTCACCACCCCTGTATACCATAGATGGAAATTAAAGAAGGATCATCAGAGAATTTATGGTGAGTAGAAATGTATGAGTGAGTGGTCAGAGACTCAGAGAGACGAAACCGGAAAAACCGAAGAAGAACAAGAAGTTTTAGGTGTGGATGAAGATGGAGGATGTCGATGTTGGTGATGGTGACGGGGGAAACAGAGGGCACAGGGAAACATCATTCTGAGGATTCTCTTGAGAACCTGACCTCGTTTCGGGATCAAACGCGGTGCTGCGGTGGTTTCCGGTGGTGGTAGGCGGCGGCGGTTGGCGGGAGGAGCAGCTGCCATGTTGATAACTGCCTGACTAGTGGGATTAGTTGGAGAGAGAGATAGAGAGAGAGAGAATAATGAGATGGAGGGAGTAGTGCCGACGAGGAAGTGATATTCAAGTGTAGAGACCGCGTAAAGCCGAGTGAGAAGCGCGTGAAAGATGGTGAGAGGAGGGGTTTTGGGTAATTTGATGGCATATATAGGAGTAGAGAAGCTAGACCCATTCTAACTCGTGAGTTTAAGTGATCAAACCACCGTTTTGTTTTCCTCACTATAACTCTCTCCTCCTTTACTTTTTCTTTTTTAATTTGGGGTTCCTAGCTACCTACCTCTAGGTGCTATTGGTAGCCTCTCTTCTCGGTCTTCGTTTGCCTTCACTGGCCATGACCATGCATGAGCATGAGCATGAGCCTCGATCAACCATGGTTAATTTCAATGGGTCCTTCGGGTCAGGTCCACCCCATGGGCTCTGCTGCACCAGTCATGAGCCTTGACTGAGCATGAGCATGAGCGTTGATCAACCATGGTTAATTTGAATGGGTCCTTCGGGTCGGATCCACCCCATGGGCTCTGCTGCACCAGTCATGAGCCTTGACTGAGCATGAGCATGAGCATGAGCGTTGATCAACCATGGTTAATTTGAATGGGTCCTTCGGGTCGGATCCACCCCATGTTTAATTTAATTTTTGCTCATATACATATATATATGTAGTAAAAATTTGGCATGCGTTTATGTCATTTTTTTAGGTTTTGAAATATTATATAAAATATTATATTATATTTTAAAATAATAAATTAAATAATAAAAATTTATAACTTTTTATTATTTTTATTATTTATATCTTTATATTTTATATTTTATATTTTATAATATATAATATATAATATATAATTTTAAAGACTCACCAAAAGACTTTAAAATTATATATAATGATTAGCAAATGTCTGACTTCTATCTAAATTAGTTTATTTTTAATTTTAATTAATTAAAAATAAAGCTTCCTAATATAACATACTTAATTACTCTATGTGCATCATACATTAATATAACACACAATACTTTTAACTAAACTACGTATGTATGTATAGATGACTAACTCAACACGCGTTTGCTTTGTTTTGATTTACGAAGGAAATTAAATGGTGGGTACTGTGGCTACATTATTGATGTTTATGAAGGATAAGCATTAGGAATTGGGTAGCAAAAAGGAATCCTGCAACGTGTTTGAAAGTTGAAACAGTCACGTACGGTAACTACTATTTTTTTTTAATAAAAATTAATATTACTACGTGACGCCAATCGAGAGTAATGATTTCTTTAGATGTTTGGGGAAAGGGGATTGTTGTGGATAACCAAAAAACCTTTAGTCAATCCCATCTGGCTCTGCAAACTTCGACTTTCGTTGGTCCCTCATGTCGCTATGCCCCATTCATTTATGTATCAATACTTTTGTCATAATCTTGGAAATTTTAATATTGTACACATAGTTATAATATTCTTATCGAAGCAACAACAAATATTAACTTATGTTTTAGGACACAAATTATGGCCACTAAGTATGGTTCCTTATAATTTCCATTTTCTTTCATAATTTGCTACATATATTTGAATTTTTTTTATTGAATTTACCTCCCTATAATTATGAGTGTAGAACTTCTCCGTGGTTTATTTTAATTACACTTAATTAACTTGTGACATTTTTATCCAAATTTTAATCAAAATAATCATGTAAGAATAACTTATAATTAGTTTGCATCTCTGTGTACACATTACATATTTTCATAAACTTTTTAACTACAATTATTCTTTTAATGTGTTCTTTTTATTCTGAATCCACTTATAATGTTAAATTATTGAATAGTTAAATGATAATTTTTATAAAAAAGTTTAAATAATAATTTTTAAATTACAATGATACAAACTAATTTTAACAAACTTTTATATGGCTAATAATTTTATGTTAAAATGTACAATTAAAATTCTCATATAGTTTAAGTCATACACATATAATTCTTTTATACAAACGTGACATAAAATTTCATATACTCTTAAATTATTGCAAACAGCTAATTCCTTGTGTTTTTCTATCCAAATATTTAACGGAAATGACACATCAATTTAAAAATTGCCAAGTTGAATTGAAGAAACAAAATATGCTAGGGGAATTTTGGTCTACTCACACCAAAAAAATAACTCACCCTCACTTTTTCGCCATTGGCATCGTGGAAGCCCCCACCTCAGTCTCAACCATCGCGACCGTGACCGGAATGGAAGACCAGAGAAAGAGGAGTCAAAACAAGAACAAGCTAAGGGGTGAGGCGTGTTAAGAAGAGGAGATGCTTTGGGTTAAGCTTCCTTAAACTGGCCATTCTATGCAATATTGGGCAGTTAGGCACGTACAACACAAACATCTTCCAACATCTCCTTCCTAATTTCATTACTTTTCTCTCTCTTACTTGCTTACTCCCTCCTAGCTCGTACCTACCTTCGGTCTCCTTCTCTTCTCAAATCACAACTCCCAACCTCTGTGTCGAATTCAAGCTCATCTGCGGTGGTGGTGAAGGAGAGATCGGCGAAGGACGAAGGGGAGGGAAGCAGAGGAATATCGAAGAAGCGGCGAAGCAATAAGATATTCAGGTTCAATGTGATTATATTCATGACAAGCCAGTGGATAGTGAGGGTGAGGGTGAGGGTGAGGGTGAGGTGAGAGATGAAATATCAAAAATTGGCTTCCATCCATATTAGTTAAATATCTTAGTTGGTTTTGTAATTGTTGATCTGTCATTGCTGTTAAATACTGGGATGAAAAAATTAACAGAATAAATTATTTATAATAATTTAAAAATTTATGGGATCATGTGTTATACTTAAAAGTATAACACAATTATGTGTACGTAATTTAAAATATAAATTTTTTGTGTGTATTTTAACCATAATTTTATTACATTTTAGATAGAAAGATAATACAAAATAATTAAATAAGACTTAACATGGCAATATCTATATGTAGTTTAATCCAAGATATTGGGTTCACTTGATTATTGATTCCTCTATATGAAATTTGGATTGGTCATGTTTTCCAGATAAAAATAATTTAAATACAACTTTTGTATATGTATTATCAAATTTTAATCAACGAATGACATGAAGTGTTTAAAATTTATACAATTTATTTTTTATAATTTATTTTTAAAATTTTTAGATAATTTATTTTAATTAAAAAATTTAATAATAAAAATGTAAATAATTATATATAAATTTAGTCTTTTCCAAAATACCTTTTACCTTCTATGTTCTTTCCAGGCTTGTAGCATTCCGACGTCATCCAATTCAGATTAGGGAAGGGGAAGAAAACAAGTGATGTGTCTGTTAATTTTAATTATTTCAATATTTTTTTAGTAGTTTAGGAGGAATTTGTTATAAATATAAAAGTTTAAATGAATGATGTGATATTTAAATATAATTTGTCGAGGTAAAGTATATTTTTTCTTACTTATTTATGGATTTGAAAAGTTTACATAATCTATATTTAAGTGAACTCAAATTTACAAAGACTTTTTTCTTCAATTTTTAGTCTTATAATTAATGGAAGTAATGCACTCAATTCACAAACTTAATTTTTTTTTAGAAAATTAAAAAATATTATCTTTAATAATTTAAAAATAAATGTGGCGGATGAAGATCACAAATAATATAGTAGTAGGAATATTAATTTTTATAAGGAAAATAAAAAATACGTGTATTGAAATATATGGTTTATTGAGTTTATTTATTAATTTGAGAAATGGACATATAAAAATTAAAAAAAAAAATTAAAGGTATATTTACTATTTTGACAAAAAAAAAAGAGATAATATGCTATCATATTTTTTAAAGGAAAGTAATACTTAAAAAATGCATGATTATCTTATTAATTACGCATTAAATTAAAAAGTATATTTAAAACTTCAACAACAATTTTAGTGTTCATATTATAAGAGCATAACTTTTGCAAAAACATGAATCATAAATAAAAAGAAAAAACAAGTTAAAAATGAAATGAGGTAGAAGTAAAGAAGATTTAAATTATTTCCCAAAACAATTTGTTTTTATAAAAAAACATAGAGGTAACTTCATTGCTATTTTTTATATTAATATATAATTGCTCATTGACCTCATAAATCTACCGGTTCTCTTTCTTATCTGAGAGGAGTGAGGGGAGGGGGTAAGTGCATCGTGAAATGGAGAGGTCTTCTTCGATGTGTCTCGTTCTAGCGATTTTGATCGCCTGCTATGGAATTCAGGTGAGATCTGACGCCTCCGATCATCGTTACAAGGATGGAGAATCCGTTCCTCTTTACGCCAACAAAGTCGGTCCATTTCACAACCCAAGGTATTTATCCAAATTTCCTTTCTTCTCATCATTTTCATATTTGAATTTTTTTGTGCTTTCTTGGTTTCATGGATCTGGGGTTGGATCTGACTCGCTGAGGTTTAATTAATCAAGGCCTTGTTTGGATGCACTCCTTTTGTGGCTTGTTCTGTATTTTGATGAGAAAAATATAATTGGGAAGCAGAGTTGTGTTTTCTGGGTGGTGAATCAATTATGTAGTTAAACATGTCGTTAATATTGTTCGAGAAGCTGGTTTATTGAGCGCCTTCGATTACTGTTATTGGAACGTTTTAGTTGGTGGGTTATGTTCAAAATCTGATATTTATTTCCTTTTTTGAAATTCATATGACGTCCTAGTTATTTTGTTTTGCATATTATTAGTATGACATAGGGACATAATAAGTACGTACGAGGTTTGTTATAATTCCGTTTTCATAGTTTGGCAGGAGTAATGAAGCAGGGTATAATGCTATAATCATCCTTTTTTTCTTTTTTGTTTGATTCCAGTGAAACGTATCGATATTTTGATCTGCCCTTCTGCTCAACAGGTCAGTATCTTAATTCAAGCTTCCATCTTTGTGGATTCTGACCTACATAATACGTTTATTTACTTTATTCGTGTTCATTTCTCTGTTTTATATATAAACTGATAAGAATGCTTAAGCCTTGAAGAAAATTATGTTACAAATGGAGAGACCGCTGACTTGTTTTTCTAATCTATTCAAACAACTCGCTACAGTTTTTTTTCTCTCTGTTTTAATGCAAGTGCAATGTTGGAACCATCTGTACAAAGAAAATTATGCTTTTTAGCTTTCTTAATTTGTTTCCCTACTTGTAAATAATTATAATGAGGGGGTTCTTAATTTATTTTATTTCAAAATGAATGAGTTCTTCTACATGTCAGGTCATGAGAAAGAGAAGAGCGAAGCTCTTGGTGAGGTCTTGAATGGAGATCGCCTAGTGAGTGCTCCTTATGCACTTGATTTCAAAAAGGAGAAAGACTCTGAGGTTGTATGCCGGAAGAAGCTCACAAAGGAGGATATTGCTCGGTTCCGAGAAGCAGTGAAAAAGGACTATTACTTCCAAATGTATTATGATGACCTGCCAATTTGGGGATTTATTGGGAAAGTTGACAAAGAAAACAAAGCTGATCCTAGCGAGTACAAGTATTTCCTTTACAAGCACATTCAGTTTGATGTTCTTTACAACAAAGATCGTGTGATTGAAATCAGTGCCCGGATGGATCCTCATTCTGTGGTAGATCTGACTGAGGACAAGGATGTTGATGCTGAGTTCATGTACACTGTAAAATGGAAGGAAACTGATACTCCTTTTGAGAAGAGAATGGAAAAGTACTCTCAGTCTTCTTCTTTGCCTCATCACTTAGAGATTCATTGGTTCTCAATCATAAACTCCTGTGTAACAGTTCTTCTTTTGACTGGTTTTTTGGCAACCATTCTTATGCGAGTCTTGAAGAATGATTTCATGAAGTAAGAGTTACTTGTACATGTAACACCGATGTTGATCTAATTCACCTACAGCATCATTTTGTTGTTCTTATTATTGTTATTTGCTGCAATGTCCCCAGATATGCACAAGATGAGGAAGCAGTTGATGATCAAGAGGAGACGGGATGGAAGTACATTCATGGTGATGTTTTCCGGTTTCCAAAGCACAAATCTCTGTTTGCTGCAGCACTTGGTTCCGGTACTCAATTATTCACTCTGTAAGTATCTTCTTCTGTTGCCTCCCCGCTCTCTCTCTCTCTTACGTTGAATTATACACTTTCCTAGATGTCATCTTCTATTATCGTAATCTTGTATGCTTGTGCAGCACGGTCTTCATCTTTATGCTTGCATTGGTTGGTGTATTTTATCCATATAACCGAGGAGCTTTGTTTACTGCACTGGTGGTTATATATGCTCTCACGTCAGGCATTGCTGGCTTCACTGCTACTTCCTTCTATATTCAACTTGAAGGGACCAATTGGGTACATATAGATTTCTTTCATTGTTTGTTGCTCTGATGTTGGTGACTGCTATTGTAAAGCTTGTGAAATTAAATGGCTTATACATTTTTTTGTTCCCTTATTTGATAGGTGAGAAACCTACTGCTGACAGGATGCCTCTTTTGTGGGCCTCTGTTCCTCATGTTCTGCTTCCTTAACACAGTTGCAATAGCTTATAGTGCAACTGCAGCACTTCCTTTTGGCACAATTCTGGTGATTGTCCTCATATGGTCATTGGTAACATCACCATTACTTGTTCTGGGTGGTATTGCAGGTAAAAATAGCAAATCTGAATTTCAAGCACCTTGCCGCACTACAAAGTATCCCCGGGAAGTTCCTCCGCTGCCTTGGTACAGGAGTACTCTTCCCCAGATGGCAATGGCTGGATTTCTTCCTTTCAGTGCCATTTACATAGAGCTGTACTACATTTTTGCTAGTGTTTGGGGCCACAGGATTTATACCATCTACAGCATACTTTTCATTGTCTTTATTATTCTGTTGATTGTCACTGCTTTCATCACTGTGGCTTTGACTTACTTTCAACTTGCTGCTGAAGATCATGAATGGTGGTGGAGGTATGTAACATATTTTGCATTACCTTCTACTTTAATAGAGAGTTGGCATAACTTACGTATCAATTTTTACAACATATGACGTTGTATACACTTGAGTCAGTAGCTTTAGAATACTTCTGATATGATCTGTGACTCTGTAGTTTAGGTTGAAAGAAATGGTGAAAAGCTAGAAATAAAAGAGGGGAAAAAAGATTAAAGACATGTGTACTTGAAGAAGGAATCTTCCTTATGCAATTTAGGTTGCATTGAGTTGCAGATATTTGTGTCTTAAATATTTGCACTGTTGAATTATGTGAATTGATTTGGAATCATGGATTCTTAGGCCATTGAATGTTTGGTTTTGACCAAAGCTTTTGGTTATGTCATTCTAGCCCACTATATCAATTTGTTTTGCTCCTTTAATTGATGAGCTCCAAAACCCTGGTACAAGAACACTTGCAGCTTTTCATTTCAGTGGGCCAACCAAGGCATTTTTTTTTAATAACAAATTTGCCGAAATTTTAACCAATAATGATTGGTTTTTTTTTTCTGTACTTTTGAACCATTATATTTAAGTGTTAAATACTCTGAATCCTTTAAGGTTTAGATGCACTTTAAATTCTTGCATCCTGTTATTTATATTGTTTTGTGCTACAATAGGTCTTTCCTCTGTGGTGGATCAACTGGCTTATTTATCTATGGTTACTGCTTGTATTACTACTATGCACGATCGGATATGTCTGGCTTTATGCAAACTTCGTTCTTCTTTGGATACATGGCCTGCATCTGCTATGGCTTCTTTCTCATGCTTGGAACTGTTGGTTTCCGTGCCTCCCTGCTCTTTGTGCGTCATATATACAAGTCCATCAAGTGTGAGTAGCTGGTTGGTTGAACTTTCTGGTAAATTCATCCTTGTTCTCTGTTGCTTCAAGAGAAAAAAGTCGTCTAGGATTCTTTTTTTCGTTTTTTGTCCTTTTTCACGTCAGCTAGGTTATGTAGTGTACCTGAAAACAAAGGAAGCCTTGACTCCTTCCCTGGAATTGGTATTGTGATACTTGATGCTCAGTTGCATAGGTTTGGGGAAGATTTTGGGAACCATGGGGATTTATTTAATCTTTGATTGCTGTAGTAACTGAAATTTATTTGATGTAGCTTGTATCAGTAAATTAACCTCTTCTGTCTCCTCTCTATGGATGATTTTAATATAATCAAGGTCTGACCCAGTTATATCACCTTGTATGATCTTTTGTTAATAATGTGGAAATATGTTCTCGTTTGATAATTGAAAGTCCTGACGAGAGCAAGTTTCGAGGGCTTGCTGTGCCCGAGGAGTTCAAATTTGATAAAAAGAATAGGGAAGGAGTGGAAAGATTTTTAGGTATATGTTGGTTCACTAAAAATTGATTAAGTCATTTAATTATGAATAAATATGTTAGTTGGGTTTTGTTGTAAAATATGTCAACATATATATTTGCTGGGCTCTTTATAACTAAATTGGTTTACATATCTTTTGCAAACTGGGCTCACTTAAATAATATTTTTTTATTAGAGTTTTATTGAATATTTTGATATATGGGCGTTGTTCTCTGTAAAAGCTTCGTTTATCTTATTTATAAGGTACAGGTCCATTCAATATTTTCTGAAGTTAAGACCACGAAGATTTAATTGTTACTAAAATAAATAATTAGAATAACATTATATTGACTAAGTCAGGGGTCTTATTGTTATTCTTGTATCCTACTGGTTCATTACAGAGAGCTGTTCTTCCAACACTCCCATCATATGTTGTCTTTCACTTTGTTGCATTGTGTTTTTACAGTTAAGAGTTTCACCTGGCCAAGCCTTTTTTTTTTTTTTTTTTGCCTTTATATCAAAATTAAAGATTAACTTCAGAGATTATAATTTATTTCACTCTTACTGGAAAAAATTATTGCGAATGATTGAATCCCATTTCTTTTCTGCAATTGAATAAGTGAAAATTAAAGGGGAAAACAATGAGCAAAATAAAGTAATTACCTTATTTAAATAACATCTCTCGACATCTGGATAGTACGACAACTGATAATATAATGGAAGTTTTAGAGGAAAAAGTTTTCTTAAATAAGGATAATAGAAGTGATAATGTAATTACCAATTTTTTTTTTTTTTTTGATAAAACTTACTCTATCAAAAATATTTTTTAGGTAAAATATTTTCAACAATCTTAAAAGACTCTTATAATCTCTCCACCTGAAACTTTCACCCTCACCAAATATTTCATACAAACTTCAAGCCGGGATGGCCTATAAATTTAAAACAAAGCAAACTAAACTCCAAACTTTAACCAATCAACATAACTCTTCTAATGCATTCAGTAGAAACAAAAGCTTCATTAAATTCATCATCTCAGGCTCAGACAACGCATTTCACGACGTTATTTAACGAAGTTAAGAAGAGAAAGAAAAGTAACAGACCAAATTTAGCATGAAGACAATAAAAGAAAACTAGGCTTAGAACTCAGACTGAGAAGCCCCGCTCAAAAGTTTAGAGATGAAGTCATCAATATTTCTATCAGAACTTCCACCTTCACTCACTGCCTCCTTAGCACACTTCTTCAACTTCATTATATTCTTCTTTATTTCCCTTCCTTTCTCCTCATACATCAATTCCCTCAAACATCTTTCAATTTCTTCCTTCCTACACACACCCTCCTCATCCTCCGTGGCCTTAATTCCCGCTTTCCAAACCTTCTCAACAAAACAGGAATTGGGTATTTGGTCAACGAACTTAGGCATTCCCAACATTGGAACTTCAAAGACTACGGCCTCCGTAAGGGAATTGGCCCCACAATGGGTAATGGTGTACCCTACCGCAGGGTGAGACAGCACCTGCAACTGAGGACACCAAGTCACAAATATTCCCTTCTCTGATGTCTCCTCAATGAAGTTCGATGGAAGATATGGCTTTTCAATTTCCTTCAGCACCCACAAGAAGTTGCAGCTTAGATTCTTCAGTGCCATTGCCATTTCCTTCGTCTGTTTTGTATTTAGGTCAGTGACACTCCCAAATGCAACATAAACCACAGAGTTGGGTTCCTTGGTGTTTAGCCATTGCAGGCATGTCTTGCTGTCTGGCTTATTCATATTGAAACCATAGTCTACGTTGTCTTCCATTCTGTTGTCTAGGTAAGCTGATGGCACTGTTGGACCTATTGTTGCAATGCTGGGGCAGATGTTCTTCGTCCATGCCAATACCTGCTTATTCACCAATGTTTAGGTTTAATGTTTGGTAATGTTTAAATTCATATGGAGTATTCATGAGCAAATTTGTTCCCTAGGTGTCTAGTGATTGTAAGTAAAAGAGGGAGGAGACAAACAAGTGACAAATAAGAAAGTCTTGATGATATGCATACAGAAAAGTGCAAAAAGAAGTTTTAATTTGTTCAAAATTCAAAGACAGGGCCCTGCAAATGTTAAAATCTGAAAAGAAAGCCTGAGGGATATATGTCACTGCTTTTGACATATTGTCAAACATAAAGGGGAATGCTTTACAGCCTGTTGGGTCCTTCTATTTTCGTAGGCTTTTTATCTAATCTGTTTTAAAAGTTCCACACATATTAAGGAAAAATGCAAAATAGTCTCTTAAATTTAGGATCACTTGCAAATAGATCCCAAATTTTTAAAATTAGCAATTAGGCCGTTAAACTTTCACATTTTAGCAAATATGTCCTTTTGTTACTTTAGACTTCTTACATATTAAGATAAATATATTTGAATTGTAGTTTTTGTGCAGAGGTTTTCGAGATCCCAATTGACATATAGAGAATTTGAGGTAATAAATGAATTAAAGCTGTTAGAAGAATATTAGAGAAGAAGATCTATTTGCTAAAATTGGAAAGTTTTTAATTGTTAGTTTTAGAAGTTGAAGGGACTATTTTCTAAATAATCCAAAATTCAAGGAATATTTTTTACATTTTTCCTGTATATTATAAGTTGAAGTTATCAAGTTAGACAAATTTTAACAGTGATGTATTTGACAGCAAGATCTAATTATAAATAATAACAAATTATAAAGACCAAATTCTAAATTAACAACAATAAAAAAATATGAGACTGATTTAAAAATTGAGTAAAATTACAAAAAATGAACTTCGTACTTACCCCATGTTCCATGGCATCAAAGGTGTGAGAAAACATGCAGTCTACTCTGCCAAAGTTATCAAACTTGGTTAACACTTGTCTAAGAACAGGAGAAATCTTATGTAATCCTTCACCTTCTATAGCTGCTGAAACTCCTGTGTTTTAGAAATGAGGTATCTCCAATGGTGGCATCACCAATTCCTCCCTTTTCACCTTCAGATTCAGCATGTAATAAGCTGCAATAGAACCCAGTGTTTGAGCAAGAAATGCTGCACTCTGAATTCCCATCTCCTTTGCAATATCCAATCCCCATTCAACATCAGAATCATACACAAACCATTCAACCATCTGACTTGTTGTCTAGGCTCTTCCTGATGAGATCAAGTAATGTCTTTGTGGTGCTCTTTTTGGAACCTTTGGAGAAAGCCCAGAAGCCCACCTGGGCCTGTGAGCCCGCCCTCTTTGATGTCATCATAGGTTGATAAAACAGAGATGTGGGGAGTCCCAGTTTGGATGGATCTTGTTGCTGAAAGTGAGGTTGCGAAGGTGACTTTGATGCCTTTCCATGCTAAACGCCTTGCAAAATGTAGCATTGGAGTTATGTGGCCATACCCAGGAAAGCCCAGCCTCACTATGTGAGCTTTCTCCTCATTCTTCTGTTGTGTTAACATTTTCCATCTCAACTTCAATCTGCAACTCCTTTTTTTTATTAGAATAGGAGCAGGTTAAATAGAAACAGAATAAATAGACAAAATAAGACATCTTCGCATCATCTAAATATTTAATATGATAAAAAATTAAAATATTTCTATTTAATTTATATTTCTATGAATTTATATTTAAAATTCTTAAGTCAATACTTATTATGTATTACTCAATCACAGCTACTCAAATAATTATTAGGTGATAAGAAATTTTTTTAAAAAAATAATGTTCACAAAATTTTAGATAATTTTAAAAAAAATCTAAATCTTACCCATTAATAAAGAGAGCTTTACCCCACATTGGCATATGACATAATAATATTAACAAAATATGATTATGCCTTTAATAATTTATTATTGAAAGAAATAGTATACTTCATAGTTTAAAATTTTTGATCTCGAGTATCATACACTAAAAACATTTAAAAAAGTACATTAACTAGTAAAATATAAAATATTAATTATGTACTTAATTTAATTAATAATTAATATACCAAAAAAAATTAAAAGTGATCATCTTTAATATATGTTAAAATAGTTAAAATTTAAATATGATTATATTTTTAATAGTTTATTATTATAATCTCATAATTTAAATATATAACTTTATTTTATAATTAACTTTTAATAAAAAAATATAAAATATTATTCCGAAAGCACGAGTCCCCCGGGTCATTTTTAAACTGTAATTTTTTTAAAATGACCACGTTTCTCACCCTTGCTATTATTGAAGTATGGGAGCCGTCGGCACGCAAATTGAAAATAAGAAATTTTGAAAATATAATATTAGAAATATTATATTTTTATGTTTGATATACGAATTTTAAAGGAAATGTTGTATTTTTTGTCAAAATTTTTTATATTTAAAAGTTTATTAGATTTTAAATAATTTAGTTTGAGTTAATATTTTATAACAGAGATAAAATTCTTTTAATAAAAATTTTATCATATATAAAACTCAAATTTAAGATTTTATTTAAAAAAAATAAAGTACTTATTACCTAACTAATCAAGTAAAAAATTATACTTTTAAGAATTAAATATTTCTACATTAATTTTTTAATAACTGAAAAATCTAAATTATCTACCTTTTTATTTTTAAAATTATAATTATAATTATAATTTATCTTTTATATTTTACTATTTTCATTACATATATATATATATATATATATATATATATGTGCGCACGCGTGTTTAAATCTTGATGTATACTATTTTTTTATAAAATAATTTAGAAAATAAATATAATCCCAACAAAAAATATATTTATATTATAATATCTTTGTAGTCTTTTAGCTATTAGTTTCATAAAATGTATATAATATAATATAAAATTTAAAATAAAATATGTGATGGGAAGAAGAGAGAAAAAAAAGTAAAAAATTAAAAAAGTAATATAAAATTAAATGAATACTCATTATTTAATATTTTATTTTAAAATTTAATATTATTATTTTATAATATATTTTATAAATTTAAAAAAAAACTTACACTTTTATACAGGCTAAACTATAATGTATATTATTTAATTTTAAAATTTATATTATTATTTTCCTTCTCAAAATATTCTTTTTATTTTATATAATATAATATATATCATTTTAAAAATTAATAAATAAATAACTTAAAGTCATTATATAATTGAATTAATGACTCAAACTATATATTTTAAAAATATATTCAACATGAATCTTTTCATCAATTTATCAATTTTGTCATTAATTTAATTATTATAGCAATTCTCTCTCTCTCTCTCTATATATATATATAATTTTTTGGCAAGGAAGATGAGAAATAGTTATTTTCGTTATATTTTAAAAATTAATTTTATTATTTAAAAAATAAGATTTTATGTTGATAATTAAGATTTGATAAGTAAGGGTGGCAAATGGTTAGTTATTGTTGGGTTCAGATTGGGTCAACAATAGTTAATTAGAGTTAGACTCAACCCACCCACTTTATCTTTTTTGTGGGGATGTATGTCTATACGTGCATACTCTAATTTATATATAATATTTTATTGTGTGTACGTATATACACTAATTTTTTTTACATATATCTATACTTACATCTACATTATAATGACTTTAAGTTATTTATTTATTAATTTTTAAAATGATATATATTATATTATATAAAATAAAAAGGATATTTTGAGAAAGAAGAAAAGAAATATTTTGTTAGTTATATTTTGCTTATTACTTTTTTTCTATTTTTGATTTGATTTTTCATGTTGAGTTTATTTATTTTGTTGATTGACGTATAAGTATTTGATCTGTTTTTAATTTGATTTTGCTTGTTTTTATTGATTATATATCTTATTTTAACTTTGTTTATGTAGTTAAACTTCATATTAGATTAGTAATTGTTTTTATTTTACCTCTACTTATTTTTCTTGTTTAACTTAAATTCATTTGAGTGAATTGTTGTTACCTGAATTTAGATACTAAAGGAAGAACAAAATTTGTTAAAATAAATTATACTTCTCTTCTTTGAAAGATGTCAAAATTATATTATCTTTTTTTTTTATTTTAAAAACTTACACTCATCTCTTTTAAAAGATTAAAAAGCTTATAATTTCACTAATTTCTATCAAAATAGATACTTAATGAAATTATCAATATTCTAAAAATATTATAATTTATTATAAAATATATTTTCAGAAATTATAATATTTTATTATTATTTATTTTGAGTTTAAAATAATAAATTTATTTTATTTTTTGTTAAAAATATATATTTTTTATATTATTCAAATACATATTAATTATATAAATAATAAACATAAGGATAGTTTGGTCAAAATGTGTAAAATTATAAGTTTTTTCATCTTTCAATAGAGAGAAGTATAATTTTTTAAAATAGAAAAGAGAATAGTTTAATTTTAGGATCTCTTAAAAGATGATAGTATAATTTACTCAATTTATTAATATCATTTAATGGTGTTTATAGTTTTAGAATGAAAAAAAAAAAAAAGAAATTCAGCATTTTAAAATTTTAATTTTTTCATATATATATTTCACTAAATCAATTAATTTTTTGGTAATGTTGAACCAATGACACATTCACCCAAACTCTTTATTGAGTGCACAATTAATTCGAATTATCTAAAGACTAAAACTTATATTAATAATTACCAATTTTAAAAACTTTTTGCATTAAATATATATTTATATTTATATTTCAAATCTATATATTTTATATTTTTCATAATTTTATGAAATTATTATTGGAATTAAGTAGACATTTTTAATTTAAAAAATATTATCTTGATTCTGGTTGTAGTTTTTAAATCTTTCTTGTGATTATTTTTTCAAACGGGTTAACCCATGATTGGGCCATGCCAATCTGCTTGTCAAAGAAAGACAAACCCAAAATGGGTCTACATGGCTTCTAAAACAAATGGATCATGATTTAACAAAATTGGACGAGTCCAAAAGATCCGCATCCAAAAGACACACAACGCTCTTTTATATATATATATATATATATATATATATATATATATATATATATAAAATATATTTATTTTGTGATATCACTAATCAAAAGACCTTAAAGTTATTACAATATAGATATATATAAATTTTATTAGTATTAAAAAAATCTATTAAATTTTAATTAATTTAAATTAAGTTAATTAAAATAGAGATAAAATTCCCAAGGTATGATGTTTTCATACAAAATATTTGAATTTGATATTGTATATAAAAAAAATAGAATACTTATTAGTTGTTGGTAAAGACATAATGCTATAATAAACCTACTCGATTTGCAAGTTGTTAACCTATTTATGTACGATAAAAATGAAGAATTACTATTTATTTACGATTAAATTGTCTTTGAAATTTATAATTTCATAATTAAATCATTATGTTAACTTTGATAGTAGTTAGTAATCATCAATTAAAAGTCCAAGTCCAAAAACATGTTATATATTTTATCCTAGCATTAATACATGCTTTATCCCCCTATTAGTTCAGATTCTTGAGGACAAAAGTTTATGTGATGCCAGCACCAAATTTAACAAATAGGAGAAAATTATGGTTTTCATTAAAAATATTAAATTGATTAGTTTATAAAACAAAGTAATTAAGCATGAACTTATTTGTGGGTATTGGAAAGTGCGTCCGAATTTTTTGTTTGACATTTTTTGTTTTTGCCTGTTTGACTTTTTTAGCGACGATTTTTTTTGTTATTAAAATTTCTTGCAACAAATATTATTATCACTATAATTTTTTTAAATTAATTATTTACACAAAAATTATAGCAACAATAATATTCATTTTAATAATATTAAAACACACTTAAGTAACGAATAAATCGCCGCTAAAAATCCAGCAGGCGCCAGACCAAAAAATTACGATAGAGGATCCAAAATTTTGGAAAGTATATGTATTCGTTCTTGAATATTTAATTAATTACATATTTAAAAAAAAAATCCAAAGGCAGAGGACAGAGACAAAAAGAGAAGGCTGCATTAAAAGGTGGGGAAAGAGGAGCACGTGGTCCCAAAACAAAAGCTAACACCAAACTATTCTGCTATCTGCACCTTCATTCTCTCTCTGTTTGCCTTTGCTTTGGATTGATTATTTTTTAAAAATATATATATAAATTCAGCAACACCAAATTTTTACTTTGAAGTTGAAAATTTTCAATTAAATAAGGGAATTCTTTTATTGGTATCGTAATTTTAATTTTGTTTAAAAAAAGTTGAATGATATTTATATATCATGTGATTCATGACATCTAGTTTAAATTAATGCAGTATATATAGAAAGTTTGATGAGGTGGAGCACAATTAATTAAATTATTTTGTATAATTTTAAAAAAACAAAAATAGACTCTTTGTAAACAAATTAGAAAAAGGCACTGAACCACTTTGCTGCTGACTCTGCCTTCTGATAAAGCCATGTTTGAGAATATCTCACTCTCCTTCCTCCTGCGTGCCTCTCTTGTTGCGTTTGTGTTATGTGACCGAGATCTTTGTATATATAGATAGATATAATATATAATATTTTATTTGAATGTGTTTACATGGTGTGAGAGGGACGAATTAGTGTACAATGTGCATAACCATTTCACTGTGTGGGCACTGAAAAACATGCTTTCTTTTGTTTTTCTTTGTGTATATATATATAAATATATATATATATATATATATATATATATAAGCATTTGAAAGTAACACATCCAAAGAAAACGACCTTCTATCTTTCTCCATTTCTCTATGTTCTCACATTGAATTAGATTTGTAATTAATACATGAGAGTAATGTGACCTCACCAATTCCCTTTGTCCTTTCAATACAACCAAATTTTACTCACTTAAACCTATATACACACACACACAACTATATACTTCTCCCGCATTA
Organism: Senna siamea; assembly: GCA_031216115.1. Taxonomy (NCBI): domain Eukaryota; kingdom Viridiplantae; phylum Streptophyta; class Magnoliopsida; order Fabales; family Fabaceae; genus Senna; species Senna siamea. The sequence continues at coordinate 187,574 of CM062358.1, forward strand.
ATTTTTTGGACTTAACTTATTTTTACCTGTCCATTTATATATGCATATATATATATATAATTCATACTTGGATACATATCTTTATTGTATAAAATTATATATTTATTCTCATAATATATATTTAAGATCTGATATATATAAAGGCTCAGCTACCTATTTTGTGTCCTACTCAAAGTGCTTACAGTTAATATATAGTTAATTCTTTCATTATCGAGACTTGAATTAAATTTATTTGTACATGTATGTGTGTGTGTCTATAGATATATATATATATATATGTATGTAAATATATATCAATCTTAGATCAATCTAATATTTTAGCCCATTATTAAAATAAAAAAAAATATAATATTTTGTTAACTAGTACTCTTAATTAGGCATTGGTTAAATTTTTTTATTTGATATATAGAGCATTAATAATTTAAAATTTATAAAATAATAATTTTTAAAATAAAAAAAGTTATCAATCAATCAAATAAAATCTTAATTAATTTCCTACGGTAACGAAACTTCAAAATATATTAGAAAACAAAAGAGCAAAATTACTCTAACATAATTAAACGTGCATGCATATTGCTTGTGAGTAACAAATGAAGAGATATATCTCTAAAACTAACAAAACACGTTACACTTCCGCTTTAATATTCAGACCAAAATATTGCGTCCTGAAAGCTAAGTAATTAATGATGTCTTGACAACAATAAAGAATGTTTAAGAACAGCTCTAGCTAATCAGGATCAGAAGGACAAAATCAAATTAACAATAAAACAACCATTTTAATTTTCTTCTTGTAATTAATTTTTTTCCCGCATTTTTTCTCGCTCAATCAGATATGTCATTTTGTTTATTTTCTAGTTGACACGTTAACTCTTCTGCTATCTTAAACTGTCCAATTCCAACAGACAAAATAATCTAATTCTAGAGTAAAAAATTAAGTTAAAAAAGCTAATTAATAATTTGGAATTTCAAAAGGCGAACAAGAGTTTGTGCATTTTCCCATGTAAGGAATAAGGATATCAATATCATTCCCCTTGAGTAGTAGGGGAGGACACGTAGGTCATGACCACCGATGTCTCTTGAGACGAAACCCCAACTATGGAAGATTGTAAGTGTTGCCTGCAAGCTTGACAAGTAATGTGCAGGAGTGTAGAGCTGATCTTCATCGTGGCTTGCTTCTTCAAAGCCTCAGCCTTGTGAAGTTCCTCTTGTGCTTCCTTCCTTAATCTCTTTGCTTTCTCAAACTCAAACTCAGCCATCTCTATCTCACGCTTCGCCTCTCTTCTAGCCTCTAGTGCATACGCCTTTTCCTCCATTGCCAACTTGAGCTCCTCGCTAGCACACTCTTTCAACCACCCCACTTCCACTACTCCATTGCTATTACTTTTATTGTTATTGTTACTGCATGACCCTATGGAAAGCTTCAAATGGGTCTCGCTTTCATGATTATCCTCTTCACATCCTCGGTTTCCTGGAGAATCCAATGAAGAAGAAGAACAACGTAGGAGCTGAAGTTCTTCTAGAATACTGTGTTTGTGAGGATAATGATGACGATGATCTGAAGTAGTGTTAGTAGTAATATTAGTAGTAGTTGTTGTTGTTGTTGTTGTAGGTGGTGGTCTTATTGGCAAAGGAAAGCCTTGTAGTAATGGGGGTATAGCTACTATGTTTAAATTGGCTTCGCTAGAAGGGCTTGTGCTTGAAGCTGTTCTTGAAGAGCTTGCTGGCTGAGCTGTTGCTTGTGACTGATCTCCTCCCAACCGCCCAACACTGCAAGTGTCTTGGTGTTCTATGAAACTCTCTACTCTGAAACACCACAAATATTTTAACTACATATGATTACAATGCTGTTTTAATTTTAGGTTTTTCAATAAATATATATATATGGTATATAGGTGACTATTTTGTGTAGTTCAGCATTATGTAATTTGATGTTTTAAAAGAAATTTCTAACAAGCTCATAGAGTTATATAGAATTCAAAATTTTATGGGAATTTAATTTGGCTTCATCTTCTTGTCTGTAACTATAATTGGCTCAAGACATCCAAAAGCTTGAAAACAAACAAACAAAACAAATAAAAAAAAAGTGTATATATATATATATATATATAAAGGATCTGGTTAGAGGATTATGTGCGTGGGTAAGTTCCAAACTTGCAATTTAATAGTGTTTATAAAATAGGTCTCTCCATACGTGCAAGGAATTATATAGGTGCTGTTCACTTGGTTTATAGTTTATCGCGTACATTGTTTAAATAATTTAATTATATATCATTAATTAAGTACTATTACTGAAAGTGGATATATATATATTGTCCGTACTGTCGACTTCATCAAAAGGTTCCATAATTAAGATAATGCATCTGAATTTAAAAATATCCAATAACTTCTTTTCATTAATCCCATCTCAGATTTTAGCTACAATTCCTGCTTCTCTGTACCAACCTAGAATTTTAGGGTTTCACTTTCCAAATAATTAAAGGATGGAACAATATTTATATAAGGATGTAATTCGGTGTAAATCTAAAAAAACAATGTATATAGCACAGGGATATTGATGTAGATAGTGTAATATATATAAAGTATGATGTGATATCTGATAGGAGAGAGAGAAATGAACCTGGAGAAGACACGACCACAATCACAGGAATGGCCTCGTGTACCACAGGTTTTGAGGTGTGCTTTGAAATCAGAGTGAACAGCATAGGCTTTGGAGCACTTGTGACAAACCCACTGCTTGTGATTACTATGCTTTCTCCTGAAATGCTTCTTGATGCCCACAAGATCACCAAGAGCATGAGAGGGATTGTGGTGAAGACAAGAAGGCTCAGGACACACAAACACCTTCTTCTTCACCTCCTGTTGTTGCTGTGTACTGCAACTAGTAGTATTACTGCTACTACTCACCTCCCTCTTCACCAATTTCCAAGGCACCTTGTGCCTTCGCTTGTGCATCTGAAGATTCTGCTCTCTCTGAAACCCTTGCTTACAGATCTCGCAAACATATCTGTCCGATTCCAGCAACGTCTTGGGCGACAGACACACCACTTCAGCATCCGGATCTGTATATATGTATGTATGAATGTATTGCGTATATATGCATCATCACTAATTATACATATATATATTGAACTAATTTAATTAATTACGTACCTGGTGTGCCTGCGGGTCTTCGTTTTCGTTTGGGAGGAAGAAAGACGTTATTTTGGGAGGAGGCGGCATCGGAAGACGAGGGTGCAGCACAAGAAGAATTATTATTAGTACTAGTGTGGCGATTGTGTAGCATATTTGGGTTTTTTTGAATATTTTTGTTTTTTGTTTTTAAATTTTGAGATGAAGCTGTCTGTTGTAAGTGTGGTGAATTGAAAAGAATGAGCAGTATTAAGAGGAGAGGAGGCTAAAGAAATAATAAACAAGTTAATTGGAGGAGGAATAGTGGTAGTGCGTTTCAGCTTTACTCAGACTCAGAGAGAAGCAGCAGAGAGAGAGAGAGAGAGAGAGTGAGGGGGTGGGTGCCTTCTGATTGATTTCTGAAATCGCTTTGTTTAAGGCTTTTTTGCTTTTCCACACGAGCTTTTCCTGCTTTGCTTTTCTTCTTGTTTCTTTCGTGAACCAGGTTTATTCATACATAAATAATATTCTTGTATATATGACTACCATAGTGTACATACATGTGTTTTGATTTATTTGTTGTTATGTTAATAAGATATATCATTTTGTGTGTTTATTTTAATGATTAATTAACAACCTCACACAAAGAATTTAGACTCATTATTCATCACCTTGTAATAATTTGCATATCTGAAATAGAGACAGAAAATCACTTTGTATTCAATATAATTTTGGTTAAATTTTAAGAATTAAAAGCTAGCCTTAACATATATATCCAAAAGCGCGCGCGCACACAGTAAACTAAGACACACTGTGTTGCTCAATAAATGAAAGCCAGCCAGTCTGTCAATTTGGTTAATTTCATTGTCAAATGTCTCAATATATATTAGGTTTGTTTAATTTGATTATAACAATTAAATTAATGTATTTGACCTTTACTTATAGTTTCCACATGAATATTGTATTTGATTTAATAGGCAATTTAAGATTAGTTGAGGTACAATAAACAGACAAGAGCCCATCCATTTAAAGAACAAAAATAATAACGGTAATCACATACATATTTAAAGTTTTTATAGAATTATACATTCCATATATGTGCATAATATATACAAGTAACGTTATCGTTCGTGGCAGCTATTCAATTATAGTTCTTAATATTAAAGACATACTTTTAGAGAGATTTTTATGACTCATAGGAAATTGGTATCCGCATCTCTGAACAAAACAGGGAATTTTTTGTATGTAATTTAAATACATAATCTTGTTTGGTACAAGTTTCTAGGTTTGATTTTGATTTCAAAAATCTCTGCCGCCATGCACATATATATATATTGATTCTGCATACGAATCTTCGTTAATTAATTAGCTTCTTCAACAACTGTGTTTCCTTTCTTTAAAAAAATAATAATAAGTTGAATTAGATTAATTAGATCTTAACAAATTTATGGATGTTAATAGATTAATTAGATCTTAATAAATTTATGGATGTTAATAGTTTTAATTAAAAAATGTTTAAATTTTCCCCTCTTACTTGCGACGAAGCACCTGAAATAAAATATAAAGATTTTCTATTATTCGGCCATATTACGTATATCCGTCCAAGATATGTTATTGCAATTTGTTCATTTTTATTATTTTATTGAACGTCATAATGAACTCATTGAAATGGTACTATTGAATCAGAATTCAGAAACATTTGGAGGTGACAAGTTCACTAATTAATCATTAGAGAGTTCTGAACCGTTGGTTAATGTAAATTGCCCTTTCATGAGATTGCTATTTCTCACCCAAAAAAAAAAACATCATTAATTTTAGCGTGTATTTAATATATAAGATTATTTATGTCGGTCAGGCCTTGTTATTAAGACAAAAGTTGTTTATTTTTTTAAAAAAATATTTATCTTGAAAGAAAACATTTGGTTAAATTATTTGTAGAAAAATAAGTTACTTGGTAGGAGAAAATAATAATTTTTTTGTTGAAAAGAAATATAAAATTAAAAAGTTTCCCCACGAGCATGTTGTACTAGTAAAACATTAACTTTTTGAAGACAAAAATATTCTTATTCTTTTTTTTGGCCAAATAAAAAAATATATTCTTATTCAAAATTATTGGTTACCCAAAAATAAATCCTTCATTACTTATCCTCTTTTTGGTTTACCTTCTTGAAGACATATTTTATTTTATGAAATTGATAATAAATTTTTTTTTTAATTTTCAAATACAATAAAGTAATAAACACAAACGGATTTTCTTTTAACATAATTTTTATAAAATCTGATTTGAAAAATAAATTGTTATAAAATAACAAAAAAGGAAAAAAAAAAAAATGGTGCGCACGTTAGCTGTCTCAGTCTCTGAACAAGAGCATGTGTTTCTACATAAGATGAAAATAAAGCAGGTATATTTGTCTGTGTCTTGGGCCAAACTTTCAAGACGACCTTTTTTGACTTTATTTTCTATTATTTTTTAAAATATTAAATATATATTTTCTAATTAAATTTATTTTTAAAAAAAGTCTTCAGATCTACTATCCACACACTATTCCTATTTTCCGTCAATATACTTTATGTCTTCTCATTCTTTTTTTCTCTTTCTTAATCCTTTTTCCCTGTCTTTTCTTTTTTTTACATAGTCAGTATTTAAGATTATTAAACTTTAATTAATGTGCTTTGAATTAATTAATATTATATAATAAAAAAAGTTTTTTCATAAATATATTTATATACACAAACAATATCTTATTTAAAAAATAAATTATTTATTATTTTAATTAATCATTGGTTTAATTTTGTTTACTAAAATTAAAATACATAGTTATTTTTTAAGAAAAATAGGAAATAAAAATTTTTTATCACTTTAAAATTAGAAGTATACATATTTAATAGAGTAAATTACACTCTAATTTTTTTAAGAGATGTCAAAATTACATTCTTTTTCTTTTTATTTTGAAAATCTATATTTTCTTTATTTGAAATATTATAAAAACCTACAATTTTATTTATTTTAGTGAAAATATCCTTAATATTAATATTAATTGTTTTACATTTTTATAATTTATTTGAAATATGTGTTTTAAAAATTATTATTTTATTTGAATTTATTTTAAATTAAAAATAATTTTTTATATTATTTAAATATTTTTATTATTCCTCACAAAATAATAGTGTAAATTTTTAAAATAAAAAGGAGAAAAGTATGATTTTAATACCTTTTAAAAAGTGTAATTTACTCTATTTAATAGTGGATTACATCAAATAAAATTGAAAATAATAACTGTTTAATCAATCACTTGTTAAACAAAACAAAAAAAGTGTGTCATTCTGAATTATTATGTAGTATTAACGTGGTTTAATATTGTCCATATATATAGAATTAATATTCGTTACCCTTTTCAGTATGATACATATAGAGAGACATTATCTCTAAAACATGAATTTTAAGCCCAAAGAGAATACTTTCAATTGAAACAAACGCCAAAATCAATTAGTTCCATGAAGTAACAAACAAACAAACAATGCGCAACAAAATCAAATCTATCACTAGACTTTTTAAAAGTGAACCAATGTTTGAAGGATGCTACACCTTCATCACCGAATTGTGTGGCCACCACACATTGATTCTTCAACCTAATTGTCACCCTATTTTTTTATTATATTTTTAATAAATATAGCTTTGTCCCTAAAAAATATATATTTCAACTACCTGTTTTTCACTATTATAATATAATATTTAAAGTTTAAATAATTGAGGCTTGTGTGTGTATATATATAATTAAGAATAAATATTTTTTAAAAAATTAATCTTTCATAACATAATAAATTAATATTTAAATTTACGTTAAGAGAAGAATCTATATTTAATATTTAATAATACATTAAAAAAATAACTTTTAATATTAGAATTGTAAAAAATTAAATTTTTTAATTAATATTACTCAAGTTAGTTAAAGTTATATAACCAAATAAAAATATTTTTATATATAAAATTCAAACTCGTTAACAGAGTAATCAACTGCTTGGTTAAAAAAGAGTCTTGGGGCGAGTGAAATAGACGCTAAAATGTTGGGTTCACTTCTTTGGATACCAACAAAACTAAACCAGACAAAAAGCCTCTCTGCATCTTTATTGCAATGAACACATGGGGCCATGCATTCTGTGCAATGACCACCATCATCACATTATTGAAGGTAACCCGAACACAATTCTCTCATATATATATATATATATATACATATGCCTTCGATTATACACACAGTCAGGATAAGATATTGATGTTACGGAGAAATTACAATCCTTGAAATCCTCTGTCTCTGTGTGATAATACTTGTACCTGCCTAAGGGTACCCTAGTTCACTGTTTTCTCTGCTTGATTCTTCTGACTTCCCCTATATCCTAACAGCTTCCATCATTTTCAACTCCATATGCATACGTTGCCTTACATCATTTCCTTTAATTATTAGCTTCTCTTTCAAGTATCTTCACAATCAAACACCAACAATCTCCCTTTTTACAATCTTTCACTAGCCCTTTCATTTTTAACTATTACATTACTAGTTACATTTTCACAAGGTTAATATAAATTATTCATTGAAATTATTGTTAATGCCAAAAAAGAAATTGAAAAATCTAAATCTGGAGACATCATATGTATAACTTTCCATTTCTACTTTTCACTACTCCCAAGCAAGAAAGTGAATGATTTTGAATTCTTTCAATCTTCCACTATATATAATATTATTCACTTTCCCTCTCTTTCTTTCTCATTAACAGAGATCAAGAAGTCTTTTGAAGAAAATGCACTCTATATCTTTTCACTTTCTCTCATTATACTGCAGAGACAAGAGACATATTTTCAACTATGCATATACATATACATATATATATATATATATTATTAATGTCCTCACATCACATGTTGCTACTTGCTATATGTAAAAGTCGGTGTTTGGAGAGGGAGTGGGGAAGCAGGATTTGACACACTTTTGCTTTAAGAAGGAACCTTAGCTTTTTAAAAGTGAAGTTGAGAGGTTGGGGCCATGTTAATTGAAATGATCATCATCAATATCGTCTCATAAATTTTGCCAATGTCAACAGATTTTTCAAAGCAAATTTATCTTTTTTATTTTTTTATTTGTCTAAACAAATTCAAATTCTAGAATAGATTTGGAATCCAAGACGTTTGGTGGAGATCATGACTTATCCTGCTTTTTTTAATAAAAAATATAAATAACTATGAAGCAACCATGTGTTTTGAGGATCCATGTGCTATCATCTTTTTGTCATCCTTTCCAACTCAAAAAAGGACAAGCATCTTTTCCTTTTCCCCGTTTCATTTATATAATATGCCCCTTTCACACTAATTATCCAATTAATAAGCACTCACCTCAATTCAAGTATTATTATTATTGAAGGTGTCAATTAATTAGCTAAACTCTTAAGATTAAATAAAATCCTGAAGTTCGATTCTGGACTAACTAGTTGTGGACTAATAATAACTGGTTTTGAGGTCATTATATAAACGAATTTTGACTTGTGCTAATTTTATATCATTAAATTCAATTCCTAATTTTTTTGGTTTTGCAAGTCGAAAAAATTGTTAAAACACATTCAAATTCCCATTGGAGACACTTTCATATTTTCCTCGAGTCATTATGCACTGACGTTAATAAGCATGTGCATAAATTTTTAATTTTTTCATTCAAAAGCAAAGTATAAAAATTTAAAAATTTTGAAAGAAAATAGCAGTGATTTCTTTTCTCTCTTTCTTTTTCTTTGGGTCATTCATAAATAGCATTTATTGCTTTGTAAACTAGGTGAAGAAAACCTAAGACTTGGCCAAAAAAAGGAAGCCCAAGTCTAATATTGGACTGACCCTTTTGTGTTGGGTTCTTCTTTTATCAATATTTTTTTTGGGTTCAATGGACACATTAAAGCACATAGTTAGATAGATGGGCCCATTAAAGGTCTGAAGACCGAACCTTCTTTTTAAGGCATAGGCCCATAGGGTACTAATTTGGGTATTGCCTGACCTTGAAACCACCGTGGCCATGGACATCCCATTTTGGTGTTGTAAAATAAAGAGTTTTTTAATTATTAAAAAATATATTTACTTAATTTCATTCTTTAGAGGATGTTCTTTAAGAAATTTAGTCTTAGTATTAGTTATACAAATATCTCGTTAGACATTTTGATTATTGTTTTGTATTAGTGTAATGTTAATTGGTATGAATGTTATATTTGAATATTTATATAACTAATGGAATGATTTTATTGACGATTTTAATTTGTGAATAACTGAATTGAGCTCTTTTGTGTAAAATTTTTATTATAAAATATAACACAAAGATACTCAAATTTTTTTCCTTCAGATTATTGTAATAAAGTCTTTTTTTGTTTTTTACAAGAAGTATATCAAATTTTTTTATTCTAATATTATTATAAACAGTATTCCTTATAAGATTATAGTCATTGAAACATAATAACAATACTCTTTAATTTTTGTAAGAGTTTAGTTACACTCTATATCTTTAATCTTAATTTGATTCTTGTAGAGATTTGATGAAGGCAAGATAAAGATATAGAGTAAAAAATGACAGGTAGTAAAAAGTAACTAAAAACTTAATATTATATTGATTTCAAATTTGATACAAGGGTCGATGATCCCTTTTTACAATATTTATGGCCTTTTATAGCCATAATTCTAATAACTCTAGTTACAATGATTTTGGTTACTTTACAATGACTCTAATTATTTTACAATAACTCTAATTAATTTACAATAATTTTATTTATTTTATGATAACTCTAGTTACTTTACAATAATTTTCTTCTTTCATTTTGTAATAATTGTCTTTCGATAGCTTATTCCAACAATTTGATGTTGATGTCGATTTTTCATAATCTTATGTCTTTTTTTATTTTTCTCGACAGTATTGACATCTATGACTTGTATAATTCAATAATACTCTGCATATTAACTTTTTTGTCCTTTTTTTGTTGTTCATGTTGTTAGTCTTGATTCTTTCATATCACGTAATAAAATTATTTACTAGTCTACTTATTCTTCTTATTGAATAAATACATGTTGTGGGACCTATAAAATAGGCCTATTGTACTTCATCGAAGGATGTTATAATCTTGTTCATTTCTTAAAAAAATATCATAACTTCTTGAGTTGTGATGTGTTAATACTTTTTATGTGAAGTCTTCTTCCTCTTCAATATTTGATTTTTCTTTTTGTTAATGTTCAAAAGGCTTTTTTGTCGTCTCTAATTTAATGAGATTAATTGGAGGATAGAACCTTTCGGGGTTTTTTCCAGCTATAGTGGAGTAATACCTAATATATACTCTATATTGGGTTTCAATGCCTAAATAATATTTTGCTGCTTCTTGGACTTATCTTGATAATTGGAAAATCTCTTCTAAGTTATTGGTGGGGTAAATTGTTTCGATTAGACTAAAACTATATAATGTTTTAACTAATTTTGGATTGATTCTTGGGAGAATAATAGCTTTGTTAATAGCATAATGGGATATATATTTGATGGTTTTTGTGGATATTGCCAAATGGTTGAGCTTTTGGATAAGTAATCTAAAATAGTCATATTGTTCTTTGATTTTGTAGAAGTCTGGTGTTTTTAAGGAGAATTATTTGGTGAAGAATTTTTAGAGTATGATAGACTAATGTTTTCTTAGTTTTTTGTTTTGTTGTATATCAATTAGGATCAGATTATATCAATTAGAATAAAGTTAGCCTAAAATTTAGGCTAGACATTAGGGATTAAGTCATGTAATTGTATTTATTGTATTTATTATGGTTTCCACCCTACACTTTGCACTTATAATACATACAGAAACTTCTCATTCTATATGTTTCTTAACTCTTTTTTTGGAGGCTTCAATTCAGACTTTTATTATGTCTGTAAATGAAATTCGTTTTATAAATTCTTCTTTTTGGTTGGATTTTTGAAGGATGGGTTCTTTTGGCTCCTTATTCATGTTTTGTCGTATTATTTTGACCTAATTTTTTAGACTCGATAGTTTTTGTTCATTTCTTCATAATGTACATAAATAGTATTTAATGAAGAGTTAATGTTATTGATATTATTTGTAATTTGACATTGATTAAGGCTCATATTCATCTCCAAAATATTAATCTTCATTTTCATATGTTCTTGAGTAGATAATGATGCTTTTTAACTTATAGTCAAGTTTTTGTTTTACTCTTTATTAGATTCCATCTGCTAAAAAAATTAGTTGTTAAATTATTTTTTTCTTTTATATATTTAATATCATAATCATAATAAGATAAATTATTTTTTTATTTATTTAATATTTTATTACTTAATTTATTTGTCTTTATTCTTCTATCTAGCCAGTGTTTGGCATGGGTATTATTTGTTCTTATAGTAAATCTTGTGTTGGTGATAAATAATTTTAATTTTTCTACTGCTTTTATTATAACAAAATTTTTTTTTTCAATTTGAGAGATATTTACTTTGAGATTTATTAAATTTTTCACTTGCATATTTAAGTATATTTTCTTTTCCTTCTTTACTTTTATGATATAATAATACTCTCTAATAATTATTAGGATACATTTGTGTATATAATCTATTTAATATCAAGTGAATTTGGGATTACTAATTTGGATAAATTTGGATATAATTTTTTAATATAATTTATTATTTCTTCTATTTCATTATTCTATATCCATTTTGTTTTTTCTCAAGCTAATTTTGATATTTTAACTTTAAATTTAGATAAATTCATAATATAATTTATTGCTTGATTTACTAGTCCTAAAAATACTTGTAATTCTTTTTTATTTTTTATTTTGAAAAATTCTAATGCCTTTTCACTTATATATTTTTGTAATTCTATTTTATCTTGAGATAAATATTGACCTAAAAATGGTATTTTAGTTTTTCTATCTTAGTTAAACTTTTTTAGGTGATATATTTAATCATTTTTTTTCTATTAAATCTACAAATTGATCTAAATATTTTTCATGATCTTATTTTGATTTTGAAAAGATTAATATATCATCTATATATATTACTGCAAAATCTCTAATTGACAATAATATTTTAATAACATATTCTTGAAATATGTTTGGACTATTATAGAATCTTATAAGTAATACATTTTATTCATATAGTCCTTTCAGATGTGCTAAATGATGTATATTTTTTATTTTCTTCTTCTAATTTTATTTAAAAAAATTTTGATTTACAATCAAATTTATTAAATATTATTTTTTTTTGCCAAATTAAATAAAAGGTCTATTTTTGGTATTGGATAAGGTTTTAAAATTTAGATCGATCATCGAACATCGCGATACTAATTCATATTTTACTAATTCAACCATGATTGTACGAATTATTACTAATATTTTTATATTAAATGTATATTATAATTAAATAATTAAATAAATAAATTATAATAAAACATAAATATATCATATAATTTTATTACATATAACATATAATAAATATATAATATATCTTAATTTTTTTAAAAAAATTAATACACTATTTATACTTATTAAAAAAAATTTTAAAAATATGTAAAAATAAACAATATTTATTATATTTTATTTATTTTTATTCTATCACAATATTTTACTATTTTTTTCTCTCTCATCTTCTCTCTCTCTTATGTACCTAGGCCACATATGCAGTACGTATTATCTTTATTTCCCAATATTTTTCAATTCTTGTTTAACTTCCCAAAGCACTCTCTTTCTCGTGACGCCACGCCTCTCTTCCATTTATTTTTTTTGTTCTTCTTGATAAAATAAATTGAAGTCTTAAAAAATTTACTTATTTTAAAATCTCATTTAATAAAATATTAATTAATATTTTTTAATATAAAAATTATAAATAATAAATAATTTATATCATACTAAAATAATTTATATTTATAATTATTCAAATCAACCATAATTCTTAAATTTTTGATAGATATGTAATTAATAAAAAAATTTTATGTGTATATATAATTGAGAATTTTTTTATTTATATTTTAAAATTTTATTTTATGTAAATTAATGTGTGACATTAGACATGTGAGATAGTCTTGTTATTAACTAAATTATATTTTAATATTGAGTTAAGTAAAAAATTATGAATAAAATTTGAATAAAAAAATAACATTAAAAGTATTTTTATTTTTGAGAAATTAAATTAATAAAAATAATTTATAAATGATTAAATTAAAAATTATTATATCTATCAAAAATTAAAATAAAATTTTATTTTAAAATAAAATATAAATCTAAAAAACATGTAAAGAGAATGTAAGAGTAGAGATTTAAAATATATTAAGAAACTGTAGAGTTATATAAATAATTTTTCATAAAAAAATTGGCATTTAGTCTAGTAATACTATATGGTTTTTAGGACGTCTCTGCTCTTAAATTGATATTATGAAATATAAATTGCTTTGAGAGTAGAAAGATAAGTAACATTTTACTTTTTCCTTTTATTATTTTTAAAATATAATATATATTATTAAAATTTCTTTTATGTTTGAAAGAGGTAATTTGACGGGAAACTATTTTTTAAAAATCTTATATTTCAAAAAATCATGTTCCCATAAGTTATTTTTCACAATATCTCTTTTTTGTCTTTTCTTTTATAAAAAATTAGTTTATATTTTAAACGAATTATAATTTAAACTTTAAACGAATTATAATTTATTTATTTTTAATCTATATCAAGATGATAGGTCGTAATTCGCCTCTGTACGAAAAGAATTAAAGTGCAGGACAAGAGAGTCAGTTCACGACTATTGGACATGAGAGATTACATTATCTACAAAATGCAATTTAAATCTGATCGTCTCCCCCTTGTTTGCATTCTGCATTTGGCCCTCCATTTCGTTTTGACACTTTGTTTCCTGAGTGCATTTCGTTTTCTTTGCTTTGTTTTTGCATTCTGGAGCTTCTCTTGTTTCCATTGTGCTTTAGTTTTCGTCCCCACCAGTAGCTTCTCTTGCATTCTTTGCTTTGCTTTGTGCTTGCGTCCCCACCTTCACTTCATCTTCAAAATTCTTTTAAGTGTTGCTAGTAGTGCCTTGGTGATTATATTTTAGGTGGTGGTGCAGACGTGATCTACGTATTTAAGGGGTTTTTAAAAAAGTTTTTGAAGTGTTTTAAGATAATTTTTACCTTTTTTTTAATATTTTATCGTTTCATTTAACAATATATTTTTTTATGTTCCAATTTTATTTGTGATCCAATTCTTTACAAGTTAAAATTCAAGATCTACTCACTGGCTAGTTAAATTTTTTTTCTTTCATTCTATATGAATTTTTTAGTTAAATGTATATAGATTTTTTATATATAAAAATAAAATGTGAATTGAGATGCATATATTATAGATATTTATAGTAATATTTTTTTAAATATATGGATGCAATATTTGTATTGTATAATTTTTAATGTTTTGAAAATCACATTAAACATTGAATTGATATAGAAGAACTAGTTCATGATTTATTAGTTGAACTGATATTCATAATATTATAAATAAATAAATTACTTAGAATAAATATAATAAATATATTATATAATTTTATTATATAAAATAAAATAAAAAATAATATATCTTACATATTTACAAAAAAAATTAAATATATATCATTTAGTAAATTATAAAAAGCATAAAAAATATGTAACATTTTTTTCTCTTATATTTTGTATTATTCATCTTTTTTTCCTATCATACTAACTTAATATTTATTGCACTTACTTACTCACTTTTATCTTATTATAATTTTTTATTTATATATATTTTTTCCTTCCTCTATCTTTTTTCTCTTCATTTATCTTTTTATGTTTTCAATGAGAATGTGAACCTTCTCCTCTCTCTTCATTTAAAGTGAGGAACTCGTCCTTCTTTCTTTTTCCTCTTTCTTGTACTTTCTCTACTTTCTTCTCCCTCTTTTTTCTTTCTTCTTCAACTTATTCTCCTTCTCCTTATTTTTATTGGTGAACTACTAATTTTATACGATTTTATCAATTTTAACTAATTTTTTTATTATTTCAAGCAAAACAAGCAATCGATTCATTAACCGATTCGATTCAATTTTTTAATCAATGATAATTTTTATAATACTATTTGTTGACTATATAGATACAAAATGTTTGATCTAACATGTTTACCTTAAATAAAATTTTTAATAATTATAATTGTTAAGAAAATTGTAATATTTTTATATATTGCATATTGTAGATGCAGTCTTAATATTTTTCTAAGACATGGTCTTTTTAATATTTTTGAATTTAATTTTGTTAATATTTTTAACACATGACATTTATAATAATTTTTTATAATATGTATAATGTCTAGCATTTTTAATGATTTTTTGTAGTATTTGGCAGTTGTAATATTTAAAAACATTTTTTTAATATATGGCATTATTAAAATTTTTTTTAGTAATTTATTTTGTTAAAAAAAGTATAGATTGTATATAGGTTAGTTAATTTATGTAGTTTTAAATATTTAATTAAAAAAAATTTTGTTTAAAACTTAGTTCTACTAATATATATATATATTAAAATAGTTGATACTATCTTACACAACTTAGAAAAAAATTTAATAATTTAGGTTGTTAAAAAAATTATAAATTGTATTACAAGTTAATTCTGAATTTTTTTGTCTTGATAGAAAATTTAATTCATGTAGTTTTAAATATTTAATTACTTTTCTAAGTCATAGACTTATTTAATAATTTATTTTAAAAAATTTACTGTAAAGATCAAAATGAATAGAAAAATATGTGTATATTTATTATGCTGGAGAGATGCACTAGATTTCGAAATATATGAAGTGGTACTAGAGGCATACACGAAATATATGAAGTGGTACTAGAGGCATACAGCAGAAAAATACATGTAATTGGAAGTGTAGCTGATTATCTAATAAGTTTCAAAAAACACATATAATCTTTTTATTTAATTTATACACTTAAACAATTTATTTTTCTTATTTTTATCTTAAATACATATTTGCAGTAGGATAAGGTAGGAGGTTTTTGCCAAATATTTGTAAACCCGCCTGCCAAATTTTCAAAAGTAGTTGACCAAACATGAAGAGACATGATGGTTGCATTGGGAGAAGAACGAGATGCTTATATATAATATAATGATTATTCAGCTATACAACCCACTACAAATAGTAGCTAAGCTTAATTTTAGTGGGCGCTGTTTATGTTCATTTTGTTTAAGTGAAACGAGCTTAAAATTTAAATTAGACTTAACTTATTTTATTAAATGAGAGCTCAAGGTCGACTCGTATAATTTGTATAAAATTATATAAAAATAAATTAAATAAGTATAATAAGTTATAATTAATTAAAAAATTTATAAACAAAAAATATATGATTTCAAAATTTAACAGCTAAAAATTAATCATAAAAGAGAATTTAATTAAATGCAAATTGATTATGTACAAATTATTTTATATATTATACTAATATATAAATTGTATCCTTTCAAACATTTTACTAGCAAAATGATATTTTTATACAAAAATATAATAAATATAACAAATTTAAAAATAAATATACATAAAAAAAGTGCTTATTATATATATATGTAATATTATTTAAATATTTATTATACATGTAATATATATATATAAATATTTTTATATTATTTTATTATTAAACAAGTTGTTCATGCATTTAAAAAGTTGAGTATCAAATGATCCGAATCCAAACAAGTTTTTAAACGAAGTAAACTTAAATTATTTATGAATAATTCGTTTCATTTACACTTTTAAAATTATATAACATGAAAAGTGTTAATTGCATTGACGAACAGAGATTAATGAACTGGACATAGAGATGATCACCTTCTCCTCATCCTACTCCTTCATTGTCTTTTAAAGTTGGTGCATAATTTCCTTCTATTCCGAAATATACTGATTTTAGAGTTGTTGGCACTTCATCTTCTACGCCACCATCACTTGACATTAACGTTGGAGGTATTGCATATAATTTATATAGGGTTAGTTCAACAATATGGTCTTTCATGAAATTGATGAAGCCAGAAAATCTGTAATTACGGTATCAATTGTAGAACAGATGTGGGAAATCATAATTGTTAATAAGAAACCCTTTCTTGTTTAATCCCATAGACATTACTAAAAGATCGGCAAGCTTGGGTGAATCATATTTGTGCTGTTTCTTTGCCTCAGCATTGTGTCATTACATATTTTTGTGATTTCGTCAAGTTTTCAGTGTAGGTACATTAATTGCAATTTGTAAAGATCAACAAAAAATGAGAAAAAAAAAATTCAAATATGACGAGTGGATCGTTGCCTAAAAATGAATTGAATTTTTCAATGATTATAATATATTTAATGCCTGTGATTTGATATTTTACTTTAGTATTTTGTGATTTAAAAAGTTTGAATGCAAATGGCGTATCATTTAAATTATTATCAATTTGGTGTTTCGCAGCTAAATTTTAAATGAAATGGCACGTGTCTAGCATTTGAGCCCCACATTTTTGTTTTTTGTAAAATTACTCAATTTTTATCATTTAATTAAAACCTAATACCCTATTTTAAATATTGTTTAAAGTTTTTTGGACTGTTTCGAAGTTTCGATAAAGACAAAAACACTTCTAATTTGTTTTAGATTAACACAATTTGGGCTGGTCGAAATGTATCAAAAACTTGGAGAATATACTCCAAACGCGGTGTTAGATTTTCATAGGATGAAACTTGTCGAAACTAACAATACCGCAATAAGTATGAGTATAGTAATAAATTAAAAAAAATTGTTGTAATCAAGTTTCGGTCTCAATTAGAATTTAGGTATGAGAATCAAAACACATAACTACACTATTTGTTATTTTTGTACAACAAAATCGCAAACTCTTACTCTTTTCAATACAATTCTTTAATGAAAAAATTGTAAATCATCTCTCACTAACACAACTATCCAAAGCTAATACACTATTGACTAAGCTAGTTGTGGTGTGTCAAAAACCCATACACCTCTCTAGTATGTATATGGACTTTCTCTTCTCTCACTCTCTAAACTTAAGAATGTGAAATTTTAGAGAAATCCCTCAACAATTATATTTAATTTTTTTGGTAAGTAATTATATTTAAATTTTGAATATAAGAAATTAAATTAAACGTATAATTAACATGATATACTTAAGTTTGATTTTTAATATACAAATATTTATATTTGATACTCCACTAATGAATGTAGATATGCCTTATTTTAAATATCAAATGACATTTATAGAACTTTTCAATGCATGATATTGAATATTAAAATTCTTAATACATGATATGAATGAGTGCATAAAATTAAAAATTAAATTAAAATATTTTAATTTTTATAATGCATTAAATGCCTAAATAATGTGGAAGCCTCTAACAATGACACATGTATTTTTTCTATTACATTAAATGCGTTTCAATTACAGTTTATAACTTTTCTTTAGTATAATATATTGATTTGAAAAAGAAAAAGAAAAAAAGCTTGTCATGTGAGTTGTGTGTGCCAATTCCATTACAAATTTAATGGTAAAACACAAAGTTTATTTGAACAAGTTGCCAAATTTTACTTACTGAAATCACTTTTTCGTGTTTGGCTAATTTGTATAAAAAAACACTTTTAACTGTCAAATTACAAAAATGAGCATGTATAAATTGATTTTTCTATTAGTGTTATTTAAATAAATAAATATTTATAAATATTATTATTAATTAAAATATAAAAAAATCATAATAAATATATTTATTAATGCTCCACACTTTCATTTATATGAAGCATAATAAGAAAGAAGAGAACTACACAGACAACCCAACCTGAGACAAACTTCAACATTCTAGTGAAGCTACTTATTATCTGACTTCTAAGAGGATTAGTAATAAGAGAAAATTCCATCTTGCCAAAACTGGAGCCTAACTTCCTGATGTCTAGCCCCAGAACCTTTAGATTAGCATTATGGTTTTGAATCTCTTGCAACCTCTCATCTTGCACATCTTACTCCAGATAATTAAAGACCAGCCTTCAATTGTTCTGTTTTCGTGTTGAATCATGATTGGTTTGCTTTTAACTCTTTTAGAATCATCATTTCTTTTAACATTCCAAGTTAACTGAATTCTAGAAACTTGTTGCTTAATCATGTAGATTACCTGCAAATGGTCTAATTGTCCTCCATCATGCAAAATTCTGTTTCTGTGAAGCCAGATACTATATAATATAAGACAGAAATCTGTAAATTCCATGGGAGTTTCTGACCATGTCCTACTTTATGCAAACAAGTTTTTAGCCACTAGGATATATTCTGTCCACCCTTAAGGAAAGTGATGAAGCAAACCAGACTACTCGACCAAATTGACATTGGATGAAAAGATGATCCATCAATTCCTCATACTCACGACACATTAAACACTTGGTATCTATTTGCATATGATGTCTTTGAAGAATGACAATGACAAGAAGACTATCTGTTATAACCCGCCATTGAAACAGAGTAATTCTTAATGGTGGATTAATCTTCCATAGGGCCTCCCATTTTTGTATTGGAGTGATTTGAGGCTGGAGATGAATTTAACCAAAGTACATTATAACACTGCTTAACACTATACTCCCCACTTTTGCATTCTTTTCCAAACAATTTGATCTTGAATGCTAGTTTTAGAGATAGGAGATTTAAGGATATTTATCATAGTACTATGATCATATACTTGCCTTCATTTCTGTACATTCCATTTACCTTCATTATGCAATATGAGGTCTTTAACCAAACCTTATTGGGAAACACTTGCTTACATGGACCACCAAAGGTCGTGAGATAAGCTCATCTTAGAACCATCTCTTACCTTCCATTGTAGATATTTGGTAATCACATCTTGAGAATTTAAAATTGCTTTCCACATCCATGTAGCATTTGAATGTCTCAAGAGAAGAGTCTTCTGGTTTTTATCTGCATATTTTTAAGCCAATAGATTTGCAAAAAACGAATCCTTTATGAATGAGAATTTTCACACATTCTTAGCTAATAATGCCTGCCTCAAAAAATTTAGATTTTTGAAACCAACCCTACTTCATTCATTGGAGCACATAATTTTTTTCCAGGCTGTTAAGTGCATTCTCGGCTTATCCTTGATGGATCCCCAAAAGAAATTTGCAAATAAAGATTCAAGTTGATGACAAATACTAACAAGAAAAAATAAAAGTAGGACATTTGATATGCCAAAGATGAGTTTAATACTAACTTGATGAGGGTCATGCGTCTGGCTTGTGACAGACAAGTTGATTTCCAATGCAGGAGTTTCCGTTTGATTTTTCATTCACCTCCTGAAAGATTTGAGATTTTTTGGCACATTTATCCACCCAAGTTCATCGATATTTTTCCTATTGAGTTCTTAAACTTAATTCCTATCATAACAGATAAAATTTTCTTAAATTTATGAGGAGTATTTGGACTAATTACCATTGTAGACTTCGCTTTTTTCATGTACTGTCCAGAGAGATTACCATATGTATTCAAAAATATCCTTAACTACCTTGCAGCTTTGAGCATTAACTTTAAAAAACAACATGGTATCATTAGCATACATCATATGCGAAATGTTGGTTGCCTTCCTGCCAGTCGAAATTCCTTCCACTTCTTTTCTTGTTCTGCTTTCCTAATCATACAGGATAACACATTGGAACACAAAATAAATAGATAAGGAGGTAGAGGATCCCCTTGTTTTAAACCTTTTTCCAGAATGATTGTCTTAAAGAAAGAACTCTGATAAGGTGCTATGATGTCTAGTAGGATAGGCTTGACATTCTTATTACATAAGATCTTGGAAATTAGTTTATAGGCAACATTTGCTAAACTAATCGGCCTGAGTTCTTTAAAAAGTGGTGAAATTTTTATTGAGTTTCTTAAGAAGGGAACCTCTATCCAAGAAACTTCTAATCCTTGTACAAGTATTAGTACCTATGATATTCCAAAAATGTTGATAAAATCTTGCAGTCATACCATCAGGACCCAGTGCATTGTTTGGTTTCATTTGTTTCAAAGTTGCATAAAACTCGTCATTTGAAAATTGAAGTTGCAATGCTAGTAAGTGATGTTGCCTCTTTCTCAATTAAGATCATATAACCATTCCCCTTCACTATTTTTTATTCTGTGAATAGCACTTTGAATCCTTCGCTTCCTAACTATAGTGTGAAAATAAGTATTTCTATCACCATGTACCCGCCACAACTGTTTGGCCTTTTGTGCCCATAATATTTCTTCACAATCTAAATGAATTATTTCTCTGTGAATAACCATATCATCGAAATCATCTGTATTGGCTTGTGCTACCTCTAATTTTTTGGTTAAAACTTGTATGTTTCCTTCTCTGTTCCATTTTATCAACTGATTTTTCACATTAGCCAACTTAGAGCAAACAAAAATGATGGAGAGCCATTAACATGAAAGTGCCAGCCAGTATTGACTATATCATCACAATTGAAAGGAAAAGAAGAAGCATAATTCATACACAAGGAATTTGTGTTTGTGAATTATTTTAGAAAAAATAAGTTAAAAATATTATGGTAAATAAGAAATTTTAATAGGGTTTTTTTGTCTTTAAATATTTAATTTTCAAGAGTAAAAACTGTGTGCTTGTTTGATAACATTTTTTAAAAATTATTTTTGATTTTTAACAACAGACAAATAAGAAAGATCTGTTTAAATAATTATTTTTGATAGAAAATAAAAAATTAGAATATGTGTTTTGAAAATAAAAAATACATAACAATTAAAAGATATTCTAAACTCTAATTTTTTAAAATAAAAGAAATATAAAAAATAAGTCTTTTTCTTAATAGTATATAAATAAATACATAAAAATAATATTAGTATGAATTCTTAGAACTAATTTTATAAAACAGTTATAAAGAATAAAAGAATAGAGTAATTGTCAAATAAATACTATAATTTCTAACTTCTATTTCATAATAAAAAATTATTTTTGCTACTATTTAAAAACACTTATTTTTTTGGGTAAAACACCTATATTTTTTTAAATAAGCACTTTTGAGAAAAATAAAGTAACTTCTCCTTGCCTATAAGCTTGGTTAAACAGGCTCTTAATTGTTGATGGTTTAAATTGCAGAAGCATTTGAATGGAAACTTTTAAACCATAACGCAAGGAATCAAAGCCAAACTACCACACCAACTTTTTTTTTTTTTAAAGTAGTTTAAAATTTCAAATAGACTAATAGATTATAGCATGAATTAGCATTTTAGTCATTAGAAAAATAATCCTCTTTACAATTTGATCTTTTAAATTTTGAATGCCTCGTTTTTATCCACAAAAAAATATTTGTCTTCAATATTTTTCTTACATAAGTCCTTTAGTATAAATAGGAAACATGGCTCTAGAGCTGATGTGGTTATTAAATATCCACAAAAATGATATGATAAGGCAACTATATTATAACTTGAAATAGCTTTACAACATCATAGCATTTTATATTTTTGTCATAACATGTTCTGATGACAATTAGTCCAAAAAATTTATAAATACTAATAAATTTTAAAAAATTTACATGAATTACACCAAATTAAATAGGCAAGTTAATTAAAAAAGTGAATTGGAAGAAGACGTAAGTTGAATATTTGAGGGAAAAAAAAGGTTAAGTAGTATTGAATTTGAAAAGGATTTGACAAAAATGGCCTGGAAAGGGCTTTCTTTCGTTTTTAAAATGCTTGCCATGTATAGTGTCCATACGTAAAAAGGGCCTCGGAGTTGGACCCTCCCTTGTCTCTGTCATTACGCTATGCCCTTTGGCTTTTAATTAATATCTTATAATATAATTTAATATTTTTTATTTATTTTTCTATATATATCCACACACCCTTCTCAAATAGATAGATATCATTTGGATTTTCTATTATTTTTAATTTGAATCTGGCAATTTGGCTAAGCATATACACGCACATATTACAATAACATACATAGATAGATACCCTTCTCTTCTTACTCTCTCTCTCACATTCACATTGTTGGTTTCATTCTCTCTCCTCTCTCCTCTCTCCTCTCTCATTGTTTCTTCTCTCTCTTTCTCTTTCTCTCTCTCTTTCAGGTCTCTCTCTCCTCTCTCTCCAGAAGGGCAAAACCCTAAAGAGCCGTTTACACCAAGTAAGTTTTCTCTCTCCTCTCTCATCTATCACCCTTTCTCTTTCTCTTTCTCTCTCCCTCTCCCTCTCCCTCTCCCCCTCCCTCCCTCTCTCTCTCTCCCCCTTTAAAATTTGAATAGATGGGTCCTTCTACCGTTAGACCTTTTTATATGGATCCTTTTATATATTTTCTGTTTCATGGATTTGTTTTTCTTTCCCATTATAACTGAGATCTGCTATTAAAGTTCTCAGATTTTGGAACCCTGGCTTGCTTGTTTGCTAATTGCTAAATGGGACTTGGGGTTCCGTACGCGCCGCTTTCCTTTTGTATGTTGTCTGTTTGGTTGCTAGGAAAATGTAGGAATCATAAGGAATTTCAGATCGTGAACTTTCCGCTTTTCGGTGATTAAATCGAGGAAGTTCCGTTTTTGTGACCCCAAAATGGTAAATCTAGACCTATTTGACCCTGATTTGGCTTGGATGAATTTTAGACTATTTCCTTTTGAGTGTGAGCTTATGGAATGTAATAGATCTTACTTTTTGCCATTATTTCCTTTGTTTTTTTTTGGACAGAATTTGCCTGTTTTGATGTTTTGTTCATCTGGGAATTTCTGTACGGCCTATTAATTTTTGTGTATCTGGACATTCTTCTCTCTTTTGTGGTTTTGGAAGATGGGACCTGAAATGAAAGAACAAAGTTTGAAACTTTCTTATGTTATCTTCCTGTTCTGTAGATCTCATGGACGATGATGCGCTTAACATGCGCAATTGGGGTTATTATGAACCCTTCAAAGGGGGGCATCTTGGTCTGCAGCTCATGTCAAGTATGACAGATCGAGACACCAAGCCATTCTTGCCGGGCCGCGATCCGACTATGTTAGTTAGTCCAAATGGAGCCTTTCAGCCTCGTGATTGTGTTGTTTCGGAAGCACCAATCCCGATGAACTATGTTAGAGATAGTTGGATAAGCCAGAGAGATAGGTTTCTCAATATGTTGCCCACAAATCCTAATTATGCTGTTCTTCCAGAAACATCAGGTGCTCCCTCCTTGCAAATGATACAGCCAACTGATACATCGAGAGATGATAGGGTGAATCGAATTGAAGAACCTCCTGTTAAAAAGGA
Source organism: Senna siamea (assembly GCA_031216115.1). NCBI lineage: Eukaryota > Viridiplantae > Streptophyta > Magnoliopsida > Fabales > Fabaceae > Senna > Senna siamea. The sequence continues at coordinate 211,959 of CM062358.1, forward strand.
AGGTGGCCAATTGAAGAAAAGGCAAGGGGGTGCTCCGAAAACTCCAAAGGCGAAAAAACCTAGGAAGCCAAAGGATAATAGCAATGCTTTAGTTCAACGAGAGAAGCCAGCGAGGAAGGCTATGGAGGTTGTAATAAATGGAATTGACATGGACATTTCTGGTCTACCCATTCCAGTTTGCTCATGTACTGGTACTCCTCAGCAGTGTTATCGATGGGGCTGTGGTGGCTGGCAATCAGCCTGTTGTACCACAAATGTGTCTATGTATCCTTTGCCAATGAGCACTAAAAGGCGCGGTGCGAGGATAGCTGGACGGAAAATGAGCCAAGGTGCTTTTAAGAAGGTTTTGGAGAAGCTTGCAGCTGAAGGTTATAATTTCGCTAATCCAATTGATCTGCGGACTCACTGGGCTAGACATGGCACCAACAAGTTTGTCACTATAAGGTAGATTGGTGCTGCTGGGACACATCACACAAGGCATTTACTCTGTCTCGCCTGTACATACACTTGTGTGACCTATCGCACAGATGTTGAGTACCTTGTTATCCATGAATTTTCTTTTGTGATCTGTCTACCTTAAATTTGGACATGGGTTCTTTCGTTCTTTTTTCCTCCCGACTTATGTGATAAGGGATGCCAGTGTTGTATGGCACCAGAATTTATGCGGATGAGTTATTACTAGATAGACTATTTTTTTGGATAATGCTCATTCACAGTTTAATTTAATTTTGTCAAGATACTGCAATGCAATTATCTTTTTATTCATTTGTGCTTCTAACGATCAGAGATTTTCTTTTCATCTTTCCTCTGGCTCAGTGTGTTTCTTTGGTTGAAGAGGGTTTGTTACTTGTTATCTCGTATTGTTTTGTTATTCTAAGGTTTTTGTTGCTAATTCTTACTCTATTGCAAAATGGAAAAAGAATTGCTTGAGTTTTGGAACTAAACTGAATATAAAATATGGAAACAATTCTATCATGACAAATATTAATGAATGCATATGCAATATGGTGCTCATTTGTGTGACACTGATCTCTATCTGCATCTGTGTATCTGGTTTGTTGCCTTTGGAAACTGTTTCTCTGCCTTTTAAATTGCTCATGCCAAAACATTTGAGACTGAAGCCTGGGTTGTATTGTTGTTCATTAGTTCATTCTATGGAAGTTGGAAGTATAAGAGGATATAGTAAGGGGATCTGCATTTCATGCATTTGGATGAATCATAAGAGTATCATAAGTGGATGCTGCTTGAGTGTGTGCTTCATTAGGTGTACCTTGTTCTCCCCAATGCTGCTTGAGTGTTCACTTAAAAGTTCTAGCAGACCATTATTTGTCCTCAGATACCTTGTTTTGATTTGAGTCCACGAGAGGCAACATGACAGAGACAAGCCTATCTCCCTTCCTCCTTCACCTAAGAAAATTTGATTGATTAGTGCTATAATCTTTGTGATTGTATATCGTGTTACTCTCCTGTTAAGTTGTTTTTGGTTAATAAAAAAAGATTTATAGCTATATAGGTTATTCTGTGCTTCCCAAGCTTATTTTGAGCTCCATTGGGGGAGCCTGTGAATAATCTCTGGGCTCTCTGTGGTTATTTCCATGACTTGCGGTGGGTATGTCTACAGTTTTATTTTTTAAAAAAAGAAATCTGAATTTGAAATCAGACAAATTTTTATATAAAATTAAACCCCTGAGCGTAAAGCTGCAGTATCATTGTGAAATTGTTCTTAGGATTTTCTTATATTTTTTTTATACAAAGTATTTTTCTGTTTCTTCTTTATTTTGGCCAAAAGAAGACTTAATTAAAAAAAAAATTCTGTTAGTAACCTGATGCCGGGGAGATTCTCTGAAAAAGAGTTGTCTCCACCTTTTTTTCTTCATTTTGTTTTTATCTTTGAGATTCTTTATTAGCCCTTTCTTTTGTTCTTATAATTTTTTTTTATGGATCAGTCTTACTCGGAGGACACTTCGTTTTGCTGGGAATGTAATTTTAATAATGGTAATTAAGATGCATATATTTACTTGATCTGAAATGAAAACAAAAAAGAACAAAATGAATGAACTGGAATGTTCTACATTTATTTTGAATGAATAAAATCAGAAGAAACTCAGTCATGTGCTGTTTAGTATATAGGGAATTTATGTTTCAAAGCATTTGAAGATGTATAGATATATTTATATTCTAATTATTTGAAGTTTTTTTGTCATTAATTTTTAAAATTATATATCATATAATATGTAATATAAAATAAAATATATGATTTGAGTATATAAAAAAAAATAAAGATAAAGAAATATAAGTTACAACAGAGTGAGATAATTTTTGATGATTTAATTTATTATTTTAAAATTTAATAAATATTATTTTATATTACATTTTAAAAATAAACATTAAATTTAACATATTAGTGAATTAATGTATAAAATAATGATTTATTTTTATTCTTAATTATAGATTAATTCAATAATGAATTAATATATAAAATATTGTATTTAATACATTTGACTGCACTTTGTAAAACACACTCTTGACAATCCGATTCCAATGCTATAACTTAAAGAGCAACAATAATATTTTGGTTAGAATTTCAAAATTAATATGTTGAAAAATTGGGAGTGTATGAAGAATGTTTGATTAAACGATGGTACGTGGAACAACAACTAGTTTCTCGGGAAACTTGGTGAGTGTCATTTTCAGTACTAACTGCAGTTTTTCATCTCTATCAATTTATCAGGACAATTATAATGCATTTTTTTAATTTGAAAATTTTTCCTTTTTATCTATTTGACAATTTTAGCAACTTAACTGCAAAAAGAAAAAAAAAATCTCAGAAACTCCTCTGTAGGACAGTAATAGCAAAACAATACTATAGCAGAATGATCACATGAAGTAATATTAGACAAAACAGAGTAATAAAAACTCGCAAATCGCAATACACTTCAGAGACGACTGAAGTATCCTACTTACATAGTTATATTGTATGAAATTCTTACACATTATTTGAGAGCAAAATACTATATTGGTTAATAAATTTCATTCATTCATTAATACTTTTTCAAACTTTGGTTTGAGTGGATGTAAATGAAAATCTGAGATTCCAATCTTCACTTTTTAACAAGATTCCTCCCACACACAAACTAAAATTAAATACGAAAAGCATCTATATCCTCTCTTTGCTTTTGGATTACTCACACTCCAAAAAATCATAACCACTCGTTCATTTTTTATTATGTGATGTCTTATATTTTTATTACGTCTTAAAATTTAGTAATTTACATAGTAATTTTCTCGTTTAAAGACTGTTTAAATTTTGGTGTCTTTATAATTGGTGCAAGTTAACTTTTTAAGTAACTTATGAATTAGAATTTAGGACTTAAGATACTAGAACGGCGTGTTACAACACACTTGAAAATATTCGAAGAAAATGTATCTTAAACTAAACTACTTGTAGGCTTGGAATATTTATGTCTACTTCGGAAAACTCAAAACTCTTATAAGATATTCTCTATTAAAATTTTTACTAAAATTAATGACCAGTAGAAAAAAAAATCAAATGTATGACTAGGTTATGATTTTCATTTACTTAATTTTTGTAGCCATCCAAAACTAGAATTGCAAAACAGTCCAGTAATAATTAGTGGTTTGACATGCACCAAATATATTCTATTTTAGTTTACCAAAAAATAAGTACATGCTATTTTTTTTTAATTTCCAAATATGAAATAAAAATAATTTTTATATTTTAAAATAACAAAAGTAGTACAAAGTTATTTAATTTCCTATTCTTTTACATATTTTAACTTCCCATTCTTCCACTCTCCACGCATGATATTTTTATTTCATGTTTTATTTTATATGTAATAATATATAATTTTAAATATTAAAGACTAAAATATTTAAAGAAAAATAATAAATAATAAACAAAACCAAAATAATACGAAAAATTAGAACCAAAATATCCATGAATGTAAAATCTTTTAAGTAAATTTCATTTATCAAAAGTAGATCAAATAAGAAAATAAAAAGTACATATATAAATATATTAAATGTATCTCTAACTAAAATGTTCAGTTTTGTCATACTCTTCAGATCTCTCCCATCCCGTAATTTTGAAAAGAACCCACAGAAATAGCAGTCCCCTACGTTCAAAGTCCCGTGTCATATGATGTTCATTGACTGTTACTCTTTATATTGTATTCTTAATTTTCGTGTTAAGTTATTCATGCGTAAATTTTTACTTGAACACAATTAAGATGAGAATTTCAATGGGAGCAATGGAGAACTCAAACACAACTGAAAAACCAATCATGAGGTATAATAAGCTAATGCAATTGCTGATTGCCACTCTAGAAGGTAAATAACAAGATAACAGTTCAAGATTTTAACAAGATAGTAGAATTTAAGCACAGAAATTGGGACTGACTGGCCTACATAATCATAACTGTAATGGTATAATATCTTCTTGCAAATGTTCAGAAAACCAATAAGAATATATTCAAGACAGAAGGACTCATAGTAACATGGAGAACATTAACTAAGATGTTTGTTTAGGACATGAAAAAATTCTTTGCCCCTACTATCCTATGTTTCATATCTAAGAAGCCTATAACTGGTTCCTCAAAAGCTCCTTCATGGAACTTGGCTGCCTAAAATATAATGTTCAATTTTGTTGCAGCTGAAGACTGAACCTTAATGACAATTTTTATTATACATATAAAGATGCATCCAGTAACAATACCAAAACTATTAATCACAGTTTGCAGGAAAACCATAAAATTGAAATGGTCTTTAGAGTTTAGATAACAAATCTTCAAAATGTTGAAGGTAAACCCAAGATGCAAGCAGAAAGAAAAAATCCCTTTAATTGTTGGGAATTTTCCTCATAGTGAAGAACAGAAGAAAAGAAAAGAGTCACCATTTTCAGGAATAGAAAAGAAATCACAAGTCAGAACACTTCCCTTCTTTTGTTTTTACTTCTGTCTATTTCCATTTTAGCAAAAGAAAAGAAACATGTATGGTATAATGATTTTTTTTTTTTTAAGACATGTATCATATCTCAATGCTAAAAACTAATTAAATCCGGAAGAATTAGGTTACTGGCTGCACAATAAGGAATGATGCTATATGATTCTTCAAAAGGATTGGTTGTGAAAGTAGCTTTTCCATCATTACCAAAGGCATTTGCTGTATTTTCAGTATTATCTTCAACTATATCATCATCAAACACCTCCCATTTTTCAGTGATCACTGTCTTCAAACCATTCTCAGATTCCTGGTGTTCAATGGCATTCACATTGCAATTCCTTACCACAATTGCCATATCCCCATTATCACACTTCAAGCTTTCCTTCTCAGAAACCCCATTGATGATTCTCTCCAGATCTTGCATATACCCTTCAGGGAAACTCTCCATCTTTGGGCACTGAGAGGCATTGAGGACACCAATTTCCCTACAGAAATCAAAGTACACAGAGAGCTCATCACTCTGGATTGCTGCTTTCTGCAGAACCTTGAGCCCCACTCCCGTCTCCACCTTCCCTGCAATATCATAAATCCTCAAGAGTGCTCGAGCAATCCCTTTGCAAAACTTGCTATACACATCAAAAAGCTCAACAATAACACAATCCATGGCCTCAAGAACAAGACCCACACGCAAATTCGGGTTCTGGGGTTTAATCTGAAGCAGTATATCAATCAAACGCTGCATTTCCTGCAAACTCTCCAACTCTTCCATCAATGTATCCTCTGTTTTTCTCCTCTGTTTGCTCTGCTTCTTAAACTCCGACGCAAGAAATGAGGACTTCTGGTCCAAATACGCAAAATAGGAACGAACAAAGGCATCGAAAGCCCAAACCCTATCTGGGTTCGTATGGTTGTCACCGAAATTGGACAAATCAAAAGGCAATCGACCCATCTTGTGGACATTGGGGAGGTCGCAGCAGAAAATGCCGTGCATGAGCATCAAGCCCTTGAGAGCGACGACCCAGCTTCGAGTCTTGTGCATACGCATAGATAGAGCCCAGATGATAGGCCTGAGGTAGAGAGGAGAGGTACGAAGCCATTGGAAGACACGCTGGACGTTCTTGCAATCGATGCGGTGCTGGTCGTGGCTGGTGGCTTTGATGACAACGGATTCGATATGAGGGTTGCGGAAGGAAGAACGGCGAGAGAGCTGAGCTATGAGGATGCTGTTTCTATCCTTCAAAGCTCCTGCCACTCTCTGCCATACCCTCATTTCCTCTCCAACCTGATTCTTCGATTCGATTCTTCGCAATTTGCAATCACACAGGCAGCGGATTCACGTACCCGCTGCCTTTGCTGTTTCTCCTTTCTCCTTTTGATTTTTTATTTCTCTGCAATTATTGTATAGCTGTTTGTTTGTTTGTTTGTTTTTTTAAAAAAATATTTTTGATGTTATTTGTTTGAGAGAAAATTTTGGATGTAAGATGTATTGAAATATTCAAAATCCATTAAAATTGATTAAATTTCTGATTTCAATTTCACAATTTTATACTAGGTTTTTTTTTTTTTTTTTTACATTTATATTCAAAATAGGTGCTATTTTTATATTTATATTTTGTTGTTGTTGTATGATTAGGGTATTTTTATGAGACTACTTCGTCTTTTGGTTTATTTAAAGAGCACACTCCACACTCCTTTGTCATATTTATGAAAATGAATTTTCTAGAGTGTTGGTTTAACAATTTCAAACTGAAAAACAAATGGATTAAGAATATTTTGAAGTTCAAATTTTTTGGAAGCTTCAAAAGGCGATGTTAACAATTTTTTAAACTGTAAATTGAACGAAGCGTTGAAAGTGTAAGGAGGAAGGAAGAAGCAACGGCAAGAATTGTCGTTGCTGTTGTTAATCATAAAATAACATGATGTTGTCGTTATTTCGTTGTGGATTTTGTTTGTATGATTAGAAAAGATTTGATGGATCTCACTGCTTTTTCCTAAAAATGGTATGGTCTTTGGAATGTGCCAAGGCTATTTGCGTGCCATGATGACTTGTCACCCAACAATGCAAACATATTCATCTCTTTTTAGACAATTCCATAATATAAATATACCTCTATACTTATTTTACATCTGAAATTTTTTACTAGTTAAATTATAAATTCAAATATTAAAATGCAAATTTTTATATGTTTTTAACTATTAGAAAAATGAGTGCACTCCTTGCACTCAATAAATATAAAGACCTAATTAAAAAATTATATAGTATAGTTAGTGAGTTCCATGACTTTGGCAGACTTCCCATATTTTATATTATATTTGGATGCTGACATAAATAATAAATTTGTAGTTTTTGTTCTGATATTAAAAATGTTATATATCAATATTTAAAATGGTTTATATTATTGAAAAAGTTTGGCAACATTGTTGTTTTAGTTAGGAATTGAGTTGAAGTCACGTATATCCAACTCATCGATGCACATTTGTACACGCATGAATATATATATTTTTAGTGATTTAATCTTAATTATTTTATTTTAACAGAATTGGTGCATCTAATTCTTCAATCATGGCACCACCTAAAAAGCATAGGCCTCATGGGTGGGAATGTGTACTTATGAAGCATTTAGGCCATCAGTCAACCTGTAGAATTCAATTATTTTGTGCATCCAATAGAAGTTGGGTTGTGTGTGTGTGTATATATTTCATTATCAAAAGTATAATGAAAGGAGTATAATGTGGCAACTTTAAAAAAGTTTTAAGTACATATATTATATTATATTATTTGTGTATAAGTTAATAATATTTAATTAATTTATATAAATGGATCTGCATACTTAAAAAAATTAGAGTTAATTAAATATGATTGATTACACAAATGAATAGATCTGGTCATGAGCTTAAAAATTAGTTTTGCCCAATAAGCTCATCTTGATAAAAATGTAATATGAGCTCAAAAATAAAATTTTAAATAAAAAATTTTATTTTTAAAAAAGTCTGATTAAATTATGATCGGGCTCGAATTTATTTTCAAATTTGGCCTGAAACTCAAATTATTTTTTAAATGAATATTTAACAAAAAAATTATATATTTTAGAATATAAAATATATGAAACAAAAAAACTTCATTTAAACTTAATATTTTTTTTGTAAACAACTAGAAAAACTTTATATTTCTTATTTTATTTTACTTCATAGAAATATATTATATATACCACTAATTATATTTAATAATGTATTATTAATTATGTATGATTTTATGGAAAAAAAATTAAATATAAAAAATTTTTAGTTTATTAATTCTTATAAATTAATTTTATAACTTGCAAATATTATATCATACTTTACTTTAACTTAATTGATACATTATTATGAATTTGTTGTATTAATTTTAAGCTTGTTAATTGACAAATATTTTAATTTTATTGTATTATGTTTAAGATTTGAAAGCTTTAAATATTTTATTTTATTTATTTTTCATGTAAAATTTTTCTTATAGAATTAAAATTTTAATTTATGTGATATCATTAATCTTGTTAGTTAGACATTTATATACTAAAAAAGTAATTTTTTTTCAAGTATGTTTTTTCATAAAAATTCAGGCGGGCCGAGGTTGTTTTATTTTTAATCAAATCAAGCCAAATCCAAATTAATGAGAATAATTTGGTCTCAGGGTCGGGCCTATATATTGTTAATATGCTCACATAAAGGCATGATCTATTTTTTAGTGAGTTTATCAGGCTTACTATGAAGTGACAAAATATACGTATTTAAAAATTGTTTCACGAAGAATTTGTCAAAAAGTTTAATATATAATTTTTCATTATCTATAACTTTTTCAATCTTTTTATTAATGTATTTTATATTATATTATATTATATATAATTTTAAATATCGATGACAACGAATTACTAATCTATATTATAGTAACTTTAAAATTTTTTATTTATTAGTTTTAAAAATTATATATTATAAAATAAAATATTTAATGTAAAGAAATGAGAACAAAATATAAAGATATTAAGAATTTACAAAAAGAATAAAAATAAATAAATAACTTATAATTATTTAATCTATTATTGTAAAATATAATAATTATTTATATTATATTTTAAAAATAAAAAAATTAATATGCAGAATCTGCAAAACCTTCAATTTCATCTTTCATGTTTTAAAATATTTTATTTTTGTTCCAATACCTACACTGTCTAAATGTCCACCAGTATAATATGATAACATCATTCAAATTAGTAACCAAAAAAAAGGTGTGATTTGATTATCTCAATTGTGAATTACACCGTTCAAATTATATAAAAAATATTTATTAAAATTTTTTTTATATTTAATAATAATCGAGTAAAAATAAAAATATTTTAATTTAAAAATATATATTTTTATTTAATATTTGAATATTATCAAAATTTTATTCGTACTCTTATAATTTATTGTCAAATATATCCTTAAAATTTGAGTGTATTATCAAATATATTTTTAAAGTTAGTGTGAGTCAGAATTATATTTTTATCTAATATTTTAACATTAAATATTAGATGTTATATCACTATTTTTTATTAATAATTTAAAAGTCATTAGACCGTATCACAAAATTTATTATTACAATTCAAAATTTTAAGGATAAAATTGTCTTAAAAAAATTTTAGAAATAAAATTAAAAATTGACAAAAAATTTATGGACATAAAATATACTTTTACCTCTTATATTTATTATTAATTATATCAAATTTAAAAATTTTTGTAAATATTTAGGACAGATTTAAAATAAAAAAAGATGTAAAATACCTCCTTAACTTTGTCTTATGTCCAAAATTTTTTTTCTCAACTTTAATCCTTGACTAATAAATACTTAAATTTTTATTTATGTGTAAAAAAATTTTAAATGCTATTAAACTTATTTACACGTCATTTGTATTTAAAAACCTCTTCTCCTCCCTGTGTGCCTTTTGGGGCTTACCCTTCTTCCTCTTCAAGCACCTTCTTCTTCTTCTTCAACCAAGTGCTTCTGGTTATGAATGTGAATAAACGAAAAAGAAGAAGGTGGAGGACTAACTTCTTGTGGTTGGGGAAGGCAAGTTCACAACACGACTAACCTTCCTGTTGAACCAAAAAAGGGGTCACCAGAAGAGGAAGTTTTGAAATGAAAATGACACGTATCTTTGCACATGTATCATTTAAATATGATGTGTAAATAGATTTAGTAACATTTGAAGATTTTTTACACAAATAAAAATTTAAAAGGTTATTAGTTAAAAATAAAAGTTGAAAATTTTTTATACATAAGTCAAAGTTTAAAATTTTTTTTTTGTATTTTACTAAATAAAAAATATACTTTAAGAATGAATTTGACACATTTTTTTTTTGAAATACATATCTTTTAATAATTTAATAATAAAAAATTTATTTTAAGATGTTAAACACTAAAATATTAATCAAAATATTTATCAAATGATTTACTTCATGATAACAATCTTTTATAAAATTCTATTTGGAAAAAATAAATGATTATAAATATAAGAAATTTAAAATATCTAAAAAAGAAAGTGTGATGTTGTGGATGTACAAAATTAAGAGTACAAATAAATTGAATTATTCGTGAACTATTTGAATTTAACTCATCAAAAGTTTAAATCAAACTTAGTTGATTTAATAAATAAACAAACTTAATCAACATATTAAATTTATTTAATTAAATAAATTAATTTTAAATATTTAATACTCAATTCGTTAAATTCACACATAAATATCTTGATTAATAATATAATATTATTTTATATAATATATATTTTTAAATTTTAAATAATATATATTGTAATCATATATATATTATAAAAAAATTGTTAGATGAATATAAAAATTTATGCATAATTAAAAAATATTATATAATTTACTCATATACATATATAGTTATATGAAAATTGATAATTTTTTATTTAACTTAAATTTGATATGTGCACAAACTTATATATTTTATTTATAATATTATTGGTAAATTGTTTACTTGATCAAATTAATTCGTGCACAAACAAATATATTCTATTTATACAATACATGATTAATTGAAGTCGGAGGAAGGTTACAAGTTAGAACTACGTAGGACGTAGGTATGTACGTGAGTGTGGCCCCTACTTTACGAATTATTACATCGAATTAAGCGAACAGCTACTTCTCAAAAGCGTGAAGACTAAAGTCATGCCATGACGCTATGCATAATACACTTTGCCTTTCGGCTTTGCTTTCTCTTTCTCATTTTCTAACGCTTTGATTCTGCTTTCTTCCTTTCCTTCGCCATACATATAATACATATCTTCCCCACAAAATCTCTCGTGTCTTTCCCATTTTCTCTGCAAATTCCAAGACACAACAAAATCCATATTTCAAATTTCAAAAGTGGGTCATATTTTATTATTATTGTTATTTTGTGATAGATATTTGTATTGTATCTCGTAAATATGTGTGTGTATCAGCTTGGGACAAAAAAGTGTGGGAGAGAAGAGAATGCTGGAGTTTTCAGTCTAAAACTACAGTGGATGTGTTTTGAAAAGCAGAAAAAAGCGGTCTCTGATTCGCTGAGGGGAGAGGGACAATGACCCAATTAAAAAGAAAGCAAAAGGTTGAAAATTTAAAGGCAATAAAAGTATAAAACAATACAAAACAAAATCCCAATGGGAATCTTTCTTCTTCTTCTTCTTCTTCTTGGACATTTACTGTGCAAGCGATCCCACATCGCCACCTCCCTCTGCTCTACTCCTCCTTTTTATGCTCTCTTTCTCTTTTCCTAACTTTTCTTCTCTCTCGCTCTCTGTGTACTCTTTCTCAGATACACAGAGACAAATCAACATTTTCTCAGCTTCCTGGTTTGTTTGTTCATGGGATTTTCATGCGGGGATGTTTTAGTAAGTCCTCCTATTCTTAATCTCTTTTCTCTCTGTCACTCTTGTCTCTCCAATCCATTCATTCACAAAATGGGTGGCCGGAGAATGTGTTAATGGTGAAGAATTCTTCTGATATGCTTATGATGAGAGCTTGTGTCAAACATGCTTTTTCACATTTTATAGGAGGAAAAGGAGACTGAAATTCCCTTGATAGATGAGACTAGAGCAACCCAACAAAGGAGTCTCAGTCAAATGGAAGTGCATCATCATCATCAAGGGGTTGAAAATGAAGCTGATTTCTGGCCAGTAGAACATCCTCTGGAGCCAAGAGATGAAGACCGTCCAGTGAAATGCCCAATGCCTGAATCTTCTGTCATCAATGTATGTGTGTTTAACTCTTGGATTAATCATTTCAGTCTCTGCAATTCAGGGATGAACATGGATCTCTTCATTGAAAACTAATTCTGATGTTTGCTTTACCAAAATTATCATTCAAATTGTATGTCTTATCAGTTCTTTTAATCTTTGTGCTGTTCTTAAACTTACTCTCTGAGCAAACCATAAATCCGATCAATCAAGCACATTATGGGATTTAGGGCTTTTGGGTGAGAGATACTTCTTTTACATGTTTTGTTTACACATCTTAAATTATTGGGGGTGGAGCGTGACTTTTGAGGGTGCTTTTGCATAAGAAAATCACACAGATCAAGAGGGAGGATGTCTTTGAAAGAATGAAGCTATAACTTATTCAAATGAATATTGCTTTGCTTTGAAACAGAAAAAGAGAAGACAAAGTACAAAAGAAGTATGATATAAACTAATTTGTTATGATAGTGCAAGGTTTTAGCAGCAGCCACTCAGTAGATTCTTGGAAATCAGAGATAAATTACTTTAATATATCATATCAAGTTCACTCAGATGTTTTGACGTAGGTGGTGTAATTTATTTGGCATATGCAGGATGGAGGGATGCAAGAAAAGAGGTTTGCAGAAAGCCTAAGGAAGAGAGCAGAGGTATCTGCAGCAATGGCAGATAAAGAAGGAACAGCAGCAGCCATGGAAGCAGAACCTCCTGCTCCAGCTCGAGCAGTACGAAAGCGGCATCACACCCTCACACATGGAGACCTTGAGATAACCCCGTTCATGAGAATGCCATCACTCCCTCCCCTCCCAACTCAGAATGTCACCATCTTTCAAATGCTTCAGCAGGTTGATAAGTTTGAATCTTAAGCAAGAAATAAATTCCATGCCAACAATTTGTAATGAGGAAATCATTGTGATTACAAGCTGGTTTAGCTTGAAAGCTTCAATAGAACAAAACAAGCATAGGTGCAGCTAGAACTAGTATTCTTCCATTACTATATATAGCTCTTATGTTTCTGTTAAATCCAGACATTACTATACGTCAAAAAGTTTTCAGATATGCAGAGTGCCCATTTAACTAGTCTTGCCCAAAAAAATGGTGAAAAATCTAACACAATTGAATTTGTGGTACCAAGAAATTCTTACTTATATATATAATGCACCAATCTATTGTTCAAGGAGCTAATACAAATTCACTAAAATAGATTCCAGTGTACTTTCGGTAATGGGGCCCACTACCAAATTCATTTTGTTTATGGACTCCTTATACAAGTAGGCAATGCAAGAAATATAAGAATTTCTCACGAGTTACATTCTGAATGATTAAATGCTAAATGCTCCAATTCATAGGTTCTAAACCCAAATCCCAAGAAAATGCAAGGGCAGAAAATTTTGAAGAATAACCTTGCCTTTGTCCAATTGCAGCTTCACATTCCATTGGCACAAGAGAGAGAAAAGAACATGCACAGTACCAATTAAAGACAATGTTAACATCTCACTCCTTGCCCCCCCAAAAAAAAAACACGTTTACATCTCACTGCATCAGAATTCAGAAAGAAACAATTTGACTGCTATACAGCCTAAAAGGAAGAAAAACGTAGCCACATACACAATCTGACAAATGGCTAACCAACGACTTTAAAGAGAGCATTTACTGTACAAAGTTTACTTTCTGGTGGGGAGGAAGGAATCATTGCAAGTTTAAGCCTGACCATTCTGTTTGATCCATCACTTTCTCCCAGTTCCTCCTTTAGGTTTTTTCTGGGTCCACCACTTCGCAGTAAGCAAGAATATTGTAAAAGATTTTTAGACAAGTCCAATACTGATGTGAAACAATTTTTGAAGACATCGGATTCCTAATAGAGCACATATCCATTCATTCTACAAGAGAAATACCAAGGGCAACAGCCATGCCGAGTGTCAGTGAGATTATATGGACTACTGTACTTCTCAATGTTGTTTTTCCGCTGTTGTTCAACTCAGCCAGCACTCCGGCAATTGCAATGTATATAAATCCACCAGCAGTAAAACCCTGTCAAAAGGGAAATGTCATTGCCAAAATCAACATAAAACTCACCCAAAAGATTCCTTATGGAAAAATTCTCACCTCAATCAGAGATGATTGTCCAGGATCTTTCCCCCAGAGCAGAGCCTGCGCCAAAAACAGCAATTTATTCTTTCATTTTATTTTTGCTATTGGTGAAACAAACAGAAAATGAACAGCAGCAAACCCAAGGGGCAGTTTCTTTTTCCATGTTCCTACTCACATTTCCATAATCTGCTTACCATCAATGTTATAAATATTCAATAATATCTAATATAAAACGTGTCTTAAATACAACAAAGTTTGCTAACGAATTATTGTAAACATTCAAACTTCTATTTTAGTTTGTACGTAATGTGTGCATAATTTCTGTCTATGGATTCACTAAAGAACTGACCATTCAATAATGACAACACTCACCAATGCAGTTCCTGCAAGTGCCATGAGTGCTGATAGAAAGTTGAAGAACAGAGCTTTTGATATGCTGAAGCCAGACCTTATCAGAATACCAAAATCACCAATCTGTGTATGAAACAAACAAAGAATATAAAATTTTGGGGTAAAAAATAGAACTGAAAAAATTAATGCATTACATATCATAGTATCAATAACTTGAATGAAAAAAGATAACCAGCAAAAGAACCAAAATACTAACAGAAAATGCCATCGTAAAACCACAAATTACGTATGATGGAAACCCAAAATGAGGGGAAAGTGATTATTATTAAGCAGGGAATTTTCAAAGAAGAAAACCTGTATTTACAGACCCTTTCAAAAAGATGACAGAGTGAAGCTGACGTAAATGGAACTGAAGAGCAAGTTAACATGTGATCGAAAGTTAAGGACCGGTAAGGAGGGAACTGGATTCAATTTCTGGAGCACGTAACTGCTCTAATGACATAAGGGATTAGATTAAAAATGAAGGTAAAGCCTATGTCTTCAATAGCAATTAGGTGGAACTAACTCCTAAACTGTATTGTAGTAGCTTTTAACAATTAGGAACAATATTATGATTTGTTATGAATGGAGTAGATATAACTGTAGATAAAGAGTAGAGGAACAAAATAGTAGACAAAAAAAGAATAGAAGGTAGGATAATTGCTTTAAAACTTATAGTCAATCGAAAAACTTTCAATGTTATCAGTGCTTATGCACCATAAATAGGATTGAGAAAATATCATAAAATTAAATTTTGGAAGAACCTAGAAGGATTAATATAGGAAATATCATTAGGAGAGAATATTTTCTTAGAAGTAGACCTAAATGGGAATGTGGGGAATAAAGCTAGAGGATATGAAGGTTTCGATAGAGGACAAAACATTAGAGAAGTAAATGCAAAAAATAAAAAAATCTTAGATTTTTCTTCAGCTTTTAACTTCACTATAGCAAACGTGTTTTAGAAATAAGGTAGAGCATCTCATCGCGTACAAGAGTTGAGTAACATGTTCCCAAATCGATTTCTTAACTAGCAAACATAGGGTCTTGGCTATAGATATACATGTAAAGGGAAGAGTTGAAAGAAACAAATAACAACAACAAACAAAGCCTTTTTCCACTAAGTGGGGTCGGCTACATGGATCAAATGACGCTAACATGTTTTGTCTTTGCTCATTTCTATAGTTAGATTAACATGTTCATGTCGTTAATTCATATACATAAAGATTCGACAAAGTTTTACGCTAGTTGTTGACTACCTAATGCAACCCACCTCTTTTATCTAGGCTTCGGACTAGCTAAGTTGAAAGAAACAAAAAAAAAAACCCTAGGATAAGGTGGTGGCATTTGAGAGAAGAAGCATAAAGAAATGCAAACTACATGTGGAACAAAATGGCTGAAGGGATTAGGAATGTCAACAAAAACGATGGGTATATCAAGAGGCATTAGACCAAAGGGGAAAGAATCTTGGTGGTGAGATGCAAATGTTCAAGATACAATTAAAGTTAAAAGTGAGTTCTAAAAGCATGGCGCACATGCAAAGATAATAAAAATTTAGAAAAATATAAAGTAGCTAAGAAAGACGTCAAGAAGACAGTGTCTGAAGCAAGAGAGGAAGCTTTTGAAGGGTTATACCAATCATCGGAAACCAAAGATGGAGAGAGAAGAATATTCTGGCTTGCTCAGAGTAGGGACAGCAAGACAAGAGACAGACCAAGTGAAATGTATTAAAGATGAAAAAGGTAATATCTTGGTAAGGGAACAAGATATCCAAGAACGATAGAATAATTATTTTCACAAACTTTTCAATGAAGGACACGTCTCGTTGTCACACTAATAGGCTACTAAAGAGAAAGATAAAAATTATACTTTTTTATTGGACAATCCAAGAGTTTTAAGTAGTACAGGTGTTGAAGAAAATGGACAAAAGTAAAGCAGTAGGACTAGATAATATACCCATTATAGTGTGGAAGAGTTTAGGATGAAAATGTTTAAGCTGACTGACAAAATTGTTCAATAAGATAATGAGATTCAAGAAGATGTCAAATGAATTGAGGAAAAATACTTTAAACCTTGTGTAGAAGAATAAGGGAGATACATAAAATTGTGCAAATTATAGGGGGATCAAGCTCATGAGCGAAGTTATGGAAGAAAGTCATTGAAAAGAGATTAAGGTTGGACGCTCGGATTACAAAGAACCAATTTGGTTTCATGCTAGAGAGGTCAACTATAAAGGCAATATACTTATTAAGAAGATTGATAGAGAGATATTAAAATAATCATAACGACTTATATATGGTTTTCATTGATTTAAAAAACTTATGATAGAGTACTAAGAGAGGTATTGTGAAAAACTTTGGAAAAGAAAAGAGTTCGTGTGGCTTATATTTGAAAAATAAAAAATATGTATAATGGGGTTACGGCTTGTGTGAGATCAGAAGGTGGAATCACAAAAGATTTCCTTATAAACATAAGACTATACCAAGATTCAACTTTGAGTCATTGCCTTGTTAACCTGGTATTGGATGTACTCACTTAACATATTTGAGAGGAGGTGCCACGATGCATGCTATTTGCTGACATGTTGGAGACTCGAAAAAAGTAAACAAAAAACTAGAGAAGTGGTGACAAGCTTTGAAAACATTAGGTTTCCATCTAAGTCAAAGTAAAACAGAGTATATGAAATATAAGTTTAGTGAAAGGTACACTAATTTTAAGGGAGAAGTGAAACTTCGAGATCATTCCATACAATAAGTGTGATAGAAAAGTACCACTCAAACATAAGAGAAAATTTTATTGCACATCTATAAGACTTGCATCGTTGTATTATACCGAATCTTGGGTGATAGAAAGTCAATATGAGCAAAAATTCAATATCAGAAAAATGAGAATATTGCATTAAATGAGGGGACACACTAGAAATGATATAATTAGGAGGACATTAGAGAGAAAGTTGGGTAGCAACTATTATAAAAAAATTGGTTGAAGTTGAAAAACGCCTTAGGTGTTTAGTCATGTACAGAAGAGACGATTAGAGCATGATGTACAAAGAGAAGATCAAATGAAAGATAATCTAATAATTAGAGGTAGAGGAAGACCAAAGAAAACAATAGGAAAAACTATTAGAATGAATCTATCTACCAACAATATGGCCATAGAAATGAGCTAAGATAAAGCATCACTCATTCATGTCACTGACTCCACCTAGTAAAAAAATGTTTTGTTTGTCGTTGTTGTATTATTATGATTTGTTGTTTGATCATATGTTATGAATATTCCTCAAAATAATTATTATACATTTATTTTAAAGATATGAACCATAGTTCGCTCAAGCACATTGATGAAATCCAAATGATTTGAGGAACCTTCTCTCAAAAACTAGTCATTGAAACAGAGAAACTGAGCCACTTATGTACTCAATCAAGCATCCCACACTAATCGATTTGAAAATTAGACCCATACTATCCCCATCCCTATTATAGCATCACACATTTCAGTCTTCACTTGACGTTACTTTACTCTACCATAGTCAGTCCCTCCACAGATAGCCCTCTTTGTGCTGTTGACAAACCAAGCTCTAATACTAAATGACAGAACTCAAGTGATTTGGAGAATCTTTCCTCAAAAGCTAACTGTTTAAGGGGAAGAATCAAACCACTAAGTATCCTATCAAGTATCTCATACTACCCAAAAACATCACATACTATCCCTATCCCCATCATACAAGCAGTTTATGCTCTTGTTATACCATGGCTCCAAAAGCCCTTAAGCTCATGTACATAAACTTTTAAACAGCACGGTCTAAAAGAATCTTATAAATAGCTACTTGGACTCAAATACAGGGTTTTATATATGTGCATAACAAAAACTTCATATTAAAGGATAATGAATATATGTAATAAAACAAAGTAACTAATAGGAACAAGAGAGATAAGAGAGAATGACGAATAATAGGAAATTGATTGAAACCTTGAGTGCAAGAATCTTAAAAACCCGAATTAGTCCATATGGAGAGGACTAGACTTCAATACAATAGATTAAACTTTTGATGCCTAGGCTAAGTCTGATAGCAGATATTTATTAAAATACTCAATGACAAAGTGGTTAACAAACTGAGTTGAACATGCTGAACATGTTCTGGATGTGTGCTATCCCTTCCTAGAATTGTGTTGTACCTTCTTGTTGACTTCTTTCAACCGCACATGTTTTTCATGAGGCTTTCTATATTTCTTTTGAAAATAAGTTTTTAGGTTATTGTATTAGTAACAAAGTACCAGTTTTCTAAATTATTCAAAGAATGTAAAATGTATGCAAAGATATATTGTAACATCTCCCAAACAGCTGACTGCATTGTTTAGATAAGCTCAGGCATGAGTTTGAAGCTTAACTGTTACATAGGGTTAGCTAGGACCGAGACATAGAGTTTTACAGAAAAATTAGGCCAAAACAAGGTCCAATTTAAGAGAAATAGTGATTTTAGGAAGGTGGTACCTTTAGGTAAAGGTAAATAAGGAATTAAAATAAAAATTTAATTAGTAGTGGAACCTTGAAAGGATTAAAGTGGAAAAAAGGTATAAGGGAATGACTTTCCCCAACTCCCACCAATTTACATTCTCGCCTAGGGAATTTCTAGCAAATATTTTCAAATTTCACTTAACTGATTTTTTCCCCATTTGGAAACTATTTAACAAAGCTAGAGAGAGAAAGCTTCAGGATTGGAGCTAGAGAGAGAGAGGCAAGAGAAATTGAAGAAGAGGAGGAGATCAAAGGGGTAAATTGGAAAGAAATGACCACCAACTTGAATCACTAACTCTAGGATGCAAACAATGCACAATAATAGAGGTAATCAAGCAAAAATCTCATCTTCCTTTTATGGTTGAAAAAACCATTTGTGCATGCTTTGATTAAAATAACCAAATCAGTGGTTCTAATTGCTTTTGGGAAGATGTAAGCTTGCAATCTTTGTTTTACACGCTGGATGTACGCCTTTTGATGCTTGCATGTGATTGGATAACTGAAAATCATGAAATGAAATATGGGTCATGCTTTCTCTCTCTTCCATGGCTATAAATCCCTAGTTGTGGATTGTTCCTAGCTTAAAACACCCTGAATTTGAGGTATGTTATTGGCCTTAGAGTAGGGAAAAGGTCCATAATTTAATTTGGGGCTAAAACACAAGTTAGGGGACAAAATGAATCAAATAGTGACTTCCAAAAATAGAGCATAAACGTGAAAGTCGACTTTCAGTTCGTGCCCAGAAATTCTAGGTCCAGAACCTAAAAGTCGACTGCCAGGCCCCTGGAAGTCGACTTCCAACTCTCGGCCATGTTTCCTGTTTGGCAACAAGCTACAAGTGGACTCCTAATAGAAGTCAACTTGGAGCCCTCTGTTTTGAAAAATTGACTCTTTTTTCTCCTAAGTGCACTGATAAGGCTAGGAACTCATCCAAACTAAATAGTAGAGGATCTAAAGAGTAATATGGGATAAAAATGGAAGGGAAATAACTAGAAGAGAAGAGCTAAAGGTGTTCCTATTATATGCTTTACTCTAGATAGGTTCCTGATTGAATGACTAGTAGTCGATATGGGATGACCATCGGAGGTTTCATGGTTGAACAATAAAATAGGATGGTAAAACATCTATTCAAACCTAAAAATAATTGTGAAAACACTGTGTTAGTGGTTAACCCTAAGTTAGTTTACTTTTGTGGCCATGGAGTTGCCTACTTAGAGTTAAACCAACCAAGGTTTGAGAATCTATCAATCTAATGTATATATTAGAGGGTCATGTGTCTAGAAAATGATTCACCCTAGTGAGTGATGATTCTAAAGCAACATTGACTCATCCAAGTGAACGAGTGGAAGGGATCTGGCCCGAACTGAGGTGTAGTGATCCAATGAGTGGATACGACCTATGACTCACAATAAAGGCACAATGATCCAATATGGAGATCCATCACAGTAAAATGGTGACCCTAGAATGATATCGAGATACTAAGGGGCGCCCTAGGAGTCAAGAGCTAGCTAATCATTAAAGAAAACTTGTACAATGTTTACTAGAAAGGAAATGTATGTTATAATGGGCCAAGTGACCTATATGTATAAAAGTGATATGTTATTTTCAGCCCAATTGTATCAATGACCATATTACTATATTGAATTATGTAAAGCAAGAGCATACCCACGAAAGACATGATTATTGTTATTATACTGCATTTCCAATACATGACATGGCATGGCTCAACAGTTGCATAACATTCAATTTGAATCTGAAATTGTTTATGAAATATGAATTGAATGCTAGAGTTATCTGTGTTTCTCACAACCGGTACCTTAAACAGTATTTTTTAACTTGATTTCTCTTCATTACTGAAATTATTTCTCACAAGTGTGTTGATGTGTCCACATGATTAGGTATACGCTTATGGTTGAGATAAGGTTGAGGTGTTCGAGGTCCCAGCCTCAGATACTTCATCCGGATTGGAGAGGTCATAATGTGAATCATGGGTATACCACCTATCCCCCCAGTGGATTAAGGTGGTAGGTAGATGAAGTTTCTTTCCTTTTTGACACCCCAATACCCCTAGCCTATTTTGTGATGGCCAGAACGGGATTAGTAGATAATGTATAGGATCAATGGAGTCTAGTTTTGATTATACTTATGTATATATTTTACTAAATTATCGGCTGTTGTGACAACCTATCCCATAATGGGTAAGGTGGTCTTTAGGGGATAGACTTGCTATTCCCAAAAGCTCTCTCCTTTATTTTGGCATATGTATATACTTACATCAATATTTATAACATAATCTTATAATTTTCTATGAGTGTATGTAGTAAGTTAATTATGCTTTCGCTAATGTATGCATACGAGTGAGATACCCAAGTGAAACCCAAACTTGAAACTGAACTAATTAAGGATCATGGGCATTAATCTAAAAATTGAACTTGGGTAGTTAATTAAAAAGATAAGTTAGTAGATATGTGAGGCACCTATAGTAGTGGAGTGTTACATATATTAGATACAATTCTCCAAAGAATCGGAATCACTAATATCTATCAGTAATATTGATGAAACTTAAGTGACTTGGCAAACCTTCTCTTAAAAGCTAACTGCTAAGGGAGAAGAATCAAGCCACTTAAGTACTTCATCGAGCATTTCACATCACTCGATGTGAGACATAAATAGCCCATACTAACCTAGGTACATACATTGTACCATTTTATTTGTGCATTAGCCAATAATATTTAACTAACTCTTCTTACTTTATACTGATGGACCCACATGCTATGAAAAAATAAGAAGAGCTGATTGAATATAATTAGTTAATGTACAAATGAAGTGGCATAATATATGTACCTAAGAATTTTTCCTTAAAGACATCTCATACTATCCTTAGTCCCCATCATAGAATCGCCCTTGAAGAGTTAACATCCTAACTGCGGCATTCTGCCACACTTCACTCAGCATTGCTTCACTCTACCACAGTCCGCCCCTCTACCAGTAGCCCTCTCTGTGCTGTCAACAAACTAGCTCTGATACCAAATGATGAAACCAAAGTGATTTGGGGACCCTCCCTCGAAAGCTACCCATTGAAGGGGAAGAACCAAGCCAGTTACATTTCCCACCAAGCATCCCATACTATTCAATGTGAGAATTTGGATAGGTAGCCCATACTACTCCAAGGACATCCCATACTATTCCCATCAAATATTCTTTAAGAAGTTTTATGGTCCCTCATTCATTCTCAAATCATAATTACATGACAGCAAAGATTATATATAGCATTTACACCAGTGTTCTCAGCAAAATCACTAGTTTTAAGGTTATTATGACCATAGAACTCAGAAGTTTTTCCCTAATTAGTGCTAACTTTTCTGAATAAAATATTAGAAGCCAAAAAATATTTGCATTTAATTAAGTTGAACTCAAACCATCAAGAGGTAAGGAGAACAACGAACAACAAAACAGAGTTGTGCTCTTTTACAGTATCAAGTTAGGGAAAATATTTTAAGGTACACTACATGAACATACATGCAATGGTTAGAATCTCATCCGTACATGTGGGGCCCACATATGGATGAAATCTTGGCCATTGTATGTACATACATGAGGTGTACACAAGAATTTCTCCAAGTTAGGGATACATAGAATACGAAACATATACCTCAGAAAGGATAGCAATGAATATAATCTGTATCGTAAGTAATGCATGTGGCTACATAGTATGCCTTATTAAAACTAATATATCTTTGGGAGTTTTAGTCAATCATATACAACAATTTGAACTGTGCTATGAATAAATGGATTGGTGCAATTAAATGTTTATTGTTCCAGAAACAGGCACAATATTATCCATGTGAATTGAAAAAGGATGAAGTTGAACCTCTTGAGGAAGCTCATGTGCAAGCAAAAACAGAGTTCTAGACCAGCCCCCAACAGATCCATAAAGCAAGAACGCACTTCCCAATGCCATTCCGTCAGTAAAATTGTGCTGCAATATTAAGTCATGTTACAAAATTACATGGAAGTTTTCATTTCATTCAAACCAAATTAAAAATGTCAGTTTACTTACAACGCCATCTGAGAAAAGATTGAGATAACCAAACACAAGACTTGATGATTGAACTGGTTCCTTCTCATTTAAGGATTTGATATCATCTGTAGAGCTATCTGCAGCAATAGCATCCAGATTATCATCTCTAGCCCTGTTACTACTTATTCTCTGTAATTCAAAAAGTATCACATATTAGATCAATTGACCTTTCAGTAAACATATCAGATAAACTCTATTATCATCATCAATATTCTATTAAAGCTAATTTTATTTTCATCAAGAAAATAAGCTGTTCAGATTTTGACTCTATTCCATACTACAAATAAGTTGAAGCAATATTGGAACTGTATGAATGTGATTTTGTTTTTTCATTTCATTTTAAGAATTTGTATTAGTATTTCCTTTTATGTATTTATGTTCATGCTACTAATGAAAACACTTATTTTTTTTATTTTCTTTGTTTTAAAAAATTAGAGTTCAAAACATCTTTTCACTCTTTGTACTTTTCATTTCCAAAACACATTCTATTTTTTTTCGTTTTAGTTGAAAACAGAACGTGCAAACAGGTTTTTCTGTTTTTCTATTATTTTAAAAAAAAAAAAAACTATTTTTAAAAAATAGTTTTCAAACAGGCACAATATATTTACAATATCTTCATTAAATAACCTGTAGAAACAACCAATTCTGGATGTAGCGGAAAACAACAAGCCTTCTATATAAACCAAAACATCACATAGATGTCTTAGTTATCATTAACATTTGATGGGCAGTCTAAGTTCTCCAGAACATCTACCACTAAAAACTGCTAGCAAAATGTGACATTAACACTGGTTTGGATTAAACTCATACCTGACAACAAATTTATAGCAGTAGATTCCTGTTTGTATTACCTTTCTAAGCAAGGGTCCAGATTGAGTTGGATTATAGCCCTTTGCAGAGTCATGTGATATCTCATCTGATTCTCGTCCCTCATCCAGCAATCTCCCATCTTTTTCATCATCTTTAAATTTTTCCTTGCTGCTGTGATGATGGTGGTGGTGCCCATGCGTCCATGAATTAACTCCTTGAGAGTTTTCTTCAACATACCTTACCAGCTTCTCTACAAGAAGGAAGAGTACAATTCCAGCTGCAAGAACCAAGAAACACAGTGATAATCAGCAGTGCTATGACCCTAACTGGATATTAAAAAAGATTAAAAAGAACAGGACTGAAGAAACCTGGAGAGGAAATAACATTAAGATATTACAATTTACAAGCTACCATGATGAAAATGGACAAATTACAACTCAAAGCATGCTTTTAAATAGATAAACAGCGGAAAAATTCTAACCTCTGTCATTGTTCCTTTTTTTTTCTTGATTTTCCAACTTTTTTTCATAAGGGAATTTTGTTAAAGATATCTTACAGAAATGATGAGCCAGAAAGTTTAAATTCAGAAGACAAGCATTTCTTAAGCCATTTATGTACTTTTGATCACTGAAAAGTCTAAAGGGGTGTTAAATATATATCACAAGTTCCAACTATAAACAACCACATCTTCTGATGAAATTAAATTCTTTACATTTCAAATTTTGGTTAGTGATTAGTAATTAATAGTTCCAAAAAAAATGTGAAATAGTAAATCCATTTTAATTTGCTAGGAAAATATCTGTCATTCATTGAGAAAATTATGTAACAGAATAATAGTCATGCAGATAGCATCCAGGAATCAGGAAACTTTGCCGTGGAAATAACTTAAAGGTTTAACAACGAAATATTTGGATTTAAAACTATACTGTCTTTTACATTGTTTTTCTCTTTTCCCTGTCTGTCTGACTGTGTGGCATCTCTTATGATCATGCCTTATTTCTTTCTTTCATTTTCTGCTCTAGATGAGGGAATTTCTAGCCTTGTGATCAAATCTCAAAATAAGCAGCAGTCCCAATGAATAACTGCTAAGTCTTAGTTTCATTGTTGGGGCAAGTTATTATGTGCCCTTGTGGTGAATGGACAATAAGTTACTAAGACACCTCAGCAGCTGGGCTAGGATACTTGTTGATTAAATTGAAAGTAAGATGCATATAAAATTCTAAGAAATTAATCAGAACAAGAAATAGAAACCAATAATCCAGCATATCTGTAAGAGGTGAATGCTCAATCAGTAAGACGCCATCACAGCATCACCACTAACCTAGGATGGATATTCCAGTAGAAAGATCTGCAAGAGAATGAGAATGCCCATGTCCAAAACCAGCATCATCATCATGTTCATGGTCATGGTCTGCATGGTTACCATGTGAATGGGAATGTTCACCACCTGCAGTAAAAGAGAATCATATTTAAGTTCCACATATAGAAAATATAATCACCAACCCCAATTTTCCTCTTTTGTCTCAGTAAAACTTCACATATGCTTCACTTAATTCAAGGAGAGATAACATTTTTCAGCATGCAAAACTACAGGTTTTTTACACTTCCATAGCATCAAACTGCCATAGTTGTTAGCCTTTTGTAGGTTCAATACTGATAAATTAAAAAGAAAAGGCACAAACACACAAGACACAGGAGCTTTTGGCCCATAGTGCCTATAATTGAGACACGGAAATCAGGCTCTCCCCTCTGATCAGCCTGGCCATAGGATTGGGTTTTGCTTTTACATCAATGCATCTCATATAAGAGGAAAGCGGGGCAGAGAGAGAGAGAGAGAACTAAACTCCTCAAATCAAAAGTATTAAAGGAAAACTAGGAAGTAACCATCCATGTGTGCCCAAACATAAGAGAAGCTTATCCACCAACACAGCCTAAATAAGAGAGATTAGAATGCATCGTGACTCTGAGCAGTGAAGTTATTTTATATAAAAATTGCCTGGCATGAACCCATTTATAAAAAACCTAATCAACAAATGCATCAAATTGTACTTAAGATAGATTGTATCACTTACCAAAAGCATGAGGAAGTTGGTGAAGAAAAGCATCTCCCAACATAGCACCTGCCTGCAAAAGGCATATTTGATGAGAATGAAGCAAAAAATGTGAATCAGCAATTAAGGAGTTAAAAGATGAAGATATTTATCTATCATTTCCAGAACCTTAGTAAGATTCACTAGTTAGCAACATGCCACAATCTATGAGTGATCACAAGTGTATAATGCACACAACTAAAAAGTGCAATACCAACTAAGAATTTTTTATAGTATTGCATGAACATAAATCCTAATGGAAGCTCATTTCATGCATCCAAAATATATGGTATATCAGACAAGAGAAATGTCATCAGATAACCTACGTAAGTACAGAACATCACATAAGAATATGGGAATACACTAGTGATATTGATGATACGCATAGTGAAAGAAAAGTAAAAATAAAAAAGAAATTAAATACCAGAAATTGGTAATAAAAGAACTACAAGAAACCTGACCCCAAATAAAGCCAATGAATCAACAATTGCTTTGGATGGTTTTCCTTGTACTGCAAGTGAATAACTCTGACAGTTCAGTTTGCGCACTATAAATAGGTATCGAGAAAAGAACAATTTGAATAGCAATTACATGCAATGCAAAGGACATTACTCACCAAAAATTACAGGCAAGATAATCAGACAAATAAGGGAAGCCATGCTAACCAGAAATGAACAGCCCAATGCCCTCAGCCAAAGACCTTAAAGTAATTAAAAATAAATAAGTTAAGTTGCATTAATGAAACAATAAATAAAAATAAATCACTCTTATGATATTATATTGCATCTCTTGATGCAAATTAGTAAGCAAAATTCACACTTGTTTGTTCTTCTTTCACTCAAAATTTAAGGTGGACCATGTTTAGAAGTCCAAACAAGCTTAGAGGGGCACAAGAGCAAGTAAATTAAAGAAGAATTGAAGAAGTGGTCTATGTCTTAAATCTTAATTTATATTGCACTGGTTGTGCCACTATTAGTAAAGGTAAAAAAGTAGCATGATCTACTAAGAAGGCTTCAATAATACCAGAAAAACTTTCTGGATACTGGAACTCCAGCTAATGTGTGGCAAACAGTGTCTCTAATTCACCTTACAGGAAAACATTACGTAGTTTCTAATTTTCACTTCCAGCCGTATATGTGAACATCTAGAACAATTTGCACAGCATAAATACTTAATTCAGTTATTCCTGAAATCAATACAATCTTCGATTCACTAATCCACTGAAGCATGAGTTATACACCTTTGTCTTCCAGATTTGAACACTTGAAATCTTAATAATAACAGTTATTTCCGTTTCTTACCACTTTCACTTGAGCAGTTCAAGACCTCACATCAATATAAACTACCCATTTTCCAGCACAAAAACGCCTAAACCGGCTGAGCAAATGACAGAAATGGATAATCAAATCGTATCGGCAATCAGTAAATACCTAAACCCGATAGCTCAGTGCCGCCAAAATGACCGTGCCGATGACCGTGGTGGCCATGGTCATGTGCGAACCCGAACCCGTATAATTTCATATCCTCCTCCTCCGCTAATTCCTCTGGAAGCTTCGATCCAGTGGCCAGTTTCTCCTCCTGATGATGATGATGACCATGTTCACACTGGTGGTGGTGATGATGACCAATAGATTCATGGACCTGCGGAGTACAGGACCCAGAATGGTGACCCTCGTGCCCAATACCCAGATCCAAACAAAACCCGAGCACCAAAACCGCAAGCAATGCACATTCGATCAGCTTTCTACACAATGCCATGAGATCAGTGCGCCCCCACAAAACCCAATTGGATTCTAATGAGAAAGATAATATTTACAATGGAAAAAGAGGCTAGAACCCAAGGGTGTGTTGGAGTTGGAAGTGGGACTAGGAGCTGAGCTAAGAACGACTTTTACAAGTGCCTTCGATGGTGATGTAGCAGACTGCTACTAAGAAGAGAACGATGATGGCGATTATGATTCCGAAGGTTACGATATCCATATTTAGTAAAATATGGATATATTTCAGAATTTATTTATTTATTTTATTTAAATGTGAAAATTTTCGTTTCTGAAGTTCTCTTTCCTCTTTCCTTTTGATCGAAATTGAAGGCAGAGAACCAGAGCTTGTCTCAATAGTCAAACTCAAAACTCAATCCCAATTCAAGTTTACATCGTGTGATTCCCTTACCCTCCATGTGCACTCTCAAGTACCAACCACCAAATCACCAATCGGACGGTCCATTTTTACTCTCAGAAACTTGGATTGGTTTTCTTTTTCTCGATCAATTAGACAAACTATATTTCGCATAGTTAATAATTTGAAGAAATTTGATTATGTTATTCCTTCCTCACGTGAATATTCAAGTTTGCAATTTCAGAAGTCTAGTTGATATTTTTAAGAATATATAAAAATGAAAATTTTCTTTTTTACATATTTGAATTTGAGTAGACAATTTAATAATAAAAATAGAAGGAAGTATACTTAAATCGAGTCCTTTGTATTAATGTCTTAAACCACAATCATATGCTTGTTTTGTTTATGTTGCCCAAATCATTCTTTTCTTCAATATCATGCATTTTGCTTTGGGTAAATAACTCTTTTATCTCATTAGAGATACTCAAATTGTGCATCCTTTATTGTAAAAAAAGATTTCAAGTAGGCAAGAGAAATACACAAAAATCTATTTTTCTTCTCTTTTCTATGCAATAGCCTTCTATTTATAAAACAATTACATAGTTGTCAAACTCGAGTATTAACTTGTAAACTCGTACCATTCTATGAGTTTACCTTGCTAAAATGTGTTGAATAGTTTGAAAACTCAGGCTGGTGAACTCGACTAAAATGCATAGAATCTGTTGAAACTGTTATTTGGGCTGCAATTTCACGTTTTTAGCTTAAATTTGAAATGGTCCATTTTTTGCTCTTTTCTTTTTTATATATTTCAAGTAGGCCCAATTGAAACTCGATCAAACTTTGAAAATCTAACCTAATCTAATTTACTTCAAAGGATACTGTGGTTCATCTTTTTGTGAAATCACTATGTTGTTGTGCTACTGCTTGCCTGTTACGGCTGTTAGAACATGTTATATTTAATTATTTTTTATTAATAAAAAATTACTTTCAAGTAATAGGCTTATGTTTTAGTCAATCCAAATAGGTCCAATTTTTTGAAATTATTGAAAACATAAAAAGGCTTGTTTCTAGTTAATTCAAAAGACCCAATATGATGAAAAATATTTAAATAATAGAAAGGGACCCATTTTAACTAGCCCATAAAATCCTTTGTACAAGCCCATCTTAATTAAAAAGCCTACTTCCTAATTCCCTCTATGTTCTCAATACCAGGACTTACAAAATTTGAAAACCAAATGTTTTGAAATTAAAATTATGAAAAGTAGACTTTTTAGTATGTTAGAATACAGTAGGCTAGAAGTAGCTTTTTTCAGAATACAGCAGATAGGTGTCAAAATTCAGCAAGCTAATAGTAGTCTTTTCCAGAATCCAGCAAAAATGCAAAAGAGACTTTATAGGCTAGCAAAAGTCCCCATAAGGTACTTCTGTAGACAAAAAGTAAATGGAGCATGTCTCAAGGTCAAATTTCAGTCATGCCTCTACGTCTTCTTTCATAAAGCACTTAGTTCAACGGACATAAAAAGAATGGAGCTACTAGTTGATCCTCAACCACTTTGAGAAGTTGCAAAAATGAAGAAAAGCATTAAATGAAGGTTACAACGTTTCCCTGGAAGATGGAGCATCCCTGACCAGCAAGACTATCAAGCATTTATTGAAGGCATTAAATGATAGATCCAACGACTAGTCTTCAAAGTTCAATAAATTGAGGTGGATGGCGCTGCATTGAAGTTTGAGGGAGTTATTGAGATGAGCATTAAATATCATTCTTAATTTTATTCATCTTTCTATGTGCTTAAAGCTTATCTGCTTTTAGTGAGTTATTGTTTATTATTGAAAGTCATAAGTACTAAGTGGAAATCCTCTTCATTCCTTCTATCTAAGAATCGTGTTGGTAATCTAGAATTAAAAATTAGTGAGGTGAATGTTTGGCTTAAGTTAGTAGGTTACTAATTAAGCTGTTTAGAGTTTGGGCAATTTTAGGAAAATATAGAATGGAGTAAAAGCAAGTGTGCTGAACCTTCAATGGGTTGCCAGGAGGCATAAAAACTGGTGTATGTTGAGCCCAAGTGTATGAAGGTTTTCAAAATATATTTTTGGTAATTATCCGTATAATGAAATTCCCTTGCTATGTGCTTATGGAAAGGATGTAGGATCAAGGTTATTTTGGATCCAAACCTCTATAAATTAATTGTGTGATTTCTCTCTCCCTCACACTTATCATTAATCATATAATAAAAACTGAAAACTTATTTTGAAGAGGTGTTTGCTCTGTTCACTTTAAAGTTTTGCTAAATATCAGCACATAAAGGATTTTTAAGAAGGTGCTTGTTCTAGTTCACTTTAAAATTATAACATACACCTGAAAAGATTTCGAAAAAGATTCAAAAAAGTAAAAGAACCAATTCAACCCCCCTACTGGGTTCATTGTATAATACCCCAATTTCATAGCCATATTTAGAATGTTATTTAATGAAAAATCCTTTTCTTATGAGACTGATGTGTTATATACACTTCTGTCCTTTATATCTTACTTGAATTCTATAAATATTCATTTATAGTATACATTTAATTAGGTTCGGATCCTTACTTAGGTATCACATTCCATCATCAATACAACGAAAATCTACTAATCATATATCACAATCCATAGAAATTCAGGATAAATTTAAATTTTTTCTTTACATACATTTACATCCAATTCAAAGTTACAACGTTGTTACATATACTACATGATATATGTAATTTTCCTGTTTTCATAAGGTAAGGAAGCAACAAACCTGCCACTCAAACCTGTTTCAACTATTTTTCATAAACTTTATATGTATGCTTTGCATATCCATATACTTATATGTATCTCTAACATAATATATATTGTTCCATTTCTTGGGATGGATAGTTAATTCCTTTTGTCTTGTAATATCACAATGGTCTTAGTCATCTGATACATACCAAAAAATAATGAGAAAATAATTTTTCAGTAGCTATGCATTCCACATTTCATTTCTGAACTATGGTATGTACCACCGTATAGGTACAGAATACAGTTTTCATTCTTTATTCTTAAATTCTATTATTTATAGGAAATTCTATAAATAAACTAGTCAGATATATAGGATAAAGTTTATGAGGTATATCTGTAATATATCAGTTGTAAAATAAAAATAGTATCAATTTCAATCACAGTTATAGTTCACCGTATACCGTATAGTACCATAATTAGGAAAATATATTCATTAAATTTTCATTCAGCCATAGATAATTTAGGAGAAACAACACTTACCATTCATGAAAAACTATATTATTTATAAGGAAAATAAACATTCATATTTGGCTAAAAGTCATATTTTCAATTGAGAGAGACACAAGAGTATCGAAAGTATAAATTACTTCACATACTACAGCATGCATGAATGAGATAGCCGCTCTATCAAGTGTGTGACAATTCTGCCACTAGTATATTTGAGGCGTCCCTCAGTGGATCCGAGTATCCATTCACATTCAGTGATCATGTCATAAAAATAGATATAAGTAGGAAATTCTCCCAGGGTTCAGTCAAACTAAGCTCACGAAATCACTGTTATTCACATAGATCATCTTCTCCCTGCTTTATGGGCAGTTCATGATGTCATAGATCACCACAACCTACATCATGGATCATTTTCCAGTATGATATTTCCTATATATATCAACTAGTATGATTAGGATTAATCCCATAATTTTGCCAAATTCTAAGTAAATGTCCCCTGTTCAATTGGCCATTTAGGTTACACTAACTTAGAATTCGCAACCATTACAGTGTTTTCAAAATTCTTTCATTCCGAGCAAATGTTTCACCATCCAAATTTATGACACAACCGTGGAATGCCCAACGGTCGTCCCATACCAACAATTGGTCACTCAATTATAAGCCTATCTACCTTAGAACATATATTGGAATCACTTCCTCCATGTTTCTCTTTATTGAACATTCAAATATTTTCCTTCCATTCAATGTTTTCCAATACCATGCTATGTTTTTCTTTATCTATGTGATAAATCAATCATTTTCTTTCCTAATTCATGATGATACTATCATTCTCACTTTCTAAAAAGAAAACCTTTAAATCTCAATAACAATTCCATTCTTGAATTTGTATAAAAGAGAAGGTTCATTCTTGGTCAAGAAGAATCCTTAAAAAATTTAAGATTTTAATACTTAAAAATTTCTATTTGTCACTCTTTCCATATAATAAGCAAAATAAATTAATTTTCCTTCCCATTTACAATAAATTCCCTTTTTCACATTTTATTGCATTTAAAGGGTTTTAAAGGTGAACCTTTTCCATTTCCTACTTATTATTCCATTTTCCCCCTTTCTCACCTAATTATACATATCCAAGGTTTGTATAATCATTGTCTCCCCACACTTAAGCATGCACACAAATTGCTAGAATTGCCAAGATTGCACAAAATATTCATTAAAATTTAATTGCAACGTCGTATTATTTCCTTTGTATACTTAGACCAATTTCATTTCATTTGTGTACAAAATTTTTTCATAAATATTTCCATGTTATAAAATTGGTCAAGTAGGCTACATGGAATTTAATGGGATCATTTTGCAAAAAAAAATAATTGCTAATTAATCTTGCTTCAACCAAGACACACACATGGAAATTTTAGCATATTTCCTTCACCAAAAAACATGCATACTCTCGGTCAAGATGAGATTTTTAGGCAAAATTAGGCATTTCAACCAATTGACACTTATTCTACCCTCCATTAGCCATAACTTGAATTACCAATAAGCTACTTTAAAATTTTTCAAACAATTTTTCAAATCTCATTTTGCTAGCCATGGCCTAAAGAGGAATTTTGTGCAAAAATCATCATTTTTCATATAATCATTCCTTTAATCCCATTTTCATCATCCATAAAACCATCAATCACCATTTATCCATAACAATCAAGGAAAAACAAACAATTTAGCATGACATTCATGAATTTGGGGGTTTTAGGGCAAATGAAACAAGAATTAGGAAATAAACATAAACACTTTCATAATTGAAATCAACCATCACAAACAACTCCATACTACTTTCTAAGCATTAATCCATAGAAATTTTGAGAATTTAAGAATGTAAACTTAAGAACATCACTATTCATGTATTGTTCATTCAGCCATGAAAATCTCAAAAGCTTGAAAAATCCATTAAAAACATGAAATAAGTTATGGAAGAATGCTAAGCTACCTTGATTTATAATTTTTGGTGTATAAACCTTGAAGTTTCCTTGCCTTCTTCTCCTTTTTCTCCCTTATGAAGCCTATGGTTCTTCTCCCTTCCAAAAACCTTCACGTTGTCTTTGCTAAGGAGGAGAAGAAGAAGAAGTAAGAATTATTTTAAATGGCTAATATGACCATTTTGCCCTTAGTTGCAAAATAACCAAAATACCCTTCACTTTTCCCTTCTTAAAACCTTGACATGCAAGGGTATTTTAGGGATTTTTAAAGTGTTTCTTTAGATAAAATTTTTTTTATGTCCTTGTGATAAAATTTGTGATAAAATTTCCTTTTCACCCTTGGTGTCAAAATTACCATTTTACCCTTCATGGTAAAATGACCATTTTACCCCTCTTAAGTGACAAACCAATTTTTTTTTTGAAAAATTTTGAAAAAATATTCCATAGGCAATTATATAATTTTTTCAGATAAAAATTAGCCATTTTATCTGATAAATAAATATTTTATTCTTATTTTTAAATAAAATTTGACCTTTTTGCCCTTAAATATCTTTCTTAAAGCATTCATGACATTGACACCATTTCAAACCTCATAAATGTGCACCATAAATGCACCTCGATTTGTATGCTTACTATCAGGATATTTTGTGAAATAAATTTCCTTTCATTTTAGTCCCTAAGCATTTCCTTTCAGTTTAATTTTTTCTTTGTTCAAGGCAATATAAAATAATTCTTGGACTATTTTTTAGGCATAAAAATAGAGTCTAAGATTCTAAGACATACCTGATATCATAGAATTGAGGATATTACACATTTTCTGGCTAACCATTGGTACCAAAGCAGGTCTCTACTGAATACAGGATTAACCTCTTGAGAGAAAAAGATCCAAGCTAGAATGAGCCAAACAACTGAGGGACACTCTATCAACAAGCCACCTCTCGTTGATGGAAATAATTACTCTTATTGGAAAATAAGAATGAAAATCTTCATTCAATCCACTTATGTGTGGACATGGAGGGTGATGGAAAATGGACCTTTTTCATAACCAAAACTATTAAAAGAACTTATGTTCCTAACCCTAAAGCAGAATAGACTGATCAAGATAATGAAAATTTTTTAGGTTAATTATAAAGCTAGTAAATATTTGTTTTATGCTTTAAATGCATAATTAAAAAAAATATTTTTTTATAACTGTAAATCAAACATGGGTTCAAATAGATTCTATGTGTATAGCATGAACCTGTATACTAATACTAGCAGGACCCAAAGAACACTTGAGTACCTATGAATGGTTTTGTGGAATAGGTGTGCCTTAAGGTCAACATTGGAAAGGAGCATTGGTTTCTTGATTCAGGATTATCTAGACACATGACTAGATATGTGTCAAAATTCTTCTCCTTTACTTCTAAAGATCTTGAAACAGTAACTTTTGGTAAGATTATTTGAATTGGTAAGGTTGGAATAAATCCCTCTTTAACTATTAAAAATTTCTATTTGGTTGATGGTTAAAAGCATAACTTACTTAACATTAGCCAATTCTATGATAAAGAGCATAAAGTATCATTTGTTTCATCAAAATGCACTATTCATTAAAAAGGTATAATAAGGTTTACATTCTTGAAAATATTTCTCTACCCTCTTATAGATGTCTAAAATCAACTGAAGATGTAAGTGGTTATGGCATAAGAGATTGTGTCATGCTAGTATAGACCTGTTATCAAAACTGTCAAAAAGAGAGCTAATTAATGGTTTACCAACTGTGAAGTATGAAAAGGATAAATAATGTGATGCATGTTTAAAGGATAAACAAAAAAAAACATCTTTCAAATCTAAAAGATATGTTTCAACTAATAGGCTTCTTGAATTATTACATATGGATTTTTTTGGTCCACTAAGAACTAGGAGTCTTGGTGGTAAATACTATGGTATGGTAGTTGTAGATGAATATTCAAGATACACTTAGGTCCCATTCATTGCTCTAAAAAGTGATTGTTTTGAAAATTTTAAGATTTGATGTAAAAAGTTTTAAAATGAAAAAGGATATGTTATCACAAGCATTAGAAGTGATCATGGCAAAGAATTTGAAAACAAACCTTTTGAAGATTATTGTAATAAAAGACGAATTAGCCATAATTTTTCAGCACTTAGAACACCTCAACAGAATGGTGTTGTTGAAAGGAAAAATAGTTCACTCCTAGATATGGCTAGGACAATGCTTTGTCAGAACAATCTTCCTAAACATTTTTGGGCAGAAGCTATAAACACTAGATACTATATCTTGAATAGGTGTACAATTAGATCAATGCTGAAGAAAACACCATAGGAACTGTGGAAAGGTAGAAAACCTAATATTAGCTATTTTAGAGCATTTAGATGAAAGTGTTTTACATTGAATAATAAGAAAACTATAGGAAAGTTAGATGATAAGTCAGATGAAGGTATTTTGTTGGTTACTCCTCTATTAGTAAGGCATATCGTGTATACAACAAGAAATCCTTAACTATTGAGAAAAGTATTCATGCTGTTCTTGATGAAACTAACCCTATAAATGAAAGAAGTAGTCAGACATGTGAGGAAATAGAAGCTATACATGCCAAACTTGTAAAAGCACATAAACCTTGTATCCCTGAGAAGCATCACTCAGAACAAAATACAGCTGAAATAACAAATGATGAACCAGCCATTGTAACAGAACAAGTAACCATAACACAACAACCAGATAAAGGGAATCTTCCAAGAGAATGGAGACATTCTCGAACATATCCAATGCAATACATTCTTAGAGATCCACAAGAAGGAATGAGAATAAGATCATCCGTTAGAAGCATGAACCACATAGCATTCATGTCTCAACTAGAACCAAAGAACATTGAGGAAGCTCTCATGAATGACAAATTGAATTATTGCTATGCAAGAGGAACTTAATCTATTTGAAAGAAATAAAGTTTGGATGCTGGTTCCCACTACTAAAGATCAATTAGTAACATAAGCCAAATGGTTACTCAAGAACAAGATAGATGAGGAATGTAATATTAGCCAAGAATGGTTGCTCAGGGGTATAATCAACTAGAAGGTATTGATTTCAAAGAAACCTTTTGCACAAGTAGCTAAAGTAGAATCAATTACTGACATTTGCATGCTTCATGAATTTCAAATGATATCAAATAGAGGTAAAAATTGCACTTTTAGATGGCTATCTAAATGAGGATGTTTTTGTAAAACAATCACCAAGCTTTGAAAGCCTCAACAAGCCTGATCATGTTTACAAATGTAAAAAAAAAAAAAAAAAAGCTTTGTATGGCCTTAAGCAAGCTCATAAGGCCTGATATACGAGGCTGAGTCTTTTATTTTAATTAAAAAATGGTTTTACTGAAGGAAGAACATAAACCACACTTTTTACAAAATTATTCTTATAATTCAAATATATATGGATGATATTGTGTGTGGTTCTACTAATGAAAATTTATGCAAGGAATTCTCTTAACTAATGACTAGTGAATTAGAGATGAATAGAATAGGGGAGATGTTAATTTTCCTTGGGCTCCAAGTAAAATAATTCAGAGAAGGAACCTTCATCTATCAAGAAAAATACACCAGAGAGCTATTAAAGAGATTTAGGATGTAGTATGCTAAAACGATCAATACACCTATGAGCACATCTACCAAACTTGACAAAGATAAAAATAGTAAGATAGTTGATCAAAAGCTCCATAGAAGTATAATAGAATCCTGGCTGTATTTGACCAGTAGCAGACTAGATATAATGATTGTCGTATACTTGTGTGGTTAATCCTAAGGAAACTTATCTTACTTTGAAAAGAATTATTTTATATATATAATAGGTACAAAATTTCTTTATTTGTGGTATCATAAGGAAAACTCTTACAATTTGATTTGTTACTCTGATGTTGATTTTGGTGGATGCAAACTTGATGGAAAAAGTACAAGTGATACATGTCAATTTTTGAGTCATTGTCTAGTCTCATGCTATAGCAAGAAAAAGAATTTTGTTGTATTTTTTTCTGTTGAGACAAAATACATTGCAACAGGTAACTTCTATGCTCAAATTTTACGTATAACCCGACAATTAAAAGATTATGGTTTACATTTTGATCATGTACCTATCAAGTTTGATAAAAAAAAAATGCAATTAATCTTTCAAAAAATCTAATTCTTTACTCAAGAACCAAACATATTAAGATAAGACACCAGTTCTTGAGAGATCATATAAAAAAAAGAGAAAGTATCCTGAAATCTGTGTTTACTAGAAAAAAGAAGTATAGTGATATTTTTACTAAACCATTAGGGTCAGAAAGTTTTTGCAACATTAGGCGAGAACTATGATTAACCAATATAGGTGAATGTTCCTCTAGTGATTAATGTTATATAGGTTAATCATGATATTTGAAAATGTACATGTCATCTTTGCTTCTAAGGGATTAACCTGTTTCGAGCTTCTGAATAATGTTCAGTGAAAAAATTATATGAAACTTAAAGAGTTAGTTTATCCTTCTCTAGTAAAAGATTTTTTTCTAATATGGTTTCTAGGATAGTAAGGAACTAGTAGGACGCTCTCTGTTAAGAGGGCGTAGAATTACCCTTGACTGTAAAACCTTAAGCTCCATAATAAATTGTCCATATGAAAGGATTAAACAGTTCTCTAGTCATATTGAAATAGTTTTCAAAGGTTACTCTCATACATTTGCTGCTAACTTACTAAACAAAAGGTTAATATTGTAGACATCAATACCCTTAACCTCAATAATAGGATCCTTCTTCACACACTTAGCCAAATGATTATGCCTAAAGCAAGAAAGTCAAACAATGCTAGTTGGTTAGAGTTATTTTTCATATGGTGTGCCCACAAAGGGCTAAAGCTTAATTTGCCCTACATAATTCTGAACCATGTGAGGGCCGTATTGCTAAGAAAAGGTGTCAATCTAACCTATGGCATGGTTATCACAATCATTGCTAAACATATAGGTGTTGATCTCACTGATCTTGAAGGAGAAAAGGCTTCATCCCAGGGTAGGTATGATGGGTAGTTAATCCAGAACATGCATTTTAAAAAGATAAATGGTCAATGGGTTAAGATGGTAAAGGGTGAAGAGGAAGTAGGAACAAAGTTGGAAGGGAAAAATGGTTTAAGAAGAAAATAGCGGTCTTATCTCGAGTGAAATGGAAAAGAAAGATATCAAAGGCCCCCATTAGGAAATCCACCAGAATCCTAAGCCACAACTTATCCTCTCACCAATACAGCCTACTCCTCAACCTCCAACAGAGACTCCTCCTCAACCTCACGCACAACCTCCTTCTCAACACTATACTAAGCCTCCTCTAAGATCTCATACTCAATCTCAGGCCCCCATTGCCTAGGAACCCCAATCTGCCATTGTCTCTACCTTGCAAGGCATTAAGGGTGAACTTACAACAATAAAAGAGATGGTAAGGACCATCCTTCTTGAGATTTCTCAAAGATCTTTTTCCTCTCCTTCATTATAGTCTCACTAGGCTTTCCATAATGTTTCTAATTTCTTGGACTATGTTTATTTCAATTAATACCCTTGTGACTTTTATGGATTGTTGTTAAATGTTGCTTCTGGTATACTTCTACTAGCATCATAGTTTAGCTTGCATCTTTTACTTGCAATCATGTTAATATTTTCCTTGCGGGACATTATAGTGCTTTGGATCATATTTTCCTTGTTAATTGTAACATCTGCCCTACTATTTCCTATTACTTTATTCGTGTTCTATGCTTGCAATCAGTTAGGTTATTTTGTGAATGGTAGTCTGCTTAATGGTTTTCAATTGTAAATTTTCTCTAATTATTACTTTCATTTGATTACTAGTTTATGTCTACCATATATTTTCATTTGTGCACTTATTCATGCTTGGAAATTAGTTTATCCTTCTCTAGCTTATACTTCCACGGTTAATGTTTGGAACATGTTAATTTTGGCTATTTTGAAGGAGAAGAATATTGTTTATTTTTTAAAATGTCAAAAGGGGAAAAAATTATAAATTAGATATTAGACTGGACTAAAAATTGCTACTTACTTTTCTGTGATTAATTCTGATAAAATACTCATATTAATCTTAAGAAAATTGTGGGACTATTAACCATTAATTGCTGTTAACTGTTACTTAATGGTTAATGTTAAGCGATCAAATTTGATAGTAATTGCTGGTAGCTGCTTACTAATTTACTCATATTCATGTTAGGTATTTTGACAAAATGTTCATGTTGATTTTGAGAAGATTAGACTATTTAATGGTTAATCTAATTGCCATTTGCCATTCTGGATTGGACTGTAAATTGCTTAATGCTTAAATGCCTAATTGCCTAATATGATAAAATGCCTAATTGCTATATTTTTTTATGCTACTTAAAGCCTTAATTTGCCTAACTAGTTTAGTGCTAAGGTACGGTTTGAATTTTTGTCTACGCTTTTGTCCCACTAGTTGTTAACTTTGGCTATTCATGTGCTTTCATCAATCCTGGCTATCTGAGTACCTTGATTAAATTGATTATTTTTTATAATGTCAAAAGGGGAGAAATTAGGATTTTTTTTAATTTTGCTGATTGTTGTTTAATTTTGGATAAGTATAATGATGCCGGTGGTGGATTGATTATTGCTTAATTGCTTAAATGTCTAATCTGATTGATGCTAAGTAATAGTGCTTGAACTACTAAGGTATCTGATCGAATTGTTGTGATGAAAATGCTCATACTATTAATCATTGTTATTTAGTGTGGATTCTTTAACTTTTGAAAAGATACTTAAGTTGCTTTGCCCCTATGTTACTAACAAGTTTACTGCTAGAGTATGGGTTGAATTTTTATTTTTTTTTTTGCTTTACAAATCTCTTTTAAAACCCATGCATTTATTAAGGGGGAGTTCATCTATTATAAGGGGCAAAATCAAAATTAATTTTGAAAACAATTTTGCCATTATCAAAAAGGGAGAGAATGTTGGAACATGTTATACTTAATTATTTTTTATTAATGAAAAATTGCTTTCAAGTAATAGGCTTATATTTTAGTCAATCCAAATAAGTCTAATTTTTTAAAATTATTGAAAATATAAAAAGGCTTGTTTCTCGTTAATTCAAAAGGCCCATTTTGATGAAAAATATTTAAATCATAAAAAGGAGCCCATTTCAACTAACCCATAAAATCCTTTGCACAAGCTCATCCTAATTAAAAAGCCCACTTCCCAATTCCCTCTATATTCTCAATGCCAAGACTTGCAAAATTTGAAAACCAAATGTTTTGAAATTAAAATTTTAAAAAGTAGCCTTTTTATTGTGTCAGAATACAGTAAGCTAGAAATAGCCTTTTTTCAGAATGCAGAAAATAGGTGTCAGAATTTAGCAAGCTAACAGTAGCCTTTTCAGAATCTAACAGAATTGCAAAAGGGACTTTATAGGCCAACACAAGTCCTATAGGGTACTTCTATAGACAAAAAGTAAATGGAGCACGTCTCAAGGTTAAATTTTAGTCATGCCTCTGCGTCTTCCTTCATAAAGCACCTAGTTCAATGGACACAAGAAGAATTGAGCTACTGGTTAATCCTCAGCCGTTTTGAGAAGTTGCAGAAATGAAGAAAAGCATTAAATGAAGGTTGCAACGTCTCTCTAGAAGCTAGAGTGTCCCTGACCAGCAAGACTATCAAGCATTTATTGAAGATATTAAATGAGAGCTCTAACGGCTAGTCTTCAAAGTTCAATAAATTGAGGTAGATGGCACTGCATTAAAGTTTGAGGGAGTTATTAAGTTGAGCATTGAATATCATTCTTAATTCTCTCTATCTTTCTATATGCTTAAAGTTTATATACTCTTAATGAGTTATTGTTTATTGTTAAATGTCATAAATACTGGGTGAAAATCCTCTTCATTCCTTCTGTCTAAGAATTGTGTTAGGAATCTAGAAGTAAGAATTAGTAAGGTGAATGTTTGGCTTAATTCAGTGCTATTTGGGGTTTGGGTAATTTTAGGAGAATATAAAGTGGAGTAAAAGCAAGTGTGTTGAACCTTCGTTGGGTTGTCAAGAGGCATAAAAGCTGGTGTATGTTGAGCCCAAGTGTGGGAAGGTTTCCCATATGTGTTTTTGATAATTTTAAAGTGAACAGAGCAAACACTTCCCAAAATAAGTTTTCAATTTTTAGTATATGGTTAATGATGAGTGTAAGGGAGAGAAAAATCACACAATCAATTTATAGAGGTTCGGATCCAAGATAACATTGATCCTACATCCTCTTCCCAAGCACATAGCAAGAAAATTTTATTATGAGGGTAATCACCAAAAATACACTTTGGAAACCTTCTTACACCTAGGCTCAATATACACCACCTTTAATGTTACCTGGCAAACTAAAGAAGGTTTAGCACATTTGCTTTTACTCTACCTAGTATTTTCCTAAACTTACCCACAATCCCAACTAGCTTAATCAGTAACCTACTAACTTAAGTCAACAATCATTATAAGGGTAATTATCAAAAGAAGAAGAAGAATTTTCATCTACTGAAATTATATAGTAGAAGAAGAAGAAGAAGAAGCCACTAGTAAGGGAAGAAGAAGAAGCCACTAGTAGCAGAAGAAGAAGAAGAAGCCCCAACAACAGAAGAAGAAAAAGAAGAAGAAGAAGAAGCCACTAGCGGTAGTAGCAACAGCAGAAGATGAAGAAGATGAAGAAGAAGCTACTATGGAAGAAGAAGTTGTTAGATATTTTATGTACTTATATATATATATATATTAAATAAATAATTGTATGCTAACTGTTATTATAAAAAAAAGGTCTGATCTAAATTAAAAGTGATTTAATTTGGTTCAGTATTAATGTGTCTAAATTATAAGTATGGGCTTATATGTGTAGATATCTTAATTATAATTTCTAATTTTATGATTGACTAAATTAAAAATAAAAAATTTTAGTATAACTAATTAGGGTTATAATTTATAAATTATAAATACTTTTTTTTATATCCCATAAAAAATCTGCTATGGTATATGTCTCAAATTCTCAAATTAAATTCGTATTATTAATTTAAAAAATCAATAACCGTAAAATTTAATAACAGTTATAAATTCAGGTATACTTTCATATTTAATTTTATTTTCTTAATAATTTGTCATGATTAATTTCTAAATTTTAATTTAATTTTATATATTCAGAATATTTTTTCCACAAAGCTGCTATGGTATATGTCTCTTACTTTTCTATATGTCACTGTCTTACTTTTCTTTGCCTTATATTTCGGCTGATATCAAACTTAATTTTTTCGAAAGTAGGAGTTCATTTCACCATACTAGTACAACAACAATTGATACCTTGAAATAAAACAAACAAAATGGAAACAACAGAAATGAATTAGATGGAACAACTGTATCAGATTTTAAATAAAAGCTGGAAAATATACAGATAAAAATCTTTCTTCAACTCTTAGTTATCAGACCACACAAAAACTTTCTCTGCTAGCTGACTGTATTTCTTCTACTCTTAATATTGCTTTCTTCATTCTTATCTTTCAATGACATTGTATCAACAGTGCTAATTTTTTAATTTAATCACTGATCTATATTTATAGAT
Organism: Senna siamea; assembly: GCA_031216115.1. Lineage (NCBI taxonomy): Eukaryota > Viridiplantae > Streptophyta > Magnoliopsida > Fabales > Fabaceae > Senna > Senna siamea. The sequence goes on from CM062358.1 coordinate 255,071, forward strand.
TTGAACAAGATACTCGCGTTGATGACCAATATAACTAATATCCACATGTTAAACTTTTATCTGTGACTAATAATCTCTTAGACTTTTATTTACGTGTAAAAACTCCCAAATGTTATTTAACTTACATCCACATCTGATTTAATTTACACATATGCAAGAATAAAAGTGTCAATTATATTTTCATCCTAATTAATCAAATTACCCAAATCCTGATATTGAAACAATAAAACACGCGTGCAGAGCAAAAAAGATGAGCAAGAAGCCAAAACCAAAAAAGATGACGCGAACGTAAGGACAGCAGATTTGTGACGATGCCTCCGTGAGCGGAGGTTCTTTTAAGCTATACTTTCATGCTTACTACTGTGCAAAGAACAGAGTAAAATATGCACAAGCAAGGAATTCTTTTCTTGCTTACAAGGGAACTAATGAAAGGAGACACTAATTAAAAAAAAAATTTAATTGAGATATTGTAGCATACTAAACGAAAGACTAACAAAATTAGCCTTCCAACTACTAATCAATCGGACAAAATATATGAATGTATATATATAATTTTATTCTCAGGTGACTACAGCCTTTAATTAACTTTAGAAAATTTAAAACGAAAGACTCCTGTTGCAGCCTTTCAACTCTTTGAAAAGAATAAAAAGAATGATAAAAAAATTTTAAAAAAATTATAAATACACCAAAATAATATTAAAAAAAAACTAAAAATGAATGATAATTAAACTATCAAGTTTTATCTGTTAAAAATAGAATAAATATATATATCTATTAAGCCTATAGAAATTGCTTATAAATCATGACTCATGAGAGTTATAGAGTTGTTGAAAATAGAGAATTTAATAACAAGATAAATGCGTAAAATAATTATTATTATAAAAATTATAGACACAAGAATTTACATGATTTAATTTTAATTTATATTTATAAAAAAAATAAAAAATAAATTTTACTAATGAGATCAAATAAAAATTTCACTCAAAATTCACACTCAAAAATATCTCCCAATATTTTTCTCACTAATATATTACTCCACACTCAGAGTAATGTCTTGCTTTCTTTAATTGCAACTTTGGCTTTCACATGCTACATTCTTTTTTACATCAAATGCGTATGGACATGATTCTTACATAAGCAAAATGGGCATTCTCCACGTTAAATAAATGAAGGTTTCGTAGCATAGCATAGGGTAGCTACATGTTGACTTAGTTTCCTATGGGTGGCAAGCCATGCTTGAGAAATTAAAGTTTGCCATGCTTCCATAATGCAACGTCATGAGAGTCAAAAGTTTAGGCTACAAAAGAAAAGTCAATACTTGACTAAAATTTGTAGACACACGTAACCAGAGTAGTAGAGAAGCAATGATATATGAGTTGAAGAAATGCCAAGAGATCCTATTACCTGATAATACAGAGAGATGAAAAAATGAAATAGAAGAATAAGTCTACATACATATTTATTAATAACAAAGAAAATTAGAAAAGAGAGATCTACAATCTGCAGTCGAAAATGAGAATTTAAAGAAAAGAAAAACATTCAGACTCTAGATAGTCGGAATACTGAATATGCAGTTAGTACATGTATTTTTTTATTGCTTGTTGAAACTTTACCTACACCACATATCACTCACCTAAACTTAATTTCATTTTTTTCTTAAACAAATCTTCTCCTAAATTATTAAAATATCCAAATTTCAGAAGGCGGAAAAAAGTGACCCGAATTCGTCGGATTAAACGATAGTGTTACAAATTAAAAAAAAAAACTTAACAATTAGTACGGACTAGTTAAAACTTAATTTGTCGGCTGCATGTTTAGTAAATTAGTACGTGCTAGTTAAAACTTAACAATTTGTCCTGTTGCAGCCTTTCAGCTCTTTGAAAAGAATAAAAAGAATGTTATATTTTAAAGAAAAGTAATATCAATTTGTCCGACTGCCAAAGAAGCAAGACAAACAAAGAAAATTAAAAAAAAAAAAAAAAGAAGAAGAAAATGTAGAATTTCGATAATAAAGAAATGAAGGAGAATTTAGAGTTGAGGGTTTAGATATGAGAACAAAAAGAATAAAATGAAATAATAACTTGCTGAAAAAATAATGATAAAAAAATTAAAAAAAATTATAAAGACACCGAACCAATATTAAAAAACACTAAAAATGAATGATAATTAAACTATCAAGTTTTATCTGATAATTTCAGAAGGAGGAAACAAGTGACCCGAATTTGTTGGATTAAACAATAGTGGTAATGAAATACAAGCTGGTTCATACATATAGCCTGAGAAATGAAACTTGTTCATTTTAATTTAAAAAGCTGGTTCATTTATTCAAGTGCAAATGAAACCAGATGCACGAAATACAATAGAAATGAAATAACTGAAATCAACGTCCCGAAACTGACAAACAGCTACAATAGTAATGAAATACAAGAACATCATTACAAATTTATTCATAGGAGCAGATGATCAGCTATCAAAGATATACATATAGTCGATCTTGACAGATGATCTACTTATTATAAAATAGAAAAGGCTCTTCCACACACAATTGTAACTGCAGTGCATCAATAATTGCTTCAAATGGAAATGCATTCTATTTGCTCTCTTGGTTCTCCTCTTTGTTGATTCTTATGTAATCAAGGTGATCTTTGCCTCTGAGCTTCTTTGAAAAGAAACGCTGGCGGAAGTCTGCCACAGTAACTGTTTTGTAGACTGGTGGTGTTTGTGGAGTTACAAGAGATGGTGATGGACCCATATTCCCTTCTAGTTTAGGATTAAAAAATGTGGCTATGCTGGTCCTGTCCCTCTCTGGGTTCACTCCTGCTCTGTGCAAATTGCTTAGGTATATCCCATTGCTCAAAATCTGCGTCATGCATTGAATTGGAGTGATCATTTTATGTAGCACAGTAGCTAGAAACAATTATATATGCAAAATTACGAGATAATAAATAATTAGAGTTTAATTATATAGTAGTCATTAATTACCTCCAAAGTGTCTCCAAGGTTGACGATAAAAGCAGTAGGGCGAGGGTTAACGGGAACCCATTTTTCTTCCTTGTAGACTTGAAGGCCTACAACGTCATTGAATTGCAGAACTATGGTGATGATACCAATATCAGAGTGAGGACTCAGGCCTATCACCTTGTCTGCTTGTGGACATGGAGGATAGTAATTCATCCTCATTGATTGCCATCCTCCTTCATTTAACTCTTTTATCTCATTGGGATCAATTTTCAGAGCTTCTCCCAGAAGTTCAACCAGTTTGACGGCAATCTTTCTCAATTCTATGCTATACTTGTGTAAATTATCCCTGCAATCAGATATATATATATGTGTGTGTGTAAATAATTCAAAGATGCATATATATACACTTTTATTCAATTGTTAAATTGAAAAGAATACCTTAAAGGAAGGGGTAAATTAGGGAATATGCGAGATGATCTTGCTTCTTCTGGAAGAGAGATCAGTACGAATGCATCAGTCCAATCCAGCTTTTGTTCATCTGAAAAAATAAATTGCTGACCAAATCCTTGTCCGTCTTCTGGTTTCTGCCAGTACTTTTTTTTCTCTTCCATTGGAAGATGGAAGAATTCTGTCACATCACGCTTCACATCTTCCACCAATTCCTCCGCTCCATGATTGAGCAACTGTTATATATAAATAGATATATATGAGGAATCTCCATATTTGTATTCTCAAATTTGCATATATGTGCACTGGTGTATTTTCTTGTATATATAGAGTTCAATTCTATCTAGAGCAATTTCAAAGTTCAAACATGTAGCTTTCCAAACAAGTTTATATCAATATTAGGAAATTGAAGGAGAAGATGGAAGCCAAACCTGGAAGAAGCCCCATTCTTTGCATGCACTATCTAACGTCTCCAACTCAGAGGCATGGAATTCTGGGGACAACAACTTAGTCATATCCACGATAGGGATTTCTTGTGGTTGAGTGTCAGGAGGTATAAGATCATCAAGATCTGAACGCACATATCTCTCTGGAACATCCTTTAATGGCTGCTTTGTTAGCTCCTGCACACAAGGCAACACTGGGGCTGCGCACACTTTCATCAATTTTGTTTCCCCTTCAAAATCCATCGCTATAGATGCTCTTACTCTTTTTTCTGATCTCTCTACTATAATTCGTTCTTCTATTGACCAATTGGGCTTCTATATATATATATAGAAGATCAATTAGATGAAACAGTAGTACTCCATCGCCATCTTACGTGTTTATAATAGCTCGATATTTAGTGGGTAAGAAATATCTTTTTTTCAAGATTTTAAAGAAAAAATACGTGAAGTTCCTACTAAAGTTAGGAGTGTAATTATTGATTCAACTTCGACAATTCATTGGCATTAATTTGATATAATAGTTCATATCAATTTTAATTTATAGTATTAAATTAAATCATAAATAATTAATTTTAAATAATTTAAACTTTTTTAGTTTGTGAATTTTATACATTAATTAAGTTTGTCAATCAAATAAAGCAAAATAATTAATTTCAAAATATAAACACACAAAAATAAAAAAAAATATAATAACATTTCATTCATTAACAAAATAAAATCATATATATTTTTACTCAATACATATTCAAACAATATTACAAAATAAATAAATAATAATTACATTCATATTTCAAATTTAATCAAAATAATTATAAAATCAAACTAGTTTCAAAGCAAAATTTTTTAAAAAAGAAAAAAAATATATATATATATATAACATAAACTGATTAATCTTTTTTTCAAAAGTAAATTTTCAACCTTGCTCCTTTGGATAAATTAATCCAATACAAGTGAAAAAAATATTAAAGTAAAGTATTTTAATATAATTTATTTTAAAATTATAAATATTAAACATTCATAAATATCAATTTAAGAAAATTAAATAGTCACAAGTTAAAAGTAAAGATTTTAAAGATAATATATTTAAAATAAAAAAAATTAGTATAAATAATATATATTATAATTATATATATAAGCGATTCAGTCAATTTTTTAATATATTAAACCACAAACTGAATCAAATTGTCAAAAAATATTTAAATCAAATTGAACAAATTTGTTTAATTTTTGTTTGATTTAGTTATAAAAAATCAATTTTGATCAATTTTTAAAATATCTACCTAAACTAAGTAACAAATAAAAAAAATAAAAGATTGACTTTAAATAAATTATAATTTTTTTATTTTTCTCATATTTCATAAAGTTTACCTCTCTTTTACTTTAAAATATTCAAATTATATTTTCAATTGTAGAGGAAAAGAAAAAAAATTAATAACTCTAGCTAAATTTTGGATCATATCTTTAGCTAGTATGGGTAGTTGTATCGCCAATTCAAGTATTTTGACTGTTTGGTTAGAGTCTCGGATTCAATGATTTGTGATTCCTCGGTAATTTTAATGCAGTAAAGCTATTTTTTTCATTAAAAAAAAAGAAATTATATTAAATTATAATAGTATTAGCGAAATATTAGAAATGTGAAGGCTGTCCATCCATACTCATCACTATCTATCATTCAAAGCACAATGAGAATCATGTGTAGTTGTAAACACACTTGCAGTCTGCACTGCGCACTGAGCACTGTGCAGAGAAGGGAAGATTGTTTTGGCTATACGGCTCGTAGGGGAGATGTGGGAGTTTTTTCCCGTCTGTCTACCCTTGTGCTTTGTCTTCTTGCACAAAAATATAAATTATTAAAAATGTACGTTGCTTTCCGTTTGTGGTCTCATATTCATGCACGTTTCATTTCGTTTATCACATGATATTATATCAGAGATATCCATCCAAAAAAGTGAATGTTATTTTTTTTATTTTCAAATATTGTTACCATATTTTAAAATGATAAAATTAAAGAATAAAATTTTATTTAATTTTTAATTTTTCATTATATATTATAATTTCCTATTTTTTTATTTTTTTATTCTTTATTTTTATATCATATATTTTAATTGAAATTAAAAATATACATAATTCTTTTAAATAATACTCGTGTATAAATAAATCACTTAACTATAAAAAAAACTTAAAATTTTTTAAAATTTTATAATTTGTATAAAAAATTATTATCTGTTAATATTTTTATGTAAAATCTTAATAAATAATAGAAATATTAAATTATTTAAAAAATATTTTTTAAATGAAGAATTCAGAGAAATTTTTTGAAAGAGATTAAAGTTTCAAAAAAAAATTTATATTTTAGTATGAGTTTACTTATTTGTCATTGTTTCCTTAGAATTTTAAATAAAATTTTTTTACACAAATTATAAAATTTAATTTTTAAAATTAGAAGAGTAGTAAGTATAATTTCAATAATTATAAAAGAAACTTGATATAATTTATTTAAATTTTTAATCTTATTATATGTATATTTTAGAACCACAGAATCCCGCAATGATTATAATAAACTAAGGGTTTCGTATACATAAAAATATATGTCATGTTTTCTTTTATTTTTAAAATATATTATATTTTAAAATAATAAATTAAATAATATAAATTTATTTTTATTATTTTGTTTCAACTTTTAACTATTTTTATTTCTCTCTTTCTTTTCAACACATAATATATTTTATTTTATATAAGTATATTTTTAAATAAATAACTAAAAAACTCTAAAATTATTAGAATCTTATCTTTAATATAATAATAAATACAGTTAAATTAATTTTTTAAATAAATGTAAAATTATTAATATAAAAATTAAGATAATTAATTAATTTTATTGTTTCAAAATAAATACATATAATATAAAGTTTTAAAATTAAAAAAATAGTAATTATAATTTTACTAATCTTAAAAGAAGGTTGATGTAATTTATTTAAAATTTTAATATTATAATATTTATATTTTAACATGTAATTTAATTATTTTTATTTTATGTTATATAATTCAAAATTAGTACAATCGAAATATTAGAAATGTGTTGTTGCACTAGAAGCAGTGCATGCCATGGCCCTGATTTCGTTTGCGCTTAACTTCTATAGTTGTGTATATCACTTGATGTGACTTGTGATAGATATCCATCCAAAAAAGAATATGTCAAATTGTTTCTTAAATTTTTAAAACATAAAATAAAATTATTATTATATTTTAATATGACAAAATTAAATTTAACTTCATACTATTTTAATATATATTATAACTTTTTATATAAATCTTACTTTCTCAATCTAGAGTCTCTACTTCACATATTATATATTTTATTTTATATAATTAATATTATAATAATTTAAATTTTTTAATCAATAATATTTAAAATTATATATTATATAAAATATAATATAATATATAAATAAATAAATAAAGATAATAAAAATAAAATAAATTTTGGATCCCTTGCCTTTAAAAAATTATAAATTTATTTATATTTAAAAAGAAATAAAATATATATATATTAATAAGAATTTATCCAAATAGATTAAAAATTAAATATTTTTTTATATTTTTTTTAAATATAAAGAAATGTATAATTTCACAAATTTAGAAGAGTTGGACCATTAAATAACTGCCTATTATTTATTATTTTAAAATATAATAAATATTTTTTATATTTTACTTTTAAAATATTTTAAAAAAATTATATATGTATACAAGTATCTAATATAATATATAATTTTAAAGATTAATAACAAGACAGTTAAAAATTTTCAAATTAGAAAAAGGAAAATTCTAAGTTTACTTGTAGTCATTACTCTCACAAATTATGTATTATATGATATAAAATAAAATATATAATGTAAAAATATAAGAGAGAAAAAATAAATATAGTGATCAATTAAAAAGAATAGTAAAAAATTAAATATTTTTTATTATTTAATTTAGGCTAAAATATACAAAACTCTCATAAACTTTAGATTTTTTTAAGAGAACATCTCAAGTTTTAAAAGTCAACAAAGAATCTCTCTAAACTTTTAAAATCGTGTAAAAAACACTCTTCCGTTAAATTTTTCATTTAAAAACTAACGAGCAAATGTCACGTCAGATTTATTGACTCTACGCAGTCAAAAATGTTTAGTTAGATAGGGAGTATTTTTGTCTTTTCTCCTTTTTCTCTTTCTTCCACCAGATTTCTCTTCCTTCTTTCTTTTTCATATTTCTAGCGACGCACGAACAAATTGCGATGCAAGCAAGGTGAGGCGAGCTGAACGAATCGAACGAACGTGAAACAAAGGCGAGACGAGACGAACGCTGGTAAGACGAATGCAGATGCACAAACGCATGGATCTATCTATTTCGTTCGTTTCGTCATTGTCTTGTCTCGCCCTCATCGTCGCCCTTTGACGTCCTTCGAAAATCGCTCAAGGGGTCGCAAGGTCTATAGCCACTAGCGTCACCTTACTCTCGTTGTCCCATCCGCACGGCCCTTGTTGCTGCCTGTCCATGTGTCACAGAAAAACTAGGGAAGAAAGATTGAAGAGGAAGTCGGTGGAAGAAAGAGAAAAAAAATAAAAATATAAAATATAAAAATACTCCTATCCAACTCAGCATTTTAGCTTACGTAGAGCCAATAGATCTAACGTAGCGTTTGACCATTAGTTTTTGAAAATAAAATTTAACAAAAAAGTATTATATACACGATTTTAAAAGTTTAAAAAGATTGTTATTGACTTTTAAAACTTAAAAATATTCTTTACAAAAAAATTTAAAATTTAAAAAGATTTTGTACATTTTAACCTTTAATTTATTATTTAAAAATTCAGTAATTATTTTTTTATATTATATTTTAAAAATTAAAAATAACAAAAAAATTTGTAATATACTATCAATATGAGGAGCAAACGATATCAGGACTATGGCATTCATTGCTTCGAGTACATCATCACATTTCTAATATTTCAATAGTACTATTACAATTTAAACTTAAATCATATTATAATTTTAAATAAAAATAATTAAATCAAATGTTAAAATATAAATATGATAAAGTTAACTTTTTTAAATAAATTACATCAACCTGCTCTTAAGATTAGTGAAATTTATACTTGCAACTCTTTTAATTTTAAAAATTAAACTCGCCGCTCTCAAAATTTGATATAATAATATTACACAAGTTTCCTTTTAAATTTAAATTTTGTCTATAAAATTAATATTTTACACAATATTTATTTATCCTAAAATAATAAAATTACTTAACTATCTTAATTTTTATATTAATAATTTCACATTGAATTTAATATTAATTTAATTATATTTATTATTATATTAAAACTAAGAGTATTATAACTTTGGGATCATTTATTCAGTAGATTTTAAAATTATATATTATATAATATAAAATATAAAATAAAATAAGTGATTTAAAGAGATAAAAAAATAAAAATAAAAATAATTACAATAAAAGAATAACAATTACTATAATATATTAGAGGTTTTGTATGTATAAAAATACATGTTATTTTTTTAATTTTTAAAATATATTATATATTATATTTTAAAATAATAAATTAAAGAGTAAAATATAAAACACTTTCTTAAACTTTAATCATGCGTAAAAAAATTTTAAAACTTTATTCTTTGACAAATAACTCTTTAAACTTCTATTTGTATATAAAAATTCTTAAATGTTGTTAAATTCATTTAAACATTAGATTTAAATAACACACTAATCAAGATAAAAGTATCATTTTAATTTTCACCTAAATTATTTTAAAAAAACCCCAAATAGTCAAGTACTCAAGTCCTCGAGTCTGGAAATCATAATCTTGCGGAATAATTGTTGTAACTGTTGCATCCACTTTTTCTTCCTCCATTAATCATGGCTGCAACCACCTCCCAACTCCATTCTCTTGATCCAGATCTACGTCTCAAACAAGCAAAATTATAGAATAAATCGAAATAATGATAGTTGATTCTTTTGCGCCAAAACAAGAAACTGAAAATATAAAAATCAACAAAATAAAGTCATTTCTTGCAAAGATCGAGATTGCTGTTATTTTTTTAAAAAAATTCAATTAAAAGGAAGAGTTAATAGCATCAGTTGATGTTACGTGTTTGTCTGGCCAACCTGGCAATTTGAAAATTTGTGTAATATTGTATCAAATTTAAAAAATATTGAGTGTAATTTTAAAAACCATTCTGAGTACAATTTTATTACATCCCAAGAAAGCTAAGAATAATTTTCTCTTTAAATAATTTATTTCTATGTTGACTCTAACTAACTCTTTTTGAACAGTAGATAATCCTAAACCCACCTAAAAAAGGCTTGCATACATTGCTTTGCCATATCTTTATCTTACTTTTTTTCTCTCAGAATCATTTCAGACCAGTCGATTCGATTATTTGTCATGAAGTGTATGTAATATGTAGCATGAAATTTAATAAATATTTTTAATCATATAATAATATTTAATTAAATACAAATTAATTATGTACAAATTATTTTATATATTACACTAATTTATGAATTATATCCTTTCAAATATTTTACTAACAAAATAATATTTTCATACAAAAAATAATAAATATAACAAATTCAAAAATAAATATACATAAAATAAGTGGTTATTTTATATATAGAGAAAAAATTATTTAAATAATTATTATACATTTAATATATATATATAATATTTTTATATTATTTTATTTTTTTATTCTTAAATGAACTATTTATAAATTAAACAAACTGAATATCAATTTTTTAACCTTAACTCATTTAATTTAATAAATTAATTATATATTTAACCTCATTCATTTAATAAATAAATCGAGTCTAAATAAATTTTTATGAGAGTCAAACTCAAATTGTTCACAAATAACTCTTTTCCTTTAAACTCCTAAGTTGTATTTTGTCTCATAATCATACACTTTTAAGGAAAGCCTTTTGATTTCTTTAATTTAATTTATCACGTGATATTATATTAGAAATATTCACTCAAAAAAAGTGTATGTTACTTTTTAAAATTTTTATAATATAAAATTAAAATATTATTATTATATTTTAAAATAATAAAATTAAATAATATAAATTTATTTAATTTTTAATATTTTATTATATATTATAACTTTTTATTATTTTTATTTTTTTACTCTTCATTTCTTATATTATATATTTTATTTTAAACTAAAATATACATAATCTCTCTAAACTATAGCTATGTGCAAATAATTTATTTTAACTATAAAAAATAACTTAAAACCCTGTCATCAAACTTCTATAATTTATGTAAAAAAACTCTCAATATTAACTTTTTTATCTAAAACTTTAATAATGATAGAAATTTTGAAGGAATTTTTTTATGAGAGGGTATTCTCTACATAACATCTAAAGTTCATATGGGTTCTCTAAACAAAGCTTAAAGATCAAATAATTTTTTTGTATTTTGGTATGATTTTATTTATATATCATTGTTCCATTAAATTTTTGGATAAAAAATTTAACACAAGAGTTTTTGGCACAAATTGTGAGTTTGAGTTTTTGGAGAAAAAGTATTATAGAGTATAATTTGAATTATATATATATATAAACTTTTTAACTTTATTTTAAATGATTTAAGAATTTTAAAGTGTTGAAGGAAAAATATTAAATATTAAAAGTGCTAAATGAAGAGTGTTAAATAATAAAAAGGTTTAAATGATAAATATTAAATTAGATAAGGGTTTGAATGATAATTGTGAAATTGTGTAAACACAAAATAATTTTTTATAATTTTTAATTCACTAATTTGACTAAATTTTAGATGAAAAATAGTATAGTATATTTAAGTGGTAATAGAATAAAGAAAAAAAAAGTTTATTTTGGTCCTTGAAAGATATAGTAACTTTTAATTTAATTATTTATAAACTATTTTCATCAATTTAATCACTCAAATATCAAAATATTTTTAATGTTATCTTTATATCTAAACTACATTTATATCTTAACATTTTACTTAATAAAATGTAGACTAAAATTTTTCTTTCTAATAAAAAATTATATATGATATATAATTTATATCATATTAAAAAAATTTATGTATGCAATTATTCAAATCAATTCTAATTCTCAAATTTTCGTCAGATACAAAATTAGTAAAAAAAAATTTATGTATATATGCAATTGAAAATTTTTGATTTATATATTGACATTTTATCTTATGTAGATTGATGTATAACATGAGAGAAAGTTATGTCATCAATTAAAATATACTTTAACATTGAGTTAAATAAAAAATTATGAATGAAGTTTGGATAGAAGAACAATATTAAAAATATTTTTTTAAAGAACTAAATTGACAAAAATAATATATAGAGGATCAAATTAAAAATTACTATATTTTTCAAGGATCAAAATAAAGTTTTTTTTCTAAAATAAATCATATGAGGGTTAAGTGACAAACTCTTAATCACAAGGGAATATAAAATAAAATATGTGATAAGAAAAAATAAGAGAGATAAAGTAATGATAAAAAAAAAAGTTATAGCAGAAGAGTAGTAATTTAAATAATTATTTATTATTTTAAAATATAATAAATATTTTTATATTATATTTGAAAAATTAAAAAAAATTAGTATACATTTTTGTACATTTGAAGTCTCTAATATAACATATAGTTCTAGAAACTAATGATCAAAAAACTTCACAACCATCATAATATATTAGAAGTTTTGCATACACAAAAGTGTATGACATTTTTTAAAATATATTATACCATATTTTAAAATAATAAAAAAATATCTCTATTATATATTTTGTTCAAGCTTTTCACTATTTTTTTCCTCTTTTCACATAATATATTTTATATTATGTAATATATATTTTTAAAATCAATGGTTAGAAGATTTTAAAGTCATTATAATTTTATTTTTAATAATACTAGAATTCAATGTGAAATTATTAATATAAAAATTAATATAGTTAAGTAATTTTATTATTTTAGAATAAATACATATTGAGTAAAATATTACTTTCATTGACAAAAATTAAGTTAAAGAAGAATATTATGTAATATTATATTAAATTTTAAGAGTGAGTATAATTTTTAATATTAAAAAAAGAGAAAGAATAATTTCACTAATCTTAAGAAAATGTTGATGTAATTTATTTAAAAGTTTAATATTATTGTATTTATACATTAACATGTAATTTAATTTTTATTTAAAATTATATGATTTAATTCTAAATTATAATACTAATATTGTTTTTGGAAAATAAAGAGATTAAAGAAAAACAAACAACCATCGAACGAACATTCAAACCAAGGTTAGCTAACACCTATCTATTTTGGGGGAATCGCAGTTTCCAAAAGATTATAATATTACTTCTGAAATATTAGAAGTGTTTTGTCGCACTCGAAACGACGAATGCCGATGGTCCTGATTTGTTTGCTCCTCGTACTGATAGACATTTGGGGGACCCCTTTCAATTCCTTTAATTTATCAAGTGATATTACGTGAGAGCTATCATCCAAAAAAGTCTACGTTAAATTTTTAAAATATCAAATAAAAATATTATTGTTATTATATTTTAAAACGATAAAATAAAATAATATAAAGTAATATGAGTTCTTACTCGTGTGTATATATATAGTTATTTTTTATTATTTTACTTTTTAATTTTTTTATTATATTATATATTTTATTTTATATAATTTATATTATAATAATCTTAAAATTTTTTAGTGATCTTTAAAATTATACATTTTATACATATAATATAAAATAAAATATATAAAATGATACGATAAAAAAATATAATAATAAGTTATAATAAAAAAATGATAAGTTAAATAATTAACTATTGATTAATTTATTATTTTAAAATATAATAAATATTTTTATATTATATTACAAAAACTACAAAAAATATTAGCCTGCATTTTTGTATATTTGATGACTTTTAGTATAATATATAATTTTAAAGACTATGTGTAAAACACCAAACAACTATTATAATATACTAAAAGTTTTAAATGTATGACTTTTTTTTTAAATGTTTAAAATATAGTATATTAAATTTTTAAAAAATAAATTAAATAATATGAAGTTATATCTAATTTTTTGTTTCAACTCCTCCCTATCTTATTTTTCTTTCTCCTCTCTTTACATAACATTTTTTTATATTATATATATTATATAATATATATTTTTTAAAAATAATGACCAAAAGATATGAAAGTCATTATAATCTTATTTTTAATATGATAATAAATACAGTTAAATTAATATTAGAATTCAATTTGTAATTTTTAATATAAATATTAAGATAATTATATAATTTTATTCGTTTAAAATCAATGCATATTGTGTAAAATATTGATTTTTTTGACAAAAATTAAATTAAAAAAGAATATTATGTAATATTTTATCAAATACTAAGAGTGTTAAGTATCATTTTTAAAATTAGAAGATTAGTAAATATAATTTTGTTAATCATAAAAAAGTTTGATGTAATTTATTTAAATTTTTAATCTTATTATATGCACATTTTTTTAAAAAAAAAATTCTCTGTAATAATTGTAATAAACTAAAGGTTTTGTACACGTAAAAGTATATGTTGTTTTTTTATTTTTAAAATAAATTATATTATATTTTTAAATAATAAATTAAATAATATAGTTTTATTTTTATAATTTTATTTTAAATTCTAATTATTTTTATTTTTCTCTCCTTTTTTGTTACATAATACATTTTATTTATATTTTATATTATATAATGTATTTTTTAAATTAATGACTAAAAAACTCTAAAATAATTATAATATTATTTTTAATATAATAATAAATACACTTAAATTAATTTTAAAAATAAATTTGAAATTATTAATATATAAATTAAGATAATTAATTAATTTTATTGTTTTAAAATAAAAATACATATTATATAAAGTTTTCAAATTAGAAGAATAGTATGTATAATTTCACTAATCTTAAAATAAGATTGATATAATTTTGTTAAAATTTTAATATTATTATATTTATATTTTAACATGTAATTTAATTATTTTTATTTAAAATTATATGATTTAATTTTAAATTATATAATAGTACAATTGAAATATTAGTAACGTGTTGTTGCACTCGAAGCAATGAATGCCATGGTCCTGATTTCGTTTGCGTTTGATCTTTCTAGTTGTATATATCACGTGATATGACTTGTGAGAGATATCCATCCACAAACGGCTGTGCCAATTGTTTTTAAAATTTAAAATTAAAATATTATTATATTTTAAAATGATAAAAATTATTTAAACTCTTTTAATATATATTATACCTTCTTATATATTATCTTACTTTCCCACTCTGGTTTTTATTTTTCATTTAGAAAGAGGTATAAAAAAAAGAAATTTACAATTATAAAGATTCATCTTTAATAGATTAAAAATTAATTTTTTTATATTTTTTAAATATAAAAAAATATATTATTTTTTAAATTTAGAGGAGTAAATCTATTAAATAACTACTTATTAATTATTATTTTAAAATATAATAAATATTTTTATATTATACTTTAAAAATTTTTAAAAAAATTAACATATACTTTCATATATTCATATATCTAATATAATATATAATTTAAAAGATTAATGACAAGATCGTTATAAAATTTTTAATTAGAAAAAGTAAAAGTCTTATTTCCCTTGTAGCCATTGGTCTCTAAATTATGTATTATATAATATAAAATAAAATATACATTAATAAACTATAAAAATGTTACGTGTTTGTCTTATTGTTTCTCTCCGTCAGCGCGTTGTGAATCAGACCAAATTGGCCAGCCGGTTATTTAAAAGTTTGTGTAATATTATTTAAATTTAAAAAATAACGAGTGTCATTTAAAAAAAATTATGAGTACAATTTTATTACATCTCAATAAAATTTTAAAAAAGTATAATTACTTTGTTACATGCTTGTGTTACTTTTCCTCTCTCCCAATGCATTGGGAATGAAAGGAAGTTTGTGTAATATATTGTATGAAATTTAAGAAATATTTTAAAAAATTCTTATACTAAATATCAGTAAATTAAGTATAATTTACTCTTTAATTTTTTTGTATTTGTTGATATTAATTGACTAAAGTAAACAAATCTGTATACATCACTCTGCTACATGTTTGTCTCACATTTTCTCTCTCCCAGTGTTTTGGGAACGAACCAGCCATTTGAACCACGTTGCAACCCGTTTGACCCAACTGATTTTTTCTAAAACCAATTGACTGGTTGACACTTTAACTTGGTTTTTCTAATTAAAATTCAAAAATTGTGGAGCTACCCAAATCTCAAATCCTGACAAATCAAGTTTAAAATTTTATATTTTATAATATCTTGCCAAAATTTTTTAAGTTATTTACTTTTATAAACTTTTAAAAAATTAAAATAAATAAATATCAAAATTATTTAAAAAATATTAAGACTAACAACTTAAAAAATTTCATGAAATATTAATTATATAGTTATAACTTAGAAATTGTTTATATGAATATTATATTAAGTTTAAAATAAATAATAATTTGAAGCTATTTTTATATATTGATCTCGATATTCTAAATTAATTATACTTCACTTGATCAATTACAATTCAATTTATGTATTACGTTCTAGGATTAATTATTTTTTAAAATTATTAAAGATATAATTTACTATTATAAAATGATAAATTTTTAAAGACTGTTTTATGAGACTAAATATAAAATGTTATCTAAATATATCGTTTTAAAAATAAGTTATTTACGAGACTAAAAGCCTCAAAGATTGTCTCACTAAATAAAAGAATTCGAAAGTTGTGATTCTTGAGAGTACAACCCGACTTGCTCTATACACAAACTTCGATGTTTGACTTTTTCTATACTTGTTCTCATCAACACAGGCTGTTATGAAAATTAGAATAGAACCTAACCTTCAACGTACTCGAGGCCATTGAGAATCTCCATGAGCTATTGGGACCTACTTAGTTTCCATTGTTTAATTTTTATTTGAAGGCCTTCCTTCCATTCCATTGACTGGTACAACAATGGATAGGGCAGGAACGTCAGAGCGAGAATAGCGCTTTAACCTTGTTCATTCTCCTCCGTCTTCAGATAACTCTCTCATCTCCTTGGATTCCATTTCAGAGCTTCCTCCTCCACACAAGTTCTATCATTTTGATGCCAAGCTTTTTCAATTCTACACAACACGTGTTTAAATTATATATCTCTCATATGCATAATTTTTAAAATATAATATTAAAAAATAATTATTATATTTTGAATAATAACAAATTATTTCACTTTTTTATTATAAATTTTTATTTTTTTATATCACATATTTTATTTTATATTATATAATATATAAAATTGAAAAAATTGATTAAAAGATTTCATAATTATTATAATATACTATATACTTATATTTTTTAAATATGTTTAAAAATTTAAAAATTATTATTTTATAATATATTTTAAAAATTAAAAAATAACATATATTTTTAAAAATTAATAATTTGACATAATAAAATTTTTGTTAAAACTCTTTAAATATTATATAATATATAAAATTAATTTGTATAATATTTAAATTTGATATTTGATATTATATAATATATAAAATTAAAAAAATTGATTAAAAGATTTCATAATTATTATAATATACTATATACTTATATTTTTTAAATATGTTTAAAAATTTAAAAATTATTATTTTATAATATATTTTAAAAATTAAAAAATAACACATATTTTTAAAAATTAGTAATTTGACATATATACCTTTGGAAAAAAAATTTTTATAAAAAAAATTAATTGAAGATTTTTTTACACAATTTATAAAATTTAATGAAATCATATATTAAATTTTATAATTAAAAGTTTTATTTATATATAATTTATAATTTAAAAAATTATATATATTTTAATCTTGTTATTTTGATTAATTTTGTAGTGACGATATTTTATATTTTGGTTTGACTCGCAGATGTGTAGTCACGAAGCCTACAACCTCAAGTTGGTGACTGAGCAAGGGCAAACCTAACGTAAAATTTTACATGAACTGTTCAGTCCAAAAGAAAAAACAAAGATCTGTACTACTGAAAGTTTAATTAATTTTATCCTATAAATTAATATAGTTTAAATTATTAATAAAAATAATATGATATTTGTGTGTAATTTTATTAATTTAATATTTAAATATTTATTATTAAATATATCTTAAAAATCTATAAATATTATTAAATATGTTCCAAACTTATTAAAACAATCCACAATATTTTCATAACTCTATATATCAATATTACACCATGAAGAAAATCACATATGCATATCCTATTGTAAAATAATTACTTGTAACTTGAATTCATACTATGATTAGAAATTGATTAGGAAATCAACTTTAACATATATTGATACGACAAATGTGATATTAATAGAAATAGTTATTGAGATATTGTGAATTGTTTAAAAAAATTAAAGATATATTTTTTACAAAAATTTTAAAAAGTTGTCACTAATAAATTATTATGGTGATAAAACAATCATCACTCGTCACTACTAAAAAATCCACCATTGAAGGGCTATGGTGACAATAAAAAAGTCGCCACTGAAATCACCTATAATGGCGACATTTGTCACCACTTAAGCTAAGAAAATATCGTCATAGAATATGACATTTTCAAGCCAAAAGTCGTCACAAAAATTGTTTTAGTGGCAATGTATTATGCTGCCACTAATGGTGGCTTCAATGGCGACAAGAGGATGTTGCCATTGATTGTGACTTCAGAAATGACAAGATTGTCACCATTGAAGCACCCTTATGTTTGATTCATTTTGTTTTTTATTTTTTTATACTTTTTTATATTTCTTGAGCCTTAAAGAGTATTACAAAGTAAAATTATATAACAAAATATAATATATTACACAGAAGTAGTGTTATATTATTATCGATAATGACATAAATTATAATAAGTACATAGCTAATTTACAACAAAAATGAAGCAGAGGAAAATGTGATGAATAGTAGAATGACAAGCAGAATAGAATTGTGAGATAGTGGGAAAGGAATACCTGAACAAACCAAAGTTTCTTCTCCTTCCTCTCGAGTACAACGAAGTAGAAGCCAGCACAGACTAGAAGAATCCGCGATGGCCACAATCTTCTATTAAATATGTTGGGGTGCCTAGAAAATGCTGTTTGGAATGACCACTGGAAGCCGAGGAAGCAGGTGAAGGGTGTAAATAGTGAAGGGCACGAATGGTGAATGGTGGACGGCAATGAATGGCAAAAATGTAGGAGAAAGGTGCGAAAAGCAGCTCAACTTTGGCATGAATTTCAGACTATTTTGGCGCAAAGAATGAAATATAATCTTATGCGTACAATTTTGTTATATATTAAATGTTGAGTTCTACAATATTGAAGCTACTCTTATGTAGTGGTTGGCTGGTTGCTCACCATTGTATTCAATATGCCTGATGCAATTTTGAAAATTTTTAGCATGTACAATTTATCTTGCTACTAAAGACTTATAGTGACGCCATTCAAATTATTGCCATAGAAATTTTATAAGTGGCGACAATATTTATCACCAGTAAAAATCTCTTGTAACGACTTCTTAAAAGTCGCCATTGTAGTCTTACAGTGGTGAGTTAAATTATTACCACTGAAACTCGTCGCCACTGATATCTCTTTTTCTTGTAGTGATTCGATAGTATTTATTAACTTTAAAAATATATTTGATGATAAATATACAAGTAATAAATATTGAGTCAATAAATATATGTTAGACGTCATATAATTATTTTTGTTAGTGATTTAGATAATATTAAATTTTGAGACGAATTTAATTATAATTTTAAAAAACTTTAAAAATAAAATTAAAAATTAATATAAAATTTAAAAGTATAAAAATTACTTTTAGATTTCATAAGTACACGGCAAGTTAAATTCTTAATTTTTTTAATCAATAAAGTTTAGATCTAATGAAAAAGAGACTAGTTACATTTAATACTTAAAAGTATTTTGAATAATATTATTTTTAGTAAAAATTATTTATGAAAAATAAAATAATTTTTCCAATCAATATCAACATGCGTTTTAGATCTTGAATGAATTATATATAGAGAATTTAAAGCAATGAGCCTTTAATTTAAATAATTTATTTATAAGTTGATGTTAACAGTGTAAAAGGATAAACCCGTAGAAAACGAAATCAGTGGTATGCATAAGTTTGCTGAAAAGTTTTTGATGCATGTTCTGTCTTACTTTTGGTGGCTGTACTATTGTTTGGCCTTTTGCAGTTGTTAATTAAAAGTCACAATCGTAACAGTGCCGTGCTGGGCCATCTTATTTTCTATGGCTATCATTTTGGCAAGTGTGACCAAATAATTAAAGAAGCGAGTATTTTAAAAAAAATTAAGTATAATTTATATATTTTTATTATTAAATTTTTTAATTAAAAATTGATATAATTTATTTTTTATATAAATAATTTTTAAATTTTTTTTATATATTTTATTTTAATTAAAAAATTAATAATAAAATATAAATAATTAAGTATAAATGTGTTCTTTTTAAAAGTGAAAGTAATCATTGCGTGAGAGTTGAAAGTTGAAACGACAACGATGAACCTTTTTTTTTTAAGGTGAAAAAGGAAAATTATATTAAAAGAGGAACAAAAACTTTATTTTAATTTTTAAATTTAATAATTTTTTTAATTTAATGTTTTATATTTGTTTATTCTTAATTTATTTTTTATTTTTAAAATTATTTTAATAATTTTTTTAATTTAAAATTTTAAGTTTAATAATTTTTTAATTTAATTCTTTACATTAATATTATATATTTTAATAAATCATAGATTAAAAAATTAAATTG
Organism: Senna siamea; assembly: GCA_031216115.1. Classification (NCBI taxonomy): domain Eukaryota; kingdom Viridiplantae; phylum Streptophyta; class Magnoliopsida; order Fabales; family Fabaceae; genus Senna; species Senna siamea. The sequence goes on from CM062358.1 coordinate 275,830, forward strand.
CTAATAATTTTAAATATGAGAAATTAAATTAAAAATAAATAATATAAGAAATTAAATTAAAAATAAATAAATATAAAAAATTAAATTAAAAATTATTAAACTTAAAAATTTAAAATAAAAATTTTTTCTTAAAAGAAAGAATAGTACAGTAAGCACGTGGGAGATCATACTAAAAGAAATAACTGCTAAAAGTAAAGCGAAACAGGAAATGAAATAAATAAGTCAGAGAACGATATTTCTCCACTCGCAAATGATGAAGTTTGGTTTCATATGACAGATCGATAGACTGTCTTTTTCTGTAATATTACATTTGTTCTTCGCAATGTATCAATTTACTAAAATATATTAGTTTTCTAATTAAAATTTTTTTTCTAATAAAGCAAAATATAAAAATTTTAAAAAATTAAAAACAAAAAAATTCTTGTTTGAAATAAAAATAATTATTATAATTATTTTTTAATTTATTTGAACATTTTTTTTAAAATATGTATTTTTCAATTATTTAATTTTCCTTTTTTAGTATTTTCTTATAAAATTTTATAATAAAATTCAAATAAAAAAATTACCCTTATCCATAGGCTTTTGTAAAAATATACGAAAATTTTTTTTGGTTATTTTTAAAAGTGTCAAATATTTATCTTAATGTATAAAAATATATCATTTTTTTATATCAACGAATTATGTGAAATATTCTCACCAATTCGTGCTTGAGCATAACAAATAACAGAGTCAAAAAGTTCAACTATCAATTTACTCTTGCTAAACGAAAATTACTTATAAAAAATTTTGACCACTAATTCTCTGCAAAAAGAATAATTTTGATAGATTAATGATAAATTTTCTATTCATAATAACAACTTATCAATATACGCAAATTATTGGTCAAACAAAAATGAGTGAAAATATGATAAAAATAATATATTTTTATAAATTAAGATAAAGATGAGACACTTTTGAAAATAACAAAAAAAATCTATATATATAGAAGATCTTATGCTTAACTTATTTTTAAATTAAAATAGATTTAACTTATAGCAGCGGATTTGGCCGGTGCTACCGGAAAAAAAAAAAAAAACAGCACGTTGCCAGTTGCAACTTTGCAGGAGCAGATCAGAGCCGTCCGTACTCCCTACCGTTTGCTTCTCTTATAATTGATTTCATTGACTGATAACTGACAACAAAGACATATACGTGCTAGAATTTTAAGCGTTACGCGTACGTAAAATTTGTCCATTTTGTTCATAAAGATTTTTTTTAATTAATTCATTTCTTTATTCATAAAATAATTAAATTTTTACTTCAAAAAATTTCAAAAATTTATTTAATGAAACTAACATGTACAATTTTACCATAAAATATAATTAAAAAAAGCACACACGAACTTTTTTTGAAGTAAATGATACACATTTCTTGCAGAATCAAATACACTACATTAATCTCCCGTACAAAATAAACATCTCTCATACAACGAAAACTAAGTTACAATTTCAAATATTTTAATCAAAATACTCTTATATTTATTATTTATATAATATAATAAATATTTAAATATATATTTAATCAACATAAAGTAGTCACACCTTTTTAATAATTATAAGAAATTAAATGAATTTTTAGATAATTAATGATAGTTAAAAAAGTCTTTAAAAACAAAAGTAGACAATACAAATAGCATTAAATGTCATTTAGTAACATTTAAAATTCAAATAACTTAAAATCAAAGCTTTAAAGTTTTTAGAATAAAATTGTAATTTATTTATTTTATCATATGAGAGCGTATATATGATGTGTTTAGAGGAAATCAAATTAAGATATATTCTTGTGTGTTGTTTCCTATTTTACTAATTAACAACTTTTAATTTATATATGAAATTAGAGTACATATATAAACGATATGGTAAACTTGAAAGATTAAGAAACCATAATGTTATTAACAGGCTTTGAGTCAAGTGAAAGGTAGGAAATAATAGTTCAAACTTTTATTAAGAAAAAATATTTACATTTAGTATTAAAAAAAAAGATTATACTAATAATTTAGTCACTAAAAGATACATTTATTGACACTTTAGTTTATGAAAGATGTTAATTATATAAATTAGTATCTAAAAATTTAAAATATTATACACATTAATTTTTTTATCAAATATCATAAAAAAATTGACGAACGTGTTAATGTAAAATGTTAACAGTTTAATTATCAAAGTAAAATATTTAATGACTACATAAATAAGTCTTCAAAAATTTAAAAATATTATACAAATTAATTTATTTATCAAATATTTTTAATAACATTTGATATAAGAACTAATGTGTATAATACTTTAAACTTTAAAGATTAACTTATATATTAATATTTTATAGAAATTAAAGTGTGAGTAAACAAACTTTTTAATGACCAAATTGTTAGTATACTGAAAAAAAAGAGAGAAACTGTACCGTTACTAATAAAGATTGAGTTAAGTGAAAAATATTAGTTTCTAATGTTTGTGGCATAATCAAACGTGTAGGTGGAGATGGTGCCATTGAAAAATATTTATTCCAGCTCACTTCAATTATAGGAGGAAGATATATATATATAAAACGTGAGATAGCAGTTCTTATCTCTAGATCTTCAATGGCTGAGCCTGAGAAATTAAAGAGAGGAATATAAAGGATAATTAACCATTAAATTTAAAAGGCATAAACACTGTTTAGCTATCTTATTTCTATGCATGCATAGTTTTGATTTTGTGCAGTGAAACAATCAAGAAGCCAAAGTAAACAATGTTTAATATCAAAATTTCAAAACTTGGAGTTCATTGCTTGAGATAATATACTAATGAACTACAAGCATTATTATTACAAATACACTCATAAATCATAATGGCTAAGCAGCCTGGAAGATTAAAATAGACTCAAATTACATTCATTTTTCACATGAGAATATAATAACAATTAGGATTTAGTGGCACGATTAACACTAATGAACTACAAGCATTGTTACAAACACACATAAATCATAATACTCAAATTACGTTTATTCTTGACATGAGGATAGCATATACTATAACTAACAACTACGTAAATAGGCTTCTTCCACCCACATCTCGCTGCAGCTAGCACTGCCTTATTTTCCTTGAGAAGAAAAGTTATTCTATGTCCTTTTGGATTCTTACGAAATCAAGGTGCGATTTGCCACCAAGCTCGGGAGAAAAGAAACGTTTGCAGAAATCAGACACACCAATTGATTTATAGACTGCAGGTGTTTGTGGAGATGGTGCTGGACCTATTGTCTTATCCGACTTAGCAACATAAAATGTAGCGATGCTTTTCTTCGTTCACTGTTGCTCTGTGCTCTATGCTACGGTATATCCCATTGCTCACAATCTGTCATGCCATTTGAGAAAAAAGAAAAGAAAAGAAAAGAAAAGAAAAGAAAGAGTGATCTTTAGTTCAAGTACATATGAAAGACTAGGTACATGTTGTAGCACATGCTAATATAAAAGTATATAAATATATACTTCAAACATTTCTCCAATGTTGATGATAAAAGCATTAGGGAGAGGTCTAATGGGAATCCATTTTCCATCCTTTCTGATTTGAAGGCCTACTATTTCATTCAATTGCAGAAGGATTGTTAGGGCAGAAATATCAGAGTGCGGATTGAGGCCAATCACCTTGTCTGCTTGTGGACATGGAGGATAATAATTCATCCTCATCGATTGACATCCATTTTTCTAACAACTCTTTTATCTCTTTGGGCTCTATATTCAAAGCTTCGATCTGCCATAAGTTCAGTGATTTTGATGGCAAGCATTTCCAGTTCTAGACCATAGGCATTTAAATGATCTCTGCATATATATATATAGAATATTGTAATCAATTAAAAGTTATTTTATTCATTGGAAATATATACTTTTTGAATAATAATTACTTTCTGAATACTTTTTGATTGTCCAAAAATACAAAAAGTAATAGATGGAAAAGGAAAAAAGCATGAAAGGGTTTGATGGTACCTGAAAGGGAGGGGTATATTAGAGAATAAGCGAGGAACCCTTACTTCTTGTGGAAGAGTGATTATTACAAACAAATCAGCCCATTCTGACTTCTGTTCGTCTGTTGCAACAAATTGCTGACCAAATCCTTGTCCATCTTCTTCTTTCTGCCAAAACTTGTTTTTCTCTTCCATTGGAAGATTGAAGAATTCTACCACATCTTTCTTCATATGTAGTTTCCACCAGTGAAGACTCCGCTCCATGATTGATCAACTGTTATTTATTCCCATATACATTACATATATATTTGCTTTTTTTGTATGTAATAACATTGAAGTAAGAAGATGGAAATCTGACCTGGAAGAAACCCCATTCTTTACAAGCAGAATCAAGCTTTTGGAGCTTAGAAGCATGGTTTTGTGGAGACAACAACCTGCTCATGTCTATGACAGGAACTTGTGGTAGACAAGAGGAATTAGTGTTATTATTTAGTGGGTTTTTAAGTTCTGAAAGTGTACGCAAATATCTCTCTGGAACTTTGGCTAATGTTTGCTTTGCTAGCTCTTTCACCGAAGGAAGCTGCATGGAGGCTGAGGCTGTGATCAAATTTGTTTGCAGAGCCTCTTCCTTGCTTTGATCCATCATTCAATTCTACCTCTTCCTTCTCTAATTTCTGATAATGAATGGCTTTTCTATGCTCTTACACTTAATTTCATTTATATATATAGAAGACTGATCTGTGATGAAACTATATTATATACTCAGTTTTATTCATCGCGCGTGTTCATACTCGCTAGGTATTCTCTAAGATTTTGTAAAATTTTACTTGCCATCATTTTAATAAAGTTAGAATTTTTAAGGTTTAATATAATGCTACCAAAAATTTATTTTTTGACAATAAATTAATAATTTATTGTATATGAACATTTTAAAATAAAAAATCTTATTTAAATAATTATTTTCGACAAAAAATTAAAAAAAGTAGAATATATGATTTTGAGAATAGAAAATATAAAACAATTTAAAACTATTTTAAACTTTAATTTTTTAAAATAAAAAAATATAAAAAAATAAATATTTTTATTAATAATATATATAAATATATGAAAATAATAATAATATAAATTTTAAAAATTAATTTTATAAAATAATTTTGAAAAATAAAAGATCAAAATAACCATCAAACATGTCCTAAATTTGACATATTTCAAACTTTTAAAACTCTTGATCTTAACTGTAAAGACCCCGCGGAGAAATCGTTTCCAAAACCATACGATGGTATATATGAGACCTGAGAGTACTATCACACGCGTCCGAATTCTCTGCTTGGCACTTTTAGCGGCGGTTTTTTCCGCTGCTGACATTTATTGCAACAAAAAGTATTGCTACTATTTAAATATAAGCTATAGCAGCAGTAATATTGGTTGCAGTAATATTGGTTGCAGTAATATTAAAACACACTTTAGCAGCGGAAAAAACCGCCGCTAAAGGTGCCAAGCCGAGAACTGCCAAGCAGAGGATCCAAAATCATCACACACATAATAATGAGAGTCTAATGCATTACATGCTTGATAAGAGAATAATAAATATACAGAAAAGCTTCTTCCACATACACATAATAGCGAGAGATAATACGTAATGCATTACATGTTGATAAGAGAGACTAATAAATATACAGAAAAGCTTCTTTCACACCCACATCTACAATTCTACATGGATTTGCTTCAAATGTGATTGTGGATTCTGAAGAAATCTAGGTGTGTTTTGCCAACGAGTTGGCGCGAAAAGTATTGTTTTTTGAAATCAAAGACGCTAATTGTTTTAAAGAGTGGTGGGGTTACAAGAGATGGTGATGGACCTATCTTCCCTTCCAATTTGGGAGCATAAAATGTGGCTATGGAGATCCTTTCCTTCTCTGAGTTCACTGCTGCTCTATGCTCTATGCTTTTGTATATCCCATTGCTCATAATCTGTCATGTCATTCTGAGCGGGTTTATTTCAAACTTAAATTAAATCTAAAATTTAATGTTAGGCTCAAACATTTCTAATTCAGAGCATCTGCCAAAGTGAGAAAAGATAAAATGTTCAATACATCTTTTACTTTTTTGGAAAGATTCTAATAATAAAAATTAAAAATGTGATATTATTCTAGTAAAAGAGAGTGTTACCTCAATAATGTCTCCAACCTTAATGACAAAAGCTTGAGGGAGAGGAGGAATGGGGCCCACATTCCATCCTTCTTGATTTGAAGGCCTTGAATTTGGTTTACATGCAAAAGTATTGTGAGAGCACTAGCATCAGAGTGAGGATTCAGTCCAATAACCTTTTCTGGTTGGGGACATAGAGGGTAGTAATTCATCCTCATTGATTGTTGTCCTTCTTCAAATAACTCTCTTATCTCCTTCCCTTCCATTTCCAGATTCAATCACTTTCAAGGCAAGTTTTCTCAATTCTATACAATACCTGTTCAATAATCTTTGTAATGCAGATATATATAATTAATTAAGTTTAGGGCTCTAACAATATTTTAGAATCTAATTTAGTAATTTTTTAATTTAGAAAGCAAAAGAAAAGGCAAAATAGTTTTGAGAATACCTAAGTGGGAGTAGAATATTAGAAAATATACGAGGTGTTCTTGCTTCTTGCAGAAGAGTGAGTAGTAAGAACAAATAAACCCATTATAACTTCTGTTCCTCAAACACAACAAATAACTAACAAAAACCTTCTCTATCTTCTGGTGTCTACCAAAGCTTCTTTTTCTCTTCCATTGGAAGGTTGAACAAATCTTCAACACCTTTCTTCACATTTTCCACCAATGAAGCCTCCACTCTATGATTCATCAACTGTAAAATTATCTAAGTAACTACAAGTCCATAATCTATTTTCTATGACGAAAAAACATGTGGGTTGGGTAAGGTTAAACTTTTTGGTCCACTATGATAGTGTGGTCCATTGTTAGCCAGATAATGAACCAAGAAGGGGGTTGAATTGGTTCTTTTTTGCTTTTAAAATCTTTTCAAAACTTTGTTTAAAGTTTTACAATGAACCAAAATAAATACTCTTCTTAAAATAAGAACCTATTTTGAAATTTAGGTTAATGTTAGATGTAAGAGCAAAAGAGAGGATAATCACACAGCCAATTTATAGAGGTTCAGATTCAAGGTTACCTTGATCTTACGTCCTCTCCCCAAACACACAGCAAGGGTGTTTTATTATAAAGGTAATCACCAAAAATACACTTTGGAAACCTTCTCAAACATGGGCTCAGCATTCACCAGGTTTTATGCAACTAAGCAACATAAAGAAGGCTCATTACTCTTGCTTTTACTCAAATTAGTACTTTTATAATCTTACCCACAACCTGACCCAGCTTAATCAGTAACCTATTGATTTAAGCCAATAAACATTGTAAGGGTAATTATCAAAAATACACCTGGGAAACCCTCTTACACTTGGGCTCGACATTCACTAGCTTTTATGTCACTAGGCAACCCAAAGAAGGCTCAGCACACTTTCTTTTACTCCACTTTGTATTTTTCTAAAATTACCCAAACCCCAAACAGCTTAATCAGTAGCCTACCGACTTAAGCTAACATCCACCTCAACAATTCCTACTTCTAAATTTTATCAAGACACCTAGACTAAAGGAGGATGAGGATTTCAACTTAGTGTTTATAACCTTCATCAACAAACAATAACTCACTAAGAGCAAATAAACTTTAAACATATAGAAGGATGAAGAGAATTGAGAAGGATATTCAATGCTCAGCTTAATAACTCCCTCAACCTTTCATCCAGTGCCATTCACCTTAATTTATTGATCTTCAAGGCCTTCAAAACTAGTCGTTGGGAGTTACATTTAATGCATCAATAAATGCTATAAAGCATGCTGTCCAGGATGCTCCTTTGCTCAAAGGGACATTACAGACTTTATTTAATGCTTTGATTCATCTTTACAGCTTCATAGGATGACAGAGGTTAATGTTTAATGTCCAACAACTTTTCTCTCCTTGGTGACCGTTAGCTTTGTGTTTTTCTCAAAAGAGGAATGTTGAGCAACCTAATTTTATGCCTTGAGACATGCACCATTCTATTTTTGTTCCATGAAGTTCGCTGCTCGAGATGAGGCTATTCTTTTAATTTTCTTTTGAGCTCCTGCACTGTTGCTTTATAAAGGAGGCTATTGCTTTAGCCTAATGTTCTCTATTCTGTGCATACTACAACCTACCTTTAATATTTAAAGCTCCTTCAAGATAACTGTTGAGGCCTTCATTTAATGCAGTAATAAATGCTGTGAAGCATGCTATCCATAGAGTTGTTACTTATCAGAGTTGACTTTACTTAAATGTTTGAGACATCTGAGGTTAATGCAGGTAGTGCAGACATTAGCCGTTTCTTTGTAGCCGTTTGTTGTATATTTTTCTAGAAAGAAGGATGCCTAGTAATCTAAAGTTTTTTTTTGAGATGTGTACCTTTCTTAATTTGTTCTTGATTTTATACTTCACAATGTTCTGAGCACATATACTTCTTTATCTTTTCAGCTCTGTTGTACTGTTGCAGCTTTTGACATTAGATTGCTGTCTTACTTTCTGTCTTGCTGTACCATTGCCACCCTTTTACTTTAGCTTGATACCTATTGTAACCTGCCTTTCTGCAACTGCTTAATGTTTTTAAGGAAACTTGTTATAGTGTCTTTATGTTTTCCCACTCATTTGTTTTAAACATCTTGGTAGCTGACTTTTCATTTTATTTGATGGATATAAAATTCAATTTTGGGCAGGCCTTATTTATATCTTATAAAGGTATTGGGCTTTTTAAAATGTTGACCTGAAAAGTATTGGACTATTTAACAAAGTGTTGACCAAAGAAAAATTAGACTGTTTGACAAAATATTGACTAAAAAAATATTAGGTTGTTTGATAAAGTATGGGCCAGACAAACATTGAGCTTTTTGATAAATTAAAAATTTGCCATTTTACATTTTCTAATAATTCTAAAAGCTGGAATATTAAAAATTATCTTATTTGTTGAAAATAATTTTTCATTAATCAAAAATAAATAATTTAAAACATGTTCCAACATTCTTCCCCTTTTTGATAATGGAAAAATTATTTTTGAATTGAATTTTGATTAAGCTCCCCCATAATATAAGCTCCCCCTTAATATAGCGTGGATTGAAAACTTGTAAAAAATGCTCCAGCAACAAACTCATTAGGCAATCAAAATTTCCAAGGAAGGTATTAAAATATTAAACAAGCAGCATAATAAAATTTTCACAGTCACTAGTCAAGTCCAAAGTCCAAAGGCCACAATTAAAAATCAATACTTTCTCCCCCTTTGACATTATCAAAAAATTGTCCAACCAATCAAATAAGTAAAGCACCATAAAATCTTCCAAGGAACCAAAAAATTAAGAACGATTAAGCAATCAATTAACCAAATTAATTACTTCCATTATTTTTAATTTTCACTATTTTCTCCCTTAAACTAACGAAATCTAAATTGATAGGTCATGAAGATATACATCCAGTAATTTGCTCCCTTTATCATAATCAAGATAATCATTTCAATCAAGGTACTCAAACATCCAAGATTGATGAGAGCACATGGATAGCCATAGTTAACAACCGGTGGGGTAATAGTGCAAAAAAAATAAACCATATCCTAGCACTAAACTGGTTAGTAACATTAGCTATAAGTAAATTAACGCTTTCTGATAAAAATTTAAGATACCTTATCAAAATTTAAATTAACATTATAAAACAACAATTAGATTAGGAGATTATGCATTTAATCATTAAGCAATTAACAATCAACAATAAGATTAACCACTCAACAATCTAATTTTCTAAAAATTAATATGAGCATTTTATTAAAATCACCTCACATGAATATGAGCAAATTAGTAAGCAGTTACCAACAATTACTATCAAAATTGATCATTTAACATCAACCATTAAGTAACAATTAACAAGGAACCATTAAGTAACAGTTAACAGCAATTAATGGTTATTAATAATCCTACAATTTTCTCAACATCAACATGAGTATTTTTTCAGAATTAATCATACAAAAGTAAGCAGCAATTTTAAGTCCAGTCCAATATCTACTTTCTAATTTTCTTCCCTTTTAAAAAAATTATTCTCTTTCAAAAATAATCTGAATTAACATGTTCTAAACATTAACCACATAAGTATACGCCACAGAAGGATAAACTAATTTCCAAGCATGAATAGGTGCACAAAAGAAAATATATTGTAGAAATAAACCAGTAATCAACTGAAAGTAATATTCAGAGAAAATTCAAAGTTGAAAAAAATTAAGCAGACTATCATTCACAAATTAACCTAATTGATTACAAGCACAGTCCACAAAAAATAGCAGAAAATAGTATGATCAATGGTTATCATTAAGCAATGATTATTCAGTAGTCAAAATTTTAGTGACCATGAAGTTCATCATCAGGAAGAAAAATTAAGCAGCACTAATATTTTTTAGCCAGTTCAAGAATGATTAACCACCAAAAATGATTATCCACTAAAATCAACCAATATTTTCTTCACTTAACATATTCCAAGAAGAAATCACAAAAATAGAAGATTAATCACAAAAAAAAAAAAAATTAGTGTGCAAATAACATGACGGCAAGTATATAAAAAATTGTTAGTCAAAACATAATGCCAGTAGAAACAGATTAATTAAACATATCAAACGAAAACATTTAACAACAATCTAAAAAGAAATAGGGACATTAATTCAAATAAACATAGTCCAAGAAATTAGAAACATGAGCCAAGTGAGACTTTGAGGAGAAGGTTGATGCTGAGTTTGAGGAGGTAGATGTGGTAGAGAAGAGACAAGTTGAGGCTCAGGATTCTTATGAGAAGGAGGAAAAGGCTTTGAAACATTTTCTAGAATGTCTACCTCAACTTCTTTCTACCCTACTGATTCTTTCTCATTAGAATACTCAATAGTGATTTCTTTTTCATGAGTAAGAGGATTCTGTTGTGATTCCCTTTTAGAGTATTCTATTATGTCCTCAAATGAATTTTCCTCTTCAGCCACTACCATCTTAACCCATTTACCATTTATCTTCTTAGAATGCATGTTCTAGATTAACCTCTCATCATAACTACCTTAGGCTAAAGCCTTTTCTCCTTCAAGATCAGTGAGATTAACACCTATATGATTGGCAATAATTGTGATAACCATGCTATGGTTTAGACATACACCTTCTCTTAGTAATACGACCCTCGTATGGTTCAAGATTATGTGGGGCTGATTAAGCTTTAGCCTTCTATAGGCACACCTCATGAAAAACATCTTTAACCAACTAGCATTGTTTGACTTTCTTGTTTTAGGCATAATTAGTTGGCTAAGTGTGTGAAGGAGGATCCTATTATTGAGGCCAAAGGTATTGATATCTATAGGATCAACCTTTTATCTAGTAAGTTGATAGCAAATGTATGGGAGTAACCTTTGAAAACTATTTCAGCTTGACTAGAGGATTGTTTAATCCCTTTATCTAGATAGTTTATTATGGAGCTTAAGGTTTTGCAGTCTAGAGTGATTCTATACCCTCTCAACAAAGAGCAACCTACTGGTTCCTTATTATCCTTGAATACCATATTAAAAAAAAATCTTTTACTACAGGAGGATAAAATAACCCTTTAAGTCCCAGATAATTTTTCTAGCCAACATTATTCAGAAGCTCGAAACAGGTTAATCCCCTAGAGGCAAAGAAGACATTCACCATTTCAAATATCATAATTAACCAATATAACATTAATCACTAGAGAAATATTCACTTAGGTTGGTTAATCCTAGTTCTCGCCTAATGTTACAAAAACTTTCTGACCCTAATGGTTTAGTAAAACTCAATATGTTTGGTTCTTGAGAGCTGAATTGGATTTTTTCAAAAGATTAATTGCATTTGTGTTATCAAACTTAATAAGTACATGATCAAAATGTAAACCACAATCTTTCAATTGTTGGGTTATCCATAAAATTTCAGCATAGTAGTTACCCGCTGCAATATGTTCTATCTCAGCAAAAGACATACAACAGAAGTCAGTTTGTTGTTATACCATGAGACTAGATAATGACCCAAAAATTGACATGTATCAGTTGTACTTTTTCTATCAAGTTTGCATCCACCAAAATTAGCATTCGAGTAACCAATCACGTTGTAAGAATTATCCTTAGGATACCATAAACCAAGAGTTTTTGTACCTACTAGATATCTAAAAATTCTTTTCAAAGCCTTAAGATGAGTTACTTTAGGATCAGCCTGAAATCTAGCACACAAGCATACAACAAAAATTATATAAAGTTTGCAAGCAGTCAAGTACATCAATGATCCTATCATACCTCTATAAAGTTTTTGATCAACAACCTTCGTTATCATCTTTCTCAAGTTTGGTGGATGTGCTCATAGGTGTATTGATTTCTTTAGCCTTTTCCATCCTAAATCTCCTTAATAGCTCCTTGATGTATTTCTCTTGGTAGATGAAGGTTCTTCTTCTGGATTATTTTATTTGAAGGCCGAGGAAAAATTTCATCTCCTCCATCATACTCATTTCAAATTCACTTGTCATCAGCTTTAAAAATTCCTTGCACATATTTTCATTAGTAGAGCTAAATATACAATATCATCCATATAGATTTGAATTATAAGAATGTTCCCTTTGGATTATTTTGTAAAAACTATGGTGTCTGTTTTTCCTTTTTCAAAACCATTTTCAATTAAGAACAGACTTAGCCTCTCATATCAGGCTATAGGAGCTTGCTTAAGGCCATACAAGACCTTTGTTAGTTTATAGACATGATTTGGCTAATTAAAATTTTCAAAACCAAGTGACTGTTTTACAAAAACATCTTTATGCAAGTATTCATTTAAAAATGAGCTTTTAACATCCATTTGATATAACTTGAAATTCATTGAACTTGCAACGGCTAGTAAAATTCTAATTGATTCTAGTTTGGCTATTGGAGTAAAAGTTTCTTTAAAATTAATACCTTCCTATTGATTATACCCATGAGCAACCAGTCTTGGCTACTATTACCTACCTCATCTAGCTTATTCTTGAGTAACCATTTGGCTTCTATAACTGATTGATTTTTAGCAACAGGAACCAACATCCAGACATGAATCTAGTTTGTCATCCATGAGAGCTTCCTCAATGTTCTTTGGTTTTAGTTGAAACATGAATGCTATGTGGTTCATGCCATTAAAGGATGATCTTGTTCTCATTCCTTATTGTAGATCTCTAAGAATGTACTGCATTGGATATGTTAGAAAGTGTCTCTATTCTCTTGGAAGATTCCCTCAATCTAGTTGTTTTGTGATGGTTACTTGTTCTGTTACAATGGTTGGTTCATCATTTGTTGTTTCAGCTGTATTTTATTCTGAATGATGTTTCTCAAGGATATGAGGTTTATGCTCTTTTGCAAGTCTGACATGTATGGCTTCTCTTTCCTGACCTATCTAACTACTTCTTTTATTTATAGGGTTAGTTTTATCAAGAACAACATGAATACTTTCCTTAATAGTTAATGATTTCTTGTTGTATACATGATAGGCCTTACTAATAGAGGAGTAACCAACAAAAATACCTTCATTTGATTTATCATCTAACTTCCCTATATTTTCTTTATTATTGAATATACTTGCATTCAAAAGCTCTAAAATAGCTAATATTAGGTCTTCTACCTTTCCACAATTCATATGGTGTTTTCTTCAACATTGATCTAATTGTACACCTATTTAAGATATAACATGTAGTGTTTACAGCTTCTGCAAAAAAATTTTTAGGAAGATTGTCCTAACAAAGTATTATCCTGGCCATATCTACGAGTAATCTATTTTTCCTTTCAACAACACCATTCTGTTGAGGTGTTCTAGGTGTTGAAAAATCATGGCTAATCCTCTTACCATAATCTTCAAAAGGTTTGTTTTCAAATTCATTGCTATGATCACTTCTAATACTTGTGATAACATATCATTTTTCATTTTGAACCTTTTTACACCAAATCTTAAAATTTTCAAAAAAAAAAAATCACCTTCTAGAGCAAGGAATAGGACCCAAGTGCATCTTGAATATTCATCTACAACTATCATACCATAGTATTTACCACAAAGACTCTTAGGTCTTAGTGGACCAAGCAAATTCATATGTAATAATTTAAGGGGCCTATTAGTTGAAACATATTCTTTAAATTCAAAAGAAATTTTTGTTTGTCTACCCTTTTAATATGCATAATATATTTTATCCTTTTCATACTTGAAAGTTGGTAAACCATTAACCAACTTTCCTTTTTTCTTTTTTTACAGTTTTGGTAGTAGGTCCATGCTAACATGACCCAACCTTTTATCCTATAACCACTTACATCTTCATTTGATTTTAGACATATATAAGAGGGTAGAGAAATATTTTCAAGAATGTAAACCTTATTATGCCTTCTTCATGAATAGTGTATTTTGATGAAACAAATGACACTTTATGTTCTTCATCATAGAATTGGCTAATAATAAGTAAGTTATGCTTTTAACTATAAACCAGAAAGATATCATTAATAGTTAAAGAGGGGTTTATTCTAACCTTATCAATACAGATAATCTTACCAAAGGTTACTGTTTCACAATCTTTAGAAGAAGAGGACAAGAAGTTTGACTCATCTTAAGTCATGTGTCTAGATCATCCTGAATCAAGAAACTAGTGCTCCTTTCCTCTGTTAACCTTGAGGCATACCTGTTCCACAAAACAATTCGTATGTACCCAAGTGTTCTTTGGGTCTTACTAGTATTAGTATGTAGGTACATGTCATACATATAGAGTTTTTTTGGATCCATAGTTACTAGCTTTATAATTAACCTCAAAAAAATTTTTTTTTATCTTGATCAGTCTATTTTCCATCACCCTCCATATCCACACAATCAGGGGATTGAATAAAGATTTTCATTTTTATTTTTCAATAAGAGAAATTATTTCCATTAAAGAGATGTGGCCTATAACTAGTTGACTCATTCTAGCTTGGATCTTCTTCTCTTAGGAGGTTAATCCTGTATTCAGTAGAGACCTTCTCTGATACCAATTGGTAGCTAGATAATGAACCAAGAATAGGGGTTGAATTAGTTCCTTTTTGCTTTAAAAATCTTTTGAAAACTTTGTTTAAAGTTTTACAATGAACCAACACAAATACCCTTTTTAAAACAAGAACCTGTTTCGAAATTTAGGTTAATGTTAAATGTAAGAGTAAAAGAGAGGATAATCACACAACCAATTTATAGAGGATCAGATTCAAGGTTACCTTAATCCTATGTCCTCTCCCCAAGCACACAACAAGGGTGTTTTATTATAAGGGTAATCACCAAAAATACGCTTTAGAAACCTTTTCAAACCTGGGCTCAACATTCATCAGCTTTTATGACACTAAGCAACCCAAAGAAGGCTCAGCACACTTGCTTTTACTCTAGTTAGTACTTTTCTAATCTTACCCACAACCTGACCTAACTTAATCAGTAACCTACTGACTCAAGCCAATAACCACTATAAGGGTAATTAACAAAAATACACCTGGGAAACCCTCCTATACTTGGGCTCAACATTCACCAGCTTTTATGCCACTAGGCAACCCAAAGAAGACTCAGTACACTTGATTTTACTCCACTTTATTTTCTTTTAAAATTACCCAAACCCTAAACAACTTAGTCAGTAGCCTACCAACTTAAGCTAACATCCACCTCAACAATTCCTACTTTTAGATTCTTAGCAAGACACCTAGACTAAAGGAAGATGAGGATTTCAACTTAGTATATATAACCTTCATCAACAAACAATAACTCACTAAGAGCAAATAAACTTTAAGCATGTAGAAGGATGGAGAGAATTGAGAAGGATATTCAATGCTCAGCTTAATAACTCCTCAACCTTTCATCCAGCGCCATTCACCTCAATTTATTGATCTTCAAGGCCTTCAAAACTAGTCGTTGGGAGCTGCATTTAATGCATCAATAAATGCTATGAAGCATGTTGTCCAGGACACTCCTTTGCTCAGAGGGACATTACAAACTCCATTTAATGCTTTGCTTCATCTTTACAGCTTCACAGGATGGCGAAGGTTAATGTTTACTGTCCAACAGCTCTTCTCTCCTTGGTGATTGTTAGCCTTGTGTTTTTCTCAAATAAGGAATGCTGAGCAATTTGATTTTATGCCTTGAGACGCGCATTATTTTATTTTTGTTTCATGAAGTTTGCTGCCTGAGATGAGGCTATTTTGCAGATTTTCTTTTGAGCTCCTGCACACATTTAATGCAACAATAAATGCTGTGAAGTGTTCTGTCCATAGAGCTGTTATTGATCAGAGTTGAATTTGCTTAAATCTTTGAGACATCTGAGGTTAATGCAGGTAGTGCAAATACTAGTCGTTTCTTTGTAGTCGTTAGGTGTATATTTTTCCAGAAAGAAGGATGCCTAGCAATCTGAAGTTTTTCTTGAGATATGTACCTTTCTTCATTTGTTCCTGATTTTATGCTTCACAATGTTCTGAACACATCTACTTCTATATCTTTTCGGCTCTGCTGAACTGTTGCAGCTTTTGACATTAGCTTGCTGTCTTACTTTTTATCCTGTTGTACCATTGCAGCCTTTTTACATCAGCTTGATACCTACTACAACCTGCCTTTTTGCAACTACTTAATGTTTTTAAGGAAACTTGTTGTAGTGTCTTTATATTTTCCCACTCGTTTGTTTTAAACATCTTGGTAGTGGATTTTTCATTTTATTTGATGGATATAAAATTTAATTTTGGACGAGCCTTATTGACATCTTATAAAGGTATTGGGCTTTTTAAAATATTGACTTGAAAAGTATTTGGCTATTTAACAAAGTATTGACCAAAGAAAAATTGGGCTATTTGACAAAATATTGACAAAAAAAATATTAGGTTGTTTGATAAAGTATGGGCCATACAAATATTGGGCTTTTTGATAAATTATGAATTTGCCATTTTACATTTTCTAATAATTCTAAAAGCTGGGATATTAAAAATAATCTTATTTATTGAAAATAATTTTTCATTAATAAAAAATAAATAATTTAAAACATGTTCCAACACAATTCAACCCATTTTGGCATATTGACTTGTGGCACATATAAAGCTGAACAAGATATTGGGAAACCTTTTTTTTTTTAGTGCATTTGATAAATATCTCTTCTTCCATCTAAAATATCACAAATTTATAATTAACTATATATATAGCAAAAATTTATAAAATTCAAACAACATTTACTCGAAAAAGATCACAAATTTTTCTTAGTTTTGCTTGGACGTTTGATGCACACACCAAATCTATCACTATTAGCCATATATGAAGTATATATATTAGAGAAAAATAAATATTTTAGTGCTTACTTTATAAAAAACTCACAGATCCATTTTCGAATATATGAAATCATTTATTTCAGCAAAGAAAATTTTGATGGTTAGAGATATATTTAAAATTAATGAAGGAGATGATAAAAGGCGAACCTGGAAAAAACCCCATTCTTTACAGACTAAGTGGAAGGTGTGCAGCTCAGAGGCATGGAATTCTGGAGACAACAACTTAGTCATATCTATGACGGGGACTTGTAGTGATGAAGACGAAGTGTTAGGAAGAACATGAAGATCAGGATCTGTACCATAGCCTGCTCTCCTATCCTCTTATTTTTTCTATCACTCATCTCTCTCATCTTTTATTTTCTTTTTCCAACCATCTCATTAATTATTCTTTCTTTCACTTTTTCCCTTATTATTTTTAATCTCTTCCCTATACATCTAAGTCTCTCTCTTCAATTTTTTTTAAATTTTTTCTCTCATTTCTTCTTCAAATTAACTCATCAAGAGTCTCCTTTTTTTTTTTCTCTCTCTCTCTTTTCTCCTTATTCTTTTCTCTCATTGCCTCTCTTCATTCTTCTTCATTTCCTTTCAGTCTTTTCTCTCTTCCCTTTCTCGGTTTACTCTTCATAGCTCTCTCTTCTTCTTCTTCTTTTTCATTCTCTTGCTCTATCTCTCTCATTCTAGTCTTTCTTTTCATGTCTCTTTCTCTTCTTCTTCTTCTTTCATTCTCTAATCTCATTTCTCTCATTCTGCTCTCTCATTTCATCTCTCATTCTCTTCTTCTTCTCCTCTTTCCTTCTTTCCTTTCATTTTCTGAAAAAAAATAAATAAATGACTGTGTATTATTTGTGAACTGCGCTGAAATGAAGTATAGCTTAAAAAGAACCTTGGCTCACGGAGGCAGCGTCACAGATCTGCTGCAAGAAACCATACTTGTCTGTGTTTTGCTTGACAACTTATGACTGAATTATTTCATTTGAACTTGATGTTTGCCTGTGAGAAGGGATGTAGTACGTGAGTAGTGATTGTGCTTTGTATGGTTATAAATTTTGGGCCTCTTGTTTTATCAAACATTTTTTCTGGTACTTAGGTGTAACTTAATGGAATTTGATTTTAGCAGCTCATGAACATTAATACGATGTTCAAGGATCAACAATAGTCTTTATTCAATTTCATGCATACTACTGTGCAAAGAACAGAGTAAAATATGCACAAGCAAGGAATTCTTTTCTCGCTTATGAGGGAACTAATGAAAGGAGACACTGATAATATAAATTTCTATTTATAGATTTGAAATTTACAATTTTACAAAAACTTCAAGAACTTTGCATTTAAATATTTCTATTATTTATAGATTTGAACAAGAAACTCGCGTTGATGACCAACATAAAAAACACAGATCATGTTATTCTTGAAACAAAAAACTCATGTTAATTTAAATATGAAAATTAAAATTCACGTTGATAACCAACACAGAAAACCGATATTGTTTTATAAATAAAGTATTGTATTATTCCAATGTAAAAACCACACTTGGAATAAGAAACCCACACCAACGTAGAAAAGCTTACCTTATATGTTATGTAAATTTACAATGGCGGCAGGAGTAGCTTGTGTGACAGCAACGACAGGGTGCAATATTCATAACTCAAGGAGTTACGACATTGCTATGGTAATTTGAAATAAAGATTTGGGTGATTTAATTAATTAGGGCGAAAATGTAATTGTCCTTTTTTTATATATAACAACGTATTATTCTCAATTAAAAACAATTTTAATTGAGATATTGTAGCATACTAAACGAAAGACTAACAAAATTAGCCTTCCAACTACTAATCAGTCGGACCAAATATATGAATGTATATATATATAATTTTATTCTCAGGTGACTACAACCTTTAATTAACTTTAGAAAATTTAAAACGAAAGACCCCTGTTGCAGCCTCAACTCTTTGAAAAGAATAAAAAGAATGTTATATTTTAAAGAAAAGTAATATCAATTTGTCCGTGTAAAGGAATAGAGAAGCAAGAGTGTAGAAAGAATGTTCAGACAATATTATTACGTGTGTGCTTTTGTACACTGAGATACATGTATATATATACTTATAAAGACGTTTCAAACGCGAGACAACCAAGGCTAACTAACTTCAGAACCTTCCTAACTTTTGGCTAACTAACTTAACTATACATATACTCTAACATACCCCCTTCAAACTCAACGTGAGGATGAACAACCATGAAGATCATGAACATTGAGTTTGCTGCATAACTCTAAGAATCTTCGATAAGATAATGGTTTTGTAAGGACATCTGCAATCTGTTTATCAGATGTAATGTGAGAGAAAATGAGCTGGCCTTGTAACACCTTTTCTATTGCAAAAAATATGTCAACTTCCATATGCTTAGTCCTATTATGAAGCACTAGATTATGGGACAATAATATTGTACTCAAGTTATCACAATAGACTGCAAGTTTCTTCATGCTAGCAATACCCAATTCTGTTAGAAGAGATTAAACCCAGACTAGTTTAACAAAAAGGGTGGCCAGACTCCTATATTCTACTTCAGTGTTGGATCGAGCCACTAAGGTTTGCTTCTTTGCTGACCAAGAGATAAGATTTCCACCTAGGAATAAACAAATACCTGAAACAGATCTTCTATCATCAACATCACTTCCCCAATCAGCTTCACTATAACCAATGAGATCTAACTGAGGCAGTGGTTGAATGATCATGCTATAATTCACAGTGAGCTTGAGATACCGTAGAATACGTTTAATCGTCTTTCAGTGACTGTAAAAAGGCTTATGCATAAACTAGAAAACTTTATTAACACTGAAAGCAATTTTTGGTCTAGTAATTGTATCATACTACAGAGCACCTATAGTTGATCTGTACAAATAAGGATCCTGCATCTCATCAGACCCATATTTGGACAGTTTCTAATTTGCTACCATTGGTGTAGAAATGCCTTTAGCAGTAGACATTTGGGCCTTCTTCAACAGATTTGTAATATACTTAGCTTGATTGAGCTGCAAGCTACCATTAGAGGGATGATTAACCTGAATGCCCAAGAAATAACTCAAGTCACCTAAGTCCTTTAGTGCAAATTGATCATGCAAGCAAAAAGTTAAACTGGATATAGCCTGAGGATTGTTACCTGTATCAATGATGTCATCAATATAGACCAAAACATATAGTTTGGCATGAGAGGTAATTTGAATAAAAAGAGAAGGATCACACTTACTACCTTTGAATCTCAAGCTGTACAAAGTGAAGGCTAACTTTTCAAACCAAGCTCTTGGAGCTTGTTTAAGCCCATATAAGGCTTTATCAAGTTTGAAAGTTTTGTCCTGTTTTTCAAATCCAGGGGCTGCACCATATAAACTTCTTCTTTTAAAGTGTCATTTAAAAATGCATTATTGACATCAAGCTGCACCATCTGCCATTGACTAGAAACAGCAAGAGTAAGGACAGTTCTTATAGTGACAGGCTTGACAACAGGTGAAAAAGTCTCATTAAAATCAAATCCTTGCTGCTGTGAGAAACCTTTTGCCACTAAACGTGCTTTGTACTTTTGAATTGTTCTATCAGGATTTTCTTTGACTCGAAAAACCTACTTGCATCCTATGGCTTTTCTGTTAGATGGTAATTAAACTAACCTCCACGTGTGATTCCTCTGTAAAGCATTAAACTCATCCACTATAGCTTGCTTCCATTCTGGACATTGTAAGGCCTCACTAACTATATTAGGTTCCTTGACATTACTAAAGGCTTTAGGCTTGACAATGCCAAGTTTACTTCTAGTTACCATAGGATGAGTGTTGTTAAGAGTAATTGGCTATATTGCTAGTAATTTTGTAGTGGTTGTGATAGACTTGTCAGTAAAAGGAACCTATATAGGTAAAGGTAGCTCAATAGAGCCACTAGAGATATCTGGTGTACTTGTATCAGAAGTACTAAAAGACAAACTAGCATCAAAATCATATTTGCTAGACTGTGGGTTATTGGAATAGGTCAAGTCATTAGTATGCACAATGGGTGGTATGACACTAGTTGAATGAGAAGGTGGTGAGTGCTGAATGAGTGATGGAGACTTTGCTTGAAAAGGAAATATGGTCTTAATGAACTTAACATCTATAGAGATATAAGTTCCACCATTAGGGGATAGACACTTGTAAACTTTTTGTAAATCACTGTAACCAAGGAAGATACATTCTTTAGTATAGAAGGATAACTTATGTCTGTTATAGGGAGTTAATAAGGGATAGCAAGCACATCCAAAGATTTTTAGAAAATTATAATCAGGTTTTTAGTGAAAAAGAATTTCATGAGGTGAAGAGTGAAGAAGATTAGGTGTGGGGAGCTTATTAATAAGGAATATTGCTATTTGAAAAGCTTCTCCCCAGGAGGTAAGTGGCATAGAAGCATGAGCAAGAAGGGACAGACTTATTTCTACGACATGTCTATGTTTTCTTTCTACAACACCATTCCGTTGATAAGTATGGGGACAATTTAACTTGTGAAGAATGCCATTTTTGTTTCAGGTAAGAAGAAAAAATCCTGAATTCACCTCCCCTATTTGATTGAAAGCTCTTAATCTTAGACTAAAATTGGTTTTTAGCTAGATTTTTAAACTATAAAAAGGTAGGGAAAGCATCAGATTTGTTCTTAAGAAAACATACCCAAGTATACTTAGAATAGGCATCAACAAAAGCTATATAATACCTATGAACAGAGGTGGAAAAAAGAGGGGCAGGACCTTAAAGATCAGTAAATATTAATTGTAAAGGTGTAGTATATTGTGTTTGTGAATGAGAATAGGGTAGCCTGTGTGCTTTCCTATAGAGACAAGCAAAACAAAATCTGGAATTATTTTTATTTAAGAGGTGGATATTACATAATGAAAAAACTTTGTTTACAATTATAGTATGGGGATGACCAAGTCTGTTATGCCATAGAGTATAGGTATTATTGCAAAAAGCTAAAGTATTATAAGAAGCTTTTTGTTGCTTAGAATTACAAGTATTGGTATAAAATTCTTTCTAAATAAATGATGCCAAAATAGATGTAAGAGAGGATAGACATCTGAGTTTGAAATTATCAAATGAGTACAACCCATCTTTCTTAATGGTTCCTTGAAAAAGCACTTCCTTGGTTGTCTGAGATTTAACACGACAGTGGTGAGGATGAAATTCAAAGAAATAATTATTGTCTTGTGCAAACTTAGAAACGCTAACTAGATTTTTAGTAATGGCAGGTACATAAAGTAAATATTTGAGATATAAAGAAATTACAGAATTATAAGGTGAGGTTAAGAAAGAATTTCCAATGTGCTTAATGTGCGAACCTGTTCCTTTACCAACGTGAAGCTAATATGAGTTAGCATAGTTAGATTTTTTCATCAGATTGTGGCTGTTTGAAGTAACATGATTTGTGGCACCAGAATCACGATACCAAGAAGGATCATATATTGTTTCAGGAGTGGCATACATAATTGCTAGGTTCGTGTTTCGATAGTTGTTTGGTGGTGGATGAAATGACTGATTATAACCTTGGAAATTCGAATCAAACCTATCATAACATGATAAAACTGAATGACTAGGTTTGTTACAAATCTAGCATACAATATAAGGTTTTCCAAACTAAAAATTGCCTCTTTGAAAGTCTCCCCTGCCATTCTTACCTCTTTCTCTGCCTCTGTAATTTGAATTTTTATTGTTTTGAGAAATTTGATTATTGGTAGCTGTCTTTTCCTTTGCATCAGTACTAGCTACATTAACAGACATAGTTTCAATAGAAGTATCCTTAATGGATTTTTTGATTCTGACTTCTTGAGCTAGCAGCAAGCTTTCAACTTCAGTAATTGAATAATGCTCTCTTCTAGTGTGGATAGACCTTCTAAGACCACTTGAATGTGTTCATGCTCAGCGATCAGATGTCCAACAGTAGTAAATGTATTTATGATAACCTCGATTCTCAACAGATACTTGTTCACGGATGTGGACCCTTTCTTAGTTTTTTGCAGTTCTAACTTGTACTGGTGAATTTTTGCATAGGACTGAGATGCAAATGATTCTGTAACATGACTCCATACCTGGTAGGAGTGTTAACATCCTACTACTTTAGTCAGAATACTCTCTTTTATAGAGGAGAGAAGCCAAGACATGAGAATTTTATCTTGCTTCCTCCACAAGATATATTATGAGTTGATCTTTCCTTGTACCTGATCTTCTTCATTCGAGATTCATCATCAAGATGAAATTAAGAAGATCATGACCTTCAGTGGAAGCCAAAACTTCTTGTTGCCAAAGAAGGAAGTTTCTGTCATCTAGTTTGATAGAAATGGTATGGTTGAAGACAACTGGTGCCACCTTGCTTGCTATATTCAACGAGACAAAATAATTCTAAAGGCTGCCACTTGAATAGTTTGACTCCATTGGTAACTCTGATACCATGTAAAGTAATAGAGAAGCAAGAGTGTAGAAAGAATGCTCAGATTGTATTATTACGTGTGTGTTTTTGTACACCAAAATACATGTATATATATACTTACAAAGACGTTTCAGACGCAATACAATCGAGGCTAACTAACTTCAAAACCTTCCTAACTTCTAGCTAACTAACTTAACTATACATATACTCTAACAGTCCGACTACCAAAGAAGCAAGACAAACAAAGAAAATTAAAAAGAAAAAAGAAAGTACACCAGTGCATATATATGCAAGTTTGAGAATACAAATATGGAAATTCCTCATATATATCTATTTATATATAATAGTTGCTCAATCATAGAGTGGAGGAATTGGTGGAAAATGTGAAGCGTGGTGTGACAGAATTCTTTCATCTTCCATTGGAAGAGAAAAAAAAGTATTAGCAGAAACTAGAAGACGAACAAGGATTTGGTCAACAATTTATTTTTTCATATGAACAAAAGTTAGATTTGATTGATGCATTCATACTGATCTCTCTTCCAGAAGAAGCAAGATCATCTCGCATATTCCCTAATTTACCCTTTCCTTTAAGGTATTCTTTTCAATTTAATAATTGAATAAAAGTGTATATATATGGATCTTTGAATTATTTACATATATATATCTGATTGCAAGGATAACTTACACAAGTATAGTATAGAATTAAGAAAGATTGCCATCAAATTGGTTGAACTTCTAGGAGAAGCTCTGAAAATTGATCTTAATGAGATAAAAGACTTAAATGAAAGAGGATGGCAATCAATGAGGATGAATTACTATCCTCCATGTCCACAAACAGACAAGGTGATTGGCCTCAGTCCTCACTCTGATATTGGTATCATCACCATAGTTCTGCAATTCAATGACGTTGTAGGCCATCAAGTCTACAAGGAAGAAAAATGGGTCCCTATTAACCCTCGCCCTACTGCTTTCATGGTTAACCTTGGAGACAATTTGGAGGTAATTAATGACTACTATATAATTAAACTCTTTAATTATTTATTATCTCATAATTTTGCATATATAATAGTTTCTAGCTACTATGCTACATAAAATGATCACTCCAATTCAATGCATGACACAGATTTTGAGCAATGGGATCTTTGATAATAAGTAGATTTTAAGAACACCTTGATTACATAAGAATTAACAATGATGAGAACAAAAGAGCAAATAGAATGCATTTGTTCATTTTAATTTAAAAATCTGGTTCATTTATTCAAGTGCAAATGAAACTAGATGCACGAAATACAATAGAAATGAAATAACTGAAACCAAAATCCTGAAATTGACAAACAGCTACAATAATAGTGAAATACAAGAACATTGTTACAAATTTATTCATGGGAGTAGATGATCAGCTATCAAAGATATGTTGGGGAAAATATTCTGAATACATAAACTAAATTAATGACTATTAGATAATTATTACTATCATAAGCAAAGGGTCAGGCCCAAATAAAAAGTGATCTGATTTTGTTAATGTTAATAGGCCCAAATAATTAATGACTACTATATAATTTCTAATTTTATGATAGGCTAAATTAGAAATAAAGAATCCTAGTTCAACTATTTAATTAGGGTTATGGTCTCCAAATTATAAACATAATTCTTTTTTGATATCTCATCATCAGATAAGAGAGAAACTTTATTTTCATAAACTTATGCTTATCGTTTTGGAAGACCCATAACCGCAAGATTGAAGAACAAGTTATGGATTTAGGTATGCTTCTGCTTTTAGTTATTTATCTTCTTGATGATTTAACATGATTAATATTCTGAATTTAATTTAGTTTATGTACTCAGAATATTTTTTCCAACAAGATACACATATAGTCGATCTTGAGAGATGATCCACTTATTATTATAAAATAGAAAAGGCTCTTCCACACATAATTGTAGCTGCAGTGCATCAATAATTTTTTCTAATGCAAATGCACTCTATTTGCTCTCTTGGTTGTCATCGTTGTTGATTCTTATGTAATCAAGTTGATCTTTGCCTTGAGCTTCTTTGAAAAGAAACGTTGGCAGAAGGTAGGCACAGTAACTATTTTGTAGACTGGTGGTGTTTGTGGAGTTATAAGCGATGGTAATAGACCCATATTCCCTTCTAGTTTAGGATTAAAAATTGTGGCTATGTTGGTCCTGTCCCTCTCTGGGTTCACTTCTGCTCTCTGCAAATTGTTTGGGTATATACCATTGCTCAAAATCTGTCATGCATTGAATTAGAGTGACCATTTTATGTAGCACAGTAGCTAGAAACTATTATATATGCAAAATTATGAGATAATAAATAATTAAAGAGTTTAATTATATAGTAGTCATTAATTACGTCTAAAGTGTCTCCAAGGTTGATGATACAAGCAGTAGGGTCAGGGTTAACGGGGACACATTTTTCTTCCTTGTAGACTTGAAGGCCTACAACGTCATTGAATTGCAGAACTATGGTGATGATACCAATATCAGAGTGAGGACTGAGGCCAATCACCTTGTTTGCTTGTGGACATGGAGGATAGTAATTCATCCTCATTGATTGCCATCCTCCTTCCTTTAACTCTTTTATCTCATTGGGATTAATTTTCAGAGCTTTTCCCAGAAGTTTAACCAGTTTGACAGCAATCTTTCTCAATTCTATACTATACTTGTGTAAATTATCTTTGCAATCAGATATATATATATATATAAGTAAATAATTCAAAGATGCATATATATACGCTTTTATTCAATTATTAAATTGAAAAGAATACCTTAAAGAGAGGGGTAAATTAGGGAATATGCGAGATAATCTTGCTTCTTCTGGAAGAGAGATCAGTATGAATGCATCAGTCCAATCTAGCTTTTGTTCATCTGAAAAAATAAATTGCTGACCAAATCCTTTTTCGCCTTCTGGTTTCTGCCAGTACTTTTTTTTTCTCTTCCATTGGAAGATGGAAGAATTCTATCACATCACGCTTCACATCTTCCACCAATTCCTCCGCTCCATGATTGAGCAACTGTTATATATAAATATATATATGAGGAATCTCCATATTTGTATTCTCAAACTTACATCTATCACTACAAGAAAAAAAATTTTTTGTGGCGCTTAATTAGAGGCGCTTCATTAAAAGCGTTGCTAATGTGACAATATAGCGGAAGTTAAAGAGGCGCCAGGAAAGTTATTTATTTCCCGACGCCTGATGAGCATATTGTGGCGCTTAAAGCGTCGTAAAAATTAACGTGGAATAATTTCAGATTTTTTTAATTTTGCAGCGCTTAATAAGCGCCACTAAAATTTTAAAATTTTATTTTAGTGGTGCCTTGAAAGCGTCGTTATCATTTCAAAATATTTTTGAATCTTAGCGGCGCTTACAGGCATCGCTAAAATTTCAAAATTTTATTTCAGTGGCACCTTGAAAGCGTCGTATCATTTCAAATTATTTTTGAATTTTAGCGGCGCTTATAGGCACCGCTAAAATTTTAAAATTTTTTTTAGTGGCGCCTTGAAAGCGCCATATCATTTCAAATTATTTTTGAATTTTAGCGGCGCTTATAAGCGCCACTAATTTGTTTTCGCAGCACTTCACTAAAGGTGTCGTAAAATTTCTTCATTTTGTGGCGCCTTTTCTACAATTGTGGCGCCTGAAAGCGCCACTATACCCCAAAAAATATTTCCCTTCGTCCTGGCACGTTATTTTCCCTCCTAAAGTCCATAAAGAGCGCCTAGAAGCTTCATTTTCTCCCATTTCCCTCCCTTTAAAGCATTGGCGAGATTTGGTTCGAGTTGCAACCTTCGTAGTCGCTCGCTCTCTATTCTCGTTCAGCCTTCGCATTGACTCGCCCAGCATTCTTGTTCAGTAAGTTTTCGTTTCTCCATTTCTTCATTTGAGTTATTGATTTGGTTAGGGTTTCGATTTGGAGCTCGATTTGTTGGTGGGGTTCAACCTGTGTGTGGATTTTGAGTTGATGGGAGGGTTTGCTTTTAGTTTTGGATTTTCATTTGTTTGAGGGTTTGTATTTTTCGATTCTCTATTTGGATTCTCTCTGTTCTAGTGGATTGCTTAGTTTTGCATCCATAGTATTTAATATGTTTAAGTAGATGGAATTGGTTTCTTGTATTCTATTACTTTCAAACATTTGATGATATCTTGTTGGTTTTCAAATATAAAACGCTAACAATACTCAAATGGAAAATATGCTTTCAGTATTAAGAAATATGTTCAAGTATAATTAGCAACCTATATTAAATAGTTAAATAGAATATTTGATAATTAAATGGATACACAACATAGTCCCACCACCTGGTCCACCTGAGCCGACACTTTGATTTTTATTATGTCAACCTACACTTTTTCTAATTCTAATTTTACATGTATGATAAAATTAACACTTAAATCTAAAAATTTTATAAGGATTTCATGTCTTGAAAAAATATTACGAAGATGTCATGGGTTAAAAAAATATTATGACAAATAAATATATAATAAATATAATATTTATTCATAAATTTTAATATGGAAGTAAATTTTATTATAATATTATAATATTATTTTTTTATATAAAAAATATTTTAATCTCATTATAATGTGATACCTCAACTTAATTCTAACGTTTTCTTTTTTATTTATTGAAAGAGTTAAGGTACATTTTAAAGCTAAAAGTAAATACCAATGATATACTTTGATGGTATACATTTTATTAAGAGAATATAATTGCAACGTTTAATGCATATTATCTTTTTTAATTAATATATTAAAAATTATTCTACGTATTTTTCTAACCAATATCATTAGTGTTGCATAAACTTTTCAAATTGCTATAAAAAAAATTCCATGTCATTATGTATACAATTCAATTGTTAGAATTATTATTTTATGAAATTAGGGACTCTAAAATTACATAAATATATCAATTCAAATATATATTGATTACCATCTCTTCTTTTCTAACTTCCTTGATTTTATAATATTTTATATTTGATCTCTTTAAAGTTCTGGCCAAAACATTATGATTATTGGTTATTTTAATCCTCAGGTTATTTTAATATTTATTTTTTTAGCTAAAAAATTTATTTTCTTTGTTTCATTTAAGTTATAAAAAATTTGTTAATCCTTTCAGGCATCTGATGCAAATAGTGGACAGCCTTCAGTCGAACCTCACTTGTTGGTAGGAAAAGATCCCACTCAGTAGATGGGGTATTACATATCTTGGTATTTAGTGTAGTAATTAAATATATATTATAAAATCTTATGTATCAAAATTTGGCCTATGAAAATTTAAAGTACTGACTTGTTATTAATTATTTTGAATTATAATTAGGAATTGCATATATTACATTTATGTTATTTTGAACATGAGCATTTGATGCAATTGAGATACCATTTTGAATGTATCATATGTTGAGTTTATATTATTTGATGTTATTTAAATCATACTTGCATTTGGAAAGCTTAACGAACAATAATTTTAAAAATTTTACTTCAATTAGAGTTTAAAGGGTATTAGGAACAATCAAATACAAAAAAAATTATATACATGCATGAAATAGTCTAAAATAATGGTGAAATGGAGTAGAAATATAGATTAAATTAGTGGCACTTTTTAACCAAAATAGTGGTGCTTAAAAGGTGTTGGGCAATATTTAATTCTGCCAAAAAAATAGCGGTGCTTACAAAATTTAATTTTACCAAAAAATAGCGATGCTTCAAGGTGACACTATTATTAAATTCAAAAATATGGCACTTCAAAGGCGACGCTATTATTTCAAAAAAAATTTTACACGAAAAACATAACGGCGCTTGAAAAGCGCCACTAAATTCATAAAAAAATTCAACCTAATTAATAGCAGCGCTTCCTAAGCGCCGCGAAATGCATAAAAAATCTCATTAAAAGCATCACAAAAATATTGCAGTGCTTGATAAGCGTTGCAATTTAAAATCCTGGCGCAAATTTCTGCGGTTGCACGGAAGCGCCGCTAAAGGTTGTCCCGACACCCACAATAGCGGCGCTTGTGGAAGCGCCGTAAATATGTTTTAGCAACGCTTTAAGTGCCACTAAATGATCACTTAAAACGCTGCTGTTTTTTTTATTTTTTGTAGTGTATATGCACTGGTGTACTTTCTTGTATATATAGAGTTCAATTCTATATCTAGAGCATTTTTAAAGTTCAAACATGTAGCTTTCAAAACAAGTCTATATCAATATTAGGAAATTGAAGGAGAAGATGGAAGCCAAACCTGGAAGAAACCCCATTCTTTGCATGCATTATCTAACGCGTCCAACTCTGAGGCATGGAATTCTGGGGACAACAACTTAGTCATATCTACGATAGGGATTTCTTGTGGTTTAGTGTCAGGAGGTAGAAGATCATCAAGATCTGTACGCACATATCTCTCTGGAACGTCCTTTAGTGGCTGCTTTGTTAGCTCCTGCATACAAGGCAACAGTAGGGCTGCACACACTTTTCATCAATTTTGTTTCCCCTTCAAAACCCATCGCTACAGATGCTCTTACTCTTTTTACTGATCTCTCTACTATAATTCGTTCTTCTATTGGCCAATTGGGCTTTAATATATATATATAGAAGATCAATTAGATGAAACAGCAGTACTCCATCGCCATCTCACGTGTTTATAATTGCTAGATATCTAGTTGGTAAGGAATTTCTTTTTGTTTAAGATTTTAAAGGAAAAATATGTGAAGTTCCTAAAGTTAGTGTAATTATTGATTCAATTTCTGTGGTTGACTTGTATTAATTTGATATAATAATGCATATATCAACTTTAGTTTACAGTGTCAAACTAAATCATAAATAGTTAATTTTAAATTGTTTGATTTAAGTGATTTAAACTTTTTTAGTTTGTCAATTTTATACATTAATAAAGTTTATCAATCAAATAAAATAAAATAATTATTTTCAAAATATAAACACAAAAAAATAAAAAAAAATGTAGTAACATTTCATTCTTTAATAAAATAAAATCACATATATTCTTAGTCAATACATATTCAAACAATATTACAAAATAAATAAATAATAATTACATTAATCTTTCAAATTTAATCAAAATAATTATAAAATCAAACTACTTTTAAAGTTACATTCTAAAATATATATATATATATAAAACATAAACTAATTAATTTTTTTTCAAAAGTAAATTTTTAACCTTGCTCCTTTGGAGAAACTAATCTAGTAAAAATAAAAAAAGAAAATTGAAATATTAAAGTAAAGTAATTTAATACAATTTATTTTAAAACTATAAACATTAAACATCAATAAGCATTATTTTAAGAAAATTAAACAATCACAAGTTGAAGTAAAAATTTTAAAGATAATATATATCTAAACTAGGAAAAAAATTTTAGTATAAATAATATTATATATATATATATTAACAGTTCGGTCAATTTTTTAATATACCAAATCAAAAACTGAATCAAATTGTCAAAAAATGTTTAAATCAAATCGATCAAAACTAAATTTTGATTAGTTTTGTTAGATTTAGTTTGGTTTAGTTATAAGACATCAATTTTGATTGGTTTTAAAAATATATATCTAAAGTAAGAGGTAAATAAAAAATAATTTAAAAATAAATAAATAACTCACCTTAAACAGATTATGACTCACTTTTTTTTTATATTTTTCTCATTCTTCACGAAATTTACCTCTCTCTTATTTTAAAATATTCAAATTCTATTTTCAATTGTAGAGGAAAAAAAAATTTAATAATTCTAGTTAAATTTTGGATCATATCTTTAGCTAGTATCGGTAGTTGTATCGCCAATTCAAGTGTTTTGAGTCTTGGATTCAAGGATTTGTGATTCCTCATTAATTCTAACGCAGTAAAGCTATTTTTTCATTAAAAAAAAACTTTTTACAAAAGAATTAAGATAGTTTAAAGGAAATTATATTAAATTATAATAGTATTAATGAAATATTAGAAATGTGAAGGCTGTCCATCCATACTCGTCACTACTCTATCATTCAAAGCACAATGAGAATCATGTGTACTTTGTAAACACTCTTGCAGTCTGCACTGTGCACTGTGCACTGTGCAGAGAAGGGAAGCTTGGGTGACTATACGGCTCATTTTTAATTTTTTATTATATATTATAACTTCATATTATTTTTATTTTTTTACTCTTTATTTTTTAGATCATATATTTTATTGTAAACTAAAAATATACATAACCCCCTCTAAATAATAGTTATGTATAAATAATTCACTTAACTTAAAAAAAATACTTAAAAATTTTCAAACTTTTTAATTTGTGTAAAAAAAATTTTATCTATTAATATTTTCATTCAAAATTTTAAAGAATGATAGAAATATTAAATCATTTTAAAAAAATTTTTATACAAGACTTAAAATTTAAAAGTGTTCTTTATATAACACATAAAGTTCAAAAGAGTTTTTTCTGAAAGAGATTAGAGTTCAAAAGTATTTTTTGTATTTTGATATAATTTTGTTTATTTATCATTATTTCGTTAAAATTTTGAACGAAAAATTAACAAATGAATTTTTTACATAAATTATAAAATTTAATTTCTAAAATTAGAAAAGTAATAGGTATAATTTCAATAATTATAAAAGAAGCTTGATGTAATTTATTTAAATTTTTTAATCTTATTATATGTATATTTTAGAACCAGAAAATCCCGCAATGATTATAATAAACTAAGGGTTCCATACATAAAGTATATGTAATGTTTTTTTATTTTTTAAATATATTATATTATAATTTAAAATAATAAATTAAATAATATAAAATTATTTTTATTATTTTGTTATAACTTCTAACTATCTTTATTTTTCTCTCCCCTCTTGGCATATAATACATTTTATTTATATTTTATCTTATATAATGTATTTTTTAAAACTAATAACCAAAAAATTCTAAAATTATTAGAATCTTTTTTTAATATAAAAATAAATACACTTAAATTAATTTTATAAATAAATTTAAATTTATTAATATAAAAATTAAGATAATTAATTAATTTTATTGTTTCAAAATAAATGCATATTATATAAAGTATTAAAATTAAAAGAATAGTAAATATAATTTCACTAATCTTAAAAGAAGGTTGATGTAATTTATTTAAAATTGTAATATTATTATATTTATATTTTAACATGTAATTTAATTATTTTTCTTTAAAATTATATGATTTAATTTTAAATTATATTATAGTACAATCGAAATATTATAAATGTGTTGTCGCACTCGAAGCAGCGCATGCCATGGTCCTGATTTTGTTTGCGCTTAACCTCTTTGGTTGTGTACATCACATCATATGACTTGTGAGAGATACGTCCAAAAAGGAATATGTCAATTGTTTTAAAAATTTTTAAAACATAAAATAAAATTATTATTATATTTTAATATGACAACATTAAATTTAACTTCCTTCTATTTTAATATATATTATAACTTCTTATATATATCTTACTTTCTCAATCCACAGTCTCCACTTCACATATTATATATTTTACTTTATATAAATAATATTATAATAATTTTAAATTTTTTTATTAATAATGTTTAAAATTATATATTATATAAAATAAAATATGAGATATAAAGAAATAAAAAAAACATAAAGATAATAAAAATTAAAATAAAATTTGGATCTCATATATTTAAAAAATTGTACATTTATTTATATTTGATAAGAGATAAGAAAATATATATATATATTGATAAGAATTTATCTTGAATAGATTAAAAGTTAGATTTTTTTTATATTTCTCTCTAAATATAGAGAAATATGTTATTTTTTAAATTTAAAGAAGTTGGACCCATTAAATAATTGCTCCTATTATTTATTATTTTAAAATATAATAAATATTTTTTATATTATATTTTAAAATTTTTTTAAAATGACATAAATATACTTTTATTTTTACATGTATATAATGTAATATATTATTTTAAAGACTAATGACTAGTCTGTTATAAAATTTTTAATTAAAAAAAATTTTAATTTTATTTGTAGTGATTAGTCTCACAAATTATATATTATATAAAATAAAATAAAATATATAATATAAAAATATGGGAGATAACAAATAAATATAGTAAAAAATTAAAAAATAATAAAAATTTAAATAATTTTTTATTATTTAATTTATTATTTCAAAATTCAGTAATTATTTTTTCTATTATATTTTTAAAATTAAAAATAACATAAAATTTTGTAATATACTATCAATATGAGGAGCAAACGATATCAGGACTATGGCATTCATTGCTTCGAGTGCATTATCACATTTCAAATGTTTCAATAGTACTATTACAATTTAAACTTAAATCATATTATAATTTTAAATAAAAAATAATTTAATCAAATGTTAAAATATAAATATAATAAAAATTTTGAAATAAATTACATCAAGCTGCTCTTAAGATTAGTGAAATTTATACTTGCAACTCTTTTAATTTTAAAAATTAAACTCACCACTCTAAAAATTTGATATAATAATATTACACAATATTCCTTTTAAATTTAACTTTTGTCTATAAAATTATTATTTTACACAATATGTATTTATCATAAAATAATAAAATTACTTAACTATCTTAATTTTTATATTAATAATTTCACATTGAATTTTAATATTAATTTAATTGTATTTATTATATTAAAACTAAGATTATTATAACTTTGGAATCATTTATTCAAAATATTTTAAAATTATATATTAAATAATATAAAATATAAAATATAAAATAAAATATGTGATATAAGAAGATAAAAATAATAAAAAGTTATAACAAAATAGTAACAATTACTATAATATATTAAAAGTTTTCTATGCATAAAAAATATATATTTTTTTAATTTTTAAAATATATTATATTTTATATTTTAAAATAATAAATTAAAAAATAAAATATAAAAGATTCTTTTAAACTTTAACCATGCATAAAAATTTTTTTAAACTTTATTCTTTAACAAATAACTCTTTAAACTTCTATTTGTATATAAAAAGATCTTAAATGTTGTTGAACTCATTTAAACATTAAAATTAGATAACACACTAATAAGGATAAAAGCATCATTTTAATTATCACCCAAATTATAAAAAAAATCCAAATAGTCAAGTACTCAAGTCCTCGAGTCTGGAAATCATAATCTTGCCGAATAATTGTTGTAACTGTTGCAACCACTTTTTCTTCCTCCATTAATCATGGCGGCAACGACCTCCCAACTCCCTTCTCCTGATCCAGATCTACGTCTCAAACAAACAAAAGAATTGAATAAATTGAAATAATGATAGTCGATTCTTTTGCGCCAAAACAAGAAACTGAAAATATAAAAATCAACAAAATAAAGTTACGTCGTTATCTAGTATTTATCTCTTCCAAAGATCGAGATTTCTGTTTTGTTTTTAAAATTTCAATTAAAAGGACGAGTTAATAGCATCAGTTAATGTTACGTGTGTGTCTTCTTTTCTCTCTCACTTGCATTGTGAATCAGACCAAACTGGCCAACCTGACAATTTGAAAATTTGTCCAATATTGTATCAAATTTAAAAAATATTGAGTGTAATTTTAAAAAACATTCTGATTACAATTTTATTACATCTCAATAAAGCTAAGAATAATTATTCCTTTGAATAATTTATTTCTATTTTGACTTTAACCATCTCTCATTTTAAACAGTAGATAATCCTAAACCAACCTAAACAAAGCTTGTATACTTTGCTTTCCTATATGTTTATCTTACTTTTGTTCTCACCCAATGTATTGAGAATCATTTCGCACCAGTCGATTCGATTATTTGTAATGAAGTTTGTGTAATATATGGTATGAAATTTAATAAATATTTTTAAAAATTCTTAATATAATTTTACTAAATCTCAGTAAAGTTAAGTATAATTTACTCATTAAATAGTTTTTTTATTTGTTGATATTAATTGACCGAAAAAAATAAATCTGTATATATCACTGTGTTACATGTTAATTTTACTTTTTCTCTTTCTGTGTTTTTGGAATTGAACCGAGCCAACCCAGCTCCATTCTTATTATCGTACAATGAATTGTACCAGTGTGAAAATGAATTATTTGAATTCGTTCTTTTAAATAAAATAAACTTAAATTTGAGATTAAGCTTAGTTTATTTTATTAAATAAAAATTTAATTTTGATTCATATAGTTAATATAAAATTATAAAAAAATAAATTAAATAAGTGTAATAAAGTATAATTACTTAAAAAAATTATAAACTACAAATATGTAATTTCAAAAATTAAATATCTAAAAATTAATCATAAAAAAAATTTAATTAAATATAAATTAATTATATACAAATTATTATATATATTACACTAATCTATAAATTATATCCTTTCAAACATTTTACTAACAAAATAATATCTTCATACAAAAATATAACAAATTTAAAAATAAATATACATAGAAGAAGTGTTTTATTTTATATATATATATATATATATATAATATTATTTAAATATTTATTATACATGTAATATATATAAAAAATATTTTTATATTATTTATTTTTAAAAAAATTATTCATAAATTAAACTAACTGAGCATTAAATTTTTAAACTTGACTCATTTAATTAAACAACTTTAATTATATGATCAAGCTCATTAATTTAATAAATAAAATGAGTCCAAAAAAATATTTATACAAGTCAAACTCAAACTGTTCACAAATAACACTTCTCATTTAGACTCCTAAGTTGTGATTTGCCTCATATTAATACACGATTAAGGAAAGC
Source organism: Senna siamea (assembly GCA_031216115.1). Taxonomy (NCBI): domain Eukaryota; kingdom Viridiplantae; phylum Streptophyta; class Magnoliopsida; order Fabales; family Fabaceae; genus Senna; species Senna siamea. Next base: position 312,394 of record CM062358.1, read on the forward strand.
CTTTTAATTTCTTTAATTTAATTTATCACGTGATATTATATCAGTAATATTCACTCAAAAACAATTTATGTTAATTTTTTTTAATTTTTAAAATATAAAATAAAAATATTATTACTATATTTTAAAATGATAAAATTTAATAATATAAATTTATTTAATTTTTAATATTTTATTACATATTATAATTTCTTATTATTTTTATTTTTTACTCTTCATTTCTTATATTATATATTTTATTTTAAGCTAAAATATATATAATCTTTCCAAATTATAGTCATGTACAAATAACTTATTTCAACTATAAAAAAAAACTTAAAATCCTCTCATCAAACTTTATAATTTATGTAAAAAAAACTCTATATATTAACTTTTTATCTAAATTCCTAACAATGATAGAAATGTCAAAGGAATTTTTTGATGAGAGGGTGTTCTGTACATAACACCTAAAGTTCATATGGGTTCTCTAAATAGAGCTTAAAGATCAAATAAATTTTTTGTATTTTAGTATGATTTTACTTATATATCACTATTCCGTTAAAATTTTGAATGAAAAATTTAACATAAAAGTTTTTGGCACAAATTGTGAGTTTTAGGGTTTTTGGTGAAAAGGTATTATAGAGTATAATTTGAATTATATATTTATATATATATATAACTTTTTATCTTTATTTTAAATAATTTAAGAATTTTAAAGTGTTGAAGGAAAAATTTTAAATATTAAAAGCGCTAAATGAAGAGTGTTAAATAATAAAAAAGGTTTAATGATAAGTATTAAATTAGATGAGGGTCTGAATGATAATTGTGAAATTGCATAAACGCAAACTACTTTTTTATAATTTTCAATTCACTAATTTGGCTAAATTTTAGATGAAAAATACTATAGGGTATTTAATGGTAATAGAATAAAAAAGAAAAGTTTATTTTGGTCCTTAAAAGATATAGTAACTTTTAATTTAATCATTTATAAATTATTTTTATCAATTTAATCTCTCAAAGATCAAAATATTTTTAATATTACCCTTATATATAAACTATATTCATATCTTAACGTTTCATTTAACAAAATATTGATTAAAATTTTTTTTGCTAATAAAAAATTCTACGTGATAGATAATCTATATAATATTAAAAAAATTCATGTATGCAATTATCCAAATCAATTTTAATTCTCAAATTTTTGTCATATACAAAATTAGTAAAAAAAAAAAAATTCATGTATAGATGTAATTAGAGAATTTTGATTTATATCTTGACATTTTATTTTATTTAGATTAATGTATGATCTGAGAGATAGTCATGTCATTAATTAAATTATACTTTAACATTGAGTTAAGTAAAAAATTATGGATGAAATTTGAATAAAATAACAACATTGAAGGTATTTTCATTTTTGAGAGACTAAATTGATGAAAATAATTTATAGATAATCAAATTAAAAATTACTATATCTATCAATGACTAAAATAATTAATCAAATTGAAAACTATTAAGTTATTTACTTTTATAAACTTTTAAAAATTGAAATAAATAAATATCAAAATTTTTAAAAAAAATATTAAGACTAACAACTTCAAAAATTTCATGAAATATTAATTATATAGTTATAACTTAAAATTATTTAAATAAATATTATATTAAGTTTAAAATAAATAATAGTTTGAAGCTATTTTTTAATATTTCTAATTATTTAATAATTGATCTCAATATTCTAAATTAATTGTACTTCGCTTGATCAACTACAATTCAATTTATGTATTACATTCTAGGATTAATTATTTTTTAAAATTATTAAATATGTAATTTACTATTATAAAGTGATAAATTTTTAAAAGACTGTTTGGTGAGATTAAATATAAAATATTATCTAAATATATCGTTTTAAAAATAAGTTATTTAGGAGACTAAAAGAATCAAAGATTGTCTCGTTAAATAAAAGAATTCGAAAGTTTTAATTCTTGTGATACATTAATTTGTTTGATTCAACGCCTAACAGTTGTCAAGTGTATTTTGATAGTAAAAGATGTACATGTTGAGTATTTTCGATGATGAATTCATTTGCTTAATGTTTTGGAAGAAGATACAGAATCATAGTTTGATTTAAATTCATATAAATCCATAGTTTGATTTTTCCTATACTTATCATCAACATCGTCAACACAGGTCGTTATTGATAACTAAACTCTTTTGAAAAGTATAATAGAACCTAACCTTCAACGCACTCGAGGCCATTAATTACTTCCAAAAAATCTCCAACGTTGATGACAATAGCATTAGGGAGAGGACTATTGGATTTAGGGTTTAGGGTTTCCATTGTTTAACTTTTATTTGAAGGCCTTCCATTTCACTTACTCGTCAGAGCGAGAATAGCGCTTCACCTTATTCATTCTCCTCTATCTTCAAATAACACTCTCATCTCCTTGGATTCCATTTCAGAGCTTCCTCCTCCATACAAGTTGTATCATTTTGATGGCAAGCTTTTTCAATTCTACATAATTATATACCTCTCAAATCATATATATATATATATATATATATATATATATATCATAATTTGTAAAATATAATATTAAAAAATAACTATTATATGTTAAAATAATAAATTAAATAATAAAAAATTATTTTATTTTTTTATTATAAATTTTATTATTTTTATTTTATATCACATATTTTATTTTATATTTTATATTATATAATATATAAAATTAAAGACTACTAACTAAAAGATCTTATAACTATTATAGTATACTAGATACTTATATTTTTTAAATATGTTTAAAAATCTAAAAATTATTATTTTATAATATATTTTAAAAATTAAAAAATGACATATATTTTTAAAAATTAGTAATTTGACTCATATATCTTAGGTAAGATTTTTTTTATAGAAAAATTAATTGAAGATTTTTTCTACACAATTTATGAAATTTAAAGAAATTATATATTAAATTTTATAATTAAAAGTGTTATTTATATATAATTTATAATTTAAAAAATTATATATATATATTTTAATCTTGTTATTTTGATTAATTTTTTAGTCTCGATATTTTATATTTTAGTTTGACTAGCAGTTGTGTAGTCACGAGGCCTACAACCACAAGTTGGTGACTGAGCAAGGGCAAACCTAATGTAAGATTTGACATGAACTGTTCAGTCCAAAAGAAAAAACAAAGATGTGTACTATTGAAAGTTTAATTAATTTTATCCTATAAATTAATATAATCTAAATTATTAATAAAAATAATATGATATTTGATGTGTAATTTTATTAATTTAATATTTAATATTTATATATTTATTATCAAATATATTCTAAAAATTTATAAATATTATTAAATATGTCTCAAATTTATTAAAACAATCCACAATATCTCCATAACTCCATATATCAATATTACACCATAAAAAAAATCATATATGCATATGCTATTGTAAAATAATTACTTGTAACTTGAACTCATATATTGTAGATAGTCTTATATAATTTTACCGTTGAAGGTTACTATGGATAGAAATTGATTAGGAAACCAATTTTAACATATGTTGGGTGGGACAAGTGTGATATTAATAGATGTAGTTATTGAAATATTGTGAATTTTTTAAAAGAGTTAGAGATATATTTACTACAAAAATGTTGACTTTCAATGGTGACAAAAGTCACCGCTAAAAGTAAAAATATTACCACTAAAAAACTATTGTGGCAACAAAACAATGTCACCATTGAAAAATCTACCATTGAAGGGCTATGGTGGCGACAAAAAAATGTCGCCACTGAAATCACCCATAGTGGTGACATTTTTCGCCATTGAAGCTAGGAAAATATTGTCATAGAATATGATATTTTCAAGCCAAAAGTCGTCACAGATTCTTAGATTCAATTACAACATTTCCTTTGCTACTGAAGCTCATTTCAGTGGCGACAAAAACTATTACCACTGAAGCTTACTTCAGCGGTGACAAAAATTGTTTTAGTGGCAATGCACTATGCCGCCACTAATGGTGGCTTCAATGGCGACAGGAGGATGTCACCACTAATTGTGGCTTTAGCGGCGACGAGATTGTCGCTATTGAAGCTTCCTTATGTTTGATTCATTTTGTTTTAAATTTTGTTGTATTTTTTATATTTCTTGTGCCCTAAAGAGTAGTACAAAGTAAAATTATATAATAAAATATAATATATTGCACAAAAGTAGTGTTACATTGTTGTGATAATGACATAAATTATAATAAGTACATAACTAATTACAATAAAATACAGAATATTAAACGCATCATTATTGTTCAGAGTTGTTGTTCCTTCGTGAAATTTGGCCTTGTGTAAAATAAAAAATAAAGAATAAGTATAATTAATCTCATAATTATAAAAAAATAGTATCATTGACAAAAGACAAGACAACGTGCAAACTCAACGTGGCTAATGTAGGGGCGCACTTTGAACAACATTTTACACATAAATCAATTGAAAATCTTTGTAAAATGCATCCATTGTACCAAGTTAAAGAACCAATTTGACAATATCAAATTGGGACAATCCTAACCTTTGAATTCACTTAAATACCTAGCCTTCTGTGACGTTGGTGCACAAAATTCATATTACAAATCCAGCAACATAAATTTAGACAGTGGAATGGCCACTTCTCCAACCTAAAAGGCAGGCTAAATTCATATTGAAAACCAACTCAACAGTAAGCCTACGTTTGGACAGCATACTACCCACATCTCAAGTCCAAAATTAAGGTAATCGTTCAGCATCAAAATGGCAGCACAATATCATAAAAACTGTAAAACACAATACCATTAAATTTTAGCCAATTACCACCACCAACAATTCAATCAACAATTAAATTTTAACCCATTACCATCAACAATTCATTGAGCAACACAATACTTACAAGCATAAATTGATGTAAAATTTAAGAGCATAAAAAGTAATTTTATCAATTTTTAGATTTCAAAAGTATAAGAAAAATTAAATTCTTAATTTTTTTAATCAATAAGATTTAGATCTAGTGAAAAAAAGACTAGTTACATTTAATACTTACAAGTATTTTGAATAATAATATATTTAGTAAGATAATATTTATAAAAAATAAAATAATTTTTTTTAAATTTCATGATTTATTTTTTAATCAGTATCAATATGCGTTTTAGATCTTGAATGAATTATATATTAGAGAATTTAAAGCAATGAGCTCTTAATTTAAATAATTTATTTTTAAGTTGATGTTAACAGTGTAAAAGGATAAACCTCGTAGAGAACGAAATGAGTGGTATGCATAAGTTTGGTGAAAAGTTCTTGATGGATACTTCTGTCTTACCTTTGGTGGCCGTACTATTGTTTGGCCTTTTGCAGTCGTTAATTAAAAGTCACAATCGTAACAGTGCGGTGCTTGTCCATCTTATTTTCTATGGTTATCATTTTGGCAAGAGTGACCAAATAATTAAAGAAGCGAGTATTTTTTAAAAAATTTAAATATAATTTTTATATTTTTATTATAAAAATTTTTAATTATATAATTTATTTTTTATATAAATAATTTTTAAAATATTTTTATATATATATTTTATTTTAATTAAAAAATTAATAATAAAATATAAATAATTAAGTATAAATGTATTCTTTTTAAAAGTGAAAGTAATCATTGCGTGAGAGTTGAAAAGTTGAAACAACAACGATGAACCCTTTTTTTTTTTAAGGTGAAAAAGGAAAATTATATTAAAAGAGGAAAAAAACCTTATTTTAATTTTAAATTTAATAATTTTTTTAATTTAATAATTTTATATTTTTAAAATTTTTATTAATTTAATTTTTAAATTTAATGATTTTTTTAATTTAAATTTTTAAGTTTAATAATTTTTTTAAATTTAATTCTTTAAATTAATATATTTATTATATATTTTAATAAATTATAGATTAAAAAATTAAATTGATAATAATTTTAAATATGAAAAATTAAATTAAAAATAAATAAATATAAAAAAAGTTAAATTAAAAAATTATTAAACTTAAAAATTTAAAATAAAATTTTTTTTCTTAAAAGCAGGAATAGTACAATAAGCACGTGGGAGATCATACTAAAAGAAATAGCTGGTAAAAGTAAAGTGAAACAGGAATTGAAACAAGTCAAAGGACGATGGTTCGCCACGCGCAAATGATGAAGTTTGGTTTCATATGACAGATACCGATGGACTGTCTTTTTCTGTAATATTACATTTTGTTCTTCGCAATGTATCAATTTACTAAAATAAATTAGTTTTCTAATTAAAATTTTTTTCTAACAAAGCAAAAAATAAAAATTTTTAAAAATTAAAAACAAAAAAATTCTTGTTTGAAATAAAAAAATAATTATTATAATTATTTTTAATTTATTTGTATATTTTTTTAAAACATGTATTTTTCAATTATTTAATTTTCCTTTTTTAGTATTTTCTTATAAAATTTTATAATAAAATTCAAATAAAAAAATTACCCTTATCCATAAGCTTTTGTAAAAATATACGCACATTTTTTTTTTTATTTTTAAAAGTGTCAAATATTTATCTTAATGTATAAAAATATATCATTTTTTTATATCAACGAATTATGTGAAATACGTGATTGCGCAAAACAAATAGCAGAGTCAAAAAGTTCTACTATCAATTTACTCTTGCTAAACGAAAATTACTTATAAAAAAATGTTGACCACTAATTCTCTGCAAAAAGAATAATTTTGATAAATTAATGATAAATTTTCTATTCATAATAACGACTTATCAATATATGCAAATTATTGGTAAAAAAAAAAGAGTGAAACTATAAGAAAAATAATATATTTTTATAAATTCAGATAAAGATGAGAAACTTTTGAAAATAACAAAAAAAATTTATATATATAAAAGCTCTTATGCTTAACTTATTTTTAAATTAAAATAGATTTAACTTATAGCAGCGGATTTGGCCGCTGCTGCCGGAAATAAATTTTTTTAAAAAAAACAGCACGTTGCTAGTTGCATCTTTGCAGGAGCAGATCAGGGCCGTCCGTACTCCCTGCTGTTTGCTTCTCTTATAATTGACTTCATTGACTGATAACTGACAACAATGACATATACAGGCTGGAATTTTAAGCGTTGCGCGTACGTAAAATTTGTCCATTATTGTTCCTAAAGATTTTTTTAATTTAATTCATTTCTTTATTCATAAAATAATTAAATTTTTAATTTACAAAATTTCAAAAATTTATTTAATGAAACTAACATGTATAATTTTACCATAAAATATAATTAAAAAAAGCACACAGGAAATTTTTTTAAAGTAAATGAGACACATTTCTTGCAGAATCAAATACACTACATTAATCTCCCCTACAAAATAAACATCTCTCATACAACGAAAACTAAGTTACAATTTCAAATATTTTAATCAAAATACTCTTATATTTATTATTTATATAATATAATAAATATTTAAATATATATTTAATCAACATAAAATAGTCACACCTTTTTAAAAATTAGAAGATATTAAATGAATTTTTAGATAATTAATGATAATTAAAAAAGTCTTTAAAAACAAAAGTAGACAATACAAATAGCATTAAATATCATTTAGTAACATTTAAAATTCAAATAACATAAAATCAAAGCTTTAAAGTTTTTAGAATAAAATTGTAATTTTTTTTTTATCATATGATGAGAGCATATATGATGTGTTTAGAGGAAATCAAATTAAGATATATTCATGTGTGTTGTTTCCTATTTTAATAATTAACAACTTTTAATTTATATATGAAATTAGAGTACATATATAAACGATATGGTAAACTGGAAAGATTAAGAAACCATAATGTTATTAACAGGCTTTGAGTCAAGTGAAAGGCAGGAAATAATAGTTCAAACTTTTATTAAGAAAAAATATTTAATTTAGTACTCAGATAAAAAAAGACTATATTAGTAATTTGTCATTGAAAGATATATTTATTAATACTTTAATTTTTAGAAGATGTTGACTATATAGATTAATTTTCAAAAGTTTAAAATATTATACACATTACTTCTTCCATCAAATGTTGTAAAAAAATTTGACAGTCATATTGATGTGAAATGTTAATAGTTTAATTGTCAAAGTGAAATGTTTAATGACTAGACAAATAAGTCTTCAAAAGTTTGAAAATACTATACAAATTAGTTATTTTATTAAATATTTTTAATAACATTCGACATAGGAACTAACGCGTATAGTATTTTAAGCTTTGAGGACTAATTTATATAGTTAATATTTTTGAGAGATTAAAGTATCAATAAATATATTTTTTAAAGGCCAAATTGTTAGTATACTAAAAAAAAACAGAAAAAAACTATACTGTATAATAAAGATTTAGTTAAGTAAAAAATATTAGTTTCTAATGTTTGTGGCATAATCAAGCGTGTAGGTGGAGACAGTGCCACTATAAAAAAATAACGTTTTTGTGGTGCTTAATTAGCGGCGCTTCACTAAAAGCGTCGCTAACGTGACAAAATAGCGGTGGTTAAAGAAACGCTAGGAAAGTTTTTTATTTTTCAGTGCCTGTGAGTGAATTGTGGCGCTTAAAGCACCGTAAAATTTAACTTGAAATATTTTTAGCTTTTTTAGTTTCGCAACGCTTAAGAGGCGCTACTAAAATTTCAAAATTTTATTTTAGTGGTGATAAAATAAAATTTTGAAATTTTAGCGGCGCCTTGAAAGTGCCCGTATCATTTCAAAATAATTTTGAATTTTAGTGGCGCTTATAGGTGCCACTAAACTATTTTTGCAGCTCTTCATTACTGGTGCTTCACTAAATGCGCCGTAAAAGTTTTTATTTTGTGGCGCCTTTGCTACGATTGTGGCGCCTTGAAAGCACTGCTATTTTACAACAATTATTCCCTCGTTCTGGTGCGTGATTTTTCCTCCTGGAGCATCCATAAAGAGCGCCTAAAATCTTCAATTTTCTCCTATTTCCCTCCCTTAGAAGCATTGGACGAAATTTGGTTCCACCTTCAACCTTCACGGTCGCTCGCTCGCCATTCTCGTTCGGCCTTCGTGTTAACTCACTTAGCCTCCTTGTTCGGTAAGTTTTTGTTTCTCCATTTCTTCGTTTTAGTTATCAATTTGGTTGGGGTTTCGATTTGGGGCTCGATTTGTTAGTGGCGTTCGGCCTATGTGTGGATTCTAAGTTGATGGGAGGGTTTGGTTTTGGTTTTGGGTTTCCATTTGTTTAAGGGTTTGTGTTTTTCGGTTCTTCATTTTGATTCTCTCTGTTCTGGTGGATTGCTCAGTTTTGGATCCCTAAATAATCACATCTCCTATGCATCCATATCCATAGTATTTAATATGTTTTGGTAGATGGAATTGGTTTCCTGTATTTTGTTATTTTCAAACATTTGATGACATCCTTTTGGTTTTCAAGTATGAAAACGCTAACAGTACTCAAATGGAAAATATGCTTTAGTGAAGGACAATACTAAGAAATATGTTCAAGTATAATTAGCAACCTATATTAAATAGTTAAATGGAATATTTGATAATTATGGTATTTTTTTAAAAAAAATTAATAAAATGATGAGTCATATATAGAATTTATACTTGATTGGAATCAAAATAAATATTCACATTTGAAATTCTCAGACGAATTTAAAGAAAAAAACTATAAATTTTAAGATTTACCTCAAAATGTTAACACTAAAATTGAAAAAAATGCTTTCATGAAGCACAGAAATATGCCTGGCTACAAAGCAACCTATTCCGTAGCTAAAGCCTAAGGGAATATTTGATTACCATGGAATCATTTATTTTAAAAAAATAAAAAATTACATATACGTCAATTCTTTATACAACTTTTCTTGTATATGCCCTTTGAATTCAATTGTCCTCATCTAAAATATTTCTTAATTATCAAACATAAATGTAGCCATACATTCACGCATTTGCAATTTTTAAAAGCATATGTTTACAAATTAATTTGAAATCAATAGGATTGAATTTAACGAAATTAGTTAGTTATTTATATGAACTAAGATTTGAATTTTTTTAAAAAAATGTCTACATTTAATAGGAATAATTAAAATATATATATTCTATAAGTATCTGTAAAATTTATCCGTTAAATTTGAGTATTAAAAAAATAAGTTCAAATATAAAGAAAGTAATATTTTACTCAAACTTAAATTAGTTTTATATAAAATATTTAAATATTATTTTTATATTATAAATATATATTTAATTTATTTTATTAAAAAATATATTAAATTATGTTATTTACTTTAATTTTATCAATAAAATGATTTAACTTTAATATAATATAAAAAATATTATATTTAATGATTCTATATATGAGGATAAATTTGGTAATATTTTAAATAGAATTATTTTTAATAAAAAAATCATATACATGAAAAAAAAAATAAAAAAAAATTTGAAAACTCTAGATATGGAGACAAAGAATTAGAGGCTACAAGGCTTTTGATTGAATAATTGAAGCTAGCTAGCTAGCTAGTTAGGAATCAAATATTATACATAACAGAATAGTAATATTATAAAATTGTGAATTTTTTTGACATAGCTTTTCAGCCAAAAGACTATGTATAGCTAGAGTTCTAAAAAGCAATGAGATAGATAGATAGATAGATAGATGCCTTTGACAGTATGAAAACTAAATTATTAATCAAACAGGAAGTGGGTAATTATCTAGAAAAAAGTGATACCTTTAACTTTTCTTTTTGTCAAAAAGAATTTAATTAAACATTGAGTTTCGGGTTCATTGTTTGAGAGAAGAGACCTGCATCTGTAATCTGCATGCATGTGATGTGTTACTTCTTATTACTATTTAATTTTAACAGGTTCATTGTTTGAGAAGGAAAAAATTTAAAAATAATTTTTATATATTTGTTATTAAAATTTTTAATAAAAATTAACATGTATATAATTTATTTTTTCTAATTTTGAATAGAAATATATTTGACTATTTGTTCTCCAACTAAAATATATGTGTATATATATAATTTTAAAACCATAAAGACTCAGAACTATTATACTATAATGATATATTATTAGAGATTTTGCATATACAAAATCATATATCAATATTTTTAAAATATAATATAAAAAAATATGCATATAATTGCATTATATTTACATAATATAATATATATTATATTTATATTCTTCCAATGGAATAAGCATTACACACAAACATATATGTTTAACATTTCCATACATGCTATTGGACTTGGCTTTTATCTTTTATTTTTATTAACTCTGAAAATTTGACTTAAAATATGAAAGATTGTGGGATCAATTGTATTGTATGTGGTACTTGATGATTTGTGTTTTATTACTTGAATAATTTCAAGGATGAATGAAAGTGCATTTAGCTAAACTAGAGCATGGACTTCTTGAGAAACTATATTGTTAGGAAGAGAAATTAATTTTGGCATAAATTGAATTGTGTTTGTAATTTTAAAATGTTTTATTGATTTTTGATTTTAGTAAGGATAATATTCCACTGATTAATGTTATTATTATTTTTATCAATATAGGTTTTAGGTATGGATAAATCTTGGATTATCAAGTCACGACTTAGCCCTGAATATGATAAAGGCTTGAATGAGTTTTTAGATTTTGCATTTGCACACACAATTGCTAACAATAGGATAAGATGTCCATATAGTCACTATGGGTTTAGAAGGTGGCAAGTCAGAGAAGTGGTATATGACCACTTAATTTGTGCCCAATTCCCACAAGGGTACACTATCTGGACTTGGCATGGAGAGTCAGTGATAGGGACTGTAAACAATACTTCAAATGTCTCACATGATGCAACAGGTAGTTAGAGTAGTTTTTCTGATCAAGATCGTATGCAAGATATGATCCACGATGCATTTGGAATTAATAGACCCGCTACAGTGGAAACATATGATTCTGTTGAGGAAGTGAAGAGTAGAATACACGAGGATGATTCATATTTTGCAGATTTAGTTAGAGATTGCAATGAGGAGTTGTATCCCGGGTGTGCAAAGTACTCAAGGCTATCATTCCTAATTAAGTTATATCATATCAAGTGTTATTGTCGGATAACTGACAAAGCAATGTCTATGATACTTGAACTGTTGAACGATGCTTTTGAGCATGCGAAGATACCTAGTTCATTTTATGAGGAAAAAAAATAATAAATAAACTTGGCCTTAGTTATTCAAAGATAGATACATGTCCAAATGATTGTATGTTATATTGGAGAAATGATGCAAGTAGAGAATCTTGCAAGGTCTGTCACACTTCCAGATGGAAGACCAATGAATGTGCAAGCAATATGCTTAATAGGGGTAAGAAACACAAGAAGAAGAAGCAACCAGCTAAGGTTTTACATTACTTTCCTTTGAAACCACGATTGCAACGGCTATACATGTCTTCTAAGATGGCAGATTTTATGAGGTGGCATGAAGAAGCTAAAAATCATGACGGGATAATGAGACATCCAAGAGACTCTAAGGCGTGGAAGTTATTTGATGAAATTCACCCAGAATTTTCCTTAGAACCACATAATGTACAACTTGGTCTAGCTAGCGATGGTTTCAATCCTTTTGGAACACTGAGTACCAATTATAGCATATGGCCCGTGGTTCTTATCCCGTACAACTTGCCTTCGTGGTGTGTATGAAGTAAATATCTTTCATTCTTTCTATGATTATTCCAGGTAAATGTATGGCCAGAAATGATATAGATGTTTACCTTCAACCTTTGATTGAAGAGTTGAGTGAATTATGGATAGATGGAGTGGAAACATATGATTCTTCATCGGCTAATATGTTCACAATGCAGACAGCGCTAATATGGACCATCAATGACTTTCCTGGCCTTGACACCTTATTTTGATGGAACACATATACGGGATTAGCCTGTCCGTCCTGCAATAATGACTCGAATGCTTGTCGATTGCCTTTTAGTAACAAATGGTGTTTCATGGGCCACCGTTGTTTCTTGGAACCTGGGCATACATTTAGATTGAATTGCCTCTGGTTTGATGGTAACACTGAAATGAGGAATCCGCCAATTTCATTATCAAGCTTAGAAATATTGAAGCAAGTGGAGAATGTTGATGTGACTTTTAAGAAAGGATAAGAGTTAGATGTCAGAGGAAAAAGAACTCGTAACAGTAGTGTTGAAGGAAGTGATTCCCAGTGGAGGAAGAAAAGTATATTTTTTCAGTTTCCGTATTGGAAATTTAATTTGTTAAGACACAACCTTGATGTAATGCATATTGAGAAGAATGTGTGTGACAACGTCATATATACATTATTGAATGAAGCTGGCAAGACAAAAGATCATCTTAATGCTTGAAAAGACCTACGTGCTATAGGAATTCGTCAAGGCCTTTGGCCGAATGACAGTGGAAAATATCCTTTGGCCTTATACACAATGACAAATTCAAATAAGGATAAATTTCTCAATATTTTAAAGAATGTGAAGGTCCCAGATGGTTACTTTAGCAATATTTCTTGATGTATCGATTTAAAGAATCGTAAGTTATCTGGGCTAAAGAGTCACGATTCTCATATTCTAATGGAACAATTGTTACCAATAACATTGAGAAATGTTTTATCTAATCATATATGTGAAGTTTTAGTGGAACTATGTTCATTTTTTCGACATATATGTGGTAAGGTACTAAGTACTTCTGAGTTAGACAACCTTCAAAAGAGAGTTGTGGTCTGCCTATGTCATTTGAAAGTGTTATTTCCCTCATCATTCTTTATGGTTATGGTTCATCTGATTGTTCACTTAGTTGGTGAAGCCAAGTGTGGCGGGCCTGTTTATTACAGGTGGATGTATCCTATAGAAAGGTAAAATTCTCGACATAGTTTTATGCAATGTCATTTCTTTGTCATGATTGGAATAAGTCTTAATTAAGTATATATGTCAAACTTACAGGTACTTAGGACTGCTGAAGTCTTACGTGCGAAATAAAGCACAGCCTAAAGGCTCTATAGTGGAAAGTTACATTGCTGAAGAATGCCTTACATTTTCTTTAAGGTACTTAGACAGAACTGAGACAAGATTTAATCGCCTTCGACGTGTTAATGATCAACCAAATGAAGTTGAACCATCTCAAGTGGAAACAATTTTCCCTCGAATTGGCAAGCCAGTTGGAGGTTACTCATATGTCAAGCTTGCGAATATGGAAAAACATCAAGCTCATCGCCATGTACTAATAAACTGTAAACACGTAGAACAATTTGTCCAGTAAGTAATTTCATAGATTTGTTAATTTCATAGATGTTTTCAATCCTTTGAACTTAATTTGTTCAATTGTTAATGAAATGTAGAGAATTGAAGGAGATTACGAGAAGAAGGTTGAGAAATTGCACTCACTTTTCTTCAATTATCCAAAGGACAATTCACAAGGAGTTTGCTTCATGGTTTTATGGCCGAGTGAGTGGTGTCCTATTTTGTTGTAGTTATTATATCTGACAACTTCAAACTCTAACGCATCATTGTGTTCATTGTAGGTTGTGAATGATGAAAGTGGAGCTTATTCTGAGGATATCAAATGTCTAGCAAAAGGGCCACTGTCACATGGTAGAAAATTTAGTGCATTTAACATCAATGGTTATAAATTTCGTACTATAGCTCGAGAACAAGAGTTGAAAACACAAAATAGTGGGGTATTTGGCTTATTTGATACAAATAGTTATGCAAGCAGTAGTGACAATCGACCAATATTTAGGGGTGTTCCTTATTATGGAAAGCTGGTTGAAATAATTGAGTTAAATTATCACGGTCGATTCGTAGTGACAATGTTTAAGTGTAAATGGGCTAATACAACAACAACACTGGGAATGAAAAAGGATGCCCTTGGGTTTGATTTGATAAATTTCTCGCAATTAATTCACACCAGCGCACATTCAGATGATGAGCCTTATATTCAAGCTTCTGAAGCTCAAATGATGTATTATGTCTACAATGAATTTGACAGAGAGTGGTGTATTCCTGTTCACTTGAAGCCACGGGATTTGTACGATATGGGAGATGAAGAGAATGTCCATGAAAATGAACCATATCCATAACAACAATTAGCAACGTTTTTTTTCTGATGATGTAAAGAGTATATCTTTGGCAAGGGGAGTTAAAGAAGAAGATTTGCCTGTCATGGATGCTATTGATAGTGTGAGTAACAATGCTAAGGATCAAATATTGTGTATTTAATGGTGGAAACATAAGATCCCATATGGTACTTATTTAAGACTACCATTATGATTATCAATATGAATATTTCAAGTAATTCTCTGTTCAAACAAATATGTTTTTTTTTATAATTTCTATTGATTTATTTTTATCTTTTGAAAGTTGTAGACATGAGAAGATTAAAGCGAAAAGCTTGTAGAGCCCGTGGACAGTCCTCAACTATCCCTATTCCATCTCTATCCCCCACTCCACATCCTTTTGAGCCGATGCCATCTCCATCCCCCACTTCGCATCCTTTTGAGCCAACCTCAGAACCAGCTTCAACTGTTCCTTTTGCCCAATCCTCAAGTGGAAGGAGTAGAAGTTCATCTTGGACAGTTAATATCATCGGTAAATGAATTTGTTTCATTTTATTATTCAAATTATTGATATTATCTTGATGTATTTTTTATTTTACAAATGAGCAAGGAAACACTAGAGAAGGACATTTAAGATTGCATGACGTTTGGACACTTCCTGCAGGGCAATGTATAGTTATACCCTTTAACGAACAATGCCAACCAATTGGGAAAGCAGCTGGCCTTATGGGTGGAGTCATCGGAGTGATTAGAACTGACTTAAATGCATTTCCTATAAGCTATCATTCGTGGAATAAAATTCCTGATAGCTATAAGGATACTTGTTTTGATAATTTGAAGGTAATTTAAAATTTGTATTTAGTGTTAAATTACATTTCTATTGGCGTATGCTTGAAATGAACTAATCTTTGATATTGTGATTTGAAGGTTAAGTTTTGCTTAGACGACTGGGTTGCTAAAAATTTTATGTTGAAAAAAATTAGAAAGAAGTGGAGGAATTATCGGATTGAGTTGTTTAACATGTATTACAAGTGGGATACTACTAGGGAGCAAAAAATTTTAAGTCATCCTGATTTCATACCACAAGACATGTGGGCAGCCTTTATTGATTACAGATTAGATCTAAAGACCCAAGTAAGGTTCAAATTAGATTTATAAATCAAAGGGGTTTTACAACAATACAACTTAATTATCTTTTTAAACTTTGCAGGAAATAAGTAATAGTAACAGGATAAATCAACAGAAGTTGAAGATGCCACATACTTGTGGGTCTAAAAGCATTGCAAGAAAGAAACATGAAATGGTAATAATACATTTTTGTTATGATGTGCTCAATTTGTGATAATGATATTTTTCATTTAACACATGTTAAGAATTGGCAAATGGCGCATCTGTGAGCAGGGGAGTTGTATTTGTTGCAACACACAAAAAGGCGAATAGATCTAATGTCAATGATGAGGCTAGGATTGTAAGTGTAAGTCTTATAATTACTTAGTTGGAAATATTTTTATTAGCTGAGGGTACAGCACACAAATGACATTTTGCTCGTTACCAATGTCTTTGTCTCTTAGTTAACAAGTTAATTTGTTATTTTAGGAAAAAATATTAGAAATTGAAAGTCAAAGAACTTCATCTGACACCATTTTTAAGCAAGATTTTTTAGGATAAGTGTTGGGAAAAGAACGTCCTGGAAGAGTTCGTGGTTTAGGATTTGGCCCTAGTCCAATTCAAGTATTTGGCACGCATACAACTCGATTTGGTCGGTTCCTAGTCAATCATAGTGGTAATACTTCTAACGTTGCTCTTCAAAAAGAAGTTTCAAAGTTACAATCTTCAAAAGAAGAGATGAGAAATGCCTTGGGTTATATTTTTCAAAATTTATTGGGAAATGTTCTACCTCAGTTTGCACACTTGTTTAATCCTCAGGTTAGTTTAATATTTGTTTTTTTAGCTAAAAAATTTATTTTCTTTGTTTCATTTAAGTTATAAAAAACTTGTTAATCCTTTCAGGCATCTGATGCAAATAGTGGATAGCCTTCAGTCGAACCTCACTCGTCGACGGAAGAAGATCATACTCAGTAGATGGGGTATTACATATTTTGGTATTTAGTGTAGTAATTAAATATATATTATAAAATTCTATGTATCAAAATTTGGCCTATGAAAATTTAAGGTACTAACGTGTTATTAATTATTTTGAATTATAATTAGGAATTGCATATATTACGTTTATGTTATTTTGAACATGAGCATTTTATGCAATCGAGATACCATTTTGAATATATCATATGTTGAGTTTATATTGTTTGATGTTATTTAAATCAGACTGACATTTTGAAAGCTTGATGAACAATAATTTTAAAAATTTTACTTTAAATAGAGTTTAAAGGGTATTAGAAAATTTGAATACAAAAAAATTTATATATATGCATGAAATAGCCTAAAATAATGGTGAAATAGAACAGAAATATACATTAAATTAATAGTACTTTTTGACTAAAATAGTGGCACTTAAAAGGCATCGAAAAAATAACTAAAAATACACAAAAATATTACGGAGCTTGGAAGGCGTCGCTATTTTAAAAAATTTAATTCTGCCAAAGAAATAACGGCGCTTCAAGGTGACACTATTATAAAAAAGTTAATTCATCCAAAAAGATAGTGACGCCTCAAAGGCGACACTATTATTAATTTCAAAAATATAGCGGCGCTTCAAAGGCAACGCTATTATTTTAAAAAAATACTACATCAAAAACATAGCGACGCTTGGAAAGTGCTGCTAAATTCATAAAAAAATTCAAGCTAATTAATAGTGGCACTTCCCAAGCACCGCAAAATGCATCAAAAAACAAATCATTAAAAGCGTCACAAAAAGATCGCGGCGCTTATCAAGCGCCACAATTTAAAATCCTAGCTTAAATTTCAGTGATTGCTCGAAAGTGTCGCTAAAAGTTGTCCCGATACTCACAATAGCGACGCTTGTAAAAGCGCCACGAATATGTTTTAGTGACGCTTAAAACGCCGTTAAATGGTTTCTTAAAGCGCCACTATTTCTCTTATTTTTTGTTATGTGCCATTGAAAAATATTTATTCCATCTCACTTCAAGATATATAAAATGTGAGATAGCAATTCTTATCTCTAGATCTTCAATGGCTGAGCCTGAGAAATTAAAGAGAGGAATATAAAGGATAATTAACCATTAAATTTAAAAGGCATAAACACTGTTTGGCTATCTTATTTCTATGCATGCATAGTTTTGATTTTGTGCAGTGAAATAATCAAGAAGCCAAAGTAAACAATGTTTAATATCAATTTTCAAAACTTGGAGTTCATTGCTTGAGATAATATACTAATGAACTACAAGCATTATTATTACAAATACACTCATAAATCATAATGGCTAAGCAGCTTGGCAGATTAAAATAGACTCAAATTACATTCATTTTTTACATGAGAATATAATAACAATTAGGTATTAGTGGCACGATTAACACTAATGAACTACAAGCATTGTTACAAACACACACCTAAATCATAATACTCAAATTACGTTTATTCTTGACATGAGAATAACATATACTATAACTAACAACTACGTAAATAGGCTTCTTCCACCCACATCTCGCTGCAGCTAGCACTGCCTTATTTTCCTTGAGAAGAAAAGTTATTCTATGTCCTTTTGGATTCTTACGAAATCAAGGTGCGATTTGCCACCAAGATCGGGAGAAAAGAAACGTTTGCAGAAATCAGACACACAATTGATTTATAGACTGCAGGTGTTTGTGGAGTTACAAGAGATGTTGCTGGACCTATTGTCTTATCCGACTTAGCACCATAAAATGTAGCTATGCTTTTCTTCGTTCACTGTTGGTCTGTGTTCTATGCTACGGTATATCGCATTGCTCACAATCTGTCATGCCATTTGAGAAAAAAGAAAAGAAAAGATCTTTAGTTCAAGTACATATGAAAGACTAGGTACATGTTGTAGCACATGCTAATATAAAAGTATATAAATATATACTTCAAACATTTCTCCAATGTTGATGGTAAAAGCATTAGGGAGAGGTCTAATGGGAATTCATTTTCCATCCTTTCTGATTTGAAGGCCTACTATTTCATTCAATATTGTAATCAATTAAAAGTTATTTTCTTCATTGGAAATATATACTTTTTGAATAAATAATTACTTTCTGAATACTTTTTGATTGTCCAAAAATACAAAAAGTAATAGATGGAAAAGGAAAAAAGCATGAAAGGGTTTGATGGTACCTGAAAGGGAGGGGTATATTAGAGAATAAGCGAGGAACCCTTACTTCTTGTGGAAGAGTGATTATTACAAACAAATCAGCCCATTCTGACTTCTGTTCGTCTGTTGCAACAAATTGCTGACCAAATCCTTGTCCATCTTCTTCTTTCTGCCAAAACTTGTTTTTCTCTTCCATTGGAAGATTGAAGAATTCTACCACATCTTTCTTCATATGTAGTTTCCACCAGTGAAGACTCCGCTCCATGATTGATCAACTGTTATTTATTCCCATATACATTACATATATATTTGCTTTTTTTGTATGTAATAACATTGAAGTAAGAAGAAGATGGAAATCTGACCTGGAAGAAACGCCATTCTTTACAAGCAGAATCAAGCTTTTGGAGATCAGAAGCATGGTTTTGTGGAGACAACAACCTGCTCATGTCTATGACAGGAACTTGTGGTAGACAAGAGGAATTAGTGTTATTATTTAGTGGGTTGTCAAGTTCTGAAAGTGTACGCAAATATCTCTCTGGAACTTTGGCTAATGCTTGCTTTGCTAGCTCCTTCACTGAAGGAAGCTGCATGGAGGCTGAGGCTGTGATCAAATTTGTTTGCAGAGCCTCTTCCTTGCTTTGATCCATCAGTCAATTCTACCTCTTCCTTCTCTCTAATTTCCGATAATATGATTTGCTTTTCTATGCTCTTACACTTAATTTCATTTATATATATATAGAAGACCGATCTGGGATGAAACTATATTATATACTCAGTTTTATTCATCGCGCGTGTTCATACTCGCTAGGTATTCTCTAAGATTTTGTAAAACTTTACTTGCCATCTTTTTAGTAAAGTTAGAATTTTTAAGGTTTAATTTAATGTTACCAAAAATATATTTTTTGACAATAAATTAATAATTTATTGTATATCAACATTTCAAATTAATAAAATTATTTAAATATTTTTTGTTATTATGTTGAAAATATTATATTAAATTTTATTTTACATTTAATTATATTTACTATTATATTAAAAAATAATCTTATTCTATATAAAAAATAATAATTATTAACAAAAAATAAATTATAAAAATATATGTAAGTGTAATTTTTAAAATTAAAATATAGTAAATATCAGTTAACCAAATTTAACGTAAACTTGTTATAATTTATTTAATTTTTTAAAATAACAAACTCATAATAAAGCTTGATTTGACAACCTATATAATCGAGCTGCACTAGCAACTATTCACGCTCCATCGTACCTGACAATCATCTCGAATTCTAGTTGCCTTTAAATAAAAATATTAGTTTAAATGATGAGTAAATTTTTTTTTATTAAGATCTATACCTTTTTATTTTTAAAATCTGAACTCTCTTTCTTTAAAAAATAAAAAAAATTATAATTTAACTTATTTTGATTAAAATATTTTTATTTTTTATTATTTATATAATTAAATATTTATTTGATTAATATATAAAACATTTTTTTAAAAAATTTAAAATAAGTTTATTTAATCATTTTAATTTAAAATAATAATTTTAAAATATATTTTTAATAAATTATAACTTTTTAAAAAAATTAATATTACTATTAAAAATATTTTGATAAAAATGAATTTTTAATTTTTAATTTTTAAAATAAAGTAAGTATAAATTTTTAAAATATAAGAAAAGAGAATATAAAGACCTATGAGATTGTGTTCTTAAAAATTATTTTTAATTTTTTTAAAAAATAAAGAATCTAATTTAAATAATTATTTTTCACATAAAACTAAGAAAAGTAGAATAAGTACTATCACACGCATAATAATGAGAGTCCGTAATGCATTACATGTTTGATGAGAGAATAAAAAATATACAGAAAAGCTTCTTCCACACACGCATAATAATGAGAGATAGTCTGTAATGCATTACATGTTGATAAGAGAGAATAATAAATATTCAGAAAAGCTTCTTTCACACCCACATCTACAATTCTACATGGATTTGCTTCAAATGTGATTGTGGATTCTGAAGAAATCTAGGTGTGATTTGCCACCGAGTTGGCGCGAAAAGTATTGTTTTCTGAAATCAAAGACGCTAATTGTTTTGAAGAGTGGTGGGGTTTGTGGGGTTACAAGAGATGGTGATGGACCTATCTTCCCTTCCAGTTTGGGAGCATAAAATGTGGCTATGGAGATCCTCTCCTTCTCTGAGTTCACTGTTGCTCTATGCTCTATGCTTCTGTATATCCCATTGCTCATAATCTGTCATGTCATTCTGAGCGGGTTTATCTAAAACTTAAATTAAATCTAAAATTTAATGTTAGGCTCAAACATTTCTATATCAGAGCATCTGCCAAAGCGAGAAAAGATAAAATGTACAATACATCTTTTCTTTTTTTGGAAAGATTCTAATAATAAAGATTAAAAATGTGAAATTATTCTAGTAAAAGAGAGTTACCTCAATAATGTCTCCAACGTTAATGACAAAAGCTTGAGGGAGAGGAGGAATGGGGACCCACATTCCATCCTTCTTGATTTGAAGGCCTTGAATTTGGTTTACATGCAAAAGTATTGTGAGAGCACTAGCATCAGAGTGAGGATTCAGTCCAATAACCTTTTCTGGTTGGGGACATGGAGGGTAGTAATTCATCCTCATTGATTGTTGTCCTTCTTCAAATAACTCTCTTATCTCCTTCCCTTCCATTTCCAAAGCTTCTCCCATAAGTTCAATCACTTTCAAGGCAAGCTTTCTCAATTCTATGCAATACCTGTTCAAATCATCTCTGCAACGCAGATACATATAATTAATTAAGTTTAGGGCTTAGTGTCGAATTTAGTAATCTTTTTAATTAGGAAAGCAAAAGAAAAGGCGAAATAGTTTTGAGAATACCTAAATGGGAGGGGAATATTATCAAATATGCGAGGTGTTCTTGCTTCTGGTGGAAGAGTGAGTAGTAGGAACAAATCAGCCCATTCTAACTTCTGTTCCTCAGACACTACAAATAACTGACCAAAACCTTCTCCATCCTCTGGTGTCTGCCAAAGCTTCTTTTTCTCTTCCATTGGAAGGTTGAACAAATCTTCAACACCTTTCTTCACATTTTCCACCAATGAAGCCTCCACTCCATGATTCATCAACTGTAATGTAAAATTATCTAAGTGACTACAAGTCCATAATCTGTTTTCTATGACCAAAAAACATGTGGGTTGGGTAAGGTCAAACTTTTTGGCCCACTATGATAGTGTGGTCCAATTCAACCCATTTTGGCATATTGACTTGTGGCACACACAAAGCTGAACAAGGTATAGGGAAACCTTTTTTTTATTAGTGTATTTGATAAATATCTCTTCTTCCGTCTAAAATATCACAAATTTATAATCAACTATATATAGCGCAAAAATTTATGAAATTAAAACAACATTTACTTGAAAAAGATCACAAATTTTTCTTAGTTTTGCTTTGACTTTTCATGCACACAATAAATCTATCACTATTAGCCATATATGAAGTATATATATTAGACAAAAATAAATATTTTAATAATTTTTTTAAAATTTTTTTATAGATATCTTTTTATTATAAGTAATTTTGTTTAAAACATTATCGATGTTAAATATAAATATTTCTTCTAACAAAAATTTAAATTTAAATTTGTGATAGATTAATTTTTTTTGTTAGACTTAATTCTTTTTAATTAATAAGTCCATTTAAATAAAACAAACTATGAATATAAGTCAGATCTTTTAACTTATTTTGTAAAGTATTAAAATATATTATTTTCACATATTAATTTACAAGTGTTATAATGTATAATATAAAATATTAATTTCATATATTAATCCGTTTACATATTAATATTTAAAAATAGCACACTTTCAATACTTTATAAAAAACTCAGATCCATTTTCGAATATATGAAATCATTTATTTGAGCAAAGAAAATTTTGATGGTTAGAGATATATTTGAAATTAATGAAGGAGATGATAAAAGGCGAACCTGGAAAAAACCCCATTCTTTACAGGCTAAGTGGAAGGTGTGCAACTCAGAGGCATGGAATTCTGGAGACAACAACTTTGTCATATCTATGACAGGGACTTGTAGTGATGAAGACGAAGTGTTAGGAGGAACATGAAGATCAGGATCTGTACGCAAATATCTCTCTGGAACATTGGTTAATGGCTGCTTTACTAGCTCCTTAACAGAAGGTACTAGCATAGAGGCTGCTGCTTTACCCACACTTGCTTCCACAGAATCCATCATTGGATCTCTATGCTTTCCTCCTTCTCTTTCTCTAATTAGCTTCTTTGCTCTTTAATTATTCGATGCTCGCTGCCTCACTCATTTATAGTTATTTAATTTCTAAGAAAGGGACAACCACTTTCCCCAAAAGATAACTATTTTTATTTTTCATATCTTATAAGTCCTTTATGTGTGCGTAAGAATTTCTTTCGTATGTCTCTTGGTTGTTCTTATGTGTATGTGTGTGTGTTTTTTATTGACTCATGTCTCGTCATTTTACCATTTTTTACGTCTACTTTTGACTTTTACATATAGCGCTATGATTTGTTGCACTAGGTGATTCAAAATTTCAACGACGGCTACCCACTCCACCACAATTTCGTGCACTTCAAAGTCAACACTTACTACTAACTCCATCGGAAGCTTCTAATTATGTGGATAAAATTGTTATTTATTTTTTAATAAATTAATAAATTATTTTTTTTAAAAGATACATACTCTTTTAATTTAATTCTTTTAAAAATAAAATATTATAATTTAATTTTTTAAAATTAAATTAATTCTTAATTAATTTAATCTTTAGATTAAAAAATTAATAAAAAGTTAATTATAGTGATAATTACAAATACTTACTTAGTTTGTATGATAAATTTAATTGTATTCAATAATAAAAAAAATATTAAATTTATAAAATATAAATAATTAAAATAATTTAATTATATTTTTATGTGTAATTTTTAAATATAATATATTTTATTATTAAATAAAATTTAATTAATATTTTAAAAATCAGACGAGTCATTAAATTTATAAAAAAGTAGTTTAAGATTCACTAATTTAACTCTAATTGAATTGTGATTGAATCAGTATCAATATTAATAATTATTTATTTATATAATAAATATATAATTATTATATTAAATAAATAAAATTAATAAAATAATATATTTTAAAATTTAAATATCTTAAAAAATAATATATACTTAAAAATTTAACATAATTTAATAATAAAATATTCATTTAATATATATCTTTTCAATATATTTATTATTTACTTTTTTTTTCAACTTACAGACACAAAAATTTAAATTTAATTTTTTATAATCAAATTATAAATTTATTGCAAAGTCCTTCGATAAAAAACAAAGCTACAAGACGAAACAACACATTTGATAGCATAGCCTGCTCTCCTATCCTCCTATTTTTTCTATCAGGCATCTCTAACTAAGTGTCTCTCTTCAATTTTTTTCAAATTTTTTTCTCGCATCTCTCTTCTTTAAATTAACTCATCAGACTCTCCATTTAAATTATTATATCATTAAAATATATATCATTATCTCATTTTAGTAGATCCGGAAGGGGAAAAAATATTTTTCTCTAATTTTAGATCCAAAGATTATAGTATCCTAATCATATCATATCCATAGTCTCCTCGCCTTACTTAGTCACCAGAGAAAGAATTATGTAATGAAAGACTTAAATTTCAAATTTTATCAAATGAACAACAAAAAGTTATGAAATTATCCAAAATTAAAAACAATTTTTGAAAATAATTTTATTGGATAAAATATGTCTTTTTAAAATTTTGATAATTCTTTTATTTATTTTAGAAATATAAAATCTCAGTAATGTCATTTATTTTTTAATTGTGATCCCATCAACACCTTTTAAAAGTCCAAGTATAATTGCAGATGATTTTTTTTTTGTTATGCAAATTTGGTGTGTTTGTTTGGGTAAAAGTAAAATAACCAAATGGCCATAACATCTCTTTCTCAATGTTTGAACATTAAATAGAGCCGTTGTCTGCTCTAGTGCATGGTAAAGATAAGAAAGGATAAGAGTTTGGGGAGATCAGAACTTTGCAACAAATACAGAAATTCTAAAATATAATTCATTACATATATTATTTAAATAACATAACCAATAAACCATATGAAAGAACGAAAATGACGCACACAACAAACAAGAAGACTCAGTCATTACTTCACACAGCACTACTATTATCATATATATATATATTTATATGGTAAATGATCTTAGTTAATTAGTAATTAAAAGGCTTCATGATCTTCTTTTTGGATCCTCATAACATCGATGTATGACTTCTTAGGATGTCCCTCTGCAAGAAATCCGTTGTAGTAATCTGCCACACTAACTGTTTTGAACAATGCAGGCTTTTCTGGGCTCACAAGACTTGGTGCTGGGCCTATACGTCCATCATGTCCTGGCCCATAAAATGTGGCTATAGAAATTCTCTCCTTCATTTGCGAGTTAATTGTGGCCCGATGTTCAACACTCGGGTATATCCCATTTGTGATTATCTGTGAAAAGATTAATATTAATAAAAATAAAAATAATATTTAAAAAATGTATAAAAGATATATGTACCTCCAGAACGTCACCGATGTTGACGACAAAGGAGTTAGGAAGAGGGTTAACAGGAATCCACATGCCATCCTTTTTGATTTGGAGACCTTCAACTTCATTAACCTGAAGAAGAATGGAGAGGGCAGTACCATCAGTGTGAGGATCAATGCCCATTACATTGTGTGGTTGTGGACATGGAGGGAAGCAATTCATCCTCACTGATTGGCCTCCTTCTCTGAATATATCTTTCATTTCATTGGGTTCCATTCCAAGAGCTTTTGCCATGAAATCAAGGATCTTGATCCCAACTTCTCTTACTTGCCAACAATAATCCTCTAAATTGTCCCTGCATGCATCCATAATTTTGGTCAAATGTATATAAACATAATGAATCAATTAGAGAGAAATGAATGAATGTACCTGAATGGCAAGGGAATATTTGGGAATAAGTGAGGTTTTCTTAAATGGGATGGAAGAGTGAAGACATAGAATACATCCACCCAATTTAATTTCTGTTCCTCTGACACATCAAACATATGACCGAAGCCCTCCATGTCTCCTGCTTTCTGCCTTAACTTGTGTTTCTCTTCCATTGTAAGATTGAACAATTCTTCAGCCCCTTTCTTCACATTTTCTACCAATTCCAGGTTCACTCCATGATTAATTACCTGTTGAAAGAGTTACATTTTAGAATATATATATATATATATATATATATATATATATATATATATATATATGGAGAAGCTAGATTTTGCTTGGGTTTATAGAATAGAAGGTGGAGAGGAGAGAGGATGAGTGATGAAAGGAAACCTGGAAAAAGCCCCAGTCTTTGGAAGCAAGATGTAACTTGTCGAGCTCAGGTAATCCCTTACTTTCATCTTCAGATAACAAGTTGGCAAGATCAATTACAGGAAGTTGAGGCAAAGAGGCAGCGTGAGATGCAAATGTTGCTGTAGGCTCTATGTCTTCATGAATGTATCGCTCTGGAACACTGCTCAGTCCCTGCTTTGCTAGCTCTTTCACACATGGCACCACCATCATACCCAATTCTGCTTCCACAGCTTCAACGGATGAGTACAACCCAAAATCACACACACATTTCTATCTCGGGCATTGTTGCCATCGGTTGACAATGAATATATATGACAAGCATACAAAGAAGTAGGCGACGACTGAAGAAAATGCATTAAATTCCCTAGCACATGGCTTAGCTGTTGAGGGGGTGCTGCTTGATTTCTGCCTTAAATTTTTACTTCCTTCCAATTGCTTACTCCGAAACACCTCGCATGTTCTCTCCATGTTTCATGGATGTCTTCATGCTTTTCAATTGAGGTTGTTGTAACGCTGCCTGTATTATCTTTTCTTTTTGTTTCTTACAATTAATTTTGTTCATTTTAATTTTTAAGTCAAACTATTATTAAATGAAAGCATTTATATGATTAAAAGTTTACTTCTATCAAAAATTAAGAAAATAACTTGAATTCCTATTGCTTACTCCGAAACAGCTCGCATGTTTCATGGATGTCTTCATGCTTTTCAATTGAGGTTATTGTAACGCTGGTTGTACTTTTTACAATTTTGGAAGAATTAATGGTACTGAAAAGAAGTCAGACTAATTTATTACCCTGTAGTTTGACTTTAAATTAATTTGTTTTTATCAATTGTTCAAGTTGTCTTTTTTTTCTCACAGCAACTATCATTTTATTAAAGATAATTATGATCAAGACATTTGCTTTTGGATTTCTAACTTAATTTTTTTAAAAAATTATAACTCATTACATAGAAATTCATAATCTTCAAATATATAATTACTGTAAAATCTTAACAAGTTTATTATTACAAAATTATCAAATATAATAATTTATACATTAACATTAAAGTTAAACAATTTTATTGAAAAAATTCAAGTATATTACATAATTTACATATATATATTTTCTAATAAAATAATTAAATATATGAGTTTAAAACATAAAAATAATATTTAAATGATTTATATAAAATAATATTTAAATAACATTCCATTTGATTTTATATTAGAAGTTTGTTAGAATATTGAATTAATATTAATTAATTATATCAATGAATTGTTTTAATAACAATTTAATATTGATTTATGGTTATTGAAGATTATGAATTCTCCCATTAAAGACATAAAAACATTCTTGAAGTTTTGCTAAAAATTTTAGATCTCTCCCCTGGTTCACAGTGTTTTTTAACATTGAGTGTTGTGGATTGTAAGTCTCTACTTTTATCTTTATGGTTTTATTCTCTTGAGGGATGACTCAATCCATCTTTTTATCTTAATTATTTTGTATTCATAAATTTTTGCTTAACAGAAACAATGTATACATGCTGAATCCTGCAAAGATGAATATCAAGATTAATTCATTCAGAAGATTGTTAGGACCACAAATATTGATTCGATTGTGAGGATAATACAGTGAGTAAAGAAAGAATATTGAATTAGTAACAAGAACTCCTTTGTTCTGTTTTACCATGCAAAAATTATGAATTAGCTACATGGACAAGGATAAAATAAGATAAACAAGCAGATATATAACAGGTTCAAAGATTAATGCTACTGTATTATGTGTTCACTGCCGTCTTCTTTGTTGCTGTTACTGTTTGCTGTCTTCTTGCTTGCATACTGATTACTGACAAGATTCATGTACTAGAGTCACCATAAATTTATTTGAAGAACTCTGTACTGTTTGGTGAATGCCAAGAGAGTTTATTCTTCACAATGAACATGAACTCCATCACAAAACTCACACACTCATAAATCAAACAAGAGAAAGTGAGAGCAAATTACCAGCATGGTTTCAACAAATGCAATTAAAGATCGAGTCCTACTCCTTTGGAATTAAGCATTAATTCTGATTCTGAATTCTTACGAAATCCATGTGTGATTTGCCATCAAGCTTGCGTGAAAGGCACTTCTCATGGAAATCAAACATTTTAATTCTTCTGAACAAGGCTGGTGTTTCTGGAGTTATAAGGCTTGGTGATGGGCCTACATATTTATCCAATGCAACAGTATAAAATGTGGCTACGCTAATCCTCTCTTTCTCCGAGTTCACTGTTGCTCGATGTTCCACACTGTGGTATATTCCATTACTCACTATCTGTCATCGCACAATCCAATTCTACAATTAAATAAAATGTGCATTTCGATTAGTGTATGAAATGAATAGAGTGAATGGTTTGTGTAGTCATTTACCTCGAATGTGTCTCCAAGATTGACGACAAAAGCATTGGGAATTGGGGTAATGGGAACCCATTTTCCATTGTTTTTGACTTGAAGGCCTTGCATTTCATTGACTTGGAGAAGAAGTGTGAGGGCAGCAATATCAGAGTGAGGACTGAGGCCAATCACTTTGTCAGGTTGGGGACATGGTGGATAATAATTCATTCTCATTGTTTGTCGACCTTCCTCAAATAACTCTCTTATCTCTTCCCCTTCCATATTTAGAGCTTCTCCCATAAATTCAAGGATTTTCATACCAACATTTTTCAGTTCCATACAATACGCGTCCAAATCATCTCTGCCATTAATATTCACATATATATAATTTTCTTTGTTTAACAGAACCTAAATTGATGGAGATCAAATATTATTAATTACCTGAATGGAATATTAGGAAATAAGTGAGGTTTCCTTGATTGTCGTGGAAGTGTGGCCATTGCAAACATATCAGCCCACTCCAGCTTCTGTTCTTGAGATACAACAAAAAGCTGACCATATCCTTCTCTCTCTCCTTCTCTCTGCCTAAATTTGTTTTTCTCTTCAATTGGAAGATTGAAGAAATCTTCAACACCTTTCTTTACATTTTCCACCAATGAAGACTCCACTCCATGGCTAATCAACTGCAACCACTCTTCAATTATTACATTTGATTTCTTAACATCTATGAGCAGTATAAATAGATCCTAGTTTGTGTTTTAAATATGAGCAGAATGCCTCAAAGTGATTATAAAATAGATAAAATATCAAATTACCTGGAAGAAGCCCCATTGTTTGCAGGCAGAATGAAGGTTGTGGAGCTCAGATGCATGGAAATCTGCAGATAACAACTTGCTGAGATCGATGACAGGGACTTGTGGTGAAGAAGTGGAAGAAGCTGTGTTGGGTTGAAGTTGAAGTTGAAGATCAAGATCATCAAGATCTGTACGCAAGTATCTCTCTGGAACTCTGCTCAGTGCTTGCTTTGCAAGCTCTTGAACACAAGGCACATGCAGAAGAGAGGCTCCACTCGCTGTCAATTCTGCTTCTGCCATGGATTATGTATTAAACTGTAATGGAAAGAAGGGAGAGAGATTGGACGAGGTAGTTTATAACTTTATTGCATTGCAAATTGTCACAAGATGCATCTATTTATAAAGAGACGATATAAGGCAGTGGACGAATGCATAAATAAAAATGCTACACCAATTCAGATTTTCTTACACTTTTTTGTCTAAATTTTAATTTTTCAAGATGATTTTTTAGCAGAGAAAATCTTCTGCATCATACTAAAACAGCTGCTACAATCTTTGTCACGCCACCATGACCAGTTTCAGAATTAAGTGCTACTCAATTGTTTACTCTGACTAAATTAATTAATCTTAAAAAATTATATTTATCTCTCCTGTAATTTATTTTTAATTAATGATCTTAATTTTAATATAACAATAAATATAATTAAATTTATATTAATTAAAGACAGATAGATAATTTTATTATTTTAAAATAAATATAAACTGTGTAAAATATTAACCTGATTTATATAAAATAAATTAGAAGAAGAGTTTATGTTATCAAATCTCAAGAATATTAATTATAATTTTTAAAGATAAAGAAGTAATATAAATAATTTCACTAAATCTCAAAAAAATTAATTGTTGTAATTTGTTTTAATTATTAATATTAATGGGTTTAATATATACTATCTTTTTCTTTTCAATATATAATAGAGTGAATAAATAAAATAAATAATCGATCAACTGCATAATATTGGGACTTAGACCAACCTAGCTGATTGGACTACTGACTTAGTGAACCGACTATTAAATTAGTATAGGTCAATTATTTGAATAATTTTACAATTGATCTAGTTATAATTTGAATTGACCTACTGAATTTTTAATTAATCCAGTGACTAGATGTACTTTTATTTTTAAAAAAATTATTTTGATAAATTATGATATTAAATTTATAATTTATTTCTAATTATGCATTGAATAATTTTAAAACTAATTTATTATTTATAGTACTTAATTTTATAATTTTTTTATAATTTTGTTGATTTGTACTTTTATAAATGAGAAAATAGTTAAATATTATAATTTTTAATAACTCTAACACTTATTTAATACTTATTTATATATTTCATATTTAATTTTAAATAATAAAAAGTGATAATAAATAAAATTAAAGTTAATTTTAAGTTTACTTTGAATTGTATACTTATAATTTAGAGTATACTAAATTTATAATTTAATATTTTTATTTAATAATGCATATAATTTTAAAATAACAAAAAATAATTTTATTATTTATTTATTTATTTACTGATTGAACTAATTTTTTAATTCCTGCGATTCCACTAATGACGCAGTGAATCATGGACAGTTTTCACGTCTCCACCTGCTCATTCTTTATATATAAATTGTATATTTGTCCTTACATGGCGTAATAAAATACTCAGTAATTCAATTAAATTTGATATGGATGAATGTTATTGGATGAACGCTTATAATTAAGCGTCTAAGATCTCAACATACTTAATATAGGAAGTGACTTTCAACCATTAATTAAAATAATTTATTTATAGAAAAGTTAATCTTAACATATTTTTTGAATGAGATTTCCAAATCATCT
This sequence comes from Senna siamea, assembly GCA_031216115.1. NCBI lineage: Eukaryota > Viridiplantae > Streptophyta > Magnoliopsida > Fabales > Fabaceae > Senna > Senna siamea. Next base: position 344,137 of record CM062358.1, read on the forward strand.
GCAGTCATACACACACACACACACACATATATATATAAAAGTAAGCTTATCTAGATAAGGCTGCAGGTACCATTGTTCCAAACTCTACGGATTTCTTAATGATAAAATATTAATGGTTAAATTATTTACATCATGGTTTCATTTAATTTTTAATTAAATTTTTATAATTTAACAAATCTTTAATCAGTTTATAAATTTAAATTTTTGTCAAAATTTTAATAATATTTTAATTATATACTATATTAATATTATAAATTTATTTAATTTAAATAAATTTATTTATGTTACTTATGATAAATTGTATTTTATTTTATGTGTGAAGTTATGTTCACATTATTTTTATTTTTATACTATTTTTTAATATAAATTTTATATATTAATTTAGAATTTTAAGATATTATATGTTAAAAATATTAATAAAATTTAATATAATTTTAACAAAAATTTAATAACAGAGACTAATTTAAAAGTTATTAAATTATAAAAATTTAATTAAAAATTAAATAAAATAATAGTAATTACAAAAATAATTTAACCAATATTAATTATCAACCATATTGCATAAGAAAGCTTGTCAAAATTGCATCGGAATCAAATCGGTAATAACTGGACATTTTTGGTCTCCGATATAAGTTGACGAAAAATCATTTTTGCTCCCATGGGAGATGAGAAAGTACAAGAGAGAAAGGACTAAGAAGGCAGGCTTACCATAGTAGTACCCCTGTCTCTCTTTTATCTATGAGCCTCGGATATTTTACTTTCTACTTCCTTTTTGCAATAACAACATTTGTTTTTTCAGAAATTGAATTTTGATTACTACTCGAGCTTCTTCTTTATTTCTATGTCGAACAACCATACCCTCAGGCCTCAACTTGATTTTCACTTCAATTTTTTTGATAAGCTTCTCTTCAATTCATGGTTGTTCAACAATACTTTTACATCTTCTAGGTTCAGGGTGTCTTTTTCATAGACATGGTTGTCAACAAAATGATCATATAAATGAAGTAGAGAATATAATAAGATCAATGCTTGATCTTTATCATCAACTTTGACATCAATATATATTTTTTAAATCCACAAAACTTCAGTTGTGAAATAAATAAACGATGCTAAGTGTACGTTCTAAATGTCATATTTTTTTTAATAAACAACGTTGTTAACAAAATCTCATTTCTTTTCAATGTCTTTAGCAGTCCTTGTTGTACTAACAAGGCATGAATTTTGGAAAAGTTGAAATCATTGTTCCCTTAATGATGAAAGGTCTATTATACTTTTCCAAATTCTTGTATTATTTTGGATTAATGAGTTAAAACTCTTTTGAAAGCTGTTTTAAGTGATAGCGTTTTGTGAGTGAGCATTGAACACTCTCTGTTGATTTGTTTGGCATGAGCGGAGAAAGAACTTATTGTTGGTGGTGAACAAGTGAACTCCTATAAACCAGTACTATCAGAGTGAGGATTGAGGCCAATCACTTGGTGTGGTTGGGGACATGGAGGATAGTAATTCATCCTCGTTGTTTGCCGTCCTTCTCCAAATAACTCTATTATCTCTTTGCCTTCCATATTTAGAGCTTCTCCCATGAGTTGGAGGATTCTCACTGCAATATTTTTCAGTTCCATACAGTACGCGTCCAAATCATCTCTGCAACACAAATATTTAAGTTTATTTTGTACGAGTTGTTCTGAGGTTCTATGATATACGCAATTTTATTCTTACAGGATTATTTTCAAGATGTAAACTTGTGAGTCATAACTTCCTCCAAATCACATAACAAAGGAAGAGAAGGATTTTTGTTTTGTATGTGTTTCTTTCCAAGAATAGTATTTCAAACTCAAACAATAATCATAATATTACTAAAAAATTAGTTCAACACTTAAACTCTATAGGTCGCAAGGCTAGTTGTTGTTGAAGTAGTTTTTTAAAAATATGAAAAAAATAAATTGTAATCGTAAATTTTGATTGAGTTTACTACCTGAATGGCAAGGGGATTTTAGGAAATAAGTGGGGTCTCCTTAATTCTTTTGGAAGTGTGACCATTGCGAACATATCAGCCCATTCTAACTTTTGTTCTTCAGACACAACAAAGTGCTGCCCAAATCCTTCTCTCTCTCCTTCCTTTTGCCAAAACTTGTTTTTCTCTTCAATTGGAAGATTGAAGAAATCTTCAACTCCCTTCTTCACTTTTTCCACCAATGAAGAGTCAACTCCATGATTAATCAACTAGAAAGAAGAATATTTATATAATTAGAAGAAATTAAAGATTAATTATTAATTAATAACTATAATCAGATACCAAATTACCTGGAAGAAACTCCAGTGTTTGCAGGCAGAATGAAGATTGTGGAGCTCAGATGTATGAAAATCTGCAGATAACAACTTAGAGAGATCGATGACAGGAACTTGTGGGAAAGAGTTAGAAGCAACTTGCAGATGAAGATCTGTACACAAATATCTCTCTGGAGCTCTGCTAAGTGGTTGCTTTGCTAGCTCCTGAACACTAGGCACACGCAGAGAGGCTCCAGCTCCAGCCTCCCTCAATTCTGCTTCCGCCATAGATGAATATTGAATTGACTCTGCTGTTCCCCCTCTCCCTCTCTCTCTAAATTTTGTTGAAAAAGTTGTTCGTATTTAATAGAATTTTAGTTGATGAAGTGAAGTATAATTAATTTACAATCTTAAAATTAATTACTTAAATAAAATTTATATTTGAAAATATAAAAAAAAAAATAACTCCAAACTATTAGTTCTTCTTAAACTTAATGTAATATTTATTTAAATAATTTTTAAAGTTATAAATATATAACAAAAATTTTATTAAATTATTTTGAGTTCTTAGTTTTAATATTTTTTAAATTAAAATTTTTTAATTTAATTTATAAAAAATAAAATTTTAAATTTATTATTTTTTAAATTAATTATTTAAATAAAAATTATAATTACAATAATATTTGTTACTATAATCTTGAAGATTTTGGTTCTTTTGTATAATCTTTTATTTAATATTTTTAGTGATGATTTTATTTATTGTTAAAGTGTACTTTAATATTATCGTAACAAATATTATTATTATTATAATTTTTATTTAAATAATTAATTTATAGTCACAATAATTTTGTTATAAAAAAATTTATCAATAAAAAAAATTACCATTAAAAATGCCAAAACAGGCGCCTAGTACAATTTGTTGATCTGTAAAATTAAAAAACAAAAGTCCTTCGCCATGTAGAGGGCGACCCAAGGCCAATGCAGGCTTTTCGTTAAAATATTAAAAATAGTACAATTTGTTGTATAAAAGTAAATAAGATTTTGATTATTTTATATAAAAATTAATTAATTTATTAATTATGATGAAGTAAAAATGCCAGTGAGTGGAACAATTCCAATCTCTATCGTACCCACTTGTTGCACAATTATAATCTAATTTTTTAATTTAATCATGATCACGTGGTCTATGACTATAATATACTTTTCCTTTTTCATAACAAAGTACTTAGTAATTCAATTAAAATCGAGAGACGTAGAAGCTATTGGATTGAGTCTTTTGCATTAAGGTAAAATTAAAATTAAAATTGTTGGTTAGAGTGCAATTTTTTCTATTCTTAACTATCAGACCAAGTACTATATTTCAATTATGATTTAATACTACATTTTGGTCTTTACCATACAATAATTGCTATTGCGTCTTAGCTCACAAAATTTTACCCAGTAATTATCTCCCTTTATATAAAAAGCATGTGATCTTAATTCTAATATCATTTACTTTAGTTAAATGTGTGAATTGATTTTGCTATTTACATAAGTAATGATCAAATTACGATTTTGGTTGATTTTGCACAGTTTCTTAATGGCACTAATTAATTATAATTAAAAAGATAAATTACTATGTATTAAAAAAAACTCCTCTATTCCAATAGTAGGTGCTCCCTTATCACTACTTTTCTATTCTTTTATTTTTTAAACTATTAACATATGAAAATTTATTAAAAGTTTGGTTAACTTTAATTAATTGAAAAATAAATGTTTTATTAAGAGGATAGAGCTCTTCAAGACAAAAATTTTTTTTTATACACAAAATTTAAACTTAAAACTTTACAAATATAAATTACATACTTATTATTCTATCCAATCATATTTATTAGTCTTACTACTACATTTTTACACTAAAAAAAGAATGAAACCCCTATTATGGATTCAAATTCTTGTGTCAATCTCTTTTTATTTTTATTCTTTAAAGTTCTTAAAAACTTCAAAAAAAAAACTAAAATAAATCGACATTATTAAAAATAGGTTAAGATCAACCTTATAAATAAATTATTTTAATCAAATGTTGAAAAATTACTTCTTTTAATTAGTCTTCCATTTGTAATACATTCAACACAAGTTAGTCTAAGATTGTCTGTCCACCGCACCGCTACAACTCCTTGTCATCGATCTTAGCAAGTTAAGTTGTTAGGCATTTGAATATATTGATTTCTATATATTTTTAGTATGTTATTGCAGCTGTTTATATATATGTTAATATGAACAATAAATGCACTAAAAAATTAGTTTTTTAAAATTTTATTTAATTTATTATTTACGACAGCGGTTTTCCGCCGATGCTAAATGGTAAAAAGATTGATACAAAACTAACATCGACCAGTCAGTATTGAAAAGAGTACGGAAAAATTATTTAATGTCACGGTGATAACTGATAAGATGACAAAATTTTCATATTTGGGGATTAAGTGAGAACTCTGGAATTGAGAATTTGAATAAGAAATTTTTTTTTTGACGGGATGGAAAGTAAAATTTGTTCAAAATAAATTTAGAGAAGAGTATAGGAATCATGTCACGGGATCTCTATTCTTAAAAATTTGTATAAATATTTTTTAAATTTTTATATATATAATTTTTTTTTTTAACTTTTTTATTATCTGTTAATTAAAAAAAAAGCAGATAATTGATTAAGAAGATCATCAGTATTATTTGCTTATTACAACGATAAGGAAACCCATTATGATGGTGTACTGAAGCAAACATATACATAGATCTAACCATTATAAGTTTATAAGCAGCATCGATTCTCTGAAAAGGATGGATTTGTGCGATTCATCAATTATTTTATATGCTTATGGCACCAAGATATGATTTTCCAATGAGCTCGCGTGAAAAGTAACCTCTGAAAAATTCTGCAACACCAATTTTTCTATACAATGCTGGTTTTTCTGGGCTGACCAGACTTTGTGCAGGACCCATCTCTCCATCCAACTTAGGGCTGTAAAATGTGGCTACAGAGATTCTCTCTTTCTCTGAGTTCACCATTGCTCTATGTTCTATGCTCTTGTACATACCATTTGTCACAACCTCCAAGATATCTCCAATGTTGACAATGAAGGCATTAGGGAGAGGAGCAACAGGGACCCACACGTCATCCTTTCTGATCTGAAGGCCTTCAACATGATTGACTTGGAGAAGGATGGTGAGGCCCACAGCATCTGAGTGAGGGCTGAGGCCATTTACAAGCTCTGGCTGTGGACATGGAGGATAGTAGTTCATCCTCATCGCTTGCCATCCTTCTTCAAATAACTCTCTCATTTCTTTTGGGTCCATTTCAAGTGCTTCCACCATTGCGTCAAGAATCCTTAGGGCAACCTTTCTCATTTCTGCACTATAAGCCTCTAAGTCATCTCTGCATTTATCAATCAAAACAATTAGTAGATTTTGTTATATTTGATGATTTCATACTTTTACTATTTGAGCAATCTTAACTATAAAGTTTTTGAGATTGAGAGCTACAAAAGTACTCAAGATTTGACTGATCATAGAATTAATGAATGGTGTTATTACCTGCAGTACTATATGCACCTGCTTTCAATAATTATTCTAACATTTTTAACATTTTGTACCAATATTTATTTTTTAAAATATATATGTATATATATATATATATGAAAATCAATCTATATTTATTTTGGGGCTGATTTTTTTTTTTTAATTTTTTGACCGAAATTGTGAGCGTGAGTTTCCGCTGTCACAGGGAGCCTAACACGCAGAGAAATAAAATGTACTGTGTTCCTTTGGAGAGCATAACATGTTTTGTAAGCCAACGCGTGACACTCTGCCAAGAAGTACCATCTTTTTTTGATCTTAACCTATTTTGTTTGATTTTAACTTTTTAATAAATATAAATTAAAAATATCACCAATATTACTCAAAAAAATTATTTTTTAAACTAAAATAAATATCATAAATAATTAAAATATTAAAAAAATTTCAAAAACATTTTATTAAATAAGAATAAAAACTATCATAAGTATTAACTAATTTATATTAAGAAAAAAAGCAAATAAATATATAGTCTTAAAAAAAATTGACAGACAAAATATTATAATAGATAAATATATATTTAATAAAAAAGAAAATAAAATGCAATAGACAATGTAATTATATGAATATCTTTAATATTTATGCATGTTAACCAATATTTAATAAAACTCTAGATTAAGATAATAAGATATTGATATAGTAGAATATATATTATAGTCTATACTTTCAAACAAACAAACAAAAAAATCTCATTATATTTTTGAATTCAAACATCTCTAATTTCTCTAATTAAAATAACAACTTGATTTATATACAATTACTTATATTATCAAATTTTTTAATAAAAATAAAGTATGCAAAATATGTAAGAATCTTTAAAAAATTGGCATGAGAGAGAGTATAGTTACCTGAAGGGGAGAGGTAGGTTGGGAAAGAGGTGAGGTTTTCTCAAAGAAGGAGGAAGAGTGATCATGGTGAAAAGATCAGCCCAATCTAACTTCTGCTCCTCAGACACCACAAAGACCTGACCAAAGCCTTCCAAATCTCCAGCTGTCTGCCAATATTTCTTCTTCTCTTCCATTGGTAAATTGAAAAATTCTTGAATTCCCTTCTTCACTTTCTCTACTATGGAATCATCCACTCCATGATTTATCAACTGCACATATATATTTCATTCTCACATGCTACGTGTTTACAATTTATAATTATATATTCTATTCATTTTTCCACTACTGCTTGAAATTAATATTTAAAATCATCAGTATTCCTAGTTTCAAAATGGCTTATAACTTCTTTCAAGCAGGTTCTGATCATAGCGTTTAACTAAAAGAGTTTATATTGGTAATCATTAATTCTACACGTTATAAGCATCGATCTACAAGTACTTAAAGATACAAGTTATCAACAACACATCTGAGAGTAATAATATATTTAAAAATAGTTATCACCACTATATTAAAGACTTGTGGAAACATATGATGTGGGTAATATTGGAGGAAATGAAGAAATATATAGAAATACAATACAACACCTGGAAGAAACCCCATTGTTGGGATGCATGGTGAAGCTTGTGCAGCTCAGGGCCCTTGAAATCTTGAGAAGATAACTTAGTAAGGTCGATCACTGGAAGTTGTGGTTGTAGAGAGGAATTGGTGTTGGATAACAATGGAGGATCTTGATGAGGACGAAGATATCTTGGAGGAACTGTGGTTAAGCACTCCTTTGCCAACTCTTGAACACTAGGTACCAGAAGAGACCCTCCAAGCTTTGTTTTTTCATTACTCCCTTCCATAATTCCAACACCCAATTTCCATCCTACGCACCCTAATTATAAATATTAATTATTGCTACTATATGTATGGCATATCTCACGCTTCTTTTATTGTATATATATATATATATATCTATATATATTCAAACCGAAAAATTAATAGCCAATAGATTTAAGAATGAATAGTGAATATATAGTTGGGCCCCATGAATTCATGGTTGATTTTTTTTGGGAAGCTACTAGAAAGCCAGTATACGGAATTCAATGTGAGTTGGAGTGACCAAACCATTGACGCAAGTTGAAGCGTGCGCAGAATATAAAACACAGTAAAGAGGGTTGAAGTCTCGTCAAATGTAAGGTATATTTTGTTATGGAAATGAAAATTAAAATTAATTGAATGGTGATTCTCAGTTATATAATAGATAGTATAAGTAAATAATAATGTTTCTTTCTTTACATCACAGCAAATAAAATCTAAATCCTGAAAAATTATAGGTTAAATATGTCTTCCACTATTTCTACGTACTATCATAATAGCGCACTGACATTGTCTTTCAAAACAGGAAAATCACACGTTCCTTGATAACAAATTTGTTGCCCTTTCACTTTCATTGACAGCAAAACGTACAAGAGAAAGGGAAATATAAGATAAGGCGAATAAAAATGGGAACAAATGGCCAGATTTATTTTGTTTTCCAGAAGGTACGAAATATGCTTGTCAATATACAATGAACATTATCAACATGACCGCATCCTCATTCCTTTAAATATTTTAGTTAAATTAATATTTGGATCAACTTTCAAATTTATCTCTAAAGTTTGAAATTCATCCTTTAACTTGTAAACATATCAAAATGGTCCATTAATTTCTATTTTGGTTTCCATTTTTCTGATTCTCTCTCTTTTATGACTGCATGTATCAAGGGCTTGACCACAACAGAGCGTTGTCTTTGACCAAAGCAAAAGAGATAGAACTCAGTAGACTATGATGAGTTCTTGATTTTTTTTATATCTTCACCTAATTAACTTGATGGTTTGTTATTCTTTTGAAATTACTTGATATTCTCTATATTGTTCAGAAAATCTTGTAATTTCTCCTACATTATTTAACTTGATATTCTCCTATAAAAAAAAAATAATTATTCTATTTTCAAATAATAAAAATTATTTAACTTTTCACTAATATATCATCTATTTTAAATTCGCATTATCTCTCATTTGTTTTTTGCTCACTGTTCTTTTTTTAAGTACATACATCACGAATTTTTTAAAATTATACTTTATTTTACATGAAGTAGGATATAATTTAGAAACGCTGACGAGAATTTGAGATGGAGAGAAAACTATACAATTACATATTCAGATGTTTCCGGAGTTTTGAGAAGACAAACTTGTGCAGTGAACTTCAATGGCATCCTCAATCCTTTCTCTGTTGGAGAATTAATTGGGCCTTTTCTTTCCACCCAACAATAGTGGGCCGAAACGAAGTTGCTCCAATTGGGTCCATTGGGTTATGAACCATACCAGTTCTCACAAACCAAAAACAAGAAAGCCCTTTAATTCTTTTTGGGCCTACAAAAGCAGCAAAATTTAAAGAAGGGAAACAAATCAGAGTTAAAATAACTTATGATTACTTAGTTTTATTATTTTTAAATATAATAATAATTTTCTCAATTTTTATATCAAAAGTAAATAAAAGAAGTTCATATGCCAAATTATTTTTCACTAATCACTAATAGTTTAGTTAAAGAGTATATACATTAAGAATTTGTAGTGTCACTGCTTTCATCAGGGATTAGTTTTTTCTCCTATGATTTCTATAGTTTCCTCTAACCTACCAAAAAGAGTATTGACAATTCCTAAAGATGGACAAATATGATTCCACTAACAAAATTTGGAGGATAAAAGGTTACATATAAAAAAAATTAAAACACAAATACTTTGATAAAATAGTAAAATATTAAAGTTAATGAGTTAATTAAAAATATGTTTCTTTCCCTTTTAAAAAAGAAATTATGAGTTACATCTTCAATTACTTAATAATAGAAGAGATTGGTGGTTGTGAAAATGACAACACAAGCAATATTGGAAGTCTCCTAATCGAACATTATTTATGACCATATATGGAAGTGAGAATTGACTAATTGTGTGGTGTGTGTTGGAAAAGCACTTTGGGATTTATATTTATGCCATTGTCATTATCAAAAACGTGATTTGCCTGTTTGATATTATAAAAAAAAATTATAAGCGAAATTAAAACTTGTCTACCATCTTTTTCCAAATTTCCATAAAAAAATAAGCACACGTTTTAAGTTTGTGGATATTTCTATCGCTTTACAGAAAATTAATTAGTCTCGGACTCTTCCCTAATTTGTCCTCCTTCCCATGTCATGAAAAAAGCAGAAAATTTTGTTTGATATTTGGTTTGAAAAGAATTTTCAATATTACAAAATTAATATTTTTCACGTTGGAAATTAATTAATTAATTACCATGTGAGAGGATCGATCTTGTGTTCCAAAAGCAAGCATATATTATAGCATAATATTCAAATTCATTTCATTTGATAAAGCTCAGCTGTAAAATATTTATATTTTTGTTTTGTGGCAAAACAATTACTTCAAATTAAAATTAAGATCAAACCAAAGATTTCACGTTAAAGGAAATATAAACTCTTTCTAATCTATCATTGAAAGAAAACGAAAGCTTGAAAAGCTTTTAATTATGTTATATTATATAAATGGCAAATTGAAATACTAGATAAAAAACAAAAAAAATAAAAAAATAAAATGACGAAAATATCATGCGAGGATAATGCCCACGTTGTTCTCAACATCAACAGTACTAGGTAGGGCTTGTTATTTTTCTTGGAAACTTTCAGGGAAAGTTGGAAGAAAAGTTGTTATTGTCTATGACTTCGCATAATTTTAATTCATAGAAAGTGTGCAAGTGTTGTCATAATTTGTCTTTAACAAATTCAAAAAAACTACAAAGAGTTTATTCTAAACTAATTAAATGTTTTTATTTAATCTTTCAGTTAAAGTTAGTTCCTTATACATTTCATATTGTTGAACTTTGACTGAATATCGATCTTACATTTTATTTTTTTCTAAAATTTTAAAAATTAAATAAAAGGAGAATTTTATTTTTTTTCTCTTTTCTTTTCCTCAATTCTTTTAAATTGAAACACACTCTTCCTCAATCTAAACACATCCCTTTATTTAAATTTTTAAATTTAAAAAAAAATTAAAAATTTTTATGTTAACCTCCTTAATTTTAATTACTTATATGGATCAGCCTTTCTGCCTTTGTTTATCCTTGATGTAAACAAAGGCTGCAAGCTGCAGGTCACTATTTTCATTCATATTTTATTTCATATTAACTTTTTCTGTATTTCTGTTATCTTTAGATTTACTATTTTCACCTGAAAAATGAAAACAAATTCTTTGTGTTTCACATTTGCTGTTATTTTTAATTAATTGATTATTCTAAAATATATATTCAATAAATATTTATTTAATTTATTTTAAAACATATATTGTTCTTTTAGTATTTAAATAGTTTATCAAAATTAAATAGTTATTACATATATTAAATAGTTCTTCAAATAAAATAAATTAAATAGTTATTGAGGGGTGCACATCACATGGCATTTGTTTTAGCAATATAACGCGTAGTATTTGTGAACATAATTGGAATAAAGAAGTAATAAAAATGGTAAAATAGTAAAATTATGTAAATTCTTATATAGTATTTACCCTTTTTTTTGTTGATCTTGAACGTCTAAACGAGGGGAAAGAAATTACAACTAAATCTTTTTTTTATTATCTTTTTATTTCAATTTTTTTTATATTCTCTCCTTATTTTCAAACAGAGTCAAAGATGTGTTTAAGAATAAAGAAGAGAAGAAAAGAATTAAATAAAAAGAGAAAAGAAATAAATGAAAAGTTAAATAATATTTTTTTATTTTAATTCTCTAAAATTTAAAAAATCAGATAAGAGAAAGGTACTAAGGACTTGTTTGTAAAAAATTTTAAAAATTAATTTTTGTTTTTTTTTAAAAAAGAAGAAAATATGTTTGAATAACTGTTTTCGATAAAAAATAAAAAAAATAGAATATATATTTTGAAAATAAAATATAAAACAATTAAAAGAATTTTAGATCTTTTGTTATAATATTTTTGTGTGGAGCGTTTTTAGCAGCGGTTTTATCCGTTGCTAAAGTATATTTTAATATTATTGCAACGAATATTATTACTGATATAACTTTTATTTAAATAATCAATTTAAAAAAGTTATAGTGACAATAATATTTGTTGCAATAAAATTTAGCAACGAAAAAAACCCGCCGCTAAAACGCTAAAGAGGCTCCAAACCAAAAACGCCAAGCAGAAAAAACATTTTAAACTCTAATTTTTTAAAAGGTAGAAAAAACAAAAAATAAGTCTTTTATTAATAATAGTAAATAAAAATATAAAAATAAGAATAATATGAATTCTCATAATTAATTTTATTAAATAGTTTTAAAAAATAAAATAATGTTTAAACAGATTATAAATTTTTTTTCTTTTTTCTCCATTTTTTTCCTTTTAAATAGATCTTATGAGTATGCTTGAGAATGAGAAAGGGTAGAAAAAAAAATTTAATAATTTTTTTATTATTTAATTTTTAAAATTTTGGAGAATGGTGGAAAAGAAAAGGGAATAGAGGAGAATTTTAAAACATTCCCCTCTTTTTGTTTTTAATCATTTTTAATATTTTTTATTAATTTTAATTACCTTAAATTATAAAATTTTAAAATATTCAAAAATGGGAAGGAAATACCATCATTTTGACATTTTTCTTCCTCTTATTTTCTCTTTTTCTAATTCCTTTCATTCCCTTTTCCTATTATTCCCAAACACAAGGTATGTTTGGAATGAAGAGAATGAAGGGAAAAGGATGTGAAATTAGAAGCGTTCCCCTTGTCTGGGATTTTAAATTTTGAAGGGGAACAAAATTAAAGAGCAATAACCCTCTTTAATTAGAATCTCCCATCATTAATTTTAATTATTCTAAATTAAAAAATTTTTTAAAAATTCTAAATAAAAATAAGAAAAACTAACATTTAACATTTTTTTCTCTCCCCTTCTTTTTTCCTTTAATTTCTTCTCTAGTTCTTTTTCTTTTATTTTTTCAAAATCTCTCAATTTGTGCTAATTAACATTAATGAAGAATTAAGGTTAAAAAAGATTAATATAAATTTTTTATATTTTTTCTCCCAAAATTTTAAGATGCAAATAACAAGAATGTTATATTATTATCTTCCCTTTCGTTTTCTTCTCTTCCATTTTTACCTTCACGAAAACAGTTCAAATTTGTTACTTGCATTTGTATCTCCCAAATAAACCCTTGGGTTCAAATTTGTGACCTATAAGAGTGTTCTTTTGATTATCTATTTATCTCTTGCTTCAAATCCCCTGCCGCCAATTCCAACACCTAAATCCCTGTATTTAATTTGTGTCAATAATTTTCTTATATGAAATATCTATACATAGTCATCTTTATTATTTAAGATTTGTGAATAATTAGAACTCTGTAATTTAAAATGTTTGAAAGAATATGATTTCTTATAATTAAAAATAAAAAAGAAAGAATATGATTACTATTAAAACTATAAATATATCTCATATTGCTCCTGAACTAATTAAATATAAAAGTAGCCCCAAATTTTAGGCAGCTTTGTTTATGTCTCTATTAATTTCAATATCATTTAATATGATATTTTAAGAGTATATTATAGATTTAATCATAATTAAAAGATATACTTTGTTTTAATTTAATTTATAGAAGATAAAAATAATGAATTTAGTCGGTATCAATAATGTTATGTTAATAGAACTACTTACATGGTACTTTGGTAGTCTAATTGAACTAGTTGTGAAATGATTCGCTACAACCTCAAAACATAAGAAGGAGATAATTCATGAAGATGAGATGTTTAGGCATGAGGCAAACTAACTACATGTTTTATTAATGCTACTTAATTTTATTTTTAAATTAATTAGACATTATATTTGATATTTGACTACCAGTTCATCAATCGTTAGGAATAGATCAAACTTTCTGTCAACATAACATCTAAATAATTAACATAAAAATTAAATTGTTTAAAGAATATTTTATAGAAGACAAAATTAATTATTCTAAGTTTTTAAGAACCAAAACAATACATATACTCGGATATATATATATGTAATTTAAGTCGTGAATATGAAATGATGTTTTTTTTTTTTTGGTTTTCTTCAAATTTGTCAAACAACAAAAACATTTGCTATAAATTCCAAGTAATCATCCCTATTTAGTTCAACCACATGATATAATTCTGAATATGACTTTTGGAATGTTATTTGGTATACTACTCATGTGTCGTGCCTCAACTTCCAAGGTTATTTAGTCCTGAACCGTGCTACTTTAACAGACGTACTCTTAAAATATTCAATATTCATGAATCACAAGTTACATATAGTTATATGCTTTTAAATGCCTCAAATGTTAATTAAAACATTGATGTTATGGTAAAGTAGTGCGTAATATTAGTCAAATTATAATATTCCATTTATCCAAAGGCAAACAAAATAATGATAACTTTTTATTTTTGTAGACATCAAGTAATGTCTGAATCAATTTATTGTCTTCAGCCTAACCTTTTATATATATATATAAATATTTTCAGATCATTCTTACTATCTTCTCACACAAAAATCATGGAAGAATTCCAGCAAGTGGTGTAGTTGTTGTCTTAATTCAATCGTTTTTTTTATATTCAAAATCTCAATAATTTTTGTCAAACATAGGAATTTGATATTTGGGAATCACGTAAAGTCCATTTTTTTTTTTATTCACTGTAATATGAAGTTAAGAGTAAATAATTGTTATATTTGTCAATAAAAAATACATTGATATAATCAATTATAATATTGTCAAAAGATATTTTGGACTTAATAAAATCGTATGTAATTGAGATGTGCTAGTTTCCAGTAGTGATTATGTTCTGGATGCGAATTATAAGGTTTTATTTGGGGTGGAGAAAAGTATATATACCTCAGCTTGAGCGTAGTATAGTTCTTTTATTTATTAAGGAGAGTTTTCATAATGAGTAGGGAGTGATTCAGTCCAATCTAAATAAATCTTTATCAAAATTGTAGGTTTGCTTGTTTAACCTAAGAATTGAATAGATTTAGATTCTTTGTAATTAAAAAATTGTATACTTTTTTGTATTAAAAAATAAAAAAAAATTTGATCAGAGTAATTCTCTTATATTTTTTTATCATTCTCTTATTATAAAGAATAAATCCAAAATCAAATTGAATGGGTTGGATTTTTAAAAATTAGTCTGCTTGCCAAATTAATGAATTTAGACAAGTTAACAATCACTTTTGTAATATCGTAAAATAATATATTTTATAATATAAAATATAAAATAAAATATGTGATATTAAGTTATTGAAAGAAAAAAATAAAAATTATAAAAGATGAGTGAATTAAATAACTTTATATTATTTAATTTATTATTTTAAAATTATAATAATAATTATTTTAAATTATATATTTTAAAAATTAAAAAAATATGTACATTTATGTATTCGAAGACAAATAATAAAAATGAATAATAAACAAAAATAAATAAAGTACTATAAAATTTTATTTAATAAAGTACTATAAATCTTATATGAAATAAAAATGTTTGTTATAGTGATATTTTTATATTTAATACTAACTAAATTTCTTAGGTAATGTTACATTATTATTTTAATGTTCCACAAACGATCAGAACACAAAGTCACAAATTAAGAACTGACAAAAAAAAATCTAAGTGAATCCCAAGGCCTAACTAATTTCCAGTTCTTTTTCTTCTTAACAAATTAATGTATAAATTAAAGACTTGACTAGGGAAAAAAAAAAAAAAAGGAGATTGCAGCACCATCTAACATTTAGGTTAAAATTTAAGAGTTTCCATACATATTTAATTTGGAATAGTTACAAATCTATCAGTAAGTGTAATTATGAAAGGCCAAAAATTGACTATAAATTAAAATTAAAAGAGATTATTTGAAAAAAATAAATTTTTGTTTTAAATTCAAATGCAAACATTGGAAAAATGATTGCGTTTTATTAAAATTGTTTTTTAAGTTGATTAAATATATTTAATAACCATATCATCAATCAGATTTATCAATGAACTATTTATGAAATTAATATAAAAATTAAATTATTTAAATTAATAATTTTAATCTTTTAAAATATAAATTAAGATAATATATATATTTTAAAAAATAAAATAATAATTTACAGTACTAATTATTATTCGTAGGTAAAGTCAAAGACTAGCAAGATGTCACAAGAAATTATTCTTTGCCTGCTGTCTAAGTTATCCATCTCCTTATTATCTGTCCATAGTCGTTAGTAACAGACATATAAACATAAGAAATCACTTGATAAACAAAATTTATCACGAGAGATTCATATTAAAGTAATCATTTCAAATTAAGTAATTAAATTACTATAAAGAAAATAGTTGTTTCTGTTCTAAATCCATGTGGCCTAACTAATTGTTCAATCAAAAGCAAACAACTAAATGAACTTTTAACAAATTCCAATGTTAGCTAAAAAACATATTATTATTATTTTTTCTTAAAAGGTGGCTTTCTTCTTGAACTTGAACTTAATTAAAATATACCTAAAATTTATAAATTAATGTGTTTTATTTTACAATTTATAGATTACCAAAACACATTGTTTATATTTTTTTATAAATAAAATCAAATTCATTATTTGACTGTTAGTTAAGATTTATTAATATTATTATCAATTAATTTTTTTATCAATTTTATTAGTTAAATGACTAAATTGATTAAAAATTAATTTTTAAAAAATTAAATTAAGATATTTTGTGATATCTTTTAAGAATTAAATTAAGGGTACATGTATGTTTCAAAAATTAAATCATTAATTTACTAAAAAGTTAACAATGAAAAAACATAATTATTAAGAAATCAAACTCTTCGTACATGTATCATTATCCATGTATAAAATGAGTTGGAAAAACATTATCATTTTTTTTTTTTTGGGACAACGTTTGAATAAATGGAAAAACTTTGATGGTCGTACATGCAAGAGTTCAAATACAAATTTTCCATAAACTTGGCAATAGCAGATGATGAATCAGTGCTGCCCATATATGCAACTTTACTGAACGCATGTTCACATGCTGGTAATCAAGAAAAGCATACTATTTCCTACAGAAAAGATCCATTAACGCCTCTCAAATGATTAGAACAAAGTCAATCCGCAGCTATGGTTTAAATAATTTTTTTAACCTTGTATCGCTGGGTCCAAAATGAACACTCCTCCATCCTTCACACACACACACACACTCTCACTCTGCATAAATACCAATCACATCTTCTACCTCTTGATCATATCATGTGCTTGCTAGTTGTTACCTTCAATTACTATCACCAATGGCTAATAACGTCTTTAGGAGCACTGGTTCAGTCCTCGGGGTCATGGACGACATGGCAAGAAGACCCATTAATAGAATACCTCAAAAATATATTCGCCCTGATCGTGAACCTTTACTTCAATCCTACCAAACCACTCCTCTCCCAACTATTCCTATAGTTGATTTGCAAAGCTTTTTGGTTTCTGGAAATGCCAGAGACACTCAATTCCAGAATTTGTACTCAACATGCAAAGACTGGGGTTTCTTTCAGGTTTCTTAATTTCATTACTTAAAGACACACACACACACACACACACACATATATATAAACTCTAGATTTGTGTCTTTTATGTTTATACATATATATATTTGTTGGTTGTATGCAGGTGGTGAACCATGGAGTGAGCACTGAGCTGCTTGAGAAACTGAAAACTGAGATTGAGAATTTCTTCCAGCTTCCAACTGAAGAGAAGAAGAAATACCAAATCAGACCAGGAGATGTTCAAGGCTATGGAACTGTGATCAGATGTAAAGATCAAAAGCTGGATTGGGGTGACAGATTCTACGCAGTGATCAACCCCGTTAGTCGAAGAAAGCCATATCTATTCCCAGAGTTACCTCCATCACTCAGGTACGTACGTATACTTGTAGTATCAATATCAGATAGATAAGACATAACAGTTTATGTATTTATATCATGTATGGATATTCAGGGATACCCTAGAGACATACTTCACCCAAGTGAGGAAACTTGCTATGGAGCTTCTTGGACTTCTAGGGAAAGCCATAAAGATGGAGATGAAGGACGTGGAGGAGCTGTTTGAGGATGGAATGCAATCAGTAAGGATGACATACTATCCTCCATGCCCAGAGCCAGAGTTAGTTGTAGGACTCACACCACACTCAGATGCCACGGGAATAACAATACTACACCAAGTGAATGGAGTGGAAGGTCTTGAGATAAAGAAAGATGGGGTTTGGATACCAGTGAGCTTTCTACCAGATGCCTTTGTAGTTAATGTTGGGGACATTATGGAGGTAATTAATTTGTAACTTGCCTTTAATTAATTTCCCACTTTTTTCTTTTAAATTAATTATAATGAATTAAAAGCACGTGTTGTATTAATTGAATTTAGTCCAAACCTTGATCCTAGGCTTAGGTTGTCAGTTTTTTTTATTTTTCTAGTGTGTTGAATCTAACATCAATCTTTTGAAATCTTGGTAATCATGTCTTTTCCATTGGAATGCGTAGATAATGCATAGTCCATCATATCCACTTCATCATCATTACTATTATATATGACCTTTTCTATTCTTTTGATAATATAATAGATAAAACTATATTTTTTATCAAAGAAAGTTGATATCAGTATCGATTTCATATTTTTATAATTTTTTTTATGATTTAGTAGCTAAGAGTAAAATTTTATTTTAATTTTGTATAATATTTAATTTGAAAAATATAAATTTTATTTTCGTATTTCTAAAAGAGTGGAGTAGAAAAAAAATTCATACTTTTTAGTACTAAAATATAATGCAAAAACTCTTAAAAATATTAACTCATAATCATTCCAATTTTGAATGTGAACCACTACAGAGTTTTTGTAATGTAGAACCAATATATACAGTACAAAGAAAACAAAGTTTTTGGAGTTGGAAGTGGAGAAAAGAACAAGATAGGAGCTAAATCCACGTATATCAAAACCTTAAAACAAAGTTAGTTTGAGAAAAGTGCCACTTAAATTTATAAAAAAACAAACAATTCAATATTCATCATTGATACTTAATATAATCATTAAATGAATTAATATCTCAAATGATCTAAAGTTGATGTATGTTCTTAGTGCAATAAACTAATCTTCTCAAGTCATGAAACCTCTTGTATAATAGAAAAAGAAATCTTAAATACATCATCACCATCCTTATCTAAACATATGATGTCTAATTAGGATTTTGGGTGAGTCTGCAGATTATAAGCAATGGAGCCTACAATAGCATAGAGCACAGGGCAGCAGTGAACAAAGAAAAAGAGAGAATCTCCATAGCCATGTTTTTCAACCCTAAGTTTGAGGCAGAGATTGGGCCTGTGAGAAGATTGATAAGTCCTGAAAATCCTCCTGTGTTCAAAAGGATGCTCATGGAAGATTACTTCAAAGACTTTTTCTCTCAAAACCTCAATGGCAAATCTCACTTGGAAAAAATGAGGATCAAAAGTGAAGAAGGAAACAGTTCTCCTTGTTTTTAGGCTAAAAGTTTAGCTTTAAATCAAATCATGTGCCACTTTATATATATTTATGTTTTATATGTATTTAGTGGGCCTTTTCTGGTAAAGGATGATAACCTCTGCCAATTGATGTCATGGGATGAATCTATATGTGTATGCAATATTGTAATCCCTTCATTGATTTTTATTATAATGGAATCAACCTCTACATTTGAGCAATTTTTACAATTGTATCTTATATTTATATGACCTACCTATAATTTACTTAATATAATCCTAATCATTGTGTATGCGCGCTTACTTGCACACTTGTTATTATAAGTCATATTGGATAATCAAATGTTTTTTTTTATAAATATTTTTTATTAGAGATAATTCTTTTTAAGATAATATTAAATATTAAATTCAGATATTTTTTTCAATAAAATTTAAACCTTAATTTTTTATATTATAAAAGACTAAGTCATTCTACTATATTCAACTTTGAAGGTTAATAAAAGCATATTTTTCAAACTTTTAAACAACTTGTCAAACTTTCTATCCCTGTTAATCAACAAGCATGCCACTCGAAAAAACAGTACACCTCATTAAATACGGACACCTGTAACCATAATAATAACATTAACAATATGCTTGTTAATTAACACTACTCACATGTGATAAGAAGATCAATATGTCAATGTTAAAATCATCATAAAATTGAAATTGGGGCGCAATATGCTACACAGTCTTTGCACTTATAAAAACTTGAATTAAGATTTAACAACCACGTCGTCATGGAATCAAGTTTAAAATTTACAAATATACCATTAAGAATACACCCAACATTACATTTTTTTCTTAACTAATGTAATTTATTATTCGATTATTAACCAAATATTAAAAGAAAAATTAGTTTCCAAAGTATTGACGATACGCACCAAAACCCAATCCTGAATCCAGTATTTTGTTGTCACGTTGCCCAAGGATATGCTTATCCATAATCGCACAAGATAGAAGGTACAAACAAGAAACATGATGCAAAGAAGACGAAGTCATTCATCAAAAACGTCAGTTGTCCTTCCCTTACTTCAGACCTCTCTTAATCAGACAATATCTGCTTCAAGATATACTTTGTCTCACTCTAAAAATAAATAAAACAAACTACTATTAAAAAAGTCCTACTTAAAAATATCGCATATTTATATCATGGATATTTCTTCATAATTAGTTTAATATATACATGTTTTATGGACCCTTTACCAAATTAACTTTTACCCTGCATGTAATTGAGACACAAACTCAGTCTATTAGAAGTTAACCTACGGAAGAAACTTCCCAAATCCCAACCCAGGAAACCTGGTGCAAGGTGGAAGTATCAATGAGGTTGCTCTGAGCAGCATAGTGTTTGAAGATCAAAGATAAACAAGACACTTTGCATGAGGTATATAGCATGTCTGTTCCTACAATATGAATCCTAATAAATCTCGGTTCCTACATGAAATTCTGATCATCACACAGGAAAAACATATATACAGGTCGATACAAGGAACACAAACAAAACCCACAACATACATGGTCAGTAATGCTATAAGATCTCCACTGTTTACCCTATCTCAGACGGCAAGACAAGCTACAAAGTAGTTTCCAACTGTCCCTACGAGTATCAACACTTCCCAGAAGCTTGATGATGTTCTTCCAAGCATAAACATTGATATTTGTATCCTCAAATGTCAGTTATCACTGTCCAGATTTATCTCAGCTTATTACAAGCACATAATAGTGTACAATCCTTCTCATATTCACAAAGTTCACGCTAGGCACAGCCAAGATAGTAGGCAGTCCCTGAACGACAAAATATATATATATATATCAATATTAAATATCAAGTCTATCAGTGGACATATGGCTTCATATTCTTAAGGATTTCAGCAAAAACCAAGTTAAGCAAGCCACAATTATAGTTTGATTAAACAAATCATCTCAGAACAAGCAAATATAAGGTGCAAATAATGGAAATTCAAGCCTGAATGAAATACCTTTTCTGTATTCTTAATTTAACCCTGGGGAGGGGATCCAGGCTCTGAACCACAAAGAGAAGCATAAGACATTGTATCTTCTTTAGATATGGCTACAAAGTTCAGAGGTGCAGTAGACAATCTTCTCATCTCAAAATATCCATTTTGGCGCCCAGAGTATGAACGTGGTGTAAGAAGTTCAGATGTTCCACCACCTACTGAGTTACGGCGAGGTGTAGGAGGCATAGATCCATTGCCATTAGCACGATACCCATTTGTCTTCCGAAAGCTGTTACTTTTTCTTGGACTAGGTTTAGACCCATAAAGGGCTTCCTTCTGATTCATAAGTAGATCTTGCAGCTTCTTTTGGTCCTGTGAGATTTAAGAACATACACCACGAATCCATTATACTGAGAAAACATGCATTGTTTAAAAGAACAGAATTTATCAGAGAAATAGATGATATCCCATTTATCTATGATGGTATTCATGAAATATGCAAGTCGATCAATCAATGTAAATTATACTCTGACTGATCACTATGTTCAGAGACCAGTTAGTGGATGAACAATCGTTCATGTCAAGTGTGGATAAATCAGTAATTTACCCTGGATCTTCTCTTCTCTTCTTCTTTCTGTCGTCTGGTCATCTTGTAATCCTCCAGTATAGACACCAAACGCACCTACAAATATTGTTGACATTCAAGTTCTTCAAATTAAAAGAAGTCCACATGTAAAATAACCAGAGATATTTACACCACTTCAGAACTCACCCCATCATATAAAAAATGTGTCTTCTTTTCATCTTCCCAGGCTAGTGTTCTACAGATTAGATTGTCAACCATTGCTGTAAACAGATTAACTGTCATTACTTATCATAGCTCCACATAATATCGTCAACAACAAAAATACTGATGAAAGTATACCTGGTATTTTGCTTACGGTCACTCTTGCTCGTTCTGCACGTTTAAGATTAATGTGAGCACCTCGTCCAGCATTATACCGATTATCATCCTGAAATTCAGTGATATCCTTCAGAGAACAAGCTAGATGATCTAACAGTAGCTTAGATTCATAAATTGGATCCAATTCAATAATATTTATTTGAGCGGCAATACTTAAACTGTATGACAATAAGAATAATAATAAAGTTTGTGCAGAGAACACAAACATAGAAGAAAGAAAGCAAAACCCTGGTTGTCTAAATCCCACCAGTATACTCATAAGTTAAACAAAATAAATTTGGCGTACTTGATTATAGTCTTCAAGCCAATTCTCCTCTTCACAGGCAGAAAGCCACTTATCTATCCTATCTGTTACTTCTTTTCTGCTCAAAGCTTCATCTTTTACCTTTGTAATCTGTGCTTCAATATTTGCTAATAGTTCAGAAGGATCAACTAGGCCTGTACACAAACAACAACGTTCATAAATGTCTACTCTTTTTCAAATAAATCTTAATAAACAGATTATACTAAGTAAGAAAGGTAGGTAAATAATCATGGTAGGAACAGTAAACAGACCAGAATCTATTAATGCACTAGATTTTTCAGCGGCAGTGCTTGTATCAGGTTGAATATGAGTCAATCTACATAACTCCTCTAACTCTGACCTCCTCTTCAAAACAAGTTCCTTCATTCGGCTTGCTTTCAGCTTCGCTAGCCTGTCCACTTCAGCCGATGCCTGCAAAAAGGCATCTCTATCAGTTATATGGAGAGAGAAAAGAATGAAAGAGAAAAAAGGGGATAAAAAAGAGAGAAACTAACCTTTTCTATAGTTTCTGATGAAAGGGCACCTCGATCAGTGATTTCTGATTCCGAAGACCCAAGAATGGAAGTAATACTTGAAAAACCATTCCTCTCTTCTTTTGATGAGTCCATCAAATTCCAAAGTTCAAATAGTTTAGCAACAATATCCTTCAGCTGCGTTTTCAAAGATTTATACTTCAAATGTCAAAGATAAAGGAGAAAAGGAAAAAATAAAAAAAGGGTAAAATAATAGAAAGAATTGAGAAAACAATTAAAGAATGGTGCATATACATTACCTTCTGGATTCGAGCTTTCCTTTCAGTTTTCAACTTGAGAATGGTACACTCCAGACCTTCCAATGTGCTATCACTAATATTAGTTGATTGTTCCGCATCTGTCCCATGCAAGCTTGGATGAACATCACCTACTGTCTGCCCAAAATCTAATCCAAGCACACCACATAGAGAATGCACCTCATTCACATTTTGCAAGACCTTATTAAGGCGGTCAGACTGCAGAGAACAAGTATAGGAAATGAATAAATGAGTTAAAAGTGGACAACATAGTAATTGATATGAGGCCAGATCTTTAAGCATGCAAACCCTTCCACCAACTTAAAAGGAAAAAAGTTATTATGTATTCTTTTCAATTAGCATTATGTCCTATGGTTGCTCTGCAAATCAAAGAATGTCAAATAACATGACACACCCCTAATAAGAAAGTTCATCTGCATAGGTAAAATTGGGGAGCGTGTGCATTATGATGACAAGAATATTTATCAGAAGTGACTGCACAGTGCAAACCATCATCTTTGAATTATAAACGCAATCTCAACTCAAGGAGTTTCAATGGCCATACCTTCTCCTTTTGAAGAGTGCGAAGATGTGTTTGAAAGTCATTAAGTCTTCTAAGTGACAAGTCCTGATCCTCCAGAACTAATGTGCTGATTCCAGGATGGTATCCCGAAATTTCTCCACTTATCTTTTCTACTTGAGCCTTTATATCAGCAAATTGCTTCAATCTTTCCTCTTTCTTCATCTTTAAATCTTCAACCAATGGTGTGACTGATGCAAGTTTATCCTTCAAGGATGAAGATCTCTTCTCCATCTTAATCTACAGATTTCATAAGATGGCCAGATAAGGAAGTCAGATCATACAAGCACCTCTTTTACCCTCTTAAGTGTTAAAGAAAACTAATAACTATAGTGATATCTTATATTATATAAGACACATCTTGATAATGTTTATTTTAAATTACCCTAGAATTAACAGAGGATGAAACATTGAAACATAGCCAAGCATTGCGATTACCACTGGCTTGACTTTACTTTCACATAGAAAAGGCCAAATAGAGGATGAAGTTTACAGTAGATCAACAGCTAACATAAAACATAGCCCAGCATTGTGATACAATTAAAATACAATGAGGTGTAATCTCAACCATCTTTCTTAAACGTCATGGAATTTGGAATACATGCATAGTCAAGCATTATAAAACAATTGACAGACAAAGCAGAATTCTACTCTATACCTTCCTTCTGCTTTTTTTTTTTTCTTTCGTTTCTCCTCAGATGTTGAAAGGAACAAGGTATAAGAAATGCATATAGCAACAGGGATCAATTTGTTCAACTTAGATGGATTGGAATACATGAAAGCGATTGCATGCCTAAATTCATTAATATGCTTGATGCATACTTTGTAACTGCAGTAAAAGATGCTACTTTATTTCTTCAAATCTTTTCTCCAGAACCCACAATTCAGGAAATTTTACACTATATAGATCCATCTTTTGAAGAACACCATTCATCTTGTATCTTTTATCTTCCTTCTAGACATATACTTTTTGACATTCAGACAACCAATTACTAAAAATGCCAGACATGATGTTGATCTTTGACTAATGGATAGCTGTATGTCATTCCCATAAGTGATCATTTTTTACCGGTGAATGAATATTAAGTTCCCCCAGAGCAGCCATTAGTGTTGCAAGCTCTGCTTCCTTGGCGGCAACAGTCTGATGAAGGCGTGCTTTGGTGTTGGCAGCCTCATCAACCTTTCTCCTGTAAACTTCTAAGCATTCTCTCTCAAGCTCCAACAACATGCGATCTCTGTCCACTTCAGTCTCACCAATATCGTTCCATATTTGCTGCACATATAATGCACCCAATCAACCCGAAGAAGAGGACAAGTAAAAAGAAAGAACTGAACAAAGGGAAAAAGAATAGGAGAGAAAATGAAAACATCAAAGAATTAAGACTTTAAAATATACAATATATTAATTTCTTTCAATCTCTTATTCTGTCATTTTCAGCTAAACACAAGCATAAATGTTTGACCAATCCCAAAAACCTGACTAGCTATTCATTCCATGAACCGCTTATTACATTTAGTAAAAAATGATAAGAAAAAGCCAAACAGAGCCCTTCAAAGTTAAAACCTCAGTTTCAACTGCAATAAAAATACTTCTAGTGATCGTCTAAAGAAGAGGATCAACACACACACACAGAGACATCGAATGGAAAAACGATAACATCTTTTAAGAGGCGAACTGCAAAGGAAGAAGAAAGTAAATTGTGAATTAAGACGAAAACCCAATCTGGTAAATTACAAAATTGAAATTAACCCAATAGCACAAAATCAACCCGTTTGAATTATTCAATATTTAACATCAGAAACCATTAATGATCAAGACAAATTTAAAAGCAAGCGGATAGAAAAGCTTTTTTTTTTTTTTTGGTTATCTCACATGAAGAAAGACAGCCCTTTTCCCCCCATATTAAAATAACCTGCGGCGGCCCTAATGTATAGCTCCATTATAGGAAATTAGGCTTTATTTTGGACAAAAAGTTAAACGGAGGAGAAATAGACATCATTGGGGAGAGAGTTGACACAAAGGAGTAAAAGAATCGGTATCATAAACAAATAATTAGAAGCAAATTCTTCATCGAGAAGAAACATAACAAAACCCCATATCTTTTTGTTAACCAAAAACCAGCATTTTAGAACACCTGGAGTTCTCTGAGCAAAACGTGAAGTCAGAGAGGTGAAATGATAGAAGAAAAAGGAAAAGAGAGAGACCTCGAGTTCTCTAAGCAAAGCAGTGCAGGTAGTGCTGCAACGGAGACCGGTGGTAGGCCTCCCAATCGCCAGCATTATTCAGAAATCTCAGCTTCTCTTTCAGTCTATTCACGTAGAGCTAAATATAAAGGCAGGCCTCTGGGTAGTACTGCCAAAGAAGAAAACGCAAGACTGAACCACAAGTTCCCAGAAACAGAGGCTAATAAGGGAAGGAGGAACGAAAGAGCCTACAGAAACCCAAAGAAAAAGGAAGAAACTCAGGAGGTAGTTTAGGTCAAAGAGAGACCAAAAGACCAAGAGACATTTGGTGTCTCCATTGCTTCAAACAAGCTCAGCTTACCCAGATCTAACCTCAAACAAACTCTCTCTCTCTCTTAAAATTCTTTTAACAAAAAAAAAGTCCGAAAAGATATAACAGGATCTGTAAAGAGAGGAAGGAAGAGAAATTTTGGGGTAAAGTTTTTCAGGAGGAGAAAATGATTGCCATGATTATTGTCATTGATAGATTATGCCAGTAAGAAAAAGGAAATGCTTAAGCAAAGCCAAGAGGCATAGAAGAAGGATAATGCTTTTTTAGGGTTTGGTGGTTAGACTAGAATGCGCCAACGCAGCAAGTAAAGAGAGCGTTGTTCTGGGAACTGTTGGATCTGCGCACATTAGCCAATTATTTGGAGCGGGTATTTTTATTTTCGCTCACCTTCTGTAATGGAAGTGTGAGAAAATTTGCAGAAGATACGAGGGGAACAAACGTTATCCATACTTTCAGTACGGAGCGTGGCTTTCACTGCTCGGTAAAAGTAGGATAGTGGCGCGTCACTCAATAGAAGCGCGTGGAAAAGTAGGATAGTTGATTTGGATGTTGCAGTGACTCAAGTAGCTGTATTGATGTGGAAGTGTTTGTAAAAATGACAATGAAAGAAAAAAATTGCTGGATTGGGTGTGAACTGTGAAGTGTAGTGTGAAACTTTTTAGTGAAATCAATCTTTGTGTTATGTGTAGTGTAGTTTAGTATAAATAACACCTTTCTAATTTTCTCACCGTGTGTAACTGTAACAACAAATAAAAGGTTTAAAAGTGGTTCTTTCTACTTTTTAATTAGTGAAAAAAGTATAATAGTGCTTTTTCATTTTACTTTTCTTTTGAAGTGGAGTCATAAGTAAAACTATAACTATTTTTTTAATCAGTATTTTTGAGTACTAGTTAAGACTTCTTTTGATTTATTAAAAAAATATTTCATGATTTCAAATTTATGAAAAGTTAAAAAATAATAATAATTTTTAATATTTAAAAATTTTATCAACTAATCAAATAAATCTTAATTAATGTCTTAAAGTACTGATTAGTACAACTTAAAATATAACTAAGAGTTATATATCAGAGTTTAGGATATGTGTGATTTTGTTTTGAAAAATAATTTTTTATTTTTTAAAATTATAAAATTGTTTGAATGTGTTATTTTTAACTAAAAACCAAAATTATAATAACTATTTTGAGACAAAAATAATAAATATTTTAATTAGAGACATATAAATAAATACATGAAAAAAAATTACAACACGATATTCTCAAAAGTAATTTCAAAAGATTATTTTAAAGAATAAAAAACAAGAATAAAATCAAAAATACATTAAATTATTTGTAAATATAGTTTTTATTTTTAAAATTTTTGACACTTCTTAACAATTGCCTTATTAGAAATTAATAATTAGTGTTTACAGTTTTTTTAGAAGGTTTCCAACAATAATATTATTCCAGGAGGTACACCTTTTTTGAGTGTAATATGTGATTGAGGACGTTATATATATTTTAAATTTTAGGTTTTTTCTGATTCATAAAAAATATATATAATTCCATCAAATCAAAAATTGATTATTAATTCACGTGGACATCAGTTCAAAAACCATTAATTTAGTATTTTAATTATAATATCTAGAACAAGAAAAAAAAAACACTTATAGATAGGAAACATAAAATATAAGTGTTATAGGATTGATACTAAAATTGTTTCTGACAATATTGATAGAGATAAAAATATCCTAAACATACTATTCAGAATCTAGCTAGTAGTATTTTGTCATCAGATTTTTTTAATAAAATAAAAATAAATTTATGTCTTCAGTTTTTTTATCTCTAATATGATTGGTTTTTTAAAAATATATATATATTTATTTTAATTGAATAACCTAATAAAAAAATATAAAAAAATTACATATAAATTTAGTCCTATATTTTTACTACTATTTTTCTTATAAAATTTTTAAAAAATGATATAACATGTTAACTTTTATTATTTAATTTTACCTTTAAGTGCAAAGTACATTCTAAAAGGCAGAAGAGAAAATAAAATTTAAAGTAATAGTTTAACTCTATATATATATATATATATATTATATATAAATATCCTCATCATAGGTCAATTTAGAGGTACTAAAGAAGAGTTTTCAAGGGTAAAAGAACTTTCAATTTGGTTAAGTGTCAATTTTGTGGAATAAAAGTTGTGGTCACGCTTATATTTCATGCAACTTGGGAAACAAAGTGAACAACACCAAAAATAAATTCGAACTATACAATTAAGTACAATTTCAACTATCTCTACTTCATTTATTGTGTTTTTATTTGTTATTGTGACCTTCTCATGTAAAAGCATCACCTTGGTAAAATACAGACTGATTAAAAATTATTCTTAAAATAATTTTCTATTCTTAAAAATAAGAAAAAATAATATTTCAATTTTTATTTTAACTAAAAATAAATAAAATATATGTTTTAAGAACAAAAAATATATAGAACAACTAAAAGGTGTTTCTAATTCCTTTTTTTAAGCAAATAAAATATAAAAAATAATTATGTTTAGAAAATTGTACAATATATATATTTTTCATTTAGAAAATTCAATTGAACTTTTTGATCCCTCTACATTTCATGTTTAAATTTTTATTTAACCTATTTATCAAAAGAATTATAATTAAGTATTTTTTCTAAAAAAAAGTGCACATATTATTAGGTCTACCCAAGTGTGGAAGCCTCTGTATTATTTATCGTCAGAGTAGACTTTTTTTTTTTGCCTTTTCTTAAATATATCATGGAATTGACAGGTGCTCCATCAAATAAACCATCTAACTAATTAATAAATCTCTTGGAGATGAAAATTTGCTTCCTTTAATTTTTTCAATACCTATACTCAACTTCCAACCTATAATTGTATAGATAAGCTCAATATTATTAATTCAGAATTTTGATCATATATACACACACACATTAATTACCTTTGCTAGCTTATATATTTTATTTTACATTTCAAGCCTAAAATTAAATGCTCAAGAGGAAGATGATGGGAAATTTTTTTCAAGTTTCTTTCTGTTAATATTTATTTAATCAACTTGATACCTTCAAGTGAATGAATAATCTCCAATATTCTTCAGTTTCTTTATAAATATTTAATTGTCAATTTCATTACATGACAAATTTCTAGTGATTTTTAGTCATGTGTGTGTGTGTGTATATATATATATATATATATAGTATCTTCAATAAATTGTGTTAGGAGGTGTAACTTTTGTAAAGTTGAGATATCATAATTGGCAAAGACATCCCACCAATAAATGTAGCTCAGCTCAAAGTTTGCGGTGAAGAGATGAGTTATGGTTTAATTTTTATGATTCAAAAATATATAGATAGTAATTTATGAATTTTCTTGCAAAATAAAGATACAATATTTATATATTGAAATATACATAAATTTACTTGGATATATATCTTTCTTTTAAATCATATTATTGTCAATTCAAAATTGAAATCATATAACCTTTAGAGTGCTTTCTTCCGCACCAAATCAAGTTTACAAAGTATGAACAATGAAAAGTAAAAAACAAAAAAAAATCTCACTTTTTCTTTTTGTAATATTTTAAATTTTATCATATTTTATTAACAGTCAGTTAGTTAAAATGATAGATATTTTATTTTTTTTAAAAAAAGATCTCATATTCAAATCTTTTATATAAAAAAAATTTTTATTAAAAGAATTTTATCGTTGTTATGAGACTTTAATTAATTTAAATTAGATTAATCAAAATATAATTAATTTTTAAAAAAATATCTACCATCAATTTTAGACTTCTTCATTATTAATTAAGTGAGAATATTCTCCAATATTTATTGTAAGTGGGGTGGGAACAACTTTAGTAGAACTCCCATGCTGGTTCCTATAAAAGGAGCTTTAATTTTGGGTCCTCAACAATAATAAAAAGTTAACCAATATCTAATATTCCATACTTTTTATCAACCTATGCCATCAATTTTTACCCTATCAACCTTAAAAATTAGGTGTAGCACTGTTCTACATAGAGATGAAAAGACCACACGACAGTATGGAAGACGACAATTATTGGCAATGTGTTTCATTTGCATATATAGTTTGAAAATTGCTTTTTGCTCATCAATGAAGAAAATAATATTATGGCCTTAACTACTATTAAATGTAATCCACTTTTGGCTCAATATCATGATCTTTAACGACCCTAGTAAAATATAGGATAAATGAGGGGAAAACTATGTATTTAAAAATGGGGGAGATTAATTTCTAGATTATCATATATGGGTATATAGCTAAATTGATTTTTGTGATATATATATATTTAATGTGAAATTTTGGATTCAAGTTCTACATATAATTTTTTTTTATAATATCTTATTCAGTTTGAGACTTATTTATTAAAATTCAATGAATTTTTAAATATTGGTCATTCGAACAAAAAAATTGTTTCTTTGTAATTTGGTGAGGACAAGATGATAAAATATAGTTTGGTTTGGGTCACAATAGTTATTACTACAAAATACTATAAATGAATTAATATGCACTTAGAAATATTTTGACAAAAATGGAGAATACTGTAAGTTGCTCCATATATATATATATATATATATATATATATATATATATATATATATGTTGCTACGCATGGAAGCATATAAGTTAGTTTTTAGAGTAAATTAAATGCATTAACATTTTATGAAATTTGGTTAAATTATACTTAATATTCTTTTAATTTAAAAAATTATATTAACCTCTTCTAATTTGTTATCTGTCAATAAAGATATTTTTTATATTTATTAAACTGTGCTTTATTTTTAATATATAACAATAAATATAATTAAATTGATACTAATTTTCAGCATAAAATTTTTTATTTATCAACAAAAATAGTTAAATAATTTTATTATTTTTAAATAAAAACATATATTATATAACACTAATTTTATTGATAAGAAAATAAATTACAAGTAAAATTTGTGGAATACTATATCAAAGTCTAAGTATATCAAGTATAAATTTTGAAATAAGAGAGATATTAAGTGTAACCAAACCATCTAATTAAGAAAAATTTGTATAAATTACTTTCTTCAATTAATTATGTACTTATCATGGGTAGACCAAGCGAAAGGAAAAATATTCGATATCTTTGAAAATTCAAAGCTACATATATATTTGTTGTCATGCTTTCTATAAATGGCTTTGATGAGCCTAACCATATTTGAAGAACTTAATTAACTCTCGTCAAATAACTAAATTATTCTTGCTACAAATGAAGCAATATAAAATTTGGAACAAAATTATATATGCGTAAAGTAATTATTATTATATAAAAAAAATAGAAACAACATCCTTAGAAGGAGAATGTGATCATTATTAACTTTTTCATATATTAAGTAGTTGCTCTAAATAATCTGTAAACAAAAAGAGGTATTCCTTATTAATGAATGAATTAAATAATTACTTCATAGCACCAAAAAAAAGACACAAGAAATTAAATAGCAAATAATTGATTCATTGAGTGGCCAATGAAGGGGCAACTTGACCTAATTGTTGTATATAAAGCATAGTTCACACGGAAATGGTTGACGTACATCTAACTAACATTAATATATCACTTATCTCTCAAAATGATGCAATTAATTATTGATTTGTTGGATTAGGTTTCACATCAATTATTATTGATTGTTCAATATAATAATGACAATATATATAATCATAATCAAATTATAATATAATTATCCTTCTTTTTTTATTTAATAATCTTTAATGAATTTATCTATATATATATAATTTTTTAATAATATCAATAAAAAAAATTTTGTTTGATATATTATTGAGCATTAAATATGATCTCTCTTAATAATATTTAAATTTAAATTTATTATGTTATAAGAGATTAATTTATTTTATTAAATACAATTGTCTTAATTCATGTATATATAGTACATGGCATAAGACAATAATGCATGGATGGTATATATATATATATATATATATATAGAGAGAGAGAGAGAGAGAGAGAGAGAGAGAGAGACAGAGAGAGAATGGTAAAAAGGTGCATATATAAGCTAGAGGTAGGAAGGCCAAAGTGATAAGAATGAAAGACAAAGACAAAGGAACTATAGCTGTCTTCCCAAAGTACGAGAGTGAGTGTGAATTATGTGTGATGGACCCCTCCTCATTCTCAATTCTCATCTTCTTTAATTTCTAATTGCACTAATCACAAAAAAGAAGATGCCATCTTTAATTAATTAATATCATTTAGCTATATATATATATATATATCTTAACTGATAAGTCATTAATAATGCGGTTTTGCCCCACTGAATTTCCGAATTTCTATTATATATATATATATATTTAATTTAAAGTATATAAAGAAAAACATGTAATCAATTGCAAGCATCTAGAATAGTAATAATATTTTAAAAGAAAATTTGTGATATATATATATTTTTACTGAATAGTCTAAGAACAAATTAAAACTAGAAAAATTAAAGGATAAGATAAGTGAAATCACAAACTTATATATAGTATAATAAGAAATTAAAGGAGATCAACGTATTATTAGAGGAGGGAGTCAAGCTTCAAAAAAGAAAGAGAAGAGACTTCGACTTGTGTTAAGTTCAAAAAGAGAACCAAAGTTACTAGACTAGATATATGGGGAAGTCTCCAAGTGATTCTGTGAGGATAACTCATGTTGACTAAGATTGTACTAGAACTATCAAAGTGGGTTAAATTCAACTCACTAGTTAGGTTGAATTTTTATTTTTTTTCCTGTATAACTCTAATACTAAAAAAAACCTAGCTTATTTAATCCATCTGTTATACAAATTATCTTGTGCAATGCAAAGGCTTGCCATTTATTTTATTTTTTAAAAAAATGCATTTTCTCTTTGAAATTATTGATAATGATACTTCAACTTATGCAATAAGATAAGACTCCAATGTTCTTGATTAAAAAATTTTAAAAACCTCTATTACTTGTTATTTGTTAAACTTTATTTAAAATTTTTATTTATTTGCATTTGTTGAATGAATTTGAGAATTTGTGTTAAATTTGTGATTATGAATTTATGATGTTATTTATTTATTTTATGTATTGAAATTAATATTTTTCTCCATTTTACTAACCATTCTAGGCAACAAAATTAGAGATTTGCATTCTTTTTTTTTATAAGAAAAATATTTTGGTGGGTTGAAGACTCATCTGTATAATTGATAAGGCGGGTTAAATATTTTTTAGCTTATTTAAAATTAAACCTGTTTAATTTGATCTACTCAACTCACGAATCGATGTAGGCCAGCCCACACAGACTAAGCTCATCTATTTTGACAACACTAAATTGTAACATGGGGGTGACTTAGTATTTATAAAAATAAAAAGATAAGGTAATAATTAGAGAAAAAGGATATCAAGTTGTATATTATAATAATTTATACGATGTTAGATACATAGTGAAAAAACATAAATAGTAGTAAATAAGCATTGTTTGAAAATGATAAGTGAATAATTGGTGAAAAGAGTCTCATTGATCTCATTCACCAAAAAAAAACATATATTTATCCATCGTATTATATATGTTTCAACAAATTGATAATAAATTAAATTTCTTGAAAAATTACCCCTTCATATCAATTTAATTAACGGTGAAATTTAAAACTTCAACGATTCTTTGATATAAATTTGAGTTGTGAGTTTCAATCTTAAAATATTGATTGATTATTTTAAGTAATTAAAAGTTGACTCCTTTGTGAACCATAAAAAAGGTATAGAGATTGAGGACTAATTAATAAGGTTGTAAATTAACCATGATAGAATAAATAATTGATTTTTATTCTTTTTCTCTGAACTCTAATGAAATTATATTTGGTATTATTTTTCTTAAAAAAAAATTAAATGTGATATCTTTGAGGTTAAATACAATGTTACACATATATCTCTATATTCTATAATTTTTTGTCAATAAAGTTAAAATCTTATATAGTATGTATTCCTGATAAAATAATAAAATTACTTAATTTATTTTTTTATAAATTTCATGTTAAAGGTTAATATTAATTTATAATTTTTTAATATTATATTAAAGATAAAATTAAAATCTTATTATTTATGAAAAATTATCTTAATTGATAAAATATATATTAAATAGAAAGTAAATATATAATTTTTTGAACTAAAAAGTAATAAATATAATTTAATCAAATTCAATTTATCATAATGTACGGATATTTTAATATTAAGTAAATTACACTATTTTTCTTTAAAAAAATGTCAAAATTACACATTTCTTCCTCTTTATTTTAAAAACTTACACTATCACATCTTGAAAGGTAAAAAATTTATAAATTTACTTGTTTTAACTAAAATACCCTTAATGACATTGTTAAAATTTTTTAAAAAATTATAATTTATCAAAATATATATTTTAAAATTTATTATTTTATTATTATTTATTTTGAGCTAAAATGATAAAATTATTTTATTTTAAATTTTAAAAAATAATTTTTATATTGATAAAATACATATTTAATTATATAAATAAAAAATATAAATATATTTTGGTTAAAATATATAAAATTATAAATTTTATCATTTCTCAAAAAAGAAGAATGTAATTTTTTAAAATAGAAGAAAGAAACATATAATTTCAAAATTTCTTAAAATAAGAAAATATAATTCACTATTTAATATTTGATATTTGACAAATATAATGATTTTTAATTTCAGTCTTGCATCTTCATCAAATTATAGATTTTTGTTTTTTCTCCTATATATTTGAAATATTAGACAAGAACCAATAATTCTCAGCTTTTCTCTTATCCAAATTAAAGTAACACATTTATTTGGATCCCATCATTTGTATTTGAAAGATAACTCAAATTCTCTGACTGTTGACAAACAATTTTAACAAAAATAATTATGATATTTTGGGCATTAATTATTAGCATGAGTCACAACTCACAACCCAAATTGTTCCTCTTTTCATGTCATCATTGAATTTATTGTTTATGTGCTGTCGCATATTGGAGATTTGGAAGTAACGCTATCCAACTATTTCTGCTACAGAAAGTAAACATATTTAACAAAAGTAAAAATGGAAAATATATACAACAAAAATTAACCTAATTTTCTGGTACATATTAATTCTTCTTTCTTTTTCCTTTAAATCGATCATGATCATTACTTTAGAGGTACATTGCATCATAGATATTCAAGTTGACAGATCATATCATACTTTCAAAAGCACTTTCCCTACTTGGAAGAACATGGAGACAAGCAAGAAACCAAAATAACAATAGTATATATAAAGACAGAAAAAGAAATGTGCAGAGTATTATAATATTCACAGAAATTAATTAAAGCTATAAAGAGCAATAGCGATCATAATTATGTAATATATGTTAGTGCAATGAATTTTGCAAGCATAACTTTTTGATTCTTTTATTTTTTTTTCAAAAAGTCAATAAAAACTATATACATGTTATATTTTTATTAAAAAAAATACTTTAGTTTATACTTATATCATCGTAATTCATAGCAAATTATTATTAAATACACTACGCTTTCAATTTCTCTAATTTTATAAAAACTTTAATTTATTAGTCCGATAATTTAGTGTCAAATTTGATAATATATTCACTTAATTATTATTTATTTATATAAAAATATTAACTTAGACTCAGACTTGACATTCAATCTAGTAGTCAATTGTTAAATTTAACATTAAATTTTGAATGAAAATATGATAAATAACATAAGATATTGGATCATTTCATAAAATATAAGGGAAAAATTATCAATTTTTAAAATAAATAAATCAAATTAAATTTTTTATGAAATTAAATAGACAAAATGCTTTTAAGCCATGCATATTATTATTTAGTAGAGTGGGAGAGAAATGTAAGAAGTGTACTATATTGGCAGAAAGAAAGGTAAAGAATGGAGCTTTAACGTAGGGACGAAATTTGAGTCACATATACATTATTAAGAAAGATGGGTAGCTAGGAAGAAGATAAGAAAACACCTGTGCCTACTTTTTTCCATTAAAGAAAAGTGTTGGAGTGACATTCCTACCATTTTTGCCCTCATGTGAGTTGTGGGGTTTCAATGTTTTTATGATTCTCAATCCCAAAGTGAAAAAGAAAAGAAAAGAAAAAAGAGTGTGTGTGGGCTATATATTTATTGGAATTATTAGCCGACAAAATCAATGGAAAGGAGAAAATTAAGGACTTTGGTTAAGAAGTTGACATTTTATGTACATGTATATAATGAGTCATCAAATTAAGTAAATAGAGCAAGCATGCATTATTATTATTTTTTGTTTTTTAAGTATTTTTTTTATTGAAAGTAGTTGTATTTGAGACAATAGTGTTAACTATTAATTAATATTGTGAGCATTTCTTAACAATAGTTTAAATCTTAATTCATTATGTTAAGTCACTTTCGATGGACTCTACCTTATTGTTAAGCATGAATCATTATGATTATTACAAGAAGAAAAGAAACATACTAAATAAAAAAGGAAAAGAATGGGCTGAAGAAAACTTTTATTTATAAATAATTAAATATCACTTTCTTATTAGCCATTACAGAAAAACGTAATTATGATATTAGTGCAACTTTTCTTTTTGTTGCATGGCTTCTAATATGAAAGATCGAGCTTTTGCCCATTACTCAAGTTACAATCTGTATATTGCATTATTGTAATTAGGATTATAATAAAATGTCTTAATTGATAACCATTATAAAAGAATTTAATTTATTCCAAAAAACTAATTTATTTAATTAATGAGAAATTTTTAAATTTAATACCATATATCTTTTTTGTGTGTGTGTGTGTATATTTGTTTTGGCTCAACGCTTTAATTTCTTTCACATAAAAGAATGATTAAAGTTATGATATTTTTATCAAAAATGAATTATCTGCAATACTGCACTAGACGGAATAGGAAAAGAACGACAATAAATAAAACGGAGAGATAAAAGTAGAATTTATCTGTATATAAAGTGTTAAAAAAAATTGTGTTTCTCTCTCACTAAAATTAACATTGTAAATTTTAAAAAATAAAATTGAGAAAATGTTAATCCTACGTAAGCTAACTTTAGATAGCTGATAAAGTGTTTATTAATTGATGAAAAGTTAAGACAAAATAAAATACACATTAATATTTTAATTAAGATATTTTCTGTACCATTCAATTTTTGTTTTAGGTAGTGAGGGAGTTAGACATGCCAGCAATTTTAGATTTCTTAAGATTTAAATTTTAAATCTAATGTTTGTGTGTGTGTGTGTATGTTTGTCCAAAGCAAAGATGAATTAATTAATGTGAAAAATGGATTAGACACCAAGTGACTGTAATACCAAACCGAAAAATGAATTTGGATTTTCATATGAAAAAAAACAATATAATAATGTTATATATATATAAAGAGAAAAATATAAAATTAATAAAATAATAAATCTTATTTATATAATTGAGATTATAAAAAAAATATTCACACTTTATATTTATTTTACTTCCCACACCACATCTTCATATTATTTTCTCAAAAAAAAACCTATATCTAATTGGGTATATCTCTAAATTATATATAAGTATCAAATCATTATAATCATTGTAATGTCTCTTACAGTGTAACGTTTTCCTCCAAATATGAATTAATTTATAAGGTCAAATACCTAACTATTGAATAGAAAACACATATATAAATTTTTAAAAAAAGACAACAAACATTAAATCTAGAGTAAATTTTATATCCTTAGGTTTTCACATGTATTAATTCTCTTATTACTTTTTTTATTTTTTTAACATGAATGAGAC
Source organism: Senna siamea (assembly GCA_031216115.1). Lineage (NCBI taxonomy): Eukaryota > Viridiplantae > Streptophyta > Magnoliopsida > Fabales > Fabaceae > Senna > Senna siamea. Next base: position 382,380 of record CM062358.1, read on the forward strand.
AGATAAGAATTGAACAAAAGATTCTTTGTAAAATTTCTTCATGTGCTTTTGCCCCCTCTGTACAGTCTCGTTAGGCGTATAAGTTTCAAAATAATAATAAAAAAGTGTATATCTTAAAAAGTTTATGTAAATTTTGAAAACTTCTAGAAGGATAAATATATGTATGCAGATACGTACGTTTCTGGTAAAAAAAATTCCAAACCTTGCTTGTGCAGTACAATATAAAGTATATATCCCTTGCTTGACCGTTGAGAGACATAAACAATAAAAGTTATTAAGATAATGATTTGAGAATATAATTAAAATATGCTAACAATGATATTAGTTTAGTAAGATACACCTTGACGATACTACAGCTCATAGTCTCATCCCAATAAATAAATATATATATATATATATGCGTTTTACTACAATTTACAACTAATGGTAGATATTTATTAATAACTGGGACCTATGTTCGTGTTTTTTGATATATTAATTACGTTTCAAATTAATTTAACACAAATGATCTATTCCACCTAATTCATTGGCTCTGATCAAATTTTAAGAAATCAAAGCAAATTAATTACCAGAAGTTTTATGTATCTGGTATCAAACCAAACTAAATCCGTGAATCGTCCATTTGATTTGGTTTGATTCAACTTTCAACATGTGATTCATTCGTTGTAATTTCTTAAGTTTTGCTGTATTTTAATTTAATTTAACATATCACAAGTATTTAATTATACACATTACTCTCTCTATTTTTTTTATCCCACATTGATTTAAACATTAGAGTCCACAATAAAATTTTGACTTTCTCATAACTTTTGACTATATCTTATTTTATAGGTCTCTGCAACAGTTGATTCAAACTTTGACATTCAACTAGATTCGAAATTATAAAATATAATCTAAATCAAGTTAATATAAAATTAAAGCCACACTGATATTCAAATTGAAACATATATAACTAATCAAGCTTTTTATCTGATCAATTTATTTCTTCAACGATTCCAACTAAATCATATAATTAAACGTAATTAACAACAAGGGCATTATTTCTGAACTCTTATTATCGGCAACCATTATTTATGATAATTTAATAGCTAACCAATTAATTGTCACTTATGAGAAGTTAGCTAAAACCACCAAAGAAAAATACTAAATATTTTAACTGTCATTGGTTAAGCAAATAAGTATTACATCATAGAGAAACTAATGTTTCCATTCTTATTAAAAAATTCTTAACATTTAATATTTGATAATACTCTAAAAATTATTCTTTTAATAAGAAAGATTTGTAAAAAACTAAAAAACTATTAATTAGTCAGTCTAAAAATTATTGAAACTTTTACATTTTGGGAAGACACACTAGCTAGTCCTCTAAAAGTTTTCCTTGCTCTTTTTATAAATTGACTTCACCTCCACAATATTTATTAAGTCATTTCGTTAATGTCGTATATATTTGATCGATACGTGTGGGCACTCATCTTAATTATATATACAATATCTAATTAACCATTCTGTGTAATGAATCTCAGCACAATTAATGTTTCAAGTTTGCTATATATATATATATATATATATATATATATATATATATATACATATATTTTCATTCAAGTTTGATGAGGGTACTTAAGGAGTTAAAAGTTGATACTATAGAACTAGAGACTGATTCTTTAAAAGATATTCACTTAATCAATCATGCTAATACTTTCACGAATAATCTTAGTTCCCTTATTAAAGATATTAAGAAAATTCTTAATAGACGTTCTAATTTCAAGATATCTCACATTCTACAAGAAGCTAATTAATGCGCAGATTTTATGGTTAAGCTTAGCTCTTACAATGACTCTTCCTTCTACATTTGAGAGGACCCCTTTACTTTTTGTTATTTTATATCTCTTTATTGATATTTTCTGTATAGAATTTCTTAAAGATTAGTCTTCCATTTTTCTTTGTTTTATGTTGTTTTCTCTTCTCTCTTAATAAAAAAAAAAACTCCTTTTGTGCTGTTATTTTCTAGAAGGGAAAAGAAACAAATTAAGGGAAGCAAAATGGAACAAAATCAAGAAATTTCATAGGAAACATACACATTCATATGTTGAATGGCTAGATATATATATAAGCAGTATTGGCTTATCTTGGAGCAATTAATTTATATGGGGTCCAAGAGGCCTACACACAACGGGCAGGAGACTTAAAATGATATAATTGTATCAAGTGGGCGTGTGGTAGAACCCACATTATCATAAGCAGCTCCCTTTAATTAATTTACTCCATCAATGCCTCCATCTAATTAATTTAATCTTTTCCGAATTTCTTCCTCTCTCTCTCTCTCTCTCTCTCTCTCTATATATATATATATATATATAAGTACCTATATCTAATAATTAAGGAGAACTGGATTTAATAGAGAAGTGGTTAAATTATCATTAGATAATACAAATGTAAATTAAAGATGAATTGAATTTAATAAAGTAAATATATGATAAAATTTTATCTATACATTTTTTGGAAGAAAAATATTAAGACCGTCTAATCACGTGATTGACGGATCATATTTTCTATTATTAAATGGGATGGCATTAGTAATTAGGATAAAATTAAGAAAAAATGATAAAAAAATTTAGGGACAAAATTAAAAATAATACCAAACTTTTGGACAAATATACTTTTGAAAAAAGAAAATCTTAATTAATAATTACAGGTTTATAACCCTTAACTAACGTAGACCTTAATCCTAACAAAACTAGAAGATGGAGTTATTTTTCCTTATGTAATTGATCAATTTGAACCTAAGCCTTCTAACTATCCTCATATGAATATCTATTACTATTTCATCACACATAGTAACTTGATGTACGTAAGTTCTGTCTCTGTGCGTCATGAAATTCCAAAACAATCAATCCAGAGATGAGGATGATGTCCTTTCTGTTGTAAATTAGTATAATCAAATTGGCTTCTATTATATCAATAAAAATTAAGTTTAGTAAAAAATATTAATATTTTATAACATAACATATTAAAATTTAAATATTTTATTAAAAAAAATTTATATTTAATATTTAATAATATCTCAAATAAAATTATCATCAGAAAACAAAAGAAATTGGCTTCTATTATTACTGCCTTATGTCGGGCAATACCAACACTCGCACATTGCCAAACTTCAAATAAATTTGTTTTATAGTTAATTTGGATATATGAGTTCATAAAAGATTTGGAATCCTATGAAAAGAAGGTGTGCATCATCATTGATCACATAAAGTAATTAATCATGGTACCACACAATATGGATCAAATTAATTTGAAAGCCCATATATATATATATATATATATATAAGTAGGTTTGAAGTGGATAAGCAAGACTGTGCAAAGTAATAGTAAAAAATAGCAAGAATCTGCGCATATTGAACCAAATAAGAAAAATGCAAAGGAGAGATAACTTTAATTACACGTTTGATATTAAAATTAACAAAGAGGTCCTAAAATGAGTAAGAACTGTTTGAGTTAATTAGAGTATTTGTGTACTTAAATATTAAAGTATAACTCTATATTTATAAATTTTTAGACAATCGTAAGCACGTAAAGTTATCAAATACATTTGATAGACATCTCATAATTTTGGCAAAAGTCCTAATTAGAATGAACCAGGCATAAAGAGAGATAAACACTTCATGTACATTCATATTTCATCAAACCCAAGATATTATTAAACTATTACGTATACTTTCACATGCATTATGCATCACACCCGTGGGATATTTTAAAATTTCAATATGATATAATGTGATTTAAAATTTCATAGAATACTATGTACTAAACTCAACCGTATGTATGTCAGTGTCATATTGTAAATTTAAATATGTATGTCAGTGTTGTTAAATAGATAAAATGCACTTTTATTTTTTTTATATTTAATTTTTGAAATTTTAAAATACACGATATACTGTCTTGAGCATGTATATCATATTTTTTGGTTGATGAGAGACTAATAAGTAACAAATAAAAAATTAAATTAAATCCTATTTTAATTTTTAAGGATTTCTTTATATATATATATATATATATATATATATATATATATATATATAAAGAGGCCAAAACGAAAGCAGTGGAAATGATAAGAGAGAGCTTGTCAAATATAAATAAAAGCATTGATTAGGTCACTAATTAAAGATGGCATATAGTTGGTAGATAGTTGTAGAAAGGCTATCAATTTTTCCTTCAAAGTAGGTTAACAAGAAACGGAAGATGGTAAGTTTGAAAATCAATGGACTCATATATCTATTCCAATAAATAATGATCACATACCTTTCTTCTCCCACCATAAATATGTAATGGTTTCAAATTTTCAATCACACTGTAGTCTTCTTTGGACAAAATAAGTGCTTTTGAGAAAAACAAGTAACTTATCACTTGGGAGAAGCTTTCTCAAACAGATAATTAATTAAAAATAATAATAATATTTTATTGATTAAAATTTTAATTAATTAATAAATTTATTTATTTAAATAATAAAGTAATTAAAATTTTATATTTTATAATTTATTTAATTAATAAAAATTAACAATAATAAATATTTATAACCATTTATCTAATAAAATGTAAACATGTCTTTTTAATAATTTGACAATCAAAAGTATTTTTTATATAAAATTTTCAAAAATAAACTGTTTCTTAGATATTGATAAAAATACATTTTAACTAAATTTCTCAAACACAAATTGCTTCTCTCTCATAACACTTTTCCTAAAACTTCATTTAAGAAGAAATCATTAAAAAATAAATAAAATTTAAAAGCAATCCCAAATGGACTTAAGCTAGCCAGCTTTGTTACCTTCTTCCATTTTCAGCCTGAGGTTGTGAGAAATGGGAATCCCCTCCTACCAAGCACCAATCACCTACTAAAAAAAGTCTTCCATAATTTCATTTGGATTTAAGTCCCATAATTAATTAAAAAATTGCATGGATATTAATTCTTTATTAGACTCAGCTTATTTACATTTTGTTTATAGATTTTAATTACAAATAAATGATAAACACTAATTAGCATATTTTTTATTACGAGGGAGAAACACTAATCGATGATTCTACAATTAAAAAGTAGTATAGATATGTCTATACTTAAGAGCAATGGTGTGGCATTAATTAGCCTTCATCTCTAATTCTCTATTATTCATTCTCAGTACATTTGAACTGAAACAGTACCATGAAATTTTCCTTGAGAAAAAATGTTGAATAGAGAAACTTACGAAAAAGATCTTTTTGAGTTGCGTAGGTAGAATATTCCCTCACTTTAATTGTTTTTTTTTTGTCCAACTTACTTTAATTGTTAACAAAAAAAAACTGAGGCCGACACAAAGAACAATAGCTTAAATGTCTTTATTTATAAAAGAAAAAAAAACTTTCAATTTGATGTAGAGTCTGCCATCTAAATTCTAAACTTCAATATTGTATTGTGGTTTAAGAAGCATCAAGTATACAACAATTGTGCTAATTATTTTTGATTATACGTATATAATGTTAAGATTTAAATTAAGAGAGACGTTAGCTATTCAACCACTTTTTGATACAAAAAATATATAAATAAATAAATAAAATACATGGGGCATCAAAATGATTTGGTATTCATCATATCTCTCTGACTTAGCATCCTCACTAAATTATGAGTAATGGTATTTACAATATAATTAGTCTTCACAAGTAGAGACATGTATACGTATGTCACTACTGTCAAGTCTCAAACCTTGGTGTCTACAGTCAACCAAAATTAGAGAAAATTCCGTACAGCATAAATATATAATGAAAGTTAACAATAGAAAAGTGACCATATAAAGACGAAATAATACTAAAATTAATATCTAAAAATTGGATAAAAGAGTACTTTTAATCCTTTAACTTTGACTTAAATTTTATTTTTATCCTTTATGTTTGATTAATTTTACTTTAATTTCTTAACTTTAAAAAATTAATCAAAATTTTCTTAATCTTTAGCTTTATTAATTTAGTTAACAAAAAATGTTAAGTTAGAGTTAATTTTATATTTTCTATACAATATTATTGTTTTATTAACCTTACATGTAAAAAAAATTTAAATTTAAACTATAAATTTAAATTATGTACTGATAAAAAATAAACTTAAATATGATTATACCTATAAATTTATTTATTTTTACATGTTAGATTAATAGAATGATTATTTTAATAATAGTATAGAATAGAGATATTAAAATTGACTTAAACTTAATATTTTTAGTTAGATAAATTAACGATATTAGAAATTAAAAAAATTAATTAATTTTTTAAAGTTAAAAGATTAAAGTAAAACTAATTAAATTTAAAAGACTAAAATGAAATTTGAATCAAATTTGAAAAATTAAAAATAATTTTTTAACTAAAAATTGTTATTGCAGTTTAGTCAAATTATATTTTTTATTCTTTTGATTTTAAAAATTAGAATTACTTTATTTTCTTTTAAAGAAAATATTTTTTGTGAAAAATAAAATTGTAATTTTTTTAATGTAACAATAAATAAAATTAAATTTATAATATAGTTTAATATAAGATTCTTAATATAACAATAAATATAATTAAATAATTTTTTGTTGACAAAAAATAAATGAAAATTTTTTTATAATATTATATCAAATTTTATAGATAATAAGGATAATTTTTAAACTAAAAAAAAATGAGAAATGTAAATCTAAAAAAAATTTTTTGTGTAAATTACCGTTAACTCTAATTGTTGTACTTTTTTTCCTGTTCATTGCAAGGGGCCTGGCATTGAGGAAAGAGGGTTTTTTGTGGTGAAAGTGCATTAGGCCACCGACAGGGGAATCCAAAACAGTGAGTGAGTGAGTGTGCGAATTTTGGATTGGAGAGTGAGTGAGGACTCAAGTTCAAAGGATGGTGTCATCAGTGATTGTGCGTATTTGATGAACAGGCAGTGATGGAAACAGATGAACTATATTGCTATTTCTGGGGTGGACCACTGGATCTATTCATTATTTGGGGTCAAACAGTCAGCAAAGATGGCTGTGGATCGAATGGAATTCACCATAATTTCTTTTGAAAGAAGAACCATACAGGTTGTTTAACTCATGTACACGGTAAATGTTTACAGATAGAAGATGATATTAATTTTACTACCACTTAAATATAACTCTTTTCTTAAAGAAATCTTTAATGTTGAAGCAAGAGACGAAAACAGAGAGAAAGTCAACATGTCGTACTTGCCTGTGTGCTTCACACTGTACCTGTGTTTTGGTTTGTGTAAATATGTCCACATCAGGAAAATATGCTTCAGTGTATTGTATTGACAGCTCTGGATCTAGTGTTTTCAACCTAGCATAATACTCATCTTCAAATGTTTAAAAAGTTTTGCAAAACCTTTCATTTTTAGGGAAAACGGCTTTGAAACTTTTTTGAACTGTTTCAAATCAAATATAGGTTGTCATAGTGTTAAAGTAGTTTAGCTAAAAAAATTCTACCTTTATTATGAAATTTTAATTAGCTTAAATTAAAATAATCAAAATTTAATACATTTTTAAATATTAATAATTTTGACCAAAAAATAATTTAATTTCAAATATTATTTGGTGCACGAATTTAAAATTATAAGACTAAAATACAGCGACGAATGGATCTTCAACTTTGACTCACGAAAACTATAAAAGAACAAAAAATTAACACCACTTTTATTTTATATAAAAATTAATTTTTAGAATTTCACAAATAACCCCGTAGACCGGAGTTATAGATGCCATTTTTCTGGGTCAAATACTCAAATTTAGTTATTGTGTATAGATCCTAGCCGATAGAATTTTAGTCATGACAGTGATTATCGCTTTTCAACCAAAAATGCGAAAGAGACAAAAGAAAAACCAAATTGGAAAAGAATAGAAAAACAGAACAAAGAAACTTCGAACTTCAAAGTGAGTACCTGTTCCCAACTGAAGAAAGAAAATAAAGAAGAAAATAAATCAGGGAAAAGATATATGCTAGGCACAAGCTCACTTGTTCCATCCAAATTCATCTCCAACCCGCGGGTTGAATCCCTTTAACCTATCAAAATAATGGGTTGAATTAACAAATATCAACTTACAAAAAAGTAGATCAAATTGACTCTTTAAGTCTGATTGGGAGGAAAAAATGGTGGGAAAAGAATAAAAAAAATGTAGTAATTTTTTTTTGTTTGATTCTTAAAATTTTAAAAGAAAAAAATTAAAAAAATTTATATTAACTATCTTTAACTTTTCTCTTTGTTAATTTTAATTATTTTAAATTAAGATATTTTAAAAAATTTAAATAAAAAAATCATCACTTACTCTTTTTTTCTTCCTTTTCTTTTTTTCCTTCAATTCCTTTTACTCTTTTCCCTCCTTATTACCAAACACAGCCTTAAGAATAAAATAACTCAAAATTAATCATTCAAAGATTTTTTTAATCAAAATTATCCATTTATTAGGCAAAATTATCTTAATTAATAAAATGTAATAATGGGACAATCTTAGACTGAGTCTATAAATTTGGGCCAAGCATTGAAATAAGTCACAAGTTACATAGGCTTGAACTTAAGTTACATAGGCTTGAACCTAAGTTCAAGCCCATTTGTAAAAAAGTCCAGTGGAAGTAGGTTCAAACACGGCTTAACCGAACCATGATTAGGTGTAGAGACAACCAAAAAGAGCTATAATGCAAAAGGGACTTACATTGAGGGAACGGGAGGGGTCAGTCGTATTCTCTAATTCTTGTTTTGGACGATCTGTCACTTATACAGTCAATGATTGATCCATTAATCAAACTCAGCAGCTTACAACACTTCAAATTGTTCAGATATATGGATGGACAGAGTTGTTCCTTCCTTCTTTTAAAGTTCAAGACAGGTAAAAAAGTGACTATCTTTCAAAGTTCACTTACCTCATAGGTCAGAGGAAGGATAAAGAACATGCTTGAGTATGCCCCTCACGATTTTTATGACATCCTCTTCTCTACATGAGGTTACAAACTTCACTGACAACAAAATCCTTCTGTTAGTTTCTTGGTATTTGGAGTCTGTCCATATAATATTAATGCAATAAGCAATTGGGTTTCACCTCATGTATTTGCAAAATTGTATAAAGAACAAAGTAAATAATTAATGACTTAATTTCATTTGATGCATTATATTCTAACTCAGTCCTTTTTATCTAAAAAAAAGATTCTAATTCAGTCCTGCAGATGCAATAAGATCAGAAGCACTGGTTTATTACATGTTGGAGCTGGTGATTCCGATAAAGCTAAGAACAAGAAGAAAATAACAGCATTCCATACACTACAAAGTAGATGACAGAAGATATCAGAGACACATGAAAGGAGGGAAAGACTAAAATTGAAAACCCAGCAATCACTCCAGAGGCATTAGGCATCACAGCTTAAGAAAATGCATCATGCGTCAAGCACTGAGGGTTCATACACATACAGATGCTTTTCTGCTTATCTAAATTTTTACCAGTTCCACATCTAAGTAAAATAGGTTACCCATCCAATTCATTCTTATTTCATTGATCTCTCAATCACAATTCAGAGTAGATTAGGTACTTATGAATTTAAGATAGAGATCCAAACTTGAATCAATATATAAGAACTCTCAAAATCAGATTCAGGACTAAAGAACAAACAAAAACTAACTAATGTCTAGGAAATTTAAAAAAAAAAAGAATTCATGGAAAGTAAATTCTTTAGATGTCATTTTTTTTACACCATTGAAACCGGAAGATAAAAGCAACACGCAAAACTTAATATTGTGATAAATTGATAATGATTCTGTTACATAAAAATGTTGTCAAGTTCATGAATGTAATCACATTGTAAGTAAGAAAGAGCAAGTAAAAATTGCGGCAACAATTCTGGAAGTGGGTTTAGGCTGTACAGTATGCATCTTGTATTATTAGCAAGAAGGGAAATTCCAAACGTACATGTTCAGATCAATGGCACAGACAATCACTAAACAATAAGAAACTTCACTGGTGGAAATTTGGATTTTTCAAAGTGATTGCAATTTTCATTTGAATAACATAAGCACAGAATACCTGTCTGTGTTAAAAACTAGAAATAGGTTATGGAAGTAGGACTGGTTCGGATTTGTAAATGTAACAAATTAATAGTCACCAATCATAAGAAAAAGAGAACAAAATCATGACTAATCAGAAGTAAAAAATAACATCTATCTATCACAACTAAAACATAACATCTGGTTGTGCCCTTCTTACCCCATGGAAGAACAGGAAACTCCCATTTCTGTTTAGGGACTGTGATAACATAAGATGTAACCTGCAAAGTAGAGAAAAACTTGCCAAAAGTAAAACTTGAAATAATAAATACCTGAAATTTGGAAATAAAGACAATACCAAGATCGATGCAGCAAGAGAGTGTGGAGAACTATAAAGAAATGATGTCTCCTCCCTTTCATAGAGAAGATCCATAATTTCCATACATGCTTCAAAATTGATGAGTTCACCAACTTTGGCCACTCCCCTTGACGCAAAAAGAAGGGAATCAGTAGAAACAATAAATCATCTCATGCATATATTTCTAATTTCTATGTTAAAAATATGACATTATGACTCACTTGATCTGCATCCAAAGCTCTTCAAGGAACAAAAAGGCAATATTTGCTGTGCCGATCTCAAAATTCAACACCTTTGGAAGTACCAAAAAATATTAGCCAGCAGTAGAGAACAAGGTACCCGGCAGATTTCTCAATTTATACCTGCATGAGGAGCACCTCCTGCAGATATCATTATCAACCACCCAAATTTTGAGATATTACATTGTCAGAAGTTTCATAATCATCATAATAACCAATGCACTTACTGCTTCGAGGAAATCTCGAGTTGTAAAGTGCTGATCCATGATGGTATGATCGGCCAAGGACTTCAAACATCTTGCAGACAGTGGATGAGAATCATGTATCTATGACACTCATATTTACGTCATAAAATGAACTTTAATAAATTAATAAAGAAGGGAAAAAATCCCAGAAATGAAAGCGTAAAAAACCCACTTTGCTTGAAATCCATAAAGAAATAAGCACAAATAACTGCAAATTGCTCTCTGTCACAGGATGCAAAAGCCAAATTCTCGAGTTACCAGCTTCCATGAAACTTCAGGAATTGCAATTATAGAGAAACAAAACCAATGAGCAAATGAAATTACAGTGCGATGGAGTACTTATGAAATAATAAAAATAAGTGATAAAAATTCTCATAAGCAGATGCACGAAGAGGAAGAGGAAGATCACCTGGGCAAAGAAACAAAGAAACGATCAACGAACAATGACAATGCCGAGTATTTAACAATGGGAACGACTTCCAGTTGCTACATGGAGAAATTTGGAACAAATCACTAAAACAATGAAGGGGAAGAGAGAGAGAGAGAGAATGAGAGAGAGAGAGGCTGACTAGAGCAGATTGAATGAGGAACTCTACAAGACGAAGACGCTGATCTGCAGAGGATCGAAACGGAGATAGGCTTCGGTCACTGAAACAGGATGAAGCGAGAAGGTAAGCCATACGCTCTCTCAGCTCTGGACAGGACCAAGTCACAGTGAATCAAATTTTTGCAGGCATTGGCCTCCGTAATCAAATTTAATAATAATTTTATATTTTATATTTAAAAATTTTAAAAAATTAATATATATATAAATAAAATATTCAAAAAACATTTAATTTAATTGTTAAAATTAATTTATTTTCGTGAGAGGATATGTTATCTATACATTAATGGAATAAAAATAATTTTGTATTCATATTTAATTTTACTAATTACTTGAGTTATCTAAAATATTTATCATAGTATATGAATTTAATACATGTATATTATTCTTTTTATTATTAATATATTAAATTTAATTTTAAAAATAAGATGAAAATAAATATTTTTATTTTCCTAATAAAAATTAAAAATTAAAATATATCTTCATCAATTTTGTTATTTAAGTTATTAACTCTAATTTACATATAGGCTAAAACTAATTTTTTATCCCTTAACTTTATATAAAGTTTTGAGTTTTTCCTTTATCTTTACCTATTAATGCAATTTTTTATTTTTTTCAAATATTCTTAATCATATTTAAAGTTTAAATAGAATTATTTTTGTCAAAGTATAATTGAAACTTAAATTAGGGGAAAAAAAAACCTTTGAATTCTTTTTAATTTTTCATTTGGGTATTTGAAACCAAAAAATTAAGAACTTTAAAATTTTTTTAAAGTTATATAAAAATTAATTGAAAGATAATTTTAGTTTCATTTGAATTCTACTAACTCATTTATATATGTTATAATTAGAATAATTTTACATGAATTTTATATATCACGCTATCATTAATAATATATTCATATAACATTTAGTTGAAGAAAAAAATTACATTAATTAATAGTTAATAAAAATATATAAGGGATAAAATTAAAAAAATAGATAAATAAGGAAATTGAATGCTTAATACCTTCTACAAAGTTAAAAAACAAAAAGTTAGTTTTGAGCTTATATATATATATATATATTTATTTATTACAATTAAGTACTTACCAAAAATATTTATAAAAAATAGTATATCTTATAACTTAATTATATAATATAGTTTATAATTAATTTTTAATAAAATACAGTAACATTTTACGTGTACATAATAATCAAAAAGGCTTATAAAACTAAAAAATAACTTCATACAAATTGTTGAAGATGAATAAAACAAGAATCTGGAATTAGAGTCTCTTAAAAACTTCACTCATCAGGTAAGGATTAGCCTGTTGAAATTCGACGAACTGTTCGAGTGAAAAGCAGCCATCGCCATCCTTATCAATCTCTGCCATTCGAGATCGAATTTCTTCAGGTGAAGTTGATCCCAACTCTTTCAACGCATTTGCGAATTCCGTCAATGAGATTTTCTGATCGTTATTCACGTCAAAACGTTTAAACACACGCTCGCATTCAGCTTTCATATCTGATGCATCATTACCCATACTACTTTTTATATGATTAATTAATAAATAATACTTCAAATTTCTTATGTCTCAAATATTCTTGAGGGGGAATTGATTAATGTGAATGATTTTATATTTTATATATATATATATATATATATATATATTATTTCAGAAGAGAGAGCCTCTAGACTCGGTCTTGTTCCTTCATGATCGGATATCCTTCTAGTTTTTACGTTCATGGAAAAATTTTTCAAGATTTGTCTAAATTGATTATATATATTTGGGCTTGAGAGGCAAGAAATTTTGTGGTCTAGTTGACTTCTGCTCAAAAATTCTTTTTTTTTTTTCTATTACCAATTGTTGACTTGGGTTATTTTTCACTCTATTGCATATATTTATAATAATTTTTTCCTTAAATTTTCTTATTTTGGAATATTATCAGAACCTATAAAATTATGGGCTAACGTTTAATTTTTCCTCATTTCATTGTTGACCAGTTGAATAGGATTGTCAGATTTCTTGAAGTATTGTTTAATAAATGGAGTACTCATTGGCAACTTTGCAGAAAATTACTAAACATTCCTAATTGTATCAGCCTATCATCATAACTAAATTCTTTGTCACTATTAGGCAGTAATATTGAGAATTTGTTTGCAAGCATCAAAGATCTTCCTCTGAAAATTAAGATTTGTGTTAAAAGATTGCAAGAAGCTTTGGTATTTATCACGGCTTCCACCATCCATACAAAGATTGAATCCAACCATCTGTATATCTTTCATGATTCTTTGGTGATGGAAAATAGATATTTGCTCAGAACAGAGACCAAGGTGGTCATCTGCAAGAATCTATTTTTTTAATTGCAGAAAATTCAATACGATGAAGCAAGAAGAAAAGGTGATAGAAGTACGTACATGGTTGATTCTTCTTCAATCTTTCTCAAGTTTGCCATGGTTGTTATAAAAAGCAGCTTATGTCAATGAGAATTATTGATGAGAGAGAGGCAGAGGAAGAGGCTTCTTTTCTTCTTTCTTCTTTTTCTTTTTAAACTTGTACATATGGTTAGGTAAAGCAGATTGACAAGGAGAACTGCTTTTAGACTTGCTTTTGCTTGCACAATAATTACACTTAGAGGAGTCTATCATCATCATACTTTAGATTTTGTAGTACAAAGTTTCATTCTTGTTATGCAATTGGTTTAACCGTTACAAGAATTTGGGATGGCGTTCGTTATTGTTTTGGTTTTTCTATTTATAGCTCACCATCAATTTAAAAGTTGAATTTTTCTAAAGAAATTAAGGACTTATTTGCAATTATCATGAACATTTAAATATTTTGAAGTGTTTTTTTTTTAAATATATAGAGTTTCATAAAAAAAATATTTTGTGAAAAAATTTTTGTTTAATAAAATTATTTAATAAATATTTTTACCAATGTTACTGTATTTGATAAATTTTGATTTTTTTGGTCCAAAAATCAAAAGAAATGATATACTTTATTTCTCTTAATTATGTTTATATAATATATTATTCACTTAAATTTTGGTTTATAATAAATTATTTTTTAAACTATTTAAAATAATAAAAATATTATTTTAGAGTTAAATATAATAATCATATGTTTATCATATAATTTATTTTTTTAATTTAATTTTATATTATGTGTGAAGAAAGATTGAATAAAAGAAAAAACAATAAAACATAAGAGCTTAGTTAAATATAATTAAGGATTTTAAATAGTTTAAAAAAATAATTTGTTATAAATCAAAATTATAATATGTCATGAAGATATAGTTAAAAGAGCAAAATATACTTTCCAACAAAAAAAAAACCCTATGCCTGCTATTTACTTTTTTAACTAAATAAATTAAACGACAAAGCTTTTCATAATAATAATAATAATGAAGCAAATAGTAAAACCTTTTTTTAAAAATCTTATAAAAAAGGCACAATGAATTGAGAATGAAAAAACAATAAAATTTTTGTTATTAAAATATCTTTTTCCTGCTAAACAAATGGAGGCAATAAAAATTGCTCTTTTTTGGTGATTCGTAAAGATGAAATACGCTGGTTGAAGATTTCTGTTTCTGCGTTTGAAATGAATATTTGTCTGAAAACCCATCTCTGTTCTCTCATTACTATGTAAAACATTTTCTCTTTATCATTTTTCTTTTCTTAACTTCTCCCACATGCTTGAATCTGTCCGCATTAAGATAGCATCTTGATTCTATGAGTTAATGAGTCATATTTTCATATTTAAAAACTCTCTCTTTCGGAAACGCCTTAGTTAAGCCAGATAGTTTAGCTGCAAATCCTGAGAAAACGATAGTAATTAGTGACTCCAGTTTGGTGCCTCTGTTTGAGCTTTCTTGTTCTAAGGGGTTACTTCGTTTTGTAGAGGGAAGATTTGGGGATGTGAAGGAGTGAGTTCAGCAGTGAGCAATTGTAATTCTTTTTGCGATGCCCTTGTTTTTGTGTGGCATTACCTGTTGTACTGATTTTGTGGACCCCACAGTGCAGAGTGGAGATTAATGTTGACAATTCTTCACGGTGAAATGTTTCAACTGGTGGTATCATGATCATTTTCAGCTTCAAATTGGTATGTAAACCTGAGTGGGTTTTCTTTTCCTTCATTGCTTCTCTTTCCTGTAAGTTGTATTTTGTATTTCTGTTTTGAGAAATAGATATCTTATGTTGATACTGGGTCATTATATACATTTTTCTTGGAGGAATCAATTGATATCGGTGTAAGATTTGATACTTTTGTACCGGTAGATATTTTATCACAGGAATTGGTTTTCATTAGTTCAACCATTGGATTAGAAGAAATAACTATGTTGATCCACACAAAAGATTGTAAAAATCGGATAACTGTAAGCATGCAATCTATTAGCTATCAATTTCTTATGTTCAAAATGCATATTATGCGATAATTTTTGCTGGTATAGGTGGGCCATCAAACAACTTTAAATTAATGTCAAATTTTGTGAGGATAAGTACTTATAATTCAACATTAAACTTTGTAAAAAATTCATTTTATAAAATGTTACTTAATAGTATAAGTAATTTTAATAAATTACTTGACATATAATTTGGATAATTAAGAACATATAATATTTATTCATTGATAGATATTATTCATACTTATCCATAATGAGTGGATGTGTCATGGCTAATATTTTGATTTCAAGATTATGGAAGGGAGATGTATAGAAGCAAGACAGGCATGTCCTACTCGATGTGGAAAGTGATATATTATAAGAAAAGACTAAAGGAATTCATTTGATGTGTTTTGAGGATTTACAGGTGTTGCTATACTTTTATAAGCTGTATTGTAGCTTTGCATTCTATTTCTTTCTTTATCTTCAATAATGCAACTGTATATGATATTTTAGATTAGATAAAATGATATTCAAGTTAGGTCTAGTTCTGTGTTGAAACTTTTAGCTTTAGGAGTTTTAAGAAAACAACAAGAGGGTACTATATGACAAGACTCCTAGTCCTTTCCTATGCAATAATAGACTCCTAAATAATAATAAATTCCTAATCCTTTAGAAATCCACCTTTGATTGGTTTGTTAACATTCTGTACATACTATATATCTTTATGGCCATGTCTTCTTCTCTAGTCATGAAGTCTCGTAACATACAAATCAGATATATAATTCATATGGAAACTATGATATTTCCCAATAAAACCAGCAGCAGAGACTAACAGTAGAGGAATAAAAGGTTAACATCATTTAAAACAGCAACTCACTTGTATAAAAACATATTGATACTCTGTTTATTTGACAGTATACTATTGACTTGGGTGAATCCAAATGCAGAATTCAATAGTCATTAAGTCTGTCAACTGAAGTGCGTACAGATGCCTCTCCCATTTTAAGACAAGTACTTGTACTTACAATTGTTTATAACCTGTTCACAGGTCCTTTATCTTGCCCTTGGATTTGCAAGTTCAGAGAACAACCCTGCAGGGACCAAAGCTTGCTCCTCCTCAGTACTTGTGATGGTTATTTTGCTGCTGCTCTTGGACTCAGTTGTGGATCCATCTGTAGTCGAAAATCGCACATCACTCTCTTCAGCATTGTTAAATCTGGTCAACATTTTGGTGTCCTCAATCTTTGCCTTTCCCTCTATCGGGATCTCAACCTCCATTCTGCCTTGCATCTGAAACACAGACTCAAGGCTCATCACCACTTCACTCATCAGGGGTCGTTGCTTCCCATTTTCATGCAGACACCTCAATGCCATGCGAACAAACTTATTCAAACACTGAGGTGCAATGGTCCCCTTCAAAACTGGATCAACCACCTTATCAATCTCCCCCTTATCATAGCAGTCGCGAATCCACTCCACAAGGGATCCTTCCACCTTCTCTGCTTTACGAATCAATGGTGGCCTTCCACACAAAACTTCAAGCAACACTACTCCAAAAGAGTAAACGTCGGATTTCTGTGTCAACCTTAGACTCATGTAGTATTCTGGGTCCAAATACCCCAAGCTACCTTTGACGTCTGTCGTAATGTGGGACCTGGACAACCCAGTTGGTCCAATTGTGGACAATCCGAAATCTGAAACCTTTGCTATCCAGTTCTCATCTAATAAAATGTTTGTGCTCTTCACATCACGGTGGATCACGCTTTGCTTCTCACCAGCATAAGTATGAAGGTAGAGTAGTCCCTTTGCAGCTCCTATGCAGATCTCAAGCCTTTGCTTCCATGGAAGTGGCTGGTTATCAGAATGATAAAGATGATCACGGAGGGTCCCACGGGCCATGAATTCATACACCAGGATCATTTCATTGCAATCATTACAGTAACCAATGAGAGGGACCAAGTGATCATGGTGGAACTGAGACAACATCTTGATCTCTGTCTGAAACTCGTCGACCCCTTGTTGTGAATCTGGTTTGAGCCGTTTGATGGCTACAGGGATTGATGCCTTACCCTTTTCAATGTGTCCTTTATACACATGACCAAAGCCTCCGACTCCAATTATTGAAAGATCATCAAAGTTGTTGGTGGCAGCTCTGATCTCAGTGATGGTAAAGTAACGGCACAAATCTGACGTTTTACTGAGCGTGCCATTCACTGGAGCTCTGGTCTTTCGTCGAAAAATTAAGAAACATATAACAGATAAAACAATGACACCTAGAGCAGCACATGCAACACCGATTATAATGGGAGTTTTTGTGCTTTTCTTTGCATTTTTTGATTGTCTGCTTGGTGGAAAGAGTACCTCTGGATTGGGTCCTCCGAGATTGTCACTACCGTCACTGACTTTGAAAATTTCGATCCCATTCAATATGACATCTTCCAACTTGCTTTTTGGGTGTTTCTGCAACTTGATTGAAAAGTTCATTTTCTTCAAGCTTCCTTGGTTCAACTCAACAGCATAGTCCTTATAAACAGGAAATAGGTTACTATCGCGCAGATCAAGCACATCCACTTGAGAATCAGCTAAACTGTCAGCTATCAGTATCTGGAAAACTCTATCTCCTGCTTGGACATTCTGATCTAACTCACAAAAGTGCAGCCTGATCATATAGACAAAATTTGAGTCCACTTCAAACTGCCAAGTCATATTATATTTAGAGGTCCGTGCAGTTAAGTAGACTTCAGCAGGTGCAGTGGATTCTTGAAGACCATCTGGGTCTATAAGTTTTGAATTAGATTCATCTCTCTTTTGTGTATTCTGCGTCACCAAGTAGCCAGTATCCTCATCCCATGAACGAAACATACCAGTGTCTTGGTCAGGTAAAATCTCACTCCCTCCAACATTGATTCTGTGTACCATCTCCAGAGCGGTTTTTTTGTCAACTCGAACCAATCTTCTTTGGCCAACTAGCTCCAACCCTCTGTCGTCTGCTTTTGTATAATAAAGATTGGTGGGCATGGACACGACCTCAATCCCATTGATGAACGCATAGGCCTTCGGACGAGTGGTGCTGGGAATGAAGGTTATGTTTAGCCTGTGACCAGGTTCCACGTTGATACAGTACTCTCTGAACACTGTTACTGCAGGATCATCATCATTGTCAGCAGTCAATGAAGCATTGAAGTCCTTAAGAAGGGTGTGTTGACCTGCTTTCACAGAGAAGAGAGCATTGAAACGATCAAAGCCAGCATAGAGAGATGGGTAAAAGAAAAGACGAACAAACTTTTGGCCACCAGTGACGTTAAAGGAATAGGTGAATTCAGAATGAGACAGGCGTGTTGAGGCATAAAGAGGAGCTTTTGCCAAGGTTGGAGGAAGCTGAACTTCACCAACTGTTACTGAGTTTTGGCTGTTTTGAACAAGATAAAATGGGTTGGAACCATCATCTGGTGACCATTTTCTATGATCTGAAGGAGTAGTGTATGAGTTGCCTGAGAAGCCACAATTAATATCAAACTTCTCTTCAGGACTGTAGGAGGTAACTGGGATAGTGAAAAGATGTTGAAACTGAAACAAGAGGAAGATAAGCAGAGAGAAGTAGATAGTTGGTTCTTCAATCTTGCTCAAGTTCACCATGGTTGTTGCAACTGCAGCTTGCAGGGAATTCTAGTCCTAGCAAAGAGAAACTATCTATGTTAAAGATAATAATTGAGGGGTGGCTGCTTACTTTCCCATTGCTTTTTCATGTTAAAGCTGCTTTTTCTTTCCTCCTTTTTCTATTCATAAACGGAGAGGAGGACTGCTTTAATACTTGCTTTTCCTTACAATAATTTGATCGTGTTGGGTCTGGCGTGCTTGACTTGGACTCGGAGTTGTTTTCTTTGAATCTTTTGTTATAACCCAAAAAAATCTATCAGATTATTGCATTACAAAACAAAATTCATTTGTACAGAATGTGTTTCCCGAAGCCATCAAGTCTACAATAGTACCAGGCTAGCGTTCTGATGTATTTGTTTGTTCTCTACCGTCCATTTAAAAGCTTATTGTTCTCAAAGAAATTAGTTTTCTGGGAAATGAAATTCAACGAAAGCTGAACACAATAATGATAGACAAACACGCTTGTTCGGAATATTCAACTTCAAATCTAAATTTGAGAAATAATATATTTTTTTAAAATTCAAAAAAATAAAAAACTTATATTAATTGAGATTCATTCTTAATAAATTATTAATATGATATAATTACTTTCGCATATCATAGTATATATTGATTTCTGAGAATACCAATGGATGGAAAGAATGTCTTATTATTACTATTTTGAAAATTGAACGGGAAAAATTTAGAACTGGTCTTTCGTCGTCTTCTAATGTGAAACTAATGAAAATACTGACAAGAAACTCTGGCTGTGTTTCATATGGAAATGTGTTTCTCAGATCATTTTAATATTATCAGAGTATTTTTTATTAAGTTATTAAAGATGCGATGAGAGAAAGCAACTTCATGTTTTGTCAAAAAAATACTTTTGAGTATCAAAGTTTACTTTGTAATTAATTATATTTAAATAGATAAATGATTATAAATACTCATTATCATTAATTTTTATTAAATAATTAAAATATAAAGAATAAAATAAAAATAAATCTCTTAAAAATTTTGAAAAAACATTAATTTATATAAAAATATTTCATACTCTAATTACTTGAAATAATATATATAATTACTCGAAAAAAAGGAGGATAATTACTGAAAGAATTAAGTAGAATAAATGAAGAATATGTACCATAAATAAAAAAATTTTGATACAGGGAAATTTTGTCCTAAAAAATTATTTTTCACCTTTTTATTTTTCCTAGAAGTAAAAACTTTAACTTTTAACTTTTGTTCCATTGTTAAAAAATTGCTTTTATTATATCATTTAAAACCATTTATATTTTAAAAAATAATTTGGCCAAACACTCAATTTTCTCAAAATAAATACTTAAAAAGAAACAGTTCCTCTACCCTTAAAAGCTTGACCAAACATAATTACTCAAAGTTCTGAAAATAAATCCACTTTATAGCTCACTAATATTTACGCTGCTGCCTTCAAAATGTAAGCAAACATTTCCACAATAACAAGAAGTTCCAGAAGAGACTACTCCATACACACACACACATATAAATACTATATACCACAAAATTTCATATTTATGTCCTCTCAAGTATGCATGAGAGAGAGGTGAAGTTCCAGAGATTTGAAGAAAAACATTGAAATTTCGATTTAAGGTTGAGTGATTTATTTATCTCTCTTTTAATTTTTTTATATCTCTCTCATATTTCACAAACTTCATTCTTCAAAATATTTTAGATGACCAATGCCATATATTCTATATTGACTTGTGAGCATGAGCAAAGCTCTATCTAAACCCTTGATGGCTGTTGACACCTGTTTGGACGAGGAAGATGACATACTCCATGAACACTGCATCACAAGGTAATGTTATAGGCCCTTCAATTGAGTTCCCATATTTCTCTTGAGTCTTTTTGAAGAGCTCTTGGAAGATCCCATGGCATAAGTACTCTATAGGTATCACAAACCGAGTTTCATCACTTGCATAGATTACAAACTTGCCTTCTTCAGAGACCAAAAATCGCAAATTAATTAGGATAATTAGAATATTTAAACAAGGTTGCTCAGTTCTTAAGATCGATTACTGACTTGGAATAATACATGCTTTTTTTAGTATTTGTAATTAACATTGCATTATAGTTACACAAGACTATGTACACGAAAATCAACAACAATGCTCCTTGCGCAACCATATTTTCTCACAATTCACGTAATTAATATATTTATACTATAATAATTTATGTATCAACTAGTGTAGTACGTAATTCAATCAAGCCAATCGGTCCTCATAGTCATAATTCACATTTGAGTGAAGTTTTCGATAGAGTCACTACTCTATTATTGTAAGGTAGTTAGCACTACTTGTTTTCGACTTTGATGAAGTACTAACAAGGTTTGAGCTGAACAATTTAAGTGTCTCAAGTTTTTCGTGGAATACTGATGGTTAAGGATTTAAATCAAACTTAATTTATTTAATAAATGAATGAATTTGATTAATATATAAATTTATTTAATTAAATAAACTGAATTAATAAAATATTATTTATATAATGTATATATTATATTTTTTAAAATTTAAATAATATATATTATAATTAATATATTTTTTTATAAAAAATAAATAAAAAAATTATGCATAATTAAAAAATATAATATATATATAATATTAAAGTTGATAATTTTTTATTTATATAATTTAAATTTTATATATAGACATAAATATATATTATATTATAATATTATTTATAAATTATTCGAACTCATCTCATTTACCAAGTGAACCAAATTGAATCACAATTTTTTTTGTTCATTTTAAATTATTTTAAATAAATAAATAAATTTGACCCAAGGTTGAATTTCACTAAGGTCCATTACCGTCGTAATTACAAATGTAAAAGTTTTCTACAATAACGACGCGTTCAAACACTAGATTTTTAGACTCTCGTCCGAGGAGGCAAAATTGAAAAGAAGAAACAATAAAGTTCATATTGGGAAGAAAAGGACAAAAGAAAAGTGGTTGGTTTTACACTAAACAATAAAAGTAGGAATTATTGGAGCACTGAAATTGTGGGACTTTGAGGCCCAAAAAATTTACTATTTTTCAAGAGATTATATTTGTAGAATGAAATAAATTTAACAAATAAAAACTCCTTCATAATTAAAAATATCCTTCTAATCCTTTTTCTTCACAAATATCTTTTAAAAACTAATTCTCTGTGTTTTGAAACACATAATTATCTAAGTCTTTTGATATTAAATATTATATTTATATATTAATATATAGAGTAACACTTAGTTCTCTTGTAGTTAGACTAAATTAAATTTATCACCATGTTATTTAAAAAAATTGACTTACTCTCTTTCTAATTTATTTTCTGGTAATGAATATGAATTTTTATGTGGGACTTTTATTTGCGCACATATATATTAAAAAAAAGGTAGGTAGGGGGAAGAGTTGATGAAGCTGTGAATTTTGAATCTTAATATATTTTTTTGTTATAATTTTTTATAATAAAAAAGAGATAAAAATAAAAAGTTTATATTTATTTTAAATAGATTAAAAATTAATTTTTTTATTTTTTATAATAAAAAATACATTAATTTTTAACTACAAATCATCTAAATTTGAATTTGTGAAAAGAATGAGGTGGGGCTTTGGTAAGATTAAGACTCCGAGGCAATTGGATAAAGGAAAAGGCGTGTGTAAAGCGTGATTTTATGGTGTCTGGTAGTGCGCTAGTGTACGCGGACTTTATAACAAACATTTTTGGCGTCACGATACTTAGTATACACTTCACACTTGAAACGTGTTGAAAAACCGAGGACACTTTACTAATCCAGATGATTCACGGGTTACACAATAGTTTTCAAAACAAATTAATAAAGAAAATTTCTAATTTTCATTCTTCATATATATATATATATATATATATATGTGTGTGTGAATTTGTGATAGTGATGGATTTATTGTGAGGAGTTTGGATTCTTTGTAGTTGAAGTTTTTGGCCATGCTTTGTAATTGAAGAGAAAAATACTATTAATTATGTTATATCTAAAAGATTTAAAAAATTAGTAATACTATTTTATATTTTTATGAAAATATAATTTAAATTTTTTTAAAAAAGTAACACTGAATAAAAAATTAATCAGATTAACCCCTTAATTACCAAAACAGATGTATTTGAATTGTATAATGCAAACCCATTTATTAAATGGATTGGCCCATCTCATCTCATTTAATGCTACCACATAATGGGCCATGCAGATAGGATTAGTTCGACCATTTTAACACTGCTTCCTAGATTCTATATTTTACCAATTAATTTATATACGAAAGATTTGATTGAGTTGAATTTTGAAAAATTTATTAAAGAATTCGAATTAACTGAACTTATATTTGCATGAGTTGGGTTGGGTCGGATTTGTGAGTTGATTTTTTTTTTTAAAAATAAAAATATATATTTATATTTAATTTTTATAAAAATTTTAAAATACATAAATCATAAAAAAAGAAATATATGATTATTTTTTATCTATAAATACTAAAATAAATTAATATCAAAATTATATTATTATTTTTATCTACAAGTGATAGGAAAATTAATAAAAAAAATCATGTCATGATCATAATGTTCAATTTACATATATTATTTTAAATGATAATACTTTTAATTTATTTTATCCTTTCTCTATGTTGTGTAACAAAGTGATTGCATGCGAGTAAGTTGTAAATGTAAAAGGTTAAAAAAGTATTCAAAATGCATAATATAAATGCTTAACAAATATTTTTTTAAAAAAAATCAATGTTTTGAATTGGGTATGTTAATTCAGATTCAGAGTTATTTTTTTTCAACTTATAATTATTAGTGACAAATTGAGAGAAAATGAAGCTAAATTTATCATCAACTCAACCCAAATTAACTTAATTATATAAATTAAATTGAATTATTTTAGTTAGTAGATTAACTCAACCCAATAAATACCATCAAGCTAGTGGAGAGTTTTTCCATTTATATATTCAAATCTTAGGATCATTTAGTATGTGCAAAACTTGACTTTTCTATTTGAATTTGACAAAAAATGTATACGATCAGGTTTAGGAGAGTTAAATGAGTTTGAGTGATTCTTTTTTAAAAATTTTTTTTAATTAAATTAATTAAATTAATTCAACTCAACTTAATTGAACTCAACCTGTACAATAACTAGTTAATTTTAAGGTATTTTTTTAAATTAAAAAAAATATATATGTCATTATATGAATTATATATCTTTGTATAATATTTATTTTTTTAATATATGTTTTACCAATTAAACCACTCTTTCTTTCTCCCTTTTTTTAAATTTTAATAAAAATGTTAAGAAAAATTATTATTATCTAATCTTTTCCGACGGTGAAACTAAATTATCATTTAATAACTAGACTAATAATAATATGGCACATCATACCCTAATAATCTAAATTAAATTTAGCACTTGGCTCATTGCTGCAAATTGATTGATAAGTGGTTGGTGTATAATATTGATTCAGGTATAGCTACTGAAATAGATAAATTCAAGAACTAAAAGCAGAGACAGAAATCAACTAATTGATAATTGACTTTAATCCTTTGAATATAATCTTGCCAAGTGTTAGGTTTGGGTTAAAACTAAAAAGCATGACAAGTAATAAGACATAGAAGACGTTAACAACTATGTCAACAAGGCACAAGAATCACAATATTCAAGGATCTCCTAAATTTTACCTACACCAATACAAGAACACACACACACATATGTACATATATATATATTAACAAACAACGTTAATCAAATTAACTTCACGTATACGTACTGACGTTATGATTAGTGTGGACAAGCTCATTAAAATATCAAGAAAATGGAGGCCAAGAATGGCGACGAAACGAAGAAGGAAGGGAATTGTTGTGAAAAGAAGCAGTAATACAGAAACAGAGAAGGGACACTTTGTAGTGTACAGCATTGATGAGAGAAGGTTTGAGGTTCCATTGGAGTATCTTAAAAGTGAAATATTCAAAGAATTGTTCAAAATGGCTGAAGAAGAGTTTGGATTTATCAGTCATGGACCTGCAAGATTGCCTAGTGATGCTGCGCTTATAGAGTATGCTATTTTGTTGCTACAACGAAATTTGCCCAAACGTACATGTACAACAATCTTTGCTTCTTACTTTGGCATATTATTGTCACCCACAACAAACTAGCATAAGCCTTCTCTCTACCTTCTCACTCTGAAAAATAATAATATAGGTAATCTTCATTATCAACTTTTTAGCTTCTAAAATATCATAAAAATTAATTCATTAGTTTCTATATCATTAGTTGTTAATAAACACACTTACGTGACATGTCAATATTAAAGTATGTTATTAAATAATAATTAGATACCTTGTTAACTTATATACTAATTAATTAGTTTTTGAAAGATCAAAAGATATAATAATTCATCTTTAAAACTTCTTTTATCTTCACTTATTCTTATTTGCTTTTATATCATTTGACATGATGTCTCCTACTTTTATATTATCTTATTTTTATTTATTAGAATGAGATTGGAAAAAATAGTTTGTGATTAGTTTGATAGGAATGAGAAATATTACTATTGGACCGGTGGCTCTACAGGCCCATCACATGAGCCCAAAGAAAGAGGAATGAGAATCAATCTCTCTCTCTCTCTCTCTCTCTCTCATACATATATGTCTGTCAAGAGTTCAATTTCCAAAAGTCGAACTCTTTGAGAAACTTTTATGAAATTTTATGATACGTAATATTTATTTCGCGATGTGTTAAGTTACTGTCTGTGCATGATATATAATATTATATATATATAAATAAATTTATTTTTAATTTTAATATTTTTTAGCTATAATTCAGATTTTGAATATTTTTTATTTAGTTCTTTAACAAAATATTATAGGTGAATAGTTTTATAATTTAGTACTATATGATTGACTTTTTTTTTTAAAAAATATCTACGTATATTTAAGGTCATGATCAATTAAAATCTCTATTTTCCTTAAAAATTGGGAAATTCAGCCAAAATGGGATCATGTGACTCTTATACATGCCATTTTTCATCTAAAATTTAAGAAATTTAAACTAAGAGTATCAACGCATGTATTAATGATTTTTTTTTAAAATGACCATTATCTAAAAATTTATTAAACTCTAATTATCCTAACTCGAACTAAAACTTTAGGTCAATCAAATGTAAACTTTTAAATCATAAGATACCAAAATGAAATCAGTATCCCATTAGGTACTAAATTATGTTTTCCCGTTAAAAAAATGTATCATTATATTTTCTGCTAAATCACAAAAGTGTTGGATGCATGAGAATATATAAGAGAATCAATGGTAGATTTTGGGCCAAATAAAAACAAATAAATCAACTATATATATATATATATGCACATACTTATATATATATATATACATACATATATATATATATACCTATATAAAAATACCAACATATCAAATATGTATATTGGAAAATCTTACAAAATCAAATGAGTGGGAAACAAATGAAACTTTGCATGCATCAAAAGGAACCGAACAAATCTGTCTTTAAGTTAGCTTTCAATCACCCATACCCAATCAAAATCAAATACGGTGAAATTAAACTTGCAGTGACACATAAATAAAGCCAGCAGTATATACATATATATATACATATATATATATATATATAATATTACAACTACAAGTATTAACATTACAGTAAATGCTCAAGTTGTGCATTCATATTGATTATTGAAGGGACTCTGATATGAAAGATGATGATGCTAGCTGATGTTGAGAAGCAAGTTGCAACTAGACAACAGCATAAGCATTAATAAAGGCAAAGTGATGAGGACTGAGGGTATTAGGTTTCATCTGAATTCAGATACGATTCAAATTAAATCTCTTGTTTGATGGAAATGGAGAATCGATCACAGTAATTCACACCTTATTTTGCAGCCTTTTTTGTTTGTTTTTGTCTTCCAACACTGCACGCCTCAACAGATATTGGACGCAATAACTAACACACACACTACACATAGCTCATTTTCTTCTCACAAGTTGCCTTTATAAAATCATATCCTCCACCTATTAATATTTATTTTTTATAAGGAATTCAATAGATTTATATTAATTATTATATATAATCCATCTCATGCATATATCATGTATATCTTATAACTTTACTCTTTCCATGCACACAGAGGATAAGAGAGAATGATGTTCCCACTTCGTCTTTCATGCATTAAAATTTGTGTGGCCTCAGTATTCACCAGTGTCTTTCCTCAACTTGCTCAATAATTGGCTTATTTATATATAATATATGTATTGTCTGTATTCTGTAACCCTTTTTCAAGAATAATTTCTTCATTTTTTTTTAGATATACATAGAGTGTCTAGGACTAAAAAAAGATAAGAATCAAACTCAAAGCATTTAAAACATAATTAAAACTCATCACAATTATAAAAATTGGGACTTATAATGCAATGTTTATATATATGCTAAGTCACTTGCACCTTATAATAGCTAGTTGCAATTCCATACAAGTTTTTCTTTTTAATTTAGGTTGGTTCTTATTTCTCAGGCACAAATCAACGTATAGAAAAGATTAATTGTTTATTAATTGGGACTTGGGAGTAGAGTGGCTAGCTATGTCATCATTCATGCCTGCCTAGAGGTTAGCATGCAAGAATCAAGGTTGGAATTAATTAAGCTTCAAATATATATATATATATATAATTAAGCAATTTATAATATGGAAATTATATTTTTTTAATTAATTTGCTATTACAATCCCATGTTTAATCAAATAACATCATGAAGACTAGATAAAATACAACAGCAACCAAACTTCACTGTGTACTCATCATCATCAGCCCAAAAAAAAACTGATCATATGTCATCTACTAGAAGTTTCCCACTGACAGTTTCCTCTCTCTCTCTCTCTCTCTTTTGTTTTTTTCTCTTTCTCTTTTGTAGTTTTTCATAATATATAATTAAACATTTATATATATATATATATGTACATAATCACTCTAATTAACTAATGATTTATAAGCGGAAGCTTGATTGCTTTTTACTCAAGAACCCATCATTGGAGGAAACTTCAAAGTGGGTTTTAAGATGCTCAAATCTCTCTGATAAAAACAAGCTTTGCAAGTTCTTGAGTGATTTTAAAACCTTCACTTCTGCTGTAAACATTGCCTTCACAGGTCTGTGATCTGATAACTTTGATTCGCTTCTTGTGTACTGAAGTTGCTTCAGACCCTTCCCATACCATATTATCCGATCACACCTAAATATTAATTCATGAACACAACACGAAGTTAATTGCAATTACACACAAATTAAATCATTAAAACGTCTAACACCAATTTAATTATGTGATTTAAGTGATTTTGTTTATCAATTATCGAGTATCTTACCATGCTGGTGCTCTTCTCTTTTCTGCTCCTTTTCCTTGGTAACAACATCCATAATACATGTCAGAATTGGGACAATACTTGTAGGTTGGAGCAAATTTGATTGCTCCTTCATGCCACCCTCTTAACATGCTTCCACTCATTAGCTCCATCCTCAGCTTCATTTGCAAAACATACAAACAAGTCAGAGAATATGAAAGTGTTAATTGGCGCTTAATTGAGATACTTAATTAATTAATTACCTGATCATTTTCTAGTAAGGAATCCCAGTGTTTTCTTTCGACAAGTAAACGTGTCGTTTCTTCGGGTAGAGAAATTCTATAATTTAGATCTCCAAGCAATATTACTAAACTGCAAAAGACAAAGGGTGAAGAGGTTAATTATATAAATGCAATTAAGATGGATGTGCACCAAGCAAAAGCAAATTAAATACACAAGTGGGATTTAAAGTAAAGGTGAAATATTAATTATTCAGTGGTTTAAGAGGTCAACTAGTTTAAACCAAATGAATAATAATATTAACTGCAAGAGGGTTTGGCTTTAATTGGCAGTGGAAAACTATATCTCTTTATATATGGTGGTTTAGCTAATCTATTTGGCTGCTTTGGCAACTTGTTTTTAACTCACTGACCCACTATATATAACACAACAATTTCCTAACAACTTCTCAAAAATTAATTAATGATTAATTAGTGAAGGTTAGTTACAAACAAACAACCAACAAAGAATAAATATTTTAGTGTTTTGGCGGCCTTATAAATATTTAATTATTAGGACAAATTCAAAGTTGGAGAGCTAGCCAATAATGATCCTTATTTAATAAGGAAATTAAATGTTCCATCTGGCCAAAAAAGAAAGAAAATAGTATATTCAATTCCCACCTTGTTTTCATGATTTGTTAAGAAGGGAACCTAATTAATTAATTAATTAACAAAAAAGAATTATTAAGAATTGGTTTGGACGGTTTCAAACAAATTTTAATTTATACTTACTCATGATCAAGAATCTTTCTAGGCAAATCAAGCAAAGGGCCTCTAGGAAAGCTTGTCCTGGAAAAAATTTCAGACACGTTAGAGTTCCTGTGCTTCTCATCTCCCTCTCTCCCCCCAGAAGCTAGATGACTGCACACAAAGCAGAAGCTTGTTTCATGTAATTGAAATCTCACAGAAACAGAACCCTGCAAAAATTTCATTTCAAAAATTTAATTAATTAGAAAAATACAATATATAGTCTCATTTCATTTAATTAGCTAGCTAGACACAACCAAGAAACACATAATTCAGATTA
The DNA here is from genome assembly GCA_031216115.1 of Senna siamea. Lineage (NCBI taxonomy): Eukaryota > Viridiplantae > Streptophyta > Magnoliopsida > Fabales > Fabaceae > Senna > Senna siamea. Next base: position 412,549 of record CM062358.1, read on the forward strand.
ATTTCTATTTGATTGGCCACTACTCATTGGCGTTGATGTAGACAGTGGTGGTATATATATATATATATGTATATATATATATATATAGTTATATAGTTATATACAACAAATCTAATATATAGTTTTATAAAAAGAAGTGAGGTGTATATGATAGAATTAATACTATAGATATACGTATTTAATTTCAAGTGTAGGTGAAAATAGTTAGTACATATGACAATTTGGGGAAGTGGGGTTAAATTTTGTGAGGTCAGATAGTTAAATTATACCTTATTTCCTAAACAGCCCATGATGCCACACCCCACGCATGAGACACTTGGATGCTGTATGAATGGACGAAGTTCTCTCCTAACCCACACAGATATTAATATGCCAACCATTTGCTTGCTAATGATACACTGGAAATCTTGTGGGCCTATTATTTTACTATTCTCACCATCTTCATCTCCATCATCTTCATCTTTGTCCTTTCTCTTGTTCAAAGCTTCTCTGATCAACGAGTTCCATCTCATGGAGATCTTGTTGTTCTCTGATCCCAACACGTTTGATGCTTTCAGAGGCACTATTTCTTGAAACCTGCATGAGTCCATGTTCAAAATTAACAACAATTAACATCTTCTTATCCTATATATGTATGTATCAATTGTGAATGATGAGTTTTGATATGAATATACAATACAATACCCAAGTACATAGATGTCACAGGAGGTGTGGCATGTGTCCAACAAATCCTCAATGTTCAAATCTTGGTCTGGTGCAATCCCACCTACGTTCCATGTACTCACAAATACCCTTAAAACAACAAGCGCCAGAACAAAAAATGTCAGAAAAGGTGAGAATTGAGAGTTGAGATGAGACTAGAGTACTTATAGCTTGTTCCTATATAGAAATTGAAGCCAAGTTAATATAAAATCTATCCTTTTATTTATGAAGAATTTAGTTATTTATATTACTTGTACTTTTGTGTGTGGATGAGATCGTTAAGAGCGGCCTTGGAGCTGAGAGTTGAGTGATGATGAATGCTGGTGATACTCAATAAAGGTTCTAAGTTGCTTGAATAATCTGCCACAAAGTTGTTGCTTCCCAGTCGCTTCTTCAGTATCTTACTAGCCACTAATCCAGGCCACATCACCTAATCATATTTACAGTACACAGATTCATGTTAATATATATATATATATATATATGATGAATGAATGAAAGATGTATAGAGGAAGAAATATATATATATATATATATATATGAGTTGCTCACTTCTGCTTGCTTTCTTGGCATGGTAAGAGATTAATACTGGTCTTGTGGTTGTAGCGTACTAAAACAGTGATGAAGGAAGGAGACGACGGACGATTGGATGGATAGAAAATGGAAGAGAAGATGATCATGCTGAGGAAGAAGCGGAGAGAAGAAACTTAATATTAATGCCTTTCATGTGACGTAAAAGATGATGCTGCTCCTTTAGCTCTCGACATTTTGTCTCATATCAGATAGCTAAAGCAATGGATGAATTAGGGCCAAGAGGGAGGGAGAGATGCAGAAAACATGGGTCTTACACATATCATATTTGAATTCTTCTGCCTGTTGAAATGATTTGGAAGGATATATATATCTTAATAACAACTGCTCTTGTATTTCTCTTTTCAATTTCCATATTAAAATTAAAATTGTGAAGATGTGGGTGCAAGTGGGAGAGTGTGGTCCATCATCCTACACAGATAAATTAATTGGAAAAAACATATTTAGAAAAGGTACGTAGAAACCAGGCTAGCCAATTATATATAAAAACATATTCATTGCCTCAAGTCTTTAGAAAAGGTAGAAACCAAGCTAGCCAATTATATTGCCTTTGCTGACATGGAAATAAAAAAGAATTAGGGGAATTTTTAAGGTGTAGCCCTTCCATGAAAAGCATGTGAGAGAAGTTTGATCCTTCCCAATTCATATCATTTATTTTCTACTACATTTTAGTTGACAAACACATGGGATATTCTACAGATATCTTGACACCTTTCAGATTCAGATTAACAATTCTAGCCTCTGCCATATATGCACCATCAACTCTCCATAAATTAATTCAGATTAGATATAACAAAGTAATTAATTAAACTAATCTTAACTCGACTTAATTGATCCCTTTAAAAGCTTAAAGTAACACTAATCTAACCATACACACAGATAAATTGGTATGTTTACATATATTTTTAGGAGATTTACTTTTGACATGTTTTTAATTAAAATCGACTCTATTTAAAACTCTATCCTATATATGTAGTCTATAATATAATTAAAATGCATATATATATATGGTAAAAGTATACATGGTTCTAGAGATATATCTTCTCAACATTAAATATATTAATTATGATAAAATAATCATACTTATTAATTTAATAAATTTGATTAATATATAAGTAGACTTATAGTAATAAATCTAATAAAATTAGTAAAATATTATCTTATATTAAGTAAATTAAATTACATCAACTTCTAACATTTGGTAAAATTATACTTTTCATCTCTTTATTTTAAAAATTCATACTCGGTACCCTGAAATCAGTTTTATACAATGTTACACAAACCTTTAAAATAATATGTTTTTTTCAATGAAATTAATATTTTACATGGCTTGTGTTTAGTAAAAAATGGTAAAATTACTTAACTAGCTTTAATTCTATATTAATTAAGAATTTTCATATAGAAAGTTAGTATAAATTTAATTGTATTTATTATTATTTTAAAAATAAAAACTGTAGTCTTATTTTGCATGAAAGATTATCTTTATTAATAAAAATAAATTAGACAAAAGATAAGTATAATATTTTAAATTAAAATGGTGATAAATGTAATTTAACAAAACTAAAAAAAAGATTGGTGTTATTTTTCCATTTATATTTAATAATTTATTAGTTACTATTAAGCTTCACGATGGATTAAGTCCACAAGATCTTCACTCTAGGATGAATATGATGAAAATGAAAATGATTTTTGCTAATTATCAATTTGTGTTATTTTTTGAAACAAATAACACAACATGTATGTGTGTGTATAAAAGATGTTATAAACTTCAAAATAAAAAATAAAAAAATATAAGAAAGAAGTGATTTTATTAGTAATTTCATATATGTATGTAAATATATAAAAAAAAATATTAACACAATGTTCTTAAAATAAATTTCACTAAATTATTTAAAAAAAATAAAAGAAACAATAATAAAATAAAGAGTAAATTATTATTTTAGTCATTTCCAAATGTAATTTATCTTAATTTAATTCTTAAATCATAAAAATATTTAATTTAATTTTTAAAAAATATATTATGTCTTAATTTAATTCTTAAAATTTTAAATTGAGATATAAAAAAACATAATATTTATATGTATGAATTAAATTGAGATATAATATATTTTTTAAAAATTAAATTAAATAATTTTATAATTTAAAGATTAAATTAAAATAAGTTATATCTTTGAGAGACTAAAATAATAATTTTTACTAAAATAAAACATGACTTATAATACTTACTTATAATCTTCTTTAGATGAAGTTGTACACGACTCTCCTTGTTATGAGGAAAATTTTGATCCCACATGAATGATGTGTAGTACTGTATACACATACAAAGGGCATGTCAACTTTTAATTTATTTTAAATTTGAAGTAATAATAATTTTTAATAAATATATATATGTTTGAATAAGTGGTGAATTTACACACCTAATATTTTGAATACAAGTGCATTATTTATTTTACTCTCTCTCTCTCTCTCTCCAAAATATCTAAAGAAACCAAAAAATATATCTATACTATTATATATTATTTTGAGACTTAAATTTAATTATTATTCTTTAAAATTTCATATTAATACATATAAAATAAAATATAAATTTAGAAAGAGTGAAAAATTAAAATAATTTTTAATTACTTAATTTTATTACTTTGAAATATAATATTTCTTATTTTTCTTTCAAAATTAAAAAATTGACGTTACTACATGCAAGCAACTATATATGTTTGAGTTAATTAGAAAATTAATGTTGCTTGTGATTGTTAATTATGATAACTAATTAACATATTGAGTGCACCATAGAAAAATGAAGGAAGAAGGCATGGGCATGGGTGGGCCCAAAGGTGCCGGCATAATCTGATTGGCCCTCACTCGCACTGCCTATTATTATTATTATTATTATTATTATTATTATTATTATTATTATTTATTCATCACTCTAACTGTGTCGTTTTATCTGTATGAATATTATAATAATTTTAAGATTTTTTTCTTTAATTTTTAAAATTATATATAATATAAAAAATTTTAAAAATAAAAATAATAAAAAATTATGATAAATAACAGAAGAGTAAAAAATTAAATAATTTATTATTTTCATTTTATATTTTAAAAATTAACATTTATTTTAAAGGATATGAAATGTCTCTCTCTCACCGTATATATATGACTTTGAGCAGAAAATTAAATTAAGTAATGGAATAGTATCTAACCTAACCTTCATTTCAGGTTGATCATTGATCCATGATCAAAGTGGTTATTGAATTTTATATACAAATAGAATTAGAATAATTTTAGAACGCGCGTTTTGTCTCTCGTAAATATACATATATATTCATGAGACTATATAATATAATTATAATATATTGTTCATAAATAATTATAGCATTAATGTCTTGGAGTGTCTTTACCAACTGACAGCTCTCTCTTATTCGTTTTACCATAAAGGCATGCATGCATCTAATAATGAGTTCATAAGATCCAAACATATATACTATTATTCTTCCCTTGCAAACATAGTACTCTCTTAAGCAAACATACTTGCAAATATAGCATTAATCTTTCTTAAGGAAGAATAAACTTTAATTTATAGTATTTTATAATATGTATTAAAAAATTTATTGTCATTTTATTTATATTTTGAAAAATAAATCATTTTATTTATAATTTAACTCAATTATAATTTAAAATGATATTAATGTGACTTTTAATTAAAAAATAAATTAAATTACAAGTCAAAATATTAATAAATTAATATATTATAGAATACTCACTATTGTTCAAAATGGACGAATATTTAAATCCCGAGAGATAAGTACTGAAATTCGTAAATTATAAGAGAAATATAAAAACAAATTTTTGAGTCTTAATTTATTTAGAGTGGTCTTTTATTTATTTTTGTCAATTTTTTTTCTATCTCTTTCATATTTCAAAAATTTTATCTTGTAAAATATTTCAAAAAATATTTTTTCAAAATAGACTCTTCTTCAAGCTTCACCTCACTAACATAATTTGAAACATTAATTATATATCTGGGAATGAAGTATATATTTTTCTTTTATTTTTTAATTAATCAAAAATAAATGCTAGATATTTTCAACCTGATTGTGGTTAGTTTCTGTGATGATTTATTTTTAATGTGAAAATATATGACCATATAAAACTATAAATTGATGGATTTATGGATCCTATCAATTTTTTAGCCAAATTGATAAGTCAATTAATTATATCTATATAAAGATAATTATAGAGAACATTGTGGAACCTATTTGAAGTTAGACATTGTCAATTAATTTGAAAAAAATTAAAAGGATCTATTTCTTAAATTGACATATCTATTTTCAGATCAAAAAACAATATAATATTAATAGTCTGAACTCTGAAAGATTGCTGTAGTACTCTTAATTAATTATTATTTCTTAGATTTTAAATTAAGGAATCTTTTAATATATAGTAATTAATATGTTAACTTTTTGGGTATCCTAGATATATATTTGAATACTAAATGCATGGTTTAAATAAGATGCCTCCTTATCTATATTTAGTATAAAAAAAAAATAAAAGTTCAAACAAAACAATTAATGATGGTTTATAGGGAGGTAAGTGACCATGTTTTTAAAATTTGATCGAAAGTTGTAAGATAAGAAAAATGTTTAGGGCATGAAAAAGAAAATGTTCCGTCAAGTTATACGCCAACCCCGGACATAATAACAATTGAGTAAATAAAATTAATAATAATATAATTTAAAATTTTGTTTAATATAATTTAGTTCTTTTTATTATAACTACTAATTTTTATTGTACATATATTATTTTTCTTAATTTTTTAATAAATTATTAGCACATAACAAGTCTATATATAGTATGAACTCAAGACTATAAAATTATTACTCATAATTAATTATATATATGTATATATACACATATGGCATTTGTCATATTGACTTCCATGACGCTGACAATTAAACTAACTATCCCTATTGCTTTACAGTTGAAGAACAGGACGAACGTAGTCAAATATCTTCGAAAAAACCTGCAAAATTTAATAATAATAAAATATCTTATTATCAAATGTTATAATATAATCAAATATAATTTTTTTCCATATTTAAATATGTTTCGGGATAATTTTAAATAATAAGTTATTAAAATTTTGATATTCTTTACTGTAAAATAATAGTTTTATTGTTTGTGGAAGGTCATTAATTGAGAGTTGAGACACATATTCTAAGTAAGTTTATCACACAAAATAAACAAAAGACATTAGAAAAGAGATTATTATAATTAATATCCTATAGTATCCATTGTAATGTGATTTTCAGATGTAGCATTATTAAAAAATAAAATTATATATATTTTGTGAATCCGAAACTAAGTATTTCACAATATACTTCATGAGATTCCACATATATAGGTTTAACAACAAGAATTAAATTAAAAATTAAGTGACGTACGATAAAAATAATTTAACATCTCACTCTCGTTCCCATCCCAATAAATTTTATCAATATGGTTATGTTTTGAAGTGGGTAAATTTTTTAATCTATTGTCTTTCCTTGTGTCATAAATTCCCAGTAATTTCCTTTCAATTAAGACATTTCCAAAGCATTAACTAAAAAGAAAAATAAATCTGATAAAACATCATTTCAAAGTGTACACTAAGACCTGACCTGAATTGAATAGATAAGAAATTATAATTAATTAGTAGAGGTGTGAAATTAAACATTGCAAAATATTAATTAAATTTACAGTTACATCACTCGTGAGCTTTCTTGTCTTGGCTGTCTCTGAGGAGGACCACTTGCACAAGTTACGATCTTATGTATGTTGATAGTGAAGTGCTCTTAATTAGAACCTAATGATTCACTAAGTGGATAATGCAGGACCACAGTTTGCTATAAATCATGATTTTATATATATATACACACACACACACACACTAATTGGCAGGTAAAATATAGTTCACCGCAAATCAAAATTATAGCTGAATAACCAAAAATAGTACTTTCAACTTGACAGGAATATTGTTGAAGATCGCTGAATAATTTAAAGTATGATATTCTTTTAATCTTTTGAAAATCACATATATAAATAAGAAGGATAATGTTATAGTTTTTAATTAATCCCCATTATATACTTGAGAGAACAATTTTGCCACTTTTTTAAATTAAAGGATAATTCAACGAAAAAAAAAAAAATAAATGGCACATTTTATATATATGTGAATATTTTAGTTTTTTAAAGTATATATTTAAAAACTTATAATTCGTGATATTTATGAAGAAAAATTATTTATGAAAAAGTAAGAGTAAATTATACTCTCTTATCCTTTTTTTTTTTTTGAAAATTACATTTTTTAAAAAAGAAAAAAAATTATAATTTGACATATTTTGACCTAAATAGTAAATTCCCTCATAGATATTATTTTTTCATTAGAATTATCATTTATTAAAAACATAATATAAATTTTTCCGACATTATTTATTTTGATTTAAAAATCAAAAGTTTAACTTATTTTAAGTTTTTAGAATCAATTTTTTATATTGGTGAAATATATATTAATTAATACTTTTCATGTAAATATAAAAATATTTTAGCCAAAATAAATAAAATTATAAGTTTTTTTTTATCTTTGGAGAGAGAAAAGTATAATTTAAAAAAAAAGTGTAACTTTCACATCTTTCTTTACCAAAAAATTAAATATAATATGCTTTGATTAACATTTTTTTTTGGTTTTCTAATTTTACATATAATAATAGTTTTGGAACAAAACACTTTTTACATAGTATAAGTCTTTGGTCTAATTAATGAAACTTGAAATACACACACACACACACTTCAACAATTTTTCCCAATTATATCACAATATAATTAATAAATATTTTCCACCACAATTATTATACCTAGCACAACAAATCTGCCCATTAAAATAACCTCGACCGAATATATATAAATTTTCCCATCACCATCAATCGTCACAAATCACAATCTTCATCTTTGGCGAGAGATTATATATATAGAGAATTGAATTGCCAAATTAATGCAAAGATATTGGAACAGGTGCTAGGCTTATTTTCTTCCTTCTCTTAGTTTACTCTTTAATTTGATTTCTGGAAGCAACCGGAATCCCTGTGTGATAGTGAAATGAATGTCAAGTTATTTCCATTTCTGTAATTAACAATACCTATTAGCTAACACTGAAATTTTGATTGGTTTTCAAAAGTGCATAATGGAGCATGATAAGTTTTATTATTTTCACACAAACAAGGAAGGCAGAAAAGTTCCAAAAGAGATTGAGAATAATATTATGTACACAATAGTTATTCTTGCAAAAGTGCTCCATGAATGGACAAATTAAAAATATTCTTTTTTTAAAAAAGATTTTAGTAACCTGGCCAACAAACAAAGAAACTATTATTGTGGGTTACAAAGTTTTTGTTCTTTTACATATATAAAAGCATTTGATTTCTTCCATTCTATGCTAATTATGCTTAAATGTCATTAAGAATATTAGGTTAGCTTATTCCTTGGCTCTCTTGTCTTATGTTTTTCTTGCCCATGTGAAAATGCTCCTCCTATCTATTTGTTTGCTTGTGTTTGATAATTTTTTATTATTTATTCTTTTTATATTTATTTAAAGTTTTTAGCCCAAAATCTTTTTTTTTTAATATAAATGAAATTTGAATTATGGACATTGATTGAGTTTAATCTCGAGGACACTTGTCATATTTGGGTTTTGAAGACGGTTTTCTAATTGTAATTAGTAAGAGAGAAGAAACATGGATTTGGAACGAATATATATCAAGAAATTACTATCTAGTACTCAACTCAAAAACCTGTTCTATATATTATAATTATTTGAAGAAATAAGAATAATTTTTATAAATAATTTTAGTATATATTCACTCAATATTCAAGGATAGTTATAAGAGTGATCTTTTGGGTTTTAATTGCATTTTTTTGTCAAAATTATGAGTATTCAAAAATTTATTAAATTTTGATTAACTTGATTTAAGTTAACCAAGATTTCAACATGAAAGTAGAGTTCTCTGAATAAATATTTTTTAAATATAGAATTCGAACTTAAAACTTTAATTATGTATTATTTAGTAACCTTTAATTATTTTATGCCGAAATTAAAATTAACTATAGAAGTGAGAAAGGACATTATATTCAACTTAGGACAACAAATAATTTAAGCTCTCTGCCATATTAATGGCGTGAATAACACCTTTCATACTGTATGTGATGTCTTACGTGATGGCCAGAAAGAAAAGGCACTAAGGCCTATTGGTGCGCTTTTTAGATTATATTATGTTTTCCTGCACATGCCTTTGTTGATCCTTAATCAAACCAAAAGAAAATCCATATATTAATGTATTTTGAAGATTAATCGAGACCAATTTTAATCCTTTAATTTATTATACTTTAATTTTTTTAAAAAATATTTTTTATTTGTTTCCATGTTAATTTTTATTAAAAATAATCTTATTTAAAATGTTGTGTCTGTTGCTACTTTCCTAACAAACATGAGAAAATATTTGATTTTTCTAAAGTGAATGCAATTCCAACATGTAATGGCAAATGTAACATTAATATTATATCCATGAATTATTATTATTATTATTTTAAAAAATAAAATGTGAGTTTGAATTTTAATCAAAATTAAAATAATAATTAAAAAAACCATGAATTATATTTGGCTAGAAACAAGAATAACGTTTTATAGCTCTGAATCCTCCCACGTCCCAACAAACATGAACATATATGTCTGAATTTTGATGCCTTTTAAAATATTGAAAAAGTGATCAAAAGATGGTTCCAAGTGTCAAATTAATGTCTCTTATTCATATTTAATTACCTTTCTTAATCTAATTATTAGGAGCATATTATGTATGTATGTCTCTGTCCACTACTGCATAACATGGCATGTAGCTTCATTAATTAGAGGATTAGTGCTTCACAGCTTATAATCCATCTTATGTTATCTTACGAAAATCTTATGGGATTTAGAGATATCTATATACTTTTAAAATGCCTATAAAATAAAAGCAATATCTTTTGCCAAAGGTACAAAAGCTACGAATATTTCAACCTCTTCGTCTCTTTTGTGAATGTTAATCACTTATTTAAGCCACGACTCTATATTTAATTTTAATTTATTAATTATAAGTATAATTTAGTTCTTCAATGCACCAAATTATTCTATATGTTTATCTCTCTCTCTCTCTCTCTATATATATATAACAGTTAAGTGACTAAAGCACGTTTGGTCAAATTATCAATTGTTGTTTATTTTGAAATAACTTTTTAATTAAATAGAGTTTTAAAAAAGAATAGTCAAAAGAAACAGTTTGTGTTTGATCAATTTAATTAAAAATTACTTTTATTAGTATGTAAAATGCAGCCTGTATTTGGTTAATTTATGTAAAAAAATGATTTTGACTATAAAATTATAAAGGACATAAGTAGATCTACTTCATCATGTATGCTATTTGAATAAATAAATAATTATCAATATTTATTAATGAATTAAAATATGAAGAATAAAATAACAATAAATATTTTTAAAAAAATGAATTATCAATACTTATTTAAAAACATGAATTTGTATTTACTGCTCATAATTAAAAAAATATTTATAGTATCAATATTTAAAAGCATATCATTTTTTGAAAAATAATTTGGTGAAATACTCAAAATTTTTAAAATAAATACTTGTAAGATAAATAAAGAGTTTTTCAATTTTAAACAAATTTGGCCAAACAGACAATATAGCAAGGTGGTGTTAAAACCGCGTTCAAGAAGTTAACTAATTAAGAGATCGAATAATTGATTTATAAACTTTCAATTAAAAATTTATGTAGTTATTATAATTGTCAATTGATGATCATAATCCTATCCTGATGATTTCTTAATTAAAACTTGCTAGCTGGTTACCACTATATACGTACTGATATCCCAAAGTCTTGGAATTTCACATGAAGCCAAAGTATCAAAGAAAAAAGCCATTAATTTTCACATAAACATATATAATCAAATAGAAAATAATAAATTAATGGGGAGGAGGTTGTTGATGCATGAACACTTCTGTTTTGTTGGAATATATATGAAAAAAAAATAGATATAATTTTTATATTTTTATCATCAAATTTTTTAATTATAAATTAATACGTTTATAATTTATATAACTTATATTTTATAATTAATTTTTTTAAAAAAATTTATATATTCTATTTTAATCGAACAACTTTATATAACAAAAGAATAAAAAATTGTATGTAAATATAATCTTATATGGTGGAAGATATTCAAAACCAAAACATGTAGGGATTGGATGGACGGCACAATTAATAGATTTTGCTAGTAGTATGACTCGTTGTTATGTTCTAAAATAATTGTTAATTAAAAGATTTTCTTTTTTTTATATATATAAAAGAAGGTTAATTTAAAGAAGTTATTGAATTCAATGGATACAATGCAAGTTTTTAACTACAAGTTGCAAATAAGTATAATTTGTATGTAGAAATTGACACTACTTTTACTTGAAATTGTTGATTTTTTTCATTTTCAAGATGAGTTTGAGCAATGCCTAGGGAATCTTACGACAAACTTTAAATCAAACATTATTAATTATTAAAGTTTCAACCTGACTCCAAGTGCAAATTTTACATATTTTTGTTAGATTAATTAAATTAATTTGATTAATTTGTGAATAATGTTAATTAAATATTAATATTATATTATTATTTAATATTTTAAATTTCAAATCTAAAATAAAATATTTAGATAATATTTTTGTTGAAAGTTATTAATAATTAAAGTTATTATATTTAAAATTTTAATCTAAAAAATTAATCTATCGTTACTCTATCACCATTCTTTAATTTTATGACTTTAACAGGTATGTATTATAAATTAATATTCCTAAATGTAGATTTAAATTAATATGCCACTGAATTTAGATTTAGAATTTTAATTATTACAATTTCCTCCACTCAAGTCATAAAATTTTATTATAGTGAATTCAAACTCTTAAAAAATCAAGTTTTTCTACAATATTTACATCCTGTCTATATAATTTTAATAAGTTTCATTTTAAAAAATTGAAGAAAGAGATAGAGATGAACAACCTTTCAGAAAATTATACCTCTCCATAAGTTTTCTCTAATATAATTATTGGTTATATCAAATTTGTTGACCTATAGCCTCTGAAATTTCTTATTTCATACAAAAAATTCTTCGATTAGTTTTTTCCATCTAAAATTTTATTGAAGTAATATATAAGATAAATGAAATTATAAATTTAAGGTTAAAATATAAAAAATTCCTCCATACTTCAAGTCTTCTCCAGAAAACTCATAACTATCAAACTTGATTTAAATTTCCTTAACTTTGCCTAATATATTACTATTTTATTAAGATTTTAGATAAAAAAAAATTTAACAAAAAGTATCTTTTGATGGTTGAAGAATTTTTTTTGCACAAACCTTAAAATTCAAAGAGATTTTTTTGCATTTAACCTTTGTATTTTCATAATTAACTTAAAAATTATTACTAAATGCATTAAAAATTTTGCTCTTGAAAGCAAATTTATTTTTATAATTTAAAGCTTTTCAAAGTACAATAGAATAGACCCTTGAATTTGCATATACCACCAAAAAAAAAAAACTTAAATTGGATGCTTTGCAATTGGTTTGGCATATCTAATCCAAGGTCCAAATAGGCAAATATCACGTGATATCACCTACAACCATTCAAATTTATTTTTATTGGTCAATTTGACTGATAAATGAAAATTACTGTAATGTTAATTAATTAGGCTGCAATATGTCATTTCCAGAAATGTATGATATTGATGTACGTACATAGGAGTGCAATTTTAAAAAATTAACAAAAGTAATTTTTATGTCTCTAAATTTTGTATTAACTTTTAAATTTTTATGTTAATTTTATTTTTAAATTTTTAAATTTGATCAAATATGTCATAAATTGTTAATGTCGTTTATCATACTAACTAAATCAATATATATAATAATTGAATTAAAACTTTTGTTGATATGACAAATAGATTATATTAATTAAAAATTAAGATAAAATTGATCAAAATTATAAAAGTTTGAAGACAAAATTAAAAATTAGTGTAAAATTTTAAAAATAAAAGATATTCTAATCATAATAACAAAAAGAATTATACTGTGATTAGTAAAGCAACCAATGACAGAGCATCTTCAACACCAATTATAACTCTGGAAATGCTATTGGTGGTCTCTGATAAATTTTGTTATTATTTAGATATTTCAGTCAGTGTCCTTATGCATCACTTACCACATAATTGTAATATATATTGATAAGGATCGTTGTGTCTTATTTTTCAAATCAAATATTAATTTTTAACCTGACTCCATAAGTCAAAATCAGTTCCGTTTACACAGAAAAGAATATATTTTATAAAGACAAGTGAAAATTGACAATTTCAATTTTATTTTGTTGGTTTTGTATGACCAATTAAAGATAAGATTCAAAATTAAGAATAATGTATGTTTATTAATTTATTGACATGCATTTTGATGAATAAATGATTACGTGGATACGGTGATGATAACTACATAAACAGTAATTATGTAACCGCAATTAGCTTGTTATTTCTTGGCTCTTTAGACACCAGTTGAATACTAAATTAACATATATTTAGGAAATAACATTAATTAATTAATGCACCAAAAAAACATGGTTTTATTGTTTGGTTCCTTCAAGTTTTTACACGACTTTTGGACTGAGTAAAACCTTAAACGAATTAAATCAAACTAAGTACTTTAGATTAATTTGGTTAACACACACATGAACATGACTCTTCCTTAAGATTAAGGTATCCTAGCTACAATACATTTCTCATCTAAATGTTTGCATGTATGTTATACGAACTCTTTTAATCCATATTGTAAATTATTTTTTCTTGTACTTGACAATATAGAGAGTTTAAACATTGAATTAAGTATATATTTCAAATTCATATTACGTATTGATAGAAATTTTAGTATGTATATATATGTCAAATTTTTTAATTTGATTTAAATATAAATAAAAAGTTAAATAATTTATTTCTAACTTTCCATAACTCACTGACCTTGATCATGTGCATATACTATATATATATATATATATATGAAATCGTACCAAACACTCTAAAACTATTTAATAATAATAATAATAATATATTAAAGATTTCGCATATGTTCTTGTTAATTTTTTAAAATATAATATAAAACTAATTATTTTATTTTAAAATAATAAATTAAATAATAAATAACACTTTATTGTTATAACTTTTATTATTTTTACTTTCTTTCTCTTATTTCCTTGAATCATATATTATATATTATATATTATATTTTGTAATTTGTATTATATAATATATAATTTTAAAAAAATTTACTATAAAATTACAATATAGATATATCTTTTCTCTTAAATGTCGTAGAGGTAAGTATTTTTCACATTTTCAATTGAACAAAATTATTATTGATTATAGAATCGAATTGGCCAGACCATTAGATTTAATTCGAACGAGTCTGGTCATCAATATCTAGAGATTGGAAGATCAAAAGAGCAAGACTTATATATATTTTTTATAATTTTATTATCAAGTTATTTAATTAAAAAAATAATTATAATATAAATAAATTGTATAAACTATATACATTAAATATTTTAAAAAAATTTAGGAGAATGATATAAAAATAACATTTATTTTTTTTTAAGGCAAAACTTTTATGAAGATATCAAAGTTGGTCAATGAATCGGGTTGAACCGCGAATAACTTTTCTCTTAAATTGGGGCCAAAAGATAAGTTGAGATTAAAAGTTCTGCCATGAAGTTGAGAGAAGAGAAACCAACCATTTCAAACTACATGATAAATTAAATTTCTTATGTATTTAAATTAACAAAATATATTCAAACACAGTTTAGTTCAAATTAGACTATTATTCAAGAACCATCTCGTGGTTGATTCATCAAGCAATGCTTCAATTTTAAGTTTCCAATAGTGACTCATCTTAAAGTATATATAATAATCAAAGGAGTTTTTAAGCAATTAGATTGAGAAGAAAAAGTCACGAGATCACTAGAAGAGAAATATTAATTTTTAATGTACGTTCAAATATAAATATTTAAAGTTATCTTTGCTAATTATATATTTATATATCCACAATATATGTAAATTTGTATTGTTTTCAATTAAAATTATAGAGATTAATATTGGTCTTTATAAAGCATATTATCAATATATACATAGTTGTCCTCCACTTTCTCTCCCCACAAATTAATTAATTAAGCCAATGAAATAAACTAAAAATGCATGTCTCGCCTATCACAATCACCGATACACATGAAAATATTGGAACAGTTGTTCATCTCAAAATTCTTGGTCCTTCCCCACCAAAAATTTCAATCAAACTTCACAATATATTACCTTTTTTTGGTCCCACTCTATATTATTTTTGCCCCCTCTTATTTTAATATCACAATATCTTTGTTTACTTTCCCTCACAAGTAAATGAACTAAGTAGTTTGTACGAATTATTTAAATTTGATTTGTTAAAAATGTGAATTAAATTCAGTTTATTTATTAAATAAATTAAATTTAAATATTTAATACTCGATTTGTTAAATTTACGAATAGATCAATTAATATCAAAATATTATTTTATATAATATATATTATATTTTTTAAATTTTAAATAATCTATATTGTAATTATATATATATGTATTAGATAAATAAAAAAAGTCATGCATAACTAATTTATATAATATATATAAATTTATGTAATTTTCTCAAATATATATATATTATAAAAGGGCATAAATTTTTATTGATAACTTTTATATTATGCACATAAATATATATTATATTTATAATATTGTTTATATTACACAAGTTGAATTTGTTCATAATTTTTTATTTTTTAAAAAATTTGAACTCATATTCAAATTTGTTTTATTTTTAATGAAATTAATGAAGTTAAAATTCATTTATAGTCTTACACATGAATATATTAATGGTTCTACATGTATTAAAATATATATGTTAATTTTTAAATATAAAATAAAAATAATTTTATATTTTAAACTAATAAAAATGATTTAATTTTATATTTTAATTATTCTATTTTTATTAATATATAGCTTCATATACTATAATAATCAGAAACAAAGTCAAAATAATATATAAATAAAATGAAATGAAATCATTAAATATACATAATAGATTAATCTAATGTTTCTAATATAATCGAATACAATGTGCTCCACGCTGAATCTCATCGACATTAATTCAATAATTGAAAGTTAAACAACAAAGTATAGATACATATATGCACAAGCCAGTATGTCAGATAATATTACTTTTAGCTGTTTGATTTTTATTTATTTAGTGAATATTGTAAAAGTGAAATTTTAAATACATGCACCAGCAACATGGGCTTTGGAATCAACAAATATGTCCATGAATTCATTTAATAGAAGAAGCTCCTTATATTTATTACCAGAAAAAAAAAATCCTTATATTATCTTCATTTTTCAGCTCATTACGTACCTTATAATACAAGTTCTTTTTCTTTTTTTAGAAAAATGGTAGAATAATAAGCCTTCAAAGTTTTGAGGTACTCTTTATTTTCTTCCTCCATTATATTACATATTTTATTTTTATGATATAATAAATAATTTTAAAAATTAATGACAAAAAACACTAAAACTGTTATAATATAGATAATTGTACACCAAACAATAATGTAGTCTATTGTGCATTTGTTTTCCAGTATATTAAAATTTTGAACTTGGTTTATTTAATTAATTACAAACTTGATATATTATGTGTTTTTTTAAAAAAATCTCGAATAATTGTTCTTTTGTTTCCTTCCTTGTGTGTCTTTAGCAATTGGATTTGAAGCCGATTTTCTAATTGAGAATGGTTAATTTTGAAGAGTTAATGTAGGAGCTAGGAAGAAATTATGCGATGGAGGTTTGCATTGTACATGACTACATGTCAAAATTTGAGCTCACACCAAACTAAACACCCAATATTAGAATGTTGCAAATTCAGCTTTGCAAGAAGCTTGAGTTGGCTCTATTGTATTCCATTTTTAGCATCATCGCCAATTCTCTTTCTTCTTCTTCTTCTTCCCCCATTTTCCTGATTCAAAGAGATTCAGAAGAACAGAAAGCAAAACAAAAATATTGCCAATGTCAACTTTGACCACGCCTCCTCCGGCCACAATTTCCGTTCGTGATGATGCTGCCCGCCTCCATAAAGCTTTAAAAGGTTTTTTTTTTCTTTTTCTTTTTCTGTTAACTAATTCGTACAGAAGCTTGCAATATGATATATGATAATAATGTTCCTCATCTTTGTGCCACAATTTTGAAAGTTTCTGTAATATTCAATTCTAGAACAATTTTTGGACGCATTATAGTGTACATACATGCGACAGTCAGGTGAAATTAGATGGAATTGATGACTATAGAAGTAACGCTTAATATTTGATGTTTTTATTCAAAGAAACCAAAACCCTTTCCCTATTATCATCTTCAGAACATTCTTTCATGTGTCCTTCTCCTTGACATTATTCTTGGCTCTAATAATGGGTAGTTTCTACATGTCATCTACAAGATTTAGTGCAGAAGAAAGATATCAAACACAGGTAAATAAACACATGAGCTAGCATCTTTTGAAATAACTAACCATTATAAGTAAAAAGCAGTAGTGCATTTTAATTTAATGCACTTCTGGTTTTTCCCATAATGTTTTTTCTTTTTTATTTTTCTCAATTCTCATTACAGGACTTCGCTGCAAAACTTCTGAAGTCATTGATGTCCTTGCTCATAGAGATTCAGTACAGCGTGACCTCATTCTACAAGAATATGAAACTGCACATTCTGAATCGCTTACCAAGCGTATAAATTCAGAGCTTCATGGGAATCTCAAGGTACCTACACACAGAAAAATCAACATAGTTTTTGTGTTCCTTGTGTCATAAGAATCATTGCCTTTTGTATGATTGAATACAAGGGAAGACACTTCATCTATATGCCTTCTTGTTGTTCAACAATGCTTTTCAGAAAGCAGTGCTTCTTTGGTTGGATGAACCTGCCACTAGGGATGCTGCTATAGCAAGGCATGCCTTGACTTCATCTCTTGTAGATCATCAAGCTATAACTGAAGTCATATGTTCTCGCACGCCATCCCAAGTAAGGCGATTTAAAGAAGTTTATCTGAAAGTATATCATACTCATTTAGAGAAGGACATTGAAGACTATCTATCTGGAGGTCTCAAGAAGGTGCTTGAATATTCTTCTATCATCTTCCCTGATAAATTTGACAGACTTTTTCTGTGTTTCTATTAAAATGAGACATATAGTGGATCAAAACTACTTGTAATTGAATAACTTGAATGAAATTTTTTCTTAATAGCTGTTGCATGAGTATATAACCATACCACGTTATGAAGGCCCAGAGTTTGATCAAGAGATAGTAGAGCAGGATGCCAAAGATCTGTATAAATCAGGGGAGAAGAAAATGTTAGGAACTGATGACAAGACTTTCATAAGGATCTTTAGTAACAGAAGCAGCACACATTTGGCTGCAATTGACAAAGCTTACCTAAGAGACCATGGCCACTCACTAGAAAAGGTGTAACTGCAAATCATGTATCAATGAGCTGCTTTCTGTTCAGTTCCGTATTGCTCTTCATCTTTATTTTATTCTCTTGCACAATCCAACTCATCCTTTTAATTCCCTTCCTTCAGGCAATAAAGAAAGAAACATCTGGCTATTTTGAGAGAGGCCTCTTGGCCATATTACGTTGTGCTACTAACCCTGCACTGTATTTTGCTAAGGTATTTTTTCATTATGATTCATTCTCTCTGTATCTGTAATTCTTTAACATGCTGATATATAAAATAATGTTGGAGGGTTCATGAAAGTTGAACATAGTTTTGGATTTTTTTGCAGATTCTGCGCAAATCAATGAAGGGTTTGGGGACTGATGACAGTAGACTAATAAGGGTAATTGTGACAAGAACTGAGATCGATATGTGCCAAATAAAAGGAGCATACTTCACCAAATATGGAAAACCATTAACTCATGCTGTTCGTTCAGACACATCAGGCCATTATAGGGACTTTCTTCTATCTCTTATAGGCACTGATTATTAGATGGAGAAAAGAGGCCTATGAACAACAAGGACATGTAAACTCTAGCTGTCTGTTCTCTTTGATTGCTTTCACAGGAGATACCATGGCAGATTCCATAATTCAATTGCAACTTTGTGATTCAAAATACACTCATTTTAGAATAGACAAGAGATTCGAGGTTTCCTGTTGAGAATTCTGACATATATCTTACATTGTATGAACAGCACAAATTTTGTTCCTTACATTACTTCTCTAAATTATTAGTGCTCATTGACACAGCAATATTAACAATGTTATCATATAAATGAGATTTTTATGATTATATATTTAATTTAAATTATATAAATAATATATCAAAAAATCTATTGGCATACTATAAGTAAGTATATCTCAAAGTTTAAGAATAAAGCATGATTCAAATGAAGATAATACATATTAAAGATTATAAAACATATGAGAATTATATTTATATAACATTTATCACTTATTTGTCATCATCAAAACTTATAATATGGAACCTTAGGTCTAACAATTTTAACTTTACCTTAATTTTTTTATCTTCTCTAAATAATTAAATTATTTTCTTCCTAGTTACCTTAAAATTAATGTTCTCTGTACGATAAATCTTTTATTTTAAATTTAATTTCCTTTAATAAAAAATTTACTTCAATAAAAAATTGATATTTTATAGTAATTCATGTGAAGAAAACTCATTACAAAAAGAAAAAAAAGAAGAGAAAAACAAACTTATAATAAATGAAAAGAAAAACTTCACTTACAAAAATATATCTCAAAAAATTATCAAAGTTAATGTGTTGAAGTAATTTCTCTTACCTATTGAATTGTTTTGATAAAAATTTTATTGCCATAGGCAAAGGAGATTTAAAAGTGATATGAAGAGAGAACTAAGTTGAGAATTCAAACTAAAAAGGAAAATAAACAATGGAGAAAAGCATTTTTTTTTTATCTCAAGAGTTTAAAGTTATTATCAATTTCGTGCCCAAATTATATAATTATTATTAATTATGTCTCAATTTTTAATGTGTTTCATTTGTCATGTTAGTAAGATTTATATAAATTTTGTAAATAAAATAAAAGACTTTATGAGTTTGGGACAAAATTAATAAAATTTAAAAGTTTAGAGATAAAATTAACAAAAAAATTTGTGAACAAAATTAAAAATTTATATACATAAAAAATTATTTTGTCATTTTTTTCATATAGATTGATTAAATACAAACTATTTTTCAAATAATAATAAAAATAATTTTTAATTTAATTCATTAAACACAAATTGCTACTCTCCCTTAAGATTTCTTAGAAACTCTATTTTAAAAAAATCATTTTAAATTAAATAAAATTTAACAAATTGGCTAAACATGCCCTGAACCATATTTCAAGGAAGGGAAGGGAGAAAAACTCCCAAAAAAATAAAAAGAGAAGAGAAGGGAGAACGCTAGCAAGCTGACCTGTTTTCAGACCGTGAGTGTGTGGAAGGTCTTTGTAGCACCCAGCCAGCACGCCACTGCACCATATATTCACGGGACGAACTGCCGCCTCTGCACTCCCCGAGGACGACGGAGGACGCCGGAAATCGTGCGGCACTTCTCTTCTTGGTGTTTGCGTGTCTTCCTCTCGGTTTCGCCGGGAGAGGTAAGTCTCCTAACCTCCGTTTTTCGTCTTGTTCTACTTTTCTTCTTCATTGATTTATGGATGCTGGTTGAGTGATGTTTCCCCTCCCCTTTTGAGCTTTATTTTACCCATTTTCTTCCCTTCTCGGTACTGCTTGCGTGGATAAGTGTGGGCTGTCCTGTGTTGCAATTTTGGTGGATTAAATCTTTGTTTAGATAGCTGAGAATATGGCTTTGTGTTGCTAAGATGGTGATTCTGATTGGGTTGCGTTCTCGGGTCTCTTAGCTCCATTTCCCATGTTTTATTGTATAGTTTCTGGCCAGTTCTTTTTAACTAAGTTTTGGGTGTTTTTAAGGCACATTTTCAAGTTAAATTTTGTGTGATAAAGGTGCTGGTCTCTGCCCAGTTCATTTAGCCAAGTTTTGGGGGTCTTAAGACATGTTTTCATGTTAAATTTTGTCATTTTTGTGTTAACGTGCTCGTTGTTGCTTAGTTCTTTTAACCATGCTTTGGTGTTTTAAATCTTCTCTTTTATGTGTTAAGTTCTTATTTAGATAGCTGAAAGTTGGCTTGATTTTAACATGATTTCACTACCTTTTAATAGTGTTTTGGCATGTTAAAATTCTGATTTGGACATCTTTGTCTTGAGGTTCATTATCACTTATTTTTGTCATCTCTTAAAAGCATTTTAGCATGCCAAAATTCTGTTTTGAACAATTGTGCATTGGAAGCAGATTCTAGCTTACTTTCATGGCTTTCTAAGAGTAATTTAGCATACTAAGATTCTGATTTGGGCACTTGAAACATTTGGGATGTTTTCAATCACTTTCATGGTCTTCTTAGTGCATTTTAGCATGCTAAAATACTGATTTAAGTGATGAAAGTATGAGTTTTTGACCATTTTTACTTAGAGCTACTTTTGCACTCTAAAATGAGTTTGGAAAATTTCCAAAAAGTTTGGTTACTCTTTCATTGGTCTTTAGCTTTATGTTGGGTTGAATGCTTGAATTTTGAACCTAGTGATTTGCAAACTCTGTGCTGTTGTCCCATGGATTTTTTGTATATCAATTAGGCTTAGTTTTGCATATGAATTGCAAGTTCTCAAGCTGTCCAACTGAAGTGTTGGAGCCCAGTGAGTTTAAACTTGGTTTAGAGGTGAATTTTGAGTTTAATGCTGTGCAAAAAACTTTCTTCTGTTGCATGAGTATTTGTGTATTATTTGGCTTAGTTTGGCATGTGAATTTAAGTCAAAAGACTGTACAAATCTGCTCCTAGCATTTTGGCATTCTACATCTGTATTGAAACTTTGTTTTAATATGAAATTTGAGTTATCAAGTCACTCACATTTACCACCACTCTCTTGTTTGATGTTGTCCTTTTCCTTTATGTTTTTCTTTTTCGTAAGTCTTTAATATATATAATTCTATTTAAAAAAAATACAACAGAAAATGAAGAGAGTGGGTATATGAGATTAATGTGATTTCATAAATTAAAACACACCAACCAATCTTTCAAATTGTTTTGTTTGTGAATTCATGGTAATCATCTATTCTTTTCTCTTTTCACAACAATTAAAGCATTCCAACTAAGTGACATGGCCTTTTATTTTGAACTACATGGCCTCTAATCCCAGTTATTGCATATGTTTGCCCTAGGCTCTTATTTTAGGTCAAGTCTGCTTTCTAAATAATTTCATTTTTCCCTTCTACTTTTCTTAGTTGATTTATCTTTTATTTAGTTTTATTTTCCTTTTTTCTTGCATGTCAATGTTTTGTTTAAAGTGCTTTTTCCATAGGGATTGATTTCATGCTTTTCCTTTATTGTCTATGTGTGTTTTGGATATTAAGCTTTAGCTAGGAGTTTAATGGCCAATTGCTTTTGCTAGAATTCCCGATGATTCACTTTCTCATTTTTTTGAGAATGCATGTGATAGGGAGTTGTTTCTTTCCTTATTTTGTGTTGTTTTGACTTGAGTTCATTTGAACATGTTCCTGAGGACCCACGCTTTCAACTTGAGGAAGCAAATGGTTGGGTATCTTATCATGCTCAAATGAATTGTATTTGTGCTTGTGTAATGTGTGGTTTTCATTTTGTTTCCCAAGAATTCATCCTCTCAAGTCAATGAGATAGGGTGGTAAGAAATTATCTTTTTTAATGTTTTACTTTGTGTTATTTTTTTTTACTTGAGTCCATTTGAACATGTTCCCAAGGACCCAAACTATTAATTTTGAGAAAGCAAGTGGTAGGAAATCTTACCGTGTTCAAGTGATTAGTGTTTTTGTTCATGTTTAGCCTGTTTTTGAATTTAATTTCCAAGGATTCATTCTCTCACATTAATAAGAGTAAGTGATAGGGAACTAGGATTTGTTAAATGTGATTGTTGTGTTGGATTTGAATATTTGAGCACTTTCCCAAAGACTTTGACCTCCTATCATGGACGTGAGGCAAGAGGGAATCTTCTAGGTGTTTACATGTGATTTTTACGTTATCGTTTATTCTACTAGTTGTATTCCTGCGAATTCACTGATTTTTGTCAATGGAATTAGTGAAAAAGGATATGTTGGGATATGTTTATGATAGATACCTAAGAGGTTTGGGGAACCCTCCCTCAAAAGTTAGCTATTGAAGGAGGAGAACCAACTCCCTTAAGTACCTCATCGAACATCTCATTCTACTCAATGTGTGACTTGGGTAGCCTATATTACCCTCATCCCTATCATAGCACCACCCTTGAAGAGCCGACGTCCCGGCGACTGCACTCTGTGACACTTCACTTTGCGACACTTTACTCAGTGTTGCTTCACTCTACTGCAGTTAGCCCCTTCGCCGATCAGAACCCTTCGCAGGTCAGAACCCTCCGCAGATAGTCCTCTCTGTGCCGTCGACAACCTAGCTCTGATACCAATTGATGGGTACCTAAGAGGCTCAGGGAACCCTCTTTCAAAAGCTAGCTATTGAAGGGGGAGAACCAACCCCCTTAAGTACCCCATCGAATATTCCATTCTACTCAATGTGGGACTAATCTCTATCAGTTTATAGTCCTTTTTCTCATCGTTGATTTTTGAGCTATGAAGCGCACTCACACTGATATGGACACCTAACACAACACAAACACGGACATGTTGACAATTCAAACTCTAAAAAATATGGATCAATGTAGTTTGTGACTTGATTTTGATTTAGAATTTGAGTTATGAAGTCACTCACATTTGCCACCATTCTCTTGTTTGAAGTTGTTCATTTCGAAAATGTTCTTTTGAGAACCAATTTGTCTCTTTATTTTATGCCATCCGCATCACATTTCGGGTGTGACACCACTTGCCTATTTGTCTTTGAGTTAGGTAAGTTGTGAAACTCATTTGGAATTGAAGTTTCTTAATAATTCAATCCCCTGCACAACAAGGAAAAAGTTTTGTTTGTTCTTTATATATCTGCTTCTAAAGTCTAAACAGCTATTGTAAGCTGAAAAGCTCTGCCTAGGTAATGCATTGAATTTGCAATGCAAGATGACTAGCTTTTTGACCGCTCAACCACACATGGCAGTCACTTCTCAGAACCTTTACCTAACAGAATTAATAATTATTATGTCCAAGGATTTTTCTCTGTATAAATCAATTTTTTGTTTTAAACCTATGGTTGCTTCCTCATATTATTTTCCCCTTTGTTCCTTGCATTTTCAGCAGCCGTTGATGTGTTGAAAAAGTGAAGATTCAATGTCAGACAAAAAAGAAATACAAGGCCCAGATTCTTTGACAAAGAAAGCAAAAGATCTGAATATTGAGGGGTACCCTATTGAGGGTTTGTCCATTGGAGGCCATGAAACCTGCATAATTTTTCCCTCACTTAGTGTAGCTTTTGATATTGGTCGCTGCCCTCTACGTGCTGTCAGCCAGGATTTCCTTCTTATCTCCCATTCTCACATGGATCACATTGTTAGCCTCCTTTTTCCATAAAAAATCATGCATAAATATGAATTTTGAATTACATCTATCGTATTGAAATATTATTATCTCGGTTGTATGATGATTAATGAATGCATGTCTGACATATATTAACTTTGAACAGGGAGGACTGCCAATGTATGTTGCAACACGCGGTTTATACCGTATGAAGCCCCCAACAATCATTGTACCAGCATTAGTAAAAGAGGATGTAGAGAAACTCTTCGAGGTGCATAGGAAAATGGACCACTCAGAATTGAAGCACAATCTAATCGGCTTGGATATAGGTAATGCCAGTTTTTGATTGAAATTCTGCAATTTTTTTTGTTTTGAAAAGTAACAGGATTACATGAGTGATATTAATAGTAACCTACCTGCGGCCCCTTTAGATAGTTAAGCAGGGCTATATCTAGATCATCACAAGCATTTGGAGATACATTTTATAGACTACTGAGAATTGTGGTTACATCCCTTCCTATAGATCTCCAGTATTTAGGAAAAGTTCTTGTTTTTGATATCATACAAGCTACCTTTCTGCTTTGGTCATTATCTGGATATTCGTGATCATTATCTGGATATCTGTGATCATGTTTCTCATTATCTCCAAAGTTTTCCTTAAACCCTTCAAAACGATTTGTTAGAGCCCGATTTTGAGATAAGGTTGCTGGATAATGCTGTTCTATTATTACTAATTAGGAAAGTCCCAAATGGAAAGTCACAGCCACAATACTCTCACTGCTCACTCACTCACACTGCAACCAGAATGATAATGAAGAAAAGGTATAAAACAGAACAACTGGAAAGTAAAATGGTGGCTAGCTTTCGGGAGGCTAGCTCTCTCCCAATTTCCTAATATTTCTCGATGCCTCCTCCTCAATCCTGACTGACAGTAAATACTTCCTTCGTTCTCTCCCCCACCTGGTGGTCCCCGCCTTTCTAACAACCTTCCACTGGAGCCGTTAGGAAAGTTAGTTATTGGAAACACCAATCCCTTCCACCCCTTCTGCCAGCTCACCTTTCTTATTCCTTCTAGAGTAAACTTGCGTTACAGCCTTGCCCTTCTCCTCTGCACTTCTGTGTCCTCTCTTCCTCCTATAATATTGGTTGGTTTGGGGTTTATCGCGATTCCTTCTAGATGTTCTTCCTTCTAAGCCACTATTCCCATTATTAGACTATACCCTTGATTTTTTATAAAGCCACTATTCCCATTATTAGACTATACCCTTGATTTTTTATGAAAGCTCCTCGATGGATGACTTTCCATTTTTTGTCCCTTTTCCATAGAATATAAATTTCCTGTGTAGTTATATTTCTAATCCAGTGTTGCTCCCTTGTCAACCATTTCTTGTTCCATTATAATTTTCCAGTTTTCCACTCTATTCTGCTGATCATATCTATAAATTCCAGAGGGCCTGTATCTCAATCTTCAAATATTTTTCTGTTTCTTGCGTAGTATATGCACCAGCAAGTTATCAAAATATGAATAGCCCATACTATTCTAGGGACATTCCATACTATCCCCATCCCTATCATAGCACCGCCCCTGAAGAGCTGATGTCCCGGTGGCTACACTCTGTGACACATCACTCGATGTTGCTTCACTCTACTATGATCTGCCCCTCTGATGGTCAAAACCCTTTACCAGTCAGAATCCTCTACAGGTAGCCCTCTCTATGCTGTTGGCAAATCAGCTTGGATACCAAATGATGGAACTCAAGTGACTTGGGGAGCCTTTCCTCAAAAACTAGTTGTTGAGGGAAAAGAGCCAATCCACTTAAATATCCCATCGAGCATCTCATTTTATCTGATGTGAGACTTGGATAGCCCATACTACACTAGGGATACTATCCTCATCCCCATCAGAATCACTAAATCCTCTCTGATTTCCTCACCCAATAAGTTTGTTCCTGTGTCCATTTTAACGAACTCTATATCCAACTTGCCACAGAATTTCCTTGAATTTCCTCTGTTCTTATACCAAAATTTGAACTGAACCAACATGCCATTGCCATCGGACATTCTAGCATTAAATGATTTAGAGTTTCAGTGGTCTTGCTTCCAAAAGCACAATCCCCTTTACTATTGAATCTTCTTTTTAAAAGATTTTCTCCTGTTGGTAGAGCATCTTGACAGAACTTCCAACCAAATAAACTAATTTTTCTTGGTAGGTTTAACTTCAACAAACTATTGCACTCTGTAAAACATTATTTGATTGACTAAATGGGGTTATGTCATTGCACTTTCTATAGCTATCCTTAACTGTATACTTACCCGACCAATTTCCATCCCAATAAAGACAATCCTCTCCCCTATGCCATGATGTTGGAATTTTCATTATCCTCTTTATTGTTTCTTGGTCATTATTTAAGATATGCACATTCCAATTACCATCCTCTCTAAGAAGGCCTTTAACCTTATATATCCCTTTAGGTTGTCTTTCTGAGTGACACCAAAATGGTTCTCTTATATTGATTTTCTCGCTTGTCCCTACTTGTCATTTTAGTTCTGTCACTATTAGATCTTTTGCTAAGTAAATGTCCTTCCATTGCTTTGATGCATTTCTGGGGCATTTTAATCCAACATTCATCCTTGAATCTCCGTCCTTGAAATTCTGCAATTTAATGTTAACTTTGGCCCCTCATATACAGTTGTTCACGCATAGCTTACATTTTCAGGAGAAGAGTTTTATTTGAGAAAGGATCTTAAAGTAAAAGCTTTTAAGACTTACCATGTAATACCCAGCCAGGTTATCAAATAGCAATTATACATCTTTTTTTGAGTTTTAATATTGATTTTTACTTGATAATACTATGGTCTGATATTTATGCATGCTTTTGGCAGGGTTATATACTTTACTCTGTAAGAAAGAAGCTTAAACACGAGTACCTTGGCCTTCCTGGCAATGAGATTAAGAATTTGAAGTTGTCAGGTGTGGAGGTTGGTCTTGACTATTTTATTAATAAATATCTTATGAAGTTTATCTTTGGGCAGTTGGATCTACCCTCTTTCAACCAATTTTACCTCAAGTGAGCTCCATGCATTAAGGCACAGGATGATATATAATATTTACTATTTTTATCCCCAGAAAAAAGTGATTAATAATGACAATGAAGGAGGGTTAAAAGACTAAACTGAACATATTTTAATTGCTTTTGTCTCCCCTCTTCAAACTTAAGATCTATCTACTATACTTTGGAAATATTGAACACATGTAAAGTTGGCCTTATGCTAGCTGTACACAAAGAATAGTTATGTCTGTATAGAAGTTTTCTAGTGCATCTTTGATGGGTCTCCAACTGGGAGAGCCTATAGGGATGGAGGCCAGGTGGAGGGACGCATGGGAGCTGATGAGAAGAGTTCCAGAAGAATTAGTTAGGCTCAAGGTTAATAAAAGAGGGGTTGAATGAGACAGGGTGATAAGCAGAATATTAGTGAGGGTTTGGGTGAGGTCCTAGTCTCTTCAGCACTGAGATATTTTCTTTCTTTTCTATTTCTGTTTTCTTTAATTTTCTGGGTTTTAACTCTGTATTTTGATAGAGAACTAAAGGTTCCTATCAATTTTTTTTTTGTTTGACGTCACTTATCTTACTCAACTAGGCTGGGTTGTGGGCAGATAACATACACTTTGGAAGAACCAGTGATTGCTTTCACAGGAGACACCATGGCAGATTTCATTGTTGATGACAGTAATGTTGATGTCTTGCGGGCGAGGATTCTTGTTATGGAGGTGCTCTACTTTATCTAATAATTCATTGAAAGCTTTACTGCCGATCAAAATTACTGATTCAGCTTGCTTAGTTTTACATTGTTGAACTGACCAATGGTCTTCCCTTGATTCAAAATTCGCACATTTTTCTGATGTGGATGAAATGGATTGTTTTAGATATGAGATTTTCTGTTGAGAATTTGTTGACATTTCCACATATTTATTTTTTCGTTTTATCTACATTTGTAAATTTTCTCTCTCAATTTTATTTTAATCATCTTATAATGTAAAGTCTGGTGATGAGGAACATATAGGAAGCACCATACTTGTTCTTCCCCTTAGACTGTACCAAGTCTGAGTTTTTAGGAGTTCTTGAGCAGACTATAGTCACTGGGCTCTTTAACACCTATGTAAATGACTTTTGACTGACTTTCCGCATACCTTTTTCTCCATCCAATGTACAGCCCGAGATTTTCCTAATTAATAGTGATTAATCAATTGATTAAGTTGCCTAATATTTAAAACCATTACTAACTAATTCATTATTTCATATAATTTGGTTGCTTATTATTAATTTTAAAACAAACTATAAGGAGAAAATTTAATAGATACTATTAACTACTCCATATGCTATCTATATCTACATCAGTGCTTTTTATTGCACTGCCGACTTTTGTTTTGTACCTTGTTTCTGGTTATTGCTCTTATGTTTTATGGATTAGAACATTGTTTCTTACAACAAATCTTTTTTTGTCTCCTTCATCATACAGTGCACCTTTGTTAATGATTCAATCGAAGTGAAGCATGCCAGAGATTATGGACACACTCATCTGTCTGAGGTATGCTCTACAAAACTTCAGAATACGTACTACCAGCTGCAGTCAGTAGCAGAATAAGATTTGTATCTCCATTGTTATTTCATTTCTTGTTAATCAATGTTCTCCAGATAATTAGTCATGCTGGGAAGTTGCAAAATCAAGCAATCCTTCTAATTCACTTTTCAGCGCGCTATGGAAAAGAGGTACGATAATACCCACTATAGCAAATAAAATTTTACATCCACATTAGCTCAATGCCTTCGTCCCTGTGAGTTGTTATAAATAGTGACATTGGAAAAACTTCCTTCTTGACTCATGGGATGGGATACGTCTTTCTGTTTGATATGAAACATGTTTCTTCCAGTTTCAAAGAACTACATAAATGTGGTGACTGCTTGTTGCTCAATTTGAATAGTTCAGAGTAGAAGGCACTTAGAAAAATGGAGTCAGGATCATTTACTATAGATTGCGGAATACCATGTAGTCCAACTATCTCTTGGCAAAACACTGCAACCACTGTTTTGGCTGTGTAGGAGTTGGCAGAGGAATGAAGTGGCTGTATTTACTAAGTCGATCGGCAACCACTAATATGGTGGTCAAGCTTTTGGATTTGGGAAGGCCAATGATAAAATTCATTGATATATCTTCCCACACGCGATTAAGAGTGCAATTTGATAGCACATCCCTATAATAACAAGAGGATCAAGATTTAATGGTTGAATAAGAGTGCAAGAATCTTAACACCAAAATTATCCACTAAGTGAGCCCTTAGATATGACTAAACTCTGATACATAGAAGAGATGAAATAATTCAGATAATGAAAAACAACTAGGCCTAGGGTTATTTATACTAGAGATACCCAACCAAAAATGTAACTGAATTGTAGAAAATAAGGGAAGTGGGACATAGTGGGAAAACATGTAGTAAAATAGGAAAATATGCATCATGGATTTTGGGTAGTGGAGTAAATCCCTTAGTCCATGTGGCCATGTGCTTAGAACATGTACAGAGACACGTGGCTTTTGTGGGGTGTTTTCTTCTTATACGCTGCTTTCTCCTAGAGTTGGTTAGCACTTAGCACTGGTTTAGAGATACTAGTGTCA
This sequence comes from Senna siamea, assembly GCA_031216115.1. Classification (NCBI taxonomy): domain Eukaryota; kingdom Viridiplantae; phylum Streptophyta; class Magnoliopsida; order Fabales; family Fabaceae; genus Senna; species Senna siamea. The sequence goes on from CM062358.1 coordinate 443,220, forward strand.
TATCATATTTTGTACCAATTATATTTCTCTTCCCTTTTTCGTTTTGGCATAGCTAATGCTTGTGGTGGCGTTTATGATATTCAGGAAATTCAGCAAGCCATAGACGCTTTACCTCCTTCATTAGCCGGGCGAACTTTCGCACTTACAGAAGGTTTCTGACACAAAGATATAAGCACTTTGTTGATTGAAAAAACCTCTTCGGATTTTGTTGATCCACTTCTATACTTCACCCCATTCTCCCAAGGTGTGGCTGCACGCGGAATGCATCATCATTTCCTTTTAAGTTTAAATTTAACAGTTTGATTTTAGTTCAAGTTGATGTACCAATTAGTATGCCTTAGTTCACATGTAGGATAAAATGTAGTCTCTCTTAAAAGGTTATAACTTCTTAACAGAAAAGTTGATTTACTATTTTCTAATATAGATATATTTCAAATAGCATGGAAGGTAGAAAATGAGAGCTGGGCGTATCGTCGCATTCATGGGCATGAAAAGCCCTAGGGGCGCGAAGGTAAGAGAAATTTAAGTTTAGAATTATCAGTCGTAACACAATAAAATATTTACTGTTAGAAAACTTACATTACATATCATTCGACAACATGTTAATTGTTTAAGTATAACAACAACGTGTTTTCTAGACTAGTATGGATCAAACTGAAAACAGAGGCTCCAACCATATCGATTTGGTGCGTAAACTACACAAATCAATTTCATAGAAATAAATAAACATATAACAAAAAAGATCAACAAAATCACAAAAAAATATAAGAATTTATTCTACAAAACTATAACAAACATCATAAAATTTGTTTGAATAATATTATGCATATAAGTATTTATTTTATTTTCACTTATTACATAATTATTAATTAGGGAGTGTTTTGAAAATATTTTTTTTCATTATTTGTTATAATTTTTTTTCTTTCTATAGAAACTATGGGAAGATTTAGTGTTTGTTTTTGTAGATAAATTTAAATTTAGTTGTATTTTGTTTTGTGATTTCGGTGATATTATTTTTGGTTGAAATATATATAACTTTTTTTAAATTATAAGTTATGTATAAATAATTTTTTTTAACAATAAAAACTGATTTAAAATTCCTTAAACTTTATAATTTGTTCAAGAAATACTCTTAGCTAACATTGCATCCAAAACCTCAGTGAAGGGTAGACACATTATATTAGTTGAGGGCGATTTCGTGAACAATGTCTGAAGTTTAGGAAAATTTTTTACATTTTGATTTGACTTAGTTTTTCTAATGTGTTGTCACTGTTTTATTATAATGTTTTGGATATAAAAATTAATAGAAGATATTTCTTATACGAATTACAAAGTTTAAAGAATTCTAAATCAACTTTTATAATTAAAGAAATTTATTTTTACATGACATAAAGTTCATGGGGTCTTCTGAATTTTAGTCATTATTTTTTTATATATTTAATTTTTTTTAATGATTTTGGTCTGTTTGCTAGCTGAAAATTTTTGTAAAATCAATTAATATGTAGATAATGTTAACTTTTTCTATTATATCTATTTTGGTTTTAAAGTAGTTTTTCTACAAAATTGGTGTTTTTTTAAGTTGAAATATACATTATGTTGTGATAATTATTATATTTTATACTATATTATTCATATTGTTATTTTGGTTTCTTGAGTGAAATTTATGACAATTTTTGCTTTTAGTTGTTAAAATGTGTCTACTACACTTCGTATTTTTTTTCAAATAATCAAATATTAAAATCAAAATAAAATGAACTACCCTTTGTAGGAAGATATGGAAATAAAGGAGGAAGAGAAGAAGAAGGCTGGAAAGCAAATACCTAAATGAAGCTTAAGCAAAGGAACACATAAATAGTGAAGGAGCAGCTTTAAATGTGAAGATAGTAAATGTGCGAAGTGTTAATATGATGAAGAGAAAAAATGTGAAAGGAAGAGACAGGGAAGGAAGAGAAAAAATTTATAAGATCGTACAAAAGTCTATGTCAAAATGTCTAAAACAATCAACATATTCTGCTCAATTTATAGTATATATGATGTTTACGTTGTATACCTTGAATTTTGCTTTTAGCTTAGTCATTACACTCTGTCACAATAATTCTAAATGGTGTTTATGTTTCGAATAGGATTTTGCCAATGGCATGCATAAATATTAAAGTTTAGTAAATCTGCTAAATTTAGTTACAGATGGCTATATGTATACCTTCAAGTGTATTTTTATCTTTGCCTTTAATTACATTCCGTATTTGTAACTATTGATTTTTGCTTCCATTTTGAACATTAATTATTACTTTTCCAACAATATTATTGTGTTGATAGCCAATGAGTAGTATATATATGTTCTCTTAAAACTTGGCTAATTAATTAACATTTACCAGTTTTAGACATACCAAGTGACCGTAAATTTTCTTCACCGTTGTATTCTTATACGGTTAATTATACCTATACCTAACTATGCCACCTTGAAAACCTATACTTAACTTAGTTATTCATCTCCTGAGATTTGTTGCCTACATAATATCTTCTTTCTTCAAACACATTCATCTGCTATTGCCCTATATTGAATTCTCCAGTTCAGTCATATTCAAAGGCTTGAGTTTGGAGAATTCAAATTAAAAGATCAACTATCTTTTGTTTAACCACAAGCTAGGATCACTAATTAACAAAAATTGAAAACACCCTTTATGCAAATCCATTAGGCGAACTTTTTGTTTACAGTTATCAAGGATATATATTAACAGAATTATGGATAGCAGAGAAGCAAACGGAACCAATGGAACGGGCCCTCGTGATATTCACTACGATGAAACTGAAGTTTGTGTGGAAATAGGAAAAAACTACATGCAGTCTAATGGGGTGTGGTTAAAAGATAATCCATTCAATTATATGCTTCCCTTGTTGATATTCCAAATTTTCTTGTCCGTCGTAATCTCAAGACTCATTTACTTCGCCCTCAGGCCTCTTAGAACACCCAAGTTCATCTGCAGTCTCCTGGTATATATATCTATTCTCCATACTCTTTAGTAATATGTTATAAATTCATTTCAATATTCAAGGAAATTAAATCAACGGCATCATATTCTTTAATTTACTTTCTTAAATATTATGACCTATTTGCATTTGAAACTTACAGGGTGGGATTCTACTTGGGCCTTCAGGTTTAGGCCAAATCCATATATTCAGGACGCTGATACACCCTGCAAGACAATATGAATTTCTATTCTTAACATCTACCATTGCTGTTACATATTACATCTTCATCTTAGCGATGAAAATGGACACACGCATGAATTTGAAAGCCATAAAAAGAACCTGGAGATTCGGATTATTCCCCTTCTTGTCTAGCTTCTGGGTCATGTCCGGCCTCACCTACCTCTTCCGCCATGGCCACCTCTCCTCCAGCAGCATCGGCACCAATGCCAATGACATGAAACGTGTTGGCATCATACTCTTTGTCGCCACCTCCATAACCTCCTTACCGGTCATCTCCGAAAGCTTGTTGGAACTCAATCTCATAACCTCAGAGTTAGGCCAAATTGCCCTATCCTGCTCCATGCTTAACGAACTCATTCTATGGACCATTCTAGCCATCTCCACAGTTATGCATAACAGAAACTCCGAGTATATATTAGGGTTCGTGTTTAGTTACTTCTGCTTTATATTGTTCTGCATTTTTGTGGTAAGGCCAGTGACAATGAAGATTGCTAGGAGTACACCACCTGGGAAGTCGGTGACGGAAAGCTTTGTTGTGATGATACAACTTGGGGTTTTGGTTATGACATTCATTAGTGACGTTTTAGGCTTTTATTTCATTCAAGCACCTTTCATTATGGGTTTGGTTATGCCCTGTGGACCCCCGTTAGCCACCACCGTGGAGGAGAGGACCGAGGCCATCATATCCAACTTTCTTCTACCTCTCTACTTCTTCTTTATAGGAGGAAGAATAGATGTGCTTGCGATGAAGAACTGGGGAATGATCTTCAATGTTCAACTTATCCTAATTGCGGGATTTATGGCTAAGATGATAGCATGTGTGCTTATTTCACTATCCTACAAAATGAAACTCAAGCATGGGATTGTGCTTGGCCTTATGTTGAACATTAAGGGAATGGTTGATCTCATCATTTTCGTGCGAATGAGGAGACTAAAGGTTTCAATATTCCCTTTGTTTTTTCTCCCTATATATATATAGGTTAGATTATTTTTAAATCATAGAAAATCAATTAAAAGTTGATTGAAAAATATAGAGACACCAAACCAAGAATAATTTAACCATATATATATCCACCTCCATAACTAATTATGTCATATATATATATGTTATACAGATGATGGATGAACAAATTTTTGCTCACATGGTATTATCTATGATGGGAGTGACTACAATTGCATCGCCATTGATTGAACTCCTGTATAACCCTCAATCAAGGGTAGAGAAGCTCGGAAGAATTTCAAGCAAGATGATTAGAACCATCCAAAGCACTCCTAGAACCTCAGAGTTCCGCATAATTTCATGTGTCCACAAGGAAGGAGAAGTTCGCAGTATCATCGCACTTCTCGAATCCCTTAACCCGTGTAACGCCAACGCTATGTGCGTCTATGTCATCCACCTCATCCAACTCTTAGGGAAAAGCACACCCATCCTCCGTCGCATTAACATCACCAAGAAAAATTCATGGCTTCTTGACTACCCTGACACCCCCCACATCATGCGAGCATTTGACAACTTCGCTCACAACTCCATCCACCAAGGCTCCAGTGTCTCTGTCGTGCCTTGCATCAATGTCGCCCCTTACAAGACCATGCATGACCCCATTTGCAACCTTGCTCAGGACAAATTTGTCCCTTTAGTCATCCTTCCTTTCCACCACAACGACCACACACATGACCACTGCACCGTCGCCTCCATCCGCAACCTCAACACAAACATCCAGGACTATGCACCATGCACCGTGGGGATACTAGTAGACAAGTACTCCCGCCTCGGCCTAGGAAGCACATCCTTTCTCTCATTCCATGTTGGTGTCATCTTCATTGGTGGTGCTGATGACAGAGAGGCGCTAGCTCTTGCTATGAGAATGTCAGAGCATGAGAACATGAAAATTGCGGTGCTCAGATTTGTGATGCGAATAGAGAAGTTATCAAAGGATGACAGTGGAGAAGGTAATAATAACAAAGAGGAATTAGAGGAGGAGGAGGTAGAGAGGAGGTTAGATGAGAGCTTGATCGACGAGTTCAGGGCGATGGAGTTTGGGAACAGACAGGTGACAATGGAGGAAGTAGAGTTGGAGGGATGGGAGAAGGTGTTAGATGGGATTCGAAGATGGGAGAGGAAGTATGATTTGGTGATGGTGGGGAGGAAACATAAGATGGGGTGCTTCAACGATGAGGACCTGTCGAACTTCGAAGAGAATGTAGAGATGTTGGGGATGGTGGGGGATATGCTAGCATCATCAGAGTTTTGTAATGGGATTGTGCCAGTGTTGGTGATGCAATGTGGGGGAAAAAGATTGAGAAGCGAGTATGGAAGGCAAGCTTCTGAGTGTAGTAGTTTTGTCAAGTTTTAATTAGTTGTCAAGGAATTGATTAAGGAATATATATATAAATAAATTGTTGAGAGAGAGAGAGAGAGAGAGAGATAGTTGAGTTGTTAGGGAGGATACTTTAATTAGCAACGCACAGACAGGCAAACATTTGTTGTCTTCATTCCTCACAACTATGTGGGGTTCACATAAATGCCAATATTATATTTGTACAAAAAAAATTAGAACATGTATTTGACACCTTTATATATATATATATATATATATATATATATATTTGGGTAAAGGATTTTAAGCTTTCTCAATCTAAACAAACTAAGTTGATGTTAAGCTTTAGCCTTCGATTTTATTAAAAATACTTAAGTAAATTTTTATTTTGGGTAAAAAAGCATTAATATATATAATGGTGTTTATTACAAGGTTACGTTGGTTCCAAAGTTTCTATTAAATTTATTATTATAGAACTTGATCCAATTCAAACCATGCTTATATGTCTTGGTATAGTTTTTTTTTTTTTAACATATATGCATTTGATTTCCTTAAGATAATTTCAAAAAAAATATAGAAACCATATAGGGATAAGAAAACACTAGTTATTTCTTATCTACAAGTATTATAAGATAAATTAATGTTAATTAGAGTCATGTCATAATATCTATTTTGTATTTGTTATTTTGAATTGAAATACTTTTAATTTATTTTACCATTCTACATTGTATAAAGAGATGACTAAATGAAGTTATTTGATAAATACAAAAAATTAGAAAGATGCTCAAAATAATAAAAAGGCTTATCATATTAATTATCGTAGAAAAAAAAATCAAATGTAGTTTGGATTGGAACTTGATTTTCTTCAACTTTTTCGCAACCGAACCATTAGTAGAAGGTTGAAAGAAAATAAATTTAAACTAGCTAGCCAACCAATTAACTCAACTACTAACTCATTTGTGCGATTAGGTGAAATTTGAGATCACTATATATGTTGTTGAAGTATAAGGTAGTAAATATATGTTGCAATAAAATGATAGCCTTAGTCGAAGATACTCTTTATGAGGGGCCCTTTTACATATTCAGAGCAAAAAATTTTCCAAACACAGAGTAGTCAAGGAGGGCTAAGAGTGTGTGCAATATCAAGTGCAAGGTGTAAAGTGTAAGATGGAAACGTAAGTAGTAAAAATATAAAAAGAAAAAATGGTAGGATGCTTAATTACCACTCCACCCTTTATGTAAAAAGAAAAATTAAAAAAAATAATAAAATAAATTTAATTATTAATGATCTAATTATAAAAATGATTCAAAGTAGTAAGTTAATATTATTTAATCAATATAATCAACCCTATCAAGTAGCTTTGTGAACTTCTTTCACATTTGAAAATTATTAGCTTAAGAAATTTCACGGATTATAATGACCTGCACCAAATAAAATATAAGGTGATTGAAGATTTATAAAATTAATTTATAAATTTTTTATGAGATATATACTATTAAACATTAAATATAAATACATCTTTTAATATAATTTAAACTTTAACTCATTATATTATAAGAAATTAGTTTATTTCCCCACGGAACCATTGCTATTAATAAATTTATGAGTTGTAAATGATAAATCAGTGTTGCAAACCGTATCTTATTTATAATTCAAGATGATACTTTATTTTACCTGTTAATTATAGTTCTAAATTTTATAATTGGTTTCTGTACGTCTATCATGACTAATATATCTGGAGAAGATTATAAGAAGGTCAAACTTGTAAAGCTGGACCTCCTATTGATTGATTTTATTTTTAATTTTTAATTTTTTTCTCATAACTCATTCCCATATCATTCTTCAATATATTTTAACAGCTAAACACTACACATTGTTTTAATTAATTTTAGAATTTTAGATTCCTAATTTGTACAGCTTGAAGTTTATTTTTAGCCGTTACACACAGTTACTTTTGTGTTTACGTACGTACAGATCATATATAGCTGTAGACCTACAAGTTTATTTGTAGCCTTAATTTTGTCTCACATCCTGTCACTACTGATTTCTGTTTCTTGCATTCAACGTTTCTCGTTTTCTTCACCATTGTAATATTAATCTTATACCTAAAACTGATTTTGCCACCTTGAAAATGTTGACCCACGTACTTGTTCTTCTCCTCTAATTCTTTCATCAAGTCATTGACTCCAAGCAATAACTTTGAGATTCATCGAGAAATTAAGGTTTAATTAATCATGGATATTGTTGAAGTACGAGTTAATGGAAGCGCTTCTTATGATATTAACATGAATGAGAAGTTTCAAGTTTGTGTCAGGAAAGAGTTATTAAAGAACGTTCAGCCATATGGGATGTGGAATGCAAATAGGAATTTATTTTACTATGTGTTTCCTGTCACCTTGCTCCAAATCTTCTTCTTCCTCGTTGTTTCAAGACTTGTTTACATTATTCTCAGACCTCTCAAAACTCCCAAGTTCGTCTGCTCCACCCTCGTATGTTCAAAATTATCTTCCTGTTATTTCAATATTATACAATTTTCTTGAATAGTGTAATAATAATAATGTTTGACTAAGGAATTAAAACTCGTTGATTACAGACTGGGATTCTGTTTGGGCCTTCAGTTCTTGGGCGAAACAAGAGAATCAAGGAGATAACATTCCCGGCGATTCAGTCCGAGGTTTTACTATTCTCATCTTGGATATGCGTTGCGTATTCCATCTTCTTGGTGTCAATGAAAATGGAAGCATTGGTGAATCTGAAAAATGCTCGAAGAACATGGAGATTTGGCATCTTCCCCCTTCTCTCTAACTGCGTCTCCATGTCCGTTCTCTTCTTCTTACCCTTGTTCAAGTTGGACCAGCACTATCCTCCTTTCTTGCCAACTCTACTCTCTGTCACTACCTCGATCAGCACCTTCCCTGTCATGTGTGAGAATTTGCTTGAACTCAACCTTATTGCCTCCGAACTAGGCCAGATTGCCCTCTCTGCCTCTGTCGTCAACGAGGTTGTTCACTGGATCTACATCACCATCTCTACTGTGGTCACCAAACCCACATGGATGTACTTCTTGTCGTCTTACTTGGCCTTTTTATGCTTCGTCATTTTCATCATCAGGCCAGCCATGTGCATGATTGCCAGGACCACACCCTCCGGTGGCCATGTCAAACAGTCCTACGTTGTTTTGATTCAAATTGGGGTTTTGGTGTTCGCGGTTCTCACTGACTTACTTGGGCTTACTTTCCTTCAAGGCCCATTTTTTGTGGGCCTGGTTATGCCCCACGGGCCCCCATTGGCTACCACCATGGTCGACAGGACTGAACTTATAATCTCCCACTTTTTTCAGCCTCTCTACTTCTGCTACATAGGACTCTCCGTTGATGTCTTTGCCTTACAAAGCTGGTCTCGGGTTTTGAAGCTTCAATTTGTGGTATTTGTGGGGTATGTGACTAGGATCATAGTATGCATCCTCGTCGCACTGTCCTACGACCTCAGGCCCAAACATGGGCTTGTGCTGGGGTTTCTGTTGAACCTCAAGGGCATCATTGAAGTCATCATTTTCACTCAACTCAGAACTTTAAAGGTTTCATAATATTATTATTAATTAATTAATTAATTTTTGAGTAATTCCATTTCTGATGCATCCGTAATTAATCAATTTTGCAGTTAATAGACGACGAAATGTTCACCAACTTTGTGTTGTGTGTGGTGGAGATTGCAGCAATTACGTCACCAATGATAGAGACGCTATACAAGCATCAGACGAGGCTAACAACAATAAACTCACAGAAAGGAAATACCATAATTAGGACGATTCAAAACACGCAGCGAAACACGGAGTTATGTGTCGTTTCATGTGTGCACAAGGAAAGTGAGGTTCGCAGCATGATTGCGATTCTACAAGCCTTGAACCCTTCTCACGCAAATGCAAACCCCATTGTGGTCTTCGTCATCCACCTCATCGAGCTGCGAGGTCAATCCACGCCCATGCTTCGGCGCGTGAACCTCATTAAGAGAAAACCATGGTCCCTCAACCTCGATCTTAACTACCCCTCCACCGCCAACATCGTGCGCGCCTTCAACAACTACTCCTGCAACTCCGGCCGCTCCGACGTCACCGTCATCCCTTACATCAACGTCGCCCCCTACAACAGTATGCACCACTCCGTCTGCAACCTCGCCCACGACATGTCCGTCCCTCTCATTCTCATTCCTTTCAACCCAAGCGATCGCTCTCACGATGTCACCCCCCTCACCGCCGCCTCCATTCGTGACCTCAATGCTAACTTTCAGGCCCACGCTTCCTCCACCGTCGGGATTCTCGTGGACAGACACGGCCGGTTGGGACTCGCCTCCCCCGCTTACTCATTCCAGGTGGGTATCTTCTTCGTGGGCGGACCCGACGACAGAGAAGCTCTGGCGCTCGGGATGAGAATGTCGGAGCGTGAGAACACCAGCATCGTGCTGTTCAGATTCGTTCTCCAGAGCAACGACGAAGAAAGTGAAGAGGAGGAAATACTGGGAGAAGAATTAGTGTTTGATGAGAAAGAGAGAGTAGAGGAGGGATATTCATTATCAGTAGATGAAGACGAAGACGAAGAGAGAATGATGGACGAGAGGATGGTAGAGGAGTTCATGGCGAGAAAGTTTGGAAATGGGGAAGTGGTGTTCCACGAGATAAGCGTGGAGGGATCAGAGAAAGTGTTCGAGATGATAAAGTGTTTGGAAGGAAACTATGATCTAGTAATGGTGGGAAGGAAGAACAAGCTGGAGATGGAAGGGTTGAATAACAGAGAGGCATGTTGGAATTTCTTCGAGAACGCAGAGATGTTGGGACTGTTTGGAGATATGTTATCATCAACAGACTTCTGTAATGGGATGGTCCCAGTATTGGTGGTACACAGTGGAGAAAACAAGGTGAAACAACTTGGGAATCAGGCTTCTGTAAAAGTATCTCAAGTGAATTCCAGAGCAAACTTGTGGTAATTAATTAGCCATTGTGGTTTGGATAAACATAACTACTTCTTAACTAACTGTATATATCACATTAATGTAGGTAGGGTAGACTGCTGTAGAGACTTTCCATTCTTGTCTCCCTCAACCAATTAATAAAATATCTCTCTTCATTAGTGGATTAAAAGTACACTAATTAATTATCCTTTGAATTTTTAAAATTATTTTATTTCTATTTTAACATAATAAAATTATTTAATTTTAGAGAGAAAAAGAAAAACAGAGATGACGTAGAAAGCACGTCCAAAATAAACAACATTATCATACAGTAATATTTAAATGCAGTGTTTGTTTAATTCTACAAAGTTATCGTTTGGTACATTTTAAACTGTCTATTAACTTACTATTATTATTAAAGAAAACAGTAACATTATTTAATTTACCATGTGTACGTAATATTGTTTTTCGTGTGACATTTAACGCTTTCCTATACCAACCATATTGGAATCTTATAGTTTCTTCAATTTGAATCCAAACGATGCCGAAACCTGTGAGCTTCCTGCAACTATAAATCCCCTTCTTCTTAATTTCTCTCTCTCTCTCTCTCTCTCCTTCTTATGAAACTTGAAGCTTCGTAATCCTATAATCATAAAGCTATGAGGAGCCGACGCATCCTCTTTCCTCTTATCTTCACAGTTTCTGTCTTCTTCTTCTGGCCGGCGATTCCTTCCGCCGCCCAGCTTCACCGCCTCGACCACCCGCCCAAATCCGACAACTCTCTCACCTTTCTCGTCGTTGGCGATTGGGGAAGACAAGGATCCTACAATCAAACTTTGGTCGCCCATCAGGTTCTGCATCATTTTCTACTTCGTTTTTCTTGTTTAATTTTTATATTTTTACTTCAAATTTTTTAATAATCATGAACTAAAAGATAGAATTTTTTACACGTGAAATTATATTTTGATGAGAAAATTTTCTGAACAAAGAATAATTTAAAAGCAAAACCTTCATGTATTTATGTGGTTAACGAATAAAGTGTTCAAAGATCTGCTGTCATTTCAATTTCCTTTTATATAGCGACCACCAATTCACCATCAACCATTCAAACAGATGCCCAACCTTTGGTCAACATAGATATAGACTGTACAAATATATCTTTCTTAGCCTCAATTGACCTTTAGGTTATATCATTAGTAAAATATGAAAAAAAAAATTTAAAATTTTTAGTCACTAGTAAATATATTAATATAATTAAAATTAAATTAGACAAAATGATACTTTAAGGGCCCAATTTGTTTTCTGGAGATTAAAGGGTATACGTAAATGTCCAAAAATTCAACAGATCTTTATTTTTTTTTATTTTTCTATATTTTGTGTGTGTTTAGTTATATGTATATATTACTGCCACCTTTATTTTGTAAAGTAGCCTAAAACATAATATATAGTAATTATCCAAGTATAATTAACTTTGAATTAGATCTGATCATGAATGAAACCATGGCTTTTAATTGATGAAGAGTTACATGATCTAATCAAATAATTTCCCAATGGCCAATTTGATACTTATAATAAAATAATAATCAAATGGCTTGTTACTTTATTTTATATTGATTATCAATTATCTCTATTCTATACACCATCCCTAGTTAATGTTACAATTGTACTTTTATAATTATTTATCTATTCTTGCACTCAAAGCTCCTTTTGGGTGCATATTTGGCATATTCCAAAACGATGCATATGCTACAAATGTTTCTATAGTTGAAGAAAGCATATATATATATATATTCTTCATATATATACTTGCTAAATCCTTTTATAGATGTTCAAAATAGAAGACTCAATAAAACATTTAATGTAAGAAATTAGTTTTTCGTATACGCAAAGTTGCATATACATCTCTCTTTTCTCATTGTAGAATTTAGATATCTTTGATCATTATTAAAATATTTTAATCCGAAAATCTTCAAAATAGAAGACTCAATTATTTTTAGTCAACAGGCCATTTTTTTACTATTTTTAAAAAATATTCATATTTAATGTTTAATCATGTAAATATTTTTAATGAAAAATATTTTTAGAAAATTAAAAAATTATTATAAGAATAAGGACCAAATTATTCATGAGCCCACAGTAATATAATTATAATTCACTGGGTGGTATTAGGTATTTGGTAACGAAGAATGACTAGGCAATAAATTAATTGGTTTGAAAGCCATATGCACAATGCACATCATATGACTTGAATTATCAATGCCGTTAAGTAACAAGTAATCTCAAGCTGATCCACCTTCTTTAATTTGACATCTTGGAATATATTTTCTGATTCTCAAGTATATGCCATTAGATATATCATGTCAGATTTTTTTAATGGTATAGTTCTAAGCATATTCCAAATAGGTCTTTTCCTTCTCAGTGGCCATTAATGATAAGCTTTTAATATAAAAATAAAAAAATAAAGCTTTTTATTAGATAACAAAGTGTTTTTTTCTTAATAATTTCTAAGAATTTAGATCAAATTAATATTTTAAAAAATTAGAACTTTTGAAAAGTAAAACTAATAAGGATCGTAATAACTAGTGCTCGTAAGATTTTAATTTAAAAAGTGTAATTAATCAATAAAGTATTTAGCGAATAAATATTAAAACATATTATATGAACATTGTAGAAAAATAATAATTGTTGTAGATATAGATAGGGACGTTCATGATCCCATAGTATATAATTGATTAAGGTGCTTTTAGGTATTATTGTTAATTAGACATATCATTTCAGATGTTTTAAAGGGTATAATTCTAAGCATATTCCAAATAAAGTATTTTCTTCCTCAGCATCCATTAATGATGCTTTTTAACTTTTTATTAAAAAAAAGTATTTTTTTCAAATCATTTTAAAGAAGTTATAAAAGTTTTGGCTGAAGAAAAAATTTCGTTTAGGATTCTTTATTAGAGAATATTTGTAAAAAAATAAAAATAAAAGAAAAATCCCAAATAAAAAAATTTGATGAACTTAATATTTTGAAAAATTATCTGCTTAAAAAAATTAAAATTTTCAAAAATTAAAAATAATTCAAACCTGCCTATGACAGTATGATGTTTTCATTTGTGGTTGAACTTAGAAGGCATTTCACAATTTTGGATTAGCACCGAAACATAAATGAGAGTAATGAATTAATGATAGACACACATGCCACGATGTGAAGGCACCTCCACATGTAATTTATCTTATAGGGAAGGAGAAGCTATTTTTTTTAGACATATTTATTTTAAGAAAACATAGGTATTTGGATAACAAAAATAAGTAAATTTAAGTGGTAGAAAAAATAACGGATGAGAAGTTAAAAATTGTAACTTTTGCTTTGGAATAAAAAAGCTGAAAATCAAATATTTTAAGACAAAAATACCTTTATCAAATTTTCATATTTATTATAATACTGTTTATTTCTTAAAATTCTTTACAAACACAAACTCTTTGCATATAAATCATGTTTCTTCTTTTTAGAATAATTATATATATTATTTGAAAGTATAGAAATGAGAGTATGGAACATTAATATATAAATTTATTTAAATATTTATTATGATTTTATTCTTTATATTTTAATTAATTCATAATAGTAACTTAATAAAACATAAAAATACTAATATCTATAATAATTTATTTATTTAAATAATATCAATAGCAAAATAAACTTATACAGTATCTTTTAAGTAACAGTCAAAAGTACTGTTTTATATAAATTGGTTAAATACAAATTGTTTCTCAACTATTATTAAGTATTTTTTTAATTGAATTGGTCAAAGGCAAACTATTTTTTTTAACTAAAACTCTATTTACTTTTTAACATGTGCTTAAGTTGTTTGGAACTTTCTTATATATTATGCTTCAATTTCAAGCTTAATAAAATAAGCTAAAATTAGCTTATAGAAGAAACACTGGAAACACCGATATCAAGCTAACCCATATACATAAAATTTTGATAAGCACTTACTTAGTGGGTAAAAAATAAATTCCCATAAGCTATAAATTAACACATTAAAACATTGGTTGGGGCTAATCTCACAATCTCCTTTGTTTTCTAATGTGTCATGTGTGACTGTGAGATCCTTTCATATTTCACATTATGTGAATATTAATTCCTAAAAAATAATCTCTCCACTGAACCTTTTGATGAATTACTATTGTAGAATAGTCTTCAGTAATATAATTGATTAGATAGGTGATAGGTCCCAAAAAAAAAAAAACTAAGACTTAAGGCCATATTTGTTTAATTATTTGTGTGATATTTGAATTAATTATGATTTAAGAGGACCAACTTACTAAAAAGGCTTTGAGGGAATCTAATAACATTTTTGTATGGATTATCGTTTTTATTATTATTATTATTATTATTATTATTATTATTATTATTATTAATGTATTGAAATCTGAATGTTCAGATGGGTATAGTGGGTGAGAAATTAGACATAGATTTTGTGATTTCCACTGGTGATAACTTCTACGATGATGGACTGAAAGGTGTGGATGATCCTGCATTCCATGACTCATTTGTGAACATCTACACAGCTCCAAGCTTGCAGAAGCCATGGTACAATGGTAAGTTTAATTAATAATTTTCATCATTCTTAAGAAAATTATTAGTTTCCTCAATGTAACCATAGCAAATTAATTTTCTTTTCATTTTTTTTTTTTTTACAGTTTTGGGCAACCATGACTACAGAGGTGATGTTGAGGCACAACTGAGTCCCATTCTTAGAGAGAAAGATAACAGATGGATTTGCATGAGATCTTTTGTCCTCAATACAGGTAATACGTACTTACCAATATTATTGAAAATTACTTTCTTACAAAAATAATGAATCCATCTTACTTATGTTGATTTTCTCTCAATATAATTGCGTTTTATACATGATATGAAATATAATAATATCTTTATCTCTTTTTTTTCTGTAGAAATTGTGGACTTTTTCTTTGTGGACACAACTCCGTTTAAAGACGACTACTTTACAGACCCAGAAGACCACACCTATGACTGGAGTGGCGTGCTTCCTCGCCAATCTTATCTTTCAAATCTCTTGAAGGTTAATTGAAATTATAAAATTCTCGAATGATAAAAATTCTATTCTTTCCTAAAAATGCGATTTGAGAACGTTTTTATGTAGAAAGCTACATGGTGGAATTTTTGGAATTTCCTGTAGGAAGTGGATTCAGCTTTGAAGAATTCTAAAGCTACATGGAAGTTCGTGGTTGGTCATCATACAATTAAAAGTGCTGGGCATCATGGAAATACCCAAGAGCTTGAGGAGCAGCTAGTCCCAATCCTAGAGGTAAGTTAATCATAATTGAAAATCTGGGATCAAGTATCATGCATTTTCATGATATTTTTCATATTCTAAACATGAACACCCTATCTGGATATCAAATGCCTCTACTAATGCTACAATGGTGATGTGATGTGGATTCTATGTACTTAGAGAAATTGATACTCTCACTTTTGGAGAGACAAATGCACCATCAGTACAGAACTCACAATTTAGAAATCAAGAGAAATTCAGTAATCGCGTGTTGCTCCACAGATTGTTTCTTTCTTTCTTCAATTGTTCTTCAAGAAATAGGGAGAATCAAAATCCATAGAATCATTAAAGTTTTTCCCGATCTTTTAGCCTAATCCAAGCTAGAACTTCAACTCCCTTACAAAGCGATAAGATAATTGCAGAAAGAAGTATGTTTCAACAGTTTCTTTTATGATTGTCCAGGCAAACGATGTTGATGCATACATAAATGGACATGACCATTGCTTGGAACATATAATTGACACAGATAGGTAAGTATAATTCAAGTGCAGATAGTAACCAAACATTATCACCATCATTGTTCTGAAAATCAAAGCTTATGTGGTTCATATATAAATGCAGTGGAATTCAATATGTAACCAGTGGAGGTGGATCAAAAGCATGGAGGGGTGATGTCAATCCTTGGGACCCAAAGGAATTGAAGCTGTACTATGACGGCCAAGGATTCATGTCTGTGCAGATCAACCAAACCAAGGCAAATCTTGTATTCTATGATGTTTTTGGCAAGGTCTTACACAGATGGAGCATCTCCAAAGACCTTAGCCTAGAAGCTTAGAGATAATCATAGGCTATAAACAAGCAAATACCAGTTCTAGTATGAACAAAACAATCACTTGAGCTACGTGATAATATGGATATTTGTAACAAAAAACGAGAGATAATGGTATTTGGAAAGATTTGATGGGCTTACAGTAGTTGTAATCTTGCACACCATGACACCCCATGTCATGTGCTACAGAAATATGCGACTGCAAGACATTCATTAGACACATATTTGCCATTAATCTGTATGCAGAACATTATGTTTAATGATAACTAATATATCTTGAGAAATGTTGTTGAGTTACTTTCTTCATCTCTCTAAAAAATAAACCTTAATATAGTGATGCTTTCCAGGAGTTTTTTTTTTTCATTTTTAGAAGAGTGTTAGTGCCACAACCGATGCAGCCAAAAATAACAAACCTCCCACAGAACACCGTGCATGTATCTGTGTGTTTGTTCTTTTGTCGCTATAAAAGATTAGGTTTTGTTTTTGTGTTAATGTTGGTTTGTGTCACTAGCTTTTACCTACTGAATATTGACTAGGGCACAAGAAAACTTCCGCTGGAAATTCCTCACCAACACTGGTTCTTTTTTAACCTTGCAAGTTGCAACTCAAGACCCAAGAGGTCAGAACTAAAATCAAATTTCAAGAATCAATGAACATCCCTAAAAATAAGCAAATTTCACTTTGCTAGACAGCTTTTTTTCTACTTTCATGCTTATTTTTAATGTTTAGTTGTCATCAACTCTATCATCAATCAGATCCAACCAATCAATCAGTAGATTCTCCCTAAGACAGTTTGAACCAAATTGCATCTAGTTACTATTGTAGGAGCAGATCTAGCACTGTCACCAAAAAGGTTGACAGCATTGCATACAGAAAAAAAGATAAATCACCCATGCATCACACATAGTTAGCGTTAGCATTCTACATCCATTCACAAAATACTATCATGATTCATGAACACGACTCACCCAATTGCACACTAAATACAGATTGATGAGTTATCCAGTGAGGTAACTGCAAATGAATCTGTTTGATTAACTTCGAGGTATAATCCCCCCATGCATCAACTGCAGCCATAATTCCAGTCCAGTCAAAGCAAATGCATGAGCTCTCTTTGGAAGGAATGCTGCAGAAAACGCTGGCTGCCAAATCATGATCATTTAGAACTACAGATTTCAGGCCATTAATTTTCTTCCTTTGCATGTCTGATAGTTCTACCACCTTGATGTCTAAAGTTACTTCCCTAGTCCGTAAAGCAGATTCTTTCCAACAACAGAAATGTAAAACCTGTTTAGAAGAACTGAAATCAGAGTACTTGCAGAGAAAATTGGACAAAAAAACTGTTAATATAATTGAAAGATATCAAGATATATACAGCAAACACCTACAGGAAATGTCAGAAATGAACACATCAGGACATGGAACAAAAACTAATATTAGTGCTCATCACAAGGACTTTGCATAGATAGTTTGCATAAATCTTGATTATTTGTGATAAAAAAATACCACTTAAGCTTAAAGAAAAATTTTATCGTACAGTTATAAGACCTGCATTGTTGTATAGTACTGAATATTGGATGATAAAAAGTCAACATGAACAAAAATTTAACGTTGCAAAAATGAGAATGTTGCACTAAATGAGTGGTCAGACTAGAAAGGATAGAATTAAAAATAAGTGCATTAGAGAGAAAGTCGAGATAGTACCTATCATGAAAGAGTTAGTAGAAACATGTCTTAGGTGGTTTGATCATGTACAAAGGAGACTATTAGAAGCTCTTGTACTAAGAATTGACCAGATAGAAAATAATTCAATAACTAAAGGTAAGGGAAAATCAAAGAAAACACTAAGAGAAATTATTATGATAGATTTAACTATTAATAACCTAACTATAAAAATGAGTAAAAATAGAACACGTTGACGTCACTTGATCCATATAGATGATCTCACTTAGTGGGAAAAGGCTTCATTTGTTGTAGTTTGCAAAAATCTTGCCCATCATTTTATGGATCTTCCTAGAAATTATTGTTATTTGCTTTGGAGAATCTAAATTTTCAGTTGGATATGTTAGCAGGAATGTACAACAGCTAGTAGTTTCCTATAAGCAAGATAAGGATATGCTAGTACTATGTCAATAAACTGTTAAGATGTTTCAAAATACAAATAGACCAACAGTCCAGGTGGCTGGGAGGAACCACCACGTTGATACCATTACAGTAGATACTAATGAATTTTAAAGGAAAAAAGAGAGATTAAGAATTAAGGAATAAAAAATTATATGAATTCTATTATCACGGAGAAAATATGAAAGTATATGTGAAAGCCACTTATAAGAGCTTTTGCTAATTTTTATTATTATATAAAGTGAGAACTCCTCATATGTTACATGGGATTAGTAACAGTCATTCTTAGAAGGTAGTTATTGATAACTAACCATGTAACTACCTAAGTACCCTTAGAAGTAGTATAAATACGAAAGCTAGGGATCATTTTAAACTGTCCATGAGGATAACAAGATTATAGAGATACAGAGGCTATCATTTTCTTTCTCCAAGTATCATCGCACCTTTTATTATTTTCCAAGCAAAGATATCAAAACATATCATTTGACGGGAATTCTCCAAATTGACAAAATACATTTCCAGTAAAATTTGTTTTACCCAGCACTGTGTGAGCACTAGTAGTGCATTCAAAAACATAAAATGCAAACCTACATCAGATTAATTAAAGTACCTGAAGCGCATGCAAAATATTGACAAATTCGAGGTCTAACATCTCATTATTCCTCGCTAATTGCACTGGCTTCATCAGTAATTCTGAGACATCAGAATCACAGCCATCTGCTTGAGAAATGTATACGTCATATCCAAGAACCTGCAGTCTTGCCCAACATATATTCAAACCCAACTGCTCATTGGAAGTTTGTTCCAGGGAAAACCAGTACATATTACCGGATGCAGGCAATGGTAGGCAGGAATCAGCTTTGTTATCATGTAATAGGTTCTGTGAAAGAAGAGAAATAAGTTTTGCATCCTCATCATGGGAACCATCACGGCTGAACCATAAAGTAAGTGTGAGTCTTTCTCCATCAATGATCTGTCAAAGATAACTTCATATCAGAAGAGATTAAGACACATTTACAAATTCTACCATATTGAAAGCGAATATATGAAAATTTAACCACTACTATGCTATATAGACTTGAGAATCAAAATGGAAAATAACAACCCATTTTAACAAATGAAGGTTTTTTCTGTGCTAGTTATCATAAATCATTGAAAGTTCAAAAATATTATCTTCAATCAGAACTGATCAATCCCAAGATGCACAAGGAAACATTAAATGGAAGTTGATCACCATTTGCAAATACAATGCTATGCCCCAAAAAGAAGAGAGCCAAGGAGATTTGGGCTTATTACAAATTATAATGTGCGAAGTAATTGATGGAACCCAAGTGACTTGGAGGCGCAAAAGCTAATCATTGAGAAGAAAGAACCAAGTTACTTAAATACCCCACAGAGCATCTCATATTACTCGATGTAAGATTGCGTAGCAAATAATACCCTAAGGACATTCCATACTATCCTTAATCCTCATCATAGCACCGCCCCTAAGCCGATGTCCCGACTGCTGCACTCTACGAAACCTCACTTGGTGCCGCTTCACTCTACCATGGTCAGCCCCTCCATAGTTAACCCTCTCTGTGCCATCGGCAAATCAGCTCTGATACCAAATGCTAAAACTCAAGTGACTTGGGAAACTCTCTCTCAAAAACTAACCGTTGAGGTAGAATAATCAAGTCACTTAAATACCTTATCGAACATCCCATACTACTCAATATGGGACTTGGGTAGCCCAACTACCCTGAGGACATCTCATACTATCCCTAGTCCCCATTAATAACAAAGCTGATTACATTTATTGGTGAGTAGGTTCACACAAAGTAAAAGGACACTTTAGTAGTGTACCTCATCAACAGAATGAATGTTGCGGCTGTCAGCTGTGTACATAACAGTATCCTGAAGGAAAAATGATGTTAGAGGATCAATCATTCTCTGGTATAGGAAAGAGAAACACAGAGGAAGACTTACTGCTTCAGATTCAAACTATAAAATAACACATTATCAGCAGTTAATTCAAGCATGAATTTGCATAGCTCTTGAGAGAATTTATGTGAAATGTGAAAAGGCAGATAAAATTACATAAGAATCTACTAAAGAATTTCACTCACTCCAGCCATGGGCATAATTGATGTTGGTTCACCATCCTGGAAGTGAAAGAGTCCACCACTGAAATCCCTCCCATAACTGTTCAAATAGCATACTGCCTTTCACAGCATTGCCAATAGGAAGACAGAAAGATGTCAATGAGAGTAAATTGGACAAACAGTTTCACTTCAAAATAAGAGTCCCAATTGTGGCTTTTTTTACTGATATACAAATATATACTATGACATTTTCTAATATTTATTAAATCTATATACATACATAAATACAATTAAATACTTTATTGATAATAGCCTGTTGTTATTGTATCCTATGTTTTTTTACAATTGTCATATTGCCATATATCATTTCATCTATGGTAAATGTATCAAAATCTGGGCATCATAGAAAAGAAGTAAATTGGATAAACTCAATAATGAAACACATTCACTAGGGAGGTAGAAAAAAATTAGCAGATAGCAGTTAATGGAAAGTATTAGAATTGAGAAATAATAAAAACTATTTGCTGATATCACATGAGTAGCAAGAATAATGTTACAGGATACCAATATCTACAAGAAACTCACTGCATAGTCACGTTGTTTGAGGTAGGGCCTGTTATCATCACTATGCCATCCAATACTTGCTCCTCTGCTCCAGCTGTTCCATTATATAGTATTAGTAGACAACATGGTAAAGACGTGCAGATAACAAGATTTGAAGAACAGATCATTCTTTTATTTTAAATTCATTCATGAACAATGAATATCCTTCAAGTGCATTTTATGACAAACATATATATTCTCTTGCAGAGATTTTCATGAACAGTCATAGCATTGCCCAATTTTAGAGAAATACTGGCCGAGATTAGAAGGACATTGAAATTTCACAATAATAGCAAACTAAGGTATTAGAGATGCAGTCAATTTAGCTGAGTTGTCTGCTGGAATTATTTGAATAGAAGCAGACAGACATATCAGAGTTCCTCATCTTTGTAAAATTTTAGATAGACAGCCCATTGTAAGCTGCCAATAACTCAGGCTTTGTTGTTTAATTTTTTCCTCTTTTAATTTTGGCAAGACAAAGATTGCATTTAATAGTTTTCAACATCAATGATGAGTCACTCAATGAGCCATCTTGTTTTTCTTGAACAATCTAGAATGTTGACTTCTCTAAATAAACCCAGACAAAAGTTATATTTGGCTCTCAGTTTCACCTATTACTTTAAACTTTTGAGTGAAGTTGTTAAAAATTGATTGTTACCGTCCACCATGATATGATTATTGTAACATCCACTCCTAATATATATAAAAGATGTTTGTTTGTTGTTGATTTAAATTTAAATACTTATGTATGTTGCATTAATTGCATATAGTTGCATTAGTACAGGGACCTAGATGAAAGAAAGAAAAGTTAAGTATGACCACGGATCCAATTGAAAAGGAAAAGTTCAACTAAGCTAAAGTCACAAAGTGGCTAAGGACTAGAGTGCAATTAGTGGGAGTTACTAATTCAGAAACCCTAACCCTAACATACACAATCCCATCTTCAACAGATTTTAGAGAGAGAAGGAGAAGGACGAGTAGAGAGAGAGAGACTTAACTAGGGCAAAAGGGAAGAGACAAGCTTAAAGGAAGGGTGATTTGAGGCTAGGGATTAGTTCTACAGCAAGAGAAGGGAAGGGCCATTTTAACACATCCTACACGCACATTACTCAGGAAATCAAGATAACAACTGAACCTAACCCCATTTTTGAAATGTTTGCTTTTGTTGAGAAATGTTGTTTATGAACGATTTGAACTATGTTTGGGGTTTAAACCTACATTATATATGTTTTCCACTTCTATTGGGTGTTGCTTGCTGAAATGTTGTGTTTATTTGTGCTTGTAAGTGATGAAAAGGATTGGGTTGTTGTTCATCTAGTAGAATATGCTAGTTTTCCTTGGATGCATAATGTTTGAGCATAATGATGAGGAATGTTTAGAAAAAATGAGGTTTTGGCATGGAAACTAAGCTTATATGTTTTTAAACTTGAAATAGACTGAAATCTGGGCTGGGTAATCTCAAAAATGTATTTTCAAAACTGGCGTAGGACATAACAGTCAACTGGTAGCATGTGGCAGCCAATTGTCGTGTTCTTGAGAAACCCAGAAATTATACTTAGACGTAGTAAGCGACTAGTAGCCCTATCAATCGATTGTCGGGTCCGAGTTTCCTACATGGCAGTCGACTGGTAACTCTAGCAGCCGACTGTCGTATTCTTCATTGTGCCTAAGAAGCATTACAGAGAATGACCAATCGACTGGCAACCCACTGTTTTGCAAACTGAGGATGTTAGAGAGCGATCAACCGACTGTCAGTCTTCCACCAGTCGACTAATAGCCGTCCAACATGTGAACCATAATTTTTACCAAAGATTGAGCTTAGTAATCTTCCATACCACTTTGTTTAAGGCTCACAAAGTAACCATACCAAGAAACTACATACTTTTGGGTAATATGCAAAAGATAAGGTCACATGTCACTCGAATGAGAGAATCCTTGTAAAGGAAAGAGTGAAATAATCTAAATATATCCACTAGTGGTAGATAGGCTTATGATCGAGTGATCAATTATCAATATGGGACAACCGTTGGGTATTGCACGGTTGTGCCATAAATAGGGATGGTTAAACACCCACTTGAACTTAGATAATTTTGAAAACGCCGTGATGGTTGCGAACTCTAAGTTAGTGTCATCTTCTAAAGGCCATTAAGAAATACATACTCAGGGTTAAACATAACCATGAGCTTGATCCAAATCACCCCAGTATATATGTTAGAGAATAGCGTACGAAGAATGTAATCCACTGATAAGGGGTGATGATCATGATCCACGAAAGCGGAAAGGATAGGACTTGTCCAGAGGTTTTACAACGATCCTATGAGTTATTGAGATTGTACTTAGATCCAGCTGGAGGACAGCTCATAGTACTTATGCAATAGAATTACTGTAGTAGCGCAGTTAGTCACCAAGATAGCTCATTCATGTATATAGTGGTACGTGGAGTTGTTCGCTGGACTACACTCCCAACTCGTATGTTACGATTGTTTCTCCTGCTCATAGGTAAAATGAAAAGGCATGTTTATTATCTTAGAAAATGTTTTGTGATGAAAATAATGATGAATGAACATCCCATACTATAAAGTTAATATGTTTTACCTATACATGCATAAATCTGAGTACATGACATAAAAGTATGTTACATGCACTGCATCCCAATAGTACGTATTATGTTTTTATGATGAAAAAAATATAGAGGTTTTCTGCATAAATATGGTGGTACAGGTCAGTGGATTTCAAAACAGGTTGCATTGTTACTGAGATTAATTCCTCACATGTGTGCTGGCATGTACCAGATGTATAGGTCCCTTGCTGTAGAGGAAGGTAACATGGAAAAAAGTATCCTATATGGGGCATATGAAAAAAAATACTTATTTTGGATAGTATAGGCATGTATTCATTTTATACTAGTCTTTATGATTTTGAAAAAGGTTAGTATAGATTATCTTTATGATTTTGAAAAAGGTTATTATTTTGGATGTATATAAATTATCTAGCAATTATTAGTAAGCCATTGATGGGGTCATGATTGGCCGGGATGTTGCCTCTATATCCCCACTAGTTAATTTATAATTAATTAATGAGTAATTATACATATTTGTGTATAGTTATTTAGAATAAATTATGTATATGTATATGATCTAGTATTCCGCTACAATTCTCAAGTGAGAACACAAATGTAGAACCCGATACAAATGGCACTCAATTAATTAATTTGGTAAAAGTTAAAATTTACTCAGGTAGAAGTAATAGTAACACACTATTATTATGATATTTATATATTATAGTTCTTAATTAACTTAAAAGGAACCATAGGTTAAGAGGTGTTACAAGTGTTACAATTATAAATATCCATTTCAAGGTATACTGAAGTTCACATGGGAATTGAGAGCTTGTTCTTTGTCCACATGAATAACATTCAACATGCTGTGGTTAAACCTCTAAGTAATGTTGTTAGGGTTTGATTATTGTTGCCCGCCATTCATGTAATTATAAACATACATTACAAACTACAAAGTATTTTGAATTTAAAACGCATGGAAATTGATAGCTAGATCTTTGTCTGCGTGAATAACATTTTGTGGCCTTCATTTAAACTTCAAGTTGTTTTTTGAAGCAACCCATGGTTAGGGCTACACGTTTGCATCTGGAATTAATATAACAAAAGAAGTGTTCCTATCAGTTTCCTAGAAACAAGAGAAGGCACCAAACCACCTATCTCTTCAGTGAGCCAACTAACCTGATTAAACCTGTGAACTCAACAAAGAGCTCATACTCACATCCAAAAAACTCCTCTAGCTTATCTTTCAACCTTTCTGTCACAAAATTTGAAGGGGGAAAAAGTTTAAAAGAATCAGACTGAATAAGCATTTGACAGACTCAGAAAAACAGAAAATCAATTTGCTTGCAGGAAATTTCAAGGATATTAACTAAAATCTAAAACCTTGGCTAAGAATATATTCTACTCATCATCATTGCAAACTTATCATCCTAGGCTAAGAAAATATTCTACTCATTATCATTGCAAATAATATCAGAAGTAAAGAAACAAAATTTTACATCTTCAAGAGATAACTTTCTTTTGTATTGTAGAAGGGCAAAACCTTGACAAAAGCCGTGATTGCCACCAGAAAGAAATTGGCTAATTTGCCAACACATTTTCTCGTATTTATATTATTATAGGAACTTAAGAGTTAAGACCAAACAAAGCAAATTTCCTTTGACGTTGTTATAAGAGAAAACCTTTCCAAAGCTATGTTTCTATAATAGAAACGTTGACCAAACAAAGCACCCAGATTTCACACTCTTCCTCATTCAGCGATTCTCCCTTAATTAAATTCAACTATATAAAGTCTAAAAATTATAAAGCAAGCATATTCCTAAATTTTCTCTAGAGTGGAAGTCTAATGAAACAGCGGTCATCATGTTGACAACTTGAGATGTAATAATAAAGCCCCAGAAAGAGAGAGAAGAGACAAGAGGGACAATTAAGAACTTAAAACAAAAGGGTTATGTCAGCATCAACGAAACCGAACAAAATAATACCTCGAATGGGTACGAAAGGCATAATCAAGTGAAATGAATTGGTAGCAATAAGATGGGAGAGAGTAGTTGAGAATACATTTGGTCTATATCCCACAGTGCTGCAACTCTTGTGAATGAATTCCAGCTCCTTCAGAGGTCAATATTCAAATCCATCCACACAATCAACTGATTAAGAAAATGTAGCTAGAAAGATAGAAAAAGAAAGTCGGAGATCTTAAGAAGACAAACCTTGCATTCATCAACAGAGAGGAAATTCCGAATGATCAGACGTGGGTGTTCAAGGTCTGCCATTAGCGATCACGCTCCAGCACAATTCAAGCGAGTTTCGCTACGCTACTCTGCTATAACTGCTCTTCCTGCTTAGCGTTTACGCACGGCACCACAGGCTCTCAGGAGTTCGATTAAATTTAGGAAAAGGAAATAAAACCATTATGTTATTTAAAAGTAATTTAAAAATTTTGATAGAACTATTAATATTAACTACCAACGTTTGTTATTGTGAACTATGATTGAAATCCTAAATTTATACTTAGTATGCAAAGTTTCTTGCACTAAGAGTTCCTTGGATTGAGGAGAATTGAGAGAAAAGGAAGTGAAGAAAAGATAATATTATTTTTTATAAAAAAATTAAAAAATTTTATGTTAATTATCTTTAATTTTTTTATTTATTAATATTAATTATTTAATTTAAAAAATTATGTAAGAATTCTAAAAGAAAAAAAAGAGAAATTAGTATTTGGCATTTTTTCTCTCCCTTTCACTTACTCTTTAATTCTTGTTTTTTACTTTTTATTATTTTCAAATACACTCTAAAAATATTTATAAGAAACTAAAATTATAAGTTATTAATATTAATCGGTAAACAAAACAATTTTATGCTCTTTTCTTATTACTTTTAAGCCTTCTTTGTCAGATAAATTATCTCAAAATCTTTGTTAGTGACTAAAATTTTTGTTAATGACAAAGTGATTATATTTAAATCTTTGAAATATAAAAACAAAAAAGACAGAGAGAGAGAATTTTAAAATATGATAACAAAAAGTTTCTTTCATTTTTAAGATTCTAACCGAGATATTTTTTTTTATGTTTTGATGGATTTTTTTTTCTTTGCATATATTGTAAGTATTTTTTTCCTTTTCTTGTTTTCTTTTTTTTTTTCTCTGTTTGTTTTTATAATAGGTTTTCTTAAGATTAACTGTTAAAAAATGTGATTGTGAAGATTAGTTAGAGACTCAAAAGACATTCAACAATCTCGTCAAGTACAGTCCATCACATTGCTCTTCACCAGGCCATGCCACCTTCAGTGACAAACCAGTCGACCATCATCATCAGATCTTCCTCTTACCGGCTTACTAAATGCTATCTTGTTGTCTCCGTCGCAAACAACAACATCAACCTAATCATCCTACAACAACTTCCCAGGGCTCAGCACTCACAATTCAAGTTCCTACTCTTCCTAACACACTGTCTCATTCATTTCTCTACCACACACTGCACTACATGGAGTTCTCCTCATCCTCCTCAGCCAATTCAGCTCTCACCAATTCTACACTTCCAAGCAAGATAATCGCACCACTGAAGGTGTTGTCGCTTTTGACAGCAGGATAATGATCCAGTCCAATCATCTACACTTCCTGACATTGCAACTTTCTTATTCTCATTTTCCTAGGTTTATTTTTGCAAATATCCCCCTCCCTACTTCTCATAGTATGTATTATCTTAAACTCTGACTTTGTTATCATAATAATAATTAAAAAGAAACTATTATGAAAGGTCAACTTTAGAGTTGGTAGAAAATGAGAATAGAGTTAAAGAAACTATTATTTAAGAGTTGAGAATTTAAACTTAAAAAAATAAATAAACAATAATGGATAAAAATATTAAATTTTGAGATCATTGTCAATTATCTTCAAATTTCATAATTATTATCAATTTCATCTCAAATTTTAATGTCATCTAATTGTCATATCAACAAGAGTTTTAAATAAATTATTGTGTAATTAAGTTCTATTAGCATAATGGATAGTGTTAGGATATAAGATAAAATTGTCATGTATTCAACCACCGTTATTGTTAAGATTTGGGATGAAATTGTCAAAAATTCAACTTCTATTGTGTAATGGTTGGAGAAATTAATAGTAATTTAAAAGTTTCAAAATGCAATTGACAAAAAAACGTTTAAGGACAATATTAATATTAATTGACACAAAAAAACGTTCAAAATTCATGCCAAATATGGTATTAAAAGAAAAAAAAATAGGAAAAAAGAATAAACCCAAAAATAAAAAAATGAATAGCACACTTCTCCTCTAACTTTACAATTTGTAAAGTAATTTAAAAGATTGTATTAAGTTAGTTACCTTCTTACACAGTAATCCCATCTCACATGGGGCACTAACGAAAGCCTGATTAAAAAATACGAGTGAGCAAAGTAGAAAAGAGGTATTACTGCATCTGTTCTGTGGCAAATTAACTCCAAAGTTCAGGTTCCCCAAATCCCTTTAATACAGCTACTAATCCAATGGCGATTTTGACTATGAAGCTAATTGGCTCATTTTGGCTCAATGGTTTTTAGACGTTTCCAGATTATTAACATTCTGGGTACCGTTAAAAATGACTACCCTTTAGGAAGTTAAGTTTTTCCACCATATGCACTTTGAGATTCTCTCCTTACCAATTGAAATATCATAACAAAGATCTCAAAATGCATGTAATGATTAAAAAACTCAGCATCTTAAAAGGTAAAATTGTCCACGAAATTATCCTTATATTTTGTGCATTAATATAGTAAAGCTACCAAACAAAAAAATACCAAGGGTTGAAGTAAAGGTACTAAAAAACGAAATTAAGAGCAATTTGCTTGAGAAAATTTTAGAGATAAAAAGTTAAAATCAGAATTAAGAATGGGGTTTCCCCTGCCGTTAAGAGTTACTATAATAAGACAACAAAAAAGCACTGGAGCATACAAGGATTTTGAAGAGAACCAAAATGTTCTTCCTCCTTCCCTTGCTCTCATCTGCCGTATGGTGACACCTTGAATGTTGCCGCTCTTTACATTTGCTCATAGTAAGTTCGCAGCCTACCCCTTTCCTTCGATAAGGCTTTTCCTCCCTAATCTCTCTCTAACCTGGTTCAGCTCAATGGTTTACCACAACTTTGTCATTGCTTTCCTGCTCTTTCTGGACAGCTTGCTCACCTTCAATTTCACCAACACTTCTATTTCCATTTTCATTGCATTCTTGCCTTTGCATCTGCCCATCCGGTTTTATTGTTGGTGAAGTAATTGTATTGTTATGATTAGACTTCCCATTTTCTTTCTCCGGTACAGTTGCAGTCTCCACACTAGAGTTCAACTCAGTCAAGGCACCTGATAATGGCTGAGATGAATTACCCGAGCCTGGTGGAGGGAGGAAAACTCCAGTGCCAGGAACAGGGATTCGAGGAGGAGGATGCCTCGGAGGAGGAGCTGTCCATCCGGTAGAACCTGGTGGGATTGGAACCGGAGCAGGAAATGGCAACGGAGGTGCAACAGGTGCAGGCACAAACAATGGCTGCATACCATTTGGAGGTGGCATTTGTGGGCGAATGGGTGGGGCTGGCAATACTCCAGTTGTTGGAGCTGGTGCATAATGCTTGGGACCTAAATGATGACGTATATGATTGGGAGATCTGCTGGGTGGTGGACCCCAATGAGAAGATGCAGGTGAAGCAAGTCGCTGAGCATCACTAGGCAGTGCTTTCTTTGGCAGGGACTTTGTGAAAGTAACTAGTATGCGTTGTTTTCGAATAGAAGGTATGGCATGTCTAGCAAAATCAGCAGATTTTCCTTGCATCACCAGGAGGGAACTGTCATTGCCAGAGTAAAAATTTACATCAGTTATTCCATGTATAATCGAATAAGAACAGATTAATTCTCAAGAGAAAGTTAAATATATCAAAGCTTGCAGCCCAAGCCCCAAGTACTCGCCCTCATACTGAATTCAAAGCAATAGGAACCGTGTAGTGCAAGAAATATTGTAATGGATGAGCCTAATCTCACAACTGAAAATCACAGCATGCCTATGAGGGGTTTCCCATCTCAATGGCCCTAAGCAATGTATTAATCAGCCATAACCTCCATGAATAGAATGCCACGCAACTTTAAAGACCCACAGGAGAATAAACAACTGAAAGGCTTCTCATAGAAAGGCACAGCACAATGACAAATAATGTCAGTGAGGTTACTAACCTCATGGTCATAAGCGTAGCAAGAAAGATGTGGCTTGCATACAAAACTTAAGAATTCTCATGTGCATACCAAGTTTGATGTTTATATATAAAGTCTTTTCCATAGCCAAACACGATAATGTTGAAAACAGATCATCTCCAAGAGAAGATAGTAGTACAAGTCCTTCTAATCCAAATCTTCAAAGATGGTATATCCGAAGAAATTTTTAAAACATGAAACATCAAAAATTAAAGCATGCAGAAAAGTAATGCCTTAGGCTATGTTCAAGCAACATTAAGAGATGTCCTCAACTACCCAATTTGACACATCTTTAAATTTGTATTTGAATTTTACTATTAGAAACTCCAGGGAAAAATCAACAGCTCCAAAACAAGGAAATTTCCTCTGGATGCGTCTATTTACTATACCTACTATGAACTCAACTAGATCAAACCATAACCTAACTACTTGTAAGCAACAGAAAACAGACTAGGTGGACAAGCATTACCCAGGTACAAGAGAAAGCTTGAAAGTGCCTCTATAATCCCCAGGATGGTCTGAGACAATTACTCTCCCAAATGTCATGTCACATTCTGTCAGGAAAAGCATATAAACAGGCCTTCCAAACCAAGGTGGCCAATTGTTAGGCTGCGAGTGATCACCCTATGGACAATTGTCACACCAGTTTGTCTTAGCAAATTGAATACAAATAAAAATTTAAAAAAAAAAAAAACCATGAATAACAACCCCTCCGTTCCCTCTCTAAGAAAAAAAAAAAAAAAAACCAACCTCATTATAGAAATCCACGATGCAAGCATCAGGCTTCACTGTCATAACTTGCGATGCTACCAAGCGCTCAATCAAATCTTGAAATAAAGCAGGGATAGATTCTACCTTTTTATCTGCCAAATTCAATTAATGGAACTTCATCAATAAATAATATAGGGTTGAAAAATCAAATATTTAGGGCTGCATGAAAAAAATTATGAAAACTATAGCAATGTTCAGCATTTAAAGAAAATCACGTCAGTTAACATGCCTTTGGAGGCTCCTGTCACATTTTCCCCATCTAGTGGTGCATCGGCAATTGGGACACCCAATTGAATCATCTCCCTACCATGACCTTTCATGGGCCTTTTTGAAACCACATATGTCTGACTTCCTGCTTTTAAAAAATAATCAGCAACTAACAGATATTTACCAAAAGAAAAACAAATCTATATATAATCCATGAAATGCTGACAGCAAAGAATAAATGATTTCATAGCAGGAACCTACAAAATATAACAATAAAATCAAGTATCAACATATATTTTTTGGAAGGCAGAGCTATTTCACTTGAGGCCTGAAAGCAATATGCTAATGTCAGTGGGGTGATGTATACTTTCTGCTCTCTCACTCTTTATCACTCCCTTCTTTTCATTCTACCCTACTGAAACTTATCCAATTTCTATATATTCTAATTTGTCCATAGGACTCTAATAAATTTTTATTAAAAAAATGATATAATAATAATAGTGGCTGCCATAATAGAAATATCAAATTCCTCAAGATGATCTCTAAGATGTAAATGACTGATTCACATAAGTCCAACAAATGCCCACCTCATTCAGCAAGTACAAAACTGCAAATATATAGGACCTTCCCCTCAATTAGATTGAGGACGTGGGAATGCCATAAATAAATAAGTCTTCATTCAAAATTTTAAAAAAATAGAATTATTGAAATACAAACAATTGTATGAGTACCTATTAAATTCCCAACATGCAGGAAATCTAGAGTTAGGATACATATATAAAAGGGTTTATAAATTGATAAAGATTTTCAAGCTTCTTTTAATTTCAAGTAAATATGCAATGTCAAAGACATTGATCGAAAATCTTAGACAATAAAATGAATGACTTCTTGCTGGCAAACCCACTCAAACAATTATACAAAATGACATTGAGCATCGCATGTAAATAAAAGAAAGGTCCATCACTACCTACTGCTAAAATTTTAATAACAGAAATAAAACCAACAAAAACACAATATAAGAAAAGGCTTTGATACCACGTCAAAGAAAATTAGTCAAATTATTGTGCTTTCAAAAATGGAATTGATAAAAGGGCTTCAATTACTCTATAAAGATATAATAATATGATGAATGAAACTTCCAGATTCAGATGTATCAAGAACCAGTTCAATTCAAAAGCTTAAGTTGTAAAGTGAATGCCTATTAATAGCTTCTTTATTACAACATTTACCATTCCCCTCATACAAAAGCCCTTTGATTTAGTTTTTTAGTAGTTACTTATGAGTTCAATTTTTGGGTAGGATTTATAATTTAAAAATTCAAAAATGCCAAAAGGAAGTATTATTCAAGTAGAGTTGTACTATAGATTTTTCGTTGTTTTTTACTTATGATTTCCCCCTCTACCCTTTTTGGAATCTTCAAGCTCCTTTACATCTTAGATTCTTTTTCTCACAATGCAAACCCCTTCCACTCAGAATTTAGCCATCATTGCATTTTAGAATCCAGGCTCCCTCAAAGGTAAGGCTTTCATTTGTACTTTAGTTACTTAGCATGGTTGACAAAAACCGTCCAAGTATGTAGACCATGTAGCCCTTATGTCAGGAATTTGTAGTTATGTTCTACAAACTTTCAGTAATAGCACCACCTCTTGGCATCATAAGGATGCTAGGCAGAATGGGGGAGAGCTGTTTTGATTTACTGATGATCATTTGATTTGCACACCTACTCTGGAGCATTACTTCTCCACCTACCTTGAGGTTTTGGGAAAAGGAAGCAGCAAAAGGTGCTATAGAGTTGTGTTTCTTTTGCCAGCAAAAGGGTCCTCGCCCATAAATCTTATCTAGGATAGTATAGTGTTTTTCACTTTTGTGGGTTTCTGCCCATGCCTTTAAAGGGAATCTCTCTTTATCAAATATGTAGAGGAATTTTTTACCCCTCCATGAGTTTTCATTCTATATTATTTCCTCTATTTATTTTTTTTTTTTTAGGATTCCTTATCCTCCAGTTCTGTATTTTTCATCTATCGTAATAAATTTTTGTTTCATCCAAAGAGGAGAAAAATGTTTACAATGTGTTTCTCAAGCAAGCTTCTCATGTAGCACCTTCATGCCTTAGAATTTGGGGGCCACTTTGATAGTGCATCACATGACACATGGTAAAACATAAACATTCAAAAATATCTCAAGAAACAGAAAATGCACATTACAGTAAGTATTTCATTTTACCTAAATAAAAGTCATGCTATTTTATAGTTATTAATAGCCAAAAATTAATTCTAGCTGATTAGGTGTTCATCAGTTATCAGCTACTAAGATGAAAAAAAGATTTGAAGTAGATAAAGCCAACATCTTTTGAACACAGATACCTCTAACTTTAGAAAAAACAAGCAAAACCACCGAGTGTATGACAACACAAATTAGATAGCAATCAAAGAAAAACAATATGAGAAGCAACAATAGGCTCCCTCAGCATAAAGAGGACACATAACATGATTACCTTGAAATTGTCCTCTTTTTCCAGCAGCCCTCAAATCATTTACCAGTGAAACAAGTTTTGAGACTTCAGTGCCATCACATAAATCTTCATACAACTTCAGTCCATCTGCCACATTCAACTAAAGAAAAAACATTTTCACCTTAACAGTCAAATATAAAGACAGAATAAATACAAGAAAATTTATCAGTACAAAGAAAATATGCATAAAATGACAATAAGAAAACAAACAAACAGATAAAGAACACTACCGTCTTCCCATCAAACATCTCATTGCTAACAAAAGTCTTTGCTTGGTTCTGATGATGATTTTGCATGGAATGTGAATCACCCTCTGGAAACATACTAAACTTAAGTATAAAAGTAAATGGTAAAAAAATTTAGAAAACAAAAGCTACATACTGACAACTTTATGTATATAAGCTGAAAACAAAAGCTACTGTAGTCTTGAGTGAGTGTGTACATTTTCTTATTTAGTATGTAAATTTGCAGGTACATCCTATGCATGTGATAGCCTGAAGGGAGAGGGGAACCGAACTGGACTATGAAGCACAGACACGCCTATCTTTAGGCATGTCACCTGTACAACACATGCCATGACACTGACACACCATGCAACTTGGACACGTGCCAAACATGGCTTGTACTTAAGCCAAGCATAGGATGACCCAAAAAAACAAAGAAAATACCATAAAATAAGTGAATGAAAGCCTAGAGAACTCATTTTAATGAGATTATTGAATTTCTTTTTTAATTGCTTTTGTTGTATATGAGATTCAATAAATTTGATTTAGAAAATAATAGCATGAGTTGTTTAAAATATAAAATAACATTGGTTATTTTTCTTTTTTACAAGTATATCACTAAAAGAAAACTTAAAATATATATATACTGTGTTGTGTCATGTTCTATATTTTTTAGAGTTTGATGTGCCAACATGTCTGTGTCCGTGTCGTGTCAGGTGTTTGTGTCTACGCTTCATAGGAACTGGAGCATTATACACAGTTCATAAAACCCATGCATGCTATTAGCATGGCTAGGCTCCCTCTTCCCTCAGAGTGAAACAAATTGAGTCAAAGTCTTTTCATTTAAATCAAAGTCAGAAGGAAGAAAACCTTTAGAATTTGATATAAATCCATCATTTACAACCACAGATTCAGATTCAGAGTTAGACAGCGATCCCGGAGAATTCCCTGAGCTCTTCAAGCTGGCATCAGTTTGAGGCTTTGTTGTAGTATCTGCTGAAGCAACCAGAAGACAAAACAGTCAACATAGCCACAGGAAAATACAAATATAAAACATTATTGTCAAAACAGAATGTATTCTAAAGTCAGCAGCTCTTAAATGTGATCCTGCCTTTAGCAAATGAAAGAGGATTAACCTATGTGATTCAAAGGAAAAAAAACACGAGTGTAGAAAGGGAATATCATTTTAAACATTAACTAGAGCTACCAATATATCATATTGGTAATAAAACAAGCATATCCCCCCCCCCCCCAAAAAGAAAAAAAAAAAGAAAAACAATGGGGGGCCTTCTCATACACCCATGTTAAAATTTAAAATGTATTAGAAGGTCCATAACAATAATCTGTTATTTCCAAAGTATCTCTTCTCTTCCTCCTTGCAAACATAGTGAGTTAGAAGTAAGGGAACTTATCCTCTACTTTCTTATTAAATGGGAAGAAGGAGCCACAAGATCCATAAAAACAACAAAAATAAGAAGCATATTTAATGTCAATAACCAAGATCAACAATCTAAGTTTCTGCTCACGAGATTGACATCTTCCATGAATTGTCTTCATTTTACCATAAAATCCTATCTGAAGCCACATCTCACTAGCCTTACTACATTAGCTTATCTACTTTGACACCTTATATTTAGTTACGTGTTAACATATACATAGAATGATCAGATAATCTCAAATGAACTATCTATGACTAGTATCCATCAAACTGTATCAATTACATCATGTACGCTTATTTTTGAAAGACCAAAGATGAAAAAGACAGAAGAAGAAAAAGAAAATTGAACGTCTTTTTTAGATAATAATGGAGCAGACAAGTTGTAACATCTATATTCAAATATAAAAACAAGGCCAAGTTAATTATTGCACCTACTATAATGTCAAATTCATGACCCCGAATGCTTCAAACTCAATCTGTTAAACCTTTATTATAAATCACGTTTCAAGCAAGACAGATTCCAACTCATTAATGTCACTAAAGTATGGATTATAATCATCTCAAAGAGCTGAAATAAAAATATAAACCCAGATCCAAGATTCACATTGTGAAGCCAAAAACATATAGCCTGATCATTTACCTTTCTTCTCCTCAGCAGACGCTACACTCTTATCATCCGTTTTCCCAACCTTGCCACCCGATTTATGTTCTTCTTGTTTGTCAGTTAATGGAGCCCCTTTCTCTGTGCCTCCAGTAACCACGGAATTGCCTTCTTGACTAAAAGATTCTAAATTGGAATTATGCCCATCCTTTGCTGCCTCAAACCTTTGCCCTTGCTTATATCCAGGACCAGATTTCTTATATTCCTTCACACCCACTTTCACTGGATCCAGATATTTCTGTTGCCTCCTCCATGCCACTTGCTGAAGTGCATATACCACTTCAGCCACAGAAAAGTATTGCTGCATAAGAAGCACCGGATTCCAGTTACACCGCCTTTGCTGAATGGTCCCAATGACCATATCATACTCACCAGGGTCACCAACTGCCCGTAAATGATGACAAAGAGAATCTATAATTGCATTTGCTGCAGCGAATTCGCTGCGCAGCCAATTGATAAACCCATCCCGCTCATCCATAAACCATTGTTGGCGGTAGTGGTGCTGGTGGATCTCACTACCTCCACTGCCAGCCCCACCACCACCGCCACCACCACTTGAATACTGCATTTTGTCCGGTATTACCACATTTCCCGATGGCATTGCCATGAGTACTCACTACCAGGAATCCACTACAACCACATATAAAGCATACCCAAAACAAGTAGATCTAATCAAAGACAGAACGCCTATATTCTAAATTCGGCAGAATTCAAGTGAATCCCAGAGAACCAAACACAAAATTCAGAACAATTAAACTTAAAAGCAGCAAAATTCTTCAGAATTACGACTACCCCAACAGTAAAAAGTGCGAAATTCAGGCGGAAAAAACTAGAAAATTGAAAAACTAAAACTGCGTTAGTCTTGAATTAATCAGTGCGATCAGCCAACATTGGTAAACTGGGTTAAAAGAAAGTTATAGTGCAGAAAAGTTGCGAAATTGGGATAGTACACAACGGTGTAAATTGCTCAGATCTGACAATGAGGTCTGAAGAACAAGAGGGGCAAGAGCAAAAGAGTTTCTTGGTGAGGGAGCGAGTGTGAGATTGTTGAGTTAGAGTGACGCAAAGGAAGGAACTTGAAGGGTAAGAATGTAAGATCTAGGGTTAAAGGAGGAGACTTTGTGTGTGTGTGTGTGCGCGCGCGCGTATGTGAATTGAAGGTGAATTAAGGGAATTGGCTTATTGAGCACGCTTGTGTATGGTCTTAAATGGTGGCTGTGAACGCACTCTCTCTCTTTCCTTCTCTTCCTCAGCCCTCACTGTTATTTGTTGCTCTATATCTGGATCTGTATTTGGATTGGATCAACAAAGAATATTCTGGAAATTAATGTGCTTTCTAGTAATTATCTTAGTCTAGTTTAGTTACACTTTACTCTTAATTCATCTTAATTTAATTGGACAAAATTTATTGATTACATAAAAATATTTCAACTTTTTTTTATTTATAGTTTCAATTAGATCATTTTTAATATTTAAATCATTTTAAAAATAGTCAATTTATCTGCTTGCCTCTATTTTTTTTCCTTCTTTAAGAACAGATAATGACAGTGACAATAATCACTATGACTAAAACTTTCACATTATGTTGAATGTGCTAAGAAAATAATCAATGTATTACCATATAATTAATAAATAACTCAATGAAAAGAATATTATAAGTAGCTAAGGCCTAGGATCAAGCATAGAGAAATAAATTTGTGACAACAAATTCAAGCTTGACTCAAAATTTGTGGACAAAAAAGTCCTTAAGCCAAATTAGTATTATTATTATATTGTTTTTTAAAACATTGAAAAACAAACTTTTCAATTCAAATAGTTAAATGGATTACTCAATAACAAATCCAACAAATTATTGGGTTGCCCATTAATTGACTCGGTCAATTTAATTAGTGATCAAACATAATAGGGTTATAACTATATACAACTAAATTATAAATATTTAAATTTAATTATAAAAATTTAAAAAAATCAACAATTAAAAATATATAAATTTAATTACTCTTGAACTTAAAACTTGGATTGGTTTAAAAAATATTATTGTAATTAATTCTAGCATTATTAAATTTTTAGTTCCTTTAACTTTGCTAGATTAGGGGGGAAATAAGTTTGTTATACTAGTTGTTCTGTTTGGCTTTAATCTCGTATCTGTTTAAGTAGTTGCTAACATTCATGATTAGTTAAGCATTTCCCTAAAAAACTGTAAGGATATATTTTGATTATGTCAATTTGCTATAATGGTCATTTCCAAATTTTTATTTTTGAAACTTACAAGTGTTTCATATAAATGTAATAAGAGAATACAATAAAACATGTGAAAATATCTCAAAATCTTAATTTAGCATAAAAGACGTTATGGTAACCAAAATAATCTGTAATTTCACATTACTGTTATTATTTCTTTTTTGTTACCAATTTTATTGTCTCTTTATTTGTCCCATATATACCTTAACATCTTCATCTCCCACTCCTTGTATATTTTTCAGAAATTTGCAGGAAAACAAGCTGAGTTTGAAGACTAATTCGGCCAAAAGAGATAATCAAGGTGCGAATTTTTAAATGTGCTTTATTTTATCTCTTTTCTAAGGGGATTTATATCACTAGCCTATGTCATAGAATAATGAAAAAAATTATATTTTAATTATTGAAAGATATGGTGACTTTTAATTTAATATTTTATAGTTTATTTTTATCAATTTAATCCCTTAAAAATAAAAATACTCGTTGTTCTTCTACTTAAATTTTGTTTATAATTTTTTTTTAAATAAATGTTAAAGTATAATTTAACTGATGACATAGTTTTCTCATATATTACACATTAATCTGTATAAAAATATCTAAATAAATCAAAATTTCCTAAATGCATATATAATTTTTTTAACTAATTATGTATTTGACATTAATTTGAGAATTATGATTGATTTGGATATTAAAAGTATTTTTTACTACTTTCATACATTGACTTTTTTAATATAATCTAGATTATCTACCACCTAAAACTTTTATATTAGTAAAAAAAATTTTAGTCAATATTATGTTAAGTGAAACATTGAGATATGGATAAAGTGAAAGTATTTTTATTTTTTAGAAATTAAATTGATAGAAATAATCTATAAAAAATTAAATTAAAAATTATCATATCTTTCAAAGACTAAAATACGTTTTTCTTATATAATAATCTAATGATTTAATCTTTAAATAATTAATTTTCTTTTAATTTGATCTTTAAGAAATAATTTTTTTATTTAGTAAGCCAAAAATTTCTCCCAACTAAATTAATCTTCATTGAAAAAATTTAATTATAATTTTTATAGACTTCTATTCATGAGTTGAGACATATCACCCTAAGAGATAAAAAAAAAGATTAAGAAATTTTGTATGAATATAGAGATGTATTTAAATAAGTAAATATAAAATAATATATTTTCAAATGACATTTGTATATATAAAGTATAAAATTTATAATTTTAATAACTCAATAATAACTTGATATGTGTATGTTTTAAAAATATCAAATTTATTAAATGCACATATTATATCTTATTATTTAATATGAATATATTAAATGAGATTTCATTTGAAACATAAAATTTAAAATTTAAAAAATAAGTTGTTAATAGTATAATCATATTTAAAATTTGAAAATATTAAATATTTATATTAGATCAAATTACCTTTTTTTTTGGCCAAAAATTACCACTTTTTAAATATTATAGATATCAGTAATTAAACCTATAATTAATATGATATGCTTAAAATTGATCTTTATATACAATTAATTACTATTTGATACTCTACTATTTAATTTAGATATGCATTTTTTAATATTAAATGACATTTTAAATATATTTAATACATGATATTAATTATCAAAATTTTTAATACATGATAACTATAAGTGCATAGAAATAAAAATTAGATAAAAATATTTTAATTTTCATATTATATTAAATATCCAAATGATGTAGAAGCCTCTGATGACGACAAATATGCATTTTTTATTGTATTAGATGTGTTTTAATTGCAGTTTCTAATCTTACTTTAATATAATATATTAATAATTTATAATATTTAAAAATAAATAATAGTAATTAATACAAGTAACTAAATATAAACATTATTTAAACGTTCAATCATGAGATATGGGATCAAACAAATATATTTATATTGGATTTAGATTTTGTCTAATACGAGAAAAATATAAAATTTTTAAAGCAAAAAATAAAAAAAAAGTTAGATCATAATTCATTTAGAATGAGTTATTTATTTATTTTTCTAATTTTTTTTATTTTTTTATACTTTAAAAATTTTACTTTGAAAAATTTTTCAAAAAATTTTAAAAGATCTTTTTCTATTTATATTATAATAAATTTGGACCTTTGTTTTCATTAAATATGACTATTTTTTGACAAAAAATTAAACTTTGATTAATTACATTATGAAAAAAGTTATAAAAAAATAAAAAAAAAGTCAACATTTAATGTTTAATACTTTAATAAGATTATTTTTAAAAAATGCTTATAAAAAATAAAAAATATTATAATTAAATATTATAAGTAGTGTATGGATTATTAAATGTTATTTTTTATTAGAGAACCAAACATTTAAATAATTCTTAAGTCAATACTGTCCAAAAAGATTTGGAAAAAAAAAAAGTAGTAGGAGGATCATAGACTATAAAAATTGATGCTTGCTCACATCTTTTAAGTATATTTAATTCACTTAATAACTATTAAATTTTAATTATTTTGTAATTAATATTGTTGTTATTAAGATTTGATACATGAATATTGTGAGTTGTGACAAAGTAAATATGTATTATGCTATTTATGTCTGATATTTGCAAAATGGAAAGATGGCTACAAAAATCTGACAATCATTTATTAAATATTTAAAAACTGTCATAAATCATTCAACACAACATATGTGTTAAAGGATGAATTTAGATAAGCATATTGAATTAAATCATGATAATCACGTCATGAGCATAAAAATATACAAAATCTAATAAATACAATGCTCACTATTATTTAGCATGATTACTTGCATATTTTCCTAATTTTATTGCAAAAAAATGAATTCTATTCAAGAAGTAAACTTAATAATTTCACATATATAACTTGCTCACATTTATGAGAATGTATTATTATTATTATTAAATAAATTATTTTCAAAATTAAATTTATTAAAAATAAAAAAATATTAGGAATGTTTTTACAATTTGTTTAATAAATACCAGACAATTAAATATATTATAATAAAAATAATATTTAGATTAATATATTTATTTTTAAATTTTGGTATTATTTATACTTTAAATTAAATATTATTTATTTTTTATTTTTGGACTAGTCGGCTCACTCGTTTAGTGTTATTTTTAATTGGACATATTTTCTTCTCTCTACACTATCAATTAACAAGTCAAACAAACCGTTTCGCGAGCTTCAGGTGACTTTATATTTTTAGTTTTTTTGGTACAGTGAAGTGCGATGGGACTTTAACAATAATTAATGCATGCATATCTAATAATTATTTTAATATTAAAATTTTGTTTAATTTAAGTTTTTCTATTTATATTATTTAAGATAAATTCTATTTCAGTAAATTACTTTTATATTTTTATTTATTTTTTTATTGATATAAATTATTAATATTTAAAATATTAATATACTTTAACTAAATTTAATATAATTTTAACAAAACTTAATTTAAAAATTCATTAAATTTTAAGGATTCTATTATAAATTTTTAAATTATAAAAATTTAATAAAAATTAATTGAAATTATAAGAAGTATAAGAATAAGTTAACCTATTATTTTTTTACTCAAAATTAAATAGTATTTATTAATTATTTTTTGGGCTAATCCGCTCACTCATTTAGTCTTATTTTGAAATGGATATATTATTTTCTGTCTCTGAGAATCAATTAACAAGTCAAACAAACCGTTTGGCGGGCTTTGTGACTTAAACATTTCCAACATTCACTTTGATAAAACAATTCTTGTCATTGTTCATGAATCACTTTGACAAAACATTAATGCACATCAATGAATTTAAACACGTTTAAATGAAAACGATATATATATTATTTTATCCTGTTCAATTTCTCTCACAGTAAAAAAAGAAAAAAATCTTTAATTAAAATATGAGATATATTATAGATCTCACTCTCACTTCACTAGCTTACTGGGTCTCAGTTTTCGGCGGGATTAGCTTCTGAACTCCAGGATCTGTGCCTTTCGTTGATTCATCTGAATATGGAAGTTACTACTATGCTCTCACACCCTTCTGTTCTTCGATCCACTAGTTCTGTGAATCTTGGAGCTATCCAGTTTCCTCGCGTAGCGAAGAATCTTCCAATTCGGCCTGCTGCTTCAAGTATTTCATTGTCTCGCTTCTATTTTGATGCCTCGCTTTGCTCTTGAATTTTCGCATAAATTTTTATGTAAATGTGATGTGATTGTTTTCTCAGATGTACTTTTTGTGGCCGAAAAGGGGAAAGGGGTCGTGCCCAAAGCCACGGCGGCTGTTTTGGAATCGAATTCAAACTCTCCGGTTTCAGCTAATACGGCCAATAATCCGATTATTTTCATTGACAACTACGACAGCTTTACCTATAACCTTGTCCAGGTTCTTTCTTTTTTTAATTTCCTTACTTTCTTATTGATGGAATGGAAGGAGAGATATTAATTATTATTTGGCTGTTTAGATCGTTGACTTTAGGGAAAGAAGAATAGGAGCATATGCATGTCTGGAAATATGTAGAATGGGAAGGAAAGGAAAGAATTTGTGTAGAGTTTTACAATTGTAATTGTTTTTTCTCATATAGTTTCATTAAAAGGGTTTTTCATGTTATTTTATGGACTTTTATATATATATATATATATATATATATATATAAAAGCAAGTGATTTAATTTAGTTTAGACTTAAATTATAAGTATGAGTTTATATATGTACATACCTTAATTGTAATTTTTAATTTTATAATAGACTAAATTAAAAATACGAAATTCTAGTATAATTAATTAGGGTTTTGGTCTCTAAATTATAAGTACAATTTTTTTTTATATCTCATAATCAAATAAAAGAAGAAATTCTTTTTCTTAAATCCGTACTTATTAATTTGGATGAGAGTAGGGAATAACCCCCTTTCCTTCCTCTTGAACCCTTATATTTTGTTGCCCCCCAAATTGGGGGTAAGAATGGGGAACGGCTTTTCTTTTATTCTAAAACTTGCATTCTACTATTTTAGCCCCAAATTATTTTAGTTTAAAATATTTTTACAGGAAATATTGGACTTCTACTTTGGTCATTCCTGTAGTAGATATGCAGCGTAATTGAGATTTTATAATTTATGGCATGGCTTCATGAACTGTATTGTCATCTCAACTCAAGGGACCAATGCCAATATCACGATGAAGGCTTACATAAGATTCAGTACAATCAAATTATTATCTTTTAAGGAACCAAATGAATCAAATTCTTGATTGTAGATTTGGCTGTGAAGCTTTTGACATCTCATCTTTTTCACCCTTTTGTGAATGTAGCCATCAGCAATCAATTTGAGGTTGGATAATTAGATTTACGCATTATAATATGGATTTTATAGATGTTGAATTGCTGGTTCTTTAAATTAGTCATGAGTAGGGTCGGGTCTTGCTTCATATAAAATGTGTTATTAACATCTTCCTTTTTCTGATTCCTTTTAAAACATTATGATTCTAATATTGAATTTATTACATTTTTAAGTATATGGGAGAGCTGGGGTCTCACTATGAAGTCTACCGGAATGATGAGTTGACTGTTGAAGAGTTGGAGCAGTAAGATTTTTTATTGTTAGTTATGCATATCTGGTGATGCTTTCTTGTTGTTGAAGCATTATTTGAGAATGTATGTTTTCAGGTGTCAGATGTAATCAGTTAAATTTTCTTTTAATTATCCATTTTATTTAACAGGAAAAATCCTAGGGGAGTGCTAATATCACCTGGGCCTGGTAAGCGTTTTCTGATGTTTAAATTAAATTTTCAGTTTTTGGATGTATCAATGATTATTTAACATGGTCAATTTTATGAATAGAATACACTCACAAGACTGTTAAATACCTCGTTACTTCCTTGCAGGCGCACCCAAAGATTCTGGCATATCTTTGCAAACGGTTTTGAAACTTGGGCCAAATGTACCTTTACTTGGTGTGTGCATGGGTTTGCAATGCATTGGAGAGGCTTTTGGAGGTGAGTCTTCAAATGACTAAAACATAATTTTGGTTCCTCATAGATAATAGTTTTCTCAACTTGGTCCCTTATAAATTAT
Organism: Senna siamea; assembly: GCA_031216115.1. NCBI lineage: Eukaryota > Viridiplantae > Streptophyta > Magnoliopsida > Fabales > Fabaceae > Senna > Senna siamea. Next base: position 487,538 of record CM062358.1, read on the forward strand.
CTTTATTAATTTGGTCTCTCATAATTTGATTTGCTATCAATTTGGTCCCTCTGTCTAGATTTCTTCTAAATAAGTAATAATTTTGATGAATTCGATGTTTGATACTGACAGGGCAATGTTAAATAATAGTTATGATCTAATTTTTCTTCTCTTTCTTTCCAATTGGTTAAAACGTTGCATTTAGTCACTAATATTAAATGTTACCAAGTTAGCACCAAACGTTGAAAAAGAAGAGAAGAAAAATTGGATTATAGCTAGCTTTTAATGTTTCTCAATCAACATCAAACGTCTAAGTCATCAAAATTGTTATTTATTTAGACGACATACAAACAGAAGTACCAAATTGACAACAAATCAAATTATGAGAGACCAAATTAAAAAAATTATTATCTATGAAGGACTAAAATGATGTTTTAGTCGTCTTCAAATATTCCTTTTTATGGAATTAATTGAATGTAAGATTTCAAATATTCCTTTCAAACCACTGTTGTATTGTATTAGGTGCAATTAACTTAATGTAAGATTTCCTTGATATTTTCTATCTCATTCATCTTTTGGCTTTCGTGGACTCCAAACTTAAAATTTTTAATGGAAAGCATCCCTTGCATTCTAACCATTATCATTTTGATCTCTCTCTCTCTCTTTCTGTGTCAATTCTTTCCATCGGGCCTGTCCTTCATGATTAGGACTCTGTACTTGCGTGTGAGCAGGGAAAATTGTGCGTTCTCCTTATGGTGTCATGCATGGAAAAAGCTCTTTGGTCTATTATGACGAGAAGGGCGAAGATGGATTGTTTTCTGGGTTATCAAAGTATGGTTTCTTTACTTTAGTTTTGAAATATGTGGTTGTCAGGTAACTCAAATGATTTTGGAATTTGATTGCTTAATTCTATCTTATATAAGTTATATTATCTAAAGTTTACCTGTTAAGTTAAGCCGTTTATCATTGTATCCTCCTATGGTTCTTCGCTAATAGCACCCTGACCTTACAGACTTCTTTCATTTGATGGTTAGCCACCACACTTCTTGATATCTAACTTTGAAAACCAAAGCAAATTTGAAGGTTAGATGAATCGTAGCTTCTAACCGACTAAGGCTAAAGCTTATTAGTTCATTGTTGAAGACAACATTTATACTACGTCCAAGCATAAAAAATTGAGGTTTACTAAACATAAATCAATAATCTTCTGCAACATTCATATCAATCAAAAAGACAAAGAGCAATATTATGATAATAAATGTTACTTTCATTTCCTTTAGTAATGGTTGTCTGTTTCTTTCTTTAAGCTAATAGCAATTTTTGAGATATAGAGTCATAGAATTAACTATTGTTTACATAATCTGCTTCTACTTTCACTTCAGTTTCAACAGTTATAATTTTAAGAGTTCAAAGTAACTTATCCATCATCTTCATATCTTTTTCAGCCCTTTCACTGCTGGTAGATATCACAGCCTTGTGATTGAAAAGGAAAGTTTTCCTCATGAAGAACTTGAGGTAACGGCCTGGACTGAGGATGGTCTTATAATGGCTGCCCGTCACAAGAGATATAAGCATCTGCAGGTAGCATCTTAGTCTTCTTGCTATGCAGGTTACATTTGTACTAGTGATATTTAGTTGTTTACTGTGCCTTTAGAATCTGTTGTATATCTGTCCGTTATAGCTTTATTACCAGTATAAATTTTGCTGCTTGTTAATAATACTTCCAGACTTATGATATTCAATTTCCTGTTCTGTCAAATTAAATCCTCTTGATTGTGCATTTGTTGGAATTCCTTATCAGTAGGATCGCTTGTGCTTAAAAGATTAATGCACATCAGAACCACAATAGAAACATAAGAAACATACTTGATGTGCTAATATTAAGGTATAGTCCGCTTGAATGCCTCCGTGTAACTTTTACAAGTTTGAAAAGCCCTCGGATTTCTTGGTGACCAAGTAAAGCTCTCCATTAACCTAGCAAAGGATGGTGAAGGATGAAAACTTTATGATGCAGTTTTGAACCAGTCTCCCCTCCTCTCTCTCTCTCTCTCATCCTCTACTACATTTTCCTAATAGGGGTGGGAGGGGAATTCTCACGAGGATTATGCGTGCTTTTGTCAAAAAAATTAGAAATATCTATCAAGTTGATTTTATTATCATAGTCAATGCAATCCATAAAAGCCGGCATAATACATTAAAGTAATGCTGTCAAAGTTTGAATACTTTGGTTCGATTGAAATTTACTAATCCTGTTCTTGAGTTGACGATATAGTTCAACAGATTGAACTAAGTTGATGCAAAGAGTTCTCAACCTGAATCATGCTGGTAATTCTTTGTTTGTTTTGTTTTGTTTTTTAGTTTTTTTTTTGTTTTTTGTTAGCTGGTTATTCTTTGTTGGTAATAACCATCTGCTCTGTGCATTGTCTCTGTTGGAACCCTATCTACTACCCAAGGAAAAAATTCTAGGCTATCCTCCTTTCTTTAGTATCAGTGGTGTTGAATTTTCATTTCTTGAAAACTGCAGGGGGTTCAATTTCATCCTGAGAGCATTATAACCACTGAAGGCAAGGCGATCAGCCGTAATTTTCTCAAGCTTATAGAGAAAAAGGAGGCTGGTGGTTCATGAAACAGTGGTTATGGACCTTGAATATTACATGTTTACTGAGTTGGAACTAACTGACAATAAGGTACATAGATGGCTGTGGAGAGTTAACGCTACAAATAAATTGTACTCTTCTTTTGTGGGAAATGTTAAAATTGTACTTCTTTTTCCTTTATTTTATTTTAAAAAATTATAATTTATTCTTTTGAGAGATAAAATTTTTTATAATTTTACTCATTTTAATCGAAATGCTCTTATATATAATTAAATATTTATTTGAGTAATTTAAAAATTTAAATTAAAATAGCTTTATAATTTTTAATTCAAAATGAAAAAAAGAAATAATATTTTTTAAAAATGTATTTTTATAATAAATTATAATTTTAAAAAAATTTAATAATATTAAAAAATACTTTAGTCAAAATATGTGAAATTATGAATTTTTTAATTCTTTAAAGAAAAAGTGTAAGTTCTTAAAATATATGAAAGGAGAGTATAAATTTTAATAACTGAAGAAGAAAAATGTAATTTATTCTATTATGAGGCTCCTTGAAATGTACAATCTGCTTTAGAGTTTTATGGAATAGTCCTGAAAATATAAATAAGCACTTCAGATATATTTTTAATGGAACTTGTTTTTATAATGTTTGTGTTTTTGTATGAATGATTTAGTCTTTACTTTTTATAGGCTTAGTTTACATATGGATCCCTCAAATTTCAGAATTTTCAAGGAACTGGAAATTATACAAAAAACAGAAAGAATACTAAGTTCCAACCAAAGCTCATTTAATTATGTCCACTCAAGTCTTCCAGGTAGTGTTTTGAATGTAATCAAGAAAATAATATTAAGTTAATATTTCATAAAAAATTAATAGTTAAAATCAAGCCATCTTTAGTATTAGTGTACCAAATTTTCATGAAAACAAAATATTAGTGGACTAAACAAAAATATTTCCGAATATAAAAAAATAACTATTTCCAAGCGTTTCTCTAAAGAAGGTAAACTGAAACTGATGTTCAAAGAAAACGTATTAGAAGTTTTTTCTGTTTGGGACATCGGAAATGGATGCAACTTGCAAGATGGTAGTGGTTGAGCTTTTAATTCCTTAACAGATTAAGAGTTAAAAAAAGAAAAAGAACAGAGGGATATATGCAGTAATAGGCACCACTCAAGATTTCAATGATAATTATGAGGAGTGACATATGATATTGAATTTGAGGGGTCGTGATTGATAGGTGAGAGTGAGAGATTCAGAATAAGATGACAACGTCTCTTTCATGTTTGAATAATGACTGCTAAATGGTAGCTCCAGTTCAAACCTGGTTGGCAACCACCCATTTGTATGTATATATTTTTTTTTTTTAGTTCTTCTTTTCTAATAAAAATATTAATTTTTTATAAATTTTAAATTATTAAATATTTTATCAAATAATTAAAAATATATATTAATTAATGTGTTAAGGATATAAAAAAAGACAAATTTAATTCACAAAGTTTTTAATAAATAAGATTTAAAAAAAGTTAGATATATATAATTTTATTTTTATAAATAAAAAAATTATTTTTAAAATTAAAATTTTTAATTTTTAAGTTATACGATAAGTGACGATAATTTTATCATTATTTTAAAATTTATAATTTAAAAATATAAATTAAAAGTAAATATAATTTAATTTGGAGAGTATTTACTCAACTTTCATCAATCTTGTACAAATTTTCAAACCTCTCAAACTTTGAATCTCCATCTACTTGATGCCTACCCACACACTTGCTAGGATTCTTAGGCTACAAATATATTTGTTGTATGATGTCACAGAGATTTCATTTTCTTAAGAGGTTTAATTCTTTTATTATTAGATTTTAAAAAAATATGTACATAATATTTTTTTATAATTATATAAATAAATTTTAAAATTATTTAATAATAAAGAAATTTGATATTTCAAAAGGTACATTTTTCAGTATTAACATCTTTCATTGGATTTTATTTTCCTTTTAAACACTTAATTTCTTTCCCATCAGAAAGACCGGAAGAAGTTCTTTTTAATTTAATCATTTAATCAATCACAATTCTAGATTTTGATATATGAATAAGAAAAAGTAAGCCTTACTAATATTAAAAAATTATAATTTTTGTATAGTGAAATTTCTTAAATTCTACGCAGCATAGACTGGTTGGACAAGCCTACACACAATATTTTAGGCCAAATTTTTTTATTTCGAAAAAAAAATCAGTTCAGGAAACCTAGGACTTTCTTATTTTATTTATTTAATATTCAGTAAGTGAAATTTTTATTTTTTACAAAAAGATAAATAAAAATAAAGTATGAATAGAGTATTTTTATTTTTATTTTTAAATTTTAAAAATATTTATTTTCCATTCTCAAACTCGAATCATGATAAATAGAACGACAAATTTTGAGATACGTTGGTTCAAGTTTTGTCAGAGACATAGTTTAACATTAAATTCATCACTTCAATTGCACCCAATTCCCAGCTTACCTATGTCCTTTTCTGTAAAATATTGTACTTTTTTTTCTCTCCCTCATGTTAATTTTCTTATGGAAAGTTACAATTTTTAAGAGGCCAATTCTTTTTATCATCTAATTATTTTATAAAAGTTATATGTATAATAATAAATTATTTTTAAGAATTTGAGTTTCTGAAATTACAGTATTAATGTTTCATTGATTAAATTATAAATTAAAATTTTATTTAAAATTTTCAAAACATATTTAATAATAAAAAAAATTTTAACTCTTGAGAGCTAGAATTCTCCTCAAAATTACTTGTGACTACAAGAAGCATGCCATTCTATTGCCTAAATTAATAAAATAAATAAATGAGTGATTGCATAAAGCAACCTCTATCTTTAGATAATTTAGTTTTAAAATTTGTAGTGTAAATAAAGGTTGTTTTGAGTGAGAAATATTTTATTTTCTTTTAAAATTGTTTTATATTAAAGTCTTGTATATAAAATATTATTGTTAAAAAAATTATATTTCTATTACAAAATCTTAATTAATTTAAATTAAATTAATCAAAGATAAATAAATTTTTGTATGTAGATAATTTCAACCAAAAAAAAAATTGTGTGGTGAAGGATATTAGTGGAAGTTGATGATATCACATGTTGATACTTACGAGAGGAAAAAGTCAAAATGGGATTGATTCTTGTGATCATTTTCCCCAAATTGCCGGTTACATCCCTATCTATATAATTACTTTTAAGCCTACCATTAGTCTACCCTACACAGATGTTTGATTTGTGTACATTATATTATTATTTTTACAAAAAGACATATTTTAGGTTTAAAAAATTAACAAAAATAACAAAATTTTAATTAGCTATAATAATTAATATCCAATCAAATTTTTTTTTTAACAAATGTCAAATAGTGGTTAACAAAACTCTTTATATGATATATATAAATATATATATGTATATGTCTCTCTCTCTTCCACTTCTACTTCCACCTTATACATATTCGTTTAATAAATTACAGTAACTTGTATTAACATTTAGGTAGATTATGCTTAATATTTTTTATTTTAAATATTATAGCTAACTCTCTTAGAATCTTACCTATATTGCAATTTTAAAAATACTTCTTGTAAATAAAATTAATCTTTTGGTTTTCACATAAATTTTTTTTTCAAAATTAAATACTAAATTTTTTTGAAAATCATATAATCTCATTTCAAAACTTAACATCAAATTAATTATATTTATAATTCTATTAAAAATAAAATCATAAGCAAAAAAACTAATTTTTTTGTGTTACATACAATTCAAGAAGTTGTATTGTGAGAAAAAAAAAGTATAATTTTTTGTTATTAATTTATACTTATTTGAAGTAAAGCTTAAAGTTAAAAGTCTAAACACATGATGATAAATTAAAGGTTAAATAAAATGAAAATCCTTGCTTTGCAATTAGAGCTTTTGGTTTTGACAAATTAGGGCTATCACTTTTCCAAAAAAGCTTTTAAAAGTAGTTCTTCACCGGATTCACCGCTTGTTTCATCAAAATTCATGATGAAATTGAAATGACATTTTCTCAACAATAACTAATTAAATCTTTTATTTGCTCTCCACCAAAAAAAAAAAAATTGATTAGAGAAGCATATTTTATTAAACTATTTTCTCCATCATAATCTTCTTGTTCTCTAGAATCTCATTAGTGAATAATACTGAATATTATTTTTATTTTTTTCCCCAAAATAATTCAAAAGGACAAGAACAAAAACCTCTATCATTTTGCCTTGTCGAACAAAACAAGATAGCATAGCATTAGCAGGTCAACAATTACTACTCCATTGAAATCCAATGCCAACTGCCCTTCTTCAAATTCTTAACTTCATCCTCACACCATATGACAAAAACACTCCCTATTAAATAAATTTTTTTAATAAATTATTATTTTATCCCTAAAATATATACTTTATCTCAATTTCTAAAATAATCTAGTCCTAATATTAGTTAATATTTTGGACCTCTATTATATCATATCATTGAAGTATATTGATTACTATTTTACTTTATTATAATAATATTTAGAAAAAGATAAAATTATCATGGACTAAATTGTTTAAAAAATATTTCAAAAAAAGTAACAACAAATTTTAATCTTTTAAAAATATCTTTTAAGACCAATACAATAATTTACTCTAATTTTTTTTATATCCATGTTTATACTAATCAGCTACAGCAGCACCGCTGCTGCAGAATTTGTCATATTCAAGTGACTTTGATTCCTATTCTCAACTTATAATAAACAATTAAGTGGAACAAGACAATATAACTATAGATTCTTAGCAAGATTTGGTTTATTAAAAATAGCTAAACACTAATTTATCATAAATAAATATACTCATTATTTATGAATCCACATACAAGCATGTTTTAAATTAATCTTAGCAAAATAAAAGCAAATTAGTCTAAATATCTTTTACAGATGGGGATTAAGTAAGAAACAACAGAAATCCACACAAAACATTCATAAAATAAGTCCATATGCTAAATAATTTATTGGAACCCTGAGGTGTGTCTAGGTACAGAAATCATCACAGGATTCAATTTTGTAAAGCATAAGACATCATCAATGACAACCTGGGAACCCCCTAAAGGTATGGAACTATACACATACCCACCATCATCATCACCACCACCACCACCAAGAACCATATCAAAACTATGATCATATTCAGGAATTCTATGCCTCTCTCTCTATACACCAAAAAGAAACAATTAAAGAAAATGCTGACCCAGGCAAATCAAACTGAATCAGAATAAGATAGGAAGATGATGTGCTGCTTTTATGAAAACATTTTATTAGAAGGAAGCAGCCTCTGCCTGCTGGCTTCCTCTGCTCTGGTGGTGGTGTCGTTTTCCATGGTGGTGCCGGCCATTACCAAATGTGACGGGGTCGAATTTCCTGAGTCTTTCGGCTTCTTGTGGATTGATCACACACTCTGGTGGAGGGGCTCTGTATCTGACTCTGTCATAGCAGTAAGAGTATGTCATGTGTTTCTTCCTGATGTTCTCCATTTTGATCCTCTGTGCTGGTGTGACACCGGAAGGAACTGCTTCAGAACTCGGGGCAATGTCACACCTGGTCTTATGCTCGATGGGATCAACAGCACAACCATGCAGGACCAGGTTGGAGAACTCAGCAACATAGGGTGCATACTTGTAGTTCACTCTGTATTTGCCTCCATTGGTAGCCCAATCAGATCCATCCCATATTGTGGCATACAAAGTCATTGGCTTTGAGGGGTAATCACCTCCCATTGACTCTGTTCTCTTCACTTCTCTAATAGGAACATTATCCACATAAAAACTGGAAAAAAGAAGAAACATTAAAATAAAAATACACACAATATATGCAGAGCAAGTTTAGAAAAAAAAAGAGGTGATAACAACCTAAAAAAGTAGCAATAAACTTGGATCAACAATAGAAAAAAAAAAAAAACTTCGATAATTTCCTGAAGGAGGAATATTCATTCCCTCTCATTCTCTCAAATTGTTTGCTAAAGTTTATAACTAAGACAGCATAACAAACAAGCGATTAAGGAAGACAAAAAAAATCCCACAACAACCAAGAATATCATGTGACCAGCTTGTGGGTCAATCCCACCAAGATATTCTCTGGTGGGTTCCTCTCCACATGAATATTTACAATAAAGCATTAGACTTTATAGTATTCTCAGAAAGCAACCAAAGCATCAGCTGTACACAGTTATCCTACTACAATTACAAACAAACAAACATAAAAACAACCTGGGTTTTTGGATCAAATTAAACAGAGTTTGTAACAACACAGAAAAACCCTATTAATGCAATAACCGAAGCCAACGTTTCAAAAATACCTATATAAGGACTTTTACTTTCAGAGTTTTACCATAAGAAATAAATTGCAGATATCTTTTTAAGTGGGGTTCTGATTGTGAATGTTGCTTACATGATCTGAGAATCTGTCCAGAGAATACTGTACTGGTGGAAATCCTCTGCAGGATCGAACCAAAGACCATATCTTTCTTCTCTGCCAATACTGGTGCTTCCATTGCCATAAACATTAGTCTGAATCCTCCAGTCTTTACCTCTAATGTTTCCCAGAAACTCAAAATCTATCTCATCATGGTTCTTCGGGTACATGTCACCATTTGACATCTGCAGCAGAAAAACGAATACATGATTTTTGGAGAAACAAGCAAAATCTATCTCTGTAAAATCCTAAGAGTTGGTTGGATCATATTCTCCCGTTTATATATCTCAGGTTATGAAGAAAAAGGAACAAAATTTATTTTAGAATAAGAAAGAAAATTCACATGGGTACCACAGTTTGGGATTGGCCATATTAGCTCAGTTAAGAAGCAAGGCGAAAAAGCAGGTACAGCTTCTGATGATTAAGTTTCTCAAACAGGATAAAGAAATATAATAAAAGGATTCGCTAATTTAAAAGAAAAAATATATATTTCCATATATAATCGGATATTTGAGGTTTGAACTGATTAGATTACTCACATAAAAGGCAACCACAACTCCAGCAGTGTAATCAGCAGGCAACTTAATCGAAGCACTGAAATAGCCGTTGAGGTAAAGATCATGAGACACAAACCCAGAACCTGAAAACAGAACACAGAAAGAACCCAGTAAAAAAAATTGAATATTTTTTTCCAGGAAACACCGTCTGAAGAAGAATCAAAAAACCCCACATATAGATTATTAAGCCATCGATTGACAAGGACAAGAAAAAGAAAAAAAGAAAAACCTGTTCGCTCGTCCAGAGTGAGATGAACCGATTTCCCATCCCTATGGACGACCAAATTACTGTCCCCAAACAAGGGTGTGTAGCCTTCATCAAAGGCTATGATGGGCAGATTTCTGGATGACCCAGAAACAAGAACAAAAGGCAGAGAAACACACAAGAGCAAACCCAGAAGAAATTGAAACCCTCCCATGTTCTTCCTTTAGTTCTTTTTCTTTGAATGTTGATTTTCAGAACAAAAGGGTTTCTTCTGTTGTGGGTGTTCCTTTTCTTCTCTCTGTATGTGCGATATATAAGAAGAAGAAGAAGAATAAGAGATACAGAGAAAGAAAGAAGAAGAGTGCAGAAGGAGACAGAGAGAGAGAGAGAGGTCTGGAATATCTCTATTCTCTACAGCTATGAGCGATAGAGAGAGCCGAAAAGGGCCGATTAGAGAGAAAGACAACGGCAAGAGAAGGTGATTTTATTGGCAAGTGAGTGCAAGCAAGTGCATTGTGCGAACGATTGAGCTGTTCAAATGTAGACAAGTTTGAAATTTTTTTTTTTATTTGTTTTAATTTCTCTTTTAAAAGCTTCTTTAACTAATCAAATTAAATGCGCCTTTCATTTTCCTTGATTAGCAATTAAGAAATATGGAAAAGAAGAGAGAAGAGAAATAGTGAAAAATAATAATAATAATAATTAATAATACACAAGCCTTCTTTCTCTCTCTCTCTCGTTGGTCTCTTTTTCAGTTTTCTATCTTACTTTTCGATGAGAACAAAGACTTGTTGACAAAAGCCTACAACACGCGGCTCTGCTTCTGATGTCTACATGTCTCCGAATCTTCTTCATCTCCAACGTTAATCACCTTATTTACTCTCTTAATTTTGTCCATATTATTATTTACCCTAAACCAATATTAATATAAACAAACTTGTGAAAATAATAATAATAATAATAATAATATGATTAAGAAAAATAATTGATTGTGATTTTATCCTGTTTTTCTTTTGTTATATTTTGAAATTTTCTTACAACAAGCTCAATTTTAGAATAATTTGAAAATGATATTTCATGTAACGCTTAACTTTTGTTAGAAAAACCAATGTCCCTTGAAGGATATGAAAGCAATAAAATTGGAACTATGTAAAACTAGCTTAAAAATCTCAATTTTTTTCCACTTGTTGAGTGCATATTCATCTTGATTATAGTTTCTTCTCTATGAAATCATGATCAAAGGATAATTAATATCATATTAAAAAAAACACTTGTATGCACTTAATTCCTTAAACTCTATAGATTTCAAATGAAAAAATATTTTAAATATTCTAATAATACCAAAAATTTCAATATTGTTATTATTTATATTTTGATGAATACACGAGTTTAATTTAGAACTTAAAATTTAACTTAACTATAATTTAAAAATAGATAATGTAATTTTTACTAAAAAATAAATTAAATACATGTCAAAATATTAGTAGATGTAATAACGAATATTAAATACTACTAAAATACTACAAATAAACTCCTCTTCGTAGACTTAGATATAAGATGAAGCAGAAAGGTTTTGCATTTATTGGCAATTTAATACAAAATATACCTTATATAAAATATATAAATTACGAATATTTAAGATTTAAATTTTTTAAAATAAAAAATGGTGAAGTGTAAAGAGAGAAAGAAAATAAAAATAAAAATAAATTAAATATTTACTTTGTATAGATTAAAGTTTATTTATTTTTTTCTACACTTTATCCCTTCATATTTTTCTCTTTATTTTAATTTAATCATATATTAAGACAAGTTAATAAAAATAAAATAGTTAATTAAAAGCTTGTAGTGAATATGGTTCCTTCATCAACACTTTGACATTAAAAAATAGAAAATGAAAAGCTTGAAGATTAACTTTGAATTTTTGAAGACTTGAGAGAGAGATAAAGTGTCAACCATAATAACAAAAGCAAGAATGAACAAATAAAGTAGAGGATGACAGTGGAGAAAACCAACCCCAATACAAGAAAAGTATGAATGATTAGGGCTAAAATAATCATATTCTTCAAACTTTTGGGGCAGAAAGGGGAAGCCCTTTAAGTATTTTATTATTACCATATCTATTAACTATTTCTACACATAAAAAAAATAAATTTATTTATATTTTTATTATTAATTTTTTTAATTAAAATAAAATATATAAAATTAAAAAAATTAATTATGAGATATATAAATTATATAAATCATATATTTGTTAATTTTTGATTAAAAAATCTAATAGTAAAGATATATAAAAAATATATAAGTTTTTTTCAAAAGAAATATAATTTATAAAAATTTTAAAAAATAAGATTATAAATAAAGATGCATGCAGCTGGCTGCATTTTTTAGGTAAAAAAGATAAAATTTAAGTAAATGTTAAAATTTGTATTACCAAAATTTTTCATAAATAATAAATAGTTTTTTTCATACTCCAATATTATTATATAATTATTTATTTAAAAATAAACTATTAATAAATATTTTAAGAATTTTTATTTTATTTACTGAATCAGGCAAGCGTAGAGTACCACAAAGCGGTCCCATACAGATACGAACCATAGCGCCGTCCAGGGGAAGGTTAAATAAAGATGAAATTCCAATAATACCCTCTGGGTCCCACAAATCCACGAATGTGCCCCACCGAGAGACCTGAGGGGATAGAGGTATCCGTATCGTAGCGTGGCAAATGAGTAAATAAGTTGGATGGGCAAGGGCATTAAATGAAGTGAAAAGTTTGAAGGCTCCCTTATCAATCTATTATCAACGAGCATGGCGTGGGCCAGCGTTCAAATATTCGGCGCCTCGTTATTTTGCCACGCAATCACACGTGGAAATTAATTTTGTTTGCCACATTTCTAAATAAATATGACAATTGGAAGTAATTACAAAGAAAAGTACATTTTTCATTTCTGAAATTTGAAATTATTTTCAATTTTTAAAATTTTTGTCAATTTTAAATTTAATACTTACATAAATTTTAAATTTTTTAATTAAAAATTAATTAAAATGCAAAAAACCTTTTTAAAACTTTAAGGCAATGACAAATAACTAATTTTAACTATAAGATTTAACTTAAAAGTCCCAAATTTTGTTATTCATACAATAAATTTCTTTCTCTAATTTTTTTTATTTAAAATAATAACAAAACCATGTTAACAAAATTAAATTATATCAAAGTGTAATTAAAAAAAAAATATTTTAAGCTTACGTACTAAATTTTTTTTTGAATTTTAAACTTTACATAAAAAATTCTTATGAAGAATCATATCAACTAATTCGACATATTTATTCTCTGTAAAATTTTAAATAAAAAAATTAACAGAATAAAATTTCTTTAAACTTTAAAGTATTCTAGCTCGGTTACTTTCTATAATTGACATTTGTTATTAACTGCATAAGAAAGGAAATAAATTTTCTTTGTATGTGCACTATAATTATTAATATAATAAAATCATTAAAATTAATTTAATTTGCATAAAATTTGATGTGACTACAAACAAACAAGCATATTATAGTTGGGACATGGAATTTTAGCAACTTCAAAACAAATTCCAAGAGCAATGATTTTTCATAATGTGATTGATATTGTCATAATCATTATTTAATCTTCTTTTTAGTTGTAAAGATGAAAGTTAATTAATTCAATTCAGAGCTCAGCCGAAGCAAAATGTGGAGTTCATTTTCATAATAATATTAATATCATGGTCATGGGTGTTGAGTTTGTATATCATTTTTACATATATTTTTCTCAGTAAAAATCTTTATGTGTTAAACCCTTAATATATAACATTTTATCTGATATTTTGATAAGAGGCACCAACATTTTAAATGTTATATATTTTATTTAATAATATAGATTATTCATGTGTTAAGTATAGGTCATTTACTTGCATACATATAATTATATAGATATTTTAGGTAGTTTGAAGAAAGTTGAAATTGAGACTTGTACTTTTAAAATGGCAGGGGTGACAAAATAACCAAGTAGAAAACAAATCAGTGAAAAAAAAAAAGTAGACAACTATGACAGTAAGAAAATGAAACCAAAATTATAAAAAAAAATAAATAAATCATTCCAAACTTCTCAATTTAAAAGGGTTTAAAAATTAAAGTGTTTGAAGATTTGAAATAGTTTTTAAACTATATAAATCATTTTACTCCATTAATTTTTTAAACATCAAACAAAAGGTTTAGACACTCAAACCTTCTCAATTCTCATCTCATCTTACACTATTCTCTCACACCGTCTTCTCAACAAGCCTTAAATGATCAATTTTGAGTGATATAATCATATTTTAAACTTTTAGCTTGTCTAATTCAAACATTTAAGCTTATCAATAAAAATAATAATTTTTTTAGTATAAAAATATCAACTAATAATAATTATAAAATAAAATATTCTATTCATTAATAAAATATAATCATAATTGTTTTCAACTAATTAACAAACAAATAACAATTAATTACACTGTCCTTTTAAATATAATTTAAAATTATAAAATCGACCTAAAGTACAAATTTTAAGAAAAACATATCATAAACTAATAAACAATCAAGAAAATGATAAATTTTAGTAGGAGGCATGAAACTAATTGTTGAAGCTTAATCGTATGTTCTGTATGAGAGAGTATTTTCTTTTAATTAAGAAATAACACATTATATATATGTGATTTGGTTCAAATTTTAATGATTTTGAACACCCATATGTGTAAATGTACTTGTATTAAAACTATTAGATATTATCTATTGGGAAAAAGAAATTGATACCACTTATTTTGTTTATATCTTATACAAAATATTATCGAAAAGAATTAAGACATTACTTTCAAGATATTCAAAAAATATTAGGTAATATAAACTTAATGAGAAATTTGATTTTCCAATATTATCCTTTGATGAATGATAGGTGATATGACAAGGTTGGCGTCTCCACGTCAGCACCAAGTAGCCGTTGGCCATGTTGGGCCCCACTGAGATTATAGTCGACTAATGAGACTCAGAGTGAGAGCCCCAAACGGTGGTAACATTCCCCACAGACAAAGGAGTCCCCCCACCCCTCCCCCAATTCTCGCAATCCCAAGCACCCCATTATTAACGCCGTGAGTCACGGACTCCTTTTCCCGTTAAAACTCCAATCGGTGCCAAGCTAACCCATTTCCTTTATAACGTCCATCGAGAACGGCGTCACTTTTTCGTTAGACGACAATCTTGTGACTCCCTGACGTGACTTTCTCCCAAGTCCCACTTTCACAAGTTGTGGGACCCGCTCATTACCCTTAACAAATAAAATATTGTTAATTGATTAATTTGAAAGAATCATTTTTAATAAAAAAAATGTATTTAATTAACTCCATAAAAATATGTAAATAAGCTTAATCAAAGTATATTTGATTATTTATTAAAAAATTATATTAAGACAAAAATCACTCAATTTGTTTAGGTTTTTACAACATACATATTTTATTAATGTCTTTGTATAAAATCCTAACAACACTTGTATATAATTGAAAATCAAAATTTTAAAATTAATGAGCTAAGGTGCACATTTGATAACTTTTTTATTTATGTTTTTATATATATCTTTTTATTGAAGATAATATTACTTAAATTATACCTATTTTAACAAAATTTTAAATATTAATTTATCATATTGTAAAAGACTAATCTTTTCACTAAATTTAAAATTTGTTGATTTAATAACAATTGTTAGGATCTCTTAGGTGACATGAAAAAAAAAAGCTTTTAGTAAAAATATTAATTAAATAAGTATGTTACGTAAAATAAAAAATAAAAAATAAAATATCTATTGAATTTTAAAGCTAATTAATGAACATTTTTTTACATATTGGTAATTAGCAAAACTTTGAATTTAAAAAAAAAAACTTAATTTGGCATTGGTTAGTAGGGGAGAGAAAATTTAATTCCATCCAATTTTAATCAAAAATATCAAATTAAAATCGATGAAAACTAATTGATTAGATAAAAATTTTAAAAATTTAACTTAATTAATTTAAGATTATTAGATGTCTGAGACTCTAAATAATATTTAAATCGAATCCGTCAAACTAATTATAACACAAAATTTTAAAATTTTTATATATTATACATTAATTATTAATATTAAATATATTAAACATAAATCATGATTTGTTTATAGTTAAATTTATTTTTAAAATTATCTTAATTTAAGATTTTTTTAGTTAAAAAAATATATTTTTATTGTTATGATTAAAAAAATATTTAATATTAAAATTTTTAAATTAAAATTTTTTTTTGGGTCTAAAACCAAACATTCAATCCAATTTAAACTGTTGATCGGATGTGACAAAAAAGATTGAATGATTTTTTTAATTATAGTTGAATTGGATATCTAATTGAGACTCCTATTGGTGAGAGACAGTGAAGCCAAAAGTTTTATTTTTGTTTGTCTTTATTGGAAAGGGCATGGGAAAGGAGGGAGCGGCGCCGTCCAGTAACCATTAACCACTAATCGTCCCGGCTCATGTTAAAACATAGAAACAAGCGTAGGTTAACCTGCACCGGTAGTGAACACCGAACAGCGCCTGAGGAGTAGAGTAGACATGGGGATGGGATCTCATTCACAGTTCACACAGTCACACTAAGATCCCAAGGTGCGTCGAGGTTGACGCTGAATGCTGATGCAGATTCTGTATCGGGTGGATACCGTACACGTGACTTACTGTGCACTTTCCGAGGTTCACACCATTTACCCAATCTTACTCTCTCTCTTTTCTCTTCCGCTCTTTGGAAAACTAGGTGGTTCGTTGAAGCAATTAATGGCACATCAATTACTTTTTTTCTAATAAATGAAATGAAATGAAATGTATGCATGCAGCGTGGAATCAGGAATGTGGACCTTTAGTACCCACCCACAATTCAACCGTTAGAATCAGAGTTACGCAACAATTTTTTTGCTAACAAAATAAAACGTTAATTAATTAATTTTATATATATATATATATATATCTCGATTTTTTACTATAATATTTAGTTGTAAAAGGGATGTTTGCCTGCCGTCCAAGGAATGGGGTTGGCTGAAGATGACCCATTAATTAGGGAATGGGATCCATCCAGTGAATCTCGACCACGTGTCAGGCGTAAGGTTTGACCATACAGGCGCTGCCACGTTGTCCACAATGGTCTTCCTGCGGGTCGCGGCATCTTTTCTGCGTTTCCAGATTCAGCAATTGTTTTGTGGTCTTGGATGTCTTCTATTTTATCACTCTTGTCTATTGGGACAACAAACTAAATAAATAATTAAAATACCAAGTTTATCCATTTCTTACGTGGCGAGCCCCACCGCATCACTTTGCTTGAATTGAATGTACGAGTGAAATACCCAATACGTCCTTTCAAATTGATTGTGAGTTGTGAAGATACATCTACGTATAGAGAATTAAGTTTTGTTCATTTTTATAATACGAAGAAAGCGTTAAATAAGATTTAAATATTATAAAATATTCCTTTACTTTACGCATTTAAAAATGAGCATACCATTTGCTGAAGTCAAAGCAAGGCTCGTGAACTTTAAGCTCCTGGGAGTTCACGAGGTGTTCAATATTCATTATTCAGAAGACTTTGCTGCATCACATAATAATAGGGCCGCGCTTGAGGCCATGCATTTTTTTTTTCTTTTTTTCATGTCCTCAAATTTTAATTTTCTTTAATTTTATTCTCAAATTTTATAATTATATTAATTTTGTTTCAAATTTTAATGTGATCTATTACATTAATAATATATATATACATATATATATGATAATTTAACTAAAACTCTTGTTAACATGAAAAATTGATTATACTAAAAATTAGAATGAAATTGATAATAATTATGAAGTTTAGATGAAATTGATATTGATTCTAAATTTTAAAAATAAAAAGTATATTTTTATCTATTTTTGTTTATTTCTTTTGTCAATGAATCTCTAAGTCCTAAATTTTAAATCTTAATTTTCAATTACTAAATCCTAAACCTTTTTCTCTTTTTTCATATGTTCTAAAGTAATTAAATTATTTCTTTCTTTTCTTAAAATTAACATTTTTTTTTGCGTTAAACGCCTTATTTTAAATTCTTATTTAATCAAAGCTTTACTTTAATTACAAGTTGGTATATATTTTATAACAATTCATCTAAAAAAAAACTCATTTCAAAAAGAAAAAAAATAAAAATAAAAACCAAGAGGAAAAAGCAATTTCAAATAGACGCAAACAAAAATTTCTCCCTTACATATATATATATATATATATTCAAGAAAACCACTAAAATTAGAGTTTTAAACTTGAAACAACATTCATCAAGTTTATATTTTAAAACATGCTCTCTCTCCTTAATTCTCTTTTTTGATAAGCCAAAGATATTAAATTCTAGTAATTTTGTTTTTAACAAAAATTTTAATAATTTATTTTAAATAAAATTTTCTACCCACTAAGTTGTTTTGATGAAGACTTTGAAAACATTTTGGATAAAGAGGATCTTAAAATAGTAAGAAAAGAAAACAAAGTTGAAAATTCAATTTGAAAAAAAAAACAATTAATGGAAAAAAGTATTTTTGGGTTTCCAAAGTTTAGAGTCACTGTTAATTTTTTCTCTAAATTTTACAATTATTTTTAATTTTATCCCAATTTCTAATGTAGCCTCCTTTAATTTTAGTATTACTAAAGTCCAATTTTATTAATACTTTAATTTTTTGAGCAATCATACTAATATACTTTTCCTTGTATATTTAATTTAAAATCTTATTTTTTTTAAAAACAAATTCACATGCAAACTAAGTTAATTCTTGAGGTATTTCAGTTGCTCTCTTCTTTCATATCAAGCAACATTTTAAAGTTTAAATCTATAAAACCCCATTTTTAAAATTTGTTAAAAAAAAGTGTAGCTGAAACCTTCAAGTTAAAGCTTTCAATGGCCATATATGTCTCTTTACTTTGTTTTTTTAGGTTGAATTATTAATATCATGCAAGTGTGTGTGTGTGTGTGTGTATGATTAAGACATCTTAATTATTTTAGAAAACGTAAATTATCTAAAACTGAAGGTGCCTCCTACTTTCCCAACCCTACGTTTTGTTCACCATTTCCCTATTCCATACCCATTATTTGATTCAAATTATTATTCTTCACTCACATATTGCTTACCTCACCTCGTGATTTTTGTATCTTTTGTCAATTGCTATCGTTTCACGTAATCCAATTAATCCTAATAAAATGAAATTATAAAAAAAAAAGTTTATATTTTTTGTTGCTTTGTTCCAAGAATTATATATATAATCACTTATTTTAATGCAAGATAATTTAATATTTATATATAGGCACCGAAATGTTCCCCACTTCCAACTACCAAACAAGCCACTAATTGAGCAGCATCTGAGAAAATTAATATATAAAACCAAGAGAGAGAGAGAGAGAGAGAGAGAGAGAGAGAGAATACATTATCATAAAAGCTAGCTATCTAACCTGCTCATAATTTTAGTACCTTTCGGTGCAAGTGCAACATATACTACTCAAGTCAAAAATTGTGTACCATACATACAATAGTTTAATATAAAGTATATTATTATTTTTCTCCCTCAAATATATGTATCTTGTGTCTTAATTTAGTTTTTTAAAAATAAAAATCATCAATTTAGTTCTTAAAAAAGTAGTTTTAATTAATTTAGTCCCTATTTAATATAGGAAGATGATTTATGTGCATATACAAAGGCAAAACATGATGTTTAGTTATAAGATAAAACAATTACATTTTACTAAAGTTCTTAAATTGTTCTTTTAGGATTAGATCTCATATAATCAACCATTAGTGTTAGAGCAAATTTTTCATCAAAGGAACATTTATTTAATTAATATAAAGATTAAATTGTTTGAGAAATATTTTTTGATTATTAAAATTGATAATTTGATATTTCAACAACTAAATAAAAAATACATTTTTTAAAGACTAAAAAAATAATTAATTCTATAATATATAAAGTAAATTAAATTAATCTATCATAAAAATAGACTAAATTATATTTATTATCCGTTAGTTTAAATGACTATATTCACCTTCCTTCTAATAAGAGTTGCTGAAATATATAGATTAAAGTCAATCTTCTTAACTGAACGAGCATTAATGAATTGGAGCATGTACATGGAATGAACAAAGATATGATATGTAAAATTATAACAGTATATATAATCTGCGTGTAGAGACGATAGCACATGCATGATTAGATTGTTGGCAGCCAACAAATAACAAGGCCAAAGGAGAAGACGGAAGAATATATAGATATGGGGTTTAGACTCTCTAAAATTAAAAAAACAGTTATGAAGTGATGAAGTATAAAAAGAAAATATATATATATATATATATAAGTAAGCTCTAATCTATATAAATTGTATTCTTAATTATTTATCTCTCTTATTTTCTGATGTACTTTATTACTTTGCACACTCTAAAAAATCTAAATTCTTATACATGTATGGTGGGGTTCCACATGGTGTTCAACAACACCTTTCTCTCTCTGTGTTCTCAGCATGCTCATGAATTTCTCTTCCAACCACACTACCTACTTTCACTTTAATTTCATTTTTTGTTTCACAAATTAAAACTATTTTTCGATCATATTTTGTATTTGTAGGGCCTTTTCCCATCATTTATCCCCGACATGTCAAACACATAAGAGAGCTCCAACTCATAAACCTGCGTGCTCACTGCTCCAGCTGTCTGTCTTTTTGAGCCATCATGCAT
The DNA here is from genome assembly GCA_031216115.1 of Senna siamea. Taxonomy (NCBI): domain Eukaryota; kingdom Viridiplantae; phylum Streptophyta; class Magnoliopsida; order Fabales; family Fabaceae; genus Senna; species Senna siamea. The sequence goes on from CM062358.1 coordinate 508,154, forward strand.
GCATATATATATGTATATCCTTTGCTTATATTCCAAGCTAAATCATTGAGATTTTAATGGAGCTTATTCATATCTTTTCATATAATATTATGTACAACTTTTTGTATAAAAGAAAGGACCCCTGGCTCTCAACACTAGCATATATAGTAAGATAATAAAGGTGTTCGTGCTTGTGAATCAACCATATGATTTTTATTTTTTACAATAACAAGAATGTGTGTGTGTGTATATGTATCTATCTTTCAAAAATGGAGAATTTATTTTTTTATTAAAAAGAACTTGTACCAATATTAATCAATTTCCAATTTTTTGTTGTTAACTTTTCAATTATAAGAATTTTAATTACCCGGCCCAGACCTTCTTATATATATACTAAAATACTAAAAATAAATAATACCAGTATATATATATATTGTATATATAATTATAATTATATTTAGTTATCCAATTTGGTTAAAGTCTTAAAGACAGGTCCTTTAATCTAGAAGTAAAGAGATTCACAAGAAAGTTTATTATTTAATTTTATTAGTTCCAAAAACTTGATAAAGACAAGATTTTTAATAATTAATCACACATCAACCTTCCATTTTTTACTTTATAATTAACCTCTTTAAAGTTAAACACTAATATACTTATTTTCACATATACCAAGTGCATGTACACAGACTCTTGTAGACTATAATACATTGAGATTCCTCATATATATATATATATATATATATATATGTAGTCCTAGTATCTATATATAAAAAGATTAATTAGTAAAGGAAAGTATATATAATAAGAACGTTTTCTTTTTCTTGAAGCATATATTAACATAATTGAACTATGGCTTAAATTAATTATTTATGATATCTGCATGTGTTATATAAAAAAGATTGTGGTTATTCATGATCAGATGAAGACAAGATATATATGGTACTAAAAAAGAAAAAAATGAAATGCATGGGTTATCCTTTTTTGAGGTCAGAGTACAGACAAACATGGCGGTTTGGACAATACCTTACTTTTAAAACGAGAAGCTTCCTTTAAGGTTAGATGTTAGAGTTTAGAACTTACAAGAATAATGAGTTTGCCCGGGAATATATATGTTGTTCTCTACACGCTTAATAATATAAATCATAAAAGCTCCTAACACTTTTTTTTATCCTTATATGCTTTGTTTTGATGATTGATGAGTAAATTACAATCGTTCCATGAATAATTGAGTCATCACAGGAAACTAAAATACTTTTTATAAAATAATATTTACATCACTTTTTTTTGTTATTGAAATTAACTATCAATATTTCTTCTAGTAATTAAGTTTTGATTAATTTGATTAGAGGATATAAAATTCTGTAACGAATATATATAGAGCTATCTTAAGATGTCTCCATATATAAGATTTGAATATGATATTTTATTTTAAAAAAATTTATATCATTGATTTATTACATAATTTTTTTGATAAAAGTACATTTTTTGTCTCCAAATAATGTAATGTCTCTCAATTTGATCTTAATTTTTTTTTTTTTTTCAATTGTGTTCAAAAGTTTTTAAATTGTAAATAATTTCATCATTCACTTAACTTCGTCTAGATCAGTAATGATAATTGGACACGGGACACTACATGTGAATTTCATTGTTGACAATACAAATAAATTTAAAATTTTAGAGGCTAAATTGATAAATGCCTCATAATTTGGGGACTATAAATATATTTTTGTCTAGTTTTTTTAATAGTTTGTGATTTGTGTAAATTAATTAGGAGAATCAATTAAGTATTTCAATAAGATGATAAAAATCTTTTATGACTTTTTAAAATGATAATATACTCATTCATGGTTATATTATAGTACTTAAAATGAATTTTAATTATATATATATATATATCCTCTCTTACTTTTATTATATATTGATTATTAATATTTTCATTTGGAAGCAACTATAGGAATGATTCTAATGTATCCCCTGTACAGCTAAGCCCCAACTTGACACATCATCCATAGTCCCTTTCCATCTTTACAGCCAGCCATGGATATTGGAAGATGTTTCTCCCTCCACTCAAATTCTCAAAAATCCATAACTCTTAAAATAAATATATAAATTGATCATAATTTCATTTATTAGTTATCATATTTATACATTATATATATCTTAATTAATTTAATTCCTTTCAACATGTTTATTTAATTAAATGCTGAAAAGGCAACATGAAAGTGGTGGTTCATACATAAGACACAGCAATCCATTAATTGAAGAGGCATTAATTAATAAATGATAAAAATAAATTTTTTTAACATATTAAAATTAAATTATACATATATACAAAAATTGATAGCTATGTGTTTTTTCTCATACAGGGAACTAGTCTTTTTCTGACACAACTGTCAGATAAGCAAGAAAGAGAGAATGAGATGAATATCATCCAAGCCTTGCTATTGACACTGAACCGTTGCTTTTTAGAACACATGGACAAACATAGTTGATACATATGGTCACAATAATAAACTGCCACCAAACATCACATATATAATGTCCATTCATGTGCTTGCTTTTCTTGTTTACATCTACTTTTATTTATATATTCGTCATTTGGGGTCCACCATTTTTTCTCTAGGTCTTTCTCAATCCTCCTTTCTTAGTTTTGGTATGCCCAAATTTAAGTTAATTCACATGTACGTATAGGTGATATATACGAATTGCACATGCAGTTTAGTTCTTTGATTGATTTAATTATAAAGAGTTCGATTTTTTGATAGTTAAGGTATGGGTAAAATACTAATAGTCTTTATATATGGATTTGGATTTAAGTAGATAGTAAAATTATTAACCTCTATTTTTAATTTTGTAAAATTTTAAATACTCATATTCAAATTTATTTATAAAAAATGATTTAAAATAATTAATTTTTTAATTATGATTTTTTACATATAAATTTATAAAAAAATACAAATTGTATCAATTATATTATGTAAACTTTAAAAATTTATCTTTAAAAAATTATTAAATATAATAATTAAAAAATTTATATTAAAGTTAAATTATTTTATTAATGAAATTGAAGTAAATAATATAATTTATATATTTTTAAATAAAATAAATTATATATATATTTTTAATATAAACATAATATTTAAATAATTTATATAGAATGAGTTTAGGTCCAAGAAGGATACTATCATTTTTAGAATCAGACTCAAGCCTACTCTTTCAATATCTGAACCTAACAAATAAATTTTATGAATACTTATAAGGTGCAAATATTTTAATTATCCCTACTCTCAAGTTTTAATTGATTAATGAACTCCTTTTTTTAAAAAAGATGTTTTTAATAAGAAAGAGGAGAGGAGTTTGACGCCTTTTCATCTCTCCCCTTCTTTTATATTTACATTGGTTGAAATATTTAATATGTGAACTTATTCTTTTATTGATATTATATATGTGATCAGTCATTCATATTTTGTCATTTTTATTTTAAGCAACCATTTAAATAAATGTGTTTAATGAATATATAAATCACTAGTATCTATATACAAATATGGCAAGCATTAAATTTGAGGTCTTCTTGTCTCTTGCAATGGTGAGGTTTGCTGAAAGAATTTTAAAAATAATTCTTCGTGCATGCCTTTTGTATTATATTTTTCAACAAAATTACAATATATAAATTATATATTTGAAAATAGTTAATAATATATTGTTGAGTTAAACAAATGTTTACGCTATAGATAGTAAACACTTAATTATTAATAGTATATATTTGAAGTATTGTCTTTTAAAATAATAATTGCAAATAATTTTTTTAATACTTTTCACCATCATATATTAAATATAATTTCTTTTTACATATTATGGCATATATGTTTTAGATATTGCCAATCACTTGCAATTGGCATCTTCAATTCTTTATGGTATTTTTAATGTTCTTTCACATGGTTCACAATTCACAACATTTTGGGAATGCTTCTTACACAATTTTATATTACAAAAAGTGAAATTATTTACAATACTTTGTATCATATATAGATATATAAACAGTATAAAAATAGTATAATTACGTAACTTATAAGTTTGTGTACAAATTTCTATGACAAAAAAGAAAATCCCAAGATGACAAAAAACTAAAAAATTTTAAAGAGCAAAAAGCAAGAAGGTTGAAGCAAATGTCTCCATCAAAGTAGTTATGCTTATCTGACAAGCACTATATAGAGTATATGCTTCCATGATTTCATTTTGTTAATCCCATCAATACAAATAATAAAAAAGAAATCTAGCAATGATGACCAAAGATGTCAATATTGTTATGTGAATTAATTAAAGCATTGAAAATATAAGAACTTAAAACCTAATGCTTATTACATCAATCATAATTACCTGCATCTTCACTCAACTACTTTTAATTTGCCTAGTTTTCAAATGGAATAGCATAATTACACTGTTTGAATAGTGTTTAGAAATTTTCATATGGATATGATTGGGACTATTTTGAATTTTATTTTTTATATAAGAATTTATTGAAATTTATCTACACTTGATTTTTTTATAATTAAGAAAAATTAAATAAGATTAATATTTCCAATCAAGGTGTAACTATGATGGTGTGTTTTATTTGTCAGAACAAGTGTGGTGGGCTTGCTAGATTTTGAGATGGTCCAAGAAAACAATGGAATGGGCTTGAACTCTACTTGTGTGTCCCAATTTGGCAAAAAGAAAATTTTAATGTTCTTTTTTTATTTTCATTGGTTCAAAACCTTTTTCAGTTCAAATATTTTTGGCTCAATATAAGCTCAACGTTGATTTTTCTTCCAAAGCACAAAATTGTTATGCAAATGAAAAATTTGAACATATATAATCAAAAAGAAAAATGTTAAATGCAATTTTTATATTTTTATAATTCATCATCTCATGATTGAGTCTTTTTAAAAACTTTCTTCACATATTTTATTTTTATAAAAATTTGATGACAAAAATATAAAAGTATTGTACTAAGTTTAATTCTAATCAAAATTCAAAACCAAGTGAACAGGGTAAAATAAGTTAATGCCTCCGTACCAATGCCTTACTCAGGGCCCAAAAATTGTCATCATGAGGCCCGTTTTCACATTGGGCTTGAGCCCTGAGTCTTCGTTCCAATGCCTGCACGAAGTCTTTATAACAATGAGTAGGCCCATCTTTTAGGTTTTTTTTTCTGAGAACACAATTTTTGTTCTTAATGAGAGCAAAATTTTTAGGATTAATGTTAAACATTTATCTTTGGGTCGTCTCCACACAAAAAAAATTAAATATAGATGTTTTGGTTTTCGGGGGAGATTTTATGAAATATTTTTTTTACTTTTAAGTTACTTATATATATTTGTGGCTAAACATTGAGTCAATGGTTTGTGTGAGCAACACATTGTATTTGTGAAATACCTTTCTTGTTAAAGGTACATAATTACATTCTTTTCACACGTTCCTTTACATCATTCTCTCTCCTTTTTTTTTTAAATCCTTTTTTCATTTTAACCTTTTTATATATAATCAATTTCATGTAAAAATATCTTTTAAATAATTGAAGTATTAAGAAAATTTCCTACCTTATAAAAAAATCTATAAGGCTTGATTATATTCATTTTTTGAAATATACTGTAATAATCTAAATTACCCAACAAAAGGTAACAACCTTAATCTCTATATCCTTTTTTATTAAAGATAAAATTAGAATACAAATTCTTAGGCTTATTATAAAGAAAGAATATGTAAATGTATATTACAAACAATTTAGTCTATCATAATAATTAATTATTATATATAAAATAATTATTTTATTGTGCTAGATTTATTACTATAATCATTTTCATAAAAATCAAATCAATTCTAAAAATATAATTAAAATAGATACAATTATAGAAACAAACCTAATTGAAATGAGTAAAATATTAATTTATATATAATAATTTTTTATATTATAATTAAAAATGATAATAAATCTAAGTTGATAATCTATTTTCAATTTGAGAGTGAGTGATCAATACTCAGTATTATAAAATTTTATCGTGAAAAAGACGAGACTATTATGTGTGCCAGTTTGAAAGCGAGAGAATTGGATTTAATTTGATTCTTGAAATAGAAAGTTGGGACACAAATGCATACTTGCAAATACAGATTTAGAATATATACTTTTATATTACAATGATTAAACCCTATATATTTGAGCTTTTCACTGCTGAAGATGCTTGCTAAAGCTCAAAGTTTTCTTTGTTCAAAATTCCAAAACCAACACAAGAAGTAATGCTCTTAATTTGATCTCTTCTCCCTCCTTCTGTACACCACAAAATAAATTGCACTCTATAAGAACCTATGCATGCACACACACACACACACACACACATTATCAGACGAACCAAAAGAAAAAAAAGACCTTTCTTCATCTTAATATTATAAATTTCCATATTATATATATCTTGTACGTATTTGTATCGATCTAGGTATTTGTCGGTATGGATACTGATAGGATGTATTACAGAAGGCGTGCCTCCCGCATTACAGTTTTTGCTCACTTGTTTGGAATTCTTGCCATCATCCTCTTGCTTGTTTGGTTGCTGCATTACCGCGAGGGGATTGAGTATGATTCTGACAATCCATCAAGAGTCTTCAACGTACGTAATTCTTCTTCTTCATCATCATCGTCTTCATTTCAGTCAAACATTATTTATGTATGTGTTCCTCACTCTTGTACAGGTTCACCCTTTTCTGATGTTCTGCGGCTTTATTTTCATTTTTGGTCAAGGTACATATAAATGTGTGTTTCTGATCACAAATTTTACACCACCATAAACAATGGTATTTGCTGTAGTTAAGTGAGAAATAGAATTGATGAAGTGGATGGATGAATTAATATAAGATTTTGTATGAGTGTGATCGATGTAATATTAATTTATAAAGTGATCAGGAATGATGGCATACCATACAATACCAAGCCAAAGGAAGACACAGAAGTTGTTTCACATGTTTCTTCACTTGTTTGCTTTCACTTTGGGGATTGTTGGCTTATGTGCTGTCTTCAAGTACCATGACATGGCAAACTTTGAAAATCTTTACAGTCTCCATTCATGGATTGGCATTACCACCTTCTGCTTGTTTGGCTTGCAGGTACCTATATATCTGTATATATCTATATCTATATTTTGATCACGAAAAGCTCATATTAATTAATAATATTGCAGTGGCTTGTTGGATTCTTCACATATATGGCTGGAATAGCTTCAGAATCAGCAAGGATGAGAATGTCTCCATGGCATATATCTGGTGGAAGAGTACTGTTGTACATGTCAATATGTACTGCATTAACTGGTTTAATGGAGAAGTATACTTTCATGAGACAGAATCGTATTGTGAGATATGGAGAAGGAAGTTTGATAAACTTCACTGCTCTATCTATTCTTTTGTTTGGTGTTTTTGTCGATCTTTCTGTTGGTCTTGCTCATTATGTGTGAAAATTAAATCCATTATCCCCACTTAATTCTTATCATTTTCTTTTTGGAATTGTTTTGTAATAATTTTATTATTCAATTGCTGCAAATAATATATATAATGGTCTGTATAATTTTTTCTTTGTTTCGGACTTATGATGGGATCATGTGTAGTTGATTAAAGAGGTTTGGTTTTAAACTAAATATCGTAATTATGTAGATAGATATATGGAGTGATTAGTATGAGATTTTATGTATGAATTATAATTGTTAAATTTGCTGCCATTTTTATAAATACCAAACTAATTGTTACTTTTTTATGTTTTCTCTTTAAAAGTTACTTCTTATTCCAATGAAGAAATGCAACATATTAAAGTGTACTCGTCTATTCCAAATATACGCTTTTACTTTTGATGAATTGGAGTTGGTTAGTCCCACACCCTTAAAAATTGGCGATTGTACATTATTTTTTTTTTGCTCTGCTGTTGAGTTCACTTCAATTAGATATGAATTTTTATTGTGTACATTGTAGTGTACACAGAGATGGCAACGAGGCAAGGTGAGAGTGGAGAGTGTCTCTATCCTTATCTTTTGAAGAGAAATTTTTTTTATAATTATTTTTATAAGAATTCAGAGATTATTGAGATTTTCACAGAGACTTAAATGTCAATAATAATTTATTAAAATAATAGTATAATTTTTTAAAAATATATATATAAAATATTAATAAAAAATACTTAATTATACTAAGATAAAAAAATAATTATAATTTTAGAGTTTTCAAATAAAATGAAGAGCTATAAAATATAACTTTTAAGAATTCTATTATTTTTTAAAGTTATTTTTTTATTTTTTATTTTTTAATTAACAAACAATAAAAAGAAAATTTGTAAAATAAGACATTTAAATAAATATATATACATTTAAAAAAAATATACATAAATTTTTGGGAATGGAAATTCCACGGGGCAAGAAGCATGATTCCTATCTCTATTCCAAGCTTGATTCAGAGAAATTTTATCTCCCATTTTCATCCCCGTGAAAAAAAAATTCACATTCAAATATTTAAATAGAACAATTTTTGCAAAAATCTCCAAATCTAAAAAATTTTGTCATCCTTAAATGTACATATAATAAAAAATAACAAGAGTCGAGATAAAATTCTTCTAATGAAGTTTACTATTATCATGCGTTCGGATCCTCGGCTGTCCAACCAAAACGGCGTCGTTTTATGCCATTTTTTTTTTGAAAATTTTTGACTCGAAACGCACCGTTTTGGGTAAGTGAAACGGTGCGTTTCGGGCCTTTTTGGACGCCTCGCCGCTAAAACGGTGCCGCTTCACTAACTTCAAACCGTAGCTTCGACTCCCCGTAATCGGCGTGCTTTGACATTAGCGAGCGGACAAAAAAAGAAGGATGAAACGCACCGTTTCACTTACCCAAAACTGTGCGTTTCGAGTCAAAAATTTTCAAAAAAAAAAGGGCATAAAACGACGCTGCTGATCAAGCAGATTATTAAACAAAGAAACTCCTTTATTTGCAGATTATGGATTCTTCTGGTGCTCTTTGCTCTTTCATTTTGTTTCTTTACACTTTATTCTCTTGTTAGTTAATTTATTTTACTTTGGGAAAGGAATATGCTTGCCTTTAGTCACATAAAGAACAAAGATATATAGATATTAGAGGGGATACATATATACACCTAAGCATAAACATGAGCATATTTGCAGGCTGTGTGTTGTTTTATTGACTAGAAGGGGACTGTGTATTATGTATAATGTATTTGCTGATGCCGTGTATTAAAATTAAACATGGTGGGTTTTGTGTGTTTTGTGTACTTGTTCGTTAAGGGAAGTCCATTCTGATTTGTCAGTGAGTCAATCAAATACAATTGTGGCCTACTTGTTCACCATATATAGTGAATAGTTTGAATTTTTTTGATGCAAAAATGTGTAGAGGATCGTATCTCTCTTGGCTGTATACCACTATGTAATTTTAACAATGGGTCCCCTAACGCAAAAATTTTCGTAAATTTGATATAATAATTATGCAATGTAACTTTTCGTTAAAAAGTGGTATTTTTATAGTTTAATATGGTTGAGATGCAAAAATCCTTGAAGCTCACAATTTAATTAATAGTGACATTCGAAAGTACGAGATGATGTTGATTGGTGATATATCAGATATCTAAAGTGCCTTTTGCTTTATGCATTTGTTCCCAATTGTGTTACAAATTTAACTCATCATATACCTTTTTGACACTGATTTGCTTTCGAGTTTCGAGCTTAATTGCCTACCAATTTAATGTACAAGAATTTGTGTTAATTGCTAATGCGGACTCATTTGAAGCTCCTTAAGTTATGCATATCCAAAAAGAAAAAAACACACAAATGCATAGTATATACAACTTAAGTCTAATGTATTTCTAAATCTTTTTCTCACTAAATAAAAGGTCATTACTGCACTTTGATCCAAAACTTCAATTTGTAATAAAAAAATTGTTGAAACCCTTGGTTTTATTCAACTTTCAATGCAGACTATGTTTATAACTAAATTGCCCTCTTTCAATAATGAAACATGAGAGCTATTTAGACATACTGTACAAGGAATAAGCACTATTACACATTAACAAATTGAAATGCATCATAAGTCGGGGTCACCACAAGCCGGGTCTCCAAGAGAGGTTGTTCTGTCGAGTGGTTCCTACGTAGATAAATCCAACCACAATAAGTAATAATTGAATAAATTATGACGTACACGTAAATTTATCGTTATTATTAACCTTACCATTAGCAATCTTGTAAAAATAAATTGGTTGTCATCTCTATTTAAATCCTCACATTGTGCTTGACTTAAAGCTCCAATGTCCTGCAACAAAAATGAATGTAAGTTAAATTTGTTTTCATGTTGTTCAAATAAACAAGTTTTATATACGTACTGTGCATTGGTGAGGTTGTGAACAAGCGATGACTGGTTGTGACATGGAATTTAAAGTTCTTCTCTTCGGACGCGTTGTACCAACCCAGCTCTTCGGACACCTCTTTCTTTTATACCCGACTCGCTTCTTAATACCAGTTGGTTGTGATATGCCAGTTGGTTTTGACACTCCGGTTGGATGAGACACATCGTCTGACACTTGTGTTTTTCCCGCCCGAAGTGCCATGACTTTTTTGGCCGCGTCGTCCAGCGCTCTATGAACGATAGAGAACTCTTCTTCACAACCCGATACTTCAGCAGCTATCTTAGTCATCATTCGACTGAGTTCTCTATATCGAAGCGTCCGCATCAATTTAGGGTCCTCTATAACTTTTTTCCCCTACATATCATATATAACACCACTTCTGGCCTCATTTGTCCACCTTTTCAAAATGTATTGGTCCGAAAGCCTTTTCACATCGTTGAGGTCAAATGCTTTTAGGCCATGACAGCACAGTATGCCAAGAGTTTCAAACCTCATACAGCTACAAGAAACTGACTTCTCTTGGGGATGAAACGAAACTGTCCATTCTCCCTCATAATCAATCATGTAGATCACATACTCGAACAATGGATCGGTCTCCCTTTTTTGCTTCACACAACAAGCCTCCTTCAAGTCAAATTGATCTTGGAATACCTCAAACAACGCAGGAGTGTACACTTCTGCAAGCTGTCTCAACATGGGCGACCTCCCACATTTCAATCTTGGCAATTTCTGTCTTGCCTCAAATTCGCACTTTAGTTCGTTGTACCTCTTATCCTCGACAACGCGCTCGAAGTGCATAAAGAATTGAAGAATGTCGACATCCGGATTCAAACACCTCTTGACGCCTCAGATTCAAACTCTCACCGAGTTGTGTGCTCAGTATGCCCGGCAGAAGACTTTCTTCATAAAACAAGCTGCCCATTTTTCTTTTTGTGCGTAGACCGAGGCAATCCAACTATTTTTACTGACATTGTATTCTGATAGTATTCGAGTCCATGCCGCTTCAAACCGTGCCTTTTCCTCGAACTCATACATACAAGCCTTGAAGTCTCGTAAGAAGTGCGACCCATGCTTCATCAAGTTCCCAAGGTGTTTGATGCCGTTTTGCATCAAGTGTCATGTGCATAATCCATGGGTTGTCTCAGGCAAAACCTCACGTAGGCCTTTAGCCATAGCCTGATCTTGATCAGTGAAGATAGTGCGAGGCTTCTTTTGGTTGTGTGCCTCCAAGAATGTCTCAAATAACCACTTGAAGGAGTCTGTTGTTTCATCATACAACAATGCAGCACCAAAGATAACCAATCCTCTATGATGGTTGAAGCCTGAAAATAGTGCAAGAGGCCTCTGTGCGCTGTTCGTGCAATATGTTGTATCAAGTGAGACAACCTCACTGAAGAAGCCATAATCCAACAACATCCGTGCATCTACCAAAAAATGTTAGTAATTTGTTCTTCTGTATCCATCTGGTAGGCATGAAAGAACGATGGATTATCTGTAATCTGTTTCTGAAAATAACCTAACAAACTCCCAGCTTCTCCGTACATTAAGCTCTTTTGGCGTCGAGTGCGAAGATAGTTCTTCTGATCTAAACGGGTGAATCCAAGATTGCTTCGTCCCCCCACGTGCTTGCTCATGAATGCAAAAGTAGATCTTTGTTAGATCCCAGAATCATTTGCCAATGCTATTTCATGTGCCTGAACGTCGGACACGTTACGCTGACAAGGCAGCATATGTGCGGTCTCAAGGAGGTGCAAATCATGATTATGTTCTTCTATTAAATCATGAACTTTGTACTTCTCATTCACAAGGGCTAGCGATATTCTTACTCTACAGTCTGTTCTTGTCTCCGCTCGAGGTTTAACTACTAAATAGTCCCTCTTATCTTTCCCTTTTAGCCCTTCTTTACAACAAGCAAATCTGAAAGACGATATCTTCGACTTGTTTCTTATTCTTGTTGACGTATAACTTCTTAACTCCGAATCCCATCTTACTTCCATAATTAGACCAAAACATCCATGCACTCTCCATGCTGTCAAATTCCATTCCTATTTTTGGCCTCCAATCAACCTCTGTGGTAGAATTTTCCCTACAACACAAAGATTCAAATTATATGGGTTAATTAAATTACAATTCTTGCCAAACACTGAACCACTAAATGCCAGCTTATGCATGCCATGCTACAGATCATTAAGCTTCTATTACCATTCAAAATAATATTTACAAAATTGGGTATTATCAATTTTTCATACTCCGTGGTTGATTTGTGATGGAGTCCCAAGGATGATACTGAATAATACTCTTGTTATTGATAACTTCCCACTCAAAAAGTGCTACAAGACGACGCTGAAGGCTGGACAACCAGCAATACAGACTGACAGACCCATTGGCAACCAAACAGAAACATAAACAGCAGAAAAAATAAGACAGCACCCACTCACAGCGACCAGAAGAATAAGACAAAGACCCACTCACAAAGAACTGAATACAAAGACTCCACTCACAAAGAACTGTAAGAATAAGACAAAGACCCACTCACAAAGAACTAAGAATAAGACAAGACTCCACTCACAAAGAACTGTAATACAAAGACCCACTCACAAAGAACTGTAAGACAAAGACCCACTCACAAAGAACTAGAAGACAGACCCACTCACAAAGAACTGAATACAAAGACCCACTCACAAAGAACTAACAATAAGAAAGAACCAAACTCAAGCATGAATGAAACAAAAATTACCTTTTATACTTCCACAAATTCATCACATCTATTTATGCAATAAACAACTAGTTTATACAAACAACAAGAGATACACTTGGCCAGAAAACTACACAGAAAACATGTATGGAAGCCATATATATATATGGAATGAAGACTCCTTTCATGCACTTGGCTGGAAAATTACACAGAAAAGGCAAATGGAAGTCATATAACAACATGGAAACGTGGGTGGAGCCATACATCATCGACAGTTGTAGACTAAGCTGCCGTTCGCGTGCTTCACCGCCGACAACGAGGAAGGGACCACCGAGCTATATGGATGCTTTAGCACGCTATTTTCGCCCTTCTCAATCCCAAGTCACGCCCTTAGCATCAACGGATGATAATGGATCAAAGTAGCTGCATCACACGATCATAATATACGCTGAAATCCTACAGAAACCCGACCAACTTTCACCAACTCTGCCTCAGACCGAACGCGGGAAGGAGCTGCTGTTTCTGCAAATCTGCCCAGTCGAAACGCACCATTTGGCCTCCTCCAAAACGGCGTCGTTTTATGCCCTTTTTTTTTACGAAAATTTTTGACTCGAAACGCACCGTTTTGGGTAAGTGAAACGGTGCGTTTTGTCCTTTTTTTTTTTGTCCGCTAATGTCAAAACGATGCCGTTCTGGGAGTCGAACGCTACGGTTTGAAGTTAGTGGAACTAAGACCGCTTTGGCAGAGGCGCGTCCAAAAAGGTCCAAACGCACCGTTTCACTTACCCAAAACGGTGCGTTTCGAGTCAAAAATTTTCGAAAAAAAAATGGCATAAAACGACGCCGTTTTGGTTGGACAGCCGAGGACAACGGGAAAGTTGGACAGCCGAGGATCCGAACGCCTATTATCATTCAGTCTCATCCCTTTATTATCTTTTATTGTATGTACACTAGTTGTACACAAAAATTACTCACTATATATAAGAGACATAATTGATTGTAGAAATTCCGATTAAGTATTTAGATTTTCATGTGTTCAAGTGTTTACATTTCTTTTTTAACAAATAATGTTACTTAACGATTATTATAAACAAAAACTATTTAGATTTAGAAATTTGCAAATCATCTCATCTAAGCATTTGAATATGAGAACTGTTTTTTTACAAGAATGGGGATGAGAGGTAAAGTTTTTCTTGAAGTAAATTTGGAATGGAAATTGGGATTATGTCTCCATCCCAACAAATTTTCATAAAATTTTTCAAATTTTTATATATACATATATTAATTTAAATATTTTCTTTTATAATTTTTCCTTTGATTATTTATTTTTATTAAAAAATGTAAAAATATCTACAAGACAAACATATATAATAGGAGACTATATATAAGACTATGCCAGCTATTTTGCAACAAAATCTAAGAACAAAATGAAAGGCAACACACTTTTATAACACTTTTCATTAAAAAATATACAATTTAAATTACACATAAATACAACTATAAAAATTAGAAGTCGTACAAGAAAAAATAACACATCTCTCAATCCTAAACCTGTGAAATAAGTGGCAGAGGATAGAGAATAGAATATAGGTGGAGACATGCATATACATTTAAACAAAACAATTTTGAATATGTCAAATTAAAGTGACAATTCGTAATAATTAAGTACATATTAAGCAGTTCTGGCCATCCAAAGCATTAAAGATGAAGTAAGTTTTAGTTTATCATATTCCTCTTAAATAAAAAAATAAATAATAACACAAAGTAATTAATTTCCTTTCTGATCCATCCCTCAAGGGATTTCATGCTTCTTAATTTCAGCATAAATTATGATAATTAATAAACATTGACAACAATGATATTATTTCCCCACTCAATATTTTTACAATTTCTCTTATATATCCCCACCTATTTATTATTAAATTAATTTCAAATTATGAGAATCTCGAAATACAACCTATTTTCTCAATAATTAAAAACCAATAATTAATCACCTAATTATGTACACTAGACGATTTCATAGTTGTTGTCACCACTTGAGCTGCCGGCCAGACGTCGTCGTTTGTTCCAAAACTCTTATTTGTTAGTATCCTTTGAATGCAAACATGGAGATTTTGATTCCTTCTGCATTTATTTATACTGTAAGTAAGTAAGCTCAAAATCCTACTCCTTCCATTAATCATATTGTTAATTAGAAGAAATTGATATATACATTACATATAGTTAGTTACATTCATTTGAAGATATAAACATGCCTCGTGGGTACCAATTAGCAGCCACTCCCATCACCATTTTTGCCCATTTGTTATTCATAGCAGTCACAACTCTTGTGCTCATTTGGCTTCTAAATTTCCGTGAAGGCCTTGCTTTCAATTCTTCCAACAAATTCAAGATTTTCAATGTCACAGTTTTAATTTAATTTAATTTTTTTTGTTTCTTCTTCTTCAATTCCTACTCATCATTCTGTTCTGTTCCTTTTTTCTTCTGCTTGCAGCTTCATCCACTTTTCATGGTGATTGGGTTTGTGTTAGTTGGAGGAGAAGGTATATATATATATATATATATATATATTTGAAAACCAAATAATAATGAATATATGATGAAATTAACATTATATATATGAAATGGACAGCAATAATAACATACAAGGCAATCCCAGCAGAAAGAAGATCAGCAAGAGTGGTTCATTTGCTGCTACATCTGATAGCTCTAGCATCAGCAATTCTGGGAATTATCACAATTTTCAAATTCAAGAATGAAATGGTTTCTCCTGATTTCTTCACCATTCATATGTTTACTTTACATTCTTGGCTGGGCATTATTGCCTTCTGCTCATTTGGTTTACAGGTATTTCATTCCTTAACTAATTACTATTTTCACATATATCTTTTATTTCTCTATGTACAGAACTACATGAAAACAATACTAACTTTTTTTTTAAAATGTAATTTTCAGTATATGTTGGCATTCTTTGCTTATTTCTTCCCAGGAGCAGAAATGTCAACAAGAGCTTCACTTATGCCATGGCACAGGTTCATAGGAATGGTGATATTCCTGCTTGCAGTGTGCACAGCAGAGTCAGGGCTTGTTCAGTATTTTCAGTTTCTAAAACTAATTCATCAACAAGAGGCACTCTTTATCAATTTCACTGCTCTCTTGCTCTTTCTTTTTGCTGTTTCTGTTACTCTCTCTGTCATTCTTCCCAGATATTATTGAGGCGAAAAAAAAATCATAGACAGTTCATTACACTGTTATGATCTTAAAAAGTTTTTTTTTTTTTTTTTAATTTTGAATTATTTCTTGTACCAAATTTGAGTTGCTTGTTGGTCTGTTGGCCCATTGTCTTCTGAAGATTGTAGGGATTTGGAAGGAAATATATATAAATTCTTCTTCAACAATTGGTGCAATTAGCTCTCTCAATAAAATAATAAAATGTTGTATCTAACTTAGACACAAGAATTTTGATTTTTTTTAAAAGTAATTTATGTTTTTCGAAGATTAATTTTCATATCCCCTAGTGCAATAAATAAGTTATCTCAAAATATAACAATTCAGTATTCGCTTGTTTATCTAAAATCTCTATGTATAGAAGATAAATAATGACTTAATCTCCAATACCTACACAGATAATATATAGGCACATATGTTTTTATACATATTTTTTTTTCATCCCATTTCTCCTTTTCCTTCTACACACTTGTAACCGATCATCAACTTATTGCAATATAATGGGCATTTGATGGCCATTCATCCTTTCCAAAACCGCTGGCTGCATAAATGCTCTTTATTCAAATTCACGAAAATAATTGTTAGGCTATTAAAGTATTATATTAGATTTTTATAAACATATCCAACAAAATCATATTTTTCAGGTATTAAAATATTATATATATATATATATATATAAAGTATTCAGTGACAATCAGCACTTCTCCTTTACAGATTTAAAAAAAAAAAAGATTTTTTAGTAAAAATATTTTGATTCTAAAATAAGAATGGTTAATAAGGTCAAAGTATCATGTATGATAAAACCATTAATCAAATTTCTAAGACCCTTAAATTTTAGCTTAATTAATTTGTTCTAAAATGAGTAATATTTATTTGTATATAAAAAATCTTAGAAGTTGTAATACAGTAATACTAAAAAATTGCAATAGAAGCATAACGATTGCATTTGATTTTAACTGGATTTGAAAATAAGATTTAAACTAGTGGAAGTATATTACTTTAATGCAATATCACATTTTCAGATAAAAATACAATATCTTTGTTTGAAATTCATTATATCATAACCACATATTAATGATCAAGAACAAAAATACTATATAATATATAGAGAATAAAGTATAAGGAACTCAATTTGTGCGGATTCGTTTAGATGTCACTCGCATTAAAATAAATAAATAAATAAATTGCAATATCTAAGATTTCCATTCTTAATTATCAATTTATCATGCTGGAGGAAGTGGAACCAAAATGCTCAACGCACATTCCACAAGCACTAAAATAAACAAACATTAATTAAGTCATCATTATCTTTTCCTCTTTATGCTTCATCCACAAAGTCATAATGTAAATTATGTCAAATGGTTTCTCACTCCACTGCTGCGTGATGAGTTGAATATAATTCTTTACTTCAATATGTTAATATATAAATATATATATATTTAAATAAACTTAATTATAAAGTGATGAGTTGAAAAACCATATCGTTTTATAATTAGAAAAATTCTACTAAAATTTTTTCCTTAAAATAATTATGGATAGTCAAACTATGTTTTTAATAAATGATATAAATTAAAGAGCATTACAGAATTTTGCCACATAAGCAATTACAGATATCACAAATGGTAATATAAAATGACCATTTACCAATATTTAAAGAACTAGAGATGAAACTTTTTCAGCTTGCAGGAATCCTGTGATTGCCTCAAACGGGGACAGAATTAAGGAAAAATTCTAATTAGTTATGAATCAAAGAGGAAGGAGGCAAACCAATTAGCCACTGTAATATCAGATTACAGAAAACTTTCACTGCTTGCATTGTAAACAGGCAAAACTCACAGAACATGGTTAGTTTCACATTTAGCCTCTCAATTTCTGAAGAAAACTGACGGATTAAACACTCAAAATATTCAAGTAAATAACTTATTCTGAGTAAGAAACAAACAACTCAAAAGGCAGAAAATCAATAAATTACACACATTTTAGCAGTATTCTTAGAAAGGAAAATAAAAATAGAAAAGGAAGGAAGGAAAATAAAGAACAATGAGGTTAGACCCATTGCTGCTTTGTTGCCTCCATTCTCTCCAACAAACCAGCAATTTCATCCTGCATTCTCATTTTCATTTTAAAGTAATCACAGTGTGAATTTTCCAAGACCTTCAATTCCTCCAATTTCTTCCTCCGAGTTTCCTCGGTCTCTTGCAGAGAGAGTTTTCCCAGCCTTTCTGCATACTCTTCTTCCATCTGTGCAGTCTTCGTCCTTATCATCCTCTGGAATCCTTCTGCTTCTCTCCGAGCTTCATCCGCCTTGGTTTGGAACATTCTCGCCTCTGCTTCCTTTATCCTCACAATGCTCTCCAAGCTGTCAAGCCCACCTTTCCTTAACAAAGCCCCCAACTGGAAATCACTCTCACTTTTCAGTTCACTTAAGAGGGAGGCTTTGAAATCTTTCTGATGAAGATCATTTGACAGAACATCACATTGTGACCTTGAATAGCTTGTGTTATAAGTATATTTTGACATTAGAGAATTAGATTGTGAAAGAGATGTTGCTTCCTTCCTCAGGTTAGCTTGAGATGCTACCAAATCCTTTGACGATATACCAGAAGCAGGAAAGTCTGAAATGCCATCTGCATCTATTTAATCAGAAAAATGTTCTATTAGTTAGATATTGGATATTATCAGTATCTAACTAAATCAAACAGGCATTTTGTCACATAGACCTTAACAAGAACCATAAATTTGGATCGGAGATAGGAATAACAAGAAATAAGTTTCCCTCGTAAGAAAGTCAGTCAGGATAAAAAGGACCTGACCTTATGCTTTGACCATATTGCAAAATCAGGAACTAATTAATCAAACTTAGAGACCAATGAAGTTATATAATCTTGCAGACTGGTATATAATAAAAAGTTCTATGCTCATCTAAATTGCTTCTTATGAAAATCAAGTACTGCTTGCTCCAGTTCCTGGTTGCAAGTTTTTCCATTCACTCCCAATCAAAACCCGAACAACATTCAACATAAAAGGCAGTAGTAAATAAACAGAGATCCCACTGCTTATATACAAGTCATACGCACAGTCATCAACAATATCGATTTCCCTCCACCACAGCAAACACTTAGTTCTCCCTTCTGCATAATTTTAACAATTCACAATAAAATAGGTCACTATTTTTTAAGT
Organism: Senna siamea; assembly: GCA_031216115.1. Classification (NCBI taxonomy): domain Eukaryota; kingdom Viridiplantae; phylum Streptophyta; class Magnoliopsida; order Fabales; family Fabaceae; genus Senna; species Senna siamea. The sequence continues at coordinate 527,652 of CM062358.1, forward strand.
CGCATTAAAGAAGTAACAATGTGCCAATCCCTTAGTATCATGTAATGAAATCATACATTTTCATGCAACGAATTCAACAACATATTTGCTCAAAATCCTATGGTTCAACATACCAAGTGATTTTTACACAAGATTCACCTTCTTTTAATAAAATGAATCTCTACTGATTGGTGAGACTATGCAGATCATTACATATTCATAGTGCATGATTCCCATTAAAATGATGTATGGTGCAAATAAAACAATACTTAAATAAACATCTCATAAATCAAATATGAAAAGGAAAGACAGCAGTCCAGCGACTTACAGTTGAAAAATTGTAGGATGTAATTGCAGGCATCCAAAGGAGATACCATTTTATTTCGAAGCTTATAGAGCATGTCATCAGTTTTAACATGCAATTCCTTCCCTTTGCGATCTTCACTTGCTTTGAAAATCCTGCTTACACAGTCAAGCTCTTTCACCAGGGTTTCTAGACCCCAATCCTTCGCACAACACATGAACACATCTTTAACAAACCCAAACATTTCTGAAGCATGTCCACAACCAAAGCAATGAAACTGCATCTGGGTGGTCCCTGACGAACCTTTCAAGCTAGGCCCAGGTTTGATGAGATTTTTCTTAACGCCACAGGCAGCATGGCACCAGTGGTAACAAAGATCACAACCAACCCAACTGCATGTGTTGTTTGCACAATCAAAGTTCAAACAGACAGGACACATGCAAGAACTGCAAAATCCCTTATTTCCAGAGCAAATCTTGCAGTCACAGTCATCCACAGGCAACAAGCTCTTGCAGTTCAGATTTCTACATCTTGTATACAAGAAAATCTCTACCATCTCAGAGAATTGAACTTTACCAGATAAGAAGCTTCCAAGCCCCATCTTGACAGCAACTAAAATCTCTAGCTGACCTTTGTGGCACTTCGAAAGAGTCTCCTTGGTAAGGTCAGATCTTCGCTCAAGTCGATTTTGGAGGTTGATTAATTCCTCTTTCTTCTCAGGAATTTCAATGAGATTCTTCAAGTAGTCCTTAGTTGATGCAATTACTTCGTCAGTAAGCTCCTGAAATGTCACGGCCATAGCAGGGATAGACTCCAAAACAATCTCTCTGAGAATCCTTTCGGGTCTAGAAAGCTTCCTTATTTTCCCACTATCTAAACCTTCCAATCCTCTCAGATTCTCAGAATTCCTTCCTCTCGAGTCCCCTGACTGAGCTTCAAATCTTGGCCTGGCAGGCAATTCTGACGGGAAAAAAGAATGGTTATCTGAACTAGTAGTTTTATACTGACTATTATTACCCTGCATAAGCGAATTAAGCCCACCACCACCATGATTTGACAAGGCAACCCCATCTCCCATTGGCTTGAACCTACTATGAACTGACCCATTAGTCCCTTCTCCACAGTTCCAAATATGATCATCTTTACTGACTGAATAATCAAAATCTGTAGAATTACGGGTAAGCGAGCAACTTGGGTTGTGCGAGAAGGGATGCGAATACGAATATGACAGAGAAGCCGTTGTATAATCGTTTGAATATGTAGTCGTTGAGGGTCTGCTAGGCTTTGGCCTCACTGGCTGATCACCGTTTTGTAGAGCGTTTGAAGCTGTGAGAGAAAGTGAGACATCAGGCAAAGCAAGAGAGAGATTAAGCGTCTCCAGCTTGGGCTTCTTGTCCTTATTTTCCCTTTCAACCTCTTCTTCAATTGATCGCTTTGAAGAATTCTCCCTAGTTTCACTCAAATTCAGAAAATCTCTTTCCACCCATTTCTCATCCTGATTTGAATTATCGGAAATGATAACTTCTTTACCTTTGCAACTTACTTTTTCCAAGGAATTCAGCAAGCTTTTACCAGGAATCTCCTTCTCAGAAAGAACCAGTCTAGGGTTGTCACACAGGTAGCTGAGAGTCAGCTCTTGTAAGCCCGAAGTCCCAACTTTGGAGGGTTTCAATTGAATCCCGTCAGCACCCACCTCTGAATCTGTACGACAAAAACCTAATTTCTCTTCTGGGTTATCCTTAATATGGTCAAAATTTGGCTTTGACAGCTTGCTCCGAGAGTTCTCCCCGTCAGAGTCAAGACCATTAGGGAGATCTTTTCCTCCAATCATGGCTGAAACACCAGAGACACACACAGAGAGAGAGAGAGAGAGAGAGAGCCAAAGGATAATTCGGAAAATGGAGGGAGAATCTGGGAAATTTTTCTGAACTTTTGGGTTTCGATTTCTCAGTACGCCATAGCTGTGGTCTGCAACGGCAGGATTTTCAAGCGGTTTACAAGGCAAAAGCAAAATACGGCGTCGCCATTTTCAGCACGTTTGCGTGTACAGTCTTAACCCTCAGAAATAAACATAATTACGGAAGTGGACCTTCTTTGACTGCATCTTTTCTCTCCACCAGCTCGGAGAACGACCAGGTCTACTCTACTATCTTTTCTCTTCGACCCTCATCTTCTTCTACTTGCTTGCTTCATATTTTTTATTTTTTCCTTTTATTTATTTATTTTTATTTTCATTTTTTCTATGAGAACTCGGAAGGTAAAGATACAGACACAAGCTAAGATACATTTTAGCTGGCAATAGATCATGCGTTTTTTTATTGTTATTCAAATATTTTTATGTAATATTATTTTTCAAATATTTAAGGTATCAAATATTTATATTTTAATGTGTTTGATTTGTTAAAACATTTTTATTTTTTATTTTTTAAAATTAGTTTTCATTTTTAAATTTTTAAAATTTTTAAAATATGTTTATCATGAAAGATTAAAATTTTGTTTATATTTACTTTTAGGATAAATGACTTAAATAAACATAGTATTTTATTAAATTTTAAGTTTGTTTATTATCAAATGATAATATTTATTTGATTAAAAGATTTACTTTCTTAAAACATTATAAATATAACACTGGTCATTATTTTTTGGATATTTTTAAAAAATATCTTTTGTTAAATTTTACCAAATATATTTTAAATCATATTTTTTATTTTCAGTAAAAATAAAAACAAAAAACAGCAAAATCAATTCCAAAAAAGGTACTTTGAGAGTTGCTTGAGCTCAAGACTTGGGAACCACGTTGGTGTAAAAAGTCCACGGACAGCCTATTAATGACTTATACAATTCCTATATATGGTTACTTTTGGGTCGTGTATATAATTGCCTTTCTTTCATACCATATGCATAATTATATAAAAAATAATATTACCAAGAGTTTATTTTTTTAGAGGTTAGATTTCTTTGCTATTAAATTAGTTTGAAATTTATATATATAATAATTAAAAAATATTTTATAGAAATCGAAAAAAATTTTAAAAATGAATAATTCAATCCCCTAAAACATTAAACTCTCTATTAGACAAACCCTTATTAAATGACAGTATTTAAGTTGGAAGCAATATTCGTGGCATAAACTTTTACACTTTTTTTATTACATTTTAATATAACCAAATTAACATCATGTATATATTTTGAAAAATGTTCTCAAATAAAATAAAAATATATAATTTAAGTAATTTAACAACTCTTTTTTTTTTTTATCAGTTGCTAATTGTAACTGCACACATATAATTTATATGAATTCAAATTCATAGAATCACTACTCATATATTTTATATTAAAAAAATGTGTTTGCAGCATTTTTTAGTTTTAAAAGATAAAATTCAATTTTATATTTTTCTTCAGTTATATTTTTCAAGAAGGTCAATTATGAACAAGTAAAATGTGAGTTACTTTTTAATTAAACAAACTTGAATATTAATGTTTAAACTCATCTATTTTAGCCTGCAAACTAAAATGGAAAGTAATATACTTTTTTAATTTTAATAGTATTTTAACAAAGGTAAAAATAATTAAGGCTAATTATTGAAAACATTGAAGTAAAAAAAATTTTGGTGACACTAATTCAAACTAATTTATAAGCAAATAATTTTTCTCCATTTTTTTTTTCTTGTTTAATACGTTGGCAAGACAAATCACATGTGAACAAAGTATCCGACCTGCCTTGTGTCCAAGTCAAAATGGTGTCCCATATAAGAATAGTATAAGACAGCAAATTTGTCACGAATATCCAACATAGAACGATACAATTAATGCGGCAGAAACAATAAAGTCAACATTATGAGATTTTTCTTGTTTTAAGATATTTCTTTATTTTATTTAAGGGTTAAATTTTAGGTTTGTTTGACCCAAAAAAACGCTTTTGGATCCCCTGCTGGGCGTTTTTTGTTGGGTTCCTGATGGGCTTTTTAGTGGCGATTTTATCCGTCGCTAAAGTGTGTTTTAATATTATTGCAACGAATACTATTGCTGCTATAACTTTTGTTTAAATAATTAATTTAACAAAAGTTATAGTGACAATAATATTTGTTTGCAAAAAATTTTAGCAACAAAAAAAATCACTGCTAAAACGCCCAACGAGCGACCCCAAAACATGCCCAACAGGAAATCTGGACGCCAAAAAAACATATCCTTATTCAGAGGTTCTCGTTTAATTTCTGTAGTAATAATTTCACTATTTTGTAAAATATGCTCTCCACAATAGTATAAATTCCAGTGCATATTTAAATATTCCAATATTTGTTCTTTGATGTAAAACAGAGAATTATTTGTTAAAAATATAGTTAGCTTATAAATGTTAGACTATCTTATAAGAAAATTAGCATATTATCTTTATTTAAATAAAGATGAAGTGAAAATAATACTTTAAAATCCCCATAATTCACCTAAGAATAGTATAATTTGTAGCCTGTTTGAGAAAACTTTTCTTTCAAGAGAAGCTGTTTATTTTTTTTAAATGTATTTATTTTAAAATTTTAAAATGTTTGAGAAATCGTCAAAGTGCTTTTGGATAGCAGTAAAAAAAAAATTTTAACTTTATAAAAAAATTTAAAAAATAAAATTTTTGTTTTAAGTTAAAGTATAAGCTAAAAATTAAATATTTTAAGACAAAAATACTTTCACAAAAATTTCATATTTACTATTATATCCTTTTATATTTAGGCGAAACCCTCGTCTTCTCCTCTCCAGTTTGCTGCACACGATGCCTGACTCCTCCCTCACTGTTCCTCCCCCAACATTAATAGATATTTAATTTATAAAAATAATAATATTTTATTAATTAAAAATAAAAATTTGTATAATTAACACTTTATTTAATTAATAAAATTAATTTTTTTCATTGCTAAACTAATTGATTTAAATAAATAAACTACTTAACATTTTATATTTTATTTAATTAAAAAAATTAAAAAATATATTTAAAAATATTTATCTATTTAAATAACATTAATAAAAAATTAAAATATAGACATACTTTTTTTTATTAATTTGACAATTAAAAGTACTTTTTTTTATACAAAATTACTCAAACACAAACTACTTCTCGCATACTAATAAAAATGCTTTTTAATTAAAATTGTCAAATACAAAGCGTTTCTTTGCCACAAAACTTTTCTTAAAATTTCATTTGAGAAAAAGTCATTTGAAAATAAACAAACTTAAAAAAAAATCTCAAAATAAATAGGGGTGTTCAAAATCAATTAAATTAAGCTAAAACAAATTAAAATGATTAGAAACAAAAAAGTTTTATAAAAACTGAATGATTTGGTTTAATTATTAGTTTATAATTTTTTTGTTCAATTTTAACTAAACTATTTGTGTATATATATTTTAATATTGGTACTTCTTAATAATAAAAATTAGATCATCTTTTATATTTATATTATGTAATTATTATTTATTTTTTCTAAGTAATTATAGGAAAATATTGATACTTTGAGAGATAACAATATTAAATATGATTTTATTAGATAATATAATTAATTAATTGTAAGTTTTTTATTACTTATTAATATTATTATCTTGATTTAAAAATTTAAGATTGATTATTTATTATAATATTATAATTTTAACCTTTTTAAAACTATTTTTAAAATTATTATTTTAGACTTTATAGATGTATAAAATATGTAAATAAGTTAAAGTTTTGCTTAATATATTCCAAAATAAAAATATCAAGTTAATATAAATTAAACTAACTTCAAAATTAAATCAAACTAATTTTAAAATTAGATTAAATTAACTAAAAATAAAATTGAAAAATTAAACCAAACATTTGAACATTCGTAACTTTTTAAAATTTATTTATTTTAAAATGAATTCTTTTTAAAAAGAGTTTTGAAAAAAGTATGATGGGAGAGAGAAGTAGTTTTTTTTAGTCAATTTAATTAAAAAAAACACTTGTATCAGTATTTGAAAAATAATTTTTATTTGGCTAATTTGTATTAAAAAATTGCTTAACTATCAAATTCAAATAATAAAAATGAGTATGTATAAATTTATTTTGCTATTAATGTTATTTAAATAAATAAATATTTATTTTTGTTAATTTTTGTTAAGTTGTTATTATTAATTAAATATAAAAAATAAAATCACAATAAATAATTTTAAAAACATAATTTTATATATAAATGTTTTATCCTCTTGTATATGTGTCTTAAAATAATATATATACTCCAAAAAGAAGAAGCATAATTTATACATAAGAAAATTGTGTTTGTAAATGATTTTAAGAAAAAAAAAAAGATATAATGATAAATAAAAGATTTTAATCGGAATATTTTTGTAAAAAATATTTAATTCTCAACTTGTATTTTTAACCAAAAGCATAAGACTATTACTTAGATGTACTTTTCTTCTGGCCGAAGAGATTATAAGTCTCACCATTTAATATCTTTTTTCATAGACAACACTTTATTGTAAGAAATTATATCCATTTTTATAATCAATTAATGATTATAGAATTTGTGTAAAACTAAAGTACAAATAATGTAGTATGAAAATATCATTACACAAAATATTTTTTACTGTTCTTTCAAAATAAAATATTGAAAATTGCCAATGAGAAAGAGGACAGCTTCTCCTTTACCTTCTTACAGGATGGTGAGCACATGCATTGTTGAATTCAATTGGGGCCCTCCAATTATGGGAATGGGAGGACTCCAATTACTCTTGCTTTGATGGTGGACCCTTCAAAATAATATTATTTTTGTCTTAATTTAATTTTTTTAAAAATTACACCAACCTTTTTTAAATTTAGTTAAATTACAATAACCATCTATTTAGGTTTTATAAACAATTACATTTACTTAAAACCTTCTAATTTATTTTCTTTTAATAAAGATGACTTCTGTGTATCATAAAATTATTATTTTATTTTTTATATAACAACTAAATTCACACTAAGTTTCAATTTGAGATTACAATTAAATAATTTTATTATTTTAAAATGAATATATACAATATAAAATATTAACTTCATCGACAAAAAATAAATTAAAAAAAATATTTATGTAACATTATATTAAACCTCAAAAGTATTAAATGAAATTTTGAAAACTAGAAAAATAATAAGCACAATTTCACCAAAACTCATGGAAAGTAAGTCTAATTTACTCTAATTTATTTACCTTAAGCAAATTATATTTACTAGAAAAATATCAACTCAATCCATAATCCCTCTCTTTTCAACTGAAGCTCCATATTTCCTCAATTCATTTTAGTTTTTCCAAATTTTTTTTATTCCATTCCAATATTTCAAGCTTTTCTCTCTGCAATAAGTACAATCAATAGCACTATTGATTAATACCAATTTACCATCATAAATGCTAATCAGTTCTATAGTTTGTGTCAACCAATGACAAGTTAAATTTGCAAAACAATTGAGTATGAAACAAAGGCATGGTTCCTAAGGATCCCTATTGAACAGAGGCTATCACAAACACAGTGCAGACAAAAGCATTATGTAACTAGAACAGCAGATAAAATGATGAAGCACACCACAAATAAGAAGAAACAATTAATAATAAATAAGGGCCTCAAATAAGCTTTAAGAAAATCCATTGGAAGTACATACTGTACAATGCACGCTCTATTCATTAATAATTTCATGTCTTAAGAGAATTAAATCAAAGATGGAAAAATCTTAAAGCTTCAGAGTGAGATCAGGAGATGTAGATGTTTGTGGTTGTCGTAGAGGTAGATGTTGTGGTGGAGGTGGAGGTGGAGGTGGTGCAATTGCTACAAAACTAGTATTTGAATTTTGAGCATCTTCATGTCCCAAACTAACTCCGGCTCCCCCATCCACCTGCCGGAAACTCCCGGGCCAAAACAGTCCCATGTTATCATCATCTTCCATGAACATTGGCGATCCAAAATAGTCTTTCTCGAATTTTGCCCCGGCTCTTAGATCTGGAGCCCTCAGTGATGGCAGAGGTCTTTGGTGCATAGCAGCATGAGCTTCAATACCAAGAGACCTAAAAGCAGAACCATGAAGGGGCAGAGATGCCAAGCTTGTATACCTTTCATTGAACATCCCCATTCGCATTGCGCGCTTTGCCATTGTCCTTTCCCTTTTATGAGCATTTTGATGGCCACCCAATGCCTGCGAGCTGAAGAACTTCCTCCTACAGTAATTACAAGAGAAAACCCTAGGAATTGCTGATCCTGAAGCCTGAGCTTCGGCTCCAACTTCACTACTAGCATCACTGGCGCGCTTCAACTCGCCATCGCTAGAGTTGAAGTTGAGTGTCAAGTCAAGGGAAATTGAGCCTGGATCAGGTTCAGGTTTTGTGAGATTAGTGAGACAGGAAGAAGTGGTGGTGCTGTCCTTGGTAAGATCACGGGAAGTTTCTTGCATCGATATATTGGAAGCTACTTGACTACTGACATCTGAATGATTCTGGGGTTCCAAGTTCAAGTTCGGTGTCATCATGCTTAAATAAACCGGCTAAGATCTACTAGGAGACAAATTCTTTCCCAGCAAGTGATTAAGAAGGAGGAAATTCCTTACTTTGCTCAGTTTATCATAAACAAAATCACCTACATTAATGATAAGATAAATTATTTGCTATGACAAAGTAGGAATTATGTGTATCATTTTATATAGAAGTTCTGAGTAAAGCATGTCCAAGTCATTCATTCATATGAACCTTTGTCAGTTCCAAATTCTGAAAAATATAATTCTACTTGCAGACAGAAGTAAATGTCAATTGCATAAATTCGTCGATACCCACAACATAATGAACTTTTGTTCAATGTAATTTTCTATTTCAAATGTAGCTCAGATATACACCAAAACTAGGGCAGAAAAATAATTTAGAGTAAGAGATATGGAAATAGAAAAAGAAGTAAAAAAGGACATGGGATAACATATATAGAAGTAAAATAGGAGGATATCAGTGCAAAAGGAGTAAACATTGAGATAAATCACTTCTTGTGGAGGTTCACAAATATAAAGAGTCTATAGATTCATTTAGCTGACCAAAATATCTGGGTCAGGAGACCAAAAAGTTGGAGATGAATGCTCAAACTTTTGACAAATTTTTTATTTATAATTGGTATAGGAACTTAGAATGAATATTATTCTGATGAACTGCCATGTATAATACAAATTGAGGATTTTACATGTGGCAAACCCAACATACCTTTAACATTAATATTTCCTTATCAAATGTGCTTATCAACAAAACAAAAATGGGTCAAACTAAAAGGGAAAGTGAGTGAATTTCAAGAAACTTGCAATTCCTCATCTTTCAATTACTTTCAAAACTGAACCATCAATTTCTACTTTCCTCTACTTGCTGAATGCAAGCAGAACATACTAATGAGCTTATAATATGAAAGCACTTAATCCAGGTAATCAAATAAACGTCATTTACATCATGCTTAAAATAATATCCAAGATAAGGCAATCATTACTTTTTCGAATGCCAGACTATCAATAAAAATTTTCATGCTAGAGAAACCTGCACTACTAGGTGAGACTGAAATTAGAGCAAGAGAAGAACAAAGATATATAGTGGTCGCCATCAAATCAAATCTATGAAAGATGAACTTTAAAAAAAGAGTCATGTCAAGAATGTTGTTACTTTTGTATTTTGTGTAAGCTGGCTTAAAGAATTGGGATCTTAAATTAGAATAAATTCCCAGGGCTTTTCCATAGACAAATAACAATCATCAACAAGAGATGCTAACTGATTCTTATACTTCAGAGTTCAGATAATTAGTTTTTCCTTTAAAGATTTTTTTTTATTATTATTATACAAAGAAACAAAAGTATTCAATGTAACGTCAAACTGCATTAACCCATAATCTCATTTTTCTTCAAACCTAATAGGCCATTACAAACCCTATGATGATTTGCCTTGCCTTTTTCAAGCTTTTCTATTAAGCTCTTAAGCTAGAAGAAGCAATCCATGGCAAGACCACTACTGGAGAAGCAATCTTTCTGAATCTGTACTCCGCTTCTTTCTTTCTTCTCCTCTAGACTATCCCTTCTACTGTCTCAAAACATCCACTTATGCAGAAAGTAATATCTAGCTTCCACACCAATGGAAATGAAAGCAGAGAATCTAAGGCTCCATTTCTTTCCTGGTAAATAGCTTTCTAAGAAAAATTTTGGTCACAGGAAAATTTCACTTCACTCAGGAAAGAAACTCTCTGACTGTGGAGTAATATGATTGGTTATTCTGGCAAATCCCATTTTAAGAATGATCTCAAGTATTGCACCATAAATCATTTACCCATTTTAGCTACAAATATAACCATCAAAGCGAGATTGATGTTTCAGGAAAACAATTTCTGCAAAATAACCATGGTCTGTGCCTAGAATGGAGACAACTAGTGAACTAAACTGCATAATGAAGGTCTCCCTCAACATCTAGAAAAAAAGCTGCTATAGTATTAATGCAGATATTCATTTGATTGAATTTCAATTTATTTTAACAACAATGATATAGTTGGAATGTCCAAATAGGCAGTAGAACATGTACCTTATAACATGAAAAGACCTATATTATACCTATTTTTTCTATCATATTAGACAATTTCTTTTGTCTCTTATTCTCCTTTAAGTAAGACCCAGCCCATCTCTTGCTGTTGTGTATACACCACATGTGTACTTGAGATAACAATCTTATGGCCTATTAGTTGGTCAAAACTAGTAGCATTCTATTGCTTGAAACGACAAAGAATTCACATTTCAAGATTGTAGCTGTTGTTAATATGATACATAGTGCACTTTTGGATAGGCTATTCATACTAAATTTCAATGCTTTCAGTATAAAGAAAACTTCTCGGAAAAGTTTAATATTTAAGAACAAGCTGGAAACAGCTTTTTCCAGAAGCTAAACTTTTTAAAAAAAAAAAATTTATAAACTTGTCTAAAAGTGTTTTTCTTCAGTTAAAAGCTGCAGATTCACTATTATGAGTGCACAAAAGCTATTTAAATGTGTGCATAAGGTGCCTCCCAGATTCATTAGTATTTTGCCCTTCACCATCAATCATGAATTAGGGATTTGTTCTTCACAAATCATGAATCCAAAGGACGTGTAATCTTGAAAAGAAATTTTGATAAGGCACTCCTACATAAAAATTAGGGGAAAATTGCAAAAAAATTATAATTATTCAACACCAAATATGCTTAAGTAGACCTTTAAAGAGAGTTAGGAGAAATTTATCCCTTTCATGCTTGCATAGCTAAAGCAAATTATCTGAAGATTCTTACATCACTTGTCAGTTCATTTGATACTTCCATAGTTTCATTATACACTTAAAGCAAAGAAGGTGAATAACGTCACTGAACTAAAGGTTTTGACCAGTTATATAGGGGAAAGAAGATGAAGAAGAAGTAGAAGAACAGTGAGAAAATGAGACACTAGAAGTATTAAAGAGAGAGAAGAAATTTTATTCAATTCAACTTAAATTAGAGAATTCCTCTACTTAGATCTAAAGTTTGATACTCAAACTAAAGGGTTGGGAAATTGAAGCTTTTAAAATTACCCCCACATCGCAAGAGGCCTTCAGAATTTACAGTAAACAAAAATTCAGAACATGAAAGAAGAAAATTTTACTAGCAAGAACACAGAAGAGAGAAGAGCAATATTAAAAAGCAAAGAAAAAAGGACTAAAGCAAAGTGTGGAAGGAGCTAACAACCTTAAAATGCATGGAAGAAGAAGTAGAAGAAAGGATGAATCGAAAGGAAAATCCTAGGTGATGAGATGGGTGAAAAGAGAGTACTTACATAGTACTGTACGATAAAAACCGCAGGTTGCTGGTTCCTTGAGTGCTGGGAAGAGTATCTGTACTCTGTATCAGCAACAAGAAGATGGGTTTGTGTTTGTAGGCTCTTTATTTAGTTAAGAGACGTATAAAGGGTGGGTGACAAAATAGAAGAGATAAGATTACAGAGAGAGGTAGAGAGAGAATGGGATGAAAATTTATGGGAAACCATAGGGGAGAGAGAGAGAGAGAGATGGGGAAAGTCAGAGAAAGTCAGATAACAGAACATGTACACTTGAACCATTTTTTTGTCGAATTTGAGGTTTTATTTTGTGAGCTGGGAGTGATAATTAGCTAGGCCTAGGCGATTGTTGTTTGTTGTAATCAGTGAGTGTGAATGTGAATGTGCTTTTTGTGTTTGAGATGAGAGGAAAAAAAGAAAAACACAAAAACAAAAGAGAGGAAACAGAGAGACAAGAAAAGCAATGGGTGCTTTCTGTGAAGACCCACAATACAGCACAAGAAGACATATCCCCTAATGTCATTCTGCTTCCACCATAAAAAAGAACGGTCCCATTCCTTTTATTTTAAAAAAATTAATTTAGAATAATATTTTTTTATAATGAATGTGTGAAATCTCTTTCTCTCTCACTAAGAGAAGATAAGAGGAGGATCTTTCTCTTTATATTTTTTTAAATATATTTATTATCAAATTTTTTAATAAAAATAAAATATATAAAAATAAAATATATATTAATTTTTTATTAAATAATTTACTTGTCAAAAATATAAAAATTATACTTAACTTTTTTTTTATTATCGAACCCCCAACTACTATTTTCTTACCTGTACTCCTCCCATAACTCCCACACCTCCACTTGTGCAGTGTCTTTTCTACTTCCCTTTTTTTCACTTTTTTTGTCTGAATTAATAGAGATACATTATTATCATTCATGTATTATTATTTTGCTTCTTAATTTTATAAATGTAATTTAATTTTTAATTTTTCTTCAATTACATTGCTTTCTTGAAAGATAAAATAAAAAATCAATTTTAATCATTTTGATCAATATTTTATTTATTTTTATAAAAATTATTTTTAAAAATTTTATTTTAATATTATGTATTTTTATTAAAATTATAACATTAATTTTTAATATTCATCAAATATATTTAATTATATAAATAATAAATATAACATATATTGATCAAAATGAGTAAAATTATATATTTTTAATTTATCATGAGATATGTAATTTTTTAAAACATAAGAAAGTAAAATATAATTTTTTTTCTTTCCTTATTAAAAGTAGAACAAAAAAATAAGACACAAATTTATATATTTTAAGAAGTAGCTAGTAATTAAAATTTTCCATATTTATTTTTAACATTTAATCTTTTGCACAAGAAATATTTTTTTAATTTTATAAAATCATAATTTTCTTAGTGGAGGAGAACAAGGAAAGTTTGAAATTAAGATATTATATGGACCACACAAACTCATCAACACCATTAAATTATAATCTTACATAAAGGTACTACTCAACTGATAAGCCAACAATCATTCTCAACGATGACACCAAAATGAAGTAAAATGCTTAGGAACAGTCAAACACCTGAAACTATTAACAAAAAATGTAGTCATTGATAACATAAGTGAATAATGATTTAAATTTTGATTGAAATTTTTTTTTATATTTAATATTAATAATATTTTAAATAAAATTATCTTTAATTTAAAATATATCTATAGTTGTGAAAAACTAAAAAAAAAAAACACCTAAAAATTATTTAAATTTGTAGTTCTTTAAGAAAACACGTCATGTCCATAGAAAATTTATCAACGTGATAATGAAGACCTTAAAATTGAAAATACTAGTATGCATTAGCAAACAGGAAAAAAAAAAACTGATTAAGTAGCATCTTGTTTGGATAAGTTTTGACAACTCACAATCATAACAATTAAAAACAAAAAAGAAAAATCTTTCGTATTTGCAATAATGATAAAAATTTTGATTATTTTGATTGGATTGGATGAAAATGACAAAAAGAAAAAATAAATAAAAATTAGTAATTTTTTATAAATATTTTAATTTTATTTAAAATATTATTGAATATTAAATATAGATATTTTTTTAATAAAAATTATTATTTTAATTTATTATGTTATAAAAAATTAATCTTTTTTAGTAAACTAAATTTCTATCGATAAATTCTATTTGAATAGAAAGGAAGGAAATGAGCTTATTAATTAATGTATTTAATATCAGAGTATAAAATTATTAGTTTGTTGACTTCCCAAAGGAGCAAATGCTCGCATCTCATTATCATTACAAATCCTATTTTAATATGTATGCATAACGATACAAAGAATAAAATAATATGAGTTTATTCTTAGGATTGTTAAAAAAAAATAACTGGAATAAAATTAATTTAAAAATGCTCTTAATTCTATTAAAAAATTAAATCATTCAAAATCTCACGCAAATTTTTTTTTTTTTCTTGTCACTAATGATGTGCTAAGTTTTAAGAGTTAAGAGTGAAAGTAAAATATTAGATAGGAATTGAATAGAAATTCAAGTATATCGATTTTTTTAATATTTAAGTTTGTGAATAATAAATTATCTAAAATCTTATGTTATTAAGTCACAACCAGTTATTTTATTTTGGTGCATGGATTTATTCCATTACTCTAATAGTATTTAATTTAAAATTTTTTGTTGTTGTAATCTAATAGTATTTAAAATTTTAGTATTATTATTTATATTTTGACATATATTTTAATTTATTTGTTGGTAAAATCATATAATTTAACATTTTGGCCTTAAACTTAGTTTTAATTTTGTCTCTTATCTTCGCATAATTTTTTTTGACAAAATATTGTTTATATATATCACTAGTGATAAAATTATATATAAAATTTAACTTATTTTGATTAGAGTCTAATTAAACTGAAAAGAATTTAAATAAGACTACAACAATGGTTAAATTAATTTTTTTAAAAATTATATTATTAATTTTTAAATTTTGAATGCTCAAAAGAAGAATGTAAAAAAGTTTAAAATATTTTAATTTTATCTAAACCTCAACCACATCTTGAATAAAGAAATTCCATTAGAACTCTCCATATGACCTTGACATTTGCCATAACAAAAAAAAAGTACTAATTAATAAAAATAAAGTATAAGATTAAAAATTAAAAATTAAAAACTTTATGAAAATTTAATAAATAAAAAAATACTTTTAAATAATTTTAAATTATAATTAAATTAACTCTTAAATTTTAGATAAAAAATATTTATTGATTAAAATATAAAAATAAATAAAATTTTTGAATACTAAAGATTGATCATCGTTTGGTTGCGACACGTCAGAAGAATATTTATATAAAGTATCCAATAATGAGTGGGAGACGTTTGGCCACAACCAAAGGGCACGCCTCTGGTCCCCATTTACAAAAACTATGATTGAAAGTTGAAACCACTTTCTCGTCAGTTTAAACTTTAAATTATCCTTTACATTACATTTATTCAATTATTCTTACTCTAATAACGAAATATCCTATCCATTTTACCAACTTGCATTCAATTTTGAGGAATTTACACAATAATCAATAACAAAAAATCTATAACGAAATATACGTACATAAACATCCAAAGACAAAAAAGTTTCTTTGACGGATGATGTTTGTTCAAATTAGTAGTAATTAAAAATTAATTTTTATATTAATAATTATGTTTGATTATATTATTTATTAAAATTTGTTGTACTTTTTCATATATTGGTCCTACCCTAATAATTGTTATTAGTGTCTATTCGATCGTGTGGTTAGACGATTGATTGTAACTAATAACAAAGACTCCATATCTTTACTCACAAAACTTATAAAGAAGAGATTATAGTTTTCTGTGGCAATCTAACACTTTTAAAACACTAACACTCTCAAAGAACTCTAACTTTTATTCTTTTAATGATGTTTTTGAATTGTGAAATTTTAAATTTTATTAAATTTAAATTATAAATAATTTAAATTATCATAATTTTAATTTATTACATTGTAATTTTTTTGTTTGAATAATTATAGTATTAATAAATTATTTTGTTGTAACTAATAACTATATGTTATGTGTATGAAGAAAATTTTAAAATTTTACATCTTTAGCTAAAATTTTAAATTTCTTTTAAATCATTTAATTAAATTATCATCAAATTTTTAGATTTTATTTATTTTTAATTTAAATACAACAATTTTATAATAAAATAATTAAAATACTTTTAAATATTACTTTGTTTCTTTAAATTATCTTATTCAAACATAACTTTAACTTCTATTAACTTGATCATTAGAGTTGCAGGTAAGAGTGCCAAATTCGAGATCAACACTTTGATTTAAGTTTTGGAAAAAATTCAATCAAAAGAAAATAAAACACTTGAGTGGTAAACTATCCGGTAACTCGCTAGTCTTTTCAAATGGGTTTATAAATGCAACATGTTTAGTAAAGGAGTCGACATGACTTGACCTATTAGCAACTAATTTGTGATTATGCTATAATTAAAGGTGGGTTTGGAAATGGTAAAAGAAAGAAAAGAAATTAAAGGAAAGGGAAAGGAAATGAGAGAAAAAGTTAAGAATTTTTTTTTTATTTAAATGTTTTAAAATTTTTTGATATGATCTATTTGAAAAGAAAAAAAATAAAAAGAAAGGAAAGGAAGTGAAAAATAATTTAATGTTATTTTTTTGTTTAGGTTTTAAAATTAAAAAAAAATAAAAAATTTTATGTTAATTTTTTATTTTTATTAATTTTAATTATATCAAATTAAAAAATTTTAAAAATTTTAAATAAAAATAAAATTATTGCTTAATATTTTATTTTATTTTATTTTTTTAATTTCTTCTCTTTTTTTAAATAAATTTTTAAAATAATTAAAATTAAAAAAATTAATAAAAAATCTTTTAATTTTTTTTTAATTTAAAAATCTAAACAAGAAAGTTTTAAAATTTTATTTCTTGCCCTTTCCCCTCATGCTCCTTAATCTAAACACATCATAAGATAAATTTTAAGTACAAATTTTAATGATTGAATTTTTGTATTAAAAAATTATTTCATATGTACTTTTTTATTAAAAAAATAATAACAAATATCTAAACTGCTTTTGCATAAATTTTTTTCAAAAAAAAAAAAAGTTGTTGCCAGAAGCGAAGCTTTTCAGAACTAAACAAATGCTTTTCCCCTCTGACTTTACGTTTAGTATTTTGTAAGATGACGTCACGTCGGATTTGGAATCCTATATTAATAAAAAGTGAAGAGCACCTTCAAAAGTATATAAAGAGCAGCTACATAATAAAGCTTAAAGTTATATATATATATATATATAAAAGACACTTGAATTTGGATCACAGCCTTGAAGATTAATATTAATAGTCTAGTCTATTATTTGGCATAAATATCACTGTGGTCCTTTAACTTCTATTTTGCATTTTATTTAATTCTTTTAATTTTTATTAATTATATATTAATTTTTTAATTTTTAAAAAATTATAATTTGTACATTCTTATTAATGGTGATAGTTGGACAGATGAAAATTGTATGCATGATTAGTAACTTAACCAATAAGTAAACTTTTGCTCACAAATTATTGATTTATTATAAATTTTTGCTAACAAATTGTAATTTATTTAAAATTCCTACTTGTGAATTGTTAATTTATATTTCCAAATTTTTTAATTGCAAATTGTTTCTAAGTAAAACTTATTCGAGAGTTAATTGATTAATCAACAATCATATATACAATTTTCATTTACTTTTTTCCTTTTTTTAAGATGTAAATATTTAAATTAGTAGGTACATCCTTATTTTTATTTTCAAGTTTTAATTCCTCTAAAAAATGACTTATATATGTGCAATTTCTTAGAGCATGCGAATATCTAAAAGCTCATCTCTTCATCTTCAATTTTGAATCCTTTATTTCTAACAATTTGATGATCATAATCATTTGGTTGCTGCCAAACTTGCTTTTCTTAGTTCAAATTAGTGGGTGTTGGCATGCATCAAAGGTATTCAGTCCAAAGCCACTTGTGTGAAATATTTCCAAAATGAAGACAAAAAATGTGGTTGACAATTGACTTCTCATTAGTGAAACTAATTAGAGTATGCAATCCAATTTCCACATTTCAGCAATAACTTGTACTTTGCTTTCTATTCTATATCTACACATCAATAAGATTATATATATGTGGTCCTATATATATATATATATATATATATAGAGGACCACATGAGAGGTTAGGTCTACCTCAACATATCCACTTATTAGGTTAAATTTAGAAGAAAAAAATTTAATTTATAATTAAATTTCACATATATTATGTACTCAATTTTTGCCTTCATGTATAGCTGTATCAAATTATGCATAGGAAAGGGGAAAAAAAATCTGCATACTATTTTGGAATTTCTTAGGTCAGGCAATTTTTTTTAATTAAAACAACTAATATTTAAAGTCTTTTAAGTTTTAACTAATTTAGTTTAAATTAAATAAGATGTTATAATAGAGATAGGACTCTTCTTAATAAAGTTTTTATTCACAAAATTCAAATATAAAACTTTATTTAAAAGAAAGAGAATGCCTATAATTTCAATCAATTGTATGTTAGTATTTAAGTAAAGTGACCCGGACATATGTAGATTGGATTTTTTCTTTTTTTATCATTTATAAGTTGGAGCTATTTTAAGACTAAAATCATATAAATAAAATTATTTTATATATAACAAAAATAGAATAAACAACGTTAAATTATTCATATAGTTTCTATAGTTTTATAAAATTTTTAATTAGATTTTTATAGTTTAAAAATTTATAATTTAATTTTTATAGTTTAGCAAAATTTTAAATTAGTTCATAAACTTAAATTTTTGTTAAAATTTTGTTAATATACTAATTATATATCATCTTAACATTATAAATTTACTTAATTTAAGTTAATTTATTCATATTATCTAACATAAATTGTATTTTATTTTATATATGTAAATTATTTTCACTTTATTATTTATTTTTTATTTACTTAAATTATACATATTTAAAATATTAAAATATTATATGCTGGTAAAATTAACAAAATTTAATATAATTTTAACAAAAATTTAATAATAGAGACTAAATTAAAATTTTGTTAAACTATAAAGATTTATTTACAAATTTTTAAACTAAAGACCTAATTAAAAATTAAGTGAAACTATAAGAATTACAAAATAATTTAAGCAATAAATAAATATAAAAGGATTTCAGGTTAAAATTTTCTAAGGAAAAATACATATATTTTTGGTAAACGGCGGGTAATTCATTAAAGAAAGCCACAAGGCTAAAAGCAAACAACAACATACAAAAAGCAAAAGTTAGGCTGCATGAGCATTCATTAGTCAATGCAAAGTTTTTTTTTTTTTTCCAAGTCTTTGAATTTGTGCCATAATTCAAAATGTCATACATATTGAGATTTATGAAAACTCATATATGAGAAAGAGTTTATTGTGATTTTACTACAAATATAAGAAAATTTTGTTTCTTTTTTTAAAAAATGGTTTATTAATGGGAATAGAAAAAAAAAAAAAGAGGTAGAAAGAAAATAAAGGAAGAAAAGTGAGGGAAGCATGGACATGGACACAGATCAATAGGGAAGGGAGGAAGTTTCCAATCATAAATAGCTGCCAAAAGGAAAGTGATGATTATCATATACAATAATTATCAAAGTAATGCGTTCCTTTCGGAAAAAATATGCCAATAAATTAATTTAAAAAGAAAGGTAAATTACATTAATTTTTCAAAAAGTTTAGTTAAACTATACTTAGACTAAATTAATTTCATTCCTCGAAGTTTTTTTCCTTTCTCAATTTAATTGTCTAAAAATCAAACTTCTCAATTTAATTATTGAATGATTTCCTCTCAACTCAAATGGTCTCTCAATTATTGAATAAGAGTCTACTTGACTACTAATTCATGACTTTATTTTTTCTAGATATGGTATTTTACTTCAAAAAAATATAATTTGAAAATTTTTTGTAGAATTAATTTCAAAATAACTTAAATTTGAGTAAAAAATTGTTTAAATGATATAGTTTTAGAAGAAGTTGACACTTAAATGAATCTCAGTTATAATAAGTTCACGAGTGTATAGAGGTACTTTTTAACTAAAAGATAATAATTATTTTTTATTATGTATTTTAAAAATTAGAAAAAAAATTGGCATGGATGCCAAGTCCCTAGTTTATGTAGTTAGAGTAAATTACTCAAACCTCTTTTGAGTTTTGATGAAATTATACTTGATCAAACCCCTAACTCTAAATTTGATACAAGGTTATAAAAACCTCCATTTTCTTTTCTTTTTTTTGGTTAATGAATTTAATATTTTACACAACATATGTTTATTCCAAAATAATAAAATTATTTAATTGTCCTTATTGTTACTTTAAAAATATCATGTTGAACCTCAGTACAAATTTAATTGCATTTACTGTTAAATTAAAAATAAAATCACAATCATATGTTGTAAAAAAAATATTTTCATTGATGAAAAAATAAAATAATAGGGGAGGTAAATATAATTTTTGAAATTATACATGTGATAAGTACAATTTAATGAAACCTCATGAGAGGTTGGTACAATTTACTAAATTAAATATGTAATTGATCAATTGAAAAATTCAATTATTAAAATTGAAAATAAATTAAATTTGTGATTTT
This sequence comes from Senna siamea, assembly GCA_031216115.1. Lineage (NCBI taxonomy): Eukaryota > Viridiplantae > Streptophyta > Magnoliopsida > Fabales > Fabaceae > Senna > Senna siamea. The sequence continues at coordinate 548,451 of CM062358.1, forward strand.
AAACTCAAAATAAATATTAAAATAATCACTCTTAAAATATATTTTCTAATAAATACTAATTTTGATAAAAAAATTATTATTATCATTGAAAGTATTTTGGTCAAAATAAATAATATTATAAAACTTTCTTATTTCTTAAAAAAAAAAAAAGAACGTATAATTTTTTAAAATAAAGTGAAGTAAAGTATAAATTTTACATCTCTCAAAAATTAAGTCAAATTTACCTTTAAATTGATAAGGGATGATCTTGTGTGAAATTATGTTAAAATTTATTTTTGAATTTTTTTCTCTATGAACTTTTAGATATGCTTTTTAGAAAAAAAAAAAAATGACTTCTAAAAATAACTCATTTTGACTTTTCATTAGTGTTTTTTTTTTGTTTGTTTTTTTTAAAAAAGCCAATACAAACATATTTATTTTTAATTAGAGGTAATTTTTAATTAAAAAAATACTTTTTTAAAAAATAATTAAAAAAAAAAAGCAAATTCAAATGCTTTTTAAACTTACGTAACTGTATTTATTGTTATATTAAAAATTTTATATTAAAAATTATTATAAATTTGACTATAATTAGTATGATAATAAAAATAAAATTACAGTTTCTATTTTAGATATAACGTTATTTTTATTAAAAAATAAAAATTAAATTAATGATAAATATAATTTATCTACATTTTTAAAAAAATTCATGTAATTTACACTATTTTATTTCGAGCACATATAACAATTTAAGAATCATATAATATATATATATATATATATATATATTGTTGCTCTACATGTCATGCTATTTTCCTACTTTAAAAATTTTATTTTATTTTATTTCCTAAACATATAACTCTTTATATGAATAAATTTATGTAGTTAGTATCTTATTTAAATATGTTTATTTAATTATCCAGCACATGTAAATGAACCTAATTGGCTGAATATTCTAATGTAAAAGTGAAACCCATTTGTATCACGGAAATTCTCAAATGCCCCTTTTGGGCGCAAGAATTAATTCATGCTCACAGTCACACTCACATTCCTGAAAATTTTTTAAACATATGCATTGTGGTATTTTATTTATGTATTAATTAATTATATTTAATTAACTCTTTTTATTTTATATAATTGGTTAATACACAAGTAAAATAATATAATATATATATTTAAGAATTTCTCAATATTTAATCCTGGTCATCACTATATCCTATGGCAATGACAGTAACTATTGAGATGATTTTAGTCAGTTCATAAATATATTAACCCTTGAAAAGAAACAGTTAACTATAGATTTTTAGATATAATGGTCACCTAAGATAAATGCATTGAAAATTTATGTAACTAAGGAAACATAATTTATTGAAAAAGCTTCTCACATATTCTTATTATTACTCGAATAATTCTATACAAAAAATTTTGTTAAAAATATATTGAGACTTTAATGCTTATTTTTTAAATTGAATTATAAATTAAAAAATCATAAGCCAAAATTAACTTATTCAAAATAAGTTAACATGATGTTTTGTTTTATCTAAGATTTTCAATAATCTTCTACATAAAGTAATTATACTTAGAATCACGTATGTTGTTAGTGACAAAATTAAAATTTTATACTAAATTAAAGGATAAATTTAATTATGATCAAAATTACATATAAATCTTGCAATGTTTTAGCTTGTGACGAGTGACACATGTCACATGATGAGGCACTCAATTGGTGGGCTCCCTTGTATTTAATCTAATTACAAATCTTGTGATACTATGAATACTTAAAATTTTTTAACAAAATAAGCTTTTTTATTATTCTATTTTTTAAAAGATATATGTAAGTTTTTATATTATTATATATGCATATTTTAAAGGAAAATTTAATTTCTCAAGAGTCTGAAATCCTTAAAGGAAAATTCAATATGCATAATGCGCTCAAATCTTCATTGAGTTAACATGAATTGACCCTTCTGTTTTGTAGATAATGGAAGTTAGGTGAGGGAGATAATCATAGCCGTTGCCTATTAGCATTTATTAATAGGCAAAATCTCTATGAAGATCTTGACAACAGCGAGCATATTAGTTTTTGGACTAGAATCAAGGGTAATTATTTTAAAAAAATTAGATATAATTTTTATATTTTTATTATTAAAAATTTTACTCAAAAATTAATATGATATGTGTATAATTTATATAATTTATTTTTTATGATTAATTTTTAAAAATTTGATACATACTTTATTTTGATTGAAGATTTTTTTTTTTTTATCGAAACTACTAATATTTAAAAATTTATTATACTTTGACTAATATGACTTAAAGTATTAGAAGTCTTATATCGGGAATAGAACTATTCCAACAAATATTTTTTCATACAAAATACTTTAACTTGAACTTATTTAAAAAAAATAGAGTATCTATCATTTAAACTAACGACCTATTAATTTATTAAAAATTTTAATAACAAAGATACAAAAAATTATTTATAAGTTTAATTTAATTTTTAATAAAAATAAAATTTTTTATTTTTAAAAAATTACATAAAATAATAAATTATATAAATTATACATGTATCATTTTCTTCTTAATTTTTCATATCTCTACCTACTTTCCCTTTCACTAATCCTTTTTTTATTTTTGATAAATAAGACTATTTGTTTGGCTGCTTCTAACAGGGAGTTAGTGGATGGAAAATGCTCTTATTGCTTTCACCTGTCAGCCTTCCTCCATTATACCATCCACTACACTGTTTAATTTGATTGCCATTGACAATTGCTAATAGTAATTATCATAACCCAATTATTTCATCTTAACATCAATTCCCTTTGATGATGATGCAGTGGCTTTGTGCCTAGCGACCTCTAATTCTATTAAATCATTTTCTCTCTTTTAGTTTAGTCCTTTCTTTTTTTATTGACAAATAATTGAATTCAACTGTTCACTTGAATGATTTAAATTATGACCTTTTGAAGCACATGGTGGTGATGATTTTTTTTATTCATTCTTAAAAAATTTGTAGTAAATAGAAATTTTATTTTATTTTTAAACTTAAAATATTAATTTTATTTGATATGTTAATGTAGGAATTGCAATTTTCTTTAACAAATTAAATCTTGCGGGGATTGTTGTGGATTGTTTCCCATTGATTAAAATTTATATTAATATGCTTTAAAATTTTTTGGTCATTCATTTTCAAAGTTATATATTAAATTATATAAAATAGAATTTAAATTTGAAAAAAAAAACATGTGAGGAGAGTGAAAATTTTAAATAGATATAAAGATTTTAAAATTAAATAACATCTAGGCATTTGATTTTCTTATTTTTGAAATAATAATTATTTTAAAATTAAAAAAACAAAATATATATACTTTATTACATGTCAAGCTATTAGTAATCTGAATGTCATTTTCATTTATCTAACTATTTGTGTGTGTGTGTGTGTGTGTGTGTGTGTGTGTTAGTATTTGAGAATTTATAAATGGCACTAATAAACTTTAATAAATATTTTTTAATGATGTATTTTAAACTGAAATAATATTTTTTTTAATTTTGAAAATATCATATATTTTCAAATTTTAAAGATAAAAATTTCCATAAATCTTTATTCCTCCATGAAAAATAGAGAAATTTGGTAACTGTAATAAAAAAAATGAGAATAAAAATAAGAAGATAGAGAAGTGACAGAGATAATAATTGAGAAAGACCTTCCTTCCCTCACTTTATTTTATTGTTTCTATTTCTAATATTTATGTAGTATAGAAAATTTAGTATCCATTAAATTATGATGGAGTTAAATTCTAAATTTTAAGTTATATTCAGATATATCATCATAAATTTATAACCATGCATGTTTTCAATGGAGAGATGACTTAGAAAACAGAGTCTTCTTTTTCCAAATTAAAGTGCTTGAGACTGTAGTTTGGAATTGAATCACAAGGTGCAAGTGGATAAAGAGAAAGAAGAAAAATAATAAATACATAAAGAAAACATCATTTTTATGAAATTTATACTTTTTTATTTATCTCTCTTAAAAATTAGAGTAACTTAGACTTTTTTAAGTTTAGTTTAACATTTTAATTTTTTATAATAATAAATATAATTAATTTTATACTAAATTTTAATATGAGATTTTTAATGCAACTATAAAAATTAAAAAATGAACATACAATATAAAATTATTAAATTTATTAATAAAAATAAATAAAAAAATTGTATAATATCGTATTAAAATTTAATAATATTGAGTATAATTTTTTTAAAAAATTAAATATAATTTTAGCAAAAATAAAAAAATAATTTTCTCTTAAAAAAGCAGTAAGATTATCAATTTCTTAAAAAAAAAAAAATACTTTGTAATTTCAAGTCTCAGCTTCCAAGTTGATGGCATAGGAGACAAAGGACAAGACATGTCATAGTCTTTAGCACTCGCGAATTTGACTGCCGGCCTTCACCCAATAAGAGCTCTCATCTGTCATTTTCATCAACATATGATGTTTAGCGAGAGAAAAGCATGTTTTAAGAGGTTGAGTTTATATTTAAATGCAATTTTTAAAAATTAATTTTTATTTGTTAAAAGAATAAATATGTGTTTTGAAAATAAAATATAAAATAATTAAAAGTTATTTTAAACTTTAATTTTTTAAAAAATAAATATGTATATAAATATATAAACATAATATCAATGTGAATTTTTTAATTAATTTTATAAAATAATTTTAAATAATGAAAAAATAAAATGAGAGCAAGTCCTGAATTTTTTTTTTCAATCTTTAGATTGATTTGAAATTTATACGAAATTATTTTATTAATATATAAATAAATATGATTTTATATTAATTTTTTTAAGAAAATGAATTTTTCTGTGACAATCAATTTGTGAGTGGATGCTTGATTGGAGGTTAGTCTGTGGATATGCTTCAGGATTTGATGTCCTTTTCTATATGCTGATGTTCATGGAGTTCTTATCTCGGTTCTTTTCCCATTTGGGCCTAGGCTCATGAATGATGTAATTAGAAAATGGGCTTTTCTATTGTTTTTGAGAGAAGACTTAAGTAAGGCTTATAAAAGACAGGCCCTAAATAACTATGAAGCTGAGGCCCACTAAAACAAAAATAGTTCTTTTTCCTTGAAAGGACTAAGGAGGAAATTTTATGTGTAATTTTTATATAGTTACTATTAAACATAAATTTTGAATTTGAATTAATCATTAAACTAGTAAATAACTCACGTCGTTAAAATTAACAGGTCACTAAAAAATCATTTATACTGATAAAATAAATAAATATAAAAATATTTATTATAAATCTATACTTAAATAAAAAATTAAATTAAAAGTAATCAAAACAAATAAAATAAATAATTTACTTTATTTCATGTTACAAAACTCATTTTTCATAATTATAAAATAAAATATTGCATTATTCTCTACAACAATAAATATCTAAAATTTTAAATTAGAAAACAAAACTTATAAAAATTATATACATTTCATAATTAGGTAATATTTTAAAAAATAACTAAATAAATTATATTAATATATTTCAAAATAATAATATATAATTAATTAAAGTACACAAATTTATAATTATTATCAATTTATTCTTTATTAAATATAGTAAATAATATTTTGTGCATAATATGAATAAGAAACACATTGTGGTTTAGTGGCAACACCTCGTCGCATCTTCCTTAGTGATTTCGAAACGGATCAGCCATAAATAGGCCTGGGTGGTCGGCCCATTTACGTTGTTTTTGTTTTTAATATTTTTAAATTATTTTTAATACAAATAAAAATTAATGTTGCTAAATTTTTTAATTTTTAATTTATCTAATAAATAAAATTTAATTTAATTTATTATAATAAAAAATAATATGTTAAAATTTATGTATTTATTTTAAAATTAGTATTATCTTCACTTCAAATTAAATTTTTATTAAATTGTTTCCATTACTTAAATTTGTTTATTCACATTATAAGAATAAAATAATAAAATAACACAAAAAATAATCTTAAATTTATACACTTATATTTGTTTTAAATTAATTTATATTAATTTATAAAAAAAATTTATTTTTTTTAATTTTTAACCGATCAACCTAATTTTTAAACGAGTCAATTTATTTATTCTCAAAATCACTAACTAAATAGACTCACTTATAGACCATGACTTGTTTTGATAGATCTATGGTTTAGCTTGACCCCACACGGGCTAGCAATACCTTGGCTGAGGAGGGTCACTCTGTTTTATTAAACAGACTTGACTATTAAGTCCAACATCATTCGTTTTGGCTTTTAGCTTCTTTTTTTTTGTTTCTTTTTTTTTTTAATTTTTAAAATTTGAAATTATTTTTAATAAAAATAAAATGTATTATTGCTATTTTTTATTTTTTAAATTTATTTAACAAATAAAAGTTAATTAAATTTATAATAATAAAAATAATAAGTCTAAATTAATGTATTTAATTTAAAAAATAGTATTATCTTTAACTTAATTAGTATTTTATTAAATTGTTCATTAATCATTATCTTTAACTTTATTAGTATTTTATTAAATTTTTCATTAATCAAATTGTTTATTGGCATCGTAAGAATAAAAGAGTGATATAACACATAAAATCATTCTAAATTTATATGCTTGTACTTATTTTTAATGGGCTAAATAGGTTCCTCCGTAAATTATTGTCCAAAATATTATTGAATGATCTAATATTAGTTGAAAGAGTTTCTTGCACTACAAAACTTAAGTTTAGAGATAGATAAACTTAATTAATCTTTTATTAAATTTTTCATTAATCAAATTGTTTATTCACATTATAAGAATAAAAGAGTGATGTAATACATAAAATTATTCTAAATTTATATACTTATACTTATTTTTAATAGGCTAAATGGGTTGATCGTGAATAATTGTCTAAAATATTATTAAATGATGCTTTTAGGCTATTTATCTTTATTTTTGTTTTCTTTTTTTAAAATTTTTAAAATTTGAAATTATTTTTAATACAAATAAAATGTATTATTGCTAATTTTTATTTTATACATTTATTTTACAAATAAAAGTCAATTAAATTTATAATAATAAAAATAATGGGTCTAAATTAATGTATTTAATTTAAAAAATAGTATTATCTTCAATTTAATTAATCTTTTATTAAATTATTTTCATTAATCAAAATTTTTATTCATATTGTAAGAATAAAAGAGTGATGCATCAAAAAAAAATCATTTTAAATTTATAAGCTTATACTTATTTTTAATGGGTTAAATAGGATGATCCACCAATCATTGTCTAAAACATTATTAGATGATCTAATATTAGTTGAGAAAGTTTCTTGCACTACAAGACTTAAATCTTAGAGAGAGCTAAACTTAATTAATATTTTATTAAATTTTTTTTTATTAATCAAATTGCTTATTCACATTCTAAGGATAAAAATGTGATGTAACACATAAAATTATTTTAAATTTTTATGTTGATACTTATTTTTAATAGGTAAAATGAGGTGACATGTGAATCATTATTCAAAATATTATTGAATGATTTAATATTAGTTGAGAGAGTTTTTTGCACTACAAGACTTAAAGTTTAGATATAATTTTTTACATAAAATTAAAAATTTATGAAATTTTTTTATATAATGTCTAAAGTTGATGAAAATTTTTTATATTTTATCATTAAATTTGTGACTTATTTTTTTGATATGTTATTGTTTCATTAGAGTTTTAAATAAAAAAATTAATAAATAATTTTTTTTTACAAATTTCAAAATTTATAGTATTTTAAGTAAATCCTTATAGTTAGAAGTATTATTTGTATACCACCTACAAAGTTTAAAGAAAATTTGTTTATTTTAACTTTTTTAAAATAGACTAAAGAAAATAAATATATACTAATATAATATAAATATTGATTTTGTAAAAGAAAACAAATAGCATAACTTAGCTGGTAGGGAAAATTTTCTAGAATGAATGAGGTGACGCAGGCACGGGGCAGAGCCAATTTATACGAGTGAGGGCAGAGGCGGGCCCTACGAGGTTAAGGGTTTCAACCAGCAAAGCAATTGTAGCCCTAGCTCCTTCTTCCTTCCTTCCTTCCTCCGCTGCTGATTTCAATTGCCATAGGAATATCTCAAGCGCCGAGATCTGGCATAAACCCTATTTGTATTGTCAGTGAGGAAGGAGAGCGTGAAGGAGGTTAGGTCTTAATTCAAGTAAGAGGAATAGTGCTTTTGGGGAAATGGGGAAGAAAAAGAAAAGGGTTTCTTCCAAGGTTTGGTGTTACTATTGCGATCGGGAATTCGACGACGAGAAGATTTTGGTTCAGCATCAGAAAGCTAAGCACTTCAAATGCCATGTCTGCCATAAGAAGCTATCAACTGCTGGCGGCATGGCCATCCATGTGCTCCAGGTCCACAAAGAAAGCGTCACCAAGTAATCTCTAATTTCTTGCTTTCCCTTTATTCTTCATACCCTTTTGCCTGATTCCGGGTTCTAGATTAGCGGTTTTGCGATCTGAATTTTCCTTCTTTTTTTTTAATATGTCATTTTCCTTTAGATTTTGGATTCATGGGATTGAAGGAAAGGGGTTTATTGTTGCCTAGTACTTCACGTTTCGGTATTTTATATTATTGTGGAGCGTGATTTGTCTTACCGAGACGATAAATGTTGGCTTGAAACTTGGGACTTCCTAGCTAAATAAGTTCCAATCAAGTATGGGCAGTATTACGTATACTTTGTGTCGATGAGTTTTCATAGATTTTGTCAGAGATAGGAAAACTATCCTGGCCCTAACTAGATGCGATTGCTAGCAAAAGAATTATTTCTATTCTGCCAATTGTTGTTGAGTTTTCCCTTTTAATTCCTTTCAGGGTGCCCAATGCAAAACCTGGCAGAGAGTCAACAGATATTGAAATATATGGAATGCAAGGGATCCCGCCGGACGTCTTGGCTGCTCATTATGGAGAGGATGGTAACTGTTCTTCTCAAATTTTGTCCGCTCTCAATCTGTTTTGGTAGATGTGTAGGCCTGCTATAGCTGAATTAGATTTCCAGAGAAAAAATTGTTCATTCTCTCTTTTATATAGTATGTGCTAGGCTGAGTACTTTTTATTTTTTGGGAGAAGAGCAATGGAATTATATAGAGCTAATGGCTAAATTTTATCAATTTTGGGCTTCTTGATTGAAATACATGTCTTACTGATCAGATAGCCAAGCACCAGTGTAATTCAGTTAATAAAATGGGTTATATAGGATTAATTTTGTCATTGTGTATGAGTGTAGTATATCCAAGTTTGGAGTTGCATCATTAGGGTTGTTTTAGGGGTGATTAAATTATTATTATCTTGGCCTGCCTTTGTGTGTGTATTTTTATATTAGGTGAAAGCCAATTAGCAGAGCAGTAGCGTCAAAAAAATGGCGTATATTGCATTGAAGGTTGGCCAAAAGAAAAAAAGCAGTGACTCTCCGTGCCTATCAAATTGATTTTATTTGGTTTTGATTATGGCCTCGAACAAGTCACTACATCTTATTCACGTTGAAATCTCTTCTAATAAAGAAAAAGTCAGGATTGCCTGTTTTTGTAGGTATATTGAAATGATAAAGTCCTTTTCAAGATTATATAGGCCAAACCTAGCGTTTTAAAACCTTGGTTTATTTGATGGGAATAATTCTTTATAGTCAACAATTGTATTCTTGGATGTATGTTATGCTGTCTTATGTTAAATCTGGAAATTGAAGTTTAAGTGGGAAAGTAGGATAACTCTCAGTCTGAGTGTTATTATACGGATATTTGGACTGAAAAGGTTTAAATACAGCTATTGCTGTAATATATTGTGATGCAGATGGCAATGGTTGTATTTATGCAGGCTGATAATTGTGTCATAAAGGTTGTATTAGGGCTGGTTAATTGTAGATTATCATGGTCTGTGCTTTTTCCTTGTTGTTTTATTTTGGGTGAAAGCCAGAAAGCATAGCAAGAGCGTCAGTGAAAAAAAGATGGCGTCTTTTGCATTGAAGGTTGGCAAAAACCATACATGGTGATTCTCCGTGCCAATCAAATTGGTTTTATGCCATTTTGACTATGGCCTCGAACAAGTCTTTACATCTAATTGTTTTGGTCAAACCTGTTCTATAAAATTAGTTAGGATTGTCTGTATATGTAGGTATATTAAAATGCTAATTGTTTTATTAGATTATATAGGCCAAACCTATGATTTCAAAATCCTGCTTTATCTGTAGCAAATACATTGTTGTTGTCAGACATAATACTATTTGTATTTTTGGATTAATGATATGCTGCCTCATGTTGAATCTGGTTATTTAAGTTAAAGTGGGGAGGTTGGACAGCTCTCAGATTGAGTATCAGGATTCAGGATATAGACATTTGAATTGAAAAGGTTGAGATACAGGCTATTGTTGTAGTAGATCGAGATGCAGAGGGCCGTGGAAGTGATCAAATGAATTAATGAATGTGTAATTGTGTATGTTAAATCTTGTCATTGTATGTGTATGATATGTTTTAGAGATGAGAAATGTGTCATGAAAGTTGTGTTAGGGCTGTTTAATTTGTAGATTATGTCTTTTTTTTGTGTTGCTTTATTTTGGGTGAAGGCCAATTAGTAGAGCAAGAGAGTTAATAAAAAAAGGTGGCATATATAGCTTTGAAGTCTGGCGGAAAAAAAATGGCTGTTCTTTGTGCCTATCACATTTGACTTCTGTTTTGATTATGGTCATGAACAACTCGCTACAACTTATTGTCTTTTTCAAAATTGTTCTCATATCTAATACAAACTCAGCATGTATGCCCTTTTCCCAACTAAGCACTATATGATTTATTGTTTTGAAAAAAAATTCGAAGAGTAATAATTCTATATGAGAACTTTACCTAAGAAATAATTCTACACATTGAACAAGCCAAACTTAGTTTTTGGAAATCCTCTTTCCTTCTTAAGGAATACCTAGTTCTCTACAATTGAACATTATAATTGTTTGTGTATACTTAACAACTACAGCTGGCCTCAATTATTTTTGTTCTGTTATGTGATGTTCACATTCAAAACGCATTCTGCCTGTGTTTTTGTCTATCCTTCTGTTGTCTGGTTTTATCTGACGCTTGAATTTGTTGTAGATGCACTTATGGTAATTGCTATACACAACACATCATTAGTAGCAAGTTTAAATTTGTTTCATAAGACAGAACATGCAAATTTCTCCTTCTGACAATCTTTTATTGAATGTAGACGATGAAGTTCCATCAAAGGCAGCCAAAGTGGATATCCCATCGACTCAGCTTGTAGGTGGAGTGGTTCGAGCACCACTTGGCATGGGATATCCTCCTCAATCAACCTTGGGTGCAATGCCACCTATGTAGGTATCCTTAAATTATTGTATATCTTATGTCCCCTGGTTCTAATCGTGTTGTATTTGGCATATAATGAAAGTGGTAATCTATTTGTTTATCTACAAGTGGCACAAATATCATTGACTTTTTTCCACCTCTCTTTAACCAGTTATAATCCAGCAGTACCAGTGCCACCGACAGCTTGGCCCGTTCCACCTCGACCTCAGCCTTGGTATCCGCAAGCTCCAACTGCTTCAATTCCTCCTCCTGCTCCATATGCACAACAGCCATTATTTCCTGTTCAGAATGTGAGGCCACCTCTACCAGCAACTGCTTCTCCTGCACTTTCAACTTCTCAGATTACTCCACCTGGATTGCCGCCACCTACACCTGTTCCTGTTTCACAACCTTTGTTTCCTGTTGTTGGAAATAACAATACTGCTACCCAAAGTTCGACACTTTCTGCTCCAACTCTATCTCCCACTGTTCCATCAATAACACCTACGTTGTCTACAAGTGCTCCTGTTGATGCATATTCAGGTGCCAACACAACTTTGACAAATAGTTATCAAACGTTAGGGGTTCCAGGTAATCAAAAGATATCCTTTTGATTAAACAACTTATGAATGGTTTTATGATCTCATTATGTATGCCATCACTCCAAGTTTTGAAAGTATTTTAAGTGACATAATATTATGAACATCCATTGAGGTTTTTATTGTATGATCACATGCTCCCTATATCAGGGGTAATGCCCTTATTGTATATTTTATGCTAATGCTTATAACCTTGACAGTTAGTTGGCCCATTTTTTTAAGTAAAATTTCAACTTTGCCACATATTTCTTAGAGCTATGATTCAGTCATGAATGTTAATTGTCCTTCCCTATGTAATGATGAGACATCCAATGCACTTGGATTCCCTCTTAATTTCTTTACTTAAAAGTGACCACCTTGTATGCTCCTATCATGGAGTAACTATAGCTAATAGCCTTTTTTGTGGTGTAGTATTGTTATTCTTCATGTTTATCTAAAAATAAGTATTGTCACTCTTCCAGTTGGTTCAAATTTGGTTTTGTCCAACGTTATTACATCTCAGGCGTGTTAGTTTATTGCGAAGGATAAGATACCAAATAGGCTCTGAAATGTTACTTGTGAATGTCCTTGGCCGATCTTATATATTTAGTGATTTTCTGACTTTGTTTACTGTAGAAAAGACATCATAGTGTCATTGGGCTGATTTTTTATAAATGTGAAAATTACACTCTTTTTCCCTCTATTTTGAAAATCCACTCCCTTGCCTTAAAAGATTAAAAAACCTACAATTTCACCAATTTTGACTAAAATACCCTTAATGGCATTATTAATTTTTTAGAAAATATATTTTTAAAATTATTTTTTTCATTGTTTATGTTGATTTAAAAATGATAGTTATTTTATTTTAAATTTTTAAAAAAATAATTTTTTATATTGGTCAAATATGTATTTAATTATATAAATAATAAATAAAAGGAAATTTTGGTTAAAATAGATGAAATTATATGTTTTTTTTTAATCTCTCAAGGGAAGGGGTGTAATTTACTTTTTTATATATTATAGTGTTTTTATTTTGGTTCACTTTGTTTACTATGCAGGGACGGCAAGTAACTCGCATTCTTATGCTTCTGGTCCAAATACTGGTGGTCCTTCAATTGGACCTCCACCTGTAATTGCAAACAAAGCTCCTGCGATTCAACCTGCCACCAATGAGGTCTATTTAGTTTGGGATGATGAGGCAATGTCCATGGTGAGTTATCTGCTTGCAAAATCTATTTGCTTACTGTTAATTTATTGTTCTGTAATGTTATGTTGCTTTGTTCGCTACAGGAGGAAAGAAGAATGTCCTTGCCAAAATACCAGGTGCATGATGAAACTAGCCAGGTAAGTCATACTACCTCTTTAATAGATGGAGTTGCTTTCACATCTAACCAAATGGGTAGGCTTTATGCTTCCTGTTTTCAGATTCGGTTGTTTACGCATTGTTTGCTATTGATAGAGGTACATTCTGTATAAATTTTTAATCCTTTTTCTAAAAGAAGTTGGATAGAATGTTTAATTCTTTCCCCATCTTTTGGCTCTAAACCTTAATGAGTAGTGCATTGTGTTTTATTTTTAACTGCCACTTTGGCTGCAAGCTTTGTCTCCCAAATTTTTGGGCATCAAAAGATTCAAGTACGTACTTGTTTTTAATTTCCTTCTGGTAGTTGATTATTGTAATATAATTTGCTGCAAACAACCTACTCCATTATCCTTCACCCTGCATTTGTAAGTAAAAAGAGTATGTATATATGATCTTTGTTAGATATGGTTTTACTATTGTTATTCCTTCTCCCTATGCTTGATTTTCAAGAGTGGGGTTTTGGGTGGAATAAGATCTTACACAACTGATTTTTGCCCATCCGTAGCATCATTACAATTTATTTTATGGAACAAGTGAATTCAGACTTGGCCCAGGTCAGCTTCTTTCGCAGAGTTTGGAATCTCTTGCATAGGACCAGGCTGTAAAATATTTGGTTTTGTTGTTGTGGTTAGCAGTCTGTGACTATGTGACTGATCATTTTTATTATGGTTGTCTTTCAGATGAGCTCCATTGATGCTGCCATAGACAAGAGGATACTTGAAAGCAGGCTAGCTGGTCGAATGGCATTTTAGATCAATCTCCACCATGTGTTGACCAATTTCTCCACTGAACCATGGGGTTAGAATGTTAGCATTCTTCTTTTGTTTTTTTTGTTTTCTCGAGCTTCTGATGTGGTGTGTTCAACATTACATTCTTTGTATTGAGTAGTCTATCAACCAATCTAGTGGTGCTATAGTTAGCAAAAAAAAAAGAGTTAAAAGGAGGCCCTTTTGTCCAGGGTAGGGGCAGGGATTAGTTTAAAAAGGATCTCATAGGAAGTTGCACAACTCTGGATGTCTTTTTATAACCTTTTCTCCCTATCTTGTTCTATTCAATTATAGGAAGGAAAATGATACTTTTTAATACAATTGGCTATATATTCGGTGTAATCAAGTTGATTGAAACTAACATTTCTTCCTTCTCAGTTATTTGTGTCACCTTTTTCTTTATTCTGTTTTATTTTTGAATCTTGCATTTGGCTAAAGATTGTAGTGGGATGAAATTCTGTCATCTGATTTTTCAGAATGAACAATATGCATGCCTGCTTGTGTGTATAAACTGTTTGGTCCTAACTTGAAAATTGGTTTTTGGCACAACCATAAGGGCTTGCTAATATTCATATTGTTCGACTATATTGAAAGCATCTAAAAAAATTCTATGAACATACATAATACGTTGTTCTTTTGGGGGGAAATGGGCTGTACAAAGGGTTATTAAAAAAACATACTCGAGTGCTTTTGCAGAACAAAATGAACCAAAACCCTTCGTAAATCCGTATGAGTTTGTGTACACGTAAGTTAGTTTTGCAAATGCGGAGATGTAAAGATTTGTGTCAAATTTATTAAACTTTTCATAAATTTGATAAATTTTATGAACGTAGATAGTTGAATTAACTAATTTTTATTATTTTGTTAAATGAAACTCAACAGTTTAATTTTTTAATTAATAAATTAGTTTTAAAACAATAATTTTTATTGTCTCAATTTAAAAATAAAAATTTTAATTTTAATGATCAAATTCACAAATAAACTTAAGTTGAAGAGAGTGGAAATTATTAAGAGTGGATTGATATGTAGTGTAATTTCAAATATTTTAGTAACTAATATAGTATGGTATAAAATATCATGATATAATATATTATGATATTTTTAATAATTGTGTTTAATATATTATTTGATGATATTTTATATCACAACAATACAAGACGTAAATATTGAGTTTTATATTAATTAATGTTATTTTTTTTAATTTTTTAATCTATTATAAATTTTTTTAAAAATTATCATTATATTTGTATCACGATTATTTTAAAAAAATTTATAATTCATTTTAAATTATAAAAAATAATAAAATATTTAATTCTTATAATTTTATGATTGTTATAAGGAGATCTTTACAGTTTTAATTTTTTGTTATTTGGTCTTTTGAAACAAAATTTAAGCATTCGGGTAGAGTGAAAAATTGAGAGTATTCAATTATAACATATATTTTCTCTGAATTTACCATTTTATGAAATTGATTAGTTATAAAGTTTTTAGTAGTGTATATAGTGCTAATTTTTTTAGCGGGAATAAAAAATTAAAAATTAAAAGATAGATATTATTAATTTATGGTTTGAAATAAACAAAAAATAACATGAGTAAAAGTGAAAGTCAAAATAAAATTACCTTACCCAACCTTTTGATTCAAGATTATAGAATATTTTGGTTGTGATTAGACAAAGACCCTTTTTGTTGTAATATGACAACAAAATGTTATCTTAGTCACTTTATTATTACGTAACAATATTTTAAATGTTGTCATTCAATTTTGATACCAAACGTCCCCCAAATTAGTTAATCAACTTTTCTTAGAAAGTTGAGTAAATTACATTTCTTCGAGATATTAAAATTATATTTTTTAATTTTAAAAATTTATATTTTTTTAGTGATAATTTTTTTAATTTTATTTATGTTGACTAAAGTGTACTTATATTTATTATTTATATAATTAAATATATATTTGATCAATATAAAATATTATAAATTTAAAGTAAATTAATTTAATTTTTTTTAATTTAATAATATTATCATTTTGATATCTTTAGGGTGATTGCAATTTAGTATAGAAATTTTGCATCATAGTAATAACAAAATTTCTTCTTGAACTTTTTCTTTTATTCTCTTCAATCTTAATGTACTTTAAAATTATATTCAACTTTTACATACGGTATGATTTAATTAAAAAATGGAAGAAAATAAAGGAAACATAACTTTTATTTTTATATTTTTATTTTTATTTAAATAAGTATTCTTTTTCTTTCTCATAATTTATATATGTACGTGTAAAATTATATTAGTAATTAAGTATGCTAATGATTAAACTTAAATTTCAAATAAATATATCTAATTATAAGTTTATTATTACTTTATTTATCATATGTCATGCTCTATCTTTTTTAAAAAAAAATAATAAGTACAACAAATCTATATTATAATAATTTTAGAATATTTTGATTCTTAGTCTAAAAAATAAAATATTTTATAATATAAAATATAAAATAAAATATGTGATATAAAAAGATGAGAGAAAAGAGAGAAAATAAAAATAATACTAAATTACAACAAAAGAATTAAGGTTGAATAAATTTTTATTATTTAATTCATCATTTTTTAATAATTAAAAAAATATATTTTTATACATATAAAGTCTCTAATAATAATTATAAAAGTAAAATTACACTTTATTTCCTTAAAAAAAATAAAAGGATAATTTATTCTAATAATAAAAAAATAAATTAACTTGTGCCCTTCAAGGAGAAAAAAAAAAAGAAAGAGAAAATCTCTAATCTCAGAGTTCAGACAACATAGAAAGCAGATTGTAAATTTTTTTTTAAAAAAAAAAGGGTCATCGGTAGCAACGCCAATTACCAACCCTTAACCCCTAAAACCCAAAGGCTTCGTTCGGCAGCACATAGGATGCAGTAAGACCCATATCGCTCCAATTCCATGTATTCTCCGTAGTGGCCACCATGAATGCTTTGAGAAGACTTAGAATACTTAGGACCCTCTCTTCCACTCCACACACCAATCTAAGCCCCTTGAAACCATCCATTCTGCGCAGGTTTTACTCTGCTGAACCAGAGCACGAGGACGTCGCGCGCCCCACACCCTACCCAGAATCTGAAAATGATTCTGATTCAGTTTTCGATAGTTCCCATTACGCAATACCAAATATTTCAGACACCCATCAGCAGCATCAGCCCACATGGGACCATAAATACAGGGCAAGAGCTGATGAGTCGATCTTTGGAAAGCAAATCCCTAAAGGGAAATTGAGACTTACGGAAGAGGAGGAGGAGGAGAACAGGCGGAGAGTTCTGGCCAAGGCTTTGCTTGAGGCTGCACTGGAGAAAGGGGATAGTGAGGATGAGGTTGATGGTGTTAAGGAGGAGGACCAGAGATCTTTGGCGGTTGGAATAATTGGTGCTCCCAATGCTGGCAAGTCTGCACTCACTAATTATATGGTTCGTTTTCTTTCTTTATATCATATTTTCTGTTCTAGTTTCAATAATTTTTCTTCTGTAAAATTTCACTTCCGAAGATAACTATTGATGTTGTTGTGTAAAAAACTCAATTCTGGACGGTGGAGGAGCTAAATGCTGGTTAGAAACTTTTTCTACTTTTGTTTTTATTTTCCCTGGATAAGTTCTCTGGTTTTGGTCTTGATTTATATGAGAAACTTTTGCTCCTAATGTCTTGACATATTTACAGGAGATGAGTATCTATATCCGACTAGTGATATTATGTCATCTCTTCAAGTTCATTTTTTTAATGGTACAGAGAAGGTGAAATGATGATTAAGCCTGTTGTTCAGGATTAATTAATTTATTTTACATATCTTCTTAGTACAGTTGTTTAATATTTTCAAAACACATTGATGACACTATCTGTGACTTAAATTGTTTCTTCTGTGTACTATTATGCGATGCATGGATTTTTTTTTTTTTTAATTAGAGGAAAAGCTTAAGTTAGTAATATTTTTATTTTTTGTGATGGGATTTGATCATTCCTCTTTAGAAAGATGATACATGACTAACTTTGTAACAAAGCTGCTGTTTATTTTTTGTTTATTTTTTTGTTTTTCCATGCACACAAGTTAGCTTTTACACTTCATTGTGATATATAATCTATTTGCCAAATTTGAAGTATTATTTTATATAGAAGCCGTTGATATATGTCAGGATTTATTCAGAATTGCTTTCAGCTTCTGTTGTGAGCTACTTTATCCGCTGATTTTTTTCTTGGTGAAGTATCAAATGATTTTTTTTAACTAAGCTATATGTTTCTTTTGTGATAGGCTGGGACAAAGGTAGCAGCTGTTTCACGGAAGACAAACACCACAACTCATGAAGTGTTAGGAGTGATGACAAAAGGAGACACCCAAATTGTGAGTAACATCTCTCATCACATAACTTCTATCTGAGTAAAAGGGAATGTTGAGCGACGTTTCAATTAAGACTAAATTGCATTAAAGGCATGCACTATTATGCTTTAGAACATAAGAACTTGTAATGAATTTTTTTTCTTTTTTCATTCTGATGATGAGTAATTCCTAAATGCTTGATGAAATTGGGATATACTTCCCTTCAGGAAATGGAAATCAATCCTCATATGATTACTTGGCCTGTCCTATGATAATTATAATTATGGAGGTATGTCTGATCAGCTATGATTATGCCTTATGTAAATTTTACAGGTATTTAAAAAATGGGATTATTTTGTTTATGCATGGAGCTGGGAAGAATTAGGCTTAGTTTTATGCAAATCTAGTACCAATTATTTATGGACCATTCTCACTTGCCATATTGTCAATTGCCAAATATTATTATAATATTTGCTAGATTCCAGTAAATAAATCAATAAGAATTTTTTTTAAAAAAATTATTATGTTCTAAACTAGCTTGAAAGCTTTAGTTATATCCCTTGCATGGATGATTTAGATTTTGACCTAAATGAGTTTACATTTTAAAGTGCATGCTAGCAAAAGAGCTTATAATACAATTGTAGCTTTGACGATGAGTTAATATTAGAAAAAATGATTAAGAGTTTATTCATTATTATAGATGCATCCACTTCTGCTATTTTGTAAAATCATATACATTATGGATAAAAAGGTTAGTAAAACTTGAATGCCAGCATTTATTTAGAAGCCATTAATTGTCTTTCTCCTTCACAAGTGACAACTTTCCTGTCCTTTATGTTGCATTAAAAATGATACTCGTAGTTTTTGAATTTTCTGGCCTTTTCATTTGATTCTTGTTGTGATATTATCCAGCATGCAAGAGGTTAAAATATTTATCTACGATACTACTATTTTGTTGTGTTGTATATTGGTAAATTTTAAATATGGTATGTAGCATTTACTTGTATTTTACACTGAAATTGAGCTGTGCATACTTACGCCACTATCTAAATCTCTGTGCAGTGTTTTTTTGATACACCAGGGCTCATGTTGAATTGCAAAGGATATCCTTATAGGGATGTCAAGAGTCGTGTTGAAAGTGCTTGGAGTTCAGTCAATCTCTATGAAGTGCTCATAGTTATTTTTGATGTCCATAGACATCTTACCAGGTTAGTGTTTTATTATTTGAAGCAGGTACTGAGGAGTAATCTTATTCTTCAATTCAATGTTAGTCACTTAGTTTTCTCTGTTAAAACTTCAAAAAAATCTATTATTCTTTTATTTATCTGAGCAAATAGGGCTGGCTAGAAATGAACATGATAATCAAGAAGTCTCATGGATTCTAAATTGCTAAGTATAGTCAGTACTGTGATAAATTGGCATGCTGGTGGGTCATGGTTACATCGCTTGTGTGTCAACTCCTTACCAAACTTATGTATCATCTGGACCCTGGAAGACTTACGTA
Source organism: Senna siamea (assembly GCA_031216115.1). Taxonomy (NCBI): domain Eukaryota; kingdom Viridiplantae; phylum Streptophyta; class Magnoliopsida; order Fabales; family Fabaceae; genus Senna; species Senna siamea. Next base: position 568,335 of record CM062358.1, read on the forward strand.
GATAATTTCTTTGGTAAATTAAATTTGATGCAAATACATTCTGATGTCATTATATTCATGTTGCACAGTTCATAACAAACCATGCTGCACTATTTCATTTTAATTGCTATTTTGTTCTGGACGAGAAAAAAGATTACTAAGTTGTTTTATTCATTTTCCTCTCAGTCACTCATCTCTTTTTAACATTCTATCAATATAGACCTGATGCAAGAGTCATACAATTAATTAGACGGATGGGATCTCGAGTCCAACCAAATCAGAAGCGTGTTTTATGTATGAACAAGATTGATTTAGTAAAGAAAAAGAAAGACTTGATGAAGGTTTCTGAAGAATTCAAACATCTTCCTGGATATGAAAGGTATACTTTTCTTCTAAAGAGACTGAACAAAAAGCCAATTTGCACCATGTATTGCTACCTTTTTATGGATCAACTATAGTGCCTAAGCTAGCTGTTAATTGCCTGTTATTTATTGTGTAGGTGTTTCATGATATCAGGACTGAAGGGGTCTGGGGTAAAAGATCTGACTCAGTACCTGATGGAGCAGGCATGTATCTTTTTTAATTATGCTGTCTATTAGACCTATCCAAATAATTTTGTTGTTCCTTTGATAAGGCACCTTTAACTATAAATAAATAAAAAAGATAGAAATCGTTTGATCCATGTAGCCAACCCCACTTAGTAAGGAAAGACTTTGTTGTTGTTATTGTTCAATGAGGCACCTGAAATGTCTTATTTGATTCCATAAAATGGTGGCCCTAAATGATGAATGTGAGTCTTAGATACCTATTGTTTTTGTCAAGGACTAGAGTTTGAGTCTCTTTTACAAGAATTGATTTGTAAATGATTTCTGGCCTCTGTATCTTTTATAATAGTGTATATAAACAGTTGTCTATTTGTACTTGGGGTGGAAACAGAATGAGCATTCTCTCTCATTCACTGTTGCACTTTGATAATGCACAAGTAAAGATAGTGTGCCATCTGACGCTCATTTTTCATTTCATACCCAATACCGTATTTGTGTATATATGCAAGTATGTATGTGTTTTAGAAAACTTTTTTCTAGAAACATTTTGTTAATTTTTTGGGGTGATGGAAACATTTTATATCAAATGACAGAGAGAACAACCAGAATATTTTTGTCAGATGAAAAGAACAACCAAAATATAAGTAGTACTTAAGTTGGCATATCAATGTGCTGTAGATTTGCTTTGTCAACAAGTTTTAAATAAGAAAAAAGAGATCTTTCTGGCAATCTAGTAGCTTTAGGTCCCGTCTCTCTCCAGGTACATAATTTGAGTGATTGGTGGAAAATATGTATTTTTTAAAACAAAATTATAAAGCTCCTGTATTTATGCATCTGTTTCCCTATAAAACTGGTCAACTACATATTTTTTCTTATATTCATCCTGAACTGATATGTTTGACTTTCCAAGACCTAACTTGGATTTTTTAATTGCTTGTAATGCTTAGGCAGTTCAACGACCTTGGGAAGCAGAGTCATTCACCATGAGTGAAGAAGTTATGAAGATGATAGCCATGGAAGTTGTGCGTGAAAGGTTATTGGACCATGTACATCAGGTAGAAGTTTAATTCAGCTTCTAATTTTATAACTAGAGCCAGCCAGCAGTATATTGTAGGATCAGATGATTAATGTTATAATTTTGATGATTGGTGACAACTCTCTCAATTCAGGAAATTCCATATGAAATTGAGCAACGTTTGATTGACTGGAAAGAATTACGAGATGGTTCTCTGAGAGTTGAGCAACATTTTGTCACTAGCAAATTAAGCCAACGCAAGATTCTTGTGGGGAAAAATGGCTCCAAAATTGGGTAACTACTATTTTATGTCTTTATTTTTTTTGGCTTTTTGCCTAGCTTTACAGATTTAGCAAATGGTTTGTTTTCAATGTCATGAGCTTGGAGGCTCATGTGTTCAGCATAAACATTTGAATTCTTGTTATCTCAATTATTGTATATATATACAGACTTATTATCGATTAAACAAGCTTTACAGTTTATTTTTGTATAAACTTTTGTGGTATCAAAGCATGATACTCCAATGACTTCATAATCTGTCTTGGCCATTTCTCGTTTCTAAGTTGCCCCCTCAGCTGTTACATCCAATTTCCAGTTTATATTGAAAGGGTTATGATAAGGTGATGCTCAATCTGTTCTAACAATAATTTTGTCTTCTTTTAAGCTTGAAAAATACAATTGAGCCTATATTTTAGTCCGCTCAAACTTTTGAGAGTTGAGATATTTAGATGCCCTTTCCCTTCATGAAACCTATATTTTGTAGTTTTTTATTTTTTTCATGGGGCCTTTATAGACAAGTTCCTTCTCTGAGTTAACCTTCCTTATCCATTCATCCCTCATCCTTGCTTCGGCTTGAGAAAGATTCTTAAGAAAACCTAGTTCTGTCTACTATTTTTTTTAAGCCGATTTTACTTGAGAATTTCTATTGGATTGGTTTCTTTTTCCTGCTTCCAGCATTTGAACATTTATTTTCAAATCATTATGTCGGAAATTGCAAAATTTTGGATTTATTTGTTTCTTTGGTACAGGAGAATAGGAATCGAGGCTAATGAAGAGCTAAGGTCCATTTTTAAGAAGGAAGTGCATCTAATTCTCCGGGTTAGGCTTAAACAATGAGCAAGGCAAAATGAATATGATGTTTTAGAGTGAACCTTCCCTGCCACACCATGTTGAAGTATACAGAATGTCAAGGCAGTCCTATTCTGACCTTGGAAATCCATTAAGTTTATGAAGTCATGCTTGATGTTACAATGATGATAGAGAAAATCATGGCAATGGAGTGCAAGTACATGGTAAGAAATGGGCGATGGTGATCATGCAAGCAAAATTTCCAACTTTTTTCCATTTGGTTACCTCCGTATTAAAAGGAGTTAGATTCATTCATTATAATGGCAAGTGTATGAATGTTACAACGAGTCTTCTGTTTCATGTATTTTTTTTCGAAAATAATTTACATGTTTTATGTATAGCAATTTTGATGGTGAATTCTTTCTTACATTTTGCTCGTTTTTCCCCGTACATGTCTTATGGAAGCCAATGGTGTAGAACACATATCTCTGGATTTATATCCTAGATAACAGAATGAAACTCTATTCCTTTTTTGTTAAATCCTTAAATTCTTAGACCTAAACTTAATTACAAAATGATTTCAAAAGGAACAATGTTTTATCAAGTTTATATAACATCATAAAAAATTTAAATAACTCAATTAATCATTAATATCATCCAAACATGTATGTATTATGGATTATTTTTTTTAATAGTCAAACTCTTAAAATACCCGAGTTTAGACTAAAATTTTTCTAATTTGTTACTTCCTTAGTCTAGAGCTTACAAGTTATTATGCAAATGGAAAATGGGAATTCACTGGAGATCTATTTGATTATATTTATCAATAGTTTTGAATAAATGTTCATTGGTATATTGAAATTTATTGGCCATATGATCAATAAATTGAACTTTTTCATTACTAATTTCCCTCACAAGCATCAATGCCATCTTTTTGTCCTGGTAAAATGAATGTTTCCCTTTTCATTTATTTATTATCATTGTTCATTCAAACATCAAATATCATATTGGCTGCATAACACAGTAAATTGCAATAAGACCATATTTCACGGAGAATCTTGTTGGGAAACTTATAGTTAAAGACTTGAAACAAGGCTAATAAGGGAAAAGTTGTTAACTTCTATCCCTCTTACATGACTATGACTATATAAAGTATATTGATTTTGACTTCTCTTTGGATTCAAATTGGAAGACCAGAGATGAAATTATAAGGTGCGTAAAAAAAAATGTAATATTCACAATATTGATTTTTAATGCATTATTTGAAATCAATGAATTTTACTTATATTATAACTATTCTATAAAGTATAACAAAACTATTTTTTTATCATGATTGTTTTAGTCTAAAATTATTATTATCTTAACATAATTAACAATCCTATGAATCTATTTAATGAAGTTCTACAATTTCTATTAAAAAGGAAAAATCCAATTGCCAATATAGAATATCGTTTGGAGTTAAGAGTTTATAGGACAATTGGGCCTTTGGGCCAACCCAATCTCTTTGGTCTGCTTTGATGACCGATCACATTACTAACTGCAAAGAATTTCTGTAAAAAAAAAAAAAAAGAAAGACTAACTGCAAAAATAATAGTAATAAAAAAATGGCAAATATAATAGAGCTAAAGAACAAAATTTTCAACCTAATAATCTAATATAGTTTGTTCAGTTTTAAAATTTTATCACACATAAGCCTTGTGGAGTTTGCCAACTCTCAATTTCAAATACAAAAATATAGCTTAATTTATTTTTTATTCTTTTAATAAAAAAATGTTTATATATATAGAAAAATCAAGTACAAAATTTATAATTTTGATAAAAATAAAACAAAAATTGTTGAAAACAATAAATTAAGAAATAAAATAGTAAACAAACATTCTTTGTGAAAAGTGGGGCAATTGTGAGGGCGTGCTGGTCACTCTTGTCATCCACAGAACATGACAAGCAATTTCGCATTTGTCTCAAAGCTATGTAATTGAAGATAGGACCCATCCCTTTTTAGATCCTCAAAGTCATTGATGGTTTCATACAATCTTGACTAGCCATACCATTTTGCTAGTGCTTCTTTTTTTTTCTTCTTTTCTTTTCTTTTTTATTTTTTCATGGGAAAGATTTGACCCAAAAATTGACAATTAAAAACTATAAAATATTTCCAAGTGCTAGCTACAATAATGATATCCATAGTAATAATAATAAAGTTGAGAAAAAGGTTAAAAGGGTCCCCCTTTTACCTTTCCAATATGTGTGTGTAGCAATAATATGTACTATTGTACAAACAGTTTCTAGGGTCATTGATTGTGTTCAATAGGCAGAATTTTGCCTATATAATAACGTTTATGTAAAGTTTATATGGTTTGTGATTTTTATTATATACAAATTTTTTTATCTAATATATATGGAGAAAAACTCAATTATATGGCCAATTTGAAATATTTGTGGATTTCGTCCCCAATATAATAATTTTTTCCTGTCAATTATATGGCCAAATTTTCAAAAGTTTAAAGATGAAATTGACAAAACTTCTAAACTTTGAGAATCAAGATGATACTTTTGTCCTTTTTTATATATGTTCTTTCACAATCTTAAAATCTTTCATCTATTGCACACTCGGCTTTTGGTCTTCTTCTCCAAATGGGTGGAAAGCTTCATGGATCGAATCTTCCCATTCAAAAACATCTCATTCATTGAGCTCATGGAATGTGAACAACCCAATCCATTTGACGTAAACCCAGAATTAGAATTCAAACTCATAAGTAGTTAGAGGCACGAAGGCGTTGCTATTGTCGAAGGAGGAAGGCTGTGTAATTAATGAGAAAAATAAGTGTTATCAAAGTATTCGTGGGGAGTGAGAGATTCAGATTCGCCATTGTTAAGGTTGGAGGGTTCTGATTCTAAGTTAATTAATTAGGATCTGGGCTTGCATGCATTTTTCCTATTGTTGTTTACTGAGACTTTGAAGCTCCGTTGTTGTTCTGAGGAAGAACCTCGCAACTCACAAGCAAAGATCAATGCATTCCAACTGCCAAGTGAAGATTCAAGTTTAAGAAAAGAGATTAAAAAACAAAAGTAAAGTTTGGGATTTCTATCAACTTAGTCCTTAAATTTTTGAATGAGTTAGTAGTCCAATTGTCATGTTAACAATGGAGATTTAGAACGATTAACCAAATATGCAGACTCATTAATATATTAGACAATATTAAAGTTTGGAACAAAATAGATTATAATTTAAAAATTTAGAGACTCAATTGACAATATAAATAAATTTAAGGATAAAATTAACAAAAATTAAAATATTTTTGTCAATTTTATTTAATTTTATTATTATAACAATGTTTAATAGTAACTACATCAATATGAAGATATATAACTTTTATTATTAGACTAAATTACATGAACATTTAATGTTTGGTGAAATTACACTTGGTACCTTTGAAGTAATGTTATACAAAATTTCTTATAAATTTATTTTGCTAATGAAACTAGTATTTAATAAAAATACTAGTTTCCAATTTTTTATATTTTTGCTATCAATCTCTCTCATAAAAAAAAGTGTGAATCAAAATTAAAATAATCAATTATAAAAAAAATATATTATATAAATTATATACGTATCAATTTTTTATTAGACACCTAATGGTAACAAAAATTTAAAACCTATACTTTAAGTTTATTTTATTTACATAACAAGTATTCGTTTCATAACAATAATATTACTTAAATTTTTTATTGTTATATTAAAAAATTCATGTTAAAACTTAATATAAATTTAACTATATTTATTATTATAATAAAAGTAAAATTATTCTTATTTAAATATAATTTTTTAAATTAAAATAATAGTGAGTATAATTTAACTAAACTTCAAAGAATTTTAATGTAATTTATTATTATTATTATTATTATAAAATAATCAAGGTAATATTTTAAAACATTAAATTCCACTTATCTAAAAATAAAATTAAACCTCTATTTGTAGCAATTATACATTGTATACTAAAAAAAAAATATTAAATAGTATTACTGTAATAATTATTAGGAGTATTTGTCCTCTTTCTTAGAACTTAATTAAGCTTCTCATACATGTTATGCATGCATGCATGATTATTTCTTCTCAATAAATAAAGGACAAGTAAAAATCAAGGTGGGGCTTTGAAAATTTAAAGGACAAATAATTGTTCTCGGTTATTTAGAACAAAAAATAAAGACATTTATTCTCCCAACAGTAACTACATATCATATAAAAATTATGTATAATATATCGACAAATCACTGAAAACTCTGGTTGGTGGATGCATTATCTCTCAAAATATCCTAAAAAATTCAAAGATATGTAACATCATCACAAAGACTTTATTTTTCTTTAATATTAACTTATTACCAAACAACTTTCAATTTTTATGACATAACTCACTCTTTCTGTGATTGAACCATTTCAATTATAAATTTGTCCATATATACCATTAATTTTAGTCCAAAGCACTGAGGTAAGCTGAAAGATTTTTGTTTTTTTTAACTGTTGCAGCACTTTCAAGATACTCTTCTTCAAGCGAGAAAACTTGCACATACTATAAAGAAAATCAAACCTTTAAAATAATGAGGAAAAGTGCAGAAGAAGAATCCTAGGTACCCTCTTCCTTTACACACACACACACTATGCTTGATTAAGATACTAATTAAGATTTTTTTAATTAGTTGATAAAGTATTTAATAATTTAAAATTTATAAAAATTTAATAAAAATAATAATTTTTAATATCTAAAAATTTTATCAACCAATTAAATCAAACTTTAATTTTTAACAAAATTATACACACACACACACAAATCTTTGCTTTTTGTTGGGATAAGAAGATATGTTTCAAGGGCTTGACTCATGAAAAGCAAGAGAGCTCTAGATGGATGGATTCAATTATTTGAATCTTGAGTTTTCTTCTTCTCACAAAGAATATGACCCTATTGGAACTTGGAAGGTCACATTAATTTCCTGATTACAATATATAATCATTATAGGTACGCCTATAATTTTTTAGCAATATTAATTATGCGGTTTCGTTGATGCCATAATTTATATATTTAATAATGTTATTAATGTTCACACATACCCTAATTAATATCCCAATGTTTTTTATGAACTAATTTCTATGTTACATATATACATACTTTTTAACCATAATTATATATATAAATAAATTTATTTAAATTTAAATGATTAATTATTGCATTTTAAGACGTTGTGATGAAAAATTTAATTTAAAATTTTGTATAATTAAGATATATTTATATCTCTTGCACTACTAGAGTCTAGACAATAAAAGAAAGAGAAAATAAGTATTTTTAACAATATTGTTATGATCTCATAGTGCATTTGACCCACATAAAAAATTACAATTATAAATTAATTTAAATGGATTTATTTATTTATTATATGACATTGTTTATATAATTGCTAAGAGTAGAGTGATAAAACATATTATAATCACTTCTTTATTACAAATGGAAACTCAAAACCTTAAAGGTAGGATTTCTTTTTTAAAACAAAAGGTCATGAGTAAATATCGGTCTCCTTATCAACAAAATTATCTCAATCTAATTGACATCATAATTTACAACTCTCTATACTAAAATAAAATAAAAATCCTTAAATTGACGGTAACTCTATCATTTTCAAGCATTTTGTTAATTTTTAATTTACCAAAGTGGATGTGGTGATAAAGTTCATTTTCAATACTTATGTATAGTACTAAATACTTAATAAAAATAAGATAATTTAATTTTAAATTATAATTTAATTTTAAATTTTAAATTTTATGTGAGAATAATTTATTTGTCAAACTCCATAACTATTGTATTGTGGGGTGTGTGTGTGTGTGTATGACTGTATTTAATTTGAAAGCATTAAACGCAGCTAACAAAATCTACTAATTAATGATATCATTATGGAATAGATGAGTATAGCATAGAACCAGATTCAATATATAAATATAGTGGAGTATATATGAATAAAAAATATGCCCTTGCTTATAATAAAAGATATACTTATAAAACTAATTGGAATATTATTACAAGACTGAAGATTGATTTCATTGAAGATCTGATTAAGACTCACGAATTCATTGAAACTTCTCCATCAAGACCTAAAATAATTTGATTTTTTTAATTTATTATGTATTCTTCACCTAACATCATGTGATTTTTTTTATATGTATCTTTTTATTAGAGATAATTTTATTCAAAAAATTTTGTTCTCTCAATGAAAATCCATTGGTATTTAATTATAATTAGATCAAGGATCTCTTTTTTATGATTATTTATTTCAATTCATTTATTCTTAATTTATTATTTTACATTAACGGAGGTTTAAATTGAAGGGCGTAATCAAGATAGCATATATATATAAATAAAAGTATTGATATTTATCTCATCTTTAAATTAAGATTGAAACTATAACCATATGGGTTATGATATGTAATCCTATATTTTTATTTATTATTTATAATTTTTTTGATCATATAATGAGAAAACTTTATTCTAATATTATGAAATAGAAGTTGTATGTATAGTCATACCCACTTGAATTATGATACTGTGAAGGCCATAATTGATTTCCGCATAGAATATTCTGCATCCTATGACATTTCTCTTTTTAGGTGATGTTATCAATCTATAAGGTCACTTGAAGATCACAGAGTGGAGATCTCAATAAAATAAGATTTTCATAAGTATGTATGTTATGTGAGGACAACTTTTTGATTCAAAAAAGAAGATATATGATATTACACGTACAATTAAAATGTTTGAAGTTTGAACCTAAACAATTGATCACAAATATGTAAATGAATTATATATTATAGGCAAAAAGAATACTTTTCACTCGTAATTTTACTCAAATTTTAATTTTAATTTTTAATTTTGATTAATAAGTTGCTTATAGTAGTAATAATATGACATAAAAATATAAAAAATTAATCTAAATTTAATATTTTTTGTTAATTAAATTAACAGTCTTATGTATTAAAAAAATTTGATTAATTTTTTAAAATTAAATAATTAAAGTGAAACTAATTAAAATTTAAGTCAAAATTAAGAAATTTTACTTTATTTATTATTTATAAAAAATTATTTAATAATACTTTGCATTTTTTAATAAAAGTTTATATACTGAATTATTTATTATTATTTAATAGATATATTATATTTAATTATATAACTTTTAATTTTGTGCCTTTTGTTTTCATATATAATATATATATTGTATAAAAATATCAGAGAATAGAAAATTATAAAAAAAAAATTATAAGAGAATTTTAAGCTATTTATTCGCCCACTTATATCTTATACTGAAAATTAATTTTTTAAAAAAATTAGCATATATTTTTTAGTGCATATCAAGTTTACAAGTATTGTTTGATTATTTTTCTCTAAAATTAAGTAGTTCCAAAAATATATAATTTATTTATTCCTTAAATTAATGTTTGGGACCTTTAATATATTGAATAGTACTGTAATAATTTTATCTCACTGGTTTATTGACCAACTTGAGTTCAATAACTGTGATTTTTGAAAGCATTTCTTTTTTTTGGTGAATTGTTTATATTCTCGATCGACGTCTATATATATATATATATATATATATATATATATATATATATATAGTTTATCTTGGATTAGATAATCAATAAATTGGTTAAAATGTATGCAAATTAATCAAATACGTACTGTTTTACTACAATTTTAAAAAAAGAAGATACTATATTTGAAAGAGATGGTTTTAAAAGTAAGTGTTCTAGTTTTCCTTTTGGATTTTGTTAGCTCCCAAAAGGTGAGATAATATATAAAACGTGGGTAAGTAATTATTAATATATAGTTAAAAAGGAAAACTTTAAATCATTACTTTTCAAATCATATATGCTTTCAAGTTATTTGAACTTTATAAAAAGAAAATAAACTAATAATTTTATTATAACAAAAGTACTCTGTACTATATATATATATATATATGGAAAAATTTTTTAGGGTTAGGTAAAATTTCTCATGGTTGAAAAATGGTAAGATACTAAATTCTTTTAAGACCTAGACTCAACATGGTAGAACAATCAATTTTTTATTTTAAGATTTTTTAAATCCTTAATCTTTAGATGAGGACTTATTTATCAAAAAGAAATTAAAATGATCAATTTTTATCTTTAAATCATAACTCATCTACATATAAATTTATAAAAAAAAAAAACTTAAAACTTCTATCAATATTATATAATCTCTAAATATACAATCAATGTAAAGTCTTAACTAATTTACCTTTATAAAATCATCAAATATAAAAATTTATATAAATATTAAAACTAAATAATTTTATTGAGAGAATTAATGTAAATACTATAATATATATTAATATAATAAATTATATATATATTATAAAATTAACTATTTAAATAAATTATATAAACTGACTCCAAGTCTAAGGTGAATACTCTTCTGGATCTCAAACTTAAACTTCAACTTGTAAAAAATTTTAAAACAAATTTTATATTCAAACATATTTAATAACTATAAATTATAAATATTTTAATCACTTCTATTGTATATCGTGCTTTATATTGTAACCCTGCTAATAAAATATCCTTAATTTTTTTAGTTGATGGTTTAGTAAATATATGTGTATATTACTACTTTCAAGATTATATTGTTTAAAATTTTTATTTAAATTTTATAAAATTTTACTTATTTGAAATTTATGTTACTCACTATATCCTCGTAGGGAATAAAAATAAAACTAGTCTCATAACGGTATTCCTCAGGCTCTATAATATCTGGTATGCCAAGAATGAATTGGTTAAGGAACACGTTTCCATTGAGCCATGACATATCCTACATACCCTTCGCCACCAATACCAGGAATTACCATCATTACAAGAAGCTGATAAATTTGCAGTCTAAGCACTGATCGTGTAATGAGGTTGCTCTCTAGGTCACAACTCCCTCAGCATATGTCTTCACTCATACTGGCTAAGACAAAACGGTCATAATACTATTGTCTTAATTCTGAGCCGCGACTCCAACTGTGCTACATGACTCGGTTCACATCACAAAGCTTACGGGACCACAATAGAGGGCATTACCTTCTTATATGAAAATTTTAAATTTATATATTGTGTGATTTTACTTAATAATTAATTAATTAATTTTTTTATTTTATGTTAAAAGACTATATAATATTACCAACAAAAAATTAATTAATTATTAAATAAAATAAAAACAATGTATTGAATGTCTTTTCTTAGTCCTTGGTCCATAGTGCTAATCAGTCCTCTTGTAGGGCTATGCAGCCCCTGCAGCAGAGAGTACACCCACCTACCCCATGTGATAGGCGAAGACTCGAGCATCCTGCATTCTCACGAGACAGTTGAAAATTTTTTATTAATTAATTTTATATATCTATATTATAAAAATTGTATGATCTTCACAATTCTTAAATAGATTTTATTTATAAAAAATACTAATATACTAAATTATAGATAAACAAGCAATTAACCTTTTTTTTTTTACTAAAAAAGGTATAATCCGTTAGTATTTTTTTATAATTGACTTATTTATAATTATCCCTCCCCCTATAAATTGCTAAATTACATGACACTTTTATTTCTTTTGAAAAAAATTACTTTCTGCTCTTGAAATGAAAGATATACTACTTTGATGTTCTTCGCAACAAAAAATAAATTACAGTTCTATTTATTTTAATCAAAATATCGCCATATTTATTATTTATATAATATAATAAATATTAAATTTATGATTTTCATACAAATTTAATAAAATTTATATTTTTAACACAAAGTATATTACCTTAAAAGATATTTCGGTATTTAAAATTCAAGAAAAATCTTTAAAATATAAGAAACGGCCATATAATTAAAATTATCAAGAATAATTTAATATTTTTTCATATAAATTAAGTTTATATATCCTTAAAAAAATTAACATGTATTTATTAATAATAAATTTAATTTCATAGTATAAATATAAGAAAATAAGCTGTGAGATGTGTATTAAAGAATAAGAGGTATAGGGAAAACTAGCGGGACATGATGATGATGATGATTCATTGAAGAGAGAAACAGAGTTTTGGTGTGGAAAGTGATTGGAAGAAACGCCCTTTTTTTTTTTTAACTAATACCCTCACATGGCCGACACACCCCACAGAATACACACTTTGAGTGGCAGAAAAACATATATATATATATATATATATATATGTGTGTGTGTGTGGTTTACATGTATAAAAATATATATTATTTTTTATTATTCTATTTTTATTTTTTATTACTTTTATCTGTTTTTCTTATTTTATATATTTTATTTAATATTTTTTATAATATAACATATAATTTGTAAGACTAATAATAATTTAGACTTATTATAATTTATATATATATATATTATAAGCTTAATATGTACAAAAGTGTATGTGAATTATTTTGTAATTTATGAAATATAATATAAAAAATAATTATTATATTTTAAAATAATAAGTTATTTTATTTTTTTTTAACTTCTAATTTCTCATTACTCTTATTTTTTTGTCAATATCTTTACATTATATATTTTATATTATATTATATAATTTTAGACACTAATAATTAAAATATCAGTTATTATAATATAGATATATTATAAATTTTACATGACAAAAATATGTTATTTTTTAATATTTTTAAAATATAATATAAACTAATAAATTAATTAATTAAAATATTTAAATTTATATTTTTAAAAATTTAAAATTATTATAACATAAATATATATAAGAACATGAAGATGAGGAAGATGGATTAGCCCAAATAGGCCAATTTTGCTAGAGGACAAATCTAAGGCTTCATTTGAATGAGTCCTAGTTTGCCTTTGGTGATGTTAAAATATAGATCACTGTAAATTTAAGATAGAGAGAGAGAGAGAGAGAGAGAGAGAGAGAGAGCGATATGGTCCCCATGCAATCTTCTCCATATTCCATCACAAGATATTCCTTTTTTAAAGGGTACCCAACACCATTTACTAAGTCAAATCTTATTACAAGCATATATCTAAATGTAATATTGGGGAGAGTTCATACTTTAGGAAGTTCGATTTTTATTATTTTTATTTTAAAATTTAAATTTATGAGATTTATTATTAAATATATAAATTTTAAAATAATTTAATAATATCAAAATTTAATATCTCAAAAATTGAACTCTGTGTAATCAAAATCCTAGTTTTAGCCTATGAATCCCCCACCCAACAACCCCATCTAGAAGGGCCACTCTCACTCTTTTATTCAACTCTGTATTGAAACCACTTTTTTTTTGGGGGGGGAGGCAATAATTATTTTTTCTCTTTTTTTGTTTGATTAAAATTTCATTAATATAAAAGGATCAATGCTTAATAAGAACACCGTAATAAAATGCAAGATAAAAGATATAAAAATACTCTTTAATAGCTAGTAGTATTAAATAGTTTTTTAATAAATTTTTATATGATTATATTCAAGATTAAATTGTAAAAAATAAATAAATTGGATAAACTGTCGAAATAAACCATATTAACAACTAACTATATATACATGGTTTATTTTAGTTTGGTTTTGTACTATAAATAATTAGTTTATTCTTAAGTCAAACGAATCATTTTAACTTTAGTCAAACTAATATCACTTATTCAATTTAAAAATTGGATAGAAAGAGAGACATGAGCTCTTAAAAGTTTCCCACAAAATAAAAAAAAAATTGTAAATTGTCTAATTCAATCCGACACATAAGAGTAGTTTTCAAGACATTAACTCACCTATTAATTATTTGCATAAATTCTTACACCCACAAACAATACAATTTTTTGTAAATATTTTCATCTGAATTTACCAATAAGTCTTGAAGCCACCAAACTATTTGTAAATTTGTTTTGAAATTAATAATTCAGTAATTTAACTACAAATAATTAATGCACGATAAACTAGTAATTTGGTACAATTTTAAACAAATTAGTGAATTTACTTTTACTCTTACTTTAAAAAGAAAAAAATTAATGCACTCATGATTCATGAACACTTCTAACCACTTAGCCAAAGAAATTAGAAAAAGACGATACCCAGTACATGAACAAGTCAGTCTTTTCAATCAATCAAACATTGATTCTTTTTCTTTTTTTAAATATTCCAAAAATAAATAGAAGAAGAAAATTTAGGGGTTACAATGTTGCCACTTCGATTTGTCCCTTTTAAATCATAATTCATGAAATTAGATATCATTGATATGTAAATCTCAAACTTTGGTGGTAACATATTTTCCATCACATTTGATTCCATCCAATGAATTCAAGCATTTTCTTTTCTCAATGTCGGTATAAGGACCACTTTTCATTATCGTTATCTTTACTATGTCTGCTTCACTTAATTGGCAAGTTAATTGTTTTAATTATAATTTATTTTATAAAATTAAATATATTTTGTCTCATGGTTAATTATGATTTAAATATCTTGACGTTAGAAATTTAAAATCTTAATTAAATATTTTATTACTATTTCATTGCAAGAAAAATTTTTTAACTATCATATAAATATTTTCTATATATGCAATGGTCATAATTTAATTTTGGCTAAAATATAAACATTCATTTAAGTTTGTGTAAAAAACTTATCTATTGATTTTTTAATTGCTCTTAATTATAATTTAATAGGTCATGTGCACATAATTTTTTTTAATTACTCTTAATGATAAAAATTGACTTAAGATTCTTGAAGTTTTACAATTTGTGCAAAAAAATTATCTATTGATTTTTTATATCTAAGCCTTAACATGAAAGAGTTAAATATCAGCAAAATTAAATAATACAAAAAATATAGAATATTCCCTGAATTTTAAGCCTTTTGCAAAAAAAAAAAAAATTACTTTGAACATGAAAATTA
Source organism: Senna siamea (assembly GCA_031216115.1). Lineage (NCBI taxonomy): Eukaryota > Viridiplantae > Streptophyta > Magnoliopsida > Fabales > Fabaceae > Senna > Senna siamea. The sequence goes on from CM062358.1 coordinate 583,872, forward strand.
GTACAAAAAATTCTCCTAAGCTTTAAGCTTAGTGTAAATTTTTTTTAAATAATCTGATATTTTTATTATCTATTAAGGTTTTGAATAAAAAAAAATTAATGAAAAGAGTTGTTTGTACAAATTATAAAATTTAAAAATATTTTAGGTTAACTTTTAAAGTTGATACATTTTAGTCATTAATTTTTAAAATATTAAATGCATATCTTATATGATCAATATTTATACGTAAATTATATAATATTCATCTTCATGTTAAACTCAATAGAAATTGTTATTAAGTCGTTACTTTATTAGAGTATTTTTTATTAACTTTGAGACACTTCCAGTGTTAAATTATTTTATATATTGTAGACTAAAATATTTATAAATAAAGTTCTGTATAATTAAGAAGTTGAAATATCCGATTATAATACATTATTTATAGAATTTAATTACATTCAAATTTTCATGCGAAAAAAAAAGAAGATAATTAAACTTTGCAAAACTAGTTATATTTACATGGCCAAATAATCGGTTTTCAACGATTCAATTGGTACGAGACAAAAAAAATAAAAGACAACAAATAAATAAGTCAAAATGGCACAAAACTCAGAAGAAGAAGATCAAATGCCACAAATAACACGCATTTAACTGAAATCCAGAAAATTTAACACTACTTAATTATGCTGAAAAAATAATAATTAAAACCCAAACAAAAAATCATAAAAAATTTCAATATAGGACAAATGAAACCCATTCAACATGGGAAACCATCCACCTGAAAGTACATTAAGAAATTAATATATATAATATATAGCATTTGAAGCCCAGGTTGATTAATTTATACAATTATTATTATTATTATTATTATTATTATTATTGTTATTACATGAAAGCTTATCAATGATATAAAAAAAGTAATAGCATTATGAATTAATTAGAATTGAGCTCATGTTAATGTCTCACCATCCATACATGCACTGCTTCATTTCTCTTTTAATTAAGGTGATCCACATAGTTTGAGCCAATGGAAATATGTAACAAAAACAAAGGAATATTAATTAGACCCACATGCATGCAACAGAAGCTTTTAATTCGAAACAAATTAAATGATTACAATTTTCTATAAAAAGTTTCATGAATATATATAAATACACACACACACACACACACACACATATATATATATATATATATATATATATATATATATATCAGATTTTAACTAAGAATCAAGTATATTGGTATAAATTTTCATTGTTAAAACATGAAAATTTTTATTAATCAATATTTTATACTAGACTAAGGTGTTTAATGTGAATTTAAAGTATGTTTAAAATAATTAATAAAGCTGATGTATTGTTGTGAGAGACTTTCATATCATTTGTGCATTCATATAATATATAAATAATTTTTTATTTAGGTTTAATTTTAATTGATTATGTTTTATTATTCTTATACAATTAATAAATGATAATATATAGAGAGTATATTTAAAACTCAAAATTAAATATAAATTTACTATAAAAATTTTTTAACATTAGTAATTGTTAATTACATTCCTAAAATATATATTTGAGATATCTAAAATATCTAAAATTAATAAATAATACACACTCACACACACATTTAATTACATCATCTCTAGCCTACCAAATTTGAACATTTACTATTAAATTTCAAAAATAGAATGAAATTAAATATTTTTTTATATCCAAACAATTAAAATTCAATTATTTAAGTTATTAACTATAATTTACATATATATTTTTGTTACAATTAATTACTTGTTAAAATATTTTATAAAAAATAACATATCTTATATATATTTTTATAATTATTTTTAATAAAAAATAGAATATTATTTTATAGTTAAATATTTAAATATATCTTTATATTAATACAATATAAAAAAAAATTTAGCCCTTGCTGTGGTCATCTTTTAGGTCACCACTCCTTTGGAAAAGTAGAAATGACAAGATATTCCGAAATATATACTTATTAGTTAGAAAGGCACTTCCTCTTATAGTCTTATATAATAAAGGAAATAACAAATAAATAGGAATTAATCTTCTTTACTTTGGGTTTTCACGTTTTGGTTTTGGATTTTAATATAAAGAATTTAATTTTTTATTATTATATTATTTTAGAATTTATGTATATGATAATAAACAAATATTTCATATAATTTTAAAAAATTAAGAATATAAAATTTTAAAAGTAAGTTATTATTTTGATATCTAAAAAATATATTTTGTCTCAATTCAATTTTTGAAAGTTAAATCTTCAATTTTGTTTTTCAAAAAATATTTTATAAATAATTTAATCCTTATAATAGTTATACACAGATATTCAAATAATATTACAATAAGACAAAATATATAATAACTAGGATGCCTAAATAATATTATATAGATACACACACAATAACATATTTGTTTTCAAAATATTTTTTGGTTGACTCATTTAAGAATTTTAATCTTTTAAAAATTAAATTAAGACAAAAAATATATTTTTCATATACCAAAATAATAATTTACTAAAAATTTTACTTGTTACCACTTGAAGCACTACATTAATTACTACATAACAATACTACTTTGCTTTTATTACAAGTCAGCCCTTTTATTTTGTCCTCTATGTATGATTTTTATGCCTTTTGGATTTATTTGTGTGGACAGTTTGAGTTTACTTTTCCATACGAGTTTCACATTTTTCAAGTTTAATCAATTTTGTTTATATCTAATTAAAGGTAAATTCATAAGAAGTTAAGAGTTAATTAGATCAGTTCAACAGTAATAATTTTAGTATTACATTTAAACATTTGCATTTCAATTTGGTTTGCCAGGGTCTGATCCATATTTATAATATTAATTCCCCCTCTCTTTTTTTTTTTTCCTTTAAGTTTTGGGGCTGTGTCAAACTTTGTTGATCCAATTATTACAGTTATTTACAACTAATTTTTATCCAGCACTATCTTTTTTTTTTAAATGATTAAGGTATTTTTAAACCAATTTATATCTGAATTGAGATTTTATTTCTTTTGGTGTTCTCTTAGGAGCATATTATTCCCTTAATTTAGTAATTAAAAAAATAATTTAATATCAACCTTAAAATTTAAAGCCCATGTTTCTTTTCTATTTTAATTAAGTGAAATTGATATATATATATATATACACACACATATAATGTTCATTATTTAAATATGACCTATTATTTATATTTTTTATACAACAATATTGTGTTAATCCCCGTTTTATGAGGATCTAAAATCGAGAAAAACAATGTGTATGCCATCGTCACGGGTATTTATACAGATAATGTAGAAAGAAAGAAATATGATTCTGCAATTAATTAATTATGAAGATGAAGTTCTGATAAAACCCAAGAAAGTTGACTTTGATTTTGATGAAGCCACAAGAAGTCACATTCTACCAACCCAATCGGGCCTTGGGGCTAATCTTAATCAATCTATATCTATTATATTTTTTAATTTATTTTATTTTCTCCCTTCTTATTAGGCATCAATATTCTTTCATACTGTCAAAATCAAATTTATCATCATGGAAAAAAAACAGGAAAAGATATAAATGTCTATCCTAACATTCCATCTACACTAGATTCTATTAATCATGTCATACATTTACAATCGGGAAAAATTCACTCACAAAACACAAGGAGAAAAAAATAATTTTTTTAAGTGAATAATTTTCCACCAAAAATTTATTTTTAATAATGAAAAAAATTATTTTTTATAAAAAATACTTTAAATTTGAAAAAAAATATTTTATGAAACATTCTCAATATTTTAAAGAGTTAATAATTCTTAAAATAAATGAATTTAAGATTTGTTTAAATGAAATTTTTTAAAAAAATCTATTTGAATTATTATTTTTGAATGTTTTGAGATTAAAAAAATATAAAATAATTAAAAGATATTGTGAACTCTAATTTTTTAAAATAAATTTTTTTTATTAATATTATATATATAAATACATGAAAGTAATATTAACATAAATTTTTAAAATTAATTTTATAACATAATTTTGAAAAATAAAAAATAAAATGATATTCAAATATATCTTTATTGTCTATTTTATAATTTTTTTTTCAATATCCACTATAAGTACAAATTATAGGTTAATTCGGTGTAATGAAAGTAGTTATGTTAACTAATATAACTAACTATTTGGGAAAAAAACACAAAAGAACTAAATTAACTGTTTGAACAGTAAATTTTATAGGACATGCATTGTAGAGTGCCTTCATATGGCTTTGATTAAAGAAAGATTAATTTAATTAAAGAATCACAACAAAAGCAAAGACATGCCAACTAATCAATTTGTTTAACTAATAATAATAAAAGCTGTCAAATAAATCAATTATCTATGAGGATATTAATGGAATTTTGGGAATCAAAGAGGGGTGTTTTGGTCATTCACTTGGGAATAAGATCCGCGCCTTGTCGCCATGTCATTATCCGAGAGATTTGTGATGGCGATTTCCAGTTTTTAGTTTCTCTCTTTCTCTCGCTTTTCTGCTCTGTCGCAATTCTTGAAATTGAACGTAGAATGGAAGAAAAACACAAGGAAATGAGGGTGTGAGAGAGACCCAGTTGAGGAAAATGATTCTAGATTGCATAGTAGTATAGTGTAACAGATTTTGGGGGAAGAGAGAGGACTTTGGAGATTCATATGGTAGTTTTGAGCAGTTAGTGGGAAATTTTTTTTTATTTTTTCTAAAAAAGGAAGACCCATTTTTTTGTTCCTTTTCTTAGAATATTTGGGGATTATAAAGTTATTAAGTTGAAATTGAGCTCTGAAATGGGTGATTTCAGAGAGGGAAAGAGGAGGGAGGAGACACTGTTGGTGTGAATGCATTAGTATATTGCAAAGAAGGCGCCGCAGAGAGAGAAAGGAAGCAAGACGGAGGGAGAGACTTCAAAGGAGAGAGAGTTTGACGCATATGAGAGAGAGAGTAGGGTGCTACACTAGTGTTGTGATGTAGGAGGGAGACAAGAGCGTATCAGGGAAAATCCTAAAAATTCGATTTAGTTTCCTTATCTGCTTAAAATAAAGTAGAAAACAGGAAAGCAAAGCATAAAAGCGCATAAAAAATACTACTTGTACAGCGAGAGCCTCAGATCAAGACGAACCAAACTGGTTCCTATTGTTCATTGTACCCTCACCTCTCTTCTGTATAGGTAAAACATTGTTTTTCTCAACGAGACTCTCTCTCTCTCTCGGTGGGTTGAGTGAGTGAGTGCTTCGCTGTTCTGTGTGTGTTTTGGGATCAATCTCTGGTTTTGATTATTATATGGAAGAAAGAGGGTGAACGTGGCTGTTCTTTGTGCTCGAGCCAACCAAGACCAATTTCACGCTTGCAGAGCATGATTAGAATTCGCCTTAGTTTTTTAATCTGACACTTTACACTCAAAAAGTCTGCAACAACAAGCCAATATTTGGGTATAGGCACAGATAGAGAGAAAGAAGTGGCACTTTGAAAATTGAGCTGTTTTCCATCTTTTGAGACCCATGCTTGTCTCTGAGCTTTGAGAATTTCTTTCTTTTAAATTGTGGGTCTGGTTTTTAAGAAGTCTTTCTTTTCTTTTCTTTTCTTTCCTTTCCAAATATTGAAATGCGCTTTGTTTCTTTAAAAAAAAAAGGGGAGAGACAGAGTCAGAAGAAGAATTTGTGAAAATCCTTCATCATGCTTGCTGGTGTGCTTGTGCTTCTCCTTTCTTAGGTTTGAATCACGCAAATCAATGCTGTAATGATACTTTGCTTTGAGTTTTGTTCCGTAACTTTTTCCCTTCAACCACCAGAGAAAAGTGTCTGAGATTTTGCCAGTATTATGAAAAGTTTACTCTTATAAAAGCACTCACTAGGTTTTTTGGTCCTTCTTTAACCATAGAGATGAAGAGGGCTAGAGGGGAACAAGGAAACTAAGCAGAGAAGGTTTGTGGATGATGGGTATGAAGATGCAGAGCCAGCAGCAGCAGCACCCTGTGGCTTTGAGGTTCCATGAACAAATGGCGACTAAAAGAAAATACACTTTCATTCAGGCTCAACGAGATTGGCTGCCAAAGTATCTGCTGCTTTGGATCATGCTGATGCTGCTGTTGAGTTGGTCCATCTACAATGGTATGGATGCTGATAATAAAGTTAGGAGGAGAGAGGTTCTGGGTAGCCTCTGTGAGCAAAGGGCCAGAATGTTGCAAGATCAATTCAGTGTTAGTGTTAACCATGTTCATGCCCTAGCCATTCTCGTTTCTACCTTCCATTACTACAGAAACCCATCTGCAATTGACCAGGTCTGTGCATGATCTTGAATTTGTATTTTGATTTGTAGTTAGTGCTAGTCAATCATCAACGAAAGGCTATTATTTGTAATGTGATTTTCACAAATCTGTTCATGGTGCTGAACTACCGATTATATGATGTTACCCCTCTGGTTGCCTATTTGCTGATTATTTCTTATTGCCCCAACCAAAAAAAAAAAAAGGAAACCTTTGCGGAGTATACAGCCAGAACTGCATTTGAGCGGCCATTGCTGAATGGGGTGGCCTATGCACAAAGGGTAGTTGACTCTGAAAGAGAAAGCTTTGAGAGGCAGCATGGATGGGTAATAAAGACAATGGGAAGGGAGCCTTCTCCAGTTCGAGATGAGTATGCACCGGTGATATTTGCCCAAGAAACTATCGCTTATCTTGAATCTCTTGACATGATGTCAGGGGAGGTAAACTAGGATATCTTTGAATTTTGATATGTCTCTGCTTATTTTGTGTAAAATTTCCTCAGAAAGTTGTATGTGGCATGATGCAGGAGGACCGAGAAAACATTCTCAGGGCTAGGGCCACTGGGAAAGCTGTTCTGACCAGCCCGTTCAGGCTGTTGGGTTCTCATCATCTTGGTGTGGTGTTGACATTCCCTGTTTATAAATCTAAGCTCTCTACAAAGCCTACTGTGGAAGAACGCATTGAGGCAACTGCTGGGTAAGTCCTCGTTTTACTTTGTACATACCTTGTCAGGTTTTTTTTTTTTGAATCATTCTTGTGGATGCTTTTAGGTCATATGGCGTTGTGGTGTTTAGCGTTAGTGGCTATCTGCGTCTCTTGATTCATAGTCTTTTTGCATTTATTTGCAATGACAAAATTATGGCCATTGTTTTTCCGTGAGGTTATATGGTCCAGAGACAAAAAGGTTCTATTCTTGTTCGTATAATTTGTTCCTCTGTAGCTTATTATAAACCCATTGAAGTCTGAGTAGGCAAAATAAGAGGATCTGGGTGGTTTGAATCCTATGTTGTTATATCATGAATGTATTTTACTTTTGTCTGGAGATAATGACGGGTCAACTTGTCTAAATGTAATGGAAAGCATAGGGAAAAGTTATTAGTAATATTATCAAATAATAACTAATAATCACACTGATGTCAAGTACCAATGCTTTGGTAAAATACACCACCACAACTGTGACCATTGTGTCACTTGGACTTATACTCTTGAGCAAAAGCTGTGAATACTTTAGCTTCTTTATCCGCTAGACTGTGCTGCATTTCTGGTTGCAGTTTTCTATTTCAATGGTTGCGACAATCCTCATCAGTAAGTTTGATGCAAACAATCAATTTTCAGCCTCTTAATATATCCTTAGTGCAACCAGTTTTGTTTTCACCTATGCCACCTTTGGTACAATAATCATCGGGTGAGTTTGATGCAAACTGTTTCCAGTATCAGGCTTTTATTTGGTTGAATTTATTTGTGTTCAAATGGGTTTTGGGTTGCATATTCCCATCTTCTGTAATATTTAGGTTAAATTCCTTAACTCATATAGTGTTCTAGCCTTGGTTTAGTCTGTTAGTTTTATGTTTAATGTAGGTTTCATGATTATATAATGTTTACAATAAATTTCTAATTGCAAGCAGATATGTTGGAGGATCCTTTGATGTTGAGTCCCTTGTGGAGAATTTACTTGGGCAACTTGCTGGTAACCAAGCCATTTTGGTGCATGTTTATGATGTCACAAACTCTACTAACCCGCTGATCATGTATGGTAACCAATATGAAGATGGTGATAAGTCTCTTGTACATGTAAGCAAGCTTGATTTTGGAGATCCTTACAGGAAACATCAGATGATATGTAGGTAGGTGCATCTGGCTGTAGATCATTCATGAATTATATGTAGCACTGAATTAGGATCTTTAATTTTTGTCAGCAGATGCTTATCATAGTATTGTTGAACAGGTATCATCAGAAGGCACCAACATCATGGACAGCACTTACCACGGCATTCCTGTTCTTTGTGATTGGTTTATTAGTGGGATACATTTTATATGGTGCTGCAATTCATATTGTCAAAGTTGAGGATGATTTCCATGAAATGGAGGAACTAAAAGTTCGAGCAGAAGCAGCTGATGTTGCCAAATCCCAGGTACTGTTCCCCTGCAATTTTGTTAACATAGTTCATGATTTCTGAGGATTTCTTTCTGATTTCAATATCTGACTTTTTCTTTATTTCAGTTTTTAGCAACCGTCTCCCATGAAATTAGAACACCAATGAATGGCATCTTAGGTGACTTCAAAAGTCCTCTTATCTCTCTTTTTATTATAATGTAGCCTATACTTCCATTACTTGCACTTTGTCATTATTGATGCTATTATTGAACTTCATATTGTTGTAGGAATGCTTGCTCTGCTTTTGGATACAGAATTGAGTTCAACTCAACGAGATTATGCTCAGACTGCTCAAGCTTGTGGAAAGGCACTGATAGCATTAATAAATGAGGTGCTTGACCGAGCTAAAATTGAAGCTGGCAAGTTAGAGCTGGAAGCAGTTCCATTTGACATTCGTTCCATACTTGATGATGTACTTTCTTTATTTTCTGAGAAGTCCAGACACAAAGGTTTAGAGGTATGTCTGCTTGCTGTCAACTTAGTGTGGACTATGTGATGGCTTCAAGATTGTATTTCATCATCCAAGTTGCATAGTTATATCATTATATATATTTACATTTTGTTTTTCTCGTCAATGAGCTCACATAGTTCTTTCCTCTTCTATTTTGCTGGGTTCAATGTCACTGGATGCCATCGTTCCTGATGTGTGCCCAATTTTAAATTCTCCAACCTGAACTTATATTGTTGACTGGGGAAATAAAGTTGGCAGTCTTTGTTTCTGATAAAGTTCCAGATATTGTTAAGGGGGATCCTGGGAGATTCAGACAAATAATAACAAATCTCGTTGGCAACTCTGTTAAAGTAAGTGATATTTCCAAAGTTTATTTTTCTGATACTAGTTGCATTTATATTTTCACATTTTAAGTTGTTTGGCTGAAATGTCATTGAAACTGTATAAAACCTCAGCTTAAACTTTTAATGAAGCACTATGTTTAATCCTTTTCTGCGGCCAGTAATATGTTTGCATATTGCAATGTACTTCTTGATAACAAATCAAACTAACCTAAGAATTTTGCAGTTCACTGAACAAGGCCACATATTTGTTAAGGTCCATCTAGCTGAAAATAGAAATGCCACAATGAATGGAAAATCTGAGACTTATCTAAATGGAGGATCAGATGATGTTTTGCATATGTCTGGTGGTTATCAGTTCAAAACCCTTAGTGGATGTGAAGCGGCTGATGAACGAAACAGTTGGGATAATTTTAAGCATCTAATTGCTGATGAAGAATTTTGCTTTGAAAAAGTGACTACTATTCAAGCTTCTGAGCTAGTTACTTTGATGGTCTGTGTGGAGGATACTGGAATCGGGATTCCTTTTTCTGCCCAGGACAGGATTTTCATGCCTTTTGTGCAGGCAGACAGCTCAACGTCTCGAAACTATGGTGGAACTGGTATTGGCTTGAGCATCAGTAAGTGTCTGGTTGAACTAATGAGTGGTCAAATAAACTTCATAAGCCGACCCCAGGTTGGGAGCACATTTTCCTTCACAGCAGTTTTTGGAACATATAAGAAAAATACAATCAGCGATGTGAAGAAACTTAATGTGGAAGATCTACCTTCTAGTTTTAGAGGACTGAAAGTCATAGTGGTTGATGGAAAACCTGTTAGAGCTGCTGTGACTAGATACCATCTGAAGAGACTAGGGATACTAGTTAAAATTGCAAATAACATCAACAAGGCTGTTGCTTTATGTGGGAAAATTGGTTCTTTAACATCAGGGTTAAGTTCTTACTTTCCTCTCTCTCTGTCATTTAATTTTTTAATTTGTGGGAGCTTAGTGCTAATTGTGAAGAAACTGAGAACTAACGATAATATCAACAATTTGGTCATTGTTCCAAGTAAAGCTTATGGTTTTAGGGTGGATTTTAACCCCCCTTGAAATTGAGAACCCTATTTCATGTTTAAAAGCATTTTCTGCAGTTTTATCTTATTCTTCTTTCAGTCTTTCTCTTCAGAGGGGTTTCTTCTTTCTCCAATTCGATAGACATGGGTAAAGTTATCCTTATTGGTTCTAGGTGATGTTTAAAGCAAGTTATCTCCAATTTGAAAACAAATCCTGCCATTTCATTTTTGGGTTTCTCTTTTTTCTTCTGTTGGGACAGTACTTCTCTTTAATGCTTTTTTAACAATAAGCATATGCTGTCTAATGTCTGTTTCTAAACTATAGACATGCTGGCTGAGGAATGGCTAACATTTAGATAAAGCATACCATTTGAAGATGTGCAATTATATTATTCTTTTGTTCAAGTGTCGAAATTCAATCCATTCACTGAGTGAAACTACTTGAAAATGGCAGATTATTCCAGCCTGATGTAATTTTGGTTGAGAAGGACTCATGGATTATTGGAGAGGATGGGAGCTTCAACATATGGCAACTGGACTGGAAACAGAATGGGCATACATTTAAGTTTCCTAAAATGATTCTTCTGGCAACCAATATTAGTAATGTTGAGTTTGATAAAGCAAAGGCTGCAGGTTTTGCTGATACTGTGATCATGAAACCTCTGAGAGCTAGTATGGTGGCTGCTTGTCTCCAGCAAGTTCTTGGGGTAGGGAAGAAGAGGCAACAAGGAAAGGACATGCCTAACGGTTCCACTTTTCTACAAAGCCTTCTTTATGGTAAGAAAATTTTGGTGGTTGATGACAATGTGGTAAACCGGAGGGTTGCTGCTGGTGCATTGAAAAAGTTTGGAGCTGATGTAAAGTGCGTCGATAGTGGCAAAGCTGCACTTGATATGCTTCAATTGCCTCACAGTTTTGATGCTTGCTTCATGGATATTCAAATGCCAGAAATGGACGGGTATGAATGTTTGCATTGAGTAGTAGCTTGTTTATTCTGTCATTTTTATAATACTCTACTAGTACTTCCATACTTTTCAATCATGATATTACTGTATACATCACTATATGAAATCTTGGCTCTGTACTTTCAAAAATGAAATAGATAATTTTGAATCTCTTAGCTGTATAATTTACCACACAGAATCTGTCCTTTGTAGCAACTGAATGTAGATCTAAATTTTAGGGTCTGCCACATACAAAAAAGCAAAGCTGTGCGAGATGTGTATGGATTTCCAGCTTCTTTCTTAATGCATATTGATCAATGATTTATTCTCTCTTTTTCTGGACAAACTATTTGATATGTGCAAGTGCAAAGTGGCGCATACATATTTATTTATCTGCAGTCTTGCTTCTTCTTTTAGAAAACTTGTGTGAAATATGCATGGGATTTGTTAGATTTATCTAAATATTTTAAGTTTTGCAGGTTTGAAGCAACACGTCGAATCCGGATGATGGAAAGCAAGGCAAATGAGCAGGCAAATGGTGGATCTGCTGAAGGAAATGCATTAAAAACTGAGTGGCATTTACCAATACTAGCCATGACAGCTGATGTGATTCATGCTACCTACGATGAGTGCCTGAAATGTGGGATGGATGGATACGTCTCGAAGCCCTTTGAGGAAGAGAATCTCTATCAAGCAGTGGCAAAGTTTTTCAAATCTAAGCCCATCTCAGACTCATGACAGCCTGCCATTTCAGTGTTCATCTGGGCAAACAACTAAGTTGGACACATTAAGAGTTCGCCACCGGCATTTTCCATATTTTGCCGGTGAGTTGTGCTTCAATGCAGAAAGCAACAATTTGGCTTCCACGATATTCGAGAGTTCTTGCTGCACCACAGAATCAGTGATCATTCCTAACCAGCTTAAGTTTGACATGATTAGAATTGGAGTCAATGTATGCCTCATAACCTTCCATTAGCCCCACTTGTGTACAGTTTTTCAGTAGGGGAAGAGGGGGGCGCGGGGGGGGGGGGGGGAGGAGGAGGATGTAAATTCTATGTTTCTTTTGCATCACTATATATGCTTCCGTTCCACAAGGGGGATTTTCAATAGTTGGATTTGTAAAATTGTCTGTGTTACTATATTTAATCACTACGTTCCAAAGAAAGGTTGGTGCTTATGTGTAGATCTCTTCTGTTCTTTGAAGCAGTGAAATTTAAGAACATTGAACATAATTTGCTTGTCCATAATCTCTAGGAGACTAGAAATTGCCCTTTTCTGAACAGAATTCCTTCTTGCTGTAAAACTTGAAGTAACTTCTTCAATTAATATTTCTTGCAGTTACAGAGGGAAGTTTTGCAGCAAGGGATGAAGGGATTCATTTCTTTGAATGTTTCTTATGTAAGGTTAAACTATATTTGAGATTTGACCAATCATTGAGTTCTGGTTTATGTTGAAATGACCTGTAAAATAAAGTACAGAGGCCAAGTTGAAATCGAGTAGAACTTTAAGGAGCAAATGTTTAATTAAACCTAATGTTTATTAATAATTATAATATGTATGTACTATTAGAAAGGTTGTTTTTTTTTTTATTTTGCTGATAAACAAATTTAAACATTTCACTTATGAATCTTCCTATAAACAAAAAAAGCTAACAAAGAAAAACTTGTTGCTGTTTTCTTTGCTTGAATCATTGAGAATAGCCGCTACTTTAAAGAGGAGGAACTGAAAAGATAACCTTTCATTTTGCAACTTGACTTATTTAATATACCTCTCGAAAGGAGGAGCGATAATTTGAGAATTTTAAAGTCTTTTTCTTTTTCCTTTTTACAGTCAAATTATGTGGTAAGAACCATAAGTTTGTCAAAAAGTGAGAAAAGTTGGTGATAAAAGATCACTCATTTAAGATTAATTGACTTTATCTTGACCAATGACTCCCTCCCTCCCTCTCTGTTTCTACATTTTTAGTAAATATTTAATTCAAATGCTGTCTTATATTTAATAACTTGTATAAAAGTGCATTTTAATATTTATTTTTAAGTATTTAGCATTACTTTTTACTGAGTCCTGTTTTCCAGCTATTTTGAGACAACGTTCAAATCAAAGAGTAGAATCCAGATCAACGATGGAGTAATTTTCCGTACATGTTTTCATCTGTAAAACAATTTCACTCAGAGAGAACCGTTCATGTAAATTTTTGTCTCTAATTTTCAAGCAAATGAAATTAACTTTATATATATCTTTTGATCTTTAATTTTAATTTTATCCCTCAGTTTTATAAATTGATGCAAGACATGGGTCTCATCTGTAGTTCAAGTATGATTGTGCTATTAGTGACCTACACAAACAAGTTTAGGGATCATTTAGGCAATTGGAGAGAAGGATTCACCTACAACATAGGAATAATGTATGTATTTAAAAATTGTTTAATATTATATCGATAAGGAGAGTAATTTTCACAAAGAACGCAATCCTTCCATCATTAGAAGAATCTTCAAGTTGACCAAAAAAACTTTGGGAATTGCATTTCAAGTTTATTTTTAGGGAAGTCAACTTTTGTGTTAATTGACTTGTTAATAGAAATTAATAGTCTCTGATGATCTCGATTGACTAATGTTCAATGATATTACTAGAGTTATTACTCCATTATGAGTTCTAGTATATATTTTGTTAATTAAACTTTGGAATGTTTAAACTCTTGAGAGTTCGAGCTTTTTGACCATTAAATTATTATTTTTTGTAGTTTTAAATTTACTTTGACTTATTCAAAATTTTATTCCAATAGATGAGAGTTTGATCTTCTCGTAGGCACGACCCTTTTTGTTTATATGTGTGCTAACTAGTAATTAAATTTTATAATTAAAAAAATTGAGCGGAATAGTTTAAAATTTTGTATATATTTGTTCAATTGACATTTGAGACTATAAAAAGGTGTAGCTAACATTTAGTTTAATATAAATAGCTTGAAAATATGCCTAGCGTTAAAAATAGAAACAAAAGCAAACCACACACATAATTTGTTTGAATAATATTAAATAATAATATTTATATAATTAAATATTATTTTTTTAAAATTATAAAAATACCATTGATTATAACATAAATACATTAAAAATATTTTTTAGACGTTTCTTATTGTATTAAACTATATCAAATGTACTTTCAATTATATTTTTTGTTTTCAATAAAAATAAAAAATGGAAAGCATTAAAACTAAAGGCCTTAGGTTTTAATAATATTAATTATTAAAATATGCATGGTGCAAAGGAAATAAACAAAAGCAAAGATACTATTCGATTAATATGCTTTAATTTGTTTTTTGCCAAATATATATTTTCTCACCCTTTTGGTGTTGTTGCAAACAAACACCCAAGTACTTTTAGTTTTTATGATTTCTATGTTATTCCAAAAACTTGACTACAAAACGTACTTAGATTGTGTTATATAAGAAAACTCATTACCTATACGTCTGTATTAAACTCTTCTTATTTTTTATTCATCAAGTTAATTCTGGTTGTCTTACTAAATGGGATTACAAGATGATAGAAAATATAAAGAAAACGAAAAAGAAAGAGATTTTAAGATTATCTATAATAGAAAACTTATTTTTTTTATTAGACTATTTTAAAATAAGAAATTTATAATTTGGCCAAACCACTTAGAAAGTTTTAAATTAGACTTAGCCACCAAGCTTAGGAGCCTTTGGAAATACTGTGATTTTAATTTTTATTATTTGGCATATGATAATATTTTAGATTCAAGATTGAATGTCTATTACGTAATAATAATAGGATGACATTTAAGATAATACACAAATATTATATCAGTGTATTATGTGATGATAGTCAAAATATTATCTCATCTCATATATATAGTTGAATGAAATAATTTTTTTAATTTTTAATTTTACTCTTAAACCCTAAACTTGGATTCAAATTGGAGCTAGACCTAGACTGAGATACAGATTAAACCTATCTAAACCTGAGATACTTATTTAAAAAAATATTATGAAAAGCATAATGATTAATTGTTAAAAAATTTAATTTTTCCAATGATGAAATTAAAATCGAATTAGGACAATTGAATTCTCTTGCATTTCATATTTTTCTCACCAAAATTTCCATCCAAAGGCAACTTTAATTATATAATCAACAGTAATATAATTTGTATTACTTTTTTTTATGACATTTACAGATTATATAATGCATGAAAATACCAAACCAAATTATCTTAGACATTTAATATACAAAACATCCTTCTCACTCAAACCTATACTCATAATCAACAATATAAATCAACGTTTCAAATTTCAACAAATATTAAAGACAAAGCAAAAAACAGATTCAGATAGTTTTGAAGTTGTATGTACATTATACATCCGCATCGTAATGCCTTGTAATAATCCCCATGGGCAAATAAATGAATAAATCGATGAACATTGTTTTCAAATTTTGTCATGATCTAGGAAGATTGATTCTTCAATTTATATCAATTTGTGGCATTAGTCGCCATTACAAATGGTCACATCACATTGCTTAAGCGATAGCTACGTGAAAACATTAATTAATTGAATGAAGTTACTGAAATGTCTATAAATAGGGTTTGTTATTCTATGCAAATGCATGAGCTTTAACTTCTTTTTGATTCATACCAAAAGTTTAGCTATGGCTGCACTGAAACTTTTCTTCATTTTCATGGCATTTTTCTTTTCTCTGTCCTTTGTATTGGTTGCTGGAACCAAAGTAAAAGCAACCTTTTACAATCCTCCTTACAACCGTAAGCTCTTAATCTATATGATGCTACTTTTTTTGAATTCTTTTGAAATTTGAGCTTTTTCAATTTAATTAAGTTTTTTAAATTTATTTTGCTAATCAGAGTCTTAATAGTATTAGATAAATTTTTTTATTAATTAATAGAGTATTTAATAATTTTAAATTTAAAAAAGTTAACAATTGAGACAGTTTTTATTAGCTAAATATTTTATCAATCTATTAAATTTTTCAAAGAATATTGATTAACGGAATCTTTTTTAAATTTATATTTGAAGAAACTATCTTTTTTTGTATTTATTGTATCTTTTGAAATTAATGATTCCTTTGGTCCAACATTGGAGAAACCATAGATAAGTTAGCATTATTTCCATCTGATAATGATACTATATTTTGTAGTAACTTCTTGTACATCATATTTTAGAATAAATTATTATTTTAGTTCTTAAAAAATATAATTTGACTCAATTTAGTTTTTGAATTATAAAAATATTTAATTTAGTTATTGAAAGATATATTATATCTCAATTTAATCTCTATGTATAAGTATTATATGTCTTTTTATGTCTCAATTTAATATTTTAGAGACCAAATTAAATATTTTTATGATTTAAAAACTAAATTAATACAAATTGCATCTTTTAGAAATTAAAACAATAATTTACTCTATATTTTATTAACAAAAGAAAAACATTTCAAGTCTTATTATATATATGGGACTACATGTTAAAAGTTAATAGATAAATATACATATCATTTGGGATCTTAGACAAATAATATGATAATTTAAAATTATTTATAAAATTTTATTTATATTTTTCTTAAGTAAAGTTTTAAATTTGAGTTTTGTGTATAAAAAAAATTTTGTTAAAAAATTTTTATACTCATTATGAAACTTAACTAGTTTAAGCCAAATTAGTTAGAGTTTAATAAATTTTAGATACTTATTAATTTTTATAAAATATCAACAATATTATAAATTATTCTTGTGATTCATTTAATTTTTAATTTAGTCCTCTTTTATTAAATATTTGTTATAATTATGTTAAGTTTTGTTAATGTAGCTAACATATACCACATCTTAAAATTCTAAATATCCATGCTTTATTTTTAAAAAAAATAATAAAGTAAAATTAACGTACCTATATATGTTCAATACAATGATATATATAAACACCATCTTTCTTATTCTAAGAACAAATTTCAATTACCATATACCAAACACAAAAATTTTAAATATCATAGACCTTGTTTTATATATAAACTTTTTTTTCCAAAAGCTCATTTACATGATGAACTAATTAAGTTGTGTGTGTATATATATATATTGTTGTGCATGCAGCTTCTGCTTGTTTTGGGAATAAAAAGATAAATGGAGTGATGATTGCAGCAGCAGGGAGTAGACTATACAGAGGAAGTTCAGTTTGTGGGAAGAAGTTCAAAGTGAAGTGTCTGGGAAAGTCTCATCCTTGCAAGCCACACAAGGAAATAGTTGTCACCTTTGTGGATTTGTGTCCTGGTTGCGGAGGCTCCAATATTGACCTCTCAAGAGAAGCCTTTGCCTCCATTGCAGATCCCAGTGCTGGAGTTATCAACGTTGAGATACACCCACTTTAATTCATATATATATATATAGATAAATAAACTTTTGAAGTCTGTTTAAAGAAGACAGGCCTTACTTGTAAGGAAATAATTAATCAGCCAACGGTTTGATCATTCTATAGTATAGTATGATTAACTCGTGTGATAATAAAATATAATAATGAATAAAAGTTTAATAAAACATTTGAGGATTTTAATTATGACATGAATAATACATAAAATTTAATTTTTACATATTATATACATACATATATATATTTCAGATAATTCGAATAAAATTAATTAAAGGTTAATAAATTTTTAAAGTCTATTTGAAGAAGAAATAACTTATCTGTAAGAAAATATATAATTAACTAGCCATTAATTAGCATATATATAAGGTTTGATCACTGTATAGTATGATTAACTCTTGTGTTAATAAAATACGGTGATTAATAAATGGTTAATAAAATATGAGTGTTTTTTATATAGGACATGTACAATACATCAATTTTAAATTTATTTCATATTTTATATATATATATATATATATATATATATATATATATATATATATTCAATGGGACTTTACATACTTCGAATCAAATTAATTAAAGTTTAATGAAATTTTAAAGTCTATTTGAAGAAGACAGACTTATTTATAAAAATATATATAATTAACTAACCATAATTAATTTTTATATATATAAATCAATAAAATATGGTGATTAATAGATGGTTAATAAAATACTTGAGTATTTTATATAGATCATGTATAATACATAAAATTTAAAATTTTCATTTTTTATATATATTCAAATATCTTATGAGTAAATTTTCAAAATACTTTAAAAATAAAATTCCCATGAACCAAACCTCACATTCAGATTTATTTAATCAAGTTATGAACTTGTGTAACTTATGTTATTTTGAGTAAACAAATTTAAAGTGAGGTTATTCAATTTATGATAGAGTCAAGATTTTGTAATTGTACACACACACACACACACACACACATATATATAAAAGAGTAAATTATATTGTCCTCTCATCTATTAAAAATCTACACTCTCCTTTTTTAATAGATAAAAAAAAATCTATAATTTTACACCTAATTTAATTTTTGAAATAAGAGGAAAATTAAATGTAATTTTACAAGATTGGTATAGTGTTCTCTAATTTAAAATGCATGGAATAAAGAGCATTCATTATTGAAATATGATGTTAAAATACTAAAGCAAACAACGCTTTCGGAGATTTTTTTTTAAGAAAAGAAATTAGTTACAATTTATATATTTTATTATTAATTTTGAATAAAAATTTGATAAATAGAATTTGTTTTACAATTCAACACTCTATGATTATGCCTTTTTAAATATCTTTTCCATACGTGTTTTATCTATGTCAAATCTATTTATATATATATATATATAATTGTCAAAAATATACTTTTTTTCACCTCTAAAAGAAGCAAGAGAGATAGTCTTCCCTTTTTGGTTGGGCCTTACATAGTTACATTGCTTTTCTAGTTCAAGTGAAGACGGTCTATTGAAACCAAAAGCCCAATATCCTAAAGAGCTTGTCTGAAAATAGAACCCATATTTTTAACACAAATACTCTTGTTTCAGAGTTTTTTTAAAATCATTTATAAAAATACCGTGCAATGAAAATGCCCCATAAAATTTTAAAACTCAAGACTCTCAATTGTTATCAGTGAGTCGTGCAAAGCCACTATTATTTCTTTAAAAATACAGTCAAATATGAAATATTGTTGTTCAAGGCATGATAGCACCAGCTCCAAGTGGATAAGATATCAATATGTTTATTGTAGCTGTATATAATCAATATGTTGCCAAGAAAACAGCCATAAATGTTTATTCCTTGCAGCTTCAAAGGTTGCAGGGCATAATCACGAGCTCATAATGCCTCAATTAAATGTTGTCTATTATTTTAGGAATGGATAAGAAACTTGTCTTTGACACTGATACTACTTAGTGTTAGTACTACAAAAAAAAAAAAAAAATAGTGTTCTAGTAGTGACTGAGATTTAGTGGCGGAAATTCAATTTTTGTGATGGTTCTAACGCCCGCCAGAAAAATCTGATGTTCAACAGTAAAAAATTATAGTTGAGGTAGTTTGGGTCTCTTTGTCTTAATTTTGACTTAACCCATTAAAGATTAAAATATTATAACTTTTAAGTCATAAGCAATTTCGTAAGAACAATTACTGTGTCATAAATATAAGTTTAGGAATCTTCTAAGGAGTGGAGTTTAATTCACGCAACACCAATGAGAATTGAAATGGAACAGTAGAAAGAAGGTGGAGATGGAAGTAACTATCAAGACTTGGGACGGGTAGGAATCTTCTAAGGAGTGGAATTTAAGTCAACTTATTTGCACAAAATAGAGAGGTATAATTTTGTTTAAAATATATTTTAATATTTTAAATATATAAAATTATTTTTTAATTGTGATATTTCTAATTAATGAATGAAATATTTTGTTGTATATTTTAAGTATTTAATTAAAGAATTAAACAATCTTTCTCTTTTTATAAGCAAAGAGATGAACAACCGTCATTAAAAGTATAAATGGATGAACTAACTTATAGTGCATATATAGTTTGTAATTAAACTTTTTTTTTATTAATTTAGTATCAAAACATTTTATAATATTAGTTTATATTAGGATATATTTAAATTGAATTTTTGTTAATAACTTTGATAGTATTTGTATAAAAAATTTATTCATTATTTAATTTTAAATTTAATTTTATTTTTTTATATAATTTTAAGTATAATCAATAAATATTTTGTAGTTAATGCGCAGAATTATAAGTGAAATATAAAATAAAGATAAAAAAGTTTAAAAGTTCTACTTTGTATTTAGTGGCGATTTCAACTGCCACTAAAATTAAATAAATATATGTACATTTTAATCCCTGTACGGCCACTAATTGGTGACGGTTGACAAAATTTTCCGGCGATTTGTGACCGCTGCTAAAATCACGGTAGTCACAGACCGCCAATATCATAGTGGCGGTTGTTCCAACTGTTAGGGAAAGTTATAGTTAAAATTTTTGTGCAGAGAATTTAATGGCGATTTACACCGCTGTTAAATTTTTTAGTAGCAGTTTAAACCGCCACTAAACATTAAAATAACCATCACATAATACTTACTTTTTCGTGGTGTAGAAATATTGATTCTCAGAAAAAATTAAAAGTTTTGAGACATGATAAATTATTTTATTTAAATAAATTTTGTCTGTATTTTAAAAAAATCAATAAACAAGTCTCTTCAAAATATATTAAAACTTTTATGAAATTTTTTTAAAATGAACAAGTTTATGAACAAAAGAGTTAATTATTTATTTTTTCTAAATAGACATCTTTACTAGTTATATCTTTTTTAGTCTAAACATATATTTTTAATAATTATAAATATAATTATATATTTATTTCAAAACTTTGACTAAAACTTAAATCCCTTATAAATGATAATTTTTTTAATTTAGTTCCTCATAAATTCTCTTTTTCAATTTGGCACCTCATAATTTTATTTGTTAGCAATTTAGTCTCTTATTCTAATTATCTTATGAATGAGTAACCATTCTAATGGTTTGAACGTTTAGTGTTGATTGGACAATATTAAAAGTCGACTATGATTTAATTTTTTTTCTCTTTTTTTTCAATTAGACAATATTTGGTACTGATTGGACAGCCCTTAATATTGGTGATCAGATATAAATTTTTAACCAATTGAAATAAAAGGAGAAAAATTATATTATAGTTGGCCTTTAACATATCCAATCAATATCTAACATCTAAGTTATAAAAAATTTTATTTATTTAAATGATATCTAAATTGAGAGACCAAATTGATAACTGATCAAATTATGAAAAATCAAATTGAGAATAAAAATTTATGAGAGACCAAATTAAAAAAAATAACCTATAAGAGACTAAAATAATATTTTAATCTTGAAACTCTAAAATTAAATTTAATTAGATATTTTAGCCCAACCTGTAACTTAAAGTTTCAAGTCCAAGTCTAAATCTTTTAATATTAATATATATTTATTTTATTTTATCACATTATTTAAACTCAATTTATATATTAAGAAGACTCTTTTCTTTTAGTCAATATAAAATTTTCTCACACTTTTATATATTATAAACAACATTGAGGGCTCTATAACCCACACAAAATTTTTCCACGAACTCTCCTACTTTACTCACAGGGCAGAGGAAGAAAATGCATTGTAACTTCTTCTTATAACCCGACTTCTCAGCATTTCACTTACCAGCTTCTCCATTTCATTTTGGTCAGCCACTACTTTAAGATGATAACATAATTAACAGCATGCAACTTCTTGGTGTAGTTCATTAGGTGATAATGGACTATCATCCAACTGGGATTCTCCTTGCAAGCTTTGATTTCTGATATAACCACTCATATAGCTTTATAGTTTAAGGGTTGAAGTGGCCTATAATTAAAGCATTGTAGCTAATCTCAAATGTAATCACCAGTCTACATTGAATAAAATTAAAAATATAAAACCGCCGCTAAAAGTGTTAAGCAGTGGCCTATAATTAAAGCATTGTAACTTAAATCTTAAATCTTATTTTGAGTGTAAAAGATAATAATGAACTATAATCTCTATCTTTAATCATTTGGAAGCAGAGAAATCGCTCTGCAGCAGTATAGGTGGTATGGAATCAGTGGAGGTTGTAGACACGTCCGGATTCTCTGCTTGGCACTTTCTGCTTGGCAACTGCTTGATACTTTTAGCGGCGGTTTTTTCCGCTGCTAAAATTTAGTGCAACAAAAAATATTGCTACTATTTAAACAAAAGTTATAGGAGCAGTAATGTTTGTTACAGCAATATTAAAACACACTTTAGCAACGTAAAAAACCGCCGCTAAAGGTGCCAAGGAGGTCCAAGCAAAAAGGTACCAAGCAGAGGATCCAAAATCATTGTAGACGTAGGTTGATGACCTACATGAGCTGCATTACCTAAAAAATGCTAAAAATTGACCAAAACTTAATAAAGTTAGGGCAAAATAGTAATTCAACCTAATAACTACTCCATGAAATATATATAGGTGGCGCCTGCTAGGCTTCTTTCTGACTCACCGTTCAATTTGTGCTAGCTTCTTTGATCATTCCTTGGTGAGCTCATTGATCCCCCTCCTTAGTACTTAGGCTCTTTTCTTCAAAATTAAAATAAAATTATATTGACTTCTAATTTAGTATTTTTTTTATTTATTCATAATTATTCTGAAATTAAAATTTAATTTTAATATTAAATTGGAATTTATAAAATGCAAATTTTTTGACGTTGTTTAGTATGAACATATCATAATTTAATTTTATTTATTTTAAGTGTATGTAGTTTTATTTTTATTTTGTAGTGAATATGCTACAGAATTAATGTTGCAATCATAGAAGAAAACCACTTTCATATAAGCTTTATATATATATATATATATAAGTTGTTCATAATTAAATTTTATTGATAACATCAATCCATTAATGACCTAAGAGAAATTGTGTGCATATTTACAACTTTGTTATAAAAACATAAATATTTTTGAATGAGTTATTTAAAATATTGTAACCATTAATATTTTTTAACGGTTAAGATAATTCTAATTGGTAGTGACATTGATGCCACAAGTGGCACCATATAATAATTTTTTTGAATATATATAAATTCAAGAAACGAACTCTTAACAAGAGTATTTGTGTCCACTACTTTTATATTTATATAATTATAAATTTATTATTTATTGTATATTAAATAATGTTAACTGATATTATATTAACATTATAAATATTAAAGAGAAGGAGTATGAAATATTATAAACACTTTAATTTGAATGAGGTGTTAGTTACAATTGAAATTTGAGTCAAGGAAAAAATTATCAAGATTAAAAATAAAAAAGTGATTGAAAAATCATTGTTGTTAGGACAAGTTGCCCAACTCTATACTCTTGAAGTTCTTTTTATCTTTTTTAAGGAGTATGATTTATACTCCACAACTAGTACAAAATAGAAGAATGAAAATGATTATTTTTCTTATTTCATAATATGCAAGTTGAAATGCATATAAAATGAACTTGCATTTATTCCTTTGCATGATGTGGGTGTGGATCGTTGAGTTCTCCTCGCCCCTATGTGTACGCAATTTTTAATTCCAATACTCCCTTCTTATTTGTAACAAGAATATGATTAAATTAAAGATCCCAAGTTATATAAAATAGTATAGATATGGATTAGTTTTTTTTTTTAGTTATATAAATATATATAGAGAGAGAGATTCTTAGTTAATTTTTTTATTTTTAAAATATAGTATAAAAATAATTATTTTGTATCCTTTGAAATAGTAAATTAAATAATTCTTTTTTTCTTTTAATCATTATCTTTGTTTTTCTTTTCTTTTTCTCACATCACAACACATTTTATTTTATATTTTATATAATTTTAAAAATCACTTACCAAAAAATTTTAGACATTATAATATATATATATATATATATATATATATATATATATATAAACTTTAATCAAAGTCACTATTTTTGGTTTTCAAAGTCACTAT
This sequence comes from Senna siamea, assembly GCA_031216115.1. Taxonomy (NCBI): domain Eukaryota; kingdom Viridiplantae; phylum Streptophyta; class Magnoliopsida; order Fabales; family Fabaceae; genus Senna; species Senna siamea. The sequence goes on from CM062358.1 coordinate 608,043, forward strand.
TTTTGGTTTGGCCAGATGCCTAACCTTTCGTTTAATCTTGAACATTTCACTGCACGCTCATGTTCTAGAATCATGATGTGGTGTTGGCCAGCAAAGATATTGGAATTCTTGTTCCATGGATAAGATGGTCAACGGTGTAATTAATTATAAATGAAAAATAAAAAAATATACCATAGAATTAGTAAACTAGATTTATATAATTTTTTATATTTTTGTTATTAAATTTTTTAATCAAAATAAAATATACAAAAATCTTTAAAAAATTAATTATCAAAAAATATAAGATGTATAAGTCAATTTCTAATTAAAAAAATTAATAGTAAAGATATAAAAATTGTATCTAATTTTTTTTTATAATTAATTCCTATAACACTACAAATGAGGCACGTTAATTAGCAGAATATTTGTGTTGGTCATAAAAATTTTGAGCACGTAATTACTGCAAAAGATGGACGGCCGCTTTAACCAAATCCAAATCATATATGGTTTTATTATAATAAAAGGTGAAAAAATATTAAAGAATGCAAAAGGTTTGGTTTTTTTTCTTTTCTTTTTTGTCTTTTAATATACAAATATGACTTTTTCAAAAGCAGAAAACAAGTTGTGGATGCAAAAGGCATGGAGACCAGCTTCGTGTTTTCTGCATTCCTGTCAGATTTTGATGCTCACGTATATGTATAAATACATATTATATAGAATATACCTTATACATATATATATATATACATACCACTTTGCAATACTAAGATTAATTTGAACCTCTAATTCAACATAATTGATTGGTTTTTATTTTTTGTAATTTACAAAAACATTTACATTTACTCTCAAATCACAAAATCATATTTATGTACATAATAGAGTTAATTCTATCCTAATATTAATCAGTTTCATAAAATTTAATAATGACAAAAATAATAGTATATGAAGTAGTTTTTGTTATTTTATCTTCATTAAATATTATAATACAATAAAAAAATCTACCAGCTATTTAACTATGTGATTAAATACAATGAGGTGCCTGACATAAATTTTCATCTATATACACTGATGAAAAAAGAACTTTTTTCTCTCTATTTTTCTTTTTTTCCAACTTTTTATCTCTATATTAACTTCAAAATCTTAAAATATAAAAGTATTAATTATTTGATTAAATACAAATTAAATAGATGCCTAACATATTAAAAGTTGACAAATATATACAAATTAATATAATGATTCCAATTAGGCATGATGTCTCTCTCTCTGAAAATATGACTAATTAATTATATCTGGTTTTTGGTGTGTTAGAATTTTTTTGTTTTTATTTTTCATATGTATCAGTTACTAGCTACAAGAAATTATGCTCTTAGAAAACAAATTCGAACAACTCTCAACGAAAATTAGAAACTTAGTCTAATCTCTCTTAGATCCAAAGTTTACTTTTAAGAGAACCTAAATATAATGGCAAATGGCAACTATATAATTAATAGGCATATATACATGCACGTTAAGGTTTTCGTTAGCCGTAAATGCAGTTGCAATATTATTGTCGTAATTAATTAATTATTTTTCTAACATCAAACTTGTAACAAGTAATATATAATCTATTTTTCATATATATATATATATTGCATATTTAATTTGTATCATTATATCGTAATCACATAATTCAACTTCAATCACCATAATCACAATCACAATTTAAAACATTGATCTTAGTGCATACTAGCATGGCGGATATATATATAAAATACCTAGCTAGGGTGTTAGTATAAGAAATCAACAGATTCGCTATGTCACCACTATATACATTTGACTTTTCTAATCATTAAGAAGACAATATGACTGACGCTCATAGCAAAATACAAAAGAAAGTTACAGAATTCATTTTTTATAGAGATAATGGCAGTCACTTCACAAAACAACAAAACCTAATTCCATGCATGCCTAATCAACATCCATCTTAAACCATATATAAAGGATGATAAAGCTTCAAAGCAGATTGGTCACCTTGTTATTTTTCTTTTAAATCTACAACCTTTTTCTTTCATCTTTTTAGAGTACGTGACAAGGGACGACTCAGCTATCTTGAGAAGGAATTAGTATTAGTTTGGCCTTATCAATAATTATAGAAAGCATACTTTTCAATTCACAAGTAATTGAATTATTGGGGTTTTTTTTAATCTTCTAATTTCTTTCGGCATTGCAATATTGTGTTAATATATATTTGAATCAAATTATGCTCAACATGTCTTGATCAAAGCAAGTCATGTTAACAGAAAATTGAGTTATTAGTTCCTATACATGTAGTAAACTACAATTTGAATTCTAATTGAGAAAAATATTGATATTTAATACACAATAGTATTTTAAACAAATAAAAAAAATGTCACTTTATACTAGCATTGAAAAGAAAAAAAAGTTCACAATCTGACCTAAAAAAATTAGCACAATTAAGATTTAAGTAAAATCAGAAAGTATATCTAACCACACATCATATTCTGGGTATTCTCAAATTGTTTTTAAGTCCTATAAATTAGGGTTTTGCTCGTTAGGTAAGGAGCGGAGACAGCTTTCATATCTTCTGCAAAACTTTCGTTTGAACTTTTATCAACCATTATCTTTGTAAGAGATGGAGCTCGTGAATGTTGTGTTGAAGGAAACAACATGTCTGAAACCTAGTGAACAGTCCAAAACACAACCCACAATTATTGAGCTTTCAGGTTTGGACAGAATATCCCCTGCAATGCTCTACACAGTGTTCTTTTATAAGCACTGTGTCGAAGAAGAAGCCATTGAGAAAGCGAAGCAAGCACTTCGAAAGGTGCTTGTTTTGTGGTATCCGGCTGCAGGGAGGTTAAGCATAAATGAGAGGACAGGGAAGCTTGAGATTGTCTGCAACCATGAAGGTGTCACCATGGTTTCTGCAGTCTGTGATTCCAAGCTTGAAGACTTTGGGAGGCTTCATGAATATAAACCCTTCTATGAAAAGCTCGTTCCTCACCTTCCTGAAGCTGAAGATATATCCAAGAATCCACTTCTTGTTGTGCAGGTTTAAGTATACATATATAAGAACATGACACTTGCACTTACACTAAATTAATTTCAAGATTTTTATTTTTTTTACCTTGTGTGTTTTATTGTAATTTAGATAGATACATATTTTTTATTTTCTGTTTTCTTGGATTTCAGAGAGTTGCTGACTATATATATGCACTGTTTTTTTTTTAAGTTCATGAAGCTATTTACAGGTTGAAGATTTTTTTTTAAGTTCATTGTTTTTCTAAAAGAACCCAGATTTTTTTTTGAAATACCAAGCTTTAATCTCTCCAATATATATTTGCTTATATGATAATCCAAAATTGTATTGGCTCAAGGGTGTGAGGATTAGTCTTTAAATATGAAATCAAAAGTTTCTTCCAAATGAAACTGATCAAGATCATGAACATATCATCTATATATGATGATACTATATATGACTATACATATATATATATTGGTTATTGAGTTAGATTATTTTTTTCCTTTGTGCTCGATCTATGCATGTTTCTTTTCCAAGTTCTCATCTAAATAAACCTCAAATTAAAAGTTAATCTTTTTCTGTGGGGATTTCACTCGTATATTTAGCTTTCTGTACATACTAGCAAAACCCTAACCCTAGGAATCGTTTTCATCTTCTTTTGATGTATCTTCAAGCTGTGTTCTTAATTTGAAACAAATTAAATATATATATATATATATGTATGTATGTATGTGTGTATGTATGTGTGTATATATGTATTTGTTATTAATTGAAGACTATAATCAATTTCAAATTAATATATTAGGATCAATTTTAACCACCTGCTAACATTAATTATAATTTCACTAGTCTAACTGAACCAAATTAGAAGTACTGAAATTAAGATTGATATTTATGCAATATATATAATTTTCGTTTTTAATTAATTACTTGATCATCAATTAAACATTAATATTAATTTGCGAAAGTAAAGCAGATAACAAGGTTTAGTTGTGGAGGATACTCATTTGGGATTGGAGGGAACCATGCTTTGTTCGATGGATTTGGAGCATTCAACTTCGTGGCATCATGGGCTCACATCTCAAGTGGGAAACACCAATATTCTCATCATCTCCTTCCTCCCAATCATTCAAGACAAGCACTTTTAAGTGCCATAAATTTTGCAGCTTCTTCTTCTAGTTCAATTTATGAACAAAGTCATATTGTGGCCATTCAGGATCTCTATGGCATCCCAATGCAAGCAGTGGCCTCAGATGACAAGTGCTGGGGAACCTCCATGCGAAAATTAAGCCACCACATGCATCATCCTCATCACGATGATGGTGGGATTAATAATATTATTGAACTTCTCACACTTTGTGTGAACAAGGAGACCATAGAAGCATGCAAGAGACTAGCCATTGAAAGAGGCAAGCTTTCTAGGTGCTCCACTTTTGATGTTCTTTGTGCCCATGTTTGGAAGGTAAGTGGAAATTAATAATAATGAATGACAAAATCTTTATAATTAATTAGATTGATTAGTTAATTATCTAGGAAAATCAACAGAAATTAAAGTATGTATAATATATATCCACTTATTCCTATATTGAAAGTCTATCACCAATCACCATGAGTGATATCCACTATTTACTAGATAACTTAGCAAATAAAATGAAGAATAATATGACTTAAAAATAATTTAATAATTTAGTTTTTTTTATCAATTGTTAATTTTAACTGCAAATATTGTATTTTCTATTTTTCACACTAAACTATTAACATGTAATGAATTTATGCATAATTTATATCATTTTAGTCTTTTATAGATGTTGGTTTTTTCAATTTGATCCTTCACAGATTCTCTTTTTCAATTTAATCCTTTATAATTTGATTTTTTTTTTATCAATTTGGTCTCTCAATTTAGATGTCGTTTAAATTAATAATAATTTTGATGCCTTAGACGTATAATACTAATTGGACAATGTTAAAAGTTAGTTATAATCTAAATTTTCTCCTCTTTCTTTTCTATTGACCAAAACATTGTATTTGGTTACTAATATTAAATATTATCCAATTAGTATCAAACATTATCTATTTAAAAGGAAGAGGAGAAAATTGAATTATAGTTGACATTTAATATTATCCAGTCACACCAAACGTCCAAATCATCAGAATTATTATTTATTTAGACGATATTTAGACAAAGAAACTAAATTAATAACAAATCAAATTATGAAGATGCAAATTGAGAAAGAGAATCTATGAGGGACCAAACTAAAAAAATATCATCTATGAGAGACTAAAATAATGTTTTGGTCTTTATATAAATTTGAATTCATGTTCTATTCTTTAATTCATGTTTAAAAATATTTAATTTTTTATCTAAAATTCAAGGTCCAAAAAATCATGATTTAGAATTAGATCATATGATTTTCAGTGAACGAAAAATGAGCTTCCTCAAAATATAGTATATAATCAATTAAGTTTATAAGAAAACAAGTTCATATATATGTTAATATGTCATAGCTTAATTATAATTAAATTGTAACGCTTTAAGTATCCTGTAAGTTTCATTAATATCAGGTCTTTAATTAATACAAGTAATTAACAATATTGACTATTCTCTGTCAACGTAGGCCAGAGTGAAATCTCTTCTTCTGGATCCGAACACCAACATATGCTTACAATTCCCTGTGGATTCCCGCAGCAGATTCCAACCCCAACTAGGCAAAAACTTCACAGGAAATGCCTTTGTTCTCGCCTCGGTATCATGCTTAGCAAAAACCCTAACACAAGACCCTCTTCACATCACAATTCAGAAAATTCAAGCAGCCAAACAAGTTATCACAGATGAATATGTGAGGCTTTACACTAAAGCCCTTGATTCCTCCGACAAGTTCTTCCCTTCCATGAGACAACTCACCATTGTCACTGACTGGATGAAGTTCCCTTTACATCAATTGGACTTTGGATGGGGACATGTCTCCGATGTTGCCATCCTATCCACCCCGGTCCCAGAAACCGCTTTTCTCATGCTCAATCTCCCCGAAGATTCCGGTTTTCGGGTTCGGATCGGGATTGAGAAGCAGTACGTGCCTGGTTTTATTAGTAACTTCAATGACTTCAGTTACTACTCGTGATGAGAAAACTAAGGTATAAATTAATTAAGACTGGTTTTAAGTGTAGTGGTGGTGGTGGTCATGCATGTGTTCTTCTCTCTGTTTTATATATATATATATATATATGTGTGTGTGTGTGTGTATGCTTTGTTTGCTTTTTGTGAGTGTGAAGGTTGATAAAGTTTGGTTGTGTAGTAGTGAACTTGTGTGTGCAAAAAAATTTGATTTGGATTGTGTGTTCTTTTAAGTAAATTGACAGCTTCAAGTTAGACTATATATATATATATATATATATATATTGACTCAATGGGCTAGTGGGTAGCCCTATACTTAAGACCCTATACCTAAGAGCTAGTCTAATCAACCAATCACTGGCTTATTTATTTATTAGTTTGTGCTGTTTTTATTTTTTGATCAAATTAAACTACCATTCTTTGATTTTTGTTAAAATTATATTTTGTATATTTCTTGTTTCAAAAATTATATTTTGTATTTATAAAACTTGATATAATGTTACACAAACTTCCTTTTTAATTTATTTTATCAACAGGATATTAATTCTAATAAAAAAATTATTTTTTTATAATACGATGGATTAAGGTTCGGAGTCCAAAATAATAAAATTATTTAATTATTTTTATGGTTACATTAAAAATATCATATTAAAGCTTAGTATAAATTTAATTGTATATATTATTATATTATAAGAATAAAATGATGATCTTATTTTATATAAAAAAAATTATATTTAGTGGCAAAAATAAATTGAAGGGTGGTGAGCGTATTTTTATTTTTAACTAAAATAAGTGTAATTCATTTTCATGGTCTCTAAAATAAAATAGACTATACTATCAATGGATTAAAATGACAATTTTAATTTTTAATTAATGTCATCTTTATTTTAATAATGAAATATAGAAGACAACAAAAGATGATGAAATATTAAAGTAACAAATATTTTTAATAATAAAATTATTCATTATTTTAATTAAAATTAAGACCATAAAACGAACATAAAATGGTTTGGTGGTGTAACTAATTAAATCACAAATTACAACTAATTTAATACATTTTGTACATATATTTAGAATGTTGGGCTTAACGATCTTTCCTGTTTTTTTTTTTTGGTAATATTTTTAATAAATTTATATTTGGCTAGGTAATTAGGACATCGACTTAAAGGTATTTTATCTAAAAACAGAAGGAATTAAACATCATATATAAGTGACCAAAAACTACTTTGAATCCATCCATGAATTTTTTTATATATTCATAGTTAGTTTTCCTTTAAAGTGGAAAATGGAAAATCTCCATTCATACAAAGAATTTGAAAATCATATTAATTTTGCTTCAAACATTTAATTTCTAAAAAAGTAAATAAAAATAATTCAATTCATAATTACAATAAAAAAATATGATTCTCAAATATTTTAATTCAAAAAAATTAAAATTGGTAGTAAAAAAATGTTACAGTGGCTAAAGGGTGTCCTTCCTTTGAATTTTTTGCAATAAAAAAATGATATATTTTTTTGTAATAAGAAAAAAATAAAAAAAATACTCTATAATTCATTCTGAATGAATTCCTATTAATAATAGATTCTTTATTTATTTTTTTATCTTTATTTTAGTACAAAAATTATGTAAAAATAAATGATGAAAATTTAAAATACCTTCCCAACGACTTTAATTATATCAATGTCAAGTCACAATTCGCTGTTAGCTTTAACAAATTATATTTAACTGCATGAAGCTCTTGGCAATTTGCTATAGACAAGTGCAAATATGTGAATTTATGCGAGTCTTACTACTACTTTTTGCACTAAATTTATTGTTGCCTGTTCGCTTTTATGAAGTTCGAATATTTAATAGATTCATTTTAATTTGCTAATGTTAATAATAAATTAAAAATTTATAAGACATATAGTGTAATTTTTTAAATTAAATTGAGTAACTAACACTTTTTAAAATTAATAAAAAAAATTAATATATTTTCATACAAAAGCCAAACTTTTTTTTAGAATATATTTGGTGATGAAATTATAATTTAAATATGGGTTTTGTAATTTTAGTTTTCTTGTAACTAGCGTAGGAGCTAAGCTAAGCCAAAATCCTTTGTCTTTATCCCTTCATGGAAAGAGCATTTAAAACGGCAAAAACGACGCACACGGTACACCAGACAGAATAATTACTCTTACAACTTTAAGCCGTTTTTAGTTAAAAACAAAATAAAATGTGTTTCGAAAATAAACAATATAAAAAATAAAAAAATATTTTAAATTTTAATTTATTAAAAAATATTTTTTAAAATTTTTTATTAATAACATATACATAAATATATAACAATAATACTAATATAAATTACTGATTTTAAAAAATTATTTTAAAAAATAAAAAAATTAACATGACATTCAAATATAGATTTTGACATTTACTCTTCAAAACTAATTATAAATGTTTTCTCTAGCTGTTTTTTTTTCTTGTAAAAAAAATCTCACTTATACTATTTTTTAAAATATTATTATCTTTAATTTTAAAAAAATAACATCATAAATATTTTTTTATTTTTGACATATGTCTTCTTACTCAAAATAATTTTATTAAAAAAACTGTTAAATATTAAATATAGATATATTTCTTAAAAAAATTTAAATATTAATTTACTACCTCATGGAGATTAAATTTATTTTGTTACATCTAGTCTTTATTGATAAATATATAATTAATTTAATAACAAATCTTGTATATATATATGTATATATATATATATTATATTAGTCTTAAAAATTTATTAATATGTAAATTTTGAAAGATTAAAAAAATAATTGTAATTTTTTTGCATAAAAAATTATGTAACAATATAATTTTGAGTTGCATATGTAAGTTAAATTGAAAAAGGAATTGATTTCTCATTTTCTCTAGAAGCAACCTTATGGTATAATTGTATCATCAATTAAAAGGTGAGAGAGGCCAGAACCTTCTCCTTCTCTTCTTATATCATTTAACGGATAGAAATCATGACGCGGATATTTGGAGACTTTTCCAGCTTGTTCGTAGAAAAAAAAAATTTACTATTTTGTATTGAGTACTCTTAAAATATAATATAATATAATATAAAATTTTTTAATTTAATTTTTACTAATAAAATTAGAATATTATATTTTATAATTTTATTTTGGAACAATAAAATTATTCAACAGTTTTTATTATTATATTAAATATCTTTAATAATTTTAATATTAATTTACTTATATTTGTATATTAAAAAAATCATAAATGTATTCCGCACAGAAAGTTTATTAACAAAAAAAAGTAAATATATTTTTTAAAATTAAAAAACTGATAGATTGTAATTTCATAAAAGTTCTATCAAAATAATATTCTTATAACAAATTAATGTATTGAGCAGTAATAATGAATGGTTGAAGCACTCAACCAAAAAAAATTATAATAAATTATTATTTTATTCTTTTAAAAATATATTTTATCTTAATTTAATTTTTAAAAAATTAATATTCATAATTTCATCTCTCAACAAATATTTTTTTATCTATTTTAATCGTTATATTAATTATATAAATGTCATCAACACATCCTAATAGCATCACAACAATTGAAAACAATAAACATGTTCAATAAAATATCCATGTGATTTATCTAAAGACTATTATTTGAGAAAATTCTTTCGGAAACAAAATTAAATATTTTAATATTTTAAGAATTAAATTGAAATAAAATATTTATTTTAGAGATTAAAATAATAATTTGCTCTAAATTTATAAGTAGTCATGCTTCATACAATGTCAATTTTTTGGGATTGCATGAGATCTCTTAAAATTTTTAAAAAAATTTACATAATAAAATTGAAAAATAAATAAATAAATGAAACATGTATATCTATAGAGGGGATCCATTTATTTTAATGGGTTCCATATAATATTTATCTTTCTCCAACTTTTGTCATATAATTTCTTTAAAAAACTTTAAAAGCTTAATTTCTAACATCCTTTTACAGGAAAATAATTTTAAACATTTTAAGTCCATAATGTAATATATGACTTTAGAATTTTTAATTCTAAAATTATATAGTAACATATAATAATATAGAACATAAAATGTATTAAAACTGTAAAAAAAATGAATAATTTTTATTATTTTTTATTTTTAAAACATGAAAAAATAAAATTTTGCATATTTTATTATATAATTTAATTTATATTTAAATAATTAAAAATAAAATAAATATGCCCTTTTGATTTACTGGAATTTAGCATTTTTTTATAGAATTGAAAACTTAATAAGATTTGATGTACAGGAAATATGTTTTTATATAAAGAATTTAACAAGCAGGAATTCCTTTCAACTTTTGGCCAAAACAAAAAAAAAAAGGAATTCCTTTCAGCTATGCTCTAAATATAAATGAGATTTGTTTGAATGTTAAAGTTGACTTATTTATTTATGTCATGTCATGATAATTAAACAATATTATAGAAATAATAAAATAAATAAATAAGTGGCAGAAATAGCGGAACGTGATTCTATACATACCAATGCCACGGATCTGCTAGAGTTGTTGACCAACATTCTATAAAGAAGTCCCACGATGTTTCTTAACTCTTAGAGAGTCAATTGACACCATAATTAATATTTAATGTCTTCCTAGCAATTTCACATCATTTTGTTAATTTTTTTAAAGTTAAAATTACATTTTTATTCTTCAATTTTGTAAAAAAATTTAATTTCATCGTTTATTATTTTTTGTTTGTCTTTTAGTAAAATTAATATAATTTTTTTATCTGACAAAATTTTATGTATGAATTAAAAAAAATTAAATGAGACTAAAAGATTATTAAATTACTTTTTATATAATTTTAAAATTTTTTTAAAGTTTTTAATTTTCAGATTTTGTATCCCTGAATGAAAATTTTTAAAATATTTTGACTTCATTTAAATTTTAATTATGTTTTGATTAGAGTAATTTTCACTTAAATTTTAAATATGACTGATAATATTTGAAAAGAAAAAAAATACACTAATTAGTAAAAATAAGGTACAATGTTGAAACCAAAAAATAAAATTACAACCTTATACAAAATTCAACAATAAAAAGTTAATTTTAACAAAAAAAATGTATATAAAGTTGGCCTTAATAATTCAACAAGAAGTATACATAACAATAATTAAAAAATAAATAAAACACTTATAAGTAAGAAGAGAGGCGGAGTTTAAACACTCGATTAAACAAATAGTCGACTTTAAATCACTAATACCCATAAATAATTGAGAAAATAAGACTTCTTTGGTGAAAAATATAGCCATCTTAACATTCATTTATTGTTGCTATATAAATGAATCAATTCTCAAGTTAAACAAATAAATTTAAAAGCTTTGGCATAATCTTGGTAATTGGCAAAGAAGGGAGGTGAGTAGGCTATGACATTAATTTGAATGCGTTGGGAGTTGGGACTAGGAAAATTATACGTTTTTGTCATAAATATGCATTGGGATTTTATAGATTTGTGTGTATATATTAAAGAAAGAATTTGTTTTATGAATAATAAATAAATAAAATAAAGTGCAAGTAAATTGATTTAGATATTATATAATAAATAAATCAATATTATAGCAAAATTAAGAAAATGATGAATATTTAGAAAGTATAATAAGGTTTTAAGTAGGACAAGCATTTATTTGATTTAGATTAATTGACTAATTAAATTGATTATATTAAATTATTATTTTCAATCATCCAATCAATTAATCAAATATTTTTAAAATCAATCAATTATATTAAAATCGACTTTAATCAATTTGAATTAAATTATTTTAAATAATTTTTTATAAATTATGAAAAAATAAAATTTTAATTATTTTTTTATTTTCAACTATAAAAATAAGTTTTTTTAACTGTAAATTTATATTAAAATTACTTTAAGACATTTTAATAATTTTTTAATTTATTTTGTGTAATATTTTAATATATTTAAATTTTAATTCATATATAACAATATAATATATACTAATTCAATTAAATGAGTTTAATTAAGTTCGGCTAAAAATTAGGGTTATTTAAGAATCAAATTGAACCAATCAATTTTTAAAAAATTTCATCAAATCTATTAAATTAAATAGTCAATTTTAATCATTTTTTATTAAATTGATTTGAATCGATTTAATTGAGTACAATTGAGTTTGGATCAGCTCACCTCTAATTTCAAAAATATAAATTATGATTTAATTAGATATTCATTGTAAACTAGTTAATAAGGGATCTTGAAAATTTTGGGGTTTAAAGAAGAAAAGTCCACATTCACATTATTGTAATTAATTTTTGGGCTAAAAAAATTATTATAATTAATTCTTATTGAATATATAACTTGATAAAAATTTAAGCTTCTGAATATAAAGTTACCTATTTTTATTGCCTTCAAATATTCATTAAATCACAAAAATTCGAATGTTCTTTTTTTTTAAAAAAAAAATTATCAATATACGTAAATTTATTAGACTGTTAAAAAAAGTCTCATGTAGCAAGATATTTTCATACACAATGTTTTAACTTAAAATATTTTTTAAAAAATATAATACTTATCATTCTAATTAATTAATAACTTGTACACTTTAATTTAGTACAACTGTTTTAAACACGAAGAGAGGGAAAGCTGCTGATCAATGTTTTTAATGTCGTCTCTACCTTTTAATAATAAATTATATTAATAATAATTATTATAAGGATCTTGTTATTTCATGTCAATATTACTTGAAAAACTTTATCAACTAATTAATCTTTTTAATCACTCTCACAAACACACATTGTTGGTATGATCCTAATTATAATGGTATTACTAATAATTCCCTCATAATTATAAATAATATGCCACACATACTTATATTCTTATATAATTTATTACCTCGGTTAAAATTATTGAATACATTACACAAAGACCATGAAATACGTACGTTATATTAAATGAAGGTTGTGTGTAATTATAAAAAATATATACATGTATAATGAAAATTTATAAATTTTTATAAGCTTTCCAGCTGGCAATTGAGCATAAAATTTGTTTCCAACCAATTAAGCTTGAGCATAGTAAATTTTGAATCTTTTACTTTGGGAAAACAAGTTTGAATTTACGAGTATATATAGTTTTCAAAAATTGCTCTTAATTTTTAAAATAAAAATTTTTTAAATTGTTATTTTTTATTGAAAATTAAAAAATGAAATACGTATTTTGAGAAAAAATTTAAAATAATTAAAAATATTATGAACTTTATTTTTTAAAACAAAATATAAAAATATTATTTTTATTAATAATATATAAAAATATATAAAAATAATACTAATAAATTAATTTTATAAAATAAAAAATTAAATTAAATTTAAAAAAATCTGAAATCTCTCCATCGGGTTTTCCCTAATTTTATTTATTAGAGTTTTCTTTGTGGTGGATCTACTATTTGATTCATTATAGAAACATATTTGCTTATTTGGTCCTATATATATATATATATATATATATATATATAAAAGGAAACAAATTGATAAAAAATGCCCATCGATATTGTTGGATATGACTATTGAAAATAGAGCAGGGCGGTTCAAGTTGACTTTTAAAATATGTTTAATTGTGTTGTTTTTAACTGAGAATAAAAAATAAAATATGTGTTTTTTTAAAAAAAGATTAAACAACTAAAAAATATTTTTAAATTTTTATTGTTTAAAATAAAGAAAAAATAAAAATAAATATTTTATTAATGGTTTGTAAATAAATAAATAAAAATAATATTAATATAAAATCTCAAAACTAATTTTGTAAAATAATTAAAAAATAAAAAATAAAAGATGCCTAACTTATTGGTTTTAGCTCAGACTCTTTTAAAAAGTTTAATATGACGTTGTTATATATATAAAAAAAAAAGTGAAATAAAAGATATAATTTGTTTAAATTATGGGTGTCTAAACAATAAATTTTATTCAGTATAAAATAATAACATAATTTGTATCTATATCTTTTTTTTTATATTACGTTGTTACAATCTTAATGATTCACACTCTTTGTTAAAGTCTATAGCATACCCAATACTTTAAATAATCACTCACCATTGAAGTGGGTTTAAATTTAATATTTCAAATCAATTAGTTAAATGTAAGACTAATTTCATTATTTTTTTAAGTCTTAAATATTTAATTATTAAGTTAAATTTTATTTATTAATTAAATAATTTTTTATTGGTTTCTGTTACTTTAACATTATCTAATAGTGAATTATTTTTATATAAAAAATGTAAAGTTTGTTATTTGAACCAAATACCTTTTCATTTAAGGATAGATCTACAAAATCATTGGGTAAAATATTTTCAAGTAAAAATAATTAATTTTCTTTGAAAAGAAGAAAGCAAAAGCAATAAATTCCATCACCAATTGTGAAAATATATTTTTAAATAAAAAAAATTAAAAAAAAATGGTTCATGAACTAAAAATAGACAACTATATAGTGGGAAGAAAAGTTGTTGCCTTTTTTGTTTAGTAACACAAATTCTATAAAAATAGAATCCTAACAAAATAAAGCAAATCAGACAGAGAAAATTTTTATCCTAATTTTAGATCCTCTGAATTAAACATTTTTATTTTTATTTGTGACTTGAAAATATTAATTCAATTAATGTATTATTATTATTTTTTCTGACTTATAAATTTTAACGAATCAATACATTATTATTATTTTTTATAATTCTTTCTATTTTTTTGCCCTTATCTCACACAGTGCATACACAACAATGCACACCAAGCTGTGTTATGAGTTATCACACATACGTTACGGGTAGTTTCCTGTGTGGAATTCAGGCTTTCGAGTGAAAGAAAATGCTAAGCCATTGTTTTTTATTTTTTCTAAGTATTAAACCTCCTTTGATTGTGGTCCCCACACGCCATGAACCCCACGATTTTCTCCCTCTCCAAACAGATATAAGAATTTAGTTCATTCTCCACTCTCTAGTCTTTCCTTCGCCCCCTCTGTCTCCGCCGCTTGATCTTCTAATTCTGCCCCTTCCAAGACGAAATGTCAGTTCTTTTTCACTCTCCCTCAAAAAATTTGCTTTTTCTTGTTTTGGAGGTTTTTTAGCGAATGAAATGTGATTTCCATGTGTTTTCCTTGAACCGCATAGACAAACTCTGTTTTCTTCGTGACCAACCAGCAGCACAAACACAATCTGGTTTTCCGCGTTTCTGTTTCCTTGAACTTTCTGGGTTGATCTTTCCGGGAAGGGAAGCACAAAGAAATAGATAAAAAAGCCAAAAAAAAATGGAGAAGCCCCCATAGCTAGAGGAGTCTTCTGTTTTATTCGTGATAGACCATCGGCGCCACTCTGTTTTTCTGTTTTCTTGAACTTTCTGGGCTGATTTTCTCGGGAAAGATCGAAAAAATGGAGAAACCCCATGTGGGTTTTGGGGTTTCTTTCTCACACCGTATTGTTTTGACTCTTTCCTTGATCATCTTGGCTCAGTCTCAAGACGCAGATGTTATGGGCATTCTCAAGAACATGATCAACGGGTCAAGCTCCTTCCAATGGTCCGACCCGGATGTTTGCAAATGGGATCATGTTCGTTGCAATTCCGCCAAACGGGTCACCGCAATTAAGATTGGGAATCTAAACCTCAAAGGCTCACTCCCAAAGGAACTCTCAAAACTTACAGAGTTACAGCGTTTTGAGTGCTATTCAAACAGTCTGACAGGGGCATTTCCGTTATTACCCAGTTCCTTACAGTACCTCACCATCTTCAACAATGGCTTCACCTCCATATCTCCAGATTTCTTCAAAGGCATGTCCTTGTTACAGGAAGTGAGAATCGACCACAACCCTTTCCCTCAGTGGAAAATTCCCGAAACTCTCAAGGACTGCGTGGCACTACAGACATTCTCGGCGCAAAATGCCACTTTCGTCGGAGAAATTCCCGATTTTTTCGGCAAGGATGGTCCATTGCCAGGTTTGACTAATTTATCGCTGTGTTTCAATCAACTTGTTGGTGGGCTGCCTTCCAGCTTGTCGGGTAGTTCAATAGAGTATCTATGGGTGAATGGGCAAAAGAGTGATTCTAAGCTTAATGGTACACTTGCGGTGTTACACAACATGACTTCTCTGAAACAAATTTGGGTTCATGGGAATGCATTTACTGGTCCTATCCCTGATCTGTCGAACCATGATCAACTATTTGATGTGAGTCTAAGGGATAATCAGTTGACTGGTGTTGTTCCATCGTCTCTTATGGCTCTTCCTAGTTTACAGGTTGTGAATTTAACCAACAATTATTTTCAAGGACCCACTCCTGAGTTTAAATCAGGAGTAAGAGTGGATATGAAAGGGACTAATCAGTTTTGTACAAATGAGCCTGGTCAGCCATGTAGTTCTTTGGTGAGTGCTTTGTTGTCTGTGGCTGAACCATTGGGGTATCCCTTAAAGTTTGCTCAAAGTTGGAAGGGTAATGATCCATGTGCTGGTAATTGGTTAGGGATTGTTTGCGCTGGGAATAACATTTCAGCTGTGAATTTTCAGAACATGGGTCTGTCTGGTACTATATCTCCTAGTTTTGCCAGCCTCACATCTGTAAAAAGATTGCTTCTTGCTAACAATGATCTCACTGGTACTATACCAAGTGAGCTTACTAATATGCCTCTCTTGCAAGAGCTGGACGTTTCTACTAATCGTTTATATGGCGTGGTGCCGACTTTTCGGAAGGATGTGGTTCTTAAACTGGGTGGGAATCCTGATATTGGAAAGGATAGACCTGCTGCTCCACCAGGTGTGCCAGACTCGGATTCTGGAGGTGGAGGTAATGGCAAGAAAAATAATTCTGCAGTCATTGCTGTCATTGTGGTGGTTATTGTCTTATTACTTGGTCTAGCAATTTCCGGATTCATTTGGTTTAATAGAAAACGTAAGCATTCGGGCAAATTTCAAGGTCCAAGTACAATTGTGGTACATCCTCAGCATCCTGGAGACAAAAATCGTGTGAAGATTAGTGTTGCAGGTGCTGGTGTGGGTACTAGTGCAGGAGGGACTACTGCACATAGTTCCATCACTAGTAATGCAGCTGCCGATGTTCATGTGGTGGAAGCTGGTAATATGGTAATTTCAATTCAAGTTTTAAGAGAAGTTACTAACAATTTCAGTGAAGAGAACATTCTAGGGAGGGGTGGATTTGGCACTGTGTACAAAGGAGAATTGCATGACGGGACGAAGATAGCAGTGAAAAGAATGGAATCTGGAATGGAGGGCGAGAAGGGGCTGAGTGAGTTCAAGGCTGAAATCGCTGTACTTACTAAGGTTCGACACAGGCATTTGGTTGCACTTCTGGGGTATTGCTTGGATGGAAATGAGAGGCTTCTTGTGTATGAGTACATGCCTCGGGGGACTCTTAGTCAACATTTGTTCAACTGGAAAGATGAAGGGTTAAAGCCACTGGAGTGGACAAGAAGGCTTACCATTGCCTTGGACGTTGCTAGAGGGGTTGAATATCTTCATGGTCTGGCCCAGCAAATTTTCATTCATAGGGATCTCAAACCATCAAACATTCTGCTTGGAGATGACATGCGGGCAAAAGTGTCAGACTTTGGATTGGTTCGGCTTGCTCCGGAAGGAAAAGCCTCCTTTGAAACTAGACTTGCTGGAACTTTTGGATATCTAGCACCAGAGTATGCAGGTATATTCCTACTTTTGTTTCACCGTAATTCCTTTATTTGTGGATAGCGAACAAGGGCTATATAGAAACTGGTGGATTTTAATTTTTAACTCTGTATCAAGTGTAATATGTTTTCCCAATTTTATTTGGAAGCAACTGCATTGACAAGACAAAAGATGACATTTTAATTTTTAACTAAAAAACGACTTCTGATATATTAGGTTGATTTTAATATACCTTATAAATCCAAGGGACATATTTATGTGGTTGATTTTAATCTTGCTACTGCTTTGAGGCTAGATATTTGGGTTTTAGTCCTTTGTTCATGAAAATGAGTGACATGATTTCATATTGTTGTTTTTGCCTTGTAATATTTGTTGCATAGTATACAAGAACAGTTGATTGGGCCATCCCTTTTCGTCATTTTTTCTTGTTCAATTCCTTGAGGCACTAAAATGTGAACTTCTTTCTTGAATGATCGGTGCAGCAACCGGACGAGTTACAACAAAGGTTGATGTGTATAGCTTTGGAGTGATTCTTATGGAGATGATAACTGGGAGGAGGGCACTTGATAATAGCCAACCTGAAGAGAACTTCCACCTAGTTACATGGTTCCGAAGAATGCTAATAAACAAGGACACATTCCAAAAGGCCATCGACCCGACAATTGATGTCAATGAGGAAACTCTATCGAGTATTAACACTGTCGCAGAGTTGGCCGGCTACTGCTGTGCAAGGGAACCCTATCAGCGCCCAGACATGGGCCATGCAGTGAATGTGCTAGCACCTCTTGTTGAGGTGTGGAAGCCTACAGAAGCAAATTCTGATGACATTAGTGGAATTGACCTTGAAATGAACTTACCACAGGCTCTCAGAAAATGGCAGGCCTTTGAAGGAATGAGCACCATGGGCATGGATGAATCTTCATCATTTCTTGCCAGTGGAGATAGTACACAGTCAAGCATACCCACTAGGCCACCTGGGTTTGGAGCCTCCTTCACTTCTTCTGATGGAAGATGAACTTGGATTAGACATTTATTTAAGACTAATAATTCTCTCTTCTTCTTTTTATTAAGGAAAAAAATATATATATTTCCAGCTATTTTTTAGGTTTTGGCATGCAAGAAATCAGAGAGGATGTAAAAATAGGCTATATGTAGTGGTTTCACAAGGTTACAACATTTGGGTATGAATATGGTTAGTACTTTTGTTAGTTGTCATCATAATGGGCATGAATCAGCTGGTTTGGTTTTATTTGGTTTGAATTTTCATGGTGTTTCTGAATATAAGGTTTTCGAAATGTCGTTTTAAAACCATCATAGCCATTGAAACAAAGGGAACAAAAGTACAGGTACAGAGACAGAGATGCCGAGTGACTAGTTGAGAATCTCTATTCTCAAATGAAGAATGGCGAATGTTGTTGTTTACTGATGAGGTCACGAAGGATGGACACGTGGTGGAAGGAGATTGGCTGGTATTATTAGGAAAAAGTGTTGGTAGAATAAACATGCGAGCGGATCCTCTGTATTTTCTCTCTCTGTAGTGCGCCTGCATTTAGACGAAACGGCGTCGTTTCGTTCGCTGTCTTTTTTTTTTTTTTGTTTTCGGCGCCATAAAACGACGTCGTTTCGTTAAGTGAAACGGCGCGTTTTGTCGCCTGGAACGCATTTCGTCGCCTTTTTTTTTTTATATTTTCTGCACCAAAAAACGACACCGTTTATGTAGTTCAGAAGGCAAAAAAAAAAAATGAAAGACGCAAAACCCATCTCTCCCCTGTTTCGAAATCAGAATGAAGACGCAGGTCTATTATCCTTTCATGGATTCTGATTTGTGGACTACCGCCTCGCTGCTGCTAACGCTAACGCTAGTATGCGCGGCTTCAGCATCATCATCATCAACAACATCAAGGTTCCCACTTAGGTTGGTATTCTGTTTTATTTGATTCTTTATGTAAATGAACAAATATCTTTTTGTAATCCTCCCCCTTCGACGATCTATGGGCAAGAAGCTGCAGGTGTGCTTTGGAATTTGTCATTTGATGATAGAAATCGAGAGGCCATTGCAGCAGCTGGTGGAGCCAGCTTGTTGATATTTCAATGTAATATAGCAAAATAAAATCCGGGAGACAACGACAATGGCACAGACGGCGACGATGCAGACGGCATTCGAATGACGACAGGAGCTTCAAAATACAACGTCAGTGATGGCAGTGGATGCTGATCAAGATGAAGCTGCTCGCTTAGGAATTTGGCACAGACACCAACGACGCCCAGAACCATCGCCGACGATGCAGAGAACCGATGCAGGAGGCAAAAACAGGAGCTTAAAAATGCAACGTCAATTACGACAATCGAATGCGGACTCTGACGAAGATGAAGCAACTCGCGCAGGAATTTTCCACACACGATGACCACGCACAGAACCACCGCCGAAGACGCAGAGAACCAGTGCAGGAGCCACAATCTCGAGCTGCAACACTAACGGGAACCGAAGACGCACGATGAAGAAGAAGATGAAGCTTACGCGGGAAATTTCATTTCCAAATGCACCGTTTCATGCTTTTGTGGTTTTTTTTTTTGTCCGTCGCTGAGGCTAAACGCACCGTTTTGGAGCTAATCCAAAACGGTGCGTTCTAGGCGACAAAACGCGCCGTTTCACTTAACGAAACGATGTCATTTTATGGCGCCAAAAACAAAAAAAAAAAGACAACGAATGAAACGACGCTGTTTCATCTAAATGCAGGCGCACTACAGAGAGAGAAAATACAGAGAATCCGCTCGCAATAAACATGGGATATGAATGTGATTGATGTGTGCTTGCCAGCTGCGTGTGCGGTCCTTCATTCCCTCCGCGTTTAACTTTCTCTTTCATAATTTATTTATTCACTTCTTGTCCAATCTAATGGGGACTCATCCCCCACGTCACTCCACTTAGCAATTGATTTTATACATGATGTTTGATCATCGAATAATTAAATATTTCTACCTTTCCAAACACGTTTTGTTTCGGTGGAATAATTTTTGGTACCATGTCATCATATATAAGTGGTAAGTGATAAGAATAATGAATTATATAAATTATATGATTAGAGAAATTAACGATAAAAATATAAAAAATTCTATCAATTTTCGATCAAATTAAAAAAAGCAAGAGATAGCCTGAGATACGGGAATTCAACGAGTTCTCTCTATCTCATGTTTGTTACTTATCGTGCCCTTCGAATCTTATGGGCATTTGGCACTTTACATTATTGTTTGTGAATCAGATTCCTTTTATGTTAATCATTGTAGTTTGATGATTTGACATCTTTTTAACATCATCACTATGGATCTCTCAAATTTACCTGGTAATGGATAATGTTTAATAGAGAAACAGGGAGACACACAGAGAGGGGGGAAAAAAAAAAACTTTTGTGTATGGGCCCACCCGTATTTTGTTATCTCTTGGAACACTACTCATTTTTAAAATAAATTAGAACAATCCAAATCTTGATGAAAATGGTCAAAAACAAATTTCATATAAAAAATGCATATTGTCCTAACCTTATGAATGAAAGTCTTTAATTTAGATGCTAGAAAAATATTTGAGATTGATCTTCCTTTAATTTATCAAGTTCATTTTTTATTTGGGCTTCTTTATGTGCGATTGGGCTTTATTTTAAATTATTAATTTATTTATAATAAAAAATTATTTCACTCTTTTGCAACAGATTTCAATGACAAAACAAAGACAATATATCTCTGAAGCAATTGAAAAAAAGATAGAACAAAACAAAGAAATAAAGGGCCTGTTTGTTTATTTTGTTTTTTAAAACTATTTTATAAAATTAATTCTAATAATTTATATTAATATTATTTTCATGTATTTATATACACCATGTTAATAAAATTTTTTTTTTGTGTTTTCTATATTTTAAAAAATTGGAGTTTATAGGTCTGGTTAGATGTGATTATGTTCTTTTGTTCTTTAGAATTATTTTATAGAATTAGTTATGAAAATTCATACTAATATTATTTTCATGTATTTATATCTATGCTATTAATAAAAAACTTATTTTTTATATTTTCCTTATTTTAAAAAATTAGAGTTCAAAATATCTTTTAATTTTTTTGTAATTTTTATTTCTAAAACATATATTCTATTTTTTATTTTTTGTCTGAAAATAGTCATTCAAACATATTTTTTTTTTGTTTTTTAAAAACAAAAAATAATTTTTAAAAATTACAATCAAACATGTACTGTAGTATTTTTTAATTTTTCTATGTTTCTTGTTCTCAAAACTCATATTTTATTTTTTATTTTTATCAAAAATTATTATTCAAACAAATTTTTTATTTTTAAAAATAAAAAAATAATTTTTACAAATTTGAATCAAATAAACCTAAAATAAAAATATGATCGATCATTATGTTAGGGAGCCCATTGGTGCAGCGAGAAGGAGGCCCAATTGTTAATAGAGAACCAACTTATTAGGTTAACTAGAAATGGGCCAGAATTTGTTGATATAAAAACCCGACTCTGCTTGCGATAAAAGAAATTTTTTATTATCATAAAAACTTGTTATTAATTTAAGCATCCAGGAAATTTGCTTTTGATATATCATATTCGACATACAAGAAGTAAATTAATTAAATTAGAATGCATATTAACCAAAAAATTACTTAACCACAATATAAAAAAAGGCAAAAATACTTTTTTTCCTCAAAATTTGGGATTATTTTCACTTTTATCCATACTTTTTAACTCTTAATTTTGTCTCTAAAACTCTCAAATTTGTCAAATCCTAACTTAGGAAACTCATTTATTTACCAGTTGGACTTAATTTACTAACATGGATAAATACTCTTTTTACAAACATGAAATTTTCTCTCTAAAGTTTGGAGAACTTTTAATTTTATTCTCAAATTTTGAACAATTTTCAAGTATATTAGCACATTAAATCCACATGAATAGCCAAATAAGTTTTTTTTTTTGTATATGCAAAATTTAACACTCCATTTATGATGTAATTTACACTATACTAATAACTACAAATTATAATCAATTAGTGAAGTATATGTATAATTAATAATTTATGTAATTGAAAGTATTCATCATCCTATATATTATCTTTTTTTTATTATAAATATATGAGATAATTTTTGTATTGGGAGATATTATTGTATATTTTTTTTCTTCCAAAACATAGATGTATGATGTTTATCTTTAATTCGCCGTCACAATTAATAAAATGGGATTTAAGTATTTTTCTTTCAGATAAATACAATTTTCTAAATATGTTATTATTGAAAAAAGTACAATCTCTCCCCAAAGGTCCTCAAACCCCTCCCTTCTCAGAAAACCCTAATTTCCCACATTTCTATGACTCTCCAGTGTTACCCATGGAACCCCGCGTAGTCACGACGCTGCTTATCTCTTCTTAAGCTTAATTTCCGATTCATCTCCATTCCGCAAGCTCATACAGTTCATTCTAGGGTTTGAAAATTTTCTCACAAAATGTCTCTTCCACCTGTTGAGTGTATATACGTAACGGATGACTGTGTCCGTGAATGGAAGAGTGGCAACCCTGCTCTCAAGGTCTCTGAACCCGTCCCATTGCTTCGCTTCCTCTATGAGCTTTGCTGGACTATGGTGGGTGATTTCTCTTAGTTGTCCAACGAATAATGCATATGTGCATGTGTATATATATCTTGAAAATGTGAAAATTGAGAGGTGAATAGAGAAGTATAATTTTTTCATTTTTTGGGATTAAGGAATGGTTTTTGGTTCTGGGTTGCTGTCAGGTTCGAGGTGAATTGCCGTTTCAGAGGTGTAAAGTAGCATTGGATTCTGTTATTTTCTCGGATAAATCGTCGGCCGAAAAAGTAGCTTCAAATTTTGCAGATATAGTGACCCAAATGGCGCAAGACGTGAGTTACCACTGTCCTGTATTTGTGATTGAGAAGTTGTTCGTTTTCTCTTTTTATTTCTTGTGCCTGTCCTAAATCTATTATACTTTTTCATTGGTTGCTAAAGGAATTACTCTGCTCATTGGGAAC
Organism: Senna siamea; assembly: GCA_031216115.1. NCBI lineage: Eukaryota > Viridiplantae > Streptophyta > Magnoliopsida > Fabales > Fabaceae > Senna > Senna siamea. The sequence continues at coordinate 631,857 of CM062358.1, forward strand.
ATAAGATTTTGATTGTTTCCAGTGCCTTTATGCTGCTGGAACCTATGAACAGGGTCCTTGTAGAGTAAAATTTGTTATAAGATCCAAATTGTGTTTGGTCTTTTATCTTCTTTGAATGAATAGAACACAATTTTGATTATTATGAGTTTTGGGGTCTTGTTATTATCTAAGTTTAGATCAGCCATCACTGGAAATATAAGAGATGAATTTCGTCTAGCTTTGACCTTTGTTGCTGGAGCAGTGTAATGGAGACTCAGAATCTGTCACTTTAGTAACAATATATTTTGCATATACCCTTAACTTTCTATGAAACTCATTTAAAAAAGCAGTTTCAAAATAAGTAGAATTTATTAGCACTGCCAAAGGGGCACTATATCTCTAAACCTTCATTTATTTGGATATAATATATCATATGTATTAGCTATTTCCCTTATTTATTTATTTATTCACAGTAGGGGTTCCATGTTGTTTGTATCACAAGCTACACAACCTTAACTCTAATATAAATAATTGTAACACAAACCTCCCTTTATTATGGCTTTCCGTAGCGTTATCTCTTTTTTTTCTATTCTTTACAGTATTAAAAAATTCCTTTCTCAAATAGGATTGTTGCTATTGTAGATGGATCTTTCTAAAAGGAAAATTCTATATTTACTCATCACACTGCTTCAGCACAGCAGTTGAGCAATTTTTTCATCTCCCCCAAATCCTTTTCTCTATATAAAAAAAATCTGTTACCATGTATATGTGATCACGGAGGGCATTTCATTAAATTTTTGAGATTGTGATTTTTATATTAATTTTATTTTATTGGCAGAAGAATTCCATCAAAGATATATTGTTGGCAGAGAATTAGCCCAGCATCAGTTATGCTGTAGAAACAGAACAGGAATAATCTGTAATATTATTGGATGTATACTGAGTATACTACAACATTCTGGACCTTTCAAGGCTCGTCTCTGTTGTATACAATGAATTATGTACTTGTTCTCTTGGTTTTGGATAGTGCTCTGAAGATAGTAATGTTTATTGTTGTACTACAGCAGCAGTGAAGTAAATTACTGTGCTTTCATTTGCCCCTATTTTCGAAAAATGACATGAAAACTTGCTGGATCCTTGAAATGATTGATTTCTTGAAGTCATTTTCCCTCCAATTTTTACTGCTTGTTATTTGTATGGAATTTTGAGCAAGACATGAATTATGGATCAATTTTAAGAGCTTGATCGATGGTACTTTGATTAATATCTTCTTAATCAGCTTACTTGCATAAACTTACGCGCTTATATCTACTTGATTACAGCATACAATGTCAGGAGAGTACCGCTCTCGTCTTGTCAAGTTGGTCAGTATTTGAACTCACAGTGCTCTAAAATTATTGTCACTCATTTGAAGATGTTCCCCTAGCTGGTTTTTTGAGGGCTCTTAATAACCTAATTTTTAAATATTTTTTTTAAAAAAATAGAATTTAGCTTTCTCATTGCCTGGAAATTTTATACAATTTACTCTGTTTACCATAATTTTAATGCTTATTATTCGATGTATTAGGCAAGATGGCTTGTGGAATGTGAAGTGGTCCCAATTAGGCTACTGCAGGAACGTTGTGAGGTGTGCTTCTTTTCTTTCTTCCCCTGTTTTATTTACTTGATTTTTGTTTCTACTTTGAGGTTTCTGGTAATTTGTGTAAGAGCTTCTCCAGTGCTTAACTTTTCTTGGGGATTAGTTAGATTTTTGTATTTACAATTTTTTACTTGAATGTCGTGCATTGCTAGGAAGAATTTTTAGGTGAGGCTGAACTGATCAAGCTAAAGGCTCAGGAATTGAAGGGAAAAGAGGTGAGTAAAAATATCTTCGAAATGACATGGTATATGACAAGGGTCTTGTGCTACTTCTTCCCCTTTTTAACTTGTGAATTTTTAGTTGTCAATGTCAAGACATTTAAGTATTTGAGGGTGGCAGGTGTACAAGCTGCAGTGTGTATATATGAGTCGAGGCTGTAAATGATTGAGGTCTTGGCAACACCAGTGCTTTTATGTAATGTCCCAGGTCCCATAACATAGAAACAAGTGCCTAGATACTAGACTTGGTAGTATGGATAAGTTTGGCTAAGTATTTTGGGACCATGTACTTGGATTAATTCATGTTTCTGGATAGTAACTATTTGGGTTGCTTTTTTTTATTCCTTGAACGGATGAAAGAAGAAATTTTATTAAGAAGGAGATAGAATTAATTGAGAGGAGGATGATGTATCATTCGAAGGTATTTTAATTGAAACAGGAACAAAATAGAATAAAAGAGAGAAACTTAATCATGCATGAAAGTTGTTCAATCTTTCTGTGTATCTAACGAAGTGACTCCCTTTAGAAGGGCATGAGCCGAACATCAAAGTGAGGATGCAAAAGTTCCATTAGGCATCTAAAAACAGAGACACCCCTGAAGAAGCAAGCATTCCTTTCTAACACAATGTTTCAAATCACAGCAAAAATTATGCAGGGCCTCAATGTTTTCCCTTCTTTCTTCTGTCCAAAGCCGTTAACATGCATAAGGAGAAACATCTCCAACTCCCCCAGAACTGTGACATACTCAATTCTTGCCAGATCCTGAACTATTTGTCCCAGATGCAAATTGCCACACTGCAGTTTAGAAGTAAATGATTACCATTTTCTGCGCTAGACATCCACATAACATAAATATTAACAGACAAGGCTATATTAGGCCCACGAATCTACAACTTGTCATATATGTTAATGCTATTGTGCACCACCGTCCAAACAAAAGAATTGACCTTCGAATGAGCATCTGATTTTCCAAGGGGCTTGTGAACAAGCAAAACATCTGTAGTAGGAGTGCAAGTAAGGAAATGAAAATAGGATTGATGATTTTGCTCATTTGAAGCATCTAGAGTCCAAACTCCTATCCTTAGTTGTTAGATGAAGAGGGATCAAGAATAAGCAGAAGCCATTTGATTTTAGTTAAGTCTTTATCAGAAGTATCCCTTAAAATGTCATAATTGCAATAATGCTTAATCCTCTTAAAGAAAGAGAATTTTGAACTGGGGCATTATGTAGAGAAGCACTTTTGCTATTTCTTTCTCTTTGAACTTGTCCATCAAACCTGATGTTTTTCTTTCAGTTCTCTTTCAATGTTTGTCAGTTACCTTCATGTTTGTCAGTTTGAGGCATTCAAGAGAGTTTAGTAACAACCTGAATAATACTTGAGAGAGTAGAAACAAGAAACAAGTAAGTGGACAAAATTAAGGTATTCAAGCTGAATACTATGACTGGCGTATGCTATATCTCTCTTTTACCATGTATCTTGTCAGCTGTTAATGAGATGAATTATCTATTGAATACCTTTCCCAAGATTGTAATGTGCCACTTTTAATTATTCTAAAACTTCAGAATGAGGTGGACTGTTTCTATTCCCACTCCTTGGTGCTTAGTATGATATAGCAGCATGCAGTTTGTGTTGAGTAAGGGGGAAAGGGAAAGAAAAAACTGTCTTACGGCATTGGTGACATTGCAAGATCTGTATTGAATTCTGTAGCTTTTTATTCACGAACTTCTACAACTATCTCCTAATAAAGTGCTTGAGCTGTTGGGTTTTTCAGTTCTTTGGTTGTAGTGACAATGTGGGAGCGAAAGGGAAAGGTAAAGTATTAAGCCTGTTGGAGTTAGGGTTTAATCTTGGGTAAGGGGCATAATACTGGTTAGATTGTCATCAATCTATGTGTCAGATTCTAATATTTATCCTCTTGGGCATGTGCAAATTTTGCAGAAGTAAATTGAGTCCTAGTTGCTTTTATCTTATGTTTAAGTCTTCTCTTTTCTTCCCCCCCCCCCCCCCTTAACTGGCTAACTATTGCTTATTTTTTGTGGGCTTGGATTTTCCCTCTTGGGAGTTCTTAGTGAAGTATTTGCTACTCATATAGGAACTCTAATTGCTCACTATACTAAGAGCATAAATTGTGTCATCTGATATGCCTTGGGAATACTGTTAGTTTAGCCAGTCCTCTTATTTATCTACTATAAATATTGATTACATATGAAGGGGAATAAAATTAATGTCTTTGATCTTTTAGGCTTTCTTGGTCCTTCCTTTGCTTGCATCAAATAATAGGACCTATGTGTCAGCTTGATTAAATATCCAATTATTATAATGTATCTGATTATCTGTTCTGTTAATTTCAGGTCAGAGTTAATACACGACTTCTTTATCAACAGACCAAGTTCAACCTTCTCAGAGAAGAGAGTGAAGGCTATGCAAAATTGGTATAACCAGAGTTTTTGTCTTTCTATTTTTTTTTTTTTTAATATTTGCACTGATTCATTTTTTACCTATTACAACTAGAGGTTCAGGCTGATGGGGACTACGTGGTGTTTTTTCTTTCCTCTTCTCATCTTTTGTATACTTAATGTTATATTGCAAAGGTTCCTCAGGATTTTCTCCATGGATCTTTTGTCAATTTATGGATATTAAATAAATAATCTGATATTTGTTTGTTCTTTTGGCTTGACTTTGTTGGATCTTCAATAATTTTTACTATTGGCAAAACAGGCTGGGCTGAGTTGGCTTTGCTTGGTTTCAGGCCCCATCTCGAATCAAACTGGCCTCAAAATTTCAATAGAACTCAACAAACCCAAGTTTTCCACATAGGGAATTGACCAATGCAAACTGTGGAGGACAGTTTCAACTCAAAAGCTTAAGTGGTTAAGTGAGGGCTGATGAGTAGTTTTTTTATAATCTCCAACATGCCCCAAATGAAAGCTCTTTAGCTTTGAAGTGTGGACAAATAATAGGCCTGCCATATCTTGTGTTAAAACTAAAATTTTAATTTAGAGAGTTGGTGCAGACAGATTGTATTTTTGACCACTTGGTCATAAAGGCTCTAATACCATGTTAAGGACTATTTCAACAAGTTAAGCTGCTAAGTGAAGGCCCATAATTAGTTTTACTATAATTTCTATCAGAACTGAAGAAATCTTTAGGTTATTACTCTAAGCAGTTGCTAGTGAGCTTGGACTTTCTTTTGTAAGACATGTTCACTGCAGCCTAAAACTTGGAAGACAGATTTTTTCTTCCTTTGATTTAGGCATACTTATGGGTCTCAGCGTTTGGTTTTCTTTTAGGGTTGTCCCTTATGGTAACTTTTACAAAGGGATTGGAAAACTCTTTTGGGCTAATGCTTCTTAATTTCTTAATCATGATTTGGCTGGATTTGTTGTCCTTAAATCTGTAGCTATCTTTTCTCGTGCATAAATTCTTTAATTAAAAAAAATCATGTATTTCATAGCTGGGGAGATGTAATTAGTGAACATATGAAATAAGTCTAGTTTAGAATTTCTACAGATGGAAGTTGGATATATTTTTTTGGATCATGTTTTGGTATATCTAGATATCATGTTATTATGTTTTATTTATTTTCTTTTAACTGCACAGGTTACTCTTCTTTGTCGGGACTCTGAAGCTCCAACCCAAAAGGCATCTGCAGCAACAATTGGCATTATTAAGGTTTTAACGATTTTTAAGTACCATCACCATTCCATTACGCTTTATCAGTTTATGAGCAAAGTGCTGATTTATATGACCCCTGCAGTCGTTAATTGGCCATTTTGATTTGGATCCAAACCGTGTTTTTGATATTGTGAGTTGCATCTCTTTTTATCCTTTTCTCCCGCTCCTTTTTTAATGCAGAAGACTATTCATGTTCTGGTGTTTCCATTAATTCTCTGAATGGTTTGATGACGAAGTTACTCATGTATCCTTCAAATAATTTTGATCAGGTTCTTGAGTGTTTCGAACTTCAGCCTGATAGCAATGTCTTCTTAGAGTTGATTCCCATTTTTCCTAAGGTGGAGATTAACATAATCCTGATTTCGTTCCTATGTTATTTCATGATAATGAATCTGTACAGTTGTATGTTAATAAATTTTCTCTCCTTTTCATCTAAATTTTTTTCATCTCTTTCTTGCAGTCTCATGCCTCCCAGATTCTTGGATTTAAGTTTCAATATTATCAGCGCATGGAAGTCAACAGTCCTGTACCATTTGGGCTCTACAGACTTACAGCCTTGCTGGTGAAGCAAGAATTTATTGATCTTGATAGCATGTAAGATATTTGGCTTACATGTTTTTTACAAATCAAGCATATTGTTACTATCCAAATAAATGCTTTTCAATGTGATTATGTAACCTTTGGTGTTAGACTTGAATGAGATCTAATATTTTAGTTGTTTGATTGTTAAACAACAAATGTGCTATTGGTTTCCTTAGAAATCTTGTTGAGCTACATAAAGAAAAAGGAAGATGCATAGGGATGCATTATATAATTGTACCAAAATTGAGTATGTTGTATTTTGAGCTAGAATAAATACTGTCAAGACTACCTGACTAAGACTAGTAATTTTTTTGTAAAGCATGCATATTTGGAGCTTTAAGTTTAATTGGTTACTGCTTACTAGGATAATACTAGTAAGCAGTATCCATTTTTTACATTTGACATTTCCTTTCTTTTTCTTTGCTAATGCAATTGGCTTCTACAGTTGCTTTATGTAATTCTAAGGCCTCAAGTTCTTCTTGATTACAGCTACGCCCATTTACTTCCCAAGGATGAAGAAGCATTTGAGCATTATAACACATTTTCTTCCAAGCGCCTTGATGAGGTATGATGGTTTAACAATTTTCTAAACATATGCTTTATCTTCATTATACTGGAATGTTGGAAGATTTTTATGCATGATAGGTAGGTATATGAGGCAGCAGTATTTTAGGACGTGGTGCATTATTTTCATTACTTTAGCAGACGTTAAAGGTGGGTAGTGGTTAAGGATCTGAGAATCCCATCTGTTTAAGGTGTTGAAGGTGGGAGGCAGGATTTCTGCTTGAGTCAAGTGAGGTGGCCGTGTTGGAAGAACTTAAAACTAAACATATAAACAGAACTTAAAATTAAACGTATAAAAATTAACATGACTTAAATAATTGATGTAACCTGAAGTTATGTCAAAAATAAGTTATCGTTGAAAATAAAGTTCATACCAAATTACTATTAGTTCAAGACTAAATTGTAGTATTTTATTATTTATAGTCAACTTTTGTTCTTTACTTCTAGAATTAAATTAGGCAGAGTAATATGCTGTGACCCTGAATCAATGGTGGGGCCTCGAAGCAAAATTGTGACATTGTGTTTGACTAACTGATTATGTACATAATGCAAAGCTTAATAGTTTCATCTGCAATTTATACAATTGCTAGGAAATCCTGAGGAATTGGCTTTAATACAGCATGTTTTGGATGAGATGATAAAGGTTTCAATGTAAAGCTCATAATACCCATAATAATAGGGATACAGCTTTAAACACCCAAAACACTACAGATTTGGACATCTCAGGTGCCTTCTGTTTCTGGTCATCTCTGTTAATGTGGTCACCTAGGGTGGGTAAACCTTGTTTAGGCCAGTTCTGCCTTGGGCATTAGGGTTTGTGCTTTGCATCACCTTGCTTCATATGCCTGGGTGGCTGTGAGCTGCTTTTGACAACAATGGCCTGAAATTGTTACAAACTTGATATTTAGTCAGTTGAAGGTCGTAGTCAGCCAAACTGATCAGCTTGCTTTTGAATTTTATTAGATCATACTAATCCCATTGTTACTTTCTTTGTAATATGGGCTTCTTGTATTTTCTAAGAGGTTCACAATCTTGTTGCAGGCTACCAAAATTGGTAGGATAAACCTTGCTGCTACTGGAAAAGATTTAATGGATGATGAGAAACAGGGGGATGTTACTATTGATCTCTTTGCTGCTTTAGACATGGAAACTGAGGCAGTTGATGAGCGGACATCTGAGCTTGAAAATAATCAAACTTTGGGCTTGCTTACTGGCTTTCTTTCAGTGGATGATTGGTATGCTTGATCTGTAGATACTGCTGTAGCATGTCTACTCTGTTGGCTTTCACATTAGCAAGCTATGCCATTCTTTATTGTTTCCTTTTTCTTTTGGGTGCATTTCTTATGGTTGGCTTTAGAAAATGGATGGTCTTCTAACTTTTACTTAGTACTTTGGATACCTTGTCAAAGAAACTCTTAATTCAGTGCATTTGCTCACTGTACATCAGCTAAATAATGAATTTTAATCTCTTAACAGTGATAGTGATGGAATTAGTTTGTTTTTTACCCCGGATATTTATGCTATTCTTCCTTATATTTAAAAGTCTATATCTGTAGAGCAGTAGAAGGGTCTTGTACTGTTTTATGGGCTAAACTTTCTAAATGTATATTCATGGCATCAGCATTGCCTGCAGAAGATGAGATAAATGGTGGATCTTGATATTCTATGGATTTTTGTGGAATATTAGGTTTACTTATAGATAAATTGATTCATGGTCCAACCAGAGGTTTCTTTCTTGCATTGAACTTTCTTTGCCTCATAGAACTTTCCATTAGCTAAAATTCATTGGTAGGATCTTTTGCTTTATACTGCCTTTGTTTTTTACAGGTATCATGCACATATTTTATTTGATCGTCTATCACCACTCAATCCAGTGGAACATAATCAAATATGTGACAGCTTGTTTAGGTAAATTTTTTGTGTAATCTTTCTCTCTCATGCAAGCACAAGTATTTGGTTGAATTATCTCCTAGGACCTTGTTGTCCTTATGAGGCATATATGGTTTATGTCTTTATTTTATAAATATATATATATATATATTTTGTCTTGTCAAGCATTTACTATCTCTGTATGTTATGCATTGAATTGCCCATACTTTTGGATATTAACTAATAGTAACTCATTTTTTGTGTTTTAATAATATTTTGTTGTTTCTTCAGGCTTGTTGAGAAATCAATTTCTTTATCATATGGTTCTGTTCATCAAGCACATCTTCAAAACTCTGGATCTTCCTCTGGAGGAAGCAGTGATGCTATTGATGTAGAGAACTCTTCAGGACATGGATCTTTCATAGATCTTCCAAAGGAACTTTTTCAAATGCTTGCTTGTATTGGACCTTATCTCTACCGTGATACTATATTGCTGCAGAAGGTGCATTGCATTGTTTTGTTATTCCGGTTACTTCATGGTTGTTTGGGTTTCCGAATACTCCATGTTCTCCTTTAAATGTTTTATGCTGATAATGGTTTCTTTTGTTTTCCCTTTCTTTCCTATAATGAATAGGTTTGTAGGGTATTGAGAGGATATTACTTTTCTGCCCTTGAGCTTGTGAGTGGTGGTGATATTCCTCCGAATCTTGAGTCTACTATTAATAGGAATCCTCGACTACATCTTAAGGAAGCAAGGTTAAGGATGGAGGATGCTTTAGGAACATGTCTATTACCTTCTTTGCAGTTAATTCCTGCCAACCCAGCTGTTGGGCAGGAAATTTGGGAACTAATGAGTCTTCTTCCTTATGAGGTTAGCCTTTATATAAGTTTTTGGTCTGTTAACATGTTAACTTTTTAGCCATGATCAAATAGCTTGGTTGTTGAATCTTGTATATCTAGGTGCGTTATCGTTTATATGGCGAGTGGGAAAAAGATGATGAGCGCAATCCTATGCTCTTGGCTGCAAGACAAACTGCCAAGGTTTAATGATCTGTATCTTTTTGGGCATATCCATTGTGATTGTTGTAAGTTTGATTATTTGTTAGAATCATTCTTTAAGCCTTCTTTTTCTTCTCCCCACCCCCGCGCCCCCAACCATATTTCCAGTTGGATACCAGACGAATTTTGAAACGTCTAGCAAAAGAAAATTTGAAGCAGTTGGGTCGGATGGTAGCAAAATTAGCTCATGCCAATCCTATGACTGTACTTCGAACAATTGTTCATCAGGTGGTCATTTATTATGAATTCTGTGAGGAGTTCTTGATCTTTTTAAATGCTATGCATTCTATTATGTAACTTCTCTAATTCTTAAATGAAGATTGAGGCATACAGAGACATGATTACTCCTGTAGTGGATGCATTCAAGTATTTGACTCAGGTGTGGATATTTCTTTGCACTTTCAGACTTGTGGTTGCATCCATCAGTATCATGTACCAAATTACAGGAATCAATAAAGTCTGACAATTACACTACTTATTTTTCATAGTAACTTTAATTTCATAGTGAGAAGGGAGAGCCCTACATTTTCAATTTTAGGGTTATCATCATCCAGCAGTGAGCAAATACAATTTTTTAGAGCATGATCCATGAATTGAAACCTTGAAAATAGTGAATCAAATTTGGCATGTAGTTTTAAGTAATGAGGACTAGAACTGTTATAACATTGGGTACTCACTCGACATACTTTATATTTGAGTAGTGGGATTTATTTTAACATTATTTATTACAAATTTTTTAAAGGCTGAACCTGAAATTGTCAGAAATTTCTGAGGTTATGAAACAGGCATTGGGAGCATTTATTATTTGTAATTTGTTCTTTTTCTTTTTTGATAAAAAAAAGAATTTTATTAGAGAGAGAAAAGATACAAATGAGGACAAGAAGGAGGACAAGCTGTCCTCAAGAAAAGGAAACAAAAAAGCAAAGAAAGAACTAGATGCTAAATCAATAGCGCCTTCCAATCCTTTTGGAGATTCATAAGGGAGACCCTCTGGATAACCCATTAGAAGAGACCCATAATGAAGTCAAAAAGTGATTCTATCCCTGTAATTTGTTCTTTTCAGACTGATGGTCTTAAGGTTGGATTTCATAATACATTTAGCAGGATGGTTAAGCTCCCATTGTATAAGTGTCACATTGTTTATTAGATATTCTAGAGTCACATGCGTTCAGTTTCACTCTTCTGTGGTAATACTAATTGGCTGTGAAGATCTTATGATTCTGTAGAGCATTTTTTTCATTATATATTTTTGGTGTTCCTTTCCTTTATTTTCCTTTTGTACATTCATAATGATTTGCTTTCAAGGCTTTTTGATTCTGTTTATTAGAATTAGTTTGAAAATTAACTATGATAATTTTTTTGAACAGCTCGAGTATGATATATTGGAATATGTTGTGATTGAGCGCTTGGCACTTGGAGGACGTGATAAGCTAAAGGATGATGGTCTTAATTTGTCAGACTGGCTTCAATCGTTAGCTTCATTTTGGGGCCACTTGTATGTATAAATTCTTTTTTCCTAAAAAAAGTCTGATGTTTTCTTTTTATTTCTACACTTTTTAGATGATTGAGGGATGAGGGCTGGCTTTCTTTTGCTTCACAGATTGCACTGTCTCTGGCTAAATTGTAGGAAGTAATTATGATCCTTTTGTTTGCATTTAGGATATATAACTGAAATGTGCTGAGTGATCCGTTCTATGCTTCTTATTAAAATGTTAATTTCAATGATTGGTCAAGGAACTAATTGTAGGTTGTCCTCCTTTTATTGTTTTGTCAGCATTTCTATGTTTGGTGTGATATTTGTCCTCATTTAAACTCTGTCATTTTATCTAAACTATTTTATGCTAATGTGGATTTCATTGTCTATGACAAGCAGTAGTTGTTTTTGTGCATTTACCCCATCCTATAGAATTTACATTTAGATATATCCGGGATGCCTTGTATCAAATTCCAGGTTGCAGATCAACCTTAGCAAATGCAGTATTACTGGACATTGCAGCCTTTTGTGTCCCTGACTGGTGATGTCAGATCAATCAAAACCACTTGCATGTGAGTGGCCAGGCTTGCACAGACAGCTATATGATTATGGTTAATGGGATTTGGTGGCACATTTTTTGGAATGGAAATATTATGTTGGTTGAAAGGGATGGGTGTTTCAGCGTCATGCTTTCAAAGTCAAACTTCTGTTAGCCTCTTTACCTTTTCATTTTATGATGAAGATTAAAAGGATGGGAAGTTCCATAAAAGATATTCAAGTGACTTTTCAGATGTTATAACCATAGCATTTCTGATGACAAATTATCTGGTCTTAATAAAGTTTTTTGTTTAAGTTGGACCTTGGTCTTTGTCGTGTAGCTTGGAGGTTCAGAGCCTTTTTCAAATACGATTAGTTAATGGAGGCAAATGGCAATAAATTGAATATGTAGTAAAAGCAAGAACATCAGTTGGAAGTCATCCAGGTTCTTATGGTCTGAAGGTTGATCTTCATTGTATAGCTGATATGTCAAATTCGCAAATTTTTCTGGTCATCTGTAAATTTAATGATGAAATGACTGCTAATAGTGGGTTGGTTATGTTCAGGAGGGAGGCAGATCCCTAAGTACTTGCTGTGGGTTAACTGTTTTGTCTTTGCATATATTGTGCTTAGTGTGGACCCTAGAAAACTTTGGGGGTCGAGTTCTTTAGCTTTTGATCTGGTGAAGAGGGCTGAGCCTGAACTCCTGACCTTGGATGGTCGCCATGTGATATTAATCCATGCTGAAATCTTAACGACTAGCAAGAGCTGTGCTCCTTGTATTGGATATGGTTTCTAGGTCGTGTCTCCTGTGCATTGGGCTGATAATAGGTAGGGGGTTTGGATTTATCTTGTGGAACTTCAGTTGGTTGTAGCTTTCTTGTAAGTGGTATACCCTATTAGCTATTACTTTCTTCTCTCGTTGCCGATGGGGACTTTATACCATATAAGTTCTATCTTTAACTTTTTCTGAAGCTGTTTACTATGTATATCTACAAATGGACACAAGGGAATAGCACTGTTAGATAGTAGGCTCTTTCTTCAAACAAGAGGGAGGCAGTCAAAGCACACCTTTTCATCTGGTTGTATCATTAGTAGTTTGTTTGATGATGATCAATGGTAATTTGGGATAAGGTGATTGGTCATTGTGGTGTCTATGTAGCTGATGTGCCCTTCTGCTGATGGAATGACTCTCTGAAATTTGTGTAATATGTGGTTTTACTAAGATATATACCTCTGAAGGGAAGAATGAGATACTTGTGGCCTGCACTATATATGCTGAGCATACCTATTAAAATTCTGAACAACTCTGGGGGCTGTTACTCCACAAGGAATTTCCCTTAGCATTGGAGGAATATTGAGTGGAATATCTGGAGCAGTTTGGTTTGATTTTCTTCTCTCTATCTCTCTTCCCCCTACATTTTCTTTCTTTTGATGTAGATAGTAGCTTGATTGCGTGTAATAATACACAATAAATTGGGGTGTGCTGTTACTTAGTATTAGTTTTTCAAAATCATCTAATTTTTTTCCTGGTTATGTATATGTTAATTGGGTTTATTGGATAGCCTTTAACTATTAAATAGGGCCTTAAAGTGTTTTCTGTGGATATGTTCGTAGCTTGATGCTTTGGTTAAAGGCTTGTTCTATAGACTCTGGCTAACATTCAATAGCGATGCATATATGATATTTGGGCAGTTTTGCCTTCTTTTGTGCAACATTATAATTGAAGTGAGGCATACATTACACTGTTGTTTCTGAGGATGAAGGGCATTAATATCAACTTTACTTAGGTTTTCAGTCTGCTTTTAAACATCATACATCCGCTCCTTCCTTTCTAGTATCAAGACCTAAACATAATTGTTGTTGAAATCTTTCAGTGAGTGAATGAAAAATAGAGAGAAGTGTGGATGAGATCACTGAAAGTTTTTGTTGGATTTCCTATGTGTTGATTTGTAATAATAAAATACAGTATAAGGATAGTACAAGTGTACAACTAGTATATGCCCAATCCACTAGTTGTTGACACACATTCTTTAACCTAGCCATCACACTTTTCTAAAACTTCCCTTCAAGCTGAACATTATTCAAGCTTAAGCTTGTAACAAATAGGATTCAACTAAAATGAAAAAGGAAAAAAAAAAATCCATATTTTGACAAATAGGTACTGCACCACAACTCACAAGGTCTTAATTGCTATTCAATGTCATCATCAACTCCCACTTCTCCTCCTGATATCTTTGGTAGAAAAATATCTTTTAGAATTTTTTGACTTGCTTCTCATTAGTGCCCCTCAACATTCTCCAAGTTGCTCTACTCTGCCACAGCGTCCAAAACATTGACAAAACTTTCAGAAGTTTTCAACCTACTTTCCTTAGTAGTCCCCTCCAGAAAAAGTTCAGCCTCAAATTTGTTTGGGGTTATGCTTCAAGAAGGATTCCAAGAAAAATCCACCCCGTTGCTGTATAAGATGGGGTTGGGATTCAAGGTAGGTGATACCATAACTCTGATACCATTTGAAATTTGTCAGTGAGTAAAGAAAGGGAGAGAAGAGGTATGTTTGGGATACTGCCCTTTATTGTCAGATTTCTTGTGTATCTGTTTATAATAATGAAATTTAGGTGTAGTATGATGATAGTGCAACTGGCATAAGCATAGCTCGGTTGTTGTTGACATGCTATTTGACCTTGCCATTACACTTCTAATTGCTACCTCTCTAAATTTTCACCCATAACATTTGGTGTATGGAAGGGTATTGTGAAAATTTAGAATAGTTTAGGTATGTGTATGTTTTGAAACTAGACGGGGGGAGGGGATATGTGTGTAATATGCAAAAACATGAGCTAGGTCATGTAGTTTACTCAGCTTTATCGGAAGGCGCTTGTAGTAATTACAATAGAATTTAGTATTGGTATTTTTTAGGCTTTGGGATGATGACAGTTATGTCACAGAGAAAGGGATTAACACTGTTTAACAATTAGCTTTTTGCATCTGTGTGCTTTTTGAAATGCATCTTGTGGATTTCTTATTCAATCCTGTTTCTATATTTTCTTGAAGATTCTGGATACCATTGAAGTATTCAACTCTGCATGTGTATTCGGAATTTAAGTCTAGTACTTCATCTTTGAGGATACAGGATGCTTCACCCTTCATTCATGTATTTTCATCCTCCTTCATAAAGTTTCTCTTTTTTCTAAAAATATAAAAATGAGTATTTTGGGATTTGTTACTCAGTTCCCCTTTTTGGTTCTACATCAGATAATTTCTAAGTATTTAGACATGGTTCAAGTTTTTTGTATGTTATGTCACTTCTTACTGGTTTGTTGTAATAGAATTTGAATGTATCTTTTTATGTTGATGTTTTTGTTTATTGATATTGTTCTTTTTGTTATTGCATTTTTATGTGGTGAATGGAGTAGAAAATGTGATTGTTACAATGTTACTTCAAAGAGGCAAATTTTTCATGGAATGTTTACATGAATTCAAATGACCTGCATGTTGTAGGTGCAAGAAGTATCCATCAATGGAATTGCGGGGCCTTTTCCAGTATCTTGTGAATCAATTGAAAAAGGGTCAAGGAATTGAGCTCGTACTTCTGCAGGTTTGTTGTCTTCTTATATATATAGATATATATATATATATATATGAGGTATTAATTGACATTGGTATAAAACTTGAAACACGCCACACTATATTTTTTATTATTATAGGATGTAGACTTAAAGTTATCCAACAGTGAATTTGGTTGATCCTCCTATCCAAATTTTGGTAAAATCAGATAATAATAATGTAATCAAATAGTTAATGGTCTGTTTATATCAAAATTTACATTGTATTTAATTTAATGATATATTAATGGGACGCAAAATAATGTTGGAAACTTGGAATAATGAAAATTTGTGAGTTTGATATTCATGAATCATGATTAGAATGGTTTTTGTGATAAACTCATCAATGGATTCCTCCATAATCCATACGTGTGTGGTTGTGTCGGTTGAAACTTGTGGTACATAACAGAGTCAAGTGCTGGGAATGATCAATTTTCTTTTATGGCTTTCTCAGGAGCTAATTCAGCAAATGGCAAACGTTCAGTATACAGAGAACTTGACCGAGGAACAGCTGGATGCCATGGCAGGGAGTGAAACACTCAGATACCAAGCAACTTCTTTCGGTGTAACTCGAAATAACAAGGTACATAAAGTATGGCTTAGCAGTTTTCAATATGTGAGGTATGGGTGAAAATTGTGTTATAGATTTAAATTAATAAATCACGTTTGCCTAGTACCAGAGTGCAGATATGAAATTCTCTTACATTGTGGAAAATAGTGAATATTGGTGTATGAAAGTAAATACATTCAAAAAGATCAAACTAAATAATGGGCTTACTAGAAAACACACATGAAGAATGAGGGACTCCAAGTCTCCTATCCAAATAGGATGAAATACGAAAAGAATAAACTCTATAGTCATCAGGAGTCAGGGCTGTAGCTCATTACTCTCTATGGTTCTTTCTGGTTTTATAAAGAAGTAAAAATTCTGAGGGAGGTTTAGATTCATGAATAAATAGAATAGAATTTTGGATGGTTAAGTTCTGTAAAGAAGGAAGACAATAGAGGTGGTAATCGTATTGTGGTCTGATATAAGCCTGCATGAGATTAAAATCTGATGTGGGAACCATCACCCAACCTCAAATTTTGTGGTCTGATAGAAGCATGTTTGTCAGCAATAAACTTTCAGAGACTCATGACTCTCCGTGATGGCTGGGTTGGCATCCCAACCCAATCTAAGTCAAAATTATATGCACTCTGAACAACTTGGTGTCAAAATGAAATGTTCTCCAGAGGATAATAAATAAGCCATTTTACAGCCATAGCAATGTTATTGGACACCAAAGTTCCCTGACCCAAAGCTGTTCTTAGGCCATGACAATCCTCCGAACTAACAAGATGGCCTCTGTTTTTCCCACTTACCAGACCAGGAAAAGTTCCTCATTTCAATAGAAAGGAGAATTAGGGTTATTTTGGTACTCTTGTATATAAGCAGTTTTAAATTACAGAATGGGTTCTTATAAAGTAAAAACATGAGATTAAAACAAAAACATTATACTATGAGGCAGGATTGACTAGTAAAGGATGGGTTACTTTTGTTTCACTTTTAATTTAGTGAGACATAGTCTCCATTTTCTTTTCTTTTTCATTTAATATAAATATATTTTCAATTTTGGAATTGTTCCTGTCTGTTTAATAAAGTTTGGTTCAACATGCAACTCCAAATTAAACAGATCCTCATTTTGTATCAATTCAGGGTTTAGTTAAGCTCAAGTTTTACTGGGTTCAACTATTCTTATATCTTGTGCTATAGGCTTCAAATGTATCACACATTAGATTTTCTTAATTGTATTTATCATTGCGAAATTGAACACGTTGGCGTGATTTGATCCATATAGCTGAAACCATTTAGTGAGAAAAGGTTTTGTTTGTTGTTGTATTTATCACTGTAAAATTATGCCTAGTCTTGAGCTTCAACGGGTAACTGTAAGTTTAATAGGGTTATCAAATTGTCAATTCAGGCGTTAATCAAGTCATCTAGCAGACTGCGAGATGCGTTACTTCCAAAAGATGAACTGAAGTTGGCAATCCCCCTCTTATTACTTATTGCTCAACATCGATCACTGTGAGCTATTCAACTTATGAGTGGTAGAACTAACACTCAAGAAACTTGTTCCTCAACGCATATTTTCTTTGTAGGGTTGTCATCAATGCTGATGCACAATACATTAAGATGGTTAGCGAGCAGTTTGATAGATGCCATGGAACACTTCTTCAATATGTTGAGTTTCTTTGTAGTGCAGTGACACCAGCATCAAGTTATGCTATTCTTATTCCCTCGCTTGATGAACTATTCCACCGATACCACCTGGATCCAGAGGTTTGTTTGCCCTTCATTATTATTTGTTATATTCTTTCTACTCAGTCTCATTATGATTGCTGCTTGGCTTCGTCACTATTTCCAATCTTGTGTGCCCTAGTTGTATTATTTATGGGATATCATTCATTACTTAAACTTTCTTTTAAGGCTGTTTGTTTTCTCTGATGTAGGTTGCTTTCTTGATATATCGCCCTGTGTTGAGGCTTTTCAAGAGTCGGAGGAGTCCTGATATTTGTTGGCCTCTGGATGATAGAAATGCAACAAGTGATGCATCTACAAATTTGGAGTCTGATCCTGCATACCATCCTGGCAATATGGTTTTGGATCTTGGCTCAGCTCAGAAGTCTATAAGGTTATAATTCTAAACTTTTATTTTATATTTTTCTTAAAATTTGTATTCTTTGCTTTGACATGAATATGGATGGATTGGAATCGAACATCTAAGTGTCATTACAGGTTCATTTTAAACTGAGACAAATTTCTAAATGCAGTTTATGTTCTTTTTTCTATTGTACATTGATTTTTTAATTTGGTCTAATTGAATGTTGACATTTGAACTTTATAAGATGTGGTAATAGGCTTCACAATTTTTCTCTGATATCTTGTGGATTAGTATTTAGTACTTTGTAACTGCATGCAGTTGGTCCGATCTTCTTGATACTGTGAAGACTATGTTGCCTTCAAAAGCCTGGAATAGCCTATCCCCTGATCTTTATGCAACCTTTTGGGGTCTCACATTATATGACCTCTATGTTCCAAAAAATCGCTATGAATCAGAAATTGCCAAACTGCATGCTAATCTAAAATCTCTGGAGGAGCTTTCTGACAATTCAAGCTCAGCAATCACCAAGAGGAAGAAGGAAAAGGAAAGAATTCAAGAATCTCTTGATCGTTTGAGTAGTGAACTCCGTAAACATGAGGAAAATGTTGCTTCTGTTCATAGAAGGCTTTCTCTTGAAAAGGACAAATGGTTAAGTTCCTGTCCTGATACCTTGAAGATCAACATGGAGTTTCTTCAGCGATGTATTTTTCCACGCTGTACTTTCAGTATGCCAGATGCTGTATATTGTGCCATGTTTGTGCACACACTTCATTCTCTGGGAACGCCCTACTTTAATACTGTCAACCACATAGATGTTCTGATTTGTAAGACCCTACAACCAATGATTTGCTGCTGCACAGAATATGAGGCTGGTAGGCTTGGTAGGTTTCTTTACGAGACATTGAAGATTGCTTACTATTGGAAGGTAATCAATTATTTTTTGTTTTCTTTCTTCTATTTTTCATTTTGATTAGGTTCTATGTCAAGATAACAATCTATATGAAACCTTCAGAACTTTTCAGTAGTTGTTAATTTATTTTTGCTTTCTGTTGTTGGTTGTTGATATATTCCTATATTTTATTCTTCTGTAGAGTGATGAAACTATTTATGAACGCGAGTGTGGAAATATGCCAGGCTTTGCTGTTTATTATAGATATCCAAACAGCCAGCGAGTTACATATGGGCAGTTCATTAAGGCAAGTTTACTGATTTGCGGCTGCTTTGTATTTTGTTCTAGCCAATGTACCACGTGCTTCCCTATATTTTTCAAATGGGGGAATCTTAGCAGAGTAGGATTCAATTTTCAACACTTTTGTAGACATATCTCTGCATAAAATCAATGTCTTAAGAGCTCATCCTCATTTTGCAATTTTAATGTTTCCTTCTTGTTGAGATGAAGAAACTAGAATTCTGCACTCTGTCGCTGATTAGGCCATATATGCTTATTATCTTCACTAATTGAAGAACTGTCATGCCATGGCTCATTGACCTAGGATAGCATAATTTACTTGAAATATTTTAGGATCTCTGTTGCAGTTTATTTTATTGTATTCTTTACTTATTGCTGAAAATGGAGTGAAATGATAATGTTCTTTGAGGATAGTATGTGTAAGAATTGTAAGCAATGCTTAGTCATTAAAAGTTAAGTTGTGAATTGGTATGGAGATTGTCAGGTATATGTATAATGCAAATATTTTATTCCTAGTTGAAATAATTTTTGCTTATAAGCTAAATGACATATGAACAACTTTTTGGGCAAATTTGTCAGAGTCTCCTCATCCTAGCAGTTAGGATCATATTCAGGTTCAGGCGTTTCCTTTTTTTGTTGGACTTATATTCTAACTACTTTTATTGCAACACAAGGTTGGGTGTTCATTTTTGTGATGTCATTCAATCCAATCTTTCTTTCTAACATCTACTCTCTGAATTGTATACTCATTATTTTTTTCTTTTATATGATTTTATGTTGGGATTGACCCATTTTCCATTCTTTTGGCTGATAGGTACATTGGAAATGGAGTCAGAGAATCACACGATTACTAATTCAGTGTCTAGAATCTACCGAGTACATGGAAATTAGAAATGCTCTTATAATGTTGACAAAAATTTCAAGTGTTTTCCCTGTTACTCGGAAGAGTGGGATTAACCTTGAGAAACGGGTAAAATTTTTTCATAATTAGGTTTGTTTGTTGCTAGTAATCTAGAATATTGTTGCATTTCTTAACTTACTGTATCATCAATACAGGTAGCCAAGATCAAAAGTGATGAAAGGGAGGATCTTAAGGTGTTGGCAACTGGGGTTTCTGCAGCATTGGCTGCTCGAAAGGTATTATGTTACTTTAGTTACTAGCTTAGTATTATTTTGTTCTAACACAATTTAATTTCTTCAATTTTACAGCCTTCCTGGGTTACTGATGAGGAGTTTGGTATGGGTTATCTTGAGTTAAAACCAGCTCCCTCAATAACTTCTAAATCTTCCCCTGGTATTTCAGCAGCTGTACAAAGTGGTATAGGTGTAAATGTTTCTCAAATGGAGTCTGCCGGCGGAAAACATTTGGACTCTGTAAATGCAGTCAAGGATCAGACAGCAAGAACAAAATCTTCAGAGGGTAAGTCAGAAAGAACTGAAAGCATTCCGACCACTAAATCTGATTCTGTTCAAGTAAAACTCAAGGGTAGTTCATTGGTGAATGGATTAGATGCACAACCATCCTTGCCCTCTGCTGGACATTCTGGAACGTCAAGAACTGTGGAAAATCAAAAGCAAGTGGATGAATCCATAAATAGAGCATTGGATGAAAACGTGGCCAGGGCAGCTGAGGTACCTGTTATTGTTTTTATATTGTACAGTAGAGTTAACCATTTTTTGTTTGTACACCGAACTTATGTATATAATCCAATGGCATCACTTGTTTTCATATTATTCTGCCTAGTGGTTGCATTAGTTAGCTGCGTGAATAGAGGGAAGGTAAAAAATGGTAAAATGGAGGTGCTCTAGAAGCTGAATATTAATTATACTCTTAGATAATATTAAAATTCAGAATTCATACTAATTATTAAAATGTTATTAATTTTAGTCTTGGATAATAACACTTGTTTTTATCTTCCTCTAATTTTTTCTAGTAATTATCTATTGACAAGTTCTATGTTTTATTATTGATTTTTTTTTTAATGAGTTCAAATTTAATTAGTTGCAAACTTTCTGTGTACTTTGATGTCTTGTTGATTAAGAATGGTGCTAAACCAATTAATGTTGGATTTCAGCATTCTTCATCGGTCTCTGGGCAGGTGTTTTATTTTCCTTTGTGATAGTGACTTGTGATTCAGTCCTTTGTTAGAGGTCATACTTATTTTAGGGTGATTAATTACATGTGAGTTGTGTTTTCTTTTTTTTTTCATCTTGGTGGAAACTTTCTGGCAAAGGCATCAGTAACTTCTACTCTATTTTTTTTTTTTTCTGGTTGCAATGGAATGCTGATTATTCTCTTATTGGTGTATATTTTAGCATTTCCTTTGTATATTTTATTTGATAATTTGATTCTCCTTTTCTCAGTCAAGAACTTCGACAAAACGCTCAGTGCCTGCTGGCTCCGTTACGAAGTCCTCAAAACAAGATCCTGTGAAGGAAGATGGTAGACCTGGAAAATCTGTTTCTAGAACTTCTGGTTCTGCAAGCAGTGACAAGGATCTACAAACTCATGCATCAGAAGGAAGACACGTGGGAACTACCAATGCTTCTTCTTCAGTCAATGTTAATGGTAGTGCAGCTTCTGCTTCTGCTAAAGGCTCAACTCCGTCATCAAGAATTTTGTTAGATGCTACTGGTAGTGAATCAAAGGCAGATGTTGGATCTGTCAAGTCTTCTGATATGAGGACTTCTGTGGTGAAGGATGATGGGAATGATGTTTCTGACTTAACAAGAGGATCCTCGTCTCGTGTAGCTCATTCTCCAAGGCATGAAAATATAGTTGTTGCTTCAAAATCTAGTGATAAGGTTCAGAAGAGAGCAAGTTCTGCTGAAGAACCTGATAGACTAGGTAAACGACGGAAAGGGGATGCTGAGGTAAGAGATTTAGAGGCTGAAGCTCGCTTTTCTGACAGAGAGAGGCTGGTAGATGTTCGATTGGCTGATGACAAACCAGGAGCTGATGAACTGAGTGTCTATAGGGTAGGTGATAAACCATTGGATAGGCCAAAGGATAAAGGGAATGAGCGATATGACAGGGAACACAGGGAAAGATTGGACCGGATGGATAAGTCACGTGGTGATGAGTTTATAGCTGAAAAATCTAAGGATAGGTCAATGGAAAGATATGGTAGAGAAAGATCAATTGAGAGAATGCAAGAGAGAGGCAATGATAGGAGTTTCAATAGACCCCCTGAGAAGGCTAAGGATGATAGAAGCAAGGATGACAGAAGTAAAATACAGTATGGTGATGCAGCAGAAAAATCTCATTCTGATGATCGCTTCCATGGCCAAAGCTTGCCACCACCACCCCCCTTACCACCTAATGTGGTTCCTCAATCTGTTAGTGCTGGTAGACGTGATGAAGATGCCGATAGAAGGTATGGGGCTACAAGGCATTCTCAGAGACTTTCTCCAAGGCATGAAGAAAAAGAACGGAGAAGGTCTGAAGAGAATTCCATAGTGTCACAGGATGATACCAAACGTAGAAAAGAAGATGATTTCCGAGATCGGAAACGGGAAGAACGGGATGGATTGTCAATGAAGGTATGAGTCAGTTATATTCATTACTATCTATCACTCACATTACAAGATATATAATTAAGGTTTAAGGATATGGATTTGGTAGTTAATAGACATAAATTGAGTTTATATATGTACCTTGTGGAAGTGCAAAATTTAGTTAAAGTCAATTTCCTTGGTCATGTATAGGTAGTCGAATATTTTTCGGAATATGTGAATGTCTTTGTCCAAGATTTAGTTGCTTTTATTCTTCATGGTGGCCACAAGAAAAACATTTAATTTGATTATTATATGCTGCTTGTTGAGCTTGGATTCCCTAAACCATGGGCTAAGCTGCTTCAGTGATTGATACTGAGTGACAGGTATCTTAACGATACTAATTGACTGATAGCCTCTTGTTCTTACATTTGTTAATGTAAGAACTACTACTGTAAGAACGATAAGAATTGACTGATAGCCTCTTCAAGGTTGAGTTGAAAATGCAACAAATGTGAAAAGGAATTATATGTGGGACCTGGTCAGTTTTTTTGGTTGGACTAAAGTATCAAAAACTAGTTTACATAGAAGAGTATCTCTTAAAGTTAATATCTTAGAGATATCTGCCCATAATTTGATTTGCATTCCGTTTTGATGCATTGGGTGGGTACAGTTCCTGTACTCAACATTCCTTTCAAAGGCTCAAGGATTGTTACCCTCTCAAATCTTTTACATTGTTCTCCGTAGTGCTACTTACCTGTGTAAGTTTTCTGATTGATAAGAATTGGCTGATGGTGAGGCTTTTCTTATTCTTCTAATTAAATGCTACAACTATCTTTCTTTTCCTTTATGCAGGAAGAGAGAGAAAGAGAGAGGGAGAGAGAAAGAGAGAAAGCAAGCATTCTGAAGGAAGAAATGGACTTGAATGCTGCATCCAAGAGGCGTAAACTTAAGAGGGAGTATCTACCAACAGGTGAACCAGGTGAGTACTCACCAGTGGCCCCTCCTCCACCTCCTGCTATTGGTATGTCACAACCATATGATGGAAGAGACAGGGTAGACCGAAAGGGACCCATGATCCAGCATGCAAGTTACCTAGACGAACCAGGTCTCAGGATTCATGGAAAAGAGGTAGCCAGCAAGATGAACCGCCGTGATTCGGATCCGTATCCTCAAATCTGATGTGCTTGCATCATGCATTCATGCTTATGGTCTTATATTATCATTCATTCTTAGTTAATTCAAGAATACACGTCTATGGTTGTCTCAAGAACTAGAGATGTAGGTGAGTACATGCTTATATTATCATCTGCATACTAAAGTTAGATTCATTTTTTCTTTCCTTTCTGTTACTTAATCTTTCATGGGAGGAAGCTGGAATAATTGTCAGTCATGAAACAAAGCAGGTTTGGTATAGGTAGTTATGCCTGTTTGTACAGCTGTATCATTGATATTCTTGTTGTGTCAAATAGTTGTTGATGTTGGATGCGTGTTATCAGTAATATTTCCGTGTTGAGTCCTTTACTGTGTATATAGCTTGTATGACAGAGAATGGGATGATGAGAAGAGACAGAGAGCGGATCAAAAGCGACGGCATCGGAAGTAATACTTCAAAAAAATCAAGGTAGGTCTAGGAGAAATTCCCTCGTGAACTTCTGGAAGGATGTTCATTTCATGCGGCAGCTGTATTGCTGATTTTATGAATGTGAGTGCACATTGTTGGTGGTTTCATATTCCTTTTTATATTATTACCCACCCTTGTTTACTGGTAACTTGTACCAATTTTTCAGCAGTTCAGATTATATGGTTTTCTTTGCCAAGTCCATGTGGGGACATTATGAATACACTTGTATATAGTGTTGTATATTGACATTTATTGATCAAATGTACTTCATGCCAATGTGATTAACTTGTTCCGACAAGCATTTACTTGAGTAGTCCAGGAGTTTAAGGCAGTGAGGGATATTGTACTTAATTCTTCACCATTAACCGAAGGCAACAAAGGAAAGTCCATGTTCCAAGCTCCTGCAACGGAGTCCAGAGAATCTTAAATCTGATTTGAAAAGTAAAATGCTGTAAATTTCAAATGTGGCTTGGGATATGATGTATTTCGGGGTTAAAATCGGTCGTACATTATGCCGAGAAGTTAAATGTACGAAAATGGTAAAATACTTAGTTTTTGGGGAAATTTAAAATAGAAAATGGATCTCTTAAATTAATTTTATACAGCGTTCTCAAAGGTAATAAATTGAAGGAGTCTGAGGAGGGACTATGAAGCTGACATACAAAAACTATAATCACACAGCGACCCTATTTTTAATATGTATTATCATATCGTATTCTTTCTTTTTACGAAAAAGGATGATTTTATGGTCCGTCTTAAAACTAGTGCGATTGTGTGGTAAAATTTAGATAAAATTGTATGGTTAAATCTAGTTAATGAAAAATTTCACGCAAATAATGATAAAAGTAGTAATTGGAATCATATATTAGTTCAACAAAGAAATAGAAACGTGTTGATCAATTTGCAAGTTGTAGTAGAATTGACCCACCATTGTAATACAAGGGGATTTTGGTCTTGTTCAACATTGCCCCTTTAGTTACGAGTCATACTCACTTTTCTAATATGAAAAGGACCCAAAATCAAAATATGAAAAAAAAATTGTTTTTTTTAGACAATTTGACAATTAAAAAGAGAAAAACAAATGAAGATAACAGTGTGTAGGTTGTGGTCATGATTGAAGTTAACAACTTGAGTGATGGGCAGAAAAAAATAATAACAATTCCAGGTGGTAAAGTTAGTGAATTCGAAGTTTTCGGGTTTTGTTATTTGACCATTAATTTATAATATCAATCTATTTTTTTTATTTTAATTAAAAAATTTACATAATAAATAAAATAATAATAAATAAATAATTTTTATTATTTAATATATAAATAAAGTAATACAAAGATGTACACTTCATAAATTTTTTTATCAATTTCAGTGTTCGAAGTCAACCTTTTATGGTCAGACAAGACACTTAGCCGCCATTAATAATTACGAACAATGGCCAACTAACTAGATAATATTTCCATCTCACGGGCGCACATGGAAGCAGCTCTGTAAAGAAAACCATGTCTCTCAACTTCATCTTCTTCCTCTTCTTCACATTCTTCTTCCTTTCCCAACCTCAATTCTCAATTTCCCAGCAACAGATATCCCTCAATTTCTCTTCCTTCAATATCTCAGACTCCCCATGGCGTCCAGACCAGAATCGCACACTTCTCTCGCCTAATTCCAATTTCTCCGCTGGGTTCCGACGCACATCGGGAAATCTCTTTGTCTTCTCCGTTTGGTTCACCAATGTCCCCAACAACGCCGTCGTATGGTCTGCGAACCCCAATTCTTCGGTCAACGCCTCCGCTTCTCTCGTTATCACCTCCAAAGGCGAGCTTCTTCTCAATGGCTCTCTCTTCAGAAACGCTTCGTCTAGTTCAAATTCTACATCTCTCATTCTCGAGAACAATGGCAATCTGGTCTTCGGCGATTGGAACAGCTTCGCCAATCCAACGAACACGATTCTCCCAAACCAGAGCATCACCGGTATCGAGCTGAATTCCAATAATGGGGCTTACAAATTCGTCGATTCCATGAATCTGGTTCTCAATTCCTCCTCTGCTAAATACTATACAACTCCAAGCCCGTTGATGAGCATGGACATCGCTGGCAAGATGACTATGCAAAGTAGCTTTTTCCTCACCAGCGATTACGGCGATGATCGGCCTCGGAAAATTGTTCTGGATGATGATGGGAATCTCAGAATCTACAGTTTCTACCCAGAGCAGCAAAACCAGTGGGTTGTGGTTTGGATAGCGATTTGGGAACTCTGTACAATCATAGGTAAATGTGGCCCTAATGCTATTTGCTTGCCTTCACAGGGTACCAATTCTTCTACTTCCTGTGTTTGCCCTGCTGGGTTCACTCCAAATCAAGGAGGACCCCAAAAAGGTTGTTCAAGAAAAACCAATCTCACCAATAAAATAAAGTTTCTAAAGCTGGATTATGTGAACTATACAAGTAATCATATGCAGAGTCTTTCTGCCAGAAACTTGGCAACTTGTGAATCTAATTGCAGTGCAAACCCAAAATGTCTTGGGTTTGGCTTCAAATTTGGTGCAACTGGTAATTGCTCATTGGTGCTAGACCAACTCTTATATGGGTATTGGTCTCCTGGTACAGAAACCTCCATGTTCCTTAAAGTAGACAAATCCGAATCCGACACCCCAAGTTTCATGGAGATGACCCAAGTTTTGCAGACATCGTGCCCTGTTCAAATCAGCCTCCCTCTACCCCCTAAAGATTCCAACTCCACAACTCGAAACATTGTCATAATCTGTACCCTTTTCGCTGCTGAGCTCATTGCTGGGGTCGGTTTCTTCTGGTCTTTTCTCAAGAGATACATCAAATACAGAGACATGGCCACCACTCTTGGCCTCGAGCTCCTCCCTGCAGGCGGCCCAAAACGGTTCGCGTACTCCGAGCTCAAAGCCGCCACCAAGGACTTCTCCGACATCATCGGAAGAGGTGGCTTCGGCGATGTTTATAAAGGGGAGCTGTCGGACCACCGCGTCGTCGCAGTCAAGTGCCTGAAGAATGTCACCAGCGGCGACAACGAGTTCTGGGCGGAGGTCACCATCATCGCCAGAATGCACCACCTCAACTTGGTTCGCTTGTGGGGTTTCTGTGTCGAGAAAGGTCAACGAATCTTAGTCTACGAGTATATTCCTGGCGGCTCATTGGACAAGTACCTATTCCGTCCTCGTCTGGTTGGATCCAAAAATGCAGATGAAGCTCCGAGTCCGGATCCGAATCCTGAACCGGATACAGAACAAAAACCTATTCTTGATTGGAATATTAGGTATAGGATTGCCCTTGGAGTAGCAAGAGCCATTGCATACTTGCACGAGGAGTGTTTGGAATGGGTCCTGCATTGTGATATCAAGCCAGAAAATATATTATTAAGTGATGATTTTTGCCCAAAGATATCAGATTTTGGTTTGGCAAAACTTCGAAAAAAGGAGGATATAGTAACCATGTCTCGGAGACGAGGGACTCCGGGTTATATGGCTCCGGAATGGATCACAACCGATCCAATTACCTCCAAAGCTGACGTGTACAGCTTTGGGATGGTTTTGCTAGAACTTGTGAGTGGGTTTAGGAACTTCGAGATTCAAGGGTCTTTCATGCACAGTGAGGAGTGGTATTTTCCTGGGTGGGCTTTTGATAAGATGTTTAAAGAGATGAGAGTGGAAGACATTCTAGACCGTGAGATTAAGCATTGTTATGATAGTAGGGCCCATTTCGACATGATCAATAGGATGATTAAGACGGCAATGTGGTGCCTCCAAGATAGGCCTGAGATGAGGCCCACTATGGGAAAAGTGGCTAAGATGTTAGAAGGAACAGTGGAGATCACAGACCCTAAGAAGCCCACAGTGTTTTTCCTTGGGGATGAGTAGGCCATGCACTGCAATGCAAGCTTTGGACGTAGGTATGTGTTGTGGTCTCACAGCAATAAATAATACATGTGTATTGTTTGGTAGAATACTGTATGTTATAATGTAGTTTTGTTTTGTAGAATATATGGGACAACAAATTTATCATAGTGATCGCACCCCGGATATCATTTTGTGGATTGGTGGAGAAAATAACCTTCATTTATAAACATTTTACTTATTAAATATCTTTGCTAGGTTAAATGCTTTTTAAGATTTTACCATCCTGCATGTTATGATGATCATAGAATTTTGCATATACATGAAAGTTTTTTTTTGCCAGTTTTCAATATCTTAAAAATGATATAAAATTTAAATAAAAAATTTTGCTTTAAATAGGCTAAATATAAAATTTTTTTAAAGAGATTTGTTGTCCAGAGTAACGAGTTCCAAATGAGAGTCAGTTGCTTCAAGCAGTGAGTGTCATTTGAGTAAAAAGTAGGAGAGACTGCGAAAAATGGGCCGAGAAAAAAAATAATAAAAAAGATGAAAAGAAAAAGAGAAGAATTGGAAAAAAAAAATTTTTAATTCTTAATTTAATTAATAAAAGTTAATCTTAAATATTAGTCTTAATTTTTTTTTTAATTTTAAGATCAAATTTTACTAATTAAATTTAAAAATTAAAAATTGGAAATTTATTAATTAAATTAATAAAATTTAAAAAATAGAAATAAAAATGTGAGTTTATCTAATACTTGACAAAAGCACATTTAACAGCAAAGAAAATTGAAGCATGAGCATCAATTTATTATTCTGGCATTTTTACTTAAATATAATATATTCATTTATTATTTTTTAAAATAAAATAGATAAAAAGTTATTTTCAGAAATAGAATAAGTTTCTTTATATATATATATATATATATTTTCAAGATTTTTTAAGACGTTCATGTTAGATAGTGAAAGTCCTGCAAACTTTAGACTGACTTTGTTAGTTTGATATTTTTTTAGAAAAATTTGCACTATGCTCTAGAAAAGCTATAGCCATTAGAAGAAGAAAGAGAAAAGGGAAGATGAAAGAAGGAGAAAAAGGATAGAAAAGAAAGGGTTTGATGAAGAAGAAGAAGAACAATAAAATGAAGAAGAAATAGCTTAATAAAAAGATAATGAAGAATAAGGGGAAAAGATCTTATTTAAGAGAAGAAGAATAAGAGGGAAGGCGAAAAACGAATATAGAGAGGGAAGATACAGAAAATAAAAATTAAAAGAATAGAAAATTTATCTTTCAAATCAAGGATATTTAAATATTTAGTTTGGTTTGGTTTGATTTTGCTATGAACTAAGAATTAAATCAAATTGTTAGATTTTGCTATGTTATAAATCAAACCAACAGACTTGCACTTGCTTGAAATGAATTGCACGCATTCAATGATCTTTGGCTGTTCACATTTGCCTAATAATAAGAGTTTATAAAAATCCTAATATTGATATTGAAAAAAGTTGAATTGACAGGATGGAGCTAAAGAAAGCGTTCAGAATAGTAATATTAGATTCTATTATCTTTATTAATAAAAGTTTTTGAAAATTATATAAAAAAATAAAAAATAAGAAAATTAAATCAGGTTCATGCAGAGAAGCTAAAAAGAAGATGTAGTTTTTTATGTTTTTGTCTTTCTTCTTTCTTCTTAATTATTTGATCATTTTCCTTTCCATGTTTTTCTTTTTCTTTTTTTTTTTATTATTATTCATTTTCTTCATCAAAGCCTTTCTCCCGTTTCATTTTTTTAAAATCCATTTTGCTTTGAATCCTTAGATCTCCAAAGTTCCTGTTTCTCCACCATTTTTTTATAAGAAAAAAAATACATCAAGGAATCAAAATAAAAGAAAAAGAAGTTCAAGATTAGATCTCCAATAAATGTAACATATTTAGACATCAAATCCTCTCATATGAAAAAAAACACCATCACGGTACAATGTGATGATAGAAACAGATACAAAATTAATTGAGAGAT
This sequence comes from Senna siamea, assembly GCA_031216115.1. Classification (NCBI taxonomy): domain Eukaryota; kingdom Viridiplantae; phylum Streptophyta; class Magnoliopsida; order Fabales; family Fabaceae; genus Senna; species Senna siamea. Next base: position 661,875 of record CM062358.1, read on the forward strand.
AAATTATATTTATATGTTAAAAATTATAAATAGATAATACGAATATTTTCATGTTGTGTTTATTTTTGTTTACATTATTTTGTTACATAAAAAGATTATGATTCATGCTCAAATGATCTAGAGAGATAGTGAAGTAACATTTAGATTGAAGGTTTGTGCAATGATGTTATAGATTTTAGTTATTCCACTGTTAATGTTATATCCATCTTCTCCATCTTCACAATCAACTTATTTCAAGTTTTATAAATTAATTAGCTTTAAATTTGGGCAGCACTAGAATAGAAAAGGAAAAAGAAAATTAGATAACTAGCTAGACAATATGTGAATTTAGATTTAACATTAACAAAGAGCAACAACACAAAACGTACAAAAGTTGCAGATAGCAATATACATGCCTTATCAGTGATCTCCTTCAACAAGATTGTCTGGGTATTCTTCAAACCGCAAAATCCTTAATTCTTGAGGAACATACTCAAGCTCTTCACCATTAGACATCTATCGAAAGCTAGTGGCTCTTGAGTTAATCTTCTTCATCTTACAAATGTCCAAACAGAGTAGTGTTGCATTTCATGGATGTACATGTAATTTGTTCCCCTAAAGAAGCATGCCGAGTCCAGAAATATGATCTTTTGCTTGTCATCAAGTCCATCACAATGATTGAAAAATCTAAAATGTAAATATATATGCACAAGTTTTATTTCGTCATTCCATGCTTGCATGAGGTGGGGAATTAGTAGAAAACCAAATATATATTCTCAAATTGTTATTGTATCTTAGATATGGAAAATTACAAATAAAGGCAGAAAATTTATTTTGATATATGAAGTACAAAACAAAGGCAGCTCCAAGAGAATCATGAGTGCATAGATCAAAATTTTCTTTTCCATGATGCTCTTTTATTTTTTGTCCAAAGAGAAAAGAAACAAATGGAAAATTACAAGTACAGGCACAAGTTATAATTACTTCACAACCTCAAGGACTGCAAGGAACAGTTCCCATCATGGCCCCTTGAGTAAAAATGTGCCAAATATTCTTTTGTAGTTGTGCTCTTATACATTGCTTTCTTGTCTTTTGATACCAATTCCTTAATTGGACCATAAACCTTTGTTGTACCCTCTCCTGTGTCACCAGTATTTGTAAAAAAGCTTGCTACGGAAATCCTTGGCTCTCTTTGACTTGCTAACACCCTGTGAAAAACACTGACGAATCTGTCGTTTGTAATAAGCTGCACCATCAACCATGAAACACATAACTATATATAATACTCACGAATGGTTTCTTTTGTTTCTGCAGAATTTGGCAGATATATATTATGGATTTAGGGCTACTTTTTTACAGTACTTACCTGTAGAAGATCTCCTATGTTAACAACAAGAGCTCCATTCACAGGAGGAACATGAACCCATTGATTCTCATGAAGGACTTGAAGACCACCTATCTGGTCTTGCAGAAGTATTGTCATGAAATCAGGATCAGAGTGTTTTGTAGTGCCCATAGTGAATTCAGGTTCAGGGCATTCTGGATAGTAGTGACCCGCAATAAATGTTCCTTTACCACAATCCAATTCTTTGAGGTAAGAAGGATGAAGTCCAAGAGCCTCTGACAATAACTCAAACATTGTATCTCCTAAATCCCTTATTTTCTTTACATATTCAATCACAATGTCCCTGCAAGTACATAATCATTTTACTTGGAAACAAAGCAATTCAGTAATAATGAAACAAATACTCATAGACTTGAATGACACAATTTAGATCACCCAAAATTAATAATTAATTTTTAATGTAAACCCCCCAAGAAACCATCCTTATAAAACTACAATAAAAGTTAAGAATATGTAGGACTAGTACTGAAATTTGTCTCATCACATTACCTACATGTTTCTGGTATTTCTTCTGGTTTTGCTGGATCAGGAGCCATTTGAAATCCAATTGTATCTTTCCAATTAGCAGGATGTTCTGCTGAAATATTAACATTGGAATAGTACCTGACTTTCTTCTTCAAATCCCGCGAGTAAAATTGCTTCTTTACCTCAGAATCTTGTTCATGAAACTTACGAATCCCATTGATCATCTCGTTCAAAACATCATTTGGAATCCCATGATTAATCACCTGGAAAAATCCCCATTTCTGGCATGCACTTGCTATTTTCTCAACTACTTCACAGTGTATGCCTGCAAGGTCAATAATGGGGATAGTGAAGTCTGAGTCATTTTCTGAGCTCTCTGTGAGATTCAACTTCCCAGAATGGAACATACGTGGGATCTTTGTGACCCCAGAATCTAAAAGACCTTTAACTCCAGTTTTTGATTCTTCAAATGCTTTAGCTTCAGCTTTCCTGTCATAATTGGAATCAGAAGCTGCATCTATGTCACTTGAGCTTGTGATCACCATACTGGGAAAAGAACAAATGAGGGAAAAAAGAAAAGTAACAAAGAAACCAATTGTGACTAATTTCTGTGTTGCTCTAAAGCAACCGAGGGGAATAAATAGACTTCACGTGTATGTTACCAAAGAATTTAATAATTCAGACAAGATAAGAAGCCAGTTTGGTGTTAGGTAAAAATAATTGCTTTAGTTGATTTTAACTTCCTCAATTTTATTTTAATATTCTTTTCATATAGAAAATTTAATAAATATACATTAAATGTTTATCTAAATATTTAATATTTTTATTTTACATTTTTATTGTTTTAAATGATTAGAAGATGTAAAAATATCTCACAATTATACATTATTATTATTTTTTACTTTAAATGTGTCTAATAATTTTATTTTAAAATAATATATTAGTACTCAATATTAATTTTTCAATATTAATAATTAATTTACAGTTATATATATATATGTATGTATATATGTATGTATGTATGTATGTATATTAATAAATAAAAAACTATCCATACCCGGGTCATTGTTTGGAACTATTATTTTTAAAGGTTTTTTTTTTAATTTGCCTTTTAAATATTTATTTAATGTGTTGACATTTAACAAATTTTTTTTAAACGTAGAAACACATTTTCCACATGTCATTTTTTGAAATTGTTATTTTTAAAAATATTTTTTGTTAATTTACCTTTTAACTCTTTGTTTAATACATTGACACTTTGACAATTCTTTTTCTTTTGTTTCTGCATCCTTTCAAAACATTTTTACTCTAAATTGATCATTCATAACATTTTTACGAGACTTTTTTTTTCATAATTACTCTACTTTTTTCAACATATTAATTTAAGGTTATTTATATTGATTAATTAGCTTTGCCAAAATATTGATATATGGATAAAAATGAATTTGAATTTGAATTTTTTAGTAGAAAAGATAAAAAAATATTTATTTTTAATTATGTTTTTAAAATTATTTTTATTATATTAAAGATAAATTTTAATAATAATTATTCATATTTTTAGAAATTAAAAGAAAAAATTATATTTTTTTAAAATGTATAATCCTATTTAAACTTTGAATATGTTATATATATATATATATATAAAAGCATGTATATATGTATATATAAAGAAGTAATCATTTTCAGTAAAATAAATTATTATTTTTAATTGTTTTAATATCATTAACTAATAATTTAAATAAATGCATAATTAATATGAAATATTTAAGATTAAATTTTATATACAAAAAATTAATATTTAATATTCTATCATTTAATGTATATATGTACATCTCATGATAATTTATTATTATTTATTCTTTTAAATGTATCTAATAACTTTATTTAGTATAATTTAACATAATTTTTTAATATTATGTATCTTCTTTTGCATTTATTTGATAAGTGTTGATATTTTATAATAATATTAATTATATTTAAATATTAATTATTAAATAAAAAATCGTGTGCAATGCACCGACAGCACACTAGTTGTTCTATATAAACAAATAAACGAAAGAGCAGGAAAGCAAGTGTTTTTTCCTCTTTTGTTAATCCTCATCTTACAAATGTCCAAAGATTGAGTCGGATTCTATCAATCCCCCTTGCCAATCAAATCGAATAAAATATGAAAGAATTAGTATTATTGAGTTAAATAAGATGATTGTAGTTGATACTTGAAAGCAACTTTTGTTTGTCCCCTTCCTCTAAATCATTTGGTTTGGTTAAATTAAATTAAATTAATTAAAAATTGAATAAATAGTATATTTTGACAATGACTAATTTATAAAAAAATATCATATTTAAAAGTTGCACATAAGAAAAATGCAAAATATGTTTTAATAATATTAATTTGTAAATATAATGTTTTTTTTTTATGTTCAATAAAATTTAATTAATCACATAACAATCAAGTTAACATCTTTTAATTTTATAGTCAATTAACTTTATATCTATTCCATTAATCAAAAGATTAAATTGATTATATTTTAATTTTTTATATTTTATTTTTCAATAATTAAAATGAAAGAATATGTATATTTCAGAGATCAAATGATTAATTTATTCTAAAATATTACTTTACTTGTAAAGACACTTAAATTTTATTTTTGTCTCTTAATTTTGATTGATTCTATTTTAATTCTTTAACTTAAAAAAAATATTAAAATTTTTTTAATTTTTAATATCATTAATTTCATTATCAAAACATGACGACACTAAAATAATGTCTACTGTCCCCACTGAAAGTAAGAAGGTAGCCACTGAAAGTCAGAAAAACATGATGAGTTTGAATTAATTTTAATATATTTATGCCATTTTGTTACAAAATTTATCATTCTATTAATTTTATACGTAAAAAAAAAGTAACAATTTCAAAGGTGTAGTGCTACCTTTAAGTTTAGATTTGATGAGTATATAATTTAAAATTTACTGTTTAAATTTGGGAATTTGTGACTTTTACATGTAATATTAATGAATTGATAATACTGATAATAATATGATATAGATGTATTAAAATTAATTTTAATTCAATAAATTAATACTATTAAAAATTAAATTAAAAGGATGAAAATAAAACTTGAATTAAAGTTAAAAGATATAAATAAAATTTGAGTCAAAATTAAAAAATAAAAATAAAATTTGAATCAAAGTTAAAAGATAAAAATAAAATTTAAGTTAAAATAAAAAAACAAAAGTAAAATTTAAATCAAAGTCAAGAAACTAAAATTACTGTTTATTTCAAATTAAAACTTTAAAAGTTATTATGTTTAAAGCACTAATTCCTTTTAGTAATTAATACTCAGCACATGTTAATAAAACAGTTCACTCAATTACTTGATACATGTAAAATAATGACAAGCCGAAGACAGAAAATGAGAATCAACTGTGCATCTATATATCTTATTCCATATAGTTCTTTCATAGGCTGATGCAAGCAGGAATTTCCAAAAAAAACCCTTTAGCAGCAGTTTTTTTTTTTTTCAGAAAAAATCTTTAGCAGCAGTGCTCCTATAGATTGGTCATTTTTTTTTTCTTCAGATTAAGCATTGTTATGAAAGTAAGGCCCATTTTGATATGATCAATAGGATGAGTAAGACAGCAACGTGGTGCCTCCAAGATAGGCCTGAGATGAGGCCCGCTATGGAAAAAGTGGCTAAGATGTTAGAAGGAACAGTGGAGATTACAGATCCTGAGAAGTCCACTGTGTTTTTCCACTGTGCTTTGACGATGATATGTCTTAACAGCATCAAAATTCTTAAGCACTCGCATATTTCGTGATGTAATAATGATTCTACTTCCCAGCCCACACCAATTGCACACTTCAGTGAAATCGTCAGCTTGTATAAAATTTTCCGCAACATCAACAACAACAAGAATCTTTTTACGTTCAAGTCTCTTCTTCACAGAGGTGGATCTTATGTTGTTGATATCTATATCTTCACCTAATAACTCAAACAGGCATTTTTTCTGTAACTCGTCTGATCCAATGTTCTTGCCAATTGTTCTTTTACTTTAACAAAGGAAAAAGATTCAAATACACATTTAGCAAGTGTAGTCTTGCCTATGCCAGCCATACCCCATACTCCCACAATACAAACCTCTTGTGATTCCAAGGCTAACAATGCTTCGATGTTCTTAACATGAGGATGAATGCCAACTAGCCCTTCAAAATGAGTTCAGGACGTACCATTTAATTTTCTTGTAATATCTTCAACAATTTTTGCAACTAGTCTTGATTCAGGCTTAACCAATAATAATAATAAAATGAAATATAAAACATGACACGACATGACATGTATATATTTAAAATTTTTTTTTAATAATATACTTCTAAAAAAAGTTAATATTTATTCATATTTTAAATAATTTACGCTATTATTTTTAAAATCAAATTTAATAAAACTCATATACAACAAAAGTAATTAAAAAAAACTTTAAATAATTTCATTAAAATGAGTTATTTAAACTTTTATTCACTTAATTTATGATTTTTTTTAGTCATTCTATGCTTGGTTCAAATATGAACTATATTCGATGCGTATCTAAGCTATATTTAGTGTGTTCAAGCAGAAAAATAATTTCTTTTTAGTTTGATACATATATACATATGTCGAATACATGTTTACAATATTTCAAACATTGATGATGTATGTGTCAGACAGACTTATTTATGCTTTATAGGTAATAATTGAACGACCAAGAATAGAATTATTACCTTAATTTCGTTGAATCCCACCCACAGAAGTTAGCTGCTTGAGTCAAGGCATTTTTTCCACCTATGCACTTTGTCCTTGTTGCTCTTAAATCTATTCTCATGTTTGATGAATGCTTTTCGATATTTTCCACTCTGTTTTCGTATATTTGATGGATCTACGTCATAAAAAATTAGTATAACAGCTTTTCCATGCTTCTCCTTGCATTCTAATATCTTTACGAGTTCATCTAAACATCAGGTTGAATAAGCATAATCTTCAGAGAAAATAATCATATAAATCTCGGATTCTTCTATTGTTCTCAAAAGAATGGGAGAGATTTCTCCTCCTTTTTCAAGTCTGTTGTCAATGGGAGTTTGAATCTTTGCTCTACACAAGGCTTCGTAAAGATGACTTGTAAAATTATCACGAGTGTCTTCCCCACTAAAGTTAAGGAAAACCTGATACTTGGTAGGACAAGGAGGAGCAACGATAATATCAAAAGATGAAGAAGAAGAAGAAGAAGAATCCACTGAAATTTGAACAGCATCATTTTTAGAACTACACAGAGTGTAACTTTACTTATATCATTCTACAGTGCGAACATTTTGTGATTCCAAGGATAATAATGTTTCAGTGTTCTTGATGTGAGAATGAATGCCAACTAATCCTTCTAAATGAAATGAGGACAACCGATTGAATTTTTTAAAAATATCTTTGACATAATTTCTGGATTCAAGCCTAACAAATATTTATAAAAAGAAGAGGCAAAACTAAGAGTAAGTAAATAATGGTAAAGAGAGATCCAATAAAAACTAAGTTAGGTAGTATCAAATAAATGGCAGTAGTATTAAAAGCATGTAATTTAGTTTGTATCACTTACATAGTTAGAATATATTTAAGATAAATTATAATTCTTTTAAGAAAAATTAAATTTGAAAAAAAGTAACCTTATTATAGTCAACTTAAAATAAATAATACTGAAATAATAATTTTTAATAAAGTATAACTTTTTAAAAAATTTAATGTTATCATTAAATATATTTTGATCATCTTTAAACATTTGATATACAAATAAATTTTTTATTTTAAGAAATTCTTAAGAATATGATTCTCAAGAATTTTAAAAAATTTGTTTGGTTTACTTAAGATATTTCTAAAAATATTTTATAATATCCTATGTCATGAGAATATAAAATTTGTCACACCAACAATTATTTATCATTTTTTTAATCAAATTCTTTATTATTGGATCATTTTAATGTTATATAATTAATATTAATAAAATTATTTTGTGAAGATCTTATATTAATAGCTACAATTTTGAAAAGTTTAAATTTTTATTTTTTTTATAATTTTTTGTTTTAGAATTAGAGTATCTTAAAATTATATTGGAAGGAGAATTATTATTTTTTGAATACGTAATTAAATAATAAGATAAAGATTTTTTAATATTTAGAATTTGTATTTATATCTTTTTTCTGTTATTTAATTTGATTCACTTTTATTTATCTAATCAAATTTATCAAATATTTTTTTTTGTATTAATCAAACTAATTTAAATTAACTTTGGTCAATATAAATTAAATTAAATTTTTAACTTTTGAAAAACAAATCTTATAATGTAATATTTTTTTAATATGTGTACCAAATATGTGAATGTAACTTTTGGAACCTCTTGGTCCAACAATCTTATTTTTAACTATGTACCAAATGCTCCCTCCAAATATCTACAGTCTGAAGGGGAGGAGATTCAAACAGTGCAGCTTAGTCCCATGCTTAACCGCCAAACTTGCCATTATATCAGCAAATCTATTGCATTTCCTTCTGCTGTGAGTAATCCGAACATCCCAGTTTTTTCTCAGCAAATTAATCACAGATCCTTCCAACAATAGGATTACAATTTTGGCTTGTACCACATTCCTCCCATATCATATTGCAAGCAGATAATGAATCGGATTCCACCGCCATCCTCCTAGCACCCTTTTGACAAGCCATTTCTAATCCAGTAAAAATGCTCCGAAGTTCTGCAGTAATGACATCACAAACACCCAAGTTTCTACAAAAGCTAGCAATAAAATTCCCCTGATCATCTCCCATTACTCCACCGCATCCAACCCTCTTCTCTTTATCCTTCACTGCTCCATCCACATTGACTTCATCCACCCTTCCCATGGAGGTCTCCATTTTTCTTCTTCTCTTTTCTGCCCATTACCATGATTGTACAGCTTCTTAATACTTCCTTCACCCTCTAGGACACTCCTAACTTTCATTTCAATATTCAGTTAAAAATGACAAAGTTAATTTATTTAAAACTTTTAAAAATGACTTTTTATAAAAGTCAAATACATATTTAATTAAATAAGTAATAAATATAAAAATATTTTAATCAAAATAGATGTGTAAGTTTTTATTATATTTTAAGGGAGGATAATATAATTTTTTAAAATAAAAGAAAGGAGGATATAATTTTAGCATGTTTTTGTTAGAAGCTATTAGCGCAAAATGTTCTGAACATACTGCATGAACCATGATGCAGAAATCAAGGCATCAAATCCACAAAATAATGCATAGCACTTTGTATTTATTACTGTTAGTTCCTAGTTATTGTAATGCTGTAGAAGTCACCTAGGAGTATAAAGCTAGAGATTTGCAAGGCTCTTTGTATGACCAGAAAGTGGAAAAGACAATGAATTCATATCCTTCATTAGATTATACTACCTTTATCAATACGGTTTGAATTTAGCAGAAAGGGTTGCTAGTCTCCCACATATGACAAATCATGGTTCACTTTTCTGTTGGAAAAGGTGTCTACATTTAACCTTTAACAGGATTGTCTAGGATACTTGCGTGAAACAAAAGTAATAATTCTATCTCTTGAACATGATGCTCTTTATGTAAAATATTCTACATATGGAAAATTACAGGTAAGGCAGAAGTTAATTATGATAGAGTACAAACTATAGACAGCCCATGAAAATTAAGATTGCAGTACCTTATTGTCTATAATTGCTTCATAACCTCAAGGACTGCAAGGAAGAGTCCCCATCAAGGTCCCTTGAGTAAAAATGTGCCAAAAATTCTTTTATAGTTATGCCCTTATACATTACTTTCTTTTCTTCAGACACCAATTCCTTAATTGGACCATAAAACTTTTGTGTACCCTCTGCAGTGACATCAGAATTTTAAAGAAGTTTGCTATGGAAATCCTTGGTCCTGTTTCATGTGCTAACACCCTGTGAAAAACACTGACGAACCTGTCGTTTGTAATAAGCTGCACCATCAACAATGAAACGCACAAATATATGTAATCTTAACAAATGGTTTCTTTTGTTTCTGCAGAATTTTGCAGATATATATTATGGATTTAGGGCTACATTTTTACAGTACTTACCTGTAGAAGATCTCCTATGTTAACAACAAGAGCTCCATGCACAGGAGAAACATGAACCCTTCGTAGGTTATTGTATAATTATTGATTACCTGTAGAACCCTTCGTAGTTCAATAATTAGGGATAGAGGATCATCTCATCCAAAGTATTTTCTATTATTTTCCCTGGTCATCCCCTATTCCTAATTATTGAACTATCTTTCATTTGATCAACTCTTCATATAGAAGCCTCTAATAGTCTTCTCTCTACATGACCAAAACACCTAAGGTGCATTTTTACCAATTTTTTTATGATAGGTGCTATCCCAATGTCTAATCTTGTTATTCCATTAGTCATCAACTTCATTTCTTGTACTTGCTTATCTACAAGGCCCACAGGTTCCCCAAAGTATATATTCATTAAATATGATCCAATAGCATACTCCAATTCCCAACTAAACAAATTCTTCTTTTTCATTTTACTATATGAAGTTTTAATTGGTACTCTTGCAGAGTGTTGTCTAATACAAATTGTTATTTTCAGGTTTATATTACAGATTAAATTTCCTTTGATTATCTTTTTACTGTCCATACTCAATAATTATCCCATTCTCAAATAATAAACAAAGTTAGACCCTCTAATCTCTATAACAATAATTGAGCAGAAATTTATATACAGCAGCTGCATAAATAACTAATTACAAAAACGAAAGATGAATTTTTCAATATGACTTAGAGATTTTGAACCATTAAATGCAGGATATGAATTAGACTGGCAATAACATTATGCAACTAGAAAACCTTTGACTGTTGAAAGTACTATTGTGTCCAAATTTATTAATATTGATTCAGATCAGGTTTAGTATTATATACAATTTGTAATATATAGTACAAATCTGATTTGATTCTCAAGCCAGCTGCCCATGAGTCATTTGATTTAATTGAATGATTTATTGCCTTAATATCTATTTTTGGTTGATTCTGCTTATTTCTCAAGGAGTAATTAAGTCTGTCAATTAATATTAATGTTTTAATTTTGATTAACTTTGTATTTATTCCTATTTGTACAGCTACTCGTTAGATGTCTCTCTTTCATTGCTGTAAGTGGCTTAGATTCAGATTGCTCTATCCCTTAACCTATGGTATCTAATTGAGTATTTTAATTAAGGGTGTAGGTTACTTTTTCTCCTACATATAGGCTGTCCATTGTGAGGAAAAAAAATTATAAAAATAAGTATAATACTTATTGTATAATAATACACTGGCAATCACACAGAATTGCACATGTAATTGTAACACAAATGTAAAAGTCGTGCACAACAGAATTGCTTGATTTGTCAGCCATGAGTTTATTCACGAGGACCACAAACAGGAAGGCTCTGTTTCTTTCTATTCTTTTCTTTCAACAGCAACAAAATGAGAGCTTTGTGAGAATTAAGAATGGCCTTCTTGATACACCTCAGACGAGCAATTAAATAGAGAATACGAGAATGTAGGCTAGAGAGCTTTGTGAGAATTAAGAATGTCGTATTTGAGGAGAGGCAAAGACTACTCCTTATATAGCCTTTAAGGGAGGGAGCCTTCAGGATTTAGGTAAAAGCAATAGCAAGGATCACCTGCTTATAGGCAGTCGGTCACCACGTGGCAGCACCTCAGTGGTTTGCCAATCTGGATATACCAATAAATAATATATATTTCAGAACAAGAATCTTAAATCGAGCTCTTTACACCCTTCCCAATATCAGTTGAATAATATTATCATTATACTTTCACCCTCAGAATCAAAATTACAGATTCTTCATTTATTCAGCAATCTTATAGTCATACATTAGCATCCATACGACATTAAGACGTTCATAATAACTAATATGCAAAATCCAACTCAAAATTGCCACCACATTTAAGAGAAAGGACTAAATACAATACATGGTAAACTAAAATACAAGGTAAACTAAGAGTACAAACTACAGGCAGCTCATGAGAAGTGAAGAGTATCTTATTATTTATAATTGCTTCATAACCTGAAGGGCTGCAAGGAAGAGTCCCCATCAAGGCCCTTTGAGAAATAATGTGCCAAATATTCTTTTGTAGTTGTGCTCTTATACATTGCTTTCTTTTCTTCTGATACCAATTCCTTAATTGGACCATAAACCTTTCGTGCACCATCTGCTGTGTCATCAGAATTTATAAAGAAGCTTGCTATGGAAATCCTTGGTCCTGTTTCCTGTGCTAACACCCTGTGAAAAACACTGACGAACCTGTCGTTTGTAATAAGCTGCACCATCAACAATGAAACGCATAAATATATGTAATCTTAACAAATGGTTTCTTTTGTTTCTGCAGAATTTTGCAGATATATATTATGGATTTAGGGCTACATTTTTACAGTACTTACCTGTAGAAGATCTCCTATGTTAACAACAAGAGCTCCATGCACAGGAGAAACATGAACCCATTGATTCTCATGAAGGACTTGAAGACCACCTAGCTGGTCCTGCAGAAGTATTGTCATGAAATCTGCATCAGTGTGCTTTGTAGTGCCCATAGTCAATTCAGGTTCAGGGCATTCTGGATAGTAGTGGCCTAGAATAAATGTTCCCTCAGCACAAGCCAATTCTTTGAGGTAAGAAGGATGAAGACCAAGAGCCTCTGACAATAACTCAAAGATTGTATCTCCTAATTCTCTTATTTTCTTTGAATATTCAATCACAATGTCCCTGCAAGTACATAATCATGTTAGCAATCACAATGTCCCTGCAAGTAAATAACCATTTCATCAAAGATGAAGAAAGGATCAAAAAAATTGCATTAGCTTCTAAATTATTGATACAGTTGTTTTTCTTGTAACAGAAAAACAAAATAGACTTTAGGTAAGGGCTTGCTCTGTGATTTTCGGTTTGTCTCTCTTTTGTTTAAAGTGGGTCATTCCATCTTCTTAACACTTAATCACTTCTATAACTATTGTTGAGATTAAGAGTAGGGATTATTACGGCTAAGGTAATATAATTCCTATACCCGAATCAAAACTTGAGCTGGTAGCAAAATCAATATCCAACCCGATCCTTTGAATCCCAAGTCTCTAGACCCATTTACTCGAAAAAAATTCAAAATAATTAATTTTTTCTTCAAATTATAACTTATCTACATATAAATTCATAAAAAAGGGCATACAAGTTTCATCAATTATTTTATGTAAATTTTTAATATATAATCAATATAACATCTAAACAAGTTTATCCTTATAAAATTATTAAATATAATTATGTATAGATTAATATTAAAGTTAAACTATCTTATTGATAAAATTGAAGTACATAACATAATTTACATGTATCTTTTTTTTCAATAGAATAAATTAAATATATACATTTATAAAATAAAAATAATATTTAAATAATTTATATACAATGGGTCTGGATCCAAGATAAGTATTACCATTTATGATTAAAATACTCATATCTTATGAGTATTTTAATTATTGCTAACTAATTAAGAGTCAACAAACCAAATGACAACAAAAGTATTTTGAAGATGATGTTTTCTAAATGTCAGATAATGACTATTAAACACTATGAAATGGTTCGTATAAGATTGACTATATTAAATTTTAGGCAAAGAAAGTGGTTAAGTAATAATGAATTGAATGACACAATTTAGAGCATATACAGAAAACAAACTAATTTGGGACCAAACAACAGATATATAGACAGTAATTTACCCTATACTAATAATACTAGAACCCCTAAGAAACCATCCTTATAAAACTACTATAGAAGCTAAGAATAAGCCTGACTAATACCAAAATTGGTATCATCACATTACCTGCATGTTTCTGGCATATCTTCTGGTTTTGCAGCATTAGGAGCAATACGAAATCCAATTGTATCCCTCCAATCAGCAGGATTGTCTGTATAAAGATTAACATTGGAATAGTACCTGACTTTCTTCTCCCGCGAGTAAAATTGCTTCCTCACCTCAGAGTCTTGTTCATGAAACCTACGAATTCCATTGATCATCTCATCCAAAACATCATTTGGAATCCCATGATTAATCACCTGGAAAAATCCCCATTTCTGGCATGCACTTGCTATTTTCTCAACCACTTCACAGTGTATGCCTGCAAGGTCTACGATAGGGATAGTGAAGTTTGAGTCATTTTCTGAGCTCTCTGTGAGATTCAACTTCCCAGAATGGAACATACGAGGGATCTTTGTGATCCCAGACTCTAAAAGACCTTTAACTCCAGCTTTTGATTCATCAAATGCTTTAGCGTCAGCTTTTCTGTCATAATTGAAATCAGAAGCTGCATCTAACTCACTCATACTGTGAAAAGAACCAATGAGGGAAGAAAGAAACCTGTGAAGAAACCAATTGTGATTGCTTTCTGTTTTGCTCCACAGGCAGCAATGGGAATAAATAGACTTTTTAGAATTGCATCTCTATAATTTAAAAATTTATAATTAAACTCTGACAATTTTAAAAATGTTTTAATTTAATCTCTAATGTTAAATTTTTATCAAAATTGTTAATTTTTACTTTACATCTATATTATTTTACTACTCTAAATATGCACTATTGATATCAACAAAAAAAAAAAAATTTATTTACAAAGCATAAAATATAATTTATGAAAAATAATTTTAAAAAATTGACTTAAATTATATATATTTATAATATCAAAATACTGTATAATTAAATAAAATATTGTTAAAAATTTAAGGGTAGAGACTAATTGATAAATTTTTAAAATTACAAAAATTTAATTAAAATCTATAGATATCAATTAAAAATTAAGTAAAAGTACATGTATTACAGAAATAATTTAAACTTAATTATTCAAACAAGATAAGAAGCATGGTGAGCTCAGTGGTTCTGACTTTTCAAGGCTAAGACACTGACTAATAAGTTAATAATAGAATATTGGAAGGTAGTTGCCTGTTCTTTTCACCTCTGAACTTTGAATGCACGGAAAACGAAGTTACGTACAGTAATATTAACACATGTGAATCATATCTTCTATGACATTCAAAAATTCAATTAGATAGTCAACTGCACACTGTCCTTTTTCAACGATTGGCTTAGAAAAACATAAAATAAATAATAAAATATGGGATGCTTGAAATGACTGCTTCCTATACTTTGACCTTCTAGTTCATCGTAATTTCAGAATTTTTTTTTTTAATTTTCCAGCTATTTAAGAAGTAAGTGTATGGAATGAGATTAAGGTGGCTTTCTATTAAGAAGTAAGTACTTAATATATATATATATATATATATGGCTTATTGTCAACTTGAAATTCATATGTTTTAAATATTTGTATTTATTAAAATTTTTAATTTAAATAATAAGCTACTAAAGTATAATCATTTTAAATTTTAAATATATTAAATCACTAAAATATGTAAAAAAAAATTAAAAATTTATTAATTATGAAGGATTAAAATTAAGTGAAATTATTCTCTAATAAACTTTTTAAATGACTTTTATTCAAGTTTTTATGCATATATTAAATGATTGATTGATAACTTAATTTTTTTACATTTTAAAGATTTATATTTGTTAATATTTGGTACTTAATATTAATTTTTTAAAATCATACTCATATTTAACTTTTGAATATAATAAATTAAATTGAATACATAATTAACATGGGGTTTTTAAGATCAGATTTAAACTTAACAATTCGAACAAGCTAAGAAGCATAGTTAGCTGGTTCTGACTTTTGAAGAATAAGACACTGATTAATACGTTCACAATAGAATATTGGAAGGTCGTTACCTGTTCTTTTCACTTCTGAACTTTGAATGCGGAGAAAACGAAGTTAATAGTAACACATGTCAATCGTGTCTTCTACAACATTTGAAAATTCAATTTGATAGGAAGCTGCACGTTCTTTTTGAAGGATTGGCTTAAAAAAACATGAAATAAATAATAAAATATGGGATGCTTATACATAATTCTATTTTCTAAATATTAAATGACATTCCAAAAATTTTTTGACTCATGATGTAAAAAATACAAAATCACATTTTAACCTTTCATTTTCTTTCACTTTTTTAACATCACATGCTTTTTAAATTTAATATTATAATATAAATATTCAGCTAATCATAAATTTTAAATTTAATGTTTTCTTCAATTTAGAGTTTTTAAATTTAATATAAATATTCACATGCTTTTTATTATCTTCATAAAATTTGTTTTACTCAGCTAATCATCTTTTTAAATTTAAACATCACACCTCATTTGTCTAATTTTTTATTCAAAAGCTAATGACAATAAACAAATTAACGTATAGGATGTTAAGTTAGAGTAAATAATTAAAAGATAATAGGTAAAAAGATAAAAATTTTAACAAAAAATTAATATTTTAATGGTGAAAAAACAAAAATTTTTCTATTATTGTTTAATAATTTCCTCCAACTTAACATCTTAGAAGTTAATACTTCATTATTGTTAATTTTTTGATAAAAAATTAAACGAAAATGAGTTTCATGTAAATTTTGTAAGTACAAAGAATTTTGAATCACATCTAAAAATACAAAAAAATTATATATATATATATATATATAGGATAAATTATAAGGAATTCCTATATGTTTTAGCCTAACTAATATGTAAAATTCAACTCAAAATTGCCACCAGATTTAAGAGGAAGGACTAAATACAATACAAGGTAAGTTAAGAAGCAGAAGGACTAATTAATTATGATACGTGTGCAAATTAAAGAAAGCCCATGAGAATTGAAGAGTATCTTCTAATTTATTTTGAAGGATTGAAAATAATAAAATATTAGATAGCTTGAAATGTGAAAAGGGTCCTTTAAAGCACTTCATATGATAGAGTTCTTAAAATATGAAAGAGATAGAAAGAAAAAAATATTAAGAGAGATAAATAAAAGCTTAAATTTTTTTTTTTATCTCTTTTTTACTTCAAAAATTTTACCACTCTCTCTTCCTTTAAAAAATCCAAATCCCTTGAAATGATAGTAGCGAGCTATGACTTTCTGGTTCATTTTGGTGTCAGACAGTATAATCAGATTTTGCTCTCTCTTCCCTCTCCATTTCTTCTTTCTCCCTATTCTTTTCTTCTCTTCTCTTTTTTTTTTTCCTTTCATCTTCCTTCTCTCCCTGTTTTCTCTATATATACTGGTCCTACATCACAATAATTATATCATTCTCAAAAAATAAACGAAGTTAGACTCTCTAATCTCTATAACCATAATTGAGTAGCAATTTGTATACTGCAGCTGCATAAATAACTAATATAAAACCAAAGATGGATTTTTCAATATAACTTAGAGATTTTGAACCATTAAATGCAGGATATGAATTTGACTGGCAATAACATTATGCAACTAGAAAAACTTTGACTGCTGAAATTACTAGTGTCCAAATTTATTAATATTGATTCAAATCAGGTTTAGTATTAGATACAATTTGGATCTTGTCAACTTCAACCCAAATATCCAACCCAATTACAAAAGCAATTATTTGAATCCAAACTAAAATATCTGAAAAGATCAGGCTGGGACAGATAAAAAAGCTATAATATTTGAACTAAAGATCTATCTTTAATTAAGGGTTTTCATAGTGTCCTCATACCAAAATAAAGTCAATCTTTAAAGCACTGAACTCATGCCCAGTGACCCTTAATCCATGAGAATGCCCATTATGCCTCTAGCTTTTACTGCCCAGAAAAAGTGAAGAAAAAAAAAATTGCTTTATTTGAATTAAGTTTGGAGTTCAATTTCTTACACATGTTAATTAAGGGTGTATGTTACTTCTTTTTCCGCTGTTCATTGTGAAGGAAAAAAGGATAAAGTAATCATTTCTCTATTACTTCAGTTGCATCTTTTCTTCTTTTTGTTTAATTGTTTAGCAATATGAACTATTTATAATTATGTTTATTGTATTTATTGTATAATATTATGCTCACAATCACAAGTATGAATCTTTTACATTTAAGAAATAATATATTTTTTGGTATTTAGAAAGAAATAAAAAAAATATTTAATTCCTATTTTATTTAGAATAAATACCTATCAATGTAAGTCTTTTATTTTTTTTTATCTCTCTTTAAATGTAAAAATATATACTATTTCTTAAATATAGAGTTCTAAAATTCGCAATCACATAGAATTTTACATGTAATTGTAACACAAATGTAAAAGTCGTGCACAAGAGAATTGCTTGATTTGTCAGCCATGAGTTTATTCACGAGGACCACAAACAGGAAGGCACTGTTTCCTTCTATTCTTTTCTTTCATCAGCAACAAAATGAGCACGGGTGGACCAATTTTCTTGTTCCCAGTAAGATGATTTATGATAAATAATACACATTTCATAGCAAGAATCTTAAATCGAGCTCTTTACCCTTCCCAATGTTAGTTGAATAATATTATCATTACACTTTCACCCTCAGAATCAAAATTACAGATTCTTCATATATTCAGCAATCTTATAGTTATACATTAGCATCCATACGACATTAAGACGTTCATAATAACTAAAATGCAAAATCCAACTCAAAATTGCCACCACATTTAAGAGAAAGGACTAAATACAATACAAGGTGAACTAAGAGTACAAACTACAGACAGCCCATGAGAAGTGAAGAGTATCTTATTATTTAAAATTGCTTCATAACCTGAAGGGCTGCAAGGAAGAGTTCCCATCAAAGCCCTTTGAGAAATAATGTGCCAAATATTCTTTTGTAGTTATGCTCTTATACATTGCTTTCTTTTCTTTTGATACCAATTCCTTAATTGGACCATAAAACTTTCCTGTACCCCCTGCTGTGTCTTCAGAATTTACAAAGAAGCTTGCTATGGAAATCCTTGGTCCTGTTTCATGTGCTAACACCCTGTGAAAAACACTGACGAACCTGTCATTTGTAATAAGCTGCACCATCAACAATGAAACGCATAAATGTATGTAATCCTAACAAATGGTATCTTTTGTGTCTGAAGAATTTTGCAGATATGTATTATGGATTTAAGGCTAAATTTTTACAGTACTTACCTGTAGAAGATCTCCTATGTTAACAACAAGAGCTCCATGCACAGGAGGAACATCAACCCATTGATTCTCATGAAGGACTTGAAGCCCACCTAGCTGGTCTTGCAGAAGTATTGTCATGAAATCAGGATCAGCGTGTTTTGTAGCGCCCATAGTCAATTCAGGTTCAGGGCATTTTGGATAGTAGTGACCTGAAATAAATGTTCCTTCAGCACAACCCAATTCTTTGAGGTAAGAGGGATGAAATCCAAGAGCCTCTGACAATAACTCAAACATTGTTTCTCCTAATTCCTTTAGTTTCTTTGAGTATTCAATCACAATGTCCCTGCAAGTAAATAACCATTTCATCACAGATGAAAAAAGGATCAAACTTACGGGGTCAAAAAAATTGCATTAGCTTCTAAATTATTAGTACAGTTGCTTTTCTTGTAACAAAAAACACAAAATAGACTTTGGGCAAGGGCTTGCTCTGTTATGTTCAGTTTGTTTCTCTTTTGTTTGAAGTGTGTCTTTCTATCTTCTTACCACTTAATCACTTTTATAGCTATTGTTGAGATTAAGAGTAGAGATTATTACGGGTAAGGTATTATAGTTCCTATACCCGATCCAAACCTGAGTAGATAGCAAAATCAATATTCAACCCGAATCCTTTGAATCTTAAGTCCCTAGACTAATTTATTCAAATAAAAATTCAAAATATTTTTTTTTTTATATTATGACTTATCTACATATAAATTTATAAAAAAGACATACAAATTATATCAACTATTTTATGTAAATTTTAAATATGTAATCAACATAACATCTTAACAAGTTTATTCTTATAAAATTATTAAATATAATAATATATAGATTAATATTAAAGTTAAATTATTTTATTGATAAAATTGAACAACATAATTTACTAGATCCGAGTTACATATTACCATTTATGATTAAAATACTCATATCTTATGAGTATTTTAATTATCGCTAATTAATTAAGAGTCAAAAAACCAAATGACAACAAAAGTATTTTGAAGATAATGTTTTCTAAAGGTCAGATAATGACTGTTGAACACTATGAAATGGTTGATATTATAAGCAAAACAGACTTTCAACACTAAGATTGACTATATTAAATTTTAGGCAAAGAAAGTGATTAAGTAATAATGAATTGAATGACACAATTTAGAACATATATAGAAAACAAACTAATTTGGGACAAAACAACAGATATATAGACAATAATTTACCCTATACTAATAATATTAGAACCCCTAAGAAACCATCCTTATAAAACTACTATAAAAGCTAAGAATAAGCCTGACTAATACCAAAATCGGTATCATCACATTACCTACATGTTTCTGGAATTTCTTCTGGTTTTGCAGCATTAGGAGCAATACAAAATCCAATTGTATCCCTCCAATTAGCAGGATTGTCTGTATAAAGATTAACATTGGTATAGTACTTAACTTTCTTCTCCCGCGAGTAAAATTGCTTCCTCACCTCAGAATCTAGGTCATGAAACCTACGAACTCCATTGATCATCTCATCCAAAACATCATTTGGAATCCCATGATTAATCACCTGGAAAAATCCCCATTTCTGGCATGCACTTGCTATTTTCTCAACCACTTCACAGTGTATGCCTGCAAGGTCTACAATGGGGATAGTGAAGTTTGAGTCATTTTCTGAGCTCTCTGTGAGATTCAACTTCCCAGAATGGAACATACGAGGGATCTTTGTGATCCCAGACTCTAAAAGACCTTTAACTCCAGCTTTTGATTCATCAAATGCTTTAACTTCAGCTTTTCTGTCATAATTGAAATCAGAAGCTGCATCTAACTCACTCATACTGTGAAAAGAACCAGTGAGGGAAGAAAGAAACCTGTGAAGAAACCAATTGTGATTGCTTTCTGTTTTGCTCCACAAGCAGCAAGGGGAATAAATAGACCTTTCAGAATTGGACCTCTATAATTTAAAAATTTATAATTAGACCCTTACAATTTTAAAAATATTTTAATTTAATTTTTATTATTAAATTTTTTATAAAAAATTGTTAATTTTTACTTATATTATCAACCTATATCATCTTATTACTCTAAATATGTATCATTTATGTCAATAAAAAAATAATAAATAATGATACAAAAAATAATTTATTTATAAGGCATAAAATATAATTTATGATATGTAATTTGAAATAATTAACTTAAATTATATATATTTACAATATCAAGATACTGTATAATTAAATAAAATATTGTTAAAAATTTAAGCATAGAGACTAATTGATAAATTTTTAAAATTTTTAAAATTTAATTAAAAAATTATAAACTATAAAGACTAATTAAAAATTAAGTAAAATTATAAGTATTACAAAAATAATTTAAACTTAATTATTCGAACAAGATAAGAAGCATATTGAACTGAGTGGTTCTGACTTTTCAAGGATAAGGTACTGATTAATAAGTGAATAATAGAATATTGGAGGGTAGTGCCTGTTCTTTTCACTTCTGACCTTTGAATGCACAGAAAACGAAGTGACGTACGTAATAGTAACACATGTGAATCATGTCTTCTATAACATTTGAAAATTCAATTAGATAGGAAGCTGCACATTGTTCTTTTTGAAGGATTGGCTTAAAAAAACATGAAATAAATAATAAAATATGGGATCGCTTGAAATAACTGTTTCCTAAACTTTAACCCTCTGGTTCATCTTAATTTCACACTTTTTTCTTGAACTTGAAATTTATATATTTTAAATGTTTGTATTTATTAAAATTTTTAATTTAAATAATAAGCTACTAAAGTATAATCATTTTAAATTTTAAATATATTAAATCACTAAAATATGTAAAAAAAATTAAAAATATAAATATAATATGTGATATAAGAATATGAGAAAAAAAATAAATATATTAAAAAATTATAACAAGAGTGAAAGCTAAATAATTTTTTATTATTAAATTTATTATTTTAAAATATAATTATTATTTTTATATTATATTTTAAAAATAAAAAAATTGACATACACTTTTATGCATATATATATATATATATTATTGACTTTAATTATACAATACTTTAATCTAAAATATACATAACCTTTTAAACTATAAGTGATATATAGATTACTCTTATCAATTATAAAAGTTAAACTAAAACTCTTTTAAAATTTGAAATTTGTGTAAAAGAAAAGCTCGTTTTATTAACTTTTTTTATTCAAAATTCTAATAGATAGTAGAAATGTCAAATTATTTAAATAACTTTTTTTAATATAAAACCTAAAGTTTAGGGATTTTTCTCCATAATACTTAAAGTTTAAAAGGATTTTCACTACAAGGATCAAAGTTATACATTTTTCTATGACTTAAATTTGTTGATGTGTTATTGTTCTATTAAGATTTTGTATAGAAAGTTAACCAAAGAACAATAATTATGAAATTTAAAAAAATGTTAAGTTAATTTTTATAATTGAAAGAATTATCTCTACATAAATTATAGTTTAAGAAATTTTCTACTTTTTAACTAATACTTTATTAAAGTATTACAAATTGAAATTTTTGGTATAACTTAATTGTGGAATAAATTATTTTATGAAATAATTTTATGTAACGTAACAAAAAGGTACTTCATGTTATAAAATGTGTAAAAGATAAAAATATTTCTATAAACAAAATCCTTGGAAGAAATAGAGAAACGTGAGGAAGAGAGTGTTCCTTTACTCAATTCATAAGTATTTTTTTATATCACCATATAAAACCTTTATTTATAAGCTAGGAGACCTTAAAGAGTTATAATGTATGGAAACTCAAGGGTGACAATGTATGAGAACTCTTAAAATTTAAAATTACAAGATTTTTTTTTAAAAGTTAACAATTCAATTCAATTTAATTTAATTTGACCAAAGTTAATTTATATTAGTTTAATTGAGATAAAAAATATTTGATAAATTAAATAAGTTTGGTTACATAAATAAATGTGAATCAAATTAAAATGCAGGAAAAAGATATAAATACAAATTTTAAATGTTGAAAAATATTTATTTTATTATCTAATTATGTATTAAAAAATTAATTTTTACTCTAATATAATTTTGAGATACTCTAATTTTAAAATAAAATAATTATAAAAAATTAAAAATTTAAAAATTTAAACTCGTTAGAATTATAACTATTAATATAAGATCTTTGTAAAATAATTTTATTAATATTAATTACATAACATTAAAATGATTTAATAATAAAGAATTAAACCAAAAAAATAATGAATAACAATCGGTATGATAAATCTTATATTCTCGTGACATGTAATATTTTAAAAGATTTTTAAAAATATTTTAAGCAAATCAAATAAATATTTAAAAATTTTCAAAAATCATATTCTTAAAAATATGATTTCTAAAAGTCTAAAATTTATTCAAATAGCAAAACGTCTCGTAAGTGGCTAAGATTCCGATTAATCTATCCCTTATTTTATGGTACCTAATTGAGTATTTTAACTAAGGGTGTAGGTTGCTTTTTCTCCTATATATACTGTCCACTGTGAAGGAAAAAAATAATAAAAATACTTATTGTATAATAATATACCGGCAATCACAGAATTGCACATGTAATTGTAACACAAATGTAAAAGTCGTGCACAGTAAAATTACTTGATTGTCAGCCATGAGTTTATTCCCAAGGACCACAAACAGGAAGACTCTGTTTCCTTCTATTCTTTTCTTTCAACAGCAACAAAATAAGCAAGGGATGGACCAATTTTCTGGTTTCAGTAAGATTATTTATGATAAATGATATTCTTTAATATGGTCAAGAATACAATCGAGATTAGAAAACTTTAAAAAAAATGCATAAAAGGAGAAAGGTCTCTTCTATACAATTTTGATAAGTAAGTCAGTGAAAAATACTAAAATATAAGTTAGAGAACTTTAAGAAAATTAATATGTCATACTTGAAGAGAAACAAAGACCACTCTTTATATAGTCTTAGAGTGAGAAAACTTTTAGGAGTTAGGTGAGGATGATGCCACTGATCGCCTTGCTTCTAGACGATCAATTATCACTTGACAGCAATTTTATAATGAACCAATCTATATATACCAATAAATAATATATATTTCATAACAAAAATCTTAAATTGAGATTATTATTATAGTAATAGAATTCAACCAAAAAATTATTAATAAAATATGATAATACCGAATCTTATAAATTAAAACATTAGAAACGGGCAAATCACCAACTACTAAAAAGTAAAACACTAATACAGAGGCAAAATATAACACTCTCAATTTCATAACCTTATTTAAAATATTATTTATAAAAAAAAATCTTTTACTTAAGAAATTAGAGTGTTATATACATTTCTATCTTTTATATCTTACCTGAGTTCTTTAAATATCTATTTATATTATATATTTCATTAGGTTTGGATCCTTACTCAGGTATCGCATTCAATTATCAATACAGTGGAAGTCTAATAATCATACATTACAATCCATAAAAATTCAGGATAAATTTAAAATTTTCCCTTGACATACATTTACATCCAATTCAACATTACAACGTTGTTACATATACTACAGGATATAGGTAGTTTTCTTGCATTCATAGGGTAAAGAGGCAACAAACCTGCTACTCAAACCATTTTCAACTATTTTTCATAAACTTGATATGTATGTTTTACATATCCATATACTTATATGTATTTCTAACATAATATATATATTATTCTATTTCTTGGGATGGATAGCTAATCCCTTCTGTCTTGTAGTACCATAGTGATCCTAGTCATCTGATACATACCAGAAAATAATGAGAAAATAATTTCTCAACAACTATGCATTCCACATTTCATTTCTAAGCTATGTTATGTACCACCGTATGGGTACGAAAAACAGTTTACATTCCCCTATTCTTAAATTCCATTATTTCTAGGAAATGCTATAAATAAACCAGTCAGATGTATAGGATGAAGTTTATGAGGTATATTTGTAATATATCAATTATAAAATAAAAAAAAATAGTATCAATTTCAGTCACAACCATAGTTCACTGTATACCGTTTAGTACCATAATCAGGAAAGTGCATTCATTAAATTTCCATTCAACCATAGATAATTTAGGAGAAACAACATTTACCATTTATGGAAAACTGTATTATGTATAAGGAAAATAAACATTCATGTTTGGCTAAAAATCATATTTTCAATTCAGAGAGACACAAGAGTATTGAAAGTATAAATTACTCCACATATTACAGCGTGTATGAATGAGATAGCCGCTCTATCAAGTGTGTGACAATTCTGCCACTGGTACATCTGAGGCGTCCCTCAGTGAATCCAAGTACCCATTCACATTTAGTGATCATGTCATAAAGACAAATCTAAGTAGGAATTTCTCCCAGGGTTCAGTCAAACTAAGCTCATAAAATCACTGTTATTCACACAGATCATCTTCTCCCCGCTTTATGGGCGGTTCATGATGCCATAGATCACCACAACCTACATCATGGATCATTTCACAATATGTTATTTCCTATATATATCAATCCCATAATTTTGCCAAATTCTAAGTAAATGTCCCCTGTTCAATTGGCCATCTAGGTTACACTAACTTAAAATTCACAATCATCACAGTGTTTTTGAAATTCTTTCATTCCGAGCTGATGTTTCACCATCCAAATTTATGATACAATCGTGGAATGTCCAACGGCCGTTCCATACCGACAATTGGTCACTCGGTTATAAGCCTATCTATCGTAGAACATATATTGGAATTACTTCCTCTATGTTTCTCTTTATTGAACATTCAAATATTTTCCTTCCATTCAATGTTTTTCAATACCATGCTTTGTTTTTCCTTATCTATGTCATAAATCAATCCTTTTCTTTCCTCATTCATGATGATACTATCATTCTCACTTTCTAAAAAGAAAACCTTTAAATCTCAATGACAATTCCATTCTTGAATTTGTATAAAAGGGAAGGTTCATTCTTGGTCAAGAGAAATTCTTAAGAAATTTAAGATTTTCATACTTAAAAAATTTCTATTTGTCACTCTTGACATATAATGAGCAAAATAAATTACTTTTTCTTCTCATTTACACTAAATTTCTTTTTTCACATTTTATTGCATTTAAAGGGTTTTAAAGTTGAACATTTTTTATTTCCTACTTATTCCACTTTCCCCCTTTCTCACCTAATTATACATACACAAGGTGTGTATAATCATTGTCTCTCCACACTTAAGCATGCATACAATTTGCTAGAATTGCCAAGATTGCACAAAATATTCATTAAAATTTAATTGCAACGTCATATTATTTCCTTTGTATACTTTGACCAATTTCATTACATTTTTGTACAAAAATTTTCCATAAATATTTCTATGTCCTAAAATTGGTCAAGTAGGTTACATGGAATTTAATGGGATTATTTTGCATAAAAATAATTGCCAATTAATCTTGCTTCAACCAAGACACACACATAGAAATTTAAGCACACTTCCTTCACCAAAAACATGTATACTCTTGGTCAAGATGAGATTTTTAGGCAAAATTGGGCATTTCAACCAATTGACACTTATTCTACCCTCAATTGGCCATAACTTGAATTACTAATAAGCTAATTTAAAATTTTTCAAACAATTTTCAAAATCTCATTTTGCTAGTCATGGCCTAAAGAGGCATTTTTTGCAAAAATGGTCATTTTTCATATAATCATTCCTTTAATCCCATTTTCATCATCCATAAACCATAAATTACCATTTATCCATAACAATCAAGGCAAAACAAACATTTTGGCATGACATTCATGAATTTAGGGGTTTTAGGGCAAATGAAACAAAGTTGGGAAATGAACATAAACACTTTTATAATTGAAATTAACCATCACAAACAATTCCATACTACTTTCTAAGCATTAATTCATAGAAATTTTGAGAATTTAAGAATGTAAACTTAAGAACATCACTATTCATATACTGTTCATTCAGCCATGAAAATCTCAGAAGCTTGAAAAATCCATTAAAACATGAAATAAGTGATTAAAGAATGCTAAGCTACCTTGTTTTCCTATTATTTTGTGATTTTCCTTCAAATTTTCCAAGCTTCTCTCCTCCACAACGTCTTCTTCTTCTCCTTCCTAGTATGTTCAGTTTTCTCCTTCTTTTTCTCACTTTCACATTGCCTTTTTCTAGCTTGGAGGAGAATATTAATTAGGTGGAAAGGAAAAGACCATTTTGTCCCTTACTTTATCCTTACTTAGTCATGATGTCAAGGGGCATTTTGGGGAGTTCCTAAAGTATTTCTTTAGGCAAAATACTCATTATGTCCTTGTGGTAAAATTACCTTTTTACCTTTTGTGTCAAAATTACCATTTTACCCTTCATGGTAAAATGACCATTTTACCCTTCTTAAATGCCGAACCAATTTTTTTTTTGGAAAAATTTTGAAATAATATTCTATAGGCAATTTTATAATTTTTCAGATAAAAATTAGCTATTTTATCTGATAAATAAATATTTTATTCTTATTTTCAGATAAAATTTTAATCGTTTTGCCCCTAAATATTTTTCTTGCAGCATTCATGACATTGGCGCCATTTTCAAACCTCATAAATGTGCACCATAAATACACCTCAATTTACATGCTTACTATCAAGATATTTTGTGAAACAAATTTCTTTTCATTTTAGTCCCTAATCATTTCCTTTCAATTTAGTCATTCCTTTGTTTAAGGCAATATAAAAATAAATTTTTGGATTATTTTTCAGGCATAAAAATATTAAGTCTAGGATTCTAAGATATACCTGATATCATTATACAAAACACCATAATGGCATATTTGCCTTTTATACAAACACAAGAATAAAATACAGAAAATAACACAATTGCTAAGCACATTAGTTATCTCCGAACCTTTTCCATAATATTTTCATCCCCTCTCCCATTCTTCCTACACTTTTTTCACAGGTCTCTTCCACTCAGTGTAATTGCCACACGTGCCTACCATCCATTCTGCCTAAAATCATAACAACTCCTTGCCCATACCATACCTATCATTTATCTTCATTTTTTAAGCTTTAGAATATTGGGGCCCATCATACTTTCACCCTCAGAATCAAAATTACAGATTCTTCGTATGTTCGACAATCTTATAGTTATACAATAGCATCCATACGATATTAAGATGTTCATAATAACTAATATGCAAAATCCAACTCAAAATTGCCACCAAATTTAAGAGAAAGGACTAAATACAATACAAGGTATATTAAGAGTACAAACTAGAGACAGCCCAAGAAAAGTGAAAAGTATCTTATTATTATAATTGCTTCATAACCTGAAGGGCTGCAAGGAAGAGTCCCCATCAAGGCCCTTTGAGAAATAATGTGTCAAAAATTCTTTTGTCGTTGTGCTCTTATACATTGCTTTCTTTTCTTTTGATACCAATTCCTTAATTGGACCACAAACCTTCGGTGTACTCTCTTCTGTGACATCAGAATTTATAAAGAAGCTTGCTATGGAAATCCTTGGTCCTCTTTGACTTGCTAACATCCTGTGAAAAACACTGACCAACCTTTCATTTGTAATAAGCTGCACCATCAACCATGAAACACAACTATATTTAATCCTCACAAATGGTTTTTTTGTTTCTGCAGAATTTTGCAGATATATATTATAGATTTAAGGCTACACTTTTACAGTACTTAACTGTAGAAGATCTCCTATGTTAACAACAAGAGCTCCTTGCACAGGAGGAACATCAACCCATTGATTCTCATGAAGGACTTGAAGACCACCTAGCTGGTCTTGCAGAAGTATTGTAGTGAAATCTGCATCAGTGTGCTTTGTAGTGCCCATAGTCAATTCAGGTTCAGGGCATTCTGGATAGTAATGGACTAGAATAAATGTTCCTTCAGCACAAGCCAGTTCTTGAGATAAGAAGGATGAAGTCCAAGAGCCTTTGACAATAACTCAAAGATTATTGCTCCTAATTCCCTTAGTTTCTTTGAGTATTTAATCACAATGTCCCTGCCAAGTACATAGCCATTTCATCAAGGATGAAAAAAGGATCAAACTTACGGGGTCAAAAAAATTGCATTAGCTTCTAAATTATTGGTATTATGGTATAGTTGTTTTTCTTCTAACAAAAAAATAAAATAGACTTTAGGCAAGGGCTTGCTCTGTGACTTTCAGTTTGTCTCTCTTTTGTTGAAAGTGTGTCATTCCGTTTTCTTACCCCTTAATCACTACTATAGGTATTGTTGAGTTCTAGAATAAGGATGATGACGGGTAAGATATTATAGTTCTTATATTAGAACTCAAATTCAGGCAGGTAGCAAAATTATTCCCATATCAAACCTTTGAATCCTCAAGTCCCTTAACCAGTTTATTCAAAAAAAATCTAAAATAATTATTTTTTTTCTTTAAATTATTACTTATCTATATATAAATTCATAAAAAAAGCATACAAGTTATATCAAATATTTTATGTAAACTTCAAATATATAATCAATATAACATTTAAGCAAGTGGATCCTTACAAAATTATCAAATATAATAATTTATAAATTAATATTAAAGTTAAAATATATTTATTAATGAAATTGAAGCAAATAACATAATTTACATATATATTTGTTTCTATAGAATAAATTAAATATAGTTGTTTATAATATTTAAATAATTTATATAAAACAGGTTTGATTTCAAGTTAGGTATTATCAATTACCAGTGTTTTAAAAATTAGATTAGTCATTGAATCGATGAAGATATTATTTTATGGTTCACTGGTTCAATCATGGTTAAACTGATATTAATATTTTATATATATTAATATTATATTATATTAAAATTAATTAATCAATCAAAATAAATCTATTATACAAATTTATTACATAAAGCTTTTCATATCTTTTTTTTTATCATTCTCACTTAACATTTATTCCATCTACCTATTTATTTTTATGTCATTATAATTTTTTATCCATATATTTTCTCTTCCCTCTCTCTTCTCTTGATTTATTTTTTAATGAATAAGTTTGATCAATATATTAAGTTTATTTAATTACACGAATTAAGCTTAAATATTTGATACTCAATTCGTTAAATTTATAAATAATTCGGTTAATAATAAAATATTATTTTATAATATATATTAGAAAATTTTAAATAATATATATTTTTTAAATATAAAAATAATAATTTTTTTTTATCTCTCTTTAAATGTAAAAATACATACTATTTCTCAAATGTAGAGAATCCAAAATTCGCAATCACACGAAATTGCACATGTAATTGTAACACATAAAAGTCGTGCACAATAGAATTGCTTGATTTGTCAGCCATGAGTTTATTCACGAGGACCACAAACAGGAAGGCACTGTTTCCTTCTATTCTTTTCTTTCATCAGCAACAAAATGAGCACGGGTGGACCAATTTTCTTGTTCCCAGTAAGATGATTTATGATAAATAATACACATTTCATAGCAAGAATCTTAAATCGAGCTCTTTACCCTTCCCAATGTTAGTTGAATAATATTATCATTACACTTTCACCCTCAGAATCAAAATTACAGATTCTTCATATATTCAGCAATCTTATAGTTATACATTAGCATCCATACGACATTAAGACGTTCATAATAACTAAAATGCAAAATCCAACTCAAAATTGCCACCACATTTAAGAGAAAGGACTAAATACAATACAAGGTGAACTAAGAGTACAAACTACAGACAGCCCATGAGAAGTGAAGAGTATCTTATTATTTAAAATTGCTTCATAACCTGAAGGGCTGCAAGGAAGAGTTCCCATCAAAGCCCTTTGAGAAATAATGTGCCAAATATTCTTTTGTAGTTATGCTCTTATACATTGCTTTCTTTTCTTTTGATACCAATTCCTTAATTGGACCATAAAACTTTCCTGTACCCCCTGCTGTGTCTTCAGAATTTACAAAGAAGCTTGCTATGGAAATCCTTGGTCCTGTTTCATGTGCTAACACCCTGTGAAAAACACTGACGAACCTGTCATTTGTAATAAGCTGCACCATCAACAATGAAACGCATAAATGTATGTAATCCTAACAAATGGTATCTTTTGTGTCTGAAGAATTTTGCAGATATGTATTATGGATTTAAGGCTAAATTTTTACAGTACTTACCTGTAGAAGATCTCCTATGTTAACAACAAGAGCTCCATGCACAGGAGGAACATCAACCCATTGATTCTCATGAAGGACTTGAAGCCCACCTAGCTGGTCTTGCAGAAGTATTGTCATGAAATCAGGATCAGCGTGTTTTGTAGCGCCCATAGTCAATTCAGGTTCAGGGCATTTTGGATAGTAGTGACCTGAAATAAATGTTCCTTCAGCACAACCCAATTCTTTGAGGTAAGAGGGATGAAATCCAAGAGCCTCTGACAATAACTCAAACATTGTTTCTCCTAATTCCTTTAGTTTCTTTGAGTATTCAATCACAATGTCCCTGCAAGTAAATAACCATTTCATCACAGATGAAAAAAGGATCAAACTTACGGGGTCAAAAAAATTGCATTAGCTTCTAAATTATTAGTACAGTTGTTTTTCTTGTAACAAAAAACACAAAATAGACTTTGGGCAAGGGCTTGCTCTGTTATTTTCAGTTTGTTTCTCTTTTGTTTGAAGTGTGTCTTGCTATCTTCTTACCACTTAATCACTTCTGAGATTAAGAGTAGGGATTATTATGGGTAAAGCACTATAGTTCTTATACTTGGATCCAAATATGAGCGGGTAACAAAATCAATATCTAACCCAGATCTTTTGAATCTCTAAATCCCTATACCCATTTATTTGAAAAAAAATTTCAAAATAATTACTTTTTTAAAATTATAATTTATCTACATAGAAATTTATAAAAAGGACATACAAGTTACATCAATTATTTTATATAAATTTTAAATATATAATCAATATACATTTAAACAAATTTATCCTTATAAAATTATTAAATATAATAATGTATAGATTAATATTAAAGTTAAATTATTTTATTGATAAAATTGAAGTACATAACATAATTTACATGTATCTTTGTTTTCAATAGAATAAATTAAATATATATTTATAAAATAAAAATAATATTTAAATAATTTATATATAATAAGTCTGGGTCCGATTTAAATATTATCATTTATGATTAAAATACTCATATAAATATTTTAATTATTGCTAATTAATTAAGAGTCAACAAACCAAATGACAACAAAATAGTTTAAAGATAATGTTTTTTAAACGTCAGATAATGACTTTTGACCACTATGAAATGGTTCATATTATAAGCAAAATAGACTTTCAACAGTAAGATTGACTATATTAAATTTTAGGCAAAGAAAGTGGTGAAGAATAATGAATTGAATGACACAATTTAGGACATATATAGAAAACAAACTAATTTGGGACCAAACAACAGATATATAGACAGTAATTTACCCTATACTAATAATACCAGAACCCCTAAGAAACCATCCTTACAAAACTACTATAAAAGCTAAGAATAAGCCTGACTAATACCAAACTTTGTATCATCACATTACCTACATGTTTCTGGCATTTCTTCTGGTTTTGCAGCATTAGGAGCAATACGAAATCCAATTGTATCCCTCCAATTAGCAGGATTGTCTGTATAAAGATTAACATTGGTATAGTACCTGACTTTCTTCTCCCGCGAGTAAAATTGCTTCCTCACCTCAGAATCTTGTTCATGAAACCTACGAATTCCATTGATCATCTCATCCAAAACATCATTTGGAATCCCATGATTAATCACCTGGAAAAATCCCCATTTCTGGCATGCACTTGCTATTTTCTCAACCACTTCACAGTGTATGCCTGCAAGGTCTACAATGGGGATAGTGAAGTTTGAGTCATTTTCTGAGCCCTCTGTGAGATTCAACTTCCCAGAATGGAACATACGAGGGATCTTTGTGATCCCAGATTCTAAAAGACCTTTAACTCCAGCTTTTGATTCATCGAATGCTTTAACTTCAGCTTTTCTGTCATAATTGAAATCAGAAGCTGCATCTAACTCACTCATACTGTGAAAAGAACCAATGAGGGAAGAAAGAAACCTGTGAAGAAACCAATTGTGATTGCTTTTTGTTTTGCTCCACAGGCAGCAAGGGGAATAAATAGACTTCTTGGATCTCTATAACTTAAAAATTTATAATTAAACTCTTACAATTTTAAAAATGTTTTAATTTAATCTCTATTGTTAAATTTTTATCAAAATTGTTAATGTTTACTTTATATCTATATCATCTTACTACTCTAAATATGCACCATTGATGTCAACAAAAAAATAATAAATAATGATACAAAAAATAATTTATTTATAAGACATAAAATATAATTTATGATAAATAATATGAAAATATTGACTTAAATTATATATATTTACAATATCAAGATACTGTATAATTAAATAAGATATTGTTAAAAATTTTAAAGGTAGAGACTAATTGATAACAATTGAAAACGAAGTTACGTACGTAATATTAACACATGTGAATCATGTCTTCTATAACATTTGAAAATTCAATTAGATAGGAAGCTGCATTGTTCTTTTTGAAGGATTGGCTTAAAATAACATGAAATAAATAATAAAATATGGGATGCTTGAAATGACCGTTCCTAAACTTTGACTTTTTTCCAGCTATTAAGAAGAGATATATATATATATATATATATATATATATATATATATATATATATTAATGGCTTATTCTCAACTTGAAATAAATTTATATATTTTTAATGTTTGTATTTATTAAATTTTTTAATTTAAATAATATGCTAATAAAGTATAATCATTTTAATTATATTAAATCACCAAAATATGTAAAAAAAATAAAAATGTATTGATTATGATGGATTAAAATTAAGTGAAATTATTCTCATAAAAAAGAAAAATTCTAATAAACTTTTTAAATGAC
The DNA here is from genome assembly GCA_031216115.1 of Senna siamea. Taxonomy (NCBI): domain Eukaryota; kingdom Viridiplantae; phylum Streptophyta; class Magnoliopsida; order Fabales; family Fabaceae; genus Senna; species Senna siamea. The sequence goes on from CM062358.1 coordinate 695,813, forward strand.
TTTTATTCAAGTTTTTATGTATATATTAAATGATTCATTGATAATTTAAATTTTTTACATTTTAAAATATTATATTTGTTAATATTTGGTATTTAAATATTAATTTATTAAAATTATACTCGTATTTAACTTTTAAATATAATAAATTAAATTGAATACATAATTAATATGAGGTTTTTAAGATCAGATTTATTTAATATTTATATAATAATTAGATATTTTACTAATTAATGTAGATATGTAATTTTTAAATATAAAGTTACATTTTTAATAGATAATATTAAATATAAAAATTTTTAATTCATGATGTAAAAGAATAAAAAAAATTGTTAATTATAAAGAAGTAGAATTAAGTGAAACTATTCTAAAAAAAAATTATTCAATTTTTTAAATGATTTCTAATAAACTTTTTATACGTATATTAAACTAGAGGCTTTGAATGCACAACCTTATTTTTTTAATTTTTTAAATGTAATACAAAATAATAATTAATATAATTTTAAAATAATAAATTAAATAATAAAAAATTATTTAATCCACACATCTCTTATAACTTTTTAATCTTATTGTCTTTATTTTCTCTCTCTTATATCTTTTAATTATATATTTTATTTTATATTATAAAACATATTATTTTATGATATCATTAACCAAAAGAGTTCAAAAATATTATAATATAGATACTTGATTGACAATTTAAAGTTTTTACATTTTAAATGTTTATATTTATTAGTATCTGATATTTAAATATTAATATATTAAACGTATAATCATATTTAAATTTTGAATATAATAACTTATATTAAATATATAATTCATATGAGATTGTTTAGGAATTAGGATTAGATTTAGAATATAAATCATTTTTATTTGATATTCAACTAATGTAGATATGTTTTTATAAAATATTAAATGACATTTCTAAAGATTTTTAATGCATGATCATTATAATAGCATAAAAACAAAAATTAGATAAAAAAATTTTAAAATTGTATAATGCATTAAATTTTTAAATGATGTGGAAGCCTCTCATGATGACACGGATGCATTTTTTTTGTTACTTTAAATGCATTTTAATTGCAGTTTATTAGCTTACTTTAATATAATATATTGATATTATTCTTATAATTAATTTCTAAAGTTTTACTTATTTTTTAATTAAATTATTATAATTTAAAATTTTATAATTTAGTTTTTATAATTTAACAAAATTTTAAATTAGTCCTTGTCATTGTTAATTTTTTGTTAGAATTATATTAAATTTTGTTAGTGTTACCAATACATAGTATCTTAACATTCTAACTATATATGATTTATGTTAACAAATAGGAGAAAAAATAAATAACGATGTAAAAATAACTTACTTATAAATAATAAAATACAATTTATATTAAGTAATAAGAATAGATTGACTTGAATTAAGTAAATATATAATATTAAGATGATATATAATTAATATATAATCAAAATTTTAAGTTTAGAATTAAATTAAAATTTTGTTAAATTATAAGAAATCAATTGCAAAATTTTAAACTAGAAGGACCTAGCCAATAGATATTACCTTATTTGATTGCCTTCCACCCATGATAATTGCATGATTTGAGTTTGAAACCAAGTGATTTCTCATCGGTGAATCATTTGTAAGTGTTCTTTAAGCCCAAGAATCTGTCCTAAACTTGAATTAAGTTGTCATTTCTTTACTTAAATTTTTTATAAAAAAATTATAAAAATCTAATTAAAAATTGAGTAAAACTACAAGAATCATAAAAATAGTTTCAACTCTAATTTATTAATCAAATTATATTTTAAAATAAAATTAAAAACTTAAAATTCACCTTACCTATAACTTTCATAGGTTAAAATATAACTTAAATAAGTTAACCTATAATTTGTTACATAATTTATGAGTGTTATAGAATAAGGGTTTGGTTGGGAGTGTTGAAGAGAATTTGATGTGATGGTTATTAATGTAGTGGCATGAGATGGAGTGAAGTGAAGCAGGTTAAATAAATTACTCCAATAATTAGAAGTTTTAAAAAAATGGATAAATCATTTACTACTTAATGTTATCATATTATTAATGTGATATTGTGGTTTGAATAATAAAAATTTTAATATTATCGTTATAATCAAAACTCTTTTAAAATTTTAATATAAGTTATTTTAATTGACAAAATTCATTATATATATGTGTGTGTATATATATATATACATATATATTAATTTCTTTTAATTTTTATAATTCATATTTCATGTTGTATTACTAATTTTTTTTCTCTCTATTTTTTATTGGTCTAACTATTTAATATATATAGAAATACAAAAAATAGTTATATAAATAACAAAATAATCTATATAAAATAAGGGATATAATAATAATAATAATAATGTCATTAAAAAATTGGTTTAGAGTTTAGGGTCAAAATAAAATCAAATTCCACTTTCTTACTTATTGCATCATTCATACTCATGATATATATTATTTTGTTAAGAGAAAATAGAAATAAAGAGGTATAAGTATACCTAAAATTTCCACAAATCTAATAGGAATTGGAATTAGAATTTGTGCTTTTGAATTGATTAGAGTAAAAAAAAAATAGCTAAGTAAAAAATAAACAAAAATAAAATAAAAGTAGAAAAGAGAAGGTGAAAAATGGAACAAAAAATATCCAAACTGTTCAATTTTGGAGGGCTGTGAAAAATTGAGTGTTAAATAATTTGTAATGGTTTCCAAATCATGTTAAATCTTTCCTTCTCATTAGTCATTTAAACATTCAACCAAAAATATATAAACTCAAAGCACTTCACACTACTCCCAAATCATCTTCTCAATTAAGCCATAAGGTGCATTTTAATGTTTTTTAAATTTTAAAATATAAAATGAATTATTGTATTTTAAAATAATAAAATTAAGTTATGAGACATTCTTATTTCATATATTTTTAACTTTCTAGTTTCTTCACTGTTTTAACATCACATGTTTTTAAAAGTTATATTTTATTTTTTTATTTTATATGAGATAATCTATTATTTTAGAGATTTACTATTAAAAGACCTAAAACTATTATAATATAAATATTCCATTAATCATAAATTTTAATCTTAATACTTTCCTTGATTTAGATCAAAAGAAAAAATTCTTCTTGCCTTCTATTCAATACCATCATATTCTTAAAAAAAAAAAAAAGAAGTTAAATTTAATTTAAATAAAAATAAAAATATAAAAATTAAAACTTTACTTCTCCAATATAACATAAACATCAAACTTTAGGGATGAATAGTCTTCCATACATATATAGATGAAAAGCTTTTAGAAATATGCAATATAGAATATCAACTAAAGTAAAAAATCCTTCTGTCTCTGAAAGTTGTTATTGAATCTTAAACATGGAAAATTGCAGGTAAAGGAATAAATTTCTTTTGATAGAGTACAAACTAGAGACAGCTCCATGAGAATCAAAAGTGCATTAATCTAATTTAACTTTTTTCATAATTGCTTCATAGCCTGAAGGGCTGCAAAGAAGAGTTCCCATCAAGGCCCTTTGAGACATTATGTGCCCAAAATTCTTTTACAGTAATGCCCTTATAGATTGGTGGGTTTTCTTCTGACAATAATTCCTTAATTGGACCATAAACCTTTGCTGTATTTTCAGCTGTGTCATCAACATTTATGAAGATGCTTGCTATAGAAATTCTTGGACCTACATGCCTTGCTAAGACCCTATGAAACACACTGATGAATCTGTCATTTGTTATAAGCTGCACAATGAACAAGGAAACTGATCATTATAATTACATATCATCCTCACAAAATTTTTCTATGAAGAAGCAAGTCAATGATTTTCTAGCTTGTTTTGTTAGAAGTTAATTAATCCAAAATGTTCTAAACATGCTGCATGAACTGATGCAGAAATCAAGGCACAAAATCCACAGAAAAAGGGCACAATCATAGTCCTTTTAGGAGTATAAAGCTAGAGATCTGTAAGGCTCCATGTATGACCAGAAATTGCAGAAGACCAGAATTTCAGACCCTTCATCACACCATACTTACCCGTTGACGTATAACTCTAAAGGACAATGGGGTTTTCAGAAGATTAAGGAAAATGAGTATTAACAGTACTTTTGGGTTCTCTAAAGTGAAGAAAATGATGAAGTGATAAAGTGCAGTGAGAGAAATGAAGAAGAAAAATACAGATAGACTCTAATCTCACTTGAAAGGATCGAAATCCAAACTTAACTCTATCTGTGGTAAGTTTGACTTTCTTAACCAATCTTAAGTCTGCATAAAAGAAGAGGGTTACGTTAGGTAATTCACAGCAAGGTAAAACTTTGTTGAATCTTTGTAAGCATATATTAGTAACATGAACTTGTTAATGATCAAACACTTCAGTGTAGCTTAATCCATGAAACGACTCTAACTAGCAAGAAAAGACTTTGTTTGTTATTGTTGTAATAGTACTTAAATTTACCTGTAGAAAATCTCCTATGTTAACAACAAGAGCTCCATGCACAGGAGGAACATCAATCCACTGATTCTCATGAAGAACTTGAAGGCCACCTATCTGATCTTGCAGAAGTATTGTTATGAAATCAGCATCAGTGTGCTTTGTAGTGCCCATAGTCAATTCAGGTTCAGGGCATTCTGGATAGTAGTGACACAGAAAAAAATGTGCTTCAGCACAAGCCAAGTCTTTGAGGTATGAAGGATTAAGGCCTAGAGCCTCTGACAATAACTCAAACATTGTATAACCCAACTCCTTTATTTTCTTTGAATATTCAACCACAATGTCCCTGAAAACAACAAACCATTTCGTATTACCAAAGGTAGTGTTTTGAAGCCCATGTTTTCAATTTTTAAATGGCAGCTTAATCCCAACAATAGGTTAACAACACTTTGAAATTGTTATAGGAATAAGTAATTAAAATAAACTTTCAACAATACCTGAAACCATTCATCTTTTAAAACATGACAAAATTATGTTTCTTTCTCGAGAAATTTAAAAAAAAAAAAAGTTTACACTTATAACATTTCTAGTGTAATTTATGCAAATTTGTAATAACCACATTACCTACACACTGCTGGTATTTCTTCTGGTTTTGCTGCATTAGGAACCACAGAAAGTGTATCCCTCCAATTAGCAGGACTGTCTTTGTAACTGTGAACATTGGAATAGTATCTCACTTTCTTCTTCAAATCTCGCGAGAAAAATTGCATCCTCACCTCACGATCTTGTTCATGAAACCTACGAATTCCATTGATCATCTCATCCAAAACATGATTGGGAATCCCATGATTAATCACCTGGAAAAATCCCAATTTCTGGCATGCACTTTCTATTTTCTCAACTGCTTCAAAGCGAAGACCTGAATTACTGTGTATGCCTGCAAGGTCTATGACGGGGATTGTGAAGTTTGAGTCATTTTCTGAGTTCTCTGTGAGATTCAACTTCCCAGAATGGAACATACGTGGGATCTTTGTGATCCCAGATTCCAAGAGACCTTTGACACCAGCTTTTGAATCCTCAAATGCTTTAACTTCAGCTTCTCTGTCGTAGGTGGATTCATTTGAGCTTGTGACTGCCATATCCTGAAACTAATTGTACTTGTGGTTATGAAATGAAGTGATTGATAGAGAAGAAGACAAAGTAAATTAATGGCCACACTAGGGGAGGAGAAGAGAATAAATAAGTCGAACTAGATAAGAAGCACGTTGTTGTCACTAGTTTTGAAGTCAAAGACACGTAATACATGTGATAAGACTTAGGTATAATTTTTTAGTCTTGATTTTACGTATTTGAGGTGTTATAAATTATACATAGATTTTTTTTTTTTTTGTTAAAAGTAGGTCTCGATGTTTTAAATTTTTAAAAAATATATTATTTTTTAAATTTAAAAAATTTAAAATCATTAAAAATTTAATGAAGAAAAATAAAGAAGCATAAGCTTATAATAAAAGTATAAATTAAGATATAATATATTTTTTTAAAATTATATTAAATATTTTTTTAATTTAAAGATTAAATTATGATAACTTATATCTTTTAAATATTAAAATAATAATTTATTTAAAATTTAATTATATTAAATTATTTTTTAAATTATATTATTTTTAATTTTATTTACTTAATTGTTAATATGTAATATATTCGTATAAAATTTGATAGACTCAAGCTGTATGGAATATTTTTCATAATTTTTATTCTTTTTTTATAAGGTTGTCTATACGTATAAATTTAATAATTTATTATTTTATATTTAAATTTTTTCAAAAAAATCTTTATATATATTTTATTTTCATTAAAAAAATAAAAAATTGATATTTAAAATATAAAAAATAGTATCTAAATATAATTCTAATAATTAAAATAACAATAATTTAAATCTATGTGTTATTTCACATGGTTGATTCCATCACATCACTTACAAAAAAATAAAAGCTTGTATTATTTATTGTAGTTTATCTAAATGAATAAAATATTAGATTGCTTGAAATGAAAATTTTTTAATTTGACCTTGTCCATTTGAATTTTAGGCGACGCTGAGAAAAACTGAATTTATATTATCTATTCTATTCATTACTTACGTATTGCAGCTTACAGAAAATGTATTTTTTTTTAATTTAGTATGTTTTAATTTAATTTTTAAATATCAACCTCTTAGTATTTTGGGCTTTCAGCTAATAAAATAAATAAAAAATTAATTAAGATGTGATATTAACAAACTTAACAATGAAATTATAAATTTGATTTGATTTAATAAAAAATAAAATAAAATACATAAAATTTAAAAAGTATACATAATAAAAAAAATAAATTGTGCATTTTTTCTATCAGATATTTTTTCATTCCTTCTATTAATTGAAATATTAAATTAATTAAAAATTGATCTCAATAGAATTACAATATTTTATCTTTTAAAAATCAAATTAATACTATATATATTTTTTAAATACTAAATTACTAATTTATTCTTTTAGTTTTATTCCACATTAAAATTTAGTAAAAGAGACGACATGGACGGTATAACACCCCCAATTTCAAAGCCATATTTAAAATATTATTTATTGAAAAATCTTTCACTTAAGAAACTAGCGTGTTATATACACTTCTATCCTTTATTTCTTACCTGAGTTCTTTAAATATCCATTTATAGTATACATTTCATTAGGTTCGGATCCTTACTCAGGTATCATATCAATTATCAATACAGCGGAAGTCTAATAATCATACACCATAATCCATAAAAATTCAGGATAAATTTAAACTTTTTCCTTTACATACATTTACATCTAGTTCAACGTGACAACGTTGTTACATATACTGCAGGATATATGTAGTTTTCTTGCTTTCATATGGTAAGGAGGCAACAAACCTGCCACTCATACCCTTTTTAACTATTTTTCATAAACCTGATATGTATGTCTTACATATCCATATACTTATATGTATTTCTAGCATAATATATATCATTCCATTTCTTGGGATGGGTAGCTAATCCCTTCTGTCTTGTAGTACCATAATGGTCCTAGTCATCCGATACATACCAGGAAAATAATGAGAAAATAATTTCTCAGTAGCTACGCATTCCACATTTCATTTCTGAGCTATGGTATGTACCACCGTATGGGTACGGAAAACAATTTACATTCCTTATTCTTAAATTCCATCATTTCTAGGAAATGCTATAAATAAACCAATCAGCTGTATAGGATGAAGTTTATGAGGTATATCAATAATATATCGCTTATAAAATAAAAACAAGATCAATTTCAATCACAATCATAGTTCACCATATACCGTTTAGTACCATAATCGTGAAAGTACATTCATTAAATTTCCATTCACCATAGATAATTTACGAGAAACAACATTTACCATTCATGGAAAACTGCATTATTTATAAGGAAAATAAACATTCACATTTGGCTAAAAGCCATATTTTCAATTCAGAGAGACACAAGAGTATCTAAGTATAAATTACTCCACATACTACAAATGTATGAATGAGATAGCCGCTCTATCAAGTGTGTGACAATTCTGCCACTGGTACATCTGAGGCGTCCCTCAGTGGATCCGAGTACCCATTCACATTCAGTGATCATGTCATAAAGACAGATCTAAGTGGGAATTTCTCCCAGGGTTCAGTCAAACTAAGCTCATGGAATCACTGTTATTCACACAGATCATCTTCTCCCCACTTTATGGGCGGTTCATGATGCCATAGATCACCACAACCTACATTATGGATCATTTCCCAGTATGCTATTTCCTATATATGTCAACTAGGATGATTAGGCTTAATCCCATAATTTTGCCAAATTCTAAGTAAATGTCCCCTGTTCAATTGGCCATCTAGGTTACACTAACTTAGAATTCACAATCATCACAGCGTTTTCGAAATTCTTTCATTCCGAGCGGATGTTTCACCATCCAAATTTATGATACAACCGTGGAATGTCCAACGGCCGTCCCATACCGACAATTGGTCACTCGGTTATAAGCCTATCTATCCTAGAACATATATTGGAATTACTTCCTCTATGTTTCTCTTTATTGAACATTCAAATATTTTCCTTCCATTCAATGTTTTCCAATACCATGCTATGTTTTTCCTTATCTATGTCATAAATCAATCCTTTTCTTTCCTCATTCATGATGATACTATCATTCTCACTTTCTAAAAAGAAAACCTTTAAATCTCAATAACAATTCCATTCTTGAATTTGTATAAAAAGGAAGGTTCATTCTTGGTCAAGAGAAATCCTTAAGAAATTTAAGATTTTCATACTTAACAATTTCTATTTGTCACTCTTGTCATATAATAAGCAAAATAAATTTACTTTTCCTTCCCATTTACACTAAATTCCCTTTTTCACATTTTATTGCATTTAAAGGGTTTCAAAGTTGAACCTTTTCCATTTCCTACTTATTATTCCATTTTCCCCCTTTCTCACCTAATTATACATACCCAAGGTGTGTATAATCATTGTCTCCCCACACTTAAACATGCACACAAATTGCTAGAATTGCCAAGATTGCACAAAATATTCATTAAAATTTAATTGCAACGTCATATTATTTCCTTTGTATACTTTGACCAATTTCATTACATTTTTGTACAAGATTTTCCATAAATATTTCTATGTCCTAAAATTGGTCAAGTAGGCTACATGAAATTTAATGGGATCATTTTGCATAAAAATAATTGCCAATTAATCTTGTTTCAACCAAGACACACACATAGAAATTTTAGCACACTTTCTTCACCAAAAACATGTATACTCTTGGTCAAGGTGGGATTTTTAGGCAAAATTGGGCATTTCAACCAATTGACAATTATTCTACCCTCCATTGGCCATAATTACCAATAAGTTAATTTAAAATTTTTCAAACAATTTTCAAAATATCATTTTGCTAGCCATGGCCTAAAGAGGCATTTTGTGCAAAAATCATCATTTTTCATATAATCATTTCTTTAATCCCATTTTCATCATCTATAAACCATCAATCACCATCTATCCATAACAATCAAGGCAAAACAAACAATTTGGCATGACATTCATGAATTTGGGGTTTTAGGGCAAATGAAACAAAATTGGGAAATAAATATAAACACTTTCATAATTGAAATTAACCATCACAAACAACTCCATACTACTTTCTAAGCATTAATCCATAGAAATTTTGAGAATTTAAGAATGTAAACTTAAAAATATCACTATTCATGTACTGTTCATTCAGCCATGAAAATCTCAAAAGCTTGGAAAAATCCATTAAAACATGAAATAAGTGATGAAAGAATGCTAAGCTACCTTGATTTGCAATTTTTGGTGGATAAACCTTGAAGTTTCCTTGCTTTTTCTCCCTTTTCTCCCTTATGAAGCCTATGTTATTTCTCCCTTCCAAAAACCTTCACGTCGTCTTTGCTAAGGAGGAGAAGAAGAAGTAGTGTAACTTATTTAAATTGGCTAATATGACCATTTTGCCCTTGGTGGCAAAATGACCAAAATACCCTTCATTTTTTCCTTCTTAAAACCTTGACATGTAAGGGTATTTTAGAAATTTTAAAGTGTTTCTTTAGGTAAAATTTCCCTTATGTCCTTGTGATGAAATTACCTTTTTACCCTTGGTGTCAAAATTACCATTTTGCCCTTCATGGTAAAATGACCATTTTACCCCTCTTAAGTGCCGGGCCAAATTTTTTTTTTTTTTTTTGAAAAATTTTGGAAAATATTCTAGAGGCAAAATCATAATTTTCCAGATAAAAATTAGCCATTTTATCTGATAAATAAATATTTTATTCTTATTTTCAGATAAAATTTTGACCGTTTTACCCCTAAATATTTTTCTGGTAGCATTCATGACATTGGCACCATTTTCAAACCTCATAACTGTGTGCCATAAATGTACCTCAATTTTCATGCTTACTATCAGGATATTTTGTGAAACAAATTTCCTTTCATTTTAGTCTCTAATCATTTCTTTTCAGTTTAGTCCTTACTTTGTTTAAGGTAATACAAAATAATTTTTGGACTATTTTCAATGCATAAAAATATTTAGTCTAGGATTCTAAGACATACCTGATATCATAGAATTGAGGATATTACAGACGGCAGAGTGCCCTTCATTCAAAAAAAATATATAATTCAAACTTTTTATAATACTTTAATCAGATATGTACAAAGTGATTTTAATTTTCTAACATTTTCAAAATCTTATTAATCAATTTTCTAAAATATTTTAAATTTAAAAAAAAATTAATCAATTTTATTAAGACAAATTTTTATTTTATTTCTTATTTTAATTTTATCTTTTATCTTTATAAAATTGATGAAATTTCTTCTTTTAGTTAAATATCAATGTCATATATGGAGTTTAAATAAAATTTATCTAATGAAAATATGCTTGAAACATTATGAAGCCAATAATACACTGTGAATTTTTTTCACCAAAATAAATAATTTATTTTTTTATTATCAGTTAACAATAATAAATTGGAATAATTTTTTTAACTTATTTATTTTTAAATTAAAAAACTAATTTTAAATATATTTTTCAAACATGGCCTTAGTTTTATCGATTATCTTTGTAGTTAAAATGTGAGTAATTCCGTATCACCATTAAGGTGGGGCCTGTATGCAGATCCGAAAATCATAAACGGGTCGGGTACCACGTGTACGGACGGACCCAATGCAAAGTGAAGTGCATGCTCTCTTACACGCAGAACGCTAGGGTTTTAGAAGCCTTCGAAGCTTGGGGTTTTAGAGATCTTCCTCTTTCTCTGGGTCTCGCAGAGATCTGAGAGTCAATTATTTCTCCTTCCACTTCCTGTTAACTCTTTTTTGGTTTTGCTAACAATGGCGACCATCGCACTTCCAATTCCTGGTACAGTGGCTGACACTAGCACCCAGAAGAAGGTGGAAGAGAAAGTTGATTACCTGAACCTTCCTTGTCCGATTCCGTATGAAGAGGTCCACCGTGAAGCTCTCAGTCAGTTTCTCTCTTTTCACTCTTTGCTTTTCATTTGCCCTGTTGTTGATGTTACGCTTGACACTGCTCCGTTGTCTTTGGAGGGGATCATTGAGATTAGGAGAACTATTGTGATTTGTCATTTCAATATAGGCTTATATTTTCTAATTATACACGATGAGGGTAAAAGGAAAGTTCAGATTGTCTTCTATTGATTATTACAGTATCATTTTTATGCAAGTAGCATGAATTATATGTAGGATTAAAACGTGGAGAGCGTTGAAACTGCCTCTAGTTTCTTGGTTGGTTTATTTATGCGTGTAGCATTTGAATACTTGTGTGCCTGTGAGCAGTGTCTTTAAAACCAGAGCTTTTTGAGGGAATGCGCTTTGAAATGTGGAGAGCGTTGAAACTGCCTTTAGTTTCTTGGTTGGTTTATTTATGCGTGTAACACTTGAATACTTGTATGCCTGTGAGCAGTGTCTTTAAAACCAGAGCTTTTTGAGGGAATGCGCTTTGATTTCACCAAGGGCCTCAATCAAAAGTTCTCTCTCAGTCATAGGTAATTTCTGGTTTTTCATTTCAGGATTTGATTTTTGCGAGTTTAATTAATTAATTGTTTTTTTGTAAATCAGTTTGTTCATGGGGCCTACTGAGGTTCCTTCCCCATCCTCAGAGACCATTAAAATCCCTACTTCTCACTATGAGTTTGGTGCAAACTTTATTGATCCTAAGGTAAGCTGCAGTTGGTAGCGATTAGCTTATGGTTGGTTCTGTTTAAACTGCATCCTCAGTGAATGGTATTCTGCAGTTGATGCTTTTTGGGAGAATAATGACTGATGGGAGGCTAAATGCAAGAGTCAAGTGTGATTTAACGGAAAATCTCACTTTAAAGGCCAATGCTCAGGTATGATAGTTTAATTAAGGAAATTCTGTAGTCCTATAATGTTCCCCTGTTTGACATTTCCAGATTTGTACCGGCACCCAAATTATTCTAATTATATTTTTAAAACTCTTTTACAAATAAGAGGTTGCTACTACTTTGATGAATCTGGGTTTTAGTTCAAGGTGATAATTAACAGTTATTGGTGCCAGAAATATATTTGGTCCATAGAATATCCAAGATATTTACCCATAAAATTTTTGGCTACCAACATCCTCTTTTGCTTCCCATTCTCATGATTCTGTGCTGTTTGCTTTTCTTTTTGCGTTGACATGACCTGTTATTCCTCTTGTGCTTGGACAGCTAACAAACGAGCCACATATGTCTCATGGAATGGCCAACTTTGATTACAAGGTCAACCACTATTGCTTATAACATGTTTATTTTGGTTCTGCTTTTTTTAATGAAACATTGATGACGTCCTTTTTCATTTGTGTATTTTTTTTTTAACTTCCTATTGCATTTGCACACCTTTGAGTTTTCTTCCATGGTAAAATGCGTAAACCAAAATATTTTTCCAGGGCAAAGACTATAGGACACAGCTTCAACTTGGTAATGGAGCCTTGTTTGGGGCAAGTTATATTCAGGTAGAGGATCTGCTTGCGATATGTAGAATTTTTAATCCTTTTGTTTTTTTATAAAATATGTTGATGTTAGTGGTTCTCGTCAATGATCCACAATAATAAATATTCAACAAAGTTTTATGTTGGTTGTCCAGTCTACTTCCTAATGCAACCCTACTATTTTATCCTGGACGAAGAGTGAATCAAATGGAGCATAGCCTAATAATTAGAGGTAGAGGGAAATCAAATAAAACAATAGGAGAAACTATTATGTTAATTATAGAAATGAGCCAAAATTGAACATGGCGTCGCTTGATCCAAGTGGCCGAGCCCACCTATTGGAAAAAGGCTTTGCTTGTTGTATTTTGGTGTTAGTGATTCTCATTCTAATGGCCTGCCCTATATTAACAACGGTGGAGGGAAAGATCACATGTCTAAATAGAGTGCTAAGGAAATGGTTGTTTTCACACATCAGTGAGAGGGATGAAGTTCAATGAATGGGTTCTCTATTTTCTTAATGCTGACTTCAATTTTTTTTTTTGCTGAATATTATTAACTGATTTAAAGTTGCTAATCTAATGAATGTTGTAGTGTTTATGGTTATGTTTGCTGCAGTGTAGGAAATTGGTAAACTATAAAATGAAGAAATTTTTTTCTTTCTACATTTGTTTTCTCGTTTTAGAGCACATTTTCATATTTTTAAGGTAATAAAACATGTACTGTATAAATGAGTTTATGTTAGAGCTTGTGTCATTTTGATGGTTATGATAATTAAGACGACCACAACATGTCTTTGGATCCCTTTCATCTTCTTGGTTTGTTTAATAGGCTTATCCAAATGGGTACTGATGTACTGTCTAAGTGCAAATCGAAGTGATAAACTGGCAGGGAAGATATGATTGATTTTGTAACCTGATGTTTAAACATCTTGTCATGTTGAAAGCTTTCCAGAAAATACAACATCCGTCTTTATCATCTGAATGAACTTCTGTGTATTTCATTTTCACTGTCCTATCCTGACAAAAATTTGATTAAGGAATTGTCCAACTAATTTGGTTCTATTCTTTGTTTCTTTTAAAACAGATATATCAATGATTTATTAGTTTAAGATGCTCCAGTTTATATGTTAAAGGATACTACTTGGGCTGTGCCAGAGTTAAATGTAAATAGTGACACTATTCAAATACGAGAGCTTCTGAAATAAGAATGATGGTCCAATAAGTCTAGTGGCGTTATGCACCAAGATTTCTGGTAATGATAACAATTAATTGGGATTTGCATTATTTTGGTTCATATTAAGACCAATAGTTCTAGTCATGTAGTTAGATTATGGAATGGATGGCAATAACCTCATTCATAACAAATTGATGGGCTCCTTCTTGATTCTGCTTGTATGTCTTCTCTCATTAGTAAAATTCCTTTTTTTACCAAAAAATAAAAAAATAAAAACAAATTGATGGGCATGATTAATGAAGTGGATATTTCAATGTGTGGTCCAATAAATTGGAGCTGTTAGTTGTTACTTGTTACCTTCTATGTTCCTCTATCAGGTTTATAGAAGTGGAGTACTGGGACTTTTGCAGAAGTGTAGACTTATTTATCTGTGAACAATCTAGTTTTAACATATATAACGGATATTTATTTTTATTGCCCTTAATCATCAACTTCCCCTCTTTACCTGACCTGCTGTATGGTGTGGTGCAATTAATTTATGCATAAATTCTTACTGAAAGCATTGACTGTCTTCCAGAGTGTAACACATCATTTATCATTGGGTGGGGAAGTATTTTGGGCTGGTCAGCATCGGAAGTCTGGTATTGGCTATGCTGCTCGCTACAACACTGATAAAATGGTATGGTATGATTGCTTAACAAGTTTTTTATTTGAATTGATTAACTCATCCGATGAGCATCATATTTCTATTGTCACATCTATATTCTTGTATAAGTCTCAGTCAAACCCATGAGCATCCTCTGTTGCAACTGACACATATAATAACAAATCCAACAAGCCTTATTCCTTGATGTCTTCTTTCTTTAGTGTGGATGGTTTTTCCTTCAACGTTTGAATTGTCTTTTTTGTCAAGCTGACTTCTTTCCTCTGACAACAATATATAGATTTTTACTTGCTTATTATGCACATGCAGGTTGCTACAGGGCAAGTAGCTAGCACTGGAATGGTTCTTCTAAGCTATGTTCAGAAGGTTTCTGAGAAGGTGAGTAAATCAAAACATAGGAGAGCAATATTGTCTTGAACTTAACTCTAGTTCTTATTCGAAACTTTTTTTTCAGGTTTCTCTAGCATCAGAATTCATGTATAACTATATGTCAAGAGATGTCACAGCTACCTTTGGTTATGATTACATCCTTAGACAGGTAGCTTCTTGCCTTTCAGTGATTTTCAGTCATGCAGTGAAGTGAAGCCACCATATAAGTAGTTGAGATTATTTTTAGTATAATAGTTATAATACAACTTTCCTATTCAAGTGAAATTAGCATGAATGGAGGGAGATGAGTAAAGTTGAGGATTTATTAAGGCTGGCTTCACATCTAGAGATTTTCTGAATTTTCACTTTGTCCTACTCTCCATTCATCAACCACTCTGCGATCCACATCATAGGTAACCTCTTATTGTTTGCATTGTGGTTGATGAATATGCCTTTTCTTAATTTATGATTCTCGAAGGTTCTCCTGAGATTGTGAAATTTCTGGTAATCTTTGCAATTTGGTTGATTTTTGCTTGATGAGTTCATTACTTGGCTGAAAAGCTAATCAGAAGCTCTACTTTTGAACCAATAATAATTATAAATTTGTGATTGATATTGTCTATGTTCCGAGTAATGTGAACTTATCTACTATCCACATCTTGTTATGATTGTTATAGTGCCGCCTAAGGGGAAAGATTGATTCCAATGGCTGTGTCGCTGCGTTTCTGGAGGAGCGATTAAATATGGGCCTGAACTTTATTCTTTCTGCTGAGGTAAGAGAAACATTGCTTCTTTTCTGCTTGTAATGGGTAAAATTCTAGTTTGGTGGGAATTATCCGAATAAGTTATGCACTTGTACCTTGTCAATGGTCATCTGAAGTTGTGCTTTGTTAATCATATATTTCAGTGGACCACCGCTTGGTCCATTTTTTCCTTTTTTTCTTGACATGTTTTCTTTTGATTCAATGCAGCTTGATCACTGGAAAAAAGACTACAAATTTGGGTTTGGTTTGACTGTTGGAGAATAGATTAGCAGGAGAGAGGCCTTGTTTTATCCACATTGCTGCCTCCAGCTTAGCTAATTGTCTTGCTTCCTTACAATTGGAATTTTTTTTTTTTTTGTGGAATTAGAGGAAAGATCATTGTAATGCGGAAAACATCATATCTGATCCACAAGTTGCTGCAGAAATTTTAGTAGCCATTTATTTGTTTGGAACTGGGGCCAAAGACAAACAAATTTTATTTGGAACTCTTGCCTTGTTTCCCTTTTAGGGGCTGTAGAGTGATATAAGAAATTCAAAATAATGCATATTGTGATGATGAGGTTTTTTCTTCCTGTGCTTTGTGATGAGATTTATTGTTGTTAACGCCTTGGGTCATGCCCTTACATTTCTCAAATTTTCCAGGTGATATGGGACCACGGCAGCTAGATTGTCTGGATATGTCTGTTTCGGGCCTAATGTAGCAGAGTTATAAGAATTGGATTGGACAGTCTGAATAGGTATGATCAAAATACTCATGTCTTATGGGTATTGGTAAAATTTATTCATTGAGGTAGAGTTTAGGTTCGAGCATTAAATAAGCGGATCTGAGTTTAAGAAAAGTTATACTCAATTCGGACTTAAACTTGTTTTATATAAATTATTTAAATATTATTTTTATATTATAAATGTATGTATTTAATTTATTTTATTAAAAAAATATATTTATAAATTATGTTATTTGTTTTAATTTCATTAATAAGATAATTTAATTTTAATATAAATTTATAAATTATTATATTTGATAATTTTATAAAGATAAATTTGTTAAAATTTTATATTAATATATTTAAAATTTATATAATATAATTGATGTAATTTGTATATATATTTTTTATAAATTTATATTTAGATAAATCATAATTTAGAAAAAAAATAATCATTTTGATTGTTTTTTTATTAACGGGTTGGGGCCTGGAGATTTGAGGATTCTACAGGAGTCTGGGGATGAGGATTGATTTTACAACCCTCTCAAATTTGGGTTCGACTTCGAGGACTAGTATCATATTTAGACCTTCCCTATGATCATTCCTAGGTTTCATCGGCTCAATTGGTAACTGTTCAGATATGCATTATGATTTGGTTTCAAGAATTAGAAGGTGAGTTAAACCAAATTGATACGATCAAAACCAGAATGAATCGGTATAACAAAAAAAATTGAAAACCATACAAAAATTTGGATATTTTAAGTCTTTTTTTTTTTTTTTTACATTTAGGTTTGAAATATTTGGGTTCAGAACAATCAAAACCTAGCATCTAAGGGTGAAGAGAATTGGCATGGCAATTGGCATCAAGAGAATCTAAATTTAAATTTGATTGAGTTGATTTGAGCTTATATTATTTCTTACATATAATTGACTTGTATAATATTTTTTTTTAGTCATTATATTTAAAAGTAAAAATATAACTTTTGTAATATAAGATATGTGATCAGTAGTGAAAAAATTATTATTATTTTATATATTTATGATTTTATTTAGTTCAATTGTTGGATGAATACTTGAATCGATCATTTCATGACTTAGATATTTGGATTCAATGATTGATTTGATATTTACTATTAATTTAGAGTAGAGGTATTATAATTATTCTGAGTTAGAATTTTTAAATTGGACTTGATAAAATTTTAATTTGGACTTACTTTATTTATTGAATGAACCAAATTGATTAATATATATATTAAAATTGTATAGGTAAATGAGTTTTATAAATTTGGTGAAAAACATATTGATTAGTAATTAATAAAATATTATTATATAATGTATATTGTATGTTTTTAACTTTATATAACTAATATAGTAATCCTATACCTTTTATTTATATTTATATATAAATACAAAATCTTGTGTATCATTAAAACATTATAATAATACAAAGTTTATACAATTGCTATGTTGAAGGTTAGTTGCACTTGTTTATAATCCTGAGCTTGTAGGATAGTTTAAAATATTTTGGTTCTTGTACATATATATAAGACAAGATTTTTATATTAATAAGTTTGATGGACAGGTCCTTCCTTCCCTTTTTTGAGTAATTCTTTGACTTCTCTTATTGAGTAGGTTTTTCTCTTTCTTCTTCCTACCTCGTTTCTTTCCTTTTGACTTCCCGTGGTGCTTCTCATATTCTCTTCATCGCCTTCAAGTTGAGAATCATCTTCAAGGTGTATCCAAAATGAATGGTCAAGTCCCTCATGTCCTGTTCTAGAGTTAGTGTCATTCGTTCTCCACTTCCTTGTATATTAGCTTCTGCTACATTTGGGATAATTCTAGTAACTGTAAATGCCTCACCATCCCAAATGATGCTTGTTTCCACACTGTGTACTATATTGACTTCATTCACCATAGTCTTGACATCGTGCCATAAAAAAATCTGGGAATTCTAGTCTAGTTGCCTATCCTTAAAAGCTTGAAATGCTCCTTCAAGGTCCTCTCGAGTTAGGAGGATCCGGGGGATTCGAAATGCCAACTGAAATTGGGCTATTACTGAGGCAAGTATCGCTTGGGGTTCCTCTACTTCTTGCAATCACAATATTTGATCTTGATGTTCCTGAGTCTGTATCTCTCTTATCCTATCAACTGTTAATCCATCTTCCTGATCATCAACATGTGTTCCATCTCCGTGAGAGATCTCGATTTACTTGACTCTCCTGGCTCAAATGATTTTTGCCTTCTATTATGTATTTGATTGTAGTGAAGCATCACCTAATCTTTCCTAGATGTAACCAAATTTGTATCTGGCACTGGGTAAGTCACCCTACTTGGCCTCTCATTGGTGATTCCAACCTCCTCTTTATTGAATTCAACCCATCTCAAGGCACATAGAAATGTGTAATAGTGTTTTAACGTTTTAAAAACGTGTTTTTGATAACAATGGTTTTAATTTTATTTTTTATCTTTACAAAATTAATACAATTTCTTCTCCTGAAAGTATCAATGTCTTATGGTTTAGTAGAAAATATGATCGTCATATGTGAAGTCCAAGTAAATTTATTTTAATTAGAATACGTTAGAATTTTATTTTTTTTTTTATCTCGAACCAGGTATCTATCAATATGGGCTTGGTAACTAATCTTTTGAATAATGTGTGACTCATTGTTGGTGGCGATCCTCCCACCAGATGACGTTCCATTCCCATCCCTCGAGTAATGCAGGGCTTAGTGGTGCTAAAGGCATACATACAAATAAATATATGTAACTAAAGGTGTAACTCGTTATAAGATGTTTTACAACACATCATTTTTAATTTATTTTATATGCTTAATTTTTTTTTGTATTTATCTTAAATACATATTTGCTGTATGATAAGATAGCAGTTCTTCGCTAAATGTCTACAAATCCACTTGACGATTTTTGGGATGTAGTTGACCAAACATACAGGGACATTATAGTTGCGCTTGAAAAAGAATGAGATATTTATGTTCAATATGATGATCAATTAGCTCCACAATCACTATAGATATCTAGGTCTAATATTTTTTCTCCTAAACCTAATAAGAGACCTTTTAAATATGTAACACAAAAAGTATCAATTACACTAACAAATATAAATAAAGAGGCTAGACATAAAAATGATACACCTTCGTCTCAACCTACTTCATTAATATCATTCGAGGTTGGTGCTTTATTTCTTTGTATGTTGACATATACAAATTTTGATGGTGCATCTTTTACACCAACACCACTTGCCCTTTGTAAAAGTAACATATGACCAATATACGTCAGTTTAATAATTGGGGTCATAAATGAATTTTGTAAATACTTTATTATTTATGACTTCGTATTAGTTAATATTATATTATCAATATCTCGGAGTTATTATAAGTTGACCATAAGTTATTGATGAAAGTAGCAATGGATAGAAATGTCATAAGAGGAACAAGAAAAATCAATAATCAGTGCAACATAAAATATTTGATTGAGAAATAAAAAAATTTTGATGTAGAATTGATAGACATTTTATTGTAAATTATATTTTGATTTGTATTAATTTTATTTTTAATATTGTATAGTATTTTTTTATTAAATACAATTTTTCTATTTTAAAATAAAATGATATATTAAACAAAAATGCATAAGCTAAATTAATAACAAAATTAATTTAACCTATAATTATTAAATTAATTTTATTTAATAAATAAATTTTTTTAGTTTAATAATTTAATTTAATTTTAATAAAAAAAGTATATAAGCTAACTTGTCCCAATGTGGGACGAATTAGCCCATATATTTTTTTTAAAAAAAAGTGCCCTGTAATCTGTCCCCTAGAGGGATGAATTATCTAACATTTTATTAAAAAAGGAATATGTTGGTCCTAATTCGTCTGATTTCGAAACGCATTAGGTCCAAACTTATATATATAAAAAAATTAAGACATAATCCATCTAATGTTCAGATGAACTGCCTACAAAAACTAAAAAAAAGTTTTTAAAAAATAAATTTTAAGGATTTTTTTTTGAATTTTTCTCTTTAATAAACTAATTTTTGATGAAATTGCTAATTTTGTACCATCGGTAAGGTGGGGCTTGTATACGGATTGAAAAGCGTAAACGGGTTGGGTACTACCGTGTACGGACGGGCCAAGTGCGAAGTGAAGTGCATTCTGTCTTACACGCAGAACGCTAGGGTTTTAGAAGCCTTCGAAGCTTGGGGTTTTAGAGATCTTCCTCTTTCTCTGGGTCTTGCAGAGATCTGAAAGTCAACTATTTCTCCTTCCACTTCCCGTTAACTCTTTTTTGGTTTTGCTGACAATGGCGACCATCGCTCTTCCAATTCCTGGTACAGTGGCTGACACTAGCACCCAGAAGAAGGTGGAAGAGAAAGTTGATTACCTGAACCTTCCTTGTCCGATTCCGTATGAAGAGGTCCACCGTGAAGCTCTCAGTCAGTTTCTCTCTTCTCACTCTTTGGTTTTCATTTGCCCTGTTGTTGATGTTATGCTTGACACTGCTCCGTTTTTTTGGGAGGGGATCATTGAGATTAGGAGAACTGTGGTGATTTGTCATTTCAATATTGGCTTCTATTTTCTAATTATACAATATGAGGGTAAAAGGAAAGTTCAGATTGTTTTCTATTGATTATTACAGTATCATTTTTATGCTAGTAGCATGAATTATATGTAGGATTAAAATGTGGAGAGCGGTGAAACTGCCTTTAGGTTCTTGGGCGGTTTATTTACGCGTGTAACACTTGAATACTTGTATGCCTGTGAGCAGTGTCTTTAAAACCAGAGCTTTTTGAGGGAATGCGCTTTGATTTCACCAAGGGCCTCAATCAAAAGTTCTCTCTCAGTCATAGGTAATTTACTAATTTCTGGTTTTTCATTTCAGGATTTGAATTTTGCGAGTTTAATTAAATAATTATTTTTCGTTTGTAAATCAGTTTGTTCATGGGGCCTACTGAGGTTCCTTCTCCATCCTCAGAGACCATTAAAATCCCTACTTCTCACTATGAGTTTGGTGCGAACTTTATTGATCCTAAGGTAAGCTGCAGTTGGTAGCGATTAGCTTATGGTTGGTTCTGTTTAAACTGCATTCTCAGTGAATGGTATTCTGCAGTTGATGCTATTTGGGAGAATAATGACTGATGGGAGGCTAAATGCAAGAGTCAAGTGTGATTTAACGGAAAATCTCACTTTAAAGGCCAATGCTCAGGTATGATTGTTTAATTAGGGGAATTCTGTAATCCAATAATGTTCCCCTGTTTGACATTTCCAGATTTGTACCTGCACCCAAATTATTCTAGTTATATTTTAAAAACTCTTCTACAATTATAAGAGGTTGCTACTACTTTGAAGGGTCTGGGTTTTAGTTTAAGGAGATAATTAACAGTTATTGGTGCCAGAAATATATTTGGTCCATAGAATGTCCAAGATATTTACCCATAAAATTTTTGGCTACCAGCGTCCTCTTTTGCTTCCCATTCTCATGCTTCTGTGCTGTTTGCTTTTCTTTTTGTGTTGCATGACCTTTTATTCCTCTTGTGCATGGACAGCTAACAAACGAGCCACATATGTCTCATGGAATGGCCAACTTTGATTACAAGGTCAACTGATATAGCTTATGTTTATTTTGGTTCTGCTTTTTTTGTTTATGAAACATTGATGACTTCCTGTTTCATTTGTGTATTTTTTTAACTTCCTATTGCATTTGCACACGTTTGAGTTTTTTTCCATGGTAAAACCCATAAACCATAATACTTTTCCAGGGCAAAGACTATAGGACACAGCTTCAACTTGGTAATGGAGCCTTATTTGGAGCAAGTTATATTCAGGTACAGGATCTGCTTGGGATATGTAGAATTTTTAATCTTTTTGTTTTTTATAAAATATTTTGATGTTAGTGGTTCTCGTCGATGATCCACAATAATAAATATTCAACAAAGATTTATGCTGGTTGTCTAGTCCACTACCTTTGGCAACCCTCCT
The DNA here is from genome assembly GCA_031216115.1 of Senna siamea. Classification (NCBI taxonomy): domain Eukaryota; kingdom Viridiplantae; phylum Streptophyta; class Magnoliopsida; order Fabales; family Fabaceae; genus Senna; species Senna siamea. The sequence goes on from CM062358.1 coordinate 718,456, forward strand.
CTTTTATCACGTACATAGAGTAGATCAGATGGGAGATAATCTAATAACTAGAGATAGAAGAAGACAAAAAGCAATAGGAGAAACTATTACGATGGATCAAACTATCAACAATTTAATTATAGAAATGAGTCAAAATAGAACACGACACTCACGTGATCTATATAGTTGACCCCACTTAGTGAAAACAGGCTTCATTTGTTGTATTTTGATGTTAATGGTTCTCTTTCTAATGGCCTACCCTATATTAACAAGGGTTGAGGGAAAGATCACAGGTCTAAATACAGTGCTAAGGAAATGGTTGTTTTCACACATCAGTGAGAGGGGTCGATTTCAATGAATGGGTTCTCTATTTTCTGAATGTTAATTCTATTTGTTTTTCGCTGAAGATTATTAACTGATTTAAGGTTGCTAATCTAATGAATATTGTAGTGTTTATGGTCATGTTTGCTGCAGTGTAGGGAATTGGTAAACTATAAAATGATGAAATTTTATTCTTTCTACATTTGTTTTCTCTTTTTAGTGTCAATTTCATATTTTAAGGTAATAAAGCATGTTCTGTGTAAGTGAGTTTATGTTAGAGCTTGTGTCATGTTGAAGGTTATGATAATTAAGACAACTACAACATGTCTTTGGATCCCTTTCATCTTCTTGGTTTGTTTAATACGCTTATTCAATATGGGTACTGATGTACTGTCTAAGTGCAAATCAAAGTGACAAACTGGCTGGGAAGATATGATTGATTTTGTAATCCTGATGTTTACACATCTTGTCATGTTGAAAGCTTTCCAGAAAATAAAACATCCATCTTTATCATCTGAATGATCTTCTGTGTATTTCATTTTCACTGTCCTATCCTGAAAAAAAATTGATTAAGGAATTGTCCTCATCAGGTTTATAGAAGTGGAGACTGGGAACACTTTTGCATAAGTGTAGATTTATTTATCTGAGAACAATATAGTTTTAACATATATAACGAATATTTATTTTTATTGCCCTTCATGATCAACTTCCCCTCTTTGCCTTACCTGCTGTATGGTGTAGTGCAATTAATTTATGCATAAATTCTTACTGAAAGCATTGACTGTCTTCCAGAGTGTAACACCTCATTTATCATTGGGTGGGGAAGTATTTTGGGCTGGTCAGCATCGGAAGTCTGGTATTGGCTATGCTGCTCGCTACAACACTGACAAAATGGTATGATTGGTTAATAATAGTCCAATATTACATTATTGGAAGCTTTCCCTTCTCTGTTTGGTAGATATTCTTATTTTACATGTTTTTATTTGTTTACGTATAAAATGATTTTATTTTGTTGCTATGATAGTTTTAAACAATCTGTCTGCTAGTTGTTGCTGTTTCATAGCTGTTCTGCTGCATCTGGTGGCTTCTAAACTTCCTGGAGAAAACAGAAGGATTATATGCCTAAAATACTAAGAGGATACAGTATGGTTCATTAATAAATTAAACTGACTTCCCTCAAGGTTTGCTGAAATTACACTAACATCACTTTTTGTTTCAGAAATTACTCTGACCTCCCCTGCTTTGAATGTTTACAAGACAAATACCTCCCTGTTTAGACTTCCATTAGGTGAATATATAAAGACGAAGCAGGTCAGTTAATTTCAGCAAACCTCAGGTTGTCATGTTATGGGAAAATAAATGGCAGTGAGTACATTTTGATTTGTTGGGTAGCTTTGGAAACTAGCTTGTAAGCGATGCTATCCATGTTTCTTACATGAGCTGAGCTGAGGTCCTGCATGACAAAAATTTAAACTTTACAATATATGATATTTACCTTCTCTCGCCCCCTTTTTTCCATTTCATTATTGTATGGAGTGTATATATTAATACCTGCTGACATGGAATACCAATGCATAAACCTTTTAACTTCACCAGTTAAAGGGCTGCTGGTTCCTTTGATTCTTGCTTGGACATGTATAACAAGTTTTTTATTTGAATTGATTAACTCATCCCATGAATATCATATTTCTATCCTCAATTCTATATTCTTATTATAAGTCTCAGTCAATGTTTTGCACATGTTCCTCTCTTGCAACTGACACATACAATAACGAATCCAATGAGCTTTATTGCTTGATGTCGTCTTTCTTTAGTGTGGATGGTTTTTCTTCAACATTTGAATTGTCCTTTTATCAAGCTGACTTCTTTCCTCCGATGACAATGTATACATTTTAACTTGCTTATTCACATAAGGTGGTTTGGTCATGTTCAGAGGAGACCATTAAAGGCTCTTGTATGAAGAGTTACCTGGATGAAAGTTAGTCCAGTAACTAAAGGTAGAAGACCAAAGAAAGCAATGGGAGAAACTATTAAGATGGATTTAACTATTAATAATCTAACTATAGAAATAAACAATAATAGAACACATTGACATTGCTTGATTTATATATCCGATCCAACATAGTGGGAAAAGACTTTGTTTGTTGTTGTTGTAACTTGCTTATGCACATATAGGTTGCTACAGGGCAAGTAGCGAGCACTGGAATGGTTCTTCTAAGCTATGTTCAGAAGGTATCTGAGAAGGTGAGTAAATCAAAACATAGGAGAGCAATATTATCTTGAACTCAACTCTATTTCTTATTCAAAACATGTTTTTCAGGTTTCTCTAGCATCAGAGTTCATGTATAACTACATGTCAAGAGACGTCACAGCTACCTTTGGTTATGATTACATCCTTAGACAGGTAGCTTCTTGCCTTTCAAGGATTTTCAGTCATGCAGTGAAGTGAACTAATACATCATGAATGCCACCATATAAGTAGTTGAGATTATTTTTAGTATAATAGTTATAATACAACTTTCCTATTCATGTGAAATTAGCATGAATGGAGGGCGAGGAATAAAGTTGAGGATTTATTAAGGCTAGCTTCACTGTGTCCTACTCTCCATTCATCAACCACTCTGCGATCCACATCATAGGTGACCTCTTATTGTTTGCAGTGTGGTTGATGAATATGCCTTTTCTTAATTTATGATTCTCGAAGGTTCTCCTGAGATTGTGAAATTTCTGGTAATCCTTGCAATTGGTTGATTTTGGCTTGATGAGTTCATTACTTGGCTGAAAAGCTGATCAGAAGCTCTCCTTTTGAACCAATAATAATGATAAATTTGTGATTGATATTGTCTATTTTCCAAGTAATGTGAACTTATCTACTATCCACATCTTGTTATGGTTGTTGTAGTGCCGCCTAAGGGGAAAGATTGATTCCAATGGCTGTGTTGCCGCATTTCTGGAGGAGCGATTAAATATGGGCCTGAACTTTATTCTTTCTGCTGAGGTAAGAGAAACAATGCTTCTTTTCTGCTTGTAATGGGTCAAATTCTAGTTTGGTGGGAATTATCTGAAAAAGTTGTGCATCTGAAGTTGTGCTTTGTTGATCATATATTTCAGTGGACCACCTCTTGGTCCATTTTTCCTTTTTTCTTGACATGTTTTCTTTTGATTCAATGCAGCTTGATCACTGGAAAAAAGACTACAAATTTGGGTTTGGTTTGACAGTTGGAGAATAGATTAGCAGGAGAGAGGCCTTGTTTTATCCACATTGCTGCATCCTGCTTCGGGAATTGTCTTGCTTCCTTATAATTGGAATTTTATTTTTTGGGAATTAGAGGAAAGATCATTGTTATGCGGAAAACATCATATCTGATTCACAAGTTGCTGCAGAAATTTTAGTAGCCATTTATTTGTTTGGAACTGGGGCCAAAGACAAGCAAATTTTATTTGGAACAATTGCCTTGTTTCCCTTTTAGGGGCTGTAGAGTGATATAAGAAATTCAAAATAATGCATATTGTGATGAGATTTTTTCTTCCTGTGTTTTGTGATGAGATTTTTTGTTGTTAACGCCTTGGGTTCCCTACATTTCTCAAATTTTCCAGGTGGTATGGGACCACGGCAGCTAGATTGTCTGGCTAATGACGTTGTAGAGGAGTTATAAGAATTGGACTGGATGGTCTGAATGATTCGATTGGCAACCGATAAGTCATGCATTCTGGGTTGGCCTCCAGAATTAGAAGGCCCGTTAGACTATATTATATGGTCAAAACCAGTATGAATCGAAATAACAAAAAATAAATAAATAAAAACTATACAAAAATTTTATGAATCTAGCTGGTTTTTGGAGAGATATTTTAAGTTTTTTTTTAATGTTTAAGTCTGAAATATTTGGATTCAAAATAATCAAAAACCTAGCATCTAAGAGTGAAAAGAATTGGCATGACAATTGGCATTAAGAGGTAATATAAATTTTTATTATTCATTATATTTAAAAGTTATAAGGCAAAAAATCTGTAATATAAGGTATGTCATAAATATTTAAAATATTTAATTATGGGTATTTTATATTTTATAATGTTATCTAGTTCAATTGTTAGTTAAATACTTGAATCAGCCATTTTATAACTAAGTGAATATTTTGGTTTGATGACCAATTTAATTTTTAAAATATTAGTTTGGAGTAGAGGTATTATAATTAATTTGAGTTAGAATTTTTAAATTAGACTTGATAAAATTTTAAATTAAGCTTAATTTATTTATTGAATGAACAAAATTGATTAATATATATTAAAATTGTATAGGTAAATGATTTTTATAAATTTGATGAAAAGCATATTAATTAGTAATTAAAATAAATATTATTAGATAATTATATTTTATTTTTTTTAACTTTATATAATTAATATTATAATCCTTTACCTTTCATTTATATTTATATTTATATATAAATACAAAAACTTGTGTATCATTAAAACATTGTAATCATACAGTTTATACAATTGTTATACTATGCTGAAGGTTGGTTGCACTTGTTTATAATCATAGCTTGTAGGATAGTTTAAAATATTTTGGTTCTTGATATATATATATATATATATATATATATATATATATATTTATATAAGACAAGTTTTTTATATTAATTAGATCGATGTTGAGAAAGACGCGTCATTTCTTTGCTTTTTTACAAAGTAATTCCTTGACTTCTCTTATTAAGTGGGTTTTCCTCTTTCATCTTCCTTCCTCGTTTCTTTCCTTTTGACTTCTTGTGGTACTTCTCATATTCTCCTCATTACCTTGAAGTTGGGAATTATCTTTAAGGTGTATCCAAAATGAATGGTCAAGTCCCTTAGTGTCTTATTCTAGAGCCAGTGTCATTTGTCTTCGTGTATTAGCTTTAACCAGATTTGGGGTTATTCTAGTTACTATAAATGTCTCACCATCCCAAATGATGCTTGCTTCCACACTATGTAATCTATATTGACTTCATTCACCATAGCCCTTAAATCGTGCCATTGAACAATCTGGGAATTCTGGTCTACTTACCTATGCTAAAAAGCTTGAAATGCTCCTTCGGGGTCCATCTCCTTGAGAACTCGATTTACTTGACTCCCCGAGCTCAAATGATTTTTGCCTTTTATTATGTATTTGATTTGCCAAGTGTTCACTTTCTTCAAATATGTCTCAAAAGCATGATAGTAGTGGAGCATCACCTAATCTTTCCTCAAATGTAACCAAATTTGTATCTCACATTGGTGATGTCATCCTATTTAGCCTCCCGTTGGTAATTCCAAACTCCCTTGTACTGAATTCAACACATCTCAAGGCACTTGGTCCTCATTTTGTTCATTTATGATGTAGAAATAGAAGCAGATCATCCATTCCCTATCCAAGATTCTCTTCATCAATATGCATTTGCTGCATGTTTCCTTAATGAGCATCTGTTGCATTCCAAGACTCAAAATTAAAGCTTATTGGCGATGAATGGTGCAAGTGATACTCATCTCATAGGGAGTGATCGAAGCTGCCACATAAGTGGTTCCGCGATGAGGTTGGTTGAGATATCTTCTGGCTTCAGGAAGAGAGTAAGCTCTAGATAGCATGAGCCCATATTCTACTCTAAATTGTTGTTGAAGCCATTACATTGGAGCATTTAACACGATAGAAACTTAAGACCTTGACCAATCATAGTCAGGAGAGGTATGGCCTATTCTGCCATAGCCACAACATAACTTGTAGATTCTCATAAAAGATCACCATCATTCGTAGTCAGAAGAACGCCCATCAGCAGTGGATGATGTATGGGTACTCTTGCTCTGAGGCGAAGGAACCTAATATTTTTTGGGAGAGCTGGTGACTATTCAATGTCTCTTACATCCCCAATGCAGGTACCATAGGAGATTGGTTTCTAATGGTGGCCCCCACAGTAGAACCCAAGCTAACACCTTTGTGACTAGAATCCTTTGCAACACCATATTGAATTCCTAGTGGAAAAGCGCTAGAAGCCCCCATGGACAAACCAGGGACCCCCTTAAGCCATGAACTGAAGGTCCTTTAAAAACTCAAAGTGGAAGACAAAATGATTTCTATCCCGCCCCACTACTCTAACAGTAACTCTCAAGTGCCAGAAATTATCAACGATGTTATGCATTCTTGCAATAAAGAATTTACGCTTGTCAACATACCAATTAGGCAATGCTCCCAAAATCTCTATTTTATTCAATGTGGCACTGTTTAATGCTCACCGAAGGGGCTCTCGCAGCTCTTCTCAAAGGCTTGTGGTACGGGTTCTAGGTTAGAGGCATAATCATAGGCTTCCTCAACATCCTCCCCAATCTCAAAGTCACTTGATTCTATCTTAACATATTTCTTTGAGATTATTTTCCATGATTACTCTTCATTTTTTTCTTGGGTTATAGTTTGAGTATTGTGTTTAGAGTTGATATTAAGAATTTTTAGTGAGTTGAGTTCACATGTTAAATCTAACTCAATTCATCAGTTTTGATTAAGTTAGTTTAAATAAATACATTAATTTAAATTAAAAAATTCAACTGATTCACTTGACATATCAATTTGCAAATTTAAAAATTTTTAACCTATTAAACCCAACCAATCCACCAACTTTTCTAAAAATATTTTTTATATAAATATCTCTTATTTTTATTTATGATTTATAATTTTATGTTATATATTTTGTTAAATTTTAATTAAAATACATTATTATTTATTATTAAGATAAATAAACTAACTTTATTTTTGTGTTGATATAAAATTTGATCTAAAAATTATTAAAAATTTAAGATTAATTTAAAACTAATAATAAAAAAAAAAAAGATTAGATCCAACTCAACTATAATCAACCTATTAAATAATGAGTAAAATTAGTTCAATTCTATTGTTCAATTTTGTTCAACCCAAACCAATTTAATCCGTCACCGAGCAGTGTGAGTCTGACAAGTTGTCCCACACTGATTTCCAAATTTGATTTCCCATGTGCAACAGGGATGATCTTTCTTTGTTGATGCTAATCTTGGTGATCTTATCATTTTTTAAGTGCAGGTAGTTTGTCAAAATAAAAAGAGTCCGTAACTCCAATAACAATTAACTTTAGCCCACTCTAGTTTGTCAGAATCTTTTTCTTATTGGGTCTTGACACTCTTTTTGGAACATAGGCCCTCGTTCCGTCCAATTTTGGGCTTATGCTAACCCAACAAGAAAGTTTGTGCGCCTTGAGCCCCAAACTTAACCTTCAATGAACGGTTAGGATGCATTATTCGATCTTCTTATCAATATGATCCGTTAGATCACGCAGTTTCAGCTCAAGCTGTTTCTTACAAAACCCTAGCTTCAGTCTTTGTTCAATCTCACTGGCCCGCCGAGAAAGTTTACCCTAATTTGAGTTCCGTGAGTATGCCCTCGCTTCTTCGTCTTTGCAATGTCAATAGAATCTCCGACTGTTCCATATTTGATTTCCTAAATTCTAAGCTGCTTCAATGGTCTGGGTTCCAATGTGGGTTTGTTTTAAATTAAATCTCTCAAGTACAGAGTCTGTTGTTAAAATTTCTGGGAGTTTATAATTTCTTCTTCCCTTTATATAATCTGTTTAACAAGGTTTTCCTCGTTTTCACTGTGTGGTGGTTGCATGCTTTCAGTTTGGCTAGAGCTGGGGAGAGATCCGTTATTTTATGTTAGATATAATATTACCCATTTTGAGATTAACTTATAATGCTATTAAATGGCTTCTTTTGATTTTCGTTTCTATTACGGTTTTAGATATTCGAAGAAATAGAAATTATGATATGGTTTTTGGGCTGTGCATTGATTTGTTTTTCCTAATTATCTCAGGTTAAGAGAGTAGAACTTCTGCAGAAGCACTGGTACGCACCATCCAACCTAAAATATGAAGGTACGACGATCTCCGAAGTTCATCGTCTTCCTCTATCTTTCCCACCTTATGATATGTTTTATAATTTTAGAGTTCTTTCACTTTTCCAGTTCAACATTGCCAATCCCACTACGGGGTGCCAGAAGAAGCTTGAAATTGATGATGATGCCAAACTGTAAGTAAAAAAGCATTTGAAATGTCATTTTCTTTTTTATTCAATTATGCTTATTGTTCTATGAAAGAAAAAAGAGTGCTGTTTCCATCGGATAGGTTTCTAATAGCTTGGCAAATATGCCTAAAGAATGTAAAATGGTAATTGCACACCATTGTCATTTCAAATTGGTGTTACAGAAATTAGGATAGGACAAAATTTCAACAAGCTTTTTAGGTGTTTACTATAAGTTTTTAATCAAAGAATATAACATTGTTGACTCTTTTAAAAAATTTCTATACACGTAATAATTTCATCAAATTGAAAAACCTAATAACAAATACCAAAAGATTAGAGTCTGTCCTTACTGCTTACCCGACTCTAGTGCCAATTGCTACCGCATCTTCCATCTGATTATGAGACACCTTATTTTGGTATTTGGAAGTGGTTGAGATTTGTTTTGTAGATAACATGAATTATCTACTGGTGTAATAGTTTATATTTATTTTTTTAGTTGAAAATGTATAAATGTTTATGGGATGTGTTATGCACCTTAGAACAAAGCGTCTCATCTTATGAGAAGATTAATTTGTCAGTTTGTAAACGTAATACTAAATTTATAAGGACATACAAATTCATGAAGAGCTTGTAATGATAGGACTGCTAGATTGCCTTGTTATAGTTGTGGCATGGGGAGATATGCTGGTATCCACGTGAATATGTGTGGTAGTAGGTAGTTTTAGGCATGGGTGTTCTAAACTGTTTTTTCTCTTTGGCCAAATGGTGTAAACTGTTTTGGAAGTCAAAGGCTGTTATTTATTATTTGTTAAACATCAGATATGTTAATTTTTTATCCAAAAAAATAGTCTTATTTTATAGGGCTATTGTTTGTTAGATTGTGAACCTACTGTTATTACCACATCTCAAGATTATAGTCAAGCTATTTTGGTCAGCTTTTGTTAGAAGTTTTTAAGAATAGTGTCCTTGAAAGAATTCATCTTGGAGCCAAATATTAATATACAATCACATGTTTAAGAGTTATTATGCGCATTAATAGTGTCAGGACTCATGCATGGTATTTTTAATTTTTGTCCCATAGTTTGCAAATAAGCTTTCATGCCTTGTTCACCGTTAATAGTGGTAGGTTTTTATTAATTTCAAACCTGAAATATATTTTCACATTGCCCTTACTTCTTAGTGCACTATGCAATAATGTTTTGAGTGATCATAATGTGGCTGTAACATGAGTTAAACATTATTCCATGGCAGCCGAGCATTTTGGGACAAGAGGATATCACAAGAAGTCAGTGGTGATGCACTGGGTGAGGTAATGTTCTCTCGTTTATAATTTTTCTATTTGGAATTTAATTCAATGCTTGATAATTTGTTATTTTGTTTAATTGAATGTTTGAATGTGTTATTTTGGTGTTACTTTGCAGGAGTTTAAGGGCTATGTTTTCAAAATAACCGGAGGCTGCGACAAACAGGGTTTTCCAATGAAGCAGGGTGTGCTGACTCCTGGCCGTGTTCGTCTCTTGCTGCACAGAGGTCAATTTTTTATCCATCATTGTGTTTTAGTTTTCTTTTTGCTGTATAAATGTTGACTTTTGGGGTGTCTGATTGAATAGGAACTCCTTGCTTCCGTGGTTATGGCAGAAGGAATGGAGAGAGAAGGAGGAAGTCTGTTCGCGGTTGCATTGTCAGTCCAGACCTCTCTGTTCTTAACTTGGTTATTGTGAAGAAAGGTGAGAATGATCTTCCTGGATTGACTGACATTGAGAAGCCAAGAATGAGAGGACCAAAAAGGGCTTCAAAGATCAGGAAATTGTTTAATCTCTCCAAGGAGGATGATGTACGCAAATATGTCAACACCTATCGCAGAACCTTTACAACCAAGGCTGGTGAGTTTATTATTATTATTTTTTTAATGTTAGGTCAAAGAAAAAGCTTGTTTATTTTTAATGAGAGTGACCTTGTTCATCAATATTGTTTTTTATTTTGCAGGCAAGAAGGTCAGCAAAGCTCCTAAAATTCAGAGGTTGGTTACTCCCTTGACTTTGCAAAGGAAGCGTGCAAGGATTGCTGATAAGAAGAAGAGAATTGCCAAGGCCAAGGCAGAGGCGGCTGAATATCAGAAGCTCCTTGCCAGCCGATTGAAGGAACAGCGTGAACGTCGAAGTGAGAGCTTGGCTAAGAGAAGATCCAAGCTCTCTGCTGCATCAAAGCCATCAGCAGCTACTGCCTAGGCCCTCATTTCAATATCCCTTATTGTTCCTATGGGGTAAATCATTGCTTAAGATGTACTGATAGGCTTAGATTTTATTCTTCTTGAGTTTAGTATTTGTGCGGAAGTAAGATATATGATACATTTTTCTTTCAAGTTATTGTTTAATTTTGTTGCTGCTGGTTTTTGGTCACTGTTAGAAGCTTAATACAATTTGCCATTCGTGATTTCTGATCTTTTTCTAGAAAGTAATGACGTGATTATGTTTTGAAAGAAGTAAACACGGAAGCTGCTTGACAGCTCTAGAAATGCATTGTCTTTATGTGAAAGTGATGGAGGAAGTTGCTTATCCTTGATAATTTATGTCTGATTATCAGGTTATCACTCTGCCATGAACTGAATTTGAAACCTTTTTTTGGTTTGTTTTTGTCCGGGGATAACATCGCTGTTGACTGCTAATTTAGTTAGAAAGAGGACGTCACTCTATTGGATATATCCCGATTACCCGACGACCCTTTGGCCGTTTTCTTTAATGACTATTTTTGTTTTTTGAAAAATAACTTTCTTTGTTTAAAGAGAAACTACTTTAATGATCTGTTTCGTTTCCATAGTAGAAGTGGAAAATTAAATTACTTCAGTCACTACTTTTTTATAAATAAAAAAAAATCTATCCTTTTATAAGATAGGTCGAACAAACTTGTAGGGAAGTTAAATTTAATGAAAGGATTTAGTCTTTTTATGATATTATGAAGTAAATTTTGAATTTTTATTAAAATAAATATTCATATTTAATATATGATAACATTTTAAATAAGATTATTTTTAATAAAATGATATTAATAAAAAAAATACAATATTTCATACATATAATTGAATTGAAAGATTCATTGGATTTTGGGTTGTGTTGTTCAATCAACCATTAATTTAGTTATAAAGATATAAAATAGTAATAATTAAATGTTTTTAATGTTAATATATTTTTTATATTACAAAAATTGTATTTCTACTTTTAAATTTTAAATATGAATAATAAAAAATTATTTTGCAAGCTAATTATATGTATAAAAAATAATATAGACTTAAATCATAATAATTAAAAAAGATTTAAATTTCTAATTTTTTATAATGCTATTGCCACTATGTCATGTAATAGAGCGTAAAGGAGGAATTTTTTTTTTTTTTTTGGCCAAGTGAGAGTAAAGGAGAATGAACTAAAGGGATTTTCTTTCAATTTTAGACACTAAGTTTTGATTGTTTTTGACTCTAGGTTTTAATTATTTGGGTTTAAGTTTTATTTACATATAGTCCAACCTAACTTAAGATTTCATACTCAAATATATATATACAAAAAGGTTTAAAAATCTCCTTTTAAGACACTTACAATTTATCAATTATTCATCTGATTCTTGATGCCAAATCAAATTGCATAACTAAATAGTTAGTAGTCTAACTTTTGGACCATCTGATTCTTAACACACCATTTGATATACTATTAATTAAGATAATGATACTACAATTTTTCTGATATCTTATATTCCTAAAATTATTTTTAACCTTATAAACTTCAATAAAGTTATTAATTACATTATTTTCTAAATAATTTTCAATTTTGATATTTAGGAGTAGTAAATTATGATATATTATAAGCTATAAATGTGAAACAAAAAATCCTTATCAAAATTTTTTAGACCCAAATCTTCTAAATGTCTAACAAGTGAACTTTTGGATGTATTTGGACTATGTAAATTTAAATTTTATGATATTTAAAATATAAAAAATTTAAATTGTTACAATTTAAATTTATTGCGTTCTAAATTATTTTTTTAGGATAATCATAATATTTATAAAAAAATTTGTGATAACTAATATATATATATATAAATTATAATTTATGAATTTATATATTTATATATATGTATGTATATTAAAATATGTATATGTGTAAATATACTTGTATATATACTAGTATATATATAAACACACATGTATTAGAATATATGTATATATAAAAAAATTATATATGTGTCCATGTATGCATATATATATATATATATATATATATATATATATTATGCATGCATACATTTATATATATAAATATTATGTATATATAAACGTATTTGTGCATGCGTAATATATTTATTCTCCCTTGAAAATATGTATACTAGATTAAATTATCATTAAATTTTTAAATTTAATTTTCTTTTAATCCAAACTTTAAATTTTATTTATTTATTTATTCTCCCTTTTTGTCGAAACATGGAAATTGGGTTATAATAAAAAACAGTTTGAAAAGCAAAACTCAATAGAAAATGCTCGTCACTTTGAAGTTTGAACTTTTAAGGGACTCACCGACAAAACCTTCAACCTTTTCCAAAATGGTATTTTTTTTTTTTTTTTGGGAAACTTTGAAGGAGTTTCTCACAAAAAATGAAAGAAAATAAAAGTCACAGAAGGCGTCTACAACACAAATTTCTTCAATTTGTAACGAACAGAAGCCAAATTCAAATGACAACACGACAAAATCCAAGAAGATGTTTAGCCTGACACAGACAAAATTGCCTGCAGTATTTAAGATATTGGGAAGATTTTGTAATCTGAATTAGTAGATACTATCCATTTGTTGTGAGCAAAATATCTAAATTAATGGATAGTTGTTAAATTTATGAGTAAATTATTATTTTGATATCTGATGTAATTTATCTTAATTTAATTTTTAAAAAATAAAATTTATCAATTTAATCTTTTAAATAAGTGGTCTTAATCAATTTAGATCTCTTTTATTACTGTAATGTTAATGAAACTGCAGTGGTGACTTGTGAGGAAAAATGCATGTGAAGGCAAAACATGTAATTTACTCATGAGGAAAAATAATTTGGTACTAAATTTTGAATCAATGATATGATAAAAAGATTAAAAAAATTATATCATTTTATAAAATAAGAAGACTTAATTGTCTATTTCAAAACTAAATAAATCAAATTGAATCTTTTATAAAATTAGAGAGATAAAAAGTGCATTTATTTAAGCCTACTATGACCCAGTCTGAAAGGTGCAATGAACTTGAATTAGTATTTGAAAAAAAATTTATAAAATAAATGTGCCAATAAGCCCATGGTTTTTTAACAGTTTGTTAAATTGATTTGTTGTAAGATATAGTATAAATATTTTAAAATTTTCTCTTGTGATATCATAAAAAGAACAAGTGTATATGTGAAATCCAGTTGTAGGGAGGGCCAAGCAGAAAATAAAAGAGGATGATGATGATGATGCATGTGCATGTGCAGCAGCAGCAGCAGCAGCATCCACAAGATTTGGCTTTTGGATGAGTTTGCGGGGTCACAAAATCTCTGTTATTTCTATTCCCTTCATCACCTTTTTCAGATTTCAACTCATTTCTGCCTCCCACAGTCAAACCCCTAACATGGACTAAAGTTGCCGCTGCTTCATTCACCAATTATTATAAATTTCCCACTTAATTACTTCCCATATTTTTACATTACTTTTTTTCAAATTGATATGATTTTTTTTAAATATCACCAGTTATATAAAAAGTCAAAATAAGATTATTCTAATTAAAGCATAATTAAGAACGTTTAAACTTTATATAATATTTTGGTCTGTAGTGAAATATACTAACACAGTCATGCTTTAATGATAATAATTTCAGAAAAGTAGTGAAATATACTGACAATATTTAAATAAGAGAAAAAATTATATTATAAAATTGAAGAAAAAAGATAAAAATAAAAACACAAAAGATCAATTGCACCTTATAAATATTAATAGTAGTTGCAACATTTGTTTATAATTATTATTAGTAGTAGTAATATAGATGGGGACGGTTTCAAAATTATTTAGTTCAGTCATAAATGATATAAGCTATATGCATACAGTTATTGAATTTTTAATCTGATTGAATCAAGATTATAATAGTAATATAGAGTATAAAATTTTCTAATACTTCATTGAATATTAACATTATAACTGCAATAAATAAATTTCATCAATATAATGAATGTGAGATTATGATAATTGTAAATCAAATTAGATTAAGACAAGGATAACTTGATAAAAAATCTTATATAATATTAAAAGGTCAAGAGCTAAAGGGAAGCGAAGGCAAGCAAATGATACAAGCTATCTGCTGCATATAGTGCTAAACAGTAAAAGCAAATCTTGTTTACCAAAGAAGAAAAAAAAGCAAATCTTTGCAATTTCATAAGAAATTATTATCATTTAACCATAAGAGATTGATTCAAAGTTTCACATAAGAACATTAATTTAAATTGTACTATTGCCCTTATGCTGTACAAGCTCAGCAAGTTACTTTTCTCAGAGCAAGTGAACCTCAAAAGTTCCAAGAGAACTTGTTTTCCAAAAAAAAAAAAAAAAGAATCATAGAAGAAAGAAAGAAAGAGAAAAAGAGATAAATATGATAAAATTTAAGAAATCAAAACAAAAGGAGATCTATGAGGGATGGCTTTTCTTGGGCGTTTTCTTAAATTCACCACTTCAACCCATTCATATGGCTCTGCCTCAGAGATTGATGACTCAGTTTCTGAATTCTGATTTTCATTCAAAGAATGGTCAGAGACTTCTGGTTTTGGAGATTTCATTAACTTAGGCTCCACTGAGAGCACTGAGATCTGGAAGTTGCACATAATTTGAATTAGAAATTGATGATCTCCGAGATGGTGATCACTGCTAGATAGATCATCCAACAGTGATCAACATCCCAGAGATCATCAGAAATGATTCAAAGTTTGAAGAAAGTAAGAAACACAATTTAACATTGAACCAGATAATTGCTTTTACCTTGCATGATATAGAACAGAAGCAATTACGCTCATCTTGTAAATGTTTTCCACATTCTTCACAAGTACCACCTGACTTTGATTTGTTTAACACTTTGGTATTATCTTGGGATTGAGACTGAGAACTTAGATCAACACATTTATCTCTTTTTGTTGGTTTGGTACTCTTTGATGAGAGCCGAGGATTGAGATGTATGATCTTTTCATTATTGGATATGTATGTCTGCAAAATCACATCACAATTGTAAGAAGGATTTTATGTTCATCATCAATCTTCAATTATTAGAAAAACCAATGCAGAGCTTAGTAACATGTACTAACTAAGAAATGAGTATCAGGTATTACTTCAACAACAATGTTCAAGAACATCAAGCACAAAACTAACTTATTTCATAGATGAACAAATCAGAAATTTATGGTAGGATAGGAATTCACCCATCAATTAACATAGTTTAAGATTATGATTTTCTATCCCTACTCAGAGAGTACCAGACATAGGTGTAGCTTCTAAAATCTGCTTATTTTCAAATGATATCTGAGAAGCAGTTTGTGTTTGACTAAGATCATTTAGTAAATTTAGTTAATTGAATCCACCAAGTTGTCACACCATTAATGGCTAGGACAACAGATATTGGATTTACATGATCCATTTCAACAACTAAAACCAAAATTTTAGAATTAATGGGAGGGAGAAAAATTAAGCAACTATCAACTGAATATATTATATATCTATCCATGATATCAAACACAAAGTAAGGTGAATATGAAGAAATTTAATGGAGCTAAGAAAAGTATAAAACGAATGAAAATTAAACCTGAATTTTTGAGCAGTCAAAAAATTTCAGTAGGTCTGAATGGCGAACAACATCTTGATAAACATATTTGTATATCTGAAACCTTCTATGAAGGCTATGAGCTTCCTTGCAATGCCTGCACAAGCTAAGCTTACAGTCTATACAGAAAACATTCTTCTCATTATAACGAAGATCTTGATGATCATCACAATGTCCAAAGCTACTATGCAAAAGAATATTAAGCCAATCTGCAGTTTTCCTTTCCTCAGGTACAAGAGTATGTCCCACCTGCAAAATAAACCCATTTGCCCCAAAAGGAAATTCAGAAACCCTTATAAAAAAGCTCAGGAAAAACACAGTTCAATAATCATGGACCAAAATTTCAATAGCAATCCCTCTTCCTCCTAGCAGATTTATACCCACCATCTGCCAAATTCTAATCAAGAATCATATGAAGAAAGGACCACAAAGCAAAGATATTTTCAATAATCATGGAATTACAATCAAAGAATCCATCAATAATAGGAATCTAAAAACAGGGAATTGCTTTCTTTTGTCTATGCTCTTACCATCTCTAAGGTTTGAGATTGATTTCACAGAAGCAGAAGCAGAGGCGGCTGATGATGAAGCTGAAGAACAGAGAAGGAAGACTCTAGTGTATGCAGTGAGAAAGTAAAAGTGAAACATATAGAAAAGAATACCACAGAGATTGATTAGCAATATAAAGAGAAATGTAATTATTAGAAAACCCAAAAAAGTATTGAAAATGAAAAACAAATCTTTTATTACAGTACACAACAGTGTATGTTATGTGGATGCGTTTTGTCAGCAGAGGCTGGCCTACAATCGGCGGGAAGGTGAGTGAGTGCGTCTCTGCCGTCGGATTGGATCCTCATCGCACGGTGTAAATGTTTCAGAATCCTCCTGACCAATGTACTGAACATCTCGTGGGACCCACAGCAAGGAAATTGGAACCTTAAACGCCGCGTTATCACGAGTCATTTCCCGCCAATTTGACCGAGAATTTCGGAGTCGTTGTTCTTTTTTGTGCTTTGCCACCGTTTTCTCCTTTTGGAAATTATTTACTGTGCTTTGCAAATTTATCAGCCATTATTTGTGAACAAGTATTTTATTATAAAATAATCAAATTTAAGTATAGTATTTTTTTATTTTAGCCTCGGGTAAATTTATACTACATTATATAATTTTAACCCAACCCCTCTTATTCTTAAATATAAAAAAATAAAATTGAACACATAACATGGGCTACTATAAAATGAAAAACTTATTCTTTTTTTGGACAGTAATGAAAAACTTATGAATAATTTGCTTATTAAAAATTATCATAAAATAATTTTTTCATGAAAAAATAATTTCAGTAATACTTTTTGTCCGACCCAGAAAAATAGCCGTACTGAATTTATTATAAAATAATTATTTATTAAAATATAACAACTATGTTTTCAATTGTAACTGTTTTGTCATAAAACATTAACTAATCAAAGGAAAACAAAAAAGGATATTCATATAACATTCTCAATCAAGCAAGTGCCTGTTCCATGCATGAATAAACGCATTAACTAAAATTATAGTGAGACTATAATTATGATGCCATGGTGTCAATTTTTTAAAAATAAAATTAGTGTTAAAAATTGATAAAAACATATTTTATGTCTTTAAACTTTACATCAATTTTTAATTTTATTTTTAAAATATTTTTATAATTAATTTTATTCTTAAAATTTATATTACAATCAATTTTCTCTCACAATTAACGCTGTTTAAATTATTAACGAAAAATAATAATATAATATTAATTATAAAAAAAATGTGAAATTACTAATATTCTGTTTAAGTCATATAAAAAGTATTCATTAAAATTTTTATTGAATAATTTAATTTTCACATTAAATAGTAATTTCATGAGAGTAAAAATATTATAATTTAAAAATATATATTATTATTTAATATTTAAATATTATCAAAATCTTATTCATATTTTTAAAATTTATTATTAAATATCATATTACTATTTTTTATTAATAATTTGAATGACATCAGACCATAAAATAAAATTAATTATAATTTGAAACTAAAAGTGTTTTTACGTCAAAGATTTAATCCATAATCCTAAGATTTTGTCTTTTTTCTAACAAGAAAAAAATATATATTGGCATTGTTCTGAAATTTTAAATCTCTGTTTTGTGCTAAATTGTACCAATCCTTACTCATAAGTCCAAAGGTTGTGTTTTCACTTTGGCAAAATTACTTTTTATATTTTCAAACTTTATAATAATTTTTAATTTTATCCTTAAAATTTGTTTACTATTAATTTTATCTTTAAAGTTTTAAATTGTAATCAATTAACGTAAATATTTTTATTGACTCAATACTCACGGTTTACATTTTTATTATCAAATATGTCCTCAGAGTTTATAAATAATATTAAATTTGTCTCTAACTACTTCAAATAATCCACAATATTTCAATAATTCTAGCTATCAATATCACATTTGCCCCACCAACTTGTATAGCCACTTGCATATGTTAATATTGGTTCTCTAACCAATTTCTCTCCATGGTGAACTTTAATAGTAAACAAATTTATATAAGATCATCTATAACATATATGAATTCAGGTTACAAGTTATTATTTTACAACAATGTGTACATTTATAAATTCACATACAAGAAATCACAAGTCAAACAAAAAAATACATATTATCAACCTATCATAAAACGCTTACAATAAAAAAAACTCATTATATATGAAGTTATTGATAAATATAACAATCTATTAATATTGTCATATAATAACAATGTTAGATCATAATTTAAAGAGGAAAAAAATTTAATATTTTTCATACTTTTGCCTTGTAGCTTCAATGGTAGACAAATTTTTAATTGCTTCAATGACAGACTTCAAATTAACAAACTTTAAATTGATAGACTTGAATGGCAGCCATCAACGACAAACTTGACGACAGACTCAATGGTGGGCTTCTTCGTCGATGGATTTGATGCAATATTACTTCAACGAAATCAATGAAGTTGTTGGGATATTGTGAATTTTTTTGAAGGAATTAAGGATAGATTTAATAATATTTATAAATTTTAAGGAAATATTTGATAATAAATATGTAAGTAATGAATATTAAGTCAATAAAAATATACACATTAGCTATTTTCGTTAATGATTTAAACATCATTCGATCGAGAGACAAAATTAATTGTAATTCGAAACTTTAGAAACAAAATTGATAATAAACAAATTTTATAGACAAAATTAAAAATTGATATAAATTTTGAAAACATAAAAAATGTTTTGCCTTTTAATTTTTATCAATATTTTAAAAATTAAACTAGTCAAAATATTAGTTTATAGTTGAATGGTTTAATTGTTAGTGAATTATAGTTAAACTAGTGTTAATAATATATATTAATTTTTATATTATAATTAAATATAATAATAAGTATTTTATATAATTTTATTATATAAAAATAATATAAATATAAAATATATAGTATATTTTTAAACAAATTAATAAACTACTTACCAATTTTTTTAAAAAAATTTAAAACATGTAATTATTGATCTTCCTTTTTCTTTTTTCTTTTTTTTTTCCTCATTTCTTAGTTTTCTCTTCTTTGTTCTACTTTTTCTTTGTTTTCTTATTATAGATAATTGAAAAATTCTTGAAAAACACTAATATTTTTTAGACCGATTGTACTATTCAATGGTTTGATTTTGACTAGTTAATCTAATTTTTTTTATTAATTTTCTTAATTGTTAAATAATTTTTTATAAAATCAATTTTAAATTTTGATGATTGATTAAACTAAAATTATAGTTAGTTCACCAATTTTTCGATTGAATTGATCTTTTTTAAATAGTAAGTTTTATTTTCAAATCATAAAGAATTGAAATAGAAGAAAATAAAAACCTATGTACAAATGAAAATGCGTATTCCATAAAAAATAAGAAATTAAATGCAGATTAATTCAATGGTTTAATTTACTCTTTTGGTCCTTTAATTTTATCAAAATTTTAATTTGATGCTCTGAAATTAGAAGTAAACAAATTGGTTCTATTATTTTGTAAAATAATATAATTTTTATTTTATAATAATAATAATATAATTGATCCAAAATTTAGTACTAAAATTAATAAATTATTGATTGAGTTATTATTTATTTACATATAATTATTTACTTAGATTTAAATTTATTATTTAATTTAGTCAACTATAAAAGTGGATATCAAATTTTGAATAAAAATACAATAAAGAGGATGAAATTGAATATTTTACAAAAATAGGAGAGTATTATTGTTTGTTTTAAACTAAAATTGTTATGAAATCAGAAAGATAAAAGATATATTTAAGCCTAATTCATGTATTCTCATCATATATATTTTTACGACAAAAATTATATATATATTTATATAATGTTTTACCAAAAAAAATTCTCCATGTGATTTCAAAAAGACAAATTAAAATTATATACTCAATTAATTAAAATGTTTGAGAGAGTAAAAAAACAAAAAAACAAAAAACAAAAATTTCAATGGGGGTGAAGGAGTACTGAAGGACCAATAGAAATACTGTTAATACCGCGCCAATTCTTGTTGGCTAAACGCTATTCGGCTATTCCAATCTGTTGTTCTCAAATTACCGAACTGCCCTTGCCATTTCATTCACTTCAAAACTACCATCGCCTTCCTCATCAACGATTCCATTTTCTCTCTTCCATTGCCCGCCATTGTCGCCATTGGTTCTGAGGAACCATTTTATGATCTCGAAATGACGGTGAGTTCAAGATTTCAATGTTCTTTTGCTTAGATCCACTGAGTTCGTGGCACATTCTTCTTACTATTGTTGGCGATACTTCCTGTGAATTTCTGAGTACCCATGGTCCTGTGAAGTTTGTGTTCCTTTTCAGATTCCATATGGGTTTCCCTTCCTATGTTCTTCTTTCTTGTTTGTTTATGGCTTATTGTTTGCGTTCTGCTTGGACTCCGAGGAATTCCACTTAGGATGATAGATATTATTACATTACAGTGATGAGTGAATTCTTTGCTAATTAACCTTTTATTTTTTTTTTAAAAAAGTGACATTTAACACCAAATGGTTTAGATGTTGTAGATACGAAGGATATAGTGGATTTGCAGCTCAAAATTTTGTTTGGTTTCTTGAGTATTCCATGTTGCAATTCAGGGGCGTTCTCTGCTGTTTCTTCTTTGTTTATATTTTCATTCTAATTTAGTGACAAAATACAATTGGTAAAAAATACCATGCTTAACCAAGATCTATTATATTTTCGATAGAAGATTTTGTTTTTTTTAACAATTTATTACTTTTACAAAAATAGAGTAATCTACATTTTTTCATTTGAACAAGATCATTTATTCAGAAATATTTCTTGTTTGGTCATCGGTGTGTAGACTAAGGCATCCACTGAAATGTATGCATGAAGTCTGTTACAGACGTGGTCTGTGTCTTCTATCAGCCACTGACGTGACACATTTCATTTAACTGTGATGACATTAAAGTTCTTAGTTGACATGAAATAAAGATAAGTTTTAGCAGGTTGATTTGTTTAAATCATTAACCCTACAGGATATGTATGCATTTATAAAGGGTGAAATTGGTAAAAAATGCCCTAAACTTCAAATCAATTAGATAGGATTTAGGAATTTTGTATTTAAATAACCTTGTGTCAAACTAATTTATTTAGGGAAATCTAGATGTGGATAAGGTAATCTAAGATGAACAGGAAACAAAATGATTTCTTGATGAACAGGTTGATATCTAGAAATTCCTAATTTCGCGTTCCATGTGCAGGCCTTAGGTAACCATACTGATCAACAGCTTGAAGCGCTTTGCCGGTCTACAGCTACACCAAATTGGACAATCCATGTTTCAGACGTAAGGAAGAAATTTGTACATAATTTAATTACATGGGTTAGCAATATGATGGTAGAATACATGATCTAGGTTCAATGTCATGTTTTCTGTATGTATTCCTGTACACAACGATATATACTTGCATGCCATTAACAGTAAAACTTATGCCGTCAGTAGTAGAAGCATTTGAAAAGTAGTGGTAGAATAGATATTATACATTTATTAGAGAATTTATATGCATGTTTGCATAAGGGACTCAAACTGGCTCAAACAATTCTAATTTCAATTTCGTTTTGATTGACAAATAATGTCTGCTGGTTTTGATTACGATCTTGGTTACTTTTGGATCGATGTTCAAAGTTAAGCCTCGAAACCAATTCTATGTGCCTTGTCTTGGTACTTATAATAATGCCAAATTGTTGAAGAGATTATCTGATTTCAGTTGTCCCTTGACGGAGAAGTATTAAAGTTGATTCCTCTTTTACTTTTTATAGGTAAGAACAGTTAAGGTTAGCAACATATCACTGGCTACTTCTGAGAAGGATATTAGAGAATTCTTTTCATTTTCGGGTGATATTCAATATATTGAGATGCTAAGGTCAGATAGTCTTCATTTTTATGATTTTTGTTTTATGCAAAAAGTCATCCTCAAAATCTTTGGTGGTAATTCCATAGGGAGAGTGAGAGCACCCAGGCTTCATATGTCACCTTTAAGGATTCACAAGGAGCGGATACAGCAGTGCTATTGACGGTATATTTATATGCATATTATGGTTGTATTCATAACTATAGC
Organism: Senna siamea; assembly: GCA_031216115.1. NCBI lineage: Eukaryota > Viridiplantae > Streptophyta > Magnoliopsida > Fabales > Fabaceae > Senna > Senna siamea. Next base: position 741,321 of record CM062358.1, read on the forward strand.
AGTAAATTTCATGATAACGATATGCTTTTGTACTAACTAATTTTCCTTTCAAGCCAATACTTTTAATTCGGTTCCTTTTAGAAAAGAAAAAACTTAGTTATAATTTTCATATCTTTGTCATCAGTTCTCTAATCAGAAAATGATACATGAATGTTATACAACTTATTTCTTATTACATATAAGTCTAGTCCCTTTAGAAATCATATGCACTGTTTATTTTTTGTTATATAGGGTGCCAGCATACACGATCAAATTGTCACAATCACACCTGTTGAGAACTACCTGCTGCCCCCTGATGCTCTTCCATCAACCCCAGTAAGTACCAGATCGTTAGTCCAAATTTTGTAATATATCTTACATGAAATTGAGGATCATCATGCATTTCATACACTTATGTGCAGTTGAATATGCTAAAGATACTCAACATGTTTGTTCCCTCCTCCCAAGATCAATTGTGAAGTGACTCTTAATGCCAATGGTATTTGAAGTAACTCCTCATAGTTTCAGGTTTTTGAAACATATAGCTTCAATACTGCTGCTAAATTTATAGGGAAGTATCTATGGGTGCTATAATAGCAATTTTCAAGATTTGCTTTTTGTGGATGACTCTCAAAACTTATGTACAACTTAGTGATTTGAGGAACAAGTCCTGCAATTTTCATTATCGATGTCAAATAAGATGAAAGTTTACCTTTTTCCTTTGTTGGCATTTTCCAAGAAGATGATGGTATAAAATCAGTTTGAACAAGAGATTAAATAGTATATACATCAAATTATCACGTGTATTTTAGAAGTGCTATAATTATGATATATTTAGAAAATTGCTATATTGGGTTAGATTACAAATTAAATGGCTACATTGTGGATGTTGTACTCATCAGTATTGAGGTGCTCGAATATATTCAATTGACTGGTCAGCTCTGAAGGAAACCTTTATACCTTTAGTTTGATCTAGATGGAGAATCTCTGCATATGGATATTAATTCTTTCTTCCCCTCGTGCCCCTTCTTTATATCTATTTCCAATTATTTCTTAACACACTGCTTCCCAGGAGAAAAAGCCAACTCCTGCTGCAGTTAAGAAGGCCGAAGATGTGGTGAGTACCATGCTTGCCAAGGGTTTCATTTTAGGAAAGGATGCAATCAAAAGGGCAAAATCCTTTGATGAACGTCATCGCTTTACCTCAAATGCTTCTGCCACAGTTGCTTCCATTGATCACAAAATGGGTTTAAGTAATAAATTAAGCTTTGGAACGGCTATATTCAGTGAAATCGTGAAAGAGGTGGATGAAAAACTTCAGTTTTCTGAAATGACCAAGTCCGCTTACGCTGTTGCTGAACAGAAAGCAAGTACTGCTAGATCTGCTATCATGAGCAATTCTTATATATTAACTGGAGCTTCGTGGGTGTCAAGTGCCTATACTGCTGTTGCAAATGCAGTTGGGGATGTCAGCATGATGACCAAGGAGAAGGTTGAACAGGCTGAGATGGAAAAGAGGGAAATTATTTACAAGGAAGGTTCAGGTGTTATTGATCAATTTGGGAAGATGCACTTTGATGGATCTTCAGCTGTGGGCCTTCCAGTGTTTTCTGTCAATTCAGGCAATGACCGTAAGCAGGGAATTATATGACTTGAACTGATTCGCAATCCCTTACATCCATATCACCAGCACGGTTAGATTGATTATTACTTTGCTTAGTTTTACTTATAGCTTGAAGTTGCTGCAAATTTCTTGAGCTGATGTTCAGTTCCTGTTGAGTTTTATAATGATGTAAAGGTTGTGTGACCAGACCTGATTCTTAAAGTATAGATGAGCATTTTATGGAAGAGATTAATTATTATTTGTCAATATTTTACTAAATTGTAGTTTTATTAGTTTTTATTTCTCGACACATTTTAGACACTGGTATTCTGATGGTACATATTTAAAACTCAAAAGGCCAAATATGATAAAACATTGCAAGGTGAGCTCAAAATGTCTCCTTAGGAAAGAAGGAATTATAATGCATGAAAATTGAACTTTTCGTATGACACTAATTGCTTATAGGTCATTAACAGTTAAATTATATCCTATTAGGTTTTGATTGCATTCAAAGAGGTATGTTGTTAAAGGTCCTGACATAAAACCGTTCAAAACTCTCTTCAAGTGGAATTTGTATCTTTTAAAGTGAAAAAAGTGATAAAATGGTGAAGTCCAGAGAAAAAAAAAAAAACCTTAATTTATATAAGATGATTTTTAATTTATCTATTTTTTAATTTATTTTTATTTTTGTTTCTCCACTTTAATACTTTATCACTTTTTTTGCTTTAGAAAATTCAAATTCATGTAAATGAAGATAAGATTTTCTTCCTTTAATTAATCAAAGGGATACCAGTATTAATAGGAGAAATCAAATGTTCCTCAAACTAGAAGAATTTGAAACCTCAACCCAAAATATGTTAAGAAAATTTGTGACTACTTTCATATAATTATATGAAAGTAGATACTGTAGTGTCCAGTTGGATTGGAAATTAAGTATATAAATTTTACCACGTCGTTTCATTTACGCAAATGTTTATTTAATTTTTTTTGGATAAAAATATGTTTTTTTTAAACTTTATATTAATTTTTAATTTCGTCTCTAAAATTATTTGCTATAAATTTTATCTTTAAAATTTTGAATTATAATCAATCTCATCTCACGACTTAATGCTTTTAAATTATTAATGAAAATAGTTGATGTAACGTCTTACATATATATTTTTGTTAACTCAACACTCTACTTATATATTTATGATCAAATGTGTTTTCAAAATTTATAAATATTGTCAAATATATCTTTAATTTCTTTAAATAATTCATAATTTTTTAATAGTTAATATGACATTTGACTTATATATTTTTACTGACTATACTGAAATTTACAAAGTCACATCAACTATAAAACTACGTTATATAAATAGATAAAACAATATATCTATTTACACATTATTAAAAAATTTCTATTAAAATAAGTTCATTGATTTTGTTGAAGTCATATTACACTAAATTCGTCAACGACGAAACCCATTGTTAAGTTTATTGTTTTGAAGTCTATCATTGAAGTTGTTAAATTTCATCATGTCATTGAAATCATAAGACAAAAGTATGGAAGATATGTAAATATTAGGTTTTTTTCTCATTAAATTATGATATAACATCGTTATTATATAACAATATTAATATGTTGTTCTATTTATTAATAACTTCATATATAATGAATTTTTTTATAAAAATGTAAGAATTTTATGATGAGTTGACAACGAGTGAATTTTTTCTTTTGTCTGCCTTGTGACCTCTTGTATGTAAAATCATAAATGAATATGCTGTTGTAAATTAATGGTTTGTAACCTAAACTAGTATACGTATTGTAGGTAATTTTATATGAACTTATTTATTGTTGTAGTTCACAATGGGAGAAAATTCGTTAGAAAACTAACTTTAACATACATTGGTGGTTGTACAAGTTAATAGAAGAAATGTGATGTTGATAAATGGATTTATTGAAAAATTGTGGATTGTTTGAAAGAGTTCAAAACATATTTAACAGTATTTATAAATTTTAAGAACACATTTGATAATATTTATAAACTTTGGAAACACATTTAATAATAAATATAAGTAAAATATTGAATCAGTAAAAATATACATGTCAGATGTTATATTAATTATTTTTGTTAGTAAAGTTTTAAAAACAAAATTAATAACAAACAAACTTAAAGAATGAAGTTAAAAATTGATGTAAAGTTTAGAGACATAAAATATACTTTTATCTTCTTTTTATTTTTAATTAAAGAGTTCACAAAAATTAACAGATAATTAATTAGAATGATAGGTACTCCATACCCTTTAAACAAAGTCTTAAGTTCAAATTTTGTATATTAAAAAATTTCTATCAAGAAAATTTTATCTTTGTTATAAAAATTAATTAAATTTCAACAAACTTGTAAATATTGGTGCTTTCGATAAAAAAAAAAAAAAAGATGACATTAAAAAAATAAAAATAAATATTAACTTGATCATAATTTTCTACTTTTTAGCATTAATTTTATTTTAATTTTATCAAAAAATCATATGGCCAACGAATCTTTTATATAAAGTAGTTATATAAGGTATTTAAGTTTAAAAGTTTATTTTGTTGTATAATATCCACAATTTTAAGTGTTTTAGGATTAGCCATGTCAAGATTAAAAAGCTTACTAAAACTAATTTTATAATAAAGTAATTATTTTGCAAATAAATTGTTTTGTTATTAAAATATAATTATTAAAAAAAATCTATTGTGCCCAACACCAATTCTTTTTTTTGCCACAAAAAGAATATGCCCAACACCAATTTCAAAGTATAAGAATTTGCCTTTTTTATTCGAAACTTCATTCAAATTTATGGATTTCCAAAATTATTAATCTGAAAAAGAAAAGAGGAAAAATAAGGGAATTAATTTTTTTTTTAATTCTTCCAAATTTGGTTTGCTCTTTGTGCACTGTGCTTTCTCTTCGGCTCTTCGCGAAGACTGGAAGGTGAAACAGTGATGGCGAAATTGTGAAAACATAAAGGATCGGTGAGGCTATCAAACCATCAGGTGCCGATGCTTCGGTGATTCCAGATCGACGCTCCGCTTCTCTGGTAATGCCTCTCGTTTCCTTCTTGTCTTCTGAATACTTCAATCTCTTGCTTCGTCTGAAACAGAAACACGCGCAGGAACGCGCACTTCTCTTCGATTCTGACATATTGATTGTTCAGATTTCAAGTGGGTGTTGGTCATAAACATCAAAATTAAAAAAGGGTACTTGTTGAATCAGGGGTTAAATTTTTGAGCTTGAGCTCGTACTAGGGATAGGTTCTGTATAGGTTGTGTGTGCTTAAATCTAATTTCGGTTTTTGTTCGTCTCAGCATTAGAAATCTATTTGACGTTTTTACAATGCACTGATTGGGTCTGTCTGTATTAGAAAGTTTTATTCTTAAATGATTCTAAAATGGAGAGTACGATGAAAACTTGCTTATTGAGTGAGGTTAGGATGTGTAATAATAACGAAAAAGGAAAAGTAGTATAGGCAACAGTAAAGGTTCAATGTAAAAATATATGTAGTTAAGTGCAGCATCCTTTCTACTCTATGTTTATTATGCTGAAATTGAAGAAGGATTACATATTTAGGGTTTAGGATTACATATTATACTCTATATAACAGTAATAGGTAATTTAGTGAAACTTATGATTTCAAAGATTGTACCTGTGATTCTTTTCTTGTTTAGGTGATATCGCTATCTTACATCACTAGGTATTGAATAGGACAATGGGTATGTCATCTGCTGCCACTTCCAAGGAAGCCATACAATTATGCATATTTGATTTGAGGAGAGGACAAAATGAAGGGCAAGAGCTGGATAAGATCTTGTTTTTCTTCCCTGCAGATTTGCCCTTCTCAAAGCAACTTTCTGTTATTGGGCTTAGTGAAGGACTGATTACATTTTCAAGGTATACTCCCATTTACTGTTATCATGCATGTGAAAGAAAGGGCTGATTTGTTTAAGAGATATTCTGTGTATAAATATGATATACTGTGGGGATGTCAATTGTTGTGGTTTTATGCTGTTGAAACGTATCTATCTAGGACTTGGGTTTCTTCTCTTTTTGTTGTTAATAACCTGTGGATTTAATATAACTGAGTTGCTGTATCTGTGAGTGGCTATGCTACATTGCTTTAGCAAAAACTGTGTGCTCCTAACAAATTGAGCACAACTTGAAGCACTAGATCACTTCTTATTTTATTTTATTTTTCAGATGAAGTCATAGATCACTTAATTTAGGTATGTTGCCATAACTTTAGGTATGTTGTGTTTTAGTTAACTTTTCTAGTAAATTTTTATTGCTATGTCATGTGTCTAATGTGATTTGAAATTGCAACCTCTACTTATATTCTGATGTCTTGCTACCATTGGAATGCCATAAGACTGTATGATGGGTAAAATTATAACCTGCCATCCCCCTCCCCCCGATTTTCTTAAGTTGTGTTAGTGTCAATTAAAGGCTTAACTTTCCTGCAATACTGTATTCTACCACTTCAACCAAGTTCTTTGTGGTCCTATAAATATCTACGTTAGATTTGTATGCTGAAGTTCTTCCTGGTTTTTGAGAAGCTCATACTGTGAATTTTGCAGAATTTTCTCTCCAGAGGCTGCTTGTGAGGTCATTGAAGCAGAAAGACATTCTCATGTCTTTTATGAGGCAGAACCGGATATATGGATGGTGATGGTGTGTAATTTGTTTTTCTTGAAGTCTATATCTTTAATGAATGGTGTTGTCTAATTGTATTGTGTGCTTACAAGTCATTTTATTATCATCATGGCGTGTTTTAATGCTTTAATGTATCAGTTTGATGCTCTTTTAAAGTGTTGGGATTGTCCTTATTTTGTTTCCTCATCCTATTTGGGAGTTAAATTATCAGTTCATCTATGTTTTTGTAGCTTGTTGCTTGTGCATTTTGGTATTAACAAAGGCTAAGCCCTTAAAGCAATTTGCCATACACTATATTATGCTGTATGTGCCATACACTAGTATTTGTTGGTACATGTGGATTTGGTTATATCTCATTCAATATGCCTTTTAATGATTGATTAACGGTCTTGAGCAAAAGGAGTTATGTAATCTTTGAACAATTCTTAGTGAATATTTCATTGATCATATTTGCAGTAAATATATAACTTGATTAAACTTAGTTTGTTGAATATACAGCTTGAGTGAATTTTCTTGTAATATGAAGTTGTGACCTTGTAGGTAGTTGAGAAAAACAATGATGCAGAACCTATATGGCGAGATGATGCATTAAGAAAGGTTCTCAGGGAAATCCACTCACTTTTTGTTATGTTTCATGGAACTATAAGAGCAATGCTTGAGAAAGAACCTAGTGGAGAACTAGTCAGACGTCATTTGTATACTTTTATAATGGATTATTTGAGGGGTAAGTCTTCATGCAAGAGAAAGCTTACAAAAAATATTAATACTGATTTTCCATTTGTGTTATGATTCAAAACATTTCATTGTAAGTCATAATTGTCAGCATGTAAAAAGCGGTCTCCATGGGATAATTGCTGCTGTGGTAATGGTGAAGTTGCTGTATCAAATGGTTTCTTTGGATCTGTGCTGCCTGAGTGATGCTGAAGTAGCTGTATCTTTAATTATGAATTTTCTCTTTGAAGCAGATTTTCTTGTGGGGAAAAAACTTCTCATCCCATCATTCCGTGACTGCTTGAAGGAGCGTGGTACTGTGCAGATGCTGACGATAGGTCGGGAGGCTGCTATTGAGGTTCAGGTTAGATATATTTTAGGTTTTCATATACATGAGATATGAAAACTGCAAATATTCCAAATTTAGGATGCTAAAGTTCCAGGACTGTTATCTTGCAATTATTTAAATTCTTGCACAAAATCTTCCTGTTTCAGTTGTGTGCACTGTTGCAGCAATCCCATCTATAGGACTTTGGAAATTTACCAAACCTTGAAATTGTCTGGAGAAAGTCCTCTCTCATCTGACATAATCTGCTCAGAAGATCATCAAATAGCCTATAGCTACTTATTACATAAGTAATATATTATATAAATATGAAATAAGAAAGTGATTGACATACACTACTAATTTTTTATGATCATCTTGACTGCCTCTGTTAGATTTTTTCCTTTATGGATTAGGTTTTTATTGTTTTCCGCAATCGGAAGATATAAATATTTCAATTTCAATCACACTCCCCATGGAAGTGCAGGGTATGTGTTACTTGAGATCTTAGGTCTGGTTCATACTGAGAGGGAAGAAACCTTCATTTTCAGACATTCTCACTGTCAGCTTCATCTACTAAAGCAATTTCTTAGCATTTCCTTTTTCTCTTTCAATAAAACAATCTGAAGGTGTCTAATTAGTCACTGTATAGTGTATAGCAAGTTATATTAGACTGTCATTTACTTTGAGTTTGAGTAAAGTTGTTGTTCATTCATCAATAATAATTAGTAAAACTTATATGCTTTATATAACTGCCTTTAAACATTTGTAATAATCTTGCTTGTTCTCAACATGGTTCTTTTACAAAAGAAACAACTGTTATTTATTGATTTTGTGTTGGTTTGGCAGTCACTTGTCAGAGTGCTGGAATCTTCTGCTGGAAACACTCCTTGCCATTCTTTGATTTTATTTCAGGATCTACTGGTGTCCACAACACTTTCTCCTGTATGATTTCAACCTTAAAGTTTTCATTATGATAGAATTTGATTGGGCAAGTTGGTTGATCATTTCTTCAATTGCTGATTGGTACCCACTGTTAATTCTTTTGTCAGGATGACACCATAAACTTATTTACATATGCTGTTCTAAGGTTAACCCCACATGCTCTATCTTCTGGAGCAAGTTCCTGGTCCTACTTACGCAAAGGAAGTCCTGCATCTAACATTGCCACTGGATCTGACTTGGCCCATCCAAGCTCTATTTCTGAAAGCTTTTATGGCTCATCTGAAAGATCACCAGCCGGGAATAATCACTATCATGTTGTGAGACCCTTGCAGCAAGAGAAGTGGTCGAAAGGAAAAGATGGTTATCTTGTCACTGATTTGTGGGGTGCTGAGATTGGTACATGGGTATATGCCACTCCAACAGTTGGGCTCCGACAGACACAGGAAAGAATGTATCTCTGTGCCTATCAGCATAGAAGCCTTACTTTGATTATTCTTATTCCTGTATCCTCCATTCTTAATGGGGAGCAAGGTGTGTCAGCTGTGAAGCAGCAGGTGCTTGAACATGTATGTTCCTACCTCTTATAGTACACGTTGTTGCCTCATGAACTTCTTGTAGATTTTTTACATTTGTTATTGTTTGATATGCATCAATGCTTAGTGAAGCAGATTTTTTTCACCCATTCCATTAAGAGTTCATTTAGGGTTTAACATATCGACTACATGCTTGCTATGAACTGCTGAAGGATTCCTAGGTGCAGTTCTGGTATGCCTAAGTGTGTGCAATGTGAACCTGTGCACAGAAGTGCAAACAAAAGTATTTTGGGTGTCTGGTTTCATGTTTTTGAATGAAAGCAAAGGGAACTCATGCATTAGGACTTCTAAACATGAAGTTGGATAGATGAAGATAGGCGTTGTTCTAGAGGTAATTTTCTGGAAATGAATAAAATCTGTAGTGCTAATCATTAATTAAAGTCAAAATATCTGTAGTGCTCAACTTATTATAATGTCTGAGATATTTTCTGTGCTGCCCTTTTAGTTGTGTTGAAAAATGATTGTTAGTTCTGCTTCATTTTATGCAAATAGTATGCTTTCTCAAGTTCAATAGATCAGAGTGGACCTCATCAAGCAGAATACCATTCGGAAACTTTCTGTCTATTGTCTATTTAAATTTATATGTCTATAGTCCTCTCTCTGATCTGCTGTTAAAATTTTCATTATTGAACTTCAGTTGGATTCCAATTATAAGCTGCTTTTTTATTTCATAGTTTGAAAGGAAAAATGGTTTTTGAGTTGAAGGTAGAGATGTATGGCATATTCATCCTTTTACTGAGCACAATCTTTTTCTTTCCTAAATACATCAGGCATCACTTAAGATATTGAAAGTTGAAGAGAAGCTGTCAAAAGGATGGGGTGGTGAAAATGCATATCATGTCAGTGGGTATCGCTATTTATTAGTGGATGGTGACCGAAATGTATCCAGGGCCTCCCCAGCAGCAAAAGTTACAACATTAACCAAGGTAAAGTATATTCAACTTTGACTAATATGATACATGATTACTTTATGTCAGCATAACTCGATAAAATGACGGATTGGACTGAATTTGTTTACTGGGACTTCAGCGCCATAGGGATCTTAGGGATATTTCTTCTGCTTAAATCCATGCAAGGTGGTTTGCTATATTCTGGCATCGTTTATTTTTTCATGCCAGTTGATAAATGTATCCTAGATCCATTAAGAGAAAAATAATGGTTTCTATTTAAAAAAAAAATATGTTTGTGTGACGTTGACAACAGGCAGTGTTCTGAACTCCGGTTTCCAATTTATTTTATCAATATAATATCAATTTATAAACTGAAAGACATGGCTTGCTATTCAAAAATCAAGCTTTGCACTGGAGGTCAAATTTTTAATGCCAGTGCTTGGTGGTTGACACAATATAGCCTGTCCTTGGGGTTTTCCTTGCCCGTTGATAGACTTACTTGAAGACTGGTTAAACTTTTGGTTCGTTTTTGTGTTCTGGTGCAGGAATCTTTACTTGCTATGAATAAGGTTAGGCAAGAGGTTGAGTTGGAGAAGAGTAGAGCAAAGCTTGATAAGTCTGGTTGTGAGAAGGACCTAGAGGTGTGCATTAGAGCAAAAAATAATGCCTGGGTTATTGCCCGAGTTACAAGAGGGAAGGAGCTTTATATGGTTTTAGAGAAAGCCAACGAAACCCTTCTTTATGCCTCAGATGCTGTTGAAAAGTTCAGCAATAGGTAGATATCCCATTTGTTTTGTCCTTCGTGTGCTTATTAATGTCCTTTTTATGCATCAATTATCCTCATTATAATGAATACACCTAAGAAGAAAAAAGCTTGAATATTTGCAGATCTCAAGTCAAACCTTAACTGATTTGCTTGGGGAAAAATATTCATCCTGACATTTTATTTTTTTTGGGGGGGGGGGGGGGAACACAATTTGGATCCTGAATGATATACGTCTGAATGCTTTTGTTCTTAGATTTATTCCTCTATTTGTGACTTGCTTGCTGTATATTAGTCCCTCTGCTTGACCAAATTGTCTATTTACTCACTCTACTTTGAAGAACTAGCTCATTATCCTGTAGTTATAAACTTCGACGGACTAATTTGTATAGAGAAATAAATTAAGGACTAAAGCATAATAATGAGATATTTTTCTCAAGGACCAAATTGTGTATTTACTCTTTTTTTAATATTTATCAATTTAATTAATGTAGAGTTGTTCAGGATTGTTGATTATGTCATTTAATTCCTAGCCACAGTTCTATGATTACTTCCTCCTACCTTAACAAAGGGGGAGGGTGAAATTAAGGAACCAAACCCGGAGTCATTGTCTGAGTATCCTAGACTGATTGGAAAAGAAGTATAATTTTCTATTTTTGGTTGAATATTGCAGGTATTGCAATGGAACTTTTTCTTTGGACTAAAGATCATTTCCGACCAATGTATATGTGGACTGAGGAATAGCATGGGTGGCATTCGGCTGACCTTTTTTTCCTCGATAAGTTACACTTTTCCAGTTTCCACTGCTAAATTTTCTGAGAAGAATTAAGCTATATGTATATTCAATTATGTATAATAAGTTTTTTTTTTTGGGGCACCATCTGTGCTGCTGCATCTTCTCTCCATTTAGACATGACTGTATCTCTACCCAAAAAAAAAAAAATACCATGACTGTATAAAGGCATTCTTTTTAATTCTAAAGTAATATATTTATTTATAAAGATAAAAGATTTTGAACCCATATATACTTCTTACCCGTATATATTTCTTAGAGCGAGAATAGTTTAAAATTGAAGTGGGAAGAATCGGAATAATTTAAGGGTTTTAATTATTCACTTTATACCATTTAGCCACATTTTACTCTTTAATTATGGGCTATAATAAGAATCAATTCAGCGCAGCGTCCTTTCATCTTTAACACAGCACCAGCAACAGTGACAAAAGCCTCACCAATCGCAGCGTCACGTTCTTCCAACTTCAGCATAATGTTAACACTAGTCGCGTTATTTCAACGTCGCATTCTCACTGGATTTTTTTCGGCGATAGTGACGGTAGAGACAGAAGTCCGTTCAGCATGGGTGAAAGGCCATGTTTTGAGCCATGAGAGTTCTAGAATGTGATGGTTAAAATTAACTTTGGCACAAATACTACCCTTGCTTATGTAGAATTTAGATGTGTTAATAGGTCTTTTAATATTTGAGGTTTTATACACATGAAGAAAAGCTTAAGGAGGTACTGGTAAAATATTAAAGTTTAGGGTTCTTTTCACAGTCTAAAGTTTAAGAAAATATTTTGCATTTTACTTATTTTTTTTTTTACATGGTAAGAATGAAATGTTGTGACTACCTATACATAAAATCATTATAAATATATATATTCTTTTTAAATTAATTTGTAGTAATTTTTTAAATTAAAATTTTTTTTGGTGGGTTAACCTGCAGATAGCTCATTTAACATGTAATTTAAATGAGTAAAATTGTGTAAACTCATTTTTAAATGAGTTTATTTTTTTTACCAAGCATCGCAATTAACAAATTAAATGAGTTAACTTTTGAACTTTGATCCGTTTTGACGTTATTAATTACTTTATTTAACTACTTGATTCAGTCGATAATAATTATGATAAATTAATTTGTATTTATAAAAATTCAAAAAATTAACTCTTCTACACCTATGAATATTTATAATTTTCTTTTGAATAAATTAAATTCTCCTTCTTTGATTTCACTCTTCTTTCCTAAAAAATAAGAATAACTTGCAATTATATTTATTTTAACCAAAATACTCTCAAAGATATTAATTTTATATTAAAATTATAATTTTTTAAAACATATTTTAAAATTTTTTAATATGATTTATTTTGAATTATAAATAAAAATTTTAAGTTATTCTAAATTAGAAAAAATTATATAGGTCCACTATTTTGATTAAAAGAGAAAAAAATTGTAAAAAAGAATTCATCTCTCACTAAAAATATATTTTTAAAATAAAATAAAAAAGTGTAGTTTAAAAAAGTGTAAAGGACATGTTTAACTGCAGTTTTTAAAAATAATTTTTGGTTTTTAAAATAAAAAAATTTGTTTGAACAATTTTTTTATAAAAAAAAAAAATAGAATATTATGAACCTATTTAATAATTATTTTATTTTTTTATTCTTTAGAACTATTTTATAAAATTAGTTACGAAATTTTTTTTATATATTTATATATATGTTATTAATAAAAATATTTATTTTTTGAGTTTTTTATGTTTTAAAAAATTGAAGTACAGAATATCTTATAATTATTATATGTTTTCTATTTTCAAAATACATATTCTATTTTTTTATTTTCTGTAAAAAATAATTATTCAAACAAGTATTTTTTTATTTTCTGTAAAAAATAATTATTCAAACAAGTTTTTTTAAAAAACTAAAAATAATTTTTAAAAATTCTTATCAAACAAGTCTTATGTTTCACAGAACAATTAAAAAATTTTATGAACTCTAATTTTTATAAAAAATAAAAAATAAATATTTTAATTAATAATATATATAAATAACACTAATATAAATTTTTAAAGTTAATTTTATAAAATAATTTTAAAAATAAAAAATAAAACAACTTCTAAACACACTCTAATTCTTTCGATTTTTTGTCACTCATGAAATGTGCCTAAGATGGACCATTCAAACTAATTGGGCCGAAATGAATCTGCCCGACTAACTAGGGCTTAATAAATTTATTTTCGGCCTGATAGGAAACACACACGAATTGCGGTAGGGTTTTGCAAGCGCGACTCTTCAAATTCTAGATCTTCTTCTTCGCTCGGTGAAGTGCGAAGTGAGGTAAACTAATTCTAGTGCTATTCCTGCGTTATTTTCTTCCCGAAATTTTCTGTAATACCTCTTTGAGGGTTTGTCCCTGTAGGTGTTTTAGTACTGTTTTTTTCTCTTTTAATGTTTGGAAGGATTTCCTTCCGACTGTGCCTATAGTGGTTTTGAATTTTCATGCTTTTGTCTCTGATGAGGATCCAGTTAAATATACTTTCGTTCTTCCGATGAACATTTCATGAAGAATGCTTTTGGAGACCTGAACTGAAGAGACTTTTTGCTTATGTGAGTTTTTTTTTTTTTTCCTTTTCTCTTTTGGGACTCCACGATCTAGATCACTAGCGTAAGCTAAAGTTTTTAAAAGATGGAATCAACACGTTCTACTGCTTTAATTCCTGGATGAGATTCTAAGCCTGATATCTAATTAGGTACTGTAAACCAAGTACCCATTATCTGGGTTTTAAGTTTATTTGGTCTCTAATCATTTGGGCGCTTGTCGAATTTTTCTGGATAAAGAAAGAGAGGAACTCGTTTGTTTCTGGTCTTTTCTTAAAAGGCTTATTTCCTTGTGAAATCTTTTGTTTATGGTTGGGAAGTACGGTCTTTTGGAAGCTCTCTAAAGTCAAGGATATGTTATGCTTGGAAATCAAAATGCCTCTGATGACGATTTGAAAATAACTTTCGTTCTTCTGAGTTGTCCATGTGGAAAATTAATGGAGACCTGAGCTGAAGAGGCTTCCCGTTAGGTTTTTTTTCCCCTTTCCCAAGCTGGGAAATTCATGATTTAGGGTTTTAGGACCATTTAGTGGAATCAAACAATCTTGGTGCTTTTTTTTAGCTTTTCTAGTTCATAATTTTATAGGGGAGGAGTTGAAGAGCTGAAGTTGTTTCTGGAAACAATGTGTTTCTTATTTGCTTCCTTACTAGCTCATTGTGGCTTCTTTTAGCATTAGTTGGGTAGTCCAGTCTTATGGAATCTGTTCCCACTCTAATGCATAGAAATCAAATGCCTCTGAGGATGATCTGAAAATAACTTTCGTTCTTCTGATTTGTCCATGAGGATAATTTATGGAGACCTGAACTGAAGAGGTTTTCTGTTATTTCGATGTTTGTGCTGTCTTGTCCTGCATTATTAATCTATAATAGGAATAAGCTATTTTTATTTTCTTCATCCTTTGTCACCTGCTCTCTTCTTTTCTTTTAATAGTAAATTACACTCCCTATAGATGTCAAAATTACGTTTCACTCTAGTTTATTTTGAAAACTTACACTCCTCTCCCTCTAAAGACTATAGAAACTTAAATTTCACCTATTTCAAAAATACCCTTCATGCACCTATTAATTTTTAAAAAAAAGTTAATAATTTATTAGAAAAATATAATTTTGATATTATTATTTTTTTATTATTAATTTTGAGTTAAAAATGATAGTTATTTTATTTTAAAGTTTTAAAAAAGTTATATTGGTCAAATACATATTTAATTGTATAAATAGTAAACATAACGGTGTTTTGGTCAAAATAGGTGAAATTATAGATTTTTCTTATCTTTTAGGGAGGGAAGTATAATTTACTCTTATCTTAATTGTGTAATTTTTATTTTATGTGTACTAGATTCCCTTTTCTTTTATCAACTTTACAGTTATTATATCTAGAAAATGTGTATCCATTTTCAATCTTGTCTAACTCTGATCTTTGTGGTTTACTATCTGCAATTTACTTGAAATTTATTACTACTTTTTATAGTTTATTATTTTGAGATATTATTTTATCTTTTTAGCCAATAAGATGTCATTTGTTCAATGTGTTCTCTTTCAGGTCTGTTCCACTTCTACCTTATTTGTAGAATTTCCGGCTGAACTAGAGTTTTGTCCAAAATGAGGTATTCAATACTTCACTGTTCAATTGTTCTTCAATCATGATATTATTAGGTTTTAATAGCTTTTTCCTTATATACTAACATCTTTTTATTCTCCCTAATTTTTGTCAGCCGGCCAATGGAGGAAGATGTAAGTTGCTTTTACAATATACTTGTTTTTCCTCCACTTGATCTACTCCCTAGTCAGCTTACTTCATTGACTGTATTTGTTTAAATTTGATCTTTTAGCTCAGTAAATTTTTACCTGAACTTATATAGCTTCTTTGAGTGTTCATGTTTTCATTTTTACTGTTAGATAGCAGTTTTTCATAGGGATGACAAAACTCTTCAAATTTGGGAATTCTTGTGGGAATTATCCCGTTTGAGGAGGAAATTATTTTTCTGTGGGGATGGGGGACACAATCTCTTCTGAATAAGTTTAGGGACGGAGAAGGGGATCCCTCCCCCCCCCCCCCCCCCCCCAAAAAAAAAAAAATCCCTCACCTCTTTGGGTCTCCGATCCCAAAAATTTTCATGGATACTTCTTAAATATATATATATACATATTTAAATATTATGTTTTGTAACTTTTGTTTTTCTTATTTCTTAATTAAACAAATTAAAAGAAGAAACTATGTAACTTATTAACTTTAGAAAATTGTAGAATTTTTGAAAACGTAATTTATTTTTCTATGGCTCTTTGTTTTATTTGAAAATTCTAAAATTAAAAAACTCTTAAGTACCCAGGGACTCGTCAATCCCCAAATTCTAGTGGGAAATGAGGATGGGGAGTGGGGGCAGGGCTAGGCGGAGGACAAGGAGCAAGGAGGCACTTCCTGCCTGCAGCCTCCCCCATTCCATCCCTAGTTTTTCTTTGAGATTTTTTGTTTTGGTAATATACTTTTTGGATAGTGAAGTTAGAAATATATTAAATGTTACACATACGATTAAAAGATGGAAGTTGTTACAGCCGTTTTCCTGCTAAGAAAGTACTTTTGTTCATCTTTTCTCTATATGTACAACACATTGACTTTAGCATACGAGGGACTCTAGAAAGTGTTTCAGCATGCTTTAAATTCTATCCATACTTGAATATTACAGGGGGTTAAGAATGAGGAAGAGGAATTCAATACTGGACCACTATCTGTGCTCATGATGAGTGTCAAGAATAACACACAGGTATATCTGTTCTTATATAATAGAACCGTAGAGTCCTTGGTCTGTATTGATTGTTTGGTGTGATTTTAATCGAATACTTAACTTTTGCAGGTGCTGATCAACTGCCGGAACAATAAAAAGCTTCTCGGTCGTGTTAGGGCCTTTGACAGGCATTGCAACATGGTTCTTGAAAATGTCAGGGAGATGTGGACAGAGGTAAGTTTCTGTCTAAATATTTCATCCACATTCCTTTGCACTCGTTTATTACGTCAGCTAATTATTCCATGTTATCCATACAGGTGCCCAAGACTGGCAAAGGCAAGAAAAAGGCACAACCGGTAAACAAAGATAGATTCATCAGCAAAATGTTCCTTCGAGGAGATTCTGTCATCATTGTTCTGAGGAACCCCAAGTGAGCTAGGATCTATGTATTGTCATTGACGTCAACTAGTGAAGTAATTTGTCTGTAGTATTTGCCCTTTCACAAATCTTTTAAAAAACTAATTTGTCTAAATGATTCACTGCGCTTCATATTTGTTTAGATATTGAGATCTTGGCTTAGATGTAGCAACTAACTACTTATAAACAACAAAAAATAGGATTAATGAGATAAAAATAAGAATAAAAACTTGAAATAATCAAGTGGGTCAGTATCTGTATATTAGTGAATGAGATAGACTCTAGAATGTGGTAATCATGTGCCTCTCCTATGATAGAGAAATCTATGTATGATGCACATGAATATCATTACACTTGGTGTCACCCGCGTGGGGCGGCTCCCTGTCCCCGATCCCTGCATCGCAGAAAATTTTATGATTCAACCTCAAACTCATTTGAATGTAGCCGTTATCAGTGGGGCCCGCAAATTGATGTGTATTTGAATCATAAGAATTAATTTTTCATTTTTTATGTTTTACAATTATTTTTATACAAATAATCAAGAGTTGAAATCAAATTTTTTTCTTAGACTCAAATTAAAGAAATATGTGAGAAAAAAATACTTATCTTTGTAGAATTCTTTCTTATACAGCATAACAAATAAAAAGAATACAGTAAAGCATAATAAAATTTTATTAATAAAAGTAATTAAAAAAATTAAATATGTAATTTTTTATATAAGTAATAAATCATTAAATTATTTAAATGAATATAATAAAAATAAATTAATATATTTATCTAATACTACTAATATAAAAAATATATATTTTTTAATAAAATAATTAAAATATTCTTGAGAACAGGGATCTCGCCAGACAGTATATTTTTCGTTTTGGAATTGTATTAAGAAAATTTTTTTTCTTAACCTCCGTCTTTGACAAAAAAAAAAAAAAAAATTCTCACATCTAAAAACTCGCACGGAAATAGTCCTGCATGAATCCTCACTGCGGAAGAATTTTGTTATCCCTGTTTAAAAATTTATCCAAGATATACCCGTAGCAAATTACAAACAACACGTACCATGACGAAAAGATTCATTAATACGGCTAACACGAGAGAAATCTACCCATTGTATAATGAAACAGAACCTTCATGAAAAAATTCAATATACTTCGACAACAGCACCGAAGATTCTTTAATCAACCTTTCTGTCAAATTGCATTTTGGTCTTATACAAAATTGTATGAATATAATCTCAATAATTTTGTCTATCAGCTGAATTTGTTAAAAAAATATACTTAATTAGTTGATATCACATTCATGATCTTTGGATTCAAATTGATTATTGATTCGGTACAGAGTTTGGGGTATTTGGTCACTAGTTTAATTGTCATGTTACTAAAAAAGGACCACAATCAATTAATAAGCAAAATTAAATTAAGGACAGATGAAATGCGTCTAAATTATCCAACAAAATAAATGATCAAGAAAAATCTAATTATCAGTCAGCTAATAAAATTAAAAAAAACAAAAGTATCAATCATCCTAAATAGCTAAAATATCATTTTCTTAAATAGCTAACAAAATTAGAAAGAAAAAAAAAAGCATAAATCATCCTTTTTTTTTCATAACTAAAGTATCATTTTCCTAAACAGCTAATGCTCAATGTGTGGCCCTCTCCGGATTAGCGGCAGACATTGAGTTTAAATAAAAAGAATGATTAAACATGGCAACGATAAAGTGGGATGTGACTTGTTATCCTGCCATTGCCATCTATTCTCTATGCTTACCTCTCACATTTACTGTTTTCTTCTTTCTCATGTACAGTCATTTACAGCTTCAGCATTTGTGGCGTTTTCCTTCTCCTCAAATTTGGTTTTCTTCAGGTTGAGAGGAGAATCCTCAAAGATAAAATCATTAATGAAAATTAGATATATATGAACCAAATGGCTTGAACCCAGCTACAACCTAGAAAGAGATGCTCAAGCCTTTCATTCTCTTCATTTTTGCTTAAGCTTCCAAGCAAATCCCTTGATTTCCAAATTCTGGACCAAAGAGATGAATGAATTACCTTGATTTTAGGGGCTTGAAGAGGATAGCTCATCAAGCAGTCCTCCTAAGCTTTTGCACATCAAATCCATTATAAAATATGAATATGAATATTAATAAAATTTATATGTAATTATTTATATTTTTGTTATGAAGTTAGTTAATTAAAATAAAATATGTAAAAAAAATTTTAAAAAATCAATCATAAAAAAAATAAAGTGTGTAAATCATATACCTATTAATTTTTTATTAAAAAATTTAACAAAAAGATATAAAAATTATATTTAAATATTTTACTAGGTATTTGGAAGAAGATGGACCATCCAAACCAATATGGGCCCAAATGGATCTACCCGACTAACTACTAGGGTTTACTAAATAAATATAAAAACACTCAAAAGTTGGCGTAGGGTTTTGCAATCTCACTATATGACTTAACCCTTCGTAAGTGTGACTTCCCAAACTCTAGATCTTCTGCAAAGTGAGTGAGGTATGCTAATTCTAGTAATATCCCTCTGTTATTTTCTTCCTGAAAATTTATGGGATTTCTCTGTGAGGGTCTTTGCCTGTGGGTGTTTTGGTGCTGTTTTTTTTTTTTTTTTCTAATGTTCTGAAGGATTTCTTTACGATTCGTGCTTATTCCGGTTTTGCATTTGCATGCTTTTGTCTCTGATGAGGATTGAGTTGAATAAACTTTCGTTCTTCTGATGAACATTTCATGAAGAATGCTTTTGGAGACCTGAACTGAAGAGACGTTTTGCTTATGTGTGAATTTCTTTTTTCCTATTCTTTTTGAGACATGAGGATCCAGATCACTAGCTTAAGTTTCTAGATGCTGGAACCAACATGCTTTGCGGCTCTACTTCCCGGATTAGATTCTAAGCCTGCTATCTTATTAGTATAAATTCAAGTAGCCATTATCTGGGTTTTAGGATTTTTTGCTCAAATCATTTGGGTCCACTGGGAAAAAGAGGAGCATGTTTGTTTCTGGTCTTTTCTTAACAGTCTCTTTTCCTTGTGAAATCTCTCTATGATCAAGGATGTGTTTTGCTTAGAAATCAAAATGCCTCTGATGACGATCAGAAAATAACTTTCGTTCTTCTGAGTTGTCCATGTGGAAAATTAATGGAGACCTGAGCTGAAGAGGCTTCTGGTTATGTTCTTTCTTTCCCTTACCTGAACTAGGAAATTCATGATTCTGGGTTTTAGGTTCATTTTGTTAAATCAAACAATCTTGGTGCTTGTTTTAAGTTTTCTATTTTACAATTTTATATGGGAGGAGATAAAGAGCTGAAGTTGTTTCCAGAAGCAATGGATTGAGGAGGGGAAGCCAAGGAAAAGTTAAACACTAGTTTCTCTTCCACTTGTTTGGAGTTACTTCATTACAATACATGAAGGAACGAGGTTAAGGAGGGCTATTGCAAAATCTTCATTTTCTTTCCTTCCAAAATTTAGAATCCCGAACAAGGTTAAGGTTTTAAAATTTTCTTCTCTTCCCTTTCCTTCTCCATCCTCCTCAACCCAAACATATCCTTAGTCTTATTTCCATGTATACCAGCTCTTAGTGCCATCTTTTAGAAATAATTGGGTACTCCAGTCTTATGGAATCTCTTCCTACCCTAATGCATTGAAATCAAATGCCTCTGATGATGATCTAAAAATAACTTTCGTTCTTCCGATTTGTCCATGAGGATAATTTATGGAGACATGAACTGAAGAGGCTTCCTGTTGTTTTGATGTTTGTGCTGTCAAATGCTGCATTATTAATGTATAATAGTAATAAGCTCTTTTTATTTTCTCCATTCTTTTCTTTGTTGCCTGTTCTCTTCTTTTCGTTTACTTGTGTAATTTTTGCATAAGTCAGCTATACTATATTTCTCTTTCTCTTGTCAACTTTCATGTTATTAAAGCTAGAAAATACATATCCATTTGCAATTTTTTTACACTCTTATGTTTGTGGAGACTATCTGCAATTTGCCTGAAATTTATTATTAAGTTTCTTAGTTTATTGTTTTGAGATATTATTTTATCTTTTTTGGCTAATAAGATGTCATTTGTTCAATGTGTTCTCTTACAGGTCAGTTCCAACTTACAGTTTCTCCAAAAATGAGGTATTCATTACTTCACTGTTCAATTGTCCATCAATCATGATACTATTAGTTTTTAACAGATTATTCCGTATATACTAACATAATTTTATTCTCCCTAATTATTTTCAGCCGGCCAATGGAGGAAGATGTGAGTTGTATTTACTTTAAGCTATATTTAACTGCATTAAGTTATGCATTATACATCTGGGCATAATGTACTTGGCTTTCCTCTTCTCGAACTACTCTGCTTACTGCATACTTGACTATTACAGGGGGTTAAGAATGAGGAAGAGGAATTCAATACTGGACCACTATCTGTGCTCATGATGAGCGTCAAGAATAACACACAGGTATATCTATTCATATATAGAACTGCAGAGTCTAGGTAGTCTTGAATGCTTGATGCAAGGTTTTAATCGTATACTTGACTCTTGCAGGTGCTGATCAATTGTCGGAACAATAAAAAGCTTCTAGGCCGTGTTAGGGCCTTTGACAGGCATTGCAACATGGTTCTTGAAAATGTCAGGGAAATGTGGACAGAGGTAAGTGTTTGTCCAAATATTTCATCCACATTCCTTTGCACTTGTTTATTACTTGAGCTAATCATTCCATGTGATCCATACAGGTGCCCAAGACTGGTAAAGGAAAGAAAAAGGCACAACCAGTAAACAAGGATAGATTCATCAGCAAAATGTTCCTTAGAGGAGATTCTGTCATCATTGTTCTGAGGAACCCTAAGTGAGCTAGGATGATGTATTGTTATTGACGTCAACTTGTAGAAGGAATGTGTCCAATATTTACCCTTTCACAATTCTGAAAAATACTAAATAGTTGTAAATGATTCGCCGCGCTTCATATTCGTTGAGATAGAGATCTTGGCTAGGTCCCGTGTACGTATTTTATATGTGTACAATGATTCTATGAAACGGTAACATTTGAACGTTATCTTTTTATTTTTTCCTGCTATAAAATAAAAATGGCAAATTTTTAACTATTTGAAAAGAGATGGTTGGTGGGTGAATTCAATACCTCATCTTTAATGCCACAGTAAGCATAATTTGTGGGGTAATCCAAATGACCACCCCATTTAACATGTCCACGAATTTGAATTATTCTTCAATTCCCTCATATAGAAAAGATGACACGTAATTACATAGACGAACATTCACTCAAAAGCAAAAGGATATAGAAGAAATAGAACAATGAGCAACGGAAACTAACATGCTGATTAGGGTCAAAATTGGATGGCTGAGTGATGCCATCACTTCAAAGCAGTTAGAAGACAGAATAGTTTTGTCTAGAATGCTTACTGTTTGTTATTTAATTTTATAGTGATGATAGCTAGATGACTTAATTAATTTAAAACTGAAGACCAAGTTGCCTTAAACAAGTAATATTTGTTGGACTAATCGCTTAATCCATTCATATTATTAATCAAAACTCACATCAGGCCCCTGATTAGCTAGTGAGCAAACATTGGATCGAGGAGTTTGCTGCACTGACATGGATGCTTTAATGCTGATAGAAGCTTTATTGATCATAGCAGCAGTTTTGACCTACAAAGCTGTCAGATTCTTCTCTCCTGCTGCCGTGAATAGGTAATTTATGTATTGATCTCTCACATTCATCTCTCATTTGTTCATTTTCTTCCTTCTCAGTTCTTGCTACTATCATTTGATTAGCTGCTAACTATATTTGTTGATGTTTTGTTTCTAGTTTTAACAATGATGCTGCTCCTCCAATTTCAATGGATTCTGATATTTCTGATGCTCATGCTCCTGCAATCAAGTATGATGTCTTTCTTAGCTTTAGAGGGGAAGACACCCGTTACAATTTCACCAGTTATCTTTATGAAGCATTGTGCAAGGCAAAGATTGAAACTTTCATGGATGACAAACTCCACAAAGGAGAGGAGATTTCACCAGAACTTTTGAGAGCAATAGAAGAGTCAAAGATATATGTGATCATTTTTTCAAAAGATTTTGCTTCTTCAACATGGTGCTTAGATGAGCTTGTTAAGATATTGGAATGCAAGCAGAAATATGGAAGGACTGTGATACCAATTTTTTACAATGTAGAACCATCAAATATACGAAAACAGAGTGGAAGTTATGGAGATGCATTCATCAAACACGAGCAGAGATTCGAGGACGACAAAGACAAACTGCAGAAATGGAGAGCTGCTTTGACCCAAGCAACAAATCTCGTTGGTTGGCATTCAAAGAATACAAGGTAGTCTCTAATCATTCTATTTGTACATTTCATAAATATTTCCCTTCAAGATGTTCACTTTGCCTTTCCATTTTTCTAGACTAACTTTTGCTTTTTCATAAATATTGTAGCTAACACAAGATAAGTGATTATCTAAATTAAATGCTTTTAACACCGTTTTATTTATTTATTTTTGTCCATTTACTTATTCTTATATAAACCCTTATGTTAATCTACATTTGTGCTAGGCGTGAACCCAAATTCATTAAAAAAATTGTAAGAGACATTTTGAGCAATTTAAATGCTACGCCCTCCTATCATTTTGAAGGATTGATTGGCATTGATCATCATATTGAGAAAATTGAAGAATTACTATCAGAGGTTCGCTTCATAGGAATATGGGGCATGGGCGGTATAGGAAAGACCACAATTGCTAAAGTTGTATTTTATAAGTTGAAGTCACAATTTGCATCTTTCTCCTTTGTTGAAAACGTAAGAGAACAACTAGCGACAACTGGATTGGACCAATTACAAAAAAAATGTCTTTCAGAATTATTAGAAGACCAAGACATAGACACCTACAACATAAAATCCACTTTTGTGAAAAATAGACTTCAACGAAAAAAGCTTCTTCTTGTGCTTGATGACGTGGACAATTCAACACAAGCTGAAGATTTAATCAAATTATGTAGTTGGTTTGGGCAAGGAAGTAGAATAATTATCACGTCAAGAGATAGACAAGTGCTTAAAACTGCTACATCTCCTCATGAAGCATATGAAACATATCATGTGCAGGAAATGGATTTTCACGATGCCCTTCCTCTCTTTAGTTCAAGAGCCTTTAAGCAACATGAGCCTCATAAAGATTATATGGAGTTATCAGACTGGGTAGTGAATTACTGTCAAGGAAATCCATTAGCTCTTATAGTTTTGGGTTCTTTTCTTTATGGTAGAAGTAAAGACGATTGGGAAAGTGCTTTGGAAAAACTAAAACAAGCTCAACACACAGACATTTTTAATGTCTTAAAATTGAGTTTTGATGGACTTGATCACAAACAAAAAAATATATTCCTTGACATAGTATGCTTCTTCAGGGGAATAGATAAACTTCAGAAAGACCATATAGGAGATTACTATGATTCTTCTGCATATATTGAGATAAGAGTTCTTGAAGATAGGTCCCTCATTTCAGTTGGTGAATTTGGATATATTGAGATGCATGATCTAATAAGGGAAATGGGACAAGAAATTGCTCACCAGCAATATATCAATAAACCTAGAAAACCCATTCGACTGTGGAAGCACGAGGATATTTATCGATTACTGAGAAACAACATGGTAATAGTCATTTATTTTTTTATTTTCTTTTCTCTGTTATCTTAAATTTTAAATTACATGTGACATATACTTCATCAATTTGCAGTCTGAAAATTCTAAGGCCAACTTTAGTATTATCTTTTAATTATTCTTATTTTGTTCTTAATATATTTAATTAGCAGTGACTTCATTTAAAAAAATTTTCTTCTTGATCTAAATGACTAAAATTGTTTGACTTAGAAAATTTGAGAAAGGTCTTATTAGTTTAGTGACTCTAATCAATCTGATGATATAGTTTTGAAAAAAAAAGAAATTTCAAAAAGTTAGACTCTTCAGTTAATAATTAAAGCTCACTTAAGAAACTTTTTTTTTTTTGTTCGTATAAATGCTAATTACATTTTGAAGTTTTATTGTTAGGCTATGGTAGAAACACTTTTAGTTGTGGTAATATATATCACCTGAAGACAATTTATACAAAATTGAAAATGTATTAATATTAGGATAAAAAGCAGAAAGAAGGTTTAAAGAAAGTGTACAACTCTGTTAGAGCATACAAAAGCACTTGATTTGATTTTTGTTTGATGTTTTTGGAAATAAATTTTTTTAGCAGTCATTTTCATTTATATAATTTATAATAACTCTTTTCCTTAATTTTCTTGCTAGGGGATCGAAACAATCCAAGGATTATCTCTAGACACATGTAAGATAAAAGATATTTATTTAAAAACTAATGCCTTTGAGAAGATGTATAATTTGAGAATCCTTCAATTTTACAACTCTAATCCTAGAGAGCCTTCAAAAGTATACATTTCTGAAGGTCTTGATATTCTTCCTGAAGAATTAAGGATTCTCCATTGGGTGGATTACCCTCTACCATACGTGCCGTTGAGCTTTTGTGCTGACAATCTTGTGAAACTTGAAATGTGTAATAGTCATCTCCGACAACTTTGGGATGGTGATCAAGTATGTATTATAATTAACTATTTTGATATTTTCATGATGTTCCTCTTAAAATTTACAGCCAAGTTCTTTACAAAATATTTAGTTATCTAAAATTAGATACTTCCTTTCTATTGCAGCATTTTCCAAAGTTGAAATTCATTAACCTTTGTGGCTCTAAGCTCCTTATTGAACTCCCAGATCTCTCTCGAGCTCCAAATATCAAAGAAATAATGCTTGATGATTGTGTAAATTTGCTTCAAATTAATTCTTCAAAATCCCTCATCAAGCTGAGTACTTTATCATTATCTAGATGCTACAAGCTCACCAGTGCTGAGATTTTGACAGTTTGCCACCAGATAAAGTTTCTGGGATGGGACCAATGTCCCTTAGAATCACTGCCTTTGACCGATCTGAGGAATCTTGTTGAACTTTCAATGTGTGATAGTAAATTGGAAAAACTTTGGAATGGAAAACAGGTATTTCCAGCCATATTGTCTTTTTTTTTTAGAAAAAAATGTTTTTCTATTTTCTCCCCTACAATTAAGGTATTGATATCCAGATCCAAACATTTTTATGCATCTCAATTATGTCTTTACATGTTTTGGATGGATATCAAAGTACATTTATTTTGCTAGATTGTGTATATTTTCCTCCCTCTTGTTAAAAGTTGAAGTCAAGTCCTTCACAAAAATATTTTCCTAGTTATCTAAGTAGTTACTTCCTTTCTGTTATAGCATTTTCCACATTTAAAAAGCATCGACCTGAGGGGATCAAAGTACCTCATTCGAATGCCAGATCTCTCTCAAGCACCAAATATCCAAAAAATAGACCTTAGAGAATGTACAAGCTTGCCTCAACTTTATTCCTCAAATCCACTCATCAATCTCTGCGACATAAACTTAGATGGTTGCAGAAAACTGATAAGAGTGAAGATTTTGAGCAACAAACTTGAATATCTTCGTTGGGACCAATGCCCTCTACAGTCTCTGCCATCGTGCTTTTTTCAGCAGGAGCAGAACAGTCTTGTTTACCTTTCAGTTGGAAATAGTAAAGTACAAAAGCTTTGGAACAAAAATCAGGTATTGACAATCCTGGTTTTTTTATTTTCTAGTTTCTACTGTGCATGCAAACAAGATAGTTTTATATAAACAAGTCTAAGACGTCATTTTAAACATAATTTTTTTTTAAAAAAAAAATTGTTAGTATATGATAAATCTGTATATAACACATACTGCAGTTCATAGGTTTACTTATTATGTTTTCATTCCTATTGTAGCATTTCCCAAAGTTGAAAGCGATGAACCTAAGTGGGTGCAAAAATCTGATTGAACTCCCTGACCTCTCAGCTCAGACACCAAATATTGATCATATAGATGTAGTTGATTGTGTAAATTTGGCTCAAATTCATTCTTCAAATATTGCAGTCCATCTCGGTAATTTACATTTTAAAGGTTGCAACAAGCTAAGGAGTGTAAACCTCGGTTGCAATGTTCATCCTATAAGCTTAGGGACGTTATTGATTGCCTGCAACTATTTTGATCTTAAAAACTTGACATTCAGTAAAGTGAGTATAAGGTTTTTGCTATCTGATGACTGCAGCAGCATTTATGCTTTTGGGTTCAAAGCTGAATCAGTGTCATTCACAGAAATGTGGGGTTGCATGGATGTTAATGGTAGTGAGAGGGAAGAGTTAAAATTGTTGAGACAGAGTTTGTCCTCTTTACTTCCATTTGTTGGCAAACTTCGTTGCTTAAATGTAACAGCTTCATCATTTGAGTTTGGGAATTTCAGCAAACATTATAGATTGGATCTTGACCATCATATTCTTGTCACCTTTCCGCGAAAGCAAGTCATGACAACTCTGACATTGAGGAAGACAGGACCATTCTTTAAGCTTGGAAGTTTAACGAAAGAAAGAACAGTGAGAGTAGTAGGGTCATTATTATGCCCGGAAAACTCAACACAACTAGATTGTGATTATATATGTGATACAATGTCTAAAGTTCCCAACACTATCACCCGCTGGTCATTATTAACAGATTTGTCATTACAAGAAAGTGACATTGTGAGTCTACTTGGGAGCGTTCCTGGACTTTCATCTTTGAAATCACCTGTCCAATCTTATTGTTCAAGGCTTCTACCTGTAATGGATATTACAGTCCCACTGAAAGCAAAAGCATCAGATTTTACTATCAATTTTAGTCAAGAATTGAATCAAAGTGATTCTCACGATGCAAGGATTGTAAACGGAGATGGCTCATTTTTCTTTATGATAATCAATACTCAAGAATAAGATCATATGCACACGGCGATGATGCTGTACGGATGAGCATTCCCAATTTCTAACAAGACAGCTCATAAAATTTTTGGGGACTCAAATGGAAGCTAAACATGATCTTTGCTTTACATTCTGGTCTTCAGCACCTTGTTGTTATGATCTGGATTAGGTTGTTGTGGTTGTTTTTTTTTTTTTTTGGCTCGATTTTGTGGTGTTGATGTTTCCGGTGTTTCTTTCGGCAAAGAACCCTACAGAAAATGATGTGTATGTTGGAAGCAACAAAGCTGTAGAGCAGTCAGTCAAATGAACAAGAGTACGTATAACAGAAAATTTTCTTGTTTTGGTTTTATAAATTGCAGATTCTAATTTAAGCTAATGCTAACTGTGGTTACTATATCTGTCACATGTTTGAATACTATGTGTGTCAATTTCTTAACTAAGGAAAATTCTAGGACATTGATAATAGACTAACACTTGCCTAGTTAACAGATATATTGAGCAACCACATAGGATGTATATATTTCGAGTACATATTGAAGAGGTAATTAGTATAATTAAACTAGTTGTTCTGCCTTTTTAACTAACTGTCATTTATAAGAAAATGGTCTTTCTAGCTAATAGAATTCCTTGTTATTCAAGTTTTAAATCACTTCATTTATTTGATTGCAGAAGGCTTCAATCTACAATAGAGCTCTCACAAACTCAGTGAACTTAATTAGGGAAGAATGGCTCAAGATATCTTCTTGATCATAACTTTAATTAATCACTTTATTTTATACAACGATTACATACATTGCAGATTTGCAGGATGTTGGAAACTTTATTTTGACCTATTGGGATGTGAAACAGTTAGATGATGAGATTGATGAATCGGTGCAGATGCAGAACTGCATGATCTCCAGCATCATCATTTAGATTTTGAACTCGTTTTCTTTCTTTATTATTAAATTTTAAGATTAAATAATTCCAAGTTGATTTTTCCATTTTTAAGTTTCTAATAATGAGCCTTCCTTTGTATTAGTATCTATTTTTAATCAATACGTATATATTATAGTTACTGAAGATTTCCTACTTTTAAAGTTCAGGTTTTCACTTATATCCTTTATTTCCATCTTAAAAATTCTACCTACTTTTGAAGTAATGTTTTTGGTTTCATTTTATTCTTCGTTCTCTCCTACCACCCCTTATACACGAGAAGGATGTGCAATAACGGACTCAAAGTATAGTGCCGAACAGAGAAAAAAGTGAAAATTCTGTAAATACAGAACAGAGCCAACCCAAGTCAGAGAAACTTCAAAGGTAAAATTAAACCAATCCTCCAAACAACTGTTGAGAAGCTTTATTTACGATTTATTTGGTTTAAATTGGATATTCTAGGAAGCTTTATTTGGCTTCAGTTCAAAATTTTTACTGTGTTGGCTAGGTTAGTGAATTTTCGATTGACGTTTGATTTATGATTTATTTTAGGAGATTTCTTTTTCTCATAGTCTGATTTGCTGTACTGGTTACAGGTCTTTTTTCTTTTTCTTATTATTTACTTCATGATCTCTTAGTTATTTACTGATCAAAAAACATGTTTGTTTCCTGAGAAAATTGAAACTCCCGCACCTCTTGCCTTCCAGTTTTTCTCCTTAATTTATCATGCACTCATGGAACTAGCTTATCTTTTAGATAGTTTTAGTGGTGAAAATCAACAGAGTATGTTTAGATGTTTCAATTTTATTCTTAATTTGAATTTTTGTTACCGAAAAGTTGCAATTTAGAGTTCTTCACAGGTACTGGAAAGGTGAAAATGATCTCCAGCCATGAATAGTATAATTTGTTTCTCGTAATTTACACCATGAGAGTTCCTTCATCTTCATGGTGTTTATTTTTTTCGTTTTAAATTGTATATGCTCTTTCATCATTGTTCCTAACACTTATAGGAAAGCAACCACGCTAGATGGTAAAGGAAGCATGAAATTATTGATTATTATAGGCATTTCCCAAATGGAAAGTAGATTGATCAAAATCATGTTGTTGGCTTAGATCTTCCTTCTTCTGCTTTTTCAAGAATTGAGTTCTCTCAAAGTCAATATGTGCCTCTGTGAGTGGGAGTGCTTGCCTTGAAACAAAAATAAGTTTTTTAGTAAGTTTTTTTGATTTGCAACCAATCTTTTTTTTTTTTTAATATATACATCAAAACGGTGTGTTTTTATCCAAAAAAGAGAAAGCATAGAAAGAACAGCATGGGACAGCACGGTGTTGGACAGCACCAAATCCCTTCTCAATACTTCATCTGTGGTTCTCACAATTGCCACATAAAGAAAGTGAATCTTGAATTAACTTTGAAGCGGAGCCACACAACTTGAACCACACCAATCCAATAATAATCAAGTTGGATTAGGTTGAATTAGGGAGAGGCGTAGGGGTATGGTGTGGGTTTAGGTAAGGGTAGAAAACCCTAGACCCTAAATTTTAAATTCTGAATTTTATACAATAAATTGTAAATTCTAAAATTTTAAACTCTAAACTCTAATCTTTAACCCTTAATTTCTAAACTTTAAACTCTAAAATTTTAAAATTTAAATCCTAAAGCTTAAACCACAAAATACTAAAATTTTAAAACTTTAAACTCTAAATTTTAAATTTTAAATTTTAAATCTTAAATCTTAAATCCTAATCTCTAATCCTAAACCTTTAATCCATAATCCATAACCCTAACCCTTAATCCTTAACCCTCAATTCCTAAAATCTTAAACCATAAACCTTAAAATTTTAAAATCTAAATTATAAACCCTAAATCACAAACTCTATAACCCTAAACTTTAAATTCTAAACCTTAAATCTTAAAATATTAAGCCTTAAATTCTAAATTCTATACCATAAATTATAAATTCCAAAATCCTAAACCCTAATTCTTAGCCCCTAATTTCTAAACTTTTAACCCTAAACTCTAAAAACTTAATCTAAACCCTAAAGCTTAAACCATAAAATAGTAAAACCATACAACCTCAAATCCTAATTCTTAACCCTTAAACCCTAATCTTTAACCCTTAAATCCTAAACTCTAATCCTTAACTCTTAAACTCTAATCCTTAACCCTCAAACCCTAATCCATAACCCTTAAACCCTTAATCCATAACCCTTAAACCGTAATCTCTAAAATTTTAAATCTTAAACTTTAAACCTTAAATCCTAAATTATAAATTCTATAATTTTAAACCCTAAATTTTAAATCTTAAATTCTAAACTTTAAATTTTAAATTGTAAAACCTTAAATGCTAAACTCTAAACCCTAAACCCTAAATCATAAATCATAAACCCTAAATCTAAAATTCTAAAATTTTAAACTTTAAAACCCTAAACTATAAATCTTAAAACCTTAAAACCCTAAACTTTAAAACCTTAAATCCTAAATCTTACAAACCCATAACCCTAAATCCTAACCTTTAAAATGCTAAATCCTAACCCTTAAAACTTAAATCATAAACCCTAGAATACTAAAACCCTAAACTTTAAATTCTAAACCTTACAACCTTAAACTCTAAAATCCTAAATCTTAAAACCCTAAACCCTAACCTTAAAACCTTAAAATGTCACCCATAAATCTTAAATCTTAAATCCTAAAACCCTAAACTAAAACTTCAAATCCTAAATCTTAAACCTTAAACTCTAAAACATTAAATTTTAAACCCTAAACAATAAAACCATAAAAACTAAAACTTAAAAGCATAAACCCTAAACCCTAAAATCCTAAATTTTAAAATTTTAAACTCTAAACTTTAAATCTTAAACCATAAATCATAAACCCTAATCCTTAACCTGTAGTATTTAAATCCTAAAACCTTAAACCTTAAATCTTATATTCTAAACTTTAACCCTTAAATCCTAAATTTTTAAATCTTAAATCCTAACTTTAAATCCTAATCCTTAAATCTTAAAATTTTAAATCTTAAACCCTAAACATTAAAACATAAAAAAACTAAACCCTAATCCTTAAATCTTAAATTGTAAACCCTAATTCCTAATCCCTAACCTTTAAAAACCAAAAACCTTAAATTCCTAAACTATAAACCCCAAATCCTCAACCCTTATCACTTAACTCTCAACTTTAAATTTTAAATTTTAAATTCTAAACCCTAAATTTTAAAACTTTAAAATATTAAACCTTAAACTTTAAACCCTAAACTTAAACCTTAAAACCCTAAAAACCTTTAAACCTCAAATCCTAAACCTTAACCCTTAAAACTTAAATTATAAATCTTACAACCCTAAACTCTAAACTATAAAACCTACAATCTTAAACTCTAAAATCTTAAACCTTAAAACCATAATCCTTAAACCTTAAACCCTAATTTTTAAACCTTAAACCATAAATTCTAAATTATAAACTCTATAACCCTAAAACTCTAAGCCTTACAATAATAAAAACCCAACCCTTAATCCTTAAACCTTAAAACTTAAATGCTATCCTCTAAAACCCTAAATTTCTAAACCTTACAACTTTAAACTCTAAACTCTAAAATTGTAAAACCCTAAATTTATAAACTTTAAAATCTTAAACTCTAAACTCTAAACTTTAAAATTGCAAAACTCTAAATTGTAAACCCTAAACTATAAATTATAAACCTTAAACTTTAAAACCTAAAACCTAAAACTTTAAAACTTGAACCCTAAATCATAAAACCTTAAAGCTTAAAGCTTAAACCTTAATCCTAAACTCTAAAACTATAAATCATAAATCATAAATCATAAACCTTAAAATGTAAACTTGAAAACTCTAAATCTTAAATCCTAAATCATAAAACCCTAAAACCTATAAAACTCTAAATCCTAAACTTTAAACTCTAAATCTTATAATCTTATAATCCTAAACCTTAAACCCTAAAATCCTAAAACTTTAAATCATACAAACCCTAAATTTTAAATCTTAAACTTAAAAATCCTAAACTCTAAATCTTAAAATTTAAAAACTCTAAATCCAAAAACCCAAAAACCCAAAAACCTTACACCCTTACACCTATAAAATTCTAAACCTAAAATTTTAAACTCTAAATCCTAAACCTTAAAACTTAAAGTCTTAGAACTTAAAATCTAAACTCTAAATCCTAAATTGTAAACCCTAAATGCTAAATTCCAAACTTTAAAAACTTAAAACTCTAAACTTTAAATTTTAAATCGGAAACCTAAATTCCAAACTATAAACTATAAAACCATAAACCTTACAAACCCAAAACCTTAAAATCTCAATCTCTAAATCCAAAAAACCCTAAAATCTAAACCTTAAAATCCAATACCTTAAACCTTAAAACCTTAAACTTAAACCCTTAAAACCTAAGCTTTAAACCTTAAACTTTAAACATTAAACCCTAAACTTAAATCTTAAATCTTAAATTCTAAACCTAAACCTTAAATCCTAAATCTTAAAACTCTAAACCTTATAACTTTAAAACCCCAAACCCTAAAATTTAAACTTTAAACCTTAAACTTTTAAACCTAAACCTTAATCCTTAACCTATAAACCTTAAATTCTAAATCATAAAAATCCTAAACTATAAACTCTAAAACTATAAACTTTAAAACCCTAAATATAAACCTTAAATTTTAAAACCTTAAACCATACTAAATTTTTAAACCCTAAAATTTTAAAACTTAAACCTTATTTGTAAACCCTAAATCCTAAATACTAAACTTTAAACACTAAAACCCTAAACCTAACAACCTTAAACCTCAAAATCTAAACTTTAAAACTCAAACCCTAAATTGTAAACCTTAAAATTCTAAACCTTAAACCTTATAACCTTAAACCCTATAAATCTTAAACCTTAAACTTTAACCTTAATCTTTAAATCCTAAATCCTAAAACTTAAAATCCTAAAATTTAAACCCTAAACCCTAAATTCTAAAATCTAAATCCCTAAACCTTAAACTCTTAAAATCCAAAACTTGAAAACCTTAAACCCTAAAATCCTAAACCATAAATCCTCAACCATAAAACATAAACTATAAACTTTAAATTCTAAAACCCTAAACTTTAAATCTTAAACCCTAAAACCCTAAACTCTTAAACCATAAGCCTTAAACCTTTAAACCTTAAATCTTAAAATCCTAAACTTTAAATCTTAAAACCTTAAATTGTAAACTATGAACCTTAAAATCTTAAACCTTAAATTATAAAATTATAAACCTTAAATTCTAAATCTTAAATACTAAAATCTAAATTGTAAACCCTAAAATTCTAGGGATTGTAAGACTAAGGTACTAGGGTTTGGTAAGGTTGGTTTAGGTAGTAGGGATGATAGATGTAGTATAAGTAGTAGAGGTGGTAGGGTTAATAGGGTTAGTGGGGTAGTAAGGATAACTTTTTAGCCTTTTCCTTAGAACTAAATACCTATGACATGAAATGCGTTATGTAAAAAAAAAAAAAAAAGTAGCTACGTTGTCTATCGACTTTTTATCATGATCTCACCACCTAAACGACCAATCGACTTATAAACAAAACCTAATCAATCAATCCTCCTCCAAAATAGGAGGGAGAGTGAGACTAGATTTTTTTTCTTAAATACATAATGATCAAACAACTCACATCTCCTACAGAGAGAGCCTTATCGTCCACATGAACATCTAATGTTATTCCCCAAGCATGTAGTCTTCATAAAAGACAATTATAATGTGTCTATTGACTTTAGTTTTTAGCCTCTTCAATCAAAAAAACATTGTTAAGTTCTCCTATAACTTATGCACACAAATTAGGTAACTAGTAAGACCGCTCTTTCGAGTCACGTAATTTGTGATATCAACAAGATCGTTCATTCGAGTCAAACCCTAGACACAACTACTTAAGAAACACCCAAGTTAATGAGGCGATCTCTTCTACTAGCTAGAAAATCCAATTGAATGCTTTGAAGTATAAAAATTATGATTTCATTGTATATTTTTTCTGTATGATTTTAAACGTGTCCTTCATCGAATTTCCACTAGAAAGTCTTGTGTTCACATGCAATCACACTTATGGATTTTAGGGACTAATGATAAATATAAATCTGACCAGACCTAATCAAGATAATGAATCTTGGACCTATTTCTATAAAGACTCTAAAATCATAGGATATTTTCATTATAAAAAACTTTATGTATACACTCTTAACATACATTACTCTTTCTCTATTTTCTCTATCCTATACTGATTTGGACATGAGAGTTCACAAGAGAGTCCCTTATAGCCTTTGATCCTCTCTTAATTTGTTGCCTTCACCTTATGTTGGTTATTGTCGACTTGGAAGAAAGCGAGTAGCTACCATCAAAAGTTCCCTAGCGTTTCTTATGCCCTTTTTTACTTATCATGAATGCTCTTTCCCTCTTGTCCATCCATCCTCTTCCAATGCGCATAATATATATGGGAAAGTGGTTGGAAAGATGCAAGGTTTTACGATAAAGTGTATAATTTATTTAGTTTTTGTGATTTATTTCCTTTGTTGATTTTTCCTTTTTACTCTTTTTCTTTTTTTCTTAGTTTAATAAATTCTAGTTTTCTTTTTACCAAATTGATAAATTCTAGTTAATGGGCTCCCCTTATGGTTGGGCATTTTAGATGGAGAATTTCACAAACTCAAAATTGATTTTATTTATTTCTTTTTTATAAATTTTTTATGCAAAGTCCCTTTAACTTAAAAATGAATTAAATCTGTATTTTTTAAATGAATTAAGTCAACAAAATTAAAATGTTTTTTATTTTTTTATATTATTTTAAATTGGCCCAAAAAAAAGTATAGTGTTTAAAGTATATATATTAAAGTTGTGGATTATCTTATAAAGCCTTCTAATAGTGACATAGGACAGTTTTTAATTACATTGCAAAGTTGTCTCTGGTAAGTTGTGTTGTTTTGTTTAGTT
Organism: Senna siamea; assembly: GCA_031216115.1. Lineage (NCBI taxonomy): Eukaryota > Viridiplantae > Streptophyta > Magnoliopsida > Fabales > Fabaceae > Senna > Senna siamea. Next base: position 777,048 of record CM062358.1, read on the forward strand.
TCACCTTGTCTTGTGAGTAGGAATGGTAACTGGTCGATATCTCTTCATTTTTTAAAAAATATCTTATATTCTAAAAAAATATAATTTTTAATATTCTTATTTGAAATGAGTTGATATTTAAAATATTTGAAATACTCGAAATATTTAAAAAAAAGTAATGAATACTCTATAATCAAGTAATTGATCTTATATTTAATATTTGATATCTAGTCATTAAAAATATTTAAATAATATAAATGACTATAAAAAATTATTTTACATAATTATTATAAATTAACATTAAAAAAATTTTAATAACACTAAAAGCATGAAATTTTATTTAATATTATATTTTATAATAAATATTATATTTTATAAAATATATTATTTCAATATCGAATGTTGAGTATTATATTTATTTATTCATATCAAATAAATATAAAATATCTAAATTTAATATTAGTACTTGCTCAATATTTGATAAATAATTACACTTTATTATATTTTATTTAATATCTAATATCTAATATCTATTAAATATTAAATTTTTTTTAGATGAATATAATCACTTATTCATATCAGACAAATATAAAATATCTAAAATTAATATTTGTATCTGTCCAACAGTAGATGAATAATTACATTTTATTATCCTAACCTTATCTAATATACAATATCTATCCAATATCAAATATCTTTTTTTCAAACTTCTATACTAATAATATTCATAATCATTGTTATCCTTACTTGTGTGAAGTAGCCAGCTGGTGCGGTGTTTCATGTTTGACGTATGTTGCTGCTTTCATGGAAGATGGCCAAAGAACCAAACACAGAAAACTTAAATAATATTTCCTGTTATATTTTTAAAGTGAATTGATTGGTTATAGTAGAAGTATAAATGTTAGGGATTTTTTTTAACAAAAGCCAAAATAAGCAGAAAGAGAATCGGATTTTGTTTCTTTAGAGAACTCAGCGAAACCCAATTATTTTAAACACAGATCAAAAAAATTAATGAAGACCTTTTTTCTTTACAGCCGAATTTTTGCAAAAGTCCCTACTGGTAGGAAATTTTATATTTGTAGTGAATTGAAAAAAAAAAAAAGATTAATGGAGGTCTAAACGTCACATCATTAATCTTGACGAACATTTGAATTTAAAGCCAAGCACTATTTTAGGCGTCAGTCAATTATTAAAACATAATAGTAACAAGAGAATGTGAAGCTGGATTGCTTTAATAAAAGATGATTATTATTTAAAATTTGATGCAACTTATCTTGTTTACCTTGCATCTATGAATTTTTTTAACAATTTTTAAATATGTTAAAATAAAATTTTTTTAAATTATAAGTCATGTATAAAATTTTTTTATTATAAAATTCTTTCAAATTTTATAATTTATATAAAAAAATCATAACACTAATATTTTTCATTTGTAACCTTAACGTAATAATAAAAAATTAATAAAATTAAGTCATATCAACATATAAAAGAAATTTTTAAAGTCTTGTACAAAATTTTTTTAAAATTTTATGTTTCATGTAAAAAGAAATTTTAAATTATAAGTTTTGTACAAACAACGATGAATTAAATTGTCATATCAAAATTTGGCCTCTTTACTTTCATTTATTGAATTTTTTTTTTTTAATCTTCCATATAAAGGGGTAAAAGTAAGAGCTTTTCTAAATCTCCCATGTCAGTATGGTCAAGGAAGACACACCAAACCTTAGTTATTGGTCTGTGCCTTAGTGGACAAGGAGATGGAAGAGTAATATTTGTAATGCAAAAATAAGTCACTAACTAATGGTTCAAATAATATTTTGCCCATTATACAAAAATTTGGCCTCTTTCAACTTTAATGTTGTTTCCTAAGCATTTTCTCCAGCCAATGCCATCCTTAATAATATTATCACATCAGGAAAATTTGCGTATTGTTGTGGGGTCCTTCCTGTCCAAGTCTAACAACAACCTTTTTTTCTTTTCTCCCATTCACACGCCGCTCATTATGTGGTTTCATAGGTAAGTTCTCCCCTGTTTCTCAGTTTTCATTCAGTTCTAATTTGTTGTTACTACCTTTTATTTCATTTCCTCTTATTCCATGTTATGCTTACCCTGTTCTGCCTTTGTGTTTAGCTTCACACATGGATGTTTTAATGCTTATAGAAACTTTTTTCGTCATAGCAGCAGTGTTAACCTTTACAACTACCACATTTCTTTCTCATTCTATCAATACTTCACATCCTGTTGCTGTTGATAGGTAACTTGTTTAGTTCATTTCCTTCCCATTTCTTGCATTATATATATATATATATATATATATAGTTTGATTTGCTGCTAACCCAATATTAATTGATCATTTGTTTCTAGTTGCGACAATGATGATGCTGCTCCAATTTCAATTCCTTCTTCTTCTTCCATCAAGCATGATGTCTTCCTTAGCTTCAGAGGGGAGGACACTCGTGATAATTTTACTAGTCATCTTTATGAAGCCTTGTGTAGAGCAAACATTCAAACTTACATCGATAATAGACTTGAAAAAGGCAAACAAATCTCATCAATTCTTTTGAGAACAATAGAGGAATCAAGAATTTCTGTTATCATCTTCTCAAAAAATTATGCTTCTTCAACGTGGTGCTTAGATGAACTCGTTAAAATACTAGAATGTAAGGAAAAGTATGGTAGGGTTGTGATACCAATTTTCTACAGCATACATCCATCAAACATACGAAAACAAAGAGGGAGTTATGGAGATGCATTCATCAAACATGAGCAAAGATTCAAGGACAACAAAGGAAAAGTCCAAAGGTGGAAGGATGCCTTGATCAAAGCAACAGATCTCTCTGGATGGGATTCAAATAATATCAGGTAGCTTTTAATCATTCTTTTTGTGCATTTTATAAATGGAAAAAACTTAATATGCAGATTTTAAATATTTTCTATTAAGTTTTCTAATCAAAAAATAATATGTTTATAGTTTATACAATTTATCTTTTTTAAAATTGATTTTTTTTTAAATTTTGTTTTACATATTTTATTTTAATTAAATAACCTGATAATAAAAATATAACAAACTGTATATAAGTACTGTGTTTTATAAATATGTCATTAGGTGTATGCTATTTTTTTTATGTTTACTTACTCTCATAGATAATAATTTTTTTCTTTTTAAATTTACATTTGTGCTAGGCCTGAATCTAAACTCATTAAAGAGATTGTCAAAGATATTTTACGCAAATCAAATTGTACATCATCGTGTAATTTTGAAGGATTGGTTGGCATTCATCATCATATTGAGAAAATTGAAGAATTGCTATGGAATGTTCACCTTGTGGGAATACTGGGCATGGGTGGTATAGGTAAGACGACAATTGTTAAAGTTTTATTTCATAAGTTGAAAGCACAATTTGAAGCTTTTTCTTTCGTTGAAAATGTAAGAGAAGAGCTAGCGAAAATTGGATTGGACCAATTAAAGAAAAAATGTGTTTCAGAATTATTACAAGACAAAGACATAGACACTTACAACATAAGTTCCACAAGCGTGAAAAGTAGGCTTCAAAGCAAAAAGGTTCTTCTTGTGCTTGATGACATGGACAATTCAATACAAGGTGAAGATTTAGTTAAACTATATGGTTGGTTTGGACAAGAAAGTAGAATAATTATTACATCAAGAGACAAGCAAGTGTTTAAGAATGTTACACTTTATGTTGAAGCTTGCAAAGCCTATTATGTTGAGAAAATGAATTTCCATAATGCACTTCAACTTTTCAGTTCAAGAGCCTTGAAGCAAAACAAGCCACCTAAAGATTATGTGGAGTTATCAAATTGGGTCGTAGGTTATTGTCAAGGAAATCCATTGGCTCTTATAATTTTGGGTCGTTTTCTTTATGGTAGGAGAAAAGAAGAGTGGGAAAGTGCTTTAGAAAAACTAAGACAAGCTCCACACAAAGACATTTTCAATGTCTTGAAGTTGAGTTTTGATGGACTTGATGAAAAAGAGAAGAATATATTTCTTGACATGGCATGCTTCTTTAGCAGAAATAAGCTTCATGTGGAACATATAGAATGGTACTATGACTCCTCAGCATATATTGAGCTCAGTATTCTCAAAGACAAATTCCTCATTTCTGTTAATATATTTGGTTATTATGAGATGCATGATCTACTCAAGGAAATGGGTCAAGAAATTGCTTGCCAACAATATATAAATAAGCCTGGAAAACCCATTCGATTATCCAAGCATGAGAATATTTATCATTTTCTCAAGAACAGCAAGGTAATAGTCAATATATATTTTTAATTTTCTTCTGCTCAATCCTCTTAATTTTTGAATTGCATGTTGCATATACCTATCATCTTTTCTGATAAAGTGAAACTTTACCCGGGTTGGTGGATTCTAGATTTTATGGTTTGTGAAAGTCTATAAAATAAGATAGAGTCAAAAGTTGCAAGAGAGCCAAAAAGTTCTATCATGAACTTTGAAGCTTAAGTTAATATGTGATAGAGATGTTGGGTTCAAAGGGTTTAAAATTTGAGTAAAGAAAAAATTGAGAACAGATAAAAATAGAATAGATTATTTATATATTTTATTCAACTTAAATTAATATTTTATACAAAGAAACTAATAACTTTTTTCTTATTTTTATGTCTATAATCTGGACAGATATAATTTATTCAAAATAATTTAAAAATTAAATAAATTTAAAATAGAACAAATAATGCTAACTAATAAAATATTCAAAATATATAAATTTCAAACTAAAATGTCAATACTTCAACAAGAGAGAGTAGGGAGAGTAAAGTGGGTATGATATGACATACATGGGATCCTCTTATAGTGGAAATCTCCCTTAGTTTAGAACCTATTAGATGCAAGATTAAGATTAACACTCTTGATTAGGTTTTATATGATGTTTTTGGCTAGAAATTTTATTTTATTATTCATTTTTATTTATATAATAATATCTTCTTTGGTTTGCTTGGTAGGGGGTTGAAACGATTCAAGGTATATCTCTAGACATGTGTAAGATAAAACAGACTCACTTAAAAGCTAATGTCTTTGAAAAGATGTACAATATGAGAATCCTTAAATGTTATAAATCTGATCCTAAAGAGCCTTCAAAAGTTCATATTTCTGAAGCTCTTCATATTCTTCCTGAAGAATTAAGGATTCTCCATTGGGTAGATTACCCTCTATCAAATGTGCCATTGAACTTTTGTGCAAGCAATCTTGTGAAACTTGAAATGCGTAATAGTTGTCTCCTACAACTTTGGGATGAATATCAAGTATGTATCCTTAACTATTTTATTTTTGTGTTGTTCCTTTAGTTATCTGAATTAGTCACTTCCTCTATATTGCAGCATTTTCCAAATTTAAAAATCATTGACCTTCGTGGCTCTAAACTTCTTATTGGGCCCCTACATCTCTCTCAAGCTCCAAATATCACAGAAATAGAGCTTGATGATTGTGTAAATTTGCTTCAAATTAATTCTTCAAAACCCCTCATCACCCTAGGAACTTTATCATTAGATGGATGCAAAAAGCTAAGGAGTGTTGAGATTTTGAACCATTCTTGTGACAAGTTAAGGTCATTCAGTTGGAACCAATGTCCTTTACAATCACTGCCCTTGACCAATAGTCTTTGGAATCTTGTTGATCTGTGGATGTGTGATAGCAAATTGGAACAACTTTGGGATGAAGAACAGGTATTGCTAGCTAACTATGTCTACATAACAGATTGATTTTTTGTACATGTTGCTTCTGTTAAAAGCTGAAGTCATGTTCTTCACAAAATGTTTTCTATGACAGCATTTTCCACATTTAAAAAGTATCAACCTTGGTGGATCTAAGTACCTCATTCAAATGCCGGATCTCTCTCAAACACCAAATATTCAACACATAGATCTTAGAAATTGTACAAGTTTGCTTCAACTTTATTCCTCAAGTTTGCTGTTCAATCTCCATATCTTAAAGTTAGATGGTTGCAGCATGTTGATGAATGTGAATCTGTGTTGGAAGCAATCTCTCCCTTGGATCTCTTGTCTGCAGGTGCAAGCCAATCTTGAATATCTTTCAATGGTTAATAGTAAAGTGGAAAAGCTTTGGGATGAAAACCAGGTAAACCAAAATCTTCACTTTCTTTATATATGTGAAAACATTTTACATTTTGTTATTATATATGTTACAGCTTTTCCCAAAATTGAGAAGTATTGACCTAAGGGGATGCAAACATCTCATTGAACTCCCAAATCTTTCTCAAACACCAAATATTGAATCTGTACATCTTGATGACTGCATAAATTTGGTTCAAATTCATTCTTCAAGCATCCTGCTCAAGCCCTCCTATTTATGGTTTCCTGGATGCAACAAGCTGAGAAGTGTAAATCTTTCTGGTAGTGTTCATCCAAGAAGCTTAGGGTTAGTGATTGCCTGCAACTTTTTTGATTTTAAAAACTTGAGATTCAGTCGTGTGACTATAAGATTCTTTCTATCTGGGGGTGGCAACGTACATGCTTTAGGGTTAAAAGTAATATCAGTGCCATTCACAAACATGAAGGATTGCATGTATGTCAATGGTAGACAGAGGTTGTCTTCTTTACTTCCATTTGTTGGCAAACTTCGTTGCTTAAATATAACAATACCTTCATCAAAATTTGCGTTTGGAAGTTTCTGCAAAAGTTTGTGTTTTCACCATGCTAATCATCCTGTAAACTTTTCGTCATGGGAAGCCCTATGTCTTGAATTTATGAGGACACCACCATTAACGTTTGAGGTCAAATCTAGTATAAGGAAGGGATTCATGAAAGAAATAGCTACAAGAGAAGAAGCAGAAGGACTGAGATTAATGGACCATGAAAACTCAGAACAACTTGATTGTGATTGTGTTAGTGATTCAATGTCTAAAGTTCCCAACAGCATCACCCGCTGGTGTTTATTAACAAATTTGTCATTTCAAGAAAGCGATATGGTGAGTTTACATGGGAATGAGATGATTCCTGGACTTCCATCTTTGAAACAACTTGCTCAATCTGATTGCTCGAGTCTTCAACCTATTATAGATCTTACATTCTCAGTGAAACAAGAAACGTCATTTCTTGGTATCTGTTTTAGTGAAGAATTGAACCAAAGTGATACAAGTAATGCGTGTTTTGCAAGCATAGATGACGTTTTGACCTATTATAAGAACACATGCATGGAGGTGATGCTGGTGGAAGCGGATCATTATGATGATCTCTGGTATAACAACTGTTACTTTCCTATGCATGCATATCATTTTATTCATGCTTATTTTTTTTGTAGATTTCACTTTGATTTCTAATTTAAAAAAAAAACTTAAATCAAGGATTTAACACTTTATAGTTTTCACTTTCTCCCTAACATAGTGTCCACTTTTCAAAAATTCTAAGCTAATCTGCAACATGCGTGATTTGAACATGCAGAGTAATCAACAACATATGCATCAAGCAAAACAGCATAATCCAATTTAAGTTCATTCATTGTCTTTCTGGTTTGAATTCATTTTTAATTATTTGATTGCAGATGAAGGTTTCAATCTACCAGAGAAGTCTGACTGAACTAAATTAGGGGATAATGACTCAAGATTTCTTCTGATCACAATCGCAGGAACTGAATCATAGCACTTCAATCAATGTATACTATGATTACATCCATTTCAGGGTATTGGAGGCTTTATTATGGCCTTTTGGAATGTGAATCAGTTAAGAAGTTGATGAGATTGATGAATCAGAGTGGAAGCAAGTACAACTTGTTGATATCTTGCATTGGCATTTATTTGCTTTTCTAATTCTTCTAAAACATTTCGGTTACTTATGCATTATTGTTTCTCTCTCTCTCTCTCTCTCTCTCTCTATATATATATATATATATATGGTGCCAAATTAATATCATCTGAGGTAACTCAAATTAAATATCATATATATATATATATATATATATGGTGCCATAGTATTTCAGTTGACGTTACAACAGTTTTAGAGTATGAAGACATAGTCTCAGATGTTCGTAGGGTTACCTAAAACAAAATGGGGATTCACAGATTGTTCTGTAATAAGAATAGGGCTGAAAATATGTAGGGGAAATCCTCTCCTGTTTTTAATTAAAAAGCAGAGGGTGGCTTTGTGTGTGTGCGCGGTTGTGTTAGTAGAACAAATCCAAATCACAAGTCATTGACAGTAGATTTTATGCCCATCGATCTACGTTCAAGCAGCATAGGGTCTCATGTCACTACTACATAAAACCAATTCATTTTGCAGTAAACTCCAACACTAAATATCTCATGTCAATGACAAGACTTTCCATCACTTATGCTAATGATGCAACAGCGAGGATCTACAAATTGCAGGGATTTTGAAAAAGGTTGTTCATGATTTTCCGGTAGTGTCCTAGTAAAGTAGTAAATGACTTGAAACCAATAAAACAAATACAAAATTGAAGTCTTATAGCAAAACTTTCAAGCAGAAAGATTAACAAACTAATAAACTTCCGGGTAATATAAAATTCATCTCAAAAAGGGCTTTTGAAGAGAACATTAAGCCTGCAAATTAAACCTACTTTGACTAACTACATCTCACTGGAGGAATAATGAATAACCACACCAGACTATCATACAAAAATAATAAGTTCAAAAGAAGCGAAATTGTTAAGGACCTCATCCTTGAGATGCAAGAACTCATAGTAACATCTCAGCAATCTGAACAGCATTAAGTGCAGCTCCCTTGCGAATTTGATCCCCACAGACAAATATGTCCAACCTGTGTGTAAATTCCACCATTGATATTACATGCTCATGATAAAGTACAATGCTAACTAAAAGCTAGATTATAACATATTGCAATGTGAGATTTACCCTTGATTCCCATCTTGAGACAAGTCACAGCGGATCCGCCCTACAGCAACATCATCTTTATTTGACACTTCCAAGGGAGTAGGAAAATGATTCGCTGCACGATCATCAATAACCACTACACCTGGAGCATTCTTCAGAATATCTCTTGCGGTATCCTGAAGCAATGAAAACCAAATAAACTCAAACGAATGCAACTTCCAAGTTTTCAAATCCCAAGAGCTTCCTGGCTCCTGCTTACAGCTATTCATCCTACATCAAAAGCCAGTAATGCCTAAATTCTGAAGGATGAATCATTAGTCAACCCAAGGCATATGTCAGCTCTCAGCATTGGGTAAGTTCTCACATTTATCCCTAAGCCAATCAGACTATCACCCAAAAAAGGCCAATGTAGACAAAACAGAGAGGCATAATATAAGTTAATACATCTATCATTTTAATTTGAAGAATTGAAATAACTATAAATGAAATGAAGTGAGAGCATAAAAGAAATATAATGCATAGAAATGCAGTAACATTCTTGCTATTGCAAACAACATGCAAGCCTCATTACTTTTAGAAGTTTCAGATGTGGAAAATATCATCGAGTCCAATTTATGAGTTGGAAACATGGAACAAGTTATGTAGATGTGGGACAAAATGCTTAATACAGTTTTGCCCAGACGAAATTGCGATGTTTGCTATCAGCCATATCATAAAGCCATATAACATGACAAATATAAACTACCTCATCAAGGGGTTTCTCAAATTGAAGATTCACACTCTCAGCATGAGCTCGCATGACAGGAACTCGTATACATGTGGCAGTTACTTTAACGTCCTTGTCATTCTGCAGAAGTGTCAAAACATAAAATAGAACAAAAGCTTTAGAATAACATAAAAAGTTAAACCATTATGAAAATAATGAGAAATAAGCTGATAAAAAAATTATCTATTCAACCTACCCAGATCTTCCTTGTCTCCTTTACCATTTTCATTTCCTCTTCATTGTATCCATTTGAGAGAATAGATGCATTGTGTGAGAACAAATTAAAAGCATACTGCAAAATAACATTGTTAGAAAGCCTTCCTTGGGCATTTGATCATTAGAGGTATATCAAGAAAGGGGCAAACCTGTTCCTTAAATATTTTACAAGTTGGCGGCCTTCCTTCCAATACCTTAATTCACACAAATGGAGATCAATCAATGCATATTAAAGGCATTAAAATTGGTTTCACCTCTCAAATGATCATATTAGTAGAACTTAAACAAAAATGACAATCTACTTAAGTAGACAGAACCTCACGAGTTTGCTGCTCAAGCTCTTCCATTGCAGCAGCACCAGCACCGCTAGCAGCCTGATATGTGCTAACAACCATACGTAATACCTGAAACATTCAGTAATGGTTGAGAAACAAATCATGAATGAAGACATCATGAAGGATATAAGTATATGACCAATAATAAATTCACAACTATTAATCAAGCCTGTAAGAAATGAACAGTTCCAAGTAAATTTTACAGACAATACATTGATTTACCAGCACATTTCATTGAAAAGCATCAAAATGATAAAATAGAAAACAATGAATGAAGCAATCGATATCTTCGATCCAAAATCAGACTGAGAAACAAAAAAAGAAAAAAAAAACACAATGATACAATTGATTAAAATAAAAAACAGTTCAATTCTTATCAAAATCCCAATAAACCAACTCAAACTTCCAACCTTAGCTCGCCGATGAAGAGGAGTAGCGGCCATTAAGCAGATAATGGTGGAGCAGTTGGGGTTAGCAATGAGCGCCCCTTTACCCATTCCAAGCTTAATATTTTCCATTGCCTCAGGATTCACTTCAGGAATCACAAGCGGCACCTTCTCGTCCATCCGGAACGCGGAGCTATTATCCACCACAATGGTTCCTCGATCAACAGCAATAGGTCCAAACTCTCTGCTGATGGAGCCGCCAGCACTGAAGAGAGCAATATCCACATCGTCGAAGCTCTCTGGGGTAAGCTCCTCCACTACATATTCTTTCTTTTCGAACGTGAAGCGCCTGCCCGCGGAGCGTTTCGATGCGAGCATTTTGATGGAGCGATAAGGGAAATCACGGTCGGAGAGTACAGAGAGGAACTCTTGACCTACGGCGCCAGTGACACCAACGACGGCAACAGAAGGCCCGGATTCTTGAAGCGACATACGGACCTTGGTGGAGAGGGGGAATCTTCTAGGTTTGGGAGGGGTTAGAAGGGTAGAAGAGAAGAGGTGGTTCTGGAGAGGCAGAGAGAGAATGGCCATTGAAGGAGGTTGTTAAGGATGAAGAGAGAAAGAGAGAGAAGAGAAAATGCAATAGGGTTTAAAATATGAAAAGGAGAAGGAAGGGTTTAAGAGAGAGAAGAGGATGAGACTATAATGGCGGCTGATGGAAGCGTGTGTTTGAACTCTGATTTCAAAAGCAGGGGGAGAGCTAACCGGACCTGGAGGAGGCGCACGTTGAATTGGAAATCCAAGCTGCTTTAGCTCACAAACAAGGCTCCAGACCGGAACAAAAGTGCAAAACCGTTTCTCAATTTGAGCAAGAGTATTTTTAATTATTTAAATTTTATATTAATTCTTAATTTTTTTTAAATTTTTTTTGTTAATTTTATTTTTAAAATTTAAATTATAATTAATTTTATTTCACAGTCTAAAGTTATTTAAATTATTAACAAAAAATAATACTATGATATTTGATAATAAATCTTAAAAGTATAAATAAAATTTTAACAACATTCAAATATTAAATAATAACATATATTATCAAATCATAGTATTTTTATTCTCACTCAATTGCTAATATAAAAAATAAATTCTTTAATAAATATTTTGTATATAATTTGAATGATTTTATTGATAGTTTCATATTTTTTTCAAACGTAATATTATATTACCATTTATCTCTAATAATTTAGACAGTATTAAGTTATGTTATAAAATAGATTATAATTAAAAATTTTATAAACAAAATTAATAAAAAAATACTTTAAGAATAAAATTAAAAATTAACATAAAATTTAGATACATAAAACATACGTTTACTCTTAATTTATTTAAAGACCAAATTGCACTCTTCTTCTATGTCTTAAAATATATTTTTCATCTTTTATATTTATTTTATTTTATTTTTTATAATAAAAAAAGAAATAAAAAAATAAAAGACTCATATTAATAAAGATCTACTTTAAATAAATTAAAGATTAAATATTTTTTCTCTTTTAATATAAAAAAATATATCAATCTTTAATTGAATAGTATCCAAACTCCTTAGAATTATTTCTTTTGAGTTAAAAATAATAAATTTTAAAAAAATAAAAAAATTTTATATTAGTTAAATATATATTTAATTATGAAAATAATAAAATTTTAGTTAAAATAACTAAAATTATATTTTTTTTATCTCTAAAAAATAGGAAGTCTAAATTTTTAAAATAAAAAGTAAGAAAATATAATTTTAAAATGAAGTATAATTTATGCTTTTATTATTTATTTAGTAACCATTATAAATAATAACATCACGAAATCAAAATTGATTTTTTCTCCTTATTTTCACACACTTTTAAGTGAAGCATTAACTTTTAGATATTAAGGCTGTTTTCTATTCACAAATATGTTTGAGGACATTACAATTTAATCTTATACTTTGATTTAAAATTAATTTTAACTGATTTTTTTGTAATTAATGTAATTAAATTTGAATAAAAATATTATAAGATGGTTAAAGAGTAACAAGACAAACCACACAGAGTTAAATAATACAAATTTAACCATAAAAAATTAATCTTAAACTAAATTATAGGAAATAAATTGTACTTGTTTCTTGAAGAGTTCTCACACGAGGCATTCTAATCCTTTCATTAAACTTTTCTATTTATTCCTATTTTTCTTTGACTAATTAGTTGATTTGAAGTTAGAACTGCACAAAGTTTTTCGATATGATAGTGAGTCCATGTCATTTTATTATTAAACTCATGTCACTCAGATACTAAATCATTAATTTATTCAAATTATTTTGATAATATGATGACTAGGAAACAGGAGGCACGCCACGGAAATAGATTGAGACTTTGGATATTTTGGGCCGAGGATTGATATACTGGATTAGAGCGTAACCAAAGTGGGTTAGTTAGGCTGGGCCCGCAGGAGCTTCTCAATGCCACTGAATTGGTCCCCGTTTTCGTGGCCCAACTAGGTGGGTTTGGTTTACCAAAATATTTTTAATTTATATTTCATAAAATTAATTTTAATTTTAAAGTTTTTAAATTTTCAAAAAAGCTATATATATATATATATATATATATATATTGGAACGCAGAGAAACATATAATTAATGTTCATTGATTCTTATATGACCCTTTGACCAATATTTAAATTCTAATTTAATAAATTACAAACCGTTGATTAGAGTAATAAGTATTTTATTTTTTTAAAACATGTAAAGTCACTAGTTCAAGTCTTATGTATAAAAAAAATTGTGTTGAGAGAGTTTTATTTTCATTATAAAATCTGAATACTAATACTTTTGACCAAAAAAAAATTCCATATTAGTACATAACATCAATGTTTGTATGTACGTGGTGTCTCATGTCTATACTAGTGTCCATCACCATATTCCTTATAACCTGCAAATTAATTAATATTATCTCATAATGTACAAATATTGGTGTGTATAGCTAGGTTTCAACAAAAATTGTGATACAGATAAATCCAAGGAGAGGAGGGTCTAGTATTCCAAAAGCAGTGCATTTGCAGTGTCATACAGAGCAGTTGGATCAGTGCCTTAATCACCAAATGGCTTGTAATTTGTAGGAGCCTTCAGATCACCAGCACCATATTGCCTTGATAATTAAATTCTAATACCATAGCCTTATTATTAATTTGTATCTGTATTTCCTTAATTAATCTAATAAATATAATTAAATTTATACTAGGTTAGGTAATTTTATTATTTTAAAATAAATATATATGGTGTAAAATATTAACTTTATTTAAAACAATTAGACAAAAATATTTTTAGTCTCTTTAATTTTGATTTAAGTTTCAGTTTTATCCTTAAGTTATTGAAACTTAAAATCAAAATTAAAAAACTAAAAATATTATTTTTTAAAAAGATTTAAAATATATAATGTATCTATATATCAAATCTAAAAAATACTGAATATAAACTTTTAAAAAAGAAAGTTGACTAAACAATAAACATGCAGTATGCAGTAATGGAGAAAATGCTAGTACAGTACTTAGTTCCCAATGCCCAAGAGAGTGAGATATTGAAGCAGGCGCTGAACTAATAAGCTTCTTTCGAGGTGATGATATCATAATTGCAAGCTGCAAGCAAAGCAATCAAGCAGCCCCACAAAAAGCACGTCGTTTCAGCAAGTTTCTCAAACTAATTAATAATCAACAAAACTATATATATATATATAGCTGATTAATTACATACATGAACTTCTCTAATACTGCAAGGAAGAATATAAGAATTCAAGTTTATCTAAACAATTAAATGTGTCGATAAACTTGATCACGTACCACCTAAAATATTCATTATACATAGTTATAATTAATGAGCTTAATAAGCTTACATTGAGACCTTACGTACACAGATTAATTAGTATATAAACATATATATATATGTAAGTATATAGCTAGCATGCATATATAACTTTGCAGTAACAACGTAAGTCTGTGGAATGATGATCAACAGTACTACATTATTAATGTTGCTCCACTACTTCATCAGAGTGGTGTGGTGTTGTGGGAGATCATTTGGCTCTTGAATATTATCATAGTTGTGATCAGTGAGGTCCTCCAGTTCTATATACGTTGCATTGATGAAAGCCTTTGTTTCTCTTGTTGGTTCCTCTATGGCGTCTTTCAGCTTGCTCAGTGCTATGCAATATGCTTCCTATATAAGCATGTCAATATCATCAGTATGATTAAAAGGAATATAATTAAGCTAATTAATATAATTTTTACATGGGGGTTGGTGCATATATATATATATATATACACACACACACACAGACACATTAAAGATTATTCAATATGTGTATATATATACCATGAAGTGATCAAGCTCGGAAGAGCTAGGAGTGGTGTTTCTGGGCTTGGAATTGTATATCTGCTTCTCTGCATCATTTGTTTTATCAGATTCTGCAATTTCGTCCAATCCCACCTGAAATCCATTTCTCTTAGTGTGAGAGAAGAGAGGCTAAAAGTTCTAAAAGTTGTAAGTTACATATATATATATATATATATATATAATTTAGTGTGTACACTGCAAATTGAAGATCTGAAAGAAGCTTATATAGTTTCAAACAAAGTTTGAGATAGAGAGCACCAAAATAACTAAATTAATTATACCATTAATATTAAAATAAAGTGGGAATTGCTTTGATCTTAATCTAATAGAGAAAAATTCTGTTCAACTAAGTGTGAGTTATATATGGTGTTTCTATATATATCCCTTTTGGCTACCATATATTTGTCTTTGAGTGTTATAAAAGAAGGACTACAAAAAGAGAGTATATATGAAAAAGAAGAGAAGTTATAAAAATAAAATTAATTAATTACCTTCAAACAGTTGAAGTGAGATTCAATCAAAAGGCCATACAAAGGATGGCTAGCAATCATCTTCTTGAGATGAATTTCCTCACTTTCTTTCTCTGCATCACTTACCTTTACCATCATTCTCTCTCCAATATTTTCAGTTTCACCATTAGTATTTGTAGCTTCCATCTTCTTTCTCTTTCACTCACTCACTCACTCTCAAGAATACAGCTAGTGAGTCTGAATCTGAGTCAGGAACACAAACACACACAAGTATATATAGGCATACTGCTAATGTATGGCAGATAAAGGGAGTGTCTATTATGATTATTGGTGCAAATGAAGTGTAGCTATCAAACTAGTACGTGGGGCTGCATATTGCCTCTGCCCTTTGGATTTTTCTCTTGTTAATGTTACCCTTTACCAGGTAAATCAATTTTTCTTATATAGGCATATTTTAGTTTTACCATCCAATGATTAGTTAAAATCATAAATATTCTATTTCTTTTAAGTAAGTTGAGTATTCAAATCTTTAAGTATGAAAATATGATTCATTAGAAAAATTCTTACTTTACTCATAGGTGGATATTTTTTTTAGTTTGAAATATGCGAAGGTTTAAATTATCTGAAATTATCTAAAATTTTATTTAATAGACATTCCTTTAATGGAGATATATTATCACTCAAAAATTAATTGATCATAATTGTGATTGAATAAAATTATTTATAAATTTATGCAATAATTTTTTAAGTAAATTTCTTTAATATATCATTGACATCTTGTTTAATAATTTTATCAGTGTCTCCTCTTATTACTATTAAAAGGAAAAAGGTTATGGTTTTGCAGTTCAATATATTTATATTTATTATATATATATATATATATATATAATTATGCAAATGGGAAGATGATAAAAAGGTGAAAAAGAAAATAAAAGGTGATGTAAGGGCGTCTTTTGCAGTGTTAAATTTTTTGCCACGAAAGGAACTTGTCAAGGGTTTGCTTGTATGATTAAAGCAGCTTCTTTCAGGGTACTTGCATGCAGTACCCTCTTTTTGGCCTTTTCTATGATTTTTATCTTTCCTTTTTATCTAATTACACTCTTTCTTTTCACAACTTTCTTCTACTATTTACCCACTTTTGTTACATCATTTTCCAACCCACAATCAACCACTACTTATTATTCCTATTTCTTCCTTTACCAAACTTCACCCTCATCAATCATCAAACACACACAAAAACCTCACATCAAAACAACTTTTTTTTTTTATTTCTTAAAATTTACTAAAATAATATATATTCTTATCATAACTAATGTTTAATTAAAATAAAATTTAAATGCATAAATATATAATATAAATTCACTTAAATCATAAACTTTAATATATAAATGCTTAAAGATGACCTCATTCATAATTTTATATATATTTTATATTTTATACTATACATAATCAAATAAAAAAATTAAAATAAATATTTAAGATCTCAAAAGTCTTATTTTAATTGTGTTCATCATCAGTCTTCAATCAAATTAAATGACTTTGGTGACGAGTTTTTTTATAAATTAGACTAATTTATAGATAAAATTACTTAAGAAAAAACATACAATGTTTGTGAAACAACAAAAAACATATATAAACACACAAATGAGCTTTCTTTCATAATGTAAAAACATAATAATAAATTTAGAGCTAAAATTATGAGTTTACTTGGAGTATTTCTAATTTTAAAACTCAATTTGAACCACCATATGGTGCAGTTCCCATTGAATAGGAGGGCAAAGTGAAAATTGAAAAATGGAATGCAAATGCAAATGCAATGAATAAGTAAACAAACAAACAAACAAACAAGAAGTAATAATTGCACGTGCTATCCACGTGAAACAGTTCTTTCTGCTTTTGCCATGCCCCATGCCACTCCTAATTAAGCATCACATAGAATGGGAAACATTTACTATATATTTTCATGTACAACTCCCTCCTCCTCTTCACCCTCTTTTTTTATAGATATTTTTTATTATAAGTGATTTTATTTAAAATATTATTAAACATTAAAATATGAGTATTTTTTTAATAGAGATTTGAGAATTAAGTATAAACAGATTTTTTTTATATACGTCAATTGTTTAGCTCATATTAGGTTGTAGGTTAAGGTAAATTAGGCTAGGATTAATCTGATGGGTTTTTTAATATATAATTATTTTATACTTTAATATTTTTAATTTATATAATAAATTTTAACTATATAATATTTAAGAGAGATACAAATTCATAACGAGTAAAAATAATTTAATTTTCATATATTATCAAATTATAATTGAATAAATGTGCCATTATTATATTATATATGTAATTTTTTATGAACAAAATATATTATTTGATTTTTTTTTAATTATATATGATTTAAGTAATAAATAAATAAAAGAAATAAATTATTATTATTATTATACATATGATTTGATTTCTTAATATTATGTTTGTGCGTGTGAAGTTGAGTGATGTTTATTTTCATATTATAAGTGAAGGTATATCTCAAAGGACTTTTATTTTTTAGAATTTTGGGTTTGGTTTAACTTAAATAGATAGATCTAAAATATTAGTCCAATTTAACCTTTAAAAGGTCTTAAGCTTTTTTTAATATAATTTTTTAAATATAACTTATTTTATTTGATTCAAAATATATATTATTTATTTTATATATTAATATATTAAGAATAAATATTATAAATTAACTTAAAAATAGTGATTAAAAAATATTTGATATAATTTATGAATATGATCAATTATCTTACAATATAATTATGTTTATATCAATATATTTAAAATAAATATTATATAAAAATTATAACATTTTATAACATAAAATACTTTTAAAAATTATAAAAAAAAAATCCATCAACTCCATCTGGCCTTTACAAGCTGACGACTACATGGACTAAAATTAAATTTAACTAAAAGTTCATCTTTAAAAATTAAAAAAGTTTTTCACCTGAGAGCCCTAATTATAATAAGAGCAATCCGTGGCTAATAACTTTTCAGATTTGCACTGCAAGACCAAATCCACATGTCATCATATCATCATCCTCGAGCTTCAGACATTTCTGTTTCCTTTTCCTTTTCCTTTTCCTCTGTAATTTGATCTGACAGTCTCACTGCACCATCAAATACAAATATATCAAATTACAATATTTTTCCTAATTGTTTTTTTTTCATTTTTTTAAGCAAAAATTATTAGATATATGTATTGTTATTTTATTATTTTATAATTTTTGAAAAAACTGAAATATAAGTTTTTAAAATAATACAAAGATTAGAAGATATAGCATGGAAAAGAAATTCAAATTTAATCTATTAAAATTTGATCTGTTATTATTAATTATATTTTAGTAATTAAGTAATTTGAAAGTTATTATTAATTAAGTAAAATATAATGAATAAAATTGCTATATTTTAAGTATTTTTGAAAATAAAAATGCTTTATATTTTGAGTTATATGTGAGAATAATATATAATTTTCTCCAAAAATAAGAAGCATAATTCAGACATAATAAATTTGTGTTTGTAGAGAATTTTAGAAAAATAAAAAATAAAAAAACTATTACGCTAAATAAGAATTTTAATAAAGATATTTTTGTCTTAAAATATTTAACTTTCAACTTCTAATTTTACTTAAAAGGAGAAGCTGCAACATTTAACTTTTGTTCCATAATTAAAAAATTACTTCTACTACTATTTAGAAACCCTATTTTAGCCAAATACCTATTTTTCTTAAAATAATTACTTTCAAAAAATATGTAATTTTCCCTTCTCATAAACTTGACCAAACAAATATTCAATCAATGCAAACTCTGATGCAACTTTTTCTAAGGGTACACTGTTGGTAAGCAATATGCATAACCGAATTAATGGGCCTTGTGGGCCACAAGGCCCATACTTTTATTCCTAAAACATAAATCACTATTGCAATTTTGTTTATTCTTATATTAATTTTATTTATTTTTTAAATGAGGAGGAATCTAGATTTGAAAACAATGATAAATTGTAACAATAATAAAAGAACCACCTTTACTGCTGGAATAATTGACCACATTAGAAAGATAAAAAGATCTTCCACTCAGATACCCCAAATTCATGAACATCAACATTCCCATTTAGAAAGAAATTGAAATTATGTTCTAAACTATAGTCACCATCCATAAATCAAGAAAAAAAAAATCAAACTTCTAAATTGATTTTGTTCATTTGTTTTAGAAGACAAAGACTTGATAAAGAAGAAACTTGAAATGGTGGCCACCCATGGCATAACTTGAATATATACTCATTGTATCCATAATAATAACAATCATGGTTGAAAAAGAGCACACAATTTTTGACCAATCTCAAACCTAAAACCAACTTTAAAATGGGAAAAAAAAAACAAAGTACAAAAATTTAATTCCTCTTCTTGTTATTTAAAAAATTACACTCTTATTTTTTTAAAAATAAAAAAATTATAATTTTATCTATTTTAATCAAAATATCATCAAAAATAATATTTTAATTAAAATAGATAAAATTATAATTTTTCTGATCTCTTAAAGAAATAAACTAAAATTTTTAAAATATAAAATTTTTACATCTCTAAAAAATATAATTTACTAAAAAAATTATTACTACAAATAATAATAGCACTAACTATATAGGCATTTCAAAGATCCCAGATTGAAAAGTGAACATCACATGCTAAATTATCACCAATCACTCTTGTTCTTAGTGAAAGATACATAAAGGCAGATAATGCATATGCTTTTTAGACCATAAATAAATGGTTATAATATTATAGTGTTTGCTCAATTAAAAAAAATTAAAAATGAACAAAACAATAATAGCCCATGAACCACCATATCCCATCCAATCCAAGAGGTTCCTTCTATAATTATAACTTTTGCTTATTATTATATAATTTTTTTAATCCATTTTATAATTCTAATTTGGTACAACCACTCTTATCCCATTGTACATTTTATGCTATTCAAACAAGACACTACTATGCTTTGACAGCCGCTTCAACTTGATGGAGATTGATAGACATAATTTTTAGGGTTTTTTTTTTAATTTTTCATAATAATTTTTGTTTTTAATCTTTCTTGATAAGTTGTAACTTTTTAAATGAGACATCACCATCATCTTCTTGATACTTTAAATATTAAAAAAGGAAAAATATCTTAAATTTTTGTATTAAAATAATTAATATTTTTTTTAAGATGTGAGGAAGTCTAAAATGACAAAATACTTATTAGTTTTTTTAAGACCTTGTCGCACTAAATATAGAAGTTTCAAATGCTATAATACTGATTTTTTTTTAACATTATGATATAGAAAGTATCAAATTATATAAAATGACTTTCATTAATATCTTTCCAAAGCATTATTTTAAAATTATTGACTTGATATCCCACAAAACATAATATAAACAAATAAAAATAGTATAAAACTAAATTTTTGTCCCTTAATTTTGTATGAAATTTCATTTTTGCTTCTTATCTTTTTTTTTGTTTCAATTTTATCTCTTATTTTTGTTAACTAATGTAATATATTCTTCTTTTCAAATTTCATTAGTCATATTTGAAGTTTAAATAAAATTATACTAGTCAAAGCATAATTAAAACTTAGATGAAGTCAAGAAAATTTAATTTATTTTTACAATTCTTCATTTAGATATTTGAAACCCAAAAATTAAAAAAATTTTAAAAAAATTAAAACTACATGAAAATTAATTTAATAGTTGTTTTAGTCACATTTAAATTTTTTTATTAGCTCAATTATTTTTTTAAAAAAAGTTATTTTACATATTACATTTGATTATTAGGAGAAGAAATTACATTAATTAATAAAGAAAATAGACAAAAATTAAAAAAAAAAAGATGAAACTAAAATTTTATACAAAGTTAAAGGACAAAAAATTAATTTTGACCATAATATCTTATGTATATACTAGAGATTAAGCGCCTAATTGATTTTTCGCTCAAAAAAATTGAAAATGCTGTTTTCTTGCAAAAATTAAAAAAAATATTGTTTAAGGATCAAACAACATAAAACATCTAAAACTTATTCTGAATTTTAATTTTTTTATAAATAAAAAAAAATTTAAAATAAATATTCTCATTAATAACTTATAAATAGATATATACAAATAATATTAATATAATATTCATAAAACTAACATAAAATCATTTTAAAAATAAAAAATAAGAACAAAATGAGAATCAATTTTTTTCCTGGTAACTTTCGGTTGCTGGGAGGCCATTCAGTTTGCAATAGGCATGCTGCAGCTCGAAAACGCAATCGAACTAATGCTTTTCACACATATCAACTTAAACAAATAATGGGATGGTTTTGTGACACTTGTCACCATTTAATTGGCTGAAGTTGAAGCCGCATATATCCACCAAAGGTAGTGGAAAATGAGTTTTTTTTTAAGTTACTAACATTTAAAAATTTCTTAACTTTTGATTAATTTAATTTAGTAAAAATTTTATAATAAAAATAAAAATTTTTAGTAAAATTTTTTTTTAAATATAAATTTTGAATTTAAGATCTTATTTTAAAAAATACCTGTTATTCTAAACAATCGATCTTATTTTATTACAGCTTTTGTTTAATATGGGCATAAATTATATTATATTATTTTTATATTAATTAATAATATTTATTTAATTTTTTATTTTAAATTAAAATATTTATATAAAATAAAATAAAATAATTAAAATTTATTAACCAATATATAAATGAGTTAACAATATTTATATCCAAAAAGTTTTTCCTTTATGAAACCAAGAGCCACACAACAATTCCCCAAAATTATTACTTAATTAATATGAGTGTGCATGAACTTGACTGAGATTGAGGGCTTGGTGCATGCACTACTCTTTTGCTCTTGTGACTTTTCAAGAGCTTAGTACTATTGTATTGTAATAAATTATGTCAACTAGTCAAATTGCCTATTTAGGTCTAAATTAATGGTTAAGATTGATATTAACTCTTGTATGTATTGTTGGAGTCTGTATCAAGCATTTCATATTACATTTATTGATGTTTTAATATATAAGTTAATTTATATTTTTAGTAAATATTACATAATATATTTTAAATTATGATTAATTTAAATTTTAAATTTTAAATAAAAATTGTCAAAATATAACTAGCACATATGTCAAAATTAAACTTCTCTTTTTTCAATTTTAAAAACCTACACTTTATTTTCTTAAAAGATTAAAATATTCTTAGTGGTATTATTAATTTTAAAATAAAATACTTTTAAAATTATAATTTTATGATAATTTAGTTTGAATTAAAAATAATAAATTTATTTTATTTTAAATTCCAAAAAAGTTTTTTATATATATCAAATACAAATTTAATTAGATAAATAATATATTTAAAAATATTTTTTTTACAATGAAAATATATAATATTTCTTATCTTACAAAAGAAAAGAGTGTAATTTTTTAAAATATAAGATAGACTAGTATAATTTTAATGTATTTCAAGAAAGGAAAAAATTATTTTATTCTAAATAATAATAATATTAAAATTTTTGAATACTAAAAATGCATAATAAGGGTGACCAATCTAAACATCACTTCGACTTAATTCATTCGTTCAATTGAATCAATCTAAATAGATGATTGAAAAATCTAACCAAATTAGTTATTTAAACATCAACCAACCGATTTTTAGTTTATTTGAATTCGATTATCAATTTTAAATTAAAAAATACTATAAAATTAAAATATTAATAATATATTTTTTAATTTCAACCATAAAAATAAAACATTCCCAAAAATAAAACTTACAACTAATTCATTCAAGAAAGTGCTAAAATAATTCCTATCATAGAAAAAATATTTATTCTAAAATTTAATATATTTTAAATAGTTTAATTCAAATGATATTCATCCTTGTCTAAGAATTGGTTCCCATAAATTTGTATATAATTTATCTGATTAAATAATTAATTTCGATCGAATCAAATTGAATCACTTAATTTAATTGGATTATAATTGAATTTGCTGAACCTTACATGTAATAACACCTATATTAACAATGATGTTAATTTTCATTAAAATTTGGCTAATGTGTGTTGTATTATTGAATAATTTTGATTACGAGAAGAAAGGGAGTTGATCATTCTCGTGGATTTATAAATTGCGATCTTTAATTTGTTGTTTGTGTTAAATATAAATTTAGAAACCCATAAATACAGTTTGTGGTGGTGAATATATAAATCGTAATCTTACAAGAAGACAGATTCAAAATATTATAATATTTTATATTAAATATCCAAAATATCCAAAAAATAAAATAAAATGACAGTGTACGGCTACTTTAATCTATGAAATACAATCCACATTTTCAATGATATATATATATTCTCTGTCAATCACACGTATGGCAATTAGAAAGTGTTACAGCTCCGAACTTCAAATCATATATCTGTCAAAGCAGGACAAGAATTTTCATTTCAAGCTTGGTTGGTGATACAGAGTAGATATTATCAATTTCATTTTCATTAAAAACACACGCAAACTTTTAATGTTGCAAGTGGATTAATTTTCTTTTTTTAAGAAAAGATTGTGATATATATTAAACTATAATTAGAAGTACTTACATATAACATTTTTTCTTGAAGAAACCTGACAAAACAATTTAAAAAACTACATATATTCTGTCATTATAAAAAACATATAAAAGGATATATATATATATATATATATAATCAATGAAATGAAAATTGTATATAGTCTTATCTTATCTTGAAAGGAATTCAGCATGCCAGAAAATGACATGTCAATGGGATCAGTCTCATGTATATTGTAGATTATCTTCACGTTGCCTGTAACATTTTCAACTAGAATACAATATATATAGGAGAAGAACTTCAGAATAATATTTATTGAATTGGATTAATTAGGCCAATGCAAGTGTTAATTTAAAGTTTTGTCGGTAGAAAGTTACATATATAGTATAAGATTTCATTTAAAAATATTAACAAGTATGTAATATAGAAGCTCTAATTTATTTTGATCATTTTAAGAGTTTGTTTGACCAAATTTTTAAAATTTGTTTATTTTGTAATATGACTTTCTCAAATAAAATTTCGAAAAAAAATTTATAAGAGAGAAATAATTTGTGTTTGGCTAATTCAGTTAAAAAATAATTTTATTATATTTGAAATGTTGTTTGTGTTTGATCAGTTTATATAAAAAAAATACTTTTAACCATCAAATTACCCAAAAGAGCATTCACGTATATATTTACCTTAATATTAATTTTATTTTAATAAAGAAATGTTATACATATTTATTATGGGTAATTCTTATTGTTATTATTAATAATTAATTAAAATATAAAAAAATAACAAAAAATGTTTTAAAAAATATAAATCTATACTCTTATGATTTATATGTCTCAAAATAATATATATAATTACCCAAAAATGAGAAACATAATTCACACATTTGTTTTTGTGAAATGATTTAGAAAAATATATATAAAATTATTATGGTAAATACAATTTTTGGGTAGGGTTATTTCTATAATAAATAATTTGTAACTTTTGTTTTTGTTTAGAATAAGAAGTTACAATTTTTAACTTTTGCTTCGCAGATAAAAAATTGCTTCTATTAATACTACTACTCAGAAGCACTTATTTTATTTTTCCAAACACCTATTTTTCTTGAAATAAGTATTTTTGAAAAAAAAAGTAGTTTTTTCATTCTTCGAAACTTGACCAAATAGGCTCTTAATAATACTTAAGAAATTAAATTCAGAAAACAATAGGTGAATGCAAAAAAATGAATGATTTTTTAAAACTGTTCAGATAAAAAATTTAACCCTTTGAAAAAAATTAGAAAACATTTATAATAAATTAATAATAAAAAGTTCTTCCCATCACCTTTATTTTTCTTTTTTTTTTAATCTCTCTTTCTATTCACGTAACATATTTAATTATAAATTTTATATCATACTAATATATAATTTTAAAAAATAATTCAAGAACTGTATTTCATTAAAACATTTTGCGATATTTTTTTAAAAGAAACAAATTGAAAATTTCGTTCTACTGATAGTTTTAATTAAAAACAAAATACAATACATGTATATATTAATTTACATTATATTATATGAGTTTGAATTTGTAGGTTCTTTGATCTCATAAATTATATAATGTATAATATCAATATATGAAAGTGAAGAGAGAATAGAAATTTACTTAATTTACAAAATATATTTAAAATTTTTTTTAAATAGCTTGCACTAAACATTTTTAAGAAAGGGGAGCCAGAAATTTCCAATTTAAAGAGTAAAAAGATAATATAAATATATCATAAAAATAAACCCATAAACATAATTAAATTGACACACTTCCCGTTCACTATTTTAAATGGGACCTATCACTTGAAAAAGTCTCACTTATTTTACATTTATCTGTCTTATTTTATGACATTGACATATAATTAATCTCCTCGTCTTAATTTTAGATTAATGTAGAGATACCTACGAATGAAAAAATCCGAAAGCAAATTGCAAAAGGGATAATATATATATATATATATATAGAGAGAGAGAGAGAGAGAGAGAGAGAGCATATTAAAACACTTCGTTTAGGTTAGATATAAATTTTTTTTAATTATCATATTAAAATAAATAATTAATATTAAATAATTAATTTAAATTTCATATCACTCTCACGTATTATATTTTAAATTTTAAATAATTATAAAATAATATATTTAAACTAATTTTTAATCTTAATTATTTAATTTAATTTAATAATTAAAAAAATTATCCCATTCAATAAAGTAAATCTGTGGGCTTTTCATTCACAAATTGCGGCTATGATCTTATCTTAATCTGGTTGACCAACAATATTATTCCAGGTATCCCATATAAATCAGGATTTGAAGATCCTCATACATAAATATAGTTCGAGTGGACACAAGAAGAATAATTAAATTATCTGATCTTTTCTTTGATGAATTTTGATAGAAGTATAGTATTTTTTAATATTATAAAAATAATTATGAATCATTAAAAGTAGAAACAAATCACTATTATTAATTTAGAAATATACATAAACAAAGTTTTATTAACAAAATGATGCTTTATATGTGAATATATCATATATTTGGCTGATATTTTGAAAATATATTTATATAATAAAGTAAATTATATTTGTTTCTTAAAGTTTGATAAAAATATATGTTTTACTTCTCTAATTTTAAAAATTACACTCATTTCTTTTTTAATTTATTTTTTGTATATGAAAATAATTTTTATACATAATAAAATTGATTTTCATTTTAATATAATAGTAAATACATTTAATCTTAGATTAATTTTAACATAAGTTTCTTAATGAAACAGTAAAAATAAATGAATAATTTTATTATTTTAAAATAAACAGATACAGTGTAATATGCTAACTCCATTAATAAAAAATAAATTACAAAATAATTTTACGTGACATGTCAATTTTAAGAGCACTATCGAGTATAATTTTTAAAATAAAAAATTAATAAGTACAATTTTATCATATCTTAAAAAAATGGATATTTTTTTATATAATATATAGATGTTAGTGTAATTTGTAAAATACCCAAAGGTGCATCCATAAATAATGTCAGAGTAAATAATTATTTTAGTAAGTAGAAAATATATGTTATCTCAATTTAATTTTTTAAAAATTAAAATTATCAATTTTGTTCTTCAAAAACATATTCTCAATTAATTTATTCCCTGCATTAACATAATTAACCCTAATTTAATAGAGATGGTAATATAACACTAATCAAGTATCACTACTATTTTAACAACTAAAATAAAATAATTTTTTTAATTAAAAATAATTTTATTTAAAATATTATCAAATATTAAATATAAATACTTCTCTTAATAAAAATTTAAATTTAAATTTATTACATTATAAGAAACTAATTTTTTTTATTAAATCTAACTTTCATTGATAATAAAATAAGTTTCTTATCAATAAAATATTTATATATTTAAGTTATATAAACATTAAATTAGTAGAAACTATATTATTAAAAACTAAAATCCTTTTTATTTATTAAAACTTCAATTGAGAAATAGTATTTAGATTAAATCAATAATTTACTTATTATTTTATGAATGCAATCGGATCCGCTAGCATACTTTGACTATATTAAGAAAACGAAGTAGAAGATAAGGCCCGCGTGCTTTCCTCTATTAAACAATTATTTCGATGTTTTTATATGCGTACGTATAATAAAAGGTAATGATCACATATAATAATAATAATTTAAGTTTGGTGGATCCGAATCTCTAATTTTTTTATTATACAAATATGTACGGGGTGGAATGCCGACGCCATTACATAATTATAATTTATAAATGAGATAATTTTTTTTATTTGGATTTCTAGTTTATTACAAATAATTTTTTAACAGTATATGTTAAATTTTTAATTCGTTGTGTAGAAGTTAGCAGATCTAGAGGCGTAGTCATATGAGTTGAAGCGACCTAATCAACTATGATAAAATTATAGGATTTTGAAGTAATAAAAGAATGAATTATATTAATTACTTTTTTTTTTATGTTTGACTAATAAAGTTTTAAAATTAAATTAAATTCACTTTTTAATTTATTTTTTATTAATACAAATAATTTTCCTCGATTATCAGACATTTATTTTTAGTATAATGGTACAATTAATTAATTAGTTTTATTATTCTAAGTCTAGTAAATTTTAAATCAAACAAAGTTTTTAATGATTTAAAATTTATAAAGTTTTGTCAGTACAAATTTTTTATATACAAAATTAAAACTTGAGATTTTATTTAAAAAATAAATTATTTACACATTTTAGCTATTCTACCGTTAGTAAAAATAATAATTTTTAATATAAAAATTATCAAAAAAATAGATATTAAATATTTGGAAAGTAATTATTAGTTTTAAAGAAAGTTTTGCTAACTATTGCTTATCGGCGCTGATTAATATTTGTTTTGACTAGTTGATAAAATATTTAAAATTAATTTTTATTTTTTATTTATATTTATTAAAATTAATTTTCATTTTTATGTTTGTAAAATTTTTAAAATATGCTTGTTATGTTAATTTAAAATTAATGATTTGAAACTTATTAAGTTATTTTAACAAAATTTTTTTTATATTCAATACTTAAATTTTAAAATTTTATTTAAAAAAACAAAATACCTTTCACTCAAACCAATTATCAATTGCTTACGTTAATGTCCATCATTCACAATTCAGAATCTAAAACCAAATAATAACACTAATCACCTTCCACTCTAAGCCACCAATAAGATTGACAAGAACAAAGAATCCACTTCATAATCCTATTTTTCCTTTTCTTTTTCCTCTGTCTAATTTTATATTCACACAAAATCCAAAAGAAAAATCATAAATATAAAAGAGCACGAGGAAAGTGCATGCACCCAAGTGGACCCATGTTGTGCAGGTCCACCTAACTTCGTACTCTCGCTCACACCATAGTCTTGCCCACTCTCCACTTGTCTCTGTCCCTTCGATAGCAACCTAACTGTCTCCGTTAATATCTTTTTTGGCCCCTTATTCCGTCCATTCCCCACCCGTCTGATCCT
Organism: Senna siamea; assembly: GCA_031216115.1. Lineage (NCBI taxonomy): Eukaryota > Viridiplantae > Streptophyta > Magnoliopsida > Fabales > Fabaceae > Senna > Senna siamea. The sequence goes on from CM062358.1 coordinate 806,094, forward strand.
CCACCACTCACATTTCTCCTCCAAATCCAACGGCCAGGGGCAGTCCACGCTGACAGACCATTATATCTCGTGTACCTTAACCACACTCAAGTAAACCCGTCCTTGTTTATCTACGCTGAGAAATTAAATAAAACTCAAAAAAAAAAAACCTTATCCACTTGAGAATTGAGAAATGTGAAATTGCCGCCCTGCATGCCTGCCTGTTTTTGCTTGGTTAGTCTGTCCGGTTCCTATTGTCCTTTTCTGTACAGTTGTTCTCAAATTTGCAAGAAGCGTAAAACACGTGTTCCTGCCACGATCTACCACGTGCCCCTATCGGATGCTTCCTTACCTACCGCTTCTCCATGCTTATCCTCTCCAATCCAGTAATCCTTCACTTTCTGAATCTATTATTTAAGTGTTTGTTAAGATTAAAGAGCTATAGTTTTTATTTTAGACCCGAAAAAATAATATATATATATATATTTATATAGTATTTGAACTTGAATTCGAGCGGTGATAAAGTTAGTTATCATTCCTAAATTTTTTAAATGTCGACTCAAATTCATTTACTAAAAAAAATTTAAAATAATTATTTTTTTAAATTATAATTTATCTATACAAATTCATAAGAAAACCAAACAAAAATTTATAAAAAAAAGTCATTTAAGTTACGAACAATTCTATTACCTAAATTTTAAATACATAATCAATATAAAATCTTAATAAATTTAGCTTTATAAAATTATTAAATATAATAATTTATTAATTAATATTAAAGTTAAGTTATTTTATTAAGAAATTTAAATTAAATCATATAATTAGATATATTAATTAAATAAAATAAAATAAAATAAATATATGTATTTGTAATATAAAAATAATTTATATAAAACAAATTAAGTCTAGTTTAAATACTTCTTTATCCAAATTCAGATCCAAACATGTAAAATCATTTAAAATAATACTCGTATCTGAAATCTCTCTTTCTGGTAAACAAATATTTAGGACAGGGGATGCCAATGGTGCCCCAATCCATGGTCAAGATAAGCATCGGGTTTAAATAATATTTACAATAGATTTATAGATATCTTATTAACAAGAAATTATTTAAATTTAAACATAAATTATATAATTATCATATTTAAAAAACGATCGGATAAATCAATTCTTATTAACTAACTCATATTTATAAAATTTTGTAAAGTATTATGATTATTTGTGATAAAAAAAATTTTATTTTTAATTTAACTAAAAATAATTTTTTTTTTTTTTACCTTCCTAGTATAAAAAATAACGTGCACAAGTTGTCTAAAAAATGCAATTCGAATGATTGTTGATATTTTTTATTTCATTTTCAAAGATTCCTTAAGAAAATTTGTAAAATGGAAATGAAATACAAATAATAATCCCCATTTTGGATGTTTAATTATAACAAAGTAAAGTGACTGCGTCTCTCTGTGCCGTACAAACAACATTAGTGAAAGTGAAAATAGTCCTGTATCTCTTTATGTCCAACTTTTAAACTCATTGAAAAAAATATTTTCATTATACATCTCGCATAATAAAATGTTTGAACATATACTATAACTTTTATAAAAAGATTTAAATACAAATTTTATATTTTTATTATCAATTCATATGACTCGTCACTTTATAACTAATATTTTATTTTTATTAAAAAAATTAATAATAAAAATATAAAATTTATATTTAAATTTAATTATTTGAAAAAATAAAAATATTTTTTAGATAATAGATATTAATTATCTAAAAAATTTTACTAAAATTAAGTCTGTATTTTAAATAATTTTTTTAAACATGTAATTAAGTTAAAAAAATTAAACATAAAGTACAGTAGAGCAAGTTGAAAAAAATTATTAAATATGTATACTGTGACATTTAATTTATGTACTAACCAATTATATTTAATAAATTATTTTTATTTTTTCACAATGTGAATTATAAATATAAAATAAAAAAATTAAATTAAATATTATTATCAAATATAAAAATAAGATGACATATGTATATAAAAATCTTTAATAATAAAGTTATAGCGTGTGGGAAATGTGGGTCCCATGATGACATGGCAAACAGGTCATTGCGGCGTCCAGCTGTCTCTGGTGGTGGGTCGGAGCTCCAACTTCAAAGTACACTTTTTAATCACGTGCCCCGAGATTTTCACCGCGTCGTCTGTTTTACAATTCCAGCTTATCCACTTGAAGCCTCTTTGGCCAATGTGGCACCTATTCATTGGACAACTTTACAAAGTTACTGTGCTCTTCAACACACCTAAATCCTACACTTGTCGGAGATATCCGATATATGGTCAAACCGAGGCACGAATCTCGACGCTAGGTCCTGGAGTTGTCAATGAAGCGTGGAAAACTCGCCACGTAGCCTATCAAAATTCACTAGCCAATGATGATTCGAAACGTGTCGAGACGAACGAGCTTGACAGCTAATATGGGACAAGCTGCTCGAGTGGGTCCCACGCGAAGATGATGCCTCGTGGCGGACTTTCCAAAGGACAAAGGATAAGGTCGAAGTACCAGCGATGATAGGGTGCGTCTCATAGCATAGGCTTCCATGGAGTTTCATCCGTTGATTGTGATTACTTCGGATTGTGTTGACTCGTCCGACGGTGAGTGTTGGTGATGTCTTTTGTTGCTCTATTTTGGTTGAGACAAAACAAGAAAATTTTTTGAAGTTGTTGACCCATAAAAACTAGTGAGCTTCCAAAAATATCACACTGTGATAAGCTGTCCCAGCTCAGTGGAGAGAGAGAGAGAGAGAATGTGGAGGACAATAGTGATGAGCGAGAAAGCCTCCATAAAGCTACCAAAAGATAATTTAAGGTTTTCTTTGATTTTTATAATATTTTATTTAGATTAATATTTTTTTAATTTTTTCCCCATATTCTTCTTCACCACTATCTGGCAGGACTAGAATTTGATTTTTCTTCTCCAACGTATTTTTTATCTGGATTCCAAATTTTCTACCCACCCAATCAAAAGGGAAAGAAAAATAAAAGGAATTCAAATCTCAACCAAACTGGTAATTTTCCCAGCCGTTTCTTTATTCAAGTTGGGTTCTTCTTGTTTTGTTTTTGTTTTTTCCTATTATTTCTTTTCCTCTCTGTTCTCTGAAGTTCTCTGCTTCTACATGACAACAACAATCTCTAGAGGATTGTTTGGTTCCTGTTTATTGTCATAGCTGTATTTATTTTGATCTGAATCTATTCCATCCCTTTTGTTCCCCTCTTATCGGGAATTACAAGTAGTAGTAGTAGTAGTAGTAACTAGTAACTACATGGTGTATCTATCCCTTGCTTTGATCCACTTCTCTAAGCTCATCTTCAAGCAACTTCTTCTCTTTCTCTTAATGCTTTCTAGCCTTGTTCATTACACACTAGTTACCTCCTCCTCCCACTTCACGCTCTGTTATTTCTCATTCACACAATTCAGGACTAGTGTTTTCTGACCCACATCTCAAAATCTCTTTTTATTTTTTTTGGGCCCTTTTATAATTTACCCATGTATGGAACTGTGCTGTTATTTCTGGGTATCTAGATTTTCTTGATTCTTGAAGCAGTGGTTTTTTTATTAGTATAGTTGTCTTATCTTTTGTGTGATTCCTAAGAAAATGGTTTCAAGATCTTACTCAAATCTATTGGAGCTAGCCTCTGGCGAGTCTCCATCATTTGGGTGCATAAACCGTGGGATTCCCAGGATTATGACTGTGGCCGGTTTGATTTCTGACGTTGATGATGACCCAGTGGAGAGTGTGAGCTCGGATCCCTCCTCGTCGGTCCACCGGGACCGGATCATAATCGTGGCAAACCAGCTCCCAATTAGGGCTCAGAGGAAACCAGATGGTAGTACTAGTGGTAATAATAGGAATTGGTCCTTCAATTGGGATGACAATTCACTTCTCCTCCAATTGAAAGATGGGTTAGGTGATGATGATATTGAGGTTATCTATGTTGGGTGTCTTAAGGAAGAAATCCACCCAAATGAACAAGATGAGGTTTCACAAATCCTCCTTGAGAGTTTCAAATGTGTCCCAACTTTTCTCCCACCTGATATGTACACAAGATACTATCATGGTTTTTGCAAGCAACAGCTATGGCCTTTGTTTCACTACATGCTGCCTTTGTCACCAGACCTTGGTGGTAGGTTCAATAGGTCCCTATGGCAGGTATATGTATCGGTGAATAAGATTTTCGCTGATCGGATTATGGAAGTGATTAACCCGGAAGATGATTATGTTTGGATACATGATTATCATCTCATGGTGTTGCCAACATTCTTGAGGAAGAGGTTCAACAGAGTGAAACTTGGGTTTTTCCTCCATAGTCCATTCCCTTCATCAGAAATCTACAAGACACTGCCTATTAGGGAAGAGCTATTAAGAGCACTTTTGAATTCGGATTTGATTGGGTTCCACACTTTTGATTATGCACGGCATTTTCTATCATGTTGTAGCCGGATGCTTGGTCTTACCTATGAATCAAAACGGGGTTATATTGGGCTTGAGTACTATGGTAGGACTGTTAGTATCAAAATACTTCCTGTTGGCATACACATGGGTCAACTTCAGTCAGTGTTGAGCCTTCCTAAGACAGATGAGAAAGTGGCTGAGCTCATTAGGCAATTTTCAGATCGGGGAAGGACAATGTTGCTCGGGGTGGATGACATGGATATTTTTAAGGGAATAAGTTTGAAGCTATTGGCAATGGAGCAGCTTCTCATTCAGCATCCAGAGTGGCAAGAGAAGGTTGTATTGGTCCAGATTGCTAACCCAGCCCGGGGGCGTGGGAAAGATGTGAAGGAGGTGCAAGCCGAGACCAAGGCAACGGTAAAAAGGATTAATGAAACATTTGGGAAACCTGGGTATGATCCTGTCATTCTGATTGAGGAGCCACTCAAGTTCTATGAAAAAGTTGCCTACTATGTTGTTGCTGAGTGTTGTCTAGTCACTGCAGTTAGGGATGGCATGAATCTTATACCCTATGAATACATAATAAGCCGTCAAGGAAATGAAAAATTGGACAAGGTCCTGGGACTATCTTCCTCCCCTAAGAAAAGCATGTTGGTTGTGTCTGAGTTTATAGGATGTTCTCCATCTTTAAGTGGAGCAATCAGAGTTAACCCATGGAATGTCGATGCAGTAGCAGATGCAATGGACTCTGCCCTTGAAATGGCTGATTCAGAGAAGCAGCTTAGGCATGAGAAACATTATAGATATGTTAGTACTCATGATGTCGGGTACTGGGCTCGTAGCTTCTTGCAGGATTTGGAAAGGACTTGTTGTGATCATGTACGGCGAAGGTGGTGGGGAATTGGGTTTGGATTAAGTTTTAGAGTTGTAGCACTTGATCCAAACTTCAGGAAGCTCTCAATGGAGCACATTGTTTCAGCTTACAAGCGGACAAAAACTCGGGCAATCCTGCTAGATTATGATGGCACACTAATGCCTCAGGCTTCCATTGATAAGAGCCCCACAAATAAATCTACTGAAATTCTTAATAGCTTGTGTAGAGACAAGAACAACATGGTGTTTCTCGTCAGTGCTAGAAGCCGGGATACACTTACTGAATGGTTTTCTTCTTGTGAGAATCTAGGAATTGCAGCTGAGCATGGTTACTTTCTGAGGTAAACTACTAAAACTTCTAACATTTGTTTGCTTTCAAATTCTCAGTTATAACACATGCACTTGTTTTACAACTTAGAATTCTTCCACTTAACATAATCTTATTGGAGAACTTGACAACAAATATTTATATTTAAAAACTGTACTTGCGTTTTTCTGAATTTTTATGGTTAATGTTGCTGGTTGCATGGTTTCAGACTAAAGCGTGAAGCAGAGTGGGAAAAATGTGGACCTCCAACAGACTGCAGCTGGAAACAGATTGCAGAGCCTGTGATGAAGCTTTATACTGAAACAACCGATGGATCCACCATCGAAGATAAAGAGACTGCACTTGTGTGGTGCTATGAGGATGCAGATCCAGATTTTGGATCCTGCCAAGCCAAGGAGCTTCTTGATCATCTTGAAAGTGTGCTTGCAAATGAACCTGTTACTGTCAAGAGTGGCCAGAATATTGTAGAGGTTAAACCACAGGTGTTTACTCTTAACTCTCGGATTTCAATTTTCAGCAACATGTCTTCACTATTCAGTTTTTCATTTATCATCCAATATTAAATGTAAAATTCTAGTATGGTACAGTTGATGAAATCCCTTCAAGTGTATGTAGTTGGCGCCATGCTAAGTGGATTTTAGGGTTTATCAATACCAGGGAAATAGGGGAAATTAATAATAGATGTAAAGGACCTAATCCAATCTTTTTTGGACTTGTGAAATGGTAATCTAAGACATTCTTCACGTTCATGGGAATTCACAACCCTGAAATTTTTTTTTTTCCCGTGGATGGATTTTTTTTTTTTTTGGTAGAGAATATAAATGGCAATTAAGGGTGAAGTCTTTCTACAGTGTGCATTGATTGTTAGGCTGCAAAATATAATGACATACTTTGAAAAGGTATTTTGCCTCCCATTTTCTGGTTGTGATTAAGACATGATAGAAGGTCAGATATTTTCAGTTTCATGGTTCTATCTATAAAGTACAGGAACTTCAAAAAATGATATGTGTGTATAGCTGACATGTCTCAGACACCACATAACTCTTAAAATTCTATATGAACACTTAAAATTTTATCATTTTGCAGTGTCTAAGTCCATGCTTGTTTCGGGTTTTACTTACGGCCTCTAATACCTATATTTTTATGTACTTGCAGGGTGTGAGCAAGGGACTTGTGGTCAAACGCCTACTTTCCACCATGCTAGAAAATGGAATATCACCTGATTTTGTGTTATGCATAGGAGATGACCGGTCGGATGAAGACATGTTTGAGGTAATCTCCAGTTCTATGGCCGGTCCTACCCTTGCACCAAGGGCTGAAGTATTTGCATGCACGGTAGGCCGAAAACCAAGCAAGGCCAAGTACTATCTAGATGACACAGCAGAAATAGTAAGGTTGATGCAGGGCCTAGCTTGTGTTTCAAAACAAACAGTTCTTTAGTCATGGCAAAGGGATGGTGAATGAAATGTGTTGTGCTTCTTGCTGATTTTTCTTTTTCATAATTGTGAACATTTAGGCTCAGTTTGTGCTTCTTTCTTCTCCTCACATGATCTTTTTGCTTTCTTGATATTTCCATGTAAATTATCATAGCTGTTGTTACTGAGAGAAGCTCCGTATCGAATTCCCTTGGGATGTTTGATTTCTATCAGGAAAAACGTGTAAATATATTTGTTTTTCCACCATGAAAGTTGAACACTGCTTTGCTTTCCTAATGCATCTTGATAATTCTTCTGTTGATGAATTCTCAACCCTAGTTTTGGTTGGTGTAATTATTTTGGTGCTGCTTGTTTTAAATTCGATTAGTCTCTCGAATGGTATTATTAATTTGAGAGAATAAGTGATGCCCCTTCACAAAAATGATGAAACTACTGTGATTATTTTAAAGTATTTCAGTGACTATTGCAAGTATTTCTTAAGGTCAATGATTCTTTTAAATTTATAAATAGAATAATTTCATTAGCTAGAAGTGAACTATGATTCGTTTGGACGATTCCCGTATCTGCTCTATAATTAACTGATGCTGCTAATTGATCAAATAAACTCAAGGGGGTGGTACGGATCTGATAATAGCTTTCCATATGCAAGCATACTTTCGGATATTATAGTATACTTATTGAAATAATGAATTTGAAAGCTATTAGATCCTTTATTCAAACATAAATCTCAACCCGTTTAAGAAGTCTTTAAGCTCTATGCTTGAAATAGCTCAATTTAGTTAATAAAATGCTCAATTTAAATGAAGTATCTAAATCTGCCCACTGTTATATATACGAGCTTATACAATCAAAGCTAGAACTGAATTATTTTACAGCACATTAATATGTAAAATTTTGGACGGGGACCTAAACTTGAACTGGTGTTCCCCGTCCCAATAACATATTACTATCAATTTGATAATTGTTTTTTATAATTACCTTAATAAGAATGATTTTGTTCTAATTGTTTCTATGATACTAAAATTATACTGATACACTTCTCAAAAATTAAAAGGTGTTTATACTACTAAAAATAATCATACTCAAATACTGACATGATTTTAAAAAAAAAATCCATTAGCCATAGCATCTGCAGATATCCATGGCTTGTCTTAACACTTTGTCCTTGACTCTGCGTCACCTGCTCACTGGAACAAAGTCTTCTCAACAATGTCACTCCCACTTAATGCCATCAGGAATCTCTGATGTCGGTCATCACCATTTTGCAGTTGATGGGGTGCACTAACGCGCACACATAATGAATTTTGATTAACTTTTTGCACTACCTTACTGTGCAAGGAGTGTATGCTGTCAGGATGATCAAAGATTCTCCAAAATTGCTTGGCCTGCAGGGCCTGGTTGCTAGTCTGAGAAAATCACAAACCCAAATCACATACTGCTGTCCATTGTGACAATATCAGACATGTATAATCAGGATTGCAAGTTTTCTCCACTAAGTTGACCCAAAAAAAAAAAAAAAAGTTTTCTCCACAAAGCAGAGAGCACACGTATGCTCCATCTGCAAAATGATTTTTCTACTGCACAAATCTTCAACAGCAGCATTGTTCAATGATCCGAACTATATTTGATATTTTTAAACTGATCCCACACTCTGTGCTTTCAGCTCTCATTCTTGGTTGAGTACCATTTATGCTCCCACATTCTGGAGTCTGGACTAGCGAATTGCCACTGACTAACCCCGTGGGCAGGCTGAGACACAATTTTCAATCATAATCGTTATTTCAACTTTCACCAATAATCTCCACATGAACAATCTCCATTCTTGAAATGGTGGAATCGATTATTATCCCTCACAATGATTTCCCTCCCAACAATCTTTGCCATAAATTTAATCGCTGTATGGCAGTCCACACACACCCGAATATTCTTTATTACACGGATGGTTCTGCCTGCAGGAGTGCTAATAATGCCATATGCTATAGCAAGTCTCTCACTGTGGGTGCGTAATAAATAACTTTTTTGATCCTCATCAACATCTTGGAGCACCTGATTTGTGTCAGGAACATACCCTTCTTTCTCCATCTGTTCCAATAAAACATTCAATGCCTCTTTTATTTTGTCATAATGTGGATGCGATTCATCTCCGGCCGAAAAACAATGCACTTTGTTTCTAACTTCGATCCAGCTGCATGCCGGTGTCTTCTTCATGCCCCTGTCCCTCATGCGGATTCTTAATTTTGCAGCATCTTTCCATCTTTGGGCAGCTGAATAGATGTTTGACATCAGTACATAAGCAACCATATTTTCAGGATCAATCATCAATATCTTGTCAACAACCTTTTCTGCTAATTCAACATTCTTATGAGCTCTACAAGCAGCCAACAATACTGACCACACACTTCCTGTTGGTGGTATTTCCATGCTAGAAATAAAGTCATAGGCTTCCTGCAATTTTCCAGCTCTACCAAGCAGGTCTGCAACAGCAGCATAGTGCTCCAGACCGGGAGCAATACCAAAATCCCGTGCCATACCATTAAAATACGTCCAACCTTCATCTACCAATCCAGCATGACTACAGGCAGTTAAAACAGCCATAAATGCCACATAGCTTGGCTCTACTCCATCTGCCAACATCTGCTCAAACAAGCAAACCGCATCAAGGGCATGGCCATGTAGAGCACAACCCATAATGATGGCAGTATATGACACCATGTCATTCATCTCTATTTTGTCAAAAATATGCCTAGCTGTCTTAATGTTGCCACATTTAGCATACATGTCCACCAGAGAGCTTGCTATAAACTTGTTATCATCAAATCCAATTCTAATAATATATCCATGAAGCTGCTTACCCAAATTTAGGGTTGTCAAGTGAGCACAAGCTGGTATGACACTTGAGAAGGAAACATGCATTGGTTTGACTTTTTCCTTCAACATTTGACGAAACAACCACAGCCCTTGATCAAACTGACCATTCTGCACACACCCGGCAATGATAGAGTTCCATGAAATGGCATCTCGCCTAGGTAAGAGATGAAAGACACGAAGTGAATGTTCTACTTGAGTGCATTTAGCATACATGTCAATTAAGCTACTTCCAATGAAAACATCTGCATCCAACCCATGTCTAATAGCATAGCTATGAATTTCTTTTCCTTTAATAATATCAACATACCCCGCAAAAATTGGAAGAATACTTGATAACGTGAAGGTGTCAGGCTTCAAGTTTGCATTTCCCATCTCTCTGACCATGGTTAATGCCTCTTCATACATCCCATTTTGTGCATATCCAGCAATAACAGTGTTCCAGGAAACAATATCTTTTATTGGCATAATCTCAAAAACCTTTCTAACACCATCTATTTTCACATTAGCCCTGTCTTCCATAACACCATTACTTTGATAAGCATGTACAGAAATATTAACATCACCGTTACCTTTTACATTAGAATTAATACACAGGACCTGTTGTTCATAATTGTTCACTGACTCGCATGAACTATTATTGTTCAAGATCAAACTACCATCAGCTTCTCTCTCTACATTGCCAGAAAAAAACTGCATTCTTCCCTTCTCTTCTAATTTATCAGAGATTGTTTCACTATTTGATTCAATACACTTAAATAAATGACTCTCATGTTCAACATTTTGCCTTCTTTCAGGAAATCTGTCAAGCATGTTCACTGCTGAGAAATTCGTTTTATAAAACTTATCCATACTCCGAAATTTTGAATACATATTCATCAGTGCATTACCAGTGTATAAATCAAAATCCATACCAAGATGAATGATACAACCATGAACTGACTCACCCAACCTCAAGTCCCTCAGAAATGTACATGCTTTAAGCACAGAAGGAAACACATGTTGATCTGGATATATGCCCAACGCCCTCATCTCCTTAAAGGATGCCACCGACTGATTGGAAAGGCCATGAGAAGTGTAGCATTTGATGATAGATTTCCAGGCAAGAGCTGGGGGAGACTGAAGGTTGTCAAAGACAAGAACTGAATCATGTAAACTGTTCAAGTTTGAGTAGACTGAAAGTATGATGGAATTGTCAGAGTGAAATCTTCCCTTAATCTTAAGAATTTGGGCATGGAGTTGCTTGGCAAGACTGGTGGAAGTGATGATATTTGGGTTTCTTAGAATTCTTCTGATCAAATTTTGAGTTGAACTCATTGATCTAACAGATTTTAACGGTAAACATGGCAGTGGTGTACTAATGACATTGGTGATCCAAATTAGAAGCAGGATGAGGCTGGTTTCAAAGAAGTGTGAATATGGCCCACTGCACAGCTTTAACTTTCTGCTGAGTCAAAATGCTGCAAACTTTAAGGATTATTTTGGTATCAACAACAAAAATAGGATATTAAAAATAACAAACTCAGGCAATTTAAGCAGAGAGAGTGCAAAATGACGTCAACTGTAATTGATGATAAATTACAAAACAGCCTAAACAGGATAACAAGGTCGCGAAAACTTAGATTTGTTTAAAAGTAGTTGAGATCTCTTTAGCGGGTTGTTAATTAGTCCATGTGCATAAAATTCTAAAGATTCTATAAGCCAGCTAAAATATATGCCTACACACCTTACCACTAAACCATATCCATTAACTTGGTGAAAAGCATGCAATGATTTTTGCATTAGTTGTGTTTTTTCGTATGATTATGTGTTGTGCAGTATTCTACAATTCAATTCCGACACTCTCAAGTTCTCAAATTTAATAGAATGCATAGCAACAAATTCAATCCAACATGGACTCATAATACCAGTAAACCAATAAGCACTCTCTTATAGAATGATTAAAAAATGGAACTCACAGAAATCATCCTTAGCCTCTACCTGCTTGAGAAACAACACCAACGTGCTAATGATGGTTTCGTTCGAAACTCAGTGAAGTTTAATAGTTCAGAAGAATTGCCAGAAATTTCAGGTAGAATTCGAGAGAGAGAGAGAATAGAAGTACCGGCGGCCGTCTCCGTCTCCGTCGACGATGATTGGGGTTCCTCTCTCTCTCTCTCCCCTCTTCCTTTCTGCTCACCACTACACTGCTAATGCTACGTCCTATGAAGTGGATTGGGCCATAAGTCCATTTCGGAAGGGGATAGGTGTTCTATTGTTTGGCCCATATTGCGTTCGACTTCGATCGATTGGCCCATCAACTATTAAAAGTGTTGGGCCATCTAGCTGTGATCTGTGATAGCAAGCTGAAGTTGTGACTTGTGAATGATCTGTATAGTAGCATAACCCAATTAATTCACATAAACTTCATGAAATTCGAGAAAAAAAAATATGCACAAGTCAATGAATTCAAACAGATTTAAGGTTTTTAAATATTGGTAAAACAAAAAAATTTGATTCTGCTTCTTTTTTCTAAATTTCAAATCTCATGTTTTAAGTTTTTAATTTAAAAGAATTATAAATTTTAAATATAATATGATTAATTGACATATATAGTATTTAATTTTTATTTAAAAATAAAAAATTAAGTCATATATATTTGATTGAATCTCATATAATCAAATTAAATAGATTAAGGAGATAAGTTTAATTTTAAAAATTTCAACCCGATCCTAATTATTTCCATTGATCACACCTAGTTTGGACTGATCTCCTTTCTTACAAATTGAATTAATTAAAAAAATTAAATAAAAAAAGGATGATATGGATTTATAGAAGTCAGAGTTTTGAAATTCGAGTCCTTGCAATCTCTCTTTTGGACTAATTTATTTCCAATGTTGTTTTCTCATTAGAATATGCATTTCGTTGACTTCTATGGGCTCCCTACCAAAACATTTAACCAAAACAAAAACACAAAAGTAAAATAACATTTCAAACCAAATACCATTTTATTTTAAATTAATATATATATATAACAATAATACAAACCTTTAATAAATAAGAAATAATAAAAATAGAAAAAAATAAGTAATAAACAAGAATGATTAATGTATTGAAAAAATTATACAAAATAAAAAAGGCATGTTATATATAATGGTATTTTTTTTAATATTGGCTATAATTATTACATGTTATTATATTGTTGTTCTAAATTAATATATTTTATCCTTTTTGTAATATATATTAAATAAAATAATATTTAAAAAATAAAAAAAAAAAAGGCTGTGGACGAAGTTGGGTGAGTATGAATGAAAATTGAAAAGATATATTGTTTAATAAGTAGCCTTCGGCCTAGCTCAACTTGTTTAACGTCGGATCGTAGACAAGTTTTGTTAAAAAAAATCTTATTTTATCATTTTATCATATTCTTTTATTTTTTTGTAAATTATTCAAAATTTTCATTATTAGTGCATCTACATGATTGTACAATTTGCAATTGCAGATTTTATTAAAATAATTATAGTTTGTTGATATCTAAAAATATTTTCATATCTTGTATTTTACAAAAACCTAAAAATTATAGATTTATGGTAGATTGAAGAGAATAGAGGGGGGAAAAAAGATCGAAAATGGAACACAAAAGTTAGATAAATTTTTTTATTTTATTGTTTACAGTCATAATTTTCAATTAACGAATAATTAAGATATAACATATGGATTATTTTTGGTATATGCTATGTTGAGATTAAAAAAAAAATCTATTTATCATGTATTTATTAAGAAATCTGTTAACTACACAATAAAGATGTATAAGTTTTATCTTAATAATAGCCACATCATTAATTTAAGCATTGCCTTTCATTTTTTTTAAATTTATTTTTTTCCTTAAAACATGTTTAAATTAAAAAAAAAAATTTTTTTTAAAATTCTTTCCTTCCAACTTTCTTAATTTAATCTAATAATATTCTTAAATTTTTAACATTATTTTTCTACCCTCATCATAAAAAGGAGGATCCATGTTTAGGACCAAAACAAACACATCTTTAAAACGCAAGTATTGATCTTGATAAGGGACAAGGAGACATATGGTGTCACCCAAATTAAAATCATATGCTTCCTAGTTAGTAATCAACTCAGTGTAAATTATTAAACAAAACAAAATGCTTTTTCGATAATGTGCATGATTAACATAATGGAAAATGAATCCATAATCATGTTGTGTACTTGAGTATATATTATGTTATTTTATTTATGTATTCTTCAGTAATATTTCATTCATGCCTCACATAAAATAAAAAAAATAACTGAATTTTATCAACTAAATAAACAAATAAAATGGTGTATATCTAAATATTTTTCTTGATTTAGGATTTTTTTGAGAATAAGAAAAAGAAATAAAGAAAAGGAATTAAAGAAAAAAATGTAAGAAAAAGAAAGTCAAGAGCCTGTTTAATTGTAGTTTTTAAAAATTATTTTTAATTTTTAAAATAAAAAATAAAAAAAATTGTTTGAATAATTATTTTCAGACAAAAAAATAAAAAAAAATAAAATATGTATTTTAGAAACAGAAAATATAAAATAATTAAAAGATATTATGAACTTTAATTTTTTAAAATAAAACAAATATAAAACAAATATTTTTATTAATAACATATATATAAATATATAAAACTAATATTAATATAAATTTTTAAAATTAATTTATAAAATAATTTTAAAGAATAAAAAATAAAACATCATCGAAAAAAATTATAAATATTAATTTTTTTATTTAAAATATCTCTAAAATATTTCAATAATTAAAATAAATGAGAAAATATTAAAAAAATTAACACAAAACCTTTTAACTTCTTTGTTTAATTTTAATTTTGTTTCATTTTATTCTTCTCCCTTCTTTTTTAATCCAAACATATTCTTAGAATTGTCAATTTGTCACTATAATGGCATGGTCATGGCCTCCAGTACACGTCGGTCTTACCATTCCACTACGTTGAAAGGTCAGGAAAAGCAAGAACATTAATGGAGATTGGAGTCGCGTGACCAAATGAATTTGGTGCGCTACTTTCTGTCATTCACACTTCATGTCGACTTAGTCCGTGCTTAATTATACAACACTCTCGTGGGTCAAATTTAAGTCTTCTCGGGTAACAAGCGTGTGAACTCAATCTTTTGCTTCTTCTTTGGAGGAGAGAATTTTTTTAGAAAATGTTTTTTTGTCAAAAAAATTTAAATATTTTTTTATTTTTATTATCAAATTATTTAATTAAAGTTTGATATGTATTTAATTTATATAATTATTTTTTTAAAATTTTATATATTTTATTTTGATTAAAGAAACTGATAATATATAAAAATATAAAAAAAATTCTTCTTTTTTCTTGTTTCCTTTTAATTGTTTGGTTTCAAATAAAGAAACTTGTGAAAATGTTTAAAATCTTACATGTTTTGATTAAGCTAGTCCCTTAAAATAAAGAAACTATATAATTTGTCAAAACTCATTTTAAGGACGGAACAATGAAATTAAAGGATTTTGGAGACAAATTTGTACATTCTCTCTTTCTCTTTTAATTATGGTCGTATTTTCATCCTTTATGTATAGTATGTATTTTTGAGAGCATATTTCTCATGTTGGTCTAATACATTTAAAATTTTTTTATTAGAGAAAAAAGAGAAGTTTTAATAAAATTATACTTTATGATTTCTTAAGGATTTTTTCTTTCTTTCATAGATATGATTCCAATAATTCTTTCACAAAGTACTCTCCAATTTTATGTATAAACACTCTCAAAGGTTATATCTTATATGTACTCTTTTAAAAATGGACAAGACATTAATTTGTAATTTTTTAAATTTAATTGAATCTCGTAATAAAAAAATTATCAATTACTCTCTCCACGAATTTCATTGCCATAATTAATCAAGTCAAATAAAATGAAAAGAATGTAAAATAAGAAAACAAAATTTCAAGACAATTCGAGCAATTCCAACCCTATAAGTTTGTGAAATTGTGGAAGTCGTTTGGATATTCAAAATGCTTATTTGAAGTCTTTATGCGACTTAGGGATTCCAAATTTTCTTTTCTAGTAGGGTGTTCCAAATTGTGAAATTGTGAAGTCGTTTGGATATTCAATGCATTTGGCTCTATCCAATTCCATGGCTGAGGAAGAACCTTGTGATGCATGTACCATGTTAGTTGTGAACATCTGCTCATTAATTACATTGAAATATATGGAAGTGGACGTAACATAGGAGTATTGTCTTACTTGACCATGTCATCTTTCTATAGCCCAAATAGAAAAGTGTGGGCTTACACACTTAAATGTATATACATTTCACACATCTATTTTCTTTGTCTGCATATATTGAATGTGATGTCTTGAAACTTGTGAAGGTTTTAGTTTGAATTTAATATAATTTTGTTACTTTCTATCACTTATTTTGCTAATTGTTAATACATTCTTAAAAATCTCTTCATGTGTTTGGAGTTAGATGTACATCATAGGGACAATTCTATAACTACACTCTAGTTTTTCTTGCACTGTAGTCCTTGTTCACCATAAGAACTTGAAAAAAATTAATAAAAATAGCAAACAAATTCAATTTAACTCCAATTTTTCCTAGGAGTAAGATTTTGGCATGAAATAAATACAATAAAAATTGTAGGATAAATTATACTTCAATACTCTTTGATTTACTTCAAATGCATTTAGCTACTTTGTGATTCAAATTTTCTAAATCAAGTGGTCTATGTATAACGCTGATAACATATTAGTACCATAAAGTACTTAACTTTCATTAAAAAAAATTAACAGAGCTAACACGTGACTCTCACGTGACAAAAAAATCTAATTTCTTCTCCATATGCACAAACCCTATTTATAATGCAAAAACACTATTGTTGTCCGAAAAAGCATAGCACTATACTTGACAAAGCACATTCACACTACAAACTCCAAATTTGGCAATGGCAGGGGATAACACATCGATAGGAGTTCGTGCACAAACCTACAAGCCTGGTTGGCAAGAACAAGGAATTGATGCTTTTTGTGTTGACAGGTGAGTATGTTGTTGTACGGGTGTCGTGAAAATTTGGAAAGCTTTGGCAGACAGTTCTTCACTTGGCCAAAGATATGCAAGTGTGTGTATATTATATGTACTCTTTTATTTCCAAAGTAAGAAGAAAATATGCTGGTCATTTTGGGCATCTTGCAGATTGAGCAATGCTCATTCTTTCAATGGTTTGATGCCCTAACATGCACACATGGCCATGAAGTTGCTCACAAGGTTCAAGACAAAATCAACAAGCTAGAGGATAAAATCAACGAGTTGAAACAACAAGAGAAGACAATGCAAATGACAATGTCAATGGAAAGGAGTGTGAGATTTAGGAAATTAGAGGCCGACATCTTCATACTATTATAGGAACTAAAAATATTCAACAAGAGAGAAAGGATGCTAATGCATATACGGATAATGTCTTGAGTTTTCTTTGTGGTAGTTGTAGCTTGGTTTGTTTTTAGTGTAAAGTTTGCCTCATATGGTCCTTGATTTTTTACCCATTAATTTTCAAATTAAATCCCAAAATTTGGAAAAAAAAGGATTAAATTATTGTTTTGATTCTTAAAATAGGCACATTATCTCAATTTAGTTAATAAAAGATAAAAATAATCAATTTAGTCCTCCTACAAAGTAATTTCAATCAAGTTAATCCTTACATTAGTGTCAATAATGTAATGTTAACAAAATTGCTTACATTGAAATAACAATGTCTGAGTTGACCATTAAATGACATCAATTCCTTTGATTATACTATATCAGTGTCACTTGGACCTTAAAACATAAGAAGGTGATGACTAATGAGGAAGAAATTGCGTGCAAAGGTAAAACAGAACAAAAAAAAAAATTGCATGCAAAGACAAATAAAGTTTGATTTAACGAGAGGTACCAGTCACTCACAACATGACGAACTAATATTTAAATTTTTATTAAAAAATATATTGATATTTAGTACTCGATCATATTTAAATATGATTATTTTTAATAATAAAATATCTATAAAAAATAAAAAATTTACTTTAATTTTTTAAGCTGACTAAGCATCACATTTAATTTGATATTTAACTATTATATCATTAACCAATAATTCATTTTTTAAAAAGTAAAGTACTTTATATTATATTTGTCTAGCTAGTAATACAAAAAACTAATAACAAATCAACAAATTTAATTATACCATATGCTATATTCATTTAAAAAAGGAATTCGCTAACTCTTTATATCACATGTCTATATAATTAATATTCTAAACCTAAGAATTTTTCAGTCTTAAGTTTAATGTGAATACTGTTTCAGTTCTAACATTGTTTTTTATTATCGACACGATAGCCTAATGTACGTTCTATTTCTTTTGACTGGTTTCTTATTAACAAGTAATCATATATTACTCCTTTTTGTGTGTGAAAAGGTGCTTGAGGTTTTAAAGGACTGAATTATTGACCCACTTATAGTCAAACCCAAAACTTTTGGTTTATGCAAGTTAAATGAAAAAAAATAAAAAAAAATATATGTTCAATCAAAATTGGTAGTTATAAAAAAATTAAATTATTTTTAATTTTATTTACTTAATTTTTAACATATAATAAATTTATATAGGATTTGACATATTCGAATGTGTTAGAACATTTTTCAATTTTTATTAGGATATTTGCCCTTTTCCTAACAAATTATGTCATCTCAATTCTTGTCAATACAAAATCAAAATTAATAGATATAATACAGGTTTTGTTAATATTCAAAAAATGGGATTAAATCGGACCAACTGGTTGGATCAAAAAATTAGTGAATCAGTCCTTTGACTAATTTGAAAGAACCATAAAATTAGAGAGTTGAAGAATTGATAAAAAATTAGTAAAAAATTGACAGTTTAACTACTCTAATCGATTCATTGATTTTTTTTAATATTTTAAAAAAATTATATTTTACAACCCATAACTATGTCTATTTAACATATCATTCACTTAAACTTTGATTTATAATAAATCACTCCCTTAAATTATTTAGAATACTAAAATTGTACTTAAAAAACTCACAAAATATTTTTTTTCTCCAATGTTCCTTCACATATAATATGAAATTAAATTAAGGAATAGAAGAAAAAAATTATATGATAAACATATAGTTATTAAATTTAACTATAAAAATAACAATTTTTTAATTTTTTAAATAGTTTAGGGGAGGTATTTGTTAAAAATTAAAATTTAAGTAGATAATATGCTATATAAGCATATTTGAGTATTGATATTTAATACCAATAGTTAACATTATTTATTATATTATATTACTTAATGAACTTATATAATATTAATAATATTATTTATTATATTATATTAAAAATTAAAGATATATTATAATATATGAAATTAAAAAATTTATATTTAATTGTTACCGATTTGACCATTGTTAGACCATTGAACCATAAATCAGTACTTCAACTGATTACATGATTGGTTTAGCTTTTAAAACTTTAAATATTGTTAAAATAGATTCTTTATTGTTCTGAATAAAAAAAATTTATGTGATGTTTTCATATTTTTATTATTAAATTTTGTAAATGTTGAATGAAAAACAATTATTTTTTTTATAATTTAGCATTTTATGATTGAGTTTTTTAAATATTTTATTTTTATATAAAAATATAATGACAAAGGTATAAAAAATATTATCTAAGTATGATTTTTTACATATTATAATATAATATACATGTATGATAATAAGATGTTAAGGTATTTACAATATTTATATTTAGCACGACAAAATTTGACATTCAAAATATTCATACCTATGTATATTAATTTCTAGGTTTATTCCATAAATTTATAAATATTTAATTTTAAATAAAGTAAGAATGAAGAGTATATGAAAAAACTTTAGACTAAATTACCTTTTATTTTTTATAGCTAGGAAAAGTATTACGGAGTCGACTTAATTACGCATTAAATATTTTTTTTTCTAGCACCAACATATTAAACATTATTAATTTAGTATAAAAATTTACAAAAATAATTTAAATTTTGAATAAAATTAAATATCATTTTTATAACATTAAATTTTATTATAATAAATTTTAGTTTGAATATATATATATATATATATATATATTGTTTGAATATTGAACCAAGTACTGATAATTTTTTTCCTGCATGAAACACATCTATAGTATCGAACGCTACGACTCTAATAAATTATTTAAGTCTCTTATTTGACTTGTACACCTGGCGTTTTATTTTATTTTGAGTAAATTACAAAAATATCCTTTGAACTTTGATTTATGTACACAAAAGTTTCTGAACTTTCATTCTTTGGCTCACAACTCCTTAAATTTTTGTTGTGTAAAAAATTTTAAATGTTATTAAATTTTTTTACACATTAACAGGAACAGAATTGTCTAATTTAATTTCAGCCAAATTTTTTAATTTACATAAATTAGTTTATTACCAAATTACTAAAATATCCCTCAAGCCTCAAACATCATTCCTGAAGGATTCGTTCTTGTTTGTGTCTGTCGACGACTCTTGGATTAGTGGGATGCTTTTATTGGAACAAAATTACTTATTCCTCTTCCCCTGAGAAAAATGAATTTAGCTTGTTTAGTTTAATTTTGATTAATGCAAATCAAATCTTTTTCCTCTATAGAATAATCTATCACGTATCTAACTTGATAGGACAAGGTTTTGCTTCTCGAATTGTAAATCTTGAAGAACTAGAAGTTTTCAAGGACATTTTGATATACTATCTTTATCGATTATAAATCTATTTTAGTTTTTGGTAAATTTTTATTTTTAATTTAATCTTTTAAATATTAAATTATTATTAATCTAATCCCTCTATTTTTTATTCTCGATTGTTTAAATCATTAGCAAAATTAATGACATACTCCTTAAATGCTGCGTTTACATCTATAAATTAAAAAAGATGATTGATAATAATCGTGTGCTAAAGAAATAGTAAAAGATTGGATTCGATCTGAACTCTAACAAAATATTATTTGCAAAATAATTTCAAGAGATGTAGATAATGATAGACTAAAACATCATTTTAATTTTTTATAAATAATTTTTTTAATTTAACCATTCACATATTTTTTTTAATTAAAATTTTTATAATTTTATTTATTATTAATGATCTCTTATAATTTAATTTATTATTAATTTAATTATTCAATTTAGATATTTTTTAAATAAATAATTATTTTATTAATTTAAACATTTAATATTGACTAAACAATATAAAAGCTAACTATTATTTATTTATTTTTAATTAATCAAAATATTAGATGATTTTTAATATTTTTTAATCAACATTAAATGGTTAAATTATTTAAATGATATCTAAATATATAAATTAAATTAATAATAAATTAAATTATGATAAATTAAATTAAAAAAAATTTATAAGGAGATAAATTAAAAAAAATTATCCTCTGTTAGCGAGCAAAATGGGAATTGTGACTAAAAGAAAATGAACCTTTTACTTTGAAGAGCTTAATGTAAACGAGATTCGTAGAGTATCTATTATGTGTGCATATATATATATATATATATATATATATATGTTTTGAAGAGATTGTGTGTTACATAATGAAGAAGATCCGTATGTCATAGTTGGTGCTTTATTGGGTCAAAAACGGACACAAATGGGTGAAGGCATAGTTGAGAGAGCTCTGAATAGCTTAGGAAAAGGCTTCGACGTCGCCTCAGATTTCCGTCTCAAATTCTGCAAAGGCAAAGAGCGTCTCGTTCTTCTCAACGAATCAGAGAGAAGAGAGCTCGTGATTCCTGGTTTTGGATCCGTCACAGATGTCTCTGTCGATATCAAATGCGATAAAGGCGATCGCACTCGCTACCAATCCGATATCCTCACTTTTAGACAAGTAAGGCATTTCATCGAACACTTAGTAGGCAATTAATCCGAGTGATTGTGTTTGTGATTTTTGACTGATAATATTGGTCTCTGGATTTTGATTTTGATTTTTTTGTTTCCTCCTGGTGGTTTGTTGGTAGATGTCGGAGTTTTTCAACCAGAAGAGTTCGATTCCCGGGAAAATCCCGTCTGGATATTTCAATTCCATGTTTGGATTCGACGAAAGTTCATGGGCAATTGATGCAGAAAATACAAAGTTCTTGGGTCTTGATGGCTATTTCATCGTGCTGTTCAGCGTTCATATCGATAGGTACCCTCTTGTTCTTTCCAAACAGGTCCTTGAAGCCGTTCCTTCTTCCTGGGATCCTCCTGCACTTGCAAGGTAATGATTTTTTCTTTCTTTTCTTCTTAAATGATTCTGCAAAGATACATAAGACCAGGATGAATTCGTTTTTGCGCTGACATTAACCATGGAAACTAGTAACTACAATGACGGACATCTATTGCGGCTTTTCATAGGAAAATTTATTTACTCTTTATCCATAATTTCAAGAAAATAACATTTGAGTTATAAGGATAAGATTAAATTATTCTTTCTAGAACTTAAATTAATTTTGTGATTGGTTGGACTCGTCTATTTTTTTATACAAGATTTTGATTTTAAATTTTATATATAAAAATAATTTTATAAAAAAATTTATTTTTTTATAAAATTTTTAGTAACTCAAATTAAATTAATTAAAATTTAAAAATTTATAAATCTTAATGATTTTAATAAAAAATTTTAAAGTTTATAGTTAAATATAATATTTAATTATTATGTCGATAACACTATTAAATTTAAAGATTTTAAATTATAAAAATTTAATTAAAATTTTTAAAGTCTAATAATCCTATTAAATATTAATTGAAACTATGTAAATCACAAGATTAATTTAGTGACAAAGTCCTCAAATGAAAATTTCTATTAGGCATTATAAAGACTTCTTATATAAAAATATCAAAATGGTACAATTTGAATATTGGTTAATATTATTTTTATATTTATTTTAGTACTGCACTTTAGAAATTCCCCTCTAGGAGAGGAAAATTAATTGGCAAACTACGACCCAAGAAAGGTCAGAGGTAGGGTAGGGCAAACCTGAACCTAACATGCTTAGCCGTCTGGCACAAGATTTCCACATTTGTTTGATATGGACATGTGGGCAAATCCCTAGGCTGACCATCTTTAATCTTTTGCCTGTGATATGTACGTACGTGTATGTGTGTGCGTGTGTGTGTATATATATATATATATATAATTTTATTAATTAGACACTTATTAAAATTTTATTTAATTAATTAAGAGAATATTTAATATTTTAAAATATGTAAAAAAATTCATAAAAATAATATTTTTTAATATTTAAATACCTTAACCAATTAAATCAAACCTTGACCTATTTAACAAAATCCATATACATATATAAAATTATGTAAGAATATCTGTTTAGAACAAATAATTAGGTTTAAAGTAAAGGGTAGAACTTAGATTAATTAGAAAATATAGTTTAATTATTTTGTTATGTTTTAATACTTTTTTAAAAATAAATTAAAAATGTTTGTTGATAATTTAAATTTAAAATTTATGTAAAAAATTTCTCATATTATCTGCTTTATTTGGGATTAATTTAGTAATGATTTAAAATAATTTTAAAAAGTATTATGAATTTTGAGTATATAAATAAACATTTTATTATTACTTAGATTAACTCTTAAGATCTTCCGTGATTTAATTTAGTTTGGATTATTATGAATAATATATATATATATATTTATATCATCATCATCATAATGTCTGCTTAAACTCTCTCTCCTAGATAAAACTTTGACTTTTGGGCCTCATCTTTTGAAAATGATTATGACTTCAATGATAATAGACATTTTCTTAAATAAAGATGTAGACTAAACATTTGACTAAACTTAATTTCTTACTAATTATCCTGTATTTATTCAATGATTTAAGAATCTTTTAAGAATTTTGTTACTGTTAATTATTGTTTATATGATAATAACCAATTAAAATATAACACTTTCAACTGTGATAATCAAATAGTATTATTTTAAGATAGATTAAAAAGATATTTAAAAATTTAATGAACAAGTCAAAAAACAAATTCAACTTATATAATTTCAAAACACAATGTTTCTATTTTTTTGTATGTAATTTGTAAATTTAATGTCTTTAATTTTACAAATTACAAATTATTAAAACATTCTAGTCGTATTTTTTTATTAAAGAGAATATAATTTATTATTTAATAGTTAAGTTAATATTTTTAATATTATTTTTAATTAATTTTTTTAAATTAAAATGTATAGGATTTTTTTATACTTTAATCTTTATATACATAATCTTTTTATATTTTTAAATATGACTCAGAAGTGTCATGTATTTTTAAATATGATCTAAAAGTCTCTTATCTTTTTAAAATGTTAGATAAAATTTATTTTTGTCTAATTTTTATCTAAAAATTAAAGATAATGTTAGATTGAAACAAATAATTAAAAAATAATAAAAATATTTTTTTTTTACATTTAAAAGTATAAAACAGTTATATATACATAAATTAAAGTATAAAAGTCATGTGCATTTTAATTTTTTTATATCAATCCATTACCTAGAGAACTAAATTAATTGTGGATTGATATTTTAAAAATTAAATTGAGATATTTTATTTTTTAATAATTAAGTTAAAAAAATAAATATTTTTTAAGAATTAAATTATTAATTTAATAATAAATTAATGAGTCTAAAATATTTTTTTAAGAATCCGTTAGAAATTATATTTAAGGAATTTTTTTTAGAAGGTATAAATTAGGTGTGCTATATAGTAGATAATTTATTGGTCTAAATTAATTTTTTTTTAAACAATCTGCTACGAATCGATATAGGATAGAAGAACGGCGAAGGTTGCATCAAACTTTCAGCCTTCCAACTGGAATTAAAAAGGAAAATTCAATAAAGATAGTCGAATTCTTTTCCTACCATTCGGTAGCTCTTTACTTTTTGAACAAAAAAATTGTTACTATAATATTTATTTAACAAAGCCTACATATGTTTAGATGATCACTCAAAGTCAATGCTTTGTAGTCTGAAAGTAGTTATAAATTCATATTGATTCACTCACATTTTTAATAAAGAATGGCGGCTAAATTAATTATCATAACTGTTTATCTTATTCTTTGTTCAAAGCTCTAGAATTACTTGGAACTTCATATATACTTTATTAAATAACATTAATATTCAAAATTCAAAAGTCTACTCAGAGCAGTTGCAGAATTACAGTCAAATTGCTTCAGGCTTCAAGCCTCCTAACTACAAAAGAAGGAAAAGTAAGCAAATGAGAGGAAAATGAAAAAATAAGGATAAAATATAAGTTATTAATAGTATATATATAAATATATAAAAATAATATTAGTATAAATTTTAAAAAATAGAAAAACAAATTGATAGATTTTAAAAATTAATTCCACCCTATTATAGGCTTTTTCAGCTGGCGCTATAAATTTGGTAGATTTTGGGTAGCGTGAGATACTGCCAAAAGTATTTGCCATCCATGTGACCCTATTAATATGTCACACTGACGTATTGCTACCATTAAATGGTTGACGTTACAGGTAATTTAGGATTTCCTTCTATTTTGATGAGTGATGACTTGAGCTAAGCAGTAAGCATGTATCCGCATAAATGATTAAAAATACTTGTATTTTAACGATACTTCTAAAACTTATTTATTGGATTTGAGTCTAGTAATGAAAATAATATTTAATTTAAACTTAAATTTATTTTTTATAAATTATTTAAATATTATTTTTATTTTTATTTTATTAAAATAAATATATAAAAATTATGTTATTTATTTTATTTTTTAACAAGATAGTTTTACTCTAATTAATTTATAAATTATTACATTTAATAATTTTATAAGAATAAGTTTTTTAAGATTTTATATTAATTATACATTTAAAATTTACATAATATAATTAATGTAATTTATATGATTTCTTTTTATGAATTTATATATAATTATAATTTTTTTAAAAAAATTAGTCATGACTTTTCTCAGAGTAAAAAGTAGCAAAATGTTTTAATTGGTCCCGTATTAATCAATTTTTTAAGCTGCCTATATAGTACAAATGATTCTCTGCCTTCTTATGAGTAGAAAGCTATAGAAACGTAGAAACAGAACTTGCTCAAGTTTTAAAGTTGCTTACATAGTTTGTATAATAAAAATTAATATGCTTATCAGATTCATTGAGAAGTATGGAACACACATCCTTGTGGGACTTAGCATTGGTGGCAAAGATGTTGTGTTAGTTAGGCAAGACGTGTCTTCAAACTTGGAGCCATCTGAGCTCAAGAAACACTTGGATGAGCTTGGAGATCAACTATTCAATGGGACATGCAATTTCCTTCCAAACACCAAAGAGCAGAAATGCAAGGTTCTCCTTAGCATAGCATTATTAAGCCTCAATTTACGCAAACCAGAACCCTCCATAACTGTAAATTCTTCTTGATTTAGAGATTTTTTGCTGAGTAATGACACTGTGATATGCTGGAAATACAGGTACCACAGGCTTTTGATGTCTTTGGCCCACAAACTGTTGCCTTCAATAGTTTCACATCTGTTTCTGCAAAAGATGTAAGTTTCCATCTTAGCGCAAATATTAATCATTTCCTGTTACTGAACATTGAAATTAAAAAACAAAAAAGTTAACTAAGTTGACAATTGATTACGTGATTACTAAGTTGACAATTGATTACGTGATTAATTGGTTTCAAAGATAAATACATGCAGGGAATTATTGTGATATGTTCAAAGAGGGGAGGAGATACCCAAGTAAGCAACCATTGTGAATGGCTTCTTACAGTTCCTGATAAGCCAGATGCTATTCAATTTAGCTTCATTCCCATCACTTCTCTTCTTAAGAATGCTCCTGGCAGAGGCTTCCTATCCCATGCCATCAACCTCTACCTTCGATGTAAGTTGATTCTTGTTTTCTTCTCTAGGAAAGTGGAAAGTGCAATACAGAACAATGGACATAAATTTAGCAGCTTATAAGTAAAATGCCAAAAAGTAATGCTAGTTGCACACTATTTGACCTCACGACTGAAATGTGGATGCATTTAAAGCCAAGTGAGTCGACCTAAGAAAATGTTCTAATGGGGCGAGATAAAATTAGATACAGCTATATGTAATTGTTGTGAGAAATGTAAGAATTTTTAGTCGTGTTAGTAGTATTGTTCTGACTTCTGAGTAAATGCTGTCTTAATACAGAGTGAAACACAAGAAAAATCTGGCTTGATAGTTCCGGCCCAACCCTTTTCTTACTCAAGGTTGGACCTTATAATAGAGCCCAACTTCTATCTGTGTCAAACAACCAGGTTGAGGAATAAAAAGTGGGTTAACCAATAACAAAAACCAAAATGAAAGAAAAATAAAAGAAGTATACCTAAGACAAAACAAAAATAGAAGGTCATGCAAGATAGAGTTGATCATAGGCTAGGCTGCTGATCTTACTTGGGTCAAAACTTTTAAAGGCCCAGCTTGTAATCAGATTAACTTTTATGTAGAGTCTGAAACCGTGGCCCATAATCAGATTGAGTGGTGTTGAATCACATTAATCTTAAATGCAGATAAGCCTCCTCTCTCAGATTTGCCATACTTTCTAGACTTCCAAGCA
The DNA here is from genome assembly GCA_031216115.1 of Senna siamea. Lineage (NCBI taxonomy): Eukaryota > Viridiplantae > Streptophyta > Magnoliopsida > Fabales > Fabaceae > Senna > Senna siamea. Next base: position 833,646 of record CM062358.1, read on the forward strand.
CACAAGCTTTGGGCTCCCATTCACAATGATCTCCCTCTCGGTCCAGTCACGAATAGAACTACTCGTTTGCCTTCTCTCAGCTTCAACTTGATGGGTCCTAAGCTATATGTAAACACTGCTAAGGTACTCTAATCATTCCTAATGTTCCCAATTTTTTTTTTTAAAAAAACATAGTATACTTTGATTCCATGTTCTAGTGCCTAAGATTCTTTCTCATATAGCTAAAACATATACAAAGCAGGTAATAGTGGGCAAGAGGCCTATTACAGGGATGCGCTTGTTTCTTGAGGGCATGAAATGCAACAGGTCGTTGGTTATTTATATTCTTTTCCATACAACTTAAACCCATTCCCCTCTTTCCATTTTATAAAGTAATCATAATTAAGCTGCTTGTTTATTCTACTAATACTCATAAGGGTGTTGGTGCATGACACAGATTAGCCATACACTTGCAACATCTACTAAACACTCCAATAATACTTGAGAAAAAAATAGAGGACACAACTATGTGGTCAGAAGAAATTAGCGATGAAAGGTTTTTTGAAGCCATCAATGGCAGAAAATTCTCCCATGTGTGCACAGCACCAGTGAAATACAACCCCAGATGGTGTTCTGGGAAAGATGTAGCCTTCATTGTCACAGGAGCTCAGCTTCATGTGAAGAAACATGATTCAAAGAGTGTCCTCCATCTGAGGCTATTGTTCTCTGAGGTGTCTAGTTCTCTTGTTGTACAGTCAAGCTGGACAAAATGCTCTTCTGAGTTTTCCCAGAAATCTGGAATTTTCTCAGCAATAAGCACTTCAATTTCTGGTAAAGATCATCAGAAGAAACCAGCTGTAGTGGTGGATTCTAGTGTGTTTCCAACAGGACCTCCTGTGCCTGTGCAAACACAAAAGCTATTGAAATTTGTTGACATGTCACAGTTATGCAAGGGCCCACAAGATAGCCCTGGCCATTGGTTAGTCACTGGGGCAAGGTTGATCTTGGAGAAGGGTAAGATATGTTTATGGGTTAAGTTCTCTTTGTTAAACACTGGTTCATGAAGAAAGAGATTTGAAACTTACACACCTGCAGGCTGCAAGAGAACTACCACAGTCCACAGCTATATGTCCCCAAAATGCTAGATATATATATCAATGTGTAATATATATTCCTTTAGCTGCTTGATAAAGGTAGTTTATAGGCTCAACTGTCCTTTGATTTTGTAACTATATATAGCATATACAGTAACTGTGCAGGTCAAATGGTCGATGTCAGGTTGGCTTCATAGTTACATTGTTGTCTTTATTCTTTTATTCTTTCCTCAAACTAAGATAGTTCTCTTTGCAAGCTATTGTATATTTGGAAGGAAATATAGTATACTTGTCCAAAATAATCTTTCGGTTCACTTGAACTTTGGTATATAAATGTAAATGATGGATCATATACATTAATACAGTCCATTTCTTTAAAAATATGCAGAAAATTATTTGCATAAATAATTATATATATATATATATATATATATATATCCTTACAGTACCCATCTGCATCTTTCATTATTTATGCTACTTGGTACTTGTACAAAAGGTGACAGGAGCGCAGCCAAGTTGGAAAAAAGAAACTCAAATTCGCCATAATACGCAATCATATATACAGAGAAGAAAAAGCAACTCAATAACAAAATGGACCAACTAGCTTTGTGGGATGGTCTTTTAATATGAACAAAATTGGAGGACCATCAAATAAATTAACAGGTGCTTTTGGTTTGTTTATGGAATAAGTTTACCATTCCCCTTCTTTATTTATGTTATCATTAAGGACCAACCTTTGCCTCTAATTAATCTGAACTTCCTGTAATAACCCTATGTTAATTTGTAGGATAACAAAAAATGTGATATTTAAAACCCAAATATTTGCAATCTAATCATGTGTAAGCTTTTTTTTTTGGGTCCTTAGATTTAAAATTTGTACTGTCATATTGTATTTCAATTGGATTAATTTTTCTTCCAACATTGAAATTTCACCTTATGTCATATTTTCTTCTAACTAATAAATTAATAGATCTCATAACTTCAGTTTTAATTTTTCAAATTAAGGTAATTAAGTTTTATGTATTTCAATTGGATTAATTTTTTTTTGGTTCTGAAAGTTAGTAGCTCTGTATATATACGTAACTAATTAATTAAAAAGTAGCATAAGGTGTGATAGTACAATACACAAATAAAATAAATGTCCAATGAGGATAAATTAATCAAAGATGACCAATAATTTATGCATGGTTGTTGATGGTGCTACGTTTCTTCTTCTATATAACACCAACTTCTAAACCCAAAAAACTTGCACAGTACAGAGAAACAAAAATGTCAGCATCTTTGAAGGATCAACATCATGAAGAAAACAACCATCATCATCAAAAGCAGATTACAGCCTTACCCACAAATGGAGGTAGTGGCAAATACAGCTACTCTACAAATTCCCACCTTCAGGTACATATATACTTATTATATATATTCTTCATTTTCAGCACTCACAAAATTAAACAAGAAGATCACAAATTGTTAGGGTGCTAGATGCTTATGCTCTCTCTCTCTCTCTCTCTCTCTCTCTATATATATATATATATTTTTTTCATTCATGCATCTTAGCCTTTTTACATTTTTATAACTTGAGGAAGATAGAAAAAATCATATTCTTGTTATATTAGGTCATAAATCAAATACAAAATATATAGGGTCACCTTACTACAAAGCTACTCTTTTAATTAATATGAGCACCAATTAATTTTTTCTCACCTGGGGGTTCAGGTGACTACACAACGACTTGAACTTTTCCAACTTCCAAAAGTCATACTCATATAGAATAGATTCTAATTTTTTTTTTTAAAAAAAGAAAATTAAGTGTTGGATCTTCGAAGATAACGTTTTCTTAATTTACTTGTATTTGTCGGTTAATTTTGGACATTAGTTTTTTTGTGCCTAGTGGGTTATCTCACACATGATTTTATCATATATACATTAATTATTTATATTATTTTTATCTTTTACAGGTTTTAAAAACTTTTAGATAAAGAAGTCAGGAACTAAGTCTAACAGCTTGAAAATGCATATATTCCATCCCTTTAATTAATTAATTAAAAGATTTTACTAGGGTGGTAATGGTAATTAGGAACCAATAAAAATGTTTTTTTATTGATTTTTAATTACTAAATACTTTATTAACCAATAAAAAATTTTGTTAACTAATGCTCTAAAAGTAATTAAACCTTTTCATTTCAGTAATTAAGAGAAAAAACACGAAAGTCCTAAATTAAATTCAAGTCTCTTGTATATATTCTTTTACTCTACAATCAAACCTAAACCCTAGAACCAGATTAGAGATCCTTAGAAAAACTAGATCTCGGTCAACAAAAATAAATAAAAATAACATTGTAAATAAACATTAAGTGTTTATTTATATAATTGATTTAATTTGAGAATTTTCCTAAAAAATTCAAGAAATGACCTTGGACTAGCTAGACTTGTACTTTTGCTTACTAATATAGGTTTTGCTACCCAGCTTTCTTAAAACACTGGTTAAAATTTTCTTTCAGATGTAGTTTGTAGGTATTAAAAATTATTTTTTTTGTATTGATTAGCAAAACCCTAATGATATTAATTAAGCATCCAAATGAAAGAGCAAGGATCATTCCTTCCTAGTCTTAGAAACTAAAACTTTGTTACTTTTCAAATTTTTTTTATATATATATTTTTTAAATTTCTTTGTACAGAGACAAAGTTCAAGCCTGGAAAGAAAAAAGATCGAAGAAGAAATAACAAAGAAACTAGACGTGAAAAAGCTGATTTCATCCTCAAACAAGACAATCCGCATTGCAGATCTTGGATGTGCCACTGGTCCAAACGCCTTCTTTCATGCCCGTTACATCCTCCAAGCCATCAAACACAAGTTCATAAGCCAAACCACTAATTCTAATTCTAATTCTAATAATATTAATATTAATAATAATATAATTCAGTTCCAAGTGTTGTTCAATGACCTTCCCTCCAATGATTTCAACACTCTCTTCACCAGTTTACCTCAAGACAGAGAATATTTTGCTTGCGGTGTTCCAGGCTCTTTCTATGGAACCTTGTTTCCAGAAGCTTCTATTCACGTTGCTTACAGTGTCCATGCAAACCATTTTCTGTCCAAGGCTCCACAAGAATTAATGCAGGGATATGGCGCTTTGAACAAGGGTAGGGTTCACTACACCAGTGCTTCCATGGAGGTGGTGGACGCTTATGCAAGGCAGTTCAATGAAGATATAACCAAGTTTCTGGAAGCTAGGGCTACAGAGATTGTGAGTGGTGGAATGTTGGTGATGGTGATGCAAGGTGTTCCTCATGGTATGCCTCATTCTGAGGTTCCTGTTGGTTTTATGTATGATTGTATGGGATCCATCCTCAAGGACATGGCTAATGAGGTAAATTTTAACACTTAGTCATTGAATAGACCTTTTTCTTCTGCAAATATAACTCCATATATATCTTAGTTAGAGTGAATCTAATAGAAAAAATTAGTCTATTACAACAAATTATGATTCAAATTTTTGTTAGGAGAAATATTTATATTTATTGTTCGACAGTATTTTGAATATAAATTTTTTTTTGGTCAAAACTACTTGTATTTAAACATTCACTGAGCTCTAATTAATTTTATTTAAGTTAGCTAATATCTCATAATGAAAGTAGAACTCTCCTAATAAAAAGTTTTTATATACAAGATTCAAATTTAAAATATTTTTAAAGAAAATAGAATAACTATTATTCTAACTAATTACTTGTTAGTATTTTCAATAGGATTACCAAAGTCTATGAGAAACAAAAACAAAAAATGCCTGGCCCATTCTAAAGTTATATGAACAGATTAACTAAGCTAATGGTCACCAAGTATATTCTACTATGTTTATATACATCGGCATAATATAATGAATGCCTTAAATATATAAAGTATATATGATTAGACATATGAATATATATATATATATATATATGTATATATGAGATATACATTTCAGTATAGGATGATGACCGGTGACATATATACTTGTCGATTTGCATGTATAGGGTTTATTGGAGGAATCGGAATTGGACTCGTTCAATGTGCCATTCTATACTCCAAACCCAGAGGAGATGAGAAAGGTGGTAGAAGCAAATGGGAGTTTTAGCATTGAACGAATGGAGCTATCAGATCCAGCACCATGGTTGGAACGCAGCAGCCACACAAACATACCTGATTGGATGATTCATGTTAGGGCTGCAATGGAGCCTATCTTCTCCTCTCACTTTGGACACCATGTCACTGATAAACTCTTCAATCGTTTGCCTACCCTAATGTCACTCAAATGGCAAGAGCTTGATTCAAAATTTAGGGACAAAACTCAAATGCTTCTTGTTTTGAAGCGAAAAGAGACCATGCAAGAATTTGCTTGATAATGGTTTTAAAAAGACTTGTTATGCATGGTGATCTATAAAAGATATGTAAATCAAGTCAATTATAAAAATATTTATATATAAGCATGTCAGGATAAATTTGAATAATTTTATATAAGAAAATAATAAGATAATATTATATCATGTGAAAAGAGATAGACACAAAATCAATAAGTGGTGAGTCTTATTCACGTAATAGAAAATTAAGTGAATAATATATTTTTACTCAGTGTCTATCTCTCTCTTTACACGATATCGTCATATCATTTTCTTATATATGAGAATCCTATCAAAGCTGCTCATATATATATGTATATTTTTATAATTGGCTTGATCTATGTATCTTGAAAATCTCTTTTAGGTTTTGCTGACTGTGTTGCTTTTATTAAAGCTTTTCTTGAACTCATCAGTTTGGTTTGATCTTTTTAATTTGTACCCTGGCTTTAGTTTGGTGGTTTGCCTTTTAGTTTCCAGAATAAAGAAACATGAAGCGCCAACTGTTTTAAGATCATGAGCATGTTGTAGAGTAAATGTTTTTGGTTGGTTACATGTGATTAATTAGGCTTCATATGATAATGAATCTGCAGTAACATTAGTTTGCTTATTTGAAAGCGTACGAAAATTTATAATTAATTACCACTGGAGGGAAGATGAGTATATGCTAATTTTTTTTGAAAATTTAATTTTTAATATAAAAAAAAGAAAGAAGCTAAATAAATTCTTATTTTAATTTCTTATAACTTTCTACTCCTTCATATTTTTATATAAAGATGTTGTTTGAGAGATTAAAGAGACAAAATACTCAAAATTATTATGATATAGATATATTAAAAAATATTTTTTAATTTGTTACATTATTGAATAACGAAGTTCATGTTCTTTAATGGTGTTTGTTAGATTTAATACTTATGGTAAATAAATTTTAGGTGAAAAATGTTGAAAACATTAAGGTCACATTATAAACAAGAAATGTACAAATTTTTAAAAGTTGTTTTTTTGGGCCGAAATTTTTTTAAAAGTTGTTGTGAAATGACATATACAGAAAATATTAAATTTTGGTAAAAACACACTAAAAAATTTCTATGTCGACCAATTGCATAATGGTTAATAAATTATTTTTAAAAATAGTAAAAAAAAAGATGTAAAAATTAAAAAAATGGTACGAATCTAATTAATTAATTCCAATAAATTTTCAATATCTTCTTCATTAGGAGCAAAAAAAGTTTCCACTGAAATTTGAATTACACATAATATCTAGGGTATCTCTCCTCTACCTGCATGCATCAACCCTTTCATCGCCTTAATTCAAACAAAATTATATTTGAACTTTTAACTCAGAAAGAAATGAATTCGAACTATATAAGTTCAAAGTTTGAAATCCTAGCTAGTTGTTTCTCCATATTATGATGTGGGTGATCCCTTAGGGAAAGAGCCTTATATAAACTCCAATTACAATTGTCCGTTTCCCTTGCAATTATTGTGAAAAGTAAAAGGAAACTAACAACCCTATATAATCTTTAAATACTTAGAAATTTGGATCATATGCAATACTGTGTATGATACAATATGAAAGAGATAAAAGAAAAATCAAGAGAGATAATTAAACACTTGACCCACCTAAATGATTAATTAGGGCTAGCTATTGTATATTTTTCTTTCATATATTGAAAATATTAATTTTTTTTAATGTTTTACAGTTATCTTTTTAGAGATAATCTTATTTAAAAAATTATTAATTATTATATATGAACACCTCTTTAAGTAAAAATTTAAATTTTGATTCATCACATTGTAAAGAATTAATTTTTTTTACTAGATCTAATCCCATTAAAAAAATATTAATTCTTTAAAAAAATTAAAAAAAAATACAAATTCATATATAGTAAATGTGTGTGTGTATATATATAATATAATATAATATAATATAAACACTTATTTTGGCAATGAATAAACTTAAACTAATAATTGTGTTTGCCTCATAATGAAGGCCCAGAATTGAGCATGAGTTTAGAGGATAATGTTTGCTAGCTAGCTCCCTCCAATCCATGCATGTTCTACATCATATTAATTAAAACAATATTGGGAACTAATAGTCTCATTCTTTATTATCAACTAGCTACCTCTTTATATCATTGCTGATCTCCAAAGAGTACTCAGAACTCATAAGTATATATTAATTATTTGTAAATATTAATCTAAATTATTGTTATTAATGATAAATCAATTTTGAACTGACTCATTATTTAAAAAATAAGAGAGTTATTGAAAAAGATGAGATTTTGTATTAAGAATAAATAAAAAATACATAAGAGAGAGTACTCTTCAAATATACCTCTAATCAATTAGAGAGAGTTGGATAACGTAATAATATAATGAGTTATGATTGAGTGGCCAAATATACATATCTGATACCTAGAGACCGATCAAACAATATTTATATGTGAGACTAATATCTCATAAATATATTTGCCATTAGACAACTTCTAGCAAAGAACAAAGTCCTATATGAGCAATTGGGCACAAGAGGAGCAATCTTTAATAACGGCCAAATATGATATTATCAGTTATTATTTATGAATGTTTCAATTTGATTCATCTTCCTTGTCCTTTTATTTATAGCATTAATCTGCAAAGATCATGAATATGGCATACCCCTAGCTATAGCTAGAAAGTTGAACATCTCAGTACAGAAACATTATTAAAGCTCAACTTGTTCATTAACTAATTACTGTATATATAATAAGAGCTCGTTGGACAACAAAAGACATAACATGCCATTAATCACGCATCTTAATGACTTGATTACGAGAACCGGGATGTGGGGTTCATTGAAAAGGACCACTTACTAAGCAAACAGTGTTGTGTGACATTTTCAGAGACACAGAGAAGCTGTACGAAACCCATACTTTTATATTTTACGGTATTAACATTTTGGTTCTGAAAATTTTTGTTTTTTAATTTCTGAAAGATTGTTCCTTCTTTTGACGGAGATATTGGGTTTATAATTTATAAGGATTAAGTTGTATAATGCAAATTTTTTAGAGACTAAATAAGAAATAAAAAACTTTTTAAAAAACAAAATTGTATAATAATATCAATCTTTCAAGACTCAAATAAATTTTTTTTAAAAAAATTAAATTGTTACTGTAGTCTTTATACTTTATTATATAATTTACTTTCGTCGATTTCAAAGTGAAGGTATATATATATATAGTTTTGCACATTAATTATTGTATTGGGTGGCTAGCTAGTTATGAATTGACAAGTCTGTCTCCTTTAGGCACACCAAGGAAGGCATTTGCTGAATGAACGTGAAACCCTAAATGTTAGCCAAAAGTGTAAACTTTAATTTTTTTCTGACACATTACATAAGCATAAACTTATAAAGTAACTCTAGTTTAAGTGCTATTTAATTTGCACGCCAACATACCTCTAATCTTATATATAAAAATTAATTTTAAATATAAAAATAAAGAAGCTTACTCTCTTATAATTAATTTCTCCCATATCGTGACACTTCTTTGTATCTTTATATATTATCACATAGATTAAAGTTTATAGTTGTTTATGTTGCTTCTTATATTTTGTATAAAACTTCTTCTTCTTCTTAATTTTGCCTTTTTAATTATCACCACTACAAAATTCTGTACACAGCTACTATACTCTTTGAATATAAAAAAAAAGAGCTAAGCTCAGAATCTTACTAATAAATTAATGTTCAAATATTTATTATATTTTTTTAATTTAATAAAAAAAATTTAATATTTAATAATATTTTAAATAAAATTATTTCTAATAGATGATAGACATATAAAAAAATGTAAACACTACTTTAGGGTGTAATTTGCTATATATTAATTTAATAACAGGTGAAAGAAATTAATGATAACACAAATAAAATAACAACATTGATGGAATATGGAATCTGAGACTACTAGCTATATACTAGGGCTAGGATTTCATTACCTCTGGATATCAATCAATATTTAACCAGGAAGATCTGGTAATAAAATCCTAAATAAATTGTGTATATTATTGTACAATATCTTTATGTTAACTCATATTAATTATGTATCAACATATGGGTACGGAAAATTCTCATCTCTCTTTTCATAATCAATTAATTAATTAAATCTGTATATGTGCAAATTTAAACAAGTAACCATTAATGGTCAGTGGTCACCATGCATGTATAGCTTTTTCTTGGTGGGTGGGTTTTTTCTTTTTGTGTGGTGTGGTGGGGTTAACTTTGGGAATCAAACACAGCACACTATATGTATATGGTCTGGACCATTTGGTTTGTACAGTAATCTTGAAGTATGCATCTAACACTAATTAATAAAGATATTAAATTAAGAATATGATCTTTAATCTTGAAGTATGCATCTAATATTCTTACAGATGTTAACGAATATGATTTTAACAATTCTTATCAATCACCTGCATGCATATATTTCCCCCTTTTTTTGATCTGTTCTCATTGAAAGCACATGGATGTTACACTTTAAATTGCATATATTCAAGATATATGGTACGTACCACTATATATATATATATATATATTGGTAGGGATCGTAGAACAGGGCTAGCTTAATTAGCTCCATAATTAATTTGATGTTGCTTTAGTTATGCACAACCTATTTAATTTATCATTATTCAAATATATAACATACATAACCATATATAGATCATTAGAGTATTGTTGAGATAGGTTTTTTTTTTTATATATATATATTATTATTATATAAGGATAAATTGTTAATACATACAATAATTAGGATCTACAATTAGCTAGCTAGATAGCTAGCTAGCATCATATTTTGATCTTGGATGGAAAATTTTTATTCTTTTAGTAAAAATTATGAATAGTTAACTAAAGTTGAATACACAGCTAGGGAACACCTATTTAATTATCATAGCCTTAAAGATAATGAAGGAAAAGAACAAGTATGTGTGTGTGTGTGTGTATATATATATATCATTCTTCACAAGATATAATTATATAGTTTCTTAATTATATACGTTTATAACCCTACTATAATACATTATGTTTGTTTCAATCTCTTACATTTCTTTATTTCACACAAATTTTCTGTTATATGTTGAGTTTTGCAGGCTAACCATTACATTGTTATTGATTGAGAAAGTGTTAAATCAACAAAAAAAAATTATTTTTTCAAATTCAAATCTATTAAATATGTTCCTATATATATATATAGCAATAGGTAGGGTTTCATTAAACTGCGCGATGTCGAATTTAAGGAAGCAGCTCTGTTTATTAACCATATCACTTATTTTCCAATTTCGAGGAACTTTTTTTTAATATTAAAATATCTAGAGCTTCAATTTATAGTTTGTTTTTAATTTAGATCACATACATTGCATTATTTGGTAGGTGATCAATTGTTCGGTAAAATAATTAGAAATATTTCTTTTAAATATTACGAAATAGGGTTGAATTATATAATTTAATCTAATTAACTTCGGGGAATGGAGTATTAGTACTGTTCACGTTAAAGCACATGCAATGCAGAACTTCGAGTCACATAGGCCATTCTACCCTATATATAGGGCTAAGACCTAGGGTGGGCCTTCCATGAAAACCTATATATAAAATTTTTTTTGTTAATTAGTTTAATTAAGACATTGATTAAAATTTTCTTAAAATATTTAATAATTTGAAATATGTAAAAAATTAATAAAAATATAATTTTTAATGTTTAAATACTTTATCAGTTACTTATTAACAAAAATCATACAAAAATTCATAGTATAACTGTGTTCCCCACAAGGTAACTACATCATGTAATCCTAGTTTATAATGATAATATTTAGCTATGTAGGTTTAGATTAGAATTGTTTAAGCAGGTTAAAGATGCCTTAGGTATGATTAGGTAAGGACAGGCATGTCAAATTTTTATTTTGATGTACTTTTTTATATTTAAAATATTAAATGTAACTTTTTTTTTGTCATCTTATTAATTCTTATAAATTTAAATATATTTTAAAGGTTAAAAGTGTTATATTTAGATTTAAATTAAAAAATATTAAATATTTTTTCTTCTATTTTTCACAACTAAACACACCTTTAGAGTTTAATTTCTTCTAGCATGGAAATAAGTAATTAAATCATATAAGGCTCTTGATGAATGTGAGACACAGCTGGTTGCTCACATGCACATTATTTCATTGGGTGTTTCACCTTTTGTGATTATTATTTCGATATTCAATTCATTGACATTTCAGGTAGTCTAGACTCTAGACTAGATTCTTGCTAGAGATCATACTGTAGCTAGCTTAATTGTATATAATAATTATTTGTTTTGGTGAATGATAATGTTGTTTAATTTGTGGAGGTTAGGTTAATATTATAATATAGGGTTTTGATAGTGGGATTTTGCTTTTAAGTGAATTGATTAAAGTTTTTTTTTGATTGGTTGAATGAGTATTAAATGTCTTAAAATATGTAAAAAAATTAATAAAAATAATAATTTTTAATGTTTAAAAATTATATCAACCAATTAAACCTTAATTAATATCTTAAGAGTACTAGTTAGCAAAATTTTGATAAAATATTTAATGATTTAAAACTTGTAAATATTTAATGAAAATAAATAAATTTTAATATTAACAAATTTCATCCCCCAATCAAATGGAACTTATACCTTCTGTTTCTTTTTTAATCTTTTGAATTTGAATTTATTGGCCTTAATTATTAGAGTTGGAATGAATGAAAGCATTTGCAAGAAAAAGATGAGAAAACATTTGTGGGAAAAGGAAACGATAATATTTATAACACTAATATGTAACAATGTTTAGAGATATTTCACAATATAACAAAATGAAGTGGGAATGGTGAAAGAATCAAAGGTAGGGGAGAAAAATTCTCTTTTTTCTTTCAGTGTATTTCATACTCATACATATTGATCATTCACATATATGAGATTCTGTAGAAATGATACGACAAGAAAATTAATAATCCTTTCTCACCTCATTTTCTTGTATTCCAAACAAGATGCCTAACATAATACTGAAAGAAGATAATTCAGATCTTCTCTCATTATTATGTTTCAAGGACTATTATGAGCAGAAATCTGAGTTTGTAATAGAGGAGTTATAACTATAAGCTTAAGACTTTGCTGTCCTTTGTGTATGGCATATGTCTTCTTGCTTAAGCCCATTTCGCTGTGGCTCCTTAAAGGCCCATAAGCCCATATTTGTGTAGAAATATAGCCTACCAGCCATCAACAACACCTTTCACTTGAACTTGATGAAGTTACTCAACAAGGTAGGTAAAATAAAATATTATCAGAACTGTGATTTTCTCGGAGGCAGTTTAACTATTCAGTTCTAATTTTAGTATGAAAATTTAGGATGCTTGAACTCATTTTGATATATATACAAAAAAAAAAAAAAAATCTACGAGGCCATTTTAGTCAACATAAATTTAGTTGTAGTATATATCTTTAGTAAAAGTTTCTTGTAGAGGAATTTTTTTTTCTTTTATAATTATTCTCAAATTCAAATAAAAGAAGAGAATTATGTTATGTAGTCAAAAGTTAACTTAAAGTTTTATCAAATTTTTATTGGTATAGATTAATAATATAACTTATATCACTTAATGAAAAAAAATTATTTATTATTGTTGTATTACTGTGAGCTCTTCTACTCTCTTCGGTTGAGCTAGTCTTAATCTCTTTTGTCAAAGGTGAGATTTCTCACAATAATTTTTCATTTTATTTAGTTTTTTTTTTCTTTTTTAATGAAATGGTTTTCTCATATTTGTGGACATTGATTTGCTCTACCTGTTTTATAGCTTATTTTCTCATCTCTTTCCCTCTTTTTCACTTCTCTTCAGCTTGATGATACAGAATCCTCTTTGTTTCTGTTGATTTTCGACTGTGGGCTCTTCTCTCTCCAACTAATCTTCGTCACAGGTACGACTGGCCATAAATTTTATCTTATTTAGTTTTTCTATTTTAATGAAATGATTTTCTCATATTTGTGGACATTGATTTGATATACTTGTTCTGCAGCTTATTTACATGAATCTATAGTTTATTTCCACGAATGTGTAGCTTATTTCCATGAATATGTAGTTTATATCCATTAATGTGTAGCTTATTTCCCTGGAAATTGCCCATTTATTGTATGTTGTGGGTTCTGCACAACCTCTTAACTAGCTTAGCTTGAATCTGTTTCAACCAATTGTGGTATTTATGATACTTATTAACGAACCATTGGGAAGTTAAAAGAGTTGTGGTATGTAATACTAGTGAAGAAGGTCTGACGCATCAATTTATGAGGAACGTGAAATGGAATACAAGTGTATACGCGCAAACAGAACCACACAGTTCTATACCCACTAGCATAAAGTACATATATAGTGCTTTTTTTAAAAAAAAATGTCATAAAAGAACATTAATAATAACTTGCTAGGTGGGTATATCGGCAGGGTTGATGGATCACATGCATATGGGTTGATTTGAAATTATAGTATATAGGGATACATAAAAACTCATTGTTCAAAAAGTATAAGCAAATTTAAATGGCATTATTGAAGAAAAAAATAAAAGATACTTGTCTTCTGCAGTATAGATGATTTTGTGGTGGGGAGCCACAAAGCTTGAAGATTTTGTGAACTAGTTCAACCTGCATGTATAATAAGACTGAATCTAGCAAAGCTTTGAAAGAAAATTTAAAACAAGGCATGAGAATGTGCTTTTAGTTGTTTTATTAATCATTAGCTGATTAACATCCATGAAATTTTGAAGAAGTGATGTTGGGATGAATTACTTCCTAGAACAAAAAATAAAATGAGATTAGCAGTAGTAATCCTATAAAAACTGAACAAGCCATAGACAAACTACAATGAAACTTTATGCAATAGGAATGGAAATTATATTTCTAATTTGTTTTCTGTACCAAAGAGACTTATTTTGTCCTTTGACAACTTAACAACTTCTCTTTTTTCAACTATCCATGTTTATTAGTTCTTCAAGTTATTATTAATGTTCAAATTAATGATAAGAGAGAGTCGTGTAAGCTAATTAATTTGGCTCGTGTCTCTTTCTCTCTATCTAACTTGGATGTTTACTTTACTTTATCACTTTGCTTCTGTTTCTACTTAATTTACAATTTTCTGCTTCCTCTATCATCACAATTTAACATATTTAGAAATATGTGCATCTGTAGGTGAATTCCATCTTGGCTAGTGGCTACCTATATATACAAAATAGTATATATATGACAGATTGACACTTAGTAACTTTATGCTACTATGAAAATTGTTTCTTAAATTGTTATATTTTGTCAATAGTGAATCTATGAACGGCTGCCATGGTGGAATGGCCTGGTGGTTTGGGGGCTCCCTGCTTTACAGCCCCAAGGTGTTGTGGCACCATGGCAGCTGCTGTGGCAGGTTCTGTATTGAAATTGGTAGGAAGATGAGATTTCTCCCCTCTCACTTCCTTTGAAGGATCCTTGGACATTAAATCATAACAAACTGGCCAATATCCTCATTCATGTTATTAGAGAGTTCCTTTAACATATAGTATGATATTTTTATGCCCTTTAATTGTTTTGAATTTTCTGCCAAAACTTCTCACCCTGTCTCTGTCCTACCTCTCTAAATGCCATTGTGAAATTCCATTATCAGCTTTTAAAGCCCATCTATCGTTTCTGAATAATACACTTTGCATAGCTGTAAAAATGTCTCCATTTTTAAATTAATAGTCAAGAGATAGAATTGGGCAAATCATATGAACAGTGTTTAATTTTTAAGTTATGTTTAAATTTTTTAAAATTGTTATTTTTTATTGATGTTATGTATATTATGTGAAGAAATGGATGCTAATGGAGCAAATACATCAATTAATTCAAGGAAATGTAAAAGAAATGAAGAAGAGAAAGAAGAGGAAGAGATTATAAAACTAATTATTGTTAGTGTTGTGACTTTATTAATGGGTGCAATAGCTGCTTCGTACCTTGAGAAGTTTTTTGTTAGAGAACCATCACATAATTGGGAGTTTGATAGACAGAGTTTCCTTAATCGTCTGTGTAGAGGAGCTGAAAATGATTGCATTGACCAACTAAGGATTAGTAAACAAGGCTTTATAAATCTTTGTAAAGTTTTGCAAAATGATGGGGGGCTAACTAGGACAAGAAATGTCTATAAGTGAAGCAGTGGCTATGTTTTTACATATCCTTGCTCACAACTTAAAGTATAGGGTTATTCAATTTTGTTACTATTGGTCTAAAGGAACACTAAGTAGACAATTTAATAGTGTCTTGCAAGCTATGATGAAAGTGAGTAGGAAATATTTAAAGTATCACGACTATACTCTTGAGGATTTAGAAGCAATCAAATGTAGATGGTTTGAGGTGAGTTTGTGAATTATTAAGCATCATTGTTTTTTAAAAAAAAACTTGGAATGACATGTTTATGTTTATCATTTGATTTAGAATTGTATTGGAGCACTTGATGGGACACATATTCCTGTAATTGTTCTTGCTGAAGATAGACTTAGATATTGAAATAGGAAAGGTGATATATCTACAAATGTATTAGCAGTTTGTGGTCCAAATTTGAAGTCTATCTATGTATTGTTGGGTTAGGAAGGTTTAGCTATTGATTCTCGAATTTTGTGAGATTCTTTGCATCGTCAAAATTGTTTCCAAATTTCAAATGGTAGGAATGGACTTAATTATTAATATTTTAATATGTCTATCTAAAATAGAATTACGAACTCTTTCCAATGGTGATTGTGGGAAAATATTTTCTTGTGGATGCGGGATATACTAATGGCCCAGGAATTTTAGTACCTTACTGAGAGACTAGATATCATCTTAATGAGCGGATTGGAAAACCCCAGGAAATTTTAAGGCACTATTCAACTTGCATCATTCAAGAGCAACAAACGCAATTGAAAAAACATTTGGGATGCTGAAAAAGAGATGGAGTATATTGAGAACCCCTTCTTTTTTCAATATAAAAATACAAATAAGAATTATTAATGCATGCTTTATACTTCATAACTTTCTAAGAATACAAAAACAAAATGATTCAATAATAGAGAATCTTGATTTGGAGATTTTAGCTTTTGTGGATGAAGAGTTAGCAAATCAATTAGGTGGGCAAAGAAGTATGAATGACACTCAAGAAGAGATTGCAAGTGTTCAAGTCACTGGTGAGTGGACAATATTTTGAGATACTTTAGCAAGAGATATGTATGTTGATTTTCAAGCAAGAGGAATTGGGAACACAAGTTGAGTTAGAAATTATGCTTAGGAAGAGTATTTTATAGAAAAGTTTCAGTTCTGTTATTTGTAATTAACACTTACACCTTATTTTTATGTCATATATATAAAATATATTTTCAATTATGTTTTCACCATTTCTATTTGAATTTTTTGAGTCTGTGATTCTCAGTTTAGTCAAGCTCTCAGATAGCTTCATGTATTAATAGAATTTCTCTCATTTAAAGTGCAACTTTTTTTTTTTTTAACTTTATTTTAACAGATTTGGAAAAATGGAGGCATCTACAAACAATCAAAAGCAAACTCAAGAAAAAAGGAAGGGAAAAGAAAGAGAAGATTACAACAAATGATGATACTACATCATATTTGACTTGAAACTTAGAGATGGAAAGAGTCTTAGTTGATGTACTAAGAGATCAAAGAAGTTTGGGTAACCAAAGTGATGAAGCACGGAAAATAGAAGCATATATTGCTGCTGCATCTATTTTATCAAATGCATTTAAAGCTGAACCTGATGCAGTCTTATAGTTATAAGAAAATCTTTTGTGACTCCACATGCCGCTCGAATATAAACTACTCAAACTCTTTTTTTTTCTAAAACTTTCTATAACACTTCTTCTAAATTGTTGTATCACTAAAGGAAGAAAAAACTATATAATTAATTTATCTGGGAAAGAAATTCACTTTTCCTAATTGAGTAATGAGTAGCTTCATCAAAGAGAAAACATTTTTGTGGGTGGTGGTTTCTTTTGTTCTCTTTCATATGCTTGCATTCTTGTATTTCAAGATTTCCCAGAAAAGGAACAGGCGGATGGATGCTGCTACTCCTTGCAACCATAATGCATATGAAAATAATGCATTCTCCCCACTCTGCATTCTGCAATGCCATTATTCATTCATAAAACTCAAACCATAGACAAACTGTATATTAGCATACACAACTCTTCTCCATCCACTTGGCACATTTACAAAGATCGTTGTGGATATAAAATACTTATAAGTGTACCCACTAGAAAGTCAAAATAAAGCTATGTTCTGATATATACTGCTATAAAATTCACACGAACACTCATGTTACTGCACATACCATGTGACGAAAAAGCAGCAAGTACAACGTATACTTGTCAATACAAATGCAGCCCATGACTAAACTTGCGCTCCAAGGAAGATAGTTTAAGAGACTTTCGAAGTCTGGCTTTCCCCTTGATTGTGACAAGCTTGTCATAGACACACCATGGGAAGCTTAGGAAATGAGGACGATCCATATCCTCATTGTAGAGACCCCAATAACTTGGATGATAAGTAACATGGTACCAAGCAGAAGCTTTGGCATACACATCATCATTCCCAGAAAATTCGCCACTTCCGCTGCTATTGAACCAGGTCCGAGCTTCTTTCCTTAGGGACTTTACAGCCCTGCCTATGGCCTCTGCATCCCTTCTTTTTGTGAAAGATTTTGACATTTTCAGAATATTCCCACTCAGAATTTCAGCCTCAGTATTGATTCCATAGTAATCCATCAAATTCCCCAACTTGTAGTCATAGTTGCTTTTGTGATAGAAAGCATCATCAACATACTCCATAAAGCCCTCAACTTCCATATCAGGGTCATAGGACCGTCTAGCCACTTCCCGGGTGAAGGCCTGCTTAGAGCTAGCACTATGTGAAATTTCTTTCACTTCCCTGAAAAGCTTCCCTATCACATTGACTGATTCATAGGTCGGTTTATCAGACTTCTCCATGAAATCAGGATATTCTTTGACATAAAGTTCAGGAGGTATAACAGCTGGGACACCAGTTTTTGGAAAGTCAACTGCAATTGAAAATAGCTTTGCAAGCTCAATACATGGTTCAGCCATTGCTTTATTAGGCTGTCTATCTGCAAATACAGTGTGGGCATTGGCAATTATTCCTAGACTGTCATTGACTATGTAGTTGACAAAATACTCCTCAACCTCCTGCACCGAAAAAAGCAAGCATCGCATTAGGTTGTGTCAGTTTGTTTTTTTCTTCCAAGAGTAAAACTGTAAAAGCGTAAGTGGATGTGAATGCATAAGGCTAGTGGGAATCTGCAGAAAGCACTGAAATTAAAGCTGGTTCGGAGAAGTTACTTTAGTTTAAATAAAAATGGCATCAATAAAGAAAATTATCTATTTATTTATCTTTAATTTCAAGAGAGGAATATGGAAAAGATATGGAAATTTATAAGGAATCATGAGGAATAAAACATTCAAATTTGACAGTGGAAAATGGTAACTTTGGATCTTCCAGAAAAGGAAATGTTAAATAACTAAATATGGATCATAAGGTAAGTTATACCACTTAATAATAATCTAGCCAAATTATAGATCTAAGCCTAGTAACTATAATGAGTTAAGAAAAATAAAACCCTTGAGCTGCAATCAGAGAAAAAAATGATAGATGTCAGGGAAGTACAGCTTAATGTAAAAACCTACTACAAATAAATGTGTGAGAATGAACTAATAAGCCTAAGCAGCAGTAGACCAAATGAATCTTCCTCATTCAAGTCATGGCTGCAGCAATAATAGTGGTACTACCAACTCATATCATCTCTTGGTTGTAAAACCTTATGTTGTAGTTTGATAGATTGGTCACACAACTTTTTCTTTTTCCCTCTATTTTTTAAAGGAAATGCATTGGTATGTCGTATAGGATCAAATGATAGAGATGCAACTTTTGCCACTCCTACATCATTGAATATCCAGTAATTACATAATACATGTGGAATTTAATATTCATTACCTCAACAATTATATCATGCAGTGAGGGGTAATTCTCATTTCCTTGTTTGTCAAAAATATGAAAAAAAAAAAACTCTAGCAACACTTCCAGATATAAAAATAAGAACATAATTCTACTGCCAGAAAAATCTATGGCCGGCAGATGTCATTATACTAGAAAACAATACCTCTATCATTACATTATGATCCAATTCCTTAGTTGGGGCAGGAGTATAATCCATTGGTGGGACTTGGAGAGGTGGAATTAATTCAGGGTCCCAACAAACAAAGTAGATGTCTCCATCAAGATCACTTCCCGAGCATTCATTTGGATGAGGCCTTATATTAAAAATCAGTCACTGGTGTGAGTAGAGAAATTACAAAAGGAAAATTGAATACACAAGATAATCAAGTAAGAGAATCATCCCACTTTACTAGGAAATTTATTGAAACATAACATTTTAGATAATAAATCTGGCCCTCTATGTATAGATTCAAAGCCTCGTTAAATGAACAAGGTACATCTGATGAGAACATGAATACATATATTTCGTCCCCACAACATGCCATGTTTGAAACAAGAAGTGTGATTTGCAACTAACGAGCTCATTAATGACAGGTGAAAATAGAAATAACTAAGCTAGGCCATATACAGAATGCACATAAATTCAACTGCATTGCAGGTCTAATCTAAAAGGGGATTCTGGCAGCAATTAAGACAGATTAGATAAGTAAAAATAATCTTTTACAATGAGACTTACAAATTCAACGTATTTAGACATTTAATCTCCTAAGTTATATAAGACAGATAGTTCAGTAGGCTTAGCTTCAATCAATTGTAAAATTACTACCTCACATGAAGCAATGGTACTGACACTCACTCATAGAAAGCAGACGAAAGTGATGCATTAAGTTGCAATTATTGAAAGTATGTTAGTTGCAGTGGACAGGTAATATATAATCTCCATAAAAATGGTTTTAAGACACATGATGCTGGCAAAACATATGTACCTGAATCCTTTTTGAGGGAAAACAACACAATCAACCATGTGGTACAGAGCAGGCACATTAACAGCCTCTAAAACACGCACATCACCTGGATGCAGGCATGGGTTTTTTGCAACAACTACCTTGCCGGTAACTATATAAGAACTCTCTGAGCCATACACAGCAGAGTAATCATATTGCTGCATGGACCTGTTAGAAAATTGCACAAATACTTGACCATATTCCAAGCTTCTTGTTTCATCTAGACATCCCATCATTGCTCTTCCCTTTCGAACAAAAATTCTAGTTTTGAGTCGCAATTCCAACAGTTTTGATGCCCTGAATGTTTGCAGCATCATTGAAAGAAATGGTTCAGCATCAGGCTTATAACCGCAAATGAGCATCTCCTTCAGAATATTAGAGATCTCCCCAGGAGACATCAATTCTAAAGCCTCCTGGGCCCTTAATGAATCTGTTAGTAAAGAGTTCAGTTGATCTATAGCTTCTTCTTGTTTTTTCTCAAAAGCACGATCCTTGACACCAAGAGTAGATAAGAGAGTAATTATCTGTCGGTTCAGATAACAAGGCTGAAATTTACTCCATGCCAAAACATCTAGTTTTGTGTTATCAGATTTATACTTAAGCATACTCTCCCTCAATGATAATTTCACTGATGATGTTGGGTCAATAGCCACAACTCCTTTGTACCCACCATATCGAATCTGAAAGGCAGATGGAGTGGAAGATTTATGACCACATTTTACAGCCACTTGACTGGCAAATTCAGCAGATATCTTGCCAATTCCGTCAGAGAAAATATAATCCATTCCAGCATGTCTACCCTTCACATCAGGAATAATTTTAATTTCATGCTGGCCAACACTTAAAGTTTCAGTGGATGAACCAAAGGATTGCCCCAATCTAGCGGCATACTTTGCCACATTTCTAATCTCGCAAAAATTTCCCATCCAGTTTCTTATGGCAGTAGCATTAAGTCCACAACTTGTAGGAGCAAACATCCATAAAGAATTTTCCCGCAATTGACTAGACGAGAATGCTAGAAATTCAAACTTCTTATCACCAATTACTATGCCATTTCTAAGAATGGACAGAATTCTTGTGTAGATTTCAGTTTTCCTGTGCTCAATTGAAGATGTGCGTGGAGATAAATCTGTAGAAAACAGTTTATTCAACTCCTCATCCACAAATGAAACACGTAGAAAGTTATCAATATATTTATGGAAATGGCGGAGAACACGATTTGAAACATTGACCTCTGGACCACTGAAGTACACTTTACAAGGGGTAATCTGAACCCTGCGAACGTATACCAAGCCAGTATCTAAGGATCCAGCAGGTGACAGTGGAGCGTACTTCTTAGATGCATGGTACTTTCTATACTGCTCAGTAATCCACTTTGAGGGTTCAAAGCAGAATTCCTTTGAATAATACATTTTCTCCAAAGCATGTTCAACAAATGCACGGCCCAGTCTATCTGGATCAACTAAATGGTAGAAGTCACTGTCAATTGCTGGACCCGCAAGATACCCTTGCTGAAGCAATGAGTTAACTTTAAACAGGATGTCAAATGGTATTTTGAAGCCTCGAGGAGGAGCAACAATAGGGACTAGATCCAAATTGCTAGAAAAAGGAAATCCTTTCTCTAAAGTGTATTTCCTCTCACTTTCCGTATAATAAGCAAAGTTTTCCTTGAAATTGGGAAGACTTTGGCCATTAGGAAGTTCCAAACATAAAGCAGAAGACTGCCCAATACAGCAAAAAGGAGTGAAATCCGTTGCCCGGATCCATTGATCTTCAGGAATATCTCTAAAAAAGTTTAAAGAAGAAGCTTCAAATATACTTCCTGAAGCAGGTACATCTTTTTCAAAAACCCGAGGAGCACCAAGTAACTAACAATTGAAGAAAAAAAATGGTAAATATATAAGATTTATCAGATGTCATTTATTCAGGAGGATACAAATTACAGCAACAAGCAATTAAAGAAAAGAAGCAATCACAAGAATTAAGAAGAGCCATTGTCAAAGTTTTCCTTCAGTGAAGATAAGCTTGCACAAATTCTCATAAAGCATTTTTGTGTATGAATGACAAAAATGGACTTTAATTGGCAACTTTTGGGACCAGAATGACATCATCAGAGAGTGTTTAGTTGGCCATAGTATAACGAATAAATATAACAACAAGTTTCCAGAAAATAGAACAATTGCTTTGATTGGGGGACAATGTAATGATCATTTCCTCACAGAAAACATAAAGGACACAGAATTTGCAAAAGATTGTAGATAGCAGTCAGTATTATATCATGCAAAAGTAAAAATAATAATGCAACACAATTATTATAGCTCATCAATTATAATATACGGGAGCATCAAGCAATAAAAGAAACAAGAAAAGGATTATTTCATGAAAGAATACAGAAGAATAATTTCCATGGATCTAGCTTCAAATAGTAAAGAAAAGTATTTATTCACTACTATCTGATTGATTTCTCATAAATCTATAAATTTCCTCATTTTGTTACGTTACAAATCAGAAGATCCACAAGTCTAAATTTCTTTTTTCTATTTAAAGTTGATCTCATGGAACAGCATTTATTCACTACTATCTGGTAGATTTCTGATAGAGCCCTAGGAATTTCACTGAATAATACCTCTGTTCTTATAAGAGAAAACGCATATACAAACACCAATGCACTGAGAAATATTAGAAAAGACTCACAAAACAGCAACCCAAACTCACAAGTCCCTAAACAGAACGCTTACAAGGAAATAGCTACTGGATACTCACACCTGAAAGCTAAATCAAACACACACACCAGCAAAATACACAAGAAACAATCCCACAGCTAGCTTTCAAGAGGCTAGCCACTCTTCCACTACTCCTCACTAATTCTCTAACTTTTCCCACACTCCTCCTCACTCCATATATCTGATGCTGTGGTACCCACCAGATTAGGCTGTTAGGATATCCTCTCCCTCCTCCCCTTCAGCCCACCTTTAGGTAGAGGTCCATCCTCCACTCCTCCTACGTGTCTTATTTATATATATATATATATATTATTTTCTATTTTTTTGTTATCTTGGGCTCTATCAATTTCTCATGCGCACTCCCCCAGAATCTATAAATTTCTGTGATTTTGCTATGATACAAATCAGAAGATCCACAAGTCTAAATTTCTATTTTCTATTAATCTATTTATTGCTTTGGAATTTGGATGTATTAATTCTGTTTCAACATGACTTTTTTGTATAAAAGATATTAAACCTATGAACTCTATCCACACTGTACCTCACCCTTACCACTTGAGCTCAACCCAAGTGTCGTATTTAATCAGAATTTGGTTGGTGGTCTTTGCAAATGTTACTTAGGTAACAATTTTGTTCCCATATCTACCGTGAAGTGTATTAACCATGAAGTGTATTAAAAAAGTGAATTATATGTTTTCAAAATTCAAAACCCGAGTCTCCCTAACAAAAAGTTATATTTCACTACCTGAATCAGAAGATACTTTCGAATTTGCTCCCTTGATCGATGTAACTGAATCTGCCAAATGTTCTCATACGAAAGCTCAAGTTTATATTGGACCTCTTCATAATCATTATGCAGAAAGAAATTTAGCTTTTTCATTCCAATCCCAAAATCTACACGAACTTTCACCTTTGTCCATAAAAAACAGAATGCTTCCTTTGAGATCTGACAGCCAAAATGCAGTTTCACATCCTCCAAACTATTCAAAAGAGTTCTTGGCTTTGGCACAATATCTTTTTCCAGTTCCCGAGCCTTCAGATAAGAATTTTCATAATATAGTTTCCTGTTAGCTAAGGAGATGATAAAAGAACCTTCTATTGTGGTGTTGAATTGAATGATAGCAAATGTTCTTGCATTACGACCCTTGCCTTGCCTTATCTTCAAAGCATAGATAGTTCCTTCACCGGTATAGTTTTCTACAAATGTCTTTACCGAAGACAAAGACACACCGGAAGGGAATCCATATAGCTCAATTGTTCTACCCATCAACTCTTATGCTGTCCTGTATAGAAGATGAAATAAATCACTCACAAGGAAAGAGGACAGAAAGGAAAATATGTATATATATGCACTGCTATTTTGCTGCAGTGAATATGTTACAGACGCAGTCTATGAGAACTAAAAATACATATTCTTAATGAAGCACTCAAAGATTATGCACATGATTCTGACCAACATGGATGACACAGAATCCGCCCAGCAGATGCATGAAATTTTCTATGATTATTTGATGGATGCCATAGAGCCGAACCTTGTCCTAAACATGGCTCTTTAATTGCATTTGCAGAACAATGAACCTAAAGTGTAAAAGGATTTGTAACGATCAAGTATATCATAAGCATTTCTTCATGATGAAAACAGGGTTGTCAATAGCTGATGCCAGTAAATGGTGTCGAGACAAAAAACAGCCATGACAAATGGTGTGGTGGCCTCCATGTACATGCAAAGCAGCCTTTAACATTAAAAAACTTAATTCGAAATTGTCTCTAGAAATTATTTCATAGAACGAGTTTCCAAAATAAGAAAACAAAAATAGCAAACAAGCCCTAAAGCTCTGGAACCTACATAAAAAGAAAACCATACTACTGAAGCTCAAGAAGAAAAATAATTAAAGACCATGATTAAATAGATGGTATTTACAGCACAATTAAAGCCCTTGCGTTTTAGCTCTTCTTAAATATCTAGCAAATTATGCTTATTACCTCATTTTCCCAAGCACGCGGCAGTTCATGATGTGAATTGAACCATCATTACATGGAGTTACTTTTTACACTAAGGAGTGGATTGATAAAATCCTTTTTAAACACAACAGAGTAGATGACACTTAATCAAGCTTAAATCTTTCACTTGGAGGCATACCTAATCTTACTTTGCCTAATGCAGATTAACAAAAGAAGTGAAGAAGTCATCTTGTCGCAAAGCAAATATAACATGAACATATTATTTTCTGGGTAAAAAGTTCTAGCTCTTCTCTAGCATACTTTTTGATAATTCAAAACAGAAGTACAAAGTGGAGGACAAGGATTAAAAATCAAGGAAGAACATATGTTAGCTCAGAAGATCTCTCCAATTCCTCTGCCAGTATTACATAAAACATAAGATCTTCAAAGCTTCCAGAAATGCCTTAGTATCAATGTACTCGACAAAGTAAGAAAAGATGAGTGAAAGCCTTACATGGACTATGCTGCTAAAGCAAATTACATGAGTCTATGATATTGAGTTTTGAAGTCAACAAAGGATTCGGAGAGTATGACAGCTGAAAAGAAGAAAAGCAATGAACTAAGAAATACATAAAAATTGTCACTATTGGGATTTGGAAGATGCTTGATCAAACGCACTCCTATCAAAGCAAGATGACTATAATTGGCCAAATGTTAAATCTCAAAAGATAGAGGATACGGCCCAATCTTGGAATATGTAAGAAAATGGATCAACACTCGCACGCTTAAAACAGAATAGTCACTCCAGCCAGATCACGGATTTCTAATCAAGAACCAATTCTAGAACGAACCAGAAAAGCACCAAACCAGAAAAGAAAATACTCTTAACATCTGATGATGCAGCTATTCAACAAGGACATATGCAAAATTCTTGAACAAGGAAAGAGAGAAGCGTCAATCAAGCATAAACAAAGAAATAACCACTAAACCCCACATGCTAAACTTGACAGGAATGTAAATCCTAATCAATATAAAGCACGTCAACGAATGCGAATAATTCTTCAATGAAGACCCCAAAACGTATCCCTCTTACCTAGTCTTGAAGCAACCACGAAACCGTTTACATTCTACAAAGCATCAAACTCATGATAATCAGCAAACAGTAGTCATCTCATCAATCATGCATCGGATATTGGCATCAATAAAATCAAAGCAGATAAAAGTTGAGGGCTTTAGTTAATGACCACTCATCACCTATCAAAATGCAAAAAGAAGAGTGAAATGAAGAAACTGAGTCTAACCCAAGCAATCACAAGACAAAAGATCCAAGCACGGAGAGAGAGGTGAATTCTTGGTCCTTACTCGTCAACCCCAGGTCAATACTCTCACTGCTCACTACTCACTACTCTCTACTCTCTACTCTCTTCCTATTAAAGGAGGAAGAAAGGACAAAAGAATGCTTAAAGGCTAAGTAACCAAGACACACTGCGTTAGGAACGGTGTGATCTCATATATATGTGTGTGTGTATATATATATATATATATATATATAAAATATCTTATAATTAACTTTAAATTAAAAAACTAATTATTAAAATAAAATATTAATTAAATATTACATAATTAAAAAATAAATAAAATATATTATAGATGAAATTAATATTAATAATACTAAATTTAATCATCATTAAGAATCACTCTTTATATACTTGATCTTCTAGATGAGATCTTGCTTTCGACATGCGATCGCTTAATGATGAATGTTTATTAAACATCACATATTTATAATTGACATACAATACTTATAAATATTAACTTAATGTAGTATTAGGTATCATTCTCTAAATTTTCTATGTTAATCTCGTGCTCTCCTTCTCCTTCTTGTTGATTTTGGCATTGGACGTATATCAGAAAAGTTATCTTCTCTGTGCACTCCATATTTGTTCTCTTTGTTCAGGACTTTGCTGGCTTTGATATCTCTCCTCCTTTATCAATGGTGAGTGAATTTAAAATTAATTTATTAGATATAATAAAAAAAAATATCCCATCTAATAATATTATATAAAATAACATAGAATTTTTAATATTATAAGATAACATTATTTTTAATATCATGTGTAATAATGTATTATTTCAAATATTTATGTATTATAAGATGATAGTATAATAAGATTTACTGAATAAATGAAGCTAAATTTCAATGCTTTAATTATTTGGTGCAATTTAATATTTAAAAATTTTTTATTTAATATTCATTAATCCTTAAAATGTATACTGACTAGAATCAATAAATAAGTTAAAAAATTTTAACAATTAAAATAAACTATTACAAGATTTGAAAGATTGATAACATTATTTTGATTTAATTTGCAAAATCCTTTCCAACAAGGTAGATATGCGTGGCCGGGCCCACAGGTGAGGAGTCTTGTGACGTGAGTAGCTTTAGTATAAAGCAGTTAAGTGGGACCCACATTGTACGATGTTTTGCATTTGTGTGGGGACCGGGGTTGAGAAACTTAAGCACCAAGCAGTTGACTGAGTGGGACCTACATACCATGCTTCTTCGTGTTTTCCTTCTTCACTGTTCTTAGTCTCACGCGTTGATTTTGATTCTTCACTTGAAACGCGGAAACAAAAGCTATCACATTTCTTCTCATTGCTTATCCCATTATACGTTAA
Source organism: Senna siamea (assembly GCA_031216115.1). Taxonomy (NCBI): domain Eukaryota; kingdom Viridiplantae; phylum Streptophyta; class Magnoliopsida; order Fabales; family Fabaceae; genus Senna; species Senna siamea. Next base: position 861,468 of record CM062358.1, read on the forward strand.
GGAAAAAGGCCTGTCCTTGGATCATGCAAAGCTTTTTTTCCTATTATATAATTTAAACAAAGATTTTGATAACTAGGCTTTTAAAAACATTGATTAAAGGTTTTTTTTTATTGATTTTTAGTATTTTTATCTTTTTCATGAATTAAATTAATAATAAATTAAATTATAAGAGATTAAATTAAAAAAATTTATGACTATGAGGATAGTAGTATTCATTGAATTAAGTTAATTCACTAACTTGTCAAATTCATATCAATTTGTACAATTGAATTAATTTGAATTGAATTGATGAGTTAATTTGAGTTTATTTTTTTAACCTACCACTAATGGATTGAGATACAAGTTGAAAAAAATTAATTTGTTCTAACTCAAACCAACTCACTTAACCTGAAGTATTTATATTTTTTTTAAAAAATATTTGTTAAGCATTTATATAATATATTTTTAGTATTTTTTATTTATCACTTAACCTCATTCAATCATTTTTTTACACAATATAAAAAAATAATAAAATAAATTAAAAGTATTATCATTTAAAATAATATATGTAAATTAGATATCATTATGACATGTTTTTAGTTAATCTATCTTACTACTTATAGATGAGAAAAATGATATAAATTTAATATTTATTTATCTTAATACCTATAGATACAAAATAATTATTCATTTCTTATCTTTATGATTTATAAATATTATTTAAATTATTTTTAAAAAATTAAATAAAAATATGGATTTTTTAAAAAAAAAACAAATTTAACCATCCAACACAACTCAAACCAACCATTCAAGTATGAGTTTGGTTAGTGTGAGTTCTATAATAAATTTCTTATAACACAACCAATCCAAACTGACACAAAGTATAAACTATAATGGATGATAAGACCAATTTGAATTTGATTTCTTACAAATATCTCCTTTTATTTAAGGAATTTGCAGGGACTGAATTAAGTTGTAACACATGGTAAAGCTAAGCTTTATATAAAGCATTAGATTGCCTTACAAGGATTTCTATATTATAGCCATGGCAGTCAGCTTCTTCATCAATTAGTTGGTCCATTCTGTAATGGTGTCAATGCAGCATCTTGGATGGCTACAAGCTTTGCTATTCCACCATACTCTTCTGGGACAGCCTCTTCTCCCACTTCTTTTATGAACTCTCTTCTCTCATTCTCATTGCTTACTATTACAATCTGTCATATGCAATGGAAACTTTGAAACCTAATGGACTAGATGGGAATTTTTGTTAAATTGGAGACATCAAAAGTATGATTAAACCAAATAATAATCTATCAGCAAAACAACACAGTAACATTTCCCTTTACATGCTACAAGCACAGAAATTAAGTAACTGAAAAAACACAACCACGAAAAAATAAAAAATTTATAGTAATTCCACTTTTGAATCAAATAAAATAATATCACATTTTACAAATGCATTACAATAGCTGCATCTCTTTATCATTTTAATGACTAGCTTTTGAAGTTTGGTTTGGTTTTCCAAGTCCAGTTCAGGCTCAATTAATAAGATTAAATTGATGCCATGATTAATATCATTTGGTTGGAATAATTCTGAAATCTAATTCATGACTTCTATTTTTGGTTTATTTGTGTGTATGAAGAAGAAAAGAGTCAAAGAATCTTTTTTCCTTTTTTGGCACTTTGGGATTTGGTGTTTTGAGATTTGGATCCTTTTATTTGAGACAATAACATAATAAAGAAAAAATATACACAAATTCACATATTTTGAGGATTTACCATTCAAGTGAAATCCACACCCACTATTCAAGTGATCCCACTCACTCTTTGCCTCTCCTCACATGAATGGATCTAGTTCCATAAACAAGAATATGTGACCATGATTTTACTATGCTATTACTAACCTTATTTTAGCACACATAAATCTTGAGATTCAAAGAAGTGAGGAGTACCTTTTCTAGTGTTGTTATCTCTACGAAGCAACAAACGAGTCTCCAAACCCTAACGAAGAATTGAGGCATATGTAACAGATAGCATTTTGCTAGAAAAAATGCAAAAAAGGAATGAAGTTAGATTTGATGCCTGAAACTCAAGTTTGTAACATTGAAATTCTAAGGTTTTAGAATTTAGAATACTTAATGATGATGACCAGTCTATAAATCTAATTATTTCTGGACAACATGTTTTGCAGTAAAGTGGAAGGAAAGCAAGAAAAATAGTAATAATTACATGATGAATCATGTAGGATCTTACATAAAATAAAATAAAATTGCAAGAGGAAGATACAGTATAAGTCACCTGTAACAACTACAATTCAGTGACCCTCGCATATTAATGTTTTTATATGTGTTTCAAAAATTATTGGTTCAAACTTGGGAAGTACAAAGTAATTAAAGGACCAATCACTAAGAAGCTCCTAGTAAAAAATACTGTGTAAATTTATCTCTACTTTCTGTGTGTTGCCAAATGGTTATTTGTCTGGTTCTCTTATCCTTCCTCTCTCTCCCCCCTCAAATATCTGATAGGGATTTTATTTATAGTGAGGGATATGTATGACAGTTACTGACTGATGGGTTATATCTTGAAAATATGAGTACTTGTATGCATGCTCTTTGATAAGTAGTAGGGCCCTGTATTGGATAAATTTAAGCGAATGGGAGATCGTGAACAGTTATATATATGGGAGGTAAGTAGATGTTGTCAGTTATTGATGAATTGCCTAGTGGTAAGATGTAAAGTAGTCAACACTAGAAAGTTGATTCTTCTAGAAGGTTAAGGAGTAATTAGTGGTGTTAACTTAACTAGAAGAAATAGATTTAAACTTAATAGAACAATAATTAATTTACTAAGCATTAAACTCTTACCTAACTTACCTGGAGTGATCATACCTAGGCATGATGAACCTTCACTTTAATCTTACCAAGTCATTCCCTAGGACTGTTCCCACGGAAAGAAGAATGAGAATCACTTCTTCATGACATCCCCAACCTTGTTTAAATTAGGTTTCGCAGGTGGCGCTTGGCCTACACCAAACCTACTCTGAGAGTGTTGCTTCCTCGCGAAGTTGAATTAATCTTAGTGTGATTTTTCTCAAGTTAGCTCTGCGCTTAAGGGAGGGAATGACCTTATCACACTCTCCACTATCTCAGAATTCTTAAGAGTGAAGGGTTTTGTATTTTAGTTTATTGTCTAAAGGATAGATTCACTGAGCACTTTGAAATACTTTGCTCAGTAGGAGACTTATCACTAAGAGTTATAGTGGAACCATATATCAAAAACCATGTGATATTGAACAGCCTAAGGCAAGGTAATTTGTATATCCTTAAGTTAAGCTAGGGTAGTATATAGTGTCTTACATATGTTTACTATCTAATGAACGGATTATATAGAGTAAGAGAGGTAGATGTACCTTCTCTTCTTAAATGAAGGTGCCTCTATCACTTAGGTGGTAACACCACATCTTTTTATATGGAAGCACTCCCTCTTAAGGGAAAGAGTTACGCGTCCGGATCCTTTGTCTTAAGTTCTTTGTAGTTTTTCTACCATACTTTTTAGAGGCAGTTTTTTTCGTTGCTAAAGTTTTTTGTAACGGATATTATTGTTGCTATAATTTTTTTGAAATAAATGATTTAAACAAAAGTTATAGCAGCAGTAATATTCGTTACAATAATATTCAAACACACTTTAGCAACGAAAAAAACCGCCGCTAAAACCTCCTTCTAATGAGACGGTCGAGTCCTCTTAGAACATGTGCATAAGAAAAATTACTCGTTATTTAAAAGAATAAAGGCTAAAAACCTTTTCAATAGTTACTTGTTAAAACAAGTATTAAGATGACTAAAAGTATTAAAGTACATTCTCATAATTTTTAAGCTTTATTTTATTTTATTTTATTTTATTTTTAATTCTTTTTTTATATATAAATATATATTTGTACCTTGGCCTGGTGCAATAGTAATATGAATTACATTGCGCCATATATATATATTATTTCATTGATTTGTATATACATATATATAGATTTTTCTTTATTAATTTATTAATTCTTTTTTTTTCTTTTCTTTTAGACATTGTTCTACTTCCTTCCTATAAACAAAAGACAACATGTTATCAATTTGAAATAAAAATATAAGATACATCAATATAAAATATTTTAATGGACCCGAAGAAAACTATTTTGTAAAGACTTAAGTTAAAAGGCCCTCGGATCATTACTAAATATTTATTTATGTAAGGATTAAATTATGATGATAATAATTTCTTTTTTCTTTCTATATGTAATTTTGTATATATTTATATATGTACGTGCAAATTAATTTTTTTTTGTTGTTATATATTTTATTATTTTTATTTGTATTACTTTTATATTAAAATATAACCACCTGACGCAAGAGTGTTTGCGCCAGGGTGGTCCTTGGCATACTTCTAGCTTCAATTTCTTTTTATTTAAAGAAAAGATCAACTTTTCGCGAAAGGCTTTGCGCCAGGGTGATGATGCTTGCCTAACATGATAGCAATTGAAATATGAAGTAAATGACGTGTTTGTGTTAACTACTCGATGATACAATAATATTTAATAGTTTTATTAAATATATTTGTTTTAAGAAAAGTTTTTGCAAACCTAAATGTTATTCATAAAGCTTTTTAATTTAAAATCTTCAGACATTTAAACTTAAAAGATTTATTTTGAATTTAACGAAAATAATATATATATATATATATGACTCTCCTTACCATCAGTATCTTTTTAAATATTTAAAAGTTTATATGATTTAAAGATTTATCTTGTCAAGAATATCTTCTTAAATTATAAAAGATATTATAAATATTATGATTCTCCTTATTCATAAAGATTAGTTATTTGAACTTACTTTACTTGTAGAAACTTCAATTATTTTTAAACTCTTGTTTCTCCTCTAATATATAAAGATTGCTTCCTTTGTGTCTACCTTCTTGTCATCCTCATATAAAAATACAACATAACTCCAAAAAGAACAAAATATTATGAAGTTGGGATAAAAAATAATGTATACTAATAAAATGTGTTATCAGCCCAACAAGAGATAAGATACTTGGACAACAAATACCTATTATTTAGTATATCTAAGATTTTGATGCACCATTAAAGTAAACATAAGACCTTTCAAAAGCATTAAGTTTGGCTGAGGCTTGATTGAAGTCATACTTAATCTTTATATTTGAGACTTTAATGAAGGTGAATCTTAGATCTCCAAAGAAACTTGAGAACATGTTGTAAGCGACTATCTCTTAGAGTCAAGAAGTAAACTTTTCTTCTTACTCTTAAAAGAGCCCTAGGCATAGGCAGTTGGCTTAGGCTCAAGTGTCTAGGGATGCTTAGGCATAGATGTTGAGTGATATTCAAGTGTTAACATCATACTTTCTTTAACTTCATTCACTTTAAGGCAGAGTGTGACAACTTCATCCTCTCATGTCAACTTCTATACTGAACCTTGAAGCACCCATTCTCTTTAACCTTTTCTTAAAGGCAGAGTGTGGTACTTAGTTTTCTCAAGTCAACTTCTACATAAAGCCTTGAGGTATCGTATTCTCCTTCACCTTCTCTTAAAGGTGGAGTGTGATAGCTTATGTTTATTGTCCAATGGATAGATTCTTTAGACATTAGACATATAGCCTAGAAAGACCTTTGGTACAGTAACTTAAGAGACTAAATTACTTAATATATAGGCCCCCAAACAAGTGGTTATGACAAAAGAAAAATTATTTTTTAAGCACTTTGTTTCATCCTCTCTCAGAGTTTTTAATTCAACAAAGGGGAATAGTCTTTATTTGAAAGAGTATCTTAGCATTATGAATACATCAAAACTTAACACACTTGTAACTCATGGGCTGAAGATAACAAGAAAAATACTTTCATAAATAGATAGGAGAAGCACCCCTAATGGCACTTGTGATACAAGATATCTTAAAGAGATAAAATAATTTTCTTTAAAATGATAACTAAATTATATTATTCTAAGATATGATTAACAAAGACCCTTTTTTACTCTTACTTGAATCTTCTCGATGAAGGACAAGGTCTACTGGCTTAGCAATGTAGTAGCTGCTTCTAACTTCTCTTCTTTAGTCCCCTCTTTTTGTCTTTGCTTCTGTCTTGATAGTTCTTCTACTACATTCACTGGCATAAATAATACTTCCTCATCTGAGGTAAGAGACACTCCTTGTTCACATGGTCATTTTGAAGTTTTGTTCGCCTTGCGTATAGTCATCACAATTCTCTTCGTCCTCTCAAGCAACTCAAAGAAGGTGGTTATGTTGGTTTGCTCCAAGAAGAGTGTTATAAAGCTACTCATATTGGTAATGAAGCCATACACTAAGTCTGTCTCAGATGTAGATCCTTTACACTCCAAGGCTAGGTCTCTATATTGCTTCATAAATGCTATAGTGTTTTCTCTAGGGCGTTATTTGACTCGGCCTAGATCCATCATGTGCAAAGTAGGTTGAAACTTAAAGAACTTTCCACAAAAGGCAATGATCATCTCCTCCTAAGAAAGAATGGACTTCCATTGTGAGTACAATGGTCGAAAGTCAATATCAAATATTGTCTACTTCTTAGGTTTCAAGAACTTTATCAAGTCTTCCTTGGTTATCTACTCTTGATCCAATAATGCTCAAGGAACAGTCTTAGGCACCTTAGCTTTTGTTTCAAGGGGGTGATCAGGCTCATCCCTTTCAAAGTTAGCATAGGGATCATTCACTTGTGGTGGTAAACTCCTTCAATCATGATGAGGGGGTGCTTTAAGCGATAAGCCTTCAAGAGCTTTCTTAGAATCTTCTAAGTCTTCACCTTCCACCACATCAAGGTTATTCTTAGGATTAGACCTTTTCTTTATTTATCTTTGGACCTCTTTTTTTGAGCTTTTGCTTTAAATTTAATTGAGCCTTTTTATTTTTATGATATCTTTTCTAAACCTTTAAGAATATGAGACCTTATTATTTTTATTTTTATTCTATTATTATTATTTTTTCTTATTTTTATTTCTATTATTGATTATTTTTATATTTTTGCTTTGCTATTTTTATATTTTTATTAATTTTTTAATTAGGGGCAAACAGAATATGGTGTTCACATTTATTACTTAGATAGATATACTATTTCTTCTTAGATAGAACCATTCCCTGTTAAGGGGAGGAGTCACCTCCTCTTAAGGAGAAGGTCGCCTCCTCTTAGAAAAAAGAGTCTCCTCTTCTTAAGGAAAAGAGTCTTCTTCTCTTGAAAGAAGAGTTGTCACCTTCTCTTAGAGAGAGTCATAAAGAGAAGAGTCGTCATCTCTTCTTAGAGAGAGTCATCACCTGACTCCTTTAATAGAGATAAGTCATCACCTTTTCTTAGGCAAAAGAGCCATCATCTCTTTCTTAAAGGGAGGTTTCATAATCTCTCTTTAGGAAGAGGAGCCATCACCTCATCTTAAAGAGATAAACTATCGCATTCTTTTAATGAGAGAAGCCATCACCTCCTCTTAGAGGAGTGGAGCATCACTTCCTCTTAAAATAAAAAGTCACTTCCTCTTAAAAGGGTAAGTTATCTCTTCTTAATTAAGAGAAGTCACTTTAAAAAATTATTAGATTTAATTAAATAAAATAAATAATATTAATAAATAAACTAATAAAATAAAACTCACACAGGAACAATATGTTATACACTGCAGAACAAGAATCGCTATCAACTTTTCATTTCCTATTTCTCGTCCTTTGAAAGCACTGAAGATTGAAGACCAATGAAAGGAAAAACGATTAATTTCTCAATCTTCTATGATAAATGAAATAGAAAACAAAGATGTGTATGATGATGGAATTGGAAGCTATAGACTGTCCTGAGGGAAGGAAAATTAATGAATGTGCTTGGGCATTTTAGAGAGGAAGGCAAAGTTTTTATTGGAATCCATATCCACTGCATTTTAAAAGTACCTGTCTTTATTGGAATAATAATTATAAAAAATAATAAATAGAAAAGCCCATATATCTCTATCACACAATTATAATTTGGAGTTCTAATATATAATACCGTCCATGCTTAGCACGAGCATAAGCTAGTTAATTAAAAAGTAGCATAAGTTGATACACAAATAAAATAAATGTTCAATGAGGATAAATTAATCAAAGATGACCAATTATTTATTCATGCTTCTTGATGGTGCTACCTTTCTTCTTCTATATAACACCAACTTCTAAACCCAAAAACTTGCACAGTACAGAGAAACGAAAATGTCAGCATCTTTGAAGGATCAACATTGAAGAAAATAACCATCATCATCAAAAGCAGATTACTGCTTTACCCACATATGGATGTAGTGGCAAATACAGCTACTCGAAAAATTCCCACGCCTTCAGGTACATACATACATATTATATATATTCTTCCTTTTCAGCACTCACAAAATTAAACAAGAAGATCACAAATTGTTAGGGTGCTAGATGCTTTTGCTCTCTCTCTCTCTCTCTCTCTCTCTATATATATATATATATATATAATTGATCTCAGTACAATTTGATGGTTTAAAAGTAAAAATAACTGCTCATGGTGTACAATTATTACAGAATCTTTTTGCTGAATAAATTGTAACTAATATATATAAATATGGAAAAATCTCACTTTAAATAAGAGAGAAGAGTCTTCTTAATATATTAATAAAGTTTGGATAATATATTTAAATACAGTCAATATATTAATATAATAGACTTATATTTATGACAGTAGCTGAAAACATTTGTTTAGGTTAAAAAAAATATGGATGTTGGAAGTATATTTGTTGAACGGAGTAAAAAAGCATCTCTTTTATTTTGACAAGTTGTTCAGAATAATTTGAAGAGGCTTTGTTGCATTTTATAGTACAAGTAAAATCTTTTTTTTTAAAAAGACTATATATATATTTCTTTATATTTTTATGATCAAATTTTTTCAATTAAAACAAAACATATAAAAAAATTTTTTAAAAAAATTTTATTAAAAAATTTTATGATAAAAATATAAAAATTACGCCTAAATTTTTTAGCCATCACTTATTTTCCAATTTCAAGGAATTTTTTTAATATTAAAATATCTAGAGCTTCGATTTATAGTTTGTTTTTAATTTAGATCACATTCATTGCATTATTTGGTAGGTGATCAATTATTCAGTAAAATAATTAGAATTTCTTTTAAATATTAAAAAAAATAGGGTTGAATTATATAATTTATTTTAATTAACTTTGGGGAGTATTAGTACTTTTAATATTAAAAGTACATGTAATGTAAACCTATATATACTACAAAAAATTTCACTTTCAGTGGTGACAAAAGTCGCCACTGAAAGTTAAGAAGTCGTCATAGAAATTTTTCAATGGTGACAAAAAATTCATCGCATGTCACCACTAAAAAGTTCGCAACTGAAGACCTTTAGTGGTGACAAAATACTGTCGCCACTGATAATGCAAATAATGGCGACACAAGTCGCCATAAAAAGGTGGAAAAAATTGCCAGAGATGTTGAGGTTCATGAACAAAAAGTCATCACAGAAGTTACTTTTTTTGGCGATAAAAAATGTCGCCACAGAAGCATCTTTCTGTGGTGACAATGTGTCACCATTGAAACCTATTTGTGGCGACTAAATATCAGTTTATGTGACTATAATAATCCGTGACGATAGAAATGGCTATTTGTGGTAACTTTGTGTCGCCACTGAAAAACGTTTTGGTGGCGATAGTCATTGTCACCACAGAAGAGGCCTTCTGCTGCGACAAATGTCGCCACAGAATCTCCTTAATGATTTAATTCAATTTTTTTAATTTTTATATTTCCTGTCACGTAGAGAATATTATATAATAAAATTATGAAACAAAATACCATTACATTACAAATAAATAGTGTTACAATAGTTACAAAAGTAAGACATATTTCATACATTATTGGTTTCTCCTTCCTGAAGTTTGTCTTTATTTAAAATAAAGACATTAAGGATAAGACAACATGTCAACAACTCAAGAGAAATAATTATGTCTCCACCGTTTTAATTTTTCATTTACTTATTCTTCGAAATCTCTAGCAAGGACTATATCATCAACAAAAAATAGACATCTTGGTATTGTCTCTTGGATATGTTTAGTGAACACATCCAATATCAAGTTAAAAATGTCAAGACTTAAAAGTTGAACCCTAATATAGTCCTATGTTTATAGAAAAATCTTTCGTGGTTCTACCTCATATTATCACAAAAGTTGTGGCCCAATCACACATGTCCTCAATTATTCGAATATAAGTTACTTAGATTCTTTTCTTTTCCAAAACCTTCCATATCACCTTGTCTAAATTATTGTACTACTTAAGGAAAAAAAAACTATATAATTAAGTTATCTAAGAAAGAAATTCACTTTTCCTAATAGAGTAATGAGTAGCTTCATCAAAGAGAAAACATTTTTGTGGGTGGTGGTTTCTTTTGTTCTCTTTCATATGCTTGAATTCTTGTATTTCAAGTTTTCCCCGAAAAGGAACAGGTGGATGTATGCTGCTACTCCTTGCAACCATAATGCATATGAAAATAATGCATTCTCCCCACACTGCATTCTGCAATGCCATTATTCATTCATAAAACTCAAACCATCGACAAACTGTATATTAGCGTACACAACTTTTCTCCATCCACTTGGCACATTTACAAAGTTCACTGTGGATGTAAAATACTTACAAGTGCACCCACTTGAAAGTCAAAATAAAGCTATGTTCTGACATATACTGATATAAAATTCACACGAACACTCATGTTACTGCAGATACCATGTGATGAAAAAGCAGCAAGTACAAAGTATACTTGTCAATACAAATGCAGCCCATGACTAAACTTGCGCTCCAAGGAAGATAGTTTAAAGAGACTTTCTAATTCTGGCTTTCCCCTTGATTGTGACAAGCTTGTCATAAACACACCATGGGAAGCTTAGGAAATGAGGATGATCCATATCCTCATTGTAGAGACCCCAATAACTTGGATGATAAGTAACATGGTACCAAGCAGAAGCTTTGGCATACACATTATCATTCCCAGAATCTTCGCCACTTCCGCAGCTATTGAACCAGGTCCGAGCTTCTTTCCTTAGGGACTTTACAGCACTGCTAATCGCCTCTGCATCCCTTCTTTTTGTGAAAGACTTTGACATTTTCATAACAATCCCACTCAGAATTTCAGCCTCGGTATTGATCCCGTAGTAATCCATCAAATTCCCCAACTTGTAGTCATAGTTGCTTTTGTGATAGAAAGCATCATCAACATAATCCATAAAGCCCTCAACTTCCATTTCAAGGTCATAGGACCGTCTAGCCACTTCCCGGGTGAAGGCCTGCTTAGAGCTAGCACTATGTGAAATTTCTTTCACTTCCCTGAAAAGCTTCCCTATCACATTGACTGATTCATAGGTGGATTTATCAGACTTCTCCATGAAATCAGGATATTCTTTGACATAAAGTTCACGAGCTGGGACACCAGTTTGTTATTTTCTTGCAAGAGTAAAACTGTAAAAGCATAAGTGCATGTGAATGCATAAGGCTAGTGGAAATCTGCAGAAAGTACTGAAATTAAAGCTGGTTCGGAGAAGTTACTTTAGTTTAAATAAAAATGGCATCAATAAAAAAAATTATCTATTTATTTATCTTTAATTTCAAGAGAGGACTATGGAAAAGATAAGGAAATTTATAAGGAATCAGGAGGGATAAAACATTCAAATTTGACAAAGTGGAAAATGTTAACTTTGGATCTTCCAGAAAAGGAAATGGTAAATAACTAAATATGGATCATAAGGTAAGTTAGACCACTTAATAATAATCTAGCCAAATTATAGATCTAAGCCAAGTAACTATAATGAGTTAAGAAAAATAAAACCCTTGAGCTGCAATCAGAGAAAAAAATGATAGATGTCAGGGAAGACAGCTTAATGCAAAAACCTACTACAAATAAATGTGTGAGAATGAACTAATATGCCTAAGGACTTTAGCAGTAGACCAAATGAATCTTCTGCATTCAGGTCATGGCTGCAGCAATAATAGTGGTACCACCAACTCATATCATCTCTTGGTTGTAAAATCTTATGCTGTAGTTTGATAGATTGGTCACAAAACTTTTTCTTTTTCCCTCTATTTTTTAAAGGAAATGCATTGGTATGTCGTATAGATCAAATGATAGAGATGCAAGTTTTGCCGCTCCTACATCATTGAATATCCAGTAATTACATAATACATGTGGAATTTAATATTCATTACCTCAGCAATTATGTCATGCAGTGAGGGGTAATTCTCATTTCCTTGTTTGTCAAAAATATGAAAAAAAATAAAACTCTAGCAACACTTCCAGACATAAAAATAAGAACATAATTCTAATGCCAAAAAAATATATGGCCGGCAGATGTCATTATCCTAGAAAACAATACCTCTATCATTACATTATGATCCAATTCCATAGTAGGGGCAGGAGAATAATCCATTGGTGGGACTTGGACAGGTGGAATTAATTCAGGGTCCCAACAAACAAAGTAGATGTCTCCATCGAGATCACTTCCGGAACATTCATTTGGATGAGGCCTTATATTAAAAATCAGTTACTGGTGTGAGTAGAGAAATTAAAAAGGAAAATTGAATACACAAGATAATCAAGTAAGAGAATCATCTCACTTTACTAGGAAATTTATTCAAACATAACATTTTAGATAATAAATCTGGCCCACTATGTATACATTCAAAGCCTCGTTAGATGAACAAGGTACATCTAATGAGGACATAAATACATATATTTCGTCCCCACATCATGTCATGTTTGAAACAAGAAGTGCGATTTGCAACTAACGAGCGCATTAATGACAGGTGGAAATAGAAATAACTAAGCTAGGCCATATGCACAATGCACATAAATTCAACTGCATTGCAAGTTTAATCTTAAAGGGGATTCTGGCAGCAATTAAGACAGATAAGATAAGTAAAAATAATCTTTAAGACAGATAAGATAAGTAAAAATAATCTTTTACAATGAGACTTACAAATTCAAAGTATTTAGACATTTAATCTCCTAAGTTATATAATACAGATAATACAGTAGAAGGAGCTTCAATCAATTGTAAAATACTACCTCACATGAAGCAATGGTATTGACACTCGCTCATAGAAAGCAGAAGAAAGTAATCCATTAAGTTGCAATTATTGAAAGTATGTTAGTTGCAGTGGACAGGTAATATATAATTTCCATGAAAATGGTTTTAAGACACATGATGCTGGCAAAACATAATGTACCTGAATCCTTTTTGAGGGAAAACAACACAATCAACCATGTGGTGCAGAGCAGGCACATTAACAGCCTCTAAAACACGCACATCACCTGGATGCAGGCAAGGGTTTTTTGCAACAACTACCTTGCCGGTAACTATACAAGACCTCTCCGAGCCATACACAGCAGAGTAATCACATTGCTGCATGGACCTGTTAGAAAATTGCACAAATACTTGACCATATTCCAAGCTTCTTGTTTCATCTAGACATCCCATCATTGCTCTTCCCTTTGGAACAAAAATTCTAGTTTTGAGTCGCAATTCCAACAGTTTTGATGCCCTGAATGTTTGCAGCATCATTGAAAGAAATGGTTCAGCATCAGGCTTATAACCACAAATGAGCATCTCCTTCAGAATATTAGAGATCTCCCCAGGAGACATCAATTCTAAAGCCTCCTGGGCCCTTAATGAATCTGTTAGTAAAGAGTTCAGTTGATCTATAGCTTCTTTTTGTTTTTTCTCAAAAGCACAATCCTTGACACCAAGAGTAGATAAGAGAGTAATTATCTGTCGGTTCAGATAACAAGGCTGAAATTTACTACATGCCAAAACATCTAGTTTTGTGTTATCAGATTCATACTTAAGCATACTCTTCCTCAATGATAATTTCACTGATGATGTTGGGTCAATAGCCACAACTCCTTTGTACCCACCATATCGAATCTGAAAGGCAGATGGAGTGTAAGATTTATGGCCACATTTTACGGCCACTTTACTGGCAAATTCAACAGATATCTTACCAATTCCGTCAGAGAAAATATACTCCATTCCACCATGGCTAACCTTCACATCAGGAATAATTTCAATTTCATGCTGGCTAACACTTAAAATTTCAGTAGATGAACCAAAGGATTGCCCCAATCTAGCTGCATACTTTGCCACATTTCTAATCTGGCAAAAATTTCCCATCCAGTTTCTTATGGCAGTAGCATTAAGTCCACAACTTGTGGGAGCAAACATCCATAAAGAATTTTCCCGCAATTGACTAGACGAGAATGCTAGAAATTCAAACTTCTTATCACCAATTACTATGCCATTTCTAAGAATGGATAGAATTCTTGTGTATATTCCAGTTTTCCTTTGCTCAAGCGAAGATGAGCGCGGAGATAAATCTGTTGAAAACAGTTTATTCAACTCCTCATCCACAAATGAAACACGTAGAAAGTTATCAATATATTTATGAAAATGGCGGAGAACACGATTTGAAACATTAACCTCCGGACCACTGAAGTACACTTTACATGGGGTAATCTGAACCCTGCGTACTTTTACCAAGCCAGTATCTAAGGATACAGCAGGTGACAGTGGAGCATACTTCGTAGATGCATGGTACTTTCTATACTGCTCAGTAATCCACTTTGAGGGTTCAAAGCAGAATTCCTTTGAATAATACATTTTCTCCAAAGCATATTCAATAAATGCACGGCCCAGTCTATCTGGATCAAGCAACTGGTAGAAGTCACTGTCAATTGCTGGACCCATAAGACACCCATGCTGAAGCAAGGAGTTAACTTTAAACAGGATGTCATATGGTATTTTGAAGCCTTGAGGAGGAGCAACAATAGGGACTAGATCCAAATTGCTAGAAAAAGGAAATCCTTTCTCTAAAGTGTATTTCCTCTCACTTTCCGTATAATAAGCAAAGTTTTCCTTGAAATTGGGAAGACTTTGGCCATTAGGAAATTCTAAACATAAAGCAGAAGACTGCCCAATACAGCAAAAAGGAGTGAAATCTGTTGCCCTGATCCATTGATCTTCAGGAATATCTCTACAACCGTTAAGAGAAGAAAATACACTTCCTGAAGCAGGTACATCTTTTTCAAAAACCCGAGGAGCACCAAGTAACTAACAATTGAAGAAAAAAAATGGTAAATATATAAGATTTATCAGATGTCATTTACTCAAAAGGATACACATTACAGCAACAAGCCATCACAAGAATTACGAAGAGCCATCGTCAAAGTTTTCCTTCAGTAACTACTTAACCCAGTGAAGATAAGCTTGCACAAATTCTCATAAAGCTGGCAACTTTTGGGACCAGAATGAAATCATCAGAGAGTGTTTAGTTGGCCGTAGTATAACGATTAAATATAACAATTAACAAGTTTCCAGAAAAAAGAACAATTGCTTTGATTCAGGGACAATATAATGATCATTTCCTCACAGAAAACATAAAGGAAACAGAATTTGCAAAAGATTGTAGATAGCAGTCAATATTATATCATGCAGAAGTAAAAATAATAATGCAGCACAATTACTATAGCTCATCAATTATAATATACGGGAGCATCAAGCAATAAAAGCAACAAGAAAAGGATTATTTCATGAAAGAATACGGAAGAATAATTTCCATGGATCTAGCTTCAAATAGTAAAGAAAAGATTTATTCACTACTATCTGATAGATTTCTCATGCAAACTTCCCCAGAATCTATAAATTTCCTCATTTTGTTACGTTACAAATCAGAAGATCCACAAGTCTAAATTTCTTTTTTCTATTTAAAGTTGATCTCATGGAACATCATTTATTCACTACTATATGATAGATTTCTGATAGAAACCTAGGAATTTCACCGAATAATACCTCTGTTCTTATAAGAGAAAACGCATATACAAACACCAATGCACTGAGAAATATTAGAAAAGACTCACAAAACAGCAACCCAAACTCACAAGTCCCTAAACAGAACGCTTAAAAGGAAATAGCTCCAGGATACTCATACTCAAAGGCTAAATCGAGCACACACACCAGGCAAACACAGAAGAAACAATCCCACAGCATCAGATATATGGAGTGAGGAGTGTGGGAAAAGTTAGGGCATTAGTGAGGAGTAGTGGGAGAGTGCCTAGCCTCCACTCCTCCTATGTGTCGCTTTATAAATATATATATATATATATATATATATTACTTTCTATTTTTTTGTTATCTTGGTGTCTATCAATTTCTCATGTACACTCCCCCAGAATCTATAAATTTCTGTCATTTTGCTATGATACATATCAGAAGATCCACAAGTCTAAATTTCTATCTTCTATTAATCTATTTATTGCTTTGGAATTTGGATGTATTAATTCTGCTTCACCATGACTTTTTTGTATAAAAGATATAAAACCTATGAACTCTACCCACACTGTACCTCACCCTTACCACTTGAGCTCATCCCAAGTGTCATATTTAATCAGAATTTGGTTGGTGGCCTTTGCAAATGTTACTTAGGCAACAGTTTTGTTTCCACATCTACCCTGAAGTGTATTAACCATGAAGTGTATTAAAATAGTGAATTATATGTTTTCAAAATTCAAAACCCGAGTCCCCCTAACAAAAAGTTATATTTCACTACCTGAATCAGAAGATACTTTCGAAATTGGTCCCTTGATCGATGCAGCTCAATCTGCCAAATGTTCTCATACGAAAGCTCAAGTTTATATTGGACCTCTTCATAATCATTAGGCAGAAAGAACTTTAGCTTTTTCATTCCAATCCCAAAATCTACATGGACTTTCACATTTGTCCATAAAAAACAGAATGCTTACTTTGAGATCTGGCAGCCAAAATGCAGTTTCACATCCTCCAAACTATTCAAAAGAGTTCTTGGCTCTGGCACAATATCTTTTTCCAGTTCCCGAGCCTTCAGATAAGAATTTCCATAATATAGTTTCCTGTTAGCTAAGGAGATGATAAAAGAACCTTCTTTTGTGGTGTTGAATTGAATGATAGCAAATTTTGTTGCATTACGACCCTTGCCTTGCCTTATCTTCATATCATAGATGGTTCCTTCGCCGGTGTAGTTTTCTACAAATGTCTTTACAGCAGACAAAGACACACCGGAAGGGAATCCATATAGCTCAATTGTTCTACCCATCAACTCTTATGCTGTCCTGTATAGAAGATGAAATAAATCACTCACAAGAAAAGAGGACAGAAAGGAAAATATGTACATATATGTACTGCTATTTTGCTGCAGTGAATATGTTACAGACGCAGTGTATGGGAACTAAAAATACATATTCTTAACGAAGCACTAAAAGATTATGCACATGATTCTGACCAACATGGATGACACAGAATTCGCCCAGCAGATGCATGAAATTTTCTATGATTATTTGATGGATGCCATAGAGCCGAACCTTGTCCTAAACATGGCTCTTTAATTGCATTTGCAGAACAATGAACCTAAAGTGTAAAAGGATTTGTAACGATCAAGTATATCATAAGCATTTCTTCATGATGGAAACAGTGTCGTCAATAGCTGATGCCAGTGAATGGTGTCGAGCCAAAAAACAGCCATGACAAATGGCGTGGTGGCCTCCATGTACATGCAAAGCAGCCTTTAAAATAAAAATACTTAATTCGAAATTGTCTCTAGAAATTATTTCATATTTAACGAGTTTCCAAAATAAGAAAACAAAAATAGCAAACAAGCCCTAAAGCTCTAGAACCTACATAAAAAGAAAACCAGACTACTGAAGCTCAAGAAGAAAAATAATTAAAGACCATGATCAAATAGATGGTATTTACAGCACAATAAAAGCCCTAGCGCTTTAGCTCTTCTTAAATATCTAGCAAATTATGCTTATTACTTAATTTTCCCAAGCACGGGGCAGTTCATGATATGAATTGAACCATCATTACATGGAGTTACTTTTTACACTGAGGAGTGGATGGATAAAATCCTTTTTAAACACAACAGAGTAAATGACACTTAATCAAGCTTAAATCTTTCACTTGGAGGCATACCTAATCTTACTTTGCCTAATGCAGATTAACAAAAGAAGTCAAGAAGTCATCTTGTCCCAAAGCAAATATAACATGAGCATATTATTTTCTGGGTAAAAAGTTCTAGCTCTTCTCTAGCATACATTTTGATAATTCAAAACAGAAGTACAAAGTGGAGGACAAGGATTAAACATCAGGGAAGAACATATGTTAGCTCAGACGATCTCTCCAATTCCTCTGCCAGTATTACATAAAACATAAGATCTTCAAAGCTTCCAGAAATGCCTTAGTATCAATGTACTCGACAAAGTAAGAAAAGATGAGTGAAAGCCTTACATGGACTATGCTGCTAAAGCAAATTACATGAGTCTATGATATTGAGTTTTGAAGTCAACAAAGGATTCGGAGAGTAAGACAGCTGGAAAGAAGAAAAGCAATGAACCAAGAAATACATAAAAATTCTCACAATTGGGATTTAGAAGATGCTTGATCAAACGCACTCCTATCAAAGCAAGATGGCTATTATTGGTCAAATGTTAAATCTCAAAAGGTACAGGATGCGTCCAATCTTGGAATATGTAAGAAAATGGATCGACACTCGCACGCTTAAAACAGAATAGTCACTCCAGCCAGATCACGGATTTCTAATCAAGAACCAATTCAAGAACGAACCAGAAAAGCACCAAACCAGAAATGAAAATACTCTTAACATCTGATGATGCAGCTATTCAGCAAGGACATATCCAAAATTCTGGAACAAGGAAAGAGAGAAGCGTCAATCAAGCATAAACAAAGAAATAAACACTAAACCCCAAATGCTAAACTTGACAGGAATGTAAATCCTAATCAATATAAAGCACGTCAACGAATGCGAATAATTCTTCAATGAAGACTCTAAGCCTATCCCTCTTACCTAGTCTTGAAGCGACCACGAAACCGTTTACATTCTACAAAGCGTCAAACTCATGATTATCAGCAAACAGTAGTCATCTCTTCAACCATGCATCGGATATTGGCATCAACAAAATCAAAGCAGATAAAAGTTGAGGGCTTTAGTTAATAACCACTCATCACCTATTAAATTGCAAAAAGAAGAGTAAAATGAAGAAACTGAGTTTAACCCAAGCAGTCACAAGACAAAAGATCCAAGCACGGAGAGAGAGGTGAATTCTTGGTCCTTACTCTTCAACCCCAGGTCAATACTCTGACGCACTGCTCACCACTGCTTTCTCCTCGAGCACATACAAGGAAGGAAAGGAAGAAGAAAGGACCGAAGATGCTTTAAGAAGGCAAAGTAATATTAAAAAATGTATACTTTTGCTGACATGTTTGACGACCAAGACATTGGTTACTAGAAGAAGTACGACGTCGCTTAGTATTAGGAATGATATAATTATAATATATTTCTTTTTTTAGAAAAAAAAAACTATTATCTTTTGGTGAATCAGCATTGTACTCGTCCATACAGATTCCATCTACCAAGATTCAAGAATGACTGAGTGAGTGAGGCTAAATTTCAATGCTTTAATTATTTGGTGAAATTTAATATTTAAAAATTTTTTATTTAATATCTATTAGTCTTTAAAATATATACTATTTTTTAACAATCAAAATAAATTATTATAAGATTTGAAAGATTGATAACATTATTTTGATTTAATTTACAAAATTCATTCCAATAAGGTAAGATATGTGTGGGCCCGGGCCCACAGGTGAGGAGTGATGTGATCTGAAAAGCTTTTAGCATAAAGCAGTTAAGTGGGATCCACATAGTACGATGTTTTGCATTTGTGTGGGGACCGGGGTTGAGAAACTTAAGCACCAAGCAGTTGACTGAGTGGGACCTACATACCATGCTTCTTCGTGTTTTCCTTCTTCACTGTTCTTACTTGAAACGCGGAAACAAAAGCTATCACATTTCTTCTCATTGCTTATCATATTATACCTTGAGGAAAAAGGCCTGTCCCTCGGACCATGCAACGCTTTTTTTCCTATTATATAATTTAAATAAAGATTTTGATAATTAGGCTTTTTAAAACATTGATTAAAGTTTTTTCATTGATCTATAATATTTTTTTCTTTTTTTTATGGATTAAATTGATTATAAATTAAATTATAAGAGATTTAATTAAAAAATATGTATGATTATGAAAAGTAGTGGTATTTATTGAGTTAACGCACCAACTTGTTAATCTGGATAATTGAATTAATTTAGATTGTGTTGATAAGTTAATTTAAATTTATTGTTTTTAACCTACCACTAATAGGATATAGGTTGAAGAAAATTAATTTGTTCTGACCCAAACCTGAAACATTTATATCTTTTTTTTAAAAAAATGTTTGTTAAACATTTATATAGTGTATTTATAATATTTTTTTAATTTTTTTATTCATCGCTTAACCTCATTCAATCATTTTTTGACACAATATAAAAAAATAATAAAATAAATTAAAAGTATCATAATTTAAAATAATATATACAAATTATACATTATTATGACATATTTTTATATTAATCTATTTTATTACTTGTAGATGAGAAAAATAATATAAATTTAATATTCATTTATTAAATTTATAATACAAAATAATTATTTATTTCTTATCTTTACAATTTATAAATATTATTTAAATTATTTTTAAAAATTAAATACAAATATAGATTTTTATTTTTAAAAATTTAACCCTCCAACAAAACTCAAACCAATCTGTTCAAGTATGAATTTAGTTAGTTTGAGTTCTATGATAAATTTTTTATAACACAATCAATCTAACCTAACACAAAAGTATAAACTATATTGCACGATAAGACCAATTTGAGTTTGATTTCTTACAGATATCTCCTTTTATTTAAGGAATTTGCTGGGAGTGAATTAAGTCGTAACAGATGGTAAAGCTAAGCTTTATACAAAGCATTAGATGGCCTTACAAGGATTTCTATATTATAGCCATGGCAGTCAGCTTCTTCATCAATGGGTCCATTCTGTAATGGTGTCAATGCAACATCTTGGATGGCTACAACCTAGCTTTGCTTTTCCACCATACTTTTCTGGGACAACCTCTTCTCCCACTTCTTTTATGAACTCTCTCTTCTCTCATCCTCATTGCTTACTATTACAATCTGTCATATGCAATGGAAACTTTGAAACCAAATGGACTAAATGGGAATTTTTGTTAAATTGGAGACATCAAAAGTATGATTAAACCAAATAATAATCTATCAGCAAGACGAACACAGTAACATTTCCCTTTACATGCTACATGCACAGAAATTAATTAACTGAAAAAACACAACCACGAAAAAATAAAATTTATAGTAATTCCACTTTTGAATCAAATAAAATAATATCACATTTTACTAATGCATTACAATAGCTGCATCTCTATCATTTTAAAGACTAGCTTTTGAAGTTTGGTTTGGTTTTCCAAGTCCAGTTCAGGCTTATTGTCAATTAATAAGATTAAATTGATGCCATGATTAATATCGTTTGGTTGGAATAATTCTAAAACTTAATTCATGACTTTTATTTTTTTGTTCATGTGTGTGTATGAAGAAGAAAAGAATCAAATAATCTTTTTTTCTTTTTTGGCACTTTGGGATTTGGTGTTTTGAGATTTGGATCCTTTTATTTGAGACAATAACGTAATAAAGAAAAAATATACACAAATTCACATATTTTGAGGATTTACCATTCAAGTGAAATAATCCACACCCACTATTCAAGTGATCCCACTCACTCTTTGCCTCTCCTCACATGAATGGATCTAGTTCCATAAACAAGAATATGTGACCATGATTTGGCTATGCTATCACTGACCTTATCTCAGCACACATAAATCTTGAGATTCAGACAAGTGAGGAGTACCTTTTCTAGTGTTGCTTTCTCTAGGAAGCGACAAACGAGCTCCAAACGCTAACGAAGAACTGAGGCATGTGTAACAGATAGCATTTTGCTAGACAAAAAGCAAAAAAGGAATGAAGTTAGATTTGATGTCTGAAACTCAAGTTTGCAACATCGAAATTCTAAGGTTTTAGAATTTAGAATACTTAATGATGATGACTAGTCTATAAATCTAATTATTTCCGGACAACATGTTTGCAGTAAATTGGAAAGAAAGCAAGAAAAATAGTAATAATTACATGCATTATATAGGATCTTACATAAAATAAAATAAAATTACAAGAGGAAGATACAGTATAAGTCATCTATAAGAATTGAAATCCAGAGATTAATCCTCGCGCATCGATGTTTTTATGTGTTTCAAAAACCAGTAATTCGAATTTGGAAAGTACAGAATAATTAAAGAACAAATTACTGAGAAGCTTTTAGTAAAAACTATTATATATAAATTTATCTCTAATTTCTGTATGTTGTCAAAAGGTTATCTATGTTGTTCTCTTGTCTTTAATCTCTCTCTTAATATTTGATAGGGATTCTATTTATAGTGAGGGATAGATATGACATTTATTAACTGATTAGTCATATGCATGTTCTTTGATAAGTAGTGAGGTCCTGTATTGAATAAATTTAAGTGAATGGGAGATTGTGAGTGGTTACATATGTGGGAAGTAAGTAGATTGTGTCAGTTATTGATGACATATCTAATGGTAGAATGTAAAGTAGTCAACACTAGAAAGTTAACTCATCTAAAAAGTTAAGAAGTAGTTAGTAGTGTTAGCTTAACTAAGAGAAATTGATTTGAGCTCAATAGAATAATGATTAATTTATTAAACATTAAATTCTTACCTAACTTACTTGGAATAATCATACCTAAGCACAAAAAACTTCAATCCCACCAAATCACTCCTTAGGATTGTTTCCTGGAAAAGGAGGATGAGCATCACTCCTTCAGGACATCTCTAAACTTATCTAAATTAAGTGTCGCAGGTGACGCTTGATCTACACCAAACTTACTCTAAAAGTGTTGTTTCCTCGCGAAGTTGAATTAGTTTTAGCATGATTTTTCTCAAATTAGCTCTGTGCTTGAGGGAGGAAATGACTTTATCGCACTCTCCACTATCTCATAATTTTTAAGAGTGGGGAGTTTTGTATTTTAGTTTATTGTCTAAATGACAGATCATCTGGGCACCTTGAAGTGCTTTGCTCAGTAAGAGACTTATTATTAAGAGTTATAATAGAATCATATACCAAAGACCATGTGATATTGGATAGCCTAAAGTAAGGTGTTTTGTATAGCCTTAAGTTAAGCCATGGTAATATCTAATGTCTTATTTATATTTATTGTCTAAAGGATGAATTATATAGAATAAGAGAGATAAATGTACTTTCTCTTCTTAGACATCTCTATCACTTTGGTGATGACACCTCTTCTTATATGGAAGCACTCCTTCTTAAGGGAAAGAGTCACCTCTTCTTAAGAAAAGGAGTCTTCTCTTCATAAAAAAAAGAGTTGTCACCTCCTCTTAAAGAAAGTTATAGGGAGAAGAGTCATCACCTCTCTTTAAAAAAAGTTATTACCTCCTCTTATGAAAAGTAATTATTATCTTTTCTTAGAAAAAAAAACTATTATCTCCTCTTAAAGAGAATAATCATTACCTCCTCTTAAGAAAATAAATAATCACTTTTTCTAAAGAAAGAGAGTCATTATTTTCTCTTAAAATAAAAAATCACTTCTTCTTAAAAAGATGAATTAATTCTTTTTAATTAATAGAAATCACTTTTAAAAATTATTAGATTAAATAAAATAAATAAATCTCATGTTAAAACATTAAACCTTATACACATGTTCATGAAGGCTCTAGACCATTAGCATGTGCATAACAAAAACTACTCGCCATTGAAAAGAATATAGGCTAGAAACCTTTTCAATAGTTACTTATCGGAACAAGTACTAAGATGACTTAAAATATTAAAGTACATGCTCATAATTTTCAAGCTTTATTTTATTTTATTTTAGTTTTATTTTTAATTCCTTTTTTTAATAAAAATATATATTTGTACCTTGGCCTGGCGCAATAATAATATGAATTAAATGCGCCATATTTATCATATATACTTATTATATTATATTATATTATATTATATTATATTATATATTTATATTATATATTTATATTATATATTTATATTATTTCATTAATTTGTATATACATATATATTTTTTTCTTTATTAATTTTTTATTCTTTCTTTTTTGTTTCTTTTAGACATTATTACTTGATGTTCAACTTCCTTCCTATTAACAAAAGACAACATGTTATCAATTTGAAATAAAAATATAAGATGCATCAATATAAAATATGTTAATGGACTCGAAGAAAATTGTTTTGTAAAGACTTAAGTTAAAAGGCCCCAGATCATTACTATATATTTATTTATGTGTAGACAAACTGATAGATTAGAACTATTCTAAAGATTAAATTATGATGATAATAATTTCTTTTTTCTTTATATATGTAATTATGTATGTATTTATATATGTATGTGCAAATTAATTTTTTTTATTGTTAAATATTTTATTATTTTTACTTTTAGTACTTTTATATTAAAATATAACCACCTGACACAAGAGACTTTGCGTCAGGGTAATCCTTGGCATACTTCTAGCTTCAACTTTATTTTGGATCCTCTGCTTGGCGGTTACTGTTCGGCGCTTTTTAGCGGCGGTTTTATCCGTTGCTAAAGTATGTTTTAATATTATTGCAACGAATATTATCGCTGCTATAATTTGGTTTAAATAATTAAGTTATAGTGGCAATAATTTTGTTGTAAGAAAATTTAGCAACGGAAAAAACCGCTGCTAAAACGCCAAGAAGGCGGCCAGCAGAGAATCCGGACACCTTCAATTTTTTTTATTTAAAGAAAAGATCAACTTGGCACGAAAGGCTTTGTGCCAGGGTGATGATGCTTGCCTAACATGATAGCAATTGAAATATGAAGTAAATTACGTGTTTGTGTAACTACTCGATGATACAATAATATTTAATAGTTGTATTAAATATATTGATGTTGTTTTAAGAAAAGTTTTTGCAAACCTAAATGTATAATTCAAAAGCTTGTGAATTTAAAATCTTTAGATATTTAAACTTAAAATATTTATTTTGAATTTAAAGAATATATATATATATATATTATGACTCTCCTTACCATCAGTATCTTTTTAAATATTTAAAAGTTTATATGATTTAAAGATTTATCTTGTCAATAGTATCTTCTTAAATTATAAAAAATATTATAAATATTATGATTCTCCAGTTATTTGAACTTACCTTACTTTGGAGAAACTTCAATTCTTTTTAAACTCTTGCTTCTCCTCTAATATAAACATTGCTTCCTTTGTGTCTACCTTCTTGTTATTCTCTTGTAAAAATATAACGTAACTCCAAAAAGAACAAAATATTACGAACTTGGGATATAAAATGTTTTATCATCCTAACAAAAGATAAGATACTTGGACAGGAAATACCTATTATTTAGTATATTTAAGATTTTGAAGCACCATTAAAGTAAATATAAGACATTTTAGTGGTAAGCTTGACTGAGGCTTGATTGAAGTCATGCTTAATTTTTATATTTAAAACTTTAATGAAGATGAATCTTAGATCTCCAAAAAAACTTGAGAAGATGTTTGTAAGCGACTATCTCTTAGAATCAAGAAGTAAACTTTTCTTAATACTCTTCAAGGAGCCCTAAGCATAGGCATTTGGCTTAGGCTCAAGTGTCATGGAATGCTGAGGCATAGGTGTTGAGTGATATTCAAGCATTAACATTGAGGGTTATCACACTCTCTTTAACCTCGTTCTCTTTAAGGCAAAGTGTGACAGCTTCATCCTCTCAAGTCAACTTCTATACTGAACCTTGAAGCACCTACTCTCTTTAACCTTCTCGATCTTAAAGGCAGAGTGTGATATTTAGTCTTTTAAGTTAGCTTCTACATCAAGCCTTGAGGTATCCTATTCTCCTTCACCTTTACTTAAAGGTGGAGTGTGATAGTTTATATTGATTGTCCAATGAACAGATTCTTTAGACATTAGGTGTATAGCCTAGAAAGACCTTTTGATACTATAACTTGAAAAATTGAATTACATAATAGGTAGGACCCCAAACAAGTGCTTTTGACAAAAAAAATATTTTTTTTAAGCACTTTGTTTCATCCTATCTCAGTGTTTTTAATTCAAAAAAAGGAAATAATCTTTACTTGAGAGAGTATCTTAGCATTATGAATACATCAAAACTTAATACACTTGTAACTCATGGGCTTGAAGACAACAAGGAAAATACTTTCATAAATAGATAGGACAAGCACCCTAATGGCACTTGTGATACAAGATATCTTAAAGAGATAAAATAATTTTCTTTGAAAATGATAACTAAATTAGATTATTCTAAGATATGATTGACAAAGACCTTTTTTTACTCTTACCTTGACTCTTCTTAACGAAGGACAAGCTCCACTGGCTTAGTCAATGTAATAGTTGCTTCTAACATCTCTTCTTTAGTTCCCTCATTTTATCTTGGCTTCTGTCTTGGTAGTTCTTCTACTACATTCACTAGCATAAATGGTACTTCCTCATTTGGGGTAAGAGACACTCCTTGTTTGCAAGGTCTTTTTGAAGTCTTGTTTGCCTTGCGTATAGTCATCACAATTCTCTTCGTCCTCTCAAGCAACTTAAAAAAGATGGTTATTTTGGTTTGCTATAAGAAGAGTCTTACAGAGCTGCTCATGCTAGTAATGAAGCCATACACTAAGTCTATCTCAGATTTAGATTCTTTACACTCCAAGGTTAGTTCTTTGTATTGCTTCACAAATGCTATTGTGTTTTCTCCAAGGCGTTATTTGACTTGGCCTAGATCCATCACGTGTAGAGTAGGTTAAGACTTAAAGAACTTTCAACAAAAGGCAATATAATGGCCATCTCCTCCTAAATGGACTTCCATTGTGAGTACAATGGTCGAAAGTCAATATCAAATATTGTTTACTTCTTAGGCTTCAAGAACTTCATCAGGTCTTCCTTGGTCATATACTCTTGCTCCAATAGTGCTCAAGGAGTGATCTTAGGCACCTTAGCTTTTGTTTCAAGTGGGTGATCGGGCTCATCCCTTTCAAAGTCAACACAGGGATCATTCAATCGTGGTGGTAAACTCCTTCGATCAAATGAAGGGGTGCTTCAAGTGACAAGCCTTCAAGAGCCTTCTTAGAATCTTCTAGGTCTTCACCTTCCACTACATCAGGGTCATTCTCAGGATTAGACCTTTTCTTTATTTATCTTTGGACCCCTTTTTTTAAGCATTTGCTTTAAATTTAATTGAGCCTTTCTATTTTTATGATATCCTTTCTAAACCCTTAAGAATATAAGACCTTATTATTTTTATTTTTATTATTTGTTTTTCTTATTTTGTTTCTATTATTGATTATTTTTATTTTTTTTTCTTTGCTACTTTTATATTTTTTTAATTATTTTTTAATTAGACTCGAACATAATATAGTGTTCACATTTATCACTTAGGTGGAGATATCATTTCTTAAGTAAAAGCACTCCCTCTTAAGGGGAGAAGTCACCTCACCTCTTATGAGGAAGAGGGTTGCCTCTTCTTAGAAAAAAAAGCCCCCTCCTCTTAGAAAAAAGAGTCTCCTCCTCTTAGGAAGAAGAGTCGTCACCTTCTTTTAGAGGGAATTATAGAGAGAAGAGTCATTATCTCTTCTTAAAGAGAGTTATCACTTCTTCTTATAGAGATGAGTCATCACCTCTTCTTAAGGAGAGGAGCTATCATCTCTCTCTTAAGGAGAGATGTCATCATCTTCTTTTAAGGAGAGGAGCCATCACCTGGGGAGTGAAACATCACCTTCTCTTACTGAAAGAAGTCATTATCTCTTTAGGAGATGAGTTATCACCTTCTCTTAAGATGAAAAGTCTCTTCCTCTTAAAAAGGTGAGTTACCTCCTCTTAACTAAGGAGAGTCACTTTAAAAAATTATTAGATTTAATTAAATAAAATAAATAAATATTATTAATAAATAAACTAATAAAATAAAACTCACGTAAAAACAATATGTTATATGCTATAGATCAAGAATCACTATCAACTTTTCATTTCCTATTTCTCTTCCCTTGAAAGCACTGAAGATTGAAGACCAATGAAAGGAAAAACCTTAATTTCTCAATCTTCTATCATAAATGAAATAGAAAACAAAGATGTGTACGATGATGGAATTGGAAGCTATAGACTGTCCCGAGGGAAGGAAAATTAATGAATGTGCTTAGGCATTTTAGAGAGGAAGGCAAAGTTTTTGTAACAAGAAAACAATCATATCTGCACTTAACAACTTCAAATCAAAGTTCCACTTGTAAGCATTTTCTCCTAATGAATTTTGGCAAATCGCCCAAAAATGGAAAAAAGAAAGAAAAGATAGAGAGAAAGAGATTTATTATGGCTCTCTCTTTTCCTCTTCTTCCTTCCTTCTGTCCCTTCCCTTTCTCAATCTTTGTGTTCTCCTTATGAACATATCTCTAATTATACCAAGTTACCAAGAACAAGTAATGCTTAGGCTTAGAAAGAACTAAATCCTTTATCAGCATTAGCAAAAAACTGTAAGCCCAACTGCAAATTCTAAAACCTGTCCAGAGTCTTCAGACACATCCATATATAAGTAAGAAGAGCTACTGTCCCGAAAAAATGTGTAGCTTTCCTTTGCAGCACACTTTTTGGACCCCTTTTCTTTAGTGTCTAGGCTACGTAGCTGACAATTTGGACCCATCATAACAACAGATTGCGCATAATAACCGGTTTGATGGAACAATTATAAACAAAGATGGAGAATCCATAGATATCATTAACCATAGCTATTTAGAAGCTTTAGTTACAATGATTTTAAACTGAGTTCATTATCTGGATATGATACCAAAAATAGTGATGAAGATGTCCATTGTATGTAGTATAACAGTAAGAATGGCCATGCCACCATCTGAAGCAAATTACTTTTTTTGAATTGATAGGTAAACACACCAAAGTAGCGGTGAAATTGAAGAGTACCGATATAAACAACAAATTCTGCACCAGTAGACAAGAGAAGTATTAGTCACTTTTCAATCATTTATCTTCTTTCATGTAGTATTCTCTTTTCTAAAGTTAACCAGACACTGGAAAACTGAGAATGCAGAACTAAAGGAAATTTGGGAAGATTACAAATTAGGAACTCTTGATGATAAAATACTTCGTATGACCACTAGCAACTCAAAGTGATTAATAATGTTCAACGAGTGGTTAATGTGGTAAGTGGCACTGGCAACCACGCATATATTGACTTAATTAACCACTCAATTAATTAATTTTTTAAAAAGAGGAAACTTATCCATCAGAAGTTCCTAAATTGTAATTGATATTTGATATAACATATAATAGGGTTGAAATCTCATTTGTGCCCTATATTTTTATTTCAAGTCATACATCAACATTTATAGTATGACTTATTTCCAACTGTTTGACATCCTAAACATTCAGTTTTTTTTTTATTAGAATATGCACATTATATAATTACCTAGATCCCATATATACCCAGATCCACTGCATTTTAAAAGTATCTGTCTTTATTGGAATAATAATTATAAAAGATAATAAATAATAAAGCCCATATATCTCTATCACACAATTATAATTTTGAGTTCTAATATATAATACTGTCCATGCTTAGCACGAGCATGAGCTAGTTAATTAGAAAGTAGCATAAGTTGATACACAAATAAAATAAATGTTCAATGAGGATAAATTAATCAAAGATGACCAATAATTTATGCATGGTTGTTGATGGTGCTACGTTTCTTCTTCTATATAACACCAACTTCTAAACCCAAAAACTTGCACAGTACAGAGAAACGAAAATGTCAGCATCTTTGAAGGATCAACATCATGAAGAAAACAACCATCATCATCAAAAGCAGATTACAGCCTTACCCACAAATGGAGGTAGTGGCAAATACAGCTACTCGACAAATTCCCACGCCTTCAGGTACATATATACATATTATATATAGTCTTCCTTTTCAGCACTCACAAAATTAAACAAGAAGATCACAAATTGTTAGGGGTGCTAGATGCTTATGCTCTCTCTCTCTCTCTCTCTATATATATATATATATATAATTGGTCTTAGGACAATTTGATGGTTTAAAAGTAAAAATAACTGCTCATGGTGTATAATTATTCCAGAATCTTTTTGTTGAATAGATTGTAATTAATATATATAAATATGAAAAAATCTCGCATCAAAGAAGAGTGTTCTTAGTATATTAATAAAGTATGGATAATATATTTAAATACATTCAACATATTAATATAATAGACTTGTATATATGACAGTAGCTTAAAACATTTGTTTAGGTTAAAAAAAATATGGATGTTGGAAGTATATCTGTTGAAACGGAGTAAAAAAGCATCTCTTTTATTTTGACAAGTTTTTTAGAATAATTTTAAGAGGTTTTATTGTATTCTATAGTATAACCAAAATCTTTTTTTAAAAAAGATTATACATACATACATATATACATATATACATATATATATTGTGATCAAATTTCTTAATCAAAATAAAATATATGAAAAAAAATATTTTAAGTTAAAGAACTAATTATGAATGAGATGAATGGTATAATTAAACTATAGATATGATATTTTTTTATTAGAGAATTTTATGATAAAAATAAAAAATTATATTTAAATTTTTTAACCATCACTTATTTTTCAATTTCAAGGAATTTTTTTAATATTAAAATATCTAGAGCTTCAATTTATAGTTCGTTTTTAACTTAGATCACATTCATTGCATTATTTGGTAGGGTTGAATTATATAATTTATTCTAATTAACTTCGGGGAGTACTATTCACGTTAAAGCACATGTAATGTAAACCTATAAATATATATATATATATATAAAGAGCTTCGTTAACAAGTTTCGTTAAAATATTAATTTAAATTAATCAAATTGATTGATAAAATATTTAATAATTTTAAGCATGTAAAAGTTTAACAAAAATAATAATTTTTAATGTCTAAATGCTTTATTAGTTACTTATTAACAAAACTCATGCGAAAATTCATAGTATAACTGTGTTCCCCGCAAGGTAGCTGCATCATGTAATCCTAGTTTATAATGATAAAATTTAGCTACGTAGGTTTAGATTAGAGTTGTTTAAGCAGGTTAAAGATGCCTTAGATATGATTAGGTAAGGAGAGGAATGTAAAATTTTTATTTTGATATACCTTTTTATATTTGAAATATTAAATGTAACATTTTTTTCTTGTCATCTTATTAATTCTTATAAATTTATATATATTTTAAAGGTTAAAATGCACATATATAAACTATGAAATATGATTGAGAACTCTCTTAACTTCTCATTTTGTGCAAAAAACACTTCATGTTAACTATTTCATCTAAAATTTAAAAAAACTTGACATGTTAGCAAAAATAATGCTACATAAAATACACCTATGTACTAAGATCTACATGGCATTAAAGATAAAAATGTAAATTTACCCATTAAATTCTCTCCCTCCTACACCCTCCAACATATCAAAATGAACCAGAAGGATAAAAACAAAAAACAAAAAAGCCGACATACCTCCGCACAGACGCACAACAATGGTTTTCACGTTTCTGAGAAATTGAACCATTAGGAAGACTGAACCATTGGGAAAAAAAGAAAAGGAAATGTCGTCGCCATTGCAGCAGCTCTTTTTCAAAGTGTGGAAGGTGAGTTTGAATGGATGTCCTCTCAATTCTCATTTTCTAAAAATTTCAATTTTATGAGTTACCAGCTCTCTCCATTTGCTGCAAAGTTTGATGTTGTGCCTGAGTATATTTACTATTTTGAACATTCATTCTAAAAAATTTAAGTTTCTGGACTGGAGTGTTGTCGAAATGCAGTAACATGAGAGGGCAGGAAGCTTGGAATTGTATTTATTATATATCTGCATTTTGTAAGGAGTGCGTATTGTATTTTATAGTGCACGTGAGAGAAATTTTTACTATTTTCCTTTTGTTATATAGCTTTTTGTTAAAGAATGTTTAGTGTTTTCATATTGTCCATATGCTAGTGGTTTTTTTCGAAATATGGAACGGAATGTGGATGTGTGAAAAGTTGTGCTGCCCATTTTTATTTATGAGATGATTTTAAGTATATTAAAATATTTCTTGATTACTGTCTTCTTTTTGTTTTCCTTGTAATAATGGTATCGTGGTAGTGAATAGTATCTGGATGTGTCCTGGTTATATTATAGTAGTATTAAATGGTTTGGTCTTTGTAACTCCTTCCATGTACAAGTAAAACACTATTTTGAATCATTAAATGTTTCCCAAACAATGACAGCAACATAACATTATTATTTGGTTGAAAACAGTTAAGCACTTTTACAGATAAATCCTTGTTATTGTCTTAGATAATTATTTTCACACAATTTTTCCAATCAAATTCTTTTTCAATGATCATATGAATAATAAATTTGATGATCTAGATGTAGAAACAAAAAAAAAAAAAATAGAACTCATATCAGTTACTAATTATTTATTTTAAACACACTGGAAAGTGTCAATCTAAATGTTAGTAAACCTAAAACTATAATTTTTTTCTGTCATATATATTATATTTGTAATTTGTGGTGATGTCCCTATAAATATAAATGTTATTAATTATTATTATTATTATTATTATTATTATTATTATTATTATTATTATTATTATTATAAAAAACCACAAGAAGTTTTGAAAAATGAGTTGTACTCAAACTAATAAGATGACGGAGAAATTTAGAGAAAGGCAAAAAAATTATGTTTTTCCTTTTGTGAGCGCAAAATGGTTGATTAATTTCACTTATGTCAAACGTCGACATAAATATCACTTATTATGTTATAATTTTATTATTTTTTGCAATTTGCAGACTTGAGGCACAATGGCAGCCATTCCATTGGAGATTTATCATGGTGACAAATTAAGATATTTACAGACCATGTGCTACATTGAGGGGAGAAAGGATGTGTACGATAACTTCCATTTAGATTAAATGACGGTCATTGATATCATTGTCTTTGTCAAGGATTATGGTTATAGAAATTACACAGGCACATGGTGTAAATGCATTGTCTTTGTTGGTGGAAAAAAAAAAAACAAGGATCGAAAAGAAAATTATATAAGAAAAAAGGAGACAATACTGTACAAGAAAAGCACTTGATGAGTTCATATGTTCGTTTTTAGTTTTGTTCATATTCTTAATGGCCAATTATGAGTAATTTTTCTTTTCTTTTTCACATATATCTAGAATTTAATATTATTATAACCATTGCATGAAATAATTGCACTATTTGTTGTAGACAAAAGTTTATCCTCTTGGAAGTCCTATCTAGTAATGCATTACTACTGTGAGCCTTACACTTAAAAAAAAAAAAAAAAAGACGTATTTGAAATGTATGCGTCTAATGATCATACTCTCTAAGTCCTATTAAAACGAAGCTAGCAATATGCCAAAACGCAACTTCGTGGCAAAAAGATGAGGGATCAAAACAATTCTAAAAAGTGTGGGAATATAGAGTGTCATCTTAAGTCCCTTCAATTGGTGCTTGGGGTGCTTTGGGTAGGTGGATGTTGTATCATCTGAAAACACAACCAACAGAAAATAATCATTTTAAGTTGATTATTATAACAAAAGGGATTTGGCATAAGCATATATAAAGTTACAAATTCAAATACAATAGAACTTTCCGTAAGTGTTTCTAGGGCTGCTTGGTTTGACAGTTGTCTCATGTTCTTCTTCTTCTTGTAAAATTTTCTGTTTTGGTTGACGAGGCCCTAATATCTATGTGCATTGTGATCGGTTGCCCCACAATTTCTGCACTTCGTAGCTAACCCCTTTCTACTAACTTTGAATGGATTCTGAGGCTCATCTACAGCCTTCCTTTGAGCCTTCTTAAGCCTGCCAAGTGTTGCCTTGCAATGTGGGGGCAATATATGGTTATAATTTGTCATTGGCCAATGCTCCTCACTAGGCATTGGGCCTATAATGGTAGAATATGCCCTCTTAAATGTACTAGTGCTATAATACTGGTCAACATAGTCTTCTGGAGTTGATCACATCTTTTATATGGCTGCCACTCCATGACAACATACAAGGTATGCCAGTTAGGTCCAAAGCTTTACATGTATAAGTACGCTTATTCAAGTCCACCACCTCTCTTTTCCACGGGCTTTCCACTTCGAATCTTCCATCTTCTATCATATACCAAATGTAATTCCTTGATTGCTCCTTCAATCTCTCTAATTTCATTTGGATCCTTGGACATATTAGGCCCTGATAATTCCTTATCCCCTCATTCTTTGTCATATACCTTTTCATGAATAAACTTTAATTAGTGGAAAAGTTAAAAAATGTAAATAATAAGTAAATAATATATCTTTTATGTGTCAACATTTCCTTGCAACCCTATTTACCTTTCATAAATAATCTCCTAATTATTTCACACATTGTGATGATTGGCTTGTCTCTTGCCTCTAATATGAAGAAGTTGAATGTCTTGCAATGTTGCTTTGAACACTATCACAAATGCATGCTTACTCCAAAGCTTGGTAGGATATTTACTTAACCAATTGTATGCATCAACTTCGAGCCCTTTCAATAAGTTCATGTGTTGATTGAACTTGTGCACTGTGGTTACTCTACATACATTTCATAACTCATCTTTCAAACTTTGTCCTTTATATTTCAACTTGAAATTTGTATACAAATGCCTCACATTATGGTCACAACCCATGTTGTCTAACACTTGTTGTAATCCCTACATTATAATAATTTGAATTATATTTCATAGATGTAAGAGATAGAAGTATGTCATATCATCAAACATGAGACTTAAGTATATATTTTGATTAATTACCTTTTGCATATATGACATTATTACCCATCCTTTCTCTTGTGGTGTTCCGATATCGTTGAAGAGTAGATCAAGAACCCACTTCCAACTATCTTTACACTCTGATTCAACAATTACTTAGGTTATGGGGTACATATTCTCATTAGCATCCTTCAAAATAGCTGATAGTAGGTGATCCCTAAAACTACCTTTCAAAAAACATCTATCCACACAAATGGCATGCTTGAAAGCTAGTAAGAACCTTTTTTAACATACTTCTAAGCAAAAACATAGCCTTTGAAAACAAGAGTGCACTAATTTTAGCTTCATTGAGCTTCTAGGGTTGTACTTCCTTATTGCTACATTTGGGCCTTCCTCTTTACCTTATATGCTTAGAACCTAGAAATAGCCTATGTTCCCTTTGAACTTGGTTTATAAATGCACTGCCCTTCCAATCAGGTTGGTCCCTAACGTGCTCCACTTATTTCTTTGCCAACCAGTCTAAAGTCACCCACTTATTCTCTCTGACCTAACCATAATTGTGATCTTTGTGGTAAAAAGACTTCACCTAGAATACATCCTCATTCTGAGTTTTTGATGCATGAATCCTTCAACCACATTGGTTGTTGCACTTAACGGTTACCTTAGTAGCTTCATTCTTGATGTATTTGAATACTATAACCATGGTCCTTGACAAAGGCAATGATATCAGTGACCGTTATGTAACACATGACTGGTAAAAATCTAAATTTGTCACCATGGTAAATCTCTAATGTGATGGTCGCCATTGTGCCTCAAGCCTACAAATTGCAAAACATAAAAAAATTATAACTGAATAAGTGTACTTTATATCCAAGTTTGACATAAGTGAAATTAATCAACCATTTTGCACACGCGAAAGGAAAAACATAATTTTTTTGCCTTTCTCTAAATTTCTCCGTGACCTTATTAGTTTTAGTACAACTAATTGTTCAAAACTTCTTGTGCTTTTTTATAATAATAATAATAACATTTAGATTTACTAATTAGATTTATATAGGAACATCACCGCAAATTAAAAATACATAATAAATGAAGTAACATAGACATTTTCACTTGTATGAAGGTCCCATCATCCTCAATTTCCCATGTAATGGATTACAAGGGAGCTCTCTTCCCAAATATTGACACTCTCATCTCATCTTTCTCTGTCACCCACCCTTCGTCCAAAAATTTGCACTATAATGCACGAATCCCCTTCTTACAAAACCCAATATTTGAGTTATTAGGTAGATACGTTGAAAATATATAAATAAAGCATTCAAGCTAATATTTAGTGACATTTAATTCCAATAACCGTGGGTTCAAATTGAATAAACATCCAAAAAGGACCATAAATAGTTAATAAAATCTGGAGACACAAAACTGTTCACTAAAAATTTAAAATAACATAAATTGTATTGGAAATTCACTTATTTACTAACATGGTATTGTTCATGTTTCCAGTGTGTTTAAAATAAATAAGTAGTAACTAATATATGAGTTCTTTTTTTTTTTTGTTTCTACATCTAACATTTGTGAAAATAATTATCTAAGACAATGACAAAGATTCAACTGTAAAAGTGCACAAGTGTTTTCAACCAGATAATAATGTTATGTTATTGTCATTGTTTGGGAAACATTTAATGGTTCAAAAGTATTCTACTTGTACATGGAAGGATTTACAAAGATAAAACCATTTTTTACGACTAATATTATAATATAGGGTTTTGATAGAGGGATTTTTCTAGCCAGTTTTCATAGTGCACTGGTTAAAGTTTTTTTTTATTGGTTGAGAGAATATTGCATGTCTTAAAATATATAAAAAGTCAATAAAAATAATAATTTTTAATGTTTAAAAACCTCATCAACTAATGAAATGAAACCTTAACCAATATCTTAAAAGCACTGGTTAGTAAAATTTTGATAAAATATTTAATGATTTAAAACTTGTAAATATTTAATGAAAATAAATAAATTTTAGTATTAGAAAATTTCATCCACCAGTCAAATGGAACTTATACCTTTTGTTCCTTTTTTAATCTTTTGAATTTATTGGCCTTGTTAGAGTTGGAATGAATGAAGACATTTGCAAGAAAAAGATGAGAAAACATTTGTGGGAAAAGGAAACGATAATATTTATGATACTACTATATAACAATGTCTAGAGATATTTCACAATATAACAAAATGAAGTAGGAATGGTGAGAGAATCAAAGGTAGGGGGAAAAAATTCTTTTTTCTTTCTATATATTTCATACTCATACTTATATGAAATTACATTTCATATATTTCGTTTTACTCTAGCTTATACGAAACTATTGTGTTTCTAGAACTTCTCTCCACCTTTCTAATTTTTTGTTTATTTCTTCTCTGGAATCTTTAACAAAAACTATATCATTAGCCAAAAATAGATATATTGGTGTTACCTCTTGGATATGTTCAGTAAGCATATCCAATACTAAGTAAAAAAGTAAAGGCTTCAAGCTAAACCATAATGTAGTCTTACAGTTATAGAAAAATCTTTTGTAGCTCCACCTTGTATTATCACACAAATTTTGGCCTTATCATACATGCCTTCAATTGCTTGAATATAAGTTACGTAGATTCCTTTCATTTCCAAAGTCTTTCATAACACTTCTCTTGGTATTTTATTATAGGATTTTTTTAAATTGTTGTTGTATCACTTAAAAAAAAAACTATATAATTAAGTTATCTAGGAAAGAAATCACTTTTCCTAATTGAGTAATGAGTAGCTTCATCAAAGAGAAAACATTTTTGTGGGGGTGGTTTCTTTTGTTCTCTTTCATAAGCTTGCATTCTTGTATTTCAAGATTTCCCAGAAAAGGATGCATGCTGCTACTCCTTGCAACCATAATGCATATGAGAATAATGCATTCTCCCCACTCTGCATTCTGCAATGCCATTATTCATTCATAAAACTCAAACCATAGACAAACTATATATTAGCATACATAACTTTTCTCCATCCACTTGGCACATTTACAAGGATCATTGTGGATGTAAAATACTTATAAGTGTACCCACTTGAAAGTCAAAATAAAGCTATGTTCTGATGTATACTGCTATAAAATTCCCACGAACACTCATGTTATTGCACAATGCAAATGCGGCCAATGACTAAACTTGCGCTCCAAGGAAGATACTTTAAGAGACCTCTTAATTCTGGCTTTCCCCTTGATTGCGACAAGCTTGTCATAAACACACCATGGGAAGCTTAGGAAGTGAGGACGATCCATATCCTCATTGTAGAGACCCCAATAACTTGGATGATAAGTAACATGGTACCAAGCAGAAGCTTTGGCATACATATCATCATTCCCAGAATCTTCGCCACTTCCGCTGCTATTGAACCATGTCTGAGCTTCTTTCCTTAGGGACTTTACAGCCCTGCTAATCGCCTCTGCATCCCTTCTTTTTGTGAAAGATTTTGACATTTTCATAATATTCCCACTCAGAATTTCAGCCTCGGTACTGATCCCATAGTAATCCATCAAATTCCCCAACTTGTAGTCATAGTTGCTTTTGTGATAGAAAGCATCATCAACATAATCCATAAAGCCCTCAACTTCCATATCAGGGTCATAGGACCGTCTAGCCACTTCCCGGGTGAAGACCTGCATAGAGCTAGCACTATGTGAAATTTCTTTCACTTCCCTGAAGAGCTTCCCTATCACATTGACTGATTCATAGGTGGGTTTACCAGACTTCTCCATGAAATCAGGATATTCTTTGACATGAAGTTCACGAGGTACGACAGCTGGGACACCGGTTTTTGGAAAGTCAACCGCAATTGAAAATTGCTTTGCAAGCTCAATACATGGTTCAGCCATTGCTTTATTAGGCTGACTATCTGCAAATACAGTGTGGGCGTTGCCAATTTTTCCCAGACTGTCATTGACTATGTAGTTGACAAAATACTCCTCAACCTCCTGCACCCAAAAAAAGCAAGCATCGCATTAGGTTATGTGTCAGTTTGTTTTTCTCTTGCTAGAGTAAAACTGTAAAAGCATAAGTGGATGTGAATGCGTAAGGCTAGTGGGAATCTGCAGAAAGTACTGAAATTAATGCTGGTTCGGAGAAGTTACTTTAGTTTAAATAAAAATGGCATCAATAAAAAAAATTATCTATTTATTTATCTTTAATTTCAAGAGAGGACTACCGAAAAGATAAGGAAAAATATAAGGAATCATGAGGGATAAAACATTCAAATTTGACAAAGTGGAAAATGGTAACTTTGGATCTTCCAGAAAAGGAAATGGTAAATAACTAAATATGGATCATAAGGTAAGTTAGACCACTTAATAATAATCTAGCCAAATTATAGATCTAAGCCTAGTAACTGTAATGAGTTAAGAAAAATAAAACCCGAGCTGCAATCAGAGAAAAAAATGATAGATATCAAGGAAGTACCGCTTAATGTAAAAACCTACTACAAAAAAATGTGAGAATGAACTAATAAGCCTAAGGACTTTGGCAGCAAACCAAATGAATCTTCCTCATTCAAGTCATGGCTGCAGCAATAGTAGTGGTACTACCAACTCATATCATCTCTTGGTTGTAAAATCTTATGCTGTGGTTTGATAGACTGGTCACATAACTTTTTCTTTTTCCCTCTATTTTTTAAAGGAAATGCATTGGTATGTCGTATAGGATCAAATGATAGAGATGCAAGTTTTGCCGCTCCTACATCATTGAATATCCAGTAATTACATAACACGTGTGGAATTTAATATGCATTACCTCAAAAATTATGTCATCCAGTGAGGCGTAATTCTCATTTCCTTGTTTGTCAAAAATATGAAAAAAATAAAACTCTAGCAACACTTCCAGATATAATAATAAGAACATAATTCTACTGCCAGAATAAATATATGGCCGGCAGATGTCATAATCCTAGAAAACAATACCTCTATCATTACATTATGATCCAATTCCATAGTTGGGGCAGGAGTATAATCCATTGGTGGGACTTGGAGAGGTGGAATTAATTCAGGGTCCCAACAAACAAAGTAGATGTCTCCATCGAGATCACTTCCCGAACATTCATTTGGATGAGGCCTTATATTAAAAATCAGTTACTGGTGTGAGTAGAGAAATTACAAAAGGAAAGTCGAATAAACAAGATAATCAAGTAAGAGAATCATCTCACTTTACTAGGAAATTTATGGAAACATAACATTTTAGATAATAAATCTGGCCCCACTATGTATACATTCAAAGCCTCGTTAGATGAACAAGGTAATTCTGATGAGGACATAACGACATATATTTCGTCCCCACGTCATGTCATGTTTTAAACAAGAAGTGTGATTTGCAACTAACGAGCGCATGAATGACAAAGGTGGAAATAGAAATAACTAAGCTAGACCATGTACATAATGCACATAAATTCAACTGCATTGCAAGTTTAATCTTAAAGGGGATTCTGGCAGCAATTAAGACAGATAAGATGAAGTAAAAATAATCTTTTACAATGGGACTTACAAATTCAAATTGTTTAGACATTTGATCTCCTAAGTTATATAAGACAGATAATACAGTACAAGGAGCTTCAATCAATTGTAAAATTACTATCTCACATGAAGCAATGGTATTGACACTCGCTCATAGAAAGCAGAAGTAATGCGTTAAGTTGCAATTATTAAAAGTATGTTAGTTGCAGTGGACAGGTAATATATATTCTATATGAAAATGGTTTTAAGACACATGATGCTGGAAAAACATAATGGACCTCCTATTGAAATAGTCAAACTAAACCCTCAAGTCCCACCTGTATGAATATAGATTTGCCAATTAAACAACACAATGGGATGATGCTAATCCCGTCTCAAGTGTTGCTGTGTTAAAAATCATGTATATAGAGCAACAAAAGCATGCATGTACACATTAATGAACACACATAAATATGAACATAGAAAAGTGATGCAGCTGTGTATTAACTATTCCACCAAAATATGGTAGGTATGTGTATAATTTTAGATACTAGGATTTTGGTTTACACAAAAAATTAAAATGTTGGGCCATATATGATCCTATGTTATGTAATAGCTACAACCATGTAATATAATTGAAATACTAAAATTAAACTTACCTGAATCCTTTTTGAGGGAAAACAACACAATCAACCATGTGGTGCAGAGCAGGCACATTAACAGCCTCTAAAACACGCACATCACCTGGATGCAGGCATGGGTTTTTTGCAACAACTACCTTGCCGGTAACTTTATAAGACCTCTCCGAGCCATACACAGCAGAGTAATCATATTGCTGCATGGACCTGTTAGAAAATTGCACAAATACTTGACCATATTCCAAGCTTCTTGTTTCATCTAGACATCCCATCATTGCTCTTCCCTTTGGAACAAAAATTCTAGTTTTGAGTCGCAATTCCAACAGTTTTGATGCCCTCAATGTTTGCAGCATCATTGAAAGAAATGGTTCAGCATCAGGCTTATAACCGCAAATGAGCATCTCCTTCAGAATATTAGAGATCTCCCCAGGAGACATCAATCCTAGAGCCTCCTGGGCCCTTAATGAATCTGTTAGTGAAGAGTTCAATTGATCTATAGCTTCTTTTTGTTTTTTCTCAAAAGCACAATCCTTGACACCAAGAGTAGATAAGAGAGTAATTATCTGTCTATTCAGATAACAAGGATGAAATTTACTAAATGACAAAACATCTAGTTTTATGTTATCAGATTCATACTTAAGCATACTCTTCCTCAATGATAATTTCACTGACGATGTTGGGTCAATAGCCACAACTCCTTTGTACCCACCATATCGAATCTGAAAGGCAGATGGAGTGAAAGATTTACGGCCACATTTTACAGCCACTTCACTGGCAAATTCAGCAGATATCTTACCAATTCCATCAGAGAAAACATAGTTCATTCCACCATAGCTAACCTTCACGTCAGGAATAATTTCAATTTCATGCCGGCCAACACTTAAAGTTTCAGTAGATGAACCAAAGGATTGCCCCAATCTGGCGGCATACTTTGCCACATTTCTAATATCGCAAAAATTTCCCATCCAGTTTCTTATGGCAGTAGCATTAAGTCCACACATTGTAGGAGCAAACATCCATAAAGAATTTTCCCGCAATTGACTAGATGAGAATGCTAGTAGTTCAAACTTCTTATCACCAATTACTATGCCATTTCTAAGAATGGACAGAATTCTTGTGTATATTCCAGTTTTCCTTTGCTCAAGTGAAGATGTGCGCGGAGATAAATCTGTTGAAAACAGTTTATTCAACTCCTCATCCACAAATGAAACACGCAGAAAGTTATCAATATATTCATGGAAATGACGGAGAACACGATTTGAGACATTGACCTCTGGACCACAGAAGTACACTTTACAAGGGGTAATCTGAACCCTGCGTACATTTACCAAGCCGGTATC
This sequence comes from Senna siamea, assembly GCA_031216115.1. Classification (NCBI taxonomy): domain Eukaryota; kingdom Viridiplantae; phylum Streptophyta; class Magnoliopsida; order Fabales; family Fabaceae; genus Senna; species Senna siamea. Next base: position 903,787 of record CM062358.1, read on the forward strand.
TAAATATACAGCAGCTGACAGTGAAGCATACTTCTGGGATGCATGGTACTTTCTATACTGCTCAGTAATCCACTTCGAGGGTTCAAAGCAGAATTCCTTTGAATAATACATTTTCTCCAAAGCATATTCAACAAATGCACGGCCCAGTCTATCTGGATCAACCAAACGGTAGAAGTCACTGTCAATTGCTGGACCCGCAAGACACCCATGTTGAAGCAATGAGTTAACTTTAAACAGGATGTCATACGGTATTTTGAAGCCTGGAGGAGGAGCAACCATAGGGACTAGATCCAAATTGCTAGAAAAAGGAAATCCTTTCTCTAAAGTGTATTTCCTCTCACTTTCCGTATAATAAGCAAAGTTTTCCTTGAAATTGGGAAGACTTTGGCCATTAGGAATTTCCAAACATAAAGCAGAAGACTGCCCAATACAGCAAAAAGGAGTGAAATCCGTTGCCCGAATCCATTGATCTTCAGGAATATCTCTATAAAAGTTGAGAGAAGAAACTTCAAATATACTTCCTGAAGCAGGTGCGTCTTTTTCAAAAACCCGAGGAGCACCAAATAACTAACAATTGAAGAAAAAAAATGTTAAATACATAGGATTTATCAGATGTCATTTATTCAGGAGGATACAAATTACTGCAACAAGCAACTAAAGACAACAAGTGAAGATAAACTTGCACAAATTCTCATAAAGCATTTTTGTGAATGAATGACAAAAGAGGACTTTAATTGGCAACTTTTGAGACCAGAATGACATCATCAGAGAGGGTTTGGTAGGCCATAGTGTAACGATTAGATATAACAGTTAACAAGTTTCTAGAAAATAAGACAATTGCTTTGATTCGGGGACAGCATTTATTTAAAGTCGATCTCATGGAACAACATTTATTCAGTACTATCTGATAGATTTCTGATAGAGCCCTAGGAATTTAACTGAATAATACCTCTGTTCTTATAAGAGAAAACGCATATACAAACACCAATGCACTGAGAAATATTAGAAAAGACTCGCAAAACAGCAACCCAAACTCACAAGTCCCTAAACAGAACGCTTAGCAGGAAATAGCTCTCAAGAGGCTGACCACTCTGCCACTACTCCTCGCTAATTCCCTAACTTTTTCACACTCCTCCTCACTCCATATATCTGATGCTCTGGTCCCCACCAGGACGGATATCCTCTCCCTCCTCCCCTTCAGCCCACCTTTAGGTATAGGTTCATCCTCCAATCCTCCTACGCGTCTCTTTTTTTCATACATAGATACATACATATATATATATATATATTCGTTAAATAATTAATTATAGCCGCAATAATTTTCGTTGCAATAATATTTAGCAACGCATAAAACCGCTGCTAAAAGTAATAGCAGAAAAATTAATGACAGCAGATCCGAACGCATATATATATATATATATATATATATATATCTATTTTCTTCTTTTTTTTTTATATCTTGGGTCTATCAATTTCTCATGCGCACTCCCCAAGAATCTATAAATTTCTATCATTTTGCTATGATACAAATCAGAAGATCCACAAGTCTAAATTTCTATTTTCTATTAATCTATTTATTGCTTTGGAATTTGGATGTATTAATTAATTCTGTTTCACCGTGACTTTTTTGTATAAAAGATATTAAACCTATGAACTCTACCCACACTGTACCTCACCCTTACCACTTGAGCTCATCCCAAGTGTTGTATTTAATCAGAATTTGGTTGGTGGTCTTTGCAAATGTTACTTAGGTAACAATTTTGTTTCCACGTCTACCCTGAAGTGTATTAACCATGAAGTGTATCAAGAAAGTGAATTATATGTTTTCAAAATTCAAAACCCCAGTCCTCCTAACAAAAACTTATATTTCACTACCTGAATCAGAAGGTACTTTTGAATTTGATCCCTTGATCGATGCAGCTCAATCTGCCAAATGTTCTCATACGAAAGCTCAAGTTTATATTGGACCTCTTCATAATCATTAGGCAGAAAGAAATTTAGCTTTTGCATTTCAATCCCAAAATCTACACGGACTTTCACCTTTTTCCATAAAACACAGAATGCTTCCTTTGTGATCTGACAGCCAAAATGCAGTTTCACATCCTCCAAACTGTGCAAAGGAGTTCTTGGCTTTGGCACAATATCATTTTCCAGTTCCCGAGCCTTCAGATAAGAATTTCCATAATATAGTTTCCCGTTAGCTAAGGAGATGATAATAGAACTTTCATTTGTGGTGTTGAATTGAATGATAGCAAATGTTCTTGCATTACGACCCTTGCCTTGCCTAATCTTCATAGCACAGATAGTTCCTGCACCGGTATAGTTTTCTACAAATGTCTTTACCGCAGATAAAGACACACTGGAAGGGAATCCATATAGCTCAATTGTTCTACCCATCAACTCTTATGCTGTCCTGTATAGAAGATGAAATAAATCACTCACAAGGAAAGAGGACAGAAAGGAAAATATGTATATATATGCACTGCTATTTTGCTGCAGTGAATATGTTACAGACGCAGTCTATGGGAACTAAAAATACATATTCTTAATGAAGCACTAAAAGATTATGCACATGATTCTGACCAACATGGATGACACACAGAATTCACCAAGCAGATGCATGAAATTTTCTATGATTATTTGATGGATGCCGTAGAGCCGAGCCTTGTCCTAAACGTGGCTCTTTAATTGCATTTGCAGAACAATGAACCTAAAGTGTAAAACGATTTGTAACGATCAAGAATATCATAAGCATTTCTTCATGATGAAAACAGTCTTGTCAATAGCTGATGCCAGTAAATGGTGTCGAGCCAAAAAACGCCATGACAAATGGCGTGGTGGCCTCCAAGTACATGCATAGCAGCCTTTAAAAACAAAAAAAACTTAATTCGAAATTGTCTCTAGAAATTATTTCATAGAACGAGTTTCCAAAATAAGAAAACAAAAATAGCAAATAAGCCCTAGAGGTCTAGAACCTACATAAAAAGAAAACCAGACTACTGAAGCTCAAGAAGAAAAATAATTAAAGACGATGACTAAATAGATGGTATTTACAGCACAATAAAAGCCTTAGCGTTTCAGCTCTTCTTAAATATCTAGCAAATTATGCTTATTACCTCATTTTCCCAAGCACGCGGCAGTTCATGAGGCGAATTGAACCATCATTACATGGAGTTACTTTTTACATTAAGGAGTGGATTGATAAAATCCTTTTTAAACACAAGACTTCATCAAGCTTAAATCTTTCAGTTGGAGGCATACCTAATCTTTTTTGCCTAATGCAGATTAACAAAATAAGTGAAGAAGTCATCTTGTCCCAAAGCAAATATAACATGAGCATATTATTTTTTGGGTAAAAAGTTCTAGCTCTTCTCTAGCATACTTTTTGATAATTCAAAACAGAAGTACAAAGTGGAGGACAAGGATTAAACATCAAGGAAGAACATATGTTAGCTCAGAAGATATCTCCAATTCCTCTGCCAGTATTACATAAAACATAAGATCTTCAGAGCTTCCAGAAATGCCTTAGTATCAATGTACTCGACAAAGTAAGAAAAGATGAGTGAAAGCCTTACATGGACTATGCTGCTGATGCAAATTGCATGAGTCTATGATATTGAGTTTTGATGTCAACAAAGGATTCGGAGAGTAAGACAGCTGAAAAGAAGAAAAGCAATGAACTAAGAAATTCATAAAAATTCTCACTATTGGGATTTAGAAGATGCCTGATCAAACGCACGCTTAAAACAGAATAGTCACTCCAGCCAGATCACGGATTTCTGATCAAGAACCAATTCTAGAACGAACCAGGAAAGCACCAAACCGGAAAAGCAAATACTCTTGCACTCTGATGATGCAGCTATTCAACAAAGACATATCCAAAATTCTGGAACAAGGAAAGAGAGAAGAATCAATCAAGCATAAACAAAGAAGTAACCACTAAACCCCAAATGCTAAACTTGATAGGAATGTAAATCCTAATCAATATAAAGCACGTCAACTAATGCGAATAATTCTTCAATGAAGACTCTAAGTCTATCCCTCTTACCTAGTCTTGAAGCAACCACGAAACCGTTTACATTCTACAAAGCATCAAACTCATGATTATCAGCAAACAGTAGTCATGCATTGGATATTGGCATCAATAAAATCAAAGCAGATAAAAGTCGAGGCCTTTTGTTAATGACCACTCATCACCTATCAAAACGCAAAAAGAAGAATAAAATGAAGAAACTGAGTCTAACCCAAGCAATCACAAGACAAAAGATCCAAGCACGGAGAGAAAGGTGAATTCTTGGTCCTTACTCGTCAACCCCAGGTCAATACTCTCACTCACTGCTCACTACTCACTACCTATTAAAGGATGAAGAAAGGACAAAAGAATGCTTTAAGGCTAAGTAACCAAGACACACTCTCCGTTGGGAACGGTGTGGTCTCATATATATATATATATATATATATATATATATATCTCATATTATCTTATAATATGTTATTACGTACTGTAATTATGATAGTAATGTTTGATATATTACGTATAAAGTTGATATAATATATAAATATTTTGTTATTTATATTAATTAATATTATTTATTTTTATAAATTTAAATAAATATCATATTATATTTATATTATGATTATTTTTGAAAAAAATTATAGTTAGCTTTAAATTAAAAAAATTAATCTTAAAAAATTTATAATTAACTTTAAATTAAAAAAAGTAATTTCATAATTTTATAATTAATTTTAAATTAAAAAATTAATTATTAAAATAAAATATTAATTAAATGTCACATCATTAAAAAATAAATAAAATATATTATTAATAAAATCGGTATTGATACTAAATTTGACCAAAATCATTTTTCATATACTTGATCGCCCAAATAAAATCTTGCTTTTGGCATGAAGTACGCTTAACGGTGAAGCCCATTAAACATCACATGCCTATAAATGACATATAATATTTATAAATATCGACTTATTTTAATTAGTACTAGGTACGTGAAATTTGTTGCTCCCTAAATTTTATGTTACTATACTCTCTCTTTCTTGCTGATTTTGGCATCGAAAATGTATCAGGAGAGTCATCTCTGGTGTAGACTCTCCTGATACATTTTATGTTTGTTCTCTTTATGTAAGATTTTACTGCTTCCATATTTCTCCTGCTTTATTAACAGTGAGTTAGTCCAAAGATGATTATCAAGTACAATAAAAAAAAACTATATCTCATCCAATAATGTTATATGAAATGTCATAAAATTACTTTTAATATCATATGATAATTTGGTGTTATTTTAAATATTCATGCGTTATAAAATGACAATGAAAGAAGAGTGATTGAGTGAGTGAGTGAGTGAGTGAGGTTAAATTTTAATGCTTAAATTATTTGGTGCAATTTAATATTTCAAATTTTTTATTTAATATTTATTAACCCTTAAAATATATATTTACTGGAATTAATAAATAATTTAAAAATTTTAACAATTAAAATAAATTATTACAAAATTTAAAAGATTGATAACATTATTTTGATTTAATTTGCAAAATCCATTCCAATAAGGTAGGATATGTGTGAGCCCGGGCCCACAGGTGAGGAATGATGTGACGTGAGAAGCTTTAGCATAAAGCAGTTAAGTGGGACCCACATAGTACGATGTCTTGTGTTTGTGTGGGGACTGCGGTTGAGAAACTTAAGCACCAAGCAGTTGAGTGAGTGGGACCTACATACCACGCTTCTTCGTGCTTTCCTTCTTCACTGTTCTCCGTCCTACGCGTCGATTTATCACATTTCTTCTCATTCCTTTATCATATCATACGTAAGGAAAACGGTCCTGTTCCTTGGATCATGCAATGCTGCATTGCCATGCCTGTATTTTCCTACTATATTTTTTTAGTTGGTTAAAATGTTACAATTAGTTATTAATATTAAACGATATTAAGTTAATATTTAAAATTATTATTCAGTTAAAAAAATTATATTATAATTAATTTTTAAAATTTGAAATTATTAAAATTATTAATTATTTAAGAAATATTTAAATAAAAAATTTAAATAAATAAAAAATTAAATTATAAAAAATTAAATTACAAAAATAAATTTTAATAATTAAATTAAAAAATTATCATTGATAAAAAATTAAAATAATATTTTACTCACTCAAATAATTAGTACACTCTAAAATAAAATGTTATAAAATAATCAAATTAATGTTTTGTTTTGGATTAAATACTTGAAGTTTACACGTATAGATTTTTTTAGTGTTAATAAGGTTTGAAACCAATCCGTGTTTATATTATATTCTAGTATATTGAATTTTCTGTTATAAATTTATTATTAGTAAAAATATCTTTGAAAATACTCACAAAAATTTTTAGACATAGACTTATTTTTATTTTATATTTAAATTTAAACAAATAAATTTTATAAGAATTCAAAGTACGAGATAGTCAACAAAATATGTTTTTTGTTATTTTATATATACCTTTTATCTAATTGATTAAATTACATTCCAGGATAAAAGAATTAACTTTTTAATTACGAATTAATGTGTTATTATTATTATTATTATTATTATTATTATTATTATTATTTTTCACTACAGATAATTTCAACGGAAGAGAATTCAAACACCATAGAATAGAAAACTTCAATCATGTACTTATTACTGAAGCAGAAAAAGCTATATCAAGTGTCAACTATATTGAATTTAATTTCTTACAAAGATCTCCTTTTATTTAAGGAATTTGCATGGAGTAAATTAAGTTGTAACAGATGGTAAAGCTAAGCTTTATATAAAGCATTAGATGGCCTTAGAAGGATTTCTATATTATAGCCATGGCAGTCAACTTCTTCATCAATTAGTTGGTCCATTCTGTAATGGTGTCGATGCAACATCTTGGATGGCTACAAGCTTTGCCTTTCCACCATACTCTTCTGGGACAACCTCTTCTCCCACTTCTTTTATGAACTCTCTTCTCTCATCCTCATTGCTTACTATTACAATCTGTCATATGCAATGGAAACTTTGCAACCAAATGGACTAAATGGGAATTTTTGTTAAATTGGAGACACGAGAAGTATGATTAAACCAAATAATAATCTATCAGCAAAACAAACACAGTAACATTTCCCTTTACATGCTACATGCTCAGAAATTAATCAACTGAAAAAACACAACCACGAAAAAATAAAATTTATAGTAATTTCACTTTTGAATCAAATAAATTAATATCACATTTTACTAATGCATTACAATAGCTGCATCTCTCTGTCATCTTAAAGACTAGCTTTTGAAGTCTGGTTTGGTTTTCCAAGTCCGGTTCAGGCTTATTGTCAATTAATAAGATTAAATTGATGCCATGATCGATTAATATCGTTTGGTTGGAATAATTCTGAAATCTAATTCATGACTTCTATTTTCGGTTTATGTGCGTGTATGAAGAAGAAAAGAATCAAAGAATCCTTTTTTCTTTTTTGGCACATTGGAATTTGGTGTTTTGAGACTTGGATCCTTTTATTTGAGACAATAACGTAATAAAGAAAAAATATACACAAATTCACATATTTTGAGGATTTTCCATTCAAGTGAAATCCACACCCACTATTCAAGTGATCCCACTCACTCTTTGCCTCTCCTCACATGAATGGATCTAGTTCCATAAACAAGAATATGTGACCATGATTTTGTCATGCTATCACTGACCTTATTTCAGCACACATAAATCTTGAGATTCAGACAAGTGAGGAGTACCTTTTCTAGTGTTGCTTTCTCTAGGAAGCGACAAACGAGTCTCCAAACGCTGACGAAGAACTGACGCATATGTAATAGATAGCATTTTGCTAGACAAAATGCAAAAAAGGAATGACGTTAGATTTGATGCCTGAAACTCAAGTTTGCAACATCGAAATTCTAAGGTTTTAGAATTTAGAATACTTAATGATGATGACTAGTCTATAAATCTAATTATTTCCCGACAACATGTTTGCAATAAAGTGGAAAGAAAGCAAGAAAAATAGTAATAATTACGTAGATCATATAGGATCTTACATAAAATAAAATAAAATTGCAAGACGAATATACAGTATAAGTCACCTGTGGCAACTGCAATCTAGTGATTAACCCTCGCGCATTAATGTTTTTATATGTGTTTCAAAAACGGGTGGCTCGAACTTAGGAAGTACACAATAATTAAAGGACGAATCACTAAGAAGCTCATAGTAAAAAATACTGTGTAAATTTAACTCTACCTTCTGTGTGTTGCCAAATAGTTATCTATCTAGTTCTCTTGTCTTTTCTCTCTCTCCCTCCTCAAATATATGATAGGGATTTTATTTATAGTGAGGGATATATATGACAGTTACTGACTGATGAGTTATATCTTGAAAATATGAGTAACTGTATGCATGCTCTCTTTGATGAGTAATGGGGTCCTGTATTGGATAAATTTAAGTGAATGGGAGATCGTGAGCGATTATATATATGGGAGGTAAGTAGATGTTGTCAGTTATTGATGACCTGCCTAGTGGTAAAATGTAAAGTAGTCAACACTAGAAAGTTGACTCTTCTAAAAGGTTAAGAAGTAGTTAGTGGTGTTAACTTAACTAGGAGAAATAAATTTGAGCTCAATAAAACAATAACTAATTTACTAAGTATTAAACTCTTACCTAACTTACCTGGAGCTAGTGATCATACCTAGGCATGATGAACTTTCACTTCAATCTTACCAAGTCATTCCTTAGGATTGTTCCCAGGGAAAGGAAAATGAGAATCACTCCTTTAAGACATCCCCAAGCTTGTCTAAATTAGATGTTGCAGGTGGCGCTTGGCCTACACCAAACCTACTCTAAGAGTGTTGCTTCTTCACGAAGTTGAATTAATCTTAGCGTGATTTTTCTCAAGTTAGATCTGTGCTTGAGGGAGGGGATGACCCTATCGCACTCTCCACTATCTCATAATTCTTAAGAGTAGAGGGTTTTGTATTTTAGTTTACTATCTAAATGATAGATTTACTGGGCACTTTGAAGTACTTTGCTCAATAGGAGACTTATCACTAAGAGTTATAGTGGAACCATATATCAAAGACCATATGATATTAAACAGCCTAAGGCAATGTGCTCTGTATAACCTTAAGTTAAGCCATGGTAGTATCTAGTGTCTTATGTTTATTGTCTAACGAACGAATTATATAGAGTAAAAGAGGTAGATGTATACCTTCTTTTCTTAAGTGGAGGAACCTCTATCACTTAGGTGGTGACACCCTTTTTTTTTATATGGAAGTACTCCCTCTTAAGGAGAAGAGTTACCTTTTCCTAACGAAAGGGTCGTCTCCTTTTAAGAAAAAGAGTCTCCTCCTCAAAGAGAGAAAAATCATTACGTCTTTTTAAAGAAATCTTATAAGGAGAAAAGTTATCACCTCTCCTTAGAGAGAGTCATCACATCCTCTTATGGAGAGTAGTTATTATCTCCTCTTAGAGAGAGAAACCATCACCTCCTCTTAAGGAGAGGAGCTATCACCTCATTTTAAAAAGATGAGTCATCACCTCCTCTAATAGAAAAGAGTCATTATCTCCTCTTAAGATGAAAAGTCACTTCTTTCTAAAAGGATGAAGTACTTTCTCTTAACTAATAAAAGTCACCTTTAAAAATTATTAGATTAGATTAAATTAAATTAAATTAATATTATTAATAAACAAACTAATAAAATGAACCTCATGTTGAAACATTAGACTCCATACACATGTTTATGAAGGCTCTAGACCATGAGCATGTGCATAAGAAAAATTACTCGTTATTTAAAAGAATATAGGCTAAAAAACTTTTCAATAGTTACTTATTAAAACAAGTATTAAGATGACTTAAAGTATTCAAGTACATGCTCATAATTTTCAAGCTTTATTTTATTTTATTTTTAATTCTTTTTTTATATATAAATATATATACGTACCTTGGCCTGGTGCAATAGTAATATGAATTACAATGCGCCATATATATATATATATATTATTTCATTAATTTGTATATACATATATATAGATTTTTCTTTATTAATTTTTTTTATTCTTTCTTTTTTTTTCTTTTAGACATTGTTCTACTTCCTTCCTATAAAAAAAAGACAACATGTTATCAATTTGAAATAAAAATATAAGATTCCTCAATATAAAATATTTTAATGGACTCGAAGAAAATTATTTTGTAAAAACTTAAGTTAAAAAATGCCCCCGGATCATTACTAAATATTTATTTATGTAAAGATTAAAATGATGATAATAATTTCTTTTTTCTTTCTATATGTAATTTTGTATATATTTATATATGTATGTGCAAATTAATTTTTTTTGTTATATATTTTATTATTTTTATTTTTATTACTTTTATATTAAAATATAACCACCTTACGCAAGAGTGTTTACGCCAAGGTGGTCCTTGGCATACATCTAGCTTCAATTTCTTTTTAGTAAAGAAAAGATCAACTTGGCGCGAAAGGCTTTGCGCCAGGGTGATGATGCTTGCCTAACATAATAGCAATTGAAATATGAAGTAAATTACGTGTTTGTGTTAACTACTATACCATAATATTTAATAGTTGTATTAAATATATTAATGTTGTTTTAAGAAAATTTTTTGAATTTAAAATCTTTAGATATTTAAACTTAAAAGATTTATTTTGAATTTAAAGAAAATGATATATATATATATGACTCTCCTTACCATCAGTATCTTTTTAAAGATTTAAAAGTTTATATGATTTAAAGATTTATCTTGTCAAGAATATCTTCTTAAATTATAAAAGATTTATAAATATTATGATTCTCCTTATTCATAAAGATTAGTAATTTGAACTTACTTTACTTTGTAGAAAGTTCAATTCTTTTTAAACTCTTGTTTCTCCTCTAATATATAAAGATTGCTTCCTTTGTGTCTACCTTCTTGTTATCCTCATATAAAAATATAACATAACTCCAGAAAGAACAAAATATTATGAAGTTGGGATCAAAAATAATATATACTAATAAAATGTGTTATCAGCCTAACAAGAGATAAGATACTTGGACAAATACCTATTATTTAGTAGATCTAAGATTTTGAAGCACCATTCAACTAAATATAAGACCTTTCAAAAGCGTTAAGTTTGGCTGAAGCTTGATTGAAGTCATACTTAATCTTTATATTTGAGACTTTAATGAAGGTGAATCTTAGATCTCCAAAGAAACTTGAGAACATGTTGTAAGTGACTATCTCTTAGAGTCAATAAGTAAACTTTTCTTCTTACTCTTGAAGGAGCCCTAGGCATAGGCATTTGGCTTAGGCTTAAGTGTCCAGAGATGCTTAGGCATAGGTGTTGAGTGATATTCAAGCGTTAACATCGAGAGTTATCATACTCTCTTTAACCTCATTCTCTTTAAGGCAGAGTGTGACAACTTCATCCTCTCATGTCAACTTCTATACTGAACCTTGAAGCACCCACTCTCTTTAACCTTCTCTTAAAGGCAAAGTGTGGTACTTAGTCTTCTCAAGTCAACTTCTACATAAAGCCTTGAGGTATCGTATTCTTTTTCGCCTTCTCTTAAAGGTGGAGTGTGATAGTTTATGTTTACTGTCCAATGGACAAATTTTTTAGACATTAGACGTATAGCCTAGAAAGACCTTTGATACAATAACTTAAGAGACTAGATTATTTAATATATAGGCCCCCAAACAAGTGGTTATGACAAAAGAAAAATTATTTTTTAAGCACTTTGTTTCATCTTATCTTAGAGTTTTTAATTCAACAAAGGGGAATAGTATTTACTTGAGAGAGTATCTTAGCATTATGAATACATCAAAACTTAATACACTTGTAACTCATGGGCTTGAAGAGAACAAGAAAAATACTTTCATAAATAGATAGGAGAAGCACCCTAATGGCAGTTGTGATACAAGATATCTTAAAGAGATAAAATAATTTTCTTTTAAAATGATAACTAAATCAGATTATTCTAAGATATGATTGACAAAGACCCTTTTTTACTCTTACTTGAATCTTCTCAATGAAAGACAAGGTCCACTACCTTAGCAATGTAGTAGTTGCTTCTAACTTCTCTTTTTTAGTCCCCTCATTTTGTCTTAGCTTCTGTCTTGATAGTTCTTCTACTACATTCACTAGCATAAATGATACTTCCTCATCTGAGGTAAGAGACACTCCTTGTTCACAAGGTCTTTGTGAAGTTTTGTTCGCCTTGCGTATAGTCATCACAATTCTCTTCATCCTCTTAAGCAACTCAAAAATGGTGGTTATGTTGGTTTGCTCTTGAAGAGTCTTATAGAGCTGCTCATATTGGTAATGAAGCCATACACTAAGTTTGTCTCGAATGTAGATCCTTAACACTCCAAGGCTAGGTCTCTATATTGCTTCATGAATGCTATAGTGTTTTCTCTAAGGCATTATTTAACTCAGCCTAGATCGATCACGTGTAAAGTAGGTTGAAACTTAAAGAACTTTCCACAAAAGGAAATGGCCATCTCCTCCTAAGAAAGAATGGACTTCCATTGTGAGTACAGTGGTCGAAAGTCAATATCAAATATTGTCTGCTTCTTAGGTTTCAAGAACTTCATCAAGTATTCATTGGTCATCTACTCTTGATCCAATAGTGCTTGAGGAGCAGTCTTAGGCACCTTAGCTTTTGTTTCAAGTGGGAGATTAGGCTCATCCCTTTCAAAGTCAGCACAGGGATCGTTCACTCGTGGTGGTAAACTCCTTCAATCATGACGAGGGGGTGCTTCAAGTGATAAGCCTTCAAAAGCTTTCTTAGAATATTCTAGGTATTTGCCTTCCACCACATCAATGTTATTCTCAAGATTGGACCTTTTCTTTATTTATCTTTGGACCCTTTTTTAGCTTTTGCTTTAAATTTAATTGAGCCTTTTTATTTTTATGATATCCTTTCTAAACCATTAAGAATATGAGACCTTATTATTTTTATTTTTATTCTATTTTTATTATTTATTTTTCTATTATTGATTATTTTTATATTTTTGCTTTGCTATTTTTATATGTATTTTTTATTTTTATTGATTTTTTAATTGGGTCCAAATAGAATATGATATTCACATTTATTACTTAGGTAGAGATACAATTTCTTCTTAGATGGAACCACTCCCTCTTAAGGGAAGGAGTCACCTTCGATCCTCTGAGGGAGAAGGTTTCCTCCTCTTGAAGAAAGGAGTCTCGTTCTCTTAAGGAAAGGAGTCTCGTTCTCTTAAGGAAAGGAGTCTCCTCCTCTTAAAAGAAGAGTTGTCATCTCCTCTTAGAGAGAGTCATAAGGAAAAGAGTCTTATTTCCTTTTAGAGAGACTCATCACCTCCTCTTATAGAGATAAGTCATCACCTCTTCTCAGGCAGATGAGCCATCTCTAAGAAGAGGAGCCATCATCTCCCTCTTGAGGGGAGGAGCCATTACCTTCTTTTAATGAGAGAAGTCATCACCTCCTCTTAAAAAAAAAGTATCACTTTCTTTTAAGATGAAAAGTTACTTCCTCTTAAAAGGATGAGCTACCTCTTTTTAATTAAGAAAAGTCACTTTAAAAATTATTAGATTTAATGAAATAAAATAAATAAAAATTATTAATAAATAAACTAATAAAATAAAACTCACACAAGAACAATATGTTATATTGTGCAGATCAAGAATCGCTATGAACTTTTCATTTCCTATTTCCCTTCCTTTGAAAGCATTGAAGATTGAAGACCATTGAAAGGAAAAACCATTAATTCCTCAATCTTTTATGATAAATGAAATAGAAAACAAAGATGCGTATGATGATGGAATTGGAACCAATAGACTGTCCTGAGGGAGGAAAATTAATGAATATGCTTAGGCATTTTAGAGAGGAAGGCAAAGTTTTTATTGGAATCCAGATCCACTGCATTTTAAAAGTACCTGTCTTTACTGGAATAATAATTATAAAAAAATAATAAATAATAAAGCCTATATATCTCTATCACACAATTATAATTTTGAGTTCTAATATATAATACTGTCCATGCTTAGCACGAGCATGAGCTAGTTAATTAAAAAGTAGCATAAGTTGATACACAAATAAAGTAAATGTTCAATGAGGATAAATTAATCAAAGATGAAAAAAGAAGAGTCTTCTTAATATATTAATAAAGTTTGAATAATATATTTAAATACAGTCAATATATTAATATAATAGACTTATGTTTATGACAGTAGCTGAAAACATTTGTTTAGGTTAAAAAAAATATGGATGTTGGAAGTATATCTGTTGAACGGAGTAAAAAAGCATCTCTTTTACTTTGACAAGTTGTTCAGAATAATTTTAAGAGGTTTTGTTGTATTTTATAGTACAAGTAAAATCTTTTTCTAAAAAAGACAATATATATATATTTCTTTATATTTTTACAATCAAATTTTTTAATTAAAATAAAATATATAAAAAAATTTTAAAAATTATTTTATTAGAAAATTTTATAATAAAAATATTACGTCTAAATTTTTTAATCATCACGTATTTTCCAATTTCAAGGAATTTTTTTTAATATTAAAATATCTAGAGCTTCAATTTATAGTTTGTTTTTAATTTAGATCACATTCATTGCATTATTTGGCAGGTGAGATCAATTATTCAGTAAAATAATTATAATTTCTTTTAAATATTAAAAAGTAGGGTTGAATTATATAATTTATTCTAATTAACTTCGGGGAGTATTAGTACTTTTCACGTTAAAGCACATGCAATGTAAACCGATATATATGTAAAGAGTTTTTTTAGTAAGTGTCATTAGAATATTGATTAAAATTTGATCTAATTGATTGATAAAATATTTAATAATTTTAAATATATAAAAATTTAATAAAAATAATAATTTTTAATATCTAAATATTTATCAGTTACTTATTAACAAAACTCATGAAAATTCATAGTATAACTGTGTTCCCCGCAAGGTAGCTGCATCATGTAATCCTAGTTTATAATGATAAAATTTAGCTAAGTAGGTTTAGGCTAGAGTTGTTTAAGCAGGTTAAAGATGCCTTAGGTATGATTAGGTAAGGAGAGGAATGTGTCTAATGATCGTCCTCTCTAAGTACTATTAAAACAAAGCTAGCAATAGTCCAAAACGCAACTTCGTGGCAAAAAGATGTGGGATCAAAACAATTCTACAAGTATGGGAATAAAAAGTGTCATCTTAAGTCCCCTCAATTGGTGCTTGGGGTGCTCTAGTTAGGTGGATCTTGTGTCATCTAAAAACACAACCAATAGAAAATTATCATTTTAAGTTAATTATTATAACAAAAGGGATTTGGCATAAGCAAATATAAAGTTACAAATTAAAATACAATAGAACTTTCCGTAATTGTTTCTTGGTTTGCTTGGTTTGATAGTTGTCCCATGTTCTTTTCTTCTTTTTGTAAATTTTTCTATTTGGGTTGATAGGGCCCTTATATCTACGTGTATTGTGATTGGTTGCCCCACAGTTTCTACACTTCATAGCCCTTTCTACTAACTTGAATGGATTCTGAGGCTCATCTACAGCCCTTTTTCAAGCCTTCTTAGGCCTGCTAGGCATTGCCTTGTAATGTGGGGGCAATATTTTGTTATTTCTTATCATTGGCCAATGTTCCTCACTAGGCACTGGGCCTATAATGGTAGAATATGCTCTCTTAAATGTATTGGTGCTATAAAATTAGTTAATGTAGTCTTCTGGAGTTGGTCACATCTTGTATATGTCTGCCACTCCATAACCACAAGGTATGCCAGTTAGGTCCCAAGCTTTACATGTACAAGTACACTTATTCAAGTCCACCACTCCTATTTTCCACAGGCTTTCCACTTCGAATCTTCCATCTCCTGTCATATAGCAAATGTAATTCCTTGATTGCTTCTTCGATCTCTCTAGTTTCATTTGGATCCTTGGACATATTGGGCCTCGATAATTCTCCATCCCCTGATTCTTTGTCAAATACCTTTTCATGAATAAACTTTGATTAGTGGAAAAGTTAAAAAATATATAAATAATAAGTAAATAATATATCTTCAATGTGTCCTTTTTCTTGCAATCCTATTTACCTTTTCATAAATAATATCTTAATTATTTCACACATTGTGATAATTGGCTTGTCTCTTGCCTCTATTATGAAGGAGTTGAACGTCTTACAATGTTATTTTGAACAATATCACACTTGGCCCTAATGTCAAATGCATGCTTACTCTAAAGCTTAGCAAGATACTTACTTAACCAATTGTGTGCATCAACATCGAGCCCTTTCAATAAGTTCATGTGGTGATTGAACTTGTGCACTATGGTTGCTCTACATGCATTACACAACTCATCTTTCAAACTTTGACCTTTGTATTTCAACTTGAAATTTGCATACAAATGCTTTACACATAACCTATAGTCACAACCCATATTTTCTAACACTTGTTGTAATCCCCACATTATAATAATTTAAATTATATGTCATAGATATAAGAGATAGAAGTGTGTCATATCATCAAACATGAGAATTAAGTATATGTTTTGATTAATTACCTTTTGCATATCTAACATTATTACCCATACTTTCTCTTGTGGTGTTCCAATATCATTGAAGAGTAGATCAAGAAATCACTTCCAATTATCTTTATACTCTGATTCGACAATTGCTTTGGCTATGGGGTACAAATTCTCATTAGCATACTTCAAAATGGCTGATTGTAGGTGATTCCCAAAACTACCTTTCAAAAAACACCCATCCATACATATGGTAGGCCTGCAAGCTAGTATAAGAGCCCTTTTTTACATGCTTCTAAGTAACAATAGAGCCTTTAAAAACATGAGTGCACTAATTTTAGCTTCATTGTGCTTCTAGGGTTATACTTCCTTATTGCTACACAATATCTCCAAAATTTACCATACTGTTGAGCATGACTTCCTTCAATCTGTATTTGGGCCTTCCTCTTTACCTTATATGTTTAAAACTTAGAAATAACCATATTGTGGTCCTTTTGAACTTGGTTTATAAATGCAATGCCCTTCTAATCAGGTTGGTCCCTAATGTACTCCACATATTTCTTTGCCAACTAGTCTAAAGTCACCCACTTATTCTCTCTAACCTAACCACAATTGTGATCTTTGTGGTAAAAAGACTTCACCTGGAATGCATCTCTATTCTAAGTTTTTAATGCATGAATCCTTCAACCAAATTGGTTGTTGCACTCAACAGTTATCTTAGTAGTTTCATTCTTGATGTATTTGAATACTATAATGTTCTCAATTGCATACTACTTTAAGGTATGCCAATAAACCTTATAATTTGCTAACCTCAGACCAACTTCAAGGTTGATGGGTCTTTTAAAGTCTGTGCTCTCATTGAATGTCTTGCTTATAAGCCTTTTAATTTGGTCATCATTTGAAGACCCATCTATGCTCACCAATTCATCACTATCACCATACTCATAATGTGCATATCCATCTCAATTAGATGAATTAAACATGGGAACAACATCTTTTAGTGCAGCTACATTGTGTCCACTAGATTCATCTCTATATCTTGATGCTGTAACTTTATTGCTTTTCATTCAATCATTCAAATCATTCTTAACCCTTACATGACTTTTGTCAAAGAAAAGATTAGGTTGTTCAGCATCACTATCTGAAAAATGACAGCGCACTAAATCAACTTCTTTAGCTTTATTATTTTTGTTGGTCATATCTTCATCAACCATATTTTGTTCATTAGTCTTCTCTCCCACCCTAAGTGACTGACCATTCCTCATCCCCTCATGTGCTCTTTGCTCCTCCTCTATTTGCAAGGGAGGGGAGGAGCAATGAATCTGTTGATAAAGGCAATGGTGTAGGCGCAATGACTTCCAACTCGTTATCTACTCTATGTTCAATAAACAACTGTAAGATAGTGCATTTATTTCCTCGAAGGCTCTATAAAATCCTTAACACATCTTTATCATTGTCTAATGTAGAAATAACTAACATATCTTCATTTCCAAACTTAAACCATATACCTGTGTAATTACTGTAACCATGGTCCTTGACAAAGGCAATGATATCAGTGACGGTTATGTAACACATGGTTGTTAAAAATCTAAATTTTTCACCACAGTAAATCTCTAATGTGATGGTCGCCATCGTGCCTCAAGCCGACAAATTGCAAAATATAAAAAAATTATAACTGAATAAGTGGACTTTATATCCAAGTTTGACATAAGTGAAATTAATCAACCATTTTGCACACACAAAAGGAAAAACATAATTTTTTTTACCTTTCTCTAAATTTCTCCATGATCTTGTTAGTTTTAGTACAAATAATTGTTCAAAACTTCATGTGGTTTTCTATAATAATAATAATAACATTTAGATTTACTAATTAGATTTATAGGAACATCACCGTAAACTAAAAATACATAATAAATGAAGTAACATAGACATTTTCACTTGTATGAAGGTCCCATCATCCTCAATTTCCCATGTAATGGATTACAAGGGAGCTCTTTGTTAGAATTTGGATTGTATACTATGTACATACATATTCATAAACACATTAGGACATGTAGACGTACATGTATTGTGGATTAATTATCATATACATATTACTGTCATAAAGTTTAAGTACCAATAAAGTGATCTAATTTGATTTAATGGTCTTTATAATAGATAATAATGTGTAGGGACTAATAATATATGTAGAATACCTGAAGTGCAAATTATCAACTTATGATGGGCAATTTGATAATTTGACACATAAGGACCTATATATAAAGGGTATGGTCCCTGACTGAGGTATCCTAACACCATTTTTAGAAATTTTGGTCTCTCTTCTTCTAGTTCGCTTACAGGAGACTCAAAGGATATCATTAGTCAGAAGACTACATTTCAGATTCATCAATTTCATCATGAATTCTGGTACGCTTCCACATAAGGACCTATATATAAAGGGTGTGGTCCCTGACTGAGGTATCCTAACACCATTTTTAGAAATTTTGGTCTCTCTCCTTCTAGTTCCCTTACAGGAGACTCAAAGGATATCATTAGTCAGAAGACTACATTTCAAATTCATCAATTTCATCATGAATTCTGGTAGCTTCCGTTTCATTTTTTTAGATTCAAACAATTTTTGGAATTGATTAAATCCAACACTCTCTTCCCAAATATTGACACTCTCATCTCATCTTTCTCTGTCACCCACCCTTCGTCCAAAAATTTGCACTATAATGCACGAATCCCCTTCTTACAAAACCCAATATTTGAGTTATTAGGTAGATATATAAATAAAGCATTCATGCTAATATTTAGTGATATTTAATTTCAATAACCGTGTGTTCAAATTGAATAAACATCCAAAAAGGACCATACATAGTTAATAAAATCTGGAGACACAAAACTGTTCACTAAAAATTTAAAATAACATAAATTGTATTGGAAATTCACTTATTTATTAACATTGTGTTGTTCATGTTTCCAGTGTGTTTAAAATAAATAATTAGTAACTAATATGAGTTCTATTTTTTTTTGTTTCTACATCTAACATTTGTGAAAATAATTATCCAAGACAATGACAAATATTCAACTATGAAAGTGCATGAGTGTTTTTAACCAGATGATAATGTTCTGGTACTTTCATTGTTTGGGAAACATTTAATGGTTCAAAATAGTGTTCTACTTGTACATGGAAGGATCTACAAAGCAAAACCATTTATTACGACTAATATAACCAGGACAGATTCAGATATTATTCACTACAGCAATATTATTATTATTATAATAAGGAAAACAGAGAAAACACGATAATCAATATATATTGTAATATCCTTAACTTAAGCATCATCTCATAAATAAAAATGGGCAGCACAACTTTTCACACATACCCATTCCCTCCCATTTTTTTTCCAAAAAAACCAAAAGCATATGGCCAAAATGAAAACAGTGGACATTCTCTAACAAAGAGCAATCTGACGAAAGGAAAACAGTGAAAATTTCTCTCACTTGCACTATAAAGTATAATACGCAATCCTTACAATATGCAGTTATAAGGTATAATTCCACGCTTCCAGCCCTCTCATGTTGCTGAAGGTCGGTAACAATACAGTCCATAAACTTGAATTTATTAAAATGAACGTTCAAAATATTAAATATACTCATGCACAACATCAATCTTTGCAGCAAATGGAGAGAGCTAACAACTCATAAAATTGAAATCTATAGAAAATGAGAGTTGAGAGGACATCGATTCAAACTCCCCTTCCACACTTTAGAAAGAGCTGCTGCAATGGCGCGCGTTTCCTTTTCTTTTTCCTTTTTTCTTTTTTCCAATGGTTCAATCTTCTTAATAGTTCAATTTCTCATAAATGTAAAGATCATTGCTATGCGTCTGTGCGGAGGTAGGTCGGCATTTTCTTTTTCAGTTTGACATGTTAGAGGGTCTAGGAGGGAGAGAATTTAATGGGTAAATTTACTTTTTACCTTAATGCCATGTAGATTTTAGCAGTATTTTATGTGACATTATTTTTGCTGAAATGTCAGATTTTGTTAAAGTTTAAATAAAAAAGTTAATATCGAGTGTTTTTGACACAAAGCGAGAAGTTAAAAAATTTTACACTACATTTTATAGTTCAAAAAAATTATGTGTACATATTTAATAGTTTAAAGAATTATACGTAATTTGATTTATTTTAAAAGTTAAAAGTGTTATATTTATATTTAAATTAAAAATTATTAAATTTTTTTCTTCTATTTTTCATAACTAAACACACCTTTAGAGTTAATTTCTTATAGCATGAAAATAAATAATTAAATTATATAAGGCTTTTGATGAATGTGAGACACAGCTGGTTGCTCACATCCACATTATTTCATTGGGTGTTTTGCCTTTTGTGTGATTATTATTTCGATATTCAATTCATTGACATTTCATGGTAGTCTAGACTCTAGACTAGATTCTAGCTAGAGATCATACTATAGCTAGCTTAATTGTATACAATAATTATTTGTTTTGGTAAATGATAATGTTGTTTAATTTATAGAGGTTAGGTTAATATTATAATATAGGGTTTTGATAGAGAGATTTTGTTAGTCAATGTTCTTAGAGTAGTAGTTAAAGTTCTTTTTAAATTGATAGAGAGAGTATTGAAAGTTCTAAAATATATAAAAATAATAATTTTTAATATTTAAAAATCACATCAATCAATTAAATAAAATTTTAACAAATTTATTGAGAGCACTAGTTAACAAAATTTTGATAATATATTTAATAAAATAAATAAATTTTAATATTAAAAAATTTCATGAGCTAATCAAATGAAAACTTATACCAGTGAAGGAACTTCTATTTCTTTTTTAATCTTTTATTGGCCTTGTTAGAGTTGAAATGAATGAAAGCATTTACAAGAAAAAGAAGAGAAAAAATTTGTGGGAAAAGGAAACGATAATATTTATAAAACTAATATATAACAATGTTTAGAGATATTTCACAATATAACAAAATGAAATAGGAATGGTGAAAGAATCAAAGGTAGGGGAAAAAAATTCTCTTTTTTCTTTCAATGTATTTCATACTCATACATATTGATCATTCACATATACGAGATTCTGTAGAAATGATACGACAAGAAAATTAATAATCCTTTCTCACCTCATTTTCTTGTATTCCAAACAAGATGCCTAACATAATACTGAAAGAAGATAATTCAGATCTTTCTCTCATTATTATGTTTCTAGGACTATTATGAGAAGAAATCTGAGTTTGTAATAGAGTAGTTATAACTATGACCCTAAGACTTTGCTATCTTTTGTATATGCCGTGTCTTCTTGCTCAAGCCCATTTCGCTGTGGCTCCTTAGAGGCCCATAAGCCCATTTTTGTATAGAAACATAACCCACCAGCCATCAACAATACCTTTCACTTGAACTTGATGAAGTTACTCAACTATTGAAAGGTAGTTAAAACAAAATATGATCAGAACTGTGTTTTTCTTGGAGGCAGTTTAATTATTCAGTTCTAGTTTTAGTGTAAAAATTTAGGATGCTTAAACTCATTCTGATATATATACAAAAAAACCTATTAAAAAAACTATCTATGAGGCCATTTTAGTCAACATAAATTTAGTTATAGTACATCTCTTTAGTAAAAGTTTTTCTACAGGAAAAAAAAGCTTTTATAGCTATTCTTGAACTCAAATAAAAGAAGAGAATTATGTTATATAATCAAAAGTTAACATAAAATTTTATTGAATTTTTATGAGTATAGATTAGTAATATAACTGATTTCACTTAATGAAAAAAAAAATTATTTATTGTTATTGTATCACTATAGCAACAACAATAACAAAATTAAGTCTTTTTCCAATAAGTGGGTCGACTATATAGATCAAATAACGTCAACGTGTTATATCTTTATTTATTTTTATAGTTAAATTATTAATACTTAAGTCCATTCTAATAGTTTTTCTTATTATTTTCTTTGGTCTTCTCCTATCGCTAATTATTAGTCTATCTTCTATTTGGTCAACTCTACATACAGAAGCTTCTAATAGTTTTCTCTGTGCATAAACAAACCATCTATAATGCATTTCTACTAACTTATCTACAATAGGTACTACCCCAACTTTTTCTTTAATACATTCATTCCTAATCCTATCATTTCTAATATGATCGCTCATTCCATGTAATATTTTCATTTTTGAAACGTTGAATTTTTCCTCATGTTGACATTTTATCGCCTGACATTCAGTACTATACAACAATGCAAGTCTTATAGTTGTACTATAAAATTTTTTCTTAAGCTTAAGTTATACTTTTCTATCACAAATAACACTTGAAACATTTTTCCATTTCATCAACCCAGCTTCAATCTTATGATTTACATCCTCCTCTATTTTTTCATTATTTTATATTATCGTTTCTAAATACTTAAAATTTATGACATTTTGTATGGAGTGATCTCCAAGCATCACTTCTGTCCTAAAATTAGTGTCCCTTTCACTGAAATTCATTCCATATATTCTGTTTTATTACAATTTCTACAAAACCTGTATGTCTCTAGACCTTGTCCCTATCTCTCTAATTTTTAATATACTTTTGTGAAATTTTCAATAAGGACTATATCATCAGTAAAAAATAGACAAGTTGGTGCTGCCTCTTGAATATGTTTAGTGAACACATCTAATATCAAGTTAAAAAAGTAAGAAATTAAAGATGAACTCTCATATAGTCCTATGGTTATATGAAAATCTTTCGTGGTTCCACTTTGTATTATCACACAAGTCGTGACCCTATTTTACATGTCCTCAATTGTTCGAATATAAGCTATCCAAATTCCTTTTTTTTCCAAAGCCTTCCATAACATCTCTCTCAGTAATTGAATAATGAGTAGCTTCATCAAAGAGAAAACATTTTTGTGGGTGGTGGTTTCTTTTGTTCTCTTTCATATGCTTGCATTCTTGTATTTCAAGATTTCCCAGAAAAGGAACAAGTGAATGCATGCTGCTACTCCTTGCAACCATAATGCATACGAAAATAATGCATTCTCCCCACTCGGCATTCTGCAATGCCATTATTCATTCATAAACTCAAACCATAGACAAACTGCATATTAGCATACACAACTTTTCTCCATCCACTTGGCACATTTACAAAGATCATTGTGGATGTAAAATACTTATAAGTGTACCCACTTGAAAGTCAAAATAAAGCTATGTTCTGATATATACTGCTATAAAATTCACACGAACACTCATGCTACTGCAGATACCATGTGATGAAAACGTAGCAAGTACAAAGTATAGTTGTCAATACAAATGCAGCCCATGACTCAACTCGCTCTCCAAGGAAGATAGTTTAAGAGACTTTCTAATTCTGGCTATCCCCTTGATTGTGACAAGCTTGTCATAAACACACCATGGGAAGCTTAGGAAATGAGGACGATCCATATCCTCATTGTAGAGACCCCAATAACTTGGATGATAAGTAACATGGTACCAAGCAGAAGCTTTGGCATACACATCATCATTCCCAGAATCTTCACCACTTCCGCTCCTATTGAACCAGATTTGAGCTTCTTTCCTTAGGGACTTTACAGCCCTGCTAATCGCCTCTGCATCCCTTCTTTTTGTGAAAGATTTTGACATTTTCAGAATATTCCCACTCAGAATTTCAGCCTCGGTATTGATCCCATAGTAATCCATCAAATTCCCCAACTTGTAGTCATAGTTGCTTTTGTGATAGAAAGCATCATCAACATAATCCATAAAGCCCTCAACTTCCATATCAGGGTCATAGGACCGTCTAGCCACTTCCCGGGTGAAGGCCTGCGTAGAGCTAGCACTATGTGAAATTTCTTTCACTTCCCTGAAAAGCTTCCCTATCACATTGACTGATTCATAGGTCGGTTTATCAGACTTCTCCATGAAATCAGGATATTCTTTGACATAAAGTTCAGGAGGTATAACAGCTGGGACACCGGTTTTTGGAAAGTCAACCGCAATTGAAAATAGCTTTGCAAGCTCAATACATGGTTCAGCCATTGCTTTATTAGGCTGTCTATCTGCAAATACAGTGTGGGCATTGGCAATTATTCCTAGACTGTCATTGACTATGTAGTTGACAAAATACTCCTCAACCTCCTGCACCTAAAAAAGCAAGCATCGCATTAGGTTGTGTCAGTTTGTTTTTTTCTTCCAAGAGTAAAACTGTAAAAGCATAAGTGGATGTGAATGCATAAGGCTAGTGGGAATCTGCAGAAAGTACTGAAATTAAAGCTGGTTCTGAGAAGTTACTTTAGTTTAAATAAATATGGCATCAATAAAAAAAAAATATCTATTTATTTCTTTTTAATTTCAAGAGAGGACTATGGAAAAGATAAGGAGAAATATAAGGGATCATGAGGGATAAAACATTCAAATTTAACATAGTGGAAAATGGTAACTTAGGATCTTCCAGAAAAGGAAAAGGTAAATAACTAAATATGGATCATAAGGTAAGTTAGACCACTTAATAATAATCTAGCCAAATTATACATCTAGGCCTAGTAACTCTAATGAGTTAAGAAAAATAAGACCCTTGAGCTGCAATCAGAGAAAAAAATCATATAGATGTTGGGGAAGTACAGCTTAACGTAAAAACCTACTACAAATAAATGTGTGAGAATGAAATGATAAGCCTAAGGAGTACTTTAGCAGTAGACCAAATGAATCTTCCTCATTCAAGCCATGGCTGCAGCAATAATAGTGGTGTACTACCATCTCATATCATCTCTTGGTTGTGAAAGCATATGCTGTAGTTTAATAGATTAGTGACATAACTTTTTCTTTTTCCCTCTATTTTTTAAAGGAAATGAATTGGTACGTTGTATAGGATTAAATGATAGAGATGCAAGTTTTGCCACTCCTACATCATTGAATATCCAGTAATTACATCATACATGTGGAATTTAATATTCATTACCTCAATAATTATGTCATCCAGTGAGTGGTAATTATCATTTACTTGTTTGTCAAAAAAATGCAAAAAATAAAACTCTAGCAACACTTCCAGATATAACAATAATAACATAATTCTACTGCCAGAAAAATATATCGCTTATCCAAGAAAACAATACCTCTATCATTACATCATGATCCAATTTCGTAGTCGGGGCAGGAGTATAATCCATTGGTGGGACTTGGAGAGGTGGAATTAATTCAGGGTCCCAACAAACAAAGTAGATGTCTCCATCGAGATCACTTCCCGAACATTCATTTGGATGAGGCCTTATATTAAAAATCAGTTACTGGTGTGAGTAGAGAAATTACAAAAGGAAAATTGAATACGCAAGACAATCAAGTAAGAGAAGCATCTCACTTTACAAGGAAATTCATTGAAACATAACATTTTAGATAACAAATCTGGCTCTGGTATGTAAATATTCAAAGCCTCATTAAATGAAAAAGGTGCATCTGATGAGGACATAAATACATATATTTTGTCCCCACATCATGTCATGTTTGAAACAAGAAGTGTGATTTGCAACTAACAAGCACATGAATGACACAGGCAGAAATAGAAATAACTAAGCTAGGCCATATACAGAATGCACATAAATTCAACTGCATTGCAAGTTTAATCTTAAAGGGGATTCTGGCAGTAATTAAGACAGATAAGTAAAAATCATCTTTTACAATGAGACTTACAAATTCGAAGTATTTAGACATTTAATCTCCTAAGTTAAATAAGATAGATAATATAGTAGAAGGAGCTTCAATCAATTGTAAAATTACAATCTTACATGAAGCAATGGTGTTGACATTCGATCATAAAAAGCAGAAGAAAGTAATGCGTTAAGTTGCAAGCATTGAAAGTATGTTAGTTGCAGTGGACAGGTAACATAATCTCCATGAAAATGGTTTTAATACACATGATGCTGGCAAAACATGATGAACCTCCTATTGAAATACTCATGCTAAATGCAGTCCCTCAAGTCCCACCTGTATGAATATAGATTTGCCACTTAAAGAACACAGTGCGATGATGCTAATCTTGCCTCAAGTGTTGTTGTTTTAAAAATCATGTATATAAAGCAACAAAAGCATGCATGTACACATTAATCAACACACATAAATATGAACATAGAAAAGTGAAGCAGCTGTATATTAACTATTTCACCAAAACATCGAAGGTATGTGTATACTTTTAGATACTAGGATCTTGGATTACACAAAAAATTAAAATGTTGGGCCATGCATGATCCTATGTTATGTAATAACTACAACCATGTAATATAATAGAAATACTAAGATTAAACTTGCCTGAATCCTTTTTGAGGGAAAACAACACAATCAACCATGTGGTGCAGAGCGGGCACATTAACAGCCTTTAAGACACGCACATCACCTGGATGCAAGCATGGATTTTTGGCAACAACCACCTTCCCTGTAACTATATAAGACCTCTCCGAGCCATACGCAGCAGAGTAATCATATTGCTGCGTGAACCTGTTGTTAGAAAATTGCACAAATACTTGACCATATTCCAAGCTTCTTGTTTCATCTAGACATCCCATCATTGCTCTTCCATGTGGAATGAAAATTCTAGTTTTGAGTCGCAGTTCCAACAGTTTTGATGCCCTGAATGTTTGCAGCATCATTGAAAGAAATGGTTCAGCATCAGGCTTATAACCGCAAATGAGCATCTCCTTCAGAATATTAGAGATCTCCCCAGGAGACATCAATTCTAGAGCCTCCTGTGCCCTTAATGAATCTGTTAGTGAAGAGTTCAGTTGATCTATAGCTTCTTTTTGTTTTTTCTCAAAAACACGATCCTTGACACCAAGAGTAGATAAGAGAGTAATTATCTGTCGGTTCAGATAACAAGGCTGAAATTTACTGCATGCCAAAACATCTAGTTTTGTGTTATCAGATTCATACTTAAGCATACTCTTCCTCAATGATAATTTCACTGATGATGTTGGGTCAATAGCCACAACTCCTTTGTACCCACCATATCGAATCTGAAAGGCAGATGGAATGGAAGATTTATGGCCACATTTTGCAGCCACTTTCCTGGCAAATTTAGAAGATATCTTACCAATTCCATCAGAGAAAATATAATCCATTCCACCATGGCTAACCTTCACATCAGGAATAATTTTAATTTCATGCTGGCCAACACTTAAAGTTTCAGTAGACGAACCAAACGATTGCCCCAATCTAGCGGCATACTTTGCCACATTTCTAATCTGGCAAAAATTTCCCATCCAGTTTCTTATGGCAGTAGCATTAAGTCCACAACTTGTAGGAGCAAACATCCATAAAGAATTTTCCCGCAATTGACTAGACGAGAATGCTAGAAATTCAAACTTCTTATCACCAATTACTATGCCATTTCTAAGAATGGACAGAATTCTTGTGTAGATTTCAGTTTTCCTGTGCTCAATTGAAGAAGATGTGCGCGGAGATAAATCTGTTGAAAACAGTTTATTCAACTCCTCATCCATAAATGAAACACGCAGAAAGTTATCAATATATTCATGGAAATGACGGAGAACACGATTCGAGACATTGACCTCTGGGCCACGGAAGTACACTTTACAAGGGGTAATCTGAACCCTGCGTACATATACCAAGCCAGTATCTAAAGATACAGCAGGTGACAGTGGAGCATACTTCTCAGATGCATGGTACTTTCTATACTGCTCAGTTATCCACTTCGAGGGTTCAAAGCAGAATTCCTTTGAATTATACATTTTCTCCAAAGCATATTCAACAAATACACGGCCCAGTCTATCTGGATCAACCAAACGGTAGAAGTCACTGTCAATTGCTGGACCCGCAAGACACGCATGCTGAAGCAATGAGTTAACTTTAAACAGGATGTCATAGGGTATTTTGAAGCCTCGAGGAGGAGCAACAATAGGGACTAGATCCAAATTGGTAGAAAAAGGAAATCCTCTCTCTAAAGTGTATTTCCTCTCACTTTCCTTATAATAAGCAAAGTTTTCCTTGAAATTGGGAAGACTTTGGCCATTAGGAAGTCCCAAACATAAAGCAGAAGACTGCCCAATACAGCAAAAAGGAGTGAAATCTGTTGCCCGGATCCATTGCTCATCAGGAGTATCTCAATAAAAGTTGAGTGAAGGATCTTCAAATCTATTTCCTGAAGCAGGTACTTCTTTTTCAAAAACCCGAGGAGCACCAAGTAACTAACAATTGAAGAAAAAAAATGGTAAATATATAAGATTTATCAGATGTCATTTATTCAGGAGGATAAAAATTACAGCAACAAGCAATCACAAGAATTAAGAAGAGCCATCATCATGGTTGAAAAAGTTTTCCTTCAGTAATTACTTAACCCAGTGAAAATAAGCTTTCACAAATTCTCACAAAGCATTTTTGTGAATGAATGACAAAAGATGACATCAATTGGAAACCTTTGGGACCAGAATGACATCATGAGAGAGTCTTTAATAGACCATAGTATAATGATTAAATATTACAATTAGAAATTTCCAGAAAATAGAACAATTGCTCTGATTTGGGGACAATATAATGATCATTTCCTCACAGAAAACATAAAGGAGACAGAATTTGCAAAAGATTGTAGATAGCAGTATTACACCCAAACCCACAAATAAGAAAACAGCAAATGTAATTTACATATCCAGTTGAAGCTTCAAGCAGGTATTTGAGATGCACCATTTTTACTTAAAAATCAGTAGCAATATATTCCTTTATATCATATGTGCCTGACTGATGTTAGAGACCTATTTAAAGTTCCCAGTCAAGATTACATCATGCAAAAGTAAAAATAATAATGCAACACAATTATTATAGCTCATCAATTATAATATATGGGAGCATCAAGCAATATAAGCAACAAGAAAAGGATTATTTCATGAAAGAATATGGACGTATAATTTCGTGGATCTAGCTTAAAATAGTAAAGCAAAGTATCACTACTATCTGATAGATTTCTCATTGCGCACTTCCCCAGAATCTATAAATTTCCTCATTTTGTTACATTACAAATCAGAAGATCCACAAGTCTAAAGTTCTATCTATTTAAAGTTGATCTCCTGGAACATTATTTATTCACTACTATCTGATAGATTTCTCTAGTGTACTTCCCCAGAATCTAGAAATTTCTGTCATTTTGCTATGATAGAAATCAGAAGATCCACAAGTCTAAATTTCTATTTTCTACTAATCTATTTATTGCTTTGGAATTTGGATGTATTACTTGTGTTTCACCATGACTTTTTTGTATAAAAGATATTAAACCTATGAACTCCACCCAAACCACACCCCACCTTTACCACTTGAGCTCATCCCAAGTGTCATATTGAATCAGAATTTGGTTGGTGGTCTTTGCAAATGTTACTTAGGTAACAATATTGTTTCCACATCTACCATGAAGTGTATTAAAATAGTGAATTATATGTTTTCAAAATTCAAAACCTAAGTCCCCCTAACAAAGAGTTATATTTCACTACCTGAATCAGAAGATACTTTCGAATTTGCTCCCTTGATCGATGCAGCTCAATCTGCCAAATGTTCTCATACGAAAGCTCAAGTTTATATTGGACCTCTTCATAATCATTAGGCAGAAAGAAATTTAGCTTTTTCATTCCAATCTCAAAATCTACACGGACTTTCTCCTTTTTCCATAAAAAACAGAATCCTTCCTTTGAGATCATACAGCCAAAATGCAGTTTCACATTCTCCAACCTATGAAAAGGAGTTTTCGGCTTTGGCACAATATCTTTTTCCAGTTCCCGAGCCTTCAGATAAGAATTTCCATAACATAGTTTCCTGTTAGCTAAGGAGATGATAATAGAAGCTTTTTTTGTGTTGTTGAATTGAATGATAGCATATGTTCTTTTTTTACGACCCTTGCCTTGCCTTATCTTCATAGCACAGATAGTTCCTTCACCAGTGTAGTTTTCTACAAATGTCTTTACTGCAGACAAAGACACATGGGAAGGGAATCCATATAACTCAATTGTTCTACCCATCCTACATGCCAAATCTTATGCTGTCCTGGATAGAAGATGAAATAAGTCACTCAAGAAAAAAGGACAAAAAGGAAAATAAGTATATGTGTGTGTGTATACTGCTATTTGGCTGCAGTGAATATGTTAAAGATGCAGTTGATGGGAATTAAAAATACATATTCTTAATGAAGCACTAAAAGATTATGCACATTATTCTGACCAACATGGATGACACAGAGAATTTGCCCAGCAGATGGATGAAATTTTCTTTGATTATTTGATGGATGCCATAGAGCTGAACCTTGTCCTAAACGTAGCTCTACAATTGCATTTGCAGAACAATGCACCCAAAGTGTAAAAGGATTTATAACAATCAAGCATACCACATGCATTTCTTCATGACGAAAACAGTGTTGTCAATAGCTTATGGCAGTAAATGGTGGCGAGCTAAAAAACAGCCATGACAAATGGCGTGGTGGCCTCCATGTACATGCATAGCAGCCATTAAAATAAAAACTTAATTCAAAATTGCCTCTATAAATTATTCCATAGAACAAGTTTCCAAATTAAGAAAACAAAAATAGCAAACAAGCCCTAAAGTTCTAGAGCCTACATAAAAAGACCATACTACTGAAGCTCAAGAAGAAAAATAATTGAAGACCATTATTAAATATATGGTATTTACAGCACAATAAAAGCCTTAGCTTTTTAGCTCTTCTTAAATATCTAGCAAATTAGGCTCATTACCTCATTTTCCCAAGCACGCAGCAGTTCATGATGCAAATTGAACCATCATTACATGGAATTACTTTTTACACTAAGGAGTGGATTGATAAAATCCTTTTCAAACACAACAGAGAGTAAATAACACTTAATCAAGCTTAAATCTTTCAGTTGGAGGCACACCTAATCTTACTTTTGCCTAATGCAGATTAACGAAAGAAGTGAAGAAGACTATCTTGTCCCAAAGCAAATATAACATGAGCATATTATTTTCTGCGTAAAAAGTTCTAGCTCTTCTCTAGCATACTTTTTGATAATTCAAAACAGAAGTACAAAGTGGAGGACAAGGATTAAACATCAAGGAAGAACATATGTTATCTCAGAAGATCTTTCCAATTCCTCTGCTAGTATTACAAAAAACATAAGATCTTCAAAGCTTCCAGAAATGCCTTAGTATCAATGTACTCGATAATGCAAGAAAATATGAGCGAAAGCCTCACATGGACTATGCTGCTAAAGGAAATTACATGAGTCTATGATACTGAGTTCTGAAGTCAACACAGGATTCGGAGTATGACAGCTGAAAAGAAGAAAAGCAATGAACTAAGAAATACATAAAATTCTCACTATTGGGATTTAGAAGATGCCTATCAAACGCACTCCTATCAAAGCAAGATGGCTATTATTGGTCAATGAAGACTCTAAGCCTATCCTTCTTGCCTAGTCTTGAAGCAACCACGAAACCGTTTACATTCTACAAAGCATCAAACTCATGATTATCAGCAAACAGTAGTCATCTCATCAACCATGCATGGAATATTGGCATCAATAAAATCAAAGCAGATAAAGTTGAGGGCTTTAGTTAATGACCACTCATCATCTATCAAAAGGCAAAAAGAAGAGTAAAATGAAGAAACTGAGTCTAACCCAAGCAATCACAAGACAAAAGATACAAGCACGGAGAGAAAGGTGAATTCTTGGTCCTTACTCGTCAACCCCAGGTCAATACTCTCACTCACTGCTCACTACTACTGCGTTCTCCTCAGGCACGTACAAGGGAGAAAAGGAAAAGAAAGGACCAAAGACGCTTTAAGAAGGCAAAGTAATATTAAAAAATGTATACTTTTGCTGACGTGTTTGACGACCAGGACATTGGCTACTAGAAGCAGTACGACGTCGCTTAGTATTAGGAATGATATAATTATAATATATTTATATTTTTTAGAAAAAAAACTATTATCTTTTGATGAATCAGCAATGTACTCGTCCATTCAGATTCCATCTATCAAGATTCAAGAGTGACCGAGTGAGTGGGGCCAAATTTCAATGCTTTAATTTTTTGGTGCAATTTAATATTTAAAAATTTTCTATTTAATATTTATTAGCCGTTGAAATATATACTGACTAGAATCAATAAATAAGTTAAAAAATTTTAACAATTAAACTAAATTATTGCAAGATTTGAAAGATTGATAACATTATTTTGATTTAATTTGCAAAATCCATTCCAATAAGGTAAGATATGTGTGGGTCCGGCCCCACAGTTGAGGAGCCATGGATGTGAGAAGCTTTAGCATAAAGCAGTTGAGTGGGACCCACATAGTACGATGTTTTGCGCTTATGTGGGGACTGGGTTGAGAAACTTAAGCACCAAGTAGTTGACTGAGTGAGACCTATATACCATGCTTCTTCGTGTTTTCCTTCTTCACTGTTCTTACTTGAAACGCGGAAACAAAAACTATCACATTTCTTCTCATTATATTATACGTTAAGGTAAAGGGCCTGTCCCTTGGATCATGCAACGCTTTTCTTCCTATTATATAATTTAAATAAAGATTTTGATAACTAGGCTTTTTAAAACATTGATTAAAGATTTTTTTATTGATCTATACTATTTTTCATTTTTTATAGATTAAATTAATAATAAATTAAATTTAAAAAAATAACTTAACTCATCAATTTTTTAAATTCAAATCAATCTGTACAATTAAATTAGTTTAAATTAGGTTGATAAATTAATTTAAGCTTATTTTTAACTTATCACTAATGGATCGAGACAACGATTAAAGAAAATTCATTCATTTTAACCCAAACTAACTCCCTCAAAGCATTCATATTTTTAAAAAAACATATTTGTTAAGTATTTATATAATGTATTTCTAATTTTTTTTCTAATTTTTTTCATTTACCATTTACCTCATTCAATCATTTTTTTTGAACAATATAAAAAATAATAAAATAAATTAAAATTATCATCATTCAAAATAATATATACAAATTAAACATCATTATAACATATTTTTATGTTAATCTATCTTATTATTTGTAGATGAAAAAAATAACATAAATTTAATATTCATTTATCTTAACACCTATAGATGCAGAAGAATTATTCATTTCTTATCTTTATGATTTATAAATATTATTTAAATTATTTTTAAAAAATTAAATACAAATATAAATTTTCACTTTTAAAAAATTAACCCTCCAACATAACTCAAACCAACCCGTTCAGGTATGAGTTTGGTTAATTTGAGTTCTATAATAAATTTCTTATAACACAACCAATCCAACCTCACACAAAGTATAAACTATAATGGATGATAAGAACAAGTTGAATTTGATTTCTTACAAATATCTCCTTTTATTTAAGGAATTTGCAGGGAGTGAATTAATTTGTAACAGATGGTAAAGCTAAGCTTTATATAAACCATTAGATGGCCTTACAAGGATTTCTATATTATAGCCATGGCAGTCAGCTTCTTCATCAATTAGTTGGTCCATTCTGTAATGGTGTCAATGCAACATCTTGGATGGCTACAAGCTTTGCTTTTCCACCATACTCTTCTGGGACAACCTCTTCTCCCACTTCTTTTATGAAATCTCTTCTCTCATCCTCATTGCTTACTATTTCAATCTGTCATGCAATGGAAATTTTGAAACCAAATGGACTAAATGGGAATTTTTGTTAAATTGGAGACATCAAAAGTATGATTAAACCAAATAATAATCTATCAGCAAAACAAACACAGTAACATTTCCCTTTACATGCCACATGCACAGAAATTAATTAACTGAAAAAACACAACCACGAAAAAATAAAATTTATAATAATTCCACTTTTGAATGAAATAAACTAATATCACATTTTACTAATGCATTACAATAGCTGCATCACTCTATCATTTTAAAGACTAGCTTTTGAAGTTTGGTTTGGCTTTCCAAGTCCAGTTCAGACTTATTGCCAATTAAGAAGATTAAATTGATGCCATGATTAATATCGTTTGGTTGGAATAATTCTGAAATCTAATTCATGACTTCTATTTTTGGTTTATGTGTGTGTATGAAGAAGAAAAGAATCAAAGAATCTTTTTTTCTTTTTTTGCACTTTGGAATTTGGTGTTTTGAGATTTGGATCCTTTTATGTGAGACAATAACATTACCATGTCATGTAATGCGAAGAAAAAATATACACAAATTCACATATTTTGAGGATTTACCATTCAAGTGAAATCAACACCCCCTATTCAAGTGATCCCACAAACTCTTTGTCTCTCCTCACATGAATGGATCTAGTTCCATAAACAAGAATATGTGACCATGATATTGCTATGCTATCACTGACCTTATTTCAGCATACATAAATCTTGAGATTCAGACAAGTGAGGAGTACCTTTTCTAATGTTGCCTTCTCTAGGAAGCGACAAACGAATCTCCAAACAGTAACAAAAAACTGAGGCATGTGTAACAGATAGCATTTTGCTAGACGTTCAGGGTAGTAAGACTGGCATTCGACAAGACAAAATGCAAAAAAAGAATGAAGTTAGATTTGATGTTTGAAACTCAAGCTTGCAACATCAAAATTCTAAGGTTGTAGAATTTAGAATACTTAACAATGATGACCAGTCTACAAATCTAATTATTTCCAGAGATGTTTACAGTAAAGTGGAAAGAAAGCAAGAAAAATAGTAATAATTACATGCATCATTTACGATCTTACATAAAATAAAATAAAATTGCAAGGAGGAAGATACAGTAAGTCACCTGTAAGAACTGAAATCCAGTGATTAACCCACGCGCATCAATGTTTTTATATGTTATACGCTGCAGATCAAGAATCGCTATCAACTTTTCATTTCCTATTTCCCTTCCTTTGAAAGCACTGAAGATTGAAGACCAATGAAAGGAAAAACCACTAATTTCTCAATATTCTATGATAAATGAAATAGAAAACAAAGATGTGTATGATGATGGAAGCTATATGACTGTCATGAGGGAAGGAAAATTAATGAATGTGCTTAGGCATTTTAGAGAGGAAGGCAAAGTTTTTGTAACAAGAAAACAATCATATCTGCACTTAAAAACTTCAAATCAAAGTTCAACTTGTAAGCATTTTCTCCTAATGATTTGTGGCAAATCGCCCAAAAAAGAAAAAGGAAAGAAAAGATAGAGAGAAAGATTTATTATGGCTCTCTCTTTTCCTCCTCTTCCTTCCTTCTGTCCCTTCCTTTCTCAATCTTTGTGTTCTCCTTATGAACATATCTCTAATTATACCAAGTTACCAAGAACAAGTAATGTTTTAGGCTTAGAAAGAACTAAATCCTTTATCAGCCTTAGCAAAAAAACTGTGAGCCCAACCACAAATTCTAAAACCTGTCCAGAGTCTTCAGACACATTCCACTGGCACCACAAAATTTCCAATGATCCCTACCCAATTTGCCACCTCATATCTAAGAAGATCTCCTATCCTGAAAAATGTGTAGCTTTCCTTTGCAGCACACTTTGGATCCCTTTTCTGTATTGCCTAGGCTATGTAGCTGACAATTTGGACACAATCCCCTCCCAATCATAACAAAAGATTGCGCATATTAACCAGTTCGATGGAACAATTATAAACAAAGATGGAGAATCTGTAGATATCATTAACCATAGCTATTTAGCAGCTTTAGTTACAATGATTTTAAACTGAGTTCATTATCTGGATATGTGATATGATACCAAAGCCTGTTAACCCCACTATTCCCATAAAAAGAGGGCCACAAAAGAGGAAGAAACATTCACCAGCCCCTAACTACCAGCCATTTCATACCTTTTCTAGAAGGTTTGATCAATTTAGGATGTGAGAGCACTTACCTCTACCACTTTCTACATAACTAATTCTAGAAGGAAATTTAATCAGAACATTCCTAGTTCTGACTTGCTTTTGCTGGAGTTACTGGGCACATCACCTCACTACACGTTCTAAGGGCAGTTTATCCCACTGCTGCACTTTTATTCATCTTTCTTTTATCACATTCAGTATTATTAATAATTCCTATTTCATAGGCATGTAGTCCTATTTTTTAGGCATGTTGCAATTTACTTTCCTATTTGCATTCAACACATTTAGATGGGTATTTCAGTTATAAATACCCTTAGGAAGTTCTGTTTTAGTTATGTTGTTGAGTAAATTCAGAATTTTATTTGGGTTTGGTCCTCCTACGAACTCATTTAGTGGAGAATTCAGTGTTTAAAATCCTAGCACTTGTTCAGCTACTATTTTG
Source organism: Senna siamea (assembly GCA_031216115.1). Lineage (NCBI taxonomy): Eukaryota > Viridiplantae > Streptophyta > Magnoliopsida > Fabales > Fabaceae > Senna > Senna siamea. Next base: position 940,514 of record CM062358.1, read on the forward strand.
ACCTTTCCTAATTCTTATTTCAATTGGTAGTGCTACCAATATGATACCAAAAGTAGTGATGAAGATGTCCATCGTATGTAGTATAACAGTAAGAATGGCCATGCCATCATCTGAAGCAAATTACTTTTTTTGAATTGATACGTAAACACACCAAAGTAGTGGTAAAATTGAAGAGTACCTTGCAATTGTCTTGTCAAGTAGATAAACAACAAATTCTGCACCAATAGACAAGAGGAAGTATTAGTCACTATCATGAATAAAGTAAAGAAATTCAAATACTTTTCAATCATTTATCTTCTTTCATGTAGTATTCACATTTCTAAAGTTAACCAGACACTGGAAAACTGAGAATGCAGAACTAAAGGAAATATTGGAAGGCTACATATTAGGAACTCTTGATGATAAAATTTCGTATGACCACTAGCAACTCAAAGTGGTTAATGTCATAAGTCGCACTGGCAACCATATATTGACTTAACAAAGCACTCAATTAATTAATGTTTTAAAAAGAGGAAACTTCTCCATTAGAAGTTCCTAAATTGTAATTGATATTTGATATAACATGTAGTAGGGTCGAAATCTCATCTGTGCCCTATATATTTATTTCAAGTCATACATCAACATCTATAGTATAACTTATTTCCAACTGTTTGACATCCTAAACATTCAATTATTTTTTTCTTAGAATAGGCACATGGTAGAGCCCAGGTATTGTGATCAGGTTGCTGAATAATACTGTTCTCTTATTATTGACTATGAAAGTCCCAAACTGGGAGTTCCAGCCAAAATGTTCTCACTGCTCACTCACTCACAATACAACCAGAAAAATAGTGAAGAAAAGATGATAAACAGAACAGAATAGAACTTAGAAAAATAAAATGATTGCTAGCTTTCAAGAGGCTAGCTCTCTCCCAATTCCTTACTATTCCAGATACCCCTCCCCCCTACTCTCCATCCATCTCTAATACCCCTCTGTGTTTGACAGTTATGGGCCCCACCCCCACACACTTTAGCGTAATTAGTTAGGGGGTTTGTTACAGATTGGCTCTCCCTCTGCCACCTCATTGCCTTTACCTTTTCTAGAATAAACCCTCAACATTGCTTTAGTTTCCTGTTTCCCATTCCTGCCCTTTCCCTTATAGTAATTGTGGTTTTGGGGTTTATCAGCACATTATATAATTACCTAGATCCCATATCCAGATCCACTGCATCTTAGAAGTACCTGTCTTTATTGGAATAATAATTATAAAAAATAATAAATAATAAAGCCCATTTATCTCTATCACACAATTATAATTTCGAGTTCTAATTCTGATAATTGAATATTTTGAATATGAATCGATATTACCAACTGCAATTCTCTCTCTTTTCTCTTTGGGTTCATAGTATGACCATATAATACATGTTACTCCTCAATACTGCGGACGAGCCCTTATAACCACCTCTCTTTTCTTCTTTATCAACAACACAAACAAACAATTGTATTTTCTGTAAAACTGATTCAAATCCTTCAAGTTTTTCAACCTGTTCGTCAACAGCCCACCAACTCAATATTGAAATGAGATTATCCATGCTGTCAAGATTCTGAAGTTTCAGTGACTGTCCTGCCACTCAAGCTTTAAACATTATCTAAATCTATGATTTCTTTTGTGTCACCTATCCCAGAAACTTGATTTTGGAACCTCACACCCCTAGATGTATACACAAGCTTGCCACTCTATCCTATATCACTGTGTTTTCACATAGTATAGTGCACATTGTTTTAAATAATTACAAATTTGATGGATTCAACATGAGTTTATCAAAGAATGCAATTTTTTCATAATCCAATATCAGATCTTCTTTTCAGTCACACATCTTACCAGCTTTATCTGTGTATGCAATTGCTTCAAAGGATATAATATACAGTCTGAGTAGTTGACTGAAAACTGATAAAATGCAAATCTTCCTATCAAGGACAGACATGGACAGCAATCAGAGCAAATGAATAGTTTATGATGAAACGAAAATTATCATATGAAGGATTTTGAAGTAATTTTACAGTCAATAAGGCCAGACAGAAGCATCAGCGACATTAGGCAGTTCTTTTACTTCTAAAATTGAAATGACTATACTTGATGGTTGTGGTTATCTCAAAGGTGAAAAGGCGAATGGATAAGGAAGAAAAGGACATTTTCTCAGACATAGACACCCAAGATTCTGAGGAAACATAAAATCTAATGTGGCAAATGGAGTACCTTAAAGCCCTGTAGACCCATGCAACCTAATGACCCAGGCATGACTGAAATGTTTGTATAGGACTTTTGTGTACTCTAATAATTAACAAAAACCAAGTATTAATTAAGAGCAAAATATATGAAAGAATTAGAGAACTATCTCATGAGTTATAAAATCTGAATACACAGACAAAATGCTAGAAGACAGATAGGGTAGGCTCATTATTTAAGTGACAGCATAACCTTCGGGGCCACCACGCATCTAAATCTAAATAATTACACGCTTTACATAAATTTTCAAGCAGAAAGTTCAAAGGAAGTAGCTGGAGATAAGGCAGTGGGCCCAACTCCTCATTTAATGTTGATGGGATTTTTTGCCTAACTACACAAATGAAACCAATAACAACAATAAATTGGCCGGTCATAAGCATGTTTTCAGCCATAGTAATCACAGAAACATTACTTCTCTAGGCTGTGTATGCAAATGACTTTATGAACACCATGAGGTGCACACGGGCGGCAGAACAGCTAAAGGGAAAAAAAAAAAGAAAAAAAAAAGAAGGGCAGTTAACCAAGTATATCCACTAAGACACAGACAATTTAGTTGGAAGCTTTCATCTCAGACATGTTCATCTGGTGGCCCACTAAAAGGACAGAACTTACCAAACCAGAATCAAACTTCTTCAAAACTGAAAGAGGAATAACTTATTTTGCAATTTAGTTAATCATAAAAAGCTTCAATTTAACAATAATGTGTAAAAAATATAAGGCAGGAAATTACTCTTGAATTGAATCTGATCCTTGGAAGGAAAATGCCTGCTTGCTTGGATGATTATGACGGGGTATTTATCCTTAGACAAACCCTGTAAAAACGTCTTTCTGGCTTCCAATTCATCTGGAACTTCAGATTCTGAAATTAACCCATTAGGCACCATCTTAGCCCTCCAATTTTGCCACTGAACAAACATCTTAGCTGCTTTATCTGGGTCCATTGATCGAGCTATCAAGAACCTCACGAGTGTTGGTTCTCCATACATCTACAAAGTTAAAACACATGAAACAAAAACAAAAACAAAAAATAGGAACACAGGTAGCGCATCGCATGAGTAAGCAAAGATTGGTCACCTCAGCAGAAGAACCAAGCTTCTCCACAGATCTCCTCATCTGGGCCAGCGCAAAACCTTGCCCTTCCCCCATTTGGTGCTCTACCGAAGCTTAAATGGCTAATTAAGACTGATGGGGTTGTCCTCAAACTGTGAGAGCACACCCCATAAAACAAAGCAAGAAGCAGAAGGAAGGGCAGATTTTGAGTTTGAGATTTCAGAAAAGTAACTTAATATGTTCAAAGACGGAAGAGAGAGTGCGTAAGTGTGTGGCTTCCAAGGAAGGGCAGAGTTGTATGACTTGCCAAGCTGGTTTGCTATGACAAAACGAAGATTGGCAGGCAATAAGAAGACGACAAAAATAGAAGTATCAAGATAGAGAAATTTGTGGAGGCGCCCAGAAAAAGAAAGAGAAATTTGTGGAGGGAACAGAGAAAGTGAAGATTTTGGAAGATAATTTATTAATGTATAACAACATTTTGGTAAACTAAATTAATTATAACAATCCATATTGTGGACTTATTGTTAATAATTTAATTTCACAGTGGAATAAAGGACAGTTTGAACGTCGTCTTTTTTTATTTTTTAAAATTATTTTATAAAATTAATTTTAAAAAATAATATTATTTTTATTTTTATGTATTTATATAAATATTATTAATAAAAAAAATTAGAGTGCGTTTGGTTTGTGAAATTATTTTTAATTTTCATTTTTGTTTTTATTTTTTAAAATTAATTTTTATTTTTAAGTTTTCAAAATTTTAAAAATAAGTTTATTATGTAAATTTAAAATTTTGTTTATATTTATTTTTAAGTCAAATTACTTAAATGATTATAATATTTTATTAATTTTTAAGTTTAATTATTATTAAAAGATAATATTTATATGATTAAAAGATTTATTTTGTTAAAATTTATAAAAATAATACTAGTCATTAACTGAAAAGTTAAAAATGTCTTTTAGATATTTTTTGCTTTCAGCTTATTTTAAATTTTAAAAAATATTTCTTGTTAAATTTTATCAAACATATTTTCTGTCAATTTTTTACTTTTGGTAAAAATAAAAATAATAAATCACAAAAGCAAACGCACTATTTTTTGTATTTTTTATGCTTTAAAAAATTAAAATTGAGAATATGTTTTAATTGTTATATATTTTTTCTCAAAATATATATTTTATTTTTTTCTAAAATGATTATTAAAATGATTTTTTTTAATTTCTTATTGTTAAAAATTAAAAATAAATTTTAAAAATTGATAGAAAACAGGCTCAAAATCTCACTAATCTCACTATTTTATGATTTTTTTTTTTGGGTAAATATCTTACTTTGGCATTGCGTAGTTAGAGAAAGTGTTGTCCGCTACTTCTCAAAAAAGTAATGGACGCTTGTAGCAAGTGTCCCATTTTTTACGTGAAAAAAATAAAGTATCTTTATATATTTAAAAATATATATATTTAATCTCAAAGTGAATCATTATTAATATAAATAGATTTTCTATTTTTTTTATATCTTTTTTAAATATATAACAAAATATATATCACCTTTTAAATATAAAAATTTAAAATAATAACCAAGATCAGAAGAGAGCATCCCAAAGTGCGCACAACTGCTGCTCCTTTCTTTTAAAAAATAAAAAGTAATTTGTATATTTTTAGTATTAAATTCTTTAATTATAACATAAAAATATTTTTTAATTTAATAGTATAAAATTAAATATTTTTAAAATTTAAAATGTGATATTTTTCATTAAAAACTAAATAATAAAAACATAAATAATTACATCTAAATATCATCATCCTTTAAAAAGAACAAGTAGAACAATAAATTAAATAACTTTTCATTTTATAATAAGTTCTCATTAATATATTAAGCTAAAATAAAATATTTAAGGTGTATTTAAAACATTTGATGTAATTTAATCCTGATGTGATGCTGTAAAGGGTTTTTATGTCATTTAAAAATTTAATATAATAAATAAAAAAGTTATTTATATTTAATTTTAATTGATGTTTTAAAATATTTACAGTATTTTTGTAATATATATATATATAAAAAATATGAATACACTTATATTTTTCTTTCACAATAATATATATTATTTATTTGAAATTAAAATATAATTTTACTTTTAATGACAAAAATTTTAACGCATTTTACTCTTTCTGTTAAAAAGATTACTATAAATTAATTCAATTAAAAATTAATTTTCAAATAGTTTCAGATTAATAAAAAAATTAAAATAAGAAAGATAATTTAACATTTAGAATTAAAGGAGTGTGACTTTCATGTTTACAAATTTTCGAGAAGATTTAGCATAAACTAAAATCTAAATAATGCAAATAATTATTGTTATAAATATTGAATTTAATTTAATTTAACTTTTGCGTTGACATAGGACGCAATAACTCAGACGTATCGGTATGAGTTTAGAGTACAATAAATAAATTTGAGTCACTTTCATAAACTGCAAAATCTAAGACATACAACCACCCAAAAAAGAATCTCAAACCTACCATAAATTAGAGGCCTTTTAACCTTTGTATATAAATATATATATATATATTAAAAAAAGTATTTACAAAATTGTATTTGTTTTAATCTTATTTATAAATATATATATATCTCATTTGATAATAAAAAAATGATTTTGAAAAGACTTGTGACATTAATTGAATGAGTGTTTCACACGTAAAATCAACAACACGTGGCACTCACCTAGCCAGCACCACATGTTACATGAAATTTGTGTGATAGTCATGGAGGAGTGCCACACTTCTTTTTTTAAAAAAATAATATTAAGAACCTCCTTGTTTTCTTAAAAATAATGGGATAAATTATATTTAAAATCTCTAAAATTTAACTAAATTATATTTAACACTTCTTTAATTTAAAAAATTACAATTACTTCATCTAATTTATTTTTAATTAATTACAATATTTTTTACACAAAATAAGACTGATATTATTTTTAATATAACTATAAATATAATTAATTTTATATTTATATTCAACATAAAACTTTTTAAAATAATCATAAAGATAGTTATAAAATTTTATTATTTTTAAATGAATACATATTTTATAAAATATTTATCTTTATTTATCTATGAAATAATATTTGTAATAAATTAGAGATAGTATAATTTTTTAAACGAGATAATTGATAAATATAATTTGAAAAAAACTCAAAGAAACCAATAAAATTAAATATTTTATACAATATGCATTCATTTCAAAATAATAAAATCACTTAATAGTCTTCAATGTTATTTTGAAAGTTTCATGTTGATTCTAAATATAAATTTAAATACATTTATGATTATATTCAAAACAGTATCACAATCTTATTTTGTGAAATAAAATTATCTTTATTAAATGAAAATAAACTGAAAGAGGTAATGTAATTTTTTAAATTAAAAGAGTGATAAATATAATTTTATTAAACTTTAAGGATCTAACTATAATTTATCCAAGTTTTTTTCAAAAAAAAAAAAGAATAGGTGTGTTGCTTACTGGCTGAGGCGCACCACACCTCTTAGTATTATTATTTAAAAAGAAAAAAAAGAAAAGATGTGACTCTCTTTCCACTTGTGTAATTTTATGTGTAACAGTCACCCAATGAGTAGCACAAGTCTTTTAAAAGTTATTTTCCGTCATCAAGCCAAACACTATCGTTTTAAATACCTGGAGATGATGGCCAAAGCCTTCTTGGTATGTTTTGAAGAACGACTCATCGACAATACGCATCTATATTTCATCGTCACAAATGAAGCTTCCCGTCGTCACTATTGAACATACAGACATACTGACCAATAGTATTGAAGGAAGGATAGGACTAAGGTTAGATCCTATACAACTTGATGATTACACTGAAGCTACAATAACTAGGCATCTCAAAACAGTATAAAACCTCTAATTAACATCGCTGGCAAGAAGCCATTAATTTGGACATAAATTTTAGCTGCCATAATCTCAAAGAATTTATTTTCCCTACAAACTACTTGACAGGTATTAAGAATTCCTAAATACAAGTGCAGCTACTAATTGCAAACCATCATCCACAATACTAATACTTTATCCAGTCATCATTAAGCTCCAGAATGCACCTGAGTCTGGTGCAGGCACCAAGTAAGTCCAAACTAATATAATAGACTTCAACTGAATCTCTACTAAACCTTCAACTGAATCTCTACTAAACAATTGAAGATGAAATAATCTGTACCTTTGAGGAAAGGCCTCTCCTCGACCACATTTCAACCTGTTTCAAATAAGATTCAAACTAAGAAATTGACTAACAATAAGAATACAAACAGATTTTTTTTTTATCTGAGCACATAACCAAGACTGACAAAAATTTAACTTTTGTGTATTACCTATTTATGCAACAGAAACACAACATAGACGGGTTTACCAAGAAGGAAAAACAGTAATAATTATAAAGATGATCTCCAATAGTCCCTAAACATGCTACCAGGTTTTCATAAATACAGAAACTAAAGAACATGCACATATTATAAATTCGTAATAAGTTGAGTTACAAAAAAAATACTTGCTCCCAGTTAGTCCTTCTCAAAACCATCACCCTTGTAGTACATTTATAGAACATTATGGGGAAAAAAATGGAACACGTGTAGTACTTGCCAACTATTCCTACCATCCTCCTCATTATTGTTTCAACAAATTAGATCATAAGTAATTCTATATTATTATTCCTGGTAATGGAAATGCATGCATCCATTCTTCTCCTTACATTTTATTTTGGCTTCTGGGAGAAAATAGTTTATAAAGGTTTAGTTAATGATTCAGTAGTTGACCAAGTAGTAAAATTATTATTCGCAAATGCATAAAACAGTTTTAAAAGGAAAGCCTGTATGTTACCTATTCATTGAACACATTCATGGAATCACTAGATGGAAATCTTACTGGGACGCCCACTTTTGGATTATCTACAAAATCCATATTTGGCTCCTCCTTTACTGTGTTACCATTGCTGTCTACAGAGATTTTTCCCTGACTAAACTCACTTACAGAAGATTCAATTTCATGAGCAGCAAACCTACTTGGAATGCTGGTACCTTGGCCAATAAATCCAAGATTCCTAACAGGTGCTTGATCCATTGCATCACCAGATTTAGTACCACTATAGGAAACTTGCGTATCAGACACATTTGATGGAAGAGTTGGCAACGGTCTCACAGAACCAAATGTCAAAGTTGAGTTGTGAAGCTGCTGAATATTACTATTGTTAGGGCCTATTGAATGGGATGATGTTGCAGGTGAAATGGAGCCAGGAGCAATATACCCACAAAGAACACCTCTAGCTTTGGTGTCCTCACCAGAAAACTGAGCAATATTTAATGAAGAATGATTTGATTGAGGTGCAAGGAGACTATAATCAATTAGGGTATTCCTAGCAATGGTACAATTCTGGTTGACAGAAGTAGGACTATTAGCTTGAAAAATGCCTGAAGATTTAGAGGGAACCACCAAACAAGATGGTTGAACATTGATTGAACGACTTTGATCATGCATCAGCGATTGCTGCTGCAACTTATGCTGTTGTGCTTGCTGGTACTGCTGCCTTTGCTGTTGCTGCAGTATATCCATCAGCATGTTATTATTCTGAACACTCACCCTTCCAAGATTATTATTGGGTCCCACAGAACCAATTGTATCAGATTGTGGCCATGCTCCATAACCTGAAGATGCATCATCTACAGTTAGGATAGACTGAGGAAAATTCTTGGCAATGTTGGAAGGACATTTTACTAGAGGCTGACCATATGCCACAGCATGCTCTGCAGGGGAATGCTTGGGACCCTGGATGGATGCCTGCAGAAGAGCAGTCTGGTCCACTGTTGGCACCAAGTTAGTGGCTGGTCGACCTAAGAGTTCTGCATGAAGGGCTGCTAGTGTTTGAGGAGGAACTTGGCCAGCAGCAGCCAGAGCTTGGATATCTAATCTTCCAAGCCCCCCTAGCTTGGATTCCATAGATCCAGAGACTGTGTTTGTCATACCATTCTGCTGCTGTGCTACTCCACTTATTCTCTTTAAATAAAGCCTAAATTTCTGCCAATCAATATTGCAATTCATAATGACAGCATTAACTAAAGTTCCAAAACCACAAGATACACGTTTATTTACAATCTACTTCAAGACACCTCAGCTTGTATCAAGTTTATAAAACATTTAATGAGTATTTCTAAAAGCATAAAATGAAGGTAAAGATTAGTATATATAGATACTGGTCTTACCAAGATCTGGATACATCTGGCAATGCTAGAAGAACTACATGTAATCAAATGTATGGACAAAGTTGATACCTAGATACCTTTTTACATTTAATGTGGTAAGCAAACTGCATTACCATTAAAAAGAGATAAATTTTGTCTAAAACTGACAGCTTCTATACATATATATGATTTCTTAAATAAAACCTGTAGCTTATCCTTTTCTTTCTGATCAAAAAGCATTAAACTCTTTACATGTAAGCTTTCATTTGCAATTCTTTCCATGTAAAATACTATTTTCCACAAATGTTCCACAACCATCATCGTTCATATCACTTCCACCCACATCATTCTTGGACTCTCTTTCATAGTTGACCACTCACTCTATTCTCAGCATTTCTTTTCTTGCATTAAATATAATGATCTCTGCTACAATATTTTCAAGATATACTGTTATTTGATAACTTCAAATCCATTCCATATAACATGATGGGCCACACATTAGCTTTAAGTTGTCTTTTGGTCAAATTCATACAACCCTCATTTATGATATACAAACTACTCACTTTTTCCCAAAACAAATCAGAAAAAACAAAAGGTAACATAAAACTTCTCCAGTGTCATTATTGTTCAGAACAATTTTTATAATAACTAAGACTTTAATCTTATGGGTTCCTCCTGCAGTAGTACACAGATACTCCTACTCTTGCAAAATGCTAACCCATAAATTTTAAAAGGATTATCTATGTCCAAAGAATTTCATGTGGTTGTTAGAGATGATGAGCCATTTAGCTTTATGTTGCATGGATGCATTAATTAGTGATCATTCCAAGAAAGGCTTAAAGCCACATCAGTCACAGTAGGAGCTCCCTAATGTGTTAGCACTTAGTATGAAGACAGTGACATAAACAAGTATAGAATCAATCAGAAATAGACTGTTAAATTTCCAAAGAGTCATATCAGATTCAATTTAAATTTTATAATAGGATGACCCAACACCAACCCAGACACATATATATGCTGAGTTTGCTATATATCAAATTAAACAAGATTAAAGACTTTTTTCTCAGCAGTCAACAGAAAAAGCTACTGGGAACGGTTATTTCTACATAGAAGTTTCAAGTGTTCAGCAAGGGTAATGAGAAGAAAACTATTGAAACTGCATCAATACAGCAGAAAATCATATAGCTACGATATAGTAGAATAAGAAAACTTGAAAATGAAGGCATAGAAAGTTAGTTCACATATAGAAAATAGAGCACATAGGAAGGGGAAAAAACTCAAGAACATAGACAGAGTGTAATATGCAAGACCAGCTGCATTTCCAATGGTTTTATTGAATATAAGAATGACATTGATCCTCAGGGAACCGGTAGACACAGAACATATTGCACTAACATCATGCTTGAGCTTGAGAACTATATTCCATGTAAGCTTCTAAATGCCCTATAATTAATTATGAAAGGTTCATACTAAATTATCAAGAATTTCATGTGTGCAATAATAAGTGAATTTAAACAGTAGACTTTCCATGAGTTTTGATGAGTCAAAACAAAATACATCTACCAAATAACCACCTAAAGGTACACAATATTAAACCTGCAGATCAAAACAAATTCCATTTACCAAACAACGACATACAAGTAAACTAAATCAAACCTGAAGATGACTTGCAACATTTTCTCTTGTCAAACCAGGGACATTCATCAATTCAAGAATTCTCTTTGGTACAGCCTCTGATTAAAAAGGCAAAAAATTACCATAAGATATAGTGCAGACTATAAGAAATGCTTGAAAAACTTATAAGGAAACTTCATGCTTAATAGAACAAAGATTTATGCATAGTTCAGTAGCATCATTGCAGTCAACTCACTGGATGAATATAAAAAAAAAAAAAAAAAGCAATCAAATTAACAGAAAGATAAATTGTTGAAGATTCATACTGTCAAGCCCAAGTTGGTTCACAGCACCGACAAATTGTTGATGCAGTTCTACTGACCAGACTACACGGGGCTTCTTAGATGTGGATGGATCTTCATTCTCTAGTTCACCATCATCGTCTTCTTTTAAACTGCCCCTCTTTTTTGGCACTTTAACTACCCCTTCTGCTGCATCAATTACAGATGAAGCATACTCAGCATCATCATTTCCTCGTTTATTCCGATCATTATCTTCCAAGCTGCAAGAATTTTCATGTTCTTTATTTTCATTCCACATTTTTCTAACAACATGCTGCCATATATTTCTCAATTCTTCCTCACGAACAGGCTTAATCAAATAATCACAGGCCCCGTGTCTAATCCCCTTCATCACAGCACTTGTTCTACCATCAGCAGACATCACTGCATATTATTACCAATTTGCAATGTTAAGTAATATTTGTACATTTAAGTATTTCTAGAGACGATAACAAGAGCACCTACTAATAACAGGAAGATCCATCTCCAGACCAACATGTTCCAGGAGTTTATAGCCATCCATGTCCGGCATATGAACATCACTCAGTACAACATCAAAACAGCCTTTCCTCTCTCTCAAAAGATTCAAAGCAACAGTAGCCTCAGAACAGGTGGTAACTAGAAGAAAAAAATAAATAATAAGAGAAAATACTGTCAAACATGTGTCATACATGATATAACTCTACAAAATTAATTAGTTTCACACCGTTAATAATAGTATTTAAATCTACAAAAATAAATACTCCCTGTCAGCATCAAGAAAAATTCTCGTTTTATCTCCCTAGACCTTAAAATATATATGAGAAAGAGAAACTACACATTTATATTCAAGCAAAACAAACTAATTCAATGATATGCTATTAGAACACAAGTAGGAGCATATACCAGCTGTGATGAGTCTAACCTAAAAGGAAAAGCAGAGCATGCAAAAATTTTTGGGCATAATGACTGTCAATGCAAAACAAAACCTCTGAATCTGTCTACAGCTTCCTAGTTGCTTGAGGTTAAACCAATTTAAGGGATGAAACTGATCAAACAGTGAAAGATCCAGGTTTGTAATCATAGCAACTTATGAAGACTTCCAACCCAATTTTTGGGTATCTAGATATTCAAGAAACTGTGACTAAGATATGCAAATCTCAAATTTTAACAACACATTTGATATCCAAATCTCAAAGCAGATAGAATACATAGAGATGCCTCAGTATATAAGAAAGATGAATTTCTTTGAAAAGAGATTAATAAAGGACTGTGAAACAATAGTTTTGCAACAATTCAAAATGACCCACCTAACTGCCAAGCTTAGTGTGGCTGCAATATACTTGCAAGTATCAAACAAACAACTTTATGCATCAAATTCGTTGATAATTCACCACAACATCGCCAAATAATTCATAATTCATCGGCTAGACTACAATGGGCTCTGATTAAACAACAACACTAATAACAGTGACTAACCGCGGTAATGACACTTAAGAGACATTTGTTCAATTATTCTCAAGGTAGTGAGGTCATCATCCACAACGAGAACCCTCAAACCAGCTGGGAATTTTTCAGGAACCGCCTTCTCGACAGCAGCAGCACCACCTTTGCAGGTGCCATAGCTGCTCACACTATTAGTCATGCTCGACTGTGACACTCTCTGCAGAGCAGCCATTGCAGCTAAATCCGACACAGCAAAACCACAGACAACCAAGCACTATATATAGTATCCAAAATTCGCCATAGCCAAAAAAAAAAAAAAGGTAGTAGATAATCGACAGAAATAGAAAGCAAAACCCTAGAATCTCCGAGGAAAAGGAAAGTAATTGAAGGGTTTCCGAAACCAGATCTGCCAGAATTGGAGAAAAAATCGGGGATTTCAAGAGTTACTGGAATTGATAAGGAAAGAAAATTGAAAATGAAATGAAACGGGAAAGAAAAGAAAAGAGTAAACAGAAATGGTGGGAAAGATAACGCGAACGAAAGATGGAAAGAAATAAAAAATTGATATGGTTTTTATTGTATATTTGTATTGAATATAGTCATTAATCTTTTTTAGTTTAGACTTTAAATAAATACTTTGGATTATTGGAGAAAGATGTAGTTTTTAATTCTTTTTTAAAAAAATAGAAATAATTGGAGGTAAGATAGGGGCCCACTCCGTTGGCTTTCCCTGCCGCTATAACAATCAACTGGCATTTGTCTCCCTAGAAGGGCCCCACGCCCCCACCGCCTACTCTTCTAGCACATAATTATCGTTAGGGGTTTCGAATGCATATTAATTATTATTATAAATTTTTTATTTTTTATTAAATTTTTACATTATATATTTTATTTTATATTTTATATTATAAAATATATTATTTTATAAAATTTTAATTATAATATAATTAATTTAATTTTAAAAAAATTATATTTTGTTATTAAATTTTTTGTTAAAAAATTAATAATAAATATATAAAAATATGAAAATTATTTGGCTGCACATTAATCATGAATAAGTTTAGCGAAAGAAAACTAATTTTTGTTAGAATAGATTATTATATTTAGTATTTGACATAATATTTTAAAATAATATTATTTTTAATTATTTAATTTTTCTCTAATATTTAAAATAAACTTATAAAAAATTAACATATTAAGTTTACTAGTTTATATAATAATTTTGGCTGTTTTACTTTTCGATGTCTCAAATCATATAATTCAAATAGGATAACGTGCATTCTAATATTTTGTTTAATTTTTAAAATATAAAATATTTATTATTTTTAGATAATCAAATGCATTTTTTCTTATTTCTCTCTCCAAATTACACATGTTCACTATCGACATCCTAGCATGCAAGACACAAAAGATCAGAGTTATAATAAGTTGAAGTTTCTATTGTAGATTGCAATGGTGAAGTCGGATATGGTGAGTGAGAAGAAGAGATGAGAGCGAGATTGAGAGTGTTTCAGAGCAGATAAGGTGATTATAATAGAAGACTGGACAAAGTGAGTTTTATGCCTTGAGCCTAAAACATAGAATAATAAATTTATCTTATTGAGTTAGGCCTCAATGCAGGAATAAGATGACTTGACCAAAATATTTCTCAACACATAGTTTCACACAAAATTTACTTACTCCAATAACTACAGTAACAACCACAGTCTTTTACAAAGGATTTTAAGAAAAAAGAGTAAAAATATATTATGATAAATAAAAAATTTTGAATAAGAATATTTTTGTTTTAAAATATTTAATTTTTATTTTTTTGCTTTTAGTTAGAAATATAATTTATAATTTTATTTCAAAATTAAAAAAATTCATTCCTATTTAAAAGTTTTTGAATGATTCGTCAAATACCCTATTCAAATAAGTACTGTAAGTTTGTATTTTACATTATTAATGACGGGAAAAAAGTTTAAGGGAATCTTTGATTTACTTTTAAGATGGTAAAATATACAAATTATTTTACTTTCACCATAATTTCTAAAAAATATTTTTCAAATTTTTTTATCAAATCAATTAAATAAAATTGCTAAATGGTTCTTATTTTCAAAATATAGACATAATGTATAACGACTGTAAGTGTTTCCTTTGATATTGGCAATCAAGATAAAATGATAACAAATGGGTGGTAATCTTAGGTTTTAGTCATCTAAAATGTAAATGTTTTTATGCAAATATTACTTAATGCTATTTATTTTTTAAATTTTCAATTATTTAACTTAAAACCTTTGATATTGGCAATCAAGATAAAATGATAACAAATAGGCGGTTCTTAGGTTTTAGTTACCTAAAATGTAAATGTTTTGATGCATATATTACTTAATGCTATTTATTTTTTAAATTTTCAATTATAACCTTTTAAGTTAAATAATGTAAATTTTAAAAATGTATACTATTTTTATTTTTTTGAATGAAAATAAAATTTAAAAGTTTAGGTATAATTTCTTCCTTTTTTTTTCATATAAAAAACACATAAAATATAATTTCTTTGAAAATTTATTTTTTATATATTACATGCTTACCTTTTATTATGAAGTTAGTTGTTATAAAAAAAGAATAAAATTGATAATTTAAAAAGTTTATCCTATTTAACCTTGTCATATGAAATAATAAAATATTTTAACTGTTATTAAATAATACATTTTTGTCTATAATATGATATCATGATGTTATTTCATGTGTAACTTTATTATCAAGTAATAGCATTATAAGATATCAAAACTAAAATCATAATATACCAAACACTCTCAAAATCTCAAACTCTCCCAAATTATTTAGTGAAGAAATTCAAAACTATTTCTATTCCTCCTTTCTAAGAAATTTAAAGCTCAAGAAAATTTGCTTTATAATAGTAAAAGAAGAAAAAAAATTTGCTTAATTCCAATATTAAATTTAATTACGATTTTGTTAGCAAAAAATGTAAATAGATTCCTTATACTTTGGTCACTTGCAAATATTTCCATAAAGTTTTAAAATTAGCAATTATGGCCTTAGACATCTACATTTAAAAATTTTATATAATTTTCCCCTATGAATTAATTCATTTGTCATATCAAACTCTTTGTATGTCATCAACTAGACTACTACAATAAAAAGTGTAATTTAAAGATATCCATTAATACGTATGATGTTTGAAGTGACAAATAAGTTAACCATGTGATGGAAAAATTAGATTTAAAAAACTATTTATTGAAACGTGAAATTTTTTATGAACTTTATTGTTAGTTTTAAAGGTTTTATGTCTTTGTAACTATTTGGAAGCGACTCAAAATTTAATAGACTTTTTTTATTTTTTTAATATGATATAATGATAAGTAATTTTAATTTTATAAAAAAAACATCTTATACTAAAAAATGATTTATTAACAAATATATAAATCTGCACAACCTTAATAGTTAATATTACCTTATTTCTACCAACGAAAAATAGATTTAGTGAAAAGTGTAAGGACTTGTTTTTAAAAATTGTTCTTTATTTTTAAAAATACAAAAATAAAAAATTGTTTGAATAATTATTTTTGATAAAAAATAAAATATATATTTTGGGAGTACAAAAATACAAATTAATTAAAAGTTATTTTGAACTCTAATTTTTTAAAACAACATAAATACAAAAAAACAAATATTTCTAGTAATAACATATATATATAATATTAATATAAATTCTTAGAATTAATTTTATAAAATAATTTTTAAGAACAAAATAACTTTTAAGCAAATTTTAACCTCTCACAATATAATGAATTAAAACTTAAATTTATGTTAAAAAAGATGTTTTAAAATTTAATATTTAATAATATTTTAAATAAAATTACTCTAAAATATATATATTACCTCATATCATATCTATTATATAGTTTACATAGCTTTGAGAGCCATACATAACCCTACACTTATAAGATTGGCATCACCTTATCAACAACCTTACAACAAGGGTGATTTGTGGCGTGCTTTCTTCCTACGATGGAAATCAAGCTGCAAAAGAGAGCACTCATATTCCAATTCCAATTCTAACTCTTTACGTTATGGGATTTCTCTGATCCATTCCCTGAATATATAATCCCAACTCCAATGCTCCAAAATTTAGGGTTTTGGACAATGGTACCAACATTGCCACCTATACCTATGCTGCCATCTTCTCTGATGAATACTCATCATTGTAACGATGCCAGCTTCTGCCCCACCTTTCAAGTTTTGAATCCCAGTAAACAAAGGGTTTTGAGCGTTCTGTGTGGTGCGAGGCGGCGAGTTAGGTATGAAGATGATGAAGATGAAGACGAAGATGGACACAATGAGCAAATTGCTATGTTGGAACTGTATAGTCAATCAGTAAGAGGAGAAGCTCTCCTTGTTCATGCTGTTGTGGATGAAGAGGAAGTGGATGTGCTTATCTTCAAGGTCAGTGTGCTTAATTGAATTCGTTGTGAAGTTGGTTAAAGTTACCAAATTGCTTTGAATAATGAAGAGAGACAAGAAAAGGAAAATCCCCAATTTAGTTTGTTTATGAAGGTTATTATCTTCTCTTATATCCAATTTGATGAACAAAATGTTATGGTTTGTGACTTCGACCGTGATTGGGATAACATAGCAGAGCTAGAATAAGGTTGAACAATTGGCTTCTATCATAGACCAAAGATTTGAATCAAAATGGGTGTTTTTCTTCTTATTCTTGATTGAAATCAATTGAATATGCTTCCAATTTATTATAAGTTATTGACGCTTTAGTCTTTATAATATCTTAATTATATAAATTAGCCTTTTAAAATTAAACTATTATATATGTTAATCCTTTAATCAAATATTATTAAAAATATTTGATGGATATGCTGATGTGAAATTTTAAATATTTAAGTGAAATATTTAATGATTATAAAAAGTAGTATTTAAAAATTTAAAATATTTTACATATTAGTCTTTTCATCAAATATTTTTAATAACATATAATGTAAAGACTAATGTATATAGTATTTTAAGTTTTTAAAAATTAATTTGTATAATTAATGCCTTTTAGATATTAAAGTGTTATTAAACATATATTTTAATGACTAAATTATTAGTATAGTTAAATCAATTTAAACCATTCTTTCTTAAAAGTCTGTTTAAAATTTGAAAAAATAGGATTGAATTTTGAGAAGTTATTTTAATTTTAGAGTAAATTAATGATTTTAATTTAGTTTTTAAAAAATAAAATGTCTCAATTTTATCAACGAAAGATTAATTTTTAATTAATTTAATTTAATTTAATCATTTGATTAATTGAATCAATATAAAATTATTTGATAATAGTATTAATAAATGCTAATTAATTTTAAAATAATTAATTAAATTTTATTCAACAAAAGGTACAAATAATTTATAAATTGCACATAAAAAATACAAATTATGCATTTTGGCAATGTTTTATTTTGTAAATGTGATGTATTTTATTTATTTATTATTAAATATGATTTAATTTATTCATTAATATTTAAGTTTATATATGTTAATAATATTTTCAATTAAATTTTTTATATATTTCATCAATTGAAGGATTAAATTAAAAACTAATCATTCAAAAATTAAATTGAGGCATATTATTTTTTAAAAACTAAATCAAAAAAGCATATACCTTTTAAAAGTAAAATCATGTGACCCAATAAAAATTGGAGGGATACAAATAAGATTAAGCAGTTAATTTAGAACTACAATAAATTATGAAAAAAATCTTAAATAAATCTATGATATAAACGACAGACAAACCAATCACAAAGAAACACCAAACCTTGTCCAACATGTTGGAGATTTCCATCATTTTGCTTTATATACACAATCTAATTTCTAGTGTTTTCTGTTTTTTTGGGCTTATATACGCATTACAGGGCTTCTCTTCATGCTTGAGCTCTGGAACCTCACCTGATCCAACAAAGAGCATTCTTCCAGAGAGTGCGGTGATAAAGTCCATAGACAGAATCAAAGGGCCATTTGACCCTTCCAATATACACTATCTGGAAAAAGGTCTAACATGGGAAGCATTCAAACTCAAAATTTGAGCCATCTAACAGAAGATTAAGGAGCTTGTAATATATATATTTTGTTCTCAGTGCTTATACGTTACTTTTCCTTCCTACTAAGGATGATAAAAAATTTATCAATTGAATTTAGATTTAAATATTAAAGAAGCGGATATGAATATAAAATATTTTTTTAAAATTTTTACAAGTGTAAATCAGGGTTTAAATAAGTCATAGTTTTTTTTAAATTGATATTTTAAATTCTCTGAATAAAAATGTCCCGTGCATTCAAAGATTCAATAGATTCAGAGATACAGATTAATTTTACTATCAATTTGAATATGAATTTAAGAATAAAAAATATGTTTTATTTTTAAAAATTCAAAGATGGGGAATATAATACTTTACTTATATCCATTTTATTTTGGTAGGCGTAAAACGAGAGAAAAATGCTTAGTGCTTCACAGAGGCCAAAACTTTAACTAGTGGTTAATATTTTGGCCATGGAAGTTTTATTAGAGATAAGGAAAAATAACATAACGAAATTTTAAAAAATAAGAAAAAAACGAAATAATACCTCTGGGACAAAATAAATTACATTAATTAATAAAGGTAGGAGATGGAATTAAAATTAAAAAGATAAGGGACAAAATTAAAATTTTATAAAAAATTAAGAAATAAAATAAATTAGTTTTAAAAAAGATAATAATTTATATTAGTTAAATATATATTAATAATTGATGTTTTTTATTTATATAAAAACAATAAAAAATTAATTTTATATTTAATCAAAATAATCTTATTTATACAAAAAAAATTATAAATTTTAATTAAACAAAGAGTAAATTAATGAGTTGTTTTTGGTACAACCGGGGGCCTTAAGGCCCAACAGAAACAAAAAAAAAATCTCTACTAAGACACTGAATGAACGTTAACAGCAATAAGACGTGAGCTTAAGAGAAGCTAGTACAGAGACGCACACCAGGGGAAACTGCAAGGCAAGCACCACCACTGTATCAACAGTTCTCACACTTCTCACTCTTCTGGTACAAGAAGTCAAGGAAACTAAGAGACCAGAGGCGATCTACCTCTTTCTCTTTCTCCTTCTCCTTCCCCTTCATTACAATTTACAAGGTATGTTATAACTACTATGAATTGCATCCTTTGACAAGATGACTTAGACTTCAATTTCATGGGTCGGGGGAGAAGAGTCTATGAAGCCAATTTGGCAAGCTTCACTACTGCTGAATTGCCTTCTCTAATCAACCATGAGATTCTAAAATCTCTGTCTGGTTGACTCAAAAGGGAAGCTGATATAGAACACACAAAAAGCGTAATTAAGTATTGTGTTAGGGTTTACAGAGTTGTATTTTACTAAGTTAATTTGATTTTTCCACTGAGTTTTTACCTCTACAACAGTAGAGTATCGCTATTCCTCCATTGTTTAAGCCCACGAAACCGATAATTGCCGATCGTACCGTGCGACGGGTGCGATATTTACTCCTTGTCTTTGTTATCTGTTTTGATCTCTAGGACAACTTAAAGTTTTGATCTTGCGTCAGAATTGATTGAAATTTGTATTCATAAATCAAATTGTCCAAGTTCAGATGTAGTTTGAAATCTAATTCTTTCATTTCTCACATTCTTCTCTCTTCTGTCGAACCTGGTTGGAAATCTGAAACTTACCTTATTTTTTGACTCCTTTCTCTTCCTTGTTTTTCGTTTTTTAGTTTTCAGGCAATAATGACAGGAGTAATTCAGAAGTTTTTCATTGCTTCATTGCTTATGTGGGCTGCTCCTCTAGCAATTCTGTACGGGTTTAACCATAATCTCCTTCCTGGTAAGACTTTAAATCACTTCACACTTCCTGGGGTTTGTTTATTTATTTGTATTGTAGCATGGGTGTTCGCTTGTGTTGTAATCTATGTGGTTGATAGTTTTCCTCTATTATGTCGTAAACTTGTAACTAGCCTGTTTAGTAACTCACAATTTTCTGTTTATAAGATTACACTATTAATTGGCAAGGGCAAGAAATTAGAGATATGAACTTGAAACGGGGAGTTCTATGATCTGTTTCACCAGTTCTTTTTCTCTGAGCCTTTTCTGAGTTTCTCATCTCTGAAAAACCAAGTGGCTATTTGACATTTATTGTGACTTAAGGTTAGACATTATCTGATATGGATACTGGAGATAGAATTCTGCCGATCAACTTGTACTATTTGATCAGCTTGGGGTTTAAAATAGATCATTGTTTGAAAAGATTTCTATTATTAACTGTTCCAACTAGAATGTTTTTGGGTCTCCTTTCTCTCCATTCTTTTTCTTTTATTGCAATTCTTTTGGCTATTTTCTGAGTACTCATTTGGTGGGAAGCAAAGCAACTTGCAGTTGAAGCTAGTCTCAATTAGGAATCTTTAAATATTTAATCTGAAATTTGAAGCGTCCAATGAAACAACAAATTTGTCTTCAAGAAGTCCACCAGACCAATTGACTGTCAGTGATAGGGCTAATAAATTCTTACTCGGAGTCTTCTTACCTAAGGTTTTCTGAATACCTTCTGGCAGATCAAATATGTGTATACACTATACGGTTATTAGAAAGAGAAGAGTTGTGAAAAGTTCTCTTTGATCTTGTCTGGTAATTATTACATAATTGTAGAAATGGATGATGGTTTAAAGAGAGATGGAAAAAGAAAAAAAATAAAAATGGAAGCACTATAATAGGTTAAGATTGACTGATTGTATTGTTCTGTGATGTGTTAGAGAAGTACTAAATAAAGTTAAAGTGTCTACTGTGCCAAATATACCTGTGAGGATATAGAAGTATTGAATTTCCTAAAAGAGAGAACAGCCATTGATTATCAAGTGGTATGTAGAATCTATTTTTGCTGTTGCTGACTCGACTAACTCTGTAATTTATCTTTTTCTCCTTCTATCGTGTAAATATATATCTGCGTATTACTTAGTTTGTCTCTTATCTTTATGTTTTCTTGTTGAAGAGATAGCTTAGAAACTTTTGACGGTTAAAACTGAATTTTGTTTTTGATAAAAGAAGAAAGCTAAAAATGTCCTCTTAGGAGTAAGTCAAAGACCACAATAAAACAAAACATGCAGCAAAGCTGCTCAAGTTTTCTGCATTATCTTGATAATCCTATTAACTAGTTTTGGTATTGTACTCCAGAAGGAAAAGAATTCTCATAGAAGAATTTTCCTAAAGGATAATTATTTCAGTCCCTGTTTGATATTACTGATGGGCAGTGACATAGAAAAGAAAATGTATTGCAAATTCTTTTCTTCTGAACGCTATGTTTCACATATAGATATTCTGCCTTTGGGAACTTGATACATAGCATACTAGATGCTTTTTGGGAAATTTACTCTCTTGCCTCTGTATGTTAGGATTGGATCTTATTAATCAATCACTTCATCCTTCTTCATTTTGCTTAATTTAATGAACTAAACAGCTTATCCTTTGCATTGCACTTAGTTTGCAAATTGTGATTGGCACTCTCTCTTCTGTAAAAATTGTATATCGGATGCTTGTGTTTCAATGGTGACCACTGCATTATGTCAGTTCTTTAAAAGTTGTCTAAAAGCTATTTAATTTAGTAAGGAAATAAATTCTTTCTTTTTAATTTTCTTCTACTGGCTTCTATACAGATTATAGTATAATACTCCCATATTTAAAGGAAATTTACCCTTGTCTTGTTCATTTATTTGGTGCTTCATCTTTTCTGCTTTTTGATCTAAGGCAGCAATTTTCTTGTATCTTTCCTTTCATGACTCAACTCAAATATGGTATATGGCCAAAATGGCAAAAAGAAAAAAAAAATAGTAGTTCTAAAACTACTTATGTTGACTTTGCTTGTCTAGCTTTGTGGTTGTAAAAAATTGACATTTTTATATGCAACAGGAGCAACCAATTTGTCCCCTTACTCTACGACTCTGGTGAGCGGATTTCTTGCCGTCATATCAGTTAATGTAGTCATAGCATTTTACATAATTATGGCAATGAGAGAACCTGCAGATAAACATGTGCCAGATCCAAAATTTCTTGCTGAGGCCGAAGCTAGCGTGAAGCAGTCTATAGGAGACTCTCAGCAATCTAATAAACCTCTCGAGAAACAAGAGTAGCTTGGAGTTCTTAGTTCTTTGTCTTGCACCTACAGGTAGTTTTCTCAGAAAAGGGAGGGAAAATACGTGGGTGATGTGGGATGGTCCTGAATTGTGTATGCTGCTCAAGCTTCATATGAAGATAGCATATGATTCATCTCGTGCACTATCTCCATGCCATAGCTTTTGGTATCAGTATCTTTTAGTGTACACAAGTTACTTTGACAGTACTTGATGCAGCTGTTTTCATCCCTTTTTAGTCATTCTCTGTTCTCTGCTTGGGAGACAAAGGATTTGGTGAAAGATGTGAATATTTTCACAGGATAAGTTCTTGGTTAGACTTTGTTTATGAGTTGTAGACATCTGAACATATCAGGAGTGAAACTTGCTGAAAAATATTTATTGTGCTTGAATCCTTATTCTTTATTGATCCATCCAGTCCTTTTTTTTTTTTTCAGGTACAAGCGATGGATCTCTCATTAATCACTCACCTCACACAAACACTTTAACTAATGTCACAGTCTACTTAATGTAAAAATTATACGAAGACTGAAATATGCATATGCCTTATTCAATTAGGTGAGATTTTCAAGTTTGATAATAAGTAAACCTAATTGTTAATGTTCTTCATTGCTAGAAGGGAGAAAATAAAAACAAAAAACAAAGAATGTCAATTTAATATTGTATCATCCAACTACAGTTTTGACCCATCTTGAATTTTGTCCAATTGGATATTCTTAGTCCTAGGCCACTCTTTGTCTTTATCTAATTGGATTCTCCGTTATGAAGTTCTCTTTATGGATAAAGATATTTAGCCCCTGAAGTTGCATAGGAGTGTAGGTCATGGTAGCTACGAAACGTAACTGGATAGGGGATACGTACCCTTGTGAACCTGTTTTAACTCTTCATTCTCGGCCCATTTGTTCATATGATAGTTGGCGTTGAATTTGACATACTTGCTTACTTGACTCTTTGGACACTTGCTGAAGTTATTTGAAAATAAATGACATTACATGTCTTTTGGATATATCTTCATAGTCATAAGATAATAAAAAATATCTTTTGTAAAAAAAAGAAAATCTAACACTAATACCAATATTGCTGCATAATCAACACCATCTTCTTCTCTAGGTTACATAAATAAGATATGACGAATATATATATTTTTTCAATTTACATCAAATTTCATGAAATTGTTGTATTTGTTAATAGAAATAACAATAATAAACTTAGGAAAAGAAAATAGGTTTCCATGAACCAAATGGCTATTGTAAACAAGTCATGTCATTACTTAGAATAAGAAATGATGTTCTCCAAGAAACTTCTCTTTTTAACTTATTTTCTTGCTAAGAAAGAAAATTACCATGTGTACTTAATTTGATGGTTTTTTTAATGTAATTTAAACTCCGTTCATTTTCGCTCATTTGTGTGTGTGTGTGTATTCGTTACTTTAATTTTCTTTCAGTTGATAAAACTAAATCTTTATTAATATTAATCTTTTCTTATTTGGAAAAAAGAGGTTAAGGAATATCCGAAGAGACCTGGAATATATTTAGATTATCTTTATATGCCACGTCATCATTATGTGTGTATATATATATATATATAGAGAGAGAGAGAGAGAGAGAGTAATAAATGGATTTTTTCACACAAAACTAAAAAAGGAGTAAATTTGGATCTGAAATAATCTGAGGCCTTCCTATGTACAAATGGTTTTTCCTCTCAAATAAGAATGTAACAATCCATTCCTGTGAGGCTCGCATGGTATTTGATAATATTACATTCCATATTTGTAAAATTTGTTATAATCTTATATAAAATTTTATCTTAATTTATTTTTTATTCATAAAGTTAATATTTTATAATTAAAAAATAGAAAAGATTAAATTATTATTTAGTCTATATAGTTTAATAAATTTTTAAATTAATTTTTATCAAATTCTTGTTGAAATTATATTAAATGTTATTAATGTTATTAATATATAATATCTTAATACTCTAAATATATATGATTAGTGTTAATAAAGAGAAAAAATAAATAATTGTATAAAAATAACTTAAATACATAAAAAAATTAAATTTATGTTAAGTAATATAAATAAATTGATTTGGATTAAATAAATTTATAATGTTAAAATAGTATACAATTAGTGTACTATCAAAATTTAAAAATATTGAGAAAAAATTAAGATTAGGGACTAAATTAAAAATTTATTAAATTATAAAGACTTAATTATAAATTTTTAAATTATAAAGACGTAATTAAAAATTAAGTAATAAAAATAATAAAAATAATTTAACCTACAAAATAAATATAATTTTTTTAACTAAAAATGGTAACTATAATTTATTAATTTTTTTGGTATAAAATTATGAATTTTCTCATTAACTTCAGGCTAAAGTACATGTAAAAATTGAGTTAAAATCTCTTTAAATTTTATAATCTGTGTAAATTTTTTTTTTTCATTCAAAACCATAACAGAGAGCAAACGCATCAAATTATTTGAAAATATTTTTCTATATATGGCCGAAATTTTTTTAAAAATTTTTGTAAAAAATTAAAAGTTTAAAAGAATGTTTTGTACAATTCTTAAAATTTTTTAAAAAAATTAAATTTTTTGTATGACTTAATTTTATTAATATTTTATTATTTTATTAGAGATTTAGATAAAAAGTTAAATTTTTTTTACATAAATTATAAAATATAAAAAATTTTAAATTAATTTTTATAAATAAAAAAATTATTTAAACTTAAGTATCTTAACCTTAATTTTATTAATGTAGTAAGTAGAAGTAAAAAAACAAAATAGATATTATAGCCGACAAAAAAGTTGTACGAGACTCTATACTTGGGACGGCACAAGTAAATATTGCCCGCCAAATCACCAAAAGCAAGTGCAAAATATCTTCTTCCACACCCTATGACGTGGCAGCTTTACGGTGGGATTTCAGTTTAGATATTTTCTCGCAAAATATCAGAGGGACAAGTGTTTCCCTTACTTTGCCCACGTTGACTCCTTTTTCCTTACAATTCTACCCTACACTTTCCCCTTAATTACGAACCCCACATAATCTTTCTCCGGATTGTAATTTACGATCTTGAATAGGGGTATTTCTGTCACAAGGGTTCCACCTACTTATACTCCCTCTGAGAAGTGTCTGACACTGAAGCCTCCGTCCAATATCCTTCTCTGCTTCCACCTTCGGTAGTGTGTAGTGTGGAGATAGAGAGAGAAGATAAAGGAGAGAGAGAGAGATTGTTGTCGTAGAGAAGATATGGCGATGGCGAAGGAGAAAGAGGAAGAGGAGAAGGTTCAGAACAACGCTGGGAAGAGGCTGAAATGCATTAGGAATGAGGAAAAGGGTCAAGCTGAGGAGGAAGCTGCGGAAGATGAAAGTGAGCTTCCACTGAAGCCAGGGCTCTTCTTATACCCGACCACGCCGACTTCCTTCGTTGTTTCGGATGCTCTCGAACCCGATTTTCCGATCATCTATGTCAACAAAGTCTTTGAATTCGTCACTGGATATCGTGCCGACGAGGTTCTGGGTCGGAACTGGTGAGAAATTGTTTTCCTTTTATCATATTATGTGTCGTCTTGTTTCTTTTATGCTTTTCTTTTTTCCTTTTTCTCTTTTGTCTCTTCTGTTTGGAGGAGATTGTGAAAGGATAAAATGTGGGGTTTACTGCTTTGTAATTGCAGGTTTGAGAGTGAAAATTCATAATAGTTTACATATTTGCACGATTAACTATGGATTCTTGTTGCGATCACCTCTTGATTCTTCTCGTGAATTGATTTCATGCCTTCTGATCTTTGCTGAGTTGAAATTTTGTATGGGTTCCAATCTTCCTAAATAGAGTTAGAGGGATGGTGGCAATCCGGTGTACACGTTGTAAAGCGCATTATCACTAATTCGCTTCTTTTATTCCTTTAGATCCTTTCTTTTGGCAAGTAAATGTTATTTCATTCTTCCTCCCTTACACATGTAGGGGCAATTCCTCCTTTGTTTATGCCAGTTCTTTGGGAAGAGTGCACCGTATTCTAGTTTTGTATCTTCAAAAATTACAAGTTTTGCTTTCTCACATCCATGAATCATGTAGGAAACCCTGTTTTCTAGGTGGAAGCTGCGATCTGCTTAGTATTTCAAAATTTCCGGTTATGAGATCATAAGAATGTTATTAAACTTTCAGTAGTTTTTGGCCAAAGTTTTCTGGATTTGGTCATAATAATAATGATAAACATCTAGGAGTTGATATGTTAAGTATTGAAATTAAGGGGAATGTCAGGTTCAAGCATTTGAATTAAAATTTGTTGCTATGTCTTGTATGAACTAGGAGTAAAACTTTTAGTGTAACTTGCTTTTTTCAAGATTCTATACATTTCTGCATATAAGATAAATGATTCCAACATTGGGCATTTGTTAGCAAGAATGTGTGCACTGGTGGTATATCAGTATATGGTTCTCTTCCTACTATTATTGGAACCCTGGTCCTCATATTACTTTGGTAGCATGATAATTGATTATAGATTTGCAAAATCTTACTCTTATGATTTGGGTTATTATGGAGAATGGCAAATTTTGCATTGAAGTTTCCACTCCTATTGAGTTACTGATATTTATTATATAGAGACGTATATTACTTGGTTCTACATGCTTCTGAAGTTCGTAGATTTTGAAAATCTTTCTTTATGGTAATTGTTGAAGAATTTCTTTGTCACAAAGAGCAAGAGTTCAAAACAAGCAGCAGATCTGCATGAAATGATGCAGTTTGTGTTGAGGTGTCATTCTTTAATTCCCATTTTCTGTACAAGTTATATTATACTTGTTTTTTGTTGACTTTATAAGACTATCTACAGCTTATATCATCTTCAATTAGCTTCTAGGGTTCCTTTTTAGTTTTTTTGAGTTTTTTTATAGAGTTTTCTATTGATCTCTCTCCAAATGTCATGAATCCAACTGTACCAACCTAGTTTGCAGATAATAACATAGGGGATTTTTGTTGACTTTCGGCATGCTTTCTTGGGTTTAATGCAATGAAGACACCATATTGTGGAAGTGAAACTGCAGCATTCATGGGGCAGGTTCTTGCCTTCATTTTTGTGAGTACAAAATTTACACCGGTGACTTCTCTTGCAATGATTCTTTTTAGGGTAAATTACTCTTCCCTTCCCTTGGAGATGCTCAAATTGTGTCTTAAAAAATTACTCCCACACTCCCTAAAACCAAAAAAATGCATACTTACCTGTCTTGTAAAAAAAGATAAGATACAATTACACCTTTTTTTTTTAACTAAAATACTCTCATATCTATTTCTTATAAAATATAGTAAGTATAAAATTAAGTTTAAGAAATATATTTTCTATCAAGTTATATTTTTGATAAAAGAAAACAATATTATTCTTGAAGGCATTTTAGTCAGTTTTTAGTTTTAGGGAGGTTAGTTTATATATTTCCATAATAGAAGAGAGGGCCATGTAATTTGGGCCTGTCTCAAGCGAGGGAGAGTAATATACCCTTCTTACTATTAGAAGGATGGACCCTTGGAGCATAATATTAGGATTTCGAAGCAGAAATGCCACTCCATTAAGCTTTTATGGGACAAGATTTTCCTTTTGGCTTCTTTATGACATTCAGCCCATTGATATTTACTTTCCAAGGGATGGCTTTGTATGATGTCCTCTCTATACTGATGTTCTCTGTTCCCTCTGTATTTTGCTGTTCTGAATTCTTCAGAGGATATCCTTGAGTTCTGTAGCTTCATCCTTTCTTTCAAATAAAATATACTGAAACGTTTAATCAGAAAAAAAAAAAAAATCAGAGAGAGAGAGAGATTGAATAGTGCATAATTCAAGTAAAGAGGCTTAGAGGTCAAAGCCCTATGCCATTTGCAGTTCTTGCAGTGCTATTGTGCATTTGGTTAGCGAGGAACACCCACATATTTAAGGGTTCCTCTTTGTCCTTTCGTATGCTATTGGACAATGTAGGTTGTATGGCACAATAACATCACTTCATGCTCTATTCAAATTTTTTTTTGGGAGTGTCTGTATCAAAGAAGCCATTGGAGGCTCCTGTACAATGAGTTGACCTGATTAAAGATAGTCTAATAACTAAAGATAGGGGAGGCCAAAGAAAACACTAAGAGAAAATATTATGAATGATTTAACTATAAATAATCTAACCATTAATCGGATTAAAGATAGTCCAATAACTAGAGTTAGGGGGAGGCCAAAAAAGACACTAGGAGAAACTATTTGGATGGAGTTAACTATAAATAATCTAACTATAAAAGTAAGTTAATATTGGTGTCGTTTGATCTATGTAATTGACCTCACCTAGTGGGAAAGGGCTTTGTTTGTGTGTGCAGTGTCTGTATCAGATATGCAAAGAGATTGGGCTTCTATTTTGCATGCCTGAATATTAGGGTTTTCTGTTTTCTCTTGGACTTTTCATTTCAGTTGTTCTGTTAGGGTCTTCTATTATAATAACTGTGTAGTGTCTTATCTTCCTTTCTGTATTTACTTTTCATCATCTTCCTTATAAATTTTCTCTAATTATATCAAATAAAACTTTTGCAGAATTCAAGGGGGCACAAAAAATTGCAATTATTTAATTTCAGTTATTATATTTCCTGTATGTTTCTTCTCTGGATCATCAGCATATTATTTTAAATTATAATCTGACCTCAACAACCTTGTCCATTATAAACTCATGGCTGACCGTAAGTGATGCAAAATCAAAGTTGTGATGTTTATTTCTGACATGACGGTGAATTGTCAAATTTAATGTAGCCTTGGACATACTACAAAATCTCTGTCGTGTTCTTTGCCTGTTTTGACATTCAAGGTTTTTGTCTTTTGACTGTTAATCAGATTACATAATGGGTTTCATTTTTATGTGAAGAAAAGGAAACTAGGCATTATTGTTTGAGTTTCTTCTACTTCATAATATGTGCCAAGTATTCTCCATTGTGGTTTTGATAATTACGTGAAGCTTCATCAACTACCTGCTTGGTGGTATTCTGCTGAGCTTCCTACTTCTTCCATTTTATTTAATATGGTATAAAATTTGTAATATTCTTTGCAAGGACTAAGGATAAAATACTGTGCCAAATCAATCCTAATTTTCCCAAATCATATGATAAATGGAGTTTCAATGGCCTTGATTTTTTTTTTTTTTGGGCTGTCACCAGTGACCAGACAATGGGGGCCGTGGGGAGGGCAGTGTCTAGTTCATGTCTTTATTTGATAGTCTTTTATGTCAAAGAATACCCTTTTTAACCCATTTGATGTATCTTTTTTTTTCAGTCGGTTCTTACAATATAGGGACCCTCATGCTCAAAGGAGGCACCCTTTAGTGGATCCAGTTGTAGTATCTGAGATTAGAAGATGTCTTGAGGAAGGCATTGAGTTCCAAGGTGAACTTCTGAATTTCAGGAAGGATGGCATTCCTTTGGTGAACAGGCTGAGACTTGCGCCGATTCATGATGATGATGGAACAGTGACACACATAATAGGTATCCAGCTCTTTTCTGAAGCTAATATAGATCTAAACCGTGTATCATACCCAGTATTCAAGGAGACTTGTAGTCAGGATTTTGATAAGACCGGTAAGTATTCTCTCAAGGGTGGGCAATCATTATACAGCCAGCACCAAGAGATGTGTGGCATTCTTCAGCTTTCTGACGAGGTCTTGGCTCATAACATCTTATCACGCTTGACACTGAGGGATGTTGCATCCATTGGGTCTGTGTGCAGAAGGATCCGTCAATTAACAAAGAATGAGCATGTTAGGAAGATGGTGTGTCAAAATGCATGGGGAAAAGAAGTGACAGGTGCATTGGAACTTATGACTAAGAAGTTAGGATGGGGTCGTCTGAGCCGGGAACTGACTACTCTCGAGGCTGTTTGTTGGAGAAAAATGACAGTTGGAGGTGCAGTGGAACCTTCACGTTGCAATTTCAGTGCTTGTGCAGCTGGAAATCGACTTGTATTGTTTGGAGGCGAAGGAGTTGATATGCAACCAATGGATGATACTTTTGTCCTCAATCTTGATGCTAAAAATCCTGAGTGGCGCAGGATTAGTGTGAAATCATCACCGCCTGGAAGGTGGGGCCATACGCTCTCTTGCTTAAATGGTTCTTGGTTGGTGGTTTTTGGAGGATGTGGTAGGGAAGGATTGCTTAATGATGTGTTTGTTCTTGATTTGGATGCTCAACAGCCAACATGGAAGGAAGTCTGCGGTGGAACTCCACCTCTCCCTAGATCTTGGCACAGCTCTTGCACAATTGAAGGGTCTAAATTAGTTGTCTCAGGTGGCTGCACGGATGCAGGGGTACTACTTAGTGATACTTACTTACTGGACCTTACTACAGATAATCCAACATGGAGAGAGATTCCAACTTCTTGGGCTCCTCCTTCTCGGTTGGGGCACTCACTCTCAGTGTATGGCAGGACAAAAATTCTCATGTTTGGTGGACTTGCCAAGAGTGGGCACCTGAGGTTAAGATCAGGGGAGGCTTATACAATTGATTTAGAAGATGAAGAGCCACGGTGGAGGCAACTAGAATATAGTGCATTCTCTGGTATGGGTGGCCAAAGTGTTGTGGTTCCTCCACCTCGGCTAGATCATGTCGCTATGAGCATGCCTTGTGGGAGGATTATTATTTTTGGTGGATCCATCGCAGGGCTTCACTCTCCATCCCAGCTGTTTCTTTTGGACCCTTCTGAGGAGAAACCATCGTGGAGGATCCTCAATGTACCAGGGCAACCACCAAAATTTGCTTGGGGCCATAGCACTTGTGTGGTTGGAGGGACTAGGGTTCTAGTATTGGGTGGACATACTGGGGAGGAGTGGATACTAAATGAATTGCATGAATTATGCTTGGCGAGTAGGCAGGACTCTGATCCAAGATGAACTGCTAATAACTTTCATTGCAAGATTTTGCTCTTCGTGTGGGTGTCTTTCTGCTTCAACAGCTTGGTTTTGTTTATAAACTTTCTTATAACTGTCATACCACTTGTATGTGTATGTGTATGTAGCGCCAGTGTTTATGACACTCTTTTAAGGAATGTATATGTACCATGGGTATGCATATGGATTCATTCTTTTGCCTCTTTTTTCTTTTTTGGGTACAATTCTTTTGCCTCTTTTACAGTTATGTTAATATGAGAAGCAGTTAGTGTCATTTGGATGTGTTGCTTTTGAGAGACTTGGGAAAGGACAAATCCATCTGTTAAGGTGATTGTGGAAGACTTTCTCCCATGAAGAATTAATCATGGAATGGCTATTCCAAGGACCCACTAGTCATTTGATTAGTTAATTTAGTTCAAAAAGTTACATATCGATATAAGATTTTCTACTTATCGGAAGGCTGACTTCTTTTTTGTGTTATGTTATGCTACTTATGTTCTAGCTTTCTTTTATGAATCAATCCAAATAAAAAAGACATTGTCAAGGAGATTTGATTTTCAAAACATTAAGTAGGTTAAATCAATATAGGTGATGTTCTTTCTTTCATTCCATACTTATTGATAAAGAGGCACTAAACATTATAACTAGATGTAATCGGTTAAAGTTTACAACAAATCAAATCAAGCTGGATCTTCTGCAGGCAAGTGTGGGAAAACAAAATAGAGAGGTAATATATCTTCAAAATATTTTTTTAGAGCTTAGAAAATTTATAATTTGTTATATAAAAGAAAAACCATTTAAAAAAAAGATTAGAACAAATCTTATTTGATGATGTAGTTCTTATTCATGAAAGTGTTGAAGCAAACATTTTTTTATCAAAACTTAGTTCAATGTGTTTTGATAATTGTCAACAAACCGGTTAAGAAATTAAAATGAGCCAAGCTTAGTTAAAGGTGGTTAAAATCCGTACAAATGAGGAAGTGTTGGCCCATTTTGAATAAAGCCCAGGGCCAATACATGGTTCCCTTGGTATTTCTTCTCAACGCATCAGAAAAACAAAAAGGAGTATGACTCTGCTTTCTTCGCAGAAGTATATTTGTCTTTTCCCATGCTATATATTGTCTAATCATAAGGAAAAAGGGAAGATGTGGTATTTATTGTCTTATAAGCCTACTTTCTACTTAAAACAGAAAAAGTGATTGCTTCTCTCCTTTCCATGGCATTTGCATATCATATGTCGCCAAAAGGAAGTTTTTTATGCCAGCTCTTCTTCCCTCCTTATTACTTCTCAAAGCCATTAATGCACCCTGAAGCTATCATCTGAGATGGAGGAGTGCCTGAGATCTTTGCATTAAATGTCAAGGGAAGTTGGAGAAATTTTTGAAAGGATCTGTTCCACAACAGCTAGCTCTCCTCTCTTATTTGTTGTTGCTCCCCACTCATCTGCCACCAAGAAGAAAAGATTGAAAAATAAAATCTCTTAGCTGTTGAAAGCATTAACTACTGCATTTACTTGAAGTTAAAATTTTTTTATGTATATGTTATCTGATGTAAGGTGGTTTCAGTGTAAAATTCTTATGCAGGTTGATCCTTAGGTGTGCTAAGACTATAACAACACTTTATATCAGTCTTAGATAGTTTATATGGTTCTGGTTTGTGTATTCTGGAGTGTAAAAGCAAGTAAATATGCTGATTCTTTGAAGAAAGTTATTTGATTGCAAGGTAATTATCCTATGTTGGCAATGAAAACTCTCTTGCTATGTAAGAGATGTAAGTCTCAAGGAAAACTTGAACCTAAATTTCTTTAAGTTTTGGTGTTTTTCTTTTTTTAATAATGTTTTATGAAATTAGTTCTAAAAATTTACGTTAGTATTAATTTTATGTATTTATGTACATGCTATTAATAAAAAAAGACTTTTTTTTCTTTTTTTTTTAAAATTAGAGTTTAAAAAATCTTTTAATTGTTTTTTTTTTGTTCCCAAAACACATATTTTTTTTTTAATTTTAATAAAAATAGTAATTCAAATAGGTTTTTTTTCTTTTTTTAAAAATAAAAAAAAATTAAAAAAATTGTATTCAAACATATTCTTAATTTTTCAGCTTATTTTTTTAAGAAGCAAAAACTATAATTTTTTAATTTTTGCTTCACAGTTGAAAAGTTATTTTTTCTATCATCAATAAAGCATTTTTTTAACCAAATACCTATTTTCCTTAAAATAAATACTTCTTTATAAATATTTTTAAAAAAATTAAAAAATAAACAGCTTCTTCTTCTTTCCAAAAACTTAGTCATAAAAGTTCCAAGGCTCTACTTGAAATATGTTTAAAAAACTGTTATTGTAGTTTCAAAAAAATGCTGTAAAAAGGCATTCATATTGTTTACTAAAAATATGATAAAACGGCTGCCAACTGTATTTTGAATACAGTTGTATCTAGTAAATATTGTTATATAACAGGACAGCTGCGAATATATAAATTTAGAAACTCAGATGTTATAAAGTTAAATGCAAGTCTCTTAAATTAGCTATTCTTGATTAGCCAAGGTAAAATAGGAAGTGTAAAACTTCAGTTATCCATTAATTTGAAATGTTAAATTCAGGAAACTAAGCCAATGTGTGCCTTTCAGATTCAGTTCTTTCTAAATTGTCATATATTTTATGGACAACGTTTAGCCTATTGATCAGTAAGAAATAAAGTTTTCTATGCTATGCAAAGGGTCTCGCTCGATTATGATTCTTATAGAATTCCTGAATTGTGTTACCAATGATTCAAGCATAAAATGAAACATTTGAAAGACTAGTTGCGTAGAAAAGAATCCACTCATAATCAACAAAGTCAAGAAACGATGCTATCCTAGCAAGGAAGAAAAATTCTTGGAAGTATTGGCTATCAATTTTTTTTTAGAACAAGAACTATAATATGTGGTAAAGAAGTTGTTTTCAAGGAGATTATGGTGCTGAATGATTAAAAAAAATGTTTGTCTTATATTTTATCGCAAAGTTTGATAGCAAACAAACAACTTTATCTAAGTTTTGTCCAACCAACAACTTGGTTGGTTTTACAAGGTCACGGCATAGAAAAGAAATCTATGATTGACAAATGATTCTTGTAGGGTTGATGAGGCAAAATTGAGCTCTTGGAAACTGTTGCAAAGTGTGGGAATAGTGGGATCTTCATTACTTCCAAGCCACACTGTCGATATCGTCCCTAGCTTGCTTGTACAACTCAAGTCTTTTAGCAATTTGTGCTCTCCTTTCCATAAGCGCTGGATCTTCATCCAATATGGCACCCAATTGCTCCTTCTGCATAATGCACCACACAAGACGTTACTTTGTTGCCATGCTTGCATTATAACCTTTCATCAATCCGCACCAACAATTGAAACAATCATTAATATTATTCCTAGCGGTCGAAAAATTCTCAAGTAGGCATGGCCTATAAAAAATAAGTAAATCTAGTCTATTATGATTAGATATATAAGCATGTATTTTCCATAAAAGTTATTCTATTCTGCCTACATATGTTCCACTAGAAACAGCCTATAAATAAAGGAAAAGGAAAGCACAAAGAGCTAATGTTGTTTTTAGTTTCAGGGTAACCTGACAAAGCTCTATTGTTCTTCAGAGTTTCTAAAACACTTCCAGGACAAGTAATGCAGGGAGAGGTAACTAATAAGATGTGTGAAGTCAAAATCCCACTTAATCTTGTTATTAACAATATTCACATGTACTTACACGTTTGACATATACACATCCTTGTCGTCTCTATCAACAGACTCAAAATTTTCATCTAGCAATATAGTGATATTAGATTCCTTATATCCACAAATCGTTACATGCACTTCATGATTTGCACTACAACCAAAGTCACATCCCAAGCTTACTGAGATCAATAAGTTTAACAATTTTTCAATGGAAACAGCAGATGCATTGTGATATCAGTAAACTCATGCAAGCTCAACACAATAGGACATTGTCCTTATCTCAACCATGCATAGAACATTTCTAGGGAAGGAAGTGTAAATTGTGTCTAAGATATGCAAAAAACTTAGCCAAAAGATATAAAATCGTACCTCTTTTTTCCCAATTTGAACATAGTAGTAGTTAAGTAATGATCTCCTGGCCTCTCTAACTTGGCAATAAACCACAGCCTTTGGTATAGAATTTCTAAGAGTCTCAAGAACCATTTGGATATAAGCACTAACATTTGATCCTGAAACAAGGAGCACAGTATATTGTAGCAACCAGTAACCTCTTTTTGAAAGTAAAAAAATTCAAAATTGTTAATGCTTAACTTTGTAGATATGAAAAACAATGCTGAATGCAGATCAAAACCAGAATATATATGTAGGAACATGACATTTAAATCCAAATCCAACTGTCACCCGAGACCCCAAAGAAATTAATTTTCGACATACACTAATCTTAATTTTATAGACTCTAGAACTTACTACACAAAAGATTTGGAAGAAAAAAGGGAGAATTTCTGTGTCCTCCAATAACAATATACTTCAATACGGACTTTTCCACGTTGTCATTATTTTCAGGATCACAAGTTACATCATAAGATCTTAAGTTAAGATCCCACCTCCCAAAAACTATCCTGATTCTTGTAAATGACTAGAATTGTAGTAAGATCACAATCAATATCGTGAGATCATACTATTCAATCTGATTCTGGAAGATTTTTTTCATATATATATTTTCCTTATATGACTTAAAATGAACTTTTTCAAAGACTGGGTTCACCTCTCTAGTTAACATTACTATATATAGTCTCTTTTGTCATTTAACTTGTTGATTTCTTGCTTCTTATTATGTCTTGACAATTTATTCTCTTGAAATTTGTTGGAGGGGTTTGATATTGAATGTGTCGGAGTTTAGTGAATTTTTGTTAAGTTTTTATATTGCAATTTTGTGACTTATATGGTCAACAACTGTAGTTATTTACGGGCTACGTTTATTTACGAGATTTGGCGGTTTTTTTAAGTTAATTAAGTATGATGAGGCTTTGATAGTTTAATGCTTATTAAGGAATTTTGTATAAGCATATATATATCTTCATATTTTATGTCATATAAAGCAATATCTTACCACTCGATCTTTTTAACCTTTCAACTGATCCTACGTAATATCTCAATCACAAGTGAATGTGGTCAGAAGGCTTACAGGAATTTATGTACCTATCTTCCTTAGGTGATTGTCTGAGAAATTATCTGAGAAATTGTCCTTTCTCTTTTCCTTTTCCTTTTCCTTTTCTTTCTCCTTTTCTCCACTACGATTTGGAATTCTTTCTGGTTCATTAATCTTCCGGAAGAATTCGACTGTTAGATAGCTAGCCTCCATATCAACCAGCCGTAGAACTGTCTTCCTGCTTTCATCTCGAAATCTTTCCAATGCTTCAGTAGCAGCAGCAGCTATATCAGATTGAAGTGTTGGAAATCTTTTCAATTCCTGCATGCCATAGAGTAGCATTTCTGTAAGGTTTATTTCCCCTGCTGCTAAAAATTATATTCTTACTTCAATTCTTATCCCTTGTTCCAACAGAGAAGCGGAAAGTTCACGGGGGAGATATTTTTCACTTATTTTTTCTTGGAAGCAAATATTTAATTTTAGGGTGAAGCTCAAACAAAAAAGAAAATTTTCGCAACAGAAAAAGGTACACTAAATACCAGCTCTGACATAAGATGTATATTAAACGTTGAAATCCCCTGGCATGCATGTTGAATCATATGGTTGTTTGAAAGACTTATATCAAATATAAAATTGTTGCTAACCTCAGTTTCTGCAATCGACTTCCGTACAAGTTCCTTTAGAATGAAGTGAACCTGAGGAGGGGAATAAGAAAGCAAATAAATTTGTATGTGGAGAGAGTAGAAGAAACTGGAAACATAAATGGACATTGGACAAGGAAATTTGAGTCCAAAAAGAACAGCGATGAATGCTAGTTAAAGAAATATAGATGAGGAATACCACTTGTAGAGTAGCTTTTCCCTTCTTTCATTAAGAGTAACAAAAATCAAGGAAGAAAAGGTTAAAAGGTCAACATGTGATAGACTGAAACCAACAGTGCCTACGAGGAAAATTACAGCCTTTCAGCAAAGTCTGGAATTGGGAAAAAAGAAAAAAAAAAAAAAACGTTGTTTACAGCTCGGGAAATTATCTGTGCTCTAAAACAGAAAGAGGTATAGAAGCCAAAAGGAATTTGCAGCAGCACTTTTGGAGCATGCGGTTTAATGTGGTGGAAAAGGCAAAGAAGCTGTTACGATGAGCCCATAAAGACAACCCATCCCACATGGGAGAGTCTCAAGACTTGTATATCATCTAAAGTATTGATTATCCCAATGAGACATAACAGAAGCTGTTAAGGCATTCAAGCTAGATGAGAATGTACACTCATAAATACTTAGTTTTAAAGTTGGCCACATTAAACAAATTATTATTATACATAGTCTAAAGTCACGAAGATTACTGCATCTACTGAAGCGTCAGCGGGGCCTTTGAAATAGCCGATAGATCCTTCAATAAGTCTTCTGTACCCTTGCTCTGGAGCAATCAAATGGGGCTGATACCCATCAGCTTCTGTAACAACTCTCTGGACATTATTTAAGGTAAGATGACGATCAAAGGGGAGCTTTTTTAAAGCAGCCGGCAATTGGTGGTCAAAAACTCCATTAATCCGATCCCCACCAGGACGCCTGAAATAATAAATGTTTACTTAACCAAATATATTGACTCCCCAAAAAATGTACCGTAAAAGATATATGAATTTCTATGGTTAGAAAACAATGGCATCGTAGCATACTACTACCAGGTTATCTGATTGAACTTAGTTGTGGCTCTTTCAATTAGTGCTTATGAAGATAGCAAAGTAGCACTGTTGTACCAAAACAAGAAACAAAAGAACTTGTGCAAACAATTTTCCCCTCCTTTCTTTAAAGAATATTGGCAACAGTTTCCAATTTATTCATAGCAAACTAATAACAAGACCATGATAAGTATTTTCTGTTAAAACATTTATTATCCTTCGTCAAATTCTGGTCATCAATATCCAAATTTCAAACAAGGCAATACGAAAGGCAAAACCTATAGTTTCAAGATATGCCTTCATGATAGGAGTGAATGAAACATCTCCATTACAGATTAAGTGGACTAATTAGTGTTCATAGAACAGCTATGGATAGAACCAAACCTTGCTCAGAATTATTAATTGCGAAGTAAGTAGTTGTGAATCCCATCCATTGTAGCATTTCCTTTTTAAATCCTCATATTACAAATATATTTGTTGGCAATTGCCAGCTTTAGTAAAGTTACTAGCTAGAAACCCATAGACTTGTGTCATTATGTCAAAAACTCAAAATCCTAAATCTGATAATGAATAGAAACAACTTCTGAAAGCCCCCCGCCTCTCCCCGGTTCTAGAAAATGAAAGAGAAGAGTAGAAGTTTAAAAATAAAATAAAATAAATAAAAACAAGATATCCCCCTTGCCCAATTAGTTCATAAATAACTACCATTTTCCTGCTCTATCTCAAACTGAAGCTTCTAAAGCTCTTTTAGAAGCGAGTTGGGGCAAAATATACTGTTAAATATAAAATAAATTCCTTGAATTCATAGATGGAATCATTTTTACAAGTTTCAGTTAAGAACTTCCTATCTATGCCTGAGTACTATCTAGGATAGATTCATGATTCTAGAATATTATTTTCAGGTCAAAGCTAAGGTAAGACTTCCTTTGGTTGAAAAAAACTCACTGTTATGGTCAAATTTCCAGCCATTCCCAGCCCCTGGAATGGTAACCAGAAACCTTTATCAAATATTTATATCATAAAAAGGAATTGGAAGGAAAGTAACCTTAAATATAGAATCCAAGAGCGAAGAATTTCAAGAAGAGAGGAAACAGCGAAACAACCACAAGGAAATTAATGTTTTCTCAGTAAGCGTAAGTTCAATTCTACTCAAATTTTAGATATATGTATATGAATCAGTAACATCGGATATTTAAGCAAATAATCATGTTCAGCATATTAGTCTGCCACAAGGGAATTTACATACAACAGAAGAGAAGCGTTGCAAAATCAGTCAACTAAAACTATCAACTAATGCTATAACTTGTGATGGCACTTACCCTCCATCGAGGTGTTCCCTGAATACTTTGTCAAATGCACGACAGAGCTCTAATATAGTGTATAGTTGAGCCTGTAAAAACAAGTAATACAACTTAGTTTAGGCAGGTATATGATATTTTCAAATAATAAGAAAATTGATTTCATTATAGGTTCATTTCTGACCCCTGAGTCCACAGCGATAGGCCTGCCAATACGGTCCAACTCTGCATTAAGTTCGTCAATGGTCTTATTTATTAAGGCAATGATACTAGGTATCTTCTGCCTGATAACAATCTCCAAATGCTGAAGTCATAAAAGCCCGCAAAGAAATAAAAAAAGAAAGAGGAAATTACCCATCGTAGGATGAATGAGAGATCTGTTAAATAACTAACAGTAACAGGGCCACAACATCAAGACAAATGAAATGAGAATACCTGAGATAGAAGCTTAGCAAGATATTCTGAGCCCATTTTATGGGCCAAATGTCCGTATTCAGGGCTTGTCTCGAAATATTCCTGTTCTTTCTTACGAGCAACAATCATGTCAACATTTTTATTGATATCAGCTTGCGAACGGTTCACAATTCCAACCCATGGATGTTGCAGCCTGTATTGCCTTCCTTCAAGTACCTTCAAGATTCATGTAAGCACCCCCGTCACTTTTTATTATGGTAATGAACTATACGAAGTGTAGATATTGCCAGAAACAAATGACAATATAGAATATAGATGTTGTGCATGACAAATTTAGCAGAGTGTCACTTCATGTCTAATATAAGACATGAAAGATATATATATATATATATCATGTAAGCACCCCCCGTCACGTTTTTATTATGGTAATGAACTATATGATGTGTAGATATTGCCAGAAACAAATGACAATATAGAATATAGATGTCGTGCATGGCAAATTTAGCAGAGTGTCACTTCATGTCTAATATAAGACATGCAAGATATATATATATATATATATATATTAACATGAAAATCAAGTGAAGTTATTGAACACCACAACAGAAAATAGCAATGCAGATGTTAGAGAACTCATACTTCAACAGCATTGGTTCCTTTATCCATAAGATCCAGTTTTGTCAACACCCCAAATGTTCTTTCACCTGAAACAATAATGAGAGAAAGATTTTTCTTACTTACTGTTCTCCGAAGGAAAGAAAGACAATTATTCGTGCAAATACAGTATTTACCCTTGAAATTTCTTCAAACATAAACGAGCATACCTG
Organism: Senna siamea; assembly: GCA_031216115.1. NCBI lineage: Eukaryota > Viridiplantae > Streptophyta > Magnoliopsida > Fabales > Fabaceae > Senna > Senna siamea. Next base: position 981,854 of record CM062358.1, read on the forward strand.
AAGGATCAACTTCCCTTGCAAGTTTTATAGCATCTGAAGTGGCAATATCTTGATTTGCGGGAGAGATAGCCAATATAATGCAGTTTGGCTTCACAACCAGATAAACTCGGTCAGATAGTCTACGAGAGAAATCGAGAAGTTAAACGATAAGAATTGCTGTTGACAACGAAATCGGGAATTTTTTCTTTTTTTAGGAAACGAGTTTTGTCTGAACAGGGGAATATTCTTATAAAAATGTATAAAGTAATGACGGAAAGCAAAAACTTTTGGAGGAAAGTGGATATCTTGCCTTCTTCATTCATTGAGAAAGAAGCAAATAACATAATTTTCTGGTATATAAGAGTTCCAAGATCAACGATTGATTACTTGAAAAAGTTTGTCCTTTTGAAGAGAACTATGGCATAGGAAGTCAATCTTCTTCGTGTAAGAACTTGGATTTGGTCAAGTTGTTTATACCATGCTTCTTTGGTGTAGTTTTCAATCATATCTAACTATTACATTCTTCCTTCTATATCAAAAGTGTCATTACCTTCTCAACATAAGAACGGACCATGTTTTCAATATCTTGAACTATAGTTTCTGATTGTCCCTCTGTTAAAGAAGCCAACATTCATGATCCATCAGAGAGACTGATAAATACTCTCAGAAAAGCTACCACTCAAATTGTCAAAAAAAATACTGGGAAATATGCTGACATCTACCTACTGCAACTTTCGTCAATCCAGGAAGATCTATGAGGGTTAAGTTTACAACTGCAGACAAAGCCATGACAAATCATCATACAACTTGAATCAGTAAGGCATACGGAAGGAGGACATCATTAGTTATAGAGAAGTCATATGAATTTCATATTCGCAACAAGGAGGGTCGGATTTTAAACAGAAACATAGTGTTGCACAACGAACAGAACTTAATCAAGTTATGTTTTCATAAGCTGCAAGAGCGACAAGGTAAGAAAATGGTCAAAGAGAATACATGCAGATCTAAAGTGAACTGAAAACTATTTCAGAGCTTTCACTTTAAAGCAATTACTGTTGCAGTTGAGTTTACAAAGATGCTCATGAATTTTCTTTTTACTCAGAATCAGAAGTGCATACGAACAAAACAGTCGAACTTTTATCATGGCATGGTTAACAGAATCACCGTATTTAATTAAATATTCTCAAATTTATAGAATATTCTGCTAGTAGAAAAGGATAAGAGATCGTAGAAGTGCAGAACTCAACTGAAGCCAGTATGTAACTTCACCCTTGACAAAAGAGAAAGGCGCTAGCTCAGGGGAGAGTGATCAATAAAAGGAATCTTCCAGTCTTCATTAGTGTTGGTGATATGTTATAATACCTGATTCCTTATTTTAAATTTATCTTAAATATATAGTTGACTTAAATATTTATTAAAATTTGTGATTAACTAATTTTTATAGAGATTAGATTTATACATAGTGTAATTAGTAGTCTATATATATATTCAAGTGTAAATACAAAAAGTTTTGAATTTTCACATCGTATGAGAGATACTCAGAGTGTTCTCTCGAAGTGAGCAGCACAGTGTGAGCAAGAGAGACAGTGAATATTGCAGCACCGGTACAATGCACGGTGACTCTCACCGCCCGCCAAAACAGTGTCTCCGACTCCAAATCGGCCATTACCTGTTTTTGACGACCTAGATCGGCTCGCGTGTGTCTTACGCGCCGTCCCTTCTCGAGATCGTATTGTCATGCATCGACGCGTGGGATTTTTTCTGGCGAGTTTCCACCTCCGTTTTGCTTCACTGGCGTCACAGAGTCTTTTTCGGTGAGTTCCAGCTAACGCCCGATGATTCCAGCCACCATACATTGGATTCCTTTCTCATTTCAACATTAAAAGGTGATGTGTTAGGCAATATAGGTCTGGTTTCTCGACAGCAGTGGTATTGTCTTTCTTCAAAATTTTCGACAAGTTTTAGCCATAATTCAATAGTTCAGGCTACATCTTGCTAGTGTTTTGTTTTTTCATTTCCCTTGAAACATGACTACTTACGAAGAAAATGGAATTATTAATGGGATAGTTTCATAGTCAAGTAATTCATCCTTTGCTTTTTATTCTCAAACACAAAATGGATCCTTATGCATTGTTGATTTGAGTACTTCAGATCATATGAAAAGTAGTGAATTACTCTTTGTTGATCTTGTACCATGCTAAGGTGACCACCGTTAGAATTGCTGATGGTTCATTATCTAAAGTAAAAGTAAAAGGAAAGGTAACAGTGACTTTATCTTCCAATACTAAACTAAAGGATGTGTTGTTTGAGCGTAAATTATCTTATAATTTATTATCTGTTAGTAAAGTTATACAAGATAATGACTGTAATGTGATTTTTAATAAAGATGGGTGTATTTTTCAGAACTTGGATGGAAGGACAATGATTGGTAATGTTAAGGAGTAGGTTGGGTTGTATCTCTTCAAGCCTGATTGCAAGAACAAGTTCTCTCAGCTAGCATTATTCCCAATACCTTGCTATGGCACTACAGACTCAGTCATCCAAGCTTTGATTATATGAAAAAATTGTATCCTGAACCATTTATTAAAGATTCTAATTTTCCTACATGTGAAGTCTGCCATATAGCTAAAAACACCAAAAATACCTACCATCCTCACCCATATCATCCAAGCAAACCCTTTTCCTTAATCCATAGTGACATTTGGGTAACCTTACCAATAAAAAATATTTCAGGTGCCCATTGGTTTGTTACTTTCATTGATGACCACACTAGAACAACTAGGGTGTATTTGATGAAAGAAAAATCTGAGACAGCAACCATATTCAAACAGTTCCAAAAATTTGTCCAGACCCAATTCCAAACAAATATTCAAATCCTTCGTGCAGACAATGCCAATGACTATTTCAATACTAATTTGAATGATTAACTTTTGTCTTATAGGATTGTTCTTCAAAGTTTATGTGTAGGTACACCTCAGCAGAACAAAGTGGCTGAAAGAAAAAATCGTCACCTATTCGAAGTAGCTCAAGCACTTATGTTTACCGGCTATGTCCCAAAAATATATTAAGGAGAGGCTATCCTTACTGCCACCTATCTGGTAAACCGAATGCCCTCCAAGATTCTTAGCTTTAGTACCCCTTGTCAAAGGTTAGTTGAATATTTCCCAGATATAAAAATCTTAAGCACCATTCCTCACAAAGTGTTTGGGTCTACAACTTTTGTCCATACCTATCATTTTGGAACACTTGACCCTAAAACCCACAAATGTATATTTTTAGGCTACTCTTCCACAAAAAAGGGGTATAAGTGTTATTCTTTTACACTAAAAAAACCTATTATCACTATGGATGTTATAATCTTGAAAAATTAATCTTTTTACCCGAAAACACCCATCTAGGGGGAGATAACTGAAAATGAATGAGGTTTGGAGACTATAAGGCATGTGCTTCACCAACCTTACCTTGAATTTACCATACCTGAACTTGAACCTATTGAAACACCTTCCCAATCTCACCAACCTACTAAACCTAATCCTTCTAAGCCTGAACCTACTGGACTTGAACCTATTGAACCTAAATCTACTGAGCCTGAACTTAAACATGGCCAAAGAGAGTTATTGGTTTACTCCAGAAGACAAAGACAAGATGAGATACAGTACACTGCTCCTCCAGTGCCAACTTCCAATCCAAGTCTTCGAGATGATAATGATATTCCTATTGTTCTATGAAAGGGGTTAAGGTAATGCACTCAACATCCCATTGGTAATTTTGTATCATATGATCATCTTTCCTCTATATATAAAGCATTTATGGCAAGTATTTCCCAAGAACAAATTCTCGCAAATGTGAATGAAGCTATGAAGAGCGTTGAAGGGAGAAAAGCAATCATAAAGGAGATGAGTGCCCTTGAGAAGAATGGAACGTGGACATTGACTTAACTTCCAAAGGGAAAACAATTTGTAGGATGCAAGTGGATATTCACTATTAAATACAATCCTTATGGAAGTATCAGTAGACATAAGGCAAAATTGGTGGCAAGAGGAATTAATTTCCAAGAGACCTTTTCTCCACTAACAAAATTGAACTCCATCAAAGTATTACTATCATTAGCAATTGGCCTTATTTCAACTAGATGTGAAAAATGCTTTCTTAAATGGAGATTTGGAGGAAGAAGTATATCTAGAAATACCTCGAGGATTTGAGAGTAAAAGCAATAGTGAAAAGGTTTGTAAAATGCATAAAAGACTAGTTTGATAGGTTCACCAAGGCAGTTAAAAGACTAAGATACAAACAAGGGCAAGCAAATCATACATTGTTCACTAAATCATCATCTGATGGTAAAATTGTTATCTTAATAGTTTATGTTGATAACATTATTGTTACAGGTGATTACACTGAGGAATTAAGAAGACTAAGGGAAGCTTTATCTCAAGAATTTGATATTAAAGACCTGGGAGAACTTCGTTACTTCTTGAGAATGGAGGTTGCTAGATCCAAAAAAGGAATAGTTATTTTTCAAATAAAATACACTCTTGACTTGTTGAATGAAATATACATGTTGGAATGCAAACCAGCTCACACTGCTATAAAGGTTAATTATAAGGAAAATCTCAAGTCTGAGAGCGCACTAGTTGACACTATAAGATTTACTTGTAAGGAAATTGATATATCTCTCCCATACTTGACTTGACATAAGCTTCTCAATTAGTGTAGTAAGCCAGTTTATAAATAAACTGAATAAAGAACATATAGAGATGATAAATAAAATTCTAAGATACTTGAAAATAGCTCTTGGGAAAGATATCTTCTTCAAGATGGGAGTAAACAGAGATGTTGAAGTCTATACTGTTGTACATTGGGTTGGGAATGCTAATGATAGAAAATCTATATCAGGTTATTGTACCTATATTTGGGAGAATCTTGTGATATAGAAAAGTAAGAAACAACATGTGGTAGCTCGAAATAATGCTAGCACTTGCCCATGGAATCTGTGAAGGTTTATAGCTTAAATGAATTCTTGATAAATTAAATATCACTATCAAGGACTCTATAAATGTTAGATGTGATAATATAGCAATTATCAGTATAGTAAAAGATCTTGTTCATATGACAAAATAAAACATGCAAAAATAGATCAACACTTCATCAAAGAAAAGATAGAGGTCGATGTGATTAATCTAGACTATGGCCAATTTGATTAATCTAGACTATGTGCCTAGTAGTCATCAAATTGTTGATATCCTTACAAAGGGGCTTGGAAGAATCAAGTTTGAAGAACTCTTATCCAAGCTGGGAATGTTTGATATTTTTCTCCCAGCTTGAGGGGGAGTGTTGGTGATCTATTATAATAATTGATTCCTTGTTTTAAATTTATCTTAAATGTATAGTTGACCTATGTATTTATTAAAATTTGTGATTAGCTAATTCTTAGGGATTAGATTTATGACATAGTGTAATTAGTGGTGTATATATATATATATATATATATATATATATTCAAGTGTATCAATGATATCAGTGCAGAGAATACAAAAAACTCTAAATTTTCACAACTAGAGAATTGATAATTTATAGAACCATATACAAAGGACATGAAAGAAGGGATCTTTTCACTTAAAAAGAAAACACAAAGAGCATTGGCATTTGAAGAACCACATTGTAACATATGCTCCTAATATAATTAAGAGATGTTTGCTAGTTCTTAATTTGAGTTTAATGCTTGTGTATGTTGCATTAATTGCATATAGTTGCATTAGTGTAGGGATTTAGTTGAAAGGAAGAAAAGTTCACTTAAAGTATAGCTAAGGACCAAATTAAAAAGGGAATGTTCAGCTAGGCTAAAATTATAAAATAGCCAAGAACTAGAATGCAATTAAGGAGAGTTAATATTTCAACAAACCTAACCCTAATCCACATAACTCAAACTTCAAAAGATTTCTAGAAAGAGAAGGAGAAAGGCAAGTAAAGAGAGAGTCTGTTGAGATAGGGTAAAGGGGAGGAGATTTTATGAAGGAAAGGCTGACTTAAGGCCAGGGATTGATCCTACAGCAAGAGGAGGATCATTTAAATACAGTGTACACATTTTCAAATTAATCTAGGTAGAAACTCAACCTAAATCCCTTTTTTTCTGAGATGTTCAACTTTTGCCAGAAAAATGTGATTTATGAATATTTGAGTTAAATTTAAGGTTTAAACCTACATTCTCTATGTTTTTAACTACTATTGGGTGATGTTTACTGATTAAGTTTTGCTCATTTATACTTGTCATTGATTGTAAAAGTGGGCTTATGCCCTAAGTACAAAAAATATGGTTTGATCTTAGTTTGAGAAATGTTAAGTGGAGTTTTGGGTCTGTTATAAGGGTTGTATGATGTTTAAATGTTGGCTTTGAGCTCATAATTTGATAACAAAGTTTGAGAACATGTTTTTGAAGCAAAACTCTGAGTGAAATACTTATTTTTAGAACAAAATGGACACTGGCAGCCAACTGCCAGCCTTGAAAGTCAACTGTCGTATTCATCATCTACCCAGAAAAGAAAGAATGAATGCTAGCAGTCGATTACTGACCCTCTGGAAGTCGATTACCGTGTTCTTTAATTTTCAAAAAGCTAGTAGTCGACTGTTAGCCCCTGGTAGTCGATTGTCAAGGCTAACAGTCAATTGTCAAGCCCTTAGCAGCTGACTGGTAGCTCTTGACCAAGATAGGGAAAATTGGACAATGAGCTAGCAGCCGACTGCCAACAAGAGAGCAGTCGATCGCCAGGAAGAGAGCAGTCGACTGCCAACCCTTTGACTTAGTTAATGAGCTCAAATGATCATTTTTAAAGGAAAATAACCTAAAATTTCATTCAAACTAATGATCTAAACCTGTGATGTACTGGGTACATGTAAAGGATAGAGTCACGAGTCAGCTGTTAAGGGAGCTAGCAGTCGACTGCCCTCTGTTGCCAGCAAGAGTGCAATCGACTGTCAGCCCTCTGCCTTAGTTAATGAGCTCAAATGATCATTTTAAGAGAAAAATAACTTAAAATTTCACTCAAACTAATTATATAAACTTGGGATGCAGTGGGTACATGCAAAGGATAGAGTGACAAGTCACTTGGATGAGATCATTGTGATAGTGAAATAAAGAGAGCAGAACATATAAGAAAGGAAAGAGGGGAGTATCCTAAGTGTATGTCTAGTGGTAGATAAGCTCATAATCGAATGACCGATTGTCAATATGGGACGGCCGTTGGGCATTTCACAGTTGTGCCATGAATTAGGATGGTTAAACATCCACTTGAACTTAGATGATTTCGAAAATACCGTGATAGTTACGAACTTTAAGTTAGTGTCATCTTTCAAAGATCATTTAAGAAACACATACTTAGAGTTAGCAGAACCATGAACATGAATCGAGTCACCCTAATGTATATGTTAGAGAATAGCATATCGAGAGTGTGATCTATCGGAAAAGGATGGTGATTCTATAGTATTATGATTCACCTAAGGGTGAAGAGAGAATGATCTGGGTAGAGTTGACAGTGACTCCCATGAGTTGATAACCAGTCCCGTAAGGGGAAGGGAGAAGTTGGGTAGAGTTGACAACAATCTTGCTAGTTATGAAATGGTACTCAGATTCAGTTGACGACGCATCAAAATGTACAAAAGTTAAAGCTAAAGTTTAAAGGTGGCTAAATAGTTACAAACTCGAGAAAGTGGTACGTAGGGTTGTTCGTTGGGCGGCACTCCCGATAACTCTTATAATAAATTGTTTTCCTACTCATATATTTAAATTAAAGGCATGTTTAATACCCCACAATATGTTTATATGAAAGTTATTATGAGAATGATGATGAATGCACACCTCATATTTCAAAGTTTATATGTTTTATATGTACATACATAAATCTGAGCATATTACATGAAAGTATGCTACATGCATTGCATCCTAATAGTATGTGTTAAGTTTTTATGATGAAAAGAATGTAGAGGTTTTTCGTATAAATACGGTGGTACAGGTCAGTGAATTTCAAACAAGTTGCATTGCTACTGAGATTAAATTCTCACACGTGTGCTAGCGTGTACTAGATGTGTAGGTTCCTGACTGGAGAAGAAGGTAAATTAGGAAGAGATACCCATCATGAGGGTACATGAAAGTGTATATTTTAAATAGTATAGACATGTATTAAGTTAGTGCTAACCTTTATGATTTTTGAGAAAGGCTAGTATAGAATATCTCTTGTATAACCTATTTTGATTTGAATGTATATGAATTAATTAGTAACTATCGATAGGAAATTTGATAGGATCATGAGTGGTAGGGTTGTTATCTCCATGCTCAATAGTTATTTAAGAATATTTATCAAATTAAGTATGTAGGCTTGTGTATAGTCATTTAATGAAAAATATGCATGTATATTTTTCACTGTGATTCTTGAGTGAGAACCCGAAAATAGAACCCGACTCTAAATGACACTCAATTAATCAATTTGGTAAAAATTTAAAATTTATTTGAATAGTCGTAATAGTAACACACCCTTATTATCATATTGCTATATTATACTTTTTAAATAATTAAAAGAGATCATAAGCTAAGGGACTGTTACACACATGAATTTGAAGCCTGAAAGAACTCAATATCCTCACCATCTAAACCTGAGCTAAAGCTACTTTTTAGCAATTAAGAATTAGATCAAGGTTAAGTAACAAAAGAACAAAAATTAAATTAAAATTAAGTAGGCTAATTTTGGAAGATGGAATTCATTATTACAGATATCTACAATGTGCCCCCACAACTTCTATGTTCTATTACTCTCCATACTATATTCTATATAAACCAGACTAGTTTCTTCGCTATGTTCTATTTATTCATGATTCTCTGAATACTCTTCAATATCCATCCCGTAATCAGCTCCAAACAGAGAACTTTCAACTTACAGTATTATGTTCCTTAGAACAAAACTAATAAGAGAAAGTCCAGCATAGTGGTTCAAAGGGAAGAAAGTAAATGAGGCTGTTCAACGCTTCTCAGTAGCGCAGGCAAACCTTCTTTTTACAAGTATAGGCTGACTTTAAGAAGAACGGAAGTGCAAGAATAAGTCCTCCAAGATTTAGAAGAGAAAAATTGCTCAACTACTGTAGAAAAATAACCTCTCTTTAAAACACAAGCCAGCATTGATTATCACAAGTCACAACAAAGGGGAAATTATGCTAAAGCATGCATGATAATGTTACATATATTATGTCTCAATCAAATTTCTTGCAGTTATCACGGGGTAATGCAATACAAACCGTTTGGAGAATATATGCTGAGGTGAATTGGAATATTCGAAATTTGCTTTGTCTTCCCAGTTATACGATCAGTTTCATCTGAAATTTCCTTCCTCACGGCAGCTGAATCCGCAGAAAAGGAAAAGAAGTCAAATATTTAGAGTTATAAGCTTTAATGTTCTTGCCACTACAAAAACAAAGTAAACACGGCTCACAGTGTCAAATTTCTTAAATTTCAGAATTTCTTTTTTTCTTCTTTTGGGATAACATCTTTGCATTTAGATATAAAAGGCTGTAGTAGGTTTTATGTTTCTCATTTTCCTCCTTGGCATATTTTCTTTCCCTTACAAATCACTTGCACATGCAAGTAAACCCCAAAATTATCTTAATTTTCCTCTTCAGTAATCTCTATCATTACCTATTTCCTGTCTCGCATTCCAACTGGATTGGCTCAGAGCCAGCTTCAAGGATTACAAAGAATGTCTCTCTAGGTGGACACAATGAATGAAGGAAAAAAATGATCTGTCATCCTATGCAAAGATAAACCCAAGCAGTAACGCATATGTCTAGTTAAGTGCAGCCAAAGAAAGTAAGAGAACCCTTTAAATGGTACATACAATAAAAATATATAATCAATTTTTACTGCGACTGCGTCAACAATCCTGAACAACAAAAGTAAGCTGACATCGTAAATCCCATACTAAAACAAGCCATGAGAGAGTTTACATCTCATCCAGAATCATAGTCCTTATATTTTTAAGACAATAAGCTAATGCCTGTACATTTGGTAAGAATTATCATTGTAATGATTTTTAGTTCTAAAGAACAATATTCTGCACGTTAAAAATTGTTAGAAAATCAGATAGATTTTTGGTATAATAAGTAAAAGGTTTTGATGAACGTAGTTATATATATACCACCCTCTATGGGATAAGAAAAGCTTCGGTTAAGTATGTCTTAAATTCTTGATTTTAACAAACGTGAGATTGGCTTATTAACATAAAACGAATTATATACTATGCAAGTGACTGCACGTGAAGTCATCTCACTTACTGCATAATTTACTTGGACAGAAAAATGAAGATTACAGTTAGAAACTTCAAATACCAAAGTCAGTCAATCTCTTTCTAGGTGCATGGAGGAACTCAGCATATTCTTGTTGCCCATCTTCAGTCTTATGAAGTTGCAGCACTAGTGGTCTCCTTGTCACAATACCTTAAAATAATGAAATATAATGTCATAAAACCATTTAGAGGAATGAAAATAACCATTCTTTACTGCCATCACTTGGATGAAGCTTCAATTAAAGGGGAAAAAAACCCACAACCACCTGCTATTTGTGTTGCGAAAACCCCTTCTAACTGTTAATAGACAAGGAAAGAAAAATGAACACAGTACTCCAAAAATTTTGCAAATTTCCAAAAACCGTTGACATTTTGCATCAAGCTCAATGCAACACAGTTGACATCAACTTTCAATTATTAAAGTTCATCGTAAGTACTACAGTCCAGCAGGGAAGCAACACACTTCTTTCTTCTATCAGTTTTCCTCCCAGCTACGTTGCTGAAGACATGGACAGATAACATATCAAAGCTCAAATTGCTAAGAAAGAAATCGAGCATTACCAGAGCCTCGAGGCAGAAAATCCCTTCCCACCACACTTTCCAACACAGACGATTTCCCCGAACTCTGATTTTCACGAACATGAGAAGAAAATCAAGCAACCCAATTTTCAAACAACATAGTGGAAAACTAACCCAATTTTCAAACAACATATATACCTGGCCTCCGACCACAGCCACCGAGGGAAGAGCCTCCCAGAGCGACAATCCCTCGCCACCGTGGTCGCCTAAAACTGTGCATGCCCGTTGAATCTTATTGATAAGCCCGATCAAGCTCGTCATGGTCGCCATTTTGGATTGGAAGAAAAAAATAAAAAGAAAAGCGAAAACAAGTTGTGTATGAGAAATGAGATTTCGAAATAAATAATTAAGAGAAACGGATCGGAAACTGATAAGAAAATATGATATCGAAGAGAGGTTTCTTAGATCAAATCAGTGAGATGGGTTTAGATGCCGAAGACCATCCAATTCGAGATGGAAGGAATGTTAACAGAAATTCAGAAAAGGAAGAGAAGGACGAAGAAACCAAAACGGAAAAAACGGTCGTGTTCCGGATGTGTATGTAAAATTTAATTCCAAAATTTTATATGAAATAAAAATTAATTCTAAAATCAATTTTCAAGATTATGTATTGAGCAATAAAAAAATTAATAGTATAGAAAATTGAACTTTAAAAACTATTTAAATCCATTATTATGAATTATTTTTAGATGATTTTTTAAGCTTTTAAAACCAATTAAAAACTAATAAGAAATTTAAAAAAATCATTGAAAATAAAGAAGAGGATATAATTGATGATGTCTATAGCTTTTCTTTCCATCTTTGTGTTAAGTAATTAAAGATGTGTTTGGTTGATGAAAATAATTTTAGATTTTAGTTTTTACTTTTATTTTTTAAAACTATTTTTCATTTATGACTTTAATATTTTAAAAATATGTTTGATATGTAAAGTTAAAATTTTATTTATATTTATTTTTAAGTTAAATAACTTAAATAAGTATAATTTTTTATTAAATTTTGAATTTATTAAATTTTGAATTTGACTATAATTAAATGATAATATTTATATAATTACATAATTTATTTTATTAAAAAAATTATAAAAGTGTTACTAGTTGTGAAGACATTGAAAATAATTTTTAGACAGTTCTTGTTCTCACTCTATTTTTAAAAAATATTTTTGTTAAACTTTATTAAATATATATTTTTATTAGATTTCTGATTTTCAATGAAAATAAAAGTAGGAAACTGTGGAAGAAAATGCACCTAAGTTGCTATGATTTTACTTAATTTAGAGATGCTAAGAGCTTCACTATTTTCTTCTATTTTCGATTAAAATACAGAAAGTCTCCTTGAACTATAAATCATTGCAAATAACTTTTATTGACTATAAAAATTGATTTAAAATTCTTTTAAACTTTGTAATTTGTGTCAAAAAAATTTCTTTTGTTAATTTTTTTTATCCAAAGTATTAACAAAGTATAAACCTCAAATTATTTAAAGAGTTTTTTATACAAGATATAAAGTTTATGAGAATTTTGTACACAAGACTTAAAGTTTAAAAAAAATTTTACACAAAGTTTAAAATTTAAAGTATTTTCTACACTTTGATATAATCTGATTTTACTAACATGTCACTATTCTGTTCAATTTTTAAATAAAAAATTTAATCGAGAGATTTTTGTACAAAAATTATTAAGTTTGAGAGGTTCTTAATCCGTTTTTATAATTAAAGGTTATCTGTACATAATATATAATTTAAAAAGATTTTTATATTTTAGCTTTAACCAAAAAGATTAATTGCTGTATAAAAATTAAAATGAACAAAAAAAAATTTTAAAAATTTGATCAGATATACATTTATGACTTAACTTAATCTTTAACTCAAAACAATTATTGTTTTACAAATTATGATCCTCTCATATGAGAGAACAACATGTTGTGAGGAGATAGACAGACTCAAAGAAAAAGATATCATTCATTAATAATTTTTATTTTAAGTGTAAAACTCATCACTTAATTAATTTTATATTTATCTTTCTTTTCAAAATATAACACCATATTATTTTCTCATATAATGTAATTGCTCTTGGTTCACAAAGAAGAACCATTTAAAAAAATGATATATAAAAAATAACTAAACTAATCGAGCATCAACACATATAATTATACTATAAATACATCTCGAGACAAATCACTGTTTATGTATTTTTTTTTTAATTGAATACACTAAAAAATTGTGTGAAAGCAAGCGTTTCATAGTCTAGGGATTATCTTTCCATCCTTGTATTCCACTAAAAACTTTTCTGTCTCTAACGACACTTCCACAGCTGTCTCTGGTCTTACTGGTTAATCACTTTTTCCTACATGTTTTTGTTAGCTTCAAAATGTCTCTATATGCAACTTGTGTTTTACTCTACCCTTGCACCAATCATCCTGCATTGTCTTGGAAAATGAGCAAGCACCTTTAATGGAGGACAGAAGGCGAAGGGATTAAAAAATAAACGTGTTAATAAATAAATAACATCTAAATCCACCTATTATAAATTTGATATTAAAATTAAAATGAAGATGAAATAAAAGAATTATTAATAATTAATGAGTAAATTAAAAAGAATAATATGCAAAGGATTGGTTTATAAAAATTCAAATTCACCCATATGTTAACCAACATAAAAATAAAAATTTTCTTTTTTCCATACACTATATGTTTATTTTAACTTTCAAATAAGGTGCATTAGAAAAGGCATAAATAAGAATAGAAAGAAAAAAGAATATATATATATATATTCTCTTTGTATTGATCTTAAAATTTAAAAATGAATAAAAGTTTTTTAATAACTCTATTTTAACTCTTATTTTTTATTAATTTTAATTATTTAAAATTATAATATTTAAAATTTTCTAAAAAATAATAATAATAACTATTAACCTTTTCTCCCTTTGCCCCTCAATTTCTTCCCTTTCCCTCCCAATTTCTAAATACTCCCTTAGCTTCATGTGAATGGTGGGGAAAAAAATAAAGGGACATTATGCTGTGGAGGATAAACAGCAAATTTTATCTGCGTAGATTTACGTGGAACTTCTTTTTTTTTTTTGGGAGTCAACTTTAGTGACTGTTTATCAATAAAGGTGTACATTCAATTTCGTATACGGCCCTAACATACTCCAGATACAGAATTAAACAAGGTCAGTTGTTTATGCTTCACTCAGACATTTATAATAATCTTGAAACTATGAAGGTATAATACAACCAAATAGGCTTAAATCTCGCTCTGATTACCAAGATATCAACAAGCCTGAACCAACACAATCACACTATCCTGAAGATTACAATATGAACTTCTAATAGCAGAGGGGGAATCTACCTATACAATCACACAACCACTCAAACAAAAGCCAAGGTTAGCCCGAGTTAATTTGTCTTCCTGCCTTTGTAGCCAATCTCTCTAATAAGATGATATAACAGTTTGTCAGAAGCATACCAATTCCTTGATTTTCTTCTTCCCAACACAATTCATGGTCAGTATCAGTAACAATGGTGGTCGGCATGCCAGTTATGTTCTCATAAGCAAATGAACAAAGAGACAGCAGAAAAAACAGAGAAAGGGCAGCCCATGCCTATGAATGTGTACTCCTCAGAGCCACTGCCATAGAAACCGTATGTCATTGTGTGCTGCGTGTTAATCCTCCTCGCGTTGCAGCTCTGTGCAAATGAAAATTTCTCCATCAGTGTACTTAAAATTTTGGTCTTTCAAAGAACCCAAATAATACATTTACCATCTTTGATGTTTAATTGTCTTGTCTATAAACCTTACAGGGAAATTTTCAAGTTGCGAAGCAAACATAAGTAATCAACGGTAAAGACAATAGTCAGGTTCAACTACAACTCCTGAGAACTCATAACTAAAGATTACACAATACACAAATATTGGAAAATTTCTTAGGTTTTCATGTTATGCAACCTCATTTGTGCATTGACCAATAAAATTCAACTATTTATTCTTATTTGATTTCTCATATGCGTCTATTAGTTTAGAAATAAGAAGAATTGGATGCCGATCATTAGTCAATGCATAAATAATATGGTACAATCTATGCACCTAATGACTTCTCCAAATATTGGCATTCAGTAATAAGTAGATTGGCCAGCATGTTATCAAAGTATTGGTGAAAGCCAACGAACATATTTTAACAGTAACAGGAAATCAGACGAGGTACTTGACTTCAGATGACCCAACATTGCAACAATCGAATTCCATGAGTAGACACTAGTATTTGTTAATGATGGATCCCAAGCTCGGTAGAGTATTGGGTTTTTGAAGTTTGAGAATGAAATTGATGGGTATTATCAGGAACAATGAACAAATGAGGCAGCCAAGATGGCAGTCCAAAAGACGAGGGTCACTTGAAGGAAATATCAATGAAGATTCTACAGAGGAGAATGATAAAGAAAATATGACTGCATAAGTTGTAATAGAGTGCAATGCCAAAAGACCTAAAGCAAAATCATAATATCTGAAAGAAAAATTGATGTAACTGTTGACATGTAATAGAATTCTGCTAGGTTGAGCTACATCGTACTCTGACATATATACAGAGAAATAAAAAATTGAATGGTGACAAATTAATAATAATCTATAGGGATATTTGGAATGGAGAAAGTTCATAAACCAAGGGATTCCTGTCACTTAAAATTCCGCACTATAAAATAGTTTGTATTCTGGAAAAAAGAGCCTAACAATATATCTCCAGAGAACAAGTGAAATAAGGAACAAAATGGATCTACAAGATTGAAAAAGCTACCAGCTTAATATCAATTGCTGAAGGAAAGACATCCCATTCAGGTGAATAAAATGTGCAACAACTATAACTTAAGGGAGGAATCAGGCAAGAAAAGATTTCGAATAAATACCTTCCAGAAATCAGCTGTTGTTGAGCACTATTTACAGGGCCTTTTAAATTACCAAACCGCTTTGCTCTGTTCTCTTGTTCCTTCTCCACACGCATGGCAGCTACCTCCTTCTCCATGACAGCTACTTCTCTTCTCATCTTCTTTGCCTCAACTTCCATGGCTTTGGTCAATGTATCTACCTTCTTTGCTAACATCTGACAGATAATGACCATTGGCAACAATTAGTCAGGACTGTAGATTAAAGTTAATAGAATTAATAAGTGTAAAATTGTTATCCAAAGAAAAATAGTAAAGCAACTATTAACCTCAATGGCATCGTCTTTATCTTTTAGGTTTTGATCTTTCTCATGACCAGCTTTCCTCAAGGCTAAGACCTCTTTCTGCAGCAGGTCATACAAAACGCCAGGAACACCATCCTCAGTATCTACTGTTGGGAACTCATTTGGCTTATCATCCGAATTTCCTTTCCAATTATTGTTTGCCTTGGTGTTTTTGGCTCCTTCACAAGACTGATTAAATGAGTAACTAGGAGGGGTCCCATTTAGCAAAATTTTACCCCCTTCCAGAGACCTTGTGCCACCATCGAAAGATTTCGATGTGCCTTTAGCATGCTTCAAAACTGTGCTAGAGGATAGAGAAGATCTCAGTTGAGAGGATGGTATTCTCTTGGATAAAAACCCATTAGAGGCTAGTTTTGAGACATTATCAGCTCCGCCTAGGGATTGACGACGAGAAGGCCCATTGCTAGTACTTCTTCCCTCTGAGGTACCGCGATGACTACTGTTAGAAGTTCCTCTCAAAGTCTCCTCTATCACTTTAAGCCGTAAATGATACTTTTCCTGAAAATTTGCAAAATGTTTACCTTGAATACTGGCAGAATTAATCTCCTAAGCTAAAACATGGGCTGTAGAACCAGGTTATTACTTTCAACTGTGCTTCAGACTTTGCAGCACGCTCAGCTAGAGCAAGCTTGTCACGAAGTTGCTGCATCTCTCCCTATATCAATGCCGTTATATAATGAGTGGAAACTATATTTATGAGTCCAAATGCAGGATAAGTTTTTATACCCAAAAAAAAAAAAAAAAAGAAGAGTAACCTAAGCTCAACAATTTCCAGAATTAGTAAGAAGAGTAAAACAAAACAATGTTCACCTGCAAGAATCGTCGCTCTTCAAGCCATTGTTTGACAGGCATCACTTTGTCATTAGCATCTTTCCATTCATTTGCTACAACCACAGCTACTCTGTTTGCTGTTACCTTGGCACGGGCCAACTCCCGATCAAGAGTTTTCCTTTCTTCCTAAAGAGTGTCAAGCAATCCATGCAACAATTAATATTCTCTTAACTAGCCAACATTATAATTGAAGAAAAAAGCCAAGAGTGAACTTGCTGAAAATTTTGGCACATTACATTCATTTCTTGAACTTTCCGCCGATAATCCCTCACAGCATTTGCAGCTGCACCACCTGCAAGGACGGCCTCTTCAAGCTCCCTCACGGTTTGGGTAAGCTTTTCAACCTCTGCCACCTTCTGTCTATGCATTTTGTCCAAAATTTTATTTTCCTCCTGAAATAAGTAAGCATGAAACCAGATGTAATAAGTTACATATTTACTATTTTGATATATCAGGACAAAGCAACATCATACAATACAGCAAATACCTGGCAAATCTCTATCTGTTTAATAAGCTCTTGATTTTTATTTTGGAGATCATCCACCATGGAGGCCTTAGCCAGGGCAATCTGAACAGTCCTCTCAGCCTCAATTAGTGCAGCTTCTTTAGATTTGGTAAGACGATCTAAAGCTTTATTATCTTCTTGAAGTTTAGCAATCTGCAAGGAATAAATGGGAGAAAATGATGATGTAAATAACCGATACTAAAAAGTCACCTCCATTAATATTTTTGCAAAGGTGATTAAACTAAAATGTCCAAGAAAAAGGTATTACCTCTTGCCGAGCAAGCTTAAGTTCAGCCTCCAAAGGAGCAAGAATGGCTTCTATTGGAGGCATGTCATCATCCTTTTGAGCAGCATGGACCCTCCGAAGAGTGGCTTCAGCTGCAAACTGAGCTGCCATTGACGCTTTCTTCTCATCATTGATTTTCTTTATTTCAAGATTCTGCAAGAAATATTCAGTTTAGTAAACATATAATGGAAACTGGGAAAAAGACTCAGTACTAAAGTTGATAGGGGCTCAAAGTAATACTTTGCTTTCTAGAAGAGATTCTGTTAATTTTAGCTTCTCCTCAACCCTTGACAGTTCTTCAGTAAGCTACAGTACAAGCCAAAAAACAGAAGAACGAAGTCACATTTCAAGTTGACACAAGTGCATAAGCATGAAGAAAATGCAAATGCAAGCCAGTAGAAGAAACAAGAAATAGATAAAACAACGTATGGTAGAGAGATAAGTTCTAACTTGCTCAGGTAAATAGGTTAAGACAATGCAAAGAATGATTAAGCAAAAAATGAATAATTTCCATTTTCAACAATAAGGTTCGATACAAAACCCTCTCAGAAATCCCCATCATCAACCTAAGTATAATTAATGAATAAATATGAGACAAGAAACAAATGCCATAACCACTCTAGATTCTACAACATAAAACAATTCCAATGGCTTTTTGATATTAAAAAAGAAATTAAAAAAATGTTTATCTTTAATAAGTAATGAAATAAATTAGAAGCATTGTTAATAATCTGGTGTAAAACCTTAATCCTCAAGCAACTTAGCGGAAATACACTAAATCATTGGATAGTTATAATGGCCTTTCGATATTGTCAAGACAACACAAGAAATGGACAATCTACTTGAGCTTAACAGCATGAATTGAACTCAGACTACTATCAAACCAAATTGTCCATGCTCGCCATGACTAAATAAAGGCTTTACTGTTGACACTAGATGGAAAAGATTTCTTGCAGTCGACTTGTGTAACTACAAACATAGCAATTTGTACACCTTCGAAGTATTAGGCAGCTAATAGTTTAGTTTGCATCAAACACTTCAAAGGAAAACAACAAATAAGGAAATAAGATGATTATAGTACAAAGTACAACCCACGAGCACTCAGACAAAAAGAAGAGTTTCTATTGAAACCATAAATTATGGAGATCATTAAATGAACACCAGCAGCAATGTGTAAAGAAATTTTGTGAAAATTAGAGGTGACCTCTTCAACGGCCTTTTCTCTGAGCCGTTCAGAGAGCTTCAA
The DNA here is from genome assembly GCA_031216115.1 of Senna siamea. Lineage (NCBI taxonomy): Eukaryota > Viridiplantae > Streptophyta > Magnoliopsida > Fabales > Fabaceae > Senna > Senna siamea. The sequence goes on from CM062358.1 coordinate 1,000,834, forward strand.
GGCTTTGATCTCCGCCTGTGCTTCTGATAATTCCCTGTCCTTATCTGCAAAGAGACACACACAGACAGCCACAATCAACACGGCAAAAATACCTAGCAAAATCAGCTCAAAACAAATTGGATCGAACCGCATTTTCCAACCTCTAACTTCATTCTCCAGCCGATTAAGCTCCACCTTCACCGGATCCGACCCGTGCAACAGGTTCAGGAACTCATCCGCATCCAAGCTCGGCCTCACTGAGGCCCGCCTCCGCGACGAGCTCTTCCCTTCCTTGAAGGATCCCGACACCGTCACTGTCAACGGCTGCGAAGGTGTCGGTGTGGCCGCCACAGCTTCCGCCCTCACCTCCTCCAGTGCCATCCCTCCCCCGTCGCCGGAAACATCCGCCATGGCCGATCTAACCAATACCGTCCGCCACTCCACTCACCCTCACATCCAAATGCTCCTACTTCCTAGGATCCCAACACCAAATTTCAAATCAAAGATGTATAGATGTACAAATATATAGAGAGAGAAAGTAAGCCTGCTAGAGAGAGAAAATGCGAGCTTGAAAATGGCGGTTTTAGACAGAGAAAGTGTGAAGAAGATGCTTTTCGTTACGGTTGTTCTCTCTCTACTATTAAAGCTAGAGAGAGAGAGAGAATGAGAGAGATTATATAAAAAAAAAAAATCTGAGTATAGTGAGGTTAGCACTTGGAGGGACGCTTTGCTGTTAAGCAGGACAATACAGTGTGAGACTTGAGAGAGAAAGACAGTGATAGACGGTAATCTTAGCCGAAAAGGCCGTGAAAAGTATGGGATAAACGGGGAGCGTAATGCGCACACAAGGTATCTACTTGCTTGCTACAGCGAGGACACAGCGTGATGACCTTTTGGGGTGTTATGTGCGCTTGTCGGTGCAGGTTAGCAAAAGGTACCCTTCTATGCCTACGACAAACTAACATGTATTTTTTTAAGTTAAATTCGACTTCAATTAAGATTTAAATTTAGATACTTCAGTTTTAAAAAAATTAGATACATGTATTTTTCTTTTTGCCAACTAGATACAGGTGTTTAGTTATTTTCATACAAATATGAAATAAATATTTTTAATATCCCAATATTGCATGATTGATCATTTAAAAAAAAATCATTTGTTTATTACAAACTTGATAATACAAGTGGAAAAAAAAAACTCTATCCAAGTCAAATCTGATTAACTACTATGGGTAAATTAACTTGAAGATTTTAAAATAAACTTGGAAGTGAAATTCCTAGATTTGGGATAACTTCAATTAAAGAATTTGCTAATTTTGAATGACAATGAAGCTTTTTTTTTAGTGAAACTGGGTTTTGCCATCATGGGAATTGTATTTAAGTTTAGTTTAATTGTTGCCTATATTGACAAGACGTGTAGATGAGTATGTAATTAATTAATAGTTATATGATATTAATTAGACTGAGATTAAGGAAGAATATTTTTAAATTTTAGATTAACCCAAATAAAATGAATTTCTATTTTAAACTGCAAAAAATAAAAACTATGTCATTGTTAAGCACTAAACTGCAGTTTTTATATATTTTTTTAAACTTTCTATTGAATAGAATTCAACCTTATTCATTCATTTAGTTTGTTCGTTAATATGGATAGAGTTTTTTTTTTTTTTAGTTTTTCTTCAATTTATTCCTTTCTTGAGAATTCTTAGGATATGATTGTATTAAAGAAGATGGAGAAAAAAGAAAGAAGAGTATTATTTCTTTTTATTAACTAAATTAACTCGATCCTCTAAGTTAATTACCATGTTTTTTATTCGAGTTTTTTTTAATGAACGTGATTACAAGTACTTGAGTTTGAAGTAAAAAATAATAATAATTTAAATCATATGTATTCAAATTCAAAATATCTTTGATAATTATTATTTATGAGCTTAATCGTGTTGGTTGATGGCATCATATATTTTCCTTGAATGATCATGCCATCAACACATCATATAAATATAATTATTGCAACGAATGTAGTATAATAGAAGATATTATTTTTTATAATTTAATAAATTAAGATTTAAATTTTTAACAAAATAAGTGTTCACATTAATATTTAATAGTGTCTTAAATAAAAATATCTATAATAAAATAATATATATAAAAAAATTATTACATAATTTTGAGACCATTTGATTTTAGGAAAAACTGATATGAAAAAAAAGAGATCACATGGGTTAATTCATTTATATATATATATATATATCTAAAATGCTAAAAATATTTTCAAATACTCCTAAATTTTATATAATTTTTGTTAATAAACTTCTCTTAATCATTACATAAAATCAAGAACAATATCATTATAATTTATGACATTATCAAATCAATTTGATATGTTGTAATAAAGTACGAATGAATATTATACTTTGCTTTAAGCCACTTGATTGTAGGACTCTAATCATAACATGTGAATAATAATTTCTACAAAAAAAAATTAAATTATTTTATGAATAATTTGATAATAGTTTCTAATAATTGTAAAGCTCTTTTCTTCCTTTATGAATAATTAAACCGTTGATTTTATGAGCAAATATTATCCACTGATGAATAAGTTTGCTGTCAGAAATAATACTTACTGCACTTCAAATTATCTTTTCCTTGAATGCATTAATTATGATATTGATTGCATATTTGCAAGGAGGGCATGTGCATGTGCAAATATGCTTGAAAATTTATGGATCTGTCCTTAATCAAGCATGTAATCCCATGCATGTCTGCTTGCTTAGGTCTCTCTCTGTGTTCTGGAATAAGTATTGAATTATGATCGATTTATTAGACATTTTCAAAATGCTTTCAACATTATTTGTCATGAGTTCATGTCTTGCTCCATTTTTATTTGTTCCTCCTGTATATAATGTTATTGGGGAAAAAAATCATATTATTGGGTCAATTTGAACTTCTTTCAAAATTATAAAGGTTAAATTGCCAAAAAAAAAAAACTCCTTCAATTAAAATTTTTGCAATTTATCCTATTAACTTTAAAAATTGACAAAAGAATCCTTAAGTATTTATGCTTTCATCCAAACACTTACCGACATTAACAAAATTAAGTAAGTATTTTATACTAAATTGTAAGTTTGAAGAAATATTGTAGACAAATTTAAAAGTTTAAATTTTGTTCTCAAATTTTTAAGTTGAAAGAAATTACACAACCTCTTTAATTGAGATTTATTTATTTATTTATAATTTAGTCAAATTGCAAAAGCAAGTCTCAAGGTTTAATAAGAAGTAAGAGAGAAAATGGGTAAAAGTCGAAATCAAATATATTGACATAAATAATGTTTGATTATCTCATTTTAAAAGACTATATATTGATATCACGAGCTATAATTCATTTATCAGTGTTGATATTTCTTTTTGATTTTACTCATCCTAAAACTGAAAAAGAAATGAGAAAAGAAAGAAAGAAAGAATAAGGTACATGGGTTGATGAATAATTGGAATATTACTTCCATCCTCATATCTCTACATAACGACCTGTTTGGCTGAGAAAAAAAAGAGTGAAAGTATTTTTGTTTAGTTATTAAAATTTTAGAAAAAAAGCATTAAAATATTTTATATTAATCTTTTTTAATTTTTTTTTGTTAATTATAATTATCTTAAATTAAAAAAATTTAAAAGATTCAAACATAGGTGTGTTTGAGAATGAAGTAGAAAATAAAACTAAAAGAATTAAAAGCAAAAGTAAGAGAAGAAAAAAAAAGATTAACTGATAATGTTTCTTTTATTTATTTAAATCTTTTAAACTCTCTTTAGTGTAATTAAAATTAACAAAGAAAAAAAATTAAGGTGATATAACAATAAATATTCAAATTCTTTCACCTCCAAAATTTTAAAAAATAAATCAAAAAAATGTTATATTTTCTCCCTCCAAAATTGTCCTCTCAAACACACTCTAAAGGTCTATTTGTAAATGAAAAAGAAAAGAGAAGAAAAAGAATTAAAAGAAAAATAAAAGAAAAAAAATATTAAATGATAATTTTTCTTCTCATTATTTGAATTTTTTAAATTTTTTTAATTTAAAATAATTAAAATTAACAAAAGAAGAAAGTTAAAAAAAATTAACTTAAAATTTTTTAATTCCTTTCCTTCCAACATTTTAAAAAATAAATAAATAAAAAGTTAATACATTTCTCTTCCTTTCCTTCCCATCCCCTCCAAAATCCTCCCCATAAGGAGGGGAAGGAAAGGAAATTAGAGTGAAAAAAATGCTTAGTGATAATTTCTTTTTTTTTTAAATCTTTTAATTTTAGATAATTAAAATTGACAAAAATTAAGAATTAACTTAAAATCTTTCTATTCCTTCCCCTACCAAATTTTAGGTGTATTTAAAAATCAAAAAGGAAAAGAAAGAGAAAGAATTAAAGGGTAAAGAATGGGAAGGGAAAGAAAAATTGAGTGATAATTTTTCATAATCTTATTTAAATCTTTCAAACTCACAATTTGAGACAAATTAAAACTAATAAAGGAGAAAAGTTAAATAGTATTATTATAAAATCTTTCAATTTTTTCACCTCCAAAATTTTAACAATCAAATAAGAGAATGATTACTAAATTTTCTTCTCTTCCCTTCCCTTCCTTCCCCTCCTCTCCCATTTTCTTTCTTCCAAACAGATCCTTAAAAAACAAATAAAGAAAAAGTTAATATATTTATTTCTCTTCTCTTTCCTTTTCCTTTAAAATATCTCTCCCTAACACATAAGGGTCAAGAAGTTTTGTCAAAAAAGAAAATAAGAAAAGCCTATGAAGAGAAAAAAAAATTACATAATAGTTTTTTCTCTTTTAAATCTTCTAAACTCTTTCAATTTAAAATAATTAAGATTAACAAAAGAGAAAAATTAAGAAAGATTAATATTAAAATCCTCAAATTGCTTTCCTCCAAAATTTTAAAATGCAAATAAGAAGAAGGTTAATACATTTCCTTCGCTTTCCTCTCATTCTCCTCTAAAATCTCCCTCCCAAAACACCTTTTAAGAAAATGCAAATACGTTAGGACTGAAAAAATGTAAATCATCCATTAACAGTCAGAGAATGAAGATGGAATGTGATAATACTTACGATAATACAGATACCACTAACAAGAATGTCAAGCAAACACCTTCTCTACCACAAAATTATTAAACAATCCATAAGATCCACCACGAGATAACCTGAAATTTGAACTACCTTATCTTTCTCCTATATGAACAAGTTCGAGACAAGAAAAAAAAACCTTAAAAAATGACTGTAAAAGAACAAAATGAGGTTCAATTGACAGAAGTCTCTTAACTTATTCACCGTAAATGATCCCAAGAAGCTTTCCTCCTAACTAACCTCTATGTCCTCTACAGAAGCAAACAGTGGCAGCAAAACCCAGAAATCAGGGAGATGGTCAACTGTTTCTTGATATAACAATTTATATATCTACATACAGACAACGATGGTAGCAGGACCAGTACCTTGCTTTTGTCAGCTTCTGTTCACACCTGTTCATTTCCCTTAAGAATATTGTACTTGCAGAGAGGACAAGTTGCATTCATTTTTAACCATTTCACAATGCATGTAGAATGAAAATGATGGTTGCAGGGTAAAGCATGGAGTTCTGCTCCATCCTCATATGAAGTGAGACATATACAGCATTCCTGAAAAGGGAAATGGCAGAACAAAAAATAAATCCTTCCGGAAAGCAAAACCTAGCAGCGTCTGTGTGTTTATGTTGAATAATGAAATATTCTTATTCATAAAAGAACAAAAATAAACAGGAATTTGCATCTATAAGACAGCATGGACCTTTATCTTGGACAAAGTTCCTTCTATACAGAACTTCTCAAGAAAAATCAGGCAAAAGGGATCACATACAAGAAGGTCAAGTAGAGACTAACAAGACAAAATATTGCTTTTTTGCATCCTCCAGGAAAGATAATAAATATTACTCGTTAAAACAGAAAACCGAACAGAAAGGGGAAAATATGCCTTTAACTTACCTATTAAAAGTTTCAGATGTAAGGCCTATTATGCTCTTTGGCTTTTACTCAAGTTATTGGGCACTATTTTTGGGAGCATCAAACTGTAATGCCTATTATTAGGAGAGGGCCAACTACCTAGTACTCTCTAATCTATTACACATTCTACACCCTGAAGCACTTACGGAGCTATTATTTTTAGGCTAAAATGCACATAACCCCTTGAACTATAAGTTATGTGTAGATAACTCCCTCAAAGTTCATAATTTGTACAAAAAACACCAACTGCTAACTTTTCCATCCAAAACCCTAATTGAGGGTAGACAAGTCAAATTATTTAAAGTATTTTTCTGCACAAGCCCTAAAATTCAAAAAGGTTTTATGCACAAAATCTAAAGTTTATAAAAATTTTCTGCACAATACCTAAAGTTCATGAGAGTGTTTTGTATTTTGGTATGACTTGATTTTGCTGACTCATCATTGTTGATTTTGGATGAAAAAGTTAACATAACGGATTTTTTCCACAAATTGAAAAGTTTGAGGGGCTTTAGATCAATTTTTATAGTTAAGAGACATTATATGCACAAGACCTAAAGTTTAAGGAGAGTTTTTTATATTTTAGCCTTATTTTTATGTAAATTGACAAATAAATGGAATTCTAGGAACTATCCATTTCTTTTAAGCAAAGTGGTGAGCTTGACAAGTAAGACTCAGAAATCAATAATTATGGGTCAGAACAAAGTATACCGCATCCTCGGGTAAAAGCATTCGTTCATTTGCCAAGTACCCACTGCTTGTTTCTACAGGAATCATTGTTCCCGCTCCCCCATTTGGCTTCTCCTCATTGTTTAGCATGCAAAATCTGTATTTTGGAAGTATACTGAGATCTGCTTCAGATGCACCTTCCTATATTCTCCCAGAAAGGAACAATAATAACAATTAGAAGGCCAACAACCATTCAAAAATATTTGTCAGTCTAAAATATGTTTAACTTATACCTGGCCAGCAACAGCATAGAGAATAGCAATGATGCACGGCAAACAACAACAGAGGGCAATGCCGATCAAGCATGCCAAAACAACACAGAAGATGGCAAAGAATACATCAAACGCCAGAAAAACAACAGCCAACCTGTACAATTTCAAAACAGAGATACAGGCTATTATTACCTATAAAAGTTGTAGAATTCATGATGGAATAAAACCAGAAAATGGAATTCAAGAAAAATTTCCTTCAAGGTTCTTTCTGAAAAAATCTAAAATTTAAAGAAGAATACTGTTTACAGATGTAAAGGTCATCCGTTGGCCTCTATTTGACAGCCTACACTTTGATGCATTTTTTGAAAAGGATAAACCAGTATAAAAGAGATGCAACTGCATGCTCATGCCAATTGAATTAGAAACAAAACACTAGCCTCCTATTCTCAGCAATTCAGATATGCAAAGATGATTTCCTACGTAGTACTGTTATAAGGTAGAGTGAATTGTTATTGAAACAACTTCAAAAGGAACATCATATATAAAAAGAAGAAAAAACAATTTTATTTTAAAACAGGTAGGTTGTGGATAAGAAGATTGGTGGATTGTGCCTTAATTCGTATCTTGTATCGATATGCACTAATCTATAAAAACAGTCATAAACTTTTTAATGGAAAATCAAGGCATATACATAATATAAAGGAAAATGATATTGAAAATTTTTGTATGTATGAATAATGAATTGTTCGTGCACATAATAATGATAAAACTTTGTGCAAATGAGAGTGCATGCATAGTCTATTTGACTATTGCAGTGAATATATTTTACAAAAGCTATTTGTAAGATTCAGTTTGAAAAAAGGCTTACTTACCAATATAGACGCGGTGCATCTTGCAAAAGGATATCACCACCAGAGACAACCCAATAAAAACCAACTATCCACCAAAGGAATGAGACCATGGTATTCACCGATTCACATCGTTTAGTAAATCTGAGTTATAGGTTATCAAAATCAGTATATAGAAATATCAGTTACCTAATACAGCTCATAAGAAGTATATGACAATAAGACAGATATTATATAGGCCAAAAGCAAAGTAAAATGCTTTCAGAGGCCAGGGAACTCAGAACAAGAACAGACATTTTATTTCCTTTTCCCACATATTTATGTAAATATTCCTAAGCCTAGTCCACAGCCCTCACATAAAGCAGGGTAATTACAGCAAGAGACCACTTGTACTCTCCTCTTCTTTGCCAAAATATCAATGGAAATGCTGAATTCAATGGAGAGTAAGTAAAAATCATAGGGTAATCAATATAGCAAATCATCATTATCAGATATTTACCAACTAATGCTTCATTAAAGCTAACTGTTGTATTCAAGTACCAACACTATAATGACTGAAATTTATAATTTTTATGAAACAAGTACAGAGATTTCAGGTCAAGCAAACTCTCTTTATATATCTAAATTCCGATATTTGAAAAACCGTAGGGTTCACAATTCAGTAGAGTAACTATGGTTGAATCATGGTCAAACTGATATATAATATAATATTACTATTATAAATAAATAATTTAAAAATAAATATAAATTACACAATTTAAAATTTTTATATACAAAGAATTTAAGTTAACAATATTTTAGAATGTAGTATAAGCTGCGCCTTTAAAATTCAAGGTAGGAAGAAAAAATTTTGCTTAATTTTGTTGAATTGTCTTTTTATCAATTGATGCATCCACCCACTTTGTACTATAAAAATATGTCAAATTTCTTTCTCTCTTTCTTTTAATTTTTTATCATTCCCAATACATCTATCTTTTGACTTTGACTTCTTCCCAACATTTCTCTCTCTCTCCCAGTTTCCTTTTCTTCTTCTTTCCAAGAGGCTTCAATTTTCTTTCTCTTTCTAATCCTTCAATAATCTTATTCTCCATTTCTTTCTCATCAATGTTCTCCTATCCACTCATTTCTTTTCTTTCATCATCATCTCATTAATTTTCAAGGTGAAAAAAAGAAAAGAAAAAAAAAAAGCAAGTGGTAACTAAGAAGACAAAAGAAGATTCATGTGAGTAAATATTCTTATCCGGCCAAACCATTGACCCGTCCGGTTTTGTCCAGTTTGAGCAGTTTGATTTTCCCAATTTTTTACCAGTTTTTTTCTGAGGCCAGTTCTAAGGACTAAATGGACTAGAACCATGGCCTGTTTGACGGTTGAACTGGCAGGTCCAGTTTTTTAAGCAATGCTAAATTCTAAACCCTATAAAATGTTGCTTGAGTACTTCATGAAGATCTGGGGGCAATTATAGCACATCAGATCTTACAGCAAAGAAATAGATATTAATCATATTATCCTATTGAAGTTCAAGGGGTAACATGAAACCCTATACAAATAGTTATTAGCCCTTATAAGGTTAAACATTCCCAAAAGTACAAAAGATTAGATTCTACCAGATTCAGTAAGGGGACATGTACCAATGCAAATTTAGTATTGTAATCCTATCAGTATATTTATGACAAATTAACTTATATCCTCTATATTACAATCTTTTCCAGTCATATCTTACCACAGATTAATAAGATTGAAAAGAACGTGCAAAGGCAAAGAGGGCCAAAAGATTTGGCAGGACTTAACAAAATGCTAATGATACCATAATGCTTTAATCCTCAGGTTATTTGGTCAACATAAAGCAAGAAAAAATCAGTGTCAGCACAAAATCTAAAACTGCAACATTCTATTAACGTGTTGATCACCTCTCAACCAACTCAATCAAACAACAAACAATTCCACATATCAGGAAGAGGTCCTTGTGAATTCTTTAAATTTGCAGCGTGTCATTATTATAAACTGTAAATGCTGTTATACTGCTCTTTATGAAAGGCTCGACCTTAGAGAATTGAAGACTGATTTTGATAGTCTCTTCTACAAAATGTCAGAATTTATGAAGGATATATAACTTTAAGCTGCAAATGATATAAGAAGAGGGATCGCTGTCATGAGAAAAGGTAGAAGAGATGGAAGCTCACAAAGATGCATTAGAATAGGTGTGCTGCTGCATTGACGCTGACAGAGTCAAAAAGGGAAGGGAGCATACAAGAAACATGCTGGAAGCAGAGAAAAGACTGAATAACAACAGGCTGAACAACATAAGTAAACCACCAATCAATTTACTCAAATTCTGGAAATACCTTTGATAAAGTGCATGTAAAAAAATCATTCTGAAGGAGTGGAATAGGATCAATGATAGGGTTGGAATGTTTACATTATGAGTAGTAATAAGGGGTAAAAAATGTATTTTGGGAATTTAGTATAAATAAGATATATATATATATAAGTACTTCATGTTAATTGACATATTCTAATAAAATAATAAATATTCCTTAGCTATCAAGTTGGGTTTTTAATGGGACAGGTTGGATTTTACAATTTAAGAATTGATAAGTACTTTGTGTCCCCAGTGCGTTAATGAAATAATACTGGTTTTTATCGAGAGAATGATTTGTCGGTTGGTCCTGTCTCCTCTCTTCCCCTCTACACACACTCTCTCTCTCTCAAGGTTCACTCTGTTTCTTTTGCTCTCCTTCTTTTATCCACATCCCTCTACTGTTCCCATTTGTCCAACATTAGATCCCTACTTAAACTCCTTCACATTTTGCATATCCTAAATAATAACATTTTTGGAATTAAATTTCCAATTTGGACCAGTACATGAGAATACATGCATAGGAGTTTAAGATACTAATATGAAACTATACCTTCTAGCACAGCTGGAAGAGAAATCATATGTCTCAGCTTGACATTTGTAAGAAATCATGCAAAGATGATCTACGTATGGCATACTTCAATTTCTCAAGCATTCCTGGTCTATACAATGTTTTCACTTTTCATGTTTACTCAGCACTAAATCCTTTTCATGTTTTCTCTATGCACCTCATATATTCAAAATGCAATTAATTATCCAGAACTACATCCTTCTCATATTTTCTCTCATTTCAACTTAGTACTATAAGCTGAAGTTTCAATAATAACTCTTCCATCAAATAAAAGCCCGTACAAAGCCAAACTTTTTCCATATTCACAGAAATGTGCAGATGCTTTTTTGGTTAAAGACATTAGTTGAATTCATCTTTAAGGCTATAAAGCTACAAAACGGAAAACCATGTATGAAAAGAAAGAACGCTGAATTTACTAGAAAAATTCAGCTCAGAAAGCCTAAAAAAAAAAAAAAGACTCCCAAAAAAAATCAGCAAATACAACAGCAGAAGCGAAAGGAAAAATTCGACCCACCCAGGGCGAGACGAATTCAATGAGCTCCCATCTCCAATATCCTCGTCCTCACTGTCGTTGACATCCTCAAAATTACCAGCTTCACTATCCGTATCCTGAGCCCTCCGCCTCCGCGAAGCCCTCCCATTCCTCCTCCTATACTCGAGCCACACAAGCACCACATGAACCAAGCACTGCAAAGCGTACCCGCAGATCCAGAGCCGGATCGGCGTGTTGGGCTTCTCATCGACCGTCAAAATCAGCATCACCGCCGAGACAAGCACGAAGGCCATGTTCCACGTCATGTCGAGCCCCACCACTGGCTTCGAATAACCCCAATCGGCCCGACGCTCCTCCAGCTCCCGAGCAGCCGTCTCCCGAACCAACATGGATGGACCACGTCGGCCGGCAGCGCGACCCAGAAGAAGCGCGAGGGTGGGAGTCCGAGCGGCATCGGAACTTCCCTGTCGAGAACGAAGAAGTGGCGCGTGGGGCTCAACCTCCGCTGTGGGGGAATTCTCTGATGACATGGCTAGAGCGAGAAGGAGCTGTGCATAATTGAATTGAAATTGAAAAATTGAATAGCGAGAGGAATTATAAGTACAGCACTAGAAGTAGCAGCAGTAAAGTAGTAAGAAGGAATTGCTTTTGTGGTGTAATAGCTTAGAAAGCAAAGTTACAAAGCAAGGTAAAAGAGATTCTTGGGTGATTGAGAAAGAGAAGTAGAGGTACGTTGACAGGTAGATAGATGGAAGGAAATGGTCGTTGAAACTTGATGGTGTTCAACTGCAAATTAAGGTGCTCATATGTTATGAGGATGACAGCGAAACATGAGACACGAAACTAGCTAAGCGTGTGAAGATTTGTGAATGAATACTGAATACTAAATCATCTTCTCTCGTCTACGCCCTTCTGGATCCTTAAAAGACCGTAACTACGAAAATTTTATAACATCTCTGTCGTATTATGTATATACGACTCAATAACGTAATCTATTTTTTTGTTATTTATATAAGTAATAATATTATTTAATTTTTAAAAAATTATAATACATATTAATTTTAAAATATTATAATTATTAACTTTTTAATTCTTAATTATTAATTATTAATAAAATGATAATAAAATCATTAAGTATTAAATGATCTTTAAAAAATTAAAAATATATATTTTTCAATCCTTAATATTATAGTCTAAATTATAATAAATAATGAAAAATTTTAATCATATATAAATATTTAACTATATTTTAAAATATAACTTGTAAAAAATAAAATTTATATATTATTACTTAATTATAAATTAATAAATACAAATTTTATATTTTTATATAATTTTTTTAATTTATCTAATACATATTTTTAAACTATTAAAGTAAAAAATATCATAAAAGTGATTGAAAGAAATAAAATATTTTAACTATTATAAAAGTTTTAATTATATATATATATAATATTTTAAGTACACAATCAATAAATAAACTAGTATTCATATATATTACTTTTACTATATATACATCATATATTATATTTCTCACTTGTAAGTCACATAAATTTAAATATTTTTTTAGTACCTATTAATTCTAAGTAAGCACCACGTTTATCAAACACATAATAAATTAAGCTTCATTTAATTTCATTCTAAATTTGAAAATTTTTAAAAATTTTTTTTATCAATAAATTTGTTTGCACACATAAGAGTAATTTCATTTATAATTTGCTATTATTTATTCATGTATATACATGAGTGTTATTAATTCTATACATGTAATTTAAAATATTAAATTAGTGAATAATAATATATTTAATCAAATAAGTAACAAAAATTAAGAGATAAGAAAATGTAACATACGCAATTTTTTTCAAATTTTTTTTGTTTTATAAAGTAACTTAATTAACTTTATAAAAAAATTTTATAAAATACAACTCTATAAATATAAAAATATTTAGTAAATGATCAATAATAATAAATTATAGTTTAACACTATCAAACATAAATGAATTGTTAAGTGTTATAAATATATTTAAATTTGTATAAGTTGTAAGTAAAAAATAAAATATATATTATATATATTGTAAAAACACTATAGTGTTAGTTTGTTTATTAATTGTATAATTAGAATGTTGCATATGTTTAATTATAATATTAAGATAGTAAAGATATTTTAACGTCTCTCTGTTACTTTTACAACGTTATTTTATTTTAATAATTTTAAAATATATGCTAGATAAATTAAAAAAAAGTTATATAAAAATATCAAAACTTAATTTTATGATTTATGGTTAAATATTGATATATAAATTTATTTGTAAGAGTTATATTTTGAAAACATGGTTAAATGTTGATGTATAATTAAGTTTTTTTAATGGTTATTATAATTTGGATTGTTAGTATACTAAAGACTAAAAAATATATATTTCTAATCATTTATGGACTATTTAGTATTTAACAATTCTCATTATATTTTTTGTTAATTATTAAAAAAATCAAGAATTAACAAGTTAATAACTATGATTTTTTAAAAATTAAAATATGTTTTATAATATCTCATAAGACTAAATCATATTATCATTTACCTTTCAATAATAAAAAAAGTATATTACCTCATAATATCAAACTACATATCTTATTTTTATATTAAAATTTAAAGTTGTGTCTAAATTGATGTAAAAAAAAAGAAAAATGTGACTCAGTGAGTAATATATAGATGATATAGTACATTTATTACATATAAGAATTTCTATATAATTACTTATCATTTTTTTTCAATTTTGATTAATCTTTCATAATTTTTAAACTTGCATAGATCATTGACCGGTAATGACTTCAAGTTATTGGATCAATGATTTAACTATTTGCTCACTAAAAAATAATTGAACTGATGAATAAATAAATAATAAAATTATATTTTATTATTTTAAAATTACATGTATTATTAAATAAAAATATCAAATTATAAGTTTAGTAAATTTTGAATTATAATGGTACAATTCAAAATATACTTAAAATTAACATTAAATTTATTTATTATTATTTAAAATTAAATATTGAATAAGTAAGTAAGTACTAAATAAGTCTTAATACACTACAAATTATAATATTTAGTTACTTATTATGTGTAAAAACAACAAACCACAAAATTATATAAAGTAATAGAAATTAAACACTACAAGTAAAGAACTAATTTTAAGATTATACAATGAGCACTAAAGAAAATAGACAATTAAATTTAATGCATGTGAAAAATAAGTTATAAATTTAACATCATATAAAAATAATATTATATTTTATCAAAATTAAAGAGTTTTTTTGTTTAAAATGGACCAAGTCAATCTAAATTGAGTTGATATTATGTCACTTGGTTAATTAAAAACTCGACAAGTTATAACTAAGTTAATTATAAAATAATTCAAATAATTGACTTAGATCAATTTAATGACAGATTACTAGATTTATATAATTAATTAATTAAAATTAAATAACTTAAATAATTAATTAAAATTAATTATAAACCATTTACAATACATTTTAATATTTTAAGAGAATATAAAAATTTATTTTTGTAAATATATTTTAAAATATAAATTATTTAATATATTAAATATGCAAATAATATAAAAGTCTCTAGCAATTATATTAAATGTTCTTTAAATTAATTATATTCGATATTATTCTAATTTTAAAAATAATATTTATTATTTTTTTAATTTATTTTTTGATCAAGAAAATATAATTTTTTTTAACTATAATAAGATTGTGATTTATTCTCAGAGGAACAATAAATTAACATCAATATGTACTGAAGTAATATACAACACATCTAATGTAAATTAAAAAGGTTGACACGGCATCATAAGAGTTTTTTATATCATCTATGTACTTAATGTAATAAATAATGAATTTGTGTTTTATATTTAATTTTAATTAATTATTTGAGATATTTAAAATATTTAAAAATATAAATTTATAATATGTGCATTTAATATATTTTAAAGTTAAATATAAATAAACATTTAATTTATTTTTTATTATTTTTATACAATTAATACATGATCATATATATTTTATATTTAAAATTCAAATTTAATATTAATGTAAAATTTTGTAAAACTGATCATTATTAATTACATTCTGAAAATTATTATTTGAAATATTTAAAATACCTAAAATTGGTAAATTATATATGAGTTTAATTTTATTTTTTCAATGGACAAATAGTTTAAGTAGTAAATACTTAATTCTTCTTAATAAGATCTTTATATCAAGTTTTGCTACGAAATTATGTTCTTGATTAGGGAATGTCAATTATCTTCCAAATTGCTCTTAAACAAACAACTATATCCTTTTATGGAAAATGATATGGGAAGGTAGAGCTGCCCTTATTTTCTCTCTCCTTTTAAGGGTTTGTTTGAGAGGAACATTTTGAAGGAAAAAGAAATGAAATGAAACTAAAGTAAAGAAAATGTAATAATCTTTTTATTGTTTATTTTTTTAAATTTTGTAATAAAAGAATTGAAGTATTTTAAGTTAATTTTTTTAATTTTTTTTGTTAATTTTAATTATTTTAAATTAAAAAAATTTAAAAGATCTAAACAAAGAGACCCTAAGCAAATAAAAAAAAAAATTTAAGAGAAGAGAGAAAAAATTAAAAAAATAAATTAAAAAATAAAAAAACCAATGGGGTCTGTAGACTTTTCCATCTTTTACTACCTCTCTCTCAATTAAAAAAAAAAAAAAAAGAAGCAAATTAGGCCAATTAGACTAGTCATCTTTCCTAGTCATCTTTTACTACTAGCTTTGCAATTTGCACTTTCTTATAATAGAGATGTTAAAATTATAATCTTATTTTATTTAGAAAAATTGTGTTATGCATTTTTAAGAGGTAAAAAAAAAATTATAATTTTATTAATTTTGAATGAAATGTTTTTATATTTATTATTTATTTAATTAAATATATAGTTAATTAAAATAAAAAAATTATTTTTAAATTTTAAATAAAATAATTTTATGATTTTTAATTCAAAATAAATAATAATAAGATTATAATTTTTAAAATATATTTACTCTTAAGTATAATTCACTCTTAATTTTTTATTTTAAAAAAATATTTTTATTTTGTGAGGGAAAAGCTTACGTGGTTCCAAAGAAGTCAGTAAGTTACCGTTGTTGGGATTTTTGTTTATGGGATGTGAACATTAGGGGTGATTTGATCAAGTAAAAAAAATCCTAATCGGCGAAAATCGATTTTATACAGTAGTTGAGTTTCTGTAAGCATCAAAATTTTTATAATATAACTGCTAAATTGAGTTACTTTGTTCTTTTTCTTTTCAAAAATAGTTTTGCTTTGCCCGCCACTATGGATAATTAAACCCTTCACAAAACCCTACCTAGTTCACAATTTCGTCCTTCTTCTAGCTCAGTTTCTTTCTTTACACTCTCTCCTGCAATTTGAAACAGTGTTCCTTGTATCTCTGGAACCCGAGGGAAACCAAAACCAAATTCAGATAAAGAGTTGGATTTCAAGCTCAGTTCTGTTTGTGCTCTGATTATAATTGTGGGGCCTCTATTGGGATGTCGTGGGAAGACGAGATTGTGATGCGCGATGTCACAAATGCGGGTCTCGTCGTGAGTGATCGCATTGGCCGAGAAGTTGCGGCGCAGCTCGACCTCGAAGAAGCCCTAGAAGCCTCCAGATACGCTAGTCATCCTTATTCCACCCACCCCAGAGAGGTGACTTCTGTATCTCCCTCTGAAATTTGAGGGATTGAAAATGCTAACTTATCTGAAATTAGAGGGTTTCAAATTACTAACGTTAGTATTGGATTCTATACGGTGCATTTGGATTAAAAAGGATGGTTTAGTGTATAGTTTCCTAGTTGTGGGTTAAATATGTGTCTTTTATTCTTAGTAGTTACACCCTTTAAAAGGTTCTAACTTCTAAGTTGGCATCGGGATCCTGAATCCTTGTATTGTGAAGCCAGAACCCCCTACGAAAGTTTATGTGGAATATTTTATTTTGACGTGAACTGTGATATTTCTATTGTATAAGTTAAATATCAAATTCATTTGAAATACCTCTTTTTTTTTTTTAAATGTATTTACATTTTGTTGCCAAAAATAAAAACGCGGACATGTATAAAATAATTGAAAGTTTTTCTTTACAAAAAGTTTGATTGGTTTATTTTGAAGATGGGGTGGAGAAGAGAAGCGTAAAAGGGTATGGGACAGTGGGTGGAGAGGCAGTTGGAGAGGTACGAGGCATGTGACTGTTGGGAATTGAATTTGTCCCTTGGCCTCCCTGCTGCTGCCACTGGATGGCTATAAAACAAAGCCCAATTATGAACTTGCTTCTCAAGCTATCAGAGGCTTCCTGATCCCATTATCTATTGAATGATAGCGTGTATAATTTTTACTACCAATCTATATTTTTAGGGACTTAGAATGAATGTAGTATTGTTATAACTCTTAGTATGGTTGTTTCTTCAATAACCTCCATGTCAATTTATGTTCTGTAGTGTGAAGACTTGAGGAAAAATAGAACTTGTGCAACAATCATGCTTCTACGTATGTTTCATAGAAGTGATAAGTTATCCTTTTTTATTCTGGCAACAATGTTATGTTTTTTTTTTTAATAAAAAAAAATATTTTTTTTTTATGTTCATTATTCTAGTACTGCCTATAGCATGTATTAATGTTTTTAGATTATGCATTTCATGATAGGGAAGCCTCAGCTTCAAATGTTTTCTTGTCTACTTTTAACTTTACCTCTCTTTCTGTATGTAAAATGATGTTGCTGTTATTTAGCTCATCGCATCGTTTATTTTCTTTGTAAATGTTGTATCATACCTACAATATGATTCCAAATCAAATGTAGGGCTTGTCTCTTAGCATAATTGTTATGGATAAAGTGCAGTTTTAGTATGAATTTTCAACTTATCACATCATTTGATTCCATTTCAGTGGCCACCTTTAGTCGAGGTAGTTGATACTTGGGAGTTGCCTCCTGTGCTCATTGAGAGATACAATGCAGCTGGTGGGGAAGGAACTGCTTTATGTGGAATATTCCCTGAAATTCGTAGAGCATGGGCTTCTGTGGACAATTCCTTGTTTCTTTGGCGTTTTGATAAGTGGTGAGTACCTCAATGATGGGTTAGAATTTCATTACATTATTTTAGAAGCTAAGACTACATAGATAAACCAATATGCTTATTATCTTTCAAATGCTAAAAATGACAGCCTAAAGTTAATAAACTAAATGCAATTGCTTTATTGAGAGGAGGTTCATCATCAGTGCATTCTTTAGTGCAATTTATAGTAATCTAGTTTACGGTTTGCTAAGCTTCATAACACTGTTAAATCATTCATCCAGCAGTCAATAGTGAGGATTCAAGAGTATGTGCTGCCTTGTCGGTTTTATATCATATCCAAGTATGTAGTATGTAATTATCCTTCTTCCATGTTCTATGTAATTATTTCAAGATGCTTGTGGTGTTAGTATTATTGTATCATTAGTTTTTTGTTGAAATATTGATGGATGGACACATCTGTCCATTTATTTCTACGCTCTTAGCAGGTTTTAAATTTGGAATAAGCTTTTTTGTATGTTTGGTGGATCTTAGGCGTGTTCACAAAGTTTGTGGCACTTTTTATTGTTAGCTTAAGGGGTTTTGGCTTTGATAAGGACAAAACTACACTTTCTTGATTATAATTTAAAATGATGGTGTGATGAGGTGATTTGAATTTTTCATCTCTCTTATTAGTTGGAATAATTTCACTTAGATCAATGGGTCACTGGTCTTCTCCTATCTGAACTGAAGTAAGTGAAAGTGACCAAAGGCTTGTTAAGTTGCTTGTTATGTCAGTACTCAATAAGAGTACTAATTACGACAATTACAGATAGCGGAGGAGACTCTAATGACAGTTTATGGATGTTAACAAATATTTAAACTTGAGTTGCTGAGTCATTCTTAAAGGATGAATTATACATTTATGCTGGACTAAGATGTGGAATTATCCTTTATTGTTTTGATTGTTGCTGTATTCTAAAATCTAAACTAAATTTTATTCAATAGGCTTTATATTTACATGTGTTGCATTTCTGCTAATCTAATACTGTTGCTTCCTTAGGGATGGGCAATGTCCTGAATATAGTGGCGAGGAACAAGCTATTTGTGCTGTTGGTCTTGCAAAATCAAAACCGGGTGTCTTTGTTGAAGCTATCCAATATCTTTTAGTTTTAGCAACACCCGTTGAGGTATTAACTGCAATTTACCTTGGTTCTTTGACAATGACTTTTTATCTGATAAAAATTGTGCTTCTGAATCAGTTCCTTTTGTTATATGCTTAATTGCTTATCTAGTACCTGAGCAGCATCCTATCTATGTGTCTACCATTCACTAACAACTTAAAGTCTATGTTTCTTCATTGGTCTGAAAAACTGTCATGTGAGTCCCTTTGTAACAGAAGAGGTGGAGAACTTGGACCCGTTGGTTTTGTTGTTTACTGTTCTCATTTTCATTGAAAACAAAACATGACTCAAAAATGCATTTGGTAGAGTTCAGAAGAAAATATTCTCCGAAAACATTTTCTAAAATAGGCTGAGAATTGGAAAAGTCTAAAAGATGTTTTTGGAGTTCCTACAAATGATTGGTTGCATTTTTACATTTTTACAACAGAGTCTTTATGCCCATTTATGTAAATTTGATTTGAAAACAAGGATGAATTCAATTGATTTTTAAGTTCACGTCTAATAATGAAAATTTGCATATGAAAATAGATTTTAAGAGATGAAAATAGAAAATAAAAATTAAAAATGCTTTTAGAAACCAAGCACACTCATGTTTTGCTTAGTGGAATGAAGTGGTTTAAGCTTACCTATTTTGTCCATTGGAAAAAGGAAAAAAAGGGTAAACGAAATTGTCTAGGGTTGATGATAGAACAGTGACCATTTGGTTAGTTGAAACTTGAAACTAACATTGTAAGATGAAGAATGAGGATGTTAGAGTAGGTTGTTTCTTATCTAAGAAGACTTCTCCACGGATGTTTATTTTTTCCTTGAACTTTCTTTGTCTTTATCATGATTTGATTAGAAGCAAACAAGGCTGTTACAGTGTAAAATTGAAGTCATAATCACCCTTGGACGTGCCCAAAAGTTCATCATTTAAGTATATTCTTATTTACTGTAGTTAGTGCATTCATTATGGGCTTCATTGCTTTAGTTATGTCTATGACTGCCCACATGGAGAGACTTCGTTTCCTATTTCTTCTCCATATATTTATAATTGTAATGTTTTGCTGCCAATTTTTATGCTTTGAAAAATTCTAGTCTTTTCATAAATATCTTGAATGTTCTATAGATGACAAGGATAGGCAGAAACTTAATTTGCTTTTTCTTCATTAAATGTTTCATTTCTTGAGGGATTCAAATAAGAAAGTTTAGGCGACTTGGGTACCTTTTTGGATTGTCGAGCTTGGCTAGGCTATATGCATGGTCCTGAGCTTTTCTTAAGCTACTTTTAATGTAGGCATTATTTGTCGTCCTGTTTCTAGCTAGGGAAGGGGATTGAAAGAGTTCAGTAGTGTTATGGGCCATATAGCAAAAGGTCACAGCATTATAGTGCATCTTGTGGTTGACAAGCCTGCATTAAAGAACCTGAATTGCTACCTGAGAGGCTTCTGTTGGTCAAGTTGGTGACAATGAAAATGTTAGGTATTTAAGTACAAGAAATTGCGATACTCAAGTCCTTTGTTAATAGTTTTGACTTAGATAATAGGTGCCAAATTCTCGAATGTGATTTGAGCTAGCTAGTTTGACCATGCTACTAACGTTTTTGATGTTACTATTGGGCCTGCTGGAGTGAGTTGGCCTATTTCAAGCATGACAGATAAACTTAAACAATTGACCAAGTTTTTCCTTGATTGAAGAGGAAATCTTATTACTAGAAATGGAAAGAGAATAGTTAAAAATAAGGTTAGGACATTGACATGTCCTCCAGAAGAAAAATGAAAGAAACAAATGCCATCAAGGTAACTAGGTTCTTGAATCCCATTGTACATCTGTGAGAGAAATCCATTGGAAAAAGAAAAATTCCCAGGAGCAGACCTCTATGTATTAAAAAAGCAGATAGATATGAAAAAAATCTTTGCAGTTATTGTGCCACTGTGCCTGCTTTTTATTCATTATAACAAAATTTTATATGTTTAAAGTGATGGTTTTTCTATTAAACTGCATATTTGCTACTAAGTTTTGTATGACCTTATGTTATGCTTATGAGATCCTTTTTTTCATCAATTATAGGGTTTGTATTAAAATATGTGTCCTATTTTTTAATCCTGTAAATAATGTTCTTTTCACACCTCATTCAGGGAACAGTCCGGTTTCTTACCTGAATTTTTTTATCAGTTGATTTTAGTGGGAGTATGCTGCTCTGGAGGAACAGATGGCTCAGATCCATTCTCTGAAGTTTCATTACAGCCTTTGCCAGAGTATACTGTGCCATCTGATGGGGTCACAATGACTTGTGTAGCATGTACTGATAAGGGTCGTATTTTCCTTGCTGGTCGTGATAGCCACATATATGAACTCCTTTATTCTACTGGTTCAGGCTGGCAAAAACGCTGTCGAAAAGTCTGCCTCACTGCTGGTTTGGGAAGCATCATTTCAAGGTACTTTGTGCTTTGTAATCTTTTAGTTATGTACCAACTTTGACAGTTGTCGGTGATTGAAAGCTCCTTTTTTTAAATCATACCTGTTTTGTAGAAGGTATATGAAATGCATCGTTTTCTTGCAACTTAGAATTTGTTTGCATAATTCCTTGAATCCTTAGTAAGTCAATCCTACATGTTGTTTTCAGATGGGTTATACCAAATGTATTTAATTTTGGAGCTGTTGACCCGGTTGTTGAAATGGTTTTTGATAATGAGAGGCAAATCTTGTATGCACGAACTGAAGAAATGAAGCTTCAGGTTTATGTACTAGGACCAAATGGTGATGGTCCATTAAAGAAAGTGGCTGAAGAAAGGAACCTTGTCAGTCAGAGGGATGCACATTATGGAAGTAGACAATCAACTGGACCAAGAAACTCAAGTCGATCACCAAAGCCATCTATTGTTTGCATCTCACCTTTATCTACACTCGAATCCAAGTGGCTACATCTTGTTGTTGTTTTATCAGATGGTAGAAGGATGTACCTATCTACCTCTCCTTCTAGTGGAAGCTTAAGTGGGTTCAACACTAATCATCATAAGCCAAGCTGTTTAAAAGTTGTCACAACAAGGCCTGCTCCTCCTTGGGGTGTAAGCGGTGGCCTTACCTTTGGAGCCATGTCTCTTGCTGGTAGACCTCAGAATGAAGATCTCTCACTGAAAGTTGAGTCAGCTTATTATTCTGCTGGAACTCTTATCCTTTCTGATGCATCCCCACCAAGCATGTCTTCACTTCTTGTTTTGAACAGAGATTCAAGCACACAGTCATCTTTGTCAGGTAATGTAGGGACAAGTACAAGGAGTTCTCGGGCATTACGGGAATGTGTATCTTCTTTACCAGTTGAAGGCCGAATGCTTTTTGTGGCAGATGTTTTACCCTCACCAGATACTGCAGCTACTGTTCAGTCTCTATATTCAGAAATAGAGTTTGGTGGATATGAGAGCTCAGTGGAATTATGTGAACGGGCTTCTGGTAAACTCTGGGCAAGGGGTGACCTCTCAACCCAACATATATTGCCAAGGAGGAGAATTGTCATCTTTAGCACTGTGGGCATGATGGAAATAGTTTTTAACAGGCCAGTGGACATTCTAAAGCGGTTGTTTGAGTTCAACTCTCCAAGATCAATATTAGAAGATTTCTTTAATCGTTTTGGTGCTGGTGAGGCAGCTGCAATGTGTCTAATACTAGCTGCAAGAATAGTGCCTTCTGAAAATCTTATTAACAATGTTGTTGCTGAGAAGGCAGCTGAAGCTTTTGAGGACCCAAGAGTTGTTGGAATGCCACAACTTGAAGGTAGTAGTGCATTATCAAACACAAGAACTGCAGCTGGTGGATTCAGCATGGGCCAGGTTGTTCATGAGGCTGAGCCTGTGTTTTCAGGTGCACATGAAGGACTCTGCTTGTGTTCATCTAGGTTACTTTTTCCTCTTTGGGAACTTCCTGTAATGGTTGTAAAAGGCACTTTAAGTCCTTCAGGCACTTTGTCAGAAAGTGGGGTGGTTCTATGCAGACTCTCTGTTGGGGCTATGCAAGCCCTTGAACACAAAGTCCGATCTTTAGAGAAATTCTTAAGATCTAGAAGGAACCAGAGGAGGGGACTTTATGGCTGTGTTGCAGGTTTGGGAGATCTGAGTGGTTCCATTCTGTATGGTAATGGTTCTGCATTAGGTGCTGGTGATCGGAGCATGGTAAGAAACTTATTTGGTGCATATTCCAGAAATATGGAGTCTAATGGTGGTGGAACATCTAATAAAAGGCAAAGATTGCCATACAGTCCTGCAGAATTGGCTGCCATGGAGGTAAACTGATGTTGCTAAAACATTTGCCCGTTGCTTGATATGTTTAATAATTTGTTCTTTCTGTTTCTCACCTAAGTTTGGTGTGCTACAGGTGAGGGCAATGGAATGCATTAGGCAGTTGCTTCTTAGATCTGGTGAAGCACTCTTTTTGCTTCAACTTCTTTCGCAGCATCACGTAACACGGTTGGTTCAGGGATTTGATGCTAACTTGCAACAGGCACTAGTTCAGTTAACATTTCATCAACTAGTTTGTTCTGAGGAGGGTGATCATCTTGCCACGAGACTTATATCTGCTCTAATGGAGGTAAAGCCTGTTTTAGGCAAGCCATAAATGAATTTTCATTTATACAATTTAATACATCGAACCAAGATTTTCTTTAATAAATTTTGTATCTCTCATCTATAATTCTGATTTGAATCTGACATCATGCATTTCTCCAGTATTATACTGGTCCTGATGGCAGGGGGACTGTAGATGATATTAGTGGGAGATTAAGAGAGGGTTGTCCAAGCTACTATAAGGAGTCTGATTACAAGTTCTTCTTAGCTGTGGAAGCTTTGGAGAGAGCTGGTGTGACTCTGGATGCTGCAGAAAAGGAGAATCTTGCAAGGGAAGCATTCAATCTCTTAAGTAAAGTTCCGGAGTCTGCTGACTTACGAACTGTTTGCAAACGTTTTGAGGATTTAAGGTGTTTTTTCTTTTCTTGTCCCTCCCACCCTTTCTGTATTGTGATAAAATGTCACTTGTTTTCTCATTCTGTGATTGCATAGCCTTCTATCTGAGTCAAATTTACCTGGTGACTGCAGATTTTATGAAGCTGTGGTGCGATTACCTCTTCAAAAGGCACAAGCCCTGGACCCTGCAGGTGATGCTTACAATGATGAAATTGATGCAACTGTCAGAGAACAAGCACTTGCTCAGCGTGAACAGTGTTATGAGATAATTATAAGTGCTTTGCGGTCTCTGAAAGGTGATTCATCGCAGAAGGAATTTGGCTCTCCCATCAGATCTGCTTCTTCACAATCTGTTCTTGATCCATCCTCTCGGAAAAAATATATATGCCAGATTGTTCAGCTTGGTGTCCAATCACCTGATCAAATTTTCCATGAGTATTTATACCGGGCCATGATTGATTTGGGTCTTGAGAATGAATTGTTAGAGTATGGAGGTCCTGATTTGTTGCCCTTTTTGCAAAGTGCTGGTCGTGAATCTATACAAGAGGTTGCCTATTGTTTCTCTCTCTTCAATTCTTTTTGAATGGCTTTCTATTAACTTGGTTAAAGCCAAAGGGCACAAATATCAGGCACTAAACTTTTGGTTGTATATTTTGCTGCATGCAAAACTATTTTTTTATATGAGGTTTTTGTAACATTTCTTAGAAAGTTTGTATTATTTTATTAATCTTCATGTTCCTCTTTTTACTTTTTGTATCTGGGTTTGATAGTTTCGTGCTGTGTCTGCAACAACTTCTCCATTGGGGCAATCAGGAGCACCTATGTCGGTGAATCAAATTAAGTACTATGAACTTTTGGCACGGTATTATGTCCTGAAGCGGCAACATATGCTGGCAGCACATGCTTTGCTAAGATTGGCTGAGAGGCGCTTTATTGATGGAGTTCCTACTTTGGAACAAAGGTAGTTTCTTAGTTTTCTTGCCTTTAGTCTTTCCTATAGTTACATTTCCTTTGAAGGTTGGGCCTTTTCAAGTAGTTTTGTTTGCTTCATTTTTGTAAATGCAGTTGGGAAATGGGATAGGTCAAACTTGGCTTGACTGGGAAGAAGGGTTGAGCACTTTAACCATTGATTGGATGTTTAAAATGAGAGTTTGGATGGTTTGAAATTTTTATAATTTATCATTTACATTTTTAACCCTTTCTATTTTATTAAAATGGTTGATATTACAAAGATAAAATAGGAAATTTCAACCTCTAAATGCACCCCACCTGATTAAAAATATTCTAACATTCAGTCACCCCACCCCACCCCACCCCTCTCTTTTAATAAGCACATCGCCCCACTTTTTTAAAACTCCCAATCTAGCCCTAAAGAAGCTATTATATAGTAATTGGACTAAGACATATTGGATCATGCCAAAGCTGAATCTATTACCAATAATGAATGGTGACAATCATGTTTAGGGGAAATATTATAAAATGCAATCTCTAACATGGTAAAGAAAAAGCATCTTGCAGTAAAAGTTTATACTGAAAAACAAAAAATTATCATTCACATTAAACAGTGATCAAACATGCATATTTTGGCCACCTATATCAGTTTGTCAAAAGCCTCAAAATTTACCATGAAAAAAATGCATATTTTAAGCTGCAGCTGACCCTTGATCTATAATCATATAGCAATGAAAATCTGGCTGCTGACTCCCCATTTGTTCTTGAGTAAGTTTTTCAAATTACTTGCTTTGGATTATGTACTTATACTTAGGCTGTACCCATTCTCTTTTTATATTACCCCCATAAGACCATTTCATTAGTTTAGTAGAAACCTTTAGTAATACTAAGTGTTTTGATTTGATTGCTTGGTTTCCTTCTAATGAATTTTTATATATTGTCAAAATCAGGTGTCAATACCTCAGTAATGCAGTTCTACAGGCGAAGAGTGCAAGTAATAGTGATGGCTTGGTTGGTTCTGCTCGGAGTTCCATGGACAGTGGATTCCTAGATTTGCTTGAAGGAAAGCTTGCTGTTCTTCGGTTTCAAATAAAAACCAAAGAGGAACTGGAGGCTTTAGCGTCCAGGTCAGAGGTTTTACCTGCCACATCTGATTCTGTACCAAATGGTTTAGTTCCTGAAAGGAGTTCCGCTGCTGATGCTAATATTGCAAATGCGGCACGAGAGAAAGCCAAAGAGCTATCATCAGATGTAAAGAGTATAACGCAATTATATAATGAATATGCTGTTCCTTTTGAGCTGTGGGAGGTACTTTATTTCTTTTTGGTTGTTCATATTTGCCTTATTGGTTGTGACTGATTTATACATGTTTAGATTTTTTTTCTCATCTGTGTGAATTTGGTTGAACCCATCAGAATTTGAGAGAGTCATGGTCTAAATGCTTTGTTCTATATTTTTACATAATGTGATAATGAAGATAAACTATTATTTGTCCCTTTGAGCTTTCATTTTCATTGTTCTGTATTTTTACTCAACGTGATTTATTTCTGGGTAATTTAATTTCATGCATTGTTTGGTATAGTTCATTTAGAAGGGATCCTTCGTTTCGTTCATCTTTGTATTGAAAAAATTATACATTTGACATATTATTTTCATGGAGCCCACCACTTTTTATCCTTCCGATACCTTTGGAATCAGGAGGGAATGGGACCTTCTTTAGGTAGACTACACAAATAATTTGATGTAAGACGGTAAATTTTTCTTTGGAAATATCTTTTCGTTTCTTTTTTTTGTTTTTTTTTTAATGATGGAACCAAGCCAGGAAATAGATGTATGATTTCTCTTTTCCTTTCAATGATACTAAACAAGATAAATGGAGTTCAACACTTTTCTTTTTCTTTCCTCTTCTAACATGGTTCTGTAGTATTCTAGTGAAAAAACCATCATAATAACGTGCCATGATGTTCTCAGGAAATTTAATCATATCTTATTTTGACAGATTTCCTCATTTTTCTACTTTTCTTATTAGATATGTCTGGAGATGCTGTACTTTGCCAATTATACTGGTGATGCTGACAGCAGTATTTTGAGAGAAACTTGGGCAAGACTTATTGATCAAGCTCTTTCAAGAGGTGGCATTGCTGAAGCTTGTTCAGTGCTGAAGAGGGTTGGTCCGCGCATTTATCCCGGTGACGGAGCTGTTATACCACTTGACACAATCTGTCTTCATCTAGAGAAAGCTGCATTGGTATATGTTCCCAAATGTTTTGACAACTTAATTATTCACTGTAAATGTTATTCTGTAATTATTATTATTTTCCTTCATATACCCTATAATAACTTTTTAACTTTGGCAGGCAGCATTTGATGGATGAGAATTCTATTATGAAAAATACCTATTTTCCACTTTTATCTTGTATTATGCCCCATTGTTTTAGTAAAGTAATGTTTTCCTGCAGGAGAGGTTGAGTTCAGGGGTTGAAACCGTTGGAGATGAAGATGTTGCAAGGGCACTTCTTTCTGCTTGTAAAGGTGCGGCTGAACCTGTGTTGAACACATACGATCAATTGTTGTCAAATGGGGCTATTTTGCCATCACCAAACCTAAGACTGCGTATGCTGAGATCAGTTCTAGTGGTGCTTCGTGAGTGGGCCATGTCTGTAGTTGCACAGAGGATTGGTACTAGTGCCACTGGGGCTACCTTAATACTGAGTGGAGGATTCTCACTAGAGAGAACAGTTGTTAACCAAGGAGTTCGGGATAAGATTGCAAGTGCGGCAAACAGGTTAATTTCATTCTTCTATCTATTCCTCTTATTGATTGTCCGTATTTCACACATTTCTTCTGTCAAATCCGGCCATAATTTCATTAAAAGGAATTGTATAAGCTTGTCAGTGGCCAGTATCTTAGTCCCCAAACAATATATTGGAAGTTGAAACTACAGTTTTTCAAAGCTTGCTATTTGAACCTGTTTTCATCTTTCTGAGAGGTGCTATTTAGTCGCACAATGTTGAAGTTTCATTGCTGTATATAAATAGCAATAGTGCTGGGATCATTATGTATGTGTAGTTGCATGCAGCATTGGTTTGATTGGAATTTTTACATGCAGGTATATGACTGAAGTGCGGAGGTTGGCCCTTCCACAGAGCCAAACAGAAGCTGTTTACAGAGGGTTTAAAGAACTTGAAGAATCACTGATTAGTCCTTATTCTTTTGATCGCTTTTGATCTCTGTTCCTTATAAAGTCAAGAGTTGTATTATCAATTGTTCTTGTCAAATAAAAAGTTTCTTATTTTTCATATTGGATGTAGTCATGCGGTCTCCTTTTCTTTTCTATTTATTTATAGCAAAAGTCATGTGTTGCTGCCTTTCAGAATAGAGATGGTATATTCAGTCACTTTAGTCGGCTTCGGAGCAAGCTCATCTGAATGAACTTGGACATTTCATTTTTAGAAAGTAAAATTTTGGATAGAGGATTGAATGACGAGACAATGAAAGAAAAATAAAGCATTTCAGGGTTTTAAGGTTAAAGTATTATTGAAAAATTGTGTAAACATGCATTTTTATTTTTATTATAAAGATTTAAATCCAAAAGTCAGATAACTTAATAATGATTTCCCGTGAACTCAAATGGTTGTCAAAGTAATTCGAAAAAATTCAAAGTAGAGTGCTTTATAAAATAGCATTTTATATCCTCCTCTTATCATACAATTCTTTATAATCGTTGACAAAATAGAATAAATTAATTTATTGTATTTTTGGGTATATAAAAATAAAAAAGCTTATCATAGCAGTTATAAAATAAATTTGGGAAGAAGAAAGACTGGACGTTGATTTCCTGATCAGCCCAAAATCGAATGACGAGAAAATTATCCTCTAGAATAATTTTCATTTTGTTGGTTTTCCTTTTCAAGATTCTCATTCAACACATATAAATGTATTTTAATTATAATGTTATATAGATATCAATTTATTAAAATATTAGAGTTGAAGAAATTAAAATACTAAAATTTTAAATTATATAATAATACAGATAATTAATAAATAGAGCATATTAAGATTATCCACATTTTAAGGGCAATTAAGTAATTTCATGCCGCAGTTTCAACTCTCGTCTCTCAAGTTAGTAGCAAATAAAAAAAGTCACCGATTAAAAATTATCACTCTTAATTAAAAACTCATCAGAAAAAAATTGAAGGAAAGAAAGAACCAAGAATACCATTACAGGAAAGTTTCGTAGAAATTGAGGTCTCAATTTCAATTATTTCTCATCTCAATCCTCGGTTTTCGTTAGATCCGAGTTTCAATTATCAGTTATCCTATCCAATTCACATTCCACGTCAATCAGATCCCCAAAAGTTGAAATTTGGATTTTATTTGATCCTGCTTTCAGTATGAGAAAAACCCTATAAATAAAAATGTTTTGTCTGGAGTAAGAAATGATCCGAAAAGGAAATTGATTTTTCCGTCTTCTGTTTTCCC
This sequence comes from Senna siamea, assembly GCA_031216115.1. Lineage (NCBI taxonomy): Eukaryota > Viridiplantae > Streptophyta > Magnoliopsida > Fabales > Fabaceae > Senna > Senna siamea. The sequence goes on from CM062358.1 coordinate 1,030,658, forward strand.
AATCGAGGAATTTCTTACCGGAGGCTGTTGTCATGGCCGACGCTCTCTCGGTGATTCCTGCAGCCGTGCTCCGCAACCTTTCTGACAAGCTCTATGAGAAGCGCAAGAATGCTGCTCTTGAGGTTTCTCCTCAGTCCTGGCACCTCTTTTGATTTTTCCCTTTGCAGTTTGATGAATTTGGGGTTTTAGGGTTTTGGGTGGCTTTGTTTGGCTTTATTTGATTATGTGGGTTTGTATTGGTTTTGGATAGGTTGAGGGGGTTGTAAAGCAGCTCGCTGTTGCTGGGGAACATGATAAAATTACGGCTGTGATCAATTTGTTGACGAACGACTATACTCTTTCGCCACAAGCAAATCAACGGAAGGTAGGACTTTTAAAAAAATAAATAAATAAATTGGACGTGGTTAATTTCATTATTGATTTTACTTTGGTTAATTTTTATTTTGATTTAAAATTTCAATGTAGGGAGGATTGATAGGACTTGCTGCTGCGACAGTTGGGCTGACTAATGAAGCCGCTCAGCATCTTGAGGTGAGGGGTTTGTTCAAAACGTTTGCATGTATGTGTACATATGCAGGTTCGAATGTATGTCCATCCGAGTTTGTTTATCATCGCTTGCACTCTGTGCTAAATTCATTCTGTAAGAGATAGAGAGAGAGGTAAGAGAGGGGGGTGGCAGTAAGGGGGAATGTATAAAACCATTAAGATTCCCATGGCAATATGTGGTGTAACATAATTATCTTTGACCAAATCTCTGCGGTGTAAGAATTGAATGATGGGTATCTCGAATCTCATTCATCTTGCTTTAGTATTCTTTCCATAGTTGGGAGTAATCTAATTTATTGGGGTAGTGTTTAGGTGCTGAAGGGGCTGAATTATTCTTAGATCTTCGTCCATATTCTTGCCCTGTTTTCTTGTCAAGTATTGTTTTATTTATAAACAAGAAGGAAACTCTGGTCCATTTGCTTTGCAAAATATCACATGTACTTTCTTTAAAGTTTTTGTTCACTTTGTTACGGATCTAAGTTTGACATGGCTCTGAATATAAATTCTTTTCATTTCCATTCTTACCTACAAATGACTATTGCACTCTGGCAGCAAATCGTGCCCCCCGTGTTAAATTCTTTCTCTGATCAAGACAGCAGAGTTCGTTATTATGCTTGTGAAGCACTATATAACATTGCTAAGGTTAGGATTTGATTATTCTGACCCATGTATTATAGTTTGATTCTGATCATCTACTGGGTTTAATGCTTGTCTTTTCCTGATGTCAGGTTGTGAGAGGGGATTTTATTGTATTCTTTAACCAGATATTTGATGCCTTATGCAAGCTTTCCGCAGACTCAGATGCCAATGTACAAAGTGCTGCTCATCTCCTAGATCGGCTTGTGAAGGTATAAGTTTGTTCTGAATTCCAATATCTGTTTTTGCTAACTTCACATTTATGCGTGCTGCAAACATTTGCTGAAATTAAACTTTCCTATATTGAAACAGGATATTGTGACTGAAAGTGATCAGTTCAGGTGACTTTACTCTCACTTCTATATTATATATTGTACCTAGCAATCTAAAATAACAGAAGAGACTCAGATACATAATTTCCTGAATATGACTTACATTGCTTCATACCCCTCGCTTTTTCTTACCTGATCTTCAGTATTGAAGAATTTATACCATTGTTGAGGGAGCGCATGAATGTCCTGAATCCATATGTTCGCCAGTTTTTGGTTGGATGGATTACTGTGTTGGACAGTGTCCCAGATATTGATATGCTCGGCTTTCTTCCTGATTTTCTTGATGGTAAACCATTTATCACCTGGAAAATTGAGAATTTCTTAATTTTCTGAAAACGTATGCCATCCAGATAATCATATATAAATTTCTCAGGTTTGTTTAATATGTTGAGTGATTCGAGTCATGAAATACGTCAGCAAGCTGATTCAGCTCTTTCAGAGTTTCTTCAAGAGATTAAGAACTCCCCAGTAAGGCATCTGCTAATATATTTTCTTCCCTTCATGTTTGAGCAGTAAAGCTTCTGCTAATATATTTAGAATGTGGTTATGATTTATCGTCATTGGTTTTCCTTGTTAGTTGCCTGAGTAAGTATACTGCTGTCATTATCCTCTTTTTGTTTTCCCAATTTTTTAGGGTTCATCTATTTGTTACTTTCCTTTTGTGTGCCGTGGTTTTTTGGTTTTGGAGATTAAGATTAACTTTACTTTAAGCCAGTTTCACCTTTTATATTGACACTAGAAAAATATTTTGTTCATTTGTCATTTTCTGACTCGAGCAGTGCTACTCTTGAAGTCTGTAGATTATGGTCGCATGGCTGAAATACTGGTTCAGAGGGCAGGTTCTCCTGATGAATTTACTAGATTAACAGCTATTACATGGGTAAGTGAAACTGCAATGCTTCAATTTATTTAGGCTAGTCTTCACTTCTATTTTACTTGATGCTTATTGTAGGAATTCCTCTCAAAATCTGTCAGTTATTGTTTGGTTGTGATAATAGCTTTCTTATTGTAACAGATAAATGAGTTTGTCAAACTTGGTGGAGATCAACTTGTTCCATATTATGCTGACATTCTTGGAGCCATTTTGCCTTGCATATCTGATAAAGAAGAGAAAATTAGAGTGGTAGATTTGCCTAAACATACTTGTTTATGGCATATTTTCTCTATTTTTCATGGAGTGGTTGCTTTATCCTTTATTCTTCTTGTTTTCCTCTGGGTTCAATAACAGTGCTGCCTGCCATGGAAAACAATAAATTTGAAATAATTTCTGTTCTGTGTAAGGTTGCTCGTGAAACCAATGAAGAGCTGCTTGCCATCAGGGCTGATCCAGCTGAAGCATTTGACGTAGGAGCAATCTTGGCCATTGCTAGGAGGTGTAGTTTTTTTAACCTGGGGAAAAAGGCTAGGTTTGAATTTTGAAGTACTTACTAACTGAAAATTATGGATTTCAAAACTGTTCTGAGCACATGAGAAGATATTGGAAAGTGATAATTTGGGTCCTGCAATGACAATTTTCACTGAGTTTTGTTATGGTTGGACTGAACAGACAACTATCAAGTGAATGGGAAGCTACTCGAATTGAAGCTTTGCACTGGATATCAACCCTTTTAAACAACTATCGTGCTGAGGTGACTGGATTGTTTGAATTCAGCTATCATTTTGACATATTAAGATGCCCTGTAAATCTGTATACTTGATGTACTTTCTTGATATGCTCCTTGGAGTTTTAAGTCATACAGCCCTCTTACATACTTATATATTTGTAAGGCCTCTGGAAGCAATCTGTTGCCTATGCCCTATATAAAGTAAAATGTTTTTGATTGGGTTCAAGATCTCTGGTTTTACTGAAGGACGCTGGTTGGCTGTAACCAGTGGACAATGTTGTTCAACTGCTTTTATATTTGTAGCCTTTTGCCCAAGAACTAACGTGAGGAGGCTGTATGGTTTCCGTTCAGTTATACCTGGAAATAAGGATCAAGTATGGCAGTTAATTAGCCTGTTTAAAATTGTAATGATAGCACTTTTCAACACTGGTTCAATTAGGAAAATATCAGATCACCTTATCATTCCTTTATAAACTATATTAAGACACCTGTGGATGGAAGCTGAAGGTCAATTACTATTTAAACTGCATTTAGTAATGATGTCATGGCTGGCAAGAAATATAATCATTTTCCCCTAACCTGTCAATCTTTCATTTGCGTACCTAATTTTTTTTTTTTTAAGACTTTGTCCAAAGATTATTTTCTCAATCTCTACCCCTTCTCTAGTATACAACAAGAACAAATAAAGCCTTTTTCCACCGAAGCGAGGCTAATGTGTTTTATTTTTAAATTTCACTGAGCTATTCTGTAAAGGTTTATGTCAATATGAGAAAGATATTTTGTATCCATACTTACATATTGACCTTTCATGTCAAACAGGTTTTGATATTTCTGAATGATATATTTGACACCCTACTCAAAGCACTTTCAGATCCATCCAATAAGGTAGTTTCATTATCATGATAGCACTTTCTTCTCTTTGTTGCGTCAGATTATTTTTTTCTTAAGACGTCTGATCTTATAGTGCTGGTGAAGTTGTGGTTTTCACTGTATTTTTCCTTTGTAGATAAGAAACTTGTTTCATAATTTTCAACTTGAGACGTTCAAGGTTTCTTGTTTTGGTACGTTTAGTGGAAAATTCCTTTGAAAAGGAGTGTCTTGTAGTCCAAAGGATAACCACTGATCGTGGATGTTTGAGCAAGAATGTGGAGTGGCCTACAAAGTACAGTCTCATATCTCATTGACTTGTCTTTCAAGTTGGGACTTCCAAATTGTTGTTATAATTATGGAATATGGAATATTATATATCTTTGATTCACATTCTACTCTTTTCCCTCTATCTTAATTGTATGAAAAAGATAAAAGAATGAATATGGAATATATGTTTTTGTCTTGTGATAGAACCTGGATACTGAATTGGTTGTTGGAGTAATACTGCAGTTTTATTGATAGCAAAATAGAGCAAAAACAGTGACTCTCATATACTCACAGCATCTCTATACTCACAAGGTAACAGCAGAGTATCGAAAGCAGAAGCAAAACACACTCTAGGCGGCACTTTCTTACAGTAGAGTAGCAGAAAATAGAAAATAGAAAAGAGATTGAAACACACGAAACAGAGCAAAAGCAGTAAAGGTTTGCTAGCTTTCGAGAGGCTAGCTCTCTCCCAAATTCCTTACTCTCCAAGATGACCTCCCCTCCTTCCATCAGCTGGTAAATACCACTTGCTAACTGCATGTGGTCCCCACCTACTCACATACCTTTCCCCACCACCTCAACAGAAATTAGTTAGAGATATTCCCTTAAGGCATTTTTAGTCTATCCCTTTAGCCACCTCATCCTCTTTTATTCCTTCTAGAATATACTCTCTCACTGCCTCTGTGGTTTCTCCCGTGGTTCCCTTTTCTCTAACAGCATTGATGGCTTTCGGGTCTATCATTGCTCTAGGGAACAATTACACAGAATAGAAATTTACAATCCTTCTGAGCTCACAATATCTCTCAACAAGGAATTAGCCAGCTAAATAGAAAACAGCAATTACAGAAGAAAAGTAAGCTTCAGATAAAACTCTAAGGTTGCTAGCATTCGAGAGGCTAGCACTCTCCCTTCTCAGTCCCAAATTCCCGATGCCCCCTCTCCTCCTCTGTCGGAATGCTAAATACCCTTTCTCAACTGTCCTGGGCCCCACTTACCTTTGCACACTTCCTCTCCCCACTCACTCCCTTCTGCACAAACCGTTAGGGAATTAGTTAGCTCCTTTTTCTCCCTCTGCCAGCTTATTCTTTTTACCTTTTCTAGAATATACTTTTATTGCTGCCATTTCCCTTTTCTCTTTTTTTTTTTTTTTCCTCTCCTCTTATATACTTTGTGGCATTGGGGTTTATCATTACCCTCCCCTATGAGATTCACCTTGTCCTCAAGGTGAAAGTCAGGAAATTGATCTCTGATGACTTCGTAAAGTTCCCATGTGCTGTCATGTACTGGTAGATTTTTCCACTTGATCAGTACCTCCCACTGCTTGTTGGTTAGTTGTCTTACTTGCTGAACTTGCTCTGGTTCTGTCAATAACTCCATATCAGTAGTAAGTTCTGCTGGTAAAGGTAAAACTGGGACAGATGGTTGTATACTTTTCTTTAACTGTGATACATGGAAAACAGGATGAATTCTAGCAGAGTGTGGCAGCTCTAATCGATATGCAACCTGTCCGATTCTTTCCAAGACTTTAAAAGGCCCATAGTATCTCGGACTTAGCTTCTCGTTGTACTTCTTGGCTAAGGATTTCATTCTATAGGGCCTCAATTTCAGGTAGACTGAGTCCCCTTCCTCAAACTCCACTTCCCTCCTTGTTTTATCCGCATAGTGCTTCATCCGCTGCTGGGCTTTTTCTAAGTTTTCCCTCAGTTCTTCGATCACTGCATTCCTCTGTCTGATGTGCTCATTAACTTCCTCCACTGCCGATGGTATATCTCCAAACTTCAAAAAATTTGGGGGGTCCCTGCCATATAGAGCCTTGAATGGAGTCATCCCAGCAGATTGATTAAAAGTGGTATTAAACCAATACTCAGCCCAAGCTAACCAAGTCACCCAGCTCTTTGGTTTATCTCCTACGAAACAACGTAGGTAGGTTTCTAAGCTTCGATTTACCACCTCTGTTTGGCCATCTGTTTCTGGGTGGTATGAGGAACTATAGCGTAACGTAGTGCCTGACAATCTGAAAAGTTCTTGCCAAAATAAACTCATGAACAGCCGATCTCTATCTGAAATGATTGAATTCGGAAACCCATGTAATTTAGCAACTTCCTTTACAAAAATAGTGGCTACTTCCTTGGCTGTAAATGGGTGAGATAGGGGTATAAAGTGTCCATACTTGGTTAATCGGTCCACCACTACCAAAATGGTATCGAACTTAGATGATTTCGGTAGTCCAGTGATAAAATCTATACTGATATCTTCCCAGACTTGCTTTGGAGTAGGTATTGGTTGTAGTAAACCTGCTGGACTCATGGCTTGATACTTGTTTTGTTGACAGACATGACACCTAGCCACATAGGCCTGGATATCTCTCTTCATCCCTTCCCAGTAAACAAATGTTGCCATTCTTTTATATGTCCTCAGATAGCCCGAATGTCCTCCCATGGGAGTGACATGAAACTCTGCTATTAATTGAGGAATTCTAGTGGATTTCTTGGGTAAAACCATTCTGCCTTCATAGAGTAAGTACCCCTTCCGCACAGCATAACCTTCAGGTGGTGTTTGGTTGGAAATCACCTGCTGCCAGATTGAACATAACTTTTCATCTCCTTGAATTTCCTCTTCCCATTGCTTTAAGTCTTCGCATTGCCACAGCGACAATGCCTGCAATTCAGTGTTGTTTGCCCTCCTGGAGAGAGCATCTGCTGCTCTATTTTCCCTTCCAGGTTTGTACTGAATCATGAACTTGTATCCCATCAATTTAGCCACCCATTTTTGTTGTTCCACACTTAATTCCCGCTGTTCAAACAGAAACTTCAGTGCTCTCTGATCTGTCCTGATAATAAATGGATAGCCCAACAGATAATGGCGCCATTTTTTTACTGCTAACACAATGGCTAGTAACTCCCTTTCATAAACTGAACTCATTTGCCTCCTTTGGGATAGAGCCTTGCTGAAATAAGCTATTGGCTGTCCCTTTTGCATTAGTACCGCCCCCACACCCACTCCTGACGCATCAGTTTCCAATTCAAAGGGTATGGTGAAATTAGGCATGGCCAAAACGGGTACTGTGGTCATAGCCTTCTTAAGATTTTCAAAGGCTTTTTGTGGTTCCTCACCCCATTTAAAAGCATCCTTCTTCAATAGCATTGTCAGTGGAGCAGCTATTTTGCCATAGTTCTTCACAAACTTCCTGTAGTAGCCAGTTAACCCCAAAAAACCTCTTAAAGATTTCAGGTCCTTTGGTCTTGGCCACTTAACCATGGCTGAAATTTTGCCTGGGTCTACTTGCACCCCTTTTTCTGAAATAATATGCCCGAGATATTCTACCTCCGGTTGAGCCGGATCTTATCTATGCCTTCTTGAGTGCAGGATTAGAAAAAAAATTTGTTTTAAAGTTTTCCTTAATTCTTTTTTGCTGTTATGATAGCCTGTGGAAATTGTAGTAGTTTACTTAATTTGTTACTTATTCATCACAGTTATGTATATAAACAGGTTGTGCTCCTGGTTCTTGATGTTCATGCATGCATTGCAAAGGATCCTCAACACTTCCGGCAGCTTGTTGTTTTCCTAGTGCACAATTTCCGGGTAGACAATTCTCTCTTAGAGAGGTAAGATTTATTTTTTTTCCTTCTTTATTCTTTTGATCTACTGTAGTCATATAATTTTACTGAGATATTTTAATTCAAATAGTGATTCCTTTCTGTTTTTTCTATAAAATATCTCTCAGGCGTGGTGCTTTGATAATCCGTCGTCTGTGTGTGCTTTTGAATGCTGAAAGAGTCTACCGTGAACTCTCTACAATACTAGAAGGCGAATCTGATTTGGATTTCGCATCAATTATGGTTCAGGTTGGTTGTGACTTATCTGAGATCTGAATTAATATTATAAAACACTTCTGACCAACTCTAATGATTATTTGCATGGATCTATTTCCTTCTCACAACCCCATACCAAATATATTAATGAAGCAGCTGCAAGAAGCTTCTATTTAATATGGCTTGTTTTGTTAGCATATGTGGACTAGATTAACTGGTTTTGATGTGCGTTAGTGTCATAGATCTAGCTAACTTGATTGGAGTAGCAGGCAGTGCAAACTTCAGTGTTGGATCATATATAATATAACCAGCATCGTATTTATTCTGATATCTTGAATGCAGTTTAGACCAGCTATTAGTTCTACACGTAAGGTGAAAATTGTGATTGCATGTGTCTGTCTACATAGAACCGAAAGCAATTCATGTGGATATTTGTTTGATGATGTTCTTTGATTTTTGTTAACTCTTTTATTTCTTCTAAATTTCATGGCCATAACTATGAAAAACATTGGATCTGTAATAGGGCATGTACAAATTAAAAAAAAAAATCTCAAATAAACTCAATTTAATATATCTCAACAATCAAGGGTGATCTGCTAAGACTGATTAGAGGCCAACTTATAGGCAATCTTAATAAAAAATCCGAATAAAACTTGTGATTATCAGATATCCTAATAAACTATTATATTACTATGAAACAACATAACTTTAGGCTCAAACACCTTCATTGATGATCCTACATTATCACATATTCCTAATAATATTGCATTACGTGGATTAGCATGCAATTCACAGGTTTATGTCTGTGATAATTTTAACCAAATTTCTATTGTCCACTTATGTAATAGCTGAGATTAGCTGATTAACTATGTCCATTTACAATAAAATTTCTGTGCTTGTTAAGTAGGTATAATCTATGATCCGAAAGGGATTTTTGTGGATTTTGGTCCCTTGATAAGTTAATGCCTGGTGTATAACTAAGCCAACTGTTGCTGAGATTTGACAGTTCTTGATTGACTGCTATTTCAATATGAATCTATTTTTTGTTTCATTTTTTACCCAATTATATTTATTTTTCCTTTCGACTGATTATGATCTTTAGCCAATGTATTGAGGTGTGACAGTACTGATCTGCATTTATTTTCTCCCCTTTTTTTCCCATAAATTTTCAGGCATTGAATTTGATTTTACTCACATCGTCAGAATTATCTGAGCTTCGAGATCTTTTAAAACAGTCACTAATAAATCCTGCTGGGAAAGATTTATATGTCTCGTTGTACTCTTCATGGTGCCATTCTCCAATGGCAATTATTAGTCTTTGTTTAGTAGCACAGGTGGGTATCTACAACTTGCTTCTGATCAGAAGCTTCCACTTTAGGTCTCTTTTTCTGTTGCACATGTGCACACAAACTACTACTTTGTACCCCATGTGTATTTCTGATTGTCTGCTTCAAATTTATGGATTGCGTGCCCTTATTTGGTAATACAATTTTGTATCTTCTCAACAGACCTATCAACATGCAAGTACCGTGATTCAATCTCTAGTAGAGGAGGACATTAATGTCAAATTTTTGGTCCAACTGGATAAGTTGATTCGCTTGCTGGAAACTCCGATCTTTGCTTATCTTAGATTGCAGGTGCTAGATCAAACCATGTTTCATCTAAGCTTATCTTTTGGGTCCTATGTTTTGTACTTTTTTAGAATATTATTATTATGGGTGATATTGGTTTTCTTTCTGTATGATTAATTTTACACCCAAGTTTCACTAATCTCTTCATATGGAGATATTGGTTTTGTTTCATCCAACAAATATACTTATGTTCTTCATTGATATGTTTGTCTAATGTTTGCCTGTTTCAGGTGATACCTCAAGATTTAATTTCTATTTTCATCATAAACATGCTTCTGCACCATTTTTGTTACTTTTGTATTGTATTCCTTTCATGTTTAAATAACAAATGGAGATTTGACTTAATTAGTAGGATAGTGGTTGCACAGCATTACTTGTATCATTCATTTTACATTGTTTAGTCCAGTTCAGATCTGGTGAGAAAGTAAGCTGAGGCTCCATCATATGGCATCCTTTGGCTGGGTTTTTAATTCTTCCCATTGTTTGAAGAGATAAGAAATTAACAAAAAATCCATTTCTTTCCTAATGAAACCCTTCACATGTCTTCCTTTAGCTGGGTTCTTCTTTGTTCCTCTCGTTTGAAAAGATAAGAAATTCAGAATAAGGGGAGATCTTTAGTTAGAGTATTTATTATTGCTCTCAATTTCCTTCATTATGAAGCACTTCACATGAGCAATAAACAATTATTGACTTTGATCAATTAGATGTAATAATGGGCTTCATCAATATATATTTGTTCTTTCTTACATTGCTAAATATACATGTTGAACTTCATTATAGCTTATGCACTTTTCTCATTGATGTGTTAGTAAATTTCTCTTGTATGAGATGAATCAAATAATTATCAGTCCTTGTTTTTCACTTTTGCAGCTTCTTGAGCCTGGAAAATATATATGGTTATTTAAAGCATTGTATGGTCTTCTGATGTTGCTTCCTCAGGTATATACAACTTTGACCATTTCTTTTCACCGCTCACTTTAGTGAGGCATTAATTACTTGTGAGGCTACAGTCAAACCCCTCCTTATTGGAAGGGTATTTCTTAGACTTACATTTTTTTCATGCTTTTTCTTTTTGTTTTTTGGGGGGAAAATATTTATCAGTCAGGCGCAACATGCATAGTCTATTGGTGAAATATATAGTTCTGATGAACTATTCAATCTGGTTGTTGCAGTGACATATCCTTAGTATGTTTCTCTAAAAATATAAGTTGTCTATTAGAATTATATCTCCATGTTGCTGAATATTGTGGCCTGGTGGAGTATTTTCTATAATTGTCGATGTTTGATGATATCTTTATCTGCTTTGTATTTGTATTCACAAGTTTCCATTAAATATTGCATCTGTAATTGTATTTACTTCTTTGAGCTGAGATGGTTCCTTTTATCCTCTCAAAAGTTTGTGATGCTTGGTTGTGGAACATATAATGTCACTCTAGCTTTTAGCAATACCTGTTGTGTGTGTGTGTTTTTTTTTTGGGGGCGGGGGGGGGGGGTGGTGGAATTAATGTTAGATAAGGAAGTATCTTGGGAATGCTTGATGTTATATATCATTTGCTTTTTATTATGACTCTACCTTTAATGCCACAATACAGCAAAGTGCCGCATTTAAGATACTAAAAACTCGTCTAAAAGCTGTGCCATCATATTCCTTCAACTTCAATGGTGAAGTAGTTAAGAGAACATCATCTGGGAGTCCCTACCAAATTCTTCAACAAATGGCTGGTGGATCTCAAATCACTGAGGACGGTGATATAACTGTCGATGGTGTGAAGTCACATAGTGGAATCAATTTTGCTGCAAGGCTACAACAGTTTGAGAAAATGCAGTACCAGCATCGCATGCATGCTAAAGCACAAGCTCAGCCGTGCAATACTTCCATTTCTACGTCATTGCCAAAGGTTGTCTCTTTGTTCTGTTTCCTACATACTTTTTCTCTACGTTGTCAAAGGTGGTTGTCTCTTCGTTCTGTTTCCTACATGCTTTTTCTCTACATTGTCAAAGGTTGTTGACATTTGCAAGGATATGTACAATTTAAAGATTGGTAACAAAGACAGCCAGGTAGCACGGGTATTTGAGAACTGAGTGGGAGGCGTACTAGTGTTGGACATTTATCCATATATATATATGTGTGTCTGTCTGTCTCTCTAACTCTCTCTCTATATGTGTGTTTATATATTAAGAATTCCGTGTCCAAGTTAGTATTGAATCTGCTTCCTAGGAAGTGAGAGTGAGGGGTAGGTGGTGTTTGTTTTATAATCATTTCGCACATGCATTGTTCTCCTCCTTGTATTATTGTGCTTGCTTGTTTGCTGCTTCTGTTTTTTGATAGCGTTACAGCTCTTCACGCAGGGTTCACAATCAGAAACACAAGAGGAACCAAGGCGAACGCAGTTATCTGACCTTAATGCTCTTGTTTCAAGATTATCAATGAAAGACGCCGGGCAGCTGCAACTATAATTTTAGTGTTGCGTCTGCCCACTTTGAGTCTCACTGTACGCTGATCTCAGTGATTGTGATACTTTGTGTGGGATTGGCTGTAATTTGTAAAGTTGTAAATCATAGTAGTTGGTTTATTATATGTTCTTGTTTTTTGGTGGGGAGTTTATTTATACTATAATAGATATCTGTTGGGATGGTGAAACTTGGAAGCCTGGGCTTTCCTGGGTTATTCTTTTGAAACGACGGACACCCACGTGGTTGTTATTTTTTTTTTTTATCGAAAACCATGTGGGTTAGGGGAATATTTTATCTATAGAAGTTGCATTTTGTTGACATGTTTATTGGTTAGTGGTTACCATCATGAATTAGCTGCCATTGGGTTAAGGCTGAGGCACTAATTTTAAAATATTATACAATTCTTTTTGAAACTAATAAATGTATTAATCTGATTTCTCTAACTACAAGTTCCTTTTTTTTGCAAGAAAAATTATAACTTTATTTATTTTGTCTAAATTACTGTTATATTTGTTTTGTATGTAATATAATAAACATTAAATATGTATTTGAGAATATAAAATAACTCTTTAATCAGACATGGTAGGCTTCCCAACTTTTTTTGTAAATAATGTACTTTTTCCATCCATAACATTATATAAAATTTAATCTAATTTTTCAATTTTGATGTCAAATTTACATGTAAGCCTGTTATTTCAAGTAATTAAATAAGTCCAAGTTAGTATATTATTAATTTCGCACTAGTTTTTGGATGGATCATATGACAAAAGGGTACATTGGTTCATTTTATAAAATAGAAAAGGCTAATAAATTAAATTGAAGCTGCTATAAAATTAAAACCATTAAAAAGGTAGTTGCAATTAATTTATGTTATTATATATATATATATATATATATATGTGAGTATATCAATACATTAATCTAAATAATATAAAAAATTTAAATGTATAGTGAGAAGTTATAAGAGATATCTCTCTCTTCTTTCATTATATTTAAAATAAATGTAAAAAATTAGCATGAATTTAGTATTTGTCAAAATCTACTAATTATATTATAATGCTTTAGAGTATTATAGTTATTGAATTTCAAAATTAGATATTATAATTTTTTAAAATTCTCTTTATATAAGAAAAAGAAAAGAGATTATTATATTTATTATTGTTATTATCATAAAAATATTATTTATTATTATATTTTGAAAATAAGGTTAAAATAAGGTTTTTATTCTTTAATTTTATTTTTTATTTTTATTAATTAATGTAATTTTTGTAGATAAAATATCATCAATCATACGTAGAGTTTAAGTTAAATTACTCTAGTCAAACTGTGATTGAAACTTAAATGAAACCTAACAAAAAATTTTTTTTGACATTTTTCATTTAAGTGTTTAAAATTCCAAATTAAAAATGTCCAAAAATTATTGAGACTACATGAAAACTATTTTAGGTCATATTTGATGATAGTTTTTAAAAATTGTTTTCAACTTTTAAAAATAAAAGAATAAAATAATGTTAATTAAAATTTTTTTTCAGTAATTGATTAAAAACTAAAAAATATATTGGCGTTTTTAAAAGTTTTCGACTATTATTTTTTGAGTTTGCGAAAAAACACAGAACAACTTTGAAAGAACTGTTTTTATATTTTTATGTAATTTTAACAACTTCCTCTAAACCCTATTCCCTCCGCTCAACAGCACAGGCCAAGCTCGCATCCGCCTCTCCATCTTCAGCATCGTGTTCGTCCTCTTGCCTTCTTCAACTTCAAAGCACAATGTGAGCTTGCGTCCCTCCATCAATGGGCATATTGAATGGCTTCGTATAATTTCTTCTGAGATGTAAATGTCAAAACTTTTTTCCTATTTTGTCAAGAAATTGTGATATAGTTGGATTGGGATCCACTCCTAAGTAATTCCGTATCAGCTCTCATAATCTTGATGTTTTTATTTGCTTTCTTGAAAACTAGAGGCCACAGACTGCCCAAATCTGACAAAATTTCTTCTACTAGCTCAATTATATTATAACAAAAAATTTTTTACGTGACTTTCATATATAATTTTATTGCTAGTAATATATATAAATAACATTTGAATAAAAGAAAATTTATATCAATTAGTAAAAATAAAAAATAATAAAAATCTCATGTAAAGTTAAAAAACAAAAATTTAATTTTAACCTAAAAATAAAAAAAGTAGTGATAATTTATTTATTCACGCATGAAAAGACTGCAGTTTCCATCACGAGACCAGGACAAAAAATTTGTTTCCATCCCCGAACATGGAAGAGTATATAAAAAAAAAATTATCCCTGTTTCATTGAATCTCTAAATTTCAAATCCAGATTACTTGGAGAATTTTTAACATAAATAATTTTTTCTCAAATTAAAATTCATTTATATAAAATTTATTCATATGAAGTTACAAAAAAAAAAGAAAAGAAAAGAAAAAGAGGACATATTGGGGTGCTGCTAAGATTGATCCCCTCAAGTTACTACTAATACGAACGTATGTATACATATATATTTATATGCGTAAATACACATTTATACACATGCATATAGACATATGTATATACATACAAATATATGAATATAGACATATCTATAACTGTTAAGGCACATTTATACATGCATATGTGTACACACTACATATATATACAAGTGAAAACATGCAGGTATTTACAATTACGTCCATGTATGTATGCATAATATTTAAACACATTTATTTACATATATATATACATAATATATATAAATATACATATACACCATATACTCGTGTCCCCCATACATACATATATATATATACACACACACAAATACACATGCATGAGTGTACATATATATGCACACGCATAAGTTTAATGCAAGTATATATACACATTCAAGTATACATACATACATACATATATATACACACACACACATATACACTAATATACTAACATGTATATAAGTACATATATTGATACTTCATATATACAGGATTTTACAAAGATTATAATTATTCAAACAAGAAATTTAAAATACAAGCAATTTGAATTGTGACAATTCAAATTGCTTATATTTTAAATTTCATGGAATTGAAAATTCGGACTCCAAACACAATCTAAAGGATCTAAAAAAAGACAAGCATATTAACAATATATTTTACTTGAAAGTATTTTAATATGCTTATATCTCTCTTAAAGATGTTCTTTATAGATAAGATCTACCTAAAATTTTCTAGTAACCAAGTTTACTTGGGAAAATCTGAAGTGGCAGAAATATCAATTCCAGTTATAAGGCTGACGTAGTTCTGTTTTGTGGTGAATTACTTGGTCTAAAGAGCACAGATCTTCTCAAGGTCAGAATCATATTCGTCCAAATCAGATATATTTGCAGAGTAAGACCAGGAAAAGGACTTGCTTCCACTTCCTCTTCTGATTCGTCTCTGGGAATCAATATAGAAAGTTGCCCCAAAATGTTGTCTAAACACAAAGTAGCACAAGCCTGCTAGGGTCCCAACTAGAATTGGTGCCCCAAAGAGGGTTAAGGTAATGGCCATCCATGTTTGATCTCCAACAACCACAAAAGCTATTGCAAGAAATGCCCCACACGTGCAGGCACATGCAGCCCACATAAGCTTGTTAACCACTGATACAACCTGCTTTTGAGCCCTTGTGTCCCAGGCTACCAAAGTGATTTGAACTACAACAACTGCTAGAGATATGAAGAGAGATGTAGCATTTAAAAGGCAGAAAACTCTAAAAGCAACAATATCAGCTATGTTAGCCTTCCCTGAGTCTGGTCCATTCGTATGATATTGACCAGGAAGATTGAATATAGCCAAGAACCCTATTGAAGCAAAAAGGACAGCAACAACTGTGACAGAATTTATGGTGTTTTGAACTGCTTCTCTATGAAGTTTTTTAAGTTCCTTAGCAATACCAGAAACCCGGCGTTGAGTTTTTTCATTTTGGATGAGTTGTGACTGCACGTCATGCTTTATATCACTCACAGTTCTTTTGAGTTCCATAGCTTCATCCACTTTGCCAACATGCCTGGCATACTTGGCACCACAGTCTGCGAGGGTTTCCTTAATTTCCAAAGCTGAATCTCCATACTGCAGTTTATCTGCCAAATCCAATGCTGTTTCCTGCTGCTTATTGATGGCATTGACATCCATAGCTTTGTAAATTAACAAAAGGCTTACTATCTGGCATACAGAGAGCCATGTGTCAATAAAGCCAGATAAAGAACAGTTTGGAGATTAATAATTGTATGCATAGTTTTGGAAAAACCCACAGGTTAAATCTACATTAACTCATTCCTCAACAGCCAAGACTAGAAAGTATCGTCAAAAAATTAAAGCTACAATAGGATAATGTACAAGAATGAACTGCTTCCTCATCTTGTCTGTGAACAACAAAACAAAGATAGCTCATCAGATACATAATTATTGTATCCATCAGAAACATAAATTAAGGTTGAGTGGAAAGTGAAACTGACCTGTGAACGGCCTTTCCTTGTGGCCATGTGTAGAGCTGTATTGCTCTTCTTATCACGTTCATTCAGTATAGTGGGATCAGCTTGTAATATCTCCTCCACCACTTGAGGACATTGTCCTTTTACAGCCATATGCAGTGCAGTTTGACCTTTTTTATCTTTGATGCAGACTATTCTTGTATCTCGGTCAATAAGTTCTTTTACAATTCGAAGGAGGCCATACCTAGCAGCACAGTGCAAGGCAGTTTTTCCGTTTTTCCTAACTATCATCATTGAACTGACATCAACATCCAAGATAGCATTCACAACATCCAACTGGTCTTGTACAGCAGCTGAATATAGGGGGCTAGTGTTTGAGGAGTCACACAACTTACAAACCTCAGGCCAAGTATGCAAAAGCTCCCTCACAATAACTGGAAAAACATTGACAATGCTAATATATCATAATTAATATCCTTTATCATCAACAACAACAAATAAGTATTAAGGTACTATATATAAGTGCAATAGGGTCCACTGCGATCCACAAATTCTATAGTCAAAGTTGTTGGTTCCTGTCTCATTGATTCTTATAAATTTAGGGGTCAAACTCAAAGATGTATTAATTTTACATTGTAATTAATGCTAGCTTAAGATCATCGCACACATGGCATGCATGACGGTCACTTAGTTTTTTGGGAGCATGTCACAGAGAGAAGAAAATTAACATCAAAGAGGAGACATCCTTGATGATTCATAAATCAAGTGAACTAATCAATCCCGGATACAGTTAACAAAGGGTCTCAAACGAAACAAGATTAAGAAATTAGATATCGAGTGTTTAATTGTTAACCAAATGCTCCCAGCAAACCAAATTAATCCATTAATAGCAGTATCCAATCCCTCAATACTGAAATACCAAGATAACTCCAACTCACCCATACTTCAAAATTAGAGCCATAACTTATCCAATACTCGTATCAAATACAATGTAACACTTGAAATTGTATTCAAATTTTACGTCTCTTGTATCCGTGTTAGTATGGGTGCTTCTTAGCTCCCATTTGAAGACCAAAGTGACACAAAGAATTAGATATATAAAAGGTATACCCAGATGGCCACGTTTCGCTGCTACGTGAAAGGCGTTCATATCGGATTTGGACCTGATCTTCACCACTTCCAAGTCACAGAGCTTGAGCAAGAAGCTGAACACCTCATGGAGATTAAGCTCTGCAGCGATGTACAGAGCCGTCTCTCCGGCATCGTTCTGAATGGACATGAGTTCCGAAAGCGAGGAGGACCCATCTCTAGATTCTTCCTTATTCAGCGGGAGGAGGATCTGCCTGAGTCCATCAAGGTCACCAGATTGCACGGTCGAGAAAATAGATTGGTGGGTTATGAAGCGCAGAGGCAGAGCCGTGGAGTCCATGAAGCATAGAGGAACCAAAGGAGAGAACTTTTAGGTTTGGATTGTTTACAGTTGAAGTCTTACTTCTCTATCCAATTTTTTTCATTCTCTGAAACTTTCTACTCTGATCTATATTCAATCCACAGAGAAGCAACCCAGTATGTAGTAGTAAGTTTTTACTGGAGATAGTCACTTGTAGACCAGGTGACTTTGACTAGTAGTGCCATATTACACACTGGTGTCTTCCAAAATGCGTTTCAGAATATGGAAACGCATTTTAGCAACGAAAACATTTGTCGCTAAAAAGTATAGTACAGTCACAACAAAAAATTTACGACAGAAAATCTAGAGTTAATTAACAAATATTTTTTTAACAAAAATAACTTCTCGCGTAGGTTAAGCCCTGAGAAACAGAAATGTTATGCTTATATTTATTCATTTGAATTAGTTTATGTTGATAATTATTTATTTGGATAAGTTTACTTTCCTTATGTATGATAAATGTACTTGATAAGATTCTTTCCAATATCTTTGTATTTTGAAAAAATAAAAAAAATAAAAATAAAAACGACAACCTCGCATTTAACTACATATTTGCTGGTTATATTGATTGAGGCTTTTCGTTTATAAATATAAGAAAAAATAATACTTTTAGTAATTAGTTTAAATTTAGTCCTTTAATTTTAAAAAATAATAAATTCTTTCTTCATTCGTAACACTGTTAACTTATGTAATAAAATATACTGAGTTGATCTCAAATTTAAAATTTTTACATCATATTATTATTAATATTATTGATCTATTCATTTTACATGTTAAAAAATGAGTTTGATGGTAGTAAGACTACGTTTAAATTTAAGTTTAATTATTAGTTAATTTGAAATTCAAAGTTTTTAAAGATTTATTATATTTTTACATTTAAAATTAATAGAATAATAATATTGATAATAATATAACATAAAAATAATAAAATTAACTTCAAAAATAAATTAAAAATGTTAAATATTAAGAAAAAATTGATTAATTTTTAAAAGTTATAAAATTAAAATAAAATTAATTAAACTTAAAATATAAAATTAATATCTAAGTCAAAGTTAAAGAATTAAAAAAAAAAAATACTTTTTGCCTATGTATTATCGATTACAATCACACCAAGTGGCAGCTGTAATGGCTGCTGGCTACCACACCATTTACCATACTACATGTTTAAGAGATGTTTGTGTTAGATATATGTGCCAAGGGGGTAATAAAACGGGCTCAAAGGACTTTTATAAATATTTCATATCATCCCGAAAATATGAAAATCTCTAATAATTTTGACTTCAACAATTTTATAAAATATTTTATCTTTTTTTTTTTCTAGTAACCTTCAATTGATAATCAAACATAGAACTCTATATCATATATCAAAGTATTCAAAATAATCTAGTATTATGTTTCAACACCAGAATATAGCACAAAGATGAGTGTAATATGATTACACCTGTACAATGCACAAGTGTATTATGTAAAGAACAGTAACGACTTCCAATAAAAGCCTACTACAGATATAGACAGTTCAATGATCATGAGCAGTGCGACCCAACACAACATGACGCACTCTTTTAAGCATAATAGCAAGACTCGTCGAGAGTTTCACTAGTAGCATCATAAGGTCCTATCTTTTGATTGTACAAGAATAAACAAAAAGTGAAGCTATATCCTTTGATCCACACAGGGTCCAATGAAGTTAATGACTTATAAGTTAAAACCGTTTGATATAGATTCATCAACCTCGAAGAGAATACTTCTTCCCCGTAAAAGGCTGAAATTTTGGTTCATCTTTCTGTTGTGGTGGCTCTTGCTTTGATTCTTTTTCCTGCAGTACAGAAGACGTAGAATTAAGCAATCTGTTGATCAAGAATAACCTAAGCTGATCTGATTTACAAAACTCCGTTATTTTAAAAAGGACTTGTAAACATGTTAGTCGTAGATTTCATTGAAAAGAAGTATGTTCATAAAAACTTTTCCCGTTGATTATTACAACAAAAAACCATTTCCCATTAAGGGTGGTCGCCTTTTCCTGTTGATTACTATATTAAAAAATAATAATAAAGGGTCAGAGTTACTGGGGAGGTAGCTACGATCAACATATGACTTGTAATATTACCAAGAAGCTAGAATTACCTTTCCAGTTTCTTTATTGAGGCTGGCATTTGACCCAAACACAAGCTTCTTCTGAGATTGAGCAGCATTACTTTGTGAACTAGACGCTGTGGAAGATTGTGAACTTCCATTTGGAACATCAGGTCTCTTGTCCTTAGCCCCTGAAGAAGAAACCGGAGGAGGTGGATTCTTCAATGGTTTTCCATCCAAGCGTCTCCCAGTTCCAGTAAATGGGTTGAATTTGGGTTCAGTTTCAGATGGGGTCTCCTCAACTGTATGGAGAAACAAAGGATTGCCATCTCTTCAACAAGTAAACAATAATACTACTATGGTCTCATCAAATATTAATTCTGCTATATAAATAGGAGTTATTAACACAACATTGTTATCCCAATACTTCACAAGCACCATCATAAAATTAAAAACCAAATTATGCTATTAGACAATAACATTTTCCATATTCCATTCTATCTAAACCTGCAATGCCTATTTCATTCATCACATAATACCATATGGAAATACTATGTAGTCACTGACGGGCCTCTAATTACTATATTGTATTCTAGAAAGCCCAAACAAAAGTGGAATGCGGAGGTAGACAGTGGGTAATGGTTTTCGGTACTGGGTGACAGACACGTGTGGAAAAATAGTGGAACTTTTGTATAAGGGCTGTGGGGGAGGAGGGAAGGGGAGGGGGGCGAGTTAATTATGCTATCAGTAGAGTGTGAAGTGTGAAGTGTGAGGAGAGGCCTAACATCTCAAATAACTAGGGGTTATGTGTCCATTTTGTTTCTGGTGGTGTTCTTCTGCTGTAAGGCAATTCTTTGCCTAATTTTCCTCAATATCAGTATATTCAGCAGCATTTCCTCTTTTTATTCTCGAGGCTCTCTCAGTTAGCTCCTACTTTAAAAGACTTCAACATTTCTTGAAATGAAGACCGTATAAATTATCTTTGACATTGCAAGACAAACTTAATGATTAAAGAATTTAAGAAAATGAAACATAGAATTATGTACAGAAGGTAGATGGAAAAATGAGAAATTAAATTAAAAAAAAATCATCTCAAAAGATCTCTCCAATCCCCTCTGCATATCCGGAAAAAAAACCCCTTAAATTATACATGAGAAGAAACCCACATAGAAGCAAGGAAAAGTATCCTATCCCAAAAATGATTCATTGGTAGAAACTGCTAGCTGAAAATTCTAGCATTTCACAGTAACCACAGGCATACACATGGGCATCTCAATGGCTTCGATTAAATTTTCACTCCATCAATAAAATTATGAAGATGGGACATATCCAGTTAAAGAAAAATAACTACAATTAACATCATACAATAGTTGTCCAAAGAATTCAATTTAGAAATCAAGTTTGATCAATTAATGCAAAATATTCATAAACAACTTGCAAACAGATGGTCAGCAGTCCCACACGTGAATAATCTTTAGTTCTCCGGTCTTCTCACTATATAACTCAAGCCTGAGACATTCTAGTACTTGACCAATATAAATATATCAAGCATATACCATAGTAAAGAGACATATTTCTTTATTTCCTTTTAAAAAAGAAGATCTGTTCCTTGTTAAGGAAAAAAAAAGCATTAATACATTATCTATAATTTATTAAACCAAATTCACTTATAAGCTTCTAAACCTTATTTAAGAGAAAGTAACAGTTCAAGAAATGAGATTGTCAAGAGAAAATGAATATGAAGAATGAAAAGGAAATCTGTCCCATAAGACAGAAAAAAAAAAAAAAAAAGATAACATAGAAACAAACATGAGTTATTAGTAAGACAATTAGGCACCTTTGTCCGAACCCTTGTTTGCAGAAAGTGGTGCAGTTGGCTTTTCAGGTTCCTTGTAATCCAAGGGTGGAGCAAAATCAACCTCACAGTCCGTCTCAATGATGCTTATTGCATTGGCAGGCTTGGTTTCTATAATATCTATGTAATATTTTTTGTTGTTGTATGCCACCATGATGCTATCTCCAGTGGTCAAGCAGGAAAAATTTCTCAAAGTTGTCTCTAGGCTGCATGGCAAAATAGTCAAATCTCTTAAAAAAGATCTAGCCCTAATCTTGTGTGTAAAAAGTCAGAGAACAATTGGAGGGTGTATAATATGGTGGTATATAAGATGGAAATAACACAAGCATAAATCAAGAAGAACCTACCCACTTCCCGGGACCATTTGGAGACAGGAAGTCTATATTACTCAGTTAAGCAATATCCATGCACTGAGATCTAGCCTTAAACCATAAATTTCTATTGAATGCGTAGTTATTTCACATTTTCTAATTTTTAGATTACATAGCATGCCAAAAGGAGAAACTTGGACGACAAGATTTCCAATATTGAAAGCAATCAAGGGTATCACTTCCACAGTTTGGTTTGAGTATGTACTAAATCTCACATTAAACCAATCTTAATTAGGTTGCAACAATGTTGTTAAGATTGCTTGCAAGATTGTAGGATCCTAAGATCCTAAGATCTTGCAACCAAAAATCAATCCCGATCCCACATGGGATCAAAATCTGGTGGGATCGGAGCAAGATTGCGATCTTGCTAGAAAGATCGTAGAATCGGATGATCCCACCTATCCTACAAAGTTTGAATTTTTTTAAGCTGCTTCAAAACCCAGCATTTTGGATATTATATATATATATATATATATATATATATATATATATTAAAAATCTGCAACAAAATGCTATGTTTCTATGTTTTGTTTAAAGGTTCAAAGATCCTCATTGCAGCAAGCCACCAACAACAAGCAACCCCTTCTCTTTGGACAATGTAGCAGCCTAGGACAATGTAGCAGCCTAGGACAATGCAGCAGCCAGCAGCTCCTTGCATGACACAGAAGTAGCGTCAATCTTCCTCCCATCTACCAGTTTGCATTTGCTGGTTGCTGCAGCTTCAATCATCTCCTAGTTTTTTTTTTTTTTTAATTTCTTAATTTGTCTTAGACATAGTTAATAGTTAATAGTTATATATTGTCTCTTGAAGAATTATTCTGATAAATTTGATAATAGTTAATAGTTATTGCCTCCGTGCATGACACAAAAATTTTGATAATTTATCAGAATCAGACCTTGTACCCATTGTTTGGAAATGGCATTAATTCACTAGAATTAATTTATCTTAGACTTAGCATTAATTTGGTGTATTTTAATAGTTTTATGCTTATTTAGAAATTTTATATATATTTGTAATCATAAGTTGTAGGACCTTATGATCATCAATCCAATCTCACAATTCGATCTATTTTACCCCCCTCCGATCCTACATAGGATCTCAATCCTAACAACTTTGGGTTGCAAAATTCTTGACTTTAACTGATATAATGCCAAATGTACATTTCAAATGAACTGCACTGCTAGAGATCGATTATATTCAATGAACTTACTCAGATAATACAATGGAGATTCACAGTTGTAAATGATAACTTACAGACAGTCAGACATATGTATATCTGACAAATCTCTTTTTGAGGGGCTTGCAAGAACTCTTACTACTAAATAAGCATAATAATATCATACATAAAGCCCAAATACTTGAACTGAAAGCTTTAAAGTTGATTTTTATTTCATTTAATAAAAAATAAAAGAAAAGAAAGAAGCAAAAGACAATGAAATATTTAGAATTTTACAATGTAATAAAGAAGCTAATCTAACAACATAATATTCATCAACTCACATAGCTTTTGGATTTGAAATATCCAAGAAGTCTTTTGTGTGGGGTTGTAACTTCACATATGTCCCCTTTGGAAGTGTCACATTTTTCACTCTAACAATGTCCCCCTCTTGTAAAAGCATGTTCTCCATCATCTGTATAAAAACGAGTGAAGTAGTGTACACCAAAAAATAGAACCTCAAAGGGAAACCATATGAGTGACAACAAGCATATTCATATTCTCAGACAATTACATTTGAAAGCCTACCCAGTATGGCATATAAATCATGCCTTCCTCTGCAATGAACTCCAGAACACCACAATGAGAAACCCGCTCAGCAGCATCATTCCGAAGTTCAAACAACATTGGATAATCAATATGCAAAGATGCTGCAAAATACAAGTCACATTAACCCCCTTTCCATACCCATTAGACATCTGAAAGTGGCATACAAAGAGCATATGATGTACAAAGAAAATATAAGATCAAATTGAAACAACAAACCTAGACGGTCAAGAGCTGAAGGAGGCATTATAACTGAAGCACAACAAGAGTTAAGAGTTAAGATTGAAATTAGCCTGGAGAAATACAATGTAATAATCCAAAACCAAGAACTTCCATGAACATGCAAACTTACTTTTATCACCGCTCTCAATATGAGGCTGCAGGATTAATGAAGACAAAAAAGAAGTAATTAGACTACTTTCTTCAACATAAACTAGGGTTTAAGTAAAGTGCAACATTTACATATTCGCTATTATAGACTTAAGACACTATGATTTAATATCTTCATTTTCGTTCTTTGTTCAAAATTGATATATTGTTTTCAACCTTCCACTTTTCCAATCCAAGTCTTTGTTTTCAACATATATTCTGTTATAAGCACATATGAAGGAGAGCGAATGGTTTTGAATTTAACATCAAGAGGTCTCTCCCTAAGTTTGCATCAACAATGTTGCTGATTGTGCCTACCACACCATATCTCTATACTAAATTTAAACTTATCTTCCCAAGAAATACAGACATTTGACCTCTACCCAAAAGGTATGCATTTTTTAGTAATTTTTTATATCCACCACAGTTTAAAGTCAAATCTAGAATTGGGTTTCCTATTACTGAATTAGTGATAAAAAACAGTCACACAAGGAAAAGGAAAACTTGTATGAACCACATCCATTGCATAAGATACCTACTATGAAGGATGCCTGAAAATCAGAAATAACTACTTAGTTCATGTCTGATTTAAGTTCATCAGAAGCAATACATTCAGAAAATTGAATAGTGAAAAACTGAAATCAAGTATAACTGACTGAAACCCTAGAATATAAATGGAGGAATAATGATAACCTTTTCAATAAAAGAAGCTGGGTAACACCGATATGTCTGCTCGAATGAAGTCCCATGATAACCATATCCCTCAAAAAACTGTGAGTACAAGTTTACAAGTAGATGGAATAAGACTAACTGGAAGGGTTGAAACACACAGTACGGGTTAAGTAACGTGTTACAAGGAAAAAGTACATGATACATAATATTAATGATGCAGGAAACCAAAATTATAGGAGAATTAAAGTATCTGAATAAATAATATCAGGGACAACATTATCCGAATTATATAATGAGATAATTGACTTTTCTATAAGAAGCATATAAAACGCCATACCATCTTGAAATGTATTGAGATATTTTAACAGGAGATGATCAAGCGTCCAAGCTCCCTGAAAGAGGAAATAACCACATGACCAAGTGACAAGGATAGCCCTCAAAAGTTGACAAGCCACCCGTATAAAAGTGATCCTACAGAAGCGTAGTTAATAGACAGAGGAGCAACAAACTGCAACAAAAGGGTCTTCAACTTATACAGAAGAGCTGAAAGGATCAAAGGAAAGCAGCGAACATATTTAACAAGCAATTGTCGCAAAACTTCTGAACCAGAACCATTGAGATCAAAATTGGAAGAGGAACCCTTTACCCTTATGCTCAATATTTCTACAATAACACTGCAAACACGCTATAAATTTTGTGATAGAAACACTATAGTCATTCACTTATTATAGCAATCAAATACAACCACTTTAATAGTCCTCAAAAAAGCAATTTCCATCACCAAAATCAAGGAAAGGTAACACCCAGAAAGGAAATAACCAAAAATAAATTAAACTTGGAAATCAGTACAACAATGCAGTTAAAAAATGGCGCACAACTTCGAAAGTAAGGAGATTTATTGTGTTCGGGAATCAGACGTGCAACAGAATAGCAGGAATCATAACTTTACCCCGAATTTGGAATTCCGAGGAGGAAGAAAACGAAGGGGAAGTTGTGATGTTTGATCTGAGAAGGGGAAGTGGGTTGTGTCTGTAATTGTAGCACCGTAGGAGACTGCATCGGCGAGATAGATTGCTGAAAGAGCAAGAAACAAGCTGGTGCATTTATCCGCCACGTGTACTAATGATATGGGCTTGGCATAGAATTGGGCCTCAATTGACCATCAATGAAAGCCTACATCCACTCGTGTACATTTTTTTATTTTTAGAATAAACTATTAGTAAAGTTTTTTTTCTTTTTTTCTTTATGAATATAATAAAAAAATATTTTTAGTCCCTTAACTTTGATTCAATTTTTTTCTTTTAAGTATGATTAGTTTTATTTTAATTTTTTAATTTTAAAAAATTAATAAAATTTTTTTTTAATCCTTAACTTCGTTTGTTTACTTAACAAAAAATATTAAGTTAAAATTAATTTTAATATCTCTATGTAGTATTATTATGACTATTATCAATTTAATAATCTTAAATATTAAAAAAATTTTAAATTTAAACTATAACTTTTAAATTATGTATTCATCAAATATAAACTTAAATATGATTTTATCTATAAATGTATTTATTTTTATATGTTTGATTAGTATAATGATAATTTTGATAATAATATAAGATAGAGATCTTAAAATTGACTCAAACTTAGTATTTTTCATTAAATTAATGATGTTAAGAATTAAAAAAATTTTGATTAATTTTTTAAAGTTAAAAGACTAACATGAAACCAATCAAACTTAAGGGATAAAAATAAAATTTAAGTTAAAGTTAAGGAACTAAAAATAACTTTTTACCAATAAAATTTCAAAATACTCAATTGTTCAAAAATTTAAGAGTATACAAATCATTAACACTATCAAGATAAATATATGAAGATATCTTATTTGAATATTTTGTTAACTTCATATCATATTAATTTTTAACTAATCTTTATATATTTGAATCAATTGTTCAAGTATATCAAGATAATTAATAAATTTTAAATAATAATAATTTCTTGTACACTTAATGAAAAATATTAGTTCTTATAAGAATATTCTTATAATTATATATTTTTGTTAATTTTTTTAAGTTATAAGCTTTCAAATATGTTCAAATTATTTTGCTTATTATTTAAAAACTAATTTAAATTATTAATGATTTATTTACTTTTAAAAATAATGAGCTTTAAACATATTAAATAATTATATATGCTCAAAATAATTTATTTACAAATTTAAAAGTTTGTACTTAATTATTTTAGTATATTTCTTTAAATTGTTAAAATATATCAAGATAAAAAATTCATTCTTAATGAGAATACTATTTTTTGAAATTTTTATTTATTTAATTATTTAGTTGTTTTTAAATAATTTTATTTTTTAAGGAATCATAATTCATCTGAACGTGACACTTATCAACTTCCTTTTTAGTCTAGAATACTTTTATATGTATAATATAAGATAGGTAGATCTTATAAGAATATTCTTATAATTATATATTTTCAAATGCTTAATTTTTTTTTTAAGTGGTAAGCTTTCAGCTATGTTTAAATCATTTTGTTGATTATTTAAAAGATAATATTAACTTATTAATTATTTATTTACTTCCAAACAAATCAAACAATTATAATTTAAAACAAAATTTATTTATAATTTAAAAATATCATACTTAATTCTTTAAATATATTCTCTTTAATTGCACAAGTATATCAAAATTAATATCAATTTTAAATGAATTTTTTTATTTAAAAAAATGTTATTTGTTTTATCTTTTTAGTTATTTTTAAATAATTTTTTTTGAAGGAGTCATAATTCAAATGACGCTTGTCAACTTTTCTCTATTTATTCACTTTAAAAAATAATGAGATTTAAATATATTAAATAATTATATATGTAAAATTTATTAGTTACCTATAACTAATTTATTTGCAACTTAAAAAGATCATATTTAATTCTTTCAATATATTTATTTAAATTGTTAAAATATATCAAAATAAGAAATTAATTTTAAATGAGGTTAATTTTTCTGAAAATTTTATTTATTTCATTATTTAGTTACTTTTAAATAATTTTATTTTTAAAGTAGTTAGAATTCACCTGAATATAGCATTTGTCAGCTTGTCCTTTGGTTGTCTTTAAATTATTTTATTTATTATTTAAAACTATTTTACATTATTAATTAATTATTTTTTATAGGTAAATAATAAATAATGAAATTTAACATATTAAATAATTATATATGTAACATTTATTATTTATATATAACTAATTTATTTGCAATTTAAAAGATCATTATTAATTCATCCAGTATATTCGATTAAATTGTTCAAATATATCAATTTTAAATGAGAATATTTTCTTTTTTATTTTAAAAATTTTATTTATTTCATTATTTACTTATTTTTAAATAATTTTGTTTTTATAATAGTTAGGACTCATTTGAAGATGACATTTGTCAACTTCTCCTTGTACTCTATTTTTATACATACACAATAGATTACTGGTTTTGTTATTAAAAATAATTTTTTTAAATTGTTACTTAGGTTATTGCTCTTTCAATATTTTATTTCAATCATTTTTATGGTTAAATTTCAACAAGCAAATGAGTAATAGTTGATGTGACAGACATACTATTTTTTTTTTTAAAAAAAAAGATTTAAGTTTCAATTCTGTGTATAAAAATTTTCACTAAAAAAAAACTTTATCTTCGTACTAAAACTTTTGTCATTTTAAACCAAATTAATTGAAAATCAATGGACAAATCCGAAAATTTGATTGCTATGACTAAACGAAGCAAGGAGTTCAAAATAACAAATAAATCAATAAGTTATTTTAAAAAATCAGAAAAAGTAAAGCTGACCAACCATCGTTGATAGCCTTCAATACTTCTAATCCTCATCTCTTCCCCATAATGTTTAGTTGAGATTAACAGTATTCTTATTCTATAACAAACTCTTGAGAAATAAGTATTTTCCGAACATTCTGGGTTGACATTCATTTTTAATGTGTGGTTTTTATAACCACTTGTAAGCAATTTCATAACTTTCTTTTACAAAACACAATGTCTCGTCCTCCTTAAATAGATGAAGCACCTCTATGAGTACAAAGGCAATAAAATTCAATCTCACATTCTAGTCGTTACAAAGGCAATAAAATTCAATCTTGTCACAATATTCTGAACAAGGCAAATGATCAACAGTTCCAAATGCCATGGCACAACAGTTGATGAAAATTGCAATTCTGCTTCCAACATTTTTCCACTGGCAATACTTCCAGTGATCAATGTAGCTACAAGCAATCGTTGACCGCATTGATTTATTAAATTTCTCAATTCCCATCAAAATAAGGAAAAACATCTAGTGTTCAAAATTTCAGAGTTAAGTGTCATAACCATTGTACATTAACTAGTAATGGAACAACAGACGTAACTCAATAAGCTACAGCAACAAAACCAAGAATACATACAAGTTTTCCAGACCCTACACAGATCTTTTATTTATCAATACTTTTTAGTTAATAAGGAACAAACATCGAAGACAAAACACAGGAACAATCAGCGATAAAGGCTTTCAGATCTCAGGTTCTCTGCGATCTCTGTTTCCCATCGGTCCCCATTCTCAAGAAGCTTCTCTTTGTCATATAAAAGCTCCTGCAAATAGTTGAGCATGACAAAATAAAAGGCAATAAATAAATGAGGAAGAAAGAAAACTAATCCTATGCACTACACTATCAGATAGTAGTTTAAAAATTCAGCATGACAGAGATGACAACGAACCTCGTGAGTCTCTGTAGCAAATTCAAAGTTCGGCCCTTCAACAATGGCATCAACAGGGCATGCCTCTTGACAAAATCCACAGTAGATGCACTTGGTCATGTCAATGTCGTACCTGAAAGATTTGGAAAATCAGAGGACAAGAAAGAGGAAGCGTGGGAGTGGAAGAGCAAGGTAAGGAAGGTCTTTCACCTAGTTGTCCTTCGGCTGCCATCTTCTCTCTCCTCAGCCTCAATTGTTATTGCTTGGGCTGGACATATCTAATCAAATTACAATTTTATGTTAGACAAAGACTATGCAGCTGCCAAGGCCAGATCAAAGGAGTAAAAATGCCACCATTGACATTATGCTATAGAAAATTATACTTATTGAGAGCCTTCACAAATGGAACTAAATACAAGCACATATGATAAAATATACAGGATTGTCAGTATATAACAAACAGCTAAAATTTCCAGACAAATAGCTGAATATTAGACCTCAGATGCTTTATAAGATCTAGGTCTTGTTTGAATATGACCCTTGACTAGCATTTTCATTATAGGCCTATAAGGTCATATATACTACACAATGGTATCCACATAATCTTTAAACAAAAAGGGCAGACAAGATAGTGTTCTTGCACAGAACGCTGTTAACACCATTTTGCCGATATGCACTTTAAAGGATGTTACACTAAAAATATTGTCCTAAATTTTCAAATGCTTACAGCTTCACAAAGTTTGCAAGCAATGCAACGTTCCTCTCCTGTTGGATATCGTCGGAGTGCATGTTCACCACGGAAACGAGGACTTAATGGACCCTTCTCAAATGGATAATTTATCTGCATAACAGAAGTCATGGTTGTAACTATATTCTACACGTGTTAGCCAGACAATGGTGTCAGAAGACACTTACAGTAACTTTTTTCTCAAAGAAATATTTCAATGTCAGACTTAGACCCCGAACCATTTCAGTGAGAAACAGTGTGTTGATGCTGCGTTCAAAGACTGCCATTGAAAGCATCAGCAATTATTACTTACATTATGGAAGACAAAGAAAACTCAAACTGCAACACAGGGCTCTCAAATAATTACCTGAACTCCAATCCTTTGAAACTTCCCTCGCAAGTTGCTCTCTTTCTTCATCATCTGCAGTTTGTGCACCACAAGATTAAGTTCAAGATATATATTATATTATGCAGTGTGTGTAGCATACATGTGAGAAGTAGATAAGGGCCAAGGAGATATCAGTTAACAATTACAATTAAATTTTTCTTTCCAAGAAAATCAACTCAAACTCAAAATTCTTGATAAATTTGTTCCCTACTCATTCTATAAGAACACATAAACCATTTACACAAACTTGGTAAGAATAATGACAAACCTTTTTTGGTAGAATATGGATGTGCACTTAATCGCAGGCCATAGTTTTGGGGACCTTGCAACCCTTGACCTGCTACGGCCTACACATAAAGAATAACAATGGAGAAATTATGAATATCTAAGGCCCTATAATAAGAATAATTCATATATGTATATTTAGCTTTTACATCTAGAAAATAATCAGGAGCATCACAAATAACAATGATCCACTGAGTCAGAATAGTGATATAAATGGAATAAAACCCAGGAAAAAATGGAGAAAATAGAATATAGTCCATATTTTGGGATTAATGAAAGTAAAGACGCAAATGCAATCACAAACATTCTCTTCCCATGCTTGTGTGTGCACACTTAGGGTTCTTTTTAGAAGAACCAAAAAGCAAATAGATGGATTTGAAAAAGAAAAACTTCTGACAGACATAAACAGCACAAAAATTATATTTTTTTTAAGGAAATAATCAACTGAATTTCAGCTTGGGTACAAAGAAAATGAGAGTGAAGTGAACAACTACAAGCTTTACTTCCTTATTGTTATACAAGGGGAGAGGAAAAATAAGATCAGATCAAAAAGCAGCAGAATTATCATAACATTGTTTTATTTCCAACTTCACACACATTGCATAGACAAGGATGGAACTTTTGTGTTTTCTCTTTTCTTTGGGGGGTACCAATAAAAGATCTTACCAGCTGTCGAGTGCCAAGAGCGAGAAGTGATTTCCGAGCTAAGATTGCAGCCATTATGACAAGGCTGTTGTCTGAATATCTGGCAAATGAAAATATAGGAGAATCAAGGATGGCATGATATAAAGTGCATTTGTCAATAGTAACCATAGCAAAAGATATAAATAGGTGCAAAATTTCAGTTTAGTTTAATTACTCTACCACTGTAGTTTTACCCCAATTCTAAATTAGCCCTTATACTTTAAATGTTTGTAATTGGACACCTTCCATGACAATTAATCATAGATCCATTGATAAATCAATAACTCAGAAAGTCCAGCTCTCCTGTCCATCACAAAACATCTCAGTCCTCAGACTTACAAGCCAAGATTCTTGAGGCTTCACATCTCATCCAAGCTAGTTGCAGACCCATACTTGGGTTAAATGTTTGTTATTAAAGAGTCAGTTACATAAACAACTACTTCTAGTTGCAGCCAGCCACAGACTTAAATGAATCAATCTATTAACAAATCCACTAGGAATTCCCAGGGCAACGACCCAATTACAAAACTTTAAAACAACAAAGACCTAATTACAAACATTTAAAGCACAGGGACCTATAAAGCTATGTCAGTGCCTGTATAGCATCACATTTCCATGATTTCATAGATAGGGACTAATTTAAAATAGAGAAGACACTATCAAGACCTAATCATAGTTCTTAATGGTTCGCTGTTGCCCAGCACCATGCACAGTGGGGCAACACCATGGTTGTGGCACTGCCAATTTCGTTTGGCTCAGTCATGGCGCATGCCATCTAAGCAATGCGCCATTGCCCATGACACATGCTATTGGGGCAATTTGAATTAAAACAATTTTTTATATAGGCCCATTCTAAAGTTTTGTTTTTTTTCATTTACCTAACCAGTCTTAAGTTTCATCCCTTTATTCTACCATTTTAATTATTTCTTCCCTTATTCTTCTTCTTTTTTCCTAACTTTCTGATTATTTCTTATCTAAGTTTCTTTTCTAGTTTTCTGACCACTTCTTCCATGCTTCTTCTTTTCTGAGTTATTGATTCTTTTTCCCTCAACAGCCAGTAGTTCCCTTCACTGTTATGTACTTTGGTCTCTCTCATGTAAGGTTATTATGTTGTTTTCCCTTCATAAATCATTTGAGGCCAGGACAATAGATGGAGGACAAAATCACAAAACACTTAAGAACTTCATATATACTTGTGCTTGTGGGTTGTAGCATTACTTTCATGATATGCTTTGATTACTAGTCCACAACTTGTGAATTTTTGAAGGACTTGAGAAGTGAAAAATACTTTCTAATAGATAACTTAGTATCTTTCTAATAGATATCTTGAGAATTTATGCTTCAAGTGGTTATGTAATTTATATCATCATATATATCTGTGTTATTTTCCATCTCTTTTTATTATTTTTAATTATATAATTATGTATGCCATACTTCACTGTTGCGACACCCCATGCAATACAAGGTGCATAATGGCTCTAGGAGCCCCTATCACAACAGTGCACTTTGCACCGTCAACAACTATGGACCTAATAGAGTAATTAAGCCAAACAAACCAAAAACAGTTTACTAACAAATTGTAATAGGATGAATCTGCTTAAATAATTCATAGAACAGTAACACAATATGCTTAATGCACCCCCAGTTAAGCTCTGCAATAGCAAACAACGATGACAGAATCAACTCAATCAAGGATTAAAATTCACTACAGTAACCAACACTTCCAGTGACGTAATCAGAACCTCTGGATTTTGGCAGCTTAATGTTCTCTCCATGAAAACTCATGAGGTTCAAAGTTAATCTATCAACACCAATAAATATATCAATATAAGTCAGTGACATGATTCAGCAGAGTCACCAGGTTACCCGAAGAGTTATTTTCATCTAGAATTAAACCCATTCACTATTGAACAAAAGATTATATCCAACCAGAGTCATGTCAAGCAATATATTTGCCTCATGAAACTTAAGAAAAGAAAAATAATAATAACATTTTATCCAGAAAAAAAAAAATAATAACAACTAAGAAAATTGACAGTGAAACTCTACTATAGAATTATAGATAACAGGCACAGAAGGCATTCCTCCTCTTCAAAGTTCTGTTCCTTTTATCATAAAACTAGAAACGCATTCCTTCAAGATAAATAGAAAATTTCCTAAACCCATTAGGATAAAGAGAGAGCTTAACAGGAAAACATTCATCAATATAATATTAATGATATCACAGCAGCAACAGCTATTATATTACCAATCAACCATAAACCACTCTCCTTTTTTCTCATCGATCACTACCTCCCCACCGCACACCAATTACCGATAAACCTAAACCATCAGATTCACATGGCACAGTCCCCATTTGCATACCCCCCCCCCATCTCTAGATGGGCTCGAACCACTTTGAAATCGAGTTCCCCATCGCGGTTTCTCTCTCGCTCTTGGCTCCTACCCCATCTATCTCCCTGGCTTGAATACTTTCTCGATTGCCTGACATTTCTACTGCCCCTCTATTCGAACCTCGAATATAAAATGAAAAAGAAAGAGAAAGGAAAACGAAGAAGGAGAAGTGTATGTTACCTGCAGCAAAGGCAACGCCCAGAAGACGAACAATGGCCACCGGCAAATGGAGACCTTCTCGTGTGCGATTCGGGCGTTTGAAAGGACAAGCTACTACTTTGGATCCTGGGAAATGGGAATATAAGTGATTTTCAAGGATGGAAAAAGAAAAATTAAATTACATTCACATTTTTAAAACCTAAACACATATAATCTCTTCTAATTTTGATAATTTAATACATTCTAAAAATATTGTAGTACCTTTTCGTTACATTACATAAATTATAGTGAAAATTTCAATTTGTAATACTTTAATAAAGCATTGGTTAAAATACAAAAAAAAATTTAAATTATAAATTATATATAAATAACTCTCTTAGTCATAAAAGTTTACAAAAATGTAAAACTTTAAACCTTTTATTAAAAATAATTTTAAACTTTAAATCATGTATAAAAAAATTTTTAAATTTTAAACTTTGTATTTAAAATTTTTTTAAATAATTTGCTGTTTTTACTCTTTATTAAGATTTTAGATAAAAAAATTAATAAAATAAATTTTTTACACAAATTATAAAATTTTAAATTAATTTTTATAATTGTAAAAATTATCTCGACATACCTAGTTGTGCCATTTTAGTTTAAAGTATTGAATACTTATTAATAATATATATATACTCCCACATATATTAGATATATAATATATAAAAAGTTTTGCATGTAGAAAAGTGCATGCAAATTTTTTATTTAATTTTTGAAATATAATATAAAAATAATAATTATATTTTAAAATAAAAATTATTTAACTTTTTACTCTTCTAATTTTTTACTATTTTTATTTTCTTTCTCTTATCTTCTTATATTACATCTTATATTATATATTATATATTATATAATTTACAATTTTAAATACACATCATAAAAGATTTAGAATCATTATAATATAAATATAATAATAAAATTAACAAAAAAAAAAAACTTGACTTGAGTAATATTTCTAGACTCTATTTATGTGTTCAAACATAAAAGTTCCTTATATATTTAATGGCCAGTAACTTGAGCAATGAACACATCAAATTCAACATGGCTGGATCTTAAATTTTCATTCATTCATTCATCCTCTCATTTATGTTTTAATTCTATAATTATTTAATTAAAAATTTATTTAATTTTTATTGTCCATCAATCATATGTAATAGCATCATTAATAGCAATTCTTTATGAAATATAAAATAATGACTACTTTTAATAGCATAAATTATCCAAATACATATATATACTTCACCAATACATCATAATCTGTAGTTATCATCATAATATAATTTAACTAAACAAATAAATTTCATGGACAATAAAATACATTTTTGGTGTCTTATAGTTTAACGTGATCCCATTTTAATTTTGTTTAAAAATTTGTATTTTTGACAGAAAATGCACATATATTGCATGTGACCCGTAGGCTTACTTTCTTCAAAAAAATTACCCAATTTTCATCATCTAAAAGTTAACATCGCATTTCTAGCGTCTTTCTCCAAGTTGTTTTTTTTTTTTTTTTACCATTTTGAAGCTCTGATACATGCAAACTACTATTAATTTAGCACAAAAAAATAGCAAAATTTGGGTCAAAATTAACCAAAAAGCTTGCAAAATGGATGGAAATAGGATATTAGATTTTTATAGGATGAAATTTGTATAAATTTGGAAAAAGAAAAAAGTCCTGTCACATGACTTGCATGTGCAAATTTTATTAAAAATTTAATGACAAGGCATCAAATTGCTAATAATCTAAAAACACAAGATAAAAAAACTCTTAAACCACAAGGTACCAAGATAAAATTAGGCCAAATCATAGGGCATTAATTTTTGCATCCAAAACAAATAGGTAACTAATTTGAATTTAATGTGCTAACATAAATTAAAAATTCTCTAAATTTCAAGAACTAAAAGTTAATAAAAAAATATGGAATTATCGATGTCAATACATTAAGTTTATATGAATTAATCATTTTCTAATGTGATGTATATATATTTTTTATTTATTAAAATAATAGTTATCATATATAAGTATAATTTAATAAATTAAAAACAAATCCCGTGCATCGAACGACTCACACATTAATTTTATTAACATAATAGATGACATTATGGTTTAGAATAAATTAACAATTTTAGTAAATTTTAAAGACAACATTAACAACAATAATAAAAAAAATTTTAAAAAACAACGATATTCTTAAATTTTAAGAACCAAAATCAGTTGTTTTGCCTTTTAAGTATTTATTATTAACGAGCACTTAATCATTTACCTTTGGATTTTATCTTCGTCAAAACATTTGAGTTTTTTTTCTTAATAACGGATCATTTTTAAACAAAATAAGATTAAATTTTTTGATGAAAATTGGTTAAATGAAATTATAAAAACAAAAAAATGATAATTTAACCATAATTCCATAAATAGTGGGTTTAGATAAATAAGATCATTCTAACATTTTAGTTGTTGAAAAATTAGTATAACAATTTAAAATTTATAGGGACTAATTATTAAACCTTTTAAATTCTGAACTTTATACACCTTACCTTAGTCCCTATTATGAATAGATAATAGAAAGTTTAATGTGTATAGAGTTTAGAATTTATAAAAACCACATTGTATAATACTAACTAATATTTGATAAACTAAATAGGAGAAAGTAAAACCTTTTAAAGACTATAGTGTGTTGTGTAATATTTTAGACTGAACAAGAGAGAAAAGAAAGATTAAATTGTTTTATAGTCAATAAAGATGAGACGGCTTTTGCATTAAACTATTAAAGCAACAGCTTACTCAAGTAACATATATGATGCATTTGAAAATATGAAGTTCCAACTTCCAACACAACATCTTCAATCTTAAATGTTAACCAAATACGGAAAGGGATTCTCTGAAATACTGAAAGGACTTCATAGGATAAAATTTTTAAGAAAGTGAGATAAAGAACTTCACTCTCACACCTTGCAATTGTTAGCAACTTGGATTTTCAGAACCTCCAAAAATATGAACTAGGAAAGACATGCCAATGCTGTTTGTGAGTTCAAAAACACAAACATCACCCACTTTCAGGTTATTGTCTCTTGAAAATTTATTCCACCCCCCACTGATTTTGAGCCTCGGATTACTTCCATTTACCCAAATTTTGTATTTAGCAGACCAAGTTCTCCCATCGGAAACCCGGAGGAGGACAGCTCCTTCCTTCTTCTTGTTCTTCAAATACTGTTGAACAAATCTTGCTGGTACACACTGCAAATTTTTTTCTTCTCCAAGGTTAAAAAACTCACAGGTAAGAAGTGAAGTTGATTTTTGTTTTAAGCAGAAGAACATGGCAAAGCTACATTTAGTGCATCACATTTGCATGTGTCTACCAGAAAACTTACCAAGTCTTTCAATACGTATGCTGGCTGCAGGGCAATCTTGAAATGGGGATTCTTAGACATGAAAGTACTGACTCTCTGTAAAGCTTTCACCTTTTCACTACATGTTAATGGTTTCTTCTCTCCAATAATAATAGCCTTGGATTTTGAGCATTTTTTGGTGGAAAAATTACTTCCACCTATGTCTTTTGTAGAAATTTACACATCAGTCTAAGAACTAGATTAAAGACAAAAACATAGGTTCAATAAAAGGAAGAAGCATATGTTCTTAGACATACCTTCCAATTCTTGCTTGGTAGATTTCAGTTCTGTATTCATTGACTTCTTAATCTTTTTCCCTTTACCTTGATGCATGTTTTGCAGACTGCAGGTTCTTTCAGCTTCTGCAGTTCTTGTTTTCTTGTACGGGCGAAAAGATAATGATAATGGCGGTTCTGGGGTTTTCTTCTGAGGTGGAGGTATCTCCTACAAAATTTCAACTGAATCAGAATCATAACCATTATGTTCAAGGTTTCCATGAAGAGGATATTCTATTTCTGTGGCACTCATATCAAATATGTTCACTCCAAAATAACAAGTACCCCTTTCATATTTGAACACCACCAAATGGCCATAATCTAGAGAGTAATATTTAGCAACTTCTTTCCAACCCTTCTCAAACCAAACCTCACCATCATCATATTTTGTCCAAAATATTTCCCACAGTGTTCCATCTGGAGGCTTCAGAAACACAGGGTTTGGCATATCACATCCATATTTCTTCATAAAATTGTTTGGTATTTGCTGTGAACAATCAGTTGTTAGTGTGTGTGTGTATATATATATATATATGCAATATGAAGTTCACAAAGATTATCTATTGTTTTATCATTATGCTATATATCTCCCAGTATGAATGAATACATGAACCTGCAGTTTCTTTCAAATACGTTGTTTTCTACAAATTTAATCACCATAGGCAAGTCAAGAGTATGAAACAACCCAGAAG
Organism: Senna siamea; assembly: GCA_031216115.1. Lineage (NCBI taxonomy): Eukaryota > Viridiplantae > Streptophyta > Magnoliopsida > Fabales > Fabaceae > Senna > Senna siamea. The sequence goes on from CM062358.1 coordinate 1,069,578, forward strand.
ATGAAGGTTAGGAATTAATGAAGACTTACAAGCTTTCCATCCTGAAGAGAGCTTTCAAGAACAATCTTGAAGAAATGGATAACATTTCGCAGAGTACAATGGGAAGCCATAAAAGACTTTGAAACTGGAAAAGAAAGCACTTCTTTACAGTATTTATTGATTGTAAAGCTGTGCCTTAATCAATATTCATGATTACTGAATGCTTATATCAGTAAAATTGCAGGCTTCAGAGCTTTCTGATGCTAATAGCTTCACTAACGTAGGATAGTAGGAGACATCGAAAGTCACGACTCTATTAGTAGAGACTTAACTAGGTAATTACGAGTAAATAGGGATAGATGAGACTGTTCAAATTCTTAACAATGAGTTACTGTTTTATTCAGTTTTTATTTATTTTTTTAAATGAGTCTTTCTCGTGTGCGTTTTTAAGTACAAGCTAATATTGGAACTGGATTTTTTTTTCCAACATCATATTTTTTATTCTTTCATTCGTAATTTGAATGAGAAAAACATAGTATAATAAGAAAAAAAAGATGTAATTTAACATGAAAAATAGTTTAATAATTAAAAAATAATAATAAGAATAATAAAATAAATTTAATTATAAATAATTTAACTATAAAAATAAAAATAATAGAATACGTTACAGTAACTTAATCCATATAACTCATTAAAAAAATTTATTTTTTGTTGTTATTGTTGTATGTAACTTCTCAATCATATAGTCCTCTTTTAAAGTGATTTAAATAATATAAATATTATAAATAATATACTATAAAATTGATGAATTATTACTTCTTTTACCTGAGTCAATTTTTTATTATTTATCAAGTGAATTAAAAAGTATTATTGGTTTAGACTATTACACTTGAGATCTCACACATTACACAGCGAAAATTAAAACATATTACTTAAAATAACATACATGTACATACATATATTCATATATATCAACATTCATTTACAGTATATACATATCATTCATTAAATATATATCTATGGATATGTGAGAGTATTAGTTAAGGTAAGGAGACAACAAACCTGTCACTCATACTCATTTAACAAAAATAACTAGTAGATTCTTAACTCATATATCCTAATACATATATGTCCTTATCTTATACATCAAAACTATTCTTCTGATCCTTTTACCAAAAATATTACAAGGATTTAAGGTATGGGACATACTAAAAACTTTCTATTCTAATACTTCATGTAATCAAGGTAGGGAAGAACTTCCCATACATATATGATCCATAGTTCCTTAATAACAGGGAAATATCCTAGGAAGGATTTGCTATCTAGGCATCTGATACAAACCAACATTTTTATGAGAATAAATCTCAATAACATTAATAACCATTTTTCAAAATAGCTAGTTTGTATCACTGTAAACTCATACAAAAATTCTACATTCTTTTTCATAAAACAATACATCTATTGGGTGATCCTGTATAACATTTCATTTAACATTCATACTTTCATGCATAAACTTAACTCATAGTATATATCTCATCAATTCATCAAAACATATAGGTAACATAACATCATTCATATAACTTTCATCATAACATAAAGAGCAATAAGAAAATAAGAGCACTTCTCGTTAGCCTCTGCCAATCATCATCATCATCATCATATAATTGCATAATAAGAGAAATCTTGAGGGGTAGCATGTACACCACTCCATGTTTTCGCATATGTATTGTGGTAACTCTACCTGACAGTCCTCAACTGCATATAACATTTGTGTACATTTTAGAGCGTCTTCCAGTAGATCCAAGTACAATAAGGTTCCCAACTCTGAGTTCCACACATTAAGCACATACTAGGGTCCTCAAAACGCTATTCATAAACATATATATATGGGTGAATTAGTGCATACTATAGTTCTGTAAATTCTAAGTATGTGACTTTTCATTTACTTTGAGCATTAAGTCACTAACTTACAATTTACAACTATCACGATAATCACGGAATGTCCAATCACCATTTTATACTAACAATTAGTCATTCAGATATGAACCTATCTACCACAAATACATATATTAAAAATACAATTTTCATTTCTTTTATGTATTCTTACTCTTTCCTTTTAACTTTCATTACTTTCATGCTCTTTCTCATTTACATTCAAAGTATATGTTACCTTACTTGTAATTTGAATTTAATCTTTAGCTTGAATTTATTTTTTAGGCTAGATATCATTCAAATATATCATTAAGTTCATCTTTTCATCACAAAAGGTGGCAGTCGACTGGTATCACACTACAAGTCGATTGATTGCATTTTGTCCAAAATTTTAAAATCCCAAACAGAGAGCTATTAATCGACTGCTAGGTGCCTGCAGTCGACTGCTAGCTTACTGTTGAGCTCGATAGTCGACTGTTGGATCGGGATAGTCGGCTGCTCTGTTCTTGGGCGTTTCTAAAAAGTTGTTTCTAAAGACTTATTTTTAAAACTATTTTAAAATTGATGAACTTAAGATAAATTTCTCAACAACATTTAACACAAGAAAACAACCAAAACATCATATAATCTTGTCCAAATCTGATATTAAAACTCATTTTCGTTTAAGCTAAAAAATTCATTTTTCAAAAATAATTTTTAACATGCACAAGTATTTTCAATTGGTTAAAAATACCCAATAGTGATTAAAAACAATAAGAATGTAGTTTTAAATCCTTTTTTCTTTCAAACAAGTTCAATTTTATAATTTTCAGTCATGTGAATAGTAAACTCCGAAATAAAGGAATTGAGTTATTATGCTACCTTTTTGCTGGTTTTTAATCGGTGGTTGTTAATTGGAAAGTGTTCTGGAGTGATTTCCTAACTCCTAGAATGCTTAAATCCAAGCAACAAGGTTATTTGCTCACAATTCCTTCTCCTTCTCTCTCTAACTTGTCCTCTCTCTCTCTAGAGTTCAGACCTGCAGGATGCACAATGAAGGGTCTGACTCTTGTTCCTATTTATATGACAATTCAGCACTTACATGGATTCATAATTTCTGATCATTTAGCCTTAGTTTGGTAAATTTCAAATTATATGAAAAATTTTCATCTTGTCTTTATCCCATTGGTTAGCTACAGTGATTCTTTTAACCAAAATTGTAATTGTCATATTTAAATTCTTCCACCTTTCAATTTAATCTTTTTTTTTATTTTAGTCAATTTTTTTACTCATTTTTAATCTAATTCTTGCACTCATGCAACTAGATGCAAGCTAACATAACATAAATGCAACATACACAAACAATTAATTAAAATTAACAAATATCTCTTAAAATTTAAGAACACATGTTACATTATATGCCTATTTCTCTTTATATATCATCAATAACGAAGAAAGAAAGATGAAAAGTAACGTGTAATTCGATTTTCAACAGGACAATAACTTTAAGTCTTTGCATTTATATATTTTAGTGAATTAGGTGTTAATGTTAAACAGTAATGAATAATATTACGTAACTAGTGTAATCCAAGTGGATTATATAGCCATGAAGGTGGTTGTGCATGCTAAAATAGCAACGATGGCGTAAGAAGATAACAGTATTTCGGAATTTATCTGAAAGTTCGATCTTTAAGAAAACGCAAACAGTTGTAATATAAATCTGCCGTAGCAAACAAGAAAATTTCAAGCATAACATCAAACCTTTATATAACAGATGAATGAGCTTCCTCACAGTGAGGCTGAATATACCTCATCGATGTGAATTATAGATGGAAACAGCATCCATGAACTCAGGGTCCTTTCCCATAGCCTCTAGAATCTCATAAGAGATGCTGAGTTCAATATCCATACTACCTTCTTCTGCTCCGCCGTAGACAGTGAGCTTTCCACCTTGTTTATTGCCGGGGCCGCTCCGAACCGCCACTGGTTGCCCCCACCCGAAGTCATTGCCGCCATAAAAATTGAACCTTGGGGAACTGCTGGTACCCAAAGCCTTACCAATTGTTCTACTCAATCTAGGCAGCTTTGGCTCTCTCACCCAACACTCAAAATCCCTTTTAAACTTGTCATCTGTGTGCAAAGCAATCACCTTGTTCATCTCCAAAGCAAATCTCCCTAACCCTCCATTGTTTAGCAAATCCCCTGCTTTCGTAGTTATACTATCAAGTTGCAGTGCGATTCCAAAGAAGTTCTGTGGGATTGGTGGGGTTGTGATTCTTGATCTACCACTTACGAGTATATTGTAAGTGACCTCTTCTTGCGGATCAAGATTCTGGCTTCTTATCACAGATCTCCATACATGGCTTAAAACAGCTTGCAAGGATGAGATTTTGTCGGTAGAAACCTCTGAGTTAGCTTTCGCTTTGAGCTCTGCAATTTTTTCCCTTGTAAAGTGGAAAATCCTCTCAGGGTGTGGTAGCTGCGAAATTGACCCATCAGGGTTTTGTAGCTTTTCGTTTATTTCACTAAATGGGATTCGAATTGGGGGTTCAATACCTTGAAGAAACCATCTTTTGAATGAAGGAGATTTTGACAATTTGTTATTCAAACCATTTCGTGAGATTTCTGCCCACGAATTGAGGAAGTGCCAGTACGAGGTTCCATCAACGAGACAATGATTCATTGAACAACCTATGAAGATTCCGTCTACAAGCTCAGTGACTTGCACAGCCAATAACGGGTTCGAAGTTGCTTCCAAGTTCTTGGCTCTATTGAGAGGGAAGAAAGAGTGAACAATGGGAGGAACGTAGGTGGGTTCAAGGATGTTAGCAACTTTGATGTTTTCCGCGACGGCATAAACAAAGCTAACTCCGGCGTTGTTGCAGGCGATAAAGAAGGTGGCGGTATCATCGCCATCGTGGTGGGTAACAACGAGACGGCCAGCGAGGGGAGGGAAGAAGTCAAGAGTTGAAGAAAGAGAGCGTTTAAGGTGGTGAATCAACGTGTGTGTATCTTTCGGTGATGATGATGTGGGGTAGTGAAAAAGGAGGCCTTTCTGAACGGTTTCGAGTAGTAGAAACTGAAGATCCCATGGGGTTAACTCCAATTTTTGAGAGGAATCAATATTTATGTAACTTCCTGCTTGGAATATTGTACTCTCGGAAATGACTCTTATGGCTGCCATGGCGGGGGAAGGGGGAGACCGGAGTTTCTCGCTTTAGACTTTGTTTTTTTTTTTATCCCTAAATACTGAATGCATTAAGACAAAAGCAAATGCAGTCCTCAAACCATGTCAGCCACAAGTCCAACATTCCTGCTGTCCATTGTTAGAAATATCTCAGTCATCCGTGTAATCCTGGGTCCAGAATGATGCCACGTGCCACCGTCTCTTTTTTTTTTTTTTATCTCTTTTACCTTAAATGCTGTGTTCCGATTAAAATGAGAAAAAAAAAAAAGTTCTGCAATCTGGTTTAGGGGTGTAAGAGGGCAAATGAAGACGATGGAGGTGCACGTCTAGAAATGCATCTTTTCTGGAGATGAGACGGTGGCGCAGTGGCAGGTTGCACGACAGAGATTCCTCAAATACAAGAAATCGTGCTTTCAATCTGTGGAGGTGATAGACTTTTGTTCCTTTTTTCAAATTTCATTTTTCCTTTTGTTTTTGCTGCTTTCAATCTGTGATTTCTCAAATTCGTGCTCTAGATTGTCAATGTTTTTTGGTTGAGAAATCGTGATTTCTCTACTGGAAGAGATTGTGATGTGATAGAGGGTAGGAGATTCGTGCTTTGGCTACAAAATAATATTGAATTTTCTTTATCTATGTAAATTCAATATATGTCAAGAAAATAAAATTTAAGAAGTATCCTCGGAGTTGCTGATTTCCAACCGCATGCTTACCATTAACAATCACATAAACTCTCACATTACACTTGATTGTAAATTCTAATGTCATAAAAGAAAAGTAAATATAAATTAAATTTATTTTTAAAATTTTGATATAAACAAATTTGATTTACCCTCTTTTTTCTTTTTCTCTTTAACTTTTTTTCATAACAAATATATTGATATGAATTAATTATTATCTTTTTTTTTGTTAATATAATCTTTTTTAACTCTAATTTTACTATTATAATTAAATTAAAATTTTTATATATTCTCTATACTATTAAATTTTATTCTTATTTTAAACTTATAATTAAATTTTATAATAATATTTTTTCTAACATGTATTAACTTTCATCATTTTTTTTGTAAGACACATTTTCATTCGTAATCATCCAATTAATAATTGTATATGCCCTGTTAAAGCTGAATTACGTTGGATGTCACGTACTTCAATATAATTAATATCTTATATCTTGAAAAGTATACATCATGTAGTGTATATGCCCATTACGCTGCATGTTTATTATAACCAAACAAAAAAGTGCACTTAAGAAAACATAAATAAATTTCAAAGCATTTCTATAATTATTTGATCCGCATCAAATAGTAATTAGTCCCTGTAGTTATAAACTATCACTTGTGTATATAGAAACTGAAAGCCTTTCAAAATTTAGCAAACACATTTGTTACATTTGCTTGATGTATTACTATTATGATCCAATATCTATTAACACTTGGTAGAAAATATTAATGTGAAGAAGAGACAATCATCCTTCAGAATAAGAAAGGATAATCTTTTAAAGGCCAGACAAGTGCACCTATTATTTCCTATATAGGTTTGATATGTACTAAACAAAATATACAAGCAAAAATTTTAGAATTGTGAAAGCCACTTGCCTTGTGAGATCTTAATTAGAAATTATAATTTGTTGAACTTAATGAAGAGAATACATTGTGGTCTACAACTATAATTTACAATCCATTAACCAGTGACACAATTGAGAGTCTTAACACTGCATATATTTGTCCTTATAAAGATAAATTTTTTTTTGTATCATTGGATTTTCAGGTTATTTGTCCTTTCTTTCAAACCCAAATATCAAAACTTAACGAGAAAGTAACTACTCATACTTGAAGCATATAATAACTAAATTGCATGACCCAATCATTACAATGCTCAGTAATTCTCTACAATATATTTGAAAATATATCATATTCTATAATCTTTAATTAAGGAAATCACAATTACAAAGTTTCAATATTCCATCACTCCTAAAAACACATCGCAATCCATCACACGTAATACAAAATAAGCAGCGGTTGCGGCCTGTTTGAATCTTCTACGTTTTCAGTCGACATAAGAGTGTTCTGAATTTGCAGAATCACTAATAAATCTCTTAACGAAGAAAGAAAGTGAAAGTAAAGGTTGCAGCAGAAGTATCTTTCAATGTAACCCTTCTGTGACAATCCAAAAATTCTTTGTGAACAATCATGATAAATTTGGATTCCTAATATGAATGATGACTCACCAAGATCTTTCATTTCAAATTTATTTGATAAAAATTTCTTGATTTCTTAAAGCAATTATATATCTCTACTGGCAAGCAAAATGTTATCCAGATATAAGACCAAGAATATACATCTACTCTTATTGAAGTTATGGTACACACAATTTTCAACAGTGTTTATTTCAAAACCAAATGAAAGAACAGTCTGATGAAATTTTAAGTACCATTGACGAGAAGCTTGTTTGAGTCCATAGATGGATTTCTTAAGTTTACAAACCAAATGAATAGTTTCCTTAGAAATAGCTAAGCCCTTTAGTTGTTTCATAAAGATAGTTCCCTCAATGTCTCTATTGAGAAAAGCTATCTTTACATCCATCTGATATAGCTCAAGATTAAAATGTGTCACAAGTATTATGATTGACCTGAAAGAGATTTTCGATGAAACTGGAGAAAAAGTTTCTTTATAGTCAATACCTTCCTTTTGAAAGCTTTATATCTTTCCACATTACCTTGTTAATCCCTCTTGGTCTTAAAAATTCATTTACAACCAATTGGTTTCACACCAACAGGTAATGGGACAAGATCCCAAATTTCATTGTCCTTCATGGATTGCATTTCTTCACCCATAGCATTAATCCATTTATGAAAATTAAAACTATTAATTGCTTTATTGAAAGTTAGAGGATCATCTCCCATTGAGTCAATATGTTTTTCATTCTCAAGGAGATATACAAAATAATCATTTAAAATTATATTTCTCCTTTCTCTTGAAGATCTTCTTAAAGGCACTGATTCTACTTGAATTTGAGGTTTTGAGTTTAATCTTTATGTTCGTCAAGAACAACTTGTCTTTCATATTAATCTTAAGGAGTGGGAATTTCAAGATTGTCTTGAATTTGTATTGAATGTTGTTGATGAATCATGTTAGATATGAAAACCTGATCATTTCATGACTCACCACAATTGTAAGAAAAGGAATAGTAACTAAATTCTCTTAACAAACAATGTCATTCAAACCTTCTTTAAAAACAATTTCTTTATCCTTATCTTCTCCCTTAAACTCAACATCCTCAAAGAACTTAGCATTTCCCATCTCAAAGAATGTTCTTCTTCTTCTGGGATTATAGAATTTAAATCCCCGTGACCTTTCAGAGTATCCTACAAAATAACTACTAACAGTTCTTGTGTCCAGTTTCTTTTCATTTTGCTTATATGGTCGTGCTTCAAGTGGACATCCCCAAACTTATAAATGCTTAAGTATTAGTTTCTTATCAGTCTATAACTTATAAAGGGTTTTGTTTGTAGCTTTTGTAGAAATTCTGTTCAGAATGTACATTATGGTCTTTAAAGCATCACCCCAAAGTGAGTGAGGTAAAGTAGTATGACAAATCGTACTTCTTACCATATCCAGAAGGGTTCTGTTGCGCCTTTCGTCTACACCATTCATGTTTAGCAAATTGGACATGGTGTATTGAGGCACAATCCCACACTTCTATAAAAATTAAATGAAATGACCTAGATGTTGTTCACCTGATCCATCGTACCAATCATAGTATTCACCACTACAATTAGATCTAATGAATTTAATAATCTTGCTAAGTTGATTTTCAACTTCTGCCTTAAAAGACTTAAAAACATCCAATGTTTGAGACTTCTAATGTATCAAGTATAGGTAATCATATCGAGAGTAATCATTAATGAATGTAATAAATTATTTTTGACCATTCCAATAAGCTATAGGAAATGACCTATATACATCTGTATGCATTAATTTTAAAACATCCTTAGCTCTCGTAGCTCATATTTTTCTTTTGTTTGTAATTTTGTCTTTAACGCATTCAACACAAATATCATAATCTAAATCTTCAAGTTTTTCAAGAATTCCTTCTGACACAGGTTTTTCAATTCTTTGTTCAGAGATATAACCCAAACACTTATGTCATAAAGAAAAAGAATTCTCACTTGAGAATTTATGTTTAATGCCACTGGTTTCAGTATGATAAGGCTCATTATATACATGTATTGAATCTAACAAGTAAAGATTTTCAAGACTAGATAATGTACTAGTTTCAACAAGTATAGAATTAAAACACACATTACATTTTCTGTTTCCAAATGAACAAACATGACCTTATTTGTCCAATACAAAAATTGAAACTAAATTTCATCTGAAAGACAGTATAATAAATGTGTTATTTAATTCTAAATAGTAATCAGTACATAACAACAACCTAAAATGACTTATGCCTTGAATTTTTACTGAATTTTCAGCACCCATATAGATGTATTTCTCATCTTTATTAGGTTTTCAATAGTTCAGACAATCCTACATAGATATACTTATGGACTTGTAGCACCAGAATTAAACCACCAAGTATATTTAGGTACTGAAACCAAATTTACTTCAGTGTAAACAAAAGCGAAAAACCTGCCTTTCTTCACACGCCAAGCGTGATACTTAATGTAGTCTTTCTTCATATGAGAAGGTTCCTTACAAAAGAAGCATTTCTTTGCTATATGTCCCTTGGACGAATCCTTAGGTTTCTTTTGTGCTTTAGACACAGTAATCTCTTTTCCTTTTCTCTTTTTGCCATAGCCTAAGGAGGTAGATGCCAAATGAGCACTCTTAGTGTTGTGTTGTTTCATCCTGTCTTCCTCTTGTACTAAGTGAAAAATGAGCTCATTCATTGTTCATTTATCCTTTTGACAATTGTAGCTCACCTCAAACTGTCCAAATTACGGAGGAAGGGATATGAGCACTAAATGAACGAACAAGTCTTTTGAAAACTCGATCTTTAGTGACTTCAACTTTCTAGTAAGATGAAACATCTCCAAGATATACTCCCTTATGTTCCCATTACCCTTGTACCTTATGGAAACAAGTTTTCTTAGTGTTTCACTTGTCTCTGCTTTGTCACTCTTAGCAAAGCGCTCTTCAAAGGTATTCAAGAACCTTAGAGCATTGGTTTCCCCAAACAAGGTATCTAGAAAAGTCTCTGGGATGACATTCTTCATGATCATAAGACTCAAGCAGTTAGAGCAGTCCTACCTCTCAAAGACTCTTTGATCCTCAGAAGAGCTTTGACCTGTAAGAGGTTGAGGACGTGGCTATTTGAATACGAGGTCTAAGTCTATGCATCCCAAGACCATAATGACCTTATTATTTCAAAATTTAAAGTTATCACCATTCAGCATAGGAATACTATTAATAGTGGCAGTAACAGATGATGCATTAACAACATCAGCTATACAGAAACTAAATACACAAAACACACATTCAACTCACATGCAACAAAATTAGTGATTAAATATTAATAACAATAACTCATCTCAAGAAAATCAGTGTGACATCAAATCTAATCTTTGAATAGAGAGTTGACTCCTATTTGATTTTCTTGATGTAGTAATCAAGTAATAATGATTGGATTCAGTCAAGCATTTGGCCTTCCTTTAGGTTAACTAAGTACTCACAACGAACACTTAACAACCATTTTACTTATTACCACATGTATGTATAAATTTCTACAAAACAATAGCCTTCTTTTAAGCCGACTAATTATCCGCATGAATATAAATACATACAACCTACTTAGTTATTCATAATAAAAAAAAGTTTTCACAACAGAGGTTGCTTTGGCAACTATATTGTTTCAACTAGTTTGAATGAATAACTAATTATCCTTAATTTATTATTATTTAAATAATCACTAATCAATTAATTAATTATGTAATTTAAATTACATAATAATTAATTAATCAATAAATCTCCATTAATTAATATATTAAAATTTAAATAACTTTAAGTACTCACAACGAACACTTAACAACCATTTTACTTATTACCACATGTATGTATAAATTTCTACAAAACAATAGCCTTCTTTTAAGCCGACTAATTATCCGCATGAATATAAATACATACAACCTACTTAGTTATTCATAATAAAAAAAAGTTTTCACAACAGAGGTTGCTTTGGCAACTATATTGTTTCAACTAGTTTGAATGAATAACTAATTATCCTTAATTTATTATTATTTAAATAATCACTAATCAATTAATTAATTATGTAATTTAAATTACATAATAATTAATTAATCAATAAATCTCCATTAATTAATATATTAAAATTTAAATAACTTTAACAATAAATAAATCCCAAAACAAAACTATATCAGTATGTAACTAATGCCTCAGTGGTTAAGGTAGTTTTGGGCAAACTAGTGGCGTGGGTTCAAGACTAAGCACGGGCAAATTTAGTTGATTTCCTGCCTCATCAAAACGATGTCGTGTCCATAAGAACAAAACGATGCCATTGGGCATCCATTATTGAAACGAAGTCGTTTACCTTAGTATAAAACAATGTCATTTTGATTACTCAAAACGATGCATTGCGAGAGAGGGTCGTCTTCCTCCTCTCACTGAGTCTCGTGATTGACCCGACAGTTACACGGACTCAAACAAAAACTCGCTGTTTTTAGGGGGTTTTCGACATCTTTTTTAGTGGTTTAAGTAACAATTACGTTGATTTTTTGACGAGAAGATTTTTGTGATTTTAGAATTGCCAAAATGGGTCGAAAAAGGATTGACCCATTTCACCTCAAAACTAGTGTGAAAATCGTCGTGTGTCGATAGTTTCTGACATCTTTCACCATTGTTTTAGCAGCAGTTCGACCGTGGGTTTGATGAAAATCATTTTCATAATTTCAAAATGACCCAAAAAGTTATTTTTTCGCATTGATTACACTACTCAATCACACAGCATTCAACGAAAAATTTTCAAAAAATTTGAAACTAAACATGTAATCATCCATATAATTTCATACGAAACCGAATAAGCAAACCATAAAAAAAAAATCCATAAAATAGTGGGTAGATTTCTATATATACACATTCAACCAGATTAATCCATATACATGCCAAAAAATACATAAACAGAGACAACAAAAAAGAATCAACAGAGAAAAAGGATTATGTAATTATTAAAACAAAATTCATGATACTATATTCTTCATCACACAAGTCTGTCTGCGACTTTACAATTTAATTTCTTTGAATATGAATTGATCAAACTGCAAGGTTGTAGAATTCACAATGCAGAACTTAAATACATATAGTTCATGGCAAGTTCATGGCAATTTCCAAATTTGTATAAATTCAAACAATTTCTAGAAAAATCAACCTAGCTCTAATACCATTATTGGATTAATTTTAAAAATTGTTTGAAACAATTTAAAAATAATGAAAGCAGAAGCGTATTGAAATCTATATGGAATTGATTAATCATAATGCTGATCTTCTGGTTGATTGTATCATTTATTCTCCTGTAGGTAGATGAGAACGAAAATAAGAGAAATTAAATATTTTTTGAAGTTTGATTGTTAGGATACTTCAATCAAGGAACACACTTTATTTATATTAAATTCTTATGCGTCAAATTATTAATTTACCTATCATTAATCATTAATTAATACTTCAATAATTTTATACATATTATTATTTATTATAAGTATCATTAAATTAAATTAAATCACTTTATAAATTATTAAACTTTATGACAGTAATATGTATATAATAATTAATTCATAATACATATACATCTATATATCTTAATATATTTATGAATATATATATATATATATATATATATAATATACCATCTAAATTTTAACACTTTACACATGGGGCACATAGATCTGCATGGAATCAACAGTCTAGATGAAAAGAACATTAACAACATCACGATTTGGAAAAATTCAGAGGATCCGCTTCCATTGATGCATTGAATTGCAGCAAGATAGTGAATGAGCAGAAAAGTCGGGAGATAAATAATAGGATGACGACTTTTTAACCCTAGCATCTGAATTTTGATTATCGGGTTTTTATTACCCAATATATGGCTGGCACCTGTGTCACATATATATATAAATATATATTAAATGGAATTAAGCACGAGGGCCAGTTGCGGCTTTTGTATTTTTTTTTTAATTTTACTTCAAATAGCAGCGGTAAAAACCGCTTCTATAAGTTAAGTCACTTTTAACTAAAATAATCACTCTACGTAATACTAATTTTTTATAAAAAATTATTTTAAAATAATAAAAATAGGCAGATTAAATTATTTAATATATATATAGTAAAATTTATAAAAAAATAATTATAATAATAAATATTTTTTAGAAAACATAAAATTATTTAAAAAATAATAATTTTTAAACTACAATCATTAAAAAAAATAAATATTTTAAGAAAAATAAGCTTTTAATAAAAATATAGTTACTTTATTTTTTTAGAAAAAAATATGATAAATATTTAAAAATTTTAGAATGACTAACTCATTTTTATATGTAGATCAAAATGAACAAATTGAGTCAAACCAACCAATTTTAATACTGTCATATATAAATCAAAGTATAAAAATTTATATCTTTTAGAAGTGTGTGTGTGTATAATTTAAGTAAAATATTTGATCAATTTTTTTCAATGATAAAAGAAATAGCTTTTTTAAATAAATAAAAAGCAAACCTTTTTTTTATAGAATTTACAAAATATGATTCACAATTTTTAAAAAATTTAAAAAATAAAAAAATTTTACAATGACTAATTTATTTAATTTTTAGGTCAAATTAACAAATTAATTCAATCTCTTTTATTAAATGAATTGAGTTAAATCAACCCATTTTATATTATATATATAAATCAAAGTATAAAACATTTATATATAATAAGTTTAATTTTTTTAAAAGTATATATATATTTTTAGAATAAATTATTATTTTAATCCCTAAAATATTTAATTTATCTCAATTTAATCTATAAATTATAAAAATATTTAATTTAATCATTAACAGATATATTATGTTTTAATTTAAAATACATCATGTGCTTTTCTACGTGATTTTAAACAACATTATCCCTTATTAATTATTTTAAAGGTATATTTCACTTACTTTATTGAAATATGTAAAAATTATACTCTTTTCTCTTTTTATTTGAAAAATTATACTTTTTTCTTCTATTGACCAAAATTCAATATTTATATTAGTTTAATTCATTATACAAATATATTTTAAGAACTATAATTTTAATATTATTTATTGTGAGATAAAAATTATAAATTTAATTTAATTTAATTTGACATAGATATTGTGTGTGCAAAGATGAGGTTGGAGGTGTGGATGAGGGAGATTAGGCATTCTCTAGAGTATATAGTATATAGTAGTATAGATGTAACTATGATGTGCTTTTAGAGAGAAGAAAATGCGAAAAAGAAAAGAAATGATATTATTACTTTATGTTAAAAATAAAAATAATATAATATAGATAAAATTGATAAGTTAAAAAATTTACAAGATTGACCTCAGGGTTAGTCTAACTACTTTAGCTTTTTGCTACTAAATAAACATTATCTCCCCATTTAATATGATGTGAAATGATACAATATTTTTTAGTATCATAAAAGAATATCTCTTTCGTGTAATATGATAACATATTATTATTTCATATGTCGTTGTATCATAACAAATAGTATTATATAATTATATTATTTAAAATATTATATTATCTAAAATAATATTGTTAAGATTACAGCATATTAACACTTCCTAAGAATCTAAACTCAAAAGCTCAATTTTTTTTACAAAAAAATAACTTATGAAAACAAGTTAGACTCGGAGTCAGACTTTTTTTAGTCATAAAATATTAAAAATAATAAACTTTATCCTTAAACCATTAGGTAGTCGAGTGTGCATTTATATATCCCTTCTCTTGTTCCATCTTCTTCTTTTTCACTTTAAAAGGTGATTTAAAAAAAAAAAAATACTAAACTTGTATACTAAATATTTATATATACACTCAAACAATCAATTTTCTTTTTTTGCAAAATTTTTCTGGTACTTTAGGTCAGAATGCGACAGTTTTTTTTTTAGTCAGAGTTGAACTCAAATAATATGAAAAAAATGTATATAATTTACTTAGTGTATGTAAGGATGACCAAATTCTTCGAATTTAGCTATGCATGTATGAAAAAAATGACACAATTCAAATGTCAAATCCAATTTACAAGAGCTCAAATTCATCTTCCCCCTTTATCCACTCTTCCATACATGCATAGCTATCACCCTGAGAGACATGATCAAGAATATATGTTAATACATCATCTCAAAGGTTTGACCTCTACTTACGAGAAGTGGCATGTTCATCGAGCATTTCTTGCTAAAGTCATCTAGCTTATCATCTCCTCCTGACAATGAAAACCAAGATTTTATGGCTATAGCTATAGCTATTATTGGGAATAATATGAATTTATGTTATTGTAGACGTGGTGAAAAAATTAAGAGACTATAGGAATATATCTTTTTTTGATGCCATGTTTCATGAAGGAAAGATTTATGTTGTAGATACAAAGGGTTTCGTTTATTAATTTGACATGAAAACAACATTAGGAGGATTGAGTAATGTTGTGAATTGTATGAGTATATCAAACAAAATTTTACATTGATTAAATGACAGAAAATGAAATAAATTAAAATGTGAATATGAAAAAAAATAATAAGTCAAAGAAAAGGTAAATTTCCTACACACAATAACAAATTACTAAAAATAATATAGTTGAAAACTGATGACTTCTCTCTTTATGCATGAAGTAGACGCTTTATTTTGTTAAAAATTATTTTATTTATTATTTTAATTATCAAAAAACTTTATTTTACCAATGTTTACAATGAAAACGTCATTCTCTCCTTTAGAATAACTCACGGATCATATGGAGAATGAAAAAGACATTGAAAAGGATGGAGACATGGAGAATTACGAAGACATTGAAGAAGAAGGAGACATGGAGAATGAAGAACTTGATGAGTTGCATTTCACTTTTGGGTTCAACGTATTTAAATTGGATGAATCACAAAATAAATGGTTAGGGGTGAAGGATTTGAATGGCTATGTGTTAGTGCTTGGACTTAATTCTTCAGTATGAGTGTTGCCTCACGCAATCAAACGCATAAAGGAAATCGCATCTATTGTTCACATGACTCGTTGGAGTTTCAAAGACAAACCAAGGGGGGTTATGATAATGGTGTAATTGATCTTGAAGATCAAACTATTCACCAATTTTTTTCTCATTCAAATATATTTTATCCTGCTCCTATCTGGTTATTGTAATATGCATGACAAATGCAAAATTTTTCTAATCTTTTATCTTTTTTTTTTTTACGGCTACAATTAGATACTTAGGATAGTTTAAATTTTGTTTACTGTATTAATTTAGAAACATCAAAAGTTTATCTCTTTCTTTGTTTATTTGTCACCTGATCTTGTTACCTTCTATATTCGAATTCATTTACAAGTTCTTTATTTTATTGTCAAATTGATTAATATGAGAAATTTTGTATCTATTCATTCTCTTTAAAATTTGTTTGAGAGATTAAAAGGGAAATAATATTTTTATTTTTTAATTTAAAATATTTTATATTTTTTCTCTTATAATATCTTAGAATGAAAGAGATAAATGAGAAGAAAAAAAATCTAAATAAAGAAATTCAAATAAATTTTTTTACTTTCTTCTCGTTCAAACAAATTCTTAAACAATTTGAGGGAACACTCAACCAAACTTACTTGTAAGAGCCAAATACTCGTTTGTTTGGGTATAAAAGGAGCAAAGCCCAAAAAACTACTCTAAGATGCAAATACAATGTTTTTTTCTGTATGTTGAGTCTCCAAAAGATATTGCGTTTCATATGTCGTTCTCTTGTGACAAGTGGCTTCAAAACGTGATCATGGCGTACTGAGATTACGTGTTAAATTCCTTCTTTTGCTCAGAAAATGAATTTGAGTTCACATCGTGATGTGCCAAAAAAAAAACCTTATTAATATTTGAACATAAATTAAATAAAAATAAATAAAAACTTCTTATCTCTGGAAGTCATAGTTGAAGTATTTCGAGAAAACATAGCTCCATGAAAAATTATGAAATATTTTAATGAAACTTTTTTCTTCGTTATTTTTTACTGACTTTTATGTCCTATTCTTATCATTTATCAGTTTAATTTGTTAAGAATCTCGAAGTAGAAATTAACTACGAAAGAAGGCTCTGATTCTCAAAATTTTAAAGCATGTGTGAGAAACAGGGGAGACAGAGGAAAATCAGGAAACCAAGTCCTGATTGACATGAAGATTTGCCACCAAAAGGCATGTACATAGACAAAGAAACTCACAAGCACAGAAACTAAAAATTCATAAAAAAGGTTTTCTCTATATCTATATATATATATATATATATATGGTATATAGTGTGTGTATACATGTAATCTTAATCTTAAGCGTTACCGACTGGGATAGGCCTATTTGCTAACCCTAGCGGCGATCGAGAGCGTTGGCGACTGAAATCTCTGAGGAAGACATGTCTGATTCTGATCTCTGGCTGCTCAAGCGATGGATGATTGATTTTCTCTATTTCTTGCTTTATTTTCATAACTTGGCTGTGAATTGCAACCACACCTATGGACTCATCTGATCCTCCTCTCCTGCTCTGCTTCTTGTCGCCGGCCATGGAGGTGGCGGTGGCGGTGAAGGCGACGGAGGCGGTAGTGATGTTCTCCATCTCTGGCCGAGGATTGAAAGAGATAACAACGAAACTGTTGGAGGTTTAGAGAGAGAAGGTACGAGTGAAATGCCTCTTTGCCCTTGGGATAAAGCCGTGTGCGTGTGTGTGTGTATATATAGGTCTGAGAGAAACTGAGAGGCTGGAGGAAAGAGGACACGATTTACTCATGATTGGTAATAAAAGGCCAAAAAATTAAAATGAAAATCAATTTAAAAAAAAAAAATAGACAGAAAGAACGAAGGGAATACTCTCTGACTTTCTCCATTTGGATTGATTTGAGGTGCTTTCTAAATGCACAAATATGATAATAATAACAATTATTTGGGTCCTACTAAAATCATCATTATGCACAATTGAATTACAAATTTCAATATCTAACCAAGAAAATCACAATTTTTACATAAAAAGTAATTATTTATTTATAGATATTTTTCTTATTGAGATTATTTTATTTGAGACATGGTCCATCCCTGAGTTTACTTTTTTTAAAAATATTTTGAGATTAAAATTTTAAATACATCATATTAATATTAGAGGTTATATTCTTAAAATGGCTTATGAAAGAGATTTAATTTAAAAAAACATTGTTTTTATTCAATGAAATGACTTTGATAAAAAAAAAATCCTCATATATTAAATATTTTTATATTTTAAATTCTTAAAAAATTTGAAGATACTCTAACTATGTTGATACTTAAAATATGAGGCTATATCATGAGCAAATCTCAATAATTTCATTTTGATGTTATTGTTTATTTCTTATTTTTTTCTCAAAAAAAATCATGAACAAGCATGATTAAAGGACATCCCTTCTGCAACATTGCTTCAACGACAAATGTGTAATGTACAATAATTTAATTTTATGGTAGAGATTTGGTGCACTAAGTTAGATGAATATGATAGGTGCAATTAATTATATTTCTTTAATTTATTTAATTAATGCATATATCTGTCTAGCAACTAAATATCATATCGTGGCAATAAAGTATATCATAATCATCATTTTCTGCTACGTTTTCATAAAGTAATTAAAAGTTGAGTTTGAGAGTGAAAAATGATCTAACACGTGGAGGAATTAGGAAACCTGTCACCTTATGATAAATATCGCCCTTTATTATTTATGACAACGAAAAATCAGCATATTTCACGTTTGTTTCCGATTTACCTTTCTATTTGACACGCTTTTTTTTATTGCAGAAAAGGATCAATCATTTAGAGTTTTTTTTATTGGAATAAAATTTGGTTAATATTCAGAGGAAAATATAGTAACCTCATTTGAAATTTATTTCAATTTTTACTAACTATTTTTTTAATTTAAACAAAAATTTTGTTGAGAATTTTTTATTTTTGTTATCAAATTTATGTTAATTTGAATTAAATTAATCAAGGTTTAATAAACTTTTAAATACTAATAATTTTGACAAAAAATTATATTTACTTTTTTTTTAATTTTTTAGTAAAAATATTTTTTTATGTGCCATAAAATTGTGATTTTATTTTTAAAATAACAATAAATATAACTAAATTTATATTAAGTTTTAATATGAAATTCTTAATATAATATTAAAAAAATAAAGCAACTTTATTATTTTAAAATAACTATATATCACATAAAACATTACTGCAATTTAATCTATTATTTATATAATAATTATTCTGTCAATGAAATCAAATATCTAAAATAAAAATGGTCTAAACTAACATTTAATAATAATTCTTACAAAAATACCTTTAATTTTATTATTTTGTGATTTCCTTAATTTCAATGTAAATGATTCATCTTTCGGTGAATAAAAAATACCCAATATATATAACAGAAAATTAATGGTTGAAATAATTTCGTCCATTCAAATATAGAATACCTAAAATGAATAGGAAGTAGGAAGACAGCCAATAGAAAGAGACCAAGTCTTATATATTCAATCATATTTTATGATTTGCTCAAGTTTTTTCTGAATTTTATTGAAATGGCACCATTGTTAGACTTGGAAGTCCACTACGAAAGTTAGGTCAAATACTCAAAGATTTTTCAAACACTTGGTCACCTATTTCATTATTTTCTATTCTGCTGGTGACAAGAAATGAAACTACAGCAGCCAATTAGTTTTAGTTTTAGGTTGCCGAATCATGTATGTGGTGGCACCAATATTCCAAAACTCTTTAGATTTCTAGAACCCACTATTGGTTGCATTTGCATTTGCACTGCATTATATTCATCAAATTCTTTGGTCCAACATTCATAAACTTGAGAACTGTGATGGCTGTATTTTAATTGGAAACCAGTTAACCAAAGCAAAGTAACTTTGAAATTTCAACAAAACTGAAAAAGGAGTTGTGCATCCACAATCTATCCTTCTTAGTTGACCACAAGTATAATAATGTATATATAGTACTTAAATAAATTGTTTAAAAGAAAAAATTTAGATAAATTTTTATATTTTTATTAATTTTAATTGATGTTTTTTTAGATCATTTCAGTTTCAGTTTTAATTACTGGAATAAATAATATTTTTTTTTCTTCAATTTCAAACCACACTTTTACTCTGACAAAGAATCTTTTCAGCTTTGTTCCTTATCGTCTAGCTGAGCTACAAAATTCTAAATTCTGGTAATTATTTGTGATTGACTCAAATTAATCTAATAAATTGACCTTCATAATTCGTCTAAGTCTTGAGCCATTTAGATGTTACAGCAATCATCTTCTTCCAAATTAGGTGTTTTCTCTTCAACTTCTTCCAAATCTTTTTCTTCATCTAAGTCTAAAGTTGAGAGGGTCGTCATTAAACTTTTTTTAATTTAGCTTTAAATAATCCTTCAAAATTAAAAAAGGTAGAACAAGATGTCACGGCCTTTTCAGGCATTTTAGGAGTTATAGACTTTCCAATCTTCCAATATCTAAACTTTTCTTTAAGTTAGCTTAAAAATTTTTTTCATCAAAATACTTTTATTTTTAAACATAACACCTTGGGATAAGACTCAACCATATGCTGATGAAATTCATATAAATGCTGCATTAGCCAGCTTACTCCCATAGTAGAGCAAAAATTTAATAATTTAAGGTGATGAGGTATTTGAGGAGTTAGTGCTTTATAATTTTCATAATATTTTACTATTGAATTGGGAAGAATAGACTTGACTGGTCCATATTGAATAAACCAATCTTAAAACCAAAAAGGGAGATTTAGGGATAATGGATTTTTAAAACTTAAATACTATGAATACTTGGGATTGGGTTCAAAAATAATTTTATTCCAAGCTTCTCGATAGTCAAAATAATTGTAAGTTGGAGGATCAAACGGGTAAGAAATTTTTTTTTTTGTTAAGGGGTTTTGTCGCCAATCAAAGAAAGATAATATTCTAATTATTTTTAATTTGGAATAGGTAATTATTTCGGGATTACTAGGATCTAATTCTGAAATTATTTCAATCAATTTAGTGTCAAGAAGAATGAATTGAAAGAATTTTTTATTTTTATTAAGGCTGGAGGATTAGGAATCCAACCTTATCATTTGGAAGAAAATTTAGATATAATATCAAATGGAGGCAAATTAGCAAATTCGGGTTCTATAGTAATTATTTTTTGGCATGTCTCCTTTATGTGGAATTCTTTTGGAATATTGGTAGGAGGCTATCAAGTTTTTTAATAAGAGATTGATACGTATATAGTTTATACAACTCATTTTTTTTATGATTGATTTTTTAAAAAAAAAAATTTATATACTTTATTTTGATTGGAGAAACTGATAGCAAAGATATAAGCAAGTGCATATAAGTCTAATTTATTTTAAATGAATTTGATCCTATGAAAAGTTATCTTTTGAAGAATAAATTTATTTTAAAAATAATTTTCTATTCATTAACTTTGTATAAGGTTTTAATTTTGTTCTTTTTTTTTAATTTTCTTTCTTATTTTTACTTATTGATACAATTTCTTTTTTTTTTACCAAATATTATATGTATATATTACTAATAATAGCATTATATATAAAATTCATATTAAATTATTTTTGTTAAAACATAGTTAAACTAGCATAAGATTCAACCAATAAAGATAAAAGATAAAACTGATAAGAAACATTTAAATTTGTATTCTTACATATATAGTTATATACCGTAATTTATAGATATGTATGCTGAGATGTATACGTATGTATATAATGAGTAGAAAGATGTTTGCATATCTATGCTTACTAATTAGATCAACATGAATTGGTAAAAAGGTAATAACACCATAAATTCATTCTTTTCTAAAGTTGTAATTTCAAAGGTCAATTTAAGTTTCTTAATTACGGTAAGTTGTCATTCACCCCCAAATAAGTTTTTAGTTTTTGGTAGGGGCAATTACGTGACTGAAAATCTTAAAGATGGGTCTAATAGTGAAATGTTGAAGCACGTAATTTAAGAGTACTAACATATTCAATTAGAGTCGCGTCAATTTGAGGAGAAGAAACCAATTTTCTTATGATCTCCTTAATTTTGACATGGATAATATATTGTTATCAGACAAAAAGAAAATAAAATAATCGAAATCTAACCGACTTGAAATATCACTTACTCACGTACCAACATGTGTATGTCTTAAGGCACCACCTCTACTGTTTTCATTTTCATGAAAAGGAAATTATGCCTTTTCATGCGGATAAAACGCCATGAGGCTAACACACAACCACGTAGCACTCCCGCAGTCCCACTCTTGTAATTACAAATTGGGCAAGGATGATTCATAAAAATCAAGTTCAATTTAACTTTTCTATGTCTATGTATGCAAAATTGCGTATCAGATCTTCTCACGTGAAAACATAATATAAAAATATTATGTAATAAAAAAAAGACATATTTACTTTAATTAAAAAATTTTATATATATCTCTTTTTTTCGCATAACAGTCATGTTAATTAACTGCTAACATAAAAAATCTAAATTCTTGTCTCGCCATAGGCTCTTTTTTTTTTTGAAACCCATAAATGGTTAGACTTGCGTGATCAACTTCAATGAAGGTTGCTGGTTGAAGACCCCAGAGTGCTAGTTTTTGGGTGCTACTTGGAATTAGAAAATGACTTCTTTGATAATTTAATAATCAAACACACTTTTTTATACAAAATTTGTAAACATAAACTGCTTTACAGATATTAATAAAAGTACTTTTCAACTAAAATTCTTGAACACAAATTGCTTCTCTCACAGTACTTTTCTTAAAACTCTATTTGAGAAAAAGTCATTTAAAAATAAACAGATTTTAGAAACAATCTCAAAGAGACCCTTAATTTAGAAAAAAATTTGGGTCAGGAGCATAATTTCAATTTTTCTGGGGCATCTAGGTTGGTAAGTAATAATACTATGCATTAGTGTTAAGACAATTCCAGAAAGAGTACGTAATTGTCAAAGACGCCCAGAACCAACAGCAACGTACAAAATTCGAACTAAATGACCAGTATATAGCAATAAAACTCAGGATTCCAAAACAAACCGCTAAAACATTATGGAATAAACTCAAATAATCTAAACCAAGAGTCTAAACAGACAGCTATTCATGCATAACATGCTCAACAAACAAAATCAGATGCATATTGAGGTTCGTTTCAAAATCATGGCAGGCCACAAATGTAGCTTCCCTATGACAGTTTCACTTGAGAGGAATAAACCTTGAAGAGTGGGTGGCACCAATACCAGGTCTACCGTGCTTGACAGGCTTGTATGAAATTGAGAACTCTGCCAAGTAATGGCCAATCATCTCAGGTTTGATTTCAACCTGGTTGAATGTCTTGCCATTGTATACTCCAATTATGCTCCCAATCATCTCAGGTACAATAATCATATTGCGCAGGTGGGTCCGAACTGGTTCTGGCTTTTCACCTGGTGGAGCCTCCCTTTTCTATAATTAAGAAGAAAGGTGTATTGGAAAGAGGAACTACATTTTGAATAACATTACAAAATGCAACCAGTCTGTTTCAGACTTCATCATGATAAAAATTTCCTCAAGTAAATGATGAAAGGAGCATATATGAATGTCAGTGAAAATATAGGAAAAGTTCTAGATTATAAACTTATTTTAAGAGGTATAAAGCCATATGCTGAAATCCAAAAATAAAAACATAGAACCATCTCAAACAATGAAATTTCATATTGATCTCAGAATTTGAGCAAGAAATCTTACATAGAAATAAAAAAATTTTCTCGTATGTATCAGCTTCATTAGTAAGAAAAATAATAAAAAGAACAGTATTCTTATTCAAACTCTAATAATCATACACAATTTATCACAACGCTAGTGCAAGGTTCATTACAACAGTTCATTGGGCTTTAGATAATGTCCACTAACATTATACATCATATCAAAAAAAAAAAAAATTTAACACCATCTTAGATTAAGTGCTGCAGCAAGTCCATGTCTCATACCAATTTTACAAATTAAGGTTCTACAAGTACAACCAGCAAAGCTCAAATGAGACATAACAGGTATGTACCATAATTTTTACTTCACGAACACCCTCATAAAAATCTAAACGCATGTATACCATATACCTAGGGACTAGCCATTCACACCACATGACTATGGGAAATTCAATATTCAATTCCGAGAAACAGGTAAATATTTAAGATCTACGTCATGACCAATCCAAATTGTTTCCCAAAAATTTAATAAATTTAAGAAAAATTACCGCCTTGCGCAGCTTCTTAATCAAAGCCATTGGCTTCCTCTTCAGACCTCTTTGAAACCTGCCACAACAATACCAACATTAACAAAGGAAACTAAATGCACGAACTTAGTAAAAAATAAAAAACAAAAAATCATATACCCAGATAGAGCAGGGACTTTGAGGTTACCTTCTGCGAGCTCGGGCATGGAAGAGCTTGACAAGCTCATCAGTTGACATGTCGAGAAGAGCGTCCAAATCAACGCCTCTGAAGCTGAACTTCTTGAACGTTCTCTTCTTTGGCTGCCCTGGGGCGACATCGGTCTCAACATCCGCCTGCAAGGCAGAATTACAGATTCTTCAGAGTCCGGAATTTAGAAACAGAAATCGGAAAAATTGTTGAAGTTAGCACTTACCATGACTGCAGAAAGGAATCGGAAGAGCAAGCAAAATCTGTGGCCGCTAGGGTTTCTGGAGAAGCAACAATTCTGCTACTATAACTATAAGCATAACCCTAGAGTTAGACTGAGAGGAAGATTGTTGCGTAAAAAGGCTTATATGTTTCATAAATTATTATATGGGCCTCAAATTTTTAAAATATTATGTACCGGGACATATGCATTAAGGGAAAAAAAACTAAATGTTTTTTAATAGCCCAATGAGAATATTGACAATTTTTTGTCATTCATTAGTATAAACTAGGTTGGACCGTCTCATTTAAGCTGGGCCCATTAGCGTATAACAAGTCGGGTTGGACCATTTAAAATTTAATTAATTTTTATTAACAAAATCATATAAAGTTTGAATTGTGGCCGAAATTGACCCAACAAATACTTTAAGGCCAGCGTGTGACAAAAAAATTAATAATTTAATTTTTAAAAGATAAACATCCTTTCAATTTAATTTTTAAAAAATAAAATATTTTAATTTAATCTTTTAAAAATTAATTTTTAATTGATTAATAGAATTAATAAAAATTTAATAATTTAATTTTTTAAAGATATACGTCTTTTAATTTAGTTCTGAAAATATAAAATATTTTAACTGAGTTTTTTAAATATCAATTTTTAATTGATTAATATAATTAATAGTAACATTAATATATGATAATTGAATATCGAATCATTACTTGAATTCTATTTTACAAAAAATACATTTTGATAATGTATTATTTGTAAAACAAAATATATTATATTTATAAACTGCACATAAAAAATATAAATTATGCATTTTAATAATATTTAATTTGTAAATTATATGTATTTTATTTTTTTATTATTGAACAGAGTTTTAATTTATTATTTAATAATCAAGTTAATATATGTTAGTATAACTTTCAATTAACTTTTCATCGTAGATTTTTGTTAATTAGGCTTTTCATAAATCAAGATTAGCATCTATTCTGTTTTCATTTAAACAAGGCCTATGTGCAGAAAAACTTATCTCCTTTCTTTTGTTTCCATGCTTGGTGGTGGACATATCTAATCAGATGATTTCTATGACTACAATGCTGCTACATTAGTGTGCCTAGATACAAAATTCCTAAAATTTAGAGAATGGCCAAATTTTTTTTGTTTTGAAGGAGGCCAAGTCAATATTATAAAATATATATTTTTAAATATATATGTTGAATGCCTTAATGTAAATGTTGTATAAATTTTGATACAAATTAAGGTATTTTGTTAAAGTAAAATGTAAATAAATTGCAGTCTTTATGTGTGAATCATGTATTCTAATAAGATATAATACCTACTTAATAATGGGGCCTTGAGAGTTAATTCTTTAACTTACCTTAATTAACGGCTATAAAAAAGATAATTTTATATTAAAAATAAAAGGGGTATTTTAAACAAAAAATAAAAAAATGAACTAATTAATTTAAAACTTTGGTAAAAACATGCAATTTCCTTCAATTGGTAATTGATACAAACAAGAAGGAGATTTGCAGTTGTGACAAATAATGCAGTGGTCAGTGGTCACTCTCAAATTAGATCAGAGAAATAATAGATAAACAGCATCATTTTAAGGGATGTATTCAGTTTGGGTCTTTCGATATTTTTATTTCCATGCATATGTACTTTGTAGGATAAATTATTTTTTTCTCTAAAAAAATATTTAAAATATAATTAATTTTAATTTTTAAACTTAAAAATAATTACAAAAAATTTAAGATAAGATTAGTCGTTTTATTAGAAAAACAACTTATGAATATATATATATCTTTAAAACTTTTAATTTCAATGTTATTTATTTTTAAAAAAATAATAATTTAATTTATTCTAAATTTTAAAAGAGTAACTATTTTGTATAGACTGTTGAGTGTTAACTACATATTTAATAATTTTTATTTATATAAATAATTAATAGAATAATATTTTAACAAAAAACAAGTGAAATTATTTATCTTTTATCATTAAAAAGTAGGATCTTTTGGTAATGTAAAATAATATTACACAATACTATATAATATGCACTAAAATGCATTTTTTTTAAATAATAACTTTTGATACAAATCTTTCCATCCTCTCATAACTCTCTACTTTCTCATATGGGTATACTATATTAGTGGATTTAACATGTACTAAAGTATATCTTAATTTTTTACAATTTAATTTTAGATATAATAAAAGGAAGAAGATGAAAGTTATTTTCTCACTCTTCTCATAACTTTTCTCATGACTCCATAGTCTCTCATATCTATACTATCTATATATCATAATACCTTTGAAAACAATGACCAAAAGCTTTTGTAACTCCACTCTCTTATATCTACATCATATAATACTATACAAGCTCCGTAAAACAAAGAAAAATTTTTTTGTTTAAGGTATTATTAAACATTAAATGTAAATATTTTTTTTAATAAAAATTTAAAATCAAGTTTACCACATTGTGAAAGATTGATCAACTTAATTTATTCTTTCTTTTTGTACTTCAACATACAGACTTCACCTTGGTTTTTCCCTTATGAACTTTATGAGCAATTCTAGTATGATTTGAAAGAAAATTCTACTAACTATTGGAGCTACATATATATCAGAATGAGCTTTCTATTGACCTGCCCTTCAAAGTTGAAAGCAACTTCACCATATATAATACACATAATTATGTAACTATACAAGCCACTAAATGTGGTAGAGTGATGAAGGATCTCAGAAGCTAGAAACAGAAAATTGAAATTGAAATCTTTACTTCATCATTAAATAATAATAATAGTAAAGATAATAATAATTTGTTTGGCACTTTAGCATAACTAGATGAGTGTTAAAGTTAAGTCTACTAAAAAGTGAGAAAAAACCAAACCTTACTCATTTTAATAATTGGATAACCTGGACACTTATGTTAATAGAATAAGTAGAATTTGATGTATAGTGGTTTAGATTTGGTTATAAAATGTAGGCACAAGTAGAGATTTGCTTTCTACTTCTTTTGTTTAATTAGTAGAAATGAAGTAAATTAAAGCTAATAGATTATGGGATTAGTACTTCTACTTTTTCTCATAAGTTGATAAGATGTATATTTCTTCTTAACAATTAAAATTTGATTAATTTAAAGAGATTTGGAAAATAAAGTTTTGAATAAACTAATTTAATAACCCAATGTTTAATACTAATGGGTCAAGAATATCATAAACTAAAGTACATCTCAATTTTTTTTTAGTTTTGATTTTAAATATAATAAAGAAAAAAAGAAGTGGAAAGTTTTTCATTCTCACATCATTTTCTCTCCCATAATTTCAAATCTCATAGTAGATTTGGCAGTTAAGTTCCTTAACAAGTCTATGAAGGTGTTCAGCTAACCCAATATCACGAAGGCATACTTTCTTGAGTTGAAGTTAATTATTTCCCGGCAAGTATGGGGGGAAAGAAGAAGATCAGAGGCATCGAAAAAGAAAATGGAAGAGGAAGATGAAGATTACCAGAGGAGGTAAAGAAACGAGAGAAAGAAAAGGAGGGGAAACAAAGACAAGCGAGCAGAGGAAGATAAAGGCAAAAATACAGAAGAGGAAGTCAAGCGAAAGAACACCAACACCATGGAACGCTATTATTGCAAGGTTAATTTGTCAAGGTTACTTCAGGAACCAAAACCATAACAAACAAGTACACCGCAGAAGTTCGTATTGCTGCAACATCTGTTGTAACAGGATAAAGATCGAATAGTGCCGATTCTTTGATACACGTTGGGCTTCGTACAAAAGAATTTAGCAAGTGGTTAACAAGTTGAATAAAAGTAAACTTGCATGTCCGGAATGAAGGCAAGAGAAAGTGATGAAAATATTGCTTATTTAATTAATTTAAAATTTTCTCATGAGAAATTATGTGAGGATAATTTTTATTTTGAAATTTAATTAAATTTAAAATTAAGATATATTATTTAAAAAATATGTATTATATCTTTTAAATTAGGAAATAAGATAATGATATATTGGTCATTATGTCATTTATAATTATTTGACAAGCATGTGCAAAACCTAAAAATTAAAGATAATAAAAATAGGATGCTTGCATTTTAACCTTGAGCTTAAGCTTTTTATATACACGCTTCGCTGGCCCCGGAATGGTATCAATACATTAAGTAATAAATTTTTTTTTTAAAGATAAGATGAGACATATATTGCAACTAAAGAGATAAAATTTAGAGTGAGTATATGTAATTTTTCTCCTAAAAATATATCAAACCGTGTACATGTTTGAACGAAACATTTTAATTAGATACAATTCTTGAATATTCAAACATTATTTATATATATAGCTAATGAGTTGAAATTTCAAACTGTAGAGTTATATATCGTTGATAAGTCGTTGTAAAGTAATGGTATTGGTTTGAAAATAGGCATAATGCGTGGGCACACAAAAAATAATACTATGGATTCAGTGTATTATGTGTGTGCGTGAATGAATATATATCTGCACGTTTTTTTATTTGATTCCCTCACGTGAGGTTGACCGTTATTTTCTTTCAACCTTATCACTCTCACTATACTCACCAACCTCAAACTCTCCTTCCTCCGTCCATATATACATATAATATATACAAGACTTCATTCTTCACTACAATTGACTGCTAATATAGAAGTTATTTGTATAAATGTTGTTATTATTGACGTACATCTTTTAGCGTGTCTGCTTGACACTTTTTGTTTTGGCACTTTCTTGACACTTTTAACGATGATTGTTTCTGCTGTTAAAATTTTTTACAATAAAAAATATTATTATTATAATTTTTTTAAATTAATTAATTAAATAAAAATTATAATATTAGTAATATTTATTATAATAATATTAAAATATATTTTAACAACAAAAAAAATTATGGCTAAAGGTGCCAAACAAAGAATGTCAAACAAAAGATCCAAAATCCATCTTTTAGAGTTGGAGCAATATGGATCTTTTTCTTTCATAATTTAATTTCATGTTTTACATAAATATAGGCATATTATGAAAAGAAAAAGAAATAAGTTAAACTGAATTAGTTATAAGTTATAAGATTATGGTGTCTGTGTGTGTATATATATATATATTATGGTGTATTATTTTACTGCAAATTGAATGATATCAATTTATTGTTTTACTAATTAGGAATATGAAAATATTAATACAATTTTATAAAACAAATTAATAGACCTTTTGATCGGAAATATAGTTTTAAAACATTATACTCGTTACTGAAGAATATTAGTCACCACTTATTGTTTTAATTTTTGTATTCTAATGAACATTCAGTGGCAACAATACCCTTACCAAAAGTTATATATTTACTGGCAACACCAAACACCAAACGTCGTCAGTGAAAGTCATAATGATGAACTTATTTATAACAATATGACGTCGGCTTGGTGATTTACTCGCTGCTGAAAGTTAATTTTTTGTAGTATGTATGTATATATATATATATATAATAGTTAAAATTATTTTTTTAAATTTATATGAGATATTAATTTTATACTTTATTTTTTTATATTTTAATTTTTTTTTAATTTTTATTAATAATTCAATTTTTCCTCTTACTTACCTTCTTATATGCTACAAACAACATATATGGAGATTGGAGTCCAAATGTTGTTAAAACAAGAATGAGCTGATAAAAGAATTTAAATGAGGCCAAAACAATTTGTAAATTAAGTAATTTTCATGTAACTTCAAAATTGTATAGATGTTCTTAATTTAGGATTTTGAATACCCAATGCTTTATCTTTAACTTCTCTGTAGATTAAGCTATATATGCTTTAATGTCACTTATTTTATCTTTGATAAAATAATAATATAATAACACATTTCTTTAATTTGAATATTTAAAAAACTATATATAATAAATTAAATAAGAGGATTTTCCATATGCTTCCCTAATCTTTATATTTGTACGAAAAAGTTTATTTATGAAAATAATAAGTGATGATATAATTTAAAATAAAAGCCTATAAATAATTAAATATATATGAGCTCAACTAACAATATTTTCTTTGGACATACGTGTAAGGAAGTTACAAATACCTAAATTTAATATCTACCCTATTCTTTTTCTTACTCTAAAAATAAATTATGTGTAAAAAAGAAAAAAGAAAAAATACACTCTCATCCACCATCTTTTGAGATGTATTAAAATTACGCTTTTTTTTCTTTTCTATTTTAAAAACTCACACTATTCTTTCTTAAAATATAAAAAATAATTGGAATTATTAAAATTTTTTTAAAAATTATAATTTATTAAAAATTATTGTTTCATTATTATTTATTTTTAGTTAAAACTACTAAATTATTTTATTTTATATTTTAAATTTTAAAAAATAATTTTTATATTAATAAAATATATATTTAATTATATTAATAATAAATATAAAGATATTTTAATCTAAAATCTGTGAAATTATATTTTTTATTTCTCAATTTTAAAAAAAGAGTTTAATTTTTAAAACAAAAAATATAATTTTAAGATCTCTTGTAAGATAAAAAAATATAATAAGAAAATTGGTGTGCGTGAAGCATGGAAAAAATAAACAATTGTTTATATCTCCGGAGGAAAAGATGCTTTTTCAGATCTCTTTTCCTGATCACCGACCAAATTGAATTAGGGAGATAATCGATTCCAAAAGATTAATTTATTAAATGTTATAGCCTCTGAAATTTGCATATTTTAAGTTCTGATAATTGTCCGTTGAGAAAAAAGAATTGTATATTGTTTGTGCGTGAGGCTATGAGCATTAAAAATTTAATATTTGTGCCATGTGAATTATTAATTATACATATATAATTATTCAAATATTTAATTAGAAAGAATATATACACCATGGTGTAAAACCAAAACCAAAATCAAACTTTAACTGCTGTTCTCAAAAAAGGTTTTCACAGCTTAGAATGAGATTTTGATCATTTAAAATTAAGAAATAATAAAATTTTTAAAGTTAAAGAAAAATAAAAAAATTTTAATTTTTAATTTATTCAATCAACTTATATTAATATGAGTCTTTTATGTTACCCCTTTTTCGTAACTTTAAAAAATTTATTATTTTTTAATTTTAAAAATTCAAAATGCTTGGCGTGATAGACTTTGGAATAGCTTTAAAAAGTATAACTGTACGGAAAGGAGACAATGCCACGTACGAAATATGTAGAATCTCACTATATTCTTACTTCTTAAAATTTTAGGTTAATTATAATTCTTTTTCTTAAAACTTAGTAATATTATATTTAATATTTTTCGTATTTTAAAATTTAACTCAATTTTTATTCTTTAGGTTTGGTACAAATTGGATTATTTTGATTCCTCTTTTAATTTATTTGTTTAAATTCCTCATGTCACGTGTAATAAAACGAATAAATTGAATAAGAGAAAAAAAATAAAAATTGTCTTCATATAGTGATGGATATATATATATATATGAAGTATATAGAAGTATTAATTATTAAATGAGCCTTAATTGGAATGACATTTTTAGACATAAATATAAAAAAGTTTTGTTGCATTGTACTAAGATAAGAATCAATTCTTATTCCACTTTTTTTTTCTTTTCTTTTTTAAAGGTCAACTTTTAGTGCCTTGTTTGCTTGTGTTCTATTTTTTTTTTTTTTAAAAAAAATAGATATATTGATCGGTCAAATATGTCATGTAGTGCGTGTATAAGCGTGTGCGCTTCAAACATAAAAGGAGTTCTTATGTATATTTTTGTACAGAAATATTGTGATTATTATATTGTATGAAATAAATTATTACTTTATATATGAATCTATTTACGAATTAATATATAAAAATAGTATAGTTCTTACATTTCACCAAATTACAATTCAGAACATCTGAATCATATTATATTATTGAGTAAATCATATTCTCATGATGTTAAAATTAGATATTTTTTTCATTTCAGTTTCTTTGAAGATCTACATTCATTTATTTTGATTAAAATATTTTATGTTTATTATTTATATAATTAAATATGTATAATTTAACCAATATAAAACTTAAAATTTTAAATTTAAAGTAAAATATCTTCATATTTTCAACTCAAAAAAATATATGAAATAATAAATTTTAAAATATATTTTTTAATAATTATAAATTCTTAAAATTTTTATTTGTGTCATTGAAGATATTTTAAGAAATATAATTGAAATTATATGCTTTTTAATCTTTTAAGAAAGAGAAGTGTAGGCTTTTAAAATAGAAGAAAAGAGAGTGTAAATACAATTTTTAAAATCTATTTTTAATTTTTTAAAAATAGAAAATTTTAAAAAAAATTTATTATATTTTTTCACTAAAAAAAATATAAAATGTGTTTTAAGAGCAAAAAATACATTATTTGAATCTCATTTTGTTTTTTTATTTTTAAAATTGTTTTATAAAATAAGTTTTGAGAATTGATATTAGTATTGTTTTAATATATTTATGTATATACTATTAATAAAAAGATTTATTTTTTATATTTTTTTGTTTTAAAAAATTAAAATTCAGAACAAATTTTAATTATTCTGTATTTTTTGTTCTAAAACACATATTTTTTGGTTTACAGTTGAAAACTATAATTCAAACAAGTTTTTTTTTTGTTTTTCTACTTTTAAAAAATTTAAAATAATTTTTAAAAATTACATTCAAACAACTGTTTTGAATTCTAATTTTTTATAACAAGAAAAATATAAAAAAATAAGTCTCTTTATTAATAAAATGTACATATATAAATAAAAATAATACTGATATAAATTCTCATAACTAAAATTTTAAAATAATTAAAAGAAAAAAACAAAATAACATTCAAACACTGCCTAATATACTTCTACTATTTTTTATATAACCTCCTATTCACGGTGACTTAATGTGGCTACAATTAGGTCAAAACTTAAATATATTGATATTTGTTTAGAAAGTATGCAAGACCAATTAAATCCAAATATAGACATGTAATAATAATTATTAAAGTCGTTAGAGCTACGGTTGTTGGTAAATACTAAATATGAAATCTTTTTTTTTAATAGAAATTATAATGGGATTGGGCTAATTCATTAATTAAGGGCATGATTGACCTATCATAAAACAACTGAATTTAATGATTTAGGAATTTACTAGAAATTTAATTATCAAATTTCAACACTGATCATTATTTGAAATATTTCTTTCTAAAATCTGAAAAAAAAAAGCTATATAAAATACAGATTGAATTGAATGCCATTTTCAGCTTACCGAAATTAAAAATATTTAAGATATAGAATGGAGAGGGTAGTAAAAATAATAATAAATAAATAAATAAAATAAACTAAGACTTTATATCACACAATAAGAATAAGGATTAACTAAAAAATTTTGAGTATTTGCTATTTATATATATTTCTAATTAAAAGAGGGATAAGAAAAAAAAAAAAGAGGCAAGTAGAAATGAAAGTTAACATATTTAAGTGTAAATAAAGTCTCACTTAATTCAAGTCTGAAGTTATCATTAAGTATTTCAATTTAGAAAACATTTTTTGCGGAAAAATGTTTTCGTTAACATGTGAAATAATTCATTTTTTATGTAAAATTAAAATACTAGTGTTTTTAATATTTGTCATACAATAATCTCACAAGACATCAGTTAATATATATACCTGATGATTTTACATTCACTGAAGTGTATGTAAATATATTTTAAAATTTTAAAATATAAAATAAAAATAATTTTGTAATTTAAAATAGTAAAAAAATAATAAAAAATATTTAACTTCATACCTTCTTAACATATTTTAACTCTCCACACTCTGTTACTTTTGTATGTTTTTTAAATTTATATTTTATTTTATAAAAATTAATATATAATTTTAAAAATTAACTAAAATAAATTTTTAAAATTATTATAATATAAATAATATAGATAAAAAGGTGATAAAGATGTATTGAGTTATAGGTAAAAAACCTAAGAGAATAAGGAAAGAAGATTCTCAAAAATAAGAATAAGAAAGAGACTAAAAGTTTTTGAAACAAGAGACAAATAAAAAAAATTTGATCTCTAATATATTGAGATAAACATCTATGAATGTAGAAATTTTATTTATTTATTTATCTCTTTTATACTTGAAATGATTTCAATTATATAAATGAAGCTCTCTACTTATTTAATTTTATATTTATATTTTTTTATATAACATTATCATATTATTTTTTTTACATGATTAATACACACTCATTGAAATATTAAAGAATAAATTAAAATTTTAAGATAAAAGGTTAAATCTGGTACATTTAGAAAAAATAATAGTATTTGTAATATTTTGGAATAAATATTTATTTGGCGACTAGCATGCACGCGCTCACGTCACGCTCTCCTCTTATATAAATCTTTAATGATACCCTCTCTGTATGTGAGACGCCACTCCATGCATGTTCCACAAATTAAAGTCAACTCTCTGAATCTGATCTTGAATCTACAAACCGTGTAGACTAACGTGGACTCTGTAAACAATTAACAATAACAAATTCCCAAAAGAACACAGAAACCAACAGTAACAATTAGATAATAATTGTTCCATTTAATTATTGTGTTTTTATAATTAATTAAAAACAATAATGAAGCTTAATTAACAACAAAATCATATTCTATTTGTGCCAGCTGATGCACACATCAGATAAAGATGACAGAAAAACGACTAAGATTTTAGTTGGCGAAACGACAGGGAAGCCTCAATCCTATTTTATTCTCTTTATTTCCAATTATTCTATTCCATTATTTTTCTGTTTGATAGATACGTCTAGGAAGGCGACAATAACGCGTTTTATACTTTAAAACGTACTTGTCTAGAGCACTGAGAAGACAATACAGATAGATGCTTGCTTTCTATAAATACAGCTTTCTCTTTGCCACTCTCCGTGTTCACCCTTTGTTTCTTTGGCCTCTCCAGCAAATCACAGATAGATATTAACAATTGTCTTATAAATATCACTAACCCCACCTTTCCTTCTTGTTCGTCTATATATCTGGGTGTTTCAATTTGATCTGTGTGAGTGAAAAACTGAGTCTTTTTCAAACATCATGGTTTGCTTGGTTTCTCGCTCTGGAAGGGAATTGCAGAGATATAACAACATGGGTTGCCGCCAAGTTGTGGGGTGAGTTAGATTTTTTCGTTTTTCTGTGAGATCTATGCTCAATGGCTGCATTCTGTTTCTTTGATTTGATATGCCTGTAAAGCGTTTGTTTTTATGCGTCTGCAAAAAATTTCTCTTTATTTTTCACGTGGGTTTCTGTTGAATTGGTGGGCGTCTGGTGGCCCCCTTTATTGTCGCCATAAATTAATGGAAAATCAATTGGGTCGTTCTTATTCATAACTGTTCTCATCAATTACTTTATTTCATTGTTTGTTAGTGAGTGGATCGATTTGCTTTCAGTGACTCATTGTCATCAAATGCCAAATTCTGCAGGTGCATACCTTACAGATACAAAGAAGACGTTGATGGTAATGTGAGCAATGAATTGGAAGTGCTTGTTGTGAGTTCACAGAAATGTCAAAAGTTTATGTTCCCTAAGGTATACATACTTTTGCATCCTGATTCCTGAACATAATTAAGGACTTTATAAGAGGAGACTGCAAAGACATTGCTTAACATCCTGAATGTCTATTTTCAGGGAGGCTGGGAACTTGATGAATCTGTGGAAGAGGCAGCTTGCAGGGAATCCCTTGAAGAAGCTGGAGTCATTGGAATCGTTGAGGTATAAAAACATACCGAGTTTTAAAACAACGTTAACCAAAGTTTAAGCTGTGAACCGAACTGTTATGAATGATTTTATTATAATCTCTCTTCAACTCGGAAACCCTTCTGGCTTGAAGTGTGATCTAACCATACCAAGTCATGAATCGTTTCAACTCAAAAGTTTAAGAAAACTGAAATTACTTTTGATATCCATGTGGCAGTCTCAATTGGGGCAATGGAGCTTCATTAGTAAGAGATATGGCACATACTATGAAGGGCACATGTTCCCATTGTTTGTGAAGGAACAACTTGATCTGTGGCCTGAGAAACATGTACGAAGAAGAGTATGGGTATGTTTAGGCTCTAAATCTCTACTGACTATTTTTTCTGAATGCTTACTTAGTTCGATGTAAAGTTTGTGAATTATCCTAATTTTCTTTATAAATTATTCTGTGCAGTTGACTGTTGCTGAAGCCAGAGAAGTTTGTCAGCATTGGTGGATGAAGGAAGCCTTAGATATATTGGTTGATAGGCTCTTTACCCCACAGCTACAAAAGGAGGATTTTGCATTGGCTGATTCTTTATCTTAATGAAAGATAAGTAGGCCAGATGGTGTAGATAGAACAAACGTAGTCTTTTCTTATTCGGTGCAATCGGCTATATGAATTAAGTGACGCTAATGTGTTTTATATTGATTCGAGTAGATAGAAAATTTTCAATTTTTTTTAAATATTGATAGAGGCAAAAGATCGTGGAGGATTGATTAGGGAGGGAACCAGAGAATTGTAGAGAGAAAGTAAAGCTGTAATTTCAATACTATACCTCATCATGTATCTTATAGAACATTATAAAAATAGAGGTTTACAATTTTCCTCTAATTATTATTTACAACTAATTTCTTTCATCTAAAAAAGTTAATTTAGATACTTAGTTTCATATCCAAATGACCATTGAGATTTACGTTAGGGAAAAGACTGCGGAGTTCTATCTTCTGGACAATATATTTCTTTTTTGTTAGATAAAATGGAAAGCATCAAATTTCTAAGTGCTGATCCGTTTGATTAGAAAAATGCCAATGTCCTAGTTACTCTTCGGTATGGAGTGAAAGAAAGGAGGAGATTCTCGAATGAGAAAAAGGATCTAATGACTTCTAAAGAATTGAACGTGAAGTCCTATGAGATAAAAATGTCACGTACGGTTAATGCACACCTAAGCTTATCTAGAATAATTTGTATCGACCACATGATTCTTTTACTATATTTGTTATGATGCCAGTTGTATAGTTGTAGAATACCCAATTACCCACTATTATAATCCATATATATTGTATCTCGTTTTTTATGAAAGATATAGAGGAATAATACATTAGCTTTATTCATTCTCGGTTATTCCACTTTCACTAAAACTCTTTATAGTATTAGAGCATCCTACTCTGGAATCAATGGAGAATTTGACTGCCTCTGCTTCAAGAAATATCACATCAGTTGGAGGACCACCTCAAAGATACGGTCCTCATCCCATCTTCAAACCCGAAGATGGGAATTATCTCCCGTGGAAGCAAAAATATATAGCCACCATTAAGGGTTATAAACTTCAGCAGTTCTTGCTTGGAGCACATGTAGTAACAAAGAAATATTTTTCACGATCCAAACTGAGTGTTATCGGCATAGAAGCTGAGAAAAACCTTATCTTCCAGAAGCCTAACTAGTAAATAACAACTACTATGCATGGTAATAACAATGGATGTGAGTGTTTATTCAAATTGGTTCTTAACGCTCTGGAATAGCTTGGCCAACTCTTAGGATAATTTGTGGTTCTAGGAGATATTTGAAAACTCGATTGGAGAGTTGATAAGGAAAAAGATAAGACATGAGCCAGTATTTGTCTTCATAGGCTTAGCCTTCAATCGTCTGCTTCCTTAATTGGTAAGGGATTAACGTTGGGAGAGAATATTGTTAAAAGGGGCCCTAGAACGATTGTTCATACGGGTTCAAACACTTCTTTTAAAAATGATGATTAGAATTCCTTAGCCCCAATAGAATCTGTGTTCAAGGCCCTTTAACCTTGGAGGACTCAACCCTAATCATGGCTAATATGAATGATGCTCAAGGAAATTGGTGTTGGAACAGAACTTGTATCATCCTTATAATTTTCATTCAAAATAGAATCATATCCATCCCGATTAATCCCCAATCTGTGTATAATGATATTTGTGCCTGGAAGTACCAAGTAGATGGGAAAATTGATTTACATTCTGCCACTATCCTAACAAGACAATATGATAAAAGTAACCTAGCTCCAAATTCTGACTTTCGCTGGATTTGGAAGCTTGATTTCCATGAAAGACAGTTTTTATGAGTTACTTCTTCTGTGCACTTCCCTGTTGAACCATTTTAAGCAAAAGAGACATTCCGATTGATGCATCATGCCCCATTTGTAGCCTTGCTGATGAAGACCTGCCCCACAAATTTGTGAGCTGCTCTCTCACAAACCAGATTTGGATTCAGGTTCAATCAGAGATGAAGCTTTTATACAAAACCTGTTTCCAAGACTAGATTAAAACGTTGTTTTGCATTTGAGAGTTAAGAGTCCATGCTGAATTGCCTAAACATTTGTGATTTTGCATAACTATTTTTGTTAACGGATAATTAATAATCAAACTTTTCTTATAGGGATAAGAAATATTAAATGGACTGCTCTGGAATGATGGGGTGTGCTTAAATAGGCCATAAAATATATTCTAATTGGGCTGAAAAAATACTCTCTTTTTTTTTGTAAGATTTGGATGAAAGACAAAAATGCTATTACAAAATATTAAAAAGGTTAAAATTAACTTTTTGTCTTAATTTCAATTTTATCTTTTATTTTAATTTTATCCCTTATCTCTTTTGGTTGATGCAATTTTTTTTATCAAACTTTTTATGTATATACTAGAGTCTTTGCATGTGTAAAAATATTTGTCAATTTTTTTAAAAATATAATTATTATATTTTAAAATAATAAATTAAATAATTTAAAATTATGTAACGTTATATTTTTTTGTTGTAACTTCTCATTATTTTATTTTTTTTATTTTATTTCTTCACATCATATATTTTATTTTATATTATATATTATATAATATATAATTTATTAAATTAATAATAAAAAAAGTTCATATCCATTATAATATATATTACAAATGATATAGTCATATATAAAATTTATGTAAAATTACTCATGTTAAAATATAGTTAAGATAGTAAAAAAAAAAATCAAATGAGACTAAAATATGTATTAAATTAATTGTTATATAACTTTAAAAATTTTTCAAATTTTTTATTTTTTGGGTTTCAAATATCCAAACGAAGATTTTCAAAAAAAAATTTAAAAGTGTTTGACATAATCTCAATTTCAATTATTCTTTAACTAAAGTAATTCTACTTGTGATTCAAATATGATTGATGGCATTTGGAAAGAAGAAGAAAAAACGGTCAAGTAGTAAATTAAAAAAGAGTAAATTACATGTGTTTTTTCTAAAAAAAATATCAAAATTATATTCTCATACTCTTTATTTTAAAAACCTACATTTTTTTTGAAAAATTAAAAAAATTACAATTTTACTTATTTCGACTAAAATAATGTTAATGACATTATTATATTTTTGAAATAATTATAATTTATTGTAAAAACATATTTCAAAATTTTTATTATTTATTTTAAATTAAAAATGATAAAATTATTTTATTTTAAACTTTTAAAAATATTTTTTATATGGATTAAATACATATTTAATTATATAAATAATAAATATAAATATATTTCAATTAAAATAAATAAAATTTTATTTTTTTAAATTTTTGTAATTTTTTAAAATAAAAAAATAAAAAAATAATTTCAATATTTTTAAGGAAGTAGAGAATAATTTATTATAAAGAAATAGGAGGCCCCTATAATAATTTATGAAACATATAAGCCTTTTTACGCAACATTCTTTCTTCCTCTCAGTCTCACTCTAGGGATATATAGTTACATTGGCAGAATTGTTGCTTCTCCAGAAACCCTAGCGGCCAGCAGTTATGGTAAGTGCTAACTTGAACAATTTTTCTTCAATTTCAATCTCTGCATTATCGACTGTGTGATTATTGATGAATCTACGTTGCAGGCGGACGTTGAAACCGATGTTGCTCCAGGGCAGCCAAAGAAAAGAACGTTCAAGAAGTTCAGCTTTAGAGGCGTTGATTTGGACGCTCTTCTTGACATGTCCACTGATGAGCTCGTCAAGCTGTTCCATGCCCGAGCTCGCAGAAGGTAATCACAAAGTCCCTATGCCATCTGCCTAAATTACTCTGTTTTTGTCCCTGTGGATTTCCTTTGTTTATGCTGTTATTATTGTGATAGGTTTCAGAGAGGTCTGAAGAGAAAGCCAATGGCTTTGATTAAGAAGCTGCGCAAGGCGGTAATTGTTCTTATATTTGTTATTTTCAGGAGAAATTTGGATTGTTCATGATTTAGATCTTGAATGTTCACTGGAATCATTGTCTGTGCCAAGTTGAATGTTGAATTTCCTATTTTGAGTCTTGTTTAAGGGTAGACGAGACATGGTGTTGATATTTTGTCTTCATCTAATTGGACGTTTTTCCTCCAACATGTAATGGTTTTCCTACCAAGAGCCATCTTCGCTGATTTATTGAGAAATTCATGCTATTGAAAGTTATAAAAATTAGTTCCTTTAATCATGGTGAACTGATCTTGAGTAGAATTCCTCTGCACAGTTGTAGAAATACATGCTCCTATGATTATAGGTGAAAGTCTACAATATGAATGGGGCATATTGATGTTCAATAGGGAGGATGCACATGGCTTTGTTATCAATTGGCTGAGATTCATTGTGAATTTGTGATCCCTGACTTTAGGTTATAATATTCGTGCTTTTTTGGTTAATGTGGTCTGTTAGTAATGAGATGTGTTGGTGTCTATTTGTATTTGCTAATCATATGTAGTTGAATGCCTTCAATTATCAGGCAAAAGAACTTCTAATTTATTTTTCTACATGACATGTATATCTGATGAATGAAATCGGGTATTGTTTTCATTGTAGCATATTATTCAAGAACTTCTACATCTTTCTTATACGTCTTTCTTCTTAATTCCAGAAAAGAGAGGCTCCTCCAGGTGAAAAGCCTGAACCAGTTCGCACCCACCTGCGCAATATGATTATTGTACCTGAGATGATTGGGAGCATAATTGGAGTGTACAATGGCAAGACATTCAACCAGGTTGAAATCAAACCCGAGATGATTGGCCATTACCTGGCAGAGTTTTCAATTTCATACAAGCCTGTCAAGCATGGTAGACCTGGTATTGGTGCCACCCACTCTTCAAGGTTTATTCCTCTCAAGTGAAACCGTTATAGGGAAGCTACATTTGTGGCCCACTATGATTCTGAAGAGAACCTCAAGGACGAGCAGATTTTGTTTGTTAAACATATTATAGCTAGATGGCATTGCTGTGTTGGTTTAGATTATTTGACTTAATTCCGTAGTATTCGCAGTTTGTCTTGGATTGTTGAATTTTATTGCTATATATTGGTCATTTAATATTACTTTTGATCGCTGCGAATGGTGTAGTGTAGAGTCATGCATACAAGATACTCTGTTTGGAATTCGCTTTGTACTTAAATTTTGTTCTATTGAAACGTCTTGAAAGTTGAAAACGCACCCTTTCTCAGTCCCAAAAATAAAAAAATTTACCTCTTCGCCATGTTGTATTCACCCATAACTTTATTTTAAGCAAATAACTTTTATTTATGCCATTATGGAGAAAACTTATTTTTTTAATCCAAAATTACTTTATTCATAAAGTTTGATATTTGTTATCTTTTCACTTAAAGATCATATAATATCTATTTGATTTTTACGAAAATGTTCTATATTGATGTTAACTAAGTATAAATCTGTTACTAATACTAAATTAACTTAATAATTCTTTTTGGCTTTTTGAAACTAAGACTAAGCACGCAGGTTAGCACTCTGTTTCATTCGGGAAAAAAAATTATGGCTGTAAGCGCTCCATTTTATAAATTTGATCTTGTAAACCACACTCCGTAATAGAGCCTTCTAGGCTAGTGCGTATTCTTTATTCCTCTTGGGTCGTTTTTTTTTTCATTTATAAAATTGTTTTAAATAAGTAAATGGATTATCATTAAAAAGATATAAGTATAAAAATAAATTCAATCAGGTCGATGCTAATTTTAACAACGATAAATAATATATAATTATAACAACAAATGACTATCAAATGGATAATCTATCTGCATTATACAAGTCATGGTTGTAACTAACTATATTCTACACAGGTCTTAGCCAGACAGTGGCATCAGAAGACACTTACAGTGACCTTTTTCTCAAAGAAGAATTTCAGTGTCAAACTTAGACCCCGAACCATTCAGAAACAGCGTGTTGATGCTGCGTTCAAACACTGCCATTAAAAGTATAAGCAATCATTCACTTTATAAACAAAAAACAAAGAGAACTCAAACTAAGAACACATAACTCCCAAATATATACTGAAGTTTCATATTTCTATGATTAAACAAGTCCAAGTCACAAAAGTCTTCAACTTCTATGGTTAAACAAAACATAAAAGTTTGAAGACTCTGTTGGTCCTTGTTCCACTCCCATTCTTTTTTTTCATTTTGAAGATGAAATGCTGCATCCCAATTCTAAACAAATCCTTAAATACTGCACTAGATGATACATATTCAAACTTCCAGCAATAGGCTGCCTTCTGCGGTTTTAGACTACAAGTTTCCATCTGAGGCTCTCCATGGACATAAACCGGACTACTCAAGGCTCAAAACTTTTGGTTGTCTTTGTTTTGTCACAGACACAATGCCTAACAAAGATAAATTTGCCTGTAGGTCTTTCAAATGTGCCTTTCTTGGGTATGCATCAGGGCAAAAAGCCTACAGGGTATATGAAATCAACACACACAAAATTCAAGGGTACTTTCTTTTCTCAAAGAAAGTATATTAATGATATACTCAAAGATGCAAAGCATACAGAGACCGAAATTGTTGCAGCACCTCTACCATAGTCTCACAAGTTCACAGAAAATTTCCCTTTGCTGTGTGACCCTGATTGATATCGAATATTGATTGGAAAATTATTGTACCTAAACATGACTAAGCCTGATATTACATATAGTGTACAACTCTTAAGCCAATATATATGTAGCAGGACCATGTGATACTCACTGGGAAGCTGCACTTCATTTACTGAAATATCTAAGGAACTCCATCCATGGGTTTGTTTTATAAAGCAACATGAGGCACTAATTTAACGGTCTATTGTGACAGTGACTGTGCATCTTGTCCTATCACTAGAACATCTCTCACAGGCTATTGCATATTCTTAGGTGACTTCAATATCATGGAAGACAAAGAAACAATCCACAATATCTAAATTTCTTATGAGGCAGAGTACAGATGCATGGTTGCTACGGTTTGTGAGCTGCAATGGATTTCCTTTTTGTTACAAGATTTTCAGACCAATGTTTCAAGACCAATTCCTCTTTGCTGTGACAATAAATCTGCCCTACATACCACAGCCAATCCACACAGTGGACAGCTCTGAAGCCAAATATGTAGCACTATATTTGCACAAACTCACAGTACACATGTTGACTCGAGTTTTGAAAATGTCATTATCATATATTGGCTTATCTATAACCATAAAGTAAGATCCCTTTCAAAAAGAAAAAGCCTAATACAATTAGGTGCTTGATAGATATTAAAGAATCACCGAGAAACTTAACTAAGATTAAAACTCACCCTTTGTGCCTTAAATTGCAAGCCTCTGGAGTACACCTCTTGCATGGCCACATCTTCCATCAACACTACAATCCCAAATAGATATAGTCTCTAACCTAATGAAAGGCTCACCATTTGAGAAAAATCTAACTATTTTTGGAAGACACATGTCCAAAATAATGTATACTTTTCATGAAGTCTTAGTAACTATTGATAAATCTATTTTAACTACTATTTTAAGTTTGTACAAATATCTCTACCTAAAATAACCAATTTCTTCTAATTAAATAAAAAAGGACATGAGACATAATTCGGTACCTTTCATTTCAAAGGCACTCTCTGAATTTTTTTTCCTAAACTTTGGCATGTTAATTGTCATGTGAGCCTTACAACGATATAGTTACGGACATCTAACCCTTCGACTT
The DNA here is from genome assembly GCA_031216115.1 of Senna siamea. Taxonomy (NCBI): domain Eukaryota; kingdom Viridiplantae; phylum Streptophyta; class Magnoliopsida; order Fabales; family Fabaceae; genus Senna; species Senna siamea. The sequence continues at coordinate 1,114,455 of CM062358.1, forward strand.
TACTAAGTAAGAGCTTTGTGCACGGACCGCCTCTTTTTTTTTTTTTTTTAAGTAGTTTGCAGCTTGCACCAATTTTCTTTGCTTAAAATCAATAAATATATAGTTATTTTTCTTTACAAAAAAAAATAATAAAGGAAAATGGATGGGTCCTACTAAAGTATCTAATTCCCTGAGGCCACAAAAAATGACGCACATCGAATTAGAAACCCCTACTGAGTAAACCCTGTTTCGTTTCGTTTTGTTCTCACGCTCACAGTGAGCGCTTCGGGTATGGCGGAAAGGGGTGAGATCTCTGTGTTAACGCTTGGGGGCAAGGGTTCCTCTCTCTCTTCATCCTCACTCTACGCCATTGCTAGTGGCCGTGCTCAGCTGCGCATTGATTCCTCTGCTCTCGATAGGCTCTCTTCACTTTCCTCCAACAAGCGCCCGCCGCCGCCGCCTTCGTTTAAGCACAAGATCGCCATCCCTGAGTTCCTAGCTCTGCAGGATCGCAGGGCTTACCTTGTTGCACTTCTGAACAAACTACTCCTCTCTAATTCGCCTGGAATCCGTGCTTTTCTTCCTGAACTCATTGCTGAGGCCTTGAATTCAAAGTCGCAGGGTTTGGAATTCGAGGAAATTGATGTGACTGAGGATGAGCTGTTTGTGCTGAAGAATTCTTCCCCTACCCTGCTTGGGATTTCTGCGATTTTGGACCACCAGTCAGCGGCGTTATCTGCGCTTGCGGATGATGCCGCTGCGTTGTCATGTGAGGCGTTGAAGGCCGATGTAACCGCCTTCAATGTGATGGATTCTGGAGATGGGCATGCCTCTAAGGAGGAAGTTGGAGTCTCCAGTGATATGAAAGTTCTGCTTAATGGATCTAAGTTGGTGGGTAAGGTTAAGAATGAATCTGTTTCGAGAATTCCTGAAGTTCACGGGACTATAAGGGAGCAAGTTAAATTGGTGCACTCTAAAATGCGAGTGAAATTGAATTCGGGCGTTGGAACAGAGGAAGCAGTAAGTGTAGTGCTGTTAACATTGGCCGCAGCACTAAGAGACCTAGGTGAGTGTAGCTTTTCTCGTGTAGAAAATAATATATCTTCCATATCCAGCGATGAGCTGAGGTCAAGTCTGGAAGGAATCTTTGCAATGAAATGCCCCGTTGGTACTAGTTTAAGTAGAAGATGTAAGAAAGCTTTTGATTTGAATCTCATAAAGGACTATGATCAATTTGTACATGAAGTGAAAATGCTGTTGGAAACGGTGTGGAACATTGTGGCATGGGAAGTTGTAACAGCATTTGCAGCACTTGAGTCTGTCGAACTTAATGAAAAAATTCAAGCTGTTCAGGTAAATGGAGATAATACAGAAGTTAAAAAGAAAAATGAGAAGAAAAAGAAGGTTGTTTTAGGAAAAGGAACTAGTGTAATTTTACAATTGATTAAGGATAGGTTGCAGAATAAAAGTGACAACACTGTTGAGAATTCAGGGTTACTGGAGACATGGGCTGGGGATTTTCTATCATTTTTTGATTTGAAGGATCCTGAATTGGATGGCTTTTTATCTAAAGTAAAGGACATTGTAGAAAGCAATGAAAGCAGAAGACTACCCAAGATTCCTAAGGTAATTCTCTCAACTTATGACGAGCTTATTTAAGCATGTGTTAGAGATTGCTGTTTTACCCTGCTAATTTTTCAATTCTATAATTTTATCAAAAAGTTAAAAAAGCACAAATCTTTCCCACTTGTTTGAGGGCAACAGAAACTATGATTTTAGACATTTTATTGGATATGCCTAGCAAATGACTGATGGGCTTTGGTATTTTCATGTGATAGTTGAGGATCAAAGTCATCACTCATTAAAATAGTTTATTGTATTGAATATTAAAGTTTGATAAATTATGATTCAACTCCTCTGGTATGAAATAATACATTCGTTTCAATTTAAATTTTTAGCTTTTGATGGTGTTAGCTATGGAAATATTTCTAGTAGTACTGAAAAGTTCAATACTACTGCCTTTCATATTTTGACAAGTAAGCAATTCTCGCCTAAAATTTAGGATCCAACTCTAACATAATTTAAAATTAGATTATGTATCAAAAAATAAATTAGAATACATGTCAAAAGAAACGGACTCATTAGCTGCAAGTAATGGAATGGTTTCATGTCTATTTATGTTCCTGGATTGTGTGGGTTTTTGATGCTCTTACCTCAAGCATATCAATTTAACATATAGGGTACTCGGGACTTTGCTAAAGAACAAATGACAGTAAGAAAGAAAGCCTTTTCAATAATAGAGGAAGTTTTTGAGAGGCATGGTGCCACAGCCTTGGATACTCCTGTTTTTGAATTGCGAGAAACTCTCATGGGAAAGTATGGGGAAGACTCAAAGCTGATTTACGATCTTGCTGACCAGGTACATATGTTTATTGCTTGTTCAGTTCTTGATTAATTTGGAAGTAACATTATAACTTTTTCTTTTCATTTTTAGCTTTGACAATGAAAACCTACAACTCTTCAGAAGCTGAGAAAAAGAAACAGGGAAAGCTATTTCCAAGAATGAAATGCTTGATCCTAGATTTCTTGGTGTATTAGCTAATTATATGTGGTTTAATCTAAGTTAACTTTATTCTTAGGTTTTACATGATGATGAAGTATTTAAAGCACTGAAGATGTTGTCTGCCTAAAGAGTTTTGCTTTGCCATTATTCTGCCAAATTAGAGATGAAAAATTAATTTTTGATTCCTTAGTTATGCTAAATTAAAGAATGAAATAAGGTGCAGGAGGGGAAAGAGGGGAAGAAAGGAAGGGTTGGGTAATGACTGGGATGTGATCAACTATTTATGCAATATTTTACATTCTGGTTCCCTTTCATATTCATTATGTATGGTGATTACTGATTAGAAGTTGTTATATTTATTTTATTGTAGAGAGGCTTTATTGTGATTACAACATCTAAGTATAATATGTGCCTATGCCTTTTCTATTGAAGGTACCTTTTTGTCTTTGAATGTATAGGAGGGTTCAGGGAATGGACTTTTTGTGTGCTTCAGGATAGCCTCTTGCTCGCTTTGTAGATAATTATATCTGATTATTCTGAATCTGACCTTTTCTTTTAGGGACTTTTCTTAGTTTTAAATTGTTTGCACAATTTAGTTTTCAAATGTGTCAATTTTTTAACAAAAAAAAAGGTGTGTCAAATAAATTTTCCTGTGCCCTGGGTTCTTCTCAGAAACTTCCATATGACAATTTCTTGAGTTTCATCTACTTTCCCGGTAAACCTTCCTCAAATGTGATTTATGGAGTCATTTAGCACGGTTATCAAATGTAATTCAATATCATTGGGAGACCTGTAGATTTGAAACTTAAAGTGTTAGAATGTACATAATCTAATACTTCAGAAGATACAGATATACAAAAATAGATGCTTTGATTGGTTTTGAATAATTTTGTATGAATTATTTATTCAATGATAAAGAATCTTATTCACCATATGCTAACTTGTATTTGACGTGTTTGACAGGGTGGTGAGCTCTGTTCTTTGCGGTATGACTTAACTGTTCCGTTTGCTAGGTATGTGGCTATGAATGGTCTGAAATCTTTTAAAAGATACCAGATAGCTAAGGTCTACAGAAGGGACAACCCATCTAAGGGAAGATACCGTGAATTCTATCAATGTGACTTTGATATTGCTGGTCAATTTGAGAAAATGGGTCCAGACTTTGAGGTTGTTAGAATTTTGACAGAACTGCTTGATGAGCTTGACATTGGAGACTATGAGGTAAAGATTTATATTTATTAAATTGTTTGGTTTTCTTTAGTTTTGATAACTCTAGTCTAGAACTCTTAGGTTCTCTGTAAAACTTCTCTGAAATGTGATGTGATTTGGAGGAGTATTGAGACAAGGCTGTCAAAAGTGAAATGAGATTTAATTCAATCATTGTGGAACTAATAAATCTATAACTTAAAAGCACAAGGTTCTATGTGGTATAACATATCCTTCAGAAGATACACATATTCATATAAAAATTCATTATAAAAAATCTAACTCAAAATTAAGGATTAAAGTCAATTGCAACCAGATAAAATTCCACATATATGTCAGCTTACAGAAAGTTCAATCATATATGTGCCAACTTATAGATAAACTTGAAACAAGTTAATGTTGTAACATGTCAATATGGTCCAACATAACCAGCAGCATAAATGATTAAAGGCCTCCACCACACTAGGATCAGTAGGAGCAATACTATGTAGGCCAACCTCCCTTTTATCATAGAAAAAAACTTCAAGATTATGAACTGCTCAAGCTATCTCATACCATGTTTATGCTAACAGTTGTATTCACTGCATTAACTTCATTCTCCCACTTCAAGAATTCATTTTGTTTTTCCGTTTTTCACTTTTTTCCATAATTTTCTAACAAGGCATTTAATGCATTTTTCAACCTGCTTTTCATATAATGATAACAAGGTTCGACTCTATATGATGCTTTTAATGCCTTAAAGTGAAATTTTAATATTGTTCTCTCATCTATCAGACAAAAGTGCAAGGTTGTTGCAGTTTATACACTTAACCCAAATGATGTTCGTTTAGAGTCAAACCTTGTAATCCTGACTCTCACTTGCATGTCACTGGCAACATAATTGTGATTTTCCTTATATCGAGTTGTTGATGTGTCATGCTTTGATTTTCTAGTGACAAAACATTGTCGAGTAACGTGTTCAGACTGCAGTTTATGTGTTTGTATATGATCATTTCCTTATAAAATTTGTATATATCTCACAGATAAAGTTGAATCATCGTAAGCTACTGGATGGAATGATGGAAATTTGTGGGGTGCCAGCTGCAAAGTTCAGAACCATATGCTCAAGCATTGACAAATTAGACAAACAGTCTTTTGATCAGATAAGAAAAGAAATGGTGAGCACATATGCATCTGCTTGTGTCTCTTCCAATTAGAATGTTTCTAATTGGTGTAGCCAGTGTTTTTGGTGCTAACTGCTAAATGTTTTCCTTCTTTCAGACATTGAGAATGATGTAGTGTTATTAATGTATAAAAATGTGTTTTAATTTAAGATTTATTTATTGGGGAACAGTTCAATCATGTTATAGAATCATTTGCTTCCTTTTGCTTGTTGTTTGGTTAAGGTAATATTAGTTGCTGGATTTTTCAACCTTCAGTTAATATTGGTGCTGGAATCACTAAGAAAAGGTATTTAGATATTTTTAGGGCATATGTAAATCATCCTTCAGTCTAAAGCCACCAATTTTAGGGGTTTTAATACTTGGTCTTTAATTACCTCTTTTAGACTTTCTTGAAATGAATAAACACTTTCACTGCTCGCTAGCTCATTATATTGGAAATCATATTTAGTTGTGCTTTATTTGTCATTGGTAATAATTCTCAATCTGAATCAGAGACGACATTTTCTTCATTGCATTTAATTTTTCTGCAGTTACTGGTAACCGTTGTCTGAAAGTATAAGACTTGTAAAACTTAAAAGGTAAAGGAAAGGACACAATGAATGTATTAGACAGTGTATAACCTAGGAATTTTATTTTTGTTACAACAAAGTGTTCTTTTTTTTTTTCACATGGAAGCTAGCATATGTGCAATTAATCTTATTTGTATTAGGACTTGTTTGAATATATGTCACATGAGTTCCATGATTAATACTTTTGTCTATTTGTTCATTCGTTATTTTAGAGTCTAATTTATTCTCTAGTTATATCTTTGGTGTGTTATTAAACTTTGTGTTTTAGGTGTTTGCTTATCTAACTGCCACTAAAGCTCAAGCTTTCATACGTCTGTAGATATGGACAGATGAATATGTATAAAAGAATAAGTAAACAGTGTGTGTGATGTTTTCATTTTCATGCTTTCAATGTCCATAATAAGTAATTGTCCTTCAGGTGGGGTAAGCCTTTGATATATTATACCAATTTTGTTGGTATTAATTTTAGATATATATCCAATAAATTTTTAATTGAGCTGTTTGGAGTATGATTTTGCTATGTTCAGTAACATGCTTCATTCTTTCATTTTGTAGGTAGAAGAAAAAGGAATTTCTGCTGAGACAGCTGATAAAATTGGAACCTTTGTTAAGGAAAGAGGATCTCCCTTAGCATTGTTATCTAAATTTAAGCAAGAGGGCAGTGCTTTCTTAGAAAATGCGGGATCTGTTGAAGCGTTAAATGACCTGGAAATATTATTTAAAGCTCTGGATAAATCAAAACGCATTGATAAAGTTGTTTTTGACCTGAGTCTTGCCAGAGGTCTTGATTATTATACCGGAGTTATATATGAAGCTGTATTTAAGGGCGGTACACAGGTAAATTCTCCCGTCTTGTGTTTACTATTAGTTGCATCATATTGCATATTGCCCAAGTTTTGATAGTAACAAGTTAAATTGAATGGCAATTGTAATATAATACACTTCTCAATTGGAAAAAAAAAATTAAAAGAAATGAAGGATAAAGAAATTGGCGTTTATTATAAAACAAAACCTTCATACTCATTTGCAAAGGGATTTTAGTTTTAAATTTTATATCTAAAGTTTCATTTACAATATTCCTTATAGCTGCTTTGCTCTTATCCTTTTAGGATATATAATTATAGAACTTATTTTTATCTTAATGCATAAATTCTTCATTCCGTATTGGTAGTTCTTTACCTTGTATTTAGAAATGGATATGAAGTTGACTCATCATTGTGCTCAGGTTGGTTCTATTGCTGCTGGTGGACGATATGATAACCTCATAGGGATGTTTGGATCAAAGCAAGTTCCAGCAGTTGGTGTCAGTCTTGGAATTGAGAGAGTATTTGCTATAATGGAGCAAATTCAGAAGGATCAGAACCAGGTAATTATAATACTTGTTTAGCTTATTTCTCGTTTATGTTATAGTCAATTATCAACTTGATTGTTCTGAGTAGTCAGATTCTATTTGAATCCCAGGTTTGCTAGAAAGCCTGGTCAATTATATTTATGAAATACCATGGTTTTCAACTCTAACAAATGATTTCAATTCAATCTAGGTGCAAATGCCATTGCACCTTCACATGATTTTCTTAGTGGAATGCAACTTAAGATTTAAGTCATGGTGAAGAAATAACGACATCTGGAGTCAATAAATTTAGTGTCTAACCTGTTACCAAATAGTTTATGTGCCCTTACTTATCAAGTTGGCGACTTTTTCATGGAAGTTGGCGCTAACTAACCAGATTTTGGCATGTTCATTTTCCCTTTTTATTCTTGTAATATTTTTTGTTTGTCGATTGGTGCTTTGTTAGATGCCTCGAGCAAACAAAACTGAAGTCCTAGTGAGCATATTAGGGGATGACCTAACACTTGCTTCGGAACTGGTAAGTGAGCTATGGGATGCTGGAATTAAAGCAGAATTCTTGGTGAATAAAAGACTACCGAAGCACTTCGACCGTGCTAAAGAATCAAGGATCCCTTGGATGGTCATCGTTGGTGAGCGGGAATTGAGTAAAGGTGTTGTGAATCTAAAAGATGTTGAGGCTGCTCAAGATATGGAAATTCCCAGAGATCAAATTGTTGAGCAACTTCGAGGACGCTTAAATCTATAAATTCCATAGTCACCATCAGCAAACTTAACATTCCGTCTCAGATTTCATGGTTTGTCATTTATGACTATGAGTTGATCATATTTACGTTTGATCTGGGGGAGTATAGGTTTCACAGTGATATTTCTCTCACAATTATTTATTACATTCATGTTGAAGCATTTATGTAAGATATTTGGTGAAAGGATGTGTGAAAGAAAAAAAAATTAATTAAAAAGAGAATATCGATGGATAAAGAAATGTGAGGGAAATAGAGAAACAAATATAAACATACATGAAATGATAAGAAAAAAAATTTTATTAAATTTTTTTAATTAGAAAACAACATATTAAGAGTTTTAATAATTTATTATTGAGTTTCCTAAAATTATTTTAAATATTTTATTTTTATTAAAAAATTTGATATTAAAAATATAAGTAATTTTACTTAAATTTAATAAATAAATTAAATAAGATAAGGGAGGAGGGAGACTAAAAAAAGATATCAAAGATGGAGCTATTATATGTTTTCTAATTTTATCTAATTTAAATAATCTCAAATTTTTCTTTAAAAGTAATTAGAATTTAAGGAGACATTGTTCCCTTAGAAGATTATATCAATAAAGTCTAGGATATTGCATCATTAAAAGAAGATTGCGTATTATAAATTGAAAAATGATGACATGAGATATTTTGTAAAAAAAAATTTCGAAGTAAGAAGAAGAAGAAAAAAAGAGAGATAAATAAATAACTTATTATAAATAAATTAGAGTCTAAATTTATTATTTTTTTATTTCAAAAATTTTATTTCTCTTTTATTTTTAGAAGATTTAGATCTCAATAGGTTATATAACCACCCCAAAAGAAAGAGTATCAAACATAGTATTATAATTAATAAGTTTAATATTTAACAAGTAATTGCTTTTAGAATCTAAATTTATTTATATCAAATCCAGACAGCTGTTTTGTGCCATACTATATAGCATGTTGTCAACCATCAAATTTTAAAAAAGTCATATTAGGCAAGTGGTTAATTTGATGTACAGATTGGGTAGTCATTCAACTAAACCACAATAATAAGAAAACATAAAAATGATCTAAGATTCTAAGTACTTTGTAATCAACAAGAAGAACAACATGCCTATTAATTATCAGAATAAATTAATGATTTAATGTTTAAAAATATATCTTTTCTTAATTTAATATTTTAAAAATAAAATATCTTAGGTTATTATTAAAAGATGAATTTATAATTTAGTTATTTTTTTTAATGAGATAAATAAAAAATTAATTAATATGTTAAAATAATATTAATAGATGCTATATAATTATTAAATGATAAATTAAATTTTATTTAATAATAAAAATATAAAATAAAATACATTAAATTTACAAATTATATATAAAAATGTAAATCATGCTCATGCATAAATTTAATGTGTTTTATGATTCATTTGTAAATTTTACACCAACGGTAAGAATTAATTTCTCATAATATAATGAATTAAAGTTTGAATTTTTATCAAAAAAGATGTTCATAATTAATATTTGATATTATCTCAAAGAAGATTACTTTTAATAAAATAATTTAAGTGTAATTTTTATATATGTGTCATTAGATTTTTTAATCAATGACTAATATATGTATGATTTATATAATTCATATTTTTTATAATTAATTTTTTTAAAAAAAATTACATATTTTATTTTAACTAAAAAATTTGATAAAAAATATAAATAACTATATATAGTCCATAAAAAATAAGTGTGAAAAAAATTTATCATTTTACCAGTCATTTTTTTGTTAATATTATATAAATATGTCAATTAAATTTTCATTTATTTTATTAATCAAATGGTGAAATCAATTAAAATTTTTTTTATAAATTTATTTTTTAAAAACTAAATTAAGAATAACTAAATTATTAATATACCCACAAAATCCATGATAATAACAGTAGAACATCTGTAGACAATAATTCGCACCCTTTAGCCTCCTTTTATCTTGTAACCTCTACCCTCCTCATTACGTGTAATGGACCTTCGACTTTGTGAGCAGTAGTTGGAGAGTGCAGTCATCGTCAGAACCATTATCTTCCCAAAAGTTCGTGCCTTTCTCTCTCTAGAATTTCGAAACCCTAATCGTGCGAGTCTTCAAAATTAGCATCAAAATGGGTTCTGAAGGATCCGCAGTTGTTGGTGAGTATTGTAACCTAGATTTCTTCATATCTCTTGGTTTTCGTCTTTTCTTTTAGAGTCTTTACATCCATCCAAAAATTGGGTTGGACTTTGTCTAGAATTTTGTCATCAAGTGATTTCCGTAATTTTGAAGAATTACTGGGTTTCTGTTTGTTGCGGCACTTTGTTCGCTTGTATAGTTCTGGGTGTAAGACTCAATTGAACTTGGGGTTGTTGTAGCTGGGTTACGATGAAATTAAGACTATACATCTGTAGCTATCATTCTGCATAATTGTTCGTTCTATTATCTGTGAATGCAATGTTCAAATGCAATTCTTACCATATTGGAACTTGTTTCTGCATTTTACTGAACTAATATTAAGTTATGCCCAAATGGAAGTAGAACAGTTGTCTGTTGTTAAAATGAAATATGGTCAAATATTATGTGCATAGTTGTTGATGGCGTAGTACACTGTTGGTCTCCTAGGGGCTGGAGTCATGGTGATTGCGCACTGCAAACTGTGCAGCTCATTGCATTGCAACATCGAAGCCTGGCATACATTATTATATAAATCTGGATAAATATGAAAGACAAGTAAAATAACACAGTGAGAGCCAAAGTGGATTTGTAAAATCTTCTGTAGTTGTAGGTACTGGAAATGGACTCAAGCTTTATAAGTCATGGTGCTATGACAGCTTTTTGATGATTATATTACTCCCCTCCCTCCCCCCTTTCCCCAAAAACTCCTCTCTCTCTTAGTATAATAGCTTTGTGTGATATCATGTGTGCCTTGTATTACCTTTTATGAATCAAGATTGCTCTATTACCATTCTCAGTGGAGCTTGTAGGTTGTATCTTAGATTTCTAAATGTTGGGTGATATCCCTCTAAATAATTGATTTGATATTTTCTTCTGTATGTGCTAAGCTCAACATATCACAAAGTCCTTTTCTTTTAAAGTAAAACCCCCCAATGGCAAATTGCTCTTTCCAAAATGAGCTTCTCTGTTGTCATTTACAACCTACAATATCTATATTGTCTCCTTCAAGGTGTATAACCTTTTTGCTTTGTTGGCTAATGTCTACAGATAGTTGAGATCCAAGTAGGCAGCTGCTTATTGTTTTATTTTCTTCAGCTAACATTGCAGCTACCTGCCACTGGGCAATTTCACATTTCCTGAAATTGCGTCAGATTTATGATTTTTCTGCAAGAAAGAAGAGTTGAATTGAAAATGTTTCATTTTCGCTAAAAATATTTTCAGTGGGGAATATATCCCACTTGGTGGTTAAAATTATAAACCTATATCCAACACCTCTTTCCTGATTGGGTTGCTGTATATTTTCACATATTTTTTCTGGTTTTGCCCCTTTTCTTTTTCATTATCTACAATACTCTTCTTTTTTAAAATAAGAAGAAATTTGTCACCAATTGGAATCAATTTTCTCTTTATCAGTTATATTTGATTATGAATAAAAACCTTGAAAAGATTCTATACAAAAACAATGGAATTAAAGTTTAGTTGTTATTGGGACTTGGGCAAAGCCTGTACCTGGCCTGGGCCTAAACTCTACAGAAGTATAAAATCATGCTTGTTAAATATTGAGTTAACTCTACACAATTTGTACAAATAGTGTCTTTTTGTCCAAAAAGAGCAAAAAGTCCATTTTGGGAAAATATATTACAACTTTATGCATAATGGCATTGAAGTCTAAATAGTCATATGATGACTATAGAATCATTTTCATTATTCCTGGACTTACAGAAAAGATTCAGATTTACAGAGAGAGAATTCAAAAGAGAGACAAAGGAAAAGATAAAATGGAGAAGAGAGGACCAATAATTATTATAGTACAAAGTTTTGTATAAAATGACTGATGAATTCTACATTTGGGCCTAGCCCACATCAGCTGGAGTTTCAAAAAATTGACACTGTACTGGACTGGTAAGCTGAATTGATCCGATGCATGAATGGGTCTAAATGCAACTTAATCTTTACAATGTTGTTTGTTTATTTATTCCATTTGTTTTCTCTTTAACTGAATCATAGATGTATCTGACAATAACTATTTTTTCAGTCTATGCATACAACTGTTTCATTGAAAAGTTTTTTTTTTTTTTTGGTGGTGTATGCAGTTCCCAGGAGTTTCAGATTATTGGAAGAGCTTGAGAGAGGGGAGAAGGGAATTGGTGATGGAACTGTCAGCTATGGCATGGATGATGCTGATGATATATACATGCAGTCATGGACAGGGACTATTATTGGTCCCCCTGGTGTAAGCTTATAATTACCTTCCTGTGGTTGTAATGTTTTGAATGTGTTTTTTGTATATGCTTTTTAATGCCTTCTCTACCATCCCAACCCAAACCTCCCAGTCCATTTCCATTACAAAATAAAGAGTTCTGCATTTCAGTCAGTAAGATGCCAAGTTCTTAATTTAAAGTATTTGACCAGTCACAAGTATAATCAGATGGTAAATATTACTCAAGTTCTTTATACAAGTAAAACCCTGTGACCTATAAGGGTTGGATAATTGCGTAAATATAGTTATAAATGATCTGTTGTTGCCTTTTCTATAATATTGTTGATCTGAAAATAAATCCTTTTATTACTAAGGAATTTTTGTTCCTATCCTGCAGTATATTGATTTTGTTTCCTTCTCTTGTCCATGTTATTCTTGTACCAGACTGTTCATGAAGGGCGTATCTACCAGTTGAAATTGTTCTGTGGCAGGGATTATCCAGACAATCCACCATCTGTAAGATTTCAAACAAGGATTAACATGACTTGTGTCAACCAAGAAACTGGAGTGGTAGGTGACATTATTGCAAAGGCTTTCTATACTTTAATTTGAGTCATAATGAGCTTACAAATAGTTAAAATTATCAGGTTGAGCCGCATTTATTTTCTATGCTTGCTAATTGGCAACGAGAGTATACAATGGAAGACATTCTGATGCAATTGAAGAAAGAAATGTTGTCTCCTCAAAATCGGAAGCTAGCTCAGCCTCCTGAAGGTCTGTTAATCTTATTTCTGGTTATTGCTGATGTTTTTATCACTGTTTTACCTGTCGCAATATACATTGTCTCGGTTTAATTACATAATAGCATGGTTAATATGTTAATATTTTATAGCACAAGGACTGTTTCTTTCCTCATTTCCCAACCTGCGGGCAATGGTGCTCTGAAGTTCTGATATATATATATATTTGTTGGATGTGAAATTAATGTGCATGTGGATATAGGAAATTCTTAACCTTGTTGTGCTTGTAATGCTTTGGAAGTGAGCTCAGTAAAAAAGGTGAAGATGGACTTAACTGAATTACTTGTAGACTTATGTCCAATCCAGCATTTAACTGGTTAGAATGAATTTTGGAGAGATTAACTGATTTCTTCTCTCCTCTCAATGAATTGTCTTGGGAAGTGCATTTTTTTACCCTTATTTTGGTTGATATTCTACTTCAGGTAATGCTCTACAATCTACATATTGGATGGGGAATCCCAGGATTTGAGTGTATGCGTGTAGATATGAAAATTTTAGTCTTTCAACATTTGAAATTAGACAATTTAATCCTTGAAACTTTGATTTATTTGAAATTATCTTTAATTCTACTTCCAACTAATTAAGATGACTAAACTGGTTGCTCTTCTGAACATCTACTCTTGTATTCTCTTTTGGTAACGTATAAGATGTATGATGTTGTTTTAGTTCAACTTTTTAGACCGAAGTAAAAAAATACACAAGGAATGAGATACATTCTATTAATGCAAAATTATTTAATTTTCTGAAGAATTGTAGTTTTTTCATGGTTAAGTTTTAACATGAGCAGAATAAATCTCTTAAACGCCATTGTTTTAATTAGCTGTTGTGGTATCTCAATTTTTTTGAAATTTTAAGGATCAAATAGAGTAGTTCCAAAGTGAGGACATAAACGATGAATCAAAATTTGAGTTCTAAATCTGTAATGTTGCTCTCTTTTTCTTTTTCTTTTTTTCTTCTAAAAGCCTGTACATACTGGATTGTAAACTAGCTCATCTATACAGATTGGTTGTCAGTTTTATTTTGCTGTGATAAATCTGTACTGGTAGATGAAACTGAATGATGGATGTTGTGTGACTGTTAGGCAACGAAGATGGCAGGATTGATCAGAAGGGGCTAGTGCTGAGATGTTGTATCGTGTAATTGAAGTGAGAGTCCAAGATTAATGATGATAATAATATTGTAAATAATCATATTGAGTAGATGGTCTCAGTGCATGGGAAATGCATTTATCAATGTAATTACAGACCATTTGCGTATGTAACCTTGACCAATTAAAGGGATTGTGAGTTGTGACTATCTTACCCGCTAAATTTCCATTGCACCTTGTACTGAGACTACTTTCACTCCTTACTTTAATTTGCCAATTTGAGAACCTTTTTATTGTGCGTTCACACTCTTGGTTAGATAAGATTGTTTTTATTATTATTATTATTATTTTTTACTTGAAAAAAAGCCATTGGATTACAACTTGCATGGTAAGCAGTACCTTATATTTGATTATTGCTTCAAATTTGACAATGCATATACAAGAGTATGGTCAAGCCTTGCCAATGTAGTGGAGTTATGGATAATGATTTACATTATTTTTTGGCCAAAGATAATGATTCACATTTGATCAGAGGACTTTAAGTTTGGCCAGAAATTGTCCATGTTTCTCGAAGGCTTGCTCTTCGTCGCTGGAGCTCTCATCAATGGCTTCGCTTATAAGCTGTTTGGATTTTGATCATCGGTCGGATCCTGCTCCGTTCTGGTATCAGATGTAGTTGAAACAAGAAGATAAGTGCGCCCAAAGATTTTAAAGGAATGTTTTAATCTTAACAAAAATTTGATGTAAGAATTTAATTATAAATTTTTAAATTATAAAAATTCAATTAAAAATTAAATAAAATTATAAGATTACAAAAATCGACATTCATTTTTAAGGTTGAGTTTCTTGCTTTCTTTTGTTCTCTCTTTATCAAATAAAACCATTCACTTGGTGTAGCTTAAAATTAAACACGGTGTTTAAAAGCACACAACATTATGAAAAATATTTAGGTACACTTAATGTGCTATGTCATTTATGTATTGACTAATGAAATTTAATTAAAATTTATTATTTTATACATCATATAAGCTTTCAAATTTAAAATAAAAAAATCGATGAATATCTTTAGAGAATGCATTGGTAAAGTGATACAATATATACATTCACAAATTTCTCCATTGTTATGAAACAAGGAAGAGAGATATGTTGACAACTCACAGTACACACAACACAAGGCAAGCACGCAAGATTTTTTCTGAAAAAATGCAAAAGATGTCTCAAATTTTGGATTACTTGTAAATAGTTTTCCAAACTTCTAAAACTAGAAGTTAGGCCCATAAACTATGACATCAAAACTAATATGTTCTTTTGCGTAATCTTCTCATAACCATATTAGAAGACTAATACAATGAAAATTACTATTCAAAGATACTCATTCTAAAAAGATATTTTTAGCATTTTAGTAGTGTTAAAAGGTTTAGTACTATCATCATTTATATTTTGAAAAATTGACAAATAAATCATATTTACTTAAAATTTCTTATCAACAACTTAAGCATAATTTATTTTGTGACTTTTACTACACGAGTACTTGAAATAACTCCTCATTTTAATATATAAAAAGTCTAAAATAACAAATAGCAAATAAAGTCTATTAGTAAAAAAATAAATAAATAAACCAAAAGACTTGTTTATAAAAATGTGAAATTATTTGTAAATAACTTAAAAAATTTAAAGAGATTTTTCTTTTTTTTTGCATTTTTCCATTTGTTTCAGGCACGCAATTGACAACTCAGACGTCGATGAAGATTCTCCACGCAAAGCTTTATTTAGAATAGCTTCCAAGATCATCAGGTGATGCCTTGAAGCTAAATTAAGATCCCAATTTTCTTGGAAACTTTATGCCTAATCCAAACACTCCTTTACTTCATCACTTTGCGTCCATAAATATATTTTTTAATAAAAAATTTAAATTATTTCAATTTTAATTTTTTAAAATATTTTTTATTAGAAGTAATTATGAACATTAAAATACTTCTTTTAACAAAAATTTAAACTTTAATTTATCACGTTATAAAATATTAATTTTTTTTACTAAACACAATTTCATTGATATAAAAAATTTAAATTATAATTTATTATATTATAAAAAATTAATTATTTTTACTAAGCTCGTTAATGTATTAATTGCTAAGGGGTTAATAAGGCAGTCATTAAAATTAAATGCAATTAAGGACATTGTTACAGGTCTAAGCTTATCATTATTAATGAATTATGCCGATATTGTTAAAAAAAGGAAAACATTAATAAGGATTTGAATATGCTATAATCCAAATAATTAATGTGATATGGTGGTGAGTTTATCATTGTAATCAAGAATTTCAACGACGGTGATTCAAAATTTTGGACGGACCTTTTTCACTTGTTTAAATCAAAAGTCAAGTATTGAGAATCGATTTGAATGTCGTTTTAAAAAATTTATTTTAATTTTTTTAATAAAAATAAAATATGTGATTTATAGCTAACATCTAAAAATATTTTAGCTGTTATCAAATATTCTGTCAAGCTTTAATCAGAAATAGTCTCTTCAAAGTAACAGCAAGAAACATGTAGTAATAATGTTCAATGCATTGAATCATAACAGATTGCTTGCTTTGATCAATAAATTTTTAAAATTAACATCTATAGGTAAACTTTTTATTAAAAAACTTAACAATAAAACAATAATTTTTTTCCTAAAATTAATATTTAAAGATCAGATAAATATTCATTTATTCTTTAAAAAAAAAGAGCTTTATTGGGCCTCACAAACGTTACGCTTTTCCTGTTTATATCTATAAATTAATTAATGAAACGAAAGTCCAAAAAAGAGCACAAATTAAAGCATGGTTCGGGATACCAAAACGTTAAGAATTAACGAAACCTTTCTTCTTCTTTCCAAAACCATTTTCCTTCTCTCCCTCTCTCTCTATATATACTTCTTTCCTATCTCTCTCTCTCTGAACTCACAAATCAATTTCTCTCTTTCTGTTTCTTTCTGCTTAGCTAGTTACATTCAATCAGCCATGTCTTCCGTTAACCAAAGTAACAATCAAGATGGTATATCTATGTAATTTCTGCTTTTAATTTCATTCATTATTTTCTCTGTAATTTGTGCTTAATAATAACAATAATACATGTTATGTATATGCAGGAAAAGCAATGAGTGAGAAACCCATTCCAGTTGACCAAAACGTTCTGCAAAAGCACGTAGCATTCTTTGACAGAAACCAAGACGGCATTGTTTATCCATGGGAGACCTTTCAAGGTTATTAATCAATCACACTTCGTTATCACATTTTTTAATTAAAATAAAATACGTTAAATTTTTTGAGAGATTAATTGTATAAAATATGAAAGTGTGACTGATTTTTATTAATTTATTATCTCTTTTTTTTTTCTTGCTTATTCCTATGTTTTCTCGGCTTCCAAACAGATAGGAAATTAAAGATATGAAATGATATTTATTGCAGGATTTCGTGCAATCGGTGCAGGGATCCCCTTATCCACTACAGCTGCTCTTTTTATCAACTTGGCTCTCAGTCAAAAGACTCGCCCCGTATTAATTTCTCTCTATATTTAAAAAAAATACTTTTGTTTTTTGCTTTTTCATTGCAATTTCTGTTTTTTAAAATAAAATGTTAAATAATTTTTTTTACTATTTTCTTTATTATATTAAAATATAATAAGAATTATACTTTAATTTTATATATTAAAAATTAAAAAATTGTTTTTTTATTGGCTTGGTGTTTTGGAAATTTTAATCCCTTTACTATATGTTCATGTTTGGCTAATTAATTTAAATCCTTAACTTTGTTTAATTTTGGGGGGTGAGACAAAAAGTAAGCTATTTTGGTAAATTCTTAATCTTGATGTTGATTGGAGATATTTTGGTTAAAATGCCAAAAGTCGTTTTAAATAAATAGAGATTCTTCTCCCATTATGGATACAAAATTACAAACAAGTCTTTTTCTCCCATAATAAAGATTCTTTTTCCATATATTGTCATTTTCAATTTTTTTGTATATTATTTCTGTCGTTGTTAAGTTTTTTTTTTTTTTTTATGAATGTAGAAATAGAACTTGTTATTAAAAATGTTACAAATATCTATGCTTCTTCTTCTGTGAAGTGCTATTATATTTCTTTTGCATATGTTGATAACTTGACATGTGCAGGGAAAATTTCCTTCTCCAATGCTACCAATTGAAGTTAAAAACATCCAAAGAGCCAAACATGGGAGTGACTCTGGTGTTTATGATTCTGAAGGAAGGTATATTATTTAGTATATTTTGTTCTTTTTGGTTGTTAATTACAATTTTCATGTTGTCATATTTGGTCAACTTTTTTTTTTTAAACAAATCTCTTGGATTATTTGGGGCAATTTTCTGGATATTGAATGCCAATCTTATGACTTCATGTTTTATGAAATAAAAAATAAAAAATTGATTATCCATCTTAATCTGATCAAGATGATGAATTCATTTTACTTAAAAAGTTATTTGCTTTTTCACATTCTTTTATGGAAAGGGAAGCAGGAAAAATGTTGGAATTTTTTAAATTAACTTATTGTATTTTAACTTTGCATGAAGTTTTAATTTTGTTTTTTTTCTTGTTTCAAATTTATCTTTTAATTTTATTAATTGATATAATTTTTTTTCTTGACAAATACAATGTGTATATATGACTAAGTACTAATGATAGTCATATATGAAGTTCGTGTTGAATTACTCATGTAAAAGAGTATTATAGTTGGGCTAATTAAAAAGTTCTGAGATTGAAACAATTGCTGAATTAGTCTTCATATAATTTTGAAATTTTTTTATATTTTTAATTTGTGTTTCAGATACAAATGAAGAATGCCAAAACAATTTTTGAAGTGTTTAGGCCTTTTACTTTCATTAAAAAAATTTCACTTGAATTTTGCACATGATCGACAACATTTGGTGAGAGAAATAAATTGTATTAATTGGTAAAGATAAGTAAAAAAAAAAAAAATTAAAACTTTATGTTGAATTAAGGGCAAAAAGTCAATTTTAACCTTTGAAAAAAATACATACAAGTCTTGACCCTATTCAACTTAAAATTCAGAAGAAAAAAAAGAAGAGAACAATTAAACTAATCAAAGCGGTGGGTTTCTGATTCTGCTTTCTGATCTTGACTTTGATTCCTTGAGTGCTGGTGGGTTATATATGTGATTCTTTGTTTTATCTTTTTTTTTTTTTCTGGGTAAGATTTCTGATTTATTCCAGTAATTATATATATATATATATATTATTTATGAATAAACTTGTAGGTTTGTTCCATCAAAATTTGAAGAAATATTCAGCAAGCATGCAAGAACACACTCAAATGCTTTAACATCTGATGAACTGATGGAGTTTCTAAAGGCAAACAGAGTTCCTAAGGATTACCTTGGATGGTAACTAAGTCAATTTGATCCTCTAAATAAAAAAAATTATATATTTCATTTCTGAAAAATATCCCTTCACTAGATTGATAAACCCCTCTAAAAGAATGAAAATGATTGGAGATTCTATCTTTCAAGGATAGAATCTATAACTTTTATCTTTAGGAAATCAAATTAAAAAAAAGTATATCTTTCAATAATCCTATCAATAATTTACTCTATATTTTTATTTAAAAATGATGATTTTCCTAATTGGTGGAGATATTGATCGACCATGAATTGCTATGTACAGGCTTGGTGGCTACACGGAGTGGAAAGTGTTGTATTCTCTTTGCAAAGACAAGAATGGTTTATTGCACAAAGAAACAGTTCGAGGTGTATATGATGGGACTTTGTTTGAAAAAATGGAAAAGGATCACTTATCACAGAAAAACATGTAATTTTCTATTTGTTTGGGATGAGAGATTCTTAATTAAAGGACAAATGCAGCTGATATGAATAAAAATTCAAAAAACTGTGGACATAATTGTGAATTGTTTAGGGATGAAGGATTCTTATGTCTATTGCATTGACTATAAAATTTGAAGATAGATAGATATAGATATCTTAATGTGTGAGATTATTTTAAGTAGCAAATTGCATATGTATACTAGTGGATTTTATAATTTACGTGAGTCTAACATATGTTTATATTTTTTAAAAAAAAATTGATAATGTTAATTTTAAAAAGTGAAAAAGATATAAATCTATGAAATAGATAAATTGTTGAAGGGTGTATTTGATTTGTGTTAATTATTTAGCACCCTTAATGAAGAAAAAAAGTGCAAGGGGTGAAGCTTTTTTTTAAAATAAAATTATTTTAAAAATGGCATTATTTTATTATCCTCAAACAAGAGAAAATTAGAAATGGAAATATTGACTTTCATTTTCACATTACACTAAAATTGCATATAATAACCCCAAATGTCATAGGTTTGGTTTGCTGGTTTATTGGTTCTTGTAAAATTATTTTATTTCTTTTTAAGAATAATCCACGAAATAAAAGGATGCATTATAAATTTATGAAGTGCCATTTGGGATCCGAAAGAAGATTTTTAAATTTAAATAAAGATTGAAATAGGAATCTCACATTAAAATATAATATAATTTTAATTATATTTATTATTATATTAAAAACAAAATCACAATTTTATTAGCACATAAAATTATCTTCATGAATAAAAGATAAATTTAATATAATTTTAATTTTTAAATTAAAAAATATTAAATATCATTAAATTAAATTTTTAAAAAATAATATTATTTATTCTATATTTAAAAAATTATCGCTCAAATTTGAGTGAATAACAAAATTAATTTTTATTTTGATTTTCACACTCCTAAAATTTTTAAATACTCATATTTGAACTCATTTATTTAAAAAAAATTTAAAATAATTATTTTTTTCTCTAATTATGACAAAAATTAATTCTTATGTCAAGACTCTTTTATTCATTTGTTTATGTAGGTCAATCTTTAGATTCTCTTGCCTACTTATCTGTTTTTATTTCTACAAACTGCACCTTTAAAAATTTAATCTCATAGCACATTTTGTTCTACACATAAAATTTGAAGGCCCATTTATCATATACAACTTGGGCTTTTTATACATGGATTTTTGCTCTAAGGTGTACGTTCAAATATTGACGAGCGGTAAGCTACGAAGCTCACAAATAATAAATACAATTTATAGTTAATAATTTTACAAAATTTGCACATAAGTACGAAAATTTTCAATAAAAAAACAACCACATTTTCAAGAAATAGAATATGAGAAAGAATTCAGTAAAAATAAATAAAATTATTAAAAAACAAAATAGATATAATACATTTCTAATTTTAATTGTCACATTTATGTAAAAAAAAAAAAAAGAGAGAGAGAAATAAGATACAAATTTAATTTTTATCGAGCTTTAAGTTAAAATTTTATCAATAAGTTGTTATTAATATCCCAATATCCATGGATGAATGTGTGGATGAGATTAATGTACTACTTAAGTTATAGCATATGTATGACACACTTGGGATATTGTTCCTTAATATATATTTTTAAAGAAATAAATAAATTATACTTCCTTTACTTGAGAGTTGCTAAAATTATATTTTCTTCATTCTATTTTGAAAACCAACACTCTCCTTCCTTCAAAGATTAAAAAATTTATAATTTTATTAATTTTAACTAAAATATCCTTAATGACATTATTAATTTTTTAAAATATTATAATTTATTATAAAACATATTTTTCAAATTAATAATATTTTATTACTATTTGTTTTGAGTTAAAAATAATAAATATATTATATTTTAAGTTTTAAAAAATATTTTTATATTATTTAAATAAATATTTAATTATATAAACAATAAACATAACAATAATTTAATTAAAATAGATGAAATTATAAATTTAGAACATGCATGCAACATGAAGAGTTGAATGATTTGTTCATGTTTCCCATACCATTGAGATTATGTTGATAGCCATAACAATTGACTCATGAGTTTGGCCTCCTAAATAGCACCGAAAGTTCAAATCAATCAACACCAAAATTGGATAGTGTGATCTAACGCAATTATATAAGGCCATTATATGTAGTATTGGCCAAATATTAGTATTCACGCTTTCTAGTACGATGTGACCACTAAATGTTAATGGTACATACATATAATTCTTTATTTTCAAAAAATATTATATACATACCTCTACTTAGTTAACTATCAATCCAAGCATATTTGGATAAATTATTGATTTATTATAATTTAAAATTTTATATTTAGGTCAAATATTTTGTGATCGCACGACTGATTAAGTGAAATTTTTTTAGTTTTAATGAATAAGGATTTTATCTTTATATAATATTAAATTTATAATTTGTTCTAAGTGTGAGAATCGCATTTGGTAGTCTGATTTTTTATAATTAATATGTGAGTTATTGTTTTTACATATAATAAATACCTAATTACTTTTTAATTTCATTACTTATTATATAAATCATGTATATTTATAATGTTAAGATAATATGTATTAGTCATGTCAACAAAATTTAATATAATTAAAATAAAAATTTAACAAATGCTAAATTAAAATTTTTTAAAGCTATACATAAAGACCTATTTATAATAATGAATATTCTTAAACTATAATAACCTAATTAACATATTCAAACGGATCATAAAAATAATTTGCATTTATACTTTGAAATAGTTTTGTTATGTTGCTTTGTATTTTTATGATTTATTTTATTTACTTTAATAAATCAAATTTACCTAAAAACTTATTCATTTTGTACGATTATGACCTTCTATTATTGGTACGTATTTACGTCTGTATTACTAACCACAAATATTTGAAGTGAAAGGAAATTTAAGATTTATTATTATTATATAAGATTTTTAAATTTATTTAATATAAAATTATTAACTAAGACATGGATGGGATGTAATATAATCCATGAAAAACCTTATCTGCAGGAAGACAAAGGGAGAGATTGGGTATTTGGTCGGAAAGAGAGGCAAAAAGGCCTAATGTTATAGAGTTGTAGTGTTGTGTGTGGTTGTGGTGGCACATCAAAAGGCAAAGACAAAATGCTCATAAACTTACCCATTTAAATTTAGAATAATTATGTGAACAAACCAAAATCATGTGAGAGAGAAGGAAAAAGAAAAGACCTTAGTGCCTTAATTATTGAAGGTGAAGTGACCTTCGTCTTCTTCCCTCTTGCAATGGCCTTTTGTCTTTGATATCACTCACTTTTCCTTTTCTCTTTTTCCTTTGATGGAACACTCACTCCATGCTTCATCCTCCATAACACGGTTCTCCACCAACCATATGTTTGTGTGTTTTCAAGAGTAAAAATTCTCAATTCTTTACAACACTCACTCAAATTTCACATACTTATTTTGTTAATTATGATTTAAGTCACCAGAATAAGTTTGGAGCAGCGAGAGGGTCATTGGGATTTATACAAGAAACAAGAACCAAAAAAATACGAAAGGGAGGAAGATCCCTAGTTGTGTCTTCGACAGTCAAATCAATGAAGGAAGCGAGAGAAAGTATGTGAATGCTAAAGTATAAAATGGTTGTGTGTGTGTGTGTGTATAGTAATACCAGACAATCATAGCTTGAGATATGTTTAAGTCCTTGATGAAACAATCTTGGTTAATCAAACCCTAAATCAATATTTATGTATTTTTTTTATTTGAATATTTCGTCTCTTTAATTACTCAAATCATATATAATATATGAGATAGACATATGGAATAAAAAAGAAAATTATGGGAGAGTAAAAAATTATTTTATTAGTGCATGAAAAACCTACTTATATATATATATATATAAATTTATCGTGAAATTACTGTTCAAGGGTAGTATGGCTACTTATAATAATTATTTACTACAAATGTCTAAATGTCAATTTTCACATAAAAATTATTTAGTCAGAAATGATAATTAGCGAGTCGTCGGATAGAATTTTTATATTATAAAAGTTGTTTAATTGTTTTACCTTTTTCCTTTATATTTTTTTAAAAATGAGTTTACCTATGAGATGATAGAAGAGAGAATATAAAAAGACATGACAAGTGAGGTATGAAATTATGCTTATACGTGTTTGAAGGAGACAGTCTATTATTTATACTGCTGTTTAGTCAATTATGGAGAGCTTGTTTGATATGTAGTCACTCGTCAATCAATTTCATCTTTCGAATGCCTTATTCTTGCATGATTGAGACTTTGAGCTCCTAATCTTTAA
The DNA here is from genome assembly GCA_031216115.1 of Senna siamea. NCBI lineage: Eukaryota > Viridiplantae > Streptophyta > Magnoliopsida > Fabales > Fabaceae > Senna > Senna siamea. The sequence continues at coordinate 1,138,486 of CM062358.1, forward strand.
TTAATTAATTAATCTTATAGGTATATATTATTATCTTATTTATATATTCAAATTCTCTTACGAGGAAAATTTATAAAAATGCTACTCGTCACACAATCATTTGGGCTACTTAACATTCACGAATCACCAAATTAATAACTTGCATACAAAAATTGTCTCTTTTTTGTAATACAATTATGTGGAATCACACTATCATCATACGGTACTTTTTTTAAAAGGAAACAAAAGCTAGGAAACAAAATAGGTTGTTCGCCAATATTAAAAATAGTACGATCCAATAGTAATTAATGAATCCCAATCAAAATTTAAATTATTGCGCTGGATGTAGTTGGATTTTAATTACTAATTAAATCAACCCTTTTGCTAACTAATTAATATCATCTACTTTATAGCTACTTTTGATGGTATATATATATATATATGAATTAAATTATTCTTTCAATTCCTTTAATTTAATTTTTAAATTATTCTCTATTATCATATTTTTGTTAAAATTATATTAATATTGACAACATATATGATATCTTAGTACTTTAAATATGTATTATTCATAAATCAACAAAAAATAATAATGATATAAAAATTAAAAAACTTACATATAAAAAATAAAATGTAATTTATATATGATAAGTAATATAAGTATAGAAGACTTAAATTAAGTAAATTCATAATTTTAAAATGACATAATTAGTACATTATAAAAATTTAATATATTATCAACAAAAATTTAAACTTAATTAACAAATAAATAAAAAATTTATTAAATTATAAAGATCCAATTACGAATAAGATATCAAAATTAAGTTGTATTATAAAAATAATTTTTGGTGAGAAAAACTCTATCTTTATGGTGGATGAAGAAGGCCTATTTGGTTTTATCACTGTTTTATTTTATTTTATTTTTCCTCTCTCTCTCTTGTTAAGTGTAGATGTAAATTTATTACTATTCCACGAATGGAACCAAATATGTATTTATGATTATTTTTTGTTCTGTTGAACGACTTGACCAAGTCAGTCAATGCTTTCTGCATATAATATTCACCAATAAGTTATTAATATCATATGGCAAAGTGTTTGTAAATTCATAAGTCAAAGGTGTGGTCAATTTTAGGAGATGCTTTGCATCTTCCATTCATCCTTAGCTGTCAATCAACTTCGATCGTCTTCTTAGCTTATTATAAAATAATTAATTAGTGTACGTGACAAAGCTTTTTCAAAACATTATATATATATTCGACGTACCTAGTAATCATAGGGTAGAAATAATTAAAGTAATATATATAAAGGCATCAAAGAGGCAGTTAATTATTTCTTTCTCAAATAAGTAGCTACATGCATCATAGCTAAAAGCTTTTATTTAGGCAAGCATGCATGTTCGTTTTAATTTGTCTAATGCAAGTTATGAAAAATATCATTCTTACTAATTAACGTCATTGAATTTAGTTAAAGAAATTTGTCTTTCATGTAATAAATCATGATTTCAATGTTCAGATCTTCATATAATATTTTTATATGAAAGACTCAATTTCAGAGTAATATAGCATTTTGTTACTCTAACTTATTAAAAATTTGTCTTTTACATAAAACATGGATATATAATTCAGGTACTCTATTTCTCGTTCACATAATCTCTTAAAGAAATTTTTTGTTTTTTATTTTTTTTATTTTTAATTATTAAATTATCTTCTATCTAATTTACTTTTTGTTTATACAAGATTCTATATTATCTCTTAATTTTATTGTTACTAATCATTGCAACATCAATAACAAACCTCCCTGACCTAATTAAAGAACGATGAGAGTATCTGTATGCATGGAACCATTATTATTATTATTAATCATTGAAACATTACTATAACAACTTTCTTCCCCCTAAAAGAACCAAGAAGCTGTTTCAAAGTGAGTTTCATGTTCTCTATAATCATCTTGGGGTTAGAGAAATTAACATAAATTTATATCTATATAGAATTTTTCTTGCCTAATAAAACTATTTTGATCGAAAAAAATATTTAGGGACTAAAATTTTTCGTTTTTGAAAAATTGTATTTAGAAAGAAGAGGTATTTTATTAAGGATTAAATTGAGATAATTTAATTTTAGAGTATCACTAAATAATTACAAGGAGAGTAATATTTTAGAAATTTAATAATTTATTTACTCAGTTATTTTTAAAAAAATTTAGAGTTATTTCATTAATTTTTAGTTTTTAGATTTTTTTTTATCCCATTTCCTTCTATAATTTATAGAGGAAATTACACTAATTTATCTTGAGATTTGGATAAATTACATTTATCCCTCTTATAATTTGAAAAATTACACTTGTCTATTCTCTAATTTATTTTTCAATAAAAATAATTTTATGTGTAAAATAAGACTGATTTTATTTTTAATATAATAATAAATGTAAGATATATATTAACTTCATTGAGGAAAAATAAATTAGAAAGGAGATTTGTTTAACAGTATTGTATCAGCCCTCATGGATATGCAGAGTATAATTTTTGAAGCTAGAGAGGTGAAAATTGTAATTTCATCAAACTTAAGAAGAAATTAGTGTAATTTATTATAATTTATATTAGAAGAACTAGATAATTGGTGGAATTACATGTAATAGGTATTTCCTTCTCCTTAAATAAAATCCTGGATTTGAATCTTGTTTATGAAGATACCTTAGGAGAGTTCTATCTTATAGTGTTTTCAACCAAAAATTTATAATAATCTTCCTTGAGTTTTACTTTATTTGGTCTTCTTTTTTTTGGTCAAAAATTACACAATAGTTTTTCCTTAATATGTTATGAAGATTAATTATAAAGCTAAAAAGTCTAGGCTTTTGTATTGAAATATACTATTTTTTTAATATTTTTTTAATTATTTTATTTCAAATCAAATCTACAAAAATATACTAATTTTCTTGTAACACTATAAATTTATTAATACTATTAACGAATTTCTTTTAAAATTTATCTCAATTCACTTTTACTAAAAGCGAAGTGTAAATCAATTAATTGTACTAAAAATTTATTTTTATTAAGAATAAATTTATTATTATTATACTAAATTTACTTTTAATAAGATCAAATTTAATAGGTTCTATTAATATTTTAATAAAAAAGTTGGTAGTTATGGATTTTTTATTTTGTAAAGTAATTTTATAGAGGCAATTTTTTTTGTTGCTAACTTGTATTTCAATATTTTAATAATATATATTATTGCTGTTATAATTTTTGTTATATAATTAAATATAAAAAAATTTAAAATTTTATTTTTCACAAATTAAGTTTAAAAATAACTAATAGTTTGAATTTATTTTAATTTATATTTATTATTAATATTATTAATAATTAATATATTTCTATTTTATTAATATATTAAATATTCATTTATTTAATATTAATAAAATAATAGAATTTAATAATTAATATAAAATATAATAATTCAGAATTTGATTTTTATATTTTTTTTTATTTTTTGATATATTAATAGAAATATCAATATATTTAGATATTTTTTTTTATTTTATTTAAATAAAAATAAATTTATATGAATAAAAGTTTTTAAACTTAATGTAATTTTTACTTAAATAATTTTTAAAGTTGTAACTATATAATTAATATTTCATTAATTTTTAAATTTTTTTAATCTTAATATTTTTTAAATTATAAAAATTTTTATTTTAATTTATGAAAAATAAAATTTTAAACTTTTTATTTTTTGAATTAATAAAAAATCACACCTACAAAATTGCTTTGCAAAATTAAAAAGAAAAGTCCACAACTAACTTTTTATTAAAATATTAATAGAGCCTACTAAATTTGTTCTTACTAAGAGTGAATTTAATGTAAAAATAATGAATTCACTCTTAATAAGCACGAATTGCTAGTAAAATTAATTTATCTGTAATTCGATCTTAGCAAGAGCCAATTGAAATAAATTTTAAATGAAACTCGCTAATAATATTAGCGAATTTTTAGTGTTATAAAAAAATAATATATTTTTGTAAATTTAATTTAAAATAAGATGATTTTAAAAATATTAAAAAAATAGTATATTTCTATACAAAAACCAAAAGTTTAATTAAAAGTCAAAGCACAATCAAGATTCAATATCTTATAGGAGCTTAAGCTAAACAAAAGCTGTCATTAGAATCTTCTCCAAGAGCTAGTTTGGATTCATTTTCTTTCAATCATTTACTAGGTTTAGTTCGGACAAAGTTGAAGAAAATTAAGTTCCAACCTATCACCTAGAGCATTGGATTTTTTTTTCTAAAATAATATATTGTGCATCTTGAGGATCTTTTCAATGCTTTGTATTTATAAGATCACCTCATTTAGTTCACTCTTTGCACAATGCAGGGAAATAATAAAATAAATTTAAAATATTGCAAGTCAAAATAGCAAATGTAAATTGAATATCATGACATGACTCTAATATTAATTTATCTTAATACTTTGTAGATGAGTATAATTATTATTTTCTAATTCCTATGATTTTCATATTCTTTTTAAATTATCTCAGAGGAAATCAAATGCATACATGTTTTTTTTTATAAAAAAAAACCCTAACCCACCAAGACATATAAGAATGGGATGAATTGGTTTAATTTCTATAATAATAAATTTAATACAACCCTTGTAAACATCCCTATATATATTAATGACTTTTTTACCCAAAATTAAATAAAAATTTACTTGAGTATTTTTAATAAAATCAAAGGCTAGAGCTGAACATCAACTCTCTTTTCATTCTCCTGCCCTCTCTATACGTTGCTAAAGTATCCTCCCTAACAACTCAACTATATATATATATATAGATGAGTTGTAATTCCTTGACAAGTACTACACTACTATATAGAAGCTGCCCTACCATACTCACTTGTCAATCTTTTTCCTCCACATTGCACCACCAACACTGGCACTATGCCATTACAAAACTCCGATGATGCTAGCATATCCCCCATCATCCCCAACATTTCTACATTCTCTTCAAAATTCGACATCTCCTCGTCGTTGAAGCACCCCGTTTTATGCTTCCGCCCCACCATCACCAGATCATACTTCCCCTCCCATTCCCATCTTCGAATCCCTTCAAACACCTTCTCCCACCCCTCTACCTCTACTTCCTCCATCATCACCTGTCTGTTCCCAAACTCCTTCGCCCTGAACTCTTCGACCAAGCTCTCATCCAACCTCCTCTCTTCCTCTTCCTCCTTCTCTAATTCTTCCTTTGATAAATTCTCTATCCGCATCACGAACCTGAGCAGCACAATTTTCATGTTCTCGTGCTCTGACATTCTCATAGCAAGAGCTAGCGCCTCTCTGTCGTCAGCACCACCTATGAAGAAGACACAGACATGGGAGAGAAAGGATGTGCTTCCCAGGCCAAGGCGGGCGTACTTGTCCACCAGTATCCCCACTGTGCATGGCGCATAGTCCTGGATGTTCGTGTTGAGGTTGCGAATGGAGGTGACGGTGCAGTGGTCATGGGTGTGATCGTTATGGTGGAAAGGAAGGATGATGAGAGGGACATATTTGTCCTGGGCAAGGTTACAAACGGAGTCATGCATGGTCTTGTAAGGGGCAACGTTGATGCAAGGCACGACAGATATAAAGGATCCTTGTTGTGTGGAGTTAAAAGCGAAGTTGTCGAATGCTCGCATGATGTGCTGAGTGTTAGGGTAGTTAAGGAGCCATGATTTTTTCTTAGTGATGTTAATGCGACGAAGGATGGGTGTGCTTTTACCTAACAGTTCGATGAGGTGGATGACATAGACGCTCATAGAATTGGCATTATGAGGGTTAAGGGATTCTAGAAGAGCAATGATGCTGCGGACTTCTCCTTCCTTGTGCACGCATGAAATTATGCGGAACTCTGAGTTTCTAGGAGTACTTTGGATGGTTTTTATCGTCTTCTTTGAAATTCTGCTCAACTTCTCTAGCCTTGATTGAGGGTTATACAGGAGTTCAATCAATGGCGATACAATTGTGGCCACCCCCATCACAGATAATACCATGTGAGTGAAAATTTGATCATCCATCATCTGTATAACACAATATATATATATATATATATATATATATATATATATATGACATAATCTTAGTAATTAATGGAGAAAATATATATATGGTTAAATTATTCTTTGTATCTTCATATTTTTTTTTACTCAACTTTTAATTGAGTCTTTATAATTAAAAAATTGCTCTTAGGTCTATACAGTTCAAACTTTTTAATTTAGTCCTTGTTAATTTTTTTGTTATGATTACGTTAAATTTTGCTTATGTGGCTCGAATATATACCATATTAACAAAAAGGACAACAAATAAATATTAATGAAATAAAATTAACTTACATTTGTGGTATGAAATGTAATTATCATAAGTAATTTGATTAAATTGGTAGTTAAGCATGTTAGAAAATTTTAACATAATTGTAACAAATTAAAAACAACAAATAGGGGCTAAATTAAAAAATTTTTAAAAATTATAAAGATAAAATTACAAAATTTTAAATTATAAGAACCTAATTAAAAATTAAATGACATTATAGAGATTATAAGAATAATTTAAGCTATAAATTTAGGGAGGAAAGACAAAAGGAAGGGAATATTGAAATGAACCTGTATTTTCCTCATTCGACCGAAAATGATGAGATCAATCATTCCCTTTATGTTCAACATAAGGCCAAGCACAATCCCATGCTTGAGTTTCATTTTGTAGGTCAGTGAAATAAGCACACAAGCTACCATCTTGGCCATAAATCCTGCAATTATGATAAGTTGAACCTTGAAGATCATTCCCCAATTCTCAATGGCAAGCACATCTATTCTTCCTCCTAGAAAAAAGAAGAAGAGAGGTAGAAGAAAGTTGGATATGATGGCCTCAGTTCTCTCCTCCACCGTGGTGGCTAACGGTGGTCCACTGGGCATAACCAAGCCCATAATGAAAGGTCCTTGAACGAAAGACAAGCCTAAAATGTCACTTAAAAATGCCATAACCAAAACCCCAAGTTGTATCATCAAAACAAAGCTTTCCGTCACCGACTTCCCAGGTGGTGTACTCCTAGCAATCTTCATTGTCACTGGCCTTACCACGAAAATGCAGAACAATATAAAGCAGGAGTAACCAAACATGAACTCTAATCCATAGTTGGAGTTATGTAGCACTGTGGAGATGGCTACGAGGATCCATTGCATGAGCTCGTTAAGCATAGAAGAAGATAGGGCAATCTGGCCTAACTCTGAGGTTATGAGATGGAGTTCTAACAAGCTGTCAGAGATGACCAGGAAGGAGGTCATAGAGGTGGCGACGAAGATCATGATGCGAATGTGTTTCATGTCATCGGCGTTGTTGAGGTAGGTGAGGCCGGACATGACCCAGAAGCTAGACAAGAAGGGGAATAACCCAAATCTCCAGGTTCTTTTTATGGCTTTCAAGTTCATGCGTGTGTCCATTTTCATCGCTAAGATGAAGATGAAATATGAAATGGCAATGGTAGATGTTAAGAATAGAATTTCATATTGTCTTGGAGGGTACATAAGTGTCGTGAATGTATGGATTTGGCCTAAACCTGTAGGCCCAAGTAGAATCCCACCCTGTAAGTATCAAATATTGCAAATAGGCCACAGTCACACACACACTATATATATGTTAATTAATTAAGAAAGAAAAGATCAACATATATAATGTTGTTGATTTAATTTCTTTGAGTATGGAGAAGAGATATATATACCAGGAGACTGCAGACGAACTTGGGTGTTCTAAGAGGCCTGAGGGCCAAGTAAATGAGTCTTGAGAGTACGATGGACAAGAAAATTTGGAATAACGTCAAGGGAAGCACATGGAAGAATGGATTATCATTTAACCACACCCCATTGGAGTTCATGTAGTCTGTTCCGTTTTCCACACAAACATGAAGTATTCTATTGTAATCAAAATCAAGGGGGCTCGTTCCATTGCTTCCTTTTGCTTCTCTGCTATCCATAATTCTTATTCTGTTAATGGATATATGATCAAGTTGCATAGACTAAAGGGTCTTGGGTTCAATTTTTGTCACTGATCATTTGAATTCTCCTAACATCTGTCAAGCCTTTAAAGATGGCTGAATTGGAGAATTTAATATAGGGCATTGCCAGATGATTGTCTTTGAAAACAGAAGATATTACAGGAGATGAATAACTGAATTAAGATAAGTATAGGTTTTCATGGCTGCATATTTAGTTAGTTATAGGTACTATCGTATATAATTATTAGAATACAACAACGATGAAGAAAATATATTATGGTCACTTGGTATGTCTAAAACTGGTAAATGCTAATTAGCCAAATTTTAAGACAACATATATATACATACTCATTGGCTAGCAACACAATAATTCAAACATAAGTATTCAAGCCATCTGTAAATAAATTTAGTAGATTTAGTAAATAATATTTATGCATGCCATTATTGGCAAAGTCCCATTTGAAACACAAAGACCACTTAGAATTACTGACAGAGTGTAATGACTAAGTTACAAAGGCAAACTTCAAGGTATACAACGCAAACAGCATACTCTACAATGAGCAGAATATGTTGATTTTTTTTAGACAATTTGACGTAGAATTTTGTACGATGTTATACGTACCACTTTAAATAAATATATACCTAATAACATTTTTCAAAATTTGCAATACCTATATATATATATATATATATATATATATATATATATATCTCAAATGGAGACTGCAACATTTTTTTTCTTTTTAAAATACTGCTTTTGCGGCACTCACCCAAGGAGTGTAACGCCTTTTGTGCCACAAATGTGTGGCATTTCCTTGGTGAGCGACTGAGCACCTCACATTGAATTGAAAAAGAAAAAAGAAGTGGGTCAGATGTGTTGATATTTAATATTTATAATATCTTAAATAAAATTATTTTTAATAAAAATGTATATAAAAAAATCACTACTATATTATCACGGGCCATTCAATCGGCAGATTACGCAAAGTTGAGTTATACATATTTACCAAATCAATGATTGCATTATTTTTTGTTTAAAATTAAATTGGAGATATATATACTTGAAACTGAATATTCTAGAACTATATATGAAGCAAGCAAATCAGCGTGCATGCGAAATTACTTTTTTACCCTGTTACATCCGATTCACCCAAGCACTCACGTAATGAAAAGAATATATATATATATATATATGTGTGTGTGTGTGTGTGTTTGTGTGGTATAAAAAAATTACTAACAAAAATTTAATTTAGTAAAAGAAATTAATCTTTTGTAATAAAATGAATTAATATTTAAATTTTTATTAAAATATATATTTACATTTAACATTTTAAATAAAATTATTTCTGATATAATTGTATACAGAACAGACAAATTAAGAAAGAGAAAGGGAAGCGAAAGTGAAGAAATTTAATATGTAATGTAGGTAATGAGATTGAAACAAATGGTTGGAGTCAAGAGCCCAAATAATGGTAATCTTCTCTCATCAACATCCAAAATGCACCTAAATTATGATTTTATTAATAATAAACAGTAATTATGATTGAAATATTCCCTCTTCTTCTCCACTACTTGGGGCCCCGTCATGTGCTCTACTTTCTTTCAATTTCCGTCGTCTTTCCATCTTTCACCTTCAACTTCAACCTCACTCTAGCTTTCATATATATATAAAGAATTCTTAATATATTAATGAACTAATTAAATAACTTTATTATTTAGAAATATATATATGGGATAAAAAATATTTTAATTAATAAAAATTTATTAAAAGTAGAAATTTCTATAACATTTTATCAAATATTGCAAAATCTAATATAATGTATTAATTAAAGAAGGTTAATGTATATTATATAGAGTAGTTAACAACTGGACCACCTTGTAGGCTTTTGATGATGCCTTTTCAGTCAACCATCACCTTCCTCTTCAACCATTTCTTTGACCTCACGACCTTGCCTTCTTTACTACTCAAACCCACCTTCAACTCTCCCTATTTTAAGCTACCATTTTCCTCTTTCTTTCTTTCTTTTTTCTTTAGAATACACATTTTTCAAGTCACATCATTTCACATTAATTGTTTTCACTTATTCTAGTGCTAACTTGATGAGTTAATTTATTTAAGCACTAATTTAACAACAACAAAAAAATCAAATTTATGTTCACAGGTATGCATACTTAAATTTTAGATACACGTTTTGATGGCTGTTATTAATTAAATCTACACCCAATAACGTGTGTAAACGTGTATATATAAATTACTATAAGTACAAGGAGGGCCATCACATTAAGGTTAAATATGCTCCATCTATCAACAATCTACACGTTTAAATATTAAAAGGTGTATATCCATAATAGAATTTCGATCGTTTTCAATATATGGGGTTTTGGTTCCTAACTACTTAACCACAAGGCCATGTGGTTTTGGTCTCCACAATCATATACTCTGTAATATACTCTATACATACATCAAGTTCTTACTCCATCCCTTACGTAAATTCTCCTTAAAGAAATCACAATCACACTTTCTCAAACACAAAAACAAAATCATTAATTTCACTTCCTATAACGCCCATATATATCTCTCTCCTTCTCTCAAATACATTAATTCCCACAAACACGTCTTTCTGCATCATCAAGCCCCAAACATGTCTCTTCTTGTTCTGTTTCTCATACTCTCATTGTCTCTCACAACCCCATCTTCCTCCTCTTCTTCTTCCTCCACCGATACCTTCATCTTCGGCGGTTGCTCCCAGGCCAAGTTCTCGCCCGGCTCGGCCTATGAGTCCACCGTCAACTCCCTCCTCACCTCCCTCGTCAACGCCGCCATGTTCTCCTCCTACAACAACTTCACCATCCCTCCCTCCTCCCCTCAAGACACCCCTCTCTACGGCCTCTTCCAGTGCCGCGGTGACCTCGCCTCGACTGACTGCTCCCGCTGCGTCGCCCGGGCCGTTTCCCAGCTCGGCACCATCTGCCCTGGCTCCTGTGGCGGCGCGTTGCAGCTCGACGGGTGTTTCGTGAAGTATGATAATTCTACGTTCCTGGGAATAGAGGACAAGACTTTGGTGTTGAAGAAATGTGGACCGTCGATGGGGTTGACCTCCGATGCGTTGACTCGTAGGGATGACGTGCTGGCGTATTTGGGGACGTCGGACGGGACGTATAAGACTTTCAGAACGAGTGGGTCTGGGGATATGCAGGGTGTGGCGCAGTGTGTGGGAGATTTGAGTGCGAACGAGTGTCAGGATTGTTTGTCGGATGCGATCGGACGGCTCAGAACGGAGTGTGGGCCCACCCAGTGGGGAGAGATGTACTTGGCCAAATGCTACGCGCGCTACTCGGAAGGTGGGGATTACTCGCGCGACGGAAAGGGTAAGTGGCTTCACCACCGTAGATGGTGGTGGTTTCTGGATTCTGCTTTATGGCTTTTGCTTGTATATAATTAATTTTTTTTTACTTTTTTTTATATATATAACTTTTTGATGACTATTTAGTGCGAAGTGACTTGCTTTGCTTTAACAACTTTGAATTCACCCTCCAACCACGTGAATAGGTACAAAGGTGGGTAGATGTGTGGAAAATGAACATCAATGTTTCTTAGATGTTAGGAGGGGTAAATTCAAATTATTCAAGATACTTTTGTTTTTTAATTTTTTCTTAGAAATTATTTGAATATCTTTTTTTTCTATACCAAAGATACCATGGTAAATTATACTTGAAATTTTCATTAAGAGATGTTAATATTTATTACTTCAGACTACAATCACATGAACATCAATTTGTGAAATATGAACAGAATGTTATTGTAGATTATGATGATATTCAAATTAGGATATATATTATTGAGTTATTTGAGATAGATACAAATAATTAATATTAAATCTTAACCTTTTTTGTTTGGCCTATATGACAATACTTTATATCTCCTGAAACTGCACATGCTACTATAGTCAAACCTATATTCTTTCTAAAAGTTTCTTTTTGAATTATTTAATTTTATTGCTTCTCCTCCTTCAATTCTTTCGAAATCCAAAACAATTATTCTTAATTTCTACTCAGAAATTTGAGAAAAAATAAGGATTAATAATGTAATGAATAAAGGAAAAGGAAAAGGAAGAAGAAGATGCACGATTTGATTACTTCTTGTATCATAATTCATATATAGATTCTGCCAATGCCTTTATGAATTAATATTTCCAGTGTGAATGTATTTGAACTTTCTCTTTGTGTTAGAAAAAGCAAACTTCTATATAAATTGTACTTAAATTTATTATATAATTGTACATATGTTAGACAAAGAAGGCCCCACACGTTGAATTACTGTATATAAAATTGATGGGGAATCCTATGTGTATAAAGAAAGTAGAAACAATTTACATAAAAAACATAAAGTAATAAACATGATCATTTCTACTAATTCCTAGAAAGCATTAAGAGAATGATCTGCTGGGCCACTTTTAAACACAATACAAAAGGGTAGGTATCAGTTTAGTATTCATATTTAATTTGTAAATGACTTTTAGTTTATATTTATCTTTCTGTTCAGATGATGTCATCATATTATATTTTTACATGATAAAAATTAAATCTATGAAAAATATACAAATAAAATGGTGTATAACAGGAATTTTAAATTGCACGAACTAATTCTAAGCATTCTAATTTAACTATTCATGTAATGTACGTAGATCGTAATAACAAGAAAGATGATGAACTTCAAAAGACACTGGCAATAATAGTTGGACTCATAGCTGGGGTGGCTCTAATCATCATCTTCGTTTCCTTCTTGACCAAGTTAAGCGAAAAGCAGAAAGGTAAAAAAATTAAATGATTAATATTTCTGCACAATACTTTTTTTTTTTTTTTGGTTTCTTCTAAAAAATTTTATTTATCAATATTTTTACTGTATTAACTGCTTGCAGGTGGTAAATAATGAACAGAATGCACTTTTATATATCATGCATGCTTCCACTGGTAAATTATTTGGCATTCGGTGGCTCTTTAATTTCTTTTTCTCTCTTTTTCCTTATTGGGTTTTCCTTCTTGCATAACGAATACCTGTGTGAAGGTATAATATATATAGAAAGATGCATGTGTATGGAAAATAAGAAAAGTACAGCAGTTCCTTGAAACAAGAGAAAGAAAGTGTTGCTGTTGCCATGCAATAAGGAGATAAAGCTCAAAGATCATTGTTTCCATACCACACTTTAATTTCCATGTATACCCACTTGTTTTCAAGTGTTGAGAAATATGTTAGTGAGGAGCTTTAGTGAAAAGTGCAATTTGTGATGGTATGTATAGCCTTTGGCGGTATGATTAATATTGTAGATGAGCTTTTATCTCTTTACATTAATTAGAACATGAAATATGAACAACTTGTTACTTTCCATTCAAAAGTTAGATTAAGATTATATATATTGTTATTTTTCCTATCAATTTTGTGTCCCATTCTTGTTAGCTTTTGTTGCAACTTAATTATGGCTTGCGACCTTTTGGGGACATTCGATAAAATTGAAAAAAGGTGTAATGATTTTTTAAAATGCAAAGAAAGAAGTGTAATTTTAACATAAAAGCTACCATTTAAAGGTTAACCATTATTATTGATGAAGACAGCATTAAAAACACAAGCGATCTATATCATCGCATGACCCCCAAAAAATTGTATGTAAGAGATGTCAATTTATGTGTAATGTTGCAAATGATGATTAAGGAAGATATCATAACTTCATTATTCAATGGGAAGGGAAGAACCGATGTATGATTAGTTTAAAAATCTAACTAAAGTAACAATAATTATAGAAGCATATGGGAGAGGTTGTGAACAATGTCCAAGAAATCCCTAGAATCTTCTTTCTCTTATTCTATGATCTCTCTCTCCTCCATTATCAGTTACTTTTGGTTTTGCTTTTTATCTATAGGAGCTCTTGCTTTTTGTCCCAACCTATCTTGGTACCATTTTACACATAATCTATTTCACTGAAGCTTTTCTTAATTTTATAGTTTAAAATATCCTCAAATTATATTAAATTTAAAATTTGGATTGGACATGTTCGTTGAGATGAAATCTTTTTCATAAATGTGATTTTTAAATTTAAATTTGTTATCACTTCAATCAATAATTTATTTGTCAGTAAAATTTTAAAAAGTTTAATACATTTTAGAATGAGATATATCACTCTTTCAATAAATTTTTGGACAAAGCGGATGGGATAAATAAAACAAAAGGGGGCAAAAGGATGAAAAAAAATAGAAATATAGGTGGTTATTTAATTTATCATATAAAAGACATGACAATATTTATTTATTAAAAATCAAAGAAAAGGCAAAGAAAAGAAAAAAATAATAGAAGAATGAAAAAGAGAAGAAAATATTGTAAATTAGAGTAACAGTTTGATGAGTTTGTCATGTACTAACAATTTAGTAAATAAATAACAATAATAATGTACTAATATAAAATTAAAAATTAGATTTATATACAGTTAATTATATTTTTATTAATTTTTATTATCGGATTCTTTAATAAAAATATAATATATAAAAAAAATTTAAAAAAATTAAATATAAGAGAAATAAATTATATAAATCATACACATATCAATCTATAATTAAATAACTTAATAGCAAATGTATAAAAATTATACTTAAATTTTTCTTAAAATTAATAGTTAATAAACAAGTTCAAATTATTAAAATATTTTTTAAATCATATAATTCTTTATACATGATTTAACATATTCGAATCCCTAAAAACATTTCTCCCCAAGCTAAAGATCACATGACATATTTATGTGAGTTGTTACCTTATGGAACCTTGTTTTTGTTAGAATTTGAAGCAATTTCATTTATACTTCCATCATTGCAATTCTTAGCCAGCCGATGTGTGTGTGAGAGAGAATTACATCACCTCGAACTAATTAGATATGGATAATTAATTTCCAAAAAAAAAAAAAACCTTCAAGGGTTATAGTTTATCTCTTAAACTTTAAAAGTTGATAAAAGACCATCAAACTTTTAATTTTATTTAATATAATATTTATCTTGATAGTTTTGTGTACATTTAAAATTGTGCAATTTATTTTCCTTAATTTTAGAATTTTAACAAAAGATTCTTTCAAACTTTTAAATTTGTACAATTTATTGTCATTATTTTTTTACCAAAAAAATATTTGAATAAAAATATTAATGAATAAAATGTGTTATTAAAAATTGAATACTTGAAAACTATTTTACTGTCTTTTAAAATTAAAAAAATAAATTACACATCCGCCACATAAGAAAAATTATTTACTTCTATTTTTTGTAACAAATTAAGAAAGAATGAACAAAGCCGGGACGAAAGCTATTCCTCAAAAAAAAACTAAGGCGTTAAGTTGGGCCTAATGATAAAGTCTCTTGGGTCACAAAAGCCCATATATATCACTACCTCTGAACCTGCTTTTAGAGTTGAGGCCCAGATTACTGGGTCTTGTTTTCTCAAATCGCTGGACTTACTTCTTAGTTCTAGTCCTTAGGACATGTTTGACCCAAAAGAAGAAGTTCTTAGCACATACCATCTATTTATTTATTTATAAATTACAAAATAATATTACATAACTTAATAGAAATATTACAATTTGATATTAATATTACCCAAAAAAAAAAAAACACCGTGTGTCCTTGCATCACAAGGTGATCAATTTCTAAGAGGCGAAACTGGGTCTGCCACGATTTGCCACGTGTACTGGTACGTGTCGCTTCTCCATTACACCTCTCTCTTCGTCTATAAAATCTCATCTCTCAGCTTTTCTTGTCCGTAAGAAGTACTTGTTCCCGAAGAAAAGCCTCGCTTCCACCGAAAGCCGTTATTGTTATTGAATCACAGATCTGTTAGAGACAGCTCGATTTCTCTTTCCATGGCACTCGAATGGGTTGTGCTTGGCTACGCCGCTGCCGCAGAGGCCATTATGGTGCTCCTCCTCACCGTCCCCGGCCTCGACGGCCTCCGTAAGGGCTTGATCGCCGTGACCCGCAATCTGCTCAAACCCTTCCTCTCTGTGGTGCCGTTTTGCCTGTTCTTGCTGATGGATATCTACTGGAAGTACGAGACTCGCCCGAGTTGCGAGGCTGACTCGTGCACCCCGACGGAGTACCTGCGCCACCAGAAGTCCATCATGAAGAGCCAACGCAATGCCCTCCTCATTGCTGCCGCCTTGGTCTTCTACTGGCTTCTCTACTCTGTCACCAATCTCGTTGTCAAGATCGAGCAGTTGAATCAGCGGATTGATCGCTTGAAGAATCGGGACTGAGTTGCCTAGTGGTTGGACATTAGTGAGTTTATCTGTGTTTGGAGAATATAGTTATCGCCTAATGCCTATCGGCTTGTCTTGTTATAGTAGAAACCATTTCTTTTCAATTTTTTCCCTTAGTGTTTGAATTATCACAATTATTGGATCGATGGTAGGTTTCCTTGTGCTCTGTTGAGTTTTCTCTTTTTGGTTGTTCATTTGGAATTAATACGATACGATTGAAACTTCAAAAAGGCTTATTTTCTTTTTCATCAGTAGATGTCTGATACCGTTTATTCTGGAGTTTCATGATATGAATGAATAATTGTGATTTTAAATTGTGCATTATCTTACCTTCTGCAGAAGAGAAGGAAACCTAGTGCTTATTATTGTCACTTGTTAGATTTGCAATGCAATTCCTTGTAAAGTGTCATTATTGTATATGGACAACGGTTTAGTCTTTGGTTTTTGGTGTCCGCTTGTTCATTGTTGTTTCTGAAACCATTTCTAGTGTGGTCTTCTTAGAAGAAAAGCTATATTTACCTCATCTATTACTTTTAGAAAAAAATGCAATGTAGATTAATGTTAAGTGTAATGCTTGCCTAGAACTAACCAAAAGTTGCAAATTCTTCCTCAAGAAATTGTGTCACTTTTGTTCTCCTATTTATAATGTATAAGTGCTAGATGATGGCAGTATCATGTGGTTCTCGTGATGGTTATGTGTTGAAGTTTGTTACTCTGCTTTTCCTTCCTTTACCTTGCAGTGCTTGTTTCGGGTTATTAGTCTTGTAGATGAATCGTGTTGTGTTAATGTGGTTAATCTTTATACGAATGCTCAAGTACTAGCTGCATAGGTGTTTATGAGAGATTGCTCATACAATATGATAATTGGTAAATTTCTTAAAGTCAGTCTTTTAGAAGGTCCTTGGTGTAGTTTTACTGATTCAACTAGTAAAACATTTTGGTGTCACACTTAGGATGTAGGATCAAGTTTATATTAATCACTGATGTGAGACTTCTGATATGGGACTTAAAGGGTAAAAGGAGGGTCGTCACACTTTGTATGGTTGTGCATTTTTTAACCATATAGAAATAGAATAAATAAATGGACTAGAAGTTCTTGTCTCTTTCTTCAAAGCCAAAAATGTATTGTTTTTCTAATTTAGTAAGTATGTGCTGAAGTTTGTAGATTTGCAACATTGTTCTCAAAGTTTGGCTTCTGTATTCATGCTACTGTCAAAAAAAGGATCAAGAACATACTTCCATTCTTAATTTTGATGGAAGACATTAGTTAGTTCACAATAAAATTACCATACATGAGAATAATTCATGTATCAGATTTCAGGAGGTTTCTGGAGTGAGTTGTTTTATACGCCACTGCTCCTCAAATTGTGTCCGTCTGTCGGCTAAAGAACCTCTGGTTTCTGCTTACTTTTGATGTGGGGCATTAAAATTTGTTCTTTAGAGTATGATTCAGCTCAAAATAAACCATGTTTCCTAGTTTAAGAAGGGCTTCTTGGGATTCTATTCTATTCTTGTTGTTGGACTTGTGTTGCCTTTCTGGTTGGATGTAGGCGTCTAGCATTACGGCAAGTAGTTCACTTTTGATCGTTCATTCTGATTCATGGCATTTTGTGTGGTTTCCAAGATGCTTGGCTACCTGTCTTTGATGATCTACCTAGTTTTCTGGTTTATTCAATGAGTGAAGTTGAAACAACAGTCAGAATCTTCTTGTGTAGTCTAGTGCATTTTCCTCTTGCTTCTTGTGTGCCACGGAATCTGACATAGCTAGACTCCTTTTGTAATTTTCTTCCTTCTAATGCATTATTCTGCTTTGATTTCTTCCCATTGCAATGATCAGTTTACTGGTTTGTTTACTTGCGATAATCTACTTCTTGAATCATAATTTTAGATGGTATTAACCTTGAAATTGGATGTGGTTTTCTGGCCAATGCTGAGATCCCTTGATTCTTTTAAAGCGTCACCAAAGAAAAAAATGAAATGTTGCATATTAATTGAAATTAACATCTAAAGATCACATATTAATTAAAATTAAAATCTAAAAATTACATATTTATATCCTATAATAATTTATGTTTTTATGATTTTCTTGAGTTCTCTCCCTTATTATTTAAGCTTGCAGATAATATAATAGAAACAACGTATGCTTGAAGCAAAACGGATCAATTACTCCCATCTTCTTTGAGATCAAGATGGCTTAAGCTCAAGTGTTTGGGGAAAAAGAAAATAATTTGCCCAAATAAGTAACAATCATAATTAAAGAGGTTTGTAATAATTAAGCTTAACTAGATAAGCAAATTATTTAATTAGGAAAATTTACTTAAATATTTTGAGCAAAATTCAAGCCCCACATGCCAAATTCACACACACATGCACTCATCCTTACTCCTTAATAACCCCGCACTCGTCTAGTCCTCAGTACTGAAAGTGGCTTCTTCTCCACATCCAAAATTGGCGTGCCGTGCATCTTAGATCCTGATACTGTCTTTTAAATTGGATCCATAGGGCTATGGACAGACCCTGCCTCTAAACCATCAAGACTCTTTTTGTCCCAAAAAGCCATCATGATTCTTGGAAGATATCTGGTCAAAAGATTGATTGCTATTACGTTCCTAGTCTGCTTCATTCTCACTCGAAAAACTATTTCCTCTTTAAGAGGATGTGCATCAACTGCCTGTCGCTGAAGCAGAAACTATGCTGATGTTTCACCTAAAAAATGACATGTAACAAGAACTAGCAGGATATAGAAATCTCTTCATTAAAGAATAAAATCAATTGTAGGTACGTAACCTTGTAATCAAATTTAAAATTCAAATAACCCATGGCTTCCTGTTTGATTTACAATTTAGTATTTGCATACCGAAATCCGATTTTCGTTTGAAAACATTGAAACAAAACGGACAGTAATTAAAAGAAGTTCTGTGAATGGTTGTGATTTGTTATCACATTTACAATGTAGACAGTAACAATCTTCAGTTTTGTCTTTCTTTGCTGTGGTGCTTCCTGTCTCTTCCTGATCAGAATCCATATTCTTTCCTTTTACCTTTTGCATTTGCTTTCTCTTTCTGATGGTTGCATGCATTGGAGCACGTTTCCTGCCGATACACAGTGACCATTTACTCAAAATAAGAGGGGTGTTTCAAATATATGTCCTGTAACTAAATCAGAACCCATTATAAATCGAACAAAATGGTTTAAATTTAGTTTGGATTAGTTTAATTTAAGTATTTTTTATGATTTGGTTTGATTTACATTTTGTTAAAAAATCGAATCAAATCGCTTATATATAATTATAAATTTATATTAAAAAATTTTATTTATATAAAATATATTATCTTCAAAATCTCTATTTTAATTTGTAATTGTTTAATTTTTTTAAAATAATGCATATGTATATTTAATATTTATTATCTCAAAAAAATTATATTAAATTCCTTTACTTTAATATTCTTTTTTTTTTTTAGTTTTCTCAAAGAGTAATGTTAAAAATTTGTATTTGAAAATTTCAATTAATTAGTTTATATTATATTTTTTCTATTAATTTTAAAAAATTATTTTGATTTTATAATTATTTGGACTAAATTTAAAAGAATAATATAATTTTTATTTACTTATTTTATAATGTTGTTTGAATATCTATTGCCTAAAAATATCTATGATTTTATTTTATTAATGAATAAAATATTACTGTATTTTGTTCTTATTTTTTTATATTTATATATTAAAAAAAAATTTATTTTTTTGATAAATTTAAATATATAAAATTGACAAACTAAAAAAGTTAAAATTATTCAAATCAAACTTCTCAAAACTAATTATTTATGATTTTGTTTGGTTTGATTTGACACTATAAATTTAAATCAATATATACATTATTATATCAAACTGACATGAGTAATTTAATTTAAAAATTTCTTCAAATAGTCTAAACTAAATTGACGAATAATTCTAAAAATAAGTATATTCAGATAATTCATATTTTTTGCATTTTAAAAAAGCAATGTAGAGTAATTCTAAAATTATTATTCATTAAATAAAGTTTTAATCATAAAATGAATTCTTCATTATTCTTATTTTTAGTAGAAATGTGCAATCGAATAATATTTTATACTTTTTTAAAAGAAAATTTTAAATTTAAATTTTATTTAAAAAAACTAAAAAAATTATTTAATTAGAAAAATTAAAAAGATTACAAATAGCCACCTACGCCTGCACTTTCTAAAGTCATTGCGTTGTACCTCCCCTCTCTAAATCTTTCCCCTGCGTTTTGATCTTCTTACAAAGCACTATATATATAAAACAAATTCCATTTACTTATAATTATGACCAGTCACGTTTTAAAATTTTAACAACTACCGTTTTAAAATTTCAACAAGTGGTGCTTTAAATTCTAATCACCATAATTTAATAAATATAAATAGTTAAAAAAATATTTAAATCATTGACAATTATTTTTTTAAACAAAGTACAAAAATCAAAATTAAAACTAACTCAATGATTTAATGTCTTTCCTCATTCTTGTAATATCGTATAGTTGATATATACATAATATTTAAAAAGTTCAAAAATTTAAAATAAAAAGGATATCTTTTGATCTAGATTTACTATTTAAATGATAATATCTTATGAGAATATTCTTAGTGGATCTACAATTTAATAAATGATAATTTTTGAAAAAAAAAATCTAAATTATTAAAATCAATTACCTAATAAATCAAATTAAAAAAATTTTAAAATAAGTAAAAATGATTAAATAGAGGTAGAATTTGAAAGAGAATTTTATGAGAACATTCTTATTAGATCTATAATCTCTTAAGTCATTTAAAGTTATAAATAGACATTTAGTTATTGGAGGTTCACTATTTTTTAGTTGGTAAGTTGCATTTCCTCCTTTTATTTGTATTTTTATTATATTCCATCTAAAAGCATTATGAAGTTTATGACATTTGTAATCTTCATATAGATCATGCTCGAGACTTGCGGTCCATAAAAATCATACGTGGCTTTATGAAAGGTTACATGACATTTTCTGTTAAAATTTATATGAAAAACTTAATAATACATTATATTATTTGTATAAAATAAAAAATTTAAAAAGATTGAATCACTTTTTAAAGTTTATGGTCATTATCTGCATATACTTTGAAGTTTAAAAGAATTATGTGTATTTTAGTCTTATATATAATTAATAGATTACATATGTTGAATAGATATATAATCATGATAACCATAATTTAAATATTTTTATGTAGATTTTAATATATATATATATATATATATATATATATATAAACTTAAATCTAAGCATTTTAATAAGTTTTGGTATAATTTTAAATTAAAATTTTTGTTTAACTTACGAGATTTAGATATATTTTTTATTTAAAATAATTTGGTAATTAATTTCATTTTATTTACAAAAATTGTTTGATAATATCTTTAGTTTTATGTTTTTTTATAACAAATATATATTTGTTAAATTTTGATTTATTTAAAAAAAAGTGTTTAAAATTCAAAAAAGAGAATAACATGTGTTAGTTTATTTTCTTTAGAAAAATCTATAAAGAAAGACATTATTTTAAGAAATAAACAAAATTATAAAAGAGAAAAAATGAAGAGTGAAAATAGTGAGGCACACATTAACAGCTAAAATCTATATCACTGTCACATACTTCAAAATTGGTTTTGTTACAACTCTTTTAGCCACTTTTCTTTTTTAATATTTTTGCCAAGTGATCTAAGGTTAATTTTATAATCAATATAACAATTTTATTTATCAAGAATTATGATAAGGATGGCTCACATTAACAGCTAGCAACTCTTATTCCATCTCTCGCAAAGAAGAAAGACATATATAATACTATAATAAGTACATTCAATACAAACGAAAGAGGTTTATTCTTTGTTTATGATTTCAAAGATATTAGCAAAACATATGCATGGAGGACATCGACAATTGCCTTAAGATTATAAGGACAAATTGTTTTAACAATTTCAATTAAGTGTAATAGCAACTTTGTTGATACTAAGTGGTAGGACAACTCAATTTAAATTTTGTATACCTTTGCAAATCATAAATGAATCATTATGAAACATCAAACAAGGTTCTAAATTAGTAGAATTATTAATAATTCACTGTAAGCTTACAATTTAAAAGAGATTTTGGGCAAATTATTCTTGTAGTTTCAAAAGCCATAAGACAAGACATTGTGATAGTTTCTATTCATTCTTCTTTCATGTGGAGCTTTTACAAGGTGTTCAAATTGACAAGAAATTTAATACTTTGGGTAATTTCCATAGCTAATAACTATTAGGAATGGTTGGCACCTAAGAAGGGGAGTGAATTGGGTGTTAAAAATTTTTTGAAAAATTTAAAATCAGCTCAAATAAAAGTGTCAAGAACTTTTCTTTTGATAGAAAAAGCAAAAAGTAATTCAGTTAGATTAACTTAAAATAGAGCATCAAGAGCAGTACTATCAAGAAAGAGATTTTAATAGCAAGAATCAGTAATGACAGTAAGATAAACTATTGAATAGTAAATGCAAAAGATAATGTGCAAAAATTTAAGACACACAAAAATTTATCTTGGTTCAGCTTATCAACAAGCCTACATCCAGTCTATAAACAACACTTGAGATTTTTCACTATTACCACAAGTTTAACAAGGGCACTTGTGAGCCACTACAAATTTTCTCTCTTTAATCTACTTAAAGAAAACCTTTCCTTTGATATCTCTCAATTTAAAAAAAAGAAGTTTATCAGCTTAGAAACTCTCTCAGTCAGAGTAAATTTTACAGGAAAAGAACCATAGAGAATAATAGTAACAAGAGCTCAAGATGATTTTCAAAAAATAATTTTTGTTCTTATGTTTTTCTTATCTTTGGAGGCTTTCCAGAGGTTCTATATATAGAATTTTTACAAGAGAAAAGGTTAGAAATTCGCTTAAAAAACAAATTAGATGTAATCTTTGCAAAAATAGTCATTTGTACTTAACTTGATGGCATCTCTGCAAGCTGCAAGTCAACTACTATGATATACCAGTCAACTGTCATGTTCTTAAATTCAAATTTTTTGCAGTGTAGCAGGCAATAGTCGACTGGTGACATTCTGGAAAGTTTATTTTTCAAAACAATGCCATGGAAGTTGGCTGCTGTGTCTTGGAAATCGACTGGTGACTTTCTGGAGGGATGAAATTTTCAAAACTGTAATGTGGCAGTCAGTTGCTATACCCTGACAGTTGACTATTGTGCCTCTAATTTAGGTTTTTTAGCTGCCAATAGTCTATCAATTGATTGTTAACTTCTAGTGGTCGACTGGTAGCTCTCTTTTGGCTATCAGTCAACTGTTAGGTTCCTAGCAGTCGACTAATGACATTCTGTTTGCAATTTTCAAAGCTCTACATCTATCAGTTGACTGCTATATTATGCAAGTCAATTGCTAGGTGAGAGTTTTGTCTTTTGAATGAAAAATTCACTTTGAAAAAGCCACTTAAACTTTGGAAAGCAACCTTAAGAGTTTGAAAAATGATTTTGAGTTCAAGTCTCTATTATGTCCTTACAATTTCAAGTCTTAATTGCTTATCTAATTTCTTGTTTTTCTTGGTTTGCCTTGATGAGCCTTTGGATATGATTTTCTTGAAATGATTCAATCTGTTTGTTATCATCAAAATGTCTTTAAGAGTCAAATGCTCAATGAGTCAACAATAACTTCAATAAGCTAAAAAAGTTTTTAGAATGAATTTTGAAAATAAGTGATGAGATTATTCCAAAGTTTAATGATGGAGAAGTTAAAATTCAAATCCAAACAAATTTCTTATAAAATATGGCAAAGATATTATTAAGGCCATTGTTGATTTAACATATTCTCTTTTTTCTTAAATCATCTCAATAACTTTAAATATTTTTAAGACAGAACTATTATTTATCTTTCATTAGAGAATATTGATGCAATTAACAAATAAATATTTGTCCTACTTCTTGTAGGTGATAAAGATGCTTCCTATTTAAATAATGTATCCAAATCACATTCTAATACTAATTCTTTCAAATATTTTTACACTACTAAATTTTTGAATTGTATTAAAAGTTCAAGGTTTTTAAATCATAAATTGAAACTGAAGGTTAATATTCATGTTATGCTATTAAGAAATATAGATAGATCCTGACGTTATATAATGAGACTAAATTAATAATCAACCATTTTAGAATATATGTTCTAAAAATTAAAATTATTTCGTGCAATAATATTAATCACAAGATTTTGATACTTTGAATAAAGATTAGTCCACTTGATTCAAGATTGTCATTTTAACTATGGAGACAACAATTTCTTTTGATTGATTTGTTCGAAATGAGTATTAACAAAAATCAAGGACAATTTTTAAAAATGTTGAATGAAATAAAAGCAAAAACATAACCAACTCAATATATAATTTAGTATATTTAAAAATTTTTGATAATGTGAAATATGATATATTTACATAAACTCTTAAGGTTGTCTTACATTTAAGTCTTTTATGTTTGGTTTACTAGTGATTAATTTAGATTTTGTATATACTTATAATGATTGCACATATATTATATGCAATTCTTTATTTTTGTGGGAAGACCTAATTTAGTTATATTTGAGATGTATTCTAGATATATAATAAAATTTCAATACTTATTAAAAAAATTTCATTATTTAAATTTTAGGATATAACAAAATTCATTATTCTGTGCATGACAAGGGCTCAATACTGGTAAAAATAAAATAATAATACAAAAATATGCAATCAGATTAATATATACAAGTCACAAACAAAAATAAAATAATAGCACGTTAACTTAATTGCATATTAACGTTATTTTTATTTTTTTCACTGAAAAGAACGGTTAAAAACTTCAACCATAGAGGAATCAAAATATGCAAATGCTATTTTTCATGAATTTTTATTTTAATACTTAGAAATATTAAAAGTATACTCTCTTTTTATTTATTTTTAAAACTTTCACTCCCTTTTTTTTAAATATTAAAAAAATTATAATTCTATTAATTTTAATCAAAATTTCTTAATGATAGTATTGATTTTAAAAAAATTATATTTTGTTAAAATATATCATAAAATTTATATGCCACCTCATCAATGAATAAAACATGCTACTTCAAAAAAAAATCTTTTGAAATACATTATGGAATAAATTTTTTTAAACATAAGAGAAATAAAAAAACTAAATAAAAAACTCAGCGAATTGGAGTCTAATTTTTTAAAAAAATTTTATCTCTCTTATATTTTATTAATTTAAATACGTTATCAAGTGTGATCACATGTCACTTGCCACATCACCAATTAGATGATGTGTTATTTACCACCTCTGCTTAGGTAATGACATTTGTTGTGCCACATCATCATTCTGGATGACGTGGCTCATTGAACTAGTTATTCTTATTTCATTTGCTCGTAGGTCTTCTCTTCTCGCACTCTTTTCCTCTGATTGAGCATACAAGCTCTTATCGTATACCCTCTAGCGTTTACTTTTCCTACTTTTTGCTGTTCAGTATCTTCAAAGGAATATCAATTTCTCTTTCTCTGTTTTATTCAATCGAATCTCAATCGTTTCATCAATCAAACTTCTTCTTTGATCCCCTTTCTGTTAGATTTTTCGAATTCAATATCGCTTTTCGTCCATCATCAAAGCTTTTGCGTGCACATGGACGACGTGAAGGGTAAGTTAAAGGGTTTCATGAAGAAAGTCTCTCAATCGCCCTCTGGTAAATTCAAGGGCCAAGGAAGAGTCTTAGGATCATCTTCAACCCCAACCTCGTTTTCCGCATCCGCTAATTCTATTCTTCTCCGCCCTACGCAGAATCCTGGTCCAAAACCTAGTCCAGCAGCGGCGAGTCCTAGACCGGTTCCCCAGAAAACGATCGATTCGAAGCCGAATAGGATGGAAGGGTCTAGTAAGTCCCATCCTGATTGCAAACCGGAAAACGGGTTTGACCCTTTTGATTCTTTGATAACTACTGGGAAGAGATCTAAAAATAGGTATTCATTGAATGTGTATGAATGTCCCATTTGTGGGCAATCGTTTAGGTCCGAAGAAGAGGTATCTGCACATGTGGATAGCTGTCTGGGTAACCCAGTTGAGCGTGATGATGGAAATGGTGATCAAGAATTGCCTAACGATGAAATTGAGTCAAGAGATGAATTGGAGGTTTCCGTTGGTACTTACATATCAGGGAAGCCATCTGAGGGTTCGGTTGAAGTTGTTCTCAAACTGTTGAGGAATATTGTAAAGGAACCAGAAAATGCAAAATTTAGAAAAATTAGGTTGAGTAATCCAAAGATAAATGAGGCTGTTGGTGAGGTTGCAGGGGGAATTGAGTTGCTGAGTTGTGTAGGATTTGAGCTAAAGGAGGAGGATGGGGAGACATGGGCAGTGATGGAAGTTCCTGTGGAGGAACAAATAAAATTAATCAAGAAAGCAATAGCATTACTGGAATCGTCAACACTACAGGAACCTCAAAAGAGAGACAATTTGGCATGTGGAACTTCTACTGATATAGGTGAAAAGGCAGAACCTAAGAAGATTGACAGACAGGTATAAAACATATTGATAAGATTTCCTAAATAGAGTTATTTGATTTTAATGGTTTTCTCTAAGTATTTATATTATGGTTTGTTCGTGATCAAGGAAATTATTGTTCGGTTCAAAACTTTAATGAATAACATATGATCTCAGTATTGTGCATGACAAGATAATGAACATAAAGGGGTTGAACACCTGAACTAAAGATGTAAGAAAATGCTTCTCAATATTGTATTTTTCCACTTAATGTCATGAATACTAATAGCTTATAGGATTTGTTGTCTACATGCTAATTCATTACCCTAAGTGAGGGCCTAAGATATCTTAGTTATCATTATTTAATATCTTTGCTTCTTTTTGAGTGGAGAAGTAAGGGGAAGCTGAAATGGTAAGTTCTTTTGTGTATGATTGTTTAATGGAGAAGAACTATTTGAACTTTTGTGAAGATTGATAATTAGGATGGGAATATGCTGGGTGGACAGATATATTTGTGGCATGAGATTAGTAGACAAAGCAGAAGATAGTTAAGATAATCAATAATCCCTTAAGATTTTCAACAGAGGTTCACAAGGAGAAAAGGATTAGCAAGACTGCTAAAACGAGCCAGCTAGTATGGTTCTATGTTCCTCACACTCACACAGAGGGACAACAGTTTTGTTTAGTGGAGTTTATGTTTCCATTGTTCCTCTTCACAGATAAAGACAACATTTTGTTGGCTAATTCAACTTAGAGAAATAATTTATAGCACTGCAAAAAGTGTACATTGCCACAGATTTTGCCTCCCCTTTCCTTCTTAATACTTCAAACTTTACCAAAAGAAATCCCTCCAGAGGCTAATAACACACCCACTGTTCACTATAGATCCTAAACAGCTTATTCTGCTAAGATACAAGCAACCACCTTTAATGTGATAAAAGGTGGGCAACTTGTTCAGAGATATCCACACCCGACACAAATATCAGGAGATGTCTTAAATCTTGAAACCAGCAGCAGGTGATTAGAATTAATCCCATTTGGTACTACAGTACAGGTAAATGGCTTGACCTCTAAGAGAGCTTTAGAATTCCAGAAAACTTAATCCTATTTGGAGAGTGAGTTAAATATTGAAAGAACAAATTATGAGAATAAACAGTGGAAGAGTCGAGTTCATTCTATCCTATCTGAGTTGGTGAAAGGTAAATGGAATCTAGAAAACTGTTAGAGCCCGGTATTGAGATAAGGTTGCTGGATAATACTGTTCTATTATTACGAATTAGGAAAGTCCCAAATGGAAAATCCCAGCCAAAATGCTCTCACTGCTCACTCACTCACACTACAACCAGAACGATAATGAAGAAAAGGTATAAAACAGAACAACTGGAAAGTAAAATGGTGGCTAGCTCTCTCCCAATTCCCTAATATTTCCGATGCCTCCTCCTCAATCCTGACTGACGGTAAATACTTCCTTCGCACTCTCCCCCACCTGGTGGTCCCCACCTTCCTAACAACCTTCCACTGGAGCCGTTAGGAAAGTTAGTTATTGGAAACACCAATCCCTTCCACCCCTTCTGCCAGCTCACCTTTCTTATTCCTTCTAGAGTAAACTTGTGTTTCAGCCTTGCCCTTCTCCTCTGCACTTCTGTGTCCTCTCTTCCTCCTATAATATTGGTTGGTTTGGGGTTTATCATTACTCCCCCCTAACAGAGTCACCTTGTCCTCAAGATGGAAGTCAGGAAACTGATTCTGGATGGTCTCATAGGACTCCCAAGAGCTGTCATGTACTGGTAGATTTTTCCATTTGACCAGTACTTCCCACTGATTATTGGTTAACTGCCTAATTTGTTGAACTTCTTCCGGTTCTGTCAGTATTTCCATATCAGCAGTAAGTCCAGATGGCAAAGGTAAAATCTGACCCATGGGCTGAAGACTCTTTTTGAGTTGGGAGACATGGAAAACTGAGTGTATTCTTGCAGTCTCTGGTAGATCTAATCTATAAGCAACATGGCCAATCTTCTCCAATACTGTAAAAGGGCCATAGTATCTTGGACTCAGCTTCTCATTGTACTTCTTTGCTAGAGACTTCATCCGATATGGTCTTAATTTCAGATACACCACATCCCCTACTTCAAACACAACTTCCCTCCTTTTCTTGTCAGCATAGTGCTTCATGTACTGTTGGGCTCTCTCTAGGTTCACTCTTAGCTTGTCAATTACAACATTTCGCTGCTTCATCTGTACATTCACTTCTTCTACTGCTGATGGAGTATCTCCAAATCTGAAAAAGTCCGGGGGATCCTTGCCATATAAGGCCTTAAAGGGGGTCATTCCTATGGACTGGTTGAACGTGGTATTGAACCAGTACTCAGCCCACACTAGCCACCTTACCCAGCTCTTGGGTTTGTCCCCCCCAAAGCAACATAAGTAAGTTTCCAGACCCCTATTCACCACCTCCGTCTGTCCATCGGTCTCCAGGTGGTAAGATGAGCTGTACCAAAGCGTAGTGCCTGACAGCTTGAACAATTCTTGCCAAAACAGACTCATAAACAACCGGTCTCTATCGGAAATGATTGACTTTGGAAACCCATGCAACCTAGCCACCTCCTTAATGAACTCTGTAGCCACGTCCTTTGCCGTAAAAGGATGAGATGACGGAATGAAGTGCCCATACTTGGTTAGTCTATCCACCACCACTAGAATGGTATCAAACTTAGATGATTTTGGGAGCCCAGTTATAAAATCCAAACTGATATCTTCCCAAACTTGCTTTGGAATGGGTATTGGTTGCAACAAGCCTGCTGGACTGAGTGCTTGCTGGCATATTCCACACCTAGCCACATACGTTTGGATGTCCTTCTTCATCCCTTCCCAGTACAGCACAGCAGCCATTCTCTTATAAGTTCTTAAATACCCCGAGTGTCTGCCCATTGGAGTAGCATGAAATTCTGCAATCAACTTAGGAATTCGCGTTGATTGCTTGGGTAAGACCATTCTTCCTCATACAACAAGTAGCCATGCCTCATAGTATACCCCTCAGGTGGTTCTTGGTCAGAGATTACCCGCTGCCATATGTTATACAGCTTCTCATCTGCTTTCATTTCTGCTTCCCACTGTTTTGCTTCCTCACAGTGCCATACAGATACTGCCATAAATTCCTTGCTGTCTTCCCTTCTTGAGAGAGCATCTGCTGCTCTATTTTCTTTTCCGGGTTTATATTGAATTTCAAACTTGAACCCATCAGTTTGGATACCCACTTCTGCTGCTCCACATTTAATTCTCGCTGTTCCAGCAAGTATTTGAGTGCCCGCTGATCTGTCCTAATGATAAATGGGTACCCAAGTAAGTAATGACGCCATCTCTTAACTGCCAACACTACTGCCATGAGCTCCCTTTCATACACAGATTCCATTCGTTTCTTGGGGGATAAAGCTTTACTAAAATAGGTTATTGGTCACCCTTTTTGCATGAGAACCGCCCCAGCCCCCACTCCCGAAGCATCGGTCTCTAACTCAAATGGTATCATGAAGTCCGGCATAGCAAGTACTGGCACTGTAGTCATGGCCTTCTTAAGGTTTTCAAATGCTATTTGTGCTTCCTCTCCCCATTGGAACGCATCCTTCTTCAGTAAGGCAGTCAAAGGAGCTGCTATCTTCCCATAGTTCTTCACAAACCTTCGGTAATACCCAGTTAATCCCAAGAAGCCTCTTAATGAATTCAAGGTCTTAGGCATTGGCCATCTAACCATGGCCGATATTTTTTCTGGATCTACTTGCACCCCCTCACCCAAAATTATATGCCCCAGATACTCTACCTCTGACTTGGCAAACACACACTTCTTGAGGTTAATGATTAGCTTGTTTTCCTGTAATATCCTTAATGTGTCTCTCAAGTTCTGCATGTGGGTTTCCTCATTCGGACTATAAATCAAGATGTCATCAAAAAATACCAGTATATGCTTGCGCGATTGGTCCTTAAAGACGTCATTCATGAGAGCTTGGAAGGTGGATGGTGCATTGGTTAACCCGAACGGCATTACTAGGAATTCATAGTGGCCTTGGTGGGTTCTAAATGCAGTCTTCTCTTCATCCCCAGCCTTGATTCTAATTTGGTGATAACCTGCCTTCAAATCCAGTTTGGAAAAAATTCGAGCACCCTTTAATTCATCTAGCAGCTCATCTATAGCGGGTATAGGAAACTTGTCAGGAATAGTAATCTTATTTAGGGCCCGATAGTCTACGCAAAACCTCCAACTTCCATCTTTCTTTTTTACCAACAGCACCGGGCTTGAATATGGGCTGCTACTTGGTTGAATAATTCCTGCTGCCAACATTTCTTGGACCAATTTTTCAATTTCTTCCTTTTGAGAGTGGGGATAGCGATAAGGGCACACATTGGGTGGTTGTGCTCCATCCTTGATGACAATGGAATGGTCTCGTGTTCTTGTGGGTGGTAAACCAGTAGTAGGTGTGATAACAGAAGTAAATTCATCCAACAGATTCTGCACCCCCGTTGAAGTTTGCATTTCTGTTTTCCTCTCCTTACTGCCCTTTAGTTGCAAGTTGCTGAATTCTATGACATAACCTTGACCTCCCTTTTTTAATTTTTTCACTAGAGATTTAAGGGAAACTAGAGTTTTTGCTAAGGTAGGATCCCCTCTTAAACACTTTTCTTCTCTTCCCTTCCTCACTTTCATGGTCAATTGTCCCCAATTCACTTTGACTTCCCCCAACGATTTCAGCCACTCAATTCCTAGTACCATGTCAGCTCCTCCCAGATCAAAAACGTAAAAGTTTTGTTCAACCTTCAGCCCTTGTATTTCTAATGTCAACTTTGAGCAAAATTGATTGCCTCTCACTTTGTAGCCATCACCAACAGAAACCTCAAAAATACTAATCTGTTCAGTGTTAATGCCCAATCTGCTCACTGTTTCTGGAGATAACAAATTGTGTGAAGCTCCACTATCAATAAGTATTATCACCTCTTCTCCTTGGCAAACTCTTAGCACTTTCATGGTATTATTATTGGTTAAGCCAACCATTGAATTCATAGACAATTCCATATGATTATCCTCTTGCTCTTCCTCTTCACCCTCCTCTAGCTTTTCTTCCACTTCCTCTTTTGCCTTGCCACTTTCATCTACTCGTTGCAATAATAACACCTGCAGTTGCTTGTTTTTGCACTGATGGGTGGGACTATACTTCTCATCACACTTGAAACATAATCCAAGTGCTCTCTTCTTGGCTGCCTCTGCTCCAGTTAGCCTCCTAAATTGGCCACCCCTTGCTGTACTGGAGATGGACGTTCCACTGGTTGTATTTCCTCCTTCCGATTCTTTTTTGGATTCAGTAATTTTTCCATTCGTGATAGTCGTCGTTTGTCCTGGGTCTGGGCTTCCAGTGACCCGATTCCAGAGATGCTTCGGTCCATACCACCGAGTCGCGCCTCCTGCCGCATCTGTCTTTGCATGAGTTCACTTTGGGCTTTGGCTATTGTTGCGTTCTTCTCTTCTATCCGCTAGGCTTGGCTCATTAACTCTTTGAGTAACCCGACTTGCACCAACCGGAGCTCTGCCCAGATGTTAGGTTGTAACCCGTTTTTGAAAGCACCCGATAAGCACTCATCCGTGGCCTCCTTTAGATGAGCTGATATCTCTTCAAACTTCTCCCTGTACTCCATCACTCCTGCATCCTGCTTAAGCACCATCAGTCGCTCATAATCGTCCCCTTCCTGTGAGTGATGGAAGCGATCTATGAGTTCTCTTCTGAACATCGTCCAGTTCCCCATGGGTTGTCTCGTCTCCATCCACTGAAACCAATTAAGGGCTCGTCCCTCCAAGCAAACAGCCGCTGCGTCCAACCGTTCCTTCTCTGGAATTCCGTTGACATCAAAGTAACGTTCAGCACGGAACAGCCACCCTATCGGCTCCTCACCCCCAAACAATGGTAACTCTAATTTCCGAAACTGAGTGGAATCTCTACTCACTGGTTTAACGTTTTCTTCTCCTTCATTTCCCACTGCATTGGACCCAGCTGGGTCCTCGCACTGCTGTCGTCCTTCCATCCTCATCATCATGCCTTTCATCTCCATCATCCATAATTTCATTTCCTCCATATCTCCTTTCAGTGTCCCTAACTCCTTCTCAACCATCTCCATTCTTCCCTCCATCCTTGTACTTACCATGCCCCGACCGACTGCTCTGATACCAAAATTGTTAGAGCCCGGTATTGAGATAAGGTTGCTGGATAATACTATTCTATTATTATGAATTAGGAAAGTCCCAAATGGAAAATCCCAGCCAAAATGCTCTCACTGCTCACTCACTCACATTGCAACCAGAACGATAATGAAGAAAAGGTATAAAGCAGAACAACTGGAAAGTAAAATTGTAGCTAGCTTTCGAGAGGCTAGCTCTCTCCCAATTCCCTAATATTTCCGATGCCTCCTCCTCAATCCTGACTGATAGTAAATACTTCCTTCGCTCTCTCCCCCACCTGGTGGTCCCCACCTTCCTAACAACCTTCCACTGGAGCTGTTAGGAAAGTTAGTTATTGGAAACACCAATCCTTTCCACCCCTTCTGCCAGCTCACCTTTCTTACACCTTCTAGAGTAAACTTGCGTTACAGCCTTGCCCTTCTCCTCTGCACTTCTGTGTCCTCTCTTCCTCCTATAATATTGGTTGGTTTGGGGTTTATCAAAAACATAAGAGATTGTAACTCCTAAACATTCCTATTCCTATCATTAAATATTATTTTAAAACAAAATGGAAGTTCCAAGACACAAATGATCCTGTAGAAGGGAGAAGTTCTAAATAGGTTTGCTACACAAAGAAGAGATTATAGATGCATGGAAAACCCTCTGAGAAAGAAACATCTACCCAGATATCCACCCAAAATCTTATAGTGATCCATCACCCAATTTTGTTGGCATATCCAAGTTGGCTGCAGGAACAGTATGCAATTGTCACTTTATCAGAGATCTAACTTTAATCTCAAGTATTTGTTTCCGTGCAGACATTTCCTTTTTTTTTTTTATGTTAATTCAGTTTTAATGTAGCAGATGTTACTCTGCAGCACTCAAAGTACCTTTGTCACTTTTCTCTGCTATCTCAATATACAACCCACTAATTGTTTAGGTTGATGATGTCTAATCTTCTTGTTTTATATTAATGGTCCTCTTTAGGTAAAGGTCTTCTTTGCTGTACCCGAAAGCATCGCAGCGAAAATTGAGCTACCAGATTCTTTCTACAACCTATCAATTGACGAGGTGAAAAGAGAAGCTGAGTTGAGGAGGAAAAAGATTGCAGATTCTCAGCTTTTAATCCCTAAGTCACTTAAAGAAAAGCAAGCAAAGGCTTCCAGGAGGATATACAGAAAAACCATGATCCGGGTACAGTTTCCAGATGGAGTGGTGCTTCAAGGGGTATTTAATCCATGGGAACCAACAACTAATCTATATGAGGTTTGTCCTTTCAGTTACTTGATTTGATGCTTTACATTATTCATTTTCTTTATTTTAATTCATGTATCCAAGGGCATCTATTTTTTAACATAATTTTTTTTTTGTTCATATGGTAATGTGTTGTTTTGGGCTCATTGTAACAAGTTAATCTGAGATTTTGTTCAAAGCTGATCATCCGTACTACACTCTTGCTGTGATGTATCTGCTTGACATGAAGCTTTTTTGTATTGGCATGCCAAAGTGGATTTCACCACTGCGAAGCATAACTTGATTACTGTTAACAGTGGTTGCTGGCAATTATAAATCTCATGGTATCAATTAGGCATTAGCACATATAAAAGCATATATGGCAAAGTCTATTTTGGGGGTTTTTTGATAATTAATTAAATTATATCCAAAGTCTGGAACTTAATTATTGGAAGTTGGCACAAAAAATAACCCTATTGGAAATTAGAAATCACAATTTGTATTAGTAGGCTT
Organism: Senna siamea; assembly: GCA_031216115.1. Lineage (NCBI taxonomy): Eukaryota > Viridiplantae > Streptophyta > Magnoliopsida > Fabales > Fabaceae > Senna > Senna siamea. The sequence goes on from CM062358.1 coordinate 1,173,248, forward strand.
GCACTTCAAAGGGAGGGGGAGAGGTATGATCAAATTTTTGTTGGGACCGTGATGGGCCTAAGATCTATAATACACAAAGGAAGAAAGGTAAGTAATGATGCTAACGGGCTTGCTATTGCTGAGCTTAATGAGGCTGCAAAATTGATAATGTGCAAGTATTTCTAGGAGTAAAGCTGGGGATGTGGCAAAAAGGGCAGAAAAAGAAATCTGATGAGACTACCCAATTTGGCTTTTGCTGCTGCATGAGGAAGCTGAGGTAGAGGAGAGAGAAGGTAGTCTGTTAGGAAGAGAGTAATGAGGAGCCTAGAGTGAGAGTAGGTGTATTTCCTGTTAGGAAAAGAGTAATAAGAAACTTTTCTTGTTTTCTCTATCTTTTTCTTTTTGCTGGTGAATTTCTGTTATTTCAGTCATTGTGTCATCGATTTCTACCTGTTCATCTCTGTTGATGGAATTGAATGGCATTATTTCAGTCATATAAATACAAATACAAGTATCTATCGGACAGAGCCCATATTTAAAAGCTTAAGGGATTTTTTTTGTGGCAAAATGACAAAATCTGATTACTTTAGAGGACAGTGCTATCTGCCTACCATAAGAGACTCTAGTTATGAAGTTTTTCTAATTAGATTGCTGCAATCAGTTCAAATTAGTTTATTATGCTTTGGTTGAAAAATATGATAAGTTTTACTTTTATTCTGGATCTTCAACTCAGCGCAATTCTTTTTTACATGTTGATAAACCAGTTTGTCAGCTCTGCATTAAAAGACCCGGGTTTAGAATTTGACCTAATGCATCCTGTGCTTGTTCAACGGCGGGTTATCCCTTGTTTTCCTAGCGCAGGGGAGAAAGCTAAAACACTAGAGGAAGAGGACCTGGTTCCTTCAGCTCTAATTAAGTTCAAACCTCATGAAACAGACTCCGTTGTTTACATAGGTCTCAAAAATGAATTGCTTGAAATCAGTGAACCACTCAAGTGATTAAACAACTGTTTTGTATGTACTCCAGGAATTTTATTTTTTTTTTGGAGAGGGATGCAGCTGTATTTGAGATTTTATTTTATTTTATTTTTTATTTTTGTATTTTTATGTCAGACAGTAGTACAGTACTACATAACTCATTTATAAGTGGATCACAGTCATGAAGCTTGTGTTCATGCACCCAACATTCGTGAAGCTGTACCATTTGGGCACTAGAGCATACTGTCAATATTTTTACATGAGAATTTCTTTTTAAGTGTATCCAATGTACATGTCCTCATTTTTACTACTTTGGAGTAATGCTACTTGCACGATTTTGCAGTTGCGGATGCTATTGCAACTCAAACTGCACACGACTCGTTGAGAGTTTTTGTGGTTTTCTTCTAAAAAATTTAGATAAATTCTTCCGGAAAAGTTCAGACTAAAAGAACAGGGACTGTTAAGAATTTTTAAAAATCAAAAATAATTTTTAAAAATTGCAATCAAACAATTGTTTAAAGATTTGCTAGTTTCAGAATCTTTGACAAATAAGTGGCCAGTAGTTTCCAAGGACAGGGTCTGGACTTGGGAGTGTCCTAATTTTTAAGGGGACCTTGGTGACCCACCTCCAGCTAAAGAGTGAAACGCCTTCAACTTGTATCTTTTATTGACCCTACGAAAAAGAAAAGCAACTTGTACTTCGCTTCTTTTTTTTTTTTTTTTCCTACGCTGATATTGGAATAAACCATTTTCTTCAATTACAAATATGTGAATTTGAATTTTTTTTAATGTAACTATATTCAGATTTTAAGTTTGTAGTATTGTAATAGATGAAACAGCCATTGGATCAGAGAATCTCAATCTTTTTCTTCTTGTCACTCTTAAAATCATTGTGAAGAAAAACCAATTAAAAATTTGATGAATGCAAAAATTTCCAAGTAAAAAGAATTTGGTTGTCTTTCATGGTTTTTTTTTTTATTTCTACATGCATCATTTATAGGAAATAATCTTGTTGGACACACTGTCAAATAATAAATATGAATACTTTTTTGCTGAAAATTTAAACTTTGTTTCAATAAATTAGAAGAGATTGATCTCTTTTGTTGTAGATTCAACTCTCAATAATTGTTTCATAATTATTTGAAGTTTTAATATGTTTAGCGTGTAGATTACAGTAATAATTTACTTTAAATTCTAAACTATAATAACAGGGAACTAAACAATTACAGATTAAGTTAAATTTTTTTGAGAATATTATTCATTAAATAAACTTTTAATCATACAATGAATTATTCATTATTCTCTTTTTTTTTTTTTGTAGAATTGTGCATCTAATAATTTTTTAGAAGAATGTTTCTTGGAATTAGAAAAGAACTATTTTGCATTTTAATATTAAATTAGACTTAAACATAATTTCTTATATTTTTTATATTTGTTATTAAGTTTTTTAATAAAAATTTAACATATAAAAAACTTTCAAAAAAATTCAATCAAGTAGTAATGAATTGTGTGTGTGTATACATGTATCATATTTTCATCAAAAAGTATAATATAATGATATAAAAACATTATATTATTTTTTTCCCTTTAATATTAACCTTTCTTTATCTGATTATGAACATTCATAGACACTTCAATCAATCAAATTGGCCCAAAAAAAAAAAAAATAGACGCCTCAATCAAAACCCATCCTCTGTGCATTTGATTATAGCTTTATCCACCAATTGAATCATATGGGGGTGTACGCATGGTTGAGGGACACACTTCCCAAAAGTATATATTCTATATTGAAGGGGCAATCTATAATGAAGTTTTTTTTTTTTTTTTCAAGTTTTAAGTGACAACACTTTATAAAAGAGTTATGGAGTCAAAGGAAATTATTGGAGTGAGTGTCCTTTATTAATGTACCAACATGAAGAATATAAAAGGAATTCATTTGATCTTCATGAGTGGTTCAATCTAAAAGAAGTAGCGCCAAAAAGGCCATTGTTGATACCATGATTTTGTTCTTTTTTTTAATTAAATTAACTTTTGAATAATGTGTCTTATGCTTCGCTTTTTCCTATTGTCATTTTTCTCTACACACTCCAACAAAGATTTTGATTATAGCCTAATCTGGGATTTTGGTGTTAATTGGATCTCTTAAGTAATGATTAATCCAAAGTGCCCGTTAGCCTCAAGCAAGCATATTTGCAAGGAAAATCTCCATTCATTTGTGGGATCCAAAAGAAAAATACCTAAATAAGTGAGCCTTGCTTCCCCATCATCCCATGTGAACCCCAAAAGAAAAATTCTTAATAATAATCTTGTCTATAATGGGGATGGGTCCAATCACAAAATTTATGCATTTTAGATATGTATTTGATGCCAAAGAAAGTAAGATTGCAAATATGTTTAAGAATTCCGAAGAATGAATTCTCTTTTAAATGTGTTTTTTTGTAAAATATTGAAGTATGATATTTTTATAAATTAATCTATATACGAATTAATAAATAAAATAAATATTTTATATTACATATTAACTTGTATGTAAATTAATGTATAAAAATATCATATTTTAATAATTTACAAAAAAATGTATTTCAAAAAAAAAATTTTAAATGTTAAAATTAGATAATATTATAGATAAAAAGGTATTGTTTAATGACAGTTAAAATATTTTTTATTTTATATTAAATGATTGGATAAGATAACTGTTTTTACACTTATCAATTTTATCCCTTTTTTATAACATTAACTTTATAATAAAATTTATTTACAAAAGAATAAGCATGTGAAATATAACAAATAAATTATTAAATAATTATTGTATATTATTTTTCAAATGAAGCATGAACTTTCAAAATTTTTAAATTAATTCCATTTTTATATGGTTGTCTAAAAATAATAATAAAAATGATCTGTCTTCATAACTGATTTAAAATGTTGAATTTCAAACAAAAGCAGATAAATATATGTCCTATAAGTGATTAAAAAAATATATCAATAGGGGACAGAGTGGTTTCATCCAGAAATTATACTAGGATTTGGAAAATAAACAAATATATACATACATCGCCAATATAAATCGCTTTCTGTCAACTTGAGTCTCTAAAACCGATTGAAAACTACAGAAAACGAAAATTACTGCAAATTAATGAATCTAAGGATGATTGGTAAATGTTGAATTTAATACACAATAGATATTAATGGCGTGCATATTTCATCATAATTATTATTCAATTATAAATATTTTTTTAAATGATCAAATATAATAAATAATTTTTTAATTATGACTTAATTATAAAATATTTTCTGAAATTATAAAATATGAAAAATATTCTTTTTAACTATGATTTAATTAAAATTATATATCTTTTTAAATTATAAAATATAAATATTTTCTTATATTTTTTTATGTTTGAATTAAACTTTAACATCATGCATTTATATTAGCTCCATTAAATATATTCTATATCATGCCTTTACATAAATTTACTATTTTTTTAAAAAACATCTCTAAATAAACCCCAAATTTAGCAAAATATACACAAGATTTTCAATAATTTTATTTTCTTTCTATCAACGCTAATTGACATTTCTCAAATTTGAGATTGAATGTTGAAAAGATTAGAAATTATAAAAATTTAAGATTTATTTAAAAATTTTTAAATAAAAAATAATTTGGAAAAGATAATTTTTTTTAAATTAATAGATCTAAGTATAAGAAGATATTAGTCAAACTTTATAATTTAAAAGATATTTGTAACCAAGTCACAGTGAAAGAGAATTATATGCCACGTTTTATTGTTTAAAAGAATATTTTATAATAAATCATAATTGAAGAAAGATATTTGATATATTTAATAGTTTAATGAAATATTTTGTAATTAAATCATAATTAAAAAAAATATTTATCACATTTGATAGTTTAGAATAGTCTTTGCAATTAAATCAAAGTTCAATAGGATATATGTATTTTTCTCTTAATTTTATGTCTATTCTTATTTATGTTAGTTATATAAATATCTAAATAGCATTATATAATGTAAGGTAAAATAATAATCAGTATATCTAAATAATATCATTACAATTTAGAGTAGTAATCGGCATGTCCAACAAAAAATCCATTTAACTAAAATTAAAACTAAATTGTTTAAAAACAGTATTTGAAGGACAAGATCAAAATTAAGATTAATATACTTTAGAAAAAGGCAACGACTGATTCAAAGGGCACAAAAAAAATATAACAAAGATAATGGAATAGAACGAATCCTAGATTTCTTAATGGATTTTAATCAAAGCTAAAGTCGAACTTGCAAATTAATATAGTTTAATTTTTAGGCTATTTATTAGGGAATACTACTATTCACATGATTGCTTGCATTAAATTTAAATAATATCGTACATTTATATATGATCAATGAAATAGAATTTGATTTCATCCACTATTCCATTACAATACTTGAAGATACTATGGATGTTGCAAAGAAATTGTAAATATTGTATATAGAGGGCTATTCAAGTAAAAATATTTTTCATTTTACCATATGTTTTAAAAATAAAGTTAAGCATTGAAATTACCTTGCGACAAAACAGTTAATTAGTAATCCTAATATTTAGTGTTCGACCATGTTTTGAATAGAATTATTTTTTATAAATAATACCTATAAAAAAAATTGGCATCTATTAAACTAATTTTAAACACTAATTTAATTAATAAAAATTTCAAATAATATGTCATAATTGCTTTATTATTAATTCAGTCTGTGTAAAATTTGTCCAAGAGAATCTTAAGACAAGCTATAATGCTTGGAAAATATGAGTTTTAATTTATCACTTTTTTAATTTGTAGTTAGATTAATCTAGTTAAGTTTAATCTTTATCTTCATGTGATACACCTATTATATAAATAAAAAATTTAATATATTACCTTTATTAGCATAATTGAAATCATCATGCTCTAAACTTAATTATAGGAAAACAAAAAATTTTTAAAAAAAATCAATGGTATATAAAAATTGAAGGGGGTCCCAACCTCAGATTCAATCATAAGCTTCACACCTTATATCATAGATCAAAGGAGTAAATTGTAAAATAGAATTCATAATAAAAAATTTCTATAAGCATGCTCGTAGTTGATGTTCCATTAATTAATTAGCAGCGGAAGTCAACCTTGCTTAAAATATTGAATTGTTTAGAAGGTAAATAATTTTTTAATTATAAAATTTCATAAAATATTTTTAAAATTTTTATTTTTGTATAATATATCATTTTATTAATAATTTTGGGTAAAATTTAATTTTTATCTCTTACCTTTTTAAGGATTTTAATTTTATTATTTATATTATTTATTCTTTGTTTTTATTAATTGATATACTTTTTTTCATAATTATTGATCATTAATGATTGAGTCATATATGAAACTCACATGCCTATCAAATCATAGTTTAGCTTCAAATGAGATCAAAACAATAATTAAATTAGCCCTTTATTCAACTTTGAAAATGTTTTAATGTTCTTTAGTTTGGAATTCTAAATGTTCAAATGAAGAATGCAAATAACAAAAAGATTGAAGTATTTTGGATTTATCTAAGCTTTAAGCCGAGCTTTGATTAGCACCATTCTACTTAGGCTCAACATTTGAAGAAAATGCATAAATTAGTAAAGATAATATACAAAACCAATTGTATATATTGTACAAAATTTAAAAATTTAAAGTTTAAGGTTGTTTTATCAAAATAAAGTTGAGGAAACAAATTGCATAACTAATTACGAACAAAATATTAACAAATAATATATATATTGCACAAAATCAAAAGTTTTATAGGTGTTTTAATAAGTTGAATGGATAAATTGTACAATTTTAATGCAATATTTGCTTTAAAATATTAATAAATAGAATATATTTCATAAAATTAAAAGTTTAAAAGGTCTTTTATCAATTATTAATTAAAGACAATAAGGATGAATTGTATTATGTTTTAATTTTTTTATAATTATTATTTTATTAAAATTAATCTTATTTAAAATATTGTCGAACATTAATTATAAGTATTTCTTTTAGCAATAATTCAAATATTAATGTGTCACGTTATGAGAAGCTAATTTTTTTTATTAAACTTAATTCTCATTAATTACATTTTATCTTTTATATGTATGTGTGTGTGTGTGTATATATATATAATTAATCAAATTAAAATAATAGAGCGCTGCCAGAAAATAAACTATTGAAAATTTGTCTATTTGGTTTCTCATTAAAAAGCAATAAATAATAACATTTGTTTAATGATAGATGATTTTATAATTAGTCTACTTCAGACATTGACATTTATGAAGGAATAATACTATTTTTTTGCAATTTAAAAATATTGAAATCGCTATCAAGGATATCGATGAATAATTTATAAACTACTTTTTTTTGTTATTATTATTATTATTATTCTCTATGGATAAATAGAAATAGCATATTTATGATGGCCCATATAAAAAGACTCAAATAATCAAACTTATGTTAGTTTTTGCAAATTTGAAAAATGAAGAAAAAAAAGTACAAATGTATATGGAAGAATTATGTCTTCATAAGATTCGCGAATTAAAGGCATTTAGAACATGTACATGTGTACATCTATTCTGGTTTTTTTAAAAAAATATATTTGAATATTTATTTATATTCATAATTAATTATAATTTAAGTGGTCGTTAATATCAAAAAAACCATATTAGTTCAAGTGAAACTATATATTAATCAAAATTATTGTTAGATAGTCATATGGTTAAACTAATTGTTAAATATTCCGTTGGTATAATTAATTAAAAAAGACATGTTAGGTTAAAAAAACTAATAGGTATTAAATTAGAATCGAATTAAAACTATTTATCATTCTAGTTTTATCAAATTTTAATTTAATTCTTCTAATTTAAAAGTAGATAATATAGCCTTCATATTTAGTAAAATAATCAAAATTTGCTCTGTTGTTGTATTACTCATATAAAATTTTGTGTTGAATTTAAAAATATTATAAGTTAGACGTTATTTATTACTTATAAATAATTAATTCACACTTAAATTTAATGTCCCAATCAATTGGCTATTAAATTTGATGTTAAAATTTGGAATGATAATTTAATAGAAGGAGAAATTTGAATTATTTTAATTTACACAAACATAATATTAAAATATTATTGTCCATTTCTAAATTAAGATAATTATGTCAAAATTTTTTATAAAATTTAAACAGAAGAATAAAATTGTGTTTATTCTTTGTCACTTTTTTTAATAATATAAACATAGTTTAAATGATAAATATTTTATTTTTTTAAAATTAAGGCCTCAATTTGAGTATTTCATATAAAAATATTTTCATTAATAGAATTCTTAAGAAGACTCAAAATTATACATTTGAGAAGGTTCTCTTCTATTTTTTTATTTATTTCTTACAGTTATTTTTTATTTAAAATACTGTCAAATATTAAATATAAATAATTTTTTAAAAATAATTTAAATATTAATTTATTATATTATCAAAAAAATTAATTTTTATATTAGGTCTAAATTATGTTGGTTTTCAAAGATTTGTTTAATTTTTCCTTTGTTACAAAAAGAAGATGCACTGTAAACTTTAGTGTCCGGAGTAGAAAAGGACACTAAAAGAAGATGGTAAAGGAATCTATAATCACTTCCATCATTGCTAATATTATATGCTTCGTTTCTTGAAACACACGTATTAATGATATAATACAATTTCACCAAAATATAATATATTTGCATAATTATTTTAATACCATTCTTGTCTCTTTCATCCAATGCAACAAATTGATATGATTATAAATTAATTAAATAATTTTTTATTAAAGCCTTGCATAGAGAATAGCATTAATAAATATAGTCACATTAACAATGATGAACAAAATATTAAAAAAAATTTCAGCCATATTATTGACTAGTAACTTATTTAGTATACTTAATATTTTATTATATTATTTTTGTCATCAGAACTCAACTAATTTACATTAAATTAATTAATTGAAGTCTAATAAACTTTTCTTTCATCCAAAGAAAAAAATTATAAACAAGTTTACAAGATTATTTAATTCTCAACTCTCTTATGTGTATTTTAATTTTTCATATTATATATATATATTAATGTATATAATTTTAAGACCAATAATTAGAATAAATTTTATGTATCTATATTATTATATAAGGTACGTGTTCAAATTTTTTTAGTTAAAATTTCTAGCATTTCAATTTCACTAAACTCATTTAAGCTGACTAAGATTCTTTGAGTTTGAGTCCTTTTAATGATATTTATGCAAAACTATAAATTAAAACATATAAAATAATATATAAATTTTATATAAGATATAAAATACAGGCTAATTTTTTTAAATTTTAATATAAGATAAATATTATTATATTTTAAATAATAAAATTTTTCATATATATATATATATTTTAACTTTTTGCTCTATAGAATATTTTATGTATATTAATATTTGATTTTAAAAATAAATTATCACATTGTGTGTGTGTGTATGACAAAACACAAAACGTGGAGTAATCCATGTGTAGACATTATATATTGAGTCTATGATAATTTGGTGGACAAGCAATTTTAATCGTTAAAAAAATATAAGCATTATAAGCGTATCGCTTGCCACTAGTTAAAAAAATCTAATTTTTAAAATAATGATGGTATAAATATAATAAATAATTTATTTAAATTTATAAAAATATATTTAAAAATTAAAAAAATAAATGATATTAATTAGTATAAAAAATTAAATATTTATATCTTATATCACTGTCATTTAAAATATCATCAATTGATATATCAAATATAAGTATCATAAATATTATAACATGTAAAATTATATTTTAAATAAGATAACATGATATATGAGATTATAGTATATCAAATTTAAATTTTATATAATGTATAAAAATATTAAACTAAATTATTTGTAAATATTGTAATCGTAAAATATTTTTTACATTGTATCAAATTTAAAAGTTATATAATATATGAATTAGTATAAACAATTAAATATTTATATCTTATATCACTATTATCTAAAATGTCACAATTTATAAAAAAAAAATATAAGTATCATAAATATTATAATATATAAAATTATACTATAAAATAATATGTTATAGAAGATAACATTATATTTAAAACGACAATATATCAAATTTAAGAACTATATAGAATATGAAAATACTAAATTAAATTATTTTAAATATTTTGATTATAAATATTTTTAATTTAAATTTATAGTCAAAACTAACACTTTACTATATAAATTTATTTAAATTATAACAGTTTTAATGTGGAATGCTTAACACAACACAATTGTGAGAAGCAGTGTCTATCAATTATTGAAGTCTATTCATTATTACGCGTTTCTTCATTGTGAAGCAACTTCTTCCTACCAGGAGTTCTCACACGATTTTAGATTTTATTAATATAAAAGACAAGTAATTAAAAAATATTCTAATAATTTAATTGGATTGAAGCATTTATTGAAGTGAAATTAAAAAAAGGAAAAAAAATCTACTTCCTTATTTGGGAGAATCTCGAGAAAAATGCCGAGAAACAGAAAATAATTGCGATGTTGAGGAGATAGCAAGAAACGTGGGGTTGCTATATTTGTAGGTTTTATTTTATTTAATTAATTTTTTAATGAAGGCATTGTGTCTGTGTCTTGTATATTTATGTTAGTAATTTTTTAAAAAAAGGAAAAAGTTGAGGCACGTGACATGGGAGATGAGGACTGTGATTGTGGAAGCCACCGTGTGAAGAGAAACAGAAAAGACAGTGATAGGCATGTAACTACAGAATGTAAATCTTTTTTCATGGAAAGTCTAATAAAAGTAATTAATATCTTAAAATATAATGAATTAAAATTTAAAATTTTGTTAAAAAATATATTCATATTTAATATTTAAAAGTATTTTAAATATAATTATTTTTAATAAAAAATTAAAAAATATTTTATATAAAAAATAATATAATAATATAATATAAAAAAATAAAATTAATTAAATAATAAATTTTATTTATATAATAAAAATTTTTATTTTTTCTTTATATAATATTGTATTCTTATTTTTTTAAATAATAATATAAAAAGATCTTGATCTACAAATACCTTGCCTTGCAAGTTTCAAATGTGAACGTGGTAATCAATCAGTCTTTCCTTGCGTGGTGTTGGTGGCCCTTCAACTTCATTATTTTCAAGAAGTGAATTTTTCTTGTTATGTAAATATATATATATATATAAAGTAAAATATATTATATATTAATTAAATTTTGTTAACTATTACTCTTAAAATATTGATTAAAATTTTTTATAGACTAATAAAATATTTAATGATTTAAAATTTATAAAAAGTTGACAAAAATAATAATTTTTAAAGTCTAAAAATTTCAGCAATCAATTAAATAAAATCTTAGCTAGTATTTCAAAGCAAAAAATTTATATTTATAATATTTATTATTTGAATAAAATTTATTATTTAAATAAATTTGTATTTATCTTTTTTTTTTTGGGTGAAATCCCACGTGCTATATTTTCTGCCCACTCCACACTCTACCCTACACACCACTCACAAATTATTCATCAACTACACAACCACCTTCTCTTTCTTATTTGAGTAAAATATCTATCTAAATTTTTATTTTTCAAAATTCAAAAAATATTTTTTAACTGAAGGGTTTTCCAATTTATTTCTTTCAATTTAAAAAATAAAGAAAAATTTTCAAATATTTAATTTTTTACAACACATCTCTTTATTAATATTTTTTTCAAATACTTGTCACATAAAAAAAATTGAAGAAATATATTATATAAAACCTTCATAATTTTTTATCAATTTTTTAAAGTTAAAAGAAGTAAATTGTATAACTTCAATATCATTTATTGATAAAAATATTGTTAATTAATGAGATAATATACAAAATTAAAAATAAAATTTTTTTTGTTAACTTTTAGGGTTGAAAGAATTCTTTGTATTTTTGGCCAATTATTCATAATTAGGTTACTATTGTTTAAATATTAATAACATATAAAACTTAAGTTCAGATTAATGCTTAATAAATATAAAAACTTTTAAAATTCTAGTGAATTAATTTATATATACTTTAATTTTTTTTATTTCATATAAAAATACTAATTGTAATTTTAAGAGAGTGAAACACTGAAACACGGATCATAAAGGGTGAAAATTAGACTTCTAAGTTTAATGTAATGGAGTGTGTTAAGAGAAGTTGGAGCTTTTAAGAATTCGAGTTGCTCAATCATTAAGATTTAATGATTTTAAAAAATAATCATTTAATGATCAAAAAATTTGAGCGGTTGAAATTTCTTAAAGTATAACCTAATGTAATCAGTGAAAGATGTATAACTTCTTTAATAAAATAATTAACTATGATAGCGAAGGACTCTGAGTAACCAAATATTATTATTTAATATTGATACAAACATAAATTTATAAGGGTTTTATTAATCAGTATTTCAAGAGTATAAATTAAAAATTTTTTTAATAGACAAAAAAATATTTAATTATTTAAAATTTATAAAAAATTAAAAAAATAATTTTTAATATTAAAAAGGTTTATTTAATCAATCAAATAAAATTTTAATACATTGATTAACAAAACTCAAATTTTAAATGGAGTCACTTTTTTATCATGATGGGCAACTCAAATAAGCTAAAGTATGTCTCCAGAATTGTGAGTTGGTTATGAATTTAGATAGTTTCACGTGCCACGTTTTTGGATTTGGTCTCGAAAAAGCATAATTTTAATCAGGCACATTTATTTTGTTTATTTTATAAGCAAAAAATAAAATTTAAAAAATCATTAATTATATATGAAATGAATGGAAGTCACGAGAAAGAAATGAATAAAAAAGTTTGAAGGGACAGCTGTGAGCACGACTACTACACCTACACGCCACAATTCCAGCTGTACTCGCTTTTAATTATCTATTAATCTTGCGTGATGCCTTTATCCAATCTACCCCCACGTGTCACAACTATACTCATTCTCGTCTGTGCCACCAATTTTTCATTCTATACCTCGTAACCTTATCCTTTCCAAACAAGGATTGAAACCAAGTTTCACCAAATTTTTACACAAAAAAGATGATTTTTTTTTATTCTTTTGAGACTTATTTAATTTTTTTATTAGAGCTAAATACATTTATTATTATTTTTATAATAAAAAAGTCTATTAAAAATTTTTAAATATTTTTTATCAAATTTTCATAAATAATTATTTTCAAAAACTTTTTACATATTTTATTTTAATTAAAAATTTTAATAAAAATATAAAAAATTACATATAAATCTAATTCTTTTATTGTTAAGTTGTTTAATGAACATGTGAACTTTTTTTTAAAGAATCTAAATATAAAGTGTTAAATTATATAAAAAAAATCTCTATATATCATTTCATGATTAGATAGATATAAAAATTGTATTAAAGTTTTTGGTGTACAAAATGAAGAGCTTTTCAAGTGAACATTTTTTTATGCAATTACGAAGAGTTCGAATTTTTAGTGTATATATTTTTAATATATACATTTTAAATAAAAAATAAGATATGTTTTTTAAAATATTAAAACAACTTCTATACTACTTTTTTTACAATATTAGAAATAATTTATCACGAATAATATTTAAATACTTCAAAGTCTTCAACATTTTATTATTATTAAAATAATAATAAATATTATAGAAATATTGTTTTAACATTTATAAGATGTTCAATTTTAAAAAATTTATAAATTTAATTTATTAAAATTTATAGAAAAATTATTATTATTCATTTATTAAATATTATTCATTTAATTTGTTGTCCCAATGATTTGAGGGGTGTTACTTGAAATCCAAACAAATGTTTTAGTGTTTAAGACGTCATCATATCATATACCACATGTTTTTCTTAATCATATGTTACAACTTTAAAGGGTTTGTCTAATTATGTATGGTCACAATCAAATAAATGCTGAATTATTAATCTGTAGAAATATTTACTAACATGCAGAAAAATTTTAAATTTGTATATAAAGAGCTTGACTTTTTAAAATGTAAGATGATTTAATAATAATGAGATGTAATCCAAAATTTTTTAAGTGATATAATCTAAAGAGTAAATTATAGTTTATCTTTTATGGTTTGATTTAAAATTAATTAACGTCCTTGGATTATGTTACAGAAGTACCCCCTGTAGTTTTTTATATTACCATCTAAATTTTAAACTAACTTTTATTATTTTTATATAAAATTTAATTAAATTAATTATGTAAGAGTAAGTTAAAATTAATTTATATTTTTATAATTTAAAAATTATTATTCAAAATTTTATGAAATATATCATTTAACATCTTTATAGTTTAACACTACAATAATTAAGATTGAATAGCACAAAAAAAAAGGACATTATGAGATGATTGTGGTTAAAAAAATTACGTGCTACTTAACAAAAAAAGTGGTGTTATGCTTAAAGCACAAAAATTTTTTGAAATATAAATGAAAAAAATAGTTAATGATACTATTTGATTATTTTTGCTAAAATTTAAATATAAATATCCCCTAATATAAAATAGTAATTAAACAAATGAAAAAAAATTAAACAACTTATTTCAATTTATACAAAAAAATTACACTTGGATTAAAATATATATTATAATAACTTTTAAAAATTCTAGTTAATATATAAAATTATATGTTACTACATAAAAAATAAATTATATATTTAAAAAATTTGTAAAAAAAGATTAAAAAAATTTAAAATTTCACTCATTTTTACTAAAATATTTTTATATTTATTATTCATATAATTAAATATGTATTTGACTAATATAATTTTTTAAAAAAATTAAAATAAAATAAATGTATCATTCTCAACTCAAAATTAATGATAATAAAATGATAATGTTTAAAATAAATTATAACTTTTAGAATAAATTATTTATTTTATTAATAATATTTTAATGAAAATAAGTAACATTATAAAATTTTTAATTTTTTTAAAAAACAGTGTAAATTTTTAAAATAAAAAAATTCATTTTAATTTATTCTAAAATATATTATGAAAGTAAAAAATTAAATAACTTATAAATATTTAATTTTATTATTTTAAAACATAATGATTATATTTTAAAATTAAAAAAATTAATATTTTGAATAGTTATATATACATGTGACGTAATTAATGTAAATTACCAAATATCTCCGTAGTGACGGCGGTTACGTCCATAACCAGTAACCACAAGCAGTGTGTGTACTGCGCAGTGTCAGAAGCCAAAGTGGTCACGTGCCGTACACACGTGCTTCAATTCTCATCAGATGGCATTCAGTTCAAATGACATTATCACCGACAAGGCCATTAGCCAATGTGGTAGGATGTGACTCATAGCCATTGGGCTGGCGCACGTGCTTCTTTACAGGACCAGCCGGTCTCTCTGCCGGTTTACCGGTGACCCAACAACCTTTGATAATTCAGCTTTTCCTTACTTTTATAAATAAATATTTAACGGTCAAGATTTCGAGAACCACCTTCTGAAATACCCCATTCCACTCTGTTTCTCTCTCCGCCTTTTCTCTGTAGTTGAAAGCTTTCCCTTCTGGTCTTCTTTGTTTCTCTCTCTCAGGTTCATGTGAGGAAGGAAGAAGCTTTGCTTCCTTGCTTTCTTTTCGTTGGTGAACAAGTGAGAGGATTTCTCGGTAGAAATTGGAGGTGGGTTTTTGTTCGATTCTGCTCTGTGCTCTGAAATGGAGAGAGATTTCATGGGTTTAAGCACGAAGGAATCACTATCTGTGGTGAAGGAGGAGATTAACAATGATGGATGCAAAGACTCAGGCATGTCTCCTCGTCAGCTAGTTGTTTGTTTTTTGTTGTTTTATGCTTCTTCATATGCTTTTGACAACTTTGAGTGCTTTGTGCTAAAAGTTATGAATGCGTTTAGGTCGCCTTTCGAATTATTTTTTGCCGAATCCTGTCTTTTTAGATTGCATGGAATTGGAAGGTTGAGATGAGCTAGGGAATTTAACAATTGAACGAGTTCTGGATTTGCTTGGTTAACATGACTTTGTCTAATTCTATCTTTATACTCTGAAAGTTTCTTTCTTGGTGATGCTAGTTTACTCCAGTTGCTGCTGCTGTAGCTATTCATTAGGATTCATGTGTTTCTTGATTCCACAATGGAAAAAATTCAACAGACAACTTGTGGCTCTTTTTTTTGGGATATATAAAGTTGTGTTTGTGTTGAATTAACAAATTGGGAAAAAGATTTATTGTGTTGTTCTTACCAGTTTTGTTGATTTGGGTATTACCAATAGGGTCGCGCCTAGACTAATACACACAGGTCGATATGATATGGATAGATGCCAAGTTGTGAAACCTTACTATTTTTTCCCTTTCCCTTTCACTTTGTTTTCTTATATTTAAGGTTTATTGAGCAAACAAATTAGGTTTTAAGTTTTCTCTAGCTTATGTTGTTGGGCGCTTTGTGGGTATGTATAGGCTTCACTAAGGGTTCAGTTGTCCAATGGCCCTTCTCGAACAAAGTCTCTGCTGTTCCACATTTGATGTCTTTCAAGGTTTCTCAAGATGAAAAGACTAAGAAGATGGTGTCTGATCCCATCACATCTGCTGGGTTTATGGCTATCTCAAGTCCAGATGCATTTGAGGCTAATCAAAGACGCTCTGCTAGTGAAATCCAGGTTTGAAACTGCCCTTTCTCTTTTTCTTTCTCTGTCTCCTTTTCTGTGTGTTAGGAACTTCCCAGGTTGCTCAAATGATTACAACGTAGTTGCTCACATGTATCGGATCTGATGATTCCTGTGACTTATAATTAGTATTTAAGATTGAAGTCAACTCTGGTTTAATAGATCGTTCGTATAAAAAGACCTCATGGTATACCATTCTATATGGTATTTTGAACAAAAACCTTTGGATCTGAACTTACATTTGAGCTGTTTTGCAAAATCTTACATCCAATTTTCCAATATCCCTGTTATAAATTGGCTTCATCAACGAGATCTTGCCTCTGTAAGTTTATCAGCTGATGTATTTTTTTTCATTTGATCTTTTGTTCTTACTATTTAGAAACCTTTAAATCACGATGGGCAAGGTGGCTTTCATTTTTCCCTGACTCCGTATCCTGTACAACATGATGTGCATTCTCTGAATCGTCCTCATGATGTGAAGATGATTTCAGTTCCCAATCAAGCAATTTCAGTTTCGTTGGGGCACCCAATCTTGAAGAACCATTTCATTGCTGCGGGTCAGAATATGGCAGGTGCTAATGTGAATGTGAAGCCACAGCTGCTTGGGGGCATACCTGTTACTTTGCCTCATTCAGTCACTCCCACCATTGGTTCTGTTGCTGCAGTGACTGAATCATGGTAATTTGGAGACATGATTTGTGTGGGTGAATTGTTTCTCTTTTATGTCTCTAATCTCTAACATATGTTATTCTGAAGTAATAGTGTGAAGCCATCTGCACCTTCTGCTCAACTCACCATCTTCTATGCTGGTACTGTGAATGTCTTCGATGATATCTCCCCTGAGAAGGTATGTGTGTGTGTGTGTGTGTGTAAAGAATTTGATCTTCAGTTAACTGATTAGGCTTTTGAGGAGTTCTTCACATAAAGAAATAAATAAACACATAGTCATGCCCATAAATTTACATACATACCTCAATCATGGTGAGGCTAAAATTTGATCATATTTTTCCAGGCACAAGCTATCATGTTGTTAGCTGGGAATGGATTATCCATGCCTTCTAACAAGTTGCAGCCTAATGTTGAAGCGCCGAACTTGAAGTTGACTGGAGGTGAAGTTATTCCTGTGAGTCAACCGATAAATACATCACCCTGCTCTGGACTTTCGAGTCCTTTATCTGTTTCCTCACAGACTGGTGCACAGTCAGGGAGTGGCTCAACTAGCACAGATGAATTTATGGCAGCTAAAACAACTGGAGTTCCCACCACTCCTGTTAGCAAAGGGGAGCCTCCAAAAGTTGTCAATGCAACTGCTATGTTGCCTTCTGGTATGGCAATGCTTTTATTTTTTCTCTTTCACTGCACACGTTTTAAATAAATTTTGTTTATTATTATTATTATTGGGTTTTTTGGTCTACAAATTTTAGTGTTGACCGGTAGTATGGAGTTATGGAGATGTTTGATAATTTTGAAGTTAGCCATTTTAATGATTTTACATTCAGAAGACTTTTCATAATGAAACTGACTTGCAATCTTTTGTGCAGCTGTGCCACAGGCTCGCAAAGCATCGTTGGCCCGGTTTTTGGAGAAACGTAAGGAAAGGTTAGTCCTCTAGTTGTCATACAAGCTTTTTAATTTCTCAACAGTAGGAATGATTTTATTGCTTTTTCCATGAAACATTTGTCATTGGTTGAATGCCCACACCATATGTACTTTTTAACTGTACATTTCGTAGAAACTGTAGAATTGAGGTTTCTTGCTTGCTGCTATTTTAAGAAGGATAAAATTTAGGTAAATTTTTTTCAAATGTTCAACTATTTGCTATAGTTTGTCTACTAAAATTATAGCATGGACCTTTTCTACAACTTAACATCACATAATTATGTACTGCTATATTTATGCATTTTAAAAAAATCAATTATGATAAGCTGACTTGTAACATCTCCAAGATTGGATGAAATAATCATAGGCATTTCTTGATGCAGGGTGATGAATGCAGCACCTTATGTCCTGAACAAGAAATCTGAGGAGTGTGCCACTGCTGAATACAATGGTGCTAACTTCTGTGCAACTACTCCTGCTGTTTCTAATATTTTATCAGCCAAGCAAGGATAGTAACCCCAACCTTTAGTAAGGGGACTATTTTGGAGACAACGTTTGTTGTAACTTAAAATTGTTGTAAGAAGCAGGTGCTTTTGTCTTTCTTTCATCAAAATTTATAGTGCTGACATTCTTAAGTATCAAACTATGTTCTGTAGAGATTTAAGTTGTGTTAGGGCTTTACCTTATTATTTGAAAAACAATGGTCGGACTTGAGCTTCCGACAGTATAACATATAGTTCACTGTGTAACTATTTGACATATTGTTATCTTAAGGGAATTAAATCCCAATTTAGATATTTATTTATTTTTCTATCAGTTTCTATTCTGTTTAATTCTAAAGTCAATTATGAATTGACAATTTGACATAAACGTAAGATATGAGTTTTACTAAAAAGCATATTCGTAATTGGTTAAGATTGTGTGTCTGATCTCTTCAGGAATTGTGTTTCCACTTCAATGTTTTACTTTCTTATTTTTGTCATTTTATTTGGATGTAGTAGGTTGAAGGAAGTGGTGAAGCCATTCCACCAAATCTTTTGGCCTCTCTCAGAAAAGTTGATTTGGTTTGATTCTAGTTTTCAATTCATCACTTTGATTGTGTGATTGGAACGCCTAAGAAATAACTTAATAACAAATACCTTAAAAGGTGAACACTTTATGAAAGTTAATTATATTAAAATTGGACAAGTATCCTTTATGCTTATCTGGCCACACACTACGTAGAACTATTGACGAAAAGAAGTTATCCTTAAAATTGAACTGAACAAACCTAAGTGATGAAGTAATAACAATAAGAATTTTGATTAGGTTGCCTTTGACGTGGTAAGTCAAAAAGACACCGGATGGTATTATGAATACCATAAAATTTTATTTAAATTAAAAAATTTATTACCATTATTATTATTATTTGTAATGGCATATGTGAGTTCAAGTTTTAAAAATAAACTCTTTACTTATAAGAATAAATATGGTACATTTGGTTTTTTTTATCAAATTTTAATCTATGAGAATTTAGTCTATTTGACCGCCTTTTATTATTTTTTGTCATGTAAGTATAGGTATAGGCTATAATAAAATAAATAAAGAAATATTTCAAATACAAGTCAAAGGGTAGGAGACAAGAGTGTCTGAAAATGGGTTTCACATGCACCATAGACAAATCATTCACGTGGGAACAGAGAGAGGAAGATGACGATGACGATGACGATGATGATGATGATGGGATTGCTTGTAAGTTGTAACTAATAACATTAACGAGTGGTTATCCTTTCAAGTGTTTGAGTGGTTATAAATTGAAGTACTGTGTGAACAGGCTTTCTTCACCCAATCCCACTCGTGCCTTCATGCATCTTTTTTAACATAAAAATAAAATTCTAAGTATGTCCCACCCTACTTGCTCATTTTTTGTGGTACTAACAAAATTAGGTCAATTTCCAATTCATAACAAAAAGAAATTAAGAAGAGGCATTCATTCATATTTACTTTTCTTATTGTTATTGAGTATGCTATAAGAATTTTATGTGTGAATTTCATTACTTTGGCTTACATAACTTAGTTTTAACCGGATCAAAAGTGAATTCATCCAAGTATATATAAAATGAATCCAAATATTATATCATTATTATAATAAATGAAGAAACTAAATTAATTATAAAAATATATCAAATATCTTTTAGCAAAATTTATCATTTTTAAAGAATATTTTTATATATTGATTTACAAACCAATTCACGTGCATGTGAAGTGATTTAGGGATTGTTTGATTCCGTTTTAGTTTTTTTATTTTTCAAAATTTTTTATAGATTTAATTTTAAAACTTTATATTAATATTATTTTTATATATTTATATACATACGGTTAATAAAAATTTATTTTATTGTTTTTAAAAAATAAGAATTCATAAACATATTTTACTTGTTCTTTATTTTTTTAAATACATATTCTATTTTTTAACTTTCATTTTTAAAAATTTTAAGAATAGATTTTAGTCAGTTTGATCAAAGCCAAACTATTTTTTACCAAAAAAAAAATACTAAACAATTTTTATAAAGTCTAACCTAACAAATTAATGTAACTAAAATTAAAACATTAAACATATTTCTATCACATATTACATGTTTGCCACCACAAATGAAATAAAATAAGAATCCCTTAAATAAATATCCATCTGCTATGAGTCACGTTTTCAACGAACGGTGAATTGAATGGGACCACAAGTGCAATTTTGTCAAATCCTTAACCAATCAGAGAAGAGTTTTTGTTTGAGGTGATATTTCTCTTGTTACTACTTGGAGGTCACTTTCAATTTCAAAGGCCAAGAGGATATTTTTAAACATGAATATTGTACTATTTTATTTATATATTAATTAATAATATTTATTTAATTATTTAATTTTAAATTATAGAGTCCACATCGTATATAAAATAATTTTATAAATTATATTTTATTAATCAATATATAAATAAGTTACAACATAGTATATGCAAGAATTTTTTTAATGTACGAGACTCCTGTGTTTATGTTTGTGATAAGGTGTGTGTGTTGTAGGCTAATCCTCTCTGGTTGTATAAAAATGTACAAATGTCACTTCCTATTCAGAGTGAAAGGGATATGGACTAAGGCTCCATAATTAAAAGTGGGTTCCATTGCAAAGCTAAAATAAGTTAACATTTTCATTAAAAAAAATATTGAATTATTCAGTATTTTAACTTTCCTTTGATACTAAATACTTTAAATAATAGCTAGAAGAAAGATTAAGATGACTAATATAAATAAAAAAATTATAATAATGAACTCTGATTCAATAATATTGCAGTCCTCTTCACAACTACAAGACAATTATATTGGATTCAAATTAATATTTTTTATGAACGAAAATTAGATTTGGTAAAAATCATTAATAAATCTTAATTTGTATATTTATTAAGAAAATTGCTATTTTTTTTTATAAAAATACTCATTTAATATGATAGATAATAGTTTAAATAAGATTACTTTTAACAAAAAATAGATATGACAAATAAAAAACAAGAATTCAGTCAACTTTAGTTAGTTTAATTAGACTCCTATAAACTTTTAGATATGGGTATCTTTAATAAAAAAAATTTTTAAAAATATGGACAAAAATTTATCACCTATCAAATAGTTATTAGTTGCAATTCTTCATATATTATCATGGATGTTTCCCAATTTCAATATTGTGGGTTAGTATTAGAAGGCCCACCCACCCACCAAAAGTGGGCTCTTTAGAAAATAATCACATAATGTACCTGATTATGAACTGGATCGCATGTTTGATTTCATTATTCCTTAAATGTCTAAATTCAAGATCTAATTTTTTTTAATGTACTGGCACCAAAGAGACATATAATGATGATCAATATTCTGAAATGTGCATTCTTGTTTTGATAATTAGTCTACAGAATCCTGCTCCCCTCAAATTTTGAGCAGCTTTCAATTTATTCTTAATACACACATAAAAGCGTGTAAAAGTTAGGATACAGTATCAATTTTTCAAGTTAGATATTGTAAGACTTTTCAACAGAGGCCACATAATTTTCTTTTTCAAAGAAAATATAATTACTTAGTTTTTTTTCAATCTATTGATGTGACATTTAAACAATAACTACTTTATTCTAATGCAAATTCTTGCCTTATAATATCATTAATATAGAATTAATGTAAAATTACTATGCTAAAACATGACTAAACAAGGATAAAAAATAATATGTAACATAGTTCCTATGCATTATGCCTCTTTAGAAAATTTTAAACCTTTTTAATTTAAAATTTTGAACGCCCAAATTAAAAATACCAAAAAATTTTCGGACCGATTAATCTCATTTGAAACAAATGCATTAGATAGAATTCTTCTAGACCAATAATTCGTCATTTTGATTCAAATCGGCGACATGAACTTAAAGTGGATTTTAATTAACAAAAAATATATATATTGGAATTTGGATTAGTCTTTTTTTTTATTTCTTTTCGGCCAAGAGATGAATTTCATAAAACAAGAATAAATCAGAACAGCAGAGAGAAGCATAACGGCAACACAGCCACACAAAACAAAGGAAACAAACAGAATTTGGATTAGTCTTTTAAATAAAAGGAAAGTCATTCCTTCTCTTTACTCCAAATATGGGGAACAAAATATTGGGGTATGAAATGGGCAGGAGGAAAAGTAATTTTTCTATTTAAATTTTTAATCTTTAAGATAAAGACAACCATTCCATTTCCATCTCTCCCCCTTTTTTGACGGTGCATAATTAATGCCTTGTAAAGAAGACTCACTCATTTCGTGCAATATATCCACATAGTTCGGAAGACAAAATATTTTATATACAGCTCTTGACACTATCAAAACCCATAAAATCTCAAGTCACCAGACAATTCAGATTAATTTCCATTTAAAGGTACTTGCTCTCTAGAGTTACCTAAGAATATAGCATAAAAAATGTCAAGATTCCCAGCATCTCTCCCGTATTTTCGAACTGAAAATTTAACTATATATATATGCTTATGTGCTGCAACCTAGGTTGGATTGGGGACCTTTGGAAGAGATGCAAAATAAATGGAAGAATCTACATCAGCCTTTAGGTGTGAAAGCAGATGCATCACGTCTGGACGTAGACTTTCCGACGCCCTTCCAATGAGCACCAAAACCTCAGGTCGAGGTTTGCTGCTAGCCTGTACGGGCCCTCCCTGCCCTTCATAATGGATGACATGATGGCTGAACACCAAGTGGCATGAAGATGAAAATGGTGAAGCAACAAAAGATCAGAATTTTGTCTAAAGGTGAAATGAAACAATATAGGATAAATGAGTAGCACTTACATGAAGTCAATGAGATCCGCTATTTCTGATGCTTCAACTGCAGCTGGTGGCTGGGAGTTTTTTCCAAATACATCCACAAGTATATTTAAAAGCAAAGAAAGGGTCTGCATATGACATTTTTCAGAGGAAAAAAAAAAATATATTTTAATAATTATATCAAAGTTTTAATGAATAATGCAGAAAGGCATAAAATCTAAGCAGCCAAGAAGCCTGTCCCAGAAACAAACTACGTCAAGTAGCCTAAATCAAAATCCTAATGATTTGTCCAACTGATAATATACACATACTTGATAACAGATACTAGACACGTCATACAATGACTGATTATTATCTGCAGCAGGAGCTTGTTAGTACTCAAGACTGGGGAATAAAAAGCTTTCAAGGATTTGTTTCAGCATCAAAGTATTTAACCCAAACAGGCATAAGCCACACAGATAATGTGCACACATTCAGGAAAGCTTTCTTATAATGGTAGATTAGGTGATTTTCCGTACCTTGTTGAAAAGTGCATGAGCATTGGCAAGTTTTGGAAGAAGTGGACCCATTATACGGAATGCTATCCTCAACATTGCAACTGATGTTACTGGCCGAAGTTGCTTGATGATAAGATGGGTCCCTTCAAGCCATTCCTGAGGGAGGTTACTGAAAAAAGAATGAAGTAGGGCCACAACATTCCCTGTGAATACAAGGAACCCTTTCAGGCACTTAAAATCACAATTAATTACTGGAATTGGAAAGCTATATGACCCTCTAAGCAAAAACCAAGTGGAAAGCACTTCAATTTCTATGTAGATGCTTCCTAACAGAATAGTACAAAAACCTAATCGTCATCTATAAAAAGAAAATACATAAATGAAAATGCATCAAGACCATTTTAATTTCTATGTAGATTTCATGATGGATTTTTGTTAATGTCTGACACTTTGACATGCCAGTCCTGCAGCATATCATTGCATCACAGAACATGAGAAAATATGATTTGCATTTTAAATGTCAGAGACAGACTAAAGATACATAAGATTCAAATTCCAATGTGACTTGAGCAATGAGTATTGTAACAAGTAACTCCTGAAAAACCATACCAATAGCTGTGGAGGTATTGTCCTGTGCAGCCCAAGTTGGATCTAACAAAGCATAGCCAACAGCAGAGTCTATTTCCCCAAGCGACCTTTTTCCATCTGTAAGCCACCAGTTCTCTTTTATTATACGCGTTGTCTCCATGTAAAGTTGTATGTGAAAATCAGGAGGTAGCTGAGCCAGGAGGAGACCACAAGCTTGAATTAACAAGCAGGAAAGTTGTTGGCATGAATAACCACTTCGAGAAGCAAAGTTAGAGGTATTTATTCCAGAAACTGAAGGAGTTGATCTGCTAGCACCTAAGGAATCTGTGCTTCCCCCTGAAGGAGATGTTGGTAATACCGAACCTTGGCCTACACCATTTGAACCACCATGGAGACCATTGCTGGACTGAATCAGTGTTGGCTGTATATTAACAATAATTTGAACAAGTGACTGTACTATCTGAGATGCAGATACAGGGAGGGAGAGTATTTCAATGACAGCAGTCTCAAGAACCAGCTGAGTATATGTGCCAGGATCCTGAATTTGGTAGAATGCTTTTTGGCCCTCAGAAGCACTCGCTGTCCCTGACTGAGATGCTGCCGGAGGCTTGTTATGTAGTGTACGCAGTGCATTGCTTGAAGCATCTCCAGTTGATCCAGATTTTGAACTGTTATGCAATGGAGGGATAACATTATTCACAATTCCCAATAAGAGTGTTGCAAAATAGTCCATTGGAGGGCACATGACTGGATTTGATGAGCTTATTTGCTGTGGGAATGATTCTGAGAAGGGAATCTGAAAGAAATATAGACCCATTATATATTTGCAGAATAACCCTTTTTAAACAACCTGAAGGAAACAAAATAAGGAAAGCTGAAAAGAAAGTATCACCTTGCTGATATCAAGTACATTAAGTATTCGAACAATAAGCTTTCCAGGAAGATGGCCATAGAAGTATGCAAGTATATCACGAACAAAAGTAAATCTTAGAGGATAGTATGCAAGCAATGAACTATACATGGCCAATACTCTGTCTGCTGGATCCATTGCGTCATTTTCAATCAGTCTATAAATAATTAAGGGGATGACCGGAAGCAAGCGAGCTGCAATATCATCAAAGAACACTGGATACCTGGAATGTTTGTTGCAGATACTGTCAGTGCATGCAGTGTTCAAAGCGATGCCAAGATACATGCATTGTTCCCAACCAAAAGTTACAAACAAATGACAATGAAAATACAAGAGCAAACTCATACTAAATTGCCTAAGCCTAATTATTTAATCATATCCCAACGTGTTGGACACACTGACATTTATTGCACCAATTAATAGATTAAGAGTTAGGAACATGACAGTAACTATCAATATGTGATTTACGAAGGAAAGAACATGACAGCAAGCATACAAGCTCCATAGTTAATACCATATGAACTGTACTGAGCTTATCTTAAGGAAAAATCACAACCGACATCCAATATACATGTTTCAGACAAATACCCAATAAGCTTTGTATACATATAATTCACATATACAAATGTACCCATTTTGATATGCAGTATCCTCTTAATCAGAGTGGCTCGAGGTGGGAACACACTATCATTCTCCTTTTGGGATGGGAGTAATAGTGCAAACAATCACCAAAGGTTGTAGGGATGGAAGGGGAGCTTCTCTATCCCTAGGAAGTCCCAGTATACTTGTTCAAGTACGATTGTTTGTCATGCTTCTTTACTTTTTGTCTCTTCACCAATCCCGTTGGGGGTAGCTGAGAAGATACAAACATTACAAGGAGTTTTTTGGTGGGGGGGGGGGGTTTGGGGAGATAATGACGGATGATTATATAATTGGGAGACGTGTTGTCAACCCAAAAAGGTGGATCTAAGAGACATTGTAGCCAGTGGATGGTTCAGTGATTCCTTCTAGAATCAGGTTCTATTTGGTATCAAGTCATTTAAAGCATGTATGGACTTCTAAAGAATGGATGGGATGCAAGGGCCATGATCAATGCAATTTACTCCAGGGTTCAGACCATGGAAATTCATCTCTGCAATTTATTGTTCTTTCGATCGGTTTTTCAGATTTGGGGGTAATGCTAGAATTTAATTTTGGAAGAATTTATAGGTTTGGGATGTTTCCTGTTCAGTTTCTCATCACCATCGGTTTATCCTCCTTGCATCACCAACCCATTTGCAGCCTCTATACTGTATAGAAATCCCGCAATTTTCAGATTACATCAAATTCATAAACTTGGGAGGTGCAGTCCCTTCTGGAAATACTTGATTCCATCAAGACTCCTATAAATACAAGGATTTGGATTTTGGACACTACTGTAATTGATTCTTGTAAATCCTTCCAATTCCTTGTCTATTTCCCAAATGAGGACATATTCCTTCTTGCAAGTCATCTCTACAAATAAGTGGACAGTATTACTCAAGTTAAGAATTAGTACATATGATCTGTTGCAGATTTGTAGACCATGAAAAGCATACTCTTCAAATATGTGTCATGTGCCTTCCTAATTTTGAGACTACAAGTCACTTATCCCTACACTGATCAGCGGCTAGGCCTTTGTTGTGAATGACCTTTTGGTATTCTTGGCAAATGTTGGATCTCCCATGAAAATTTGGAGCAAATTCTGCTTTTATTTCTGGAGGGGTAAGAAGAACAAGGCCTTATATATATATGCGATTAGTTATTACAAGTTTACGGTTGGAGAGACACTGGATGATGGAAAACCCTAGGAGATTTATTCTAGAAGCAATAAAGAAATTAATAAAATCTTATAATAGGATAAATATTTAATGTTTTGAAATATTTTGAATAGGATAGGATATTTAAAATGTTTTAACTTATAAAGTTGTTTATCTTTATATTTATTTTAAATAATTAGTTTTCTTGATTAGTTAGGATTAGGATCAGTTTTTCATATTAACTAGGATTCTGTCTCTTGAGCCTCTTGATATAAGGGGGCCCTTTTCCTACTTGTAAATCAGTTTTATGCATTGAGTAAATAATAATATTAGTTTGAGTTCTCTTCTCCATCTTTCAATCTTTTCTCCCCTTATGTCTTTCTCCTTCTTCCCCTATTATCTCCCCCCTTTTCCTTCCTCCTCACTGGTCCTGCCTTAATAATATTATTCAGATTTATCACAGTTTTCTCTTCTCCCCCTCTGTACTTCCTACTTCCCTTCTATCAGCCCTAGTCCTACATCACTGGAATTTTCTAGGATGAATCTTTGCCAGTGTCACTTCTATTGGGTAAAGTTTTCATCAAAGCTTCTTTATTGTGTTGGCCAATGGTCTCTTTCAAGAGGGTTCCCTTTCTTGATATGTAGCGGGGATTGACAGACTCCTTATAGTGCATTCTTTTTTTCTCTGGTTTTGTTCTCTCTTGCTACCTCCAAAAGGATGTCTTGTTCTCTGACATTGTACTCCTCACCTCTTCTATTATAAATAATTTCTTCTCTTGTTAATAAAATGTCTGGAGAATAAGACACAACATTAAAGCAACAAATAGATAATATAAAGAGAGAATTTTAAGCTCTTTTACTTGACAACTTTATTCACCAACCGCAATCATCAAGGAATCTCTAAAACTTTTTTTATTAATCTTCTTATTGTTGCAGCCACATAATGAGTATTTAAAGGTATCCATCCATTTACAGATTTACTTCATCACTAAAAGAAGAGTTTTTAAATTTTTAAATGAAATAACAATTCTAACTCCATTTCACGGATAAACTCAAAAACAAATTATTGGTTTTGAAGTTCCACTAGCACCAGAGTTATGATCATCCACAAAGAATTAAATTTGAAGAAGTTTGATCTCTGCAAACAGCAAGGTGAGTCATTATTTTGATACAACCTACCTGTCCTTCCATGAAAGGTGATTTCCAAGAGCCTTCTGCAGCTCAACCCGCTTGAATAGTCCAGTGTAAAGCCAATGTTCAGGGGGTCCACGTGTCATAAAATGTTTTACTCTTTGCTGAAGCTCTTGCCTATCAAGAAGACTAATCTGCAATTTTCATTATTACATTATTACTCCATATAAATGAAAGGGAAAAAAGCTCAACAAAATGCCTTCTTCAAATATTGAAACATCTATAAATCAACTTAAGTGTCAGTTAACACTTCTAGATTGACAGAAGGCCATTATAAGGAGAAAAGAAGAAGAAGCAAGAATCTAGACAGAAGCAAGATAGGATGTGCATATAAGTTCATAATACACAATACAATTGTATAGTTAGGACGTGCATACCACGATACGCAAAGCATGAGGATCATCATCACGATCAATAAGTGCCAGAAGCAAGATATCTAAAGGAAGCAACTCATGAGACCAAACGAAAAAGACAAGGCTTGCACAAGCTTTCAGCAGAAGGTCCTGAAAAGGAAAACTATAAGAATACTGAATAGCATTAACAAGCTACTAATCTACAGAAGTAAAAGAAACAGAGAACCTTAGCAGAGCTACCAACCTGTAAGGAATGCCCTTGTTGGACCTCTATTTGAATATGATGAAGGAGAACATCCACCATTGTGTAAATATTAGATGTCACCTCTTCAGGAGAAAATTCCCTCAGGACACGTGCCTAGACATAATATGGAGAGTTTTAGATACATTATTGTGCCATTAGAAGTTCTCGAAGGTAGCAGTGAAATGACAAGGATTCAGACAGCTGTAAGAAGGTGAATACCAGGCTTCCGCCGTTAATGGTTTCTCCATGCCCATGCATTAATATCCATGCACCAGCACAAAGATATTGTCTATGTTGAGGGAAACTGTGACCAATATAGGTCACAACATAATTAGGATCAGCTGATGCTGTAAGAAGTTGTGTGCATTGATGTATAACTGTGGTTTCTGCCTGCACAAGTGCCTTTAGTATTAACATTCATATGCAGAAAAATAGAAGAACTAATTTCTAAAGTACTTTATTAGTACATTGTCCTCTTTTTAAAATAAGGGAATATTGATACTTTAAAGCCAAAGAACATTAGCTATAGTATGGAAACATTTATATTATGATTATTGATCCATAGACGGGCCATAGACCAAAGTGATCTGCCTCTGAAGCTGTCCTCTGATGGCAAGCAATATGAGGGCAGCAAAAGTCCCATAAAGAGAGTCAATATTAGTAGCCCCAGCCATCCTTGTGTCCCACCGCCATATCATCCGATGCCACAATTGGGGAAAACACTGCCAATCCTTGAGCGTAGAATCCAAAGAATTCTAACCATTGAAATAGTTTGGTCTATTGAGGCATATATCAGGCTTAGGCTTGGAAATAGTGTCCGTAACTTTCCTCAATCATCCTACATTCATCAATTCCTTAATTTTTCAACTCGAGATCTTTATGAAACAAATTACTGACCCACCTTCTGTCAGCTCCTCCATAATCCATCATCCTTAAAAGCTTATTTAATACTTTTTGCAACGTTTTCTTCTTTTAGATGTCAAAATCTGGAGATTTGAACAGTCACCCTGACAACAGTATCCTATTAATCATCTTGCATTTGCCCCTTCAAAGCAACTGCTCAATCCTCAACACTAAAACTTTGGCCTGCAACTTATCCCCCAGAGGCACAGACCAAATTAAAACTATAGAACTAACACTACATGACACAGGAGCCTTCCAAATAAGAGTTCTAAGCAACGACATCTTGAAAAGTGGGATTTTGAACTTCCAAAAACTGTTTTAGAATAGCCCCTTTTTAGTGATCCAAAATTGAGCGGCTCAAGTTGCAGGACAGCTTTTTCAGTATCTCTCATTGGATCTTCCCATCTTTTGATTCAGTAAAACTTAATTGCATGCATGGAAAATTTCCTTTATATTTAGGTTCTACTTTTCGTAATTAATTTTCTAGCATAAACATAAGTATACAAGCTGAAACAAAAATTCACTGGATTATGTACTTCAATTCTTCTTTTTCTTTTTTTTGGTAAACATTTACTTGTAGTCTTTGCCAAGGTAATAGACATCCTGTGAACATGCAAACATGGTAAAACAAACTTGTAGAACAAACCTGCTGCCATGCTTGTATTGCAAGGCTCCTTTTATCCATTCGACCACCCAAGGCTTCCCGCAGAACAGAAGGGAAGTAGCGAAGTGTTTTTTCAGACCATGTATGCTGGCTAGTTGCCATTATTTGCTCCAACATGGTTGGGAGATAAAGCATGTGATCAGCTTCTGCAATCCCACGTGTTTTAATAAGGATAGCAAGTGTTACTACAGTTACTCGATTCAAAGTTTTAGTAAATTCAGTTGGACCCTGTAAATTGTCAAAAGGAATAAAAAATAAATAAGGCATCAGTCTGGATCAAAAGGACAAGTAAGCACAAAATATTTATATACATATATATATATAGAGAGAGAGAGAGAGAGAAACTTAATTTATATATATATAAAGAGAGAGAGAGAGAGAGAAAAGTAACTGAAAAGAAAAGGGGGAAAACAAGTTACAGCTTGGAGAGCAAGGCAAACACCTTTCCTTCCCTTTTAACCAAGAAGAAATCTCTCAATGAGAAAATAAGATTCAGGCACAGATTTTCAGCTAATCTGAATACTCGATGATCTCCTCGTTTTCCTTTTAAAGCAGAAATAATCTTTGTAACATCATACATCAAGGCTTTGCTTTTTCCCTGGTACCTACAAAGATAAAAATAAATAAATATATTAAGGATATAACTTGTACCAATGTCTAATTCCTGAAAAAATAAAAAGATGGATCCCTGTTTAAGTTCATCTCAGGAAGCTAGGGACAGATTTTTATTTTTGAGGCAAAGGTCCAGACATGATGGTAAAAAGATCACATAGTTTTGAGCCTGACTGAAACAAAGGGGCAAAAACAAACAAGAGAAAGAATCCAGAAAATGCCCAACCATGTTTATTTTCATCAGAAGGAAAGTATTATGCCATTGGACACAATAATAGTCACCTGTAAAGTGGAAGTAATCGATAGTTCAATATCTCGAGCACCAAAAGTGTCACTCCAGGCTTGGTCAGTAAAGAAGGATTTCTTTGCACCAAATGCTGTAATGAGTGGCATTAGCAAGACATGTTACCGTAATAATGACCCAAAAAACTAGATATATACTTCATAATTCTATAAGAAGCATAAGCACTAGGTCATTGGCTGACATGATGAAAAGAACCAGATAAGGTACGAGATCAATGAACTCAAAAACTGTCTTGTAATTCACCAAAGGAAAAGAATAAATTAACATTTCAGACTGAGTAACAACCAGCTACACGTCTCTATATGACTATTTTCCATATAGATATATGCAGTTAAAAGATGCCAACTAATTTTCCACTAAAAATAGGATTCTACCACAGGACTTCACTTTAGTATTCAATTTCACCTTCCAACCAAAGATTAAAAGAAAAAAAAAAAAGAGTAAGTTCCTACTAAACATAAACACACCATTACAACAACAATAAACAAAGCCTTCTTCCACTAAGTGCAGTCGGCTACATGAACCAAGCAATGCCAACATATTCTATCTTGGCTCATTTCTATACTAAATACACCATCGATGCACAATAATTCTTTTTTATTTAGAAAATATAAAGCAAACGACTTACATTGAAATGTGAGCGAAATAGTGAATGAGGTGCAAGGAGCAACAATCTAGTATATGTTTCAACCATTGCAATGCTGGGTATAACCTGGATAAAAATATGAAAAGGTAATTATGATTTCTCTGAACCACAAGAACTGAGACTATTCATTGCCAGCTCCTCAAAGTCATTCCCATAAAAAAAAAAGTTATTGCTGAGTGAGTTGTAACTTGTCTATTGTAGTAACAATTATAAGACCAGTGCAACATTTATGAGGTACAAGAACCATGCTAGTAAATGAATCATAACACACGAGGGAGAGAACATTAGGAATAACCTGCCCAGAAAATAAAGATTCTTCCATTTGATAAGACAGCTTCAGACATAAGTTCATTGCAAATCCAGACAACAATGACATAGGCAATGGGCTCACTTCTCTTGTAGCTACTAATCTCTCCGTTGGCTGTAGATTTGGTCCTGGTAGCAAATCAACAACTCCAGCAGAAGTTAACCAATTCATTACTGTTTCACAAGCAGGTTGTGCCATTGTGTACGATACAACCCAAAACATCCCTATTGAGCGTTCATCCATATTCATATAATCCATCATGCGATCCCCTGAAAAGTCATAAATGCTTGGGAATAAGCACATAGAATAGAATATCATATAAAATTGAACAAGATGCGTAGCAAGCAGCTATTTAAGGAAATAAAAGAAAAAAAATGCAACCTCTAAAGAGCTCACCGATTCCCCAATAAATTGGTAAGAGAAAGCTCCCAAAGAACTCAATCAACTAATTTAATTTGAATTTATGTAAATAATAATATAATTGAATGTTCCATAAAAGTAGCGCTCGGATAATTATATTGCTAAAGTCAGGTGCTCCAGGTCAGCCTGCAGCTCATTTATACAATTAAATGGCTACATGATATGCATTAGAAGAAAGATAAGATAAAAGAAAAAATAAATGAGAGGAAGAATGAGGCCACACTTAAACAAGTGATCATATATCAGTTTGTCATGTGAGCATCCTAATAGTACAAATTAATGCAGCACATAATCCAAAACACAAATTGATTGTAATTTTTTAGAGTGAAGTTTAGCATTGTTCTATTTAGTTCTTAAGAAGAGATACTCACTTTCAGGAAAAAGAAAAGAATATTCATTAATTAATTGGCATTTATGATTGTTAAATTCCACTGCAGTCAGACAGGAGAACTTACAGAGCAAAACAGATATAAACAACCAATCAACAGTAAACCATTTTATCTTGATTTCACAATGTCTCCAACAATAAATGTCATGTTTCAATGTACCTTTGCTTGCTTGTCTCCACCATTCATCTATTTGTTTTCCCTTTTGAAGCTGCTCATTGTTCAGATATTCTCTAGTTGATGTGTTCAATGACCAAATACGTAAATTTTGGCAACTGCTAACAAAATCAAGCAAGATAGTTTGTGGGTTATTAGGATCAGAGTTCCGCTCTTCTCTATGAAATGACAGAATCTTTCTAGTTGTTTCCACCTGTATGCAATGCCATTGTAATATTACATAAAATTTTAGCATTAGTACCAACCCAAAGTATTTTCATTAAACTGTAGCCAAACTAGACAATCAAGAAATGAAAAATATCTATTTTTGAGAAGATTGTTGACTAAATGCCCTTCAAAGTCAAAAGAATTTATCAAGTGGTTAACAAGTTGAAGAAAATTAAACTTGCATGTCTGGAATGAAGGCACGAGACATTGGTGAAACCATTGCTTATTTTACCTTTCTAGAATCTGTATTCAAAGCATTCATGACCAGCTCAACTCGAATTATTTGTGCAAGAAGCCAAGTAACATGATTTGTCTTTAGAAGGTGATCATCCTCTGTAAGGCGTGAAACCAGCTTGTCCACAAATTCAACAAAATCAATGCACCCACTTTTCATAAGAAAATAGAAAATATCAGAGAAGACAAGCCAGTCCTGCCAGCAATTTATCTCTGCAAGAATGATATTATTTAGACAGTATTAGGTTTTTGAATATCACAACCAAAACATTTCCTAGAATCAATCATTTTGCCCCATTAATTAATCACAAACTATAAAGATAACCCAACCAATTAACAACACTAGCAATGTTTTATCTTTCAGCTCAAGCGCAACAATAGAAGTACTGATGTATGGCTGAAGGTGATAGCAGGTTGTTGAACATTTTATATGTAAGAAACTAATTATTGTTAAGAACCAACCATACCAAGAGCTTAAGCTAACAGCTTGGTTTATGTCCCTCACACACTCTCTAAGGTGAAATCCCTTTAGATTTCAAGCATCAACAAAGCAATATTTCCAATTGTGCTTCAATTTAATTATTTTAATCAGGAGAGTTTGGGTGGTAAGGAAAACTCTTTGCCACATTGTCAAAGAGGCTCTTATACTATGTAAGAACTATTCATTCCAAAATCTTAAGCATACAATAGATGTAGCATTTAATAATTCCGTGATGACTGAGTAACTCACAACTTATATCATGTTGATAATTAAGCTAGCTATTTAAAAATGCATGAGAAAGACACAAGCTGTATGCAATAAGTATACAAGTAAATAAATCCCATAACTTTCAAGCTTTCTGTAAAGGAAGCCAATAAACAAAGGAGTCAGATCCAACAACAGAGAGGCACAAAGATAATTTTCCTTCTCTGGTGAGTGAAAATTCAATAATTAACAGCTGAGACAAGTCAAAGCAAAGAACAGCCACTAAATTTAATATAAGATCAATAAACTCCAAAGCATCCCTTTGAAGAAAATGGTGGATGAACCAGCATCCACTGAAACAAAATTTTCCATCAACATAGAAATTCTCTCAAGAAGCTAGTTAAATTAACCTCCTTATTTTCAGGATAATTAATGTGTATGTAACCCCCATCCACTAAAACACAATCAAATTTAAGCAATACAAACAAACATGGAAGATGCAAAAGCACTTCAAATATTATTCCAATAGAAGTAACTGTGACTCCAATATGCTATTGATGTTTAAACAAGCAAACACTAAAATTGCCTTAAAAGGGCAAATAACTAATCATAATTCTCTAAAAATATCCCAACCTTGATGCTTTTCTTGTAAAAGAAGAGAATAGATTTACCATTGAAATAAAATAAATGTCTTATAGAAACCAGTATGTTTCTACCAACCCACCAATAAAGTAAATTGTCTTCTAGACATCAGTACCATAAAAAAAATTAATCCCAAACTAAACTCTATAACAACCCAACCTGACACAAGTATTACTCAGAAATCAGATTCTATCCACTCTCCAAATACTCCTCTAAATGTCCAAAGCCAATTAATAACCATAAGCCAGACTCTGCTATGCAAAAGTATCCTCCAATGCCACTAGAACCTACTAAGAACCTCCCAAGAAGATCAGAACTTAACAAAACATATATGATAATTGCATATTTTTGTATAATTACATTAAACTAAATAAATGTAAATATGTAATAAATAGAAATGATCATTGCCTGAATTTGTCAATTTCAATAGTTCAACAATTCTATCAATTGTCGTCTCACAGATCATTTCTGAAGAAAAAACAGCACCGGGAGTAGGCCCTTGGGATGGAGGCTTATAGCAAGCAGCTACTAGCAGCACACGTCTCCACCATTCAGGTGATGGTGTAGTGCGCAGAGCATGCCTTATACAACGTAAAGCTCTCTCCCAATCCAAACTTCCCTTCTGGATAGCATTTGCCAGATCCTACAGATACCACTAGTTTACTTAGGACAACTATGCAAAAGAAAATTAGCTTAAGTATATACAGATAAATTATAATTTATAAGTAACTTTTTTAATTACATTCTAAGAACATGAGTTTCTTGAAAAATTATCACCTCTCCATGCAGTGGTTCTCCAAGTACACTTAAATATGTGATGGGTGAAAGTCTCAGTTGCACTACTGCTTCACCTGAAATATTAGGAGTTTGGGCAAGAACTCGGCTAGTCCCAAATGTAGGGCAATGAAGATGCTGGTCTAACATTTGCATGTGCATAGCCATCATATCTCGCCTCCTGTGGATCTCCAAAATAAGTGTAAATAAGGCTTCATCATCAGGTATGTTTTCTATAAATTGCAAACCACTCCGTAGTAATTCATAAAAGGGAACTCGACATTTTCCCTCGTCAACTAAAAGCCAGATCACATCTAAACAACTGTGTAACCATGCAATTAAAGCTTTGTCTGATCTCCATGCTTTTAATGTATCAGGTTCATCAATTCCCTGGTGCCTTTGGTCCCAATTTATCAGCCAATTTAGCATATGGTGGAAGATTTCAGCATGAGTCACTGGTTTTAAATCAAACTCAAGACCAATTAAAATAATTTTGCAACATAGCTGACGAAGGCTGCTGATATCACTATTTCGAATAGATGGAATGCCTCTTGTTTTAGATTGTTGTCCAGTGCTGGAAATATCAGAAGATTTGACAGGAGATAACGCTGCACAAGATGATGGTTCAATAGTTGATTGAGGAGGGGAGCCAATAGGATGAGCAGAAGGTAATGGAGATGTAGGATTTGAAGACTGAAAATTGGACACATTTGTGATTGTGCTTGAAGGTGGTAACATCCCTGACTGCAATAAGCTAGAAGAGGAAACAGCTGGCATTGCTTGACTCCCTTGGCCAGGCAATTCCACTGAAGAAACTGAAGAAAGAAGGGATGGCAAAAAGGTATCCCAGTTAATGTATCTAATATTGCACAAGCTCCGTAAAGCAAAGAGAATAAATTCTGCTCTTGGTGCATGACTGCTGCACTGCACAACTAGAGATATGAGAATAGTTTCGGTAACAGAACGTAACTGATCTTGGTCCTGAAGTGAAACATAGCATTAACAAAAGAAACTGTCACATGCTATTTTCAATTAACATAAATGCAAAACAGAAATAACATAAGGACATGCATAGTGCTGCACAGTGTAATTTCAAGCTCACAGGAAACTGGCTCTGAAGTTGCTCAAAATCTAGAAGGAACTGCTCATTTGGTGGAGGAAGCTCTCTGTTAAGAGCAAGCACACGCTTTTGTGATTTATTCCTGAAAGAAATTAAAGCATGGAACAAGTAAGAAGTTAACAGAAACAAGAACTAACAACTGTGTTATGGGAATTTCTTGCCTAATACAAATTTAAAAAACCAGAGCCAGTAAACCAAAAATATCAGAAATTAGGACAAAGGAAAGGTAAATAAAACACCAAGATGCACAAAATGTATGTAAATGGGTCGAGTAGAAAGAAGGCTTAGGAATGATATAAAAGGCCATAGATCATGTGAATTTAGACATGCCTGAAGTGATTAACTAAACTGGGAAAATCAAAAATAATTGTTGGAACTTCATCATTTAGAAAATGTTATCTGAAATCAACAAGAATAAGTGATTTGACTCAGAAATTGAATGTTGTCATGAAATTAAAATAAACTAGCTTGATTATTAAAAGACGGGAGGTAGAAAAGAATTAGTAACTTAAGTTTTGTACGACAAGCAAAAGGGCAGTACCAGCAGGAAATTAAGAATTGAAACCAATAACATATTATCAACTTGTAATGACATTTAGACATATCAAATGTTACAGGATTTGGCGTTCACCAAAGTAGTGTACAAATGGAGGTTGTTAAGGCTAGCAGAAGATCACACAACCTCCAAATTGAATATGTGTAATGGCACATACTGGATATTCTACAAACTGCAACTACAAGCATGATGAGACACAAACACCGGAACGTTGACTATGACAAAAACACAAATACCCGGGACCCAGGAGTGCTCAAATTGTTTTTACAAAAAAAAAAAAAAAAGGAAAGAAAATTGCAGTATATAATTATATGCACTTACGGCGGTTCTCGGATTGTATCTTCAGGTTTCTGGCGGCTGTTTCTCTAGAAAAACAAAACGAAAAAGAAAGTTACAAAAGGAGTAAAAGGTAGCTGAGGAAAGGGAGAATAAGAGAAGGGTGTAGTGGGAGGGAGCAGATTACTCCTAAGTAAAGGTTGAAGAGATCAAGAATGGCGGTTCGGGCAGGGTGAAGCTGATAAGCCCGCGAGGCTGTTCCTGCTGGTGATCTCTGAGTTTGATCCATTTCTAGCTTTTCATTGAAGTGCCTGCCTCATCTCGACTATTAATATGAAGACTTCCTCTGTGTACAGACGCTAGAAAGAAGACTTATTGCGCATATTTGGCCTGAGAAAATTTTTTTTAGTATTTATTTTAAAAATAAAATTAGATTTTTTAATAGTAACGAAAATTTTTTTTTAATTATAGAAATCAAACTGAAAATTACTTTTAAACATAACAGAAGTTGAAAATTAATGTTTTAAGATAGAAATACAATCACTAAAAATTATTATTTTTATGAATATCTTTAATTATTTTGGAATATATAATTATTTTTAAATATCTTTAATTACTTTTAAACATAACTGAAAATTACTTTTAATATATATCTATATTATAATATTTTTTGGGTATTTTAGTCATTAGTTTTTATTTTTTAAAATTATATATTATATGATATAAAATATAAAATTAAATATGTAATATAAAGAAAAGAAAGAAAAAAACAAAAATAATAGAAGGTTACAAGAAGACTGAAAAATTAAATATAATTTTTTATTGTTTAATTTATTATTCTGAAATATATAATTATTTTTTATATTATATTTAAGAAATTATTAAAAAATTGGCATATATTTATGTATGCTAAACCTCTAATCTATATTATAATATTTCTAGATTTTTTTAGTTTTTAGTTTCATAAAATATATATTATATAATTATAAGTTTAGCATGCATAAATTATGTCTTTTTTAAGTTTTAAAATATAATATAAAATCAGACCTATATATATAATAATCATTATTATAATTTTAAAATGATAAATTATACAATATAAATTTGTTTAATGAGAAAAATTCTATTTTAGTTATTGATAGATATAATAATTTTTAATTTGATTATCTACAAATTATTTTTATCAATTTAATCTTTCAAAGATAAAAATGCTTTCAGTGTTGTCCTTCTACTTAAATTTTATTCATAATTTCTTACTTAACTCAATTTTAAAGTGTAATTTAATTGATTATATGATTGTTTTATTAGATTAATTAATTATTAAATTAATTAATTTATTTGTAAATAATGTTAATTAAATATTAATATTATATTATTATAATTAGAATTAGAATTTTGAATTTAAGATAGAATATTCTCTGAATATTCTATTAGAGGTTATTAAGAATTAAAGTTATCACATCTGAAGCCCTAATCTAAAATCATTCTTATTTTTTGTCATCAGAAACTCCCTCTCTCTCTCTCAAGATTCTCTTAGTACATTGGGATATTATTGATTGCAGACTCTATCACCGCTCTTTAACTCTATGGCTTCAACAAGTATGTTTCATAATTCTCCTTTTATGATTGATTGATATTTTTTATGTAGATCTAAATTCATATCCCATTAAATTTATATTAGACTTTTAATTCTTTCAACTGGTATCAGAGCATCTCGGATAAGGAATTGGTTCTAAATTACTTAAAAGTTATAAGAAAAAATTTTAAGAAATTTAAAAAAGGTCAGAAGACCTATTATATCTTTTTCCTGAAACCTATCGTTATGATGGAGTATTTAGAGTCAATGAACATATTATGAAACTTATTAATTATCACAATAAGCTAAAATCCTATGAAGTGGATTTGGGTGAGAATTACCTAATTTTTCAGATTTTTCAATCCTTTCCTACTAAGTATAGCGTACTTCGTACTACATACAACTCTTAAATAGCATAATGGTCTATTAACCAAATAATGTCTATTGTGACTTAAGAAGAAAAGTCAATTAAGAAATCTGCTTCCTATCCACAATTTATTAATTCTGATATATTTGCTCCTCTAGCTTTAGTTTGTTTTGAATTTAATACCTTTGAAATATCATGTGATTCTTAGTGGTTAGACTCTAGAGCAAATGTTCATGTAACAAGCTCTTTACAAAGTCTCAAAACTAGAATTAATGAAAAATTCCTCCATGTTATGGCACCAACCCTTGGGTCATATTTTCAAAGAAAGACTGGAAATGATGGTCAAACAAAAGTGTTAGAAAACTTAGATTTCTCTGATTGTGAAGTTTGTATTGACTATATTAAGGAAAAACTTTCCACTAGAGCTAGGATAAAAGGGGTAAATAGGTCTAGTAAGATATTGGATTTGATTCACATAGATATTAGTGACCCATTAATCTTGCAGCTATGGGTAGATTCAGATACTTCATCACTTTCATTGATGAACATTCTAGATTTGGGTGGATAAGTCTATTGCATGAGAAGTCTGAATCATTGAATGCTTTCAAAGTCTTCAAAACAGTTATTGAGTGGAGACTAATAAAGCTATTAAATCTGTGAGATTAGATAGAGGTAGTGAGTATTATAGCAGATATATTGAAACTAGTAGAAATCCTAGTCCTTTTGCTTCATTCTCATAGGAACATGGCATTAAAGCTCAATATACCATGTCAAGTACCCTTCAGCAAAATGAAGTTGTTGAGAGGCGAAATCGCATGTTAATAGACATGGTGAGGAGCATGATAAGTCATTTCTCTCTACCAGAATTCTTATAGGGTGATGCCTTGAAAACAGCTGTATACACTTTGAATCAAGTCCCTAGCAAATATGCGTCAAAGACTTCATATGAGCTATTTACTGGTAACAGACCCAGCCTGAAACATCTTCGTGTATGAGGTTGTAAGGCAGAATTGAAACCATATAATTCATAACTCAAGAAATTGAATTCAAGAATTATTAGTATATTCTTTATTGTGTACTGTGTTGGTTTTAGAGGTTACAAATTTTATTATCCATCTCACACTTCCAGAATCATTTAATTTGATAGAGCAGTTTATTTTAAAGATGCACTAAGAACCAACTCTGTGTGAAACATGATGAATTTATTGATATGCCCCTTCTGACCTTACCAACTCCATCTACTGAAATTGATGCTGAAAGGAACAATTATGTTGTTGAAAATCTAGATATTTCGCCTGTCATGGACTTTTAGGAGCATGATGTAGAGTTGAGACGATTTCAAAGAATTCGCAGACTTGCTATTCCAAATAATTTTGTGGTTTATTTACAGGAATGTAAATTTGATGTTACTGATGGCATAGATCCCACTTCCTATGGTGAGGCAGTAGCAAGTTGTAACTCTCATGAATGGTTGAAATCCATGAATGAGGAGATTGCTTCTATGTATTATAACTATGCTTAGGAACTTGCTGAATTACTAGAGAGACATAAGCCAGTTGGTTGTAAGTGGGTCTTTAAGACCAAGCAAAGAGCTGATGGTGAAATTGAAAGGTGTAAAGCTAGACTCGTAGCTAAAGGCTACAATCAGAAGGAAGGCATTGATTACACAAAGATCTTTTCTCCAGTGTCTATGAAGGATGCTTTTAGAGTTGTCATGGCTTTTGTTGCACAACTTGACCTTGAATTTCACTAGATGGATGTCAAGACCGCTTTCCTGAATGAGAACTTGTCTAAAATGTGTACATGGCTC
This sequence comes from Senna siamea, assembly GCA_031216115.1. Taxonomy (NCBI): domain Eukaryota; kingdom Viridiplantae; phylum Streptophyta; class Magnoliopsida; order Fabales; family Fabaceae; genus Senna; species Senna siamea. Next base: position 1,215,068 of record CM062358.1, read on the forward strand.
AGCCCGATGGATTTATCGAAGTAGGAAAAGAACATCTTGTGTGCAAGTTAAATCGATCCATCTATGGGCTAAAACAAGCTTCTAGACAATGGTACTTGAAATTTCATGAGGTTATCATCTCACTTGGCTTCATTGAGAATGCTTCTGATTAATGCATCTATCAGAAATTCAATGGGAACAATTTTACAATCTTGGTTCTCTATGTTGATGATATCCTATTGGTGAGTAACTCAGTAAATTTCTTAAATGAGACTAAACACATGTTGTCATACCACTTTGAAATGAAAGATCTGGATGAAGCCTCTTTGTTTTGGGTATCCAGATTCATCTTGATAGATCTCATGGTATATTGAGTTTGTATCAGACGAGTTACATTGATAAAGTATTGAAGAGATTTAACATGTACTCTTATACTGCTTGTGCTGAACCTGTCCAAAAAGGTGAGAAATTGTGTAAATCTCAGTATCCTCAGAATGATGATGAGAAGACTATAATGGATAAAATTCCATATGCTTCTGCAGTTGGCAGCTTTATGTATGTTCAGGTATGTACACGTCCAGACGTTGCTTTTACGATTAGTATGCTTGGTAGATACCTGAGTGACCTTAGTCATGACCATTGGAAAGCTGCAAAGAAAGTTATGAGGTACCTTCAGGGTACAAAACATCATATGTTGAGTTATAGAAAGTCTAATCCATTTGAGATCATTGGATTTTCGGATTCACACTATGCATCTTGTGTTGATGATTGTAAGTCCACTTCTGATACATCTTTATGATGTTTAGAAGAGCTATTTAGTGAAAAAGTGTCAAGCAATCTATTACAGCTACCTCGACTATGGAAGTAGAATATGTCACTTTTTATGAGGCCACCCGTCAGGGCATATGGTTGAGGAACCTGATATCTGACATGCATCTTGTTGATTTTATATTGCGTCCTCTAATCATATATTGCGATAGTTCGTCTGCTGTGTGCTTTTCTCAAAACTATAGGAGCTCTAGTCGTACTAAACATTTTGATATTAAGCTCCTATTTGTTAGAGAAAAGATTGTTAAATCTCACACTTGTTTGGTTCACATTTCTGGTGAACCTATGTTGGCGGATCTGTTGACCAAAGGCTTACCTATAAGAGTATTTAAAAATCATGTAACTCATATAGATTTGATTAAATCTTTGATGTAGCATTGGTTTAGTGGGAGTCTAAATTTATGAGTTTTGATGTATACATTATGTGCTCCATTTTTTTAGATAATGAAACTTTATTTTATTCACTTGTTTCCTTATCGGATTCAGTGATCTTGTGTTGTTTTATTTTCTAAACTTTTGTATTATGAATGAATTTTGTTCTATGTATACCATCTTAACTATACATTACTTATTCCATTCGTTTAAATAATGAAACTTTATTTTATTCACTTTTTTTCCTATCGGATCTAGTGACCTTATGTTTTTTCATTTTCTGAACTTTGTATTATGAATGAATTTTGGATTGATGAGTTTCGATGTATACATTATGTATTCCATTCATTTAGATAATGAAACTTTATTCTATTCACTTGTTTCTCTATCGAATTCAGTGATCTTGTATTGTTTCATTTTCTAAACTTTGTATTATGAATAGATTTTGTTTTATGTATACCATTTTAACTATACATTACGTATTCCATTCGTTTAGATATTGAGACCTTTTATATCATTAGTTTTCCTATCAGATTCAGTGATCTTGTATTGTTTTAATTTTTTAAACTTTGTATTATGAATGGATTTGTTCCATGTATATCATTTTAAATATACATTATGTATTCCATTCGTTCAGGCATTAAAACTTTATTTTATTCACTTGTTTTCCTATCAGATTCAGTGATCTTGTGTTGTTTCATTTTTTAAACTTTGTATCATGAATGGATTTGTTCTTAATTATACATTACAGATTCCATTCGTTTAGATATTGAGTTTTTTTTTCTATCACTAGTTTTCCTATCAAATTCAGTGATTTTGTATTGTTTCAACTATCTAAATCTTGTATTATAAATGGATTAGTTCTATGTTTAATTGTAAGTGATTAGTGATAGGTTTGATCACTTGCTAACCTATTTAGGTAGAAGACTCAACCACAAGCCTTATGTTAGTTAGTAATCATCCTATCAGACTACTGACTAAGAATAAATGAGAGAGAATATTTTCTATAATTATATTAATATTTGATTAATATTATCCAAATGAGATATTGTTAGATTAATTAATTATTAAATGAATTAATTTATTTGTAGATAATGTTAATTAAATATTAATATTATATTATTATAATTACAATTTGAATTTTGAATTTAAGATAGAATATTATCTGAATATTCTATTGGAGATTATTAAAAATTAAGGTTATCACATTTAAAGTCATAACCTAAAATTATTCTCACTTTCTATCGTCAGAAACTCTCTCTCTCTCTCAAAATTCTCTTAGTGTATCGAGATATTGTGGTTGAAGACTCTATTATCGCTCTTTAACTCTATAGCTTTAACAGGTATGTTTCATAATTCTCCTTTTATGATTAATTGATTTTTTTGATATAGATTTAAATTCATATCTCACTGAATTTAGATTATGCTTTTAATTCTTTCATGTTTGACATGTCACTTATTAATTTACATAAGATAAAATGTTTGACATATTTGTATTAATTGCATATTTGACAAAAATTTAAAAATTATGATTGATTTGGATAACTGCATACATGAATTTTTTTAATATGATATAAATTATTTATCACCTATAACTTTTATGTTAATAAAAAAATTTTGGTTAACATTTTGTTAAATGATACATTAAGATATGAATATAGTTCAGATAAAAGAGTAACATTGAATATATTTTTATCTTTAAAAGATTAAATTGATGAAAATGATATGTAAAAGATTAAATTAAAAGTTACCATATTTTTTAATAATCAAAATAAACTTTTTTTTATTTAATAATTGTAACTTTTTATTACTTTTATTTTCTTACTCTTATATTTTTACATCACTTATTTTATTTTTTATTTTATCTACTTTACTATAAAAGAGCAAGTTGTTTGCAAATTTAATTTCTCTAAAATACCCTTAAGGATTTACAAAATCAATTGGCATCCTCTCCCAATCAATATAAATTTGTCCGTCAAAAGTTGCATATTTATATAGTCCATCACAATTGTTGGAATTAAAATTATGAACAAATATAAAATCAGTAGTTGTCATTGGCCTCTTGTCCCGATCACCGTAACTTTCTCTATAAAAAATTGTATATTTATAGAACGTCCTAACTGCTGGAATTCAAGTCTCAGCAGAGATAATAAAGTCTTTGTCACTAACTTGAAGTATTTTGAAAAAAAAAAATTGAATGATTGTTGATTTACGAATTAGTTGTTTGAAACTGGAAAATAAAGATGGGATTTTGATTCCTGTTTCATGCCAATTTTCAACTGATCCAAAGCCGATGATATTGGTAGTAATGACTTGTACTGCATTGTTTTGAAGGTTGTGGCCTGTGGTGCTTTTCTGACATGTTACTCTTTCTTTTAACTTTCTCGTGGGTTCTTCACTTGAGCAAGAAAGAAAACATTATGAATACATAGTGGAGGAGGGGTAAGATCGTCCACAAGCAATCTAGAGACCTCTTCACACAATCGAAGATTCCCAAAGTGCCAAGTGCATATTCGTAATGAGCACCTCTAAGAAACTCTATGCTGGCGAGGTAACACCTACTTTCAGAATGTATCTTTCCATATTCAAAGTGGTATAACTTTAAACTCACCCTTTCAAAATAAAGCTTTCTATTTTTAAAGTTTGCTTATAATTCCATCGTACAATGAGATATGTGCTTTCAAAGACTTGAGATGTAACTGAAATCTTGGATGAATTCCTTTTCTATCTTTTTTTTTCTTTTTCTTCTTTCTCCCTCTATATATTTGATAAGCAATTGCTTAAAATATAATAGACGTTAAATATATAAATAAATTTTTTAATTTTAAAAATTATATTTTTAAGAATGTAATTCTCAAAAATTTTAAAAAATTTGTTTAATTTATTAAAATATTTTTAAAAATATTTAATAATCTTTAAATATATATATTTAAATTCTAACTAACTATTTTCTAAAACTATTTATATTATATTAAAAATAAAAATCATAAAAACTGATTAATTGAATAATATACATACATATCTTACTAATTAATAACACTTGTATAATATATATATATATAAGTATACATACATATATTTTTTAAAAAAACAAAATTTTTACTTTTTTCTACATATAATAAAAAATCATCAAATCTATCAAAATTATAATTTGAAAATAACATTAATAATATTATTATCTATGTAAAGTAAAGTTAAATTTATATATTATAAAAATAACAGTCTAATAATTTTTTGTTTAGGTAACAAAAATTACATAATTAATTTAAAAAAATTAAAAATTAAAAAAAATAATTTATGGTACTCTGTAGTATTTTACAATTTTAAAAAATAATTTTTTAATATAAATGTGCCAGGATAGCACATATTAATTTGTGTGTAAATGTATTAATACACAAATAATTTGTATATATTTATAAATAAATAATTTTAAAAAATTAAAATTAAAATAAAATATTATAAAAATTTATTATTAAATACAGTTAGTACATAAATATAGTACAAATATTTATTATAAAGTTTATTGTTATTAAATGCTTTACTATTATTATTAAATTGATTGTATACATATACATTTATTACAAAGTTGTTATTATATTATAAAAATATTTGTTCAAATTTTAAAAAGATAATTTAGTAATTTTATTATTTTAAAAATATTCTCATATTATAAAAATAAAAGATTCTCATCCCTTTAAATAAAAATCTATAAAAATATAAAAATACTCTATTATTAAAAATATAATATTTTTAAGAATATATTTCATACCTCTTATTCTCAACAAATTTTTTAAACTTGTGTAAAACGCAGTCCTTCTTTGTCACTTTTGAATTTCTCGTCCTATCCAATATTTCACACTATTCTTTTGGTTTAGCCTTTTCCGACAAAACAATGATAACAAGCTTCAATTCCTACTATAGAAATTCTATAGATGGCAATCCATAGTTACTGATCAAGTATTTATGACTTGTAACCTGCATTGTCCCAGAAAATAATTAAGAATAGATCATTTGTATATATAATATTGTTATTACTACTAGCATGAGAGGTTATCGAACAAATGCTACTAGTTCAAGTTCAGAACAGAAAACAAAGGTATCAAACAAGTACATTACTTTTTTTATATGTTTTTATTCTTGAAATATAATTTTTAGGAATACACTATTTTTATATGTTTATAATTATAATTTATATTTATATAAAAATATGCCTGCCAAGTAGATTATGTAATTTAACAATGAACAAAAATAAATTGCTAAAGAACTAATTGTAATATGATTTATCTTGAAATTTTATGTTTTAAGTGGATTAAATAATACATTTGAGTTAATTTAAACGAAATTATATGTCATGTCAACCCAAATTATAAATTTTAATGTTTAAGTATTGAATTCTTACTTTCCTAGACATCATTGTAATTATTTAAATGATTTTTAAATTAATAGTTCAATAATTTCTCTTCAGATTCTACAAAATAATAAACCTAGATTTTATTGTTAATTAATTTTGATGCAGTGAGAATTAAAAATCCATGAAAATATCACAATTTGTTAGTTTACTATTATTTAAAAGGAAAGCAAAAATAACACTAAATTATTATAGTTTCATTTAAACTTTAGTTAGATCCCTATAATTTAAAGAATGTTTAATTTACTTATTTTTGTTAAATTTTTGTATATAGAAAAAAAAATATGTGATCTGATTATTAAAAAGATAATAATAAACATTTATATCAGTTAGTATAATCTCTTGTTCTCATTAGTTCAACGGTGTTCATTATTTTGTTTCAAGGTGTCATAAGTATATAAAATTTAAGACAAATTTAAACAGTTTGATTAAAATTAATAAATACATATTTATAATTCCATATGGATAATGCACATTTTTAAAAAAATTACGTTTTCTGTATAATGTCATCCCACGCAAAATAGGTGGTCAGCTTCATATATTCATTCTCCTAATGCATTTGCTTCATTTTTTTTTTTTTATCTTTACATTGATTTAAGTTTTAAAATTAGTAAAATTATACATGTATAAGCTTTTGTATTCTGCTTTTATACTATAATAATAATTATAATTGATTTTATGCCTATAATATATGCAAATTTGAGTTAACTTACATTGAAGTTCTTCCTTCTCTGTAATGAATTCAGTATTTACGAAAAAAAATTTGGTGCTACTTACCAACCAAAAATCTTCAAGTTACGTAAAATTATTATAATTTTGCCTCACGACATAAACGAAAATTCATATATGATTATTATTGATTTTTTGACTAGGTGAAGTGTCTTTTTTTTCTCAAATGACATTATTTTTCCTTAATTTCTATCATTTTGTTATATAAAATGAACCCAAATTAGACAAAACAACACTGTTTGAACAAAAATAACACGTAAGTTTAAATCACTAGTTAATTGTTCTATGTGCTTCTCAAGTCAACTATTTTTTTTGTCAAAATGTCAACTAATCTATTAAATAACCATAATTTTACTTAACACCATGCAACATCATGATTAAGAGAAAATTTTCTTATATATATATTTTTTTTTTCTGAAATAAAATGTTCTTATTAAAACTAAGAAATTAAGTGAATCATAATTTTACATGTAAACCCAAAAAAAGAAAAACGAATTTGTATAGTATAGACACATGCCCCATCTAATTTATTAATGGGCTTAAATTTTATCCAATGACAGAAACAGAAGAGAGTCTAAGTTTATATTTAAAAAAAAAAAAACATGGGCTCGAGTAGTCCAATATATTAAATGCTCACATTTCTGTTTCAAAATTCAAGTCAAATCTAACTTAATTTCGTATCTTGATCCTTCAAGAAATTTTCAAACTTTGTTTTTGGGGTTGATTTGGCAAAACAACAATTGTTTCGGATGGTTTTTTTTACTAAAAATAAAGAATGGATATTTTAATTCAGTGATGTAAAAAGAAATTTTTTTTTATATTTTATAAGATACCAATTTAAAAGAGATTTCATGCCTTCAACAATTATTAATTATCTAAAATACTATTAGAAAATTAAGGACAAAATCAAGATTTCACAAGTGTACTTTACAATAAAAATTCAAAATGATTTCTCTCCGTAGGTGAATTCTTCCCAATTAATAAATGAAAGTTTATGTGGCTATTAACTTAACTTGTGACCTAAACTTGTTTATGTGACATTTTCTCCTCAATTATCATTCGGATAATTTTGTAAAAATAAAATGATTATCAAAATAATTTAAATTTGAGTGAATAACAATTTGAACTCTCGTTTACTAATTTGAAGAAATTGGTAAGAAAAATATTCATCAACACATAATTATTTTATTAGTATGAAATTATAAGAATGACATCCAAAGTGCCCATTTTATATGATATAATTTATTTTATTCTTCAGAATAAATTGTAATAAATAATTTGTTGTATTTATTTAAAAATATTAGTTTTGTTAGATAGATTATTGTTATTGATTTAAACGAAAACGTGACATGGTGGGTTGGCAGATTTCATGCTAGGGTATAATTCATAGTAGACAGTTCATTTCATAAAATTAATTATAAATGTCCGTACAGTTGTTGAGTTTGCACATACTTTAAATGGCTCCACGCGAATTGGAATGTTGGGCTAAGGAATTCTATGCTAAATTGCTAATTGCTGGGTATATTAGTCTTAAACTATTAATTTATTTTTTAAGAGATGTTAAAATTATATTTTTATTTTTTTATTTTAAAAATTTAAAGTCTCTTCCCTTAATATATTAAAAAGCTTATAATTTTATTTATTTTAAGTAAAATATCTTCAAAAATATTATTAATTTTTAAAAGTATTATATTTTATTATAAAATATATTTTTAATATTTTATTAATATTTGTTTTGAGTTAAAAATATAAATTTATTTTATTTTATAAAATTATATGTTTTTTCATATCTTAAGAATAAAATAAAAAAATAATATTAACATCACTTAAGAAAGAAATGAGAGTATAGTTTATTGTAAGTTATAATATAGATAAAATATAAAAGAATACTCTTTAATCCGAAAAATAATCTCAACTTTAGTCTCTTGACTAATCAACTTTAAACTTTTATTTGTGTGTGCGTCAAATTAGTATTTTTTTTTTCACATAGGTCCTTTACGTCTTACCTTTATAATATCGAGGGTCCCCCCATTTTCAGTCATTCATAACATAAACTCTAGGAATTCTATGCACTATTTTAGCTCGATTGAGATATAAATATAACATGAGGGGAAAAAAAAAAGAAAAAATACTTAGAAACAAAAAGAGAGAAGAGAAAAGTATTTTTATGCTTTAAAAGAATATATCTTGTGTAAAAGGTTGATTTTATTAAAAAAATAGTAATATGAGAGGTTTTTCAAGTATGTATTGCATGAAAAAAAAAATCTAAATGATAGGCATGTTTAGTTAAAAAAAAAACACTTCAAAATAGAAAGCAAATCATATAAATAATAATATAAATGTATTTTAATTAAAAAATAACTATATATTTTTAATAAGGAGAAAATGGTAAAAGACCTTATTTCGTTAATAGAAAAATTATAATAAATTTTGTTATGATACATTTATTTATTTCAAATGATATTTATGTATATTTTATAAATTTCTTATATAATTTTGTGTAATTGAATGAATCCGGTAGTAGAAGACAAAAAGATGAAAATGAATATCCAGGTAAGATGCCATGTCAGCATCTCGAGAGTGTTTATCTCGTGGATCGTGCCCCACCATCTACTGTGTTCTGCGCCAACCAGCAACAATTTACATATACGAACACTGAATCAAACACTTGTTCATTATTAAAGCCTGCTTCCACTGTCCTGTATCAGACCCCATGCTTTACCATACACCCGCATACCAATCTCACCACTTTAATGAGAAAGGACTATTTTTTCACATTAAAATTTCGTTCAAAAAATATTTATCTTTAATATTTAATAATATTTTAAATAAAAATAAATTATTATTTTGATATCAGTTTAATTTTTAAATATCAAAATATTTAAATTAATCTTTTAAATTTTTTTTAAAAATAATTTAGTCATTATGTTAGTTATATAAATATTTTATTGATTATATTAATTGTTGTTTTGAGCCACTATAATACTGTTTAAGTAGATTAATTATTGTTTTAACTTGTTATAATATTATTTAGACATTTATATAATTATGAGTTAAATTATTTAAAAAATATTTTTTAAAAGATAAAATTAAAAATTTTAATTTTGTATATTTCAAATTAAAAAAATATATTTTTGAGAGATTAAAATAATAATTAACTTTAAATAAAGTTATTTTTAATAAAATGATATTTATAAAAAATTAATAATTATTTTCTTTAAAACATATAAATACGTTCAAGCACTTCATAATATTATTAGCAACTATAGGTTTCAAATTAATATAGTCAATCTGAGAAGATTAATAAGTGCGCCAGGCATACACGTTACAAAGTTCATCATTAAGAAACGAGCTAAACCCAATCTGGGCCGTCGATTCTCTGACAAACACATTTACCATTATGACATGAGGTTCTTGTACAAAACTACAAATCTATCTCTCTCTTCTTAAAGGGCCACTAAAGGAGCGAACTTTCTCTCAGTCTTCTTCTCTCTCCCTCGAAAATATAAGTTCTCAAGCTCCTTTCGAGATCTTTACTTGTTTTATTTTATTTTTTTTCTTTGGGCCCCTTCCCTTTTCCGGGTTTTTCTCTGTTCTAAATTTCTTTGAAATTTACAGTGGAGTCATTCTTTGTATAATATTACTGGTGAATACTGACTACTGTCTTTCTCTCTGAGCTTTAATGGCTGCCCTGCTGCTTCTTTTCTTCCTAGCTGTTTCTGTTTCTGCTGATGGAGGTAAGTTCGCTTCTTCCTTCTCATTTTCCTCATTCTCTGTTTTTCGCTCTTTCTTTCTTTCTTTCTTCAATGGCTTTATCCTGCATTTTAAACTTATGTCTTAATATGCTTAATGTCAGTGTTCTTCTCTCATTATGTTAACTGCATTTTCTCTCTTGAAAGCTAGGAGCTTTCTGATCTTTCAGTAAAATCAGTATATTCCATTTGATTGCCTTAGTTTCTGGATATGTTTATGTTGAAAGAATAAGAGATGCAGCAATGTTGAGTTCAACCTTTAAAGTCACAATGTCTCTTGCAATCTTGCTAAAAGAGCTTGAGAATGCTCACAGTCAGAGAGAGAGAGAGACAGAGACAGACAGGAGGAGTTGAATGGTCTGAATGGGTATTTTATCTTTTTTGTCCTGATCAACGTGGAGGATTTCTTTCTGTGAGGAAATGATTTATTTTATGAGAATCTCTGATCTGTCTTTTCCATTCTTTAGTGTAAATTAACAATCTTATTGCGTCCCAGCTCATCTGACGCTTCCTTTGCACATAGCTACTTGAGAGATTCTTCAACTTTACAAAAGATAGGCAGATAAAATTGATAGAAGAGACATTTAATAAGACTATTAAAGTTCAGTCCTATTAATTCTCTCTTTTATGAGTGTATTAGTTTATATATAGTTTGTAGGTGAGATGAGATCTATATAAAATCTCATACATATATAAATGTCATAGAAAGTGTGATAGGACTAAAATACCCTCATTTTAGAATGTGAGTGATGAAAAAATGAAAACTTCATTTGGTTTGAATTATAACTTACAAGATGTTCAGCAAGGCAGTGTGTCAGGTCTGCAATCTTACTAAGTTGGTAGCATTATAGGCTTCCTGTCAATATAGATAAATGCAGAGTTGGTCCACAAACAGCACTAATGGACGAACCAACAATCTCCTTTTATGTGTAAGCCATTACACAAGCTTTCAGGTACATATAGTTTTCAAAAAAACAGTTTATAATTTTTTTTTTTTTAATGATTGGCTTGGTTAACCTAAAATTTCTCTCTGGTGGTATTTGCAATGAAGAGTCAAGTATGTGATAGTGAGTTGGAAAAAATATCAATATATTATTTTTGAACATCAATAAAACTGCACTTAAATGGTCTTAATGAGCATTATAGACTAACGTTATTCATGGAAAGTAATTTATGAAGGTCGTGGTATTTCCTTCCTACCTCTACAGTTTCTCTAGACTGTAAATAATAAAAATGGCAAATTTATGGTACAAATAATATGATGTAGTGATACTAACCATTGATAAAAGACTTGAAGATTCATCTTGATAAATGGTACTTACTAGCTAAGCACCATGTTTTAGGAAGCTAAATCTCAAAAAATATGTCAAACATTTATTTTTTCTACAGACTTCATTTTTATCATTTTGTGAAGGTATTTGGTGCAGATTTAAATGAATTATTTTGTGTAGTCGTTTGAATATGTAACGGATTATCCTTTTTCACTTTTAATTTTTTGTAATCTGTCTTGTTACAGATGACTCCTTTTTATTTATTTTATTGAGATTTCAACTTTTGCCACATAGAAGATCTGAACAAAAAATAATAAGACTGCAACTGGTAATTGTTTATTATAATATTAATTTTATCTAACTTTTTGTATTCATTTCTTATTGTATTAATAATTCTTTGAAGTTTTTTATTTTTTGTAACATATGTATTTTATAATTTTTTTTTCTTGTTTGAGATGAATTACATTTTAATTAAAAAAAGTAATCCGTCTCATTATGAGACAGATTACACTTAATAAAATAACTAAAAAGAGCAATTAGTAACATTTTAATTTATTATGTTAACCTATTAGCAGCCCAATTCTTTTAGCTTCTTTATTTAGTTGTATTTTTCCTTTTCCTCCTCACTTTAAAGAAATTTCCTCTTCGATTTTTTTTTTAAAAATTTTTCTAAAAAAGAAATCAGCGAAATATATCTCCTACCCTACATATAGGACACAATGAGCCCACATGGAGTGACAGGTAAATGACCTTGAATTTTGTCATGGTTCATACCCAAATAAGCCCGTCTAGATGAAGCATCTTCAGACGCATTACTAGCTAGATGATCAATTTGACCATCTATTCTTAGCAAAATTTTTGTTAATACTTAGTATCACTCTTATTTAAAAATTCATATTAAGACTAACAAATAAGAAAGATAAAAATCATTAAAGTTCTCTTCTAGCTGTTTCAATTGTGAAACTGACTTCCACAACTGTTTATTGGTAAATATCTGTCATTCTATAGCAGGCTTTTTCTTAACCAGTAGACAGAAAATAAGTGAATCATTCTCCACCTTTGGGTTCATTATATTCTCAAAATAATTATACACTTATTTTTTATGTCATTATTTCATACACTATTAATCTAAGACATTATAATCCCATTGATGGCACAATAAGAAACACTATCTTGATACTATTATGAGATGTTTTAAAAGAGAAATTCTTTTAGGGATAAAGCAAAAATCAAAAAGGGGTATGCACATCACAGAAAAGAAAAATTAATTTTAAATCTCTAGTTCATTCCCTTTGTGTAATGTCCTAATAGTCATTTTATTTTGTTTCTAAGGGTTTGTGTTTCTGGTATAAATGTCTGTAAATTTAGTACATTGAGCTGCATTCCTTGATGCACGTTAAAGAGTAACAACAGAAAAATAATCTGTATTTGCATGATTTCTTTTATCTCTCATTGGCAGTTTGTGATCAGTACCATTTGGTTCCTTTTGTCTTGCTCATCTTAATATGGTAACTACAGAATCATTTGTAATCACTTATTTGCTGCAGATGCTTTTATTGGAGCAAACATTGGTACGGATGTCTCTGACATGCCAAATCCAACACAGATTGTAACCCTTCTCAAGTCTCAGAACATCCAACATGTTAGGCTGTATGATGCTGACCGTGCCATGCTCCTTGCATTCGCCAACACAGGAATTCGTGTGACTGTTTCTGTCCCCAATGACCAGATCCTCGGCATTGGTCAGTCCAATGCCACTGCAGCCAACTGGGTCACCCGCAATGTCATAGCTCACTACCCTTCAACCAACATAACAGCCGTAGCTGTAGGATCAGAAGTCCTAACTACTCTCCCAAATGCAGCCCCTGTCCTAGTCTCTGCCCTTAAATACATTCACTCTGCCCTTGTTGCTGCTAATCTTGACCGGCAAATTAAGGTCTCTACCCCACACTCTTCTTCCATCATCATTGACTCCTTTCCTCCTTCTCAAGCATTTTTTAACCACACATGGAAACCAGTTTTAGTTCCCTTGCTTACATTTTTGCAATCAACGAATTCATATCTCATGCTCAATGTCTACCCTTATTATGATTACATGCAATCAAATGGTGTAATCCCTCTCGATTATGCTCTATTCCGCCCTTTGCCTCCCAACAAGGAAGCTGTTGATGCCAACACCCTCCTGCATTATACCAATGTCTTTGATGCTGTGGTAGATGCTGCTTATTTTGCAATGTCCTATTTGAACTTCACCAATATACCTATTGTAGTGACTGAAACAGGATGGCCTTCAAGAGGAGATTCATCTGAGCCAGATGCAACAATTGACAATGCTAACACTTACAACAGCAACTTGATCAGACATGTCCTTAACAATACAGGCACTCCTAAGCATCCGAAAGTCGCGGTTAGTACTTATATCTATGAACTTTATAACGAAGACTTGAGATCAGGTCCAATCTCAGAGAGGAACTGGGGTCTGTTTTATGCTGATGGAGCACCGGTTTACACCTTGCACTTGACTGGTGCTGGTATTGTGTTGGCAAATGATACAACAAACCAGACCTTCTGTGTTGCAAAGAATAATGCTGACCCTAAGATGCTTCAGGCAGCACTTGATTGGGCTTGTGGACCAGGGAAAGTGGATTGTTCTTCCTTGCTTGAGGGTCAACCGTGTTATGAACCAGATAATGTGGTAGCGCATGCTACATATGCTTTCAATGCATATTATCAGATGATGGCTAAGTCTTCTGGGACCTGTGATTTCAAAGGGGTTGCCTCTGTCACGACCACAGACCCAAGTATGTTTGCATATTTATATTATATTTATATATACTCTGTTGTGTTAATACTTGTATTGATGGCTTACAAAAAATGTACATTTCATTGATACAGGTCATGGTTCTTGTATATTTCCAGGAAGGTATGATCTCAAGCTTTTTTTAAGACCAAAATCCTATTTGGTTCTTGAAAAACGGTGTGATTATTAATCTAATATTGTAAACATTTTTCAAGATCCAAAATAGGTAATGAGCAATGAATCAAATGACTAAAACATCTATGCTAATTTTTCTTTTCTTTTTTGAAAAAAATACTTGTGGCCAACAACAGCGGAGGCAAAAGCAGCACCGGCGGGAATGGCACATTGCTCGCTCCATCCTCTAATTTGACAAGTTCAGACTGCTTGTCCCAATACTTGAACAATGATGGATCTTTCACAAGCTCTGTTATTATTATAGGTGCTTTACTTTTAAGTGCACTTGTGTTGTAACACAAGGCACATTTTGGAATATGATTTGGGAAGATTTGCTAGCAAACCCAGTTTTGCTTTGCTTCTTTAGAGGGTTTGTTTGAGGGTGGCAAAGGATGATCAAAATGTATATTTGCAATTGTAATGTGAGTTGTCCATCTGATCTTGTATTTGTACAAACAAAATGGAGGAATTATTTGACAAGTTTGTATTCTTTCATCTGGACAGTATGTCTTAATTATAAAAACGAGAAATTTAATTATAAATTGACTTTTTTTTTGTATATTTTTAAGATGGAAAAATGTTATTTTTTTAAAAAAAATTGAACGAAATTACATTTATACACAAATAAAATTGGTCAAGTCCATGTGGATTGAAATTGAATTCTGTTAAAACAAGCCACAGCCTGTGGACTATCTTGTTTAACTTGCCAAATGAGTGGACTTGTAGAGGAGAAAATTGATTTGTTTAAAAATGCATTAAAACAAGTTGCCTTAGTTTAAATTGTTGGTTAAAGGAATTCAATACAAATTAGTTTAAATAGTAGAATATTCATGTATCTTGACAGTTTTATTCTTATCATGTAAAAACATTAATAAAAAATTTAATAAAATAATACTAATTTTCAAAATAAATACATATATTTAGATATATTATTTTTAATATAATAACTTTAATTATTTTTATTTATTAAATAGGTCGATATGTCCCAACTTGTTTATTTATATTATAATATTTTTGTCATTGATCTTACAAAATATATATTTTATAATATAAAATATAAAATAAAATATATAATTTAAAAAATTAAAAAGAAAATAATTGAAAGAAAATAATAAAATTAAATAATTCTTATTATTTAATTTATTATTTTAAAATCTAATAATTATTATTTTATAATATATTTCAAAAATTATAAAAAAAATGACATGAACTTGTGTGCAGGCTAGTCTATTTGACATTGCAACATTGTTGAACCTTTCTCTTCCATAACTAAATTCATTGGGCTTTAGCCCAAACCCATCTTGTCAGCCACAGCCTTGGCATATTAAAAACATACTATGAGAAGTAATTTCATATTTTAGTTCTATCAATATAGAAAGTATACAGTACAAGTTACAGAAGTTCATTAGTCACAGGCAGCAAGATAATCAAAGTTCTACCACTGCTTACACTTGATCACAAAACATCATTACTTGACATATATCCAAGATATTCTTCATTACAGACTCTACAAATGAATCTAGATTCTGAAAATCTGCACCACCAATCTGTGTGTTGCTTACAGTATGGCTTATTGCAGAAATTGCACTTAGGAAGCTTTAGCCAACACTCACCACATAAGGTATCTGCACAAGCACTGTCTTCTATTTCTACATATCTAACACATCTACCACAGTTCTCACACCTTGAAATGCAAAAACTGCATGCCCTGCATTGAGCCATTTCAGACTCTCTCTTCTCCTTGCATGTTTTTCTTGGACAATCATACACCATTCTCACCTCATGGCACTTGGGACACATTTCCAGATCGATGATTCGCTCAGTTTCTTCTTCCCCATGTTTGAATGCTGACAAGGTACCACGTTCATGGTAGTACATAGGCTGTAATGGCAGACTCTTTTTAAGGTAAAAGGTAAGCATGTCAAGGTGCTCTTTCTTTAGGTTGTGGATTCCATTTATCCTTAAGGTGCTCAGGAAGTGGCTTCCTTGGCATAGTATTTTCACTGCTCTTAGAACTCCTTCCGGGGTTATGCCTGTGCATGATGGTATATAGAGCTACACCCAAAAGAAAAAAGAATTCTCTAAAATCATCCAAATTGATACAACTTAAAAATATAAAGGAGGGAGGATTTTGATTTTGAAAGATTAGTTGAAAATTGTTGGTTTTATTGTGACTGTGACGCCTATAATGAGTACACCTTCTCATGCTAAATGCAGTTTTGACAAACTATAAAGAAATAAAGTACCCAAATATTTCTAAGACATTTGTATAAATATTATATTAGACTGAGATTGACTAATTTTTGTCATATTATATTAGACCTGAGACTAATTTTTGTCAAGTCAGAGCAGTGAGATAAAATTCCCCCAGTATTTCTTGCAATTCGAAACTTGTGTTGAGAGTGAAATTGCTACCTCCTCAACTAATAATCTATTGTTGTTGCTATTAGTAAGGATCTAAATTTGAGGTTAATGCAAAGGCAATAAAGACTCACAATTCAAAGTCAAGGAATCATTAATTTCAATGAAATATAATGCAATAATCCCTTCAACAATAATCCACACAAACAAACAAAACTAGCAAGGACAGCCACACATTTCTTATCCACTCAATTCCGCTCCTTAGAACCCCAATTTCACACCTTCGATCACAGAAAATGCTTGAATCAAGGCCAAAAATTGAAAATCTAAAACATGGGTATTGAAATCCACACCTTGTTTATGAAAGGGTTTTCTTGTACGACCCTATGAAGCCCAGAATCTGTAACCTTGGAACAATTCACGAGGGCAAGAGTTTTGAGCCTCCCATTGGCCCTAGAAGCGAGCTTGAACAGAACATCATCGGAGAGATGGGAAGAGAGAGGGGTTTGAACAACGAGGTTCAGCCATGGAAGCACATCTTTGTTCACTGCGTCTCTGAGTGAAACGCAGACCTGAGACATGGCAAGAAGCTCACATACAGGAAGGAAAGGTAGGACGAGGAAGAGAGCTTCGTGAGGAGACTCTGCTTGTGCTTGTGCTTGTGAATGAGATGGCTTTGAACACTCCTCCATTGCATTCGCTAACTCTAGTTTATTCTCAAAATGCAAGATTGACATATCTCCAGGTTTTATGGAATGGCAATTATATATGAAGACATGAATGGTTTGATTTCAATGGTTGAAGATGATGTTAGCGTTTTCCTCTATGCTTCTTTTTCTGTCTTTGTATTGTTTTGTTTTGTTTTGCCGACATGTCCAATCATATTTATAATTGAAGTTAAAGTTACGTATCAATCTAAAATTTCTTTGTAAAATTTCTCTTAAATGTATCATCACATGATTTATAAAATATATTTTAAAAGTAAAAAAACCAACTTAGTTTAAAATAGTATTATTCTTATCAACTTCAGTTTATGAGATTATATGAATTTGTTAGGTGTTAATAATTTAGTAAAGATAATATATGTGTAGTTTAAAAGAGTATTATTCTCTTATTTATTTTATTAAATAATTTATATACAGCACATCTTATCATGAATTTGAATTTGTGAGATTATATATGAACTAGCTGGATATTAAAAATTTAGTAAAGAAAATAAAAATTAATGTGAGTTAAAAAAACAAATATTGCAATAACAATTGAGTGTAGAAAATTTCAAATTTTCTCAAACACTTTTAACTACAATTCAATGATATTATATTAACAATTTATTATTACAAGGTTTTTTTAATGTGAAGATTAATGATAATTATCTAATAATGGCTTGAAACCATTCATTTAAATAATTACAAATAATGTGGTTGTTAGTTACGTTCTTCTATATGTATAACGTTGACAACTAAAACACATACTTCAATGAATGCCATGAAAACAAATTTCCGCGACTTGTGGAATACATTTTACACAAGAAAAATTTTATAAAAATATTTTCTAAGATACTTTATAGTATAAAGTTGTTGAAATAAAAAAATAAAAAAATTTAAAATAAATAAATAAATAACTTATCTTAAAAAGATTAAAAATCTTTTTTATCTCTTTTCTCATAAATTTTACTATTTCTTTTTATTTTAAAAAATTTAAATCCAATCTCCCTTTTACTAAAATAATTAATATTAATCTCCAATTTACTCTAGTATTATCAGGGAGGAATAATGCAGATTAGGACCAGTAGATTATACATATAAATATTTTACATATATGTTTATTCTAAAATAATAAAAATATTTAACTACCTTTATTTTTGCATTAAAAATTTGATGTTAAAGTTTGATATAAATTTAACTGTATTTATTATTATATGAAAAATAAAACTATAGTTTTATTTTGTATAAAAGATTTAACTTTTCTAGAATTTATTTTGTCCTTTAAAAAGAAACTACAAACAAATTATTACTGATAATAAAGTGACAATAGCCAAGTACCTATTATTTTTTTATTATTCATATTTGTCTAAAATATTTTATTACAGTCCTAACTAAATCTAAAAATATTATTTCTATTGTCTGTATCCAAAATTACTTAATGAGTCTCAAAATATCAAAAATATCTTAAAAAATAATGAATAATAGATTCTGAATACTTTATAATTAAGTAACTTATCTAATATTTAATACTCAACATTCACCTAATAAAAAATTTGTCAAATAATATAAATGACTATAAAAAATTAATTTACAATAAAAAAACCCCACATAATTATCATTAATTAAAATTAAAAAAATCAATTCCAATAACTAAAAATATAAAATTTTATTAAATAATACAAATTACTTGCGTATTGAATATGGCACATTTAATATCAAATGAACTTGAGATATCGGATAAATATCAAATATTTTTTTCTACCAATAATATGGGTATTCAAAATACTTGAATCATTACCATCCCTACTCTCTTTGTGGACCCAAAAAAAAAAAAAAATTTACCATCCCTACTTAAACATAAACACTTAGATTTCATTTTATTGTGTCATAGTTTATATCTTCATGTTAAATCCTATATTCATGTTAGTCATCATACTCCCCAATCCTAGGTTAAGATCAAAGATTTAGCAGGACTTTGTATTTCATTGACTTCAGAAAAGAGTGATGTAATTCATTACAACCTCATCTCTTAAGTTATATTTAACCATATTGATGATTACAGATGCTTCATAAAACACAAACCAGTGTACAGATAGACCAACTATCAAGAATATTTTGTTAACAGTAGTCCAAAACAATTCTGTAAAATATTGTTCTGAGATGAACGAATGTCCTGTGACTTGTGACACCAAATTATACACTCAACGATAGCCCATAAACAAAACAAAAAAAAAGTTACAAATTTAGTGCACCAAATACATCACAGAATACAGAAGTCTTGAAATTTTCCATTTTTTGTAATTTTACATTTTGATGAATATTTAAAAATTTTAATCTCGCAAAAGAGACAAGATTATGACCCCAAAAAAAAAGAAAGTAGAATCCTTCAATGATCTAATGGTTCAACAGCTGTCTTGAAGAGAAGGATATAAACCTTGTCGATGGAAAAATACAAGAAACCACCAAGAGAATGTGTAACATAGGAGCCAAAGCTAGTTCCCACAATGCAGTGCCAAGCTGGGCCATATAAAGAATCAAATTCCTGGAAAAGATCAGTATGTTTATATCATGAACTCTCTAAGTATATTAGTTAATACTAGGTCATTTTTCATTTACAAATGAATGGAGAGAATTGAGCATGAGAATAAACATCATTAAGTTATTGAGTTGATAAAATAAGGAAGATGTAGACAAACAATCCCAAGGTGTGCAAATAATTTCAATCTTAAAACTTGAAAAAAGATTCTGCAAAAGAATTCATCTAGTTCCAATAGTATCTGAACTTGTATGATCAAATGATTTGAAATTTGATCTTTGCCGTCTTATTTCTTCATAATTTAATGAAATTTCAGGAAAATGCAGTGCTTTGTTCACATTTTAAACCCAATGGACTTTTGTGTGGGGGAAATGTTACGAGATGTAATAAAAACTATTTATTAACCTTTACTTTGAAATTTAAGCTTGAGTTGAAGTGTTTCTTGACAAAGCACAGGTTAGTCTTTTCCTTGCCTCTAATTTCTATACAGTATACCCTACAGAAACAGCAATTGGGCTGCCACTAATCCTTATGATCAGCCACAGTAAAGGAGATATAGTGAAGACTGGTTGCTCAGAAAGCAACTAGCACCCAGAAAACCTAGTAACAGTTGAAACTTTAAATAAAACATATCATAGAACTAATATGCATTAATGCACACGCACACGTCAAATTCACTATCTTCCCATCTGTGATATCCTTAATGCAGTGAACAGGCATGTAAATCATATATGATACCTTTGGAAATGCTTAAAAAGATTGGCAGTTCCTAGTGAAACTACATTCTCATGACTATGTTATTAGGTTAAGACACGTTCCATGGCTGGGTTCAAAGGAAAACTAAATCGAAGTTAATATATTCCACATAAATCAACAGAATCAATATTATGTTTCTTTTTTTGAAAAAAAATTAATATTTTGGTATAATACAGCAAAGGAGCATATTTGAATTCACTGCATACTATATGGACAGATCTTAGAAATAGGCAGAGCAGGCAAATCCACCAAGAAACTGACAACATAGAAATTGTAACAAAGACACCACAAGATATGCATGCTGTGGGTTTAATGGACTAATAGGCATCTTAGAATTATAACCATAATTCATCTAGCAATCCCTGTGCCCGATTAAATGAGATTAGGACCAAATAACATCTCAATATTACAAACAGTCTCTACCAAGCCACTTATATTAACTGTCTCAATTAGTATAACTACTGTTAGAGATTATAATGAGCCTTCACTCAACCATTTAAGCTTTTGGGTGAAATTATCCTTGACAGGGTATTAGCATTTCTATGATCAAGTGATCTGGAGTTCAATTTTTTCCACATCCCGTTCTCTTAATTAAAAAATATTGTTTCAAATTCAATGCATGTATGGTTCACTTGTGCTTTGTCCACACTGCAAGCCCCAAAGGGCATTTGTATGAGGGGACATGCTCTTGATTATATTGAACCTTCACTTAACAGCTTAAACATTTTGAATGACATGGTCCTTGACAATTGAAACATATCTTTCGGTCTTACCTATCTCCCCATGCCATAAGTGAAATGAAGAAGTCTGGACTGAAGTGTGCATTCTACAACATATACTTGTTGGCATTAAGGGACAACAAAGGGCCAAACTCAAAACTTTCCTCTGCAATCTCTAATCCAAGCTCTGTTTTCAAGCTGACGTGTCAAGCTATCAAGCTCATATGGCACACAAAACAAACCCATGCCTGATCAAACCAATCGCCAAGAATGTGCAGTGTCCTAATTACTTATAATATATCTCTAAATGTAATTTCTTTTACACCAAAAATGTGCAGTGTCCTAATTACCAACCAAAAAGCAGGAAAAATATATTACTCAACCAAACACAAACAAACAATTAGACCATGTGTTTGCAGGATGCAATACCGAAAGGAAGTCCTATAAGCATAGATCTATAAAGAAAGATCACCACCAAGACAGATAAAGAAACTCAAGGAAGCATAGTTCCATCTACCAGATTGAAACTAGCAAGAAAATAGACACAGTCCATATTAGTTCACCAGATTGATTAATATAAAAATAAAAAATCAGAATTCCATATTACAAATTTTTATCCTTAAACTGATGGTAACTTCAGATTGTTGAATCACCCATATCGAAGCTTAAATTTAGAAATAGCAAAGACATATTGAGAAACATGTTCCACAAAATCTAGAAGCTTCCAAGTAAACCATTATTAAGACTTCGAGTGCATAAATAATCAGAATCCCGAAACAGACTTTGAAAATGAAAGCTTCCAGAAGACAAAAAATAAGTAAGATGAAGAAAAAGCTACCTTCTTGAGGCCTAGGGCGAGACGTTTACTGTCAAGCTTCTTGCCAGGCATGGAATCGAGATGGTCACGTGCGCAACGAAAGGCACGGTTCTGAAGTGGGAGGGGCATGTCACAAGCTCTGACGCGAACGTTGAGGCGATCATGATGTTCTTGTTGCTCAACGGCTTTCTTCTTCTGTATGAGACTGCTGAGAAACTTGCTCCTTCTCTCTAGCTCCTCCTCTGCTCCTTCCATTCTCTCATCACTGGCAGAGAAAACCCCTTTTCCACTCTGACTCCGTAGCTTCAGATTACGACCAGAAATTGAAATTTAAGCTTAAAGCAATGGCAAAGGAAGGAGCTATGTTGCGCACTCCATGAATTTGTAAAAAGGCCCCAGAGAAAGAGAAAGGGAAAGAAAAAGAAAGAGACAAGGAAAGCAAAAAAGAAGAGTACAGAGAGAGAAAGAAAGAAACAAGAGGCTGTATTGGATTGTATGTATGTAATGAGTAAGAACTGTGTAAAATGTATCGGTTGGAGGATTTGGGTTTTGTTTGTGTATTGAGTAATGAGTATTGAGCATTGAGCATTGAGCATTGAGCATTGATTGAGCAATCTATGTGTGTGACTGTGTGTATGGCTCCTTGCTGTGTTTATTTATTTTAATGCCTTTCGTTGCGTATAGACAAGGTCGTTGGGTAAAGCGTAGACACAGTTCGCAAGAGCTTTCAAACGCATACCGGAAATGCCGGCCCATCCTTCTCACGAGTTGTCCAATTTAATTATCATACCGTCTTCTTTAAATAATTCATTTTAACACTTCGCAATAAACTATACTTTCTTCAAAATTATTTTTTTATAAATTATAATTTTAATAAAAATTAATATTATTTTTAAAAATATTTTAGTTAAAAAATTAAAATTTTATCTTATATAAACAATAAAAATTATAATTTTTATATCACTTTTAATTTATTTTAAAAAAATTAATCTAAAATATATATAATTCTCTTAAACTATTATTTACATGTAAATAAATTCTATCAACTACAAAAAAATATCAAAAATCTCTTAAAACTTTTTAATTTCGGCAAAACATTATTTTTTAAACTTTTTCATTTAAAATTTTAATAAATAGTAAACATGTCAAATTATTTTATAAGAATTTTTCACATAGGGTTGAAAGTTCAGAAATTTTTTTTTCACAATATTTAAAATTTATGAGAGTGTTTTACACAACAGCTAAAATTTATAAAATTATTATATTTTAATATGATTTAATTTTATTGACGTTTTACTGTTTCATTACAGCTTTAAATGAAATAATTAATAGAAAGATTTTTTAATCCAAATTATAGAATTTAAAAAAATTTTAAGTCAATTTTTATTAGTGAATAATTATTTATAATTTAATATTTTTTTATTTGAATTTTAACTTAAAAATTATTCATGTACACATGATATATGACTCTGTGACCCAAGCCAGTGAAAATATATTACATGCACGTATCTAAAGTAAAATTTACATAAATTAGTTAATATTTTCATACAATTGTTTTTTTTCTTTTATCAATTTAGTTCAAAATTAAGCGTTTTTAAAAAAATGGTCCCAAACTCTGTCAGACTCAACATAGATCTTCTGAGACATGGTGCATCATTAGGCTACACTTTCATATACGAGTGATTTTAGTTAAATAAATACACTACAAAAATTTAACCTTGATTTTTTTAATAAATTATCCTATATTTTCATTCACTTTCGTACTCAGTAACTTCAGCTAATATCATGCTTACACTTACACTATTATGACTTATAACACCAATCGTTAGAACTGCTTTGTAAAGTCTGAAATATAAATCAATTTCACTTTTTCCTTTTAGGAAACACAGGAATGTAGGGATGATCAAAGACGTTTATATGTATTATTTGGTCAAACTACAGAATTTCTACTTTTATTTTAGAGAGGACTGATTAAATTATATTTATTATTTATTTAATTTAAAATTTTATATTTAGTTTTTATTTTTTTATTAATAAAGATATTTTTTTTGTATAAAATAACATTGTAATTTTATTTTTAACATTATAATAAATATAGTTAAATTTATTCTATATTTTAATACGAAATTATTAATATAATAATAAAAAATTTAAATCATTTTTTATTTTAGAATAAAGATATAAAGTGTAAAATATTAATTTTGATTGACAAAAAATTTACTAACATTATATCAAATTTTAAGAACATTAAATATGATTTTTAAAATTAAAAAAAAAATATAATTTTATCAAATTTAAAAAAGCTAGTGTAGTTTTCCTTTTATTTTATGTGGAAGTTGAAGATGTTGAATAATTTATAATATATAAAGGTCCGAAAAAAGTTTACATAAAATAAAAGAAAAGAATTCTTTTAATATATTAATAAAAGTCTTGAACAATATATTTAAATAAAATTAATATATATTAATATAATATATATCTATATATATAAAATATTAAATATAAAAAGATTTGGACTTGAGTCTTGACTTTGATTAAAATGTCCAATAAAATTTATCTTTTAAATTTTAAATATATATAATTGTTAGAAGTATTAGCCTGAAAATAAAATCTCTTTAAAAAATAATTTATTACGTCCTAAAACCCAACAGGTTTATTCTCTCAAGTTATAGAATGGTAATGACTCACGACTCACGTGGAAAACAGTATATAGTCGGTTCTTTGGCGTTATGTGCCTTTGACGCAAGCTTAAATGAAATATTGAAATATGTAATTATGGAGATTGAGAATCTCATAGAATATTATATTAATCACTACTAATATCAACGTGTTTGTAAAATTGTATTATTGGTTTTCACTTATTTATTAACTTATTTTAGAATAATATCAATTAGCTTAAGAATCAGATAAAGTAATAAACATAGAACTTTATTTTTAAAAAATTTCTGTAAAATAAATTTTATTATCATATATATAAATTTTAATATGATTTGCATTGGAAGACTCTACAGAAAAAATTTAGTTTAATCCTTAAGTATGTATAAAATAAAAAATTTAAATTTTACAAATTATGAGACAAGGAAATTGGTCAGAGTGAAAGTGTACCATTATCATCAGTGCCATTTTCCAAGGTGGACTTTCAAACTTTAGGCGACAATGGAACGCTAATTGCGGAATAAAGGTAAGCTTTGGACCATAGACAAATTATCAATCGTCCTTATATTTTTATTTAGATTTATAATTTAAAAAATTCATAATTTTATTGTTATAATTTTATAATTTTTTTAGTTCGCTAAATGTAGTAAAACTTTTGTCAATATTTTATTAATTTTTTTAATATAATTAGTCATATACTATCTCAAGATGATAATTTTTTTTGTCACATATTTTTTATTAAAGATAAATTTATTTAATATATTAGTAAATATTAAATTTAAAATTTTATATATTTAAGTTTTTTTATTTTTCACAAATATTTAATTTTGTTTAAAATTAAATGTAAGTATTTTTTTATAAAAATTTAAATTTAAATTTACGTATTACAAAAAAATAATTTATTTTATTAAACTTCAAGTCGCATTGGTCTTTCCTAATATATTTAAAATTTTAAATGTATTAAAATTGTATTTCATGTTTTATATATATATATATATATATATATAAGTTAATTTCATTTTTTAATACACATCTGTTAATATAAATTATACATATTCAAAATATCAAAATGATACTGTCACTTAGGTACATCAACAGAATTAATGGAACAATAGCAAAAATTCAATGATAAAAACTAAGTTAAAAATGTTTAAAACTACAATAACTTTGGCCCAAGTTAGTGCCTAATTTTATTTAGTTCTAATAATTTCATTTAATATATAAACTATAATATAATTTAGGTTCGTAATCATCATCAAATTAGTGTCAATGCCCTTCAAAGTTTTTAATTTAGAACTTAATATGATTAAGTTGGACAAGTAACTTTGGCCCAAATTAGTGCCTAATTTTATCATATTAGGTTCGTAATCCATATTCTCTTGACCAAAAAGAAAAATCCAAACTGTGTCCGAAAACCAAAAATGTTGGTAATGAATCAATAATAGCAATATCTTTAAAGTAAATTAATATTTTAGTTTTTGAGGAATATTTTTTCTAATTTGATTTTTTAAAATATATATTCAGTTAATATTGCCTCTTAGAATTTTTCTCACAATTAGAATGCTCTTTTTCATACCTAATACCTAATTAATAAATGTAGGCTTTTTTTTAACTTATGACTTAAATTTGTCTAAATAAAATTTTAATTAAAAATAATATTATTTTGAACAAATTTATAAATTCAACTAATTGTTAAAACTTTATTTAGGATAAAATTTTACTTAAATTACATCATTTTGAAAAAAATCAACACATGAACAAATTTAGATCATTAATTAAAGATTGCATGGACTCTCTTACTACTAAGAGAAAATTAGTTTATGAAGAGACTACTTTGATTAAAAAAAAAATTGAGATACTTTATTTTTATTTTTAGAGAGCTAAATAAAATAAAAAGGAGTGACGTTTTATCGCTACATTGACTATCAATAATGGCAAAATCATACAAGGACACGAAGCATTAATTACAACAATAGTACTAACACAAGGCAGATTTTCACACTAGACATAATAATGTTACGTGAAGAAAAAGAGCCCTAAAAAAAACATACATAATTAGTTTAATTAATTATTTAAAATATCTCTATTTATTCACATAATCATCATCACATATCATATAATATAATTGGGTTTGGGATACAAAATAGTTGACTTCAACGGCTCATGCCCTGCTCAGTTGGTGGAGCTGTGGCTGCAGTCATAGCCAACTCGCGGTTCCGTTGCTCAACATTTCCATGCCACCCTATTCCAAATCACAAAATATGATTTATTACAAACCCTTTTTTTTTCCTTTCTAAAATTCATACTTACAATGAAAATGAGTGCACTTTTTATGAGCATGTTTTGATTTTTTAAAAAATTATTTTATAAAATTAATTTAAAAAATTTATGTTAATATTATTTTTATGTATTTATTTATATGTCATTAATAAAAAATCTTTATTTTTTATATCTTTTTTATTTTAAAAAACAAGATTAAAAAGTATCTTTTAGTTGTTCTATTTTTTTTTGTTTTCAGATATATTCAATTTTTTTTTTGTAAACAGAAGTTCAAAATTTTTTTTATGGTTTTTTAGTTTTTAAAAATAAAAAATTTGTTTTAAAGAATAACTTTTAAATAGATCTTATATATTTGTCACCAAATTTTGCAATAAAAAATTCAATGCATTTTTAGTCCTCTTAATTTTATAAATGTTTCAATTTGATTCCTCTGATTTAAAAGAATAAATTATTCTTATCTCTTTTAGAAAACGTTAAAATTATATTTTCTTCTATCTATTTTAAAAACTTTCATTTTCTCTACTCTCTTGAAAGATTAAGAAACCATTAAACCCTTAAATACATAATTAAAATTTTTAAAAAATGTATTTTGAAAATTATTATTTCATTATTATTTATTTTAAATAATAAATAATAAATTTTTTATTTTAAATTTTGAAAAAATTAATTTTGTATATTAGTCAAATATATATTTAATTATATAAATAATAAAAATAAATAAAATTATAAATTTTTTAATCTTTTAATTAGAGAGGGGAGTGTGATGTTAGAATCTCTAAAGAAAAGACAATTTGTTGAATGGGTTGCTATTTATTTAAACAAAACTAATAATTTACACAATTCAGATAACAGATAAATTTGACATCAAATTTGAAATTATAATATAATAGAGAAGAAAATATTGAATTATTTCACAAAATTAGAACAAAATTATCTATTTTCTAACTAAGAAAATAAAATTAAAATTTTTATGAAATTTGAGAAATAGAATACCCTAAATCCAAAAATTTAAATTTTATTAAAAGATAACTTACAAAGAGAATTACCAATAAGTCTCTCTAAATTCTCTCTCTATCCTTCAATTACCAATTTTTTTTCAAAAATATTTTTTTTTGAACTTAATTGATTATCAAAGAATGAAGATCTTAAGTATTTCTTAATTCTTTGATATTATTTTTTAAAATATTAATTTTATTTTATAAATGTAATATTATAATTGACTTTGGTTTATTGTCAAAATATTTTAGAATTTTTGTAAAATTATATTGTTTTGAAACAAATTTAGAGTTTGATGTAAAAGAATTTTCTAAAATTCATCTAAATTTATTAAAAAAATCATATATATATTATTCAACGGAAAAATCATGAACCAGAACTTTAAATGATTGAATAATGGATTTAATTCTTAAAATTAAAAATAAAAAACAAAATAAAGAGAGAGTAGATATAGTAAATAGTACCAATGACCAAGTCATATCCACGGTTTTGAAGCTCACGGTACTCTTGGCAGAGAGAACAGAGCTCGCAGCAGCAATGAACTAAGCAATCACCACAAGGTTGCTCCTTCAGCAAGTATTGCTGCCTCATCTTTGATCTATAGAAGCATGAGTATAGGCATGCACATCCTGTTACGCATGCTACCAGTGTGTACAGTGCACCACTCGCTCCACATGCTGCATCAATTTTTATTTTTTAATATTATATAGAAATAAATAAAAATAGAACTGTTTGATTCAAATAACCAACCAAAAAAAAAAGGGCTTGCCCAACTTATCATTCATTTCATCATCAAATTCATAACTCAACTTACATGTTGACCCTTTGTCCACTATCTCTGCTATTTGCCCAAAAGTGATACAAGGACACCAGCATGTTATGCAACCTGCATCCATACAAATTCCTACAAGGTTACAAAATATGGAAAAATGTATTTACTCAGACGATCCAATGTTAAGAATATTTCCATTTTTTCAATACAAGAAATGCTACCCCATCCTTAATTATTTCCTCTCATATGACATGTTTTTGTTGATCAATAAGTAGTTAAAACAATATGCAAGAGAAAAGGATGTCAAGTTACAAAAAATATCTTCCTCAATTCAATAGGAAAATGAGAAATTTAGATTTGAATACTAAAAGGTGAATATTTAAGTGTAATTGTTTACTTTTTTGAGAAGATCTATTTGCGATTTCTTCCGGAAAAGGAAAGTGTCTTCTGAAAGTTTTTGTTTTAGAAACAAAATAATTCCCAGAAACGGAGGCGCGTGAGGCCATGCGCGGCCGCAGGAAGAGTGATTACATACAGTTTTTGACGTCGGAGGTGCAGTCGCAGAGGCCGGTGGACCAGTCGACTCTGGGCTTGGGCTGAACATGGTAGGGAGGGAGCGACGAAGTCTGGAACTGGGAATTGTCGTTGGAGGAGGGGACGTAGCTGGAGGCGGCGCTCACCGGGAACCCAGTGGTGGCGGGCTGCGCGTACGGCGGCTGCGCGTCGTAGTGCTTTTCATAAGCATTTGGGTTTTGTGCATACATGATTTATCAATTTGCGTCTCAAAACTTGAGA
Organism: Senna siamea; assembly: GCA_031216115.1. Classification (NCBI taxonomy): domain Eukaryota; kingdom Viridiplantae; phylum Streptophyta; class Magnoliopsida; order Fabales; family Fabaceae; genus Senna; species Senna siamea. The sequence continues at coordinate 1,244,772 of CM062358.1, forward strand.
AATTCAGATGGAACAACAATTCGCGGAACTTCAAGAAAAGCTTAGATCGATGATGGTGATGGTGTAGCGTGGCTATATATGTGTATATATATATATATATATGATATGCGCGAAGAAGAAGATGATTATTGAGTATGGAAGGGTTCAAAACTGTTCGATAATACCGAAAAGCAAGTCAAAGTCAAGTTTGGATATATGAAAGCTAAACAGGAAAGCGCGTGGTGATTGAAATACAGTGAGAGAAAAGAATGGTTGAATCAAATATAGTAACGTGGCGAGTGAAGACACAGTGGGCATAGTACGTCGGTTAACGTCACAGCAAATTCCAGGAAATTGAAAAAGAAAAGAAAATTCAAAGTATCTTCTTTACTGATTTTGGATTCTCTATGGTAAGTTGATTGGTTGGTTTAAATAATTAATTTTAAATAATAATAATAATAATAATAATATTTTTTGCAAAAAATTTTAATAACAAAAAAATTATCTCTAAAAAACTAAGCAGCAGCCACACAACAAATTTGAAGCAGAGAATCTATTTTGTTTATGCACCTCACTATGAGTGTCCCAAAAATTGACCTGGTCTGCATTATTCACCTTATATTTTCATTAAAGAATTATTTTTTAATGTCAATTTTTTGTTTACGTTACCCTAAAAAATTTTTATTTGTACAAAATAGATATCATAATTCACTATTAGAAGTTCTAAAAATTGACTTTTATTTATAGACTATTAAGTATTAAAGTAATCAGATTGATAGTTAGGGATGATAAAATAATATAATTCTATATTAAAAAAACTTATTTTTCTGGCCTCTACAAATTATTTTCACTTAAGATTTAATTTTTAACATTTGATGTATTATATCATCGAGTCTATTAATGATTAACCACCTAAAGATTATCACATTAATTTTTGTGATTTTTTAAAAATTAAAAATTATATTATAATTTTTTAATGATTAAAATATATATTATAATATTTCAAAAATTAGATTATGGTTAAAATATATATTATAATATTTCAAAAACTATATTATGGGTAAAGGTATCTTTCAAATACTTAAAAACATATTTTTTCATAATTTTATTATTTTAAAGATTTTTGTCCACTTTTACTCAGTTTTGCTCCCATTTTCCTTCTTTCTCTTCTTTGACGTGTCTTTTTCTTGTGGATCTTTTCCGCCCCTTTGTGAACGGCAATTTCTACATCCCTAGCAAGAGTTTCATTTTTCTACATATGCTTTTAAATATGTACAACTAACTCCATCAATTTTGCAACAATACATTTAATATATATTCATAAATATTTTTTACCAATGAAAATCAAATTTAATAAAAGTAAGTTAATTTTTCATAACAGAATAATCAAAATATTATGAATAAAATTGCATTTAATAGAGAATTTTTATAAAAAAATAATTCTGATTTCTTCATATTCTTGTTATAGATGATACCCCTTGCAAAATTCAATCTAATAATTTAAATATTTTATAGAATGCATATATGTGATGCAAAACATACATACATACATATGTACATATACATACATACATATATATATATATATATATATATGCTATAGAATTATTTATTTTGGTGTGAAATTCTATGCTCTTGTTTTCCTGTGGATAGAATGTTTCAGAGATTTCCTTCACAATAAAACTAGGAAATTGACAAAGACAAGCTTCAAAAGAGATTATGTAATTCAATTTCATAATTGTTTTACAAATGATAGCATCAAGATTTCTTGGTTATGTAATTTTTCAATGAATGAACTATATATACAGCTCATTTGATATGGGACATACCATTAATTAATCAAATGACAACTCAACACTTTAATTTAATTCTCCAATGTTTGTAGCTTTGTGCTAATCCAATTAAATTATTATCATTTGGTGAGGTTCAATCTGGTTGGTAGTGGTATTTCTTTCCAAATCAGGATTATTTAAACAAATTTCACAAAAGTTAAATAATTATCAAAATAACATTATTTCAAAAAAAAAATACTTAAATGATATCATTAAAGAAAAAAATCACCAAATTATGTCAGGAATTAATATGTTTGAAAAGCATATTCTTGGAATCAAAATCTACAATTAATTTTAGATTTCCTTTCAAAAAAATATATTTCACTGATTTTTATGCTAAAAAATGAAGTTAATAATAGATGTATGACAAAAGCCTTTAATTTCCCTTGGTCCCATGGCCTTCGATCGGATTGTTCAAATATTTAGTTTAGTTAAAATCGAACCAAAAAAATAATAAATCAACACCAAATCAAGCCATTCAATTTTATTATTTTAAAAGTTAAATTAAATCAAACTAATTTCTTTTTATTTTTAATCAATTTAATCAGTTTGAATGAGTTTCAAAATCTGTAGCTGCAGCCGGCCTGTAGGGACATATTTCGTATGCATCAACTTGATAAGTAGTTAGTGGACTCTGACACACTTCCCATGAAACGTGAGATATTTTTGGTATGAAACTTGAGATATTTTTGCCAAGTATGACTACAAGGGTTTCTATCTTTTTTTAAGGTTAATTTTATTTAATTAGTTCGCAGATAAAAAAACGTGTGATAGATATCTAAATTTTTTAAAATTCATTGAAAATATGACTCTGGCTAAGTATACATGAAAAAGAATTGAACCATCTTGTTTGGCGTTAGAGCATTGGGTATCTACGTTTTTTGAATATAATTTATTTAATGACATAATATTTAATAATTATGCGTGTCTCTATTAATGTTATGTCTGCAAATTCGTTACTATTGGCTGATGCCAAATGCAGAAAAAAAAAACATATCTTTTAAAAATTAAATTTAATATTTTTATAATTTAAAAATTAAATTGAGACAAGTAAAATATTTTAAAAATTAAAATAGTAATTCATTCTAAAATTTTTAAACTAAGAGAGAGATAAAAAAAATTAAATTCTAATATATTTAAAGCAAATCCATGTTAGTGTAAATTTTTTTTAATCTCTTTTTTACTTGAGATGATCCATTCTCCCTAATTTCATGACACACTTAAATTTGGTCTCTTACTTTATTTTTTTTATTTTAGTAACAGGCATGAAATTGCATGGAATATTGGGGGAAGATTCTCCCTTTCACCATTCACCATTGACTTCCTCCCAATCTGCTAAAATTTTCTGCAACTTCATGCTCAAAATCCACTCTTATATTTTCAGACAAATTATTATGTATTATTTTTTATTTTAGGAATTATAGAATTTTATAATAATGCATTTGTGTACATAACATTGATAAACTCATTAAAGTAGTTCTTCCAAATATTAGATTGATGGGGGGTTTTTTTTTTTTTTGGCTAATCCAATCAAAATTAAACAATATCATAGAATTGATTGACTCTGTATGTAGTGTGTGCCTGTGGGTAAAGTTTAGCAATAGATGGAGGAGACTCGTTGGATATTTTGAAGTTAAACCTCAGGCATCATTATATAAATTTCTAATATATATATATATATATATATAATAAACACATAACGGAGTAGAAGTTTCATTTTAAGACCTATTATTATTTTCAAAGTACATGAAATATTAAAATCTTCTTTATAAAAGCACTTTGACATAGAAAATGAGAAAAATTCAAAATCTATTGAGTTCAATGTTATATACAACAGGCTAGTAGTCGTAGTTCAATTTTAAGACCTCTTATTATTTTCAAAGTGAATGAAATATTAAAATCTTCTTTATAAAAACACTTTGACATAGGAAATGAGAAAAATTCAAAATCTATTGAGTTCTATGTTATATAGAACAGGCTAATAGTAGTAGTTCAAAAATATGACTTGACGTGATTTAATCGAATACTGTAATTTTGTTATGATCACTTATCATGGCTAAGTCCACTAAATGACTTTATATCATTTTGGAATGGGTATGCAACAACAATTATTTCAACCACAACAACAATAATGATTTAGTCTATTAAAGGTAACTCTTCTTTAATTTAGTTCTTTAATGTTAAGAATAAAACAACTTAAATTTATTCATTCAAAAAAAAATTCAATAAAATGATCAATCTATTAGATAAAATTTTTTTAATTAGTAAAATGTGATAATAGGTCACTCTTAAATTTAACCCATGAGGTTGGGCCAAGTATTGGCCCATTGAAATGTGCCACAGATTAAAAAAAACTTAAAAGTTAAACCCAAGCTCATTTATGAAAATTAATTTAAATTATTTTATAAAATTATGTTAATATTATTTTCATGTATTTATTTATATATCATTAATAAAAAATATATTTTTTTATTTATTTTATTTAAAAAATAAAATTAAAAAATATCTTTTAATTGTTCTATATTTTTTATTTTTACATATATTATTTTTTATTATTTTAATTGAAAAAGGAATAAATTTAATGATACAAACTAAGTCAAAAGTGTTTAAAACTCCACATCACTCTATTCCATTTCATTAAAGAGGAAAATGCATTTCATATATACAGATATTACTTCATCTCGGAGAAGCTAAACTACATTCAATTTCAATTCCATTTAAACCAGCCCCAATTTTGGCAATCCATTACCGTTTATTATATGGTTAAGCGAATTCATTAACAGAGTCAAATCCATTTTTCAAAGTACTAAAATCGGAGAAAACATCACATATTTAATACTTTGACATTAGAAATTATGGGCATCCTTACATTAATAACTAGGCACAAAGAAACAAAGCAGACTATTATGGCCTATGGGCAACCCTTCTGTATACAAATTCCACTTTTACTTTTTTTAATCCATCCACAACCACGAACCCTTTCACAAATCACTATAATATTACTCCCCAATTTGACTCTCTCTTTCATTTTCACTCTTTTAAATTTTAGAGCATGCAGGGTGACCATTTTGCACACCACTAGAAATAACCATTTACATTTTGAGAAAATCAACGGTGGGCTGAAAAGAAACCAAGAAGGCCCACCAAGGGGGCATTGATATACGTCGTGGGCTCAGACTCCTGAAAGTAAGGTCTGGAATCCGGGAATGCATCAGTACTATTGGGCCCACCCACGACCGCTCCGACCAACACATTGGGGTTTGGGTTTGGACTTAGAAAATATCGAGACCCGGCCTTGCAACCTATGTGGGCCGGGTGGGCCACCACGGATGGAAGCGAGCTCCCCCGATGGTGTATCCTCTGTGGGTAGCGTGCACCATATCCAACCATGTACGACATGCCCAATGGGTTATCCCCGAGAATGTAGTCCACCTAGGCCACGTGCATTCCACATGTTAAAAGTTAGAACATTAGCCGAAATTTTCGGTAAATTTACCGCCAGTGCCCCCAATCAGTATCATACTATCACGTGACGAGTTGGCCCGGTTCATGGACCATCCTACACTCACGCAGATACTATAAATTAAGAAAAGACAAATCTTAGCCGTTAACTTTGTCTCATATAAGGAATTTTGAGAATCTTTATATATATATATATATATATATATTTTTAAAATAATATGCTTTTTCAATCAATAAAAAAAAAAAGTTAATTAGGACGCTAGTAAATTTCAATCATAATAAATGTAAAATTACCTGACGTTTCGCTAGGCGTTTTAGTAAGCCAGGGGTGGCAGTAGTCTCGCCACATGGCACAACCTTATTGGCGTGGCTGAGATAATTAGAATAAGCTAAGAGAAGGAAAGACAGTGATGTTACATGCTGCATGTTACTCCCTCCAGCCTTGAATATCAGCCCACCTGTTACCAGAAATAGACCCACAATATGCGTTTGTTTTAGTTACGGTAGTTAGCACTTAGGGTAATTCACTCGTTACATTGAATTCAATAATAAATATTATTTTTTAAAAATTGAAATAACTATACATTATTTTGTTAAAAACCCAGTAATTGGTATGTCTAGTAAAAATCACAAAGCTCAAGACCATGCAATAATTAAGGGGCAATTACCAACGAGTAAAATCACTAATCACACAATCAAAGGCTTTTTTTTCCTCTTTGGAAAAAGAAGCATAATTATTGGCTTTAGTAAGGGGCCATGGTAGATTTTATTTGCTCACATGCACTTTTCTGCTTGCTCAATAGGGTGGTAATGTAGCAAAGTAAATACTCATTTTCTGGAGGTTTTATTTCTTAAAGATTTTAACCTTCTCATCATTAAATAAATTTTGAGATTTTTTATTTTACCAATTTTTTTTTTGAATTTACTTTAAAATTCTCACTCTAATAATGAGAAAACCCAATTATATATCTAAAGAAAAGACCTTAGTATTATCAAGTTTTTCGAATTAATTACATCCTACATCTGAGATCTTAAGTTCTGTTATTCATGTGATCACGTGACAAAAGAACATGAAGAGAGAAAATATATACCAGGAGAATATTGAACTTGAGCATGAGAAATTCCTGGCAATATAGAACAGATAAATCCATCTGCGTTTTGCTTGAACGACTCAAAATACTCTGCTCTTCCCATTAACACCTCCTGCAGTAAACAAAAAGCAAAGTTTATATATATAAAAGGGAACCATTCGAATTTCGACCATTCTCATATCTCTGAACTCTGAAGTCATCTCTGACCCAAATGGATCAAATGCAAAACCCAATGAACTTTATATTCATGCAAACCGTACAGATAACGTTTTTCAACTTGTCCTCTATCTCATTGATAATGTGGTTAGAATCATTTTCCATTCTTCGCGAAAGCATACATAGCAAAACAAGAACATGAAAGTCACAATCACTTTTGAGGAAAGTAATATGTGCAGAAAATATGGGTGAGAGTATGGGAAGAGCCATGGATCCAGCCTTTAAGCACATGCATGGATCAGCAAACTGACGGTAATGGGACCCACTCTGTTGCCAGATCTAAAGGCGTGAGTGATGAGAATTAAGGTGAAGACTTTTGTTCCAAATGTCCACAATTTGGAGGGCACACACTATAGGACCCAGTCTTGTTCAGAATGAAGGGACATGATATTACCCTCTAAACATAGCCTAATTATTCTAATTCCACTGATTTTAAAGACAAATTTGCCCTGCTATTCTCTACACGTGATTGGAAAATCCAGGGGCAGTTTCGACCATGCAAGTTTGATCCAATTATTAGAGAATGTCCGGATTGGATTCACAACATAACATGGTGCCCCCACAAACCCAATGCACATCATGTGCCATCATCAGCATTTTCTCCTAACAAACCATTTTATCTTATTCCCATATTGACATCTATATATATATATATATCAATAAAACGGATAAAACTTTCCAAAATCCATTCTTATTTAAGTTCCTTATCTAGTTGTACCATATTGCACAACATTATTAATTCACTATGAGTCTATGTCATACATTCCTTAGTTGGCCCACCAATAAGAAGAGAAAACCAAATCTCCAAGTTCTTCATTACCTTTTACATTATCTATGTGCAATGTGCATCTAAATAATAAGTCACAACTATATAATATTAATTATTATTTCAGTAAAAAATATATATAAAAAATTTCTATACTGTTCTTAATGTATCAATGTGTTGCTTAATTAGAAGTAAGGTATCATTGCATTTTGAGTACTTAAGAAATTGTTGAAGTTATATAACTTCAAGAAATTAGTTGATTCTATTTATTTCGGGGGCGCACACACACACATATATGTATATATAATTATTTTGTTTCATTTTTTTAAGACTTTTTTTTTATAGTTGAAAATGGTAGGGACTAATAGAATTGTGAGTTGCACCTAAAATAAAATGATAGAAAGTGAATCACATTCCACACCACGTGATGTGCAGAACTTTTTATGTCTGTATTCTGCTGCTAGCTTGATTGATAGTTGTTCCACATGCTAAACAGGACACAATTGACAATACAGGAAGAAGGACTAAAAACACACATAAAAGAAAAAAGCATATTGATAAGCGCACACATATGTAAATTAAAATAAAGTAATTAATAACCACAATACTAACTAAGAATCAAGTGAGACAAAGTACATAGTAGTTTGTTGTTACCTTGGAAACGAGGACGTTGATCCCGGCATGCTTGTTATCCCAACCAAACTCATTTATGGTGTCTCCTGCTCTCAACACCACCTCGTTCCTCACAATGTATTCTCTGTACTGACGTCTACGCGAAGCCTTGTGCAACCACGCTGCTCCCCAAAGCAACTCGTCCTATCAACGTCAAGATCGACGATGGATGAGAGTCAAAATTTGAGTTTTTTGTGTAATCTAATCCGACGGCTAGGATTTGCACACTCACCTGGTAACCATTGACATCGCAGTAAAAAGGGCATACTGCGCGGTGCAGGCTGTTACTGTACGCCCCACGGTACTTGTCAGCGAACTGGAACACCTATACATGCATAACCACACAGTTTCCATAGCAACGGTCAATTTCTCGCGATATTTTAACGGAAGAAATGAAATTAAATGCAAGTATTTATGAAGTTGTTCGTTGTCAAGAAAGTAATTTAATTTTAATTCCTAAGTTGCATGTATTCATAAATAAGCCCTCATAACAAATCCATGAGTGCAATTGTTTGTATATTTAAAATCCAATTCCCAGTAAAGTGATGTGGTTTTATAATTTCAGTGCAAAGAGTCAAAAGTAATTTCATGTCACCAGTGAAAGTCTCTTTTCGTTTATTGGGAAATTCAGTTGGTATTAGACAAATTATTTTTTCAGTTTTTCAAACCTAGAATGAGAAACTTTCACCAAAAGGTTAAAAAAAAGGCAAGAGAGAAATGATAAAGAATGAGAGCGACGTACCCTAACGGCTCGATTGAGGAGCATTCGGGAGTATGCGGGGTCACGTGATCTGAACACGATGGACGCAGCGGCTAGCGCAGCAGCGGTTTCGCCCGCCACGTCGGATCCAGGGTGGGACCCATCGATCTTGTATGCTGTACGCAACGTATCCATGTCCTCGGGTCTCTCCCAGCAGTTGTGATCCGATAACGGGTCGCCCACCTGGACAAAAACGACGCCGGGTATCGCCGTCGCCTTCAGAAGATAATCCGTCGCCCACCGCACAGCCTTTAAGGTGTTGCTCAGCTCAGGCCCCATGGACCTCCCGAAATCGATGATGCTCCACGATAGCATCGTCGCCGTGAACGCCATCGGGAACCCGAACTTAATGTTATCGCCGGCGTCGTAGTACCCACCGGTCAGGTCCACCTGAAAGGAAAACACAATGTGCGTCAGAAACGGAGTCGTGGAACCGAGAATTGAACGAAATAAAGCCTAACGTACTCCTGCGGTGGCGCCGTCGTGCAATGCGGAGTCCCGACGCCATTTGAGGCGCTGGTCAGGAGGGAGCTTGCCGGAGCGCTGGCCTTCGAAGAAGAGAATGCTCTTGTGGAGGGCGTCGTGGTAGTCAATGCCGGCGGAGATGGAGGGTAGAGGGTGGAGCAGGTGGAGGAGCACGGTGAGAATGCGAAGTGCTGAAAGAAGAAGCTGAGCATTTCGCGCCATTTTTGGCTTTGTGCTTCCTCCTGCAAATTGCGAACGATGAAGCAAAAACCGTCGAGTGGGGAGGGTGGTTATATAATCGAAAAAGCGTCCTTGGATTCCAGTTGATTTTCCAATGAAAGAAAGCCACGTGGAGTTCGAGTTCGGACCCCAATGCAGAGCTAACTTGACCGAATAATACTGGCTTTGACCGGTTACGGGTCGGGTCACAAAACAGGTATGGGTAGAAGTTAATGCGAGTCTGTGGGTGCTGGAAAGGTCGAGGTGAGGAATAATGAGGGCATGTGATTGGCACCGCCAATTGATGGGAGACACGTGGATACAGGGCGTTGGATGGGAGTCGGGACTTTGGACCCTACACATTAGGCTCAAGAGAGCATATATACCCACAGATTATTATTAATGATGAAAAATGTGAAAATGATTAGGAAGGTTTTTTTTTTTATTACTTTAAAGAATGGGAAAGAGTGAAACATGTGAGTTTCAGCTTGGTGGGTGAATAGCAATAATAATGATTATTATCAATAATATTTGTGTTTCTATTTAGGGTTCTTGAGATAAGATCTACATTGAGTTCATATAATTTGATGGTGGATGATTGGACGGTTAGATTGAGTGGTCCCTAGATATGCCTAATCCAAACCAATTGTTTACATGTGATTCATCTTTTTGGTAGAAGTCACCTAATCCGAAGTTTTTAAATATTTTGCCCTTTTATACTATTTTTGTTTTTTTTGTAATAATGTTATTATACACAAAATTTAACTTAAAATCTTATTTAAAGAGAATAAAATATTTATACAATTTTAACTTTTAACTTATGGGTTAAAGTTTTATATTTAAATTATACTTTAAATTAATAATTGTCTCCAATCTAATTACAAATTTAATTTAGTTACAATTTTAAGCATATAACATTTTGATGATTATTACAAGTTTTGGTGATTTAATTTGTGGTGTGTGAATGGGGAAGCCAAATCAGCAGCCTCCAATAAGTTGATACCCTCACATGTGAGGATGTGCTTATGTTTGTGGCAATGACTGTCGTGGAAGACAAATACATACAGAAATGTATATAATTAGGAGTCTTGATCTTTTCAATTTTTCTTTGAAAAAGTGAATGTCTCTCTTCATTCCCCCGTAAAAGATAAGATTAAAAATATAACTAAAAGTAGCAGCCACAGCTCACATGGCTAGAAGAAGGAATAAATGTTGTGCAGTTCAAAATTTTAATTCAAGAGATATTTTCTCTCAAAATCATATTATTTAAGAACATTTAATAAAACTAAGTGACCGTCAAAACAATGATGTTTTGGGAAAACTTTTGTCTAACATGCATTATTTAAAAAAGTATCACTTAAAAAAATTTAGATCATAAGTTTATAGTTACGTAGATTTTTATTAAATGATTTGGGTTTTGTGTAATGGAGACATCATTTTTAACTGTGAAAAGGTTTTTAGGAATTAAATTTAAAAAAAAATTATATCAGGAAGATAAAACACAATCTTTTAGAATTAATTTATTAACTTAATTTTATATTTATATATGTGACACACCACACCAATTAATGTGGAAGGAATACTCAAGATTCCACATGTCATGTGACTCCTAAAATATATATAACAACTAAGAAAAAGTGTGTACTTTTTTGCTAAGATCTTACTACATCTCTGCTTGTCATTTAATGGCAGAATAATGTTTTGGCATAAAGTTTCTTCAATATTATAAATTATATGTCAAAGTTGCAAAATATTTTAATGTCAAGTGCATCTTTGTACTGATATATACAAAAAAGTTAAATATTGAGAGAGACGGAGTAATATCACTGTAAAGTGCTTAATTTTTTTTAATATCAGATCAATTTCTAATAATATGAAAGAATCATTAATTGACAATACAAGAGGTGTGGAAAAAGAGTTAATTTGTGAATTAAAGGATGGTTTTTGCACGAATATAAGGCTTTTTATTTTTATTTTTATTTTATAGGATCTATTTAATTTGTTTTAATTTATAAAAAATTTTATAAATTAGTTCAATCTATGTTCTTGTTTCTCTTTATAATTTTCAATTTCAATATCTTTAGATTTAGTGAAAGTTTGAGTTAACATAATTTTGATGATTATTAATAACAGCTTATAAAGACTTTTTATTAGAATACTCTTGGCACGCACTTTTATTTATATTATAAAATTTTTGAGATATTTTAATTATTAATTTTATAAAATATATAATATAAAATAAAATAAGTGATAAGAAGACATATGAAAGGAAGAGTAAAGAGAATAAGAATTAAAAAATATAATAATAAAGAGTTAAATAATCTTAATTTTTTATTTTAAAAGCTTAATCATTTAGCTTTCTCTTTCTTATTTCAACATCAACAATATTTTTGAACAAGTTTTGGTGAATCTGTCTTTCCAATAGTAAGCATAAATAAATATGATATCTCTATGCTCATTGTTCAACAGTGCAGTACCAACCATGGCCAGATTTAGTAAGGAAAATTTTCCTTGCTTTATGGCAACTAACTTGTGGCAAGAGGTCATGCCTAAACTCTAAACACAAGAATTTTTGTTTTTATTTTGCTTATATTATAACATGTTATTTATGCATTAATTAGTAATATTTATTTAATTTTTTGTTATTCAATATATAAATAAAAAAATATTTTCACAAATTCAAATCTATTAAATTTTATATCAATTCATCACACGTTAACACAATAAAGTAAATAAAATTAAAAATAACATAATTTAAAAAATAATATAATATAATATAATTCTTATAATTATTAATTTTAATTATACATATTTTTTTATTTTTATTCACTGATTAAATTCTTAACACGCGGTAAATTTATATAAATTTAAGTTTATAAAATTAACATTTATATTAATAAAATGATACAATATGTTTACCCGTGAAACTTCATGACAGGTCCTTAGTAGTAACGTTTTCCCTAGGTTTGCCTTACAGATAGCAATCATTGGTGACCTATCCCTACCATTCCGGATCTAGCTTGCTCATCCTTTTCCTCTGCGATTCCTTAACCTTTAGTCCTCTTTCTCGGCCAAAGCAGCCATTCTTTTCTCTCTTCCACACTTGACAAATTTATTTTAAATCATTTCTATAGTAAAATTTGTGGACAAAACAGACTGAACAAGCAGTGCAAAGTACACCCAAATCTTAAATATTTACTAAATCGATTCCTCACAATAAGACAATACAACTCCTCTACATGATACACGTATTAGTTTTTATTGAACGACTCAAGACATGGTTCAGATAAGTTTTTAAAAAACTTTAAAGTGAAAAACAACAACAATTTAATAATAAATGCTCTGATTTACCTAAGTTATTTGTTTCCTCTTTCTATTAGAAAAACTTGAGTTTCCAAGGTTGGAGTTTCATTTATTACTTTTATTCAAAAAATAATTTCTTTCGTCCTCCTCAATTGGAACATTTTGCTTTTATTATTATTAGACTTGTATAATAGCACTAATCTATGGCATTTGATGTGTCCATTAACCAAGTAAAAAATTTAAAAATTAATTTAACAACAAAAAATTTCAACATTAAAACAATAAATGAACTTAAAAAACAGTAACTTGTATTGTTTATAATCTATGGTGGTACCAAAATCTACCTATATATATAAGATAGGAAATGTTAGGTCACAGTCACACCTATCAGGAAGAGTTTCAGTTTGATAAACGTTGATGAGTACCACTAACAGGCATGCCATGCTTCACAGGTTTGTATGCAATATAATTGACATGTCTTCCGGGCAATGGGAAATAGGTTCATAATAATGCCACTCTATACTTCAATAATGCTCTAATCCTCATCTTACCACCAATTGCTAAAATTATAGTTAGATTAAATTATTATTTTAATTTTTAAAAAATGTATTCTATCTCAATTTAATATTTAAAAAATAAAAATAATTAATTTTATTTTTAGAGATATAGTCCAAATTAATTTAGTCTTTACATTAGTTATACAGATATTCTATATATTAATAAAAATTTATTGTGGCACTAACACTTATTAAAATGACCGCTGAATTTAATAAATGTTAGGTCACCATTTCTTTTAAATTGAAGTTATTAATGTTAAAGCAGAGATTAAATTGATTGAGACTATATTTTTTAAAGACAAGATTGGTAATTTTAATCTTTAGAAATTAAATTGAGATAATGTATCTCTCATAAATTAAAATAATATTTGACTCTTATATTTATTACCTTTTAGTTTTAAAAATTGTATACAATATTCTTCAAGTTTGATATAATAATGTTACATAAATCTCTATTTAATTTATTGTCTACTATTAAAGTCAATATTTTATGTAGTAAGTATTCAATCTTAAACAAAAAAATTAATATTTGACTATCTTTACTCGTATATTAATAATTTCATACTGAAATTTAGTATAAATTCAATTACCTTTATTATTATATTAAAAATAAAATTATAGTCTTAATCTACAGAAAAAAGTTATTTTCATCAATTAAGTAACATAAAATAAATTAGATGACAGTTAAATATAATTTTTAAATTAGAGAGACGATAAATACAATTTATGCAACTTTTAATGAGATTATGACTAGACAGGGAAATAAATTCTTGAATAATTATCTCAGATCTAATAAAATGAAAATTCTTACCCATTTGAAACCATAGCAAGATGTGCATGTATGTCACCGTCAAGTAAATAAATAAATGGTGCATTAATTAATTATAGGGTAGAGAATCCAAGTCACGGTTTCCAGAGGCATTTTAGAGCTACACTGCCCTACACGTTATGACATTACAGACTCTGATAGATACTTGGCCCGCTAAATGCATGTTGAGAAATTGTAAAATAAATCGAATTTAGATATTCTAAATTGAGAAAATGGTAAAATAATGAAGTACAAAAAGAAAAAAAATATAAATTAAAGACACATATTATATGAATTAAAATTTACTTATATATTTTTTATTTTTATCTTTACATTTTAATTCTTATTTTTTACTTTAGAAGATCTAAATTTGAATAATTTATTTTTAATGTTGGGTTCGACAAGTGAAGTACCTTTGGATCTAACAAGAATGATTAAATCAAACAAATGTGAATAATTGGGCCCAATAGATTGCTGATCAAATAACTGGGCTTATGACATTAATTGATTGATAAAAGTCTATTGGACTTGAACATAAACTTGGACTGCCTTATCTTTGAAATTACTATCCTCCCATATATATATATATATATATATATATATATATTACATACTAATTAAATTTAACATTTCAAAAATTAGAAATTTAGTAAAATTAAGGTAGATAGAAATGTGCCGAAGAAATATTGGAAAAAAAATGAGGAAACAATAGATATTATGAAACAATTAATTGTAGACAGTTTTAAATATTAGTTTTAATTAGTACAAAATATTTTAAAGAAATAAAGTATTTTATTTTAAAATCCGCATGCTAAAATTATAAGGAGGGTTATATCTTTGTTGATGCTGGTCTTAGGGGTTTATTCCGCCTTGTTTTACCACCAAAAAAAAAAAAAAAGGAAATGGAGGGTTTTACTCTAAATTCTTTTTTGGTGTGAGAATTCTTATCTAGTCAGATATATTGAATAATTTGCAAGAATCTATCTACAAATTATTATTTTATTTTTTCAATCAGAAGAGATCAATAACAAAACAAATGACTAAACTCTAGGAAAGACAACAGACATAATATGAACAAGTAAAACTATGACAACTTTAGGGGGTGGAACCTTCAGTAGTAAAAGGAGAGGAACTATAAGAATTAATCTTAGTCATCTTGTGTTGCGTACTGGCTCGCTCCGTGAAAAAAGTGGGACACTTTAAAGTGTGGATTTATGGTGAGAATCTCCTTGATGTCTTGGATAAAAAAACCCAAATGATGACAGTAGGTGTTAGCTTGAGAGATTAAGTGAAGAGCCTCAAGAGAATTAGTCTCAACGTCAATTTAAGTAGCATCCGTCTCACAAGCCATAGTTAACCCTATTCTGAGAGCACTAAACTCAACTTGCATGTTAGAAGCTATACTAATAAAGCCCGAAAAGCGTATGACCTAATTGCTCTTATCATCTACAAGTTAGTTTTTGATATGTTTAAACTAGGTTAGGTTGATCACCATATCTATTATGAAAACTTGATAAGATAAAATTACTATACTACCTTTTAAATCTCAAGGTATAAAAGCCCATTTTCACCTTTAGGTAAAACCCTAATCCAATAAAACCTCTCTCATGGCTCTTTTTTCCTTCCTCAACCTCGACGCTTTCATCTTTTATATGATATCAACTCCACGGTTGGAGTCCAAAACTCACTAGAAATTGCCAAATATCAAGTACAAATTTATCAATTTTCAAATGCACTTCAAATGATTAAGTAATAATGTTAAAAAGGGTTGATACTAACTTGTCACAAATCAAACGAGTCAAAATTTAAAAACTTAATTTAAAAATTAGTATTATTTTTATTTTAAATTAACTTTTATTAATTAAAATTTTTCATATGCTAAGAATACAATATTGTCATAATATATAAAATTATTATAAATTTGATATATTTATATTATTTTAAATTAATTATATGTATTTTTGGGTGAATCTAACTACAAGCTAAATGAATCAAACTGTTTTATAAGCACGGATGAATTGTGTTGGATGACTGAGTTGATAAAGACATTGTCACATCCTCGTGGCTCTTGAGAGATGAATAACATCGTCTTTAGTATGCTTTATTCTCGATGGATGTACAAGTTTATAACTACCTATCTTATGAAATTCGATCCCTTAAAGTTTGTGTTTTTGTGCAGTTGTGTAAAACTTGTTAAATTAAATTATTAAGCAGTAAGTGAATTACTATACAAAATGTAATTTATTTTTAATTTTTAATCGACTACAAGATAATGCACAAAATAATAATTTCAACAAACTTGAGAAAACATCATACTCAAAAACATTAACTAACATTAGTGTAGTCATTTCAAAAGACACACATACGCCATAACTACTCTTTTTGTAGGTCCAATGGGAAATCACTTGCATTTGTGCAATTCAAAGAAGACCCCACAAGGATTCACACCCAAACAAGAATCTACACTTAATTATTAAATTAACACCTTAACTTCCTAATCATCCCTCATTCGCGGAGTCTTATTCTCCCATCTTCCACATGATATGGGCATGCATGCTCATGATCATGCTCAAACTAGTGGGGTCATACCTCAACTCGATATATTCCCCATTTATTTATATTACAACACCACACGAAACTCCTACCTTCTCCCATATAAAATTAAAGGGCAAAATTATATTTTAATTTTTTATTAAATTTAAATTTTATTCCTTCTCTTATTAATTGATGTAATTTTTTCTTTTGTATGTATATATATCACTAAAGATAGGATTATATATAGAACTCGTATAAAATTATTCTTGATTAAGTATAGTTGAACTAGTAAAAAAATTTTGATGAAACTAAAGTGATTATTAAATTAGTTTTTATATAAAATTCCAAATTCCTTTTTTTCCCAAGATTTCAGCCTCCTTCTTATCCAATTTATTTGCCTTTTCTATGATTCTTGTCTATCCATAACACTCCTTCATTTTTCTATCCACGTTTCTTGATTCCTACGTTACGCTTGAATCATATTTTGATTATATAAAAGTATCAAGAAAACTAATTGTTTAATTCATGTTTCATGAATTATATGGTAAGAAGTAATTCATGATTTAGTCAAAGGCACATACAATTAGTGTAAACTTTGTAGGCACACTTATCCAAAAGATGTTGCTAACCTTCTTTTTTCCTTTTCTCATAAAAACAAAAAGAGTGAATTGCGCCGTCGCGTCCGTGGTTAGGTAAAATTATGATTGTCAAATGAAAATAACTGTCTTTCTTTCAACCCAAAATTGGTGATGTTTGGGCTTTAATGTCTGCCTACTATTGTGGTCGTACTTGTAGGTTTTAACATTTTAAAGATCTTATTTGAAAAGAAAAAATTTAATAGAAAGAAAATAGAAGAAAAAGTATTAATTGTACTTGACACATTGAGTTGCTTCAATTGTTCATGGTGAGCATATTATGAGTTACCATATATATGGCTTTCACTTTTGTTTTTTCTTTTACAGTCTCCCAAGTGCTTTCTCTTTCGGGTTTCACCACAATTGGTAGGCCAATCTTCAGTATTTAGTCTCCAAGACTCCAACTTTATGGTCAAGAAATCACTATGTAGCCTCTAAAACTATATATAAAATAAATGTTACAAAGGTTAAATTATTGTTATGATTCTTACAATTTCACAAACTTTGTAATTGAGTTCTTATAATCTAAAAATTTGTAATTTAATCTTTGTATTTTAATAAATTTTTAAATTAGTCCATGTTATCAAATTTTTGTTTGAAATTATATTTAATTATATTAATGTTATTAATATATAATATCTTATCATTCTAAACATATATCATTTATGTCAAAGATAAGAAAAAATAAATAATAATATAAAAATAATTTACATGCATTGAATGAAATAAAATTTATATTAGATAATATGAGTAGTTGGCTTAAATTAAGTAAATTTATAATCTTAAGATTGTATATAATTAGTATATCATAAAAATTTTAAAAAAATGTTGACAAAAATTTGAGTTTAGGAATTAAATTAAAATTTTGTTAAACTTTAAAGATTCAGTTGCAAAATTTTAAATTATCAAAATCTAATTTAGACTTGAGTGAAACTATGGAGATCATATATAAGAATAATTTAACCTTAAATAAAATATAAATCTAAAAAATATGCATAGGATGTAAAGAGAATGGAGAGAATAAAATAGAAATAATACTAATTCAAAATAAATAACAAAAAGAATTACAAGTTACATTTTTTTATTATTTTTAAATATAATAATTATTTTCTTATTTTATATTTTAAAAATTTTTTAAAAATTGATTGCAACAAGCATGGGAAATTTCTCTTTACTAGATTTTAGCAGGAAGCATACTTGTATATGTGTGTTTGATATATAACATGATTCTTCCCAAAACTTGAAGTAATTGATTTATAATCAATCCACTTATATAATTTCTTTTATTCCATTCATTTTCAACTTTTTTTTTGAAATAAACAGTAACGATATATTAATTAGAAAAGTTCATAACATCACAGTTTACAAGACGGACGCACCACATATTTAGGAAAGTTAGAAAACCACACAGAAGGAGAGAAACTATGACAGTCCATTCATTTTCAACTTAAATACAACAATCTTGCCTCTAATTATAATTAACAAGCTCCCCATAAATTAATAAAAAATATCTAAATTAGATGTTAAATCAAATTAAATTCAATACATCGATCTACATTTGTAGCACATTTTCTCCTCTTATCATCTTTTTTTTTTTTAAAACTACTAACAATATTTCAAAGTTTATTAACTTTTGACTAATTTTAAAAATACAAAATTTTATTTTAAAAAATAATATTTAAAGTTTGAATATTATAAACCAGGAGACTCAGGTAAGGTGCCAAGTGTTAAGTAGTTTCGATGTATATGAATTCAATTATTACGTCATTGCTCCCAACTTTCAATTTTTTTAACAAACATTTTGCAGTGCTCGATTTGTAATTAAGAAATTTGAATATTGTAAAAATGTACAAAAATCATGAAGGCCACAAACTGAAGTGATAATCAATTATATATAACGTGCATGAGGCAAAAGAGTAGAAACCCAAAATAACAATGGCATTATTTATAGCAAAAGAATGATATTGTAGAGGGAAGAGGGTGGAAATTGAAGAGTGTGTGGAGCGGAACAGAACCCACTACACATATAAATGTGGTTAAAAAGCAAGAGAAAAAGTGTCACGCCTTTGCTTTAGTGGGTGGTGGGCAATATATTGAGGATGCATTCATTCAAGTATGGGAAAGTGAGAACACAAGCATTGCCTCTTTGATTTTCTTTTTTAAAATTATATATTTTTTATTGTTTAAGAATAAGAAAATAAAAGAAATCTGTTGAAAAATATTGTTCTCATTCAAAAATAAAAATAATAATATGTGTTTTAAGAGCAAAAAATTCAAAACACTTACAAAATATTATGAAATTTATTTTTTTTAAAAAAATATAGAAAATAAGTATTTTTGTTGATAATATGTATATAAATATAATGATGCCAAATTTGGTATGAACCAAACTCTAAATTACTTGAGTTGTAGAGATATGTAAAACAAAAGAGAATCAAAATTTATAAAATGTCAAAAGCCATTATTAGAGAGTTTGATACTCAAGTTAATATGAGATAAAGAGAATATATACATGATATAAATTAGATTTATATACAATTATTTATATCAATGCTCTCATATTCCTTAATTAAAATAAAAGTATGTAAGTTTTTTTTAAAAAAATAATCATGAAAATAATAAATTATATAAATTATACACATATCAATTTTTAATTAAAAAATTTAATAATAAAAAAATAAAAACTACACAAATTTTTTTCATATGATATATGTTTGAAGCATACTAACAATAAAAATTCTTGCGATTTTAGAATCCTTCTAGAAGTTCGAAATTACCTTTCTTAATTAGATGTGAACTGGGTCGTATTTTAAAACAGATCCCATGGTGTCTAAATAGGTGTTGTCTTGTGCTGTTTGAGTAATTTTATCTTTTGAAACAGATCAAAACGCATCATTTAAGTGTGAATAGAAAGAAAAAAAAAAATTTGAAAACTCTTGAGACACGGAAAACATGAAATCCGTTTTGGTCATATTTACATAGGTGATCAGCGAATGTAACGCTAAGTATGCTAATGGATAAAAATATTCATAAAAATCCAAATTAATTTATCGCTGGAACATGCCAACTTCAGGCACATCAAAATACATAAAAACAACGTTAATATCACATTTTTAAAAATAATTTTACAAAATTATTTCTTAAGAAAAAAAAAGAACACAATCATTAATCTCTGTCCTCAACCTCCTAACTAACAGCCCAAAACAACCTTATTCCAAAAGTGCCTATGCCATCCTTTTGGTCGGTGTGCACGTCTTTGTTACTTAATTTGTTAGGCTCTTCCCCATTCATCCTCATCTTCTATTCCACTCTTTCTTTCGCAACATACTCATCCACTACATTGCTTTTCTATTTTTTATTTTTTATTTTTAAAATGACAATTAGTGTTGTCTAACTTTCTTAAAACTGCATGTGTGATTGTTTACGCTTGTATAGTAACAACTAACATGATTGCACACCACAGCTTTTTGTCTTATAATACTATGATCACCAATGGTTTCATGTTTAATTAATTAATTAACACTAGTGTCAATTTTAGTGGTTTTATTTTGAATTAATTCATTATAATTGTAGATAATTTTCTTTCTTTGCTTAAGATAAGATTGGAACGTAAATCATTGCGGGGACTGAAAAGACAGAGATCAAAGGTTATGTGAACTGAATAAAGGGTATGCTTTTTCAGTGATGTTAACCTCAACCGTTGATTTTCTCATAGTGGGAGCTGACCGTTGATCCGTTTGTCGAAGCACTAGCCGCAAAACTCAAGTGGCCACTGCTGGAGCGCCTTTGGATTTGGTTTCACAATGCACGCCGCCGTCCACTTACACTCTCATACTCTCACTTGCATTAATTAATTATTAAAATAATGATTTATTCTACTTTTTATTTTTATGAAAATTTTTAAAAAATGACAATGTAAGTAAAGTATGTAACGGAGGAGGTTGCCTAGGTGGGTGGCATTAACGTAATTCCGTTCCATGATACTGGTCATAGAGTAAATTCACTCACAAATTCTTGCCTACTTAAACCCTCCTTCAGCTTCGCAAACTGTTCAATAAAACGCCAATCCCAATCCAATACGATACAAACCCAATCAACAAGCGAGACACAAACTACCATGAGAACCCAACACTTTCTTCTCCTCCTTTTCTCATCCGCATTCTTCTTCCTCCACCCAACCACCACCGCCGGCGACTCATTCGCCGCCGCACCGGCCGCCGGAGCCCCCGCCAACCCCGACGCCGATTTCATCCGCTCGAGCTGCGGGACCACTCTCTACCCGGACGTCTGCTACTCCTCCCTCTCTCGCTACGCCAATGCCATCCAGCAGAACGCCGGCCAGCTCGCTCGCGTCGCCATATCTGTGAGCCTCTCCAAAGCTCATCGAATGGCATCCTACATCTCCAACCTCACACGCGACGCGGACTACGGCGCCAACTCACGCGCCTCCTCCGCCCTGCACGACTGCTTCTCGAACCTCGACGACGCAGTCGACGAAATCCGCGGCTCGCTGAAGCAGATGCGGCAGATAGGAGCCGCCGGCACCAGCGAGGCATCGTTCAGGTTCCAGATGAGCAACGTGCAGACGTGGATGAGCGCAGCGCTGACGGACGAGGAGACGTGTACGGACGGATTCGAGGACGTACCGGACGGTCCGGTGAAAACAGATGTATGCGATCGAGTCACGAATGTGAAGAAGTTCACGAGCAATGCTTTAGCGCTGGTAAATGGTTACGCTAACAAAGGAACGCCTTGAAAACGTGGATGAATTTCTCACCATCCGATTTGATTACTTTTTCAGAGTGTTTCAAAATTAAAAGATAGTTTACTGTGTAGTGTGTGAAATGTGAAACCTCCTTGTATGTATATTTTGGTCTTCTTCTAGGGTTTTTTTAATTAAAAAAAAGTTAAATATGGAGTGGTTTGTGGTTGTTAGCTTTTTGTTTGGTGAATCAAAATAGAAAAAAAGAAAAATGTAACTGTTTATTTTACTCTTAGTTGAATAATTAGTTAGTGCTGGAGAATGAATATTACTTTAATTGTGAGGTCCATAATATTTTTGTGTGGCTGGTAAATGGTAACTTCAATGGTTCAACCCTTGAGGAAACATAGAACTTTTTGGCCCTTCTTTTCATAATGAGACATATCCGTCTGCATCATCAATCATCATATAAGATGCTTTTGAATTTCGTTTTCGTGAACGTTATATTTGTTTATTTATTTTTTTAATTAATATTATGCTTAAAATAATATAAAATTATTGTCATGTAATTTAAAAATTATAATTTTAAATCTTAACAATAATATTTTTTTTTATAAGAATAAGAATATGTACATCTAATTTTTTTTAACTTTACTTAATGAGAGTTATGCACAATTGTCATTTCTAATTAATATTATATTTGGATTGTTAAAACCTTAATTCTTAACTGGGTTTCCATGACCGTGATTGTGAATCCATTTCATTTCATATACTTATAATTGTGAGATTGTGAATCCATAAAATTCAATTCAATCTCAAACGTTTCAGTGTGGGGGTATCTGAAGAACAGTTTAAGACTTTAAATTCAACATAATGACAGTGTCGCACTCCATTAATTTTTATGTTGAACGTCAAATTGGGATTGATTATCACATGTAGGTCTTTAATTATATAAAGATTAATGAGATGAGAGAGACATGAATAATTTCTTGTACATTATTATTGAAATTTTCCGATGAAGAGTTAATTGCAAGAACCAAATATATGGCTAAATTGGTCAATACGCAATTGAGACGGTTCTTATTATAAGAGGGTCCACAACGATCTTTATCGATCAGATTCCACTATTAAAGATAGAAACTGCAGGGGCAAGAGATGTATTTTTGATTATGTTCACATGCATGAATTATTTCCCCTTTTCCCTTCAATGATGATGTTCATACACTTTTTTTTTAAAAATATTAATTGTATCTCTTTTATTTAACCGAAACAATAAAATAGGCAATGCATGAAGATATGAATGAGACTTGCCACCTTTGACACCCTTTTTGTTTTAGGAAGAGAAAGTTTAGGAGTCTACTCAACATAAAGTGAGAATCTAATTGAGTCTAATCATCAATCACCATAACATGTCTAACACTTTTTACCCGATTAATTTATGTTTCTCATTGATTTTTTAATATGGAAGATTACGTACAAAACCAAAACAAAATCAATTTAAATGCATTAATCCAAGTCGCTATTATAGGGAACATTTAGTAATAATGAAATTGACAACTTTTACATTGGACAAAATTGAGAGTTTTAGTTGTTACTTAGGTTTTAAAATATTTTTATGTATTTTTTATGATTTAAGTTGTATCTTCATGTATCATATATATATATATAAATATATATGTATATATAGTACTTATTTTTATATATATGTCATTATTTTATAAACATCTTTATATACTACTTTTTTTAAAAAAAATTTTGAGCCGTACCACTCTTTAATTTCTTTTTTTTTTTTTATTTTCTGAAATTCTAATGAAAATGCGCTAAAAAATTATTGCGATTTAGTCTTTTATGATATTCAAACTAAGTTATTATAAGTAAATAAATAAAAAAATTGACTGTGCTTCTTTTTTCTAACTTTAATTCTCGTTTGTTAACTTTTAAGTCTTTTATTAAAAAAAATAATTTTGAATATAATGTGATTGGTTAAGTAGGTTGCGAACGAGTTGGGTTTAAAAAACTCAACACAATCCTAATTAATCCATTAAAAAAAAAATAGTGCAAAACCAACTTATATATTTTGTGGAGATTGTGCATCCTGAATTCTTGATGAAAAGTTGAAGAGGCCTGAGACTGTATCAGAAATCATCGCTGAAAACAAAATCAATTGTTTAAAATTTATAAAATATGAATTATAACTTAAGAATTTGGCATCAAAGTTTATTTATTTTTTATTTTTTAATTGGACATCAAATTGAGACTTGTAAATTAAAGGGGCTAAATCCAGAAAAAGAAAGTAACCCAAATATTGTACATTAAATCATACAAACACTTAATTAAGCCGCATAACACTTTACTGATTTTATCGGATATACATGCACAACTTGATATGAACACTAGTATAAACTATTATATTAATTAAAATATGAATTCAGAGCATAATTAAAGTTGAAATATTAGTGGTTAAAATTAACCCACATAATTTTTTTAAAAATTGTACGAAACTGCTGTGCTCCAAATTATATAATCCCCCACAATGACATTTTGGTGGACAAGCATTACTGCCGCTCTCTTTTTAATCTTAAAATGTTGTCTGCTCTTTTCTCCTTCATATATAATATATATACTCTTTTTAATTAACTAGGACAGTACAGGCTACCTAAATTCGTTTTTAAAAAAATGGTTTAATGCTTAATTTGGTGGCACATTGTGGTAAGTACTTTTTGTTGAATAAATATAATTAATGAGGGTAATCTTAAATTAAGGACTATACAATATGTTGTTTATTTTGGTATAGTTTCATATATATATATATATGAACCGGAAACATATGCACCAGCATGGATTTTTGGCTCTATTCTGTGGCCTTTGTTTTTTTATGATATAATTAATAGCACTTCCTACGTACGTTGCAGCAAAAGGCCTTTTTTTTTTTTTTGGGGTCTACTTAAATAACAAGGATAATGTATATGTAGTGGAATAAATAAAATTAAACTATTAATTAATTTAGTATGATTTAATGCTGAGAAGTATGAGTAATAATTGACAATATGTTTTAGATTCAAATTTTGGTTTTTTCATGTTCAATAAAAATACTAATAAAATTATTTTTCATTAGCTTATATATATATTTGGCCCTTATTAATTGATAAAATAATTATCACCTCCGCTAATTTTGATATTGAACCTACTAAAATTAAAACCAAAAAAATTTCCAATATAAAAGGATGTCAATTATACACTTATAAGACACTTTACTTTTTCTATTATATATCTATATTATATTAAGTGTCAAAATTCACAACTATATCTTTTGATATCTCGTGACATTTAATCCTCCCTTATTTTATAAGTTTCTACAGTATAGACTATGAAATCCCGCCATGAAATGCACCTTCCCATAAAGTTACACTTTTATCATTAATGATCAAATTTGAATTAAAATATCAATTTTCTTGTTATATATTATGGCAGATCCCGTGAATCGCTGCCTTTCAACTTAAGATGAGCACATAGTTCGTCACTAATTCAAATATAACAATAACATAATTTATTTCTAAGCCTTTCTACCAAAAGATGACATGTATACAGGGAAAGCCTGGCTGATTGTTGGAACACAACTCACTGCGTCACATAGTTAATTAAGCAACAAATTTTAAAACTTATGACACAAGTCACAAAAATATTGTTATTTACAATTAATTTTGTATATTACGAAATTAAAGTTATACATCTCATCTCACTTAAATAATTTTTTGTTCTCTCGTGACACAGATCATCTCACATATATATCACAAGGATTATATATGTAGATGTGATTAATCAATCATTGTTGTTCATGCACGTGCATGAGAGAGAGAGAGAAAATCATATGAATTAGATGGCCGACCCAATGACCTTTTAACGACTTATAGTGGTTCAATTGTTTTTTTATTTTTTATATTCATAATGAATCCCAAAATGAGATGAGAGTAGCTCTCAATATATCTCAACCACGCTAGGCCTATCATCAGTGGCCCTGCATGCTATATAACTAAAATGAACAAGACCTAATACCTTCAAAGTTCTCTCACTTGTTTGTTGTCTTAATTTGTTTTATTTAAATTTTGGAACTTTTTGACACTGTTGTTTCCTAACATAAAAGAACAAGATGCATTTTTGTCTCTAGAACATTAAAATAATAATAAAAAACTAGATCGGAATTATCCTATAGTTGAATGATAATATTAGTATATGACTCTAAAAAAACTTCACATTATTAAATTGTACACAATTTTAAAAAAGTAACAAATATAATAGTAAATTAGATTTATTTTTTTAAATTTAATTAAATTACACTTACCAATAATCTAATTAATTAGGATATATAAGTGTAATTTATTGTAAATATAACAATATGTTGGTGTTGAGAAGTTGTATAGGTTGGTATTAAGAAAAAACTTTAAGTGTTATTTTTTTAATATTTTTAATATTAAATTTTTTAATCAAAAAGGGACACATATAAAATTTATATGTACAATTTATTTGTCTCAAAGTTGATTCTTTTTAAATTTATTTTTACATATTTTATTTTAATTTAAAAAATTTAATAACAAAATATAAAAAAAATATAAGCATATGCAAGTCTAGTGATTTGCTTTACTCAAAATTCTAGAGCCAACTATAAGGGAAGCCCGTGAAATGAGAAGACTAGAAACTAGAAAATGAGGGAAGTGCCAAGTGGGAGTGCGACATAGTGTGAGCCTATTAGCGACGCATCCTATTGTTTTGTCGCTATAAAAAGCGACACCTTATATCTATTATCTTTCAACACACCTGTTTATTCATAGGTTCACGGGACTTTTTTTTTTTTTATATATATATATATTATAATAGTTTTAAAAATTTTTAATTATTAAGATTTAAAATTATATATTATATTATATAAAATAAAAATATTTAATTTTTAAAAAAGAGACAGAAGTAAAGATAATAAAAAATTATAATAGAAAAAATAAAAAAAATGAGTTAATTTTATTATTTTAAAATATAATACTTATTTTTTTTTTAAGGTTAGAAAATATTGGCCTGTCTGTGTCTGGGGCGTCGTAGTCTTAAATTGAAAAAATGGATCAGTGGTGAATAATGTCATGTGCATGACTCCTATCATATATTTATTTCAAAATTGGAATATACAGCTGTTAATAAGTTACTATAGTTCAAAGTTCACATGACATTAATTCTAAATTGGTTAACTTGAAGTGGATTTAATATTATTAAAGATTTGATTTCTATCGATCGTGGTTCAAATAATATATAATTTTTTTACATGTATTTCAATTTTTGTTAAAAATAACTCTAATTAAAATTTTTTCAAATATTAAATATAAACACATGAAAAATTAATTTATTTTGTTAATTATATATACTCAATTATGTCTTGGAAATGTTTATATATAATTAACTACTACAATTACCTATTTAATTAATAATCGGCTTCAATATATTTATTTTTTAACTAATATGGTTGTCATTTTAAATCCTTTTAAATTATAGATTGCTGACGCAATAAACATATATATTTTTGGTCAGCTTTAATATTAGTGTAATATTAAATTACGAGAACTCATGTTTGTATAATTTTCGGAGACAACTTTCTCAAATCTTTGAATTTTGCATCCCTTAAACGAAACACAAATAGAAATGCAAGCAAAAAATTATGGATAGCCGGTATTTACATTATTATATATATATATATATATATATATATATGCTTGTTTGGCTTGAACTTTGTTATAATTATTATATTCTAAAAATGAAAACGTAGAGATTAAATTGGCCAGTAAGACCAAAATATTACACAAAGCTCTATATGATAGATATAATATATAATATAATTTTCATTTTTGTAAAAGATCATGTTTCGCACGTACTCTGAAAATTTTCTTCTCTAATACGAATTTACATTTTTTTGAATAATTTTAAGCACCTGATTGCGGTGCAACAAAAAAAAAAGAGTCAAATAATGTCATTTTACGGAAAATAAAGCATTTCCTACTGTTCTATATATACAATTGTTCAAAGATATATATATATATATATATATGTATGTATGTATGTATACACACATTATTTATTAAACTTAGTCTAATTAGATATTGTTGTCCACATGAAATTAATAATTCCTTTGACTTACCAAAAAAAAAATCTGTTAATGTTAGAGTGCACTGCAAAGTCAAATAAAATTAATGTTTTTGAATAGAAAAATTATGAAAAAAACTTATATGTAAAATTAACAGTTAAACTGACACACACAAAAAAAACAAAAAAAGAAGGCAAATTTACAAACTTATTTATTGAGACTTTCCATTGCTCAAGATTTCTCTATAACTTGAACATTTTGGAATAGTAATGGCCGGCCCAAGGTAGAAAATTGCTCGGTATAGTAATATTGGCCCAAGGCATCAACTATCAAGATAACTATAAGCCCATGTTAAAGCCCAAAATTCACTTATTCGGCTCATATTCTGTTAACCCATTACCCCCAAACTACGTCGTTTCACTACTCTTATCTTTTTCCAATCTCACGCCACCCAAACCAGGTTTGTCAGTGGCGGCAGTCATTTTTCCTCATCCTCTTACCCGCGTTATGCTCAACTGGCTATGTTCGATCACGTACATCTTCTTTCTGTTACATTGTGGGTAATGGGTGTGTTGTGGAATTCTTCTATTTTCCTCATTTAGGAACTATATGGGCGATTTCTTTCAGCATTCGCAATGACTATAAGGTTTCTCTTGAGTTTTCAGCAAGTTTGTTTCTTTTGATAAAAAATATATTTGCTTTGATTTTTCAATCTGTTTCTTCTTGTGCAAGCTTGCTTCTTGTGTTTAGGTGCTGAATTTTTTGGGTATTAAACGGATATCCTTTATTGGCACCATAATCTGTCCTGGTCTCTTTCAGAGGAAACATGACTCTGCTTCTCAAAGCCTTGCCTTTGATAGCCCTCCGACCTAAGCCGTCCTTCTTCTTGATTTGTAGCATTTCCAAATCCATTCCTAGAGCACTTTCCTTATCCAGAACTGTTTTTTCTGCTTCCACTTCTGCTTCTTCATCTCCTTCAATACAACCGCATCCTTCTGCTTCTGAAACACTCACATCCAGTTCTCGACCACCTGTTGTCCTCAATGAGTCTCTTGAATGGGTTTCTAGGAATGCCTTTTGTGGTGAATTGTCTTTGAATGATGTGGGTAAAAGGGTCCAGCTTTGTGGATGGGTTGCTCTTCACCGAGTCCATGGTGGCCTTACATTTCTTAATCTCAGAGATCATACCGGTATCGTTCAGGTACTCAGTTTCAGCTAGTGCTATAGTTGGTTTTCACTATTTCAAATCTCCTTGCAGAATGTAGCTGAAAACAAAAGTAATTCACTGAATAAATAGATGGAAAAACTGCAAATTCCTATTCATATTAGTAGAATTGCTGCTGATAGTGCAGTTTCTGTTATTCATATTACTGTTCGTTTCAGTATTCTTCCTGTTTTACTTACTTTATTATTGCAAATTTGCAATATTTTGTAACGTGTTATGTGTACTTATTAAGCTTCAAATTTAGGTTACAACCCTTCCAGACGAATTTCCAGATGCTCATTCCATTATCAATGACCTTAGACTTGAATATGTGGTTGCCATTGAAGGTATTGTCCGGTCTCGGCCAAATGAATCCATCAACAAGAAAATGAAAACTGGCTTGATCGAGGTATACATCAATATTAAAGCAGGCTTCCGCATTTCTGTTAGAAGTAGGATTTGCTGCAATTGGCAGTGACAAATCTTCAGTTTCCAACTACTTGCATCTTTGCAACTTTTTCTGTTGTTGAAGTCTGAAGTCCGAAGTCCGAAGTGGCTATCTTATACTTTCAAAATTATGATGCATTCAGTTTCTTAAATTACTCTAAAATCTAGAAATGATGCTACGTACTAACTTTTCAGAGGTTTTGCTTGCTTTTGAAGAAGCATATATTGACCAATGCATTCCAGGCTATTGGTAATTTTAAGTCATTTGCCTTTTCTTTTAAATACTTGTCAAAATTTAGTGAGATACAGATTAAACAAAAAATTGAAATTTATGGTATTGATAACCACTATGTTGCTTTTGATGGCTTGACAAGGAAGAATGGCATGACCCTCTATAATTATTTTTCTTGTCCAAACATTATTCTTTATATATGAACGTTCCTTATTTTTTTCTTCAATTCTTCTCCATGTTCCCTGACTGTTAATCAGTTAATCTGTGAGGGAAAAAAACTATTTTATATGAAACTGATTAACATTTGGTGATCTGTTACATTTTGATTGAAATGTTTTATTTACTGATTCATTCTGATCTGTAAATGGTTAATGTATGTGTGTGGTAGGTTGCTGCAGAGAGTGTTCGAATACTAAATGCTGTAAAGTCAAAGTTACCATTTTTAGTGACTACAGCTGATGATGCAAAAGATTCTCTCAAAGAAGAAATCCGTTTGAGGTAACGGCTATGAAGTTGCGTGAAGCTCATAATTGATCCTTAAATGTGTGGTCATTATGATGTCAAAAATTTCTCTTTAACTCACATGTTTAACTTGTGGGGAGATAGACTTCTCATTCAGTAATATGCTATCACAAGTCACATGCTTGATACCCTTACTTGAATGTTGTATTGGATCTTCTAGGCTTTGTTTAATTGATGCTATGATTGATGTTTTACATGTTAGAAAGTTATGTATAAAATGAATCGTATTTGTGTTTTATCTTTAGCTTTTTTGGAACAGAGAGCATCTGAAAATGTCATTTTATTTTTGGGTAAAACCTTGTTTATATTCATTTAAGTTTGTGGGAGATCTATTGCTTATTATTGCTCATGGGGCAGGTACCGATATCTTGATTTAAGGCGGCATCAAATGAATTCCAACATATTGCTGCGGCATAATGTGGTTAAACTTATTCGGAGATATCTGGAAGACGTACATGGTTTTGTGGAGGTAATGTATAGTGATTTCATCATTTGTATTGTTGTCTCTCTTCATCATTTGTGTTATTGTGCCTCCTCTCCTACATTTCTGTTGTGTTTGATGGTTGGTTTCATATGTTGATCTTTATCTTTTATGGTCACAAGGTAGATTGAAACTCCAATACTGTCTAGATCCACTCCAGAAGGTGCACGAGATTATTTGGTTCCATCAAGAATCCAGGTATATACACCTGTTTAGATTTGGACTGCCTTACGACTCTGTTTTCCAGGCTTTGATACTCAAGATGGTAACGAAAGACTATGATATTAAAATTC
The DNA here is from genome assembly GCA_031216115.1 of Senna siamea. Taxonomy (NCBI): domain Eukaryota; kingdom Viridiplantae; phylum Streptophyta; class Magnoliopsida; order Fabales; family Fabaceae; genus Senna; species Senna siamea. Next base: position 1,276,071 of record CM062358.1, read on the forward strand.
TCTAAGTTATCTTATGTCTCTAATTTATATAGGATTTCTGAAATTAATTGGATTCTCCTTATAAGCAATAAAGGGATCCAGCCACCAGCTGGAGAAAACACGGCTATGGATCTTTCTAAGTTAGATTACTGTATTAAGAAATGTCTAGCTCAGCCTTGAAGTTATTCCTCTTGCAGAAGGGGGTGTTGGAGCTTGGATTGAGCTTTTGTCAAACTAGACCATTTGATAGCCCTTTCAGTATTTCAATTTGAAATTAGATAAGTTTCATGGACTTTTTATATACAAAATGATAATTGCAAATGGCATAAGATAATCTTATTTGACCTTTCTATTGCTTGGATAACCATATTAGCCTTTCCATTAGAGCCTTTAATGGGTTGGTAGGTTATTTACTGAAAAATAAAATAAAATCTTAATTAGCATCGCATTGGTTAGGGAAAGGCATTTAATTTTGTTCGTTTCTCAATATTTTGCGAGAAACACTTAGATATTGTAAGCATTCTTGATTAGTTCTCATGTGACTTATGAAGCCAGGAACATTCTATGCCTTACCTCAAAGTCCTCAGCTGTTTAAACAAATGCTAATGGTAGCTGGTTTTGATAAATATTATCAAGTAGCAAGGTAAGATTTTGTTTTATTTACCGTTTAAGACTCTGTTGCTATTTATATATTTAAGATATGTTTGAGCTTTCTTCTTCAATTTTTCTCCAACAATCATAAACCTAGTGTGTGACATAAGTTCAGAGACAGATAATTACTTGAGCTTTAATATTAAGTACCTTCAGTAACTTAAGATAGACTAAGTATGGAAAATTTTGATATTTTCAGAGGCATATATGGCTGAATCAATTAAATATCAAACATGATTCTGATGCAATGAGGTGCTTTTGGCAGATGTTTTCGTGATGAAGATTTAAGAGCAGATAGACAACCTGAGTTCACACAGCTAGATATGGAAATGGCTTTTACTCCTTTAGAGGACATGTTGGCACTTAATGAAGATTTGATAAGAAAGGTTAGATTTACTGTTTGTTTTTAGGAGTCTCACTAACAGGTTATAAAAGTATGTTTTCAAATGTCATTTGAAAAGAGTGAAAACATATCAATAGCTTAAGTTTTGGGAGGGTGGGGTAGGGTAGAAGTAGATTATATCATGGAAAGTTCATTTTACTAGAAAACCAACTTTGAGATATTAGGAGTAGCCGAGTAGGAACTAAGAGATGGGCAAGTATCAATTTGCAATTCTGGTAACAGCTTCCTTTTTATAACTTCTTGCATTTGTTTAGTCACTAGGTCCAAGCCTTGAAAATAGACAAGAGTTGTTGTGGGTGATAGCTAGTATTTAGTTTAGTTGAGTCTACTGGATGAAGGTTTTTTAAGTGTTCAGTTGTAAATAAAGCCAACTGAAAATTGAATCATGTAGCTAATAGGTGGGTGTTTGAGAACTGCTATGCTACGAGTCTGTGCAATTAGCAAGATGTTTCACGGCACTGAATAACCGATTGTATATTCATGCAATAATATCTTTTCTCTTTAAATATGCTGATTACCTAGAATATATGCTTTATTACCTGGCGTAAATAGACAGCTTTTGTTGCAGGTTTTTCTTGAAATCAAAGGAGTGGAATTACCAAATCCTTTCCCCAGGCTTACATATGCTGAAGCAATGAGTAGATACGGTTCTGACAGGCCAGACACCAGATTTGATCTTGAATTAAAGGATGTAATGATCTTTTCTTTGACTTCCTTCATACCACTCTTGGAGTTTTTGATTGCCTATTTTAGTTACTAGTTATAGATTATCCTGTGTTTATAATTTCTTTAATTCAATAAAGCTCGCTGTAGTTTTGTGGTCAGAACCACTATTGTTTTGTGATATAGGTTGGGTTACTAATGTTATGATTTGTCTATATCCCCTTCTGAAGGGATCTTGCTGAAATTAAATTTTCATTGGGCTGCAGGTATCTGACATTTTTTCAGGGTCTTCCTTCAGGGTTTTCTGTGACTCATTGGAGAGTGGGGGAATTATCAAAGTGTTATGTCTACCTTCTGGTGCCAACGGTTACTCAAATTCAGCACTTAAGAAAGGTGATATTTATAATGAGGCTCTCAAATCTGGAGCAAAGGGTTTGCCTTTCCTCAAGGTCTTAGATAATGGTATAGAGATGAATTTTCTATTAATAATATTTTTAATGTCTAGAGATATGTTTGAAGTTTTCCATCATTGACCATGTCAAATTTTGATTTTAGGGGAAGTTGAGGGAATTGCTGCATTGGTATCAAGTATGGATCCAACGGCTAAAGAGAAATTGTTAAGGCGGTGCTCTGCAGGACCAGGTGACCTTATCTTATTTGCTGTAGGTCATCATGCATCTGTAAATAAAACTCTAGACCGTCTTAGAGTTTACGTAGCCCATGATCAAGGTTTGATTGACCAAGTAAGTTGATGATCTAACCTTTGATTATAAAGAAAGAAATTCCCTCTTATTCCTTCCTCTGATGTTTTATATTATATCTGTGAGTAGGGCAGGCATTCAATTTTGTGGATCACTGATTTTCCAATGTTTGAGTGGAATGATTCAGAGCAGAGGCTTGAGGTCTGTTCTGTTTTTAATGGTATTCAGCAATGTATTTCTTTCTGTTTTAACTAGTCTGGTTATGTAATCTCATAATTGTTCTCGTGTCATTTTTTTTAAATAATTTTGGGTCATTATATGAATTGGCAATTTTTACTCGAGTACAACGTCAAATGAACAAGATAGAACATATGATCCATATAGCTGATACCCTTAATGGGAAAAGGCTTGGTTTGCTGTTGTTGTTATATATGAATTGGCAATTTTTGCACCGGTTCATGACTATTGTTATTCAATTGTTTTTAAAAGGGTGTGGTTTTTTTTTTTGGTTGATGCTATGCTTAGTTAAAATTATCATTTAGCGCAGGCTTTGCATCATCCTTTCACTGCGCCAAACCCTGAAGACATGAATGATCTTGCATCTGCTCGTGCCTTGGCTTATGACATGGTTTACAATGGGGTGGAGGTAATTGAGATGTTTTGAAAAATTAATTCTCTCCTTTTGTAGGCTGGAAGCCAGATGATTTTATGACTGTTGTCTATATATTAACTAGTGGTTTTACTTTGTGTCTATCTTTTAGATTGGTGGAGGAAGCCTGAGAATTTATAAACGTGACATACAACAAAAGGTTTTGGAGATTGTTGGCATCCCCATGGAGCAGGTTAGTGAACCTTTAGCCCAGTAAAACAGTAAGTGGGATTTCATTTGTTGATGAAATATTGGAAGTTTTTACATGGACTTGTGCTGATGCCATGAATCAACAAGACCTTCTTAACTTTCCTTGATAATCTGACACTTAAATCTTACTCTTTCATTCTCAGATTGGCATATTGAATTTAGAAAAGCTTGCTCATTTGTTCTCGCTATTTGCTTGTCAATCCTGCCAGTAGCACTGTGGAAGATCAGAGTCTTTCACTGACATGGTTTATGTATTATATTGTCTTTCAGGCTGAAGCAAAGTTTAATTATCTTCTTGAAGCACTGGACATGGGAGCTCCACCACATGGTATGCTACTTTTCCATATCCTCTAAACTAAGTTATAGCTCCCTTCCCTCCCTTGTGGAGAAACAAGAAAACCCAAAATAATTGGCTAGATTGGCATTAAACTACACATGCATCAATTCAGGAACAAAGGGAGATTTCATGATTGTGAAGATGAAATGTTCATCTGAAGTACCAAGCTAATTGCAATCTAGGCAAAAAAATTGTTGCTTTTGTATTGCTCTTTCATTTGGACCGGAAAGAGTGTGATAAAATTTCATCCTGGAAAATTTTGGGGCCTTTCTCCACCTGTATTCTAAGTAGGTCAAAGTGAACCTAGGAATCTTCCGTTTGAGGATGAGTGGAACAAGCAGAGTGAACCTCATTTTCATGGATAGTGATTCCCGGTTAACGTACAAGCAAGGTGTCAAGGAGACCATTTGAAAAAAACTCAAAATTTCTTATTATTCATGTGGCTGTTCTGTTTGAGTTTAGTTTCATGAGACATTTTCAGGTAGAATCTACCAGCAAAAGAATTGTAGACTACTCATGAATAAACATATAAATATAAGCATGTCACAAACAGGTCCCACTGAATAGTGTTTCTGACATGTTTGCGTGTCTGTCTGTTTATGATTACGTTGCTATACCATTGTTTTAGTAAATCGAGTTTCCCTAAGAATTTCACATAGTTCTATTGACTGGAAATTGGACCTGATGGTTTGCAATGTTGATTATAATATGATCAATATATGATTTGTTTCAGTAATTCTCGAACATGAAATGAAATGCAGGTGGAATTGCTTATGGGTTGGACAGATTGGTGATGTTATTGGCTGGTGCAGATTCCATTAGGGATGTCATTGCTTTTCCAAAAACTACTACTGCTCAGTGTGCTCTCACAAGAACACCCTCAGAGGTGGATCCTCAGCAGCTCAAGGATCTCTCACTTACACACTAGATGTTTATTATTTCTACTTCACTTCTTTATTTTTACAGATCACTGATCTGGGATTACCAAGAATGCTTAATCCTCACTCGTTTGTGTATGTTGTGCAATAAGGAATGATTGGTTAAGCCAAAAATATGATATGAATTTTTGATAGCTATACATCAAAATTAGCTCCAGACTGAAGATTTCAAAGTTTATATAAACCCCATATTAGAATTTCATGCTTCTGAATCTGATAAAGTACAAGACTCAAGTCTTGTACATTCTAATGAGATGAGATCTTTTACGAGACTCAAGTCTTGTACTTTTTCACACGAGAAGATTTAGATTCCCTCTTCACTGTCATCACAAACAAAACAGAGCCGAAAAAGTTGAAATGGGTTGAACAAAATTTTAATTTTAATTCGTTTATGTAGTGTCGTTTTTAACATCACATCGGCACATTGAGACGAAAAGTCGATTGAATAAGATATTCAATTAAATAGAGTCCATGGAAAATGATTTGACATTTCAACGTTGATCCAAGTTGATCAATTCGTTCTAAAGCTGTAGTTGCCTGGCTTTCTAATATACCATTGTATGACACTTACTTGACCTTTAACCGTTGTAGTTTAGTGTAAATTCAAAGATTCTCTTTTATTGCATTGTACAAGCTTAGCTAATTAAGACTTAATAAATCATCTTGTTAAGCTAACAGATAACTAAACGATGGTGATTTATGAAACAATTTAATTGAGTTGATATATATACATGGTGGTGTATGTCATGGTGCGCACTGAAATTTATTGTTAAGTTGATTGCTTACCTAATGCTTATACTTTGAGAAACATGTGAGCCCCTATCTCTCAAAATCAACTTTATTAACTACTCTTAATCAAATTGTGCTTCCTGCATTTTTGTATGACTATGTCTCCTGCAACTTTGTGTATAGTTTTCATTTTGGATATCATGTTGGTTACATGAAATTTTTTGCAGAAGTGAACTATAACACACACACACACACATATATATATATATAAAATATCAAGTAAGAGTATTTTACTTATATAAAAGATAAAATAAGTTTTCTTTAATCGTTAGATTAAATTAAATAGTTAAGATTAAAATATTGTTTTAAATATATTATGTAATAATTATGTGAAATTCAAAACATATCATGTAAGAATCATGTAAAGCTTAAAATAATTATTTTTAATCATTTAATTTAATCTGATGGTTAAAACAAATTTCTCTCATCTCTTACATAAGTAAAGTGTTTTCACTTGATATGTTATATATATATATATATATATATTACAAAATAAATAAATATGTAGTCTTGAAATAGGGAAAATAAAAAGGGATTAATTGGAGAATATTCAATGGGAACAAAATTCTGTGAAGAAATGAGTGAGGTTTCACGTTTAATTAAAATATAACCAAATTTCACTTAAAAATAAAATTGTGGAATTATATATTTTTTATTTTATTTGGTCTGCATACTATAGCAAATGACATATTTTCTAATAATCTTAATAAATATATATACGTATATTATAATTTACGTGTCTAAAACTGGAGTCTTTAGGGACATGTTATTGCTGAATTATTCCTATATATCATTATTATGGTGGGGAAGATGAATGAAAATGCAGAAGAATATAAGTGGAATCCAGCTAATTATTATTAGTATTAGAAAGGCATATCAGAGTAAGAATAGTTGAATAATGGCCAAGAAAATTGCAGTGGGGAGAAGCATTATTGCAGAAAAGGAAAGGATGAAAGCAAATATATATTAAGGTGCATTTTGGGATTAATGGGAGTGGCTACTACAAATTATATGTAGCTTTCATCACTTAATCACTACCTAGTTATATTTACATCATCTTCATGTCTATCTTTGATTAGGTCATACGTACCATAACATTATACTTAACTTTTCTGTTTCTTCATTATGTGATATTGACTTGGTATGAATTTCAAATTAGAGTCTATGATATGTAGCAATCAGATGCAAAAGTGTTAAAAAATTGTACTTAATTGTAACAATAGATCATACTCCCTTGTTACTTTAATTATACACCAATCATTCAATTTCATTTTACCAATCCACAAACATCTAGGACCTTTATGCCACATATTCTTAATGGATTACCTTATATATATAACTTGTTCCATGCACAAAGTCTTTTAAGGAAATTTTTTATTTTTTACATGTATCTTTTCATTAAAGAGATAATCTTATTTGAAACGCTGTCATTATTAAATGTGAATACTTCTCTTAAGAATTTAAATTTTAATTCATTATGTTGTAAAAAAATTAGTTCTATTCATTATATTTAATCTCCATTGATCTCAAGAAAATTTTTAAGTCTTGGTGATGAATAATTTTGGCTGGTCTCATAAACTTCAAAACTCAAATGCACTTCCTTTATGCTTTTTAAAAATTATATTTTTTGAAAAAAAATTGATCCATTTTAACAAAGAATTCATATATTTGTATGAAAAATATTAAATATATATTTTATGAATATAAAAAAATTTACATTAAATAATTTCATTCTTTTATAACACCCTCAATATATGTGGTATTTATTTATTAAATTAATCTTATTTTGAACTCACAAGTTTAACATGTTCTCATTTTACTCTTATTTTATAAACATGTTAACATTGTGACAGTTTAGTTTAACTGTAAACTTTCGTGACCTTTTATTATATAAGAGTAGGCCGATTCTCAATATATTCTTAAACTTTTAACTAATAAATATTTAATGGGGTATAGGAGTAAATCGAAAATTTCAAAATAAATGACTAAAATTCAAAACATAAAGGTGGCTTAGAAAGTTTAAAAAATACTTTCCATATAATAACTATTTTTGTTAAACAATAAAATACAAACAATTTGATTTTTATAATCATCACTTTTGTTTATTAGACAATATATAAAAATAGCATGATCGATGCAATAATTATATAAAAATTTTCTCTTGATACAAAACAAAAGTTACCATCTATCATTGAAGTCATTGTAGAATGCTCATAGAAATATAATTCTAAAATTTAAGACACATATTCTAAACACACAATTCACAAATTTTATTGTAAATTTACAACTCAATTAATTCATCTTTCTCAATATAGAATATTAAAGAATATTAGCAGCAATATTTCATGCGACAGATCGTATTAATTAGCATGTAATGTTGTTGTTAACATTAATATTACAATATGTATCCGTTTACTCAAATATAAGTGATGATTAGAAGGAATCTATTTCAAGTCGCACCATCTTGTGAAAGAGACAATCCACCATTCATGCTCATTATTTTTAGCATTCAAAATGAAATTTTAAGAGACAATCAAACATATCGTTGGATGAGGTGTCCTTACAAGGATAATACTACAAACCACACAATCTCTCTTATTATTAAATTTTTTTTCATACACACACACACACACATATGAAATAATTTTTTTGTTACTAATATATATAAATAAATTTTAAAGTGATTTAAGAGGTTGAAAGAGTTCGGCTTCCTGTATTTAATTTCCATACACCTCCAATTGTTCAGGATAAATTTTCTTAAGAAAATTTTATATATATGTAATTTCTGCAAAACAGGAATGATTATTAAAATATCTATACTCTGTAGTATCTATAAAATTTTTTAATTATATTTGAATTCAAGTGTGGGTATATAAATTGTTTTATAAATTTTTATGAGTCGAGATGTGAAAATAATTTTTTTTTCAAATTCAAAGATGAGAATTATAATACTTACTTAGGTGTACGAAAAACATGTGTAATCTTGAATTAAGAGCAATGACTTTAGATAAGTAAGAGTCACATGTAATTAATATATATATATATATATATACATGTAACATCTGCTCTTACTATTTATGAGAGATATTTGTTAGTTATTAAATAAGTTAAATAATTGTGTATACTGCATTAGTATGTATATAATTGCATTCGTGTAGGGACTTAATTGAAAGAAGGTGAGGGGCTAAATTGAAAGTGAATAGGAACTAAAATAAAAAAAAAAAAAAAATTACTGTAGTTAACTAATTTTTGAAGTCTCTCGCTAGTATTTCAGAGACAAAAATATAATTTTTCATATGATTGAAGAAATTGTCACTTGAGGCCAAGTGACTAAAAACTCAATCCTGACTTTGGATTAAGTGGAAGGAAGTTGGACAAGGGTTCCTAACTACATGGAACTACCTATATAAGCTTAAAATAAGAAAAATCCTTTACCACAAACCCATTTTCTAACATTTTAGAGAGAGAAAGGACGTTTTAGAGATAGATTGTGAAAGAGAAAGACTCTAACTTGGATTCCAGCACAATCAAGAGTAGAAAATCACAAAAGAGAACATCTAAGAAGGCACCTAACACCATCAACACACTTTTTAATAGGAATCAAGGTAGGTAACAATCTAATCTCCTCATTTTCAAAAAGTACTATTTAGTTTACTTAAAATGGTGATTTTGATGTTGTTTGAGTTAAGAGAGGGGTTCAAACCTATGTTCTTTGCATTTCTAACTTTTGTTGGGTGTTTCATGTTGAATGGATATACTTATACATGCTTTTTTTATATTATGATAAATGTGTTTTACTATTCACCTTTTTGAAATAGGTTTAGCTTTCCTTTGATTGATGATGTTTGAGCATGAGAATGAGTAATAATTTGGGGTAAATGATGAATTGATGTTAGAAACTAAGCTCATGATTTTTTAAACTTGAAAAGAAGTGGAATCCAAACTGAGTAACCCTCTATATCAATAGAATTAAGGCTCATTAACCTGCAAGTCGACTTTCATGTTCTTCAATTCAAAATTTTGCAGTGTAGGCAGGCAGCAGTCGATTACTACTTAGTTGGTAGTCGACTGATAGTTTTCTGGAAAAGAAATTTTTACATTAGTCGACTACTATAATCTATGACAGTCAATTGTTGTGACTCCAATGAAAGGCTTCCAGCTTATAGTAGACTAGCATTCAATTGCTATGGGTCTAACAGTAAACGAGTAACTCTCTGTTAGCCACCAATTGACTGATAGAGTCCTGGAAGTTGACTTGTAGCCTTCTGTTTAAATTTTCAAGGCTTTATTTCTATTAGCCGACTACTATGATGTGTAATTCGACTGCTAGGTGGAAAAATAGTGTTTTGCATGAAGAATTTATTTTGAAAAAGCCACTTGGTCTTTGGAAAGAAACCTTAAAGTTTTAGAAGAAGTTTTTGAGCCCAAGTTTCTATTTTATCTTTACACATTTAGTCTTAGCCTATTATTTAATAGTGTATTCTTTCTTTAATTATTTGGTGAGCTCTTGGACTAGATGTGTACTTGAAATATTTCAATTTATTTGTAATAATCAAAACCTTTTCTTGAGAGTTTTCTTAATGGAGTCAACAATAATGTCATCACACAAGAAAATTACAGAGAAATTATAGATTTTGGGTAACATGTAACATGAGGTTAAAAAAGAAAGAGCAGAAAACATAAAAGAGAAAAGAGAAGAATATTCTTAGTATATGTATTAGTAATAGATAGGTTCATGATTGATTGATCGACTATCGGTATGGAATGATTATTGGATATTCCATGGTTGAACTATAATTTGAGATGATAAAATATCCACTCGATTATAAATAATTTCAAAAATACTGTGATGGTTGCAAATTTAAAGTTAGTGAACTCTTTTAAAGCCAATTAAAGGAGTCACGTACTTAGAGTTAAGTACAACCATGACATGAGCTGAATCACTCTAGAATATATGCTTGTGAATAGCGTGCTGGGAATGTGATCCATCAGAAAGGGATGGTGGTTCCATAGCCTCATGATCCGCAAGGGTGGAGTAGGCATGATTTGTCAGAATTAACGGATCTCATGAGATATACTAGTCCCGTTTAGGATGAAAGGGAAATGAAATATCCGAATGGATATCAATCCTGCTGGTAAGGGATGATCTGTCAGAATGGCAAGGGCCATTAAGTGAGTTAAACCTATCTTATTTAGGATGAAAGAGAAATGAAATATTCGAATGGATATCATTCCCGTTGGTAAGGGATGATCTGCTAAGAGGGTAGGGACCATTAAGTAGTTTGATCCATTGAGGGACGCTCCAGATAGTACAAAGCAGTCGAGGAATGCGAGTGGTCGAGGACCATAAGGAAATCATCTCAAAACTCATCCATGAGTGCTATAGGAGCAAGTGGGTTTGTTCGCTAGGCGATTATCCCTATAACTCATATGATGATTTTGGCACTGACCATTATTATATGCCTTGTTTTCCTTTCTCATGTTTTAAATGTAAATATATTCATGTTACCATGACGCATATATGATGAAATGACATACCCTATATTGTTGACATATGGTGAAATTATAACTATGCATGCATTTACAAGTACATGCCATAACTATATAATTCATGCATTGCATCCTAATAGATACCGTCTTCTATTTTATGATGAAAAGAATGCAGCGAAATTTCATATAAGTACGGTGGTACAGGCCAGTGATTTTTAAACAGGTTGTTTTGCTACTAAGATTTATTTTAACATAAACGTTGGTATGTATTAGATGTCTAGATATCACGTTCTTCTGAAGGTAGAAGTAGCTTTGAAGGAAATATCCTTTTTGGGATATTTCATGATGGTCAAAAAAGTATGAGTGATTGCTATCATATAAATTTTCCCATCGCCCCTACCTACAGGAAGGGTGGAGTTTCATGATTAGTATAATAGTTATTATATTTTGATATATAAATATTTGGAGTAGAATTGTACATGTCCTACTACCTTAACCCCTCATTATGTTTTTGGAGAGGGTCAGGATGATTTATTTTGATGTATAAGAAAAAAGAGGGCATATATGCATTTAATATATATGAGAAGGATAATATTATCCACTAATAGGATTTTGATAAAGGTATAAGTAGTAGGATTGTTACTTCCTTACCTCAATCGACGAATTGTTGCCAATCTCACATGTCTATAAGTATATGTTTTAGGAAGGAATCAAAGAATGCGATTGTGTATATAAATGATTAGTATGCATATAAACATATGTATTAATTGTTTTTTTTTTTAATTTCTACTGCGTTATGTGTGAGGACCAAAGTATAAAGACATGAATTAATGACACTTAATTATTTAACTTGATAAAAAAATTAAAAATATTTACTCAAATAAAAATAATAGTAACTCACCAATCTTATAATATATTATATTATATTATCTAAATAACTAAAAGAAACTATTATATTTAAAATATTATAATATGTACGTCTTGCATACTTGTTCAATAAACTGCTAGAATAATTAAAAAATATATTATCCTCCGCTAAATTGATAGCATTAAAAACTTTTATGTATTAAATTAATGAAAATTTTTTTAATACAGTTAAATTAAAAGAGTAAATTATTGTTTTAATTTTTAAAATATATTTTATCTTAATTTAATTTTTGAAAAATAGAAATAATCAATTTAATCTTGAAAAAATATTTATTTTTTTAATTAAATTTTTTAAAAATAAAAATTATTAATTTTATTTTTAAAAGATGTAACATATCTCGATTTACTCATTCATTAATAAATGTTAATAGAATTATTTACAAGGAAATGTCCCAATTTAATTTGTACTGGTTTTCAAGGAGCAAAACGGTGGAATTGAATATTAGAATAAAAACAATGCATTTTTACTAAGAAGTATAGGACATTTTTTTTCATTGAACTAATTTTTTTAATTTCTTTTTTCTTTTAAGTTGACTTATCATTATATTTGGCATTTAACGGCTAGATTGGATTTTGTCTATGTCATGTAAGCAGCTCCACTAATATCCTGTTATTAACACTAACCCTATACACTAAATGTAAAAGACTATAAATATATGATTTTTATATTTTGGAGACTAATAAATATATAATTTTTATATTTTTGAGACTAATTTAAAATAATATGTATTTTTTAAAGACTAAAATAATAAATTTTTTAATATTCAAATTGATGATTTATTTTTTAAAAAAATTAATATGATAAATAAATCTAGTTATTTGAAATTTTAATATAACAATATTGATATAATATTATGTAATAATAGAGTGACACTTATTTTATTTATAATACTTAACTTCATAATAAAATGTATATAAAAATTTAAAGAAAAAATTTAAGTACAATTTTTATATCTTTGCTATTAAGTTCTTTAATAAAATATTAACACGTATATAATTTATAAAATTTATTTTTCTTATGATTGATTTTTTTTTTAAAAAAATGTTCATATATTTTATTTGATTAGAAAACTCAATAATAAAGATATAAAAAATTATATATAAGTCTTTAAAAATTAATCATGTAAAATATAACAAATAAATTATTAAAGAAATTATATTATATATATTTTTTATATGAAAAATGAATAAATTATAGACGAGCATTCAAAATTTTTAAACTTCTTTAATTTTATTTTAAGCCAAAAATAGAAAAATGGTACAAATTATTTGAAATATATATTATTTAAAATTTAAAAATTTCTATTTAAAAATTTAAGAAATATGTAAATTTTTTACTTTTTTACACTAATTTAGTATACTAAATGTAAATATAATAAATATTATGATAGCTTAATATAATATCTCATCCTTTAATATAATATATAACAACCCGAACACACTTATGATTGGCTGGAACAACCATGCATTTTATAACTATAAATAAATAAAATAGAAAATTATATCAACTTTTGATAAGATTTGACTAAATTATATATTTGATATTTTTTTAATTTTAAAAATTAACTATTGTAATTTTGTTTTTCATATAATAGTAAATATAGTTAAATTGACGTTAAACTCTAACATGAGAATTTTAATATAATAGTAAAAATAATTAAGTAATTTTATTATTTTATAATGAATACATATATTGTATAACAATTTAATTTTATTGAAAAAATAAACAAATTTTTTTTGTAATATTATATCAAATCTCAAAAAAATTGAATGTAATTTTTCAGATAAAAAAGATATTAAATATAGTTTTATCAAATCCTTATTTCATTTTCTAGCTAGCTATTTTTAAATTCTCTATACTTTAACTTCACAAGAATTATTATGTCCCATTCCATGTGAAGCCCCATCCCCTCCCAATTTCTTAATTATTAAAAATTAAAATTTGGTTGAAAAAATATTAAAATATTTATAATATATTTTCTTTTAAAATATCCAAATATTCAAATGATTATCCAAAAACATAATTGTACTTGAAATATCAAAATATTAATTTAATTGTTTAAAAAAGATTATCTAATCACATAAACAACGTCAACAAACAAGAAAACCATTCATATGTATGTTTGCCTCTTGGTTGATGAATCAATTATCAAGAGCAGACATCACTAGTAGCATGTGCATTTATTGATAAAGGAAAAAAAAATTAGTGAACTCTTAAAATCTAAACCAAATTTAAGAGGAAAAATTTAAATTATATTAGTAATATTATATCAATGATATTCATTAGTATTTAAAATATTTATTTCTTATTTTATAAATTAATATTTATCCACACTTAATTAAATAATTAAATTTTTTATTAAATCATTAATAATATATTATCATGTAACGGAAAAAATTAAATTAATAAAATTTTCAAAATTTTTTATATAATATATATATCATAATTAAAAAAAATTATATATATTTATAATTAATTTAGGGTGGGTTTAAGACAAATTATTAAGAGACAGGCTTCTAGGCCTAAAATCTACCCATCTCTAAACATTAACATTTGAGTTTTAGTACTTTAATAACAAATTATCTCACCGAACTCAAATGGGATGAAACAAATTGATATACATTAATTGCGATCCCTAAATTTTTCGGTATGGCCTGTAGGATAAAATTATTTACAGGCCATAATTAGTGAAATTAGATTAAAATTTTGATAATAAATAATGATTCAGCTCTATCAATACATACAATTTTCTCAATGACACGCAGATTAAAATGTAAAAAAATTCTTTTATATTTTCATTTGTGTACAAATTTTTTTTTAAATTTTTATCTGTGACTAATAACCCTTTAATTTTTTAATCATGTGTTAAAAACCCCTAAGGCACATAAATTCATATATACATTATATTTAATTTACACATGTGAATGTTGGATTTTAGAGACATATAATTTTGGATTCTACATTTCTAGCATACTTACAGCATATTATATAATATAATTGACATGATTGTTTGCTGAATATGTTGTAGTTTGCATTCACTAGCTAGAGTCGAACATCCAATAAGTTCATACATGTTTTAGAATATAATAAGTGGATTCATACAAGCCAAGTGACTGGGTAAGCAAAATTACATGGAAGCCTACGTTGTTGTTCATATTGTCTCAGCACAAAACTTTGGTTCAATTTTAAGTCTTGATATCATTTACTTGTAATGCGATGGGGTTTGGTAATTTAGCATAAAAGAATTTATAAAATTTGAGTGATGTTTTTTAAATTAAATTTGGTAATTTTACCCTTATTGATATGTAAATTAAATCTAATACGTAAATGAATTTATGTGCATTTGAAGTTTCTTATACATAATTAAAATTTTAAGGGGTTATTACTCGAAGACAAAAGTTTAAAAAATTTTCTGGATCAAAGCTTAAGAGAAGCTTTCTCCATTAATTATAATCTTTTAAAATAAATACATATTATATAAAAAAAGCTAATTTCAATGACAAAAAATAAATTAAGAGATATTTGTATAATATTATATCAAACATAAGGAGAATTGAGTGTACTTTTTGAAATGAAAAATATTAAGTAGAATTTTATCAAACCTCAAAGGATGATAGGATAATTGATTCTTTATGATTTAATTTTAACAATATAAATAAGCCAATTTAAGTATGATGTCTAATTTTTATTATGTAACATGTTAGAATGACAAATTACTTAATAATTTTTTGATTCGAAATCATTCTTAATTGCTTTTTTGTCACCTAGCTATCTCCAATGAAATGTTAATTAAAACTCATCAAAACAAATTTCGTAGTACTTTATAGCCCAAAACAAACATCATACTTTGATTGGCTCGTACTGTACTTGGACTAATTTGGTGGTTGTTGTGATGGCATGTCATGTAGTTGTCTAGTTGCGAGCTAATTTGTGGCTATATACAAAAATAGTGAGCAAGTTCGTATGTGTGATCGAGCTCTAGCCAGATGTCATCAAAAAATGAATGGACATGTTCGAAAGAGAAATATATCAAAATTAGATTCTATATATTAACTTATCAACGAGATAAGGTGTAAAACAGTAATTTAATTTCATTCTTATTTACAGACTAATCTAATAGTAATAGTTAAAATGTAAAACAATAAATGTTACTACACTTTACCATATTTTACATAAAATACACTTTAGATTATCCAGTTTGAAATATATCCTTATAAAAATTGACTAAGTCATAAAAGAAACTTGGTTTTCAGCTTTTGGAATCTTCATATATTATGGCCAATAACATATATGTCCTATTGCCTAGGAAAGGTGAAACACGATCGTGATATTGTAAATTAATTTTGGACTTAAAAGGGTTATGCCAAAACTAATTGTCAGGGAAATTTACTTACCTAGATCTCAATTATTTGTCCCTCAATTGTAATGTTTCTTTTAATTAATAAAAATAAAAATTGACTCACATATATAGTCATATATATGGCATTAATTTTATTACAATTTCTCATAACATCTAATTTAATTAGATGCAAAAGTTTTGAATGAGTTGCAACGTTTCTCTTTTTATCAATACATTAATTTTCTTTTACTACACTTCACGTACATATATTTTCTTTGTTTTTATAATTCTCTTTCTAATTTCAAGGGCATCTAATAAGATGAGAGGGGCAGAAGAGACTTTTCACAAACGGTCTAGTAAGAAAAGAAGTATTTGTTTGTATCCCACATGTATTGACTTGATTTAAAGGCTGTGGACTTATATTGCAAATAAGAGTAATTAACATATGAGAGGCCATCTGCATGTGAAGTGATCATTTTGTTAATATTTCGACAAAAAAATTACCCAAAGTGATTAAATAATAAAAGAACCACAGAGGTTATATATATAAGAGGAGGAATGGAGGATGCACTAGCTATAATTTATTTACATATAAGGAAAAATATGTTTTTGGTCCTTAAAAATTTTAAGTTATTTTTAATTTTGTTTATAAATTTTTTTATCAATTTTGTTCAAAGTTAACAGAGATTTTCAATGTTGTTATAATTATATATAATAATATTTAAATTAATAATAAAATTGGTTAATATGTTAAAAGCATGGCTATAAATATATAATTATTAGCGGATGCAAATATAAAGATAAATTTAGCCAAATTAATGATTTTCGGTGTAAAAAAAATATAGTTTAACAGTGATTTTTTCTGAAAAAATTGATAAATATTTATTTTTTGCAAATATTTATTAGAAACAAAATAAAGTAAAAAAAAAAAGATCTTTAAGAACAAAAATTAATAAAAATGCAGATTTTGTTAGCAAGTCGTCATGAAGCTTCGCTATTCTTCAATTGAACCGTGTGTTTCCACTTCTGGTGATATATTTGCAAAGATTTATTGTTCAATTTACATAGTAATTACTGCTGATTTTAAATTAGACTTGAAGTAGTACTTGTTCCACAAACAAAGTCACCACATATATATATATATAGTCATAGATACCCAAAGAAAAATTAAGGCTAAAAGTGCAGAGACTCTCTGAATTATAAGTCAATAATCACTATCAACTATATATAAAATTTGACTAAGTCCCCAAAACTTCGTAATGTGCAAAGAATCCCCTCTGTAATCAACTTTTATATTCCAAACTTTAACTGAAAAGTGACATACATAAACAAAATTAAATTATATCAAAATAAAAAAATTTCTCCTAACTTTTAAGTGTTTTGCGTATACAAAATTATTTTGGTGTTTAAATCATGCAAAAGACTCCATAAACTTTAAATTTTGTATAAATTTTTTTAAAAATAGTTTTAATGTGTCTACTTTTGTTAGTGTTTTTGATATAAAAGTTAATGAAATAATTTTTTATATGAATTACAAAATTTTAGAGAATTTTAATTCAATTTTTATAGTTTAAAGTTAAGTGCTTTAGCTAAAAATTAAAACCTTATTGTTAAGACAATCACCACTGCATGTTCTTTAAAAATTAATGTGTGATGCAGAGTTTTCAAGAATTGATAACAAAAAAGATATACCTTAAAAGCTTGGATTAAACCCCTTCCACTTATATTTGATCGAAAAGAAATCGTAATTAACTTAATATCAAAGTTATAAATTGTCGTTGTAGTAGTGATTGAAGAAAAAAATATGAAAATATATACATACCCCACTTGAGATAAACTGCTATAAATGATTATTCAAGAATGAATTAATGGTTTTTGTAGCTTATAGATTAGCTGGCAGCATTACTGTGTTTTAGTGGCCAACTTTTTCTCTTTTGCCTTTTTCCATGGTGGATTGAGAAGTCTTTATCCTATAACAAAGAGATTATGAAAAACACTACTATTATTATTAACAATTACTTATTATAACGAATTATTTGTGAATTCTAATGTGAAGAAAACAAAATAAAATATGTATAACCAATTAAAAAAATTACCAAAATAAGATATATAGATTAATATTTATTTTAAAATTTTAATTAATTCCTAATTTTTACTTATATGTTTTGTAATAAAAAACAAATAAATGTACAATAAATTCTATTAAAACTATGCATATATATTTTATTTGTTTGTTTATATATTTCTAAGAGAGATGAATATATTAAAGGAATTAATTAGTGTGGTTGATAGACTAACACGTGTAAAGTGTAGAGTTTAGATACTATTTAGAAAAGTTAGATAATAACAAGTAAGAAAGAGACACATGGCGGCATCACAAGAAGTGTATAATAATACGTATAGAGAGAGGTACGTGTACATGGAAGGAGGTGTGACAACTAAAATAGTCATTAGTCGTTATGGCTCATTGGTTTAGAGAGGAAAAGCGAAATGCCATCATAATCAAATTAAAGCCTCAAACCTTCAAATCACGAGTCATTTCGTGTGTTTGGATAACTATGTATAGTTGTGATATCTATAGAGAACCAACTTGGAAAAAAAGCAAGTTTAATTAATGATCTGCTCCTAATTATCAATGAATAGTTTATTATTATGTCACTTGTGATAATAAAATCTATATTAATTATATTATCTAGTTTTAATTTTTTTAATTTTTAGATTATATAATATTGATAAATATATAAAAAAAGTTACAAAAAAATGAGGAGAAAGAAGTTATAAGGGAAAATAAGATTTTATTTAATTATATATATATATTTAAAATTAAATTCCTTAAAAAATATTAACATACACTTTACTACATGTAAATTCACTAATATATGATATACCAGTCAAAGTTAAAAAAATTACTAAATAGTTGGAATATTGTTTTAGTTTGATATTATAGTTAGGCTATAACATGACATTTATGTATACTTATTACTTGATATATATAATATAATGCAAGTGAATTTTTTTATTAATTTTTTAAAATTTTGAATAAAAATTAAATTATAATACTGTGTATATATATTTTAAAATTAACAAAAGAAACATTGTTTACATTTTAATATAATCATAATTTGTATGTACAAATTTCTTTTTGTTTAGAAGAATAAGGAGACTAAAATCCCCAAAATATTAGTATGTATAAGAAAACGAAAATCAAATTCAAAATGGAATATGGTAATTTTCTTTTTCTCTTTAACATTTCTTTCTTTATGCCTTTCTTCTTCTTGTAGAGAAAAAAGGGTTGAAGTTGCCCTTGTTGTGTCTCTTCAATTTTAATATGAATTGCACTCAAAACGTTTTAATTCTAAACTCTTCATCTTTATCAACTGCTTTAATTTTGTTCACTGTGGTGAATTTTTAGAATTATCCCAATAATTGACCAGAATATACACACAGAGAGTAAACTGTGTTAATTAGTAATAGGTGATTCATATATATATATATATATATATATATATAATATAATATAATATAATATAACAAAAAATTGACTTGACTAAAAGTTGATGTAATTAATTAAAATTTTCAATATTCGATCCCACTGATAATTAATTAAAAGAGGTGGAGAAGTAGTGGAAGAGAATGCATGAGCTCAAAATCAACCAATTGGAGCCAAGAGTGAGGAATACGCACTAATAATGAATTAATTAAATAATTAATGTACAAGTTGTTGACTAATATGTGTTGAAAGTGATAACAAGAAAATTAAAAAGTAGCTAGAAACAAAGCATGCATGGGCCATGCTTACGTTGTATCCATCCATCCATCACTTCCAACCTCTTTTTTTTTTTTTTTAAATTGCTAATATTTAAGAGTTTATTAAATTTTGATTAATTTAATTTAAATTAACAAAAGTTTTATAATAAAATAAAATTTTTTAATAAAAATTTTTATGTGCAAACTTAAACTTTAAATTTTATTTAAGAGATATGATATATCCACCCCTCTTTATTGATTGCTTCCAACTTTTTTTGATATACAACAAGCAGGACAAATATCTAATCACATATAATATAAGCCTATAATAATCGTCAGCTAGTGGTCTACGTTACTCCATTCAACTAATTATTTAATTTTAAACCATAAAGTTTCACATTCTTCAACTACATTACCAATGAAATCAAACCTAGAAAATCGTCTCCCTCTTATCTCTCTCTTTCTCGTTAGTTTTAGAGTTGACGGATTTTTATTTATGTATAAATAGAACCCTGTATTTTCACGTAGACGTCATGCATGGTCCCCCAATTCAGCATGGTTAATTATCATTATATATATTTTGGAAATGTAAAACCCTAACGAATTTTGTTAAACGTGTGTTGGACCAACACCTACGAACAAATTAAAAGCTATAATATGCTTAGAAAATTTTAATTTCTGTAAATTTGATTTATATATATAGAATGAATCAGCTTCTGTCAAATTTGTTATATAAAATTTGAAAATTTTTATTATGAAAAATTAATTGTAGTTTGATTTTTTTTTTTTTTTTGCGTTTAAAATTTGTAATGTCTCTCCAATTTATGAAGGATCGCAATCAGTGCCGTGGTACGGTCTATCAGTCCAACCTATTGCAAAAAACCATTCAATCAGAAGTTAAACTGAGCAGAATTGAACACATAAATGTATTATTAGGATTTAGATTATCCGGAGAGGGACATGGAATTCTTGAAGTAGTCATAGAAGAGAAATAAAAAAATTAAGAGAAGAATAAAAAAAAATCACCTTAAATGTATTAGGTTATATTTTTTTATATTTTTTTCATTTCAGAAATTTTGCACCTCCTCTAATTCAAAAGATCCATATCCATATTATTATTTCACATGATCTTTTCTTCATGTGAAAAGATTTCTTTTCCCCCATTTGACAAGATTTTCATTTTGTTGGTTAATTTTTCTGAAATTGGAGAGAATGGAAATATAAATATCGAATGAAAAAGTGAAGGAAAAATGATGTTTCTGATAGAGGGAGAAACTTCTATATATAATTTAGAATATAGTAAGAACGTTATAATGATGAAATTAATTAATTCGTCAAGGAGTCAACTATATATATATATATATATATATAGAAAAATATTATAATTAAGGCCAATGGTGAAGGTGATCAATCATAATTCACAATTTCCCTCTTTTTTGTAATTGATTGTCAAGAGCGACGTGTAAGGGTGAGAAAAAACCACATCCGTACGCATGCACTACCCAAACCAAGTCATCATGGCCTATAAATAGAGCCCTACTCTACCTTCTTCTTTCCTCATTCATAAGCAAATCTAAACACAATCCTCTCTCGTATTACTCAAATCTAGCTCTCGTACCTTCTTAGTCTGCCATTTTAGCACTAAATTCATTAAACATATATATATACCAATATGGGCAAGCTTCGCTTGAATTATTGCATTGCTTACACCTTTCTTCTTTACTCTCTCATTCTCATGCATGGTGGTGATGAAGCTGAAGCTGCATCATTATCATGCCTCCATACCCCATACCCTCATGTGTGCAACCACTACATGGCCACCAATACACTATCAACTTCTTCTTCTTCCTCTTTCTCCTTCCATGAGATTGCCCTTCAGGTCACCATGGATCAAGCCATTGAGGCTCACAGGCTTGTCTCAACCATGAAAATGGACAATGACTTGAATGACAACCGTGCCAAGTTAGCTTGGACAGACTGCTTAGAGCTCTATGAAGATACAGTTTACCAGTTGAACCGGTCGGTTAGGAGCTCCAAAAATCCAGACGATAGGCTCACGTGGCTAAGTGCCGCCATAGCCAACCACCAAACTTGTCAAAATGGCTTCCTTGACTTCAACCTCCATTCTCATCTCAACTATTTACCAAAGATGCTGGGCAACTTCTCTAAATTGCTTAGTAACTCCTTAGCCATTACCAAGGCCATGTCATTATCATCATTACCATCATTATCATCGTCCTTCAAACGAGTTAATAATGGTGGGAGAAAGTTGTTTGGTAGTTTTCCTGAGTGGGTTTTGGAGTCGGATCGGAGGTTGATTGAGGCGGCGGGGAAGGGGGCCCCGACGCCGGATGTGGTGGTGGCGAAGGACGGGAGTGGGAACTATAAGACAATAACGGAGGGGGTGGCGGCGGCCGAGAAGATGAGTGGTGGTGGGAGAAGAGTGGTGGTGCACGTGAAGGGGGGTGTGTATGCAGAGAACGTAGTTATTAAGAGGGCAATGAAGAACTTGATGATCGTTGGGGATGGGATTGGTGTTACCATTGTTACGGGTAGCAAAAATGCTGGGCAAACCACCACTTATTCTTCTGCTACATTTGGTAAGTCTGATTACTTTATACATGAAAATAAATTAGATACACTTTTTAAATCTTTGTCATAACTCTTTCAATTGATATCTATATAATTTAACTTTTCACAATTTTTTTAATTTTTATATATATTTTATTTTTATTGAAAAATTAAATAATAAAAATATAAATAGTTATATATAAGTTTCTTCTTATATATATTTGACTAAGAACTAAGAATTTTGATAAATAATTTGAATGGAATAGTAGCCGGTTTATCATAGTAACGGTAATAAATAATAAAAAGCTTTGTTAAATAAAAAGTTATGACTGTACGTATAAATGTTAGTGTCATGTCAAAGACTTATTTTGCTAAAAAGCTTAATTATTAAGTAGAAACACAGAATTGATTTTGATTATGGATCCATATTTCTAACATTGAAAAAGTAGAACTTTCCATTTTAAGTTATTGAATTTTGGTTATATTAAGAAATTATCAAATTAATCCTACTAGAGTTAATAATGATATTAAATAGTTGACTTTTGCTAAAAATTTGCATTTGTCATGCTGTGTAAAACATAATTATATGTATAGTTAATTTGTTCAAAACTTTTGTAACTTAATTAAGCATTTCTAATTAAAAGTAAAACAAGGAATTAAATATGATTATCATCACTTGGTCCCACTTATGGAGATTGGGACAAGAAGTACTACTTCTGTACAAAATGTGTTATCTAGACTCGGTAACATATCTTATAAGGATATGAAACTAATAGGAAAAGAAAAAGCACACAAAAATATCCAAAAATTTCAGATTTCAACGTCAAAAAATAAAAATCTTCAATTAATTATCAAGAACTCACATAAATCCTCCTGTCATCATATATAGGTGTTTCTGGAGACAACTTTATGGCCCGAGACATAACCTTCGAGAACACCGCCGGACCGGCGAAGCACCAGGCGGTGGCTTTCCGCTCCGGCGCCGACCAATCGGTATTCTACCGCTGCAGCTTCCAGGGGTACCAAGACACCTTATACGTCTACTCCCAGCGCCAATTCTACCGTGACTGCGACATCTACGGCACCGTCGACTTCATCTTCGGCGACGCCGCCGCCATCTTGCAGAACTGCAACATCAACGCGAGGAAGCCGATGTCAGGCCAGAAGAACACGGTGACAGCGCAGGCGAGGTCCGACCCCAATGAGAACACCGGCATTATCATCCAAGGATGCCGCGTAACGGGGGAGTCCGGTACAAAGAACTTCCTGGGGCGGCCGTGGAAGGAGTATTCGAGGACGGTGGTGATGACCAGCTCGCTCAGCGGCATCGATCCGGCCGGCTGGTTGGAGTGGAGTGGGAGCTTTGCTCTCAAGACTCTATACTACGCGGAGTATATGAATACTGGAGCTAGTGCTGCCACCGGGGGGAGGGTGAAGTGGCCGGGGTTTCATGTGCTCAAGAGTCCGGAGGAGGTGAGCAAATTCTCGGTGGCGAATTTCTTGGACGGAGAATCATGGATTCCCAGCACTGCCGTGCCGTTTGACGCCGGGGTGTGAGGAGATAGTATATGGTGGTGGCCGCGTCGGCTGAGTGGTGATGGAAAGGAGAGGAGGTGGAGGAGGAGGAGATGGTCAATGTTATATGTGAAACCAAAAAAGGAAAGTGACTTTTTGAAGATAAGATAGGAGAAATTGTCACGTAGTTTATGTTGGGCTTTCGTTGTATATAGTTGGTACAGAAGATGCTGTACTTTGTGTATTGTTTTGTCTATAGGGATATTTTATGGTGGGGGTGTTAAATTTGTCAAAGAAAGAAGAAATATTATAGCAACGGATATATATATATATATATATCCTTAATTTAACAAGCTTGTAATGAAAATATCATAACTTCAGTTGTAACTAATTGTATATGAATTTCAATAAAAGTTTCTATGTGAACAGGGTTTTTAATTTGCTTTCTGTTTTCCATGGCGTTTTATTATTTTTAAAAAAACTAACAAATATGTAATACATACATGGGAAGGAAATAAAAAAAAAAATTAATATTTAATGTTTTCTAAACCACATACATGAAAAGTTTAAAATTTTTAAGTGGTTTAAAAATTAAATTGAAAGTGTTACGTAAAAATTAAATTGAAAGTGTTACGTAAAAATTAAAGACTATCTTGTCTTTTCTTTCTTTTGATTTTATATATGGTGATATTATATATTTAACTATCTAGCTAGACTAAAACAAAATGTAACTGTTGGTGAATGCAATTTAGCTGATAAGATAAGTGATATTTGATTAGGTAGTATGAGGCAAATTTAATATTTGTTTGAGAAGGGCCACGTGGGATGTTAAATATAATTATAATGTGGTCCTTTTGATGATGTTAACTAAAATAAAATTGCTTAGTGTAGTCCCCTCTGTCGTTTGCACTGGCCAGCTGCCTCCTGCAAGCAACTTGTGAATACAACCTCTCTGGGTCACAATTGTAGGATTATTACACAAAAAAGGAGAAAGAAATGAAGGCAGGTGAGATATTATGCTTAGATCCATTGAAATCCACATGACTCTTCTCTTATTGCTAATAAATCTCTTCTCCTGCTTCTGTCTATTTCAATTTAAAAAAAAAAACAAATTACTTCCATTTAATAGGAGTATTGAACCAAAACCCTAATGAAAATAAACTAGCAACAACAAAATCTATAATTCAAAACATGAGACTGAGCTCGATATATATTATAATTTACACCTTTGAGTAAATCATTTTATTCTCAAAAGTCATTAATTAAAAAATATTTACTCAAATATTTTTGATTCATTCTTGTCATGTTCTTATTTTAGGCCTATCAAAATTGATTCCACCTAATAAAATGCACTACTATTTAACAGAATTTTACGTTCAACTAATCGACTCACGAAAGCAGAGAAAACAGATTGATCACGTAGTAAAGCAAACTCTTTAATAATATACATACATGGAGCCACCATTTTTAAATCAGTTTAGGAAGGGGCCTCTCCTATGCGATGATTACTCAAACTATCCGAGGATGTGAGTTGAAAGAACTAGACCTTATCTCGGTTGACCCATAAATCCAAGTATCCAAACATAAACAAAAAAAAAAAAAACATTTATCTTTAGTTAAGAGTCTTGAATTAAATGCCATTTTTTCTGAATATAAAGAGCTAATGGACAATAATATATTTGTATTTAATTCCTTTTCCATTTTATTCTGTCTCTCTTACTTTCAAAAATTAATAGAAGTAACAAATCCTTTTTTTACTCCTTACTTTTCGAACATTGCGCATCTCCTTTGCGTTGTAACAAATAACAATAAAAACGTCTTAAAAAATAGCCTACCTTTATCTGCCGTCAGCTGGCGAAAAACAACCAATATCTATCGATTTTTTTACTATTTGAATAAAATCTTATGTAATTATTATAAATTAAAATTAAAAATAATTTTAATAACACTAAAAATATAAATTTTATTTAATAGATAAAAATATTTTTTATATCTCTAAACTTTAGATTAATTTTTAATTTTGTTTTTAAAATTTATTTACTATTAATTTTATCTCTAAAATTTTAAATTATAATTAATTTCATCCCACAATTTAATATTGTCTAAATCACTTATAAAAATAATTGACATGTATAATTTTATTGATTGAATATTCTATTTATATATTTATTATTAAATATATTTTC
Organism: Senna siamea; assembly: GCA_031216115.1. Lineage (NCBI taxonomy): Eukaryota > Viridiplantae > Streptophyta > Magnoliopsida > Fabales > Fabaceae > Senna > Senna siamea. The sequence goes on from CM062358.1 coordinate 1,302,167, forward strand.
AAAATTTATAAATACTATCAAATAAATTTTTAAAATTTATTAATACTTTCAAATATGGCATCTAATGTAAATTATTTGAAGAAGTTAAAGACATATTTAATAATATTCATAAATTTTAATGATATATTTGATAATATTTATAAATTTTAAAGACACATTTAATCATAAATATATAAATAAAATATTGAGTTAATAAAAATATATATGTCAAATGTTACATCAATTATTTCTATTAATAATTTAGATGTGAGATAAAATTAATTACAATTTAAAACTTTAAAGATAAATTTACAAAAAATAAATTTTATAGACAATTAAAAATTAATGTACAATTTAAAAACATAAAGAATATTTTTACCCACTTAATGATATGTATTAACAAAGAGAAACGACTATATTGATAATATGTATGATCAGAATTTTCAAATTATTTAGCACATCAAAATTTAAGGTAATAATTTTATAGTAACGCTGAAAACAACAGAACCATACGCGATGGCTTTTCCTTTTCCCACGGTTAACACTCCATGGATTGAATTCGGGAAAGATTTGAACGAACATGAGAAGAAATGACTAGTCAAACATAGATCCGAATTTCAGATGAGTGCATTCATGTAATGACTGTTGGAGCTGATCGACCGGTGAATTCCTGCATCTTCGAAAGTTTCAAAGCAACCTCCACCTGTTGTTGACATGAGTTGCAGTCAGTCATGGTTTGCAAGTTGTGCAAAGAGAAATTTAAACAAATTCTGCAATTCCAAGTCATTTAGGTGTGGGTAGTTTGTATTTACCACTGTGTACGCCAAATAAAATAAATAAATAATGCTTACAAGAGGGGCAAGTGCTTCTTGTGAAAGTCTCCCAGTTTTTGACGAATCCTTCTCATATTGCTCAATATACAGACGAATAGTCGCACCTTCTGATCCAGTTCCAGAGAGGCGGAAAACCTAGTCGCATTTGAATGTGGTAAAAAAAAGTAAGCCTCATTATTGGGAAAAGGAGTGGAAAGAACTCTCACAGTTAAAAAGTATTTTGCCCAATTTCCACCAACCGATGGATAGATTAGAGGCATATGGCAAAATCCAGTAATTATTGCCATTTTACATTCAATTCCTTGCAACAGTGATAGATTACTCGAAATTATAAATACAAGCTAGCATAGAATGTTGTAGTGGAAGTAAACTCACCAATCGTGATCCATCCTCAAACAAATATCGGATGCCCTGATGCGATGATATGGAACCATCCACAGGATCTTTGTATTCAAATTCATCAGCACGGACAACATCTGACACATCCGACCTTACTACCTTAATTATCCTGAGAGAGAGAGCGAAATTCTTCAGACCACAAACTTTTATAATCTTTAATTTTAAAGGCATGCATTAATTTCCTCATTTCAATTTCCAACAAATATTACTTTCGTTACTTAACTCTCAAGTCTCAAGAATCAACAAATTTCATTTTTACAAAAAAGATTTCACCAACCACACCAACTCAACCTTGCCGAAAAAAAAAAAAAAGAAAAAAACCTAATAAATTGAATTATGATGATTTTCTTATGAAAGCTAGCACTTCTGTTACCAAGAATTAGGAAAATGGTTGAATAGGTAGAAGTTGTTTTAATAACTGCATTTTGAAGGAGGGAGCCCTGCTTTCATATAGGCAATAGTTAGCAGGTACACACCTGAGTTACCGAAAATGTGATTTTATACTGTAAATCAATAGTCGGGAAAAGGAAGAGAAGATATGGTAAAAAGAGTAAAATGTGCAATTTTTATTGCCTTAACCAATGTATATCATGTAGTGAGATTGACAAAAGGATCTTGCCTTATAGGAAAAACTGATACAATGCAAACTGCATAATGATGGCTAAGCTTCTAGTTTAAATCAAATCTTTCCCTCCTCATTTCATTCACCTGTGTGGCTTTCTTATTACTAGTTTTCTAAGAGTTATTTAGTGATGTCTAAATGTTCTAGTTTAAATCAATCATATTGTTCCCTTTAGTTACTCAAAGCAAAAAAGAAAAATATATATATATACTGCAAGAATATGAAGACAATCTCAGAATGAAAATAATGATTGAACTTGTAGAAACAAAATTAACATACTTATTAACTTCAGGAAGAGATGACTGCAGTTTCACCAAATATGCCATCAGTTCCTTAGCTGCACCTGCGTCCACATTCTTTAAAAAGAAAATATAATAATAACTGGTTAAGTGATAAGTGAGATGGATTATAACAAACTACAGCAAATGTGATTAGCATACTTCATAATCATATCTAGTATAATAATGACGCCCATAGGTAGTCCAATGCTGGCGAACTATGTCTTCAACTGATACAAGCTTGTTTCCACCAAGGTTATCTTTATTTTTGTGTGCCAGGATAGACAGCCAGGCCAAAACTGCCCATATTCCATCTTTCTCACGAATATGGTCCGAGCCTAATCACAAACAAGAAATTTTTTAGATAAACTAGGTTTGATAACTATCAGAAGTCATAGAATGCTCCAGTTAAGGCAAAGGCAGATACTTGCCTGTTCCAAAACTTTCTTCACCACAAATTGAACATAATCCAGCATCCATTAAATTACCAAAGAACTTCCAGCCTGTGGGGACCTAGAATTGAATAATATATAAAAGAATTATAATGGTTTTAAGGTCTAAAAGAAATGTTGATCTAATAACCCCCTTGAAAGCATTTACCAATAGCAACACATTGAGCAACTGTATACCTCAAAAAATTTCAACTTCAGATGTTGGGCTACAACATCCAGGGCAGCAGAGGTTGGCATGCTCCTATAAAACATATAGCTTAAAATGTTTAGCACGTAAAAAAGCACAAAATTTGGGCCTATATTGCTAATATCAATATCAGGGGTATTGTGGCATGCATTAAATAATTCCAACACATGCTATTTGTACCAGAACCAATCTGCAAAGGATGGTAAATTTCTTCTAATTTTAAGTAAACGACCTCATATTACAACTTATTATAGGATAAACTAAATAGATGTTTATGTCTGACCAAAAACATAAATCATGAACTTCTCCTGTCAGCACACCTTTGGGGGAATTTTTTAACCAAGACAACAGAGATGGGTTTATAATTTCATTGGATCAACTTTTGATACTCTTTTTCCTGGCGATTAATGCAAATGTTCTTTCCTAAATTTGCAGCCGAATTATGTTCCAGTAGCAAACAGCAGTTTTAGGACAGAAATCTGAGAATCAATACTCTCTGGGAAACAGCAAACATAAATTACACTTACAAGCTCGGCTCTATCCTACTTAAATGGTCTGGAACACTTAGTCAAATAAATTTGACCATCCTTCAACACATGCTGGTTTTTAAAAAACTGACCATCGATGCCAGCCAGGCTAGCATATGGCATAAAAATAATATTTTATGGGCGTAGGCTTTATCCTATGAGTCACTGTGATGTTTACAAATGAGATATTATTGAGGTTTTCTTTGCAATTTGATCATGTCAACAAAAAATAATTCAAATTCACTAGATCAATCATGCATGAGATAACAGAAAAGGAGGCACAGCCTGTTTTAACAAATTACTTGAATCCAGAAACAACTACCACAGACAGATGATGACACTGATTTTGACCATTCTGAATGAAGTATGAGTGGGGAGCATACACTAGATAGGCAGCCATATGCAAGGAAAAAATTGTTAAAAGAAATTAGATCTTCCTGATAACTGAAAAGAGATAGAGTGCCTTGAGCTAGCAGTGGAATATGAACAAACCCCGAAATATTAAGCCAAATCTCGTTACAAAATGTCACGCTACTAAGTTTGTTTTCCCCAAAAGCCTATGTTATAGAAAGCAAGACCAAATACCAATTGAAGATGCCGAACACTGGGTAAGTGGCGGAATATTAAATATAAACAATTATCCAAAGTCAAAGCATTTGTATTAAAGTGTTAACAAGGAAATTTTATTCTGTTGAATCAACCAAATTTTGCTTTTTTACACTCAGTAAATGTTTGAAAAAATGTTTGTTCTGATAGTGATTTTCCTTCAAGAAATTTAGCTTTTGCTAACATGCCAAATCAATACAATCTACCTTAATTGATTATTAATTAAATTATACATACTATTTTGTTTCCAAGGAACATGGAATATCAAAACCAACTACGTAATTTTATGACAAGTAACTACAGAAATATTATGTAACCAATTATTACCAGAATACAAGTTAAAACTTGCTAATATCTGCATTCCACAAGTGCACATGTGCCATATTCATGTGTGTACATGCACAGAAGGGGAGGGTTTGTGTGTGTGTGTGAGAGAGAGAGAGAGAGAAAGGAGCTAAAAAGTACCTGGCAACTCCCTTTAAGCCGCCAGAAAAGTAGGGTATAGCTTCAACAGCATTTGCAGCAATAATGGCCACTGAATCTGATGGAGTAACAAAAAACCTAGCCAAAAAAAAAAAAAAAGTACAAATGTAAATTACAAGCTAAAAGATAAGATTTGAATATATGATAAACTACCGCCTACCTTCTACCAAGTATCATGTTACGATCTGCATCACCATCAGCAGCAGCACCAAACTCTGGCGGCTCACCTTGGGTTGATTTTCCCAAGCCCATGCATTCAACCAACTCCTTTGCATATGTCAAATTGGGATCTGGATGCCCTCCTCCAAAGTCTTCCTGTATATAAGAAAATAATCTACATAAGGTAAATCTTTACCATAACATTTGTAAGGAGTTGCTGCTGATTCTTGAAATTAGTCAACAAGAGAGTAGTACCTTTGGTGTACAATTGAGTAAAGAGCTTTCTTGTGCCCCAAGCTCTTCTACAAAAATACGCTTCGCATAAGCTCCAGCAACTCCATGTAGAGCATCGTAACTTCAACAAGTCAAAGTGCTCATTATTCAGGAGGGAGTAAAGAACAAAGACCAAGAACATATTACATTACATGCTTAAAATATGTCATTCACAAAATATACCAGAATGTGAATTTGGGGGATGACAGTAGTTTCTTAATAGACTCAAAATCGAAAATTGACCTGTAAAATTGCAAATTGAGTTAAGTTAGAACTGAATTAGAGAAAACACATACAATGGCACAGAATGTTTAACTATTCCATGAAAATCAAGATTATCAACTATAAGGACAACAGAACAGTAAATGATACCCACTCAATTGGATACTTAACAAACATAGAGCATAAGAATTAAATAAAGCAAACTCTTGCAGCACATAAGTAAATTTTTAACATTTGGTTAGTTCAACATTATAAAGTTTTGCTGGGTGAAGGGGCATCATGACATAATAGTGCAATACCGCCTTCATCTATGAGTGCTCAAAGTGAGATGTCAATCATGTAAAGAAATCTTACTTCATCAATTTTACGTAATCACTTGCTGAATCAAAAACCTCAACATCAAATTGTCCTTCAGGACCTGTGAAGTTTGTAACACCTATTGTGGTGATATCCACCTGAGCAAAGGAATCGAGAATTTGCATGAATGTTCCAGGTAGAGAAAACATGCAGCAGTCTTAAGAAAAATATAAAACACTTGTAACCAGGTTTTGAGCAATACATCAGGCAGATCTTCAGCAATCAAGTACTCCTTAATTTTGGTTGTGTTCTCATAGATCTTGTTAGTAATTCCCTCTGGAGCTGGTCCACCATTTTCCATGTTATATTTAATACCAAAATCCTGTATTGTGGAAATCAAATGAAGATCCAGAGTTAATGTTACATCAAACAAGGTCTCACAATGGTAATATACAAGAACACAAGATAGTTACTTTTAGATCATTTCATTAATTATTTCTTCTCAAATCAAGCTTTACATACATCTATGCATTGACCTTCTAATATGCAAGTAATCTTAATTTTGTTGATAACTGACATAAACTGCAATTTTCAATTTTTACATTATCTATCAACAAAGGATAGCTAATTCACCAAGGTAGCAAATCCCTTTTGACCTCTGTTTGTTCCACAAGAATTTATTTCCTTAGGAAAATTTTCTGGCATGAAAATTTACTTGTGTTTTGCTTCGGCTAGAAAAGAAATTTTCTTATTGGAAAATATTTCCAACAATCTAAATTTTACTTCAAATTTTCAAAGAAAACTTTTCTTAAAATAAGTAAAGAAAACTTCTCTATTTTTTGCTTGAACTCAATTCAGCCACCTCCTCCACCACCACTGCCACTATTATCATGTTTGCTGCTCATGACCACCAGAATCACCATATATTAAAAGTTTTCATATAATTACAAAAAGAAAACACTTTGAATAACACAAATAGAACTATTCTATTAAGAAAAAATTCCAAAAATTTATTTATTTCATTTTGGAAAAATTAAAGTAAGACTACCAAAAAAAAAAAAACACTCAGCAAAACTTGGTAGCCTCAACCTTTAGAAAGACAAGGGAAATCTTCCAAAAGCAACAATATAAAACACAGTGCTTAGAACCTGGGTTGCAAGTAGTTGTACTCCATAATTACATGTTTGCATGCCTTTAGTTTTGAAAGACCAAGTGACAAAATCTGAGTTAAGTCAACTCCTATGCAGTAAGGGAATGGAGGAGGGGAAAAAAAGCCATAAGAAAAGGAAGGAGATTCAAAAGCCACCATCTTGAACTAAAACATAGCACAAGTTACAGACTAAATACCACATAACCAGAATACAAGAGAGCTCCAAACATTAGATACCAGAACCAAATATCAGTAATGTAAATTTCATTAGTTCAAAATGGACTACAAAGAATACATAGCAGTACCCACCTCATGAGGACCACCAGGATTGTGACTGGCTGTCAGTATAAAAGCACCAGTTGCCTTGGATCCCTGGTATAAAAAATAGGATTTTGGTTCCATTAGTTTGGCCTTGACTCCAGGGAAGAAGATTGTTAATTCTACTTGTAACGCCATCAATAATATCATGGGATCTTCCTTTTAGAATTAAAAAGATAAACAAGGATAAGTAATTGCAAATTACAGACAATATAACTTACATCAGCCCCAACTCTTTCTCGTATAACAGCAGATACAGCAGGAGTTGAAAGCAATCCATTTTGACCAACCCAAACACGTCTTACTCCATTTGCTGCTGACATTTTAATAATGATCTGCAAGTTCATTCAAATCTTTAGTGATGTACTCCAACAACATAGTATTGACATTAGAAGTATATGACATGGGTAGCAAGAAACATACATCCTCTACTATGAGAAAGTGATGAGAGAAAAGATGAAAAAGAAGTAGAAACCAAGTAGTTTGACTGAGTGAGCACAAGGCCTAGGAGACAAATAAGGACCACAAACAGTGCAATCGAAATAGTATAAATGCTTGCTTAGGTAGTACTTCAATACCGGAAAGTGCTAAGCAGCTTGGTTACAAAGAAATGATATTAATAAGTCAGAGTTCAATAGCAAAATGACAAACCGATATAATTTGGGCAGCAAGAGATAAATATGCAATTCATGTACTGTGTAAATTGGGAAATTAAAACATATACTGCTAAAAAGTACCTGAATAGCTTCCTTCGAAAAATAACGACCATCACCAGATACAACTAGTGTAGCACCTGCATGTAAAACAGTAACATATTTTACCATACAATACACACAGTATAATCAAAAAATGCAAAGGAAACAAGTGAAAGGAAAAAAAGTTCTAAACAAAAACTTCCACAATTTATTTTCAATAACAGGAAACTCTAAACTTTATCAGTTTTTTGCTCAATACTTCAAGATTCATTATTATCACTTACATGAAACAATTTGGTTTATCACCATCATAATAAAAAAGGGTGTATTCAGTTCTGCAGTGCTATAAAGCTTATACATGTTTCTAATATGGGATTATTGTATGAAGGAAACATATAAATATAATGACGCAAAGCTACATTTTCATGAATAAAGAGCACAAAACAAGGCTAATAAATCTCATATATTAGACCAATCTTGTCAAATCTAACATCAGAAGGAAATGAAATTTAGCTATTATAAGTTACAAGCAATAAAACATATGCCTGATTGAGGATTCCTACCTCTAACTTTTTCTGCTGTCAGTGCATCGAATGTTGACTGAACAAAATTGTGCAGATAATGAGGTTCCTTGAAAACTTTCACCTGAAAGACATGGAACAATTTAATGTGAAAGTGATCTTGCAACAGAAAAAATAATTTAAACTCTGGTTATGTGTCTAGTAATGAATCCAAAGACAGTAGATAAATTCATAATCATTATTTATTAAATGGACATGTTAGTTTGACGGAGACAAATTGGCACATGCTGCATATTGGCATTAGTAGAAGACCTGATGCCTCGCAGGTTAGGAGTTAGGACTTATGCTTGCTGACATTGCATAAAACAGCCACACTTAGCTAAGTAGATTAGAATGTGAAAAGTAGAAGAAAAATAAATTTTCACAGAAACAAAATCATAAAATCATTTAGTTTTATAAAACATAATGACTATAAAACATAAAATCCTCTTCAATCCCTGAAAGATTAGCATTATACAGCTTGGTAATGACCAAAAAAAGTAACACAAAAAAAAAACAAAAAAGGTAATGATTGTAATAGTAACAACAATTGGAGCGTATTTTTCAATGCATACACACTGATTAGTACGTCCACTGCTAAGTTTTGATCCAATCACGATTCGCACCACGCAAAGAGATCAACCTCAGATGCAGCCAGCTAACAAATCGAATCAACTTGATCACAAACAGATCCGACTAATAAGATTTCAGTTCTAGTTATGATCTGGTAAATTCAATTCTCAAAACAAGAATGACAAGCGGACAAATCGATCGAACAGAACAAAACTCGACAATCAAATGATCAAACTGAGAAATCAGGTTGAAGACATCAGATCAGAAACGGCAGAAAGAGTGAATCGGGAAATGAAGAGTGGGAGAACAAAAGAAATGAGAGAAGTAAAAGGGAACCTTCTTGCGGAGACCAGAGGTACCAGGCTTCTGGCCATCAATAGGCTTGGTGTCTACACGAGTAACCTTGAAAAGCACCATGGCTTCCTGAACAACGAGAAGTGCAGAAACTCAGATTCCAGAGAAATATATCGAGAGAGATGAAGGAAGAAGGTGCGAGAATGTGGTACCTGATTGGTGCGTTGGGTTGCAGCAAGAGAGTGAGTGAGCAGAAGAGCGAGACGATGAATAATAGGATGACGCTTGTGAGAACGGGAGAATTTTAATAATATAGCACAAGTCTCTCGCCTCTTTCGTTTTGCTTTGGACAATTTTATGAAAAAGCAACTCCTGGACTAAACCACGAGCGCTTCTCACGGTTTCTGAGGGGAAAATTATCGAATTTTATGGGAGTAAATTATACAATTAATCTTTATTATTATATTTTTTAATTAAAATAAAATATATTAAAATTTTAAAAGGACCTATTAAAAAATTTAATAAAAAAATTGTATGTGAATTTTTTTAATTTTTATTTTATTTACATTAAATCTAAGACTTACACGTGAGATGCTCAACGATTATACCAGCAAGCAGATAAATTCTTAAAATAATACTAACTTTGTTGGTTTTTGTCAATTGTCACCGCTGGCTTGGCTTGCCAATGCTATAGCCATTAGCCAATCCTTTTGCTTTCCATAATATTCCACCCTGAATTGTCAAGTCACTTTATCAAGTATTCATTAGAAAAGAAAAGCAAACTTGATCACTTAGCAGACCAAACTCTTCGTTTGCCTACAAGTGTACTACTACTCAATTAGCCAGACCTTTTAACCCACCATCAAATCTAATACGCAATTGATTGATTATATAAATTAATTGTAAATTGTAATTGTTAAAGGCGATTCTCATATGGATATTGCTATTGCGGCACAATCCCATTCCCATCCCTTGAAGTGCTTTTAATGAAAAACGAAGACTGAGGATCTGGTTCCAAAATAAAAGAGAAAACAAATTCACATTTCTTTAATGGTACTCAATATATCAATTCCCTGTCCAATTGATAGTTATATTGACTAAGACTAATTATTATAGAATAAGATTATTCAAAGTCATCTAACGGCTAATAAAAATTTCACAGATGAACCAAATATTGGAAATGATAATCAATTGGTATCTTCCAATGAAAAGTAAATCACACTGCAGGTGAGAAATGAGATGTAGTAATGCAAGTTTTGAAGGCTAGACGTCTAGCAACCAAGTTTTCTGTATTCAGTATTCTCAATTCCGCTTTTCAACTGTATCAGTGATCTACTCTAGTCTGGCTTTGCCAACTATTCACTTGCTTGGTCCCATATCCTTCTCTCCGTTGCCTCTGTAATTGATCCATTTTTCTACATGGAGATCACTTTCTAGAATCTTTACCTCGTTGTTCAAGACTCGAGGCACTCATTTCCATTTGGTGTCACTACTCATTAGTCATCCTGTGGTAAATCAACAATTTGACATGTGGTTGGAATTAATATCAACCAAAAGTCTTCCAATCAAACAAGAAAAATTGAAACCTTGGTCATCCAAGAAAAGGTCCACAGCAATCAATTAACATATCACATTTCGGGTTTTTAACTTTTGACAACAACTTTTACCTGTGATATAGAATGCATTTTCTTCAGTGCCTGTAGGGCTGCATCTGTATTCTGCAAGATTTTGTCTAGTCAAGTGTATCAGGCTTAGAGAAACGGAGAAAGCTGGACCATATGCTAACAACGAGGGCCTTTAAGCAATTCCAAGAGAGGTGAGAAGTTCTCCATGTTTGAAGGAGTCATACAATTACTTCTCTGCTGATGTCTTCCTTGTTTGATTATCTACTGGGCATATTGCAATTATTTCCTTGAAAGACTGATCATGACTTTTTCAGCATGAGTCTATACAAAGTTACAAACCTTCAGCGGATAATTTGAAAAGGTCGCATGACCTATTCCAAGTTCCAACTGCAGTGCCCTTCCCCTCCAACAGTAATTCCTTTGTTTAGTGGAAAAAGTGGATGTGAGAAAGATGCACGCAAGTAGAGAATTTTTACTAATTTATGATTTCTAAATCTATTAGCTATAACCGTCTATAATGTATACATGAATATATCAATCTATACAAGGGTCTAGGAGAAGTATGGCATCCAAAATCAATGAGACTCCACTCACGCCATAGTAAATCCAAATATCCAATCAATGCATGACTTCCTTTTGGTCAAGACAAGACTAGCAAGCACAGAATAACAGTAACATAATGTTATCTGCTACCAGTGCCATATGATGGCATTCAAGGTAGACAGTAGCAGGAGAACAGACATGCATGCAATGCAACAAACATTCAATTCAAGGAAAAGAAAACTATTGCTTGTCTATCTCTCGTATCAAAATGAAAGCTCAAAACCAAAGATTGCAACTGCAAGTTTTACAACCCCTTTAACATCAAGAAGTATGTTCCCTTGCAATCTATTTATGACAAAAAACAATGGTTTTGTCAAATTACTCAAATACATCGCAGATGATAAGCCATCCTCATGTAATTTGGATTGAAGAAAAAAATACGACAAGAAAGTTGAGAAGCTCAGAATGAATTATCCAAAAACGGTAAATCACCACATTTACAAAGGTGAGGTAGTCTAACAAGAAGTAATAGATCACATCTAAGAACAACCAAGCAAAAGCATCCCTTATTCACTCCAGTACTTCTCATCACCATCTTTACCATCTTCATGCTCATTATCAGATTCGTCTTCCATCAAGCTTGTCTTAAATCTATTCACGTCCTCCACTACCGCACTTCTAAATAACCCTACATCCGTGGCACCAGAGACCATGTGATATCCACGTGACCGCATATCCTGAGGACCATCATGCGGCATCGAAAACCCAGCTAGGTAAGCCCCACCACCACCATTGTTGTTGGCCTTGCTCTCCAACACCACCTTCTCAGCTGCCCTCATGGCTTCCTTCACTTTCTTGTTCCCGGGGTCCCACAGGTACGCCATGCTGGCACTGAGATCCAACGGTCCCATCTGAATGCAGTCAACCCCATCAACGGCTGCGATCTCATCAGCCTTCTTCACTCCTTTCTCCGATTCAATCTGACACATTATCAGCAACTCGTCCATGTAACTACTCAAATACCCCTCATCAATCCCATACCCAGATGCCCTCACAATCGGGTGGGCCGACCCGCGAATTCCCGCTGGTGGGAACCTGCAGTACGACACTGCTTCCTTGGCGGCTTTCGCGTTCTCAACCATGGGGAACATGATCCCCTGTGGACCCAGATCGAGAGCCTTCTTAGCCCAGGTGGGGCAAGTCTCGGGGACCCGGAGAATCGCAGCAGTTCCGGAAGCGGCGAGGGCGTGCAGGCAGGGCAGAGCGTCGGAGATGCCGCCGTGGCCGTGCTCCATATCGATCACGACGAAGTCGTAGCCGGCGAGACCGGCGATCTCTGCGAGGGTGGGTGAGAAGGTGAGAAAGAAGAGGCCATAGAGGGTTTCGCCATTTTGAAGGCGGGATTTGAGGTTTTTGGGAGATGAGAAGGTTAAGGAGGGCGTGGAGGTGGAGGAGGTGGTGGTGTCGTCGGCTAAGGATTTGGGAATGGGAGGTATATTGGATCTTGATGTGGTGGAGAAGCAGATAGAGATGGGTTTAGGAGATTGGAGAGGGAAGGAAGATGATGATCTGGGGAAAGTGAATTTGAATTTAGAAGTGGAAAGAAATTGGGGCTTTCTGAAAGTGGAGGAGAGGGATGGGCTTCTTGTTGTTGCGGCCATAGCCATTTTTGTTTGTCTTGGAAATTGTGGAGCTAAGGACTGCTTCAGTGCTTTGTTTTGTGTGCTGTGAAGTTATGTTATGAACTAAGAACTATACAGTGCTAGTGAGTGAGAGTGAGGGTGAGGGGTGGAGGTCATTCTAGTCTCGCAATATGTCTAAATCCGGTTTTATCAAAAAGAAAAACTGTGGCGTGTTTTTTTTTTTTTTTGGCCAGAGGCATGTATTTTCAATTAACAGTAAATTTGTTAATCAAATTATACATTTTTTGTTTGGAAAAGTTGACTTTTAATCCAAGGTTATTCATTTCGTTTTATTTTTAAAAATTATTTTAATTTAATATAATTCTTAAAGTTGTAAAAAATATCATTATAAGTTTTATCATAAAAAAAATTTAAATTTAATTTTTATATCTTTATTATTAAATTTTTTAATTAAAAAATAATACGGGTATGATTTATATATATAATCTTTTTAATGATTGGTTATTTTTTTAAATTTTTTTATATATTTTATTTTAATTAAAAAAATTGATAGCAAAAATATAAGTAAGTGTATATAAATTTAATTTTTTAATATATTACTTTATTTGTTGATTGATCAAAGGCAGCGTTTTGTTTTTAAGAATTTCTTATATATATACACTATACTGTCTATGTAACAAAGTATAATGGGTGATTGAGATAAAATTTATAATAAGATTCATTGTAGAAATTTAATTTTGACTCTATTATATTTTATTATAGGTATATTAAATGTATACAAGAATTACTCTGGTAAAATAATAAAGATCAATTTTTTGTAACAATAACAAAGATCATTTGGATTTTCTTTTCATGCTTGACATCATATACCAACTCATTCCAAGACTGATTGGGAAATGTGAATCTGAGACAAGTACAGAGAATAAAAATTAAAAATAAGAGAGAATAAAAATGAAAAATAAAAGAAAAAATTAAATAATTTTTATCATTTTTTGTATTATTTTAAAATATAATAAAATGATTTTTATCTTATATATTAAAGAATCTAAAAAAAATACATGACTGATTATAAGAAAAAAGCTTTGATAATGTGATCAATGTTATTAAGGAAATTGTGACTCCATTATGTTGCTGATGGGTTGTTATAACAAATTTTCTCTAAGATTTTACAAAATTACAACAATATTACAGACACAAAATTCTATAATATTACATAGCACTTATTAAGTATCTTTTTCCTAGAACGATACTAATTGTACAATGTTTTCAAGTCGCTAATATCCCTTATTCAGATATGTAATCACATTAAATAATTAGTCTTTTAGAACTTTTATTTCAAATTCTTTGAAAGTTCCGAAGTGCATATTTTAAATTCATAAAGCTGTTTTCTTAAGTTGACTCCAATGCGTAGGGAATCTTTTGCGTGTTGCCGGTCTTTTGTTTTAGGCTTTGTAATCTTCGCAAGTTTTACTAAAGAATTCATATGGAGGAGGACATCAAAACAGATAAAAAGTAATTAATTAATTAATTATTTTTTATAACAAATTTAACTTATTTTCCGAAATGACAATATGTAGTTTTAATAAACTGAACTTATCCATGCACCAATACCATTTGCAATTTTGCATATACCTTGCTTTATGCCTAGGTGCTTGAAAGATATTCGAAAAACCACAGAATGAATACGATAAAATATAGAAATACAAATTTTTTTAAAAATTTACTATAGAGTTAAATTAGAAGTTGAGTTTCTTTATTATTAAAGTATTTCAAAACTTATGTATATAATAGTAAAATTAATATTGTATACAAGGTTTTAAAAAATTCAAAGAAATTGACCTCTTCGTACTATTACCCAATTTTTCAAAAAAAAAAGAATAATAAACAGGATCCCAATTCTCAACCAATTTCTCATCATTCTTCGTTTAAGAAAGACAGAAAGAGAGAAAAGAATGGAGAGCTTTCTACCACATAAAAAGAAAAGAATCAAGAGCTAATAGCATCCCTCTAACAATTTACACTCTATTCCTTATATATATTTATATCACACATCTCAAGAAAGAAAAGAAAAACAAAATCACAATGGCCCTCATCTCCTCCTCCTATATGTGAGTCAATAAGCCTAACCTTCCAGCATGGGACGTTTTCCACGAGTGTCTACTTCTGGAGTAGCCGAGCTTGTTCCTGCTGTTGCAGTAGTTGTATAGTTACTGCTTGAATCTGTAGTACGTGAATCAGAGTCACCACCAGAGGTACCAGCTGTGGAAGTCAATGCATTGGGCCTGCGATGTCTTCTGTATCTAGAACCAGGCACTCCTGGTCTGGTTGGCTCTTCCATGTGTCCTGGTTTCTTTGACAGCATCACCACCACCCGCCGCATGCTCGGCCGAAGCTGTGGGTCCCCCTGAGTGCATAGCAAACCTAGTTGTATGCACATTGCTATTTGTTCTGTTACTGCTGATGCTGCTAGTGCAGGGTCCACTATTTCTAAGCTCCTACCTTTCTTGTAAAGCTTGTATGCCTATAATAAACAAAAGCAAAAAATATACATGTTAGGGATGTTAATAGTTCCATTAACAAGGGCATGTTTAAAAACTTGTGCTTTTTAGAATTTTGTTTCTTTTATAGCACTGTGTAAGTCTATCAGAAATAATTTAACATGTGGTCAAATCTTTGAACAAACGTTTCTAGAAACAAAATTAATATTTGCAATTACTTGTGTGAATCTGGGGATTTTCATTTCATCTAATAAAACATTAATTTTAGCTTCTGATTACACTCCTTGCAAGAAAAGTTAAAATTCTAAACTTATATTCAGTTCTTTTGTATCCTGTTATAATTTCAATCAAAACAAAATATGCAAATTTTTTACAAAAAAAATTAATAATAAAATAGATGAGTTGTATAAATCATATTCGTGTTAATTTTTTAAAAAAATTAAAATTTTATTATTATTTTAAAGTAACTTTTTATTTTCGTCAAACACAAACAAAAAATTAGAAGAGATTTCGCAGCACAGACAATCAAACATCAAATATCTTCAACAACTTCTATGATTAGGTAAGTAAAATTATTGCTATGATTAGGTTTTCTTGG
This sequence comes from Senna siamea, assembly GCA_031216115.1. Taxonomy (NCBI): domain Eukaryota; kingdom Viridiplantae; phylum Streptophyta; class Magnoliopsida; order Fabales; family Fabaceae; genus Senna; species Senna siamea. The sequence continues at coordinate 1,317,981 of CM062358.1, forward strand.
AATATTTGTTTTTTTACGCAGATAGGTTTCTTGGAGACATCTCGAGCTGTGATTAATCTGTCATTTGAATATTTTTTTTTTCAAAGTCCGGAAGCCAGTAAAGTCCTAAATGCTATTCATGTGTGAAGGCATGACCTTTGACGAAATAGTCAAGTTGGGTTTGTGGGACTTGTGCTTTTTATTGTTTTGTGCATGTCTTTCTTGGGGTTATGGCCAACCATGACGATAAATTAATTAAACAAACAAAAAGGTCATAAAAAATGAGAAAAGTCAAAAAGCCTATACCTAAGCCCTCACAAAGAAGCCATAATATTGGATAATACAATCTTACCCAATCAAGTAGATTATGTGCATCACCCTCAAGGCTAAACGTTGAGTTTCTCTGGCCACTTATCAGCTCCAGCACCAGAACGCCATAGCTAAAGACGTCTGCTTTCACTGATAGATGCCCATGCATCACATACTCTGGAGCCATATACCCACTGTATATTTCACAATTCCATAAGATACATATCTACTTATAATATTAAAAGGATTTATGTACTTCTCATTAAGTTTTTTATATAATATTAAAAATTTTAGATAGACTAGGGCCATAAAAAACATAATCAAGTATACCTCTAACTTCTTTATATATCTTTTGTAAACAGGGTCTACCTAAGAGTTTTTATGAAATTAAAAATATCAGTTTTTGATTTTGACACACAATATAAAGATAAGAAATATATAAAGGTTTGTGATAATATTCTTAAAATTGTCGATACTGAATCATTTTTCAAAGGTTGGTGAGGTGCTATAACCAAAACTCCATGAGTTATTTCCAAGAAGCAATATATATTGAAGTGGTCAAAATTGAAAAACATACTTGGTTCCAGCCACACGTGTATTGACATGGGTTTGATCCTCAGGAAAGAGACGAGCCATGCCAAAGTCAGCAATCTTGGGGACCCACTTGTCATCAAGCAAGATGTTGCTAGCCTTGATGTCTCGGTGAATGATGCAGTTGTGTGAGTCTTCATGAAGATAAAGCAGACCCCTGGCTACGCCTGTGATAATGTCAAGCCTCCTTTTCCAATCTAGCTGTTCTCTCTTGTGAGATTCTGCAACAAAACAACATCACGATCTCCATCACTTTCATTGTCTCACAGTTAGACAAGCGAATACAGGGAAAGTTCTAGATCTTACAGTCAGAAGGTAACTTTTTAGAACTTTTGTATGATTAATCCTTATCTTTGTGCTAGAAGTCTCAGCGCGAAGAAATTTTTAAGTATATTTTTTGCATTATCTAGTTCTATGAAGTTTTGACGAATCACATCACTTCAAACACACACTTTGGTTAGTTTTCACCTATTCCTTGCATAACCAACCAATACTATCTCTACTTACCGAAGTTTTTTCCAAGCTTAGATGTACCACGCATCTAAAGTTGAAGCATACTGTGATTTTAATAATTTGTGGCCAACCCTAGGATGCGGAGTTCAATCAATCATAACCTTTCTCAATGTCACTTCCCATTATAAAAATAAAGGTGACCCTCAAAACCATCATAACTCTATATTATAATGTAACAGATTAAGTGGTTAACCCACGGCAACAAATGAAAATAATATTAAAAGAAGAGAAATTGTAGTGTTTTTCCTCCTAATTTATGTCGTGATGGATTTGTAAATATTGGTCAAAACTTTGCCTAAGCAATTAATGGATCCAATGGGCAATGGACAATTCTATGCATGTAAAGTCAATTCTTAAGTGCTGTCTCTTTCAGAGTTTCAGGTCAAGAAAATAATCAACATATGATGAAAGGAAAAGATGGATGGATGGCTAGCTTAATGTCCACGGTGTTGGTGGAGATAATGAAGTTAGATATGAAAATTCCAGAATTCTGCAACCAAAAAATACTTTTTGATTCTATAGGAGAAGACATGGAAAATAAGAACTGGTTAGACCCTTTAGAGATTTTAAGAGAAAAGGCACATAAGGAAGCTCCATAGTCAGCTTGCCCAACGTAAAACTAGGTTAAAGAGAAAACGCATTCACAACCGTCATGTCTGGTAAATTTTGGAACCAAGAGTTAGCTTAATTTGCGATCAGCGTGTATTGAATTAAATTAACTTCAATCACTTGAGATGTTCAATAAAAATGAATAACAGATCTAATATCTGCAGACCAAATTTTTTAATTAGGTTTACATTTCAAAATCAGAGAAAATACATGAAGTTATGGATTCATTTTCTGAACAATTAATTTTTGAGTGGACTTCATTCAGCTATGATCTTTTGGAACAGAAGAAGGATTGCATATTTGGGACAGAATACTTACTGAATAGAAGTTTGTCAAGGCTCTCACGTGGAACATATTCGTACACAAGTAGCTTCTCTGTACCATGAGCACAATAGCCCAACAAATTCACCACATTTCGATGCTGCACACGAGCCAACAACTTGGCCTCATTCATGAACTCTTTGTTCCCTTGATTTGAACTTTGTGATAACTTCTTTACTGCAATCTCTCTTCCATCATCCAACTTCCCCTGTAAGTGAGAGAGAAAAAAGAGGCGGAAAAATGTCATCATAAAAGTTAGAATGGGTCATAGGTTTTTGGTTTACCTGACCAAGTAAAACCAGAGATAATCATTTTCTGTGAGACATTTTGTCAAACAGGAACATGAACAGCGTTTAGAAAGTTAATTTAGGAATTGATAAGCTCTTTCCTTGCATCCAATCTTGATTCAGTGGAGTGATACATTTCAAAATTCCAAATTCCACAATCCTCAAACCCTTCTCTCAGTTCATTTTCAGAAACGTATAGTTGAACCGATTGAATGCTGTCTCGGACATTGCAATACGCAGAAAGAACTATCCCGGTTCAATTTTTTCTCTCCAGATTTTCCTTGCAACCAAACTAAAAAAAAATGATGTAATTGCCCATAAATCCTACCTTGTACACGGGTCCAAATCCTCCTTCTCCAAGCTTATGATGGGGGTGAAAATTTTTCGTAGCAGCAAGCAATGTGTCATAGGAAAAGATCTTCTGCTCCTGAGCAGCAATTCTGTCTAATTCCTCCTCGTTGCTTCCCTCTAATCAAACACAACCGAGCAAAAACAGAAAACCCTATTATAATCAAACACTCAGCGACTAGAAGATAAATTCAGAGACAAGACAATCGAAAAAGAAAACAAAGGAATTGAGTCTCGTTTGTTACCTCTCCTTGAACCGAATTTAAAGGGTTTCATGAGATTGTGAAGAAAACTGTTAGATTTGGTCATGCTGATCGTTTATGGTTTCGAAAACCAGCCCATGAAAGAGTAAACAGAGGAATCCTCACAAGCAGAGTGGTAAACTGTATACTCCGAAATTGATTTTCCGGGAAAATGAAAATTGCAGCTGAGAACTTGAAAATTGGATATGAAGAAGAAGATATTAGGTGAAGAAGATGAATACCCAAAAGAGTTTCTAACGGACAGAGAACATACATAACAAAGATAATCTGGAAAAATGAAATGGGAAGCGTGTTTGTTGACCAGTGACGCCCTCTTGACTTAGTGCTGATGTTTTTTTTTTTTTTTTTGCTAAGATTTCTCTTATGTTCCATAAATATGACAGAGTGAAGAGAAGAGAAAAGTCAAGGCAAAATATTAATCATCTTCGCATTACTCTCAATTTGTGACCAACTGGCACTTTCCTATCACCAAAAATCGGAAATCAACAGTGTACGTTCATAAAGTACATGTCGTCACCGCTTCCATAATGCACATGGCATCAAATTTCGTGGAAAATACATCAACTTTTTTTTAAACGATTTATTTAAATTATATTTGATTTTTTTGTTTTAATTGAAATATGTTTGTTATTTTAAACTTTTTCAATAAATTTTTTTTCCAAATAATGTGCATTTTTAAAAAATAATAAAATTATTTAAAATTTTATGTTATATTAAGAATTTCAGGTGCTTCACTATTTTTTAGTAATAAAAAATAAATCATAAGTTCAAAAAGTTAAGTATAATTTTGAAATTAAAGAAAAATTAATATAATTGTAAAAAAATATATCTAATTTTTTATATTTTCATTGTAAAAAATTTTTATAAAAAATGAAAAATATTTATTTTAACTCAATATTCTATGATTGAATATTTTTAAAATTTTAAAATTTTTATTTTTATTAGAAATATATAAAAAATTATCTATAAACTTAATTTAAAATTCTTCTCTCTTCCTATTTTCTTTTTTCTTTCAAATTACTAGTTAATAGTTATTTTTTGACTTGGCAAGCGTTCGATTGTTTTGTCTTTTAAGAGTGGTGACGAAATGAAAGGTAAAATGTCAATGGATAGATAAATATTAAATTACATGTATTATAATGAGTACTACAAATGATGTAACATATTGATACACTCATTTTAATAAACTTTATTAATTTATTATGTAGTTATGTAGTATATGATATTATTTTAATTTTTAACTAGTAGATAAAAAAAATACTATTTTATGCATAGAAATGTAAATGTTTAATATAATAGTTTGCAAAAAAAATGTATCATTTTAATATTTAAAAGTAAGAAATATATTATAATTTCTTATTTTTTTTATTTTTTATAAGTATTCTCTAACAAAGGTAATCTTATTTAAATATTAATAGACACTAAATATAAACATCATTTAAATTCAAATTTTAGTTCATTAAATTATAAAAAATTAATCACATTCATTGGAAGTAACTTCCTTAGACACTTTTTCTTCATTTTGTTATTAGAAAAAGATGAGAATTACTTTAGTCGAGTGGGTCATATGTTAATTATTGTTGACCCACTCTAGTAGTATTAATTTAAATTGGTAAGGTAGTGAATAGATATGTTAAAAAAAAAAGGTTTTGTTATTATTTGCAGTGCCTTGCCAACTAAAACACTACCATGACAACACCTAGTATTAATATTTGTCAAACTCAATAGCAATAAAGAATTTGTGCCGATGGCGCATCTTGTTATGTCTCCATTTTTTAAAATGAAATGTCGAATGGATGCCTAAAATCTTAAGGTTAAAATGCACAATTTTTTTTTTTTAATTTTAGTCTTAAATTTTAAAACTTAACACAGATTGTTAAGTTTTTCATTCAATTTCTGAAGGAGAGTGCCATGTCAGCAATTTCAAAACTATCTAGAATTTTAATTTGATGTATAGTAAGGTGCATTTTTGTCTTTTCATCTCTGATTCTGGCCCTCCCACCGCCTGCTATCCTGGGCTCCACCAAATCGCACGAGAGAGGGAGAAGCTTTCGAAGGAGGACCATATTGATTTCAGATTTTAGACAACTCTGACTTCGAATTGGCGCCTCCCATGAATACTGTCATGGACTTTTTTTTTGGTCCGTGCGCCATTTAGACACTTTTGTTCTAAAAATTAAAATTAAAGTGATAAAACTTTTAGTCTGTGACAACACTCCTGGAACCATTCCAAGAGTTTTACTGGCTTTCCTTGAATCAGAGCTTCGGGCATGTCTAATCTATAAATCACATTATTTCATTAATTCTCATATTAATACATATAATATTGATGTCGAATTCATGACTAGCTTTCATTCTCTAACTATGTATATATATATATACAATCAAGTGTTAGCACTCAATAGTACTATTTACTGATAATGTAGCTTTGATTTATTATTGTGTATGTATGCAAAAGTTGGGTGGTAAGGTAGATTATTTTGATGTAATTGCAGGAACAAGCGCGGAGGCTTCTTTAACTATAAAAATTAAACAAAAATGATTAAAATTTAATTTTGATTAATTTGATTTATTTTTTTTTTATAGTAGTTTGATTCAATTTTTAGTTTAATATAACAAAAATTGAATTGAACTGCTTTATATATATATTATTTATATTAAAAAATTTTTATATGAAACACATTATCTTTAAACTATTTATTTATTCTAACTTATAATTGCTTAATTTTTTTATAATAAAATACATGTAAATTTAATATTTATAATCTCAAAATAAATTTTATTAAATTACTTTAGTTTAATATTTCAATTTTTTTTTTACTTGTTCTAGGTTGGTTTCTTTAAGAAACATGATTAAAATTTTTTATTTTGAAAGATTGAATTAATTAGTCTATATTTTTTCTAAAAATTTGACTTAAAAAATAATTTAATTTTTTAACTATTTGGATTAAATATAATTATTATATATTTATTTTGTAATGATATTTGATTATGAATTGACTAAGAAAATCTATGATTTTATCTTTTTATTTAATAGAATATTGTTGTATTTTTTTTATTTGTTAGGATTTATATTTTGTTAATAAACTTAAATGTATAAATTTAACAAGTTAACAAAAATTAAATCATTTAAAACAAATTATTCAAAACCAATCATTTATAATTTGGTTTAAATTGATACTATAAACTGAAATAAATATGTACATGATCATATCAAATAAATGTGGGTGATTCAATTTAAAGTTATAACATAATGATTCATAAACATTGTTTTAATGATATGAGCATAATGTGCCATTAAGTTAGCCAATTGAAATGAAGTTGTAAGACATCCAATTAACCATAATATTAGGAATGATTTCAATTTGAGTTTCTATTATTGGAGGGCAGGGAGTCCATGTCAGGAAGTGCGGAATACTTAAGTAGATTTAGCTACTAAAGTGTATGATAGAAAACAAGCGAAACACTACGAATAAATAAGCAAGTAAGACAAGGATATTTTATTATGTCCTTATTGTAAAGGCTAAAAGACAATATTAAACTAAGTTAAATCTAAGATTCGAAGTTATTATATCAAGTTTTTTTTTGTCTTAGATTAGAATATCCACCAGTGCAGACTTAGTGACTAATTCTTCAAGTATTGTGGAACTCATTGTTAGAGGTGATGCTCTCATTGAAGGACGCTCCATTCTCCTTTTTTCGGAATCTAACTTTGTCACTCTGAAGATTGGCGAAGGGGCGAAGCTGTTTGGAGAAGGCCACTGCAGATGCTATGATATGAGATACAAGGATTTTGGTGCTGGAACTCATCATTGTCAAAAAGTACTCAATTATGGCAGAGGATAATGAACTAGGCATGCTTAAATGGGTAAAGACTATCTTCCTCAACACTCAAATGAGTCGTGCACAGAAACACTTGTTTTTCTGATAACTGAACTATGAACTATCTCATTCAAATATCTCTTGTTTTCTGTAATAGGCACGCAGACTTTATGAGGAAGACAAGAGCATGGAAATGATGGGTCCTTAATTAGGAAATTCAGCAGTAATTGAGCAAGTGGTAAACTGCATCACAATAGGATTACTATGCACACAAGCTGATCCAGGGATACGTCCCGACATGGATTGTGTTGTGTCCATGTTAACAGGAAATCAGGTCAATACAAGAATACGAATTAGAAGAGCAGGATTCTTTAATTATGAACGATCTGAACCCGTTATTCTGATGTGAGTTAACAAAATACTTAGCTACTTCAAGATGCTAATTGAAGTTTTCTTTTCATTCTTGAAACATCTCCATAATCTTTATTTCAGGGTCATGAACGTGAAGAAGCATCTATGTTGCTGCAGAAACCTTACATGATGTAGCTAGAAGTTTCTTGGCCAGAGGTAACTAAAAGAGGAAAATAAATATGAAATGAAATTCTAAATTCTACATTATTAGATTATATTTCTTCATGTAAATTTAGTTTCTGTCTTTTGGTTTGCCGAGTTTGATCAGAGGGCGCGGAGATCAAGACTTGGTGGGACTAAATGTCTGGCATTGTAAGAGCTTGTCCTGTAGAACTTTAGTAGCTGCTACCGACAACTTTAATCCTAAATATAAGATAGGTGATGACGGCTCGGGACCTGGATTCAAGGCAAGATATTCAAGCAATTTCACCTTTTGTGTATGTTTGGTTGTTACGAAAAAAGTTGAGCTAGGAATTTCGATTTTTTTTTTTTTTTAACAATGTCTAAGAAAGCTTTCAAGTGGTTAAACTCAAATTTCAATGAAATTCTGGTGGATGTGCTCCTTTGTAGGAATGCAATGGATGGATATCCATCAATTTTATACTATTTATATTTATATCTATTTAAGATATTTTATATTTATGCCTTATTCTTATCTAAAAAAATATGTCTTTTAGTATTTGCATTTGAAATACCTGAAAGATTATGGATAATAAAAATTGAATAATTAGATAATATACCCAATACCTGAACCTAACACCCGATACTCACTAGTTTGTGAACAAAGTTTACAAAATAAACACATGAAGTAACAAAAATGCTACAAAAAAAAATACATGATTAATAAAAGTAATACAATAAACTTCTACAAATTCATTTCCTAAAATTAAAAAGAACAATTACAATAAAACATTAAATACATTAAAATTATCCAAACTAGATATAGAAAATAAAAAAAAATTAAATAAAAGTCTCCAACACATATATTATATATATTTTAAAATATATTAATATAAAAAATAGATAAAAAGAAGAACAAATAATATCAAAAATCTCAACAGAAGAAATTATAAAATCATTAACAAAATGAAGTATTAGAATTAACATGTTAAATAAGAACAAATATAAATGATATTTTTACAATATTTAGGAAATAAAAAATAATAATAAAAAATATCAACTATAAATATGATGCGAGCTCTAAAAGAATTAGGCAAAAGTGATATAGAAGGCTCAAATAATGAAGAAATAGAAAATTTAATGGGACAAGAAGAAGAAGAAGAAGATAGATAATTTTTTAAAAAATAAAACAAGAATAAGGTCATATGACCATTATAGGAACAAGCATACCTCAAATAAATATGCAATATAGCAAAATCATAAATCCACCAAATATAAGAAATTCAAAATATATAGATAATACAGTTTTATCAAGTGTAACAAGAGAAATTAGAGAAAATGAAGCAGAATAAAAAATATTAAGACATAAAAAACCATAAAAAACAATAATATTATACAAAAAAAATAATACAACATTTAAAACAACAACAAATATAGGATGTACTCCAACCTTATTAGAACAATACAAAACAAGACAAATACTTGATTTAAGAATATGATTAAACCTAAATTGTAACCTAGATAATGAAAAAAAGAATAGAAGAATGGTCAAAATCACAATTAATTGCAATAATAAGAAGAAACATAGAAACTCAAGCAACTAGTTTAGTAATAGAAGCTAGTTTTACTAAAATAGAACAATCCTGGTAGAAAAGTAAAATAACAAGAAGAAAGAACTAGAAGAACATATTCGCCAAAAATTTATCCAAAAAGAAGTCTTAAAACCAATTCGTCTTAAAACCAATTCCCTTTACAAAAATAATAAAAGCCCAACATGAAGCCTCTAAAAAAAAAATCAAGAACTCAATAGTCTATCATTCTCTAAAGATTCTTTCCCAGGTAATCAACCTAAAAATGACCAAGGCTTCAAACTCAAAGACCAATATGATTTTTTCAAATTAATTATCCACAAACTCAACCACTGAGCCATACCCACAAAAACCATTAAGTATGTTTGCCATTATGCCATCAATAAAGCCATAATTTTATGAGAAACTAACCCAGAACTTGTAAAGACGTTATTTAATTTCAAACTAATCCAAATCATATATCCTTTAAATAGTATGGAGGAAATCTCTCAACTTCCAAGATCAATTCAAGAAGCTGTCAAACATTATTTTGGAATAGTCATCCAATATGAAATATATATAAAAGGTGCTATTCTACTATCACTGAAATTAGTGCAAAAAATTTTTATCTCTCAATAAACCTCATCAAATTTAGAATTACAAAAAAGTCTTTTGAGTATGAACAAGAAAAAAAAAACAAACATAGAAAATGAAGAAAAATTTCAATACAAAGTATCTAACATAAGAGTTTGAGAAGTGATGATCATATTCTAAGAAATGAATAGGATAATAACTGTATCAGAAGAAGCCCAAGAGACCTATTTTATAGGTCCAACAACATGTATATACTCTCCTATATACTCAATAGGGAGAGTCATCAAAATAACAAAGAATGTTTTAGCATGGTACAATAAGATCAAGACAAATAATATAGACAACTTGAAAAGAAAGAAGAAAAGAATATGTTAGGCATTTTTAAAATACGTCAGCTACAAATATAATTATTGTAAAGAAAGAGAAAAAGATGCTCAAGATTATAAAGAATCACGGGTAAATATAAATCTATTACAATAAGTGGCCCATAAGATATTGTCAAAGGACAATTATTTATATCAAAAGTAATGATAGTTTGTAAAAAGAAACCTGAGTTTTTATAAAATGACTAAGGTCATGTAAATAAGATTATTTTTAAACTAGACTTATGTAACTAGAGTAAAAAAAAATTGGCTATAAATGGACAAGAATATTGTAAAGAAAAATAATCAACCTTGTCTCGAACCTTAAAGCAACAAAATATAATCATTTGCTTAGTTACTGTATAAAATATAATATTTTATTTTATTGTCAACGTAAATCTCCGTTGCATCTTCTTGAGGCATGTGTAGTTCATTCAATATATTTCTAAGCCAAATGTCAACATAAAGTATTTGGACCAAAATCAAGTTTATTTCTAACACTGTCCTGGTTAAATATTTGAGTTACTTATCCATATATGATCACCATCATTAAGATGCATTGTGGTCTATTCTTTTGCAATAGGCATACAAACTTTTCAAGGAAGGCAAGATCTTGGACATCATGAACCCTGCGTTAGCTGATTCGGCAGTCATGGAGGAAGTGGCAAACTGCATTGAAATAGGTTTACTTTGCACTCAAGGTGATCCAAAGTCACGTCCTGACATGGAGCCTGTTGTGTCCATGTTAACAAGTTGTCAGGGCTATAATAGATTTCCTATTGTCAGACCAGGAATTTATGGTTGCAGAGGTTATCACTCGGGCCGTCTTTTTGGTGAGTCTGAAGTTTGAATCCGTTAATTTTAATTCCAGATATATACTATCAAGGTCTTCTTTTCATTCTTCAAACATCTTTATGAAACACAATCCTTACTTCATGCATTAACTTGGCTCTACATATGCAGCTATTGCAGAAGCAACACAAGATTGGAGCGATCAATTTCATGAAGCACTTATTATGCCAGTGGATGAGCATCAAGAAGCAATACAAAGTCAAGGCAATCAATTTGAAGCACAAGTCCTTGTTGGTGGAAAAATACCTCATGACATGCTAGTGGATGAACATCAAAGCCAACATGGTTCTCCGAATTCAATTCAAATCACACATTTCCTGCCCAACATGACTGTGGTAAGCCTGAACTCCTTATCTTCCTTCTTCCTCAAGTTTGTAATTTTAATTCTGTGAGAATGTGGAGGGCTTTTTCTTGAACTTTGCAATATAAAATTAGGTTGAGACAAAGATCAAGAAGAATTTGTAGGCTTTAAATAAGGAGGGTATTTGTGCAATAATTTAGTATATTTTAAAGCCAATTTGTACTTGGTGAAGGGGTGGTTTACCCCTTCTTATCTAGGATCTATGTTCTAATGTTTTCAAATAACATGCAGCCTCTGAAGCACAAGTCCCAAAAGAGGCAGAAACTGCTAATGATATGCTAGTACATGAACATCAAAACCAACTTAGTCTTTTGAATTCAAATCAAATCATGAAAGAAGACCCGCTTAATGACTCATTCACATTTCCTGTCCTAGATAACGGTGGTAAGCCTTAATTTCTTACCTTCCTTCTTCCTCAAGTTCATAACTTCAATTTTGTGATAATGTAGACGAAACTTTTTGAACTTTGCAATATACAATTAGGTTGTAATAAAGATGAAAATGAATTTCCCGACTTCAAAGAAACTCAAATGAAAGAAAGTGCAGCAGAAGAGCTGTCGGGAGCTGCGATGAATGCAGAACCAGAAGAAAAGAGGAACGTACTGAGTCAGTTAATGGCAGTTAAGGAAGAGCTTGATCAAATCAGAACAAAAATAATCGAAGAATGGAAAATTATTTCTGAAGGGGGCAGATCAGTTGTGGATATATCACTATCCCCTTTGAGTGGCCTTTTAGAAAGGGAGAAAGAGTTACGGCATAGCATTATTACATCTCTGCATGTGACTGAAACATTTGAGACCAAAGAAAAATAGGTCGCAGAACAGATAGTTTTTTTGAGTTATCTAGAAAGGCTTCTAGAGGTTCTGAATGTCGCAGATGCATATGCGAGGAAAAGGACACAAAATCCCATTATGGATGTTGTGGATGTGCGAAAAAAAGTCTGTAACTTGTCAGATACAGAGATGCTGAACGGATATGTTGAATCTGCAGAATGTCTACCTTGGCATGTGGTAAGAAAAGATGAACAGCAGCAATAGGGGTTTGGATTCCTATAATTAAAAATTGGTGCATTTCTCTGTTACAGCAGGAGAGAAATAGAAATAAAAAAGTTTTAGTTTTTAATCTATTTAAAGTAGATCCTTTTATTTTATATCTCTCGTACTATAGAAAATTACAATAAAAAAGAAATACAAAAGATCTAAAATCCAGCGAGAGCATGGAATGGAAGAAGGCGACAAGCAGAACAATGATGTTGGTAACATTAGATATTTGTGGGAGAAAATGAAGAAATATGATAAAGAGATGTCATTAAGTTATGAAAGGCTGAAGGCACTGGGAAAAAAGTATGAAAAAGGGAAGTGGGTTGTACCTTTTATTCTTGCACCTTCAACTTGCTTCAATGTTGGTTCCTCCTCAAGCAAAGAAAGGGTTAATTTATTAGACGTAGAGCGTTATGTGGAAAAGAGACTAGAAGATATTGATGTAGGGATAGGGTATCTAGATCGCTATATTAGCTCTTCGAGAAAATGGAGTAAGGGGCTTGAGATTTTACAACATGTTGCTGACCAGGTAGGTGTAGTGACAGAGGCTCAGACACATGAGGAATCTTGCTCCCAACAAGTTTGGGATGGGCAATTCTTGGGAGATGATAGGTAAATTGCTGAAACTTTGTTTACCATTGATACAACATCACAACACTACTTGTTGATCTAATTGGTTTCTTCTTATTTGCAGATTTTCTAAATCGAAGGTGACTTTCTAGCTGCAAATCATACACAAATGAAGTCTGTCTCTTAGTTGTGTATTGTTTGTTTGTTTTTGCTTTGGACTTGAGCCTGTTGTTCTACCAAAAAATAAAGAAGTTTGTGCGTCTTGTTTTTTATTTGAATAAAGTATACTCTCAGTTCTTTTTTTTCATTTGGATTTTGCATTATAGAATGGTTGGTACACTACTAGTTGCTGAATATATATGTTGATTTGAGTGGCGTGAATTGGTAACTAGGAGAGAGAGAGAGCTTCTTTATTTTGAAAACCATTTTCTCTAATTGCTATGTATTCGCCAATTTGCAGATTTTCTAAATCAGAGGTGACTTTCTAGCTGCAAATCATACACAAATGAAGTTTGTCTCTTAGTTGTTTTTTTTTGTTTGTTTGATTTTGCTTTAGACTTTCTGCCGTTGTTGTTCTACCAAAAAATAAACAAGTCTGTGTCTCTTGTATTTTATTCGGATAAATTATACTCTCATTTTTTTATCTGGTTTTTTATTTTAATTTACTTGAGATTGATATACTGTTGCTCTGAATAAATTATTCAATACTTAATAAATGAACTACTATTCTTACTCTATTGAGTTTTAAGTAATTATTTTTTAATATATAATATACACAATGTTATTTCCTTCAATACAATACATTAATTTTTTATTATTTTTTTTAAATTTCTTACATCACCTACGCCATTACATGGCAAAGGCCTTTTTTAATTAATTTGCGAAAAACATTTTTAGTGGCGGAGAGTTTCGTTGCAACAAACCACTTTTATATTTTGCGCCAGATATTCTTGTTGATAACTTTCGTTTAAGCCAATTCTTAAAAAATTTTTAAATTTAAAATTTTATTTTAGACTAAAAGTTAACAAATTTATATTTCGTATCTTGCTAAAATTTTAAATTATTTGTTTTTATAAGCCTTTAAAAAATAAGACAAGAAATATAAAAAAATTTTAACAAATTTATGTATTTTTAAAATTATTAAATATATAATTGACTATTATAAAATACCGATTTTTTAGAAAATTTTTTTTATGAGACTAAATTTAAATACTATCTAAATATATATTTTTTAAAATATGTTTTTTATAAAAATAAAACACTTATTTTTTTAATAGAATATTGATATTTTTGTAATTTGAAAGACAATTTTTATATAATAATAAGTTGCTCTTTTTTTTTTCTAGAGAGATGTTCAAATTATGTGGTGAATATTTTAAAATTTTTAAAAAACATATTTCAAAATAATATATATATATATATATATATATACACACACACACACACACTCAAAAAGAAGAAAAAGTGTTGTACATACATAAATAGTTGTGCGAATGATTATACTATTATGATAAATAAGAAATTTTAAAAAAATATATCATTAAAAAAAAATTTTATTTACCATAATAAACTTAAATTTAGTTTTCTTTTTCTATAATTTTTCATAAATACAAACTAATATATGAATTATACTTATATTTTTTTTACGAGTAATATATATTATTTTGAAATATATAAATTAGGGGTAAGTATATAAGAAATTAAGGTACATATAAGTCCAAAATTAAGAAATAAAAAATATCATAAAGCCCAAAATAATTTAGGAATTAGGAACCATAGGACATAAACGATATACATCATTTGTGTAGAATGATGAGGACAAAAAATTTATATTATTAAATTATAGTTTTTATATTGTCACTCAATTAATTACTAGATGTGAAGAAATTTTTTAATACATACTTTGTATATAATTTAAACAACTTTAATGACATCTTTTATATTTTTTTTAAATAAAATTTTATATCATAATTTTTTTAATAATTTGAATAACATTAAATTGTGATATAAAATTAATTATAATTTAAAACTCTAAAACTAAAATTGACTATAAAAAATTTTAAAGACAAAATTTAAAATTAATATAAAATTTATAAACATAAAAGATGTTATTGCATTATTATTATTAGTGGTTTTCTTACAAGTAAAAGATGTAACAATATAGGGTCTACAGTTAATAAATCTGATTTTGCATCCAAGTGAAGGAATAGAAACATACGCAACACAAATGTGATGCTATGTTATAAGATTTAGAATTTACCAAGTTACACAGAAAATATATAGAAAGAAAAATAGATATATTAATAGGGATGAGCATGAGATTCAATCAATTCGGTTTAACTTTATTATATAATCAAATCAATTTAATTGAATAACTAAAAAGGTTATTTATAATCTATCCAATTTTTTTTTTACCTCAATCAATTCAAACTGACTCTGACCAATTTAGATTGCATCAAATGATCAATTTTTGAAAAAAAATTATAAAATTTAAAAAATTAAAATTTTAATATTAAATATATTTTTAATTAAAATTATGAAAATATTAATTTTTAATCAAAAAATTCACATTAAAATTAACTTTTAAGACAATTTTAAAATATGCTTCACTATAAACCAATTATAATTTATGCTTAATATATTTAATATCAATAAGTAATATATGATATATAAAAAATTTAAAATATTATTTTGTATTAAGTTTGATTGGTTCAATTTGGATGTCATCTAGAATCATCTAATAACTCAAGTGATTATATTCAATTTGTCAAATTAACATTTAATCAATTCAATTAATTAATCAATTTTAATTGATTTTAATTGAATCGATTTAGATAAGTTTAATTAGAATTGAATAGAATTAGATTTGTTCATTCCTAAATATATACAAAAATAGTTAAAAAAAACTATTTTGAAAGTAGAGAAAAAAAAATTCAAGCATAAAAACACTCTTACAAAATGAAAAAAAATTTTGAAAGAAAATTTAAATTAAAGAAAATAGTAATACCACATAAAAAGGAGAAAAAGGGGAAGGGAAGCAAAAAGTGGTTGGATTCTCTGCCTGGCTTTCTAACGGCGGTTTTTTCTGTCGCTAAAGTTTTTTGCAACAAATATTATTGCCACTATAACTTTTTTAACTTAATCATTTAAACAAAAGTTATAGCAGCAATAATATTTGTTGCAATAATATGAAAACGCACTTTAGCAACGGATAAAACCGCCGCTAAAAAGTCAAGCAGAAGCCAACCAACAAACTTACTGTCGAGGATCCAAAATCCAAATAGCCCAACGTGCAACAGTTTGGTTAAAAAAGAAGAACTAAGAAGTTAAACTATATTATATAGTTTTGAGAATAACTACTAATAAAAGAGTTAAAAAATTTTAAATATATGTAAAATATAAGAGAATAAGAAGTTATGAAAGAGTCAAATAATTTTACATTGTTGAACGCTATTGTTCTCGTGCAATGCACTATAATATTGTATATTTGTATTAACTTAAAGATGTGTTTAAATATTCATATAAAGTTAAGAAAAATTTTATGCCCAGCAGGCACTTCTCAAGCCAATCCTAATTTAGGCAATTAGTGTGTGTAGAAACGACTTATAGTTTGTTTATACATTACCAAAGTAAAAAAATCTTTTAAACTCTCAAAAATGGGGGAGATTGAGTATCAAAACTTGTCCAAATATGTAATTTCCAAGAATAATACTTGAAGAAACAATCTAGTGTATTCAGTAAGAGTTATTGTTCGAAAACACTACAAAATTTTCCCCGTTCATGCGAAAGAATTTGGGAGACTAGCAAGATATATAAAATAAGGACTTGACATCAACCATGTGTGAGCTAACAAAAATTGTTCATTGGGTTGACTCCCCAAACATAATCGGAATAGTTAATCAAAGATGATTGCCCAATTTATCTAGGTGACCTCTCCTTTAGCTAGAAATTTGAACAACATTGTAATGCTCTACATATGCTTTAACTAAGCTATGTTGAATCCAACCCTCGTGGGATTTACACTGAGTAGTCATAAGCCCTTGTGCCTATAGACTTGAGAGGATAGTGATAAATATAAATATGACTACATCTATCAAGATAAGACGAACTGAGTATAACCACTTTTAAAGAGATTAGAAGACCATAGGTGATGCCCCATGTAAGCTTGGTATTGATTTGAGCATCAAAGTCTCAATGAAACTTTCGACTCCGTTGTGACTTCTCACCACCCTATTGTTTTCAATCCAAAATAATCTAACTGTTGGATGAACCATCTCAGTCAAAATTTGATTTACTAGGCTGCAAATTCTACAAATTATTGATCTTTTTTGTAACCTAATGATTACCATTGTGAACATCAATCAAATAAAATATAACATTTTTGAAGCTTCCAAAAAATTAAAAACAAATATGCAAAAAGCATATAAATATAAAGATATATAGTTAACCTATTTGTGAACTAAAATATCACTAACATCATTTTTATCTTTCAATTGCTGCGTCCACCGAGTTAAAGCTGGTTCACTAACTTGGAAATAAGGATATCAACAAAGAACAAATAGGTAAAAGTTATTAAAAAAAAAATAATAGTGCATATCTCAAAGTTCAAAATAATTAATTGAAACAAAAAATCAAGTATTATCACAAAATTAAACTTATGAACTTGAGGAAGAGGAATGATAAGGAGTTAAGGTTATTACTACAGTCATCACAGGAAAGGAAATGTGTTTGATTTACCTTTCCGATTTGTCATCCTCATTTGTTTCCATATGATCAAGAGTTTTTGACCCTACTCAGTCTTCTCCAAATTCATCACCCTGTGTGATTTCTGCAAATGCTACATGTTACATAAAAACACTACATTGCTGATGTAGAGCAAAGAATGAGCTTGAAATAAGGATTACATTTATGTGGATGTTTGAAGAATGAGAAGAAAACCTTGATGAGTATCTTAGAATAACTAGAATCAAAATTAATGGGCTTATACTCACCAGAGAGTCTACTTGAGCGATAGCCTCTATAACCATAAATTCCTGGTCTGCAAATTGAGACTTCTCTGTGGCACTCATTCGCTGTTAATATGGACACAACATGCTCCATTTTGGGACGAAACCTCGGATCTCCTTGAGTGCAGCGTAAACCTATTTCAATGCAGTTTGCCACTTGTTCATTGTCTGCTGAATCTGCTAATGCAGGGTCCATGATGTCCGAGATCCTTCGTGCCTTGAAAAGTTTGTATACCTTTTGCAAAAATAAAACACAAAGCAACTTAAAAGATGCTTCACATAAGGATAATTAACTATATATGACTAAGTCAGTTCAATTATCCTGGTGTAGGGAGAAGATGTTCTTGTGTGCATGACTTATTTGTAATGAGCATTATAAAATAATCTCTTTGTTGATTACATTGGGCTGTTTGAGTGTTAAGGAAATTATGTCTTTACCCAATCAAGAAGGCCTATTGCATTGTCCTCTAGTGGCGGCATAAATGAGTATCTTTTTCCACTGATAAGCTCCAGCATCAAAACCCCAAAACTATACACATCTATCTTTACTGACACATGTCCATGATCCAAATACTCTGGAGCAATATATCCCCTGTGAATGTTTGACAAGCTTTTAGTGTTTGTATCAGAATTAACCTAAGTATACACACACCTATATATACTCTCTCTGTTTATAAATATAGGATTTCAAATTTCAAATTGAAAGGCATACAAAGTCCCGACTGCACGGGTATAGACATGGGTTTGATCTACATCAAATAGACGACTAATGCCGAAGTCAGCAATTTTAGGAACCCATTTGTGATGAAGTAATATATTTTCAAGTTTTATGTCACGATGGATGATGCAGTTTTGGGGGTCTCCGTGAAGATAACTCAAACCCTTTGCGATGCCTACGATAATGCCATACGTTCGTGTCCAATCAAGCTCTTGCTCTCTCCCGTAGGGACCTGTACCATATATACTCACATATTTATTGGTTTTTCATCAGCTAAAAAATGATTAAAAACAGGATTTTTGACTTGTTGATCTCTAGTTCTTCACCATTTGTAAGATTAGAAGGTGAGGGTGAGGCATGAAATGTAATCACTTACCACATAAAAACTTGTCAAGGCTGTTATTAGGAACATACTCGCAAACAAGCAAAAAGTTGTTGTCATCAGCACAATAACCCAACAATTTCACCACATTGGGGTGCTTTACTCTACTCAACAACTCAACCTCTCTTATGAGTGATTTCTTATGTTGTTCTGACATTCCTGATGACTTCTTCACTGCAATCTCTCTCCCATCATCCAACTTCCCCTGTCAATGGCACAGGGCAAAGAGCTACAATTATGCCCCTGTTGGATTGGTTTAAGTAGAAAAGTTTTTAGAAGTTAATTTTAAGCAATATCTAATATTTTCACTTTTTTAATTGTTTAAAGAAAATTAAGTGTTACATTTGAAGTTGGTTTATAAAAATTATAATTAGACTATAGTTAGTTAAAAAAAATCCAATTTCCTCAATAAAATTTTTCCAGACAGCCAAACATAAACAATGGGTAAACTTAAGCATCTTACCTTGTAGACAAAACCGAAGCCTCCTTGACCAAGCACATTTTGAGAAGCAAATTCATTGGTAGCATCATATAAGGTTGCATAGGAAAATTTATGACAATTTTGGGCAGCTATTTTGTTCTCCAAATTTTCATCTTCGTGTCCCACTGATCAAACAACACAAAGCAAAAGATAGATACTTCATTATAGTCAGATAACTGGAAACTCAGTACTTTTGGCCAAGCTTTAAAAAGAAAAAGAAGCTACTTAATTTTTTTTAAGTATTTATTTTAAAATTTAGAAGTATTTGGGATAAGTTTTTTATTTTTATATATATAAATACCAATCATTGGTTACCATAATTATCTATAATTTTTTTATACCCTCTTGAACACATTTTTTTTTTCATAATTTGAGAGTTAAAATTATTTTTTTAAAAAAATTATCCAAATAAAAATATTTTTCAAATATTGAAAAAAATGCTTATCAAATGATTTAGTCATACATAAATGATTTTTTTACAGTACTTTTTTTAAAACTCTATTTGAAATGAAATTATATTAAAATAAAAAATTGGCAGTTGAGCCAAATTTATTCTTAAATTTGGGTTTAGATCCTTTACATTTGAGAAATTGTATATTTTTCTCATTAAGAGAGAGATAGAAAAAAAAATATTTAATCCTTAATTTATCAAGAGCATAAATTGTTTATTTTTTTTCTTTCTATTTATTTTAAATACAAAAAAATGTACAATTTTTTAAATATAGGGATTCAAAATACTTAAATTTTCGGAGTGAAGAAACTGACTTGTTTGTTTGTTTTTTTCAGAGGAAAATAATATATAAATATATATATATATATTTATATATATTCATACTCAACGTTTTAAAAGGCATGCATGCAAATACGTACCCCTTGTACTTTGTGAGGATAATTAACTGAAATAAGCGAGTAAAAAACTGTTTTTGTTCATCATGAATCACCAAGTACAAATTGGCTTTAATTAAAGTCTAAAAAATTAATATATAGTACAAAAATTCTCCTTTTCCTACTCCAGCAAGTGTCTTAGAAGTCTAAAATTCTTTTTCATCTTTTTTGTTGGGACCTAATTCCATATTTCAAAGGTCAAAAAAAGAAAAAAAGAAAAATTCTATATTAATCAACTTGAGTAAAATGGAGATTAAAAGTAAAGGCTTACCATAATCATGTTGGACTTGAACAGTGAATGAGTTACTATGTGGATCTTCTTGCATGATTTGATTTGAATTTGAGGAACCATCTTGAATTTTATGCTTTTTTACTCGCATATAATCAGTACTTTCTCCTCCATTGCCGATTGCTACTTCATATTCATCACTCTTAAATGAAGATTATGTACACGTTACATACAAGAATGAAAACAAAACACTTGATGTCCATAACAAAGTAGCTTTAGTTTTTTGTCACAACGTGCGTGACATGTGCATTATCTATTAAATTTTTAATAGAAATAAATTACAAGATACTAAAATATAAACGACGTAAATTATAGGTCATTCATTTTAAAAAAATAAATCATAAGATAATTAAATAAAATTGAAATAAACTACAAGATAGTAAAATGTAATTTATTATTCTTTTTTTTTGTGATAGTTTAAAATAAAAAGGCATTGCATTTGAATTTTATTTATTAAAACTATAATTAGACTATAATTAATTTTCCTAAAAAAAAACAATTTCTAATTCTTAACTCAGTAACTTTTTCCGTGACATAAAATTGCTAATTAATGATGTTATATACCTTGTAGACAAGTCCGAAGCCTCCTTGACCAAGCACATTTTGAGAGGCAAATTTATTGGTAGCATTCTCCAAATTTTCATCTTTGTGTCCTTCTGCTTAATCAACACAAATCAAAACACAAGTAATCCATTACAGAAGAGAAACCTTGAATGAATTTCATATATCCTTATTGTATATTTCAAACTTGAAGAAAATTTTGATCTACATTATCACAAAATTAAAATAATAAACTTGAGAAACAAGTTCAAGCTTACCACACTCATTTGGGGCCTGACTTGTGCCTGAATGACTATGTAAGTCTTCTTGCTTGATTCGATTTGAATTGGAATCAAGACTATTATAATTAGAAAATTTAGCCCCAACGAATGTTGCTTTTTCAAAATTTTCACCCTGAAATAAAGATTATAAGCATGTTGGAGAATCTGAGGTTATATATATTGTAAACTAAAGTGACATTAGAATAATTGGGTTAAATACCCCATTATTTGCACTAAGTTGAATTCTCATAGTCATATGGGCTTGATTCCCACTTAACATGGACACAACACGATCCATTTCAGGACGTCGCAGAGGATCACGCTGTGTGCATAGTAAAGCTATTGTAATGCAGTTTGTGACTTGCTCAGTTACTGCTGAATCTGATAAAACAGGGTCCAAGAGTTTTACAATCCTATTTTCCTCGTAAAGTCTTCGCGCCTATTGCCAAAACAGCAGAAACATGACTTATCGATCAGTTGTAAATTGATTGATTTTAGATTCTTTGCATTTAAGAAATTAGAGAAAAAAAATTCATTTTAATATGATCCTACCTGAATAAATTATGGACAATTTTTTTTTATTTATCTACAGAAATATACACAATTTTTCAAATAAAAAAATCTAGATAACAATGATTTGGTTTGGTTGTTGAGTGTGGAGAAGAATAGTTTAGTTTTTACCCAATCAAGCAAGGATGGTGTAAAGTTGTTGGGCAGCCCAATCATTGTGTTGCTTTTTCCATGGATTAGCTCCAACACCAAAATCCCAAAACCATATATGTCGTCCTTTACTAATAAATGTCCTTCTGTCATATTCCTTGTACTCAAATATTCACTGCATAAGTTTCACAAAGCTTTTTTAGTGTTAAATATCAGATGAATATAAATTAGCACAACCTTACTCACAAATAAATAAGATCCATAGAGATAAGGATTTCATTACTAATTATAACATTTGCAAAATAGGCTAATTTTTTTATTTTTTAATATATCTAAATTAAGTTTTTATAAAAATAAAAAATAATATTACTAATTTTTTTACAATTTATGAAACAAATAAAATACAACTAAATTTATTAAAATAAAAATCATATTTCCAAGTTAGTGTATTTTAAAAATATGTATAATAAGGATAAAAGATTATCATAATACATAAAGTTATCCATTTAAATTCATTTTAAACTAATGTATTAAATTTTTAATATTTTCTATTATGAGTAACCTAACTTGTAAAAATTACAAAATAAACGGACTAACTTATATAAATTTATTTTATTTTTAATCTCTAAATTTTTCCACTTAATATTAAGAGTATAAATCAAATGAACTGTTTATAAACAATTTAAACTTTGCTCATAAAAAAATTTGTTTAGATTTAATTTACTTAATAAATGAATGAGTTTAAAAATAAAATTAAACTCATTTAATTAAACAAGTTAAGACTGAGTTTACTAAAATTTTATTTAGTTCGAATCATTTATACTCCTACTTAACATAAGTTAAATAAGCTAAATAATCTGATTAACAATGATAATTACTTAGTTGGTTGAACATATAATTAATGAAATAAAAGCAGCATAGTTAAAATGCAAATGCATACCAAGTTGCGGGTATACCGGCAGAGGAGACATGGGTTTTATGTTGAAAGAAGTGGCGAACTAAAGCAGATGCACTAAATTTTGGGTTGTATTTGCCATGAACCAAAATATTGCTGGCATTTATGTTACGGTAGACGACGATGCCGTTTTGGGAGCCCCTATGAAGATAATTCAAACCACTTGCGATGCCTTCAATTATTTTATACCTCACTCTCCAATTAAGCTTCTCTGATCTTTCGTTCGGACCTATAACGTTACTTACATATTTATAAATTATTCATCACCTAAACAAAGAAATTAAAAAATAATTTAAAGGTGCTTTTGATACTCTAATTTTATAAAAGTTTTAACTTAGTCTTCTTAGTTTAGAAATAGACAAGTGGATCCTTCTATTTTGTGAAATGATCTTATCCTATTCTTCCTATCACATTTTCATGTAAAATTTAATGTCAAATTTAATAATTAAATTAGATGTTAAATCTAAGAGTAAATTAATCTTTTTCTTTTGTAAATAAATAGCAACTCATGCAACAAATTATCAAATTTTGATTCAATTATATGATACAACAATAATATTCTCATTGAATGAAGTTGGTTATATAGATCTAGTAATATTAATATTTATTTATTTATTTTTATAGTTAAGCTATTAATATTTAAGTTTATCATAATAATTTTTTTTATTTTGAATCAATTATATGATAAAAAGATAAAATTTAATTGTTTTAAAAAATAAGATAATTAAATTGTCTATTTTTAAATTAAAAGAATTAAATTAAAATTTCTATGAAATGAGAAGGACTAAAAGAAAAATGACATCATCTTTTTATGACTTCACTAATACCGGTTAAAAAGAGCTTTTTGCTCCAAAACATTGGGATTAAATCATTGTTAATAAATACAAATTAGTAAATAAGAAAATTTTAATTATTAAACTTATACTTTTTACCATTCTTATAATCACTAAGAATATGTAAATTAATAAGCAAATTAGACGATTTATTAATCACATGAATAAATAATTATTAGATGAAAGAAACATAAAAATAAATTCCAATCATAACAATTTTATCTATGATTTTGTGATAAAGTATGTTATTTTTTGCGCTGAGATCATGAAATTAGGCCAAAAAATAACATAACCTGATTATGTAATTACCAAATCACAAATATACATAGCTAATTTGTATTAAATTAAAAATTAAGACAAAATTGAAAATCAAACTAAATTTTAGACATAAAAATTAAGTTCAATACATAAGTAAATATATACATTGAATATTGAAGTTCATGTATATTAGTATAATGGGGTACTAAGCAACGATTCATGTCCCTAGAAATTAAATGATTATCCAGTGATTCTATATATACTTGTTCTTGCGAGTTGCTGGTTGAGATCAAGTCAATGATGAATAAAATGATAAGACTAGATCTAAGTATAATTTTTATATATTTGTTATTAAATATTTTAATCAAAATAAAATGGCTAAAATATCAAAATCTTCTATGAATAAGTTATATGTAGAAGATCTTCTCTACTATAATTAAAAATTGAGCTAAATTTCCTTCTAAAATTTGTAACTTGTACAAAAAAATTATTTAAACTTTAGGTCCTGTACAAAATATTTTCATAAATTTTAAGACTTATAAAAAAATTATTTAAATAAGTTGATATATCTTACTTTTGTTAGAGTTTATATGAAAAACTTAAGGGAATGAAATTTTTGTACAAATTTTAAAGTTTAAAAGAGTTTTAAATTAATTTTTATAATTAAAAAAATTATCTACATATAACTTATAATTTAAAAGATTACATGTATTTTGACCTAATAAAATATATAAGAATTGTAAAAAAGACTCGATTATAAAAGGATAAATTATAAAAACATATTATTTCCTTTGTCGTAGAATTAATAACCATATAATCTAAAATTTTATAAAGATAACGAGTGAGGGTGAGGCACTTACTGTCTAAAATATTGTCAAGAGTAATATTCCGAGGATTCTCAAAAACAAGTAGATATTCATTGTTATGAGAGCAACAGCCAAACAATTTCTGCAAATTGTGGTGATGCAAGCGACTCCATATCTCTATCTTCTTGATGAACTCATCCCTCTCTATACTTAACGTACTTGATATCTTCATCACTGCAATTTCTCTCCCATCCTTCAGCTTCCCCTGTCAATATCATTTTCAAATTCCATTTATATAAACAAATGAATTTTGAATTTAAAATCCCAATTCCTAGCTCAATTTTTTTACGTTTTCCTTAATAACCAAACATAAACAATGTGTCAAATTGGTTAAACATCTTGCCTGGTACAAGGGTCCTAAGCTTCCCTTATTTATCTTATTATGATGATCAAAGTTGTTGGTAGCATCAACTAAGGTTTCATAGGAAAAGACTTCATAATCATACACAAAGTCTTCATCTTTGGGTCCCTCTGAGCAAAACACAGAATTTATTACGGTCAACGCTTAGAAATGGAAAGCAAATCTACAAAAAACAATAAAATGTTATTTGTTTACCTTGTTTAGCTAATCCCACTAAGTCTTCATCTTTGCGTCCCTCTGATCAAATCAAAAGACAAAAAATCCATTACAGCCAACGCCTAAAAACTGGGAAAGAAATTTACACGAAGAAGAAAATGTTATTTGTTAATTTGTTTGGATCTTTACCTCTGCCCCATAGACTTTTGATTCCTTTCGGAATATTGCCAGAAATTTTTTTTAACATGATGGTTTTGGTGTTGTGGACGAACTCCGATTTTCTTTTTCAGTTTGGAAGGAGTAGGAACTCAGTTTTCAACAGGAAAAACTTATACAGCTCACTTTTTTTTTTTCAAATGAATTCTAGTGAGTTTGACATTATTAAAATAAAATAAAATAAAAAACCAGAAGTATTCAAAGTTGACCAAATGAGCATTGGAGGTAGTCATAAACAGTTTGGAAACAGTGGTGTTCATATATTTTTTTGTATTGCAAATGAGGAACTTCAGCTTGGAAAAGATTTTATATCAAACACAATGTTAGAATTTCTAAACCATTGTTTTTAAAATCCTTTACAAACACAAATTTTTTATGTATTGAATGAATTATACTTCTTCTTTTTAAAAGTAATTATATATATATATAATTTTGAGACATATAAATCAAAGTATAGAGTATTTATATGTATTTATACTTTTTAAAATATTTATTATAATTTTATGTTTTATATTTTATTTAATTAACAATAATAACTTAAAAATTAACAATGATAAATATTTATAATTATTTTAGAACATCTAATCTCTGTGACAAGCCTTCAAAATTACAATGACCAAATCAAAGTACACTACTCATTGTCCTAATTTTCCTTAAAGCTGATGATGGACACGACCCTAGAGATTTGGAAATAAATATTTTTTAATAAATAAATTGATTATAAGTATGACAAAATCGAGTCCCACTGAATCGTTCTTTCATCTTCATTGAGTCTATCCAAAATGGAGTGCTCTTGTAACTGCTCTTCTGTCTCCCAATTCTGACTCTGCACTTATAGTGCCAAACTATGATGTATTTATTTGGTGTTGTGCATATATATATAAATATATATATATATGACATATATAGTTCATGTATATGAAATTTCGAACGGCTCATGTATGAAGTATTAATTAAATAAAATATAACATTTTATAAGGTCACAAAATTTGAAAACAATATGATAAAAGCCTACAAATAAAGTTGTGTCAAGTAAAAAAAATTGTCATAACAATTCAAACTCTCCTATATATATAAATATATACACATGATCTATTTCACTCTAATAATTCAAATATCACTACCATCATTTTTATCTTTTAGTTGCTGTGTTCATGGAGATAAAGTTGGTGTACGGACCTGACAATAAGAACATAACCAAAAAAACAGGAGGTTATAAAAATTAATCACAATGTATTTTTCAAAATTAAAAATAATTCAATTGAAAAGCATTGTCTATGTTATGACAAAATTAAAATTATGAACTTGAGAAAGAAGGAAGATAGAGTTGAAGCATACTATTGTCTTCATACGAGGAAAGTATACTTGAGTTAGTATCCCAGCTTGAACCAATTTGGACTTCTTTAGATTGATCGCCCTGATTTTGTGTTACATCTCCAAATGTTGCATGTTACTTAAAAACATTAGATTATTCATATAAAGCCACGAAAGAGCATCAAAATTAAGGGATGCAGACTTAATTACCAGAAAAACTGTCTGAGGAATAACCTCTGTAACCATAGATTCCTGGTCTGCAAATTGACATTTCTCTTTGTCCCTGATTCCCTGTTAACATGAACATAACACACTCCATGTCAGGACGTGACTTTGGATCTCCTTGAGTGCAACGCAAACCTATTTCAATGCAGTTTTCCACTTGTTCAATGACTGCAGAATCTGCTAATGCAGGGTCCATAATGTCTGAGATCCTGCCTGCCTTGAAAAGTTTATATACCTATTGCAAAAAATAGACCACAAAGCAACTTAAAGATGCTTCACATAAATGAGTATTAAACAGTAATTTCTTTGTTGATGACATTTGGCTATTTGAATGTTGAGGAAAAGAGTCTTTACCCAATCAAGTAGGCCTATTGCATCGTCCTCTTGTCGTGGCTTAAATGAGTATCTTTTACCACTAATAAGTTGCAGCACTAAAACCCCAAAACTATATACATCTGTCTTTACTGACACATGTCCATGATCAAGATACTCTGGAGCAATATGTCCCCTGTGTATGTTTTCCAAGTTTTAGTTTTTACACTAAGATGCTGTCTGCAATACTCTTTGTTTACGAATAGAGGATTTCAAACTTCAAATTGAAAGGCATACCAAGTCCCAACTGCACCAGTGTAGACATGAGTTTGATCTACAGGAAATAGACGACTAATGCCGAAGTCAGAAATTTTAGGAACCCATTTGTGATGAAGTAAGATATTTTCAGCCTTTATGTCACGATGGATGATACAATTTTGGGGGTCTGCATGAAGATAACTCAAACCCTTTGCAATGCCTATGATTATGCCATATGTGCAGGTCCAATCAAGCTCTTGCTCTCTCCCATTGGAACCTATAGCATTAATCACATATTTACTAGTTTTTCATTGGCTTGAAAAAGAAAGAAAAATAGAAATTGTTCGATTTTTCACAGATGACCGTAAGACATAATACCTCTGTTCACAGGAATTTGAACTCTAGTTCATTACATTGTAAGAGATAAATCTGTTCTGCTAGACTCAATACCCGATGAAAACAAAAATAGAATTTGAGATTGGGAAGACTGCTTAAAAAGAAGCCGTTAAAAGGACATAATCTTTAGAACACAGAACACAGGATGAGAATCAATTTTGAAGGGGTTAGGATGAGGGCATGTAGTGTAAGAACTTACCAAATAAAAATTTGTCAAGACTGTTATTGGGAACATGCTCGTAAACAAGTAAAAATTTGTTGTCTTGAGCGCAGTAACCAAGTAATTTCACCACATTGGGGTGCTTCACTCTACTCAACAACTCTACCTCCCTTGCCAATGTTTTCATCCTTTCTTCTGATACCTTGGATGATTTCTTCACTGCAATCTCTCTCCCATCATCCAACTTCCCCTGTCACATAGCAAAGGCCATAACCACCAATCTTAATTACAATACAGTGTAAATTAAATTATAGTTGAATGATACATGTACTTTGAACAAAGTTATTGATAGAAAATAAATTAGGGTAAATTATACCTTATTACATATGGTTTTTTTCTATTGCATTTAAATACTTTGTGGTTCAAAATTGTTAAAATAAGTGGTTTCTAATTCACGCTGTCAACAATATGGTTCCTGTGCTTTTATTCCGCTAAGTTTGTAATGTATTAGACATGTGCAGGTCACATGACTTTGTTACCCATTATTGTAGCTAAAAATTTTGGTCGATTTTGATGAAAAATAAATCTTCAAATCAATGAATTTAGAGTCATCCATGCCTTTGAAATCACTCTCTCTAAGTAAAAACACACATTCGTTTACCCCTCTCATCAGTCCTCACATCAACATCCATGAGAGAATCTCTCCCACTTGAGGAACCAAACTGCTGTTGATGCCAAAGCTTCTTTGCTGAAGAAATGGAACTTCCAACTCTTGATCAAATCATCATCTCATCAAAATAATCCACCATTTTCTTATTGAATTTACCATTAATTAACACTGCTTCCACAGTCTTTCTCCTTGTTCCCCCTCAACAATTTTCTAATTATCCAAAAGCCACTATTTCTCTTGATCTCAATACTATTACTGCTTTTTTAACTTAGAATCGACAACTTTTTTGCTTTATCTTACAATTTGAGCTTGGAATTGGGGGGTTCGATTAGTGGGGGACAAGATATAGAGCAGCAATGAAAAAAATTGTGTCTCCATTGGCTAAAATTAGGGGGAAATAGGACACAATCAAAGTCATGTGTCTCTATTAGACACTTAAAAGTATGAAAGTAGAGAGTAGGATATTGTAAACGGTGTGAAATACAGATTACTTATTTAAAAATTTTGAATCACAGACACTTAAATGCAATCAAGACAAATCAAATGGTACTAAGATGTAATTTAATCAATAAATTATAAGAAATGTTTTTTGCAATATCATATTAAATATTGGGGGAGGCGAATGTAATTCTTTAAAAGAAGGATATTTAACCGAATCTCAAAGAAAATTAATGCCTTTTACTTTAAAATATATTAATTAATCCTACCTTGTAGACGAGTCCAAAACCTCCTTGACCCAAGACATTTTGAGAAGCAAATTTGTTGGTAGCATCATACAAGGTTTCAAAGGAAAAGTTCTGACAATTGTGGGCAGCTATTTTTTTCTTCAAATTTTCATCTTTCAGTTCCTCTGACCAAACAACACAAGACAAATGATTCATTACAGTCAGACATGACTGTAATGCCGGAAATTCAATTTATAGAAACAAAAAATTGTGACCGATTTGTCTTTTTTCTAAGGAAAATAATGAATTTAAAAACTATATATATATTCATGCATATAAGTTCCCTTTGTACTTGATGATGGTAACTAACTGGAGCAAGGAAGTAAAAAAAAAAAAAATTGATCATGAATCACCAAGTACAAATTTGCTTTAAAATCTACAAAATTAATGAGGATAGATCTTTTAAAATGTAAATTTTATTGAAATGATGAAATACAGAAGAAAAAAGAAAGAAAAAATATAAGTAAAATCTTAATCCATATATGATGGATTCTGAATTTATTTCTCTCTTAGTTTTTTTCCTCTTTCTGCACTTCTTTTGTTTACCAATTTTGTACTTTAAAAATCTCTAGTCAAAATTAATATATAGTACAAAAGTTATCCTTTTCCTCCTCCAACGGATCATCTTTGAAGTCAAAATTCTTCTCGATTCGTATATTTCAAAAGTTGAAAAGAATTTGGTCTACATTACCAACAAAATTAAATAATGAACTTGAGGAAGAAGATAAGTTCAGACTAACCAGGGTCATCTTGGGTATGATCTTGGATTTGATGCTCATCCATTGGCATTTCATCCCCAACATAGACTGCTTCTTCAGATTCATCACCCTGAAAAGACGATTATTTACACGTTTCAATAATGAAAAGAAAACCAACCTTGATTAGCATCTTAGAGTAATTGTGAGGTTGTTTTAAACTAACATCAGAATAACTTGGTTTAAATTCTTCATCATTAAGGAATCTTGGTCTGATAATTTGAATTTCCGTGGGGACCCGATTCTGTGTTAACATGGACACAATATGATCCATATTTGGACGTTGAAGTGGATCGTGTTGTGTGCATAGTAAACCTATTTTGATGCAGTTTGCTACTTCCTCAGTTACTGCCGAATCTGTCAAACTAGAGTCCACCATTTCTAAGCTCCTGTTCTCCTCGTACAGTTGGTGTGCCTATTGCCAACAAAAAGAAAACAAAAAACACAAAGTAACTTAATTAATAATGTTTTAATTAAACTTATATACAGTTTTCTAATTTTTTAATCAGAACAAAATATGTATAAACAATTTTAAAAATAATCAGTCATAGAAAAAATAAATTATATAAACTATATGCATTTTTTGAGTTTCTGATTAGAGAATGTTATAGTAAATATATAATTAAGTTAGATGCAATGCTTTTGAGTGTTGAGGGAGAAACTGTTTACCCAATCAACCAAATCCAACGCTTTGGGTGAAGCCAATTGCCAATGCCTCAGTGCATTGCTTAGAGGACGTGAGTTATCTTTGCCACTGATGAGTTCTAACACCAAAACCCCAAAACTATATACATTTGTCTTCGTTGACACATGTCTTTTTTTGATATACTCTGGTGCCATATGTCCCCTGTATTTGTTTCACAAGCTTTAATTTTATTGTTAGTATGAGATGAATATAAGTTGTAGCGTATATATATAATTAAGGATAAAATACAGAAATTTTCTCTTTAAAGTCTTG
This sequence comes from Senna siamea, assembly GCA_031216115.1. NCBI lineage: Eukaryota > Viridiplantae > Streptophyta > Magnoliopsida > Fabales > Fabaceae > Senna > Senna siamea. The sequence goes on from CM062358.1 coordinate 1,349,561, forward strand.
TATGAAAAATTTTATTAAACTTGATTTAAAACCTTTAAAACTTTTTATTTTGTGTAAAAATAATCCCTTAAGTTTTCCTTCCAACAATTTAAATTAAAATTAAATTCAAAATATAAATAAAGAAAAATTGAGTTTTAGGTCTTATATAAATAACTTGCTCCACTAAAAAATTTACTTAAAAATTAGTTATAATTTTTATTTTTTGCATAAAATAAAATTTTAGTAGATTTCAAGTCTAGTTTGTTGCTGAAGAATTTTTTTTGTTAAAGACTTAAAATTTAAAAAGAAATTTTCTTAAGTACGTGTTTTTATAAAATATTAAAATGTGATGTTTTTATACATTAAATTACATGTGAATTAATGTATAATGTACAATATTTTTTTATGCATTAACTTGCATATAAAATAATGTATAAAAACAGCAACACTTTACAAAAAAAAAGACTTCCTGAAATTCAGAAAACTTAATATATTTTTCATACTTAGATACAAAGGCATACCAAGTCCCAACTAAATAGATAGTGTCAAGGATTTCATCGTTGAGTAATGGGCACCCTAAGCAAAAGCCACTTATTTTTGGCTGCCATTTGCGATTAATCAAGATATTGCTAGGCGTTATGTCAGGGTGGATGATGATGCTGTTCCCAGAACCACCATGAAGATAACTCAAACCCTTTGCAATGCCTACCATTATTTCATACCTCTCTCTCCAATTAAACTGCCCTTTCTGGTTTTGACCTGTAACATCGCTTACAAATTATAAGTTATTTTTAATAATAAAAAATATTGAATGTGATAAGAATGATTGAAAGTTGAGAGTAAGGTATGTAAGCACTTACTGAACAAAAGCCTGTCAAGACTCTTCTTGCCACCATACTCATAAACAAGAAAAGATTTATCATATTCAATGCAATAACCAAGCAATTTCACCACATTGCAGTGATGCACGCCACTCAGCAAATTTGCGAGGTCCATGAATTCTACTCTCCCTTGTGCTGAGTTCACTGATAAATTTTCCACTGTAATCTTTCTCCCATCTTTTAACCTCCCCTGTTAATATATAGAACAGAGCAGAGGGACCAATTTTAGATTTTCTCTGTGTAATAAGAGAATGAATAGGAAAGATTAATTATTTAAAAAAATCTTTAAGATCTTGCCTTGAAGATGGATCCAAAGTCTCCTTGTTGGAGCCTATTTAAAGTAGCAGCAAGTAAGGTTTCATAGGAAAAGATCTGAAGCTCTTGGGCATCTAATCCCTCCAATTCTTTATCTTTGCGTTCATCTGATCAAACAGTTAGATGTTAGAAATCAGAAACAAAAGTTACAGAAAGAAGAAGAATTACTGTTATTTGCTTGCTAAGATTGCTTGCTTTAGGTACCTCTGCCCCAAAGACCTTTGATTCCCTTTGGGATATTGTCTGAATTTTTTTTCAGCATGATGATTTTGGTTTCGGTGTTGTGGAGGAGCTCTCTGTTTCTCCTTTTTTGTGTGTGGACCAAGTAAACTTATTAGGTCAGTGGTAGTAACTTGACAAGGTTGACAATCGAAAAAAGAAGAAAATTATAGATTAATCACGCGTCATTTATATAATTCATTTTTTTATAATTAATTTTTTAAAATTTTAATATACAATATAACTTTTAAAAAATAAAAATAAAAATAAAACAAAACAATCACCAATCAAAGAAAAAAAAATTAACAATAACCGTAAAACAAAGAGAGTTTTTTCTTTAAAAAAATTGTGATCAAAGTTGACCAGATGCAACTCCCTTGTGAGTGGTGGAAATCGAACAGTTTTTCAAAGCATTGGGGTTTATAATATATAGTAATGACCCGAAGGATCTAGATAAAATTGAAATTGACTTACAAACAGATAAGATATTTTTTAAAAAAAATAAAAGGTATAATCTTTATATTTTTTATCTAATTTTTTAATCAAAAAATTAAATCATGTATAATTTATAAAATTTATTTTTTGTATGGCTAATTTTTTTAAAAAAAATTAATATACTTTATTCTGTTTTTGTCTCATGTTTTCTCTAGCTATTGAGAAAAATGAATATCGATTTTTGAGCATAACTAATCAATTAGAATTCATACCTTTCTATGTTAATTATATTCAAAGAAACGTTTCTTTTTAAAATTCTATTTCATACTTTCGTAGACTTTACAAAGTTTTCTACTTATTTCAATAACCCTGTAATTGAGAAAAAAAAAACCCTCTGCTTAGAGGACAATCAATTTGCTTCTCATTCTCAAATTTTTAATTGTTTCAGAACATCCATCCCTGTCAGAAAAAGCCTTCAAAATAACAGTGCCCAAAGTACTTACAAATAGCATAAACAAACACTCACTTTTTTTTTATATAATTACAAAATGAATACATGTAGTATACAAGTGACTCAGCTGAATTTCCCCCCCTCAGAAATTAACAAACTCTCATAGGATGCAATAATGCAAAAGATGAGACAAAGAGACAAGGAAGAGGCTACTTACCTCTCTTCCCTCCTCCCCAAAAGATTTAAAAAATGACAAAACTAGTGGGTCCTAATTCTGTCTCTCTAATAACTGATGCCTATTGATGTACCTGGCACTGGAACCTTTTGTTGGATCTCTCCAGCTTTGCAAGCCAGGCCTTTCCTCACAAAATACAATTGACAGGGTGGCTTCACCTCATTAGCCTACACAAACATACACTCATCATCCTCCTTTTCCATAAAGGTGATGATGGACACAACCCGGGAGATTCTTAAGTAAGCATTTTCTATAAAAAAATAAGTAGACTAAATCAATCATAAATAGATATATAAACATGTCAGAGTGGAGTCTCGCTGAAAATGTACCTGACATATTTATATTTGTTTATGATCGGTTTGGTGTACTTATCTTTGATAGATCAAGTCTACCTAAGAATTTACAACACAACCCACAAAAATTTGGGCTTACATAGACAATAAAAAACGCAAAAAGAAAATGGCAGGCTTCGTTTTTGGTGTCCACCATTATATCAAACAGACCATACCAGGATTCTCCCTTCTCCATCAGGGAACTTCCACTGACATTTTGTTAAAATTGAAGTGATGCAATGATGTTCTGTATAATGTATATGCTTGATTTGAGGCTTGTGGATCAACTCCAATATAGCAAATCTGCATCTAACAAGAACTTAATAAATCAATACGTTCTATCCCAATAGAGGATTAAGAGAAAATTGTTGCTCTATGGTAAGAAAGACACAGCATTTTACCTTTTTTCTTTCAATCTCTTGGCTAAGTTGTCAGCAAACTTCTCATGAAGCAAGATCGCTCATATTCCTGACTCGGAGTTCCACATTTCTCAGATCACGAAGATGCTGTAAAATTTCTTGGAGAAGGTCCAAGCCTTTGTCTCCTTTTCTCAAGGAACTAATGCAGTGCTTAAGAAACTCTCTATCTGCCTCAAGCGCTTGTAGTCTCTCGTAAACTTGATCCATCTCTTCTTCTATAGCAAGCTTCTCCTTCTCCAATTCAAACTTTTCTGCTGAACCATTTTGGAAGGAATCAAAATGTAGCCCATTCTCATCTCCATTCAACGTCCCATCTTCTGCTTCAGTTTCGGTTGCATCAAAAAGTGGAAGAAGCCTCTTGGCTTTTGGACCCATGATTTTCCTCCCTTGATGATGCTTACCATTGATTTCCTTAGAATGACCATTTGCAAATCCATTTACCTGACCTCTATAATCATCATGGTCATGGTATCCATTGCCATTCTCTACACAAAGATGTTCTGATGATTTGATATCATCAAAGTTCTGTTCTTCCTCGTAATTCAACATTACCAGCTTTTCTTCAAGTACTTTCAGCTGCTCTAGTATCGATACCCTCTCTTCTTCAAAATTTGCCAGTGATTCCTCCAAATATATAACACCATCCACAGGGGTGTTTTGGTTGCTGCTGCTTTCTTGATGGCTATAGAAGCCATTTTCTTCCTTTGCTTCATGGTTCAAATCGATAGACAGTCCATCACTATCTTCAGCATTACTACAAGAAGCAGATGAAGTTCTACTTCTAATGCTACTATCTCTTCTCGACATCGTAGTTTTCTCTCTAATTTCATATTCCAGAACCTTCTTTCGATATACTTCAAGCTCCTTTTCAAGCTCTTGCTTCTCTTTCTCCCTTTTTACCATAAGCTCATTTAGAAGCTGCAAAGCCTCTTGATCATACTCAGATTGTTCTTCCATCATCCTCTGGTACTGCAAAGCTTCCATCTGCATTGCCGCTTTCTCTTCCTGAAGCCTATTTATCATTGCCATTGTCTGATTGGCTGCTATGGCAGATGCACTTCTCTCTTCTTCTAGCTCTGCATACAGAGCACTTAAAGTCTTCCTTTCAGCTTTCAATGCTGATTTCAATTTCTCAACAGTTAGCTCGCCACAATCGATATCGCTTATACTTCCGTCCAAAGAGTCTTCTGTTCCTGATTCCTTTCTCTCAAGTAACAGCAATTTCTTGTGTAGCTGGTGCAGACCCTCCACAGAAGTGGGTGTATCAGGAACTTTCTCATCCTCATTTTCATTAAGCTCCAAAGATGAAGACAAACGATGTTTTTCTGCTGGTATCCTTGCTTCAACTACCATGGTTCTAAATTCTACAAATTCTTCTTCAATTTTGTCTTGACCTAATTATGTATTTCAAAATAGATAAATTTCTATTAAAAACTCAGACTTTTATTAGAGATTCTAAACTATTGACTTGTAGAAGAAGGTATATAAGAAATTAAGCCTTACCACCATCATTTTGATTTGTATCCAAAAGAATATCTTGGCTTTGATACTCATCTACAGGATCATGCTCAGGAATTTCTGTCCCTATTGAGACATCTGCTTCAAATTCATCACCCTGCATTTGTGCTGCTTCTTCAGACGCTGCAGGTATAGAAAAATATTAGAACTGTGCATAAGAACCAAGATGGATAGTAAAAATAAAAGGCTAAAGGGGACAAATTATTACAACTTAGAGAAACATCTGCACGTGTTTCTTCCCTTCTTTCCGTGTTTGCTTCAGCATTATCAACATTAGGTGAGTCTTCTTGCTCCAAACTTTCCTTTTCTTCTCGTAAACCTGAGGACGTATCTGTGATTCTTACTTCAACTGATTCAAGCCCATCGACATTGGATACCTCTGTATTCTCATGAGATGAAAATACTGCCTCAGTATCCCCCGAAGTGTGCCAATTCTCAATAACTGGCTGAGCTTCTGCATCAGCGTGCAAATCAAAGTCCAAAATAACATCTTCCTCGCCGTCAAGTCCATGATCTCCTACCTTATGCTGATTCTGGTTTTCAATAGGAATCAATCTGCAATCATCACCATGGATGAAAAATTCCAGATGCCGAGGTGAATTTCCCTGAGTGTTCTCTCTTGTGCAAGAAACTTGAATTGAGGTCCGCTCACAAGGTTGATCATCCTTAGTGACTTTCATATTTCCCTCTTCAATGGTTACTTGTCCTTTCTCTATACCCAAATCCAGCTTGTAATCTTCATCATCCACTGTCCCCTTAGCATTATCACAAACAGAACAAGCACAATTCTCATCAGCTTCCTCTTCTCTTCTACTACCCGAACCCTCATCAACATCAGAAACCATCTGACTACCCATGTTTTCTTCGGTGCTCAGTCCATCTTCATGGTGATCAACTACAAAATCCGATCTGCTGCGATCTGAGTGATCATCCTTATCAATCGCTGCATCAACTTCACCTTCTGCTATCAAATTCTGCTTCTGTGTATAATCCAAAACGCCCAAAGATGGCTTAATCAGAAAACAAGGAGGGTAGAATCTGCTATCGAAGCCGACACCACAGCAAGAACACCTCAAACTCTCCTTTTCATCCTCAATTTCCACGTCATCAGCATCCTCAATCATGCCCATCTGCTTCATCCATGGAAAGAAACCAAAACTCTTAGATAATTTGATATAATCTGGTTGAGATGAGGACGAGCAATCCTCACACATATCTTCCAATTCCGCCAGTTTCCGATGATTCAAACAGAAACCCAGCTTTGAAATCTCTGAGGCATGAGCTTCACACACAAGATCTCTACATGAATACTTGTTCTTCCCGGGCTCGATGATGTGATCAATCCTAGTACACCATATGCAAGGTCTTTTGAGGCCAAAGCAATCGGCAAATTTTAAGATTAAATAGGAAAACAGAGAGTTTAGAAGAAGAACAACAATCAGAACCCATTCAAGTATAGCGTAGATAAGAACAAGCGAGATTTTGTTGGTGTTTCTATGCAACATGGTGGCAAACTTGTTGGCAGCCATGGATGAATGATGCTATGTTCTTGATATGTACAGAAGAAGAAAAGGTTTGGAAAGAAATATCAGATAGGAATTGAAGCAAGTGTAAGAAAGAAAGACAGAGAAGAAGATTTTAGAGGGAAGAGAATTTTCAGACAAGATGTGAAAACTTTTATGGTGGGTATGTGTGCGTGAAAGAGAGAGTAGAACACAAGTGAAGAGAGCTAGTACTCTTATAACAAGTAATTGTATAATATTATTCATACCAAATCAGAGATCTTCAAGTAAATTACACTAAATCAATTCTAAAAAAATTAATTTTAGAAAAATTTAAAATTATTTATTTAATAAATAACACTAAATCAATCAAAGAAGAATGAATTGAAGAAGAAAAAAATAAGGAACTTGAGTCTATGAAAATTAAAGAATATTAGTTTTTTTTGCATGCATCATCCAAGAAATGCTTACCACATAAATCAGCTAAACTAAAAACCCCTTCAATAAATCAACTAGAGTAAGGCAAAAGATTATTGTGGATTTGAGCAAATATCTTATAGAATATTTCTTAAAAAATATTTTGGGATCAATATAATTTAAATTTGTAATGATAGAAAGGACTAGAATTTTCTGTGCAGGCAAAAAAAAGAGGTTAATTTGGCATTGATGCCAGCTCCAATTCTAATTTTGTAGTGAGGAAAACAAAAGGGGTTGGCCCACCAAACCACACAAAATGAGCTGGTGGACCACTCTTAAAGTTAAAGGGTGGGACCTATGGAGGCTGAAGATGCTTGATTTCATAATGTGGATATGTTTCCTATGAAGCCTTGTGCTTTTAATATTTCAACTTTGCCTCCCCCTCTATTCAATTAATCAAATGTGTACGAAATCAAATTAACTATCTTTTTCAACAAATATATAAATATATATATAGCTGATTAAGCTTAATACCTCACTAATTTTTTACTTTGTTGGCAAGCTTGATTTGTGTGTATTGAATTCATGTTTTGGTGACACCTAGTGAGAGAAAGCTATTGGCTTCTTCAAATGGAAAACTTAAGAGAAGAAAAGTATCTTCTTTTATTTCTATTAACCAAGATTTTAATTCATGTGACATAATTCAAGTTCAAAATCAATAAAATTTCTCTTCCCTCTGCCTTCTTTTTCCTATTAAATCATCAAATTAGTGTCAAAATTAACTTCATTTTGTAATAAATTAAATCATGAGTCGTTAATCAATGAGAGGTAAGCTTAACAAAAAGAATTAATCTTCACATCATAAAAATTTATAGTTTAAATTTTTGTTGAGAGATATATTTACATTTAGCACTAAAAAATTATTTTACTTTTTTTCAAAAGTGTGGCTAAATCTTTTATACTGAGTCAAATGCTAAAAACTTTATTGTCTCAAATAGAAATATTTTTAAGCAAATACCTATAAGAAATAAAAAAATAAAATCATAGGTCACTAAAATTTTTTTTTATGAAATTCAACAAATTTTAAAATTAAATAAAATTCAAAAATCAACTCATAATCAAGTTTGTTCAATAGAACTAATTATTGCAAGGTTAATGAATCTTTTATATTTTAAAATTTAACAAATTTTTATTAAAAAAATTGGAACCTAATTCGTGCTAAAATTATCTCTACAAATGTATTTGAATAATTTCAATTATAATATTTTTTAATGACTCACTAATTAGGTAATCCGCACAACATTTTAACCCAAAAAAAAAAAGGTAGGCAATAGAAGCCAAAACAAGGATGTCTTTGGCCTTTGGGTGAGGGCTGCACCGCCTATCACCGACTCTTGAATTCTCATCAGTCATCAGTATTAGCTTCCTCATTATTTATTTATAGTCTAAAATAACGTAAATTATGTGAGAATTTTCAAAATTTTGTTCCCATACGTTTTCAAATATGAAATATCCTTATGTACTTTCCAAAATAATTCCCCCATTTCCCATCTTTTAAAAAGGAACCTTTAGCTTAGTGAATGTTGTACTCTGGCCCCCCAAGTTTCCTTTTGCTTTTGGAAAAAAAGAAAAAAAAATTCAGGTAGATCTAATTTATAAAAATGTAATAGAAACAATATGGCTTTTAAAGATACATAATTCTATTTTTAAAAATTTTAATTTGTTATTCCTTAATTAATCTCATCATAATTTGTTATAGGTACTAAGGAGTGGTAAGTCTAATATTTTTCTAAATCAAATTATGCATTTATGAAATTTAGAGATAAAATAAGGAAAATATGAATATTTCTAAAATTTAGTGATCAAATAGTTAAAGTTTGTGTCCATTGTCCATCAAAATGTACATCTCCTCAAAGTTTAATTTTCTATTTTTTTCTTAGATCTCCTGCATCTGTGAAAGTCATTCTTTAAATTTAATTTATATATAAAAAATTTCTGTTAAAAGAATTTTATCCTTATTATTCAAATTTGAATACTAGTTATTTTGATCAAATAAAATCTATACTATAAGTTTTTCAGTGTCTCATTTTGGCCCCACTGGTAAATTATTATTTAGCATAAGCCCCATTACCCCCACCATAATGCTAAATTAATTAGGCTAATTATGCTGCCACTACAAAATTTGTCAAGTACAAAGATGCCAGCTTAAAGGAATTCAGAAAGAAAGCTAGCTAGATCAAAAATTTGCATCTTTTGATAAAAATATTTGAATTGAGGATTAATTAACATTTAAACATTCACAGTTTACAGATACAAATTTTAAATGCAATTTAACGATTTATGGTTGGCACATATAGTAAATGGTTGTACCTAATAAACAATATTTGGTTTAAGAAAAATTAATCCTTAAAAAGTGTATTTATAGGGCACATGATGCCATACACTATTATCATTATTATTTTGCTCAGTATGACACCATACATTATTGAATATAAATAATTGTAATAGGAAATTAAAGAATAAGTTGTTTTTATATTCAAAATTTGTATCAAATGATAATTTGTATTTTATTGTTCAATAATTAATAATTGTGTTAGTGTGTGTTTCGATTCTTTTTAAAATTTAATAAATCTACAAAATCTGGATCAAAGATTTGGCCATTTATGATGCATAGTGGATTTGGCAGAAATAAGCAATCAATAAAAATGTTTTAAAATAATTAAATCTAGAAGTACTATCTTTACTGGAAGCAAACATTAAAGTAAAACTCACTTTGTAAAGTGAACTACTGGTGGGAGCCCTCAATTACTTTTCCATTACGAATTTTCTGTTCCTTTAATCTGAATTTTCTCATTCTAATAATAATAATAATAATAATAACAACAACAACAACCCATATGCCATATCTAAAAATTTGAAACAAGAAAAGCTCAAAAAATGTCCTTTTTTTCTTTCAACTTTTCCAAATACATATTTGTTAGATTAGTTATAATTTAAAACTTACTTAATTTTTATTAAAAATTATTAAATTATATGATAAAAAATTTATAATACTTGATAAATATAATTATGATTCACTTATCAAAAGTATTAATATTGATCTTATAACTTAAAAACTCTTAAACTTAAGGAATTTTTTTATAAAAGATCTTAGGTATGCATTGCAAACGATAAAATCTTTTTAATTCTGTTGTGACTTTTGATTTTTTTTATTTTGTAAACATGAACAGCTCGGGACTATCAAATTCATCACCTTTTAAAGCTAGCTTTATCAATACTAAATATTAATTAATTACTATTGAAAATAATTAAACTGTTGGATTATAATGATAAAAACCAAAAAAGAAAACTAAGCATATCATTAACTTATTCAAAAAGATTAGGGTATATTGGTCCACAGTGTGAGCTAAAATAGTCAAATCTTATGTGCCGCATAGCTCCTAACAAAAGCTTTATTGAAAACTTCAAAATTGGACGACCGAAGATGACACATATGAATATATTATATACATGAATTCAGTATTATTGTCAAATTACTCAATGCAATGGAGGGACCCTTAGCATCATCTAAACGGCTAGCGTGAGTACAAAGACATCCTCCAACAACAACTAATTATAAAATATGAAATTGAATCTGAAACTAGCTACATATAGTTTGCGTAATACTCCACATTAATCATTTAAATGGAGCCAATTTCAATTTCCAATGGTAACAATTATAAACACAACTCTTTTAAGGCACCAAAAATATGTTTTTAATACATGACCAAATTTTTAAATAACTAATTCTTATTAAATTAATAGTATTAAAGTAAAATCATCTCAGTCAATATATTTTTTAACATTTGAATTTATATCTTCTTTTTTAAGAGAATAAAACTGCTATTACTTCAATCGATAATTTATTGATATCTAATCTTAAATTTTTTGATTTCTCAAAAGCATTCAAATAATATTATTTAAGATATTATCAAATATTAAATGTAAACTATTTTATCAATAAAAATTTAAATATTAATTCATCACATAGTAAGAGATTAACTTCTTTTTTTAGACCTAATCTCATTAGTGGTTTAATTTTAAATTTGACAATGAGAAGAGTGATTTTGAAAAAGGTAATTAAATGGCCTAAAAATTGAGAGTGGAATATTATTATATAAATATCTTTCATTCTTTTAATTTAGTAGGCCTCTTGTGAAGTATCAAATATTCAGGTCCTTATGGGATAAGAATAGATGATGGTTGGAATGTCCAAATCTTTGGTTCTCAGATAAGAAAAGGAAAAAGTCCAAACCTCATTGATATGCATTGCAATTTATACTATTTTAATGGAGGAAAATTAATTGTATTAAAATTTGGTATGGGATTTGGACTTGCACTAAACCCCAGTCCCTATGTGGCCAAAAAAAGTACGAGAGAGAGAGAGAGAGAGAGAGAGTTATCAAGATCATAATTAAGGAAAGTTTTCTAATTTTTCTAAAATCTGGATAATGAGAAATTATTTGGTTTAATTTCAAGTCACAATTTCTGATAGAATAGCTAAATTATATTATAATTCAATTGTCACTTTTCATTACTAAGTCACCACTTTTTTTTCTTTTCTTGTGTTAATACTAATCAAATACCCACTTTGAGAAAAAACTTTTGTGCATGATCGATACTACTTCTTTCTCACTTAATTTTTTTTACAAAAAAAAAAAAGTTATGTTTTGCCATTTTAGGGTGATATGGTAGATTTCAATGATACTGATTTGTTGCAGCATGTCAATAAGATGTACCATTTTGATTTCTTACCTTCCTTCTATCTCATCTTTCAATGGATATCTCTGCAAAAGTGATGGAGACATCTTTTCTTTCTTTTTTTTCTTTCTTTTTTTCAATTTGAATATATATATTGAAGATTGGAGTGAAAATAACTCCTACAAGGTCCATAAAATATATTTTAAGATTTGTATACAATATTTTTTAACAACTATATACTAGTTTCTCAGTGCATGTAATGATTGAAAGTTCAAACTCTAATAATATTTCCCAAAAAATTATCAAGCACTTTCATTTGATCCTAAAGGTGTTGAATGAAGCTGTATTTATAGCACGATGTGTGTGGAGGCCTCAATAATGTATTCAATTTTTTTCTTAGCTGAACATAGAATCATAATATATATATATATATATTATTTTAAAAAATATTCTTATTAAAAAATTTACAATAAACATTTAAGTAACTTTATTTACCATATCTTTGATGTTCTTTTCCTCATCTTTTGGGCAGCAAAGGCAGGGATGTTGGCTTTTTTTTTATATATATTTTGGTTTATTTTAAAACTTAGGATTCTGTCATAATTATATATATAAAAAAAAAATAGAATTGAACATATAATAGGATACCGCTTGTGGGTCCTTGTACAAGAAAGAGGATGGAATCCTCACCACAGAAATGAGAATCATGACTTGTAAATTTCTTTCAGTACACTTACAATATCTATTAGAAATAGATACATTAAGTCATCATAACTAAATTAATTTACATTGTAGTAAATTGAATCTATTTAATAATCTGTAAAACTTAACTGCAGTAAGCAATTGCAATGATGAGGAGCCTAAGTGGTGGCACATGTGGGACAATGACTTCTCTATTCACCTTCCCCTTACCCAGGATTTCTTTGTTGTCCCCCAATTTAGCTACTCTCTCTCTCTCTCTCTCCACTATTGGTGCTGAAAGTAATGTGCATGATTACTTGAAGGGAACGGGCGTGCTTGAACTGATTGATCAGGGAGCTTGAGGTTTAGAAATGATAGTGTGATAAAGTGAAAGAGAAAAAAGAAAAATAAAAAGTAGTCATGTTCTATAAGGCATTTTTCTAGTAGGATTTATGAAGAGAAAGAAAGAAAATAATAAAAAAAGTAAATTAATATTTTTATATATCAATTTGAGATCCTACCAGTTTATAAACCGAATCTACCTAAAATCTTTAGCTCACAGCATCTAATAATCACAGTACACGGCATATGAACATGAGTACTTGTGAATACATGAATGTGAGGATATTACTCAGGAATTATAAAAAATTAAAAATAAAACCCCACCATTCAGAGCATTATAAAATGGGTATTACATTCTCAGTGTTATCTCCATTTTACAAGGCAATCAAGTCCGTCCAAAAATCATCTATCTAGCAACAAGTATATCCGATTTACTCACTCCTGAAATGCAACAAAACCAGCTTCATAGGTCCTCATAGCAAGCCTGTACTTCCGAATGGATTGTTGTTATTTTGTGAGTGAGAAACAGGGTTCACAGGAAACGCCCCAAATCCTGCATCTCCAAAGGGATTTGCAGGGCTTATCAACAGATGCTGCTGCTGTGGCTGTGGCTGTGTTTGATAAGGTTGGAAAGGACCAAATGGATTGGCTTGCTGCTGAGCCATTGCTGCCATTTGGACGGCAGGTGGAGGAGGGATGCTGCTTGATAAAGCAAATGGATCCGAAACTTCAAATGGATTTGGGGCCGGTGCTCCATACACCGGCTGCTGAGATCTATATGCTGCTTCGTCGTATAAGCTGTTAAGAGTGAGCGTGTCCATTCCACCAGCCTGACATGCAATGACAAATACAATATGATGACACAGCTGAAGGTTAGGGAGATATATGCTATTCTCGTTATTTTAAGTTTTTGACTAAATGAATAACCCAACAGATTTTATCCTCTTCTTTCTCATTAATCAAATTCGTTTTTTTTGTGGGTAAAAACAATCATTACCACAAAATACTCACTGATTTCGTCTATTGATATGAAATTTCTTTTTTTCCCTCAATTTCAACGAAACAGAATACAGCGAAGTTATTGCACATTCCCTCCATGCAGGAGAGGGAGGCATCCATGCCAAATTAGGTTCATAAAACAACTATATTGAAAATTAATTAAGGCTGCAACCTTAAAACATAAAAACCTCCTACATAAAATCCTAATGTCATGGTCTCATGGTAGTATCATAAATGAGCTATTCGAATCATGGATTTTATCCCACTAAAGTTATTCAATGGTGTAAGGTTAGTCTAAAATTGGTCCAATGTCAATTTAAACTTGTATTAAAAATCTAGAAAAGACACCTGAAGACCTACCAATTGTCTTTCATTGACAGAAGAAATATTGCTACTGGGAGTGGAGACCAAGGCAAGCTCCCATCCAGTTGGATCAAAATTATTTGCATGAGCAGCATTTGATTCAAAAGCTGACGTAGTGCCTATATGAACAAAAAAGTCATTAATTAGGTGACCAAAGATCCACCAAACTTAGCTAAGTAGCAGAATTTTCAGAAGAAACCTAAAAACCAATAAATACTCACCGGTTTCAGTGGGTACTATGGCTAGGGCAAGAGCATTTCTTTCCTCTATTGAGGATGCATCAGGTGCAGTGTCATTCAACCCCTGCAACCAGGACAGGAATAAGGTAAATTCTAGAGAAACAACTGGGAAAATAAAATCTGGAACAAGAAAACTTACTAGTAAGTCTCCAGCATCAAAATTGTTTTGAGATGGAGGAGGAGCAGCAGCAGCAGTCTCAGAATTGGTGACAACATCATCAACAGGCACTGATGGCTCCTCCTCTTCAGCAGATACCTTGCCATCTTCAATTGTTGGAACTTCTTCTTCTGGTCTGTAAGTCAACTGAAGCTGTTGATAAAGACCAGGACATTAGTTCCCAATAACTTAAATCTAAAACCAATATTTCAATGAAAAATATACATTTATGATGTCTGGCCAATGTTGTCCAATACCATAATAATCACACACACACACACTAGATGCTTAGTATGCACAAAAGTGCATGCTGTCTTATTCTTTAATTTTTTAAATATAATATAAAAATGGTTATTATATTTCAAAATAACAAATTAAATAATGAGTAGTTATTTAATTTCTTACTTTTTTGTTGTAACTTCCCATTATCTTCATTTTCTCTCTCTCATATCTTCATTTCACATCTTTTATTTACATTTTATATTATAAAATATATCATTTTGTGAGACCACTAACCAAAAAGACCTAGAGCCATTATAATATAGACATATATATATATGTACAGACAATATGACAGTTATGCCCATTATAAACATTACGTGATCTACTAACCAATGGCTCAGTTGGAACTGTAACCACTCGTGGCGCCTCCCTTATGTACTCTTCCATGGTTGTAAGAAAAGATTGTGGAGGCTGAAAAGGTCAACAATGTGACAATGGGAACAAATTGAGAATCAAAATGGGAGAATTTATCAAACCAAAGAACAAAGTTACTGCAATAACAAAGACGTACCTCCCTTAGGACAGGAAACTGAAAATTCCTAGCAAGCTCCAATCCTTTGCAGACTTCATAGAAATCGGAGAGACTTGTTGCCTGTACCAACTTAGGCAATTCAATTCAAAGACCTTGAAAATTGAAACTAATATTGCAAAAACCTTGGGAGTCACAGTACAGAAACAATTGGCATAATGTTTGATAAAAAAAATAATGCTAAAGATCACCTGCTGACCAGCACGTTTATAGACATCAAGGGCTTTAATAGCTTCATGTCTTGGCATCTCAAAAAACTACAGGGCAACCAAGAGACAATCACGTTCTGCTATAAAGAACACATATTACTAAAATTGGACAATTCTTGCATACACAACCATATAACAGTTTACCTTATCGACAAGATTGATAATTCCATCATTAACAGCACAGTAAATCTTAAAGCTCTCTTTTAGTACCTAGAGGCACATAAAAACCAGATCAATAACAAATGCAAGCACTGTAAAAGGAATTGCCTCCAAAATAACTAACAAAACGAAAATAAAACAATAGCCAGAAGAGTGATAATTCCAACAAACTCTTAAAAAAAGCCTCTCTCTTGGAACTACCAAGAAGGGATCATTTATATGCAGATGACTGAAACTTAATTCCAACAATGCCAAGAAACCAATAAAGGGTATTCCCAGTCTCAACTTTCAGGGAAGAGACATCAATAAATGATGAAGGCACAACACAGTTAGAAATATATTATAACAGCCCAAACATTTCTCAACAGTCTACATGATATTCTGAATGAATAGCTCCATAAAATAGAGATTTAAAGTAAAGAGACGTTCAAGACATACCAGAGCTAGAGCATATTGTATCACATAATTGCTAACTGCTGCTCCTTCTGGCTGTAAAGTTGCAGCATGCAATCAGTTTTTGTTGTTTGAAAAAGAAAATACTATATAAAATAGCATAAATTTAATTACAAGTTTACAACAACATTGGTATGTCAGGTAAACTGGTAAAACGTAAAACTTCAAAAATAAATAAATTAATAATTAACAAATTACCCTGCAACCAATAAGCCGATAGAGAAGCTGCTGCAAAGCAGGCAACTGCTCCAATAGCTCCTCACTATCCAAATCCCTTGTCCTGCTGTATCCCTGCTTGGTAAAACAAATAAACATGAAACCTTTTCTAAGTCAAAAGAAAGCTATACACTTTAAAAAGGAAAACACTTCATTAATAGAAAGTCTGTGATAAAATCAGACCCAACCACTGGGAAGTTTATTATAATGTCAATCAGAAATAAAAAGCAGTTAACATAAATTAAAAAAAAAATAGACAATGTCAATAGTGGGAGATAAAAATGTGTTATCTGTAAGTTCTACCCCCCTAAGCAGCCATTTTCACATAATAAAACCACAAAACATACAAAAACCAGAGCAAACAAGAAAAGCAAATCAGATCAGATAATCAAAACTCACCAATCTCTGTACACATCAAACAAAGGAACCCCTCTAAAATATCCATAAACTGAGCAACACAAAGAGCTAAGAAGAACACTATATTTCATAAGAGGTTCCATAAGAACACTGGCATTGTCACCAAATACAGCATACATTGCACACCACCAGACCATCAAAAAAATCTAGCCCTCTTAATTGCCACCACCAAAAAAAAAAAAAACTAAGGTGATGTTTGGTAAGCCAACCCTAATTTCCCAAGTACTTGGAAACTTATAAGATATAAGGAAATTCATTCCCCCATTCTACAATAACAATTACAACTAGAGCAGAAGAAGCCCTTTTTTTGTAAATCACTGACAAAAATCAGAACCCCAAGATCGAGGCAGAAACATTATCTATTTCTCCTTCTCTCAAATTTTTCTTCTATTTTGTATGTATAATTATCACATCATTTGTCTTACACTCAATCAATTCATGGAACCCAAGAAGCAGAAATATTATTTACTTAACCAGACTGCAAATTATTTCAAAAGGATAGTTGTAAATAATTAATCATATTCTCCACAATCATTATAGCTAGAAAATTCAAGAACAATCAACAGAAAAATGATAAGTTTTCAATTATGCTAATTAAAAGTTGATAGAAATCTATCAGTCTGCCAGCCTAGTAGCAAGAAACTTCAATGCTAATTATGCAGAGTAAATATTGGCCAAAAATATATACATATATATACACAAACAGAGTATTTTATGTCACAGAACCTGCACAAGAATCAAGATAATGGATCAAGATGACTACAATTATAAATCTGAACTCTGACACACAAAGGTTCAGACTTTATTCATTCTCTTGTAAACACTCTGCAGCTCTTATCAGATAATGTCATATAAGCCATAAACTCTAGGTTTGACTTGTTATTACAAAGAAGTATAATCACTGTCTCATGAAACTACCTTCTCCTGCCCTGGTGCAGGCTTGGGCAGACGCTCAGCTTCAATATCATACTTCAAAACTCGAAAACATTCCAGTCTTTCTTCCAAAAATAATGCATAAGTGCGTACCCAGGCAGAGCAATCCCAAGCTGCAAGCAAATTGAATTAAAGTCAAACAGATTATGCAATTCAAGTTAAATATTGAACCAGAATTATAACTATAAACACCTATTAAAAGCCTCTAACTAGAGCCAAAAAGGCATTATGAAACAATAAAATAAAAAGGAGGATGAGGTCAGCAATTCAACCAATTGGGCTAGAGTCATCCTTAAAATTAGAAAGTTGGAGAATCCGTCCTCTCAGTGAGAAATTCAGAAATTCTTCTTTAAAAGTAGGATCACCCTCCCTCAATAACCTATGGATTACTATCAGTGTTTTCAATGCCACCTGTTAACAAGAAAAGGTCAAGTAAGAGATTAACCTATCTAGCTACTAAAAAATTATCTGCTAGCTATCTAGAGTTCTACCAGCAATTAATGCAAAATTAGAGATAGGGAAGGATCAACAATTATTATCCATGAAAAACATTGCACAGAACCAGAAGTAAACCCTTTACAGGTAATATAATTCACAATCTGACCAGAGGACAATATGAGTATTGTGTACTACTAGATATTCAATTAAGATATAAAACATACAAAACTTCTTTAGCCATAGCCATGGCTAATAATGCAAAGTTCAATTAATTAAAAGCTTAATAATTGTATTCGGTAAAAGAAGCTGACCACAAATTTTACAAGCTGGAATAAAGATATCTAAAAATATTAAAACAGAAAGATCTTACGGATTGGTGGGGGTTATGGGGGAAAGAGCCACCAAGAGGTGTAATCAAGTACATGGAAACTTAGCATGTGTAAGTGGTCCATTACGGACAAAAAAAATGGAAAAGGAGACAGTCTATGTCATTAATAGAAAAATCTAAGACTCTGCACATGTTTCATACAATATAAAGGAAATGATTTAAGTAACGAGAAGAAATGACTTTTGGATCACTCATCAATACAGTCAAACTAATTTAAATCCTCAACAGAAACTTCCTTTGACCATTCAATTTCTTCTAGGCCACACAAAAAACTTAAGTGCAATTTTTATATCTTTGTCATTAAGTTCTCTAATAAAAAATTGACATATGTATGGTTTACACAACTCATCTATCTCATGATTGGTTCTTTTAAAAAAAAAAAAAATTCGCATGCTCTATTTTGATTGAAGATCTTGATAGCAAAGATATAAGGAATGGCATATAAGTTTAATCCAACAAAATCTCCTCTTCTTTAATTAATAAAATGTAACGAATTAACTACCAGAAAAATCAATTAATAATAATTTTTTAACAAGTAGTAATGAACTAAAAAAAGCAAGCAAACAGGACCACCCTCCACCCCCACAAAAAGGGGAGGGGGGGGGGGGGTTATTCATACATTGTATTGCTGGGACCTGGATTTTTCAACATTTACAGAGTTCATAAGCTAAACGGTCATACATGCCTGACTCAATTCTTAAGTATGATAATAGCTACCAAATAGCATGGCAAATTCTTTCGTTGACACCTTCAATTAACATGCTCTGGGAAGTTGAGACAGTCACTTTTTTTGGTTTCATCCCTAAACAACAACCCAGACTATTTGAAAAAAAATTTTGGAAAATTTGGCATTTTGGAAAATTTGGCAAGATGTGGGTGTCTACCATGGATATAGAGCACTTTCTACAAATTCATTTTAGATATTTTGGAACTTGGAAGCGAATGTAAAACCAAGTTCTATTGCAACATATAATACAATGTGACGTACACAGGGCTTGGTGAATTTGGTTGAAGAACCCACAATGCATAAGCATTCTACACGATAAGATCAAGTAGAGGCCAATAGGGGAAACAAAAAGAATTTATATTCAATAAAATGCATATAAACGGGTGATTACATGTTCAAACTAAATAACAAATGTAAATTCTAGTCATATAAATTCATCAGATTAATTAATTAATCCAACAAAGAATGTCAATACCGTCCAATTTCGTGTCTTGGCCAATCGACGGGCAAGTGCATGAATGCAGTAAGCAACATCAGCTCGGGGTCGAATAGCAGACGTGGCAAATAGAATTTCTACATAATAAACAAATGAAAATGCAATTTTCTCATTCTTCGCTCGCAAAAACTGAAAACCAAAAGATCAATTTGGATCTACAAATATAAATCACTTACTTCTAAGGTGCCTCTCCTTAGGAGGAGATTCGACGTGGTTCGTAGCTTTGACTATGGCGACATCCAAATCCTAATAATAGGAATCAATTTAACCATACCCACATGAGAAATTTAGGGCAAAAAAAAGGAAATTGAATCAACCAAAAAACTTTCTGGTTATCGGTCCATCTGAACAATCTATATTTGGAATATGATAAACAAAACTATATCAATACCGCGTAATCGCTGTTGACATGGGCAAGACCAACTTTGGTGCTATCTTTAAGGGCACCATAAGCTTTTCTCCAAGTCTGAAGCGTACCCATATCTACACTCTCAGCACCGATCTCTCACTCAATCTCTACCTCTCTCTCTCTCTCACTGTACAAATGGTATTCAGCCCTTGAATCTCTCTCTCTCTCTCTCTCTCTCTCTCTATATATATATATATATATCTTCGATGGGTTTTGTTTGATTTCAAGGAAGGAGAGAGAAAGGGAAGAACTTGATCAAAGAGACAGTGCAGAATGGCATCGTTTCAATTTCGGTGATTGCGTAATTTTCTTCTCATCAGGGGAAAGAATTCCCACCTTGTGTTTTTGGCGGCCCCTCCTTCGCTGTGCATCATCATCGTTCTTCAACTTTTTAATTAATAAAATAATATTTTTTTCTTTATTTTGATCCAGTCATCATTGCTATTTTATTATAATAAAATTATGATAATGCCAAAAATTTACGTTTGTGTGCATGTAACATATTTTATTTGATAATTACTATCAAAGTCACTAAAATTGCATATCAGATTCCATCGTTATATGAGAATGGTAAGTAGTAAAGTGGTTGGCCTGACCCAGCAATTACAACACGATTAACTGTTTAAAGCAAGTGTAGAATTGTACTCCAAGTGATTATGATCCAACCTAGATGATAATTTGATGTGATTTGCAGTTTAGGTTAACAATCTTAGTTATTATTTATATAAATATATACTAGTATAATTTTTACAAAAACAAAAAATTATAAATGGGGATCAAGTTTTTCCAGTTCACAAAATTTAAACTTTTATTTTATTTTAATTGGAGTTAAAACTAATAAAAAAATTATTTATGGAACAAATATGAGTTAATAATAAATTTGAATTGTGAAATTACCATTAGGGATATCTATGAATTTTTAGATCATTCAAACAATTTAGGATTTAATCAAATTTTAGAAAAAGAAAATTTAGCCTTAAAAAAATATTATTAGGGTTTAATTTTTCATTTGAATTTTCTAAAGATAAACATTTTTATGATTTCTTTTTTACTCCCATCCTAATAACATTGTTTTTATTGCCTTAAAAGGACAAAAGATCCTCCTCAAATCCCTATTTTGCTGTCTATTAATTTTCGCCTGTATTACTGAATTATTAGTATCAAGTAGAGTAGTGTTCAAGTTAGTTTATATGTATTTTTCATGTGGTTACAAGTTAATCATTTACCTCAAAATTAGAAGACTCAACAGAATTCCATACCACCTTACCATAAAAAATTGACATATCTAGAATTTGAAAGGACAAGCCAGCCATGATTAGAGATGATGATATTAATATATAGATAAGGTATTATAGTTTTTGTATTTTGATTGGATTTGACTCAGTATCAAAATTAATCTTTATCTTCAAATTGATACAGTCTCTCAATCCCTAGATTTGAATTTATTTATTTAAAAAAATTTAAAATGATTATTTTTTTTAAATTGTGACTTATCTACATATAAATTCAATACAAAAAACATATATGTTACATTAATCATATTTCAAAATTTTTAAATATATAATCAATATAAAATTTTAACAAATTTATTCTTACAAAGTTATCAAATATAATAATTTATAGATTTATATTAAAATTAAACTATCTTATTCATACAATTAAAATAAATAATATAATTTATATATGTATTTTCTTCTATAAAATAAATTAAATATATATTTATAATATAAAAATATTTATATAATTTATATAAAATAAATTTATATCTAAATTTAATACTACTCTCTCCAAACTTACCCATGATATCTACTGCCAAAGCTTACAAGACGAAAGGACATTGATTCCTTTGTATTTCCCTTTTGCCATCATACAGCATCTGTTCATCGCTCACCAATACCTCAACAACCCTCTGAATAACTAAAATTTCAAAACTATATAGATAATTGGTGATATAACCAAAATTGTATTTTATGCAAAACAATTTTTCAAAAAAAGCATCAAATTATTGAAAAAAAAAATTTGAGGAACTATCTACATGTTTATATACCAACTTGGTTTTATATATTCAAATTGAATTAGTATGACAAGTATTTTAGCCTTTTAATTAAAAAGAAAATGATTAAAAAAAAAGCTTAACAAAAGTGTCATTTTTCACACCCCAATATTCAATATACATTAAGAAAGAAAGGTTTCATTGCCGAAATAGTCCACCCGTCTTCTATAAGAGCAACAATACATGATGTCTCATTGTCTTGCTCTTACATAATATCCTATGTGATAGCAAGACATCCTAAAATATTGACAGGAAACAATAGTTAGGATACGATTATCTAAGGAAAACGTTATGCATTTATATATCATTAAGGTAGTTCATTAAGCATCTCTACAATGTCCTTGTTTCTGAAGCAACTCTCATCAACTAGCACTATTCTGATGTAAACCTTTAGGAGTAATTCATTTGGTTGGGTTATTTTCCCAATTCCATGCAGGGACATGTCGCATGCGGGTTAATGTGTAGTATAAAATATTTGTTTTACACCTTCGGGTTAATGTGTACACGCAGTGCACTTCAACGCTTATAAAAACACATTTCAAGAGGATACATTCTCCAAAACAGGTGCTTTTGAGAAAGGTGATAATCTACAGTAAAAAAGAAAAATTCTAAGGTGAACTTGGAGTATGTACACCAAGCCAATGACAAATGGACGCGTAGATATGTTAGAGGTAGGCCAACTTAATGTCCATTTCCCATTGGATTACTTTTTCTTTATACACACCAAGTCCATGTAAGAATCTCTATGCTAGAAATACACATATATGCAGAGTGGTACTCTGAACATTGAGTGGTTCACCAACATTCGATCTTCAAAATGCCAATGGTCACTGGACTATGAATTATGATCACATAAGCAGGTCATCAAGAAAAGGAGTGCTGAATGGTAACTTGATCACTCCTGAGGCTATTAGGAGTGACATAGCCCAAACTGGTAGTAGCCACTGAAAAACAAACATCAGAGTCCTTTTTCCTGCAACAAATTTTGAATAAAAATAAAAAAGGACAATCAGTTGCTTAGCAGAATCAAAACTCAGATAAGATATATTGGATTTGGTTTTGTTACTGCAAAATCACAACAACGTAAATACATCCACTTGGCTTATACCTAGAAGAAACAAGAAGCTAGGATAGTTGAACAAATTTCTGAAGAGGGGATATGGAGTACCACTAAATTGGATGAAAAACAAGGTGCAAAGCTAAAATGGAATGAAACTATTCGCATGATGCATTACTTGTTCTCTATTCGTTTACCTCAAGGGCAAATGCTTTCAAGAGTTAATGCAAGATTCGCATGGTCATTTGGTTTAACCTCACTCCACCAAGGCCAGGAAAGAAACAATGGAGTTCTCATTGAGGTCACGGTCATGCGAGAGAAATTCAAAACATAATCATCAGATTCATCCAGCACAATTCAATTTTAAATTTTCAACCAGCAGGTGAGGATTACTCAAGTTTTGCAGTAAACCAAAGTAGAAGAGCTCCTACAGCTGAACACTTTGAATTACTCAAGGACGCTTTGGTGCCTGTGTTTGTGTTAGTGTTCATGATTCTCAGGTAAGAAAAAACTATACTACTAACACTGATGTAATTTGAATCCGTTAGTTGAACCTAGATAATCCTATAAATAACTCTGAAGCCATTCACGGCAACTCAACAAGCACAAGTTATGGTTGATTTTCTTGGCAATCCTTGTACAATAAAGTTAAAAGCCTTACAGTTCCAGTATAATTGCATAAATACCTAGATTTAATATCGAAACAAGCTACTTGTTTACATCAAATCCTGCCTCATCTTAACCACTTCTCTCTTTCAACTAGAACTTTTTTATGTTGGCCAATCTTTCAACTAGAAGTGACTGCCTAAACAAAAACAAAAATCGCAGCCTCAGAAGAAATTGTTACCTGCAGAACGAAAATCTTCCTCGGTATTGGTAAGCAGCCACTCTCCAGTCTCCCGCATTTTCTTCTCCACAGGCCCTTCAAATTTCTTGCCCAAGAACAGGTCGAACACAGACTTCCTCAGGTCCGAATCACTACTTATTAACAAAAAAAGAAGGCCCTCAAATCTCAAAACCAGAATACAAGAAAGGCATTTATTTATAACACAAAAGATTAAAACTAAAACCCCGTCAAAATCACATGCTCTATTCTGCAAACAAACGGATCCCTTTCGCAAGAAAGTGAAGGGGAGAAGCAAAACAAACCCTGGTTGGCCGTCGCGAAAGCTTCCAGCTCCCACAATGCGTTCGATTTGGATTACAGTGGGGGGTGGAGGAGAAGGGTTACGCTTCCTTCTGGGTAGAGTGATGGATTTCGAGGAGCGAAGTGGAGGTTTAGGATCATTGCTTCGTACAGGGGAAGAAGAAGAATCGCTTTCGGGAAGGTTGGCCTGAGCTACAGTTTTGCTTACGGAGGAGAGGTTGGATAAGCAAAACATGGCGTATTCTGTTGTGAAGGGTATGTGTCTTCTCTACCACAATGGTTCTGTTCTTTTTGTTTTTGATATTACTGCGCGCCATAGGAAACGCTCAACAGAGATAAGATATGTCAACTCACCAAAATATCTTCGGACATTTTTTTCTTCGATTAAAAAAAAATTCTTCTACCAAAAAAAAAAACATCGTCTTACTATAATTTTAAACCTAAAAGACAAAAAAGAATTCTTAAATTATAAGTTACATTTTCAACTATAAAAATTAATTTAAAATTTTTTTAAATTTTATAATTTATGAAAATAATCTGTATACTAATTCTTTTATTTAAAATTTTAACGAAAACATATTAGTAAATTTAAATCATATTAAATTATTACAAATTCTATAAATTTTAGATGTTGTATAAAAAACTCTCATAAACATTAAGTTTTATACAAAAAAAAAATTTCTGAACTTTAACTATTATGTAAAAAAAACTATCAAATAATTTGATTTGTTTATCACGGGTTAAAATTTTGAATAGAAAAATTAACAAAATATTTTTTGCATAAATTGTAAAATTTGATAAAATTTTATGTCAATTTTCTTAATTGCATAAATCGAAACTTGCTCAGTTGTTTGAACCTAATCTTGTTGGTGAAGGTGTAAGTAACTAACCAAAATAGAATTATTCTTTGACAAATATTTAGATGCAATTATTATATTTTTATTATCAGATTCTTTAATTAAAAATTAACACATATATAATTTATATAATTTATTTCTCTTATAATTAATTTTTTTAAAAAAATTATATATTTTATTTTAATCGAAGATAACAAAGATATGTAATTCTCTTTTTATGTGATGAACAAGAACTTACTTTCAAGGAGTTTATTATAATACATATGAAACAAAGTAGAACAACCTACAATTGGAACAAAGAGAGGGAATATAATTTGCCATTAAAATTAACATAGTGAACTGTGGTTTTCATTCACTTGATTGGATGTTTGGACATGCATAATCATATGCTTATGTTAATGTGACCAATCATGATTCATTTAGTCTCCATTATGGGTTTGATAAAATACTTCATTACACGGTTCAGATAATTTTTTTAGGAAAGAATATCTATTGAATATCTTCCCACGCTTAAAACAAAGGTATGGGAACTTAGATGAAGAAGATGAATTCTGTGATGTGGTGTCTTCTCCATCTCTCTCTGCCCTCTCGTGCGTGTGGCTGCTGAGAAGAGAAGAATGGTGTAGGGCAGTACATTGGAGCATTTTAGTAATTTAAGTGTTTACGTGAATAACAAAACTATCCTTACTTATGTGCTAGTTTTTTTTAATGTGAAAATTAGATTTTTTTATTTTATGAGAACAGTAGCATAGGAAATAGTTTATAACTCACTGTCAACTGAGATTAAGGCTGTAACTAAAGTGAACCTATAGACTCAAGATACATTCTATCCATGAAAAAAGGGTCAAGTTTATTAATATAATTATTTAGACAAATTCTAACTGTAGAATTATAGATATCTTCACTTGAACTTATGTTGGCAAGCTCCTCAGCAAATGAAGTGCCCTTACCCAATGTGGCCTTTGTGATAGAACAATCCTTCTTAGAACTGGGACTGCTCCAGCAGCCACAATTGCTGAATGGTTCTCATTGTCCATGCTCAGATTATACAATATAGCCAAACCTGCTTCAACTGCTCTATCACTGCCCGTTTCTATCAGCTTCACCAGTGGATATATTGCCCCCTCAGAAACAATAACTCTTGTAGAATCTATCACTCCTTCAGATACTATTCTGTTCAGTTCTACAACTGCAGCTTCCAGTGCTTCTGGAGAAAATGAAGTTTTGATCTGTTCTATGAGTCTTGGGATTGTCTCGTAAAGCGTGACTTCAACGTTGATTGGATTGAAACTTGTGTGAGTGGAGAGAGAACTCAGTTTAACCAGACAAGCAGCCACCCAATCTTTGCTGTGGAGAGGAATACAAGACTTGAGGATTCCTCGAAGCAAGGCAACGAAATGGGAGGAATTTATTTTGTCACAAAACTGCTGACAATCGAGTAGTCTTGTCATTAACCGAGAGGCTGCAGATATTGCCAGACCAGCTTCTTCAACTTCAATGGGGTATGCTTCTGAAAGCTGATCTTCTATGTCAGATTCCCCGTCTGTTGCATAACAAATTATGTGAAAGTCACGTTTTGATCAGAGTACAAAGCTAAAGTAGGTCAGAGGCCAAATTAAAGATTTGACAAGTAAAATCTTGAATGCACCAGACCAATATAAGGGATTATGCCCTTAAAATTGCATGGAAAAAATATCTAGTTTCGGAAAAATTTTAAGAATAGCCAATGACCATATATTTAAAACAAAAAAAAATTGAGGACTTCACATATTCCAACTATGGACACGCTTTGGGGTGGAAAATCCCCCCTCTACTTCTTTATGTCACTAAATAACTATATTAAAATTTAAGGTGCTTCTACAGAGAGCTATGCAAGCACTCTTCCCCTCTGCTATTTTCTATGGAGTAAAAAAAAAACTAGGAAAATTATTTTAATGGGAATCACCCAATGGGAGCTCAAGCATGGAGCGCTGGAGCACTCCAAAGTGGTTCCCTCAAATGTATATTACCATCACAAATAATAATTAAAATGCTTCATAAAGCAGGAAAAAGTAGAAATATATATATATATATATATATATCATACCAAGTATTCTTACATCACATAGTTTTGACAGATGCCCACATACAGAGGAGGTATCTCTTACCTGAAATTTTCAAAATTTTTTGCTGAAAAGCAGCATTGAGACCAGATTCAATATCCACTGATAGAAGAGAGACCATAGTTGGGTCAGTCAGTGCCACAAACTCGAGCACCGATGCAGATTTTCCTTGTAAACTGGGATTAGAGGATTTCAGAATCTCTACAAGGCGGGCAACAAAAGCAGAATCTAGTACATCATTCCTGTAAAATTTAACCAAAGTGAATTTTAACTATTACAGTGAATAGAACTTATGACCAATTGCTTCATCAATCATATTATTATATCAAAAAAAAAAAAATCTTGTAACTCTACAATGGGAACATCAATAAAATCAAATCCCCTCTAGGGCTTCGGTAAAAACAAGATGCATCACGCAACCCACAAAATGAAACATGGCAGAATTATTATTTCTCTTCTATTTCTTAACTCCCCCCCCCCCCCCCCCAAAAAAAATATTCCCTTTTTCCTACAAGAAGTCTAGCACTAAATCATTCAATCATGAATGACCAAGGGCAGCACAACAATGCAAATTAATCCTTCCATTTTTTTATCTCTGTAGAATATATGAAGAAATATCGCTTGAAAAACTGAAAAGTAACAGCGGTTAACCCAAAACTGAAAAGTAACAACAAATATTGCTTGAAAAAAATTTTAAATTTAAAATCTTAAGATGAAGTGAGGAGAGGTTAACCTGGTAATTGTTTTTGATATAGTTTGTTCAGTGGTTCTTAACCCAGTTGAAACAGCATCACTTTTAACTCCACCGAAGGCCTTCTCAGATCCATTACCTGGTCCATCATAAAACTGAAAAAGAATAACTGTAGCTGATAATCATTATGGATAAAAGTTCTCCACAGTTGTTGCAAGATCAGAGATACAAACCTTCAATTTCATCTCTTTACTGGGGTCTAGTATGCGAGAAATTGTATTCAAAGACTGTAGAAACACACCACACCATCATCCAAACTATGGTGAAATTATCTTAAACTTCAGTAATTTAACTAGAAGGAAATAGCAATACCTTTTCCGCTATAGTTTCAGAAATCTTTGAGCATTTTAGAATACTAATTAAAGGACCTAACACACCCTCAGCTTCAATTATCTGGCAAACTACATTGCTGAAAAAAAGAAAATCAAGAATTATTAATATACAACAAGGGATATATGCTATCAATCAAGTATGATAATTAAATTACAAATTATTGGTGTTAAGAAATAAAAAATGATTAAATGACATCAATGATTGGGTATATTGTAAGCAGTAAATTGGTGCCTATAGATACAAGATTTCTGAAGAGCGATGTAATTGATCTGAACATTATGTCAATGCCTATACCAACATAACTGTGTTTGAAAGACTCTTACTGCACACGCAAGTAAAAAAGGCTATTTGAAATAAATTTTGCATTCAATCTTATGGAGAAATCATGGTTGAACATAGGTTTACTGAAGCAAGTAGAGCTGGATGCTTCATCTGAGGCCCTGTGTGACTGTTTTCCCAAGATCTCTCTCTCTCTCTAAGAGTATTTCATCCTAATGTGCTTGTCAAGGGCGCAAGGCCCATTCAACCCAATTTAAGATACTTTTGTGCTCAGCTGAGTAAGCAGCCCTCAATTATATCCTTAAGAAATCCTTTTGGTTACACACATGACACATGTCTCTTTGCTTCCTCTGACTTTTGCTTCCAATACATCCTTTAGGAAATTATACTAGTTCTAGTCAACAATTCATTTTTCTTGGCCTTCAAACTCCAGAATCTAAGGAACACGTTACCATAAGTCAAGATAAACCATGGCTAGCAATCTTCTTGTCAACTAGATTAAAAGCACAATTCTTTTTTAAAATAAAGCCAATCAAGAACTAAATAGTATCACTATTATTTTTACTATTTGATTCAGTCATATCAACAAGACTCAACCCCATAGTAAAATTACTTGGTACCACGACTGAAGAAACTTTCAGAATTATGGTTAGCTAAAGATCAAAATGCCATATCAAACCCCATTTTCCCATATGTTTAATTATCAAATGCCTCTTTTTCACTTGCTCAAATAGTCTTTTAACATCTTTTTAGTGAGAAAATCACTATATATCCCATAATTTTCAAAAAAAAAAAAAAGAACCAATGAGCAATAATTGATCATTGATCAAAATTCTAAATAAGTGATTACAGTTGTCCTGAATAACAGAAATACAGCTTTGCTCATGAAATAATTAAAATAGGAACTAAAATTAGATAGATTTAAATTACCTAGCACACAGCCTCTCCAAAGCTCGAGTTACAGCTAATTTGACAGCATCATCATCAGAATCCAAGAGCCGAACCAAATGCTTAATTGCTCCGGCCTCCTTGAATGCAATGCGCATATGTTCATTGATAGATACATCAGCAATTGAATCTGCAGCCCTTGTTATGGAAGACTTGTCTTCAAGTTCAAGAATTAGTACCAAGCGGGCAACACCATCCATCCAAGGTAAAAGAGTAAGTCCTTGACTATCAGAGCTTTCAGAATGAGATGCTCTTTTTCCTTCCCATTCTATTGCCCCAATACGAGCAAGGAATTGTTGTTGTGTCCGTCCCACAATTGCATTCATTTTTGCTTTGTCTATGTTAGCATTCCTCTCATCAATGTTTAGTCCAAGAAGTAATTCTGATGCACCAAACCTGGAAGGTTCTTTAGAAGCCCGTTCAATCTCTGTACCATCTGGTAATGTGGGCCATGAATACAAACCAGGGGTGAATGACTTAAAGGCATCCGCACCAATTAATGGCACAGGAACCAGACCTTCCTCAACAATAAGAATTCTATAATATTCATCCTTAACAAGTTCCTGCAATGCATTCCTTGCTTCCTTTTTAATGACTTTAGATCCTTCTGAATCAGAAGTTAAGAACTTTGCCTACAGAAAATTATGATCTGAAATTTAGTAAGTACAAAGATCTATGAAGCAAGGGTACTTCTAAAATCAAGCCGAACTCATACTAGGTATGTTCTTGTACCCATATTTCTTTGGGTACTCTTGGATACTTCAAAATATGTATCATATGGTTTCTTTTTTTAAGAAATTCTTTTTTTATTTCAATACATATTGAAAAAGACATAAGTGTTCACCTATAAACTTTTAAAATTTAATTTAATAGATTAGAAATTGACTAATATTAAATCAACAATTATAACAACACGTTCATGTCACTAATCCATACTCATAAAGATTTGACAAAATTTTACATTGGCTATCGATTACCTAATGCAACTCATCTCTTTTATCCAGACTAAATCAACAACAATTATAACAACATGTTCATGTCACTGATCCTTACTCATGAAAGCCAAACTTAGCATTGGCAAAGTTTAACTCAACAATTAAAAGATATATATATATATATATATACATACATACACACACTCAATATCATAAAGGATTATGACTAATTATACTAGAGTTATATGAATTTTAAGATCAATTTAGGAAACTAATATTACTATTTAAATTGATTATATATGATTAAATATTCATTATCTATTTTTATGATTGTAAAAATTGTCATATATTATATGATTTTCTTTATTCATTTAGCATATATCATCATCCTATATCTTATATTTTGACAAAATTGCCCTATGCCACACCCCTACCCATATCTATGCAATATAGATCAAGACAAAGGATCTTCAACGAGTTCAATAGAATTCAATATATCATTTCTTCTCATCCTTCATTCTTTTTTTATTTTTTCCTTCTATTTTTATGGGACAACAGTAATACCATTGTTTATAGTGAATTTATCTTAACTAGATTTACATACTTCCCAAACGTCAGCATGTAAAACCAGCATGTCATGCATATATATTTATGGAAATAACCATCTTTCAATTACTAATTAAGCTCAGGAAGCCTCACCAGTTTTGGTATAGCACCTGCTTCAACCAAAATGCTGTGGTTAACATGGCTCAATGCTAAATTTGCCAATATGCCTCCAGCTGCTTCCTTCACTTTTACATCCTCATCATCAAGATACTTAATAATCAACGGCATGATGTCACTCTTTGCAAGTTTAATGCGAAGCTTCTCATCTACAGATAAATTCCACAACGTACTCATAGTCTGCTCCTTTACCTATAGAAACAAGGTTCAGATATTCCTCAATATTCTACACCAAGAAATATGGGTAAATCCAAGTGGCAATTTACCTAATCCTATACCTCAGGAGGCAAGGAAGACTGACTAAGCAATCTATTTATCTCTTCTATCGCTCCACTATCTGCTACAGCATTCCTGTAAAGATTGATTGAAGATAGAGATCGCAGAAGGCCTGCAGCTGCTTCACATGCTGAACTAGACTCTGATCTGAGGAGATTTACAGTAAGATTAATACAACCAGGAAACTGCATTAAAGTATCGATACACTTCTTTCCACCAAGTGAATATTTCCATAGAGCAATTATAGCCTGTTCTCTATCAAGAGGATCATGATCTAAGCCTAGCATACGAACAAACAATGCCACATAACCAGAGCCAAGGCCAGAAGAGGTATTGTTCAATTCTTCGATGTCCTGAAAACAAAATTAGATCATATATTGTATGAAATGAATTGTTAGCTAATACAAAAACACAACCACAGCCAAATCCAAAAAACAATATAAACACCACGTAGATAAAAGAACATAAAAATATACAACAACAACAACAATAAACAAAACTTTTTCCCACTAGATGGGATAAAACATAAAGAGATACAAATAACATAATATTCTGTCTCCAACTTGTAGCGCAGGGCATGCACTAGATTGATATATATTATCTAGAGAAAGAGAGAAGGGAAGGATCGACATGCAACAGGTTGAAAAGTAGCATATCTTACAACATCTGGTTGTTTTCATGGAATTTTTTCTCCCATGAAATCAACCATTAGACAGGCTCCCTTGTTATAGATTTTATCAACCCAAATTTAATATGTTTAAGTTATTTGGTAGCATTTGAGCCTTTTAAAACTAAATCTCTTTCAAATGAAATCTGGTGAAAAGAAGGGAAAATAAAATAAAATAAAAATGACTATATC
This sequence comes from Senna siamea, assembly GCA_031216115.1. Lineage (NCBI taxonomy): Eukaryota > Viridiplantae > Streptophyta > Magnoliopsida > Fabales > Fabaceae > Senna > Senna siamea. Next base: position 1,381,761 of record CM062358.1, read on the forward strand.
AAGTAACTGAAGGAACAAAAGTAGCCAGTTATTTGCTTGGTATAATTTGGACTAATGGAGACTATAGTGGCAAAACTAGTGCAGTGGGTATCCGTCAAAATTTATTATGATCAGAACAGCACGACTCTAAGAACAATTTGATAACGTTTCTGTCCCTTGAAATGCAAAACCTCGAGCTCAAACAGCAACTTCTCCTATAACATTGAAAGAACCTATCCCAACGATCCTGTACTTCACAAAAGTTAAAGTTTAACTTTGTTATTAGGAAAAAAAAAAAATTGCCCTTCCAATCAACTTCAGAAATTTCCTTAGTAAAATCTGCACAAGACAATAAGTAACATCCAAACCCTCAATTCTCTTAAGGGAAGAAGACCCAACAATGCACTCATACGTCAGGTCATCCTTCCAGCGTAAAAGCACACATACAGTTGAGAATAATTTAATGTTGTGGTCATGCACTATACAAAACGATATAATAGTTAGTCTTATAGATAATAGAAACAAAGCTATCTTTTCCCGCAAACATATTATGTTATGACTACTAGACCATAGATATTCCATAAACACCATCAAAATGGTCAGTGATTGAAACTAAACAAACCCAGGAATGAAAGAGACTACTTCACCACATACAGAAGGGGATGACTGTTGAGAGGTAGCATCAAACGCTCCATCACCACCTTTACTGGCCCTTGCGGTCAATACAGGTCTAGAGTACGATCTGGGGAAGAGACAGTGATCCTGATGGATTAATTTGGAATAAACTACCACTCTGCCTCTCCGGTATTTTGTGCTTCCACTTGGAAGGATTTCTATGCCGCTGTTTGGTGCGTGTAGGACGAAATGTGAAAGCTTTAGCTTAGAGGGCGTTAGGATTGTTGAGGCGAACATGTCAGATGAAATAGATGACACTACGAGGAAGAGAACCGAATGGAAGGCAAATATGCAAAAGCTTCACTGCGGGAGAGAGCGCTCCTTGAGTTCCAGGAAGAATAAGATAATGGTTTGTGGGTTTTTAGCTGCTCAACAGAATCATAGCATTTTTTTATTTTAATTTCGATGATCATATAATTTTTTAACCATTATATAACTATATTTATTGCTCTAATCGGAATTTCCTGTTAAAGAAAGGGGTTTTCGAATTTACTAGAATTCTGATAAATTAAGTCATTAACTTCACTAGTAAAGGTCACGGAGAGAGTAATTTTGAAAGTTATTTTTAAAAATAATCATTTTAAAAAAATAAAAAAAACTATTTGAACGTATTATTTTTAATTAAAAATAAATATATATATATTAAGAATAAAAATACAAAAGAGTTAAAAAAAATTTAAACTTAACATATACAAAAATATAAAATTAATATTAATATAAATTTTTGTAACAAAATTTTAAAATAATTTCAGAAAATATTTTTTGTTAAAAAAGATAAAATACTGAAGTATTTTCATTAATAACATAATTTTTTTTAATTTAGTTCTCTAAAAATATAATTTTTACATTATTCTTTAAAAATTATTTTTCTAATCAAAATTGTTCATTCCTTAAACAATTTTCCCTTTGTTAGCAAATGAGGTTTCTTCATGAAGGCCTTTTCTCATGATATACAAGTTCTTATATCATTGTTATATAATTTTTAAAAATTAAATTTGTGTTTTAATTTTATCTCAATTTTATCTTTAAAATATTAAAATCATAAATTTAATTTTTAAAAGATATAATTTATTTTAATTTAATATTCAAATGATGAAAATTATCAATTTTGTTTCTAAAAAATATAGTGTTTAATTTAATTCTTACACTAGTATCAATAATAAGATGTTGAAATTGTTTACATATCACTCTCTTAATTTGATTGGTACTGACTTTTTGGGAATAAAATGATGTCTTTGACTATTACAAAACAAATGGAGACAGTGCTATATAAACAATTTTATTAACATGTTATTAGTGATACCAAAATAGAGATTAAATTGAGACATGGTATATTTTTTGAAAATCAAAATTGATAATTTTTATCTTTTAAATATTAAACTGAAATAAAATATATTTTTTATGGACTAAAATAATAATCTATTGATTTTTTAATCAAAACAAAATATATAAAAAAAATTTAAAAACCCAAAATTAAAATGATGAATTATAAAAATTATATATATAATTTTTTTATTAAAAAAACTTGATAATAAATATCTAAAATTAAAATTAATTTTTTTCTCAAAACAATATTATTTAGATACATATTTTAAAATTATTTTATTTTTAAAATTAAAATAACTTAAAGACAAGTAAAAATTTGTTTAAATGTGAAGATTCAGCTATTGCCTGGATCAAGGGGAGTGGTATCGGAAAAATGGTCTGAGTGCAAGAATTTATCCACAGAGAATATAGTAAGAAATGTAGAAAAAGAAATGAGTCTCTCATGCTAAAGTGAAAAAAGAGAATTGAAGAGCTTGTAAGTATAAGTGAGAGTAAAAAGGTTGCATACCTAAGTACCAAAGAAAAACTTGATGTTTATGACATTTCTACTCCTTTAAATGCTGACTAGAAGCGTGCTCAGACCTAGAAAAGTGGAGCACCGCAATAGTTAGATCTTGGATTATCAAAACGTATTTTGAAAGAAAGTGTTCACAAGAGTTAATAACTTCATGGCTACATTTCATCTTAACTTGATAAGTAAAAAATTAAATGAATAATTTACTTCCCACTCTTATCTTCCTTTAATCCTCCAAAAATAATTTTTTAATTTAATCTTTTAAAAAATTTACTCTCATCAAACTAATCACTCTCTTAATCAATATTTTCTCAATTAATAAATAAAAATCAATCTAATTATTTAACTTAATATTTTTTTAATACAACATTATTTAAGAAAATTTTAATTAAATATCCTTTTATATTATTTTATTTTTATTATTATATTATATTTAAATTATCAACCCTAACCAACTTTCCTACTCTTATTGGAGCATCTGACCATCTCCTCTTCAAACAGCCGCAGAAGCTCTCGCTGTTCAGTTGGCGCGCAGCAGACGCATTTGCTTGTCGTTGGCAGTCTTCAACATTCATATGTTCCGTTCGCTTGTCGTTTGCATCGCATCTCGCCGTCACTTTGAGGAAAAGGGTATTTTACCGTCTGGTGCCACCACCGCGTCTCCGCTTACTACAGCTTCTGGTTGTTGAAACGCTCCCTGTAAGACCGCGAGAGAGGTAAAAGTCGAATCCTTTTTCTTTTTGCTGTCATTTATATGTTGAGATGTTGCTTGTACTGGTTTGTTGATGATAGCCAAAAGTTCAGTGGGTCTTGCTGAATATTTGGATTCCACTGGGTAATGTTTGGTACATGTAAATTTTGGTTTCCCGATTCAGAGCGTCCGAAAACTTGTTTGGTTGTTAGAGAATAATAAATATGAATATTTTAAACTTATTTAAGTGTTGTTTATAATTTATATCCTCAATAGTATAGGAATATTGATTTTGCTATTTATGTCATAGGTTTTCAAATCCTTAGGAAGGAAATTAAAATATTCAAGCACCTAATGCGGCCTTAATATTTTTCGGAAAATGGTGTTAATCGGTTCTGTTTGCCATTGCTGTTAGTCATCAACAATTTTACAGTTGTTACCTGGAGATGCTAATTGAACATTTTAAATTGAGTTGATGTGCAGTCATGGGAATCCAAGATGCAAATGATCCTTTAAAAGGCGTGGATTGGAAAGCCGTTGGTACTGAGATGCAGAAAAATCCTAGTGGAGAACCAGCTTTGAGGAAACGGTTCCCTAAAAGGGTTCGGCAAATTCCTGATTACTATTTCCTTCCTAGAAGATCCTTACCCTCTGCCATTGCCTTCTATGGTTCATGTATTGCCGGTGGAGTTGCTGCCGGAATGCTACTGGAGATGTGGATTAACAAGAAAGTTAAAGGTATATTTGGTCTCTTCTTCTCCATTAAGGATAGGAATAGGATTCAATCAACTGCATGATTTGCTGCATATTTAAGCTAATATGGAAGTTCGTGAAAAGCTGTAATTCCTTCTTTCTTGGAAATATATTTAATATTCTATGACTTTCTTAGCTCAGGGAAAATTGGTACTCTGTACATTTTAGCATCATACAGGAACTGTTTCCTGAATTATGTGATATTAGTTTCACCTAATCCATACCTTTGAAAAAACAGAGATCCATGAGCAAAACATAGAAGGAAATAGTAACCTAAAAAGCTCAGTGGTTAGTAATAGTTGTCCTCCTCCTCCTTTGTCATAATCTCCAAATCTGACCTGGAACAATATGATGTTGAGATCAGAAGTATTAAGGAAAATTTCTCAGGCATTCTGTATTATCAAATTTTTTATATCATTAATCTTATGCTATAAAAAGTTTGAGTATACCTTTCTTATGTATATTTGATGCTCTACCATTAATATTCACAGCATTTGCGGTAAGCATGCTACCAGGTAATGAGTCCATCTATCTCAACTTTTGGAAGCAAATGTGATATTGTTAATTGGAAAATTTTAGTTGCTGGAAGTTGGATGACTCGTGACTACATGACTATGTTCTTATTTGCTTGAATTTCTGACTCGAGATTATTGCTAAAGTATTTTGTTATGGTAATGCAGAAGATGGAGGTGTTATATGGGAATTTGACAAATAAACTCTGGATGGTGGAACTAATCAATGTCACTCCCATGGCTGCCTCTCCTTCCCTCTTTAGCTCTTCCCCAATTCCCAAATTGATCTCTTGTGTAATTTTCAAACTTTTATAGTTATTAGTTTATGATTTTAAATTATAGGGGTTTCTTCTTCTTCTTCTTCCTTGAACTCCGTTGGTAACAGTTAACAGGCACATAATAATAAAGTACATGTAAAGAGTTGATTGGCATAGTTCTTGACGATTTCAATTTTGCAGTTACCTCTTCAGTTAATCAATCATAATAAGGTGCAAAATTGTTGAGATTTCTGAATGATTTTTACTTCATCTTTTACTTTCGATGTATAAATCGGATATGCTTCTTCTCGGTTTTCTGAAATAGGATTATAGTAGCAAAAAAATTGACATGTAGTTTCCCACGGTTTCAATGTCAGAGATACCTCTTTCTAATGATATAAACTTCTATACTAGAAGTTTAAATTTTGAGGTATCAAATAGATTAAATATTTTTCAGATTTCCATAAAAAATCAAATCTCAAGCAAAAGAGGAAAGAAGTCTTCATGAAACTTTTGAATATTTTTCTGTTGGTCGATACTTCTGTCTAAAATCTGCCAAAACTCACTTTTTGAGCTCCACACATAAACAGGAAAAAAAAGGATGTGATGGACAAAGTTTGATAATGCTACTGACATAAGTTAAAACTAGAAGGAATTCTGTGAATTTTTTATTTTTTTAATTCTGATGAGTCTATTATGCTTATTCAAAAAAACAAATAAATTAAAGTATACGCAAAATGACGAAAAGATAATTAACCCCTTTTTAAAAAAATATATATTTTTTGAATATACGTTGGACTAAAAGGGTTTGGATAAAACTAATTGCAGTCCTAAAATATTTGTTAGGTTGCCAGGAAATTTGGGGCAAGCCTCTATGGAGAGGTATTTTGTTCTAAGAAATTCTTAGATTTGGTATACAACAAATAAATTAACAAGTTATATCAATTAGAAATGAATACCTAGATATGTCAAAATAAATTTTATTTTAAAAAAATATACCTAATATGTTTTTTTATCTGTTCACTAAAAAACATGTTTATATATTCAAAATTAATTTTATTTATTTATTTATTTATAAATCTGGATAAGAATTTGTTTTTCTTTAGATATATATAATTTCAGATTGTGTGACTCCATGTGCGGACAAGCAGCAGAAGGAATGGTTACAGATGAGTTTGATATCCACGTGGCATCTCCTAAAGTTTTCGTCTTTTTCTCTTTAACACTGAACAGAAGGCAATGCAGTCGTTGCCATGGAATTGAACTGATAAAAGGATAAGAAATCGAACATTCACAGAGAGAGAAAGAGCTCTCAAACATGAGCTGCTCATTCAGCCTCCATATCCCCCAAGCTTTGCCTCCTCTGTCCACTTCTCGATGTGGGAATTCTGCCTCTCTCTTCATTGCTTCCAATTCCAAATACAAACCTTCTCACACCACCACTACTGCACAACAGGTATTATTCTATTCCCTTTCTCTTGTCAACAAAATTTGTGCTTATCACTTTGCACTGAAATTTTCCTCTGACTAGATCCCATGAATTCAGTTACAGAACCTTACAGGCAGTGACCAGAAGCCAAATGAGTATGTCAGTCTGAAGAAACCAAGTTTGGCACTACAAATAGGAGCATTCTTGGCCTTTGTAAGATATAATCTTTCGTATATATAGAATTTCGGGAGTTGTATGGTACTCTATAATCTTACGTTTTTTGTTAGCTTTAATATCTTAGTATATGATATCAAGCTACATTTAAATTTTCATGTTTGATGTCCATAGAAAGGATACAATTATTTTATAAAAACTAACAAAGTAAAAATTTCACGAATATGATATCGTCATAGTTTTTAGGTTCCAAGATACCAGGTTAAAGATAACATATACCAAATACTTCTTTAGTTTCAGTTAATCTTTTTATGACTGTGGGCTATATTGATTGTGGTTAATTTTAACAGGCTGAGCAACCAGCACTTGCAGTGACTGGAGTGAATAACGAGCCAGAACTTAGCTGGGTTTTGATACAATTGGGCATTGTTCTCTTTGGGTACTTCATCGTCACGCCTGTAAGTTCTTGCCTTCAATACTGCTTTTGAAGTTTGTGATTCTCTTTTTGATCAGAACATCTGATGCTTGGTGTTGATATGTTGAGTGAATTGCAGCCAATAATCATGAACTGGCTGAGAATAAGATGGTACAGAAGAAACCTTCTTGAGATGTACTTCCAATTTATGTTTGTCTTCATTTTCTTCCCAGGGTGAGAAGTTGCTCCTCTGCTAATCTTCAGTTGCTATGCACAACTATGATTACAAAGATCCTGTCTATGAAGCATGGACATTCCAGAAAAGTTGTGTGTTGTGTTCCTATCAGATACAGACCAAATTTTGTCATGCGGCATTGTCTATCTGTTTTATAATGCTTCTTAGATAGCATTTCTGTTTTCAAAAATATTTGTTGTGCCAATAATTTCCTCACTTCTTAGCACCAAAAAAGAAATTCCTTTCAAGAATATGACTGAGTGAATTATTTCCCTCCTTTCTGCAGTATACTTCTGTGGGCACCATTCCTAAACTTCAGGAAATTCCCAAGGGATCCATCCTTGAAATACCCTTGGTCTACACCTGAAGATCCTTCAAAGGTTAGAAATGCATACCCTAAGTACCCATTTGCCAAACCTGAAGATTATTCATGAAACTGTAAGCATAACACAACAAATTGGATCTTGGAGGTTTTGGGAATATCATTTGTAATTCTAAATTGTTGACATGGAAGGGTAATGCTGCCTTTGACAACAATACACTAGGTTGCTGGGCTACAAAATGTAAACATTTTACCTATGCAGTGACAAATTTCTGTTATATATGTATATTTATGTAAAATGTCATCATATCCAAAACACTGCTACTGGTGACACACGTCAGCATCAGTTTATATGGCTGAGAAAGGGCAGATGTATAGATTCGGTAGTCTAGGCCTCAAGCTATTAACTGTTCACATAGTGTAAAAGGCCATCTAACTAGACTCACCATGTAAAGTCTAGAAAAAATTAGATATATATAATCTTACTCTTGCAAGTAAAAATATTTATTCTTAAGATTTAAACTTGTGACATTCAGATTATATGATATCCATCTTACCATTAGACTGTTCACATAGTGTATGATGACAAAATCATTGCTAACCTTTTTCTGCGAGGCATAGGGAGTAAAATTTAACTGGGGATTCCCTTCCCTTATATTCAGCTAAATTTCCTCATTCAACAATACCAGCCTAAGCTCAAAAGATGCAACAAATCAACCTTTATACCATGAAAAATAATAGGTTCAAACTAGTATTTGAGACTATAGAAGCTTTGGCCAAAAAAGACTAGAGAATTTTGACATATTTGAGTCAGCACTTTGCAGCCAATAAAACATGTTGAAGGATCTATCTTCGACAGAATGTAGTGCCTCAGGTACATTAATCAAAGCAACTATCAACCCTTCCCTGAAGCAATCATCTACTCCTGATTTGTAAGAACCAATTGATGATTTGCAGCAGCAATATTCATCGATCAAAGATTATTCAGACAATAGTAAATGACAAGCAAGAAGGGCACAAACCACAATGATAACCATGCAAAACGACAGAAAAATTTGCATTGTTTCATCAAAACCCTCTGTATGAACTACATTTGACTTCAGAATACAGGTGTAGCTACCTGATGAACCCCAATACCACCAAGTATATAAGAGGAGAGGAGAAAAAGAGAAAAGGGAAATGGCAGCAGTAAAAGTATATTCTAGAAAAGGTAAAAAGAATAAGCTCTCTGGCATTTGGCCAGTACTGTCAATGCTAAAATACATAACAAACTTTTTAAGACTAACGAAAAAATAAACAAGAAAATCAAACAAGTCCTAAAAGGTCGAACTAAAGTTAACCTCCTCGAAGCAGTGTTCACCAACCAGGACTGGAGCTAAGTATACAACCTCCACGTTATGCACGTTATTATGAGGTAATTTCACTATTTAACTCATTGCATGTGGGGTGGGCTGAAAAGAGCATTGGGTTGCCATCACCGCAGATTATTCTCAAAAGGATTGCTGCGAGCTGAAGACTAAAGAGAGCTTCTTCAAATCCCCTGACTCAATATTGGGGGACAATGCAACAGCACCCAAAGCTAAAGCAACGACTGCAAAGGTCAAATATGTCATGCATCCATGACTCCGAGATACTCTCCCTAAGATTATTTTACAATACTGGTCTGCATCCTTAAAGAGTGCTTGCTGAGCAGCATCTGCCCCAGTAGCTAACGCTTTATCATTCTGTGGGGCCAAAAAGTAATCAATCATTATATAACAAGTTCACATATTCTGCTGCATCTAGATCTAAATCAAAGTCAGCACAAGTCAATCCATCCATTCAGGGCGATTGGTATGCAGTTCAAGATGCATTAAATTGAAAATATATCATGTAGGTAAACGAATGATAAACTACCTTTTGCCTAAAATTCTTTAGAGTTTCCCTCAGGGGCTCATAAGGAGATAATTTTGCTGAGTGTTCCCTCCAATCTTCAGAAAGCTTTTTCAGAATGAAAATACTGGCTTCTATGTTATCCTGATAATTTTTTTCCTGTCCATATCCAATAAAGAACAAGACTAAGTAAAATAAAATTTCTTGATTGCCAACAAAAAAAAAGTGCAAAAATCTTGTATGAACTCAAAAATCAAAATGCCATGCTTATAGACATAATGGCTCACCCATTGCTTGTAACATTCTGAACTTTGGCCCAAGCACCAAATGAAAATACCTGCTGCTTCCTTTGATAACTCAGGATTGCCTGGAAACACAGTTATCTCTCAAAATAACCTCTAAAACATTTATTTCTCTAATATTTCAGATAAACAATAAAAAAGAAACACAAATGAAGCACCAAAAAAAAAAAAGGGATCAGCTATCCATACTTTCTCCTGCTGCTCTGATTGCAAAACTGAATATTTGCTGTGAAACTTGTTTCATTGCTTTACTTCCAGGGGAACCAGCAAGAGCTACCTCTTTCAGAGTAGAATATATAGCCTCAAATCTCTCAGTAGCCTATAGAGAAACAGCATATTGACATGAGTCATAATTGCATATTATGAGCCATTATACATTGAAATACAAACATACAACCAAAAGAAAATCAACCTTTACTCTAGCTGAAGATGCAGGGAAAGTAACCCGCATCAATATTTCAAATGCAGGAGGTGGAATTAATCGCTCCCCTTTCCTGACAGCACCATTTACTAAAATAGGCCGTGCTTTTGGAGTAGACAAAATTCTGCCACCAAATTAAAGAAAATAGCTACAATACCAAGAATTGACAATGGTAATGGTGAGAAAACAAATTTTAAAAAAACTTATACAGTTACATACTTTTCCACTAGCTGCAAAACCAAATCCCTGGACTGTGGATTAACACTTTTGCCACTCACTAACGGTAGGAGATTCCGTGCCCAAGCATACAAGCCTACTGAGAGGTCTCCCACTGAAGCCTACACAAATTCTTCAATATTCAGCATTACCAAAATAAAAGGAAAAAGGAAATAAAAAATTTCTCTACTGAATATTTTATACATATTTTTATGGGTGTCTCATTGTAATTTCAGCATCTAACACTCACCTGAGCTGTCATCCATACAATCACTGGAAGCTTATCATGCCCCTGATACTTCGAATTTTCTCTTATTATAGATAATTGACTAGTTAGAACATCAGGCTTCCGCCGCAACACCATTGCTAGCACAACAAACATCGCAACCTGCAAGTAATGTCAATACAATGCAAAAAGAAAACCATATTAGAACTCGAAAAGATGAGCAGACAAAGATTGAATGTAAATTAGGTATGAGAAGATATGAATGATCTGCTATGAAGTCAAAAAGAAACAAGTCGATGGAATCAGAATACATACAAACTAACAAATACTTGCAACTCTCTAAATAAAATTTAACCTACTGACTACTTACAAGTGCAAGCATTTTTATTTTTTTTTTGCTTGTACTTCTTTTTGCTTTCATTTGTTTTCAATTTCAAGTGCACCACTGTGATCAAATATTCAAATCATGAAAGCAACATAAGGTTCCTCGTTGTGCCGACTATGTTAAATAGAAAATACCATGTTGATTGCTTGGATGTTCATATATAGTTATTTTACTAAAATCAAGTGCTTCAATTAATCACGGTAGACAAAACAATGACATAATGTTTCCACATATGTGACTAATATATTGACTTTGGGAAGGAATAATGGCCATACTAATGTTGAAGCTTTTCATAAAGCAGCAGTCAAGATCAGAAGGGAATTTAAGGGCTCTATTGGACACCAACCCTAGCCGACCCCACTTAGTGGGAAAAGGCTTGGTTTGTTGTTGTTGTTGTTTTTATTAGACCCCATCCCCAGGTGGAAAGCACTTACGAACTAGATGTCTATCTCAAGAGTACCTATTTCCAATTCCTTTAATCTTTCTAGAGTATATAGGACCTATAGGTCAAAGAAAATCCCAGAAAGAAAATAAAAACCTAAAAAATAATACTAAACTAATAATGATGATGATGATGATAATAATTTTTTTTGATAAAAAAGGAAATTTATTATAGAGAGAAAAGATACAAGTGACTACAAGAAGGAGGACTAGCTGTCCTCAACAAAAGGAAACAAAGAAACAAAAAAAGAAAAAACAAGATGCTAAATCAATTGTGCCTTCCAATCCCTTTGGAGAACCATAAGGAAAACCCCTCTAAATAACCCATTTGAATAAACCCATAATGAAGTCAAAAAAGTGATTCTATCCCAAATAAGGTGATGTAGGAAGCATTTGTTGTTTACACACAATCTCCTACATCAACTAGTCAAACATCCCTAATGTATGGAAAAACATATTGATCAATAATAGTGTCAAGTTACCTGAGATTTTGAACTTGTGTGTTGCACAGCCTTCTTGGAGCCCTTGGCCACAGCTTGCTGGCTAGCCAAGTCAGCAAGAATACTGTCTAAAGACCAGAGCACAAAGGAACTAAGTGCCTCAAGAGAACGTTGGTTGATCCAGTCAATCGACGTCTTATATACAACATCAGTGATGTGAGACAGCGGAATCTGGTAAAAATTACATTTATTCATTAGCTTCCCAGGAGAAAATCAGAAAACTAAAACCAAAATTCTTATAAGTCACATAAGATAGGGTCTGAATGCTGAATGATAGCTATCAAATTTTGTTCAAACATCCTCTTACCATAACAAGGAATCTTACAAGGTATAATAATCTTAAAATGGTACAAACAGAAACTTACTAAAAACTAAATTTTGTATTACCTTACCATAACACCTTGGAAATTTACAAGGTATAATGATTAAAAAAAAAACAGATACATTACAAAATTTCAATATTGTATAATCTTACCGCAACACCAAGGATAGTTACAAGGTATAATGATCTAAAAATATACAGAAATATATTACTGATACAAACACAATTACACTCCACATTTTATTCCTAGGAACCTTTAAATGTCCACATCAGTTAGTGAATTCCTGCACATTTCATCCAGACATTCACCATATTTTCAGATCTTGCGAGACACCAAATCCAATTACATTGCTGTATTAAACAATGTTCCACTCTTCAAATACTTTGCTCATTTTATGTTCCCCACTAACAAGACCATTTGGGTTCCAATTTTTCCACCATGAAAGAAAGTTCTCTCATCATTGCTTGAGCATGCGGACTCAACTACATTATTTTTCCAAAGCCAAGAGGAATTTCAAGGACAACTTGAGCAACAACAATTGGCAGAAAATAGGCAACTTATATTCAAAGCGTACAACCTAGTTACTAATGGTTAATTCTTCTCACTATAAATACACACATGCATATGAAAATGCACACATACATTGGCACATGCGTCGATATCACATGTCTTTTCGATGCAAACTATCACAGTTGAACATTTACCAGCATACACACGTCAAAACACAAATTTTTAACATTAAATAAAATACGATCTTCCCGGATTCATCATCTCAATTATATTTGTAGAGATGCATATATCCAATCAAAATTAGAAAAATGCCTCACATCAGTTATCTTAGACACCGTTGATTCTCTGAACAACTTCATCCAGGGAAATTGTGAGGAGCTCACAGCAGAAAATGCACGCCCAAAATAATCAGCAAACCGCATCATCTGTATGTCCTGCTGCGACTCGTATGATGTCTATTGGAAAAAACAAATAGAAAATTAACCCAAACGCAATTCCTCTCTGACCCAACAGATCAAACCCAAACACACACATTATCACGCGTGATTCAAAACCCAGTAACCAATCAAGGTGCCCCACCGATATTTCAGCAAGAAAAACCGCCAGATCAGCCGCATCAATCTTCGCAGCCGCTTCAGCCACAGTCACCTTAGGCTTCTTCGGCTTCTTTTGCTTCACCTTCTTCACCTCCTCCGCCGTCCCATTCTCCGCTGCATGCTCCGCATCATCATCCTCATCATCTTCGTCGTCATCATCAGACCGTTGCTTCGATCTGACCGTAACATCAACAGAGCCGGCATTGGCCGCTCTCTGTGCTTCAAGAATTCTGCGGCGCCGGTCCTCCGATTGCTGCTCCAGAGACCGAAAAACGTTGTCGGCGCCAGTCAAAGTTCCATTGGCTGCAATTTTACTGGGATTCACGAGGGAATCAGAATTTTTGGTGGGCTTAGTCTTCTTCTGTCGCTTTGCGTAGGTGACCTTATGCCAGCCATGGTCGCTATTGCTGTGACTAACAGAGACCCCAGTTACTTCGTTAGGGCTTGACTCGAAAGCTGCGTGCTTTTCTTCCATTGTCACAAGTCACAAGCTCAGGTTTCTCTCTTTCTCTTTCACTTCCTTTTTCGTTGGAAAATGCTTTGGAAAATCGAGAAAGGAAAAGAAGGAAAATGGGGATCGAAAGGGGATCTTAAGATGTTGACTTTGCTAATGTGACCTTTGTTTGAAGCCTGAATTACCCCACTGCCATGATCATGAGCTAGATGTTGTACTAAAAGGAAGGCACGTGTTCTAACCAATGGTTTTCTAACACGTGTACAAGCATATAATCTACAGAAAATGAAAAAACAAAAGTAAACTTTTTTTATTTGAATGTATTACATCAATTTTTCTTAAAATTTAATAAAATTATATTTAACATTTTTTAATAAATAACACTTAATAAAATTTTGATACAATATTACATAAACTCTTATTATAATTTATTTTTTATAAATTAAATTAAAATTTTATATAATATGTATTTATTTTAAAATAATAAAATTATTTAATTGTCTTTTATCAATTTAACTGTATTTATTATTATATTAAAAATGAAATTATAATTTTATTTTGTGTGAAAAATTATTTTTATCAATAAAAAGGAAATTAAAAAATATGATCAAATTAAAAATACCAAATATAATTAAATTAAATATCAATATAATTATTATAATTTACTCTTTTCATTTTTTGCATTTGAGCTTTTTAAAAAAAATTAATAAAAGATATCTAATTGTAAGAAAAAAGTTTCTAATATTTCTAAAATATCAGTATCTTATTAGATTGGATTGAAATTTTTATTCATTATCAAATAAATTTAATATTTTTTTATTAATAATTATCATCAACAATCAGACAGAATAAATGATTTTACCTAACAATTATAATAAATTATTTTTTAAAAAAAGTATAAATTTATTTACAAAATAGAGGCTTATGGCACTACATTTTTAATCACGCCGGATGTTACAATAAAACAATTTTTTATGATTCCTTCGTATATTAAACCTGTTAATTTTTCCAAACAAACAACGTAAGAGTCTCAAAATTTAAAATTGTGAATAAAACAAAATTTTCAATTGAAATGAAACAGAAACTTCTAATATAAACTTTCCTATCTACCATTAAACTAAATAGAAGTCCAAAATATATTTAAATTTGTCATAAATAACAATGGCAGATTATATAATTAAACAAATATATTACCTATGATATGAAAGTTACAGCACCTTTGTGCTCATTTGAAAAGGATAAGGAGATTCTTTTAAAGAATTTTATACTGAATTTGAGTCAAGGGAAGTGATACTCAATTCAGATTGAAATATTTTATATATAAATTTTTTAAATATTATTTTATATTATAAATATATATTTATTTTATTTTATTAAAATAAATATATAAATCATATTATTTGTTTCAATTTTTTTAATAACATAATTTAATTCCAATATTATTTTCTAAAATATTATATTTGATAACTTTATGATAATAAATTTGTTAAGATTTTATATTAATTATAATTTTTATAATATAATTAACATAATTATTTTATAAATTTATATATAAACGAGTTATAATCTAAAAACATGATCATTTAAATAGATCTAGATTTAGATGCAAAAAAAATTTTTTTTTTTTTGCATGTTCAAAAATAATAATTATAATATTTCCAAGAAAAGGAGTCTAAAATTCAATGTAAAATGCTATTATTTCTTTTAGAAATTCAAGTCACCCTTTGGGTCAAAGAAGGGACAATAGATGAGCTGTCCCAAGGAAACTAACATGTGATATTTGAGTATGGTTCACGTGGGTGAACATGAACTAAGCCTTCCTTCATAGATAGTTCATACTCAGGGATTTGATAAAGTAATTGGCACGTGCAAGGTGTGGGAATAATATTTTGTTTATTTATTCATATTACTATCAAGTATGCAAAACAAGAATCTACTGTAAATATTTTGAAGTAAATTACCCAAATCCAGGAGAAGTATGAAGTATTGGACTATTATCATTTATATTTTAAACATAATTTAATTCTAAATTATAATTAAGTTGGATTATAACATAATAATTGTTTATTCGTTAAAATATAAAATTTTTGGTACTGGGTAGAACTTATTTTAGAACCATCTTATTATAAACACAATTAAATTTTTTCCATTTTAATAAATCAAAAAGTAACTTACTCTTCTCTTTTTATAAAAGATAACTTATTTTTATAATTTAATATTTAAAGAAAAACTACACAATGTTTTCTTAAAACCCAAATACTGAATAACTAAATTCATTTTGATTCAAACATCCTTTTAATATGTTATGGATGATGTGATGTGGAAGCTACAGAATTGGATAAGATGTAACTTAGCTATCATCTTGGATTGAAAGAAAAATAGAGATGGACGGGGAAAGGAAAAAGGATTATAGTTGTAGCCAAAATTATGACAATAAAGAAATTCAAATTGAATTTGCAATAAGAGCAAGAAATAAGTCAAATATCAACATCCTTCAAGTTCTAGTAAAGACCTTGCAGATTAGTCTGCGAAAGGGAGCTAAAACTATCCAAATCATTTATGGGAACAGAAGACTCAACAACTTCTGTTTAAAAGTTATTTTTAAAAAATATTTTGGTTTTTAAAAAATAAAAAAAATAAAAAAATTTGTTTGAACTAATTGTTTTTAGCTGAAAAAAAAAGGTTCAAATTGGTAGGATGGTATGTTTAAAATCACCAACGGAGTTGTGGTTTTGTGGTAATATAATAAATTAATATTTAAATTTTAAAAAAAAGTACTCTCATTTAATATTTAATTATATTTTTAATAAGATTATCTGTTACAAAAATATTTGTAAAAATTAAAAAAATCATTTTAGTATAAAAGGAGCTTTTGGTAAAATAAAATAAAATTTTTAATTATGGAAATTTTAACATGAGAGTCATATTCTTAAATTTGTTGTCCAAATTATTTGGATAGTCCTTAAACACGAAATGGGTTTTTAGACTAAAGTGTAGGACATTTTTTTTTTCAAGAAAGGAGATTGTAACTTTTTAAATCAGTGTAAAAATAAGTGTAACTTCTAGATCTCTTAGTAAAGGAAAGTATAGTTTACTTATATAAATAATAATAATAATAAAATATTTTTAATATGAATAATATATCTTTACGTTACAAATATTATGTTTTCATTTATCTTTTAAATATAATGAGTAATTTTTGCAAGCCAATTATACATGTACGAAATAACTAGGACTCAAATCAAAATAACTTGAACATTCATATTGCTTACACACAATATTAGTTTCTCAACAATCATAAAATATTCCAAAATCTAAGATTCACAATATAATAGTCTAATCCAATCCAATATCTCAGGCCTAAACATAAAAAAATCTAAATTTTTTAAGTACTAGTTCGAGTAACAAAAAAAATTTCTGGTTCTCAATTTTTTTTGGGGTCAATTCTTCTTGTTTATACTAGGTCAAACTCACTTATTCTTGGGGGCAGAATAAATCACATAACTAGTCAGTCTAGTCTAACTTACACTGGGTCAAAATTAAAAAAATTGGCCATACGATTTTTTGGGTCAAATTTAATCACAGAACTAGACAATTATCAATTTAATCAATTTGATCATCTAATTTAATTCAATTCTAGCAATATTAGGTCAAAATCGAAAAAACCAATCATTTAATTCTTGGAAACAAAACAAATGATGTAACTAGCTAGTTACAAATTCAATTGGTCAAATTATTCAATTCAATCCATTTCTAACAACATTGTTATAAAAGCCTACTTTACTATCGTCTAGGGTAGACTTGACCACGAGACGGATTTTCTTATGTACATACCACAAAAATATAGGCATGAACCTGATTTTGGTATCATTTATTTGGGTTGGACCTGACTTGAATAAATAGTGAAAAAGCTTGATTAAGTTCAAATTCAATACATTTAACATAAGTTAAAGTAAAAAATGGTATAATATTTACAAGTTATAAACTTAAATATAAAAAATAATAAACTAAAAATGTATTATATTTAATTCTTTTGTCATAAAATCTTACATAAATCATAATACACAACTACATATAATGGTTTGTATATATAATATATTTTTAAGGAATGAACTAATAAAGCAAAAAATATTAAGTATTTTTTGGTTGATAAGAAATATTAAGTTTAAAAAAGTTATTTCTTTATTTTAGATTATAATATATATAATTTAAAAAAAAATCAAGCTTGAGGTTGGGCTTAAAAAAGCTTGTGCTTAACTCATTTTAAATTGAGCTCTTATTCTTAGGTTCATATTATATTTTTATTGAATCGGACAAACTTTTAATCCTATGTCAAGTCCAATCTAAGAATGATTATAAATAGAGTATGAGCAAGATATTATAATCCTTATCTTTGAGTCCAAAGAAAATTATTATCTTTATTTATGTACTTAGACTTAAGCAAGTAGTAAAATCAATTTTCATCCTCAATTAAACCTTCTAATTCCTCAAATCTTTGGAATAATCTCCTATTATACAATCAATATAAAATGTTTAACTAGCTCTCTAAAAATTTATTAAATATAACAATTTATATATAAATATTAGAAATAAATAATCTTATCGAGGAAATGGATGCTAATAATATAATTTTTATATATATTTATTTTGATATAATAAATTATATATATGTATGTATTTATAGTATAAAAAGCATTTAAATTATTTATATAAAGTGGGTCCTAGGTGGATACCAGTCTTTTTGAACTCAACCAGAAAAAATTTTTAAAATATTTCTAAACTCATTTGTTTAATATCCAGACCAGTACTTTCATCGCCTATTTTAATCATGCATGCTACAATCATCGTTATGAGATCAAGTTCATTATGCCCACATCAACAATCAAAATGAGTAGTTAGTATTTCATAACAGAATAGGCGACTGAACACATAAGTTAGTAATGTGATTTCTATTACTCTCTCAGTCTCTGTAATTCGCACCACCACTAGCAGTCTTGGTTCCATCTCTGGATCTCTGCATCCGAAGGCTCTAAGCTTCGTTATTAAGGGAGTTATTGTTACAGAGCATAATACAGACCAAGTCCAGCGCGAGACACAACCAACCCAATTAAAAAGGAAAAAGTAATAAGCAACCAAAAGGGCTCAAGGAGTATTATGCATTTTGATTAAAACAAAAAAACCAGTATGCATAACAACCACGCGCCCCTAATGGAGTAGAAAAAATAGCAGTCATTAGACTTTGTTATTTTTCTTGTTATTATGTTTGTAGTAGATGATTTTGGCTTTTATGCTATTAGAGTGTTGTTTATTTCATCCTTATCGAGTCTAACAATTATGTTCATCTATTTCTCGGAGATTTTGTTCATAAAATCACCATACAAGCGCCTATAAATTGTTTTGTAATGTTTTAGATTTGAGTTTAAATTTTTTATCATTTATGTGACGTTCTGATTTGGTAGCAAATTTTGTACATGCTTTGATGATTGATTTCCATTTGTGTCTTGTTAAATTTTGACTTTGCGATCATATTCACTACTGAATTTGAAGTTTTTGATGTCATTGTGTTCAGTTTAAATTTCTTTGCCCTTATGATATCTAAATTTATAACTTGGCAATTCAAAATTTTCAAGTAACTTTTGTTTTTTTCTTCTTTCTCCCATTCCTTATCTTTCTCTCTTCTATTGGTTTCTTTTTCTTCTTTGCCTAATTCCTTACCTTTCTTTCTCGTATCGGGTTCTTCTTCACATTTATGGACCCAATAAGAAAGAAATAATGAGCCAACTAAAACCTAATTTTTTGTTACTTATAATACTTGTAATTAAGTTGAATCTCATTTGCGCCAACTATCTATATGTGCCTAGCACATTAAACCGAGTTAAATATACTTAGAATCTGACCTAACCAACAGGTATCTTCATTAAGCTAAGCTAATAGGATCTAGAAAGAGCAACACCCTAAATTATCTCTATTAAAATTGTATTTTTTACATACGTTTTCTTTTATTAATATTCTTTTACTTGTAATTGATTGAATGCAGATGCAAAATTTTGGTTCTGTGCAAACAAACAAAGATGGGGGTTTTCAGAATTTGTGCATGTGTTTGACCTTTATAACCTATCTAAAGGGTATATTATTAATGTTATACGCATTTTTCAGGTTGAAGTTACTGTCATCAAAAGTAAAGGAACTAGTAGTGATATTGTCATTTACCTAACATATCCTTCTTCATCCAAAGAGGAGAGAAAAAAATAATCTATTTTTTTTCTTTTCTCTCTTTTTCTTTCTTTATTGTTTTTCTTCTTTCTTTTATGTCCTTTTTTTCTTTTTCCACTCTCTCCCATTGTCTCTTTTTCTCTTTCATCTTCTCTCATTCCTTCTATTTTTCTCTCCCATGCATGGGGCTTATTTTTTTTCTTCTTTCCAATCCCTCTCTTTCTATCCATCTTTTCCTTCTTCTTTTTCCTCATTTTTCTCTTCCTTTCTCTCCCATTCTTTCTCTTTCTCTTTCTTCATTTTTTCGCTCTCGTTCTCTTTCCGGTCAACTTCTTTTTCCTTTTCTTCTTTCTTCTATTCCTTATCTTTCTCTCTCACATCGGCTTCTTCTTCTTTTTTTCCTCTCCCTCTTCCTCATCCTCTTCATTTGCAACTTCTCTATTTATTTAAAAGTAAAAATGTATGCTTTATAAAAGTCATTATTCATACACGTTCATATTAGATAGAAAAATAACGAGTTTTATGTAGATATATTTGGGATTATCACAAATTGAGTTCTCTGCCAAATGTGTTTGAAACCAATATAAGATCATATATAGTAGTATTCTTACAGTGAAAATGATTGGTGATTATATATTCTCTTTCATCTATGGTTTTCTACTTTTGTGTGTAGATTTTAAACGTCAGTTCTACAATAACAAAGTTGCTTGTGGCTGAGTTATAATCTAGATAATGGGTATATCTTGAATGATAAATATATTATTTAAGTGGAGTTATTAATCCTAAGATATGAACAAATTAAATAAGTCTGAATTCTATTAGTTACCTCTATTCTTTTTTTATCTAAAAAATTTGAAGAAACTCTTACAATAATTTTGGACAAACAGCAAAAGCTTTTGTTCTCATGCTAGAGAAAGTATGTTCATGACCAGGGGCGCCCAAAAGTTTTCTAAATATATATACACGCGCGCGCATATATACATATATAAAATTTTATATACCACAGTTACCTAAAAAAATTATAAAACTTCACTAAAATTGTTTAAAAGACTAAAATTTATGTATGGAAATAACATGCTAATATAACTAATAGTTGATAAAATATATTATATCAAATTATAGATTATTAATTTAATATGTGTTATATTTTAAATTATAAAAATATTATTTATTTTTAATTATTTTTCATAAATATGTTATTTTAACAATTCTATATTTTTTAAGAACAATAAATTTAAGAAAGATATATAAAAACTTTTAAGATCTTAATATTATTCAAACATAATAAATTTAAGAAGAAGAGTAAATTTTAATAAGAAATTTTTTTATATATATTTTTATGCTAGACTAAAGTTATAAAAAAAATAAAAATTATCATTTACTATATATCATATCTCATTTTTAATGAAATTTTTATTTTTTTTTGTTTCATATCATGTGATATTTATTTTTTTCTTAAATTTTTAAGGATTTTTTTTGTTTTTTTATTTAATATTTTTAACTTGACCTTCAGTTTTTTCTTTAAAAATCTCAAGTCTTTTTTTCACCTATAGGTATAATAAATTATTTTTTGTTATCATTGTTATCAAATTATTAGTATATTTTAATTTTTTTAATTTGTCATTTATACATTATTCATAGTAAGTTAATCATTAAGAAGAATATAATTTTTTAATACATTTATTTATGTAAAAAAGAGTAATAAAATGAATCATATAAAATAATACTTACGATAATTACCTATTTATTTTTATATATAATAATTAATTTAACATTACATAAATAAATAATTTATATTTCTCTATATATGCCTTGACAAATTCATATGTCTCTCCAAAGCATTTTCAAGTCTCCAAAGCTACCAAGAGATTTCTCTACTAGCTAGTTTTCCTAAACTTTAAAATCCACAAGCTCAGCATTTGAATTTGCAGTGCTTCTTTGGATCAAGAAGAACATGTTAGACAAATAGCAATAACTCTGCCAAATCTTTCAGTTGTGATGACAGAACATCCCACTTCAAAAATTTGGACAGCCCATGTTCTTCTGTTGTATGTCATGTTGTTCAGGTTTTTGGATCCTCATGTTGTAAGTCTTAACACAAAAATTAGGGATGACAATGAATGAGTACCTTATCATTTTTTCACTATCCATGTTTGTATACATTCAAAATATTTGATTTTCGAGTCTTAATTATATTCAAAAAAAATAACATTTTTAATATTCGTGAATGAAATTACTCGATACTCGAAATACCCGAAACAAAAAAAATAATGAATATTGAATACTAAATATCCTATAATCAAGTAATCTACCTAATATCTAATACTCGATATCTACCTAATAAAAAATTTTTAAATATTATAAATGGTTATAAAAAATTATTTTATAATGAAAAAAATTTACATAATTATTATAAACTGAAATTAAAAACAACAATTCTAATATTAATAAAAAATAAAATTTTATTTAATAATATATATTATTTAGATTTTGAATATAACATATCTTATCCACTAATTCATATCAAATAGATATAAGGTATCCGAAGTTAATATCTATACCCGTCCAATATTCAATAGATAGTTATAGTTTAATATTCGTACTCTTTTCAATATCTTATATCTACTGAATATCAAATATTTTTTTCGACAAATACTATTAAATACTCATAATACTCATACTTGAACATGACATACAATAGAACAGCATGGACGGTCCAAATTTTTTTTGAGATGGGATGTCCTGTCATTAGAACTGAAAGAATTGGCAGAGTTATTGCTATTTGTCTAACATATTTTTGTTCATCCAAAGAAGCACCTGAAAATTCAAATGCTGAGCTTGTGGATTTTAAAAATTTAGGAAAACTAAAGAAATCTCTTGTTATATATTACGAGAGGACTTGTGCTCGTGCCATCCCTCGTTACTTAAATATCATTAGCACAATAATCCTTGGTTTACTAGGTGGGCATTTACAGCTTTGGATGAAGTTTTGGAATTTTTAAAGATCAAGAAAACAAAAGATATAGATGAAAATGGCTGCAAATAATTGCTTAGTCTTGTAGGACCAAAAAAATGAAAAAAAAAAAAAAGAAGAAAGAATGCTTTGGAGAGACAAATGAATTTGTCTTTTAAATGCACTTGCTGTCTTGGACGCGTCCGGATCCTCTGTCTTAAGTTTTTTGCAGTGTTCCTGTCATACTTTTTAGCGGCGACTTTTTTTGTTGCTAACGTTTCTTGCAACAAATATTTTTGCTGTTATAACTTTTATTAAATTAATTATTTAAACAAAAGTTATAGCAGCAGTAGTATCCGTTGCAATCATATTGAAACGCACTTTAGCAACGGAAAAAACCGCCGCTAAAAAGCATGGCAGTGAGGGAGAGGATCCAAAGCTGTTTTGGACAGTTCATGCTAGTGTTCTTTCTAGGTCTGCTTAGCAGGAGCTTATTTTTTAGTCATTGAGTTCTCGTTGTCTTGTTTCTAAATAGGTGGGTTGCCGGGTCGTTTTCTTGTGTTTAGCTTTCTTGTTTTTTTGGCTGTTTAGAATATATTTCAGTTGACCAAAAGAAAAGGAAAGTCCATCCACTTCCTTTCAGGTATGTGTCTTTGCTTTTTCTTTCTACTCTCAAACTTACATTTACAGTTATCATATAAGTTTTCATTATTTAGTTTATAAATCTTATTTATCTCTCAAAATGGCCAGCAAAAATTACCCTCTTTATAAATTCTTTATTTACCATAGATTTTCAAAATTATTTTTATTTTTAAAAATAAAAAAATAGAAAAAATCTGAATTGTTTTAAAAAAAAATAAAAGCACAAAACTAAATTTTAAAAGATGTTTAGAACTTTAACTTTCTAAAACAAAATAAACACAAAATATATGTTTTTTTTATTAATAATAATTATATAAATTCTTAAAATTAATTTTATGAAAGAGTTTTGAAAAACAAAAAAACAAAATGGTCTCTCCATTAATGATAAGTAATGTTTTGTCCCTTTTTCAATTTAATAGAATGTCGAATCATCATTCCCTTGAGACGCACTCCTGGGATTTAAAATGACATAAAGAAATATAATAACGAAGGTTTAATGAAGTTCGAAAAGGGCAAAATTGTCAAACAAATTAGTACGTGATTCTTGTTCTTCCTAGGTCAACACGATAATCATCTTGTCAATTACCCCAAGCAACAACAATCCAGAAAACTAACGCGCACAACAACCATGCATACACTCGCAGTCAAAATCACGCCACGTGGATATCACCCCTCACATTTTGGTTACAACCAATGAAACACCGAAACATAACATGATTATCGTGGGTCGTGCGTATGCTAAATTAGCTTGTCTTCCTTCCAAAGGTAACAAATTATATTGCAGTATCTGCGAAGGCGCGAATTGCTCTTTCTCTCTCTTCCCCCAATTGGCAAATCCTCCGAGTCCTCACACAAAGGCACTATCGCACTTTCTCTTCCTGTATATTTCTCTCTCTCTCTCTCTCTCTCTCTCAATATTTTGCTGTATCGGGAAGAGTGAACCACTCTCTGTTACTCCATACTGGTTCTGTAGTCTGTAGTCTCTGTGGGTTAGAATTGATCGCTTATGGATCTTAAGGTGGGCGATTGCGTCCCTGGGAATCCCCAGAACTCAATGATGATGATGAAGAAACACAAACCAGAGGAAGAGGTACTTTTTTTAAATATTTCGTTGGGGAATTGTATTGTTCCCTTGTGTGTGGGTTGAATTTAGTTTTACCCTTAATGGGCATGTCTCAGTTATGCCCTTCGGCTAACATTATTGGTCGATTTTGATGCTTTTTGGGTTTTCATTTTCGTTTGCGTGCTTTCGATTTGGGCTTATTGGTGATCGTTTAAACTTTGTAAAATGTGCGTGTTTTTAAGGATTTATTCATAAAAATTGGGTTGGTATTTGTTGTCCGTTTCTTGTTAGTTAGTGTTCCTCCCCTTTTTATGTTAAGTTTCTTTCCCTTTTTTTTTTCACTTCCAAGTTAGAGCTTGCCTTCCATATAATTTTCTAATGCTTGTCCACTGAAGTTTTGGAAAGGGAGAAATATAAACTGCTGTAATTAATTAGTGCCACAGAACTTCCTCTTATGTCCCAGTCCCCGCCTCCGTTTAGTGATTAGCAAATAGGTGGAGAAAGACTTTGATCTTTGAAAACACATTAGTTAGACGTGAACAATGATTAAGGCATGGAAATTTTTAACTAAGCTCTTTTATTGCCCTTTTGGTGTGAAAATTCAGTGACACTGCGCAGTCAATCCATGTCTTACTATTAATACCAGGCTAGTTTATTTCTGGATCTGATTGTGTGCTGAATGCCTAAATTTGTTGCATGGTGAAAATTAGTATTTCCAAGGTAGTGTGAGTTGACTTTATTTATTGTCAATTTTAACCGAACCATATTGCCAATAACAAAATCTCCAATGGCCACCAAACTTTAAATGCTGAGACTAGTGCTTCTAGAAAGTGTCACAATATAGCATTAATATGGCTTAGTAGCAGCAAAATGCTTTAAAATTTAAGCCATGCGAGCTTACTTGGAAAGTGACAAATGACCAATTCTATCAGCAAGGTTCTTAATCCTGTGGCATGGGCTCTGCATGCTCCAGTTTTCACTCATTATATGTGTTTTGCTGTTTTTACAGCTATACAACTCTATTAGTGACTGTGATTTAAGAACAGAAAACTAGAGAGTTGGTCGTCTTTCATCCACTCAGATGTTTTTGCTTACAAGGAATGAGTTATAACTTTCAACTAATCAGCACATTGTGGCAAAGTTAATTTCTGAGTTATTAAACAGTGCTTGGGTTAATTTTGATGTAAATGAGGGGGATACACAAACAAGGGAAATAAGTGGCGAGCAGAGATATCAAATTAGCCTAACATAATTTTTTGGCTTTATAAAGATTGTAAATGTTGATCGTTTCTTCTGCTAGGATGCTTTGACCAGCAATCATGGAAATTCTCTGAGTGTAGGAGAATCATCTGGAAGTGGTGATATCTGCAAGAGTTCCATGTCTTCAAACAACCTCAATAGTCCCAATTCTGATTATTCATATCAAGATGAAAATGATATGAATGATGATGATGATGATGTAGATGAGGATCTTGATTCTGCTGATGACTTTGCCTTTTATGACAATGATGACTTTATCTATGAAGATGATTATGCAAGTATGCAGAATCATTTTGACAGTGTGGATTTACCGCCTGGGGTAGAGGCATCACTGCCCTGGTTGAAGGATTTTGATTCAAGTGCCTCCAAGCAGGATGCTGCTTCTGGCCATGCAGAGTCTAGTTCTAAGGGTAAAGGAGAAGAAACTGGAGATGCTGTCATTCAAAAGTTTAAACAATTTAAGCAATTTGATACTGTTGATTCTTATAAGGATCATTTCTATGAGGAACTGGGCTCTTCAGGGCAGGTAGCATATATTGGGAAACTTGTTCAAAATCCACTCCTGCCAACTTATGTTTACATTCATCTGATTAAATTGAATCTTGCATTTTTTTTTTCTCCCAAATTTCTATTGACAGCGGTCTAAGAATTGGGCCAAAAAAATCCAGGAGGAATGGAAAATTTTGGAGGAAAATTTGCCAGGTGAATTTGACTTTTTTTTTTTTTTTGTTCTTATCCTTTTCGAAGAAGATACATGCATTGCTATTATAATCATGGGTCCAAATAATCTTCTCTAGAGTGCCTATTTCACTTTTTTTTTCTTGTTTTGCCAATAATAAAATGACTTTTGGGGTAAAAGATAATCGTCTTGCTATGTCTTTTCTGTCTTTGTAACTTTTTCTGTTATTGTGCTTAAATATGAAATTCAACCTTTATGGAGTTTAGGTTTGACTTTTAGTTTTTATTATCTCTGCTTTTGTCTGTATCTCACAAATTTATATTTACAGAAACAATCTTTGTGAGAGTTTGTGAAACCCGTATGGACCTTCTTAGGGCTGTCATCATTGGACCATCAGGCACTCCATACCATGATGGCCTTTTCTTCTTTGATTGCCTCTTTCCTCCTAACTACCCCGCAGGTCCACCAGTAAGTATCAGTAATATTCCCTTGTTTTGAAATATGTCTTGTGCTGTGTATGACTGAAATTGGAATTAACTTCTGCAGAAGGTACACTACCACTCGGGTGGCCTTAGGCTAAATCCAAATTTGTATAAATGTGGAAAAGTCTGCCTTAGTCTTTTGGGCACTTGGCATGGCAAGAATAGTGAAAACTGGATACCAGACACATCAACCATGCTACAAGTTTTGGTTTCCATACAAGCTCTGATTCTGAATGAGAGGCCCTACTTTAATGAACCTGGTTATGCATCAAAGTATATTGGTGTAGAAGGGGAGATAAGATCCAAGGAATACAATGAGAAGACATTTATCCTATCCTTGAAGACAATGATGTATACTCTGCAGAGACCCCCAATGGTAAGTTCGTTGTAATAACTCCCGTGTTTTCCCTAAGTGAAGGTTTTGTTCAAGTTATCTTCTAACTTATCTTACGCTTCCTGTAATCATTGAGTGCCTCACCGAATTTTATGGTTAGCTAATAGATGATAGTGACATTACCTATTCTTTTTTCATTTTTACCACAACCCCATTAGCCTTGTTATTTTTATGCATTGACGAGACTCATGTGGGACTTATCTTTTATATAATGATTGACTAAACAAAAAAATTATTGAGTACTAGAAAATTTGTCCAAGTTCACTTGTATTTTGTCAATTCTTCATATTAAAAACTAACTCGTGGTAAAATTTGTGTGTCAGGCTTCGATGAAAATTGACAAAAGCTCCCAATAATGCTTCATATTCATAGATTTTTTGGATCATTTTATGCGACACTTTGGGAAACTTTTTTTTTACTTTGGTGAAACTATGGTGAAGTCGCAAATGTAGAATACTAGAAAATGGTCACTTACCAACCTACTTGGTTGTTTGCTCATTTTAACTGTATATTTGCGTTGCTAATTTATTAGTTATTCCCTGTACTTTTGGAACATATATAGCTGATTTGGTGAGCTTTATGCTAGGATCTGTGACTTTTCTGGTACCCCCCACACACTCCAACCCCTGATGCATGTGGATGTTGTTGGAAATTGAACTCTAAATATCATTATCTCATTTGTACCCTTTTTATTTTTTTGTTCATCTGCAGCACTTTGAGGACTTTGTTGCGGGGCATTTCCGAATGCGAGCTGTTGACATACTGTCAGCATGTAGATCGTATGTGGAGGGCAATACAGTTGGCTCAGCTGTACAAAATTTAGATCGAAGTAGCAACAGTACTACAGGTAACAAACCAAGTGAATTCCAATCAGCTGTGAGTAGGATGATGAACACCCTTATTGCATTTTTCAATAAAAATGGCTCAACAGACTGTGACATGTTTCGATCAGAGATGTATAATTTATCTGCTCTGGCAAATCTAAATACATTCAAGGCAGAAACAGCACAACAGCAGCAACAGAACGAGGTGTAAGGTTCCTGTGATATTTTTGTTGGGAATGAGGTTTAGTTGGGTCTCTTTTCTTTCTGCTTTTTTGTTTTAACGTCAATGACCGGGCAATGATTGTCGTTACTGTTAGTAACACTTGGTTGTAGAAATACAAGCTTTGGCGTAGTTTCCGAAAATATCCTTTGAACTGCAAAGGCAAATAGTTTATTTCTACTAAGATATCTTTTGCAACAGACTAGTGGTTAAGTGGTACTGGTAAGTCCTTGTTTATATTATGGATGGCCCTAGGGACAGTTGAACCTCTCCGCCATCTGAATATTTGGATATATGGTAAATGGTAATGAAGAAAACGTTTTATGCAAATTTCGAGATTATCTAAAACTAAAGAATTCAATCTCTTAAAAAGTAAAACTTTTTCTAGCTAAAGTTCTACTTAAATTTGGTAACCTTTTATGATTTCTTTATTTTTCAAATAATATTTATTAATCGGTTTTTAGGATTTTCTTCAACATATAGATGATGCAAACTAACACGAAAATTCATATTTTGTAAATTCGGCACCCACTGTTTAAGCGTATATCGAAAAATTTCCTGTTGGATTTTCTTTATATAAAAAAGAAAAAAATTCTCTCTTAAATCTGGCGACTTTTCTGTTGAAATATTTTGGCTCAAGTTCTGCTTTTTATCTAGTATTAATTATTCTTAAAAATAAGATATTGATAGTTAAAATGGATCACCAATTGAATTATGCTTGAGATTACTTATACTGTTAGCATAATTATGATTTCATTTACATATATTGGATCTATTTAAGAATTTTTCTATTAGATTGGGTAGAATGAAAAAAAAAAAAGAAGTGAAATTTCAATCTTGAAATTTTTTATTTATATTCAAATTTAACTTTTTTTTTTCTTCTTTTATCATCTACCTCCTTAATATTAAATATAAATTTGCATTAAAAAAGTAATAAAATTAAAACTTTACTTTCCATTACTTCCCCTCCATTTCTTCCTATATAAATATACCCTTGCTTGCGGTTCAGAGGACCCAATACTTTCCACTGCAAGAACAGTGAACATTCCCAAAAAATCAATACAATGTATATACCAATTAGCACCCCCCAAACAAGCCTATAAACAAAGAAATGTTCTATCAATCACGATTCATGAGGATGTATAACGGGTGTTAGACGCACAACTTTTTTCGCAGCCTTGAAAAAATATTTATCAGTCCATGCCAAAATGCTACAAACTAGAGATATTAACAAGTCAACCATATCAGATACACATGAGCAATTCCAAGGATGATTATCTTAAGATAAGTAACCATGTAGACATGTTAGAGGCGAGGTCGTTATGTAGCAGATCACATGGCTGTTCCTCATTGGTTTAATTTACTTAGACACGTAGACTGTGTTTACCCGAGAATTTCTAGATATACAAGGCTACAACTACCCTTAAATCTCCGAAGGGAGGATCCACATTGGTACCTTCCTAACGAGAATGTTTGATTATCACCACACATGCCTGAAATGAAAAAGATTACATATTAGAGAAGAAGAAGAAAAGGGTCTAAATTGATACAGCAATTTCTACGGTAATCTGAGCATACCCTTAATGCAAGTCAACAACTTAAAACAGGATATTCTCTTGCCATTGGTGGGTACAAGTTATCTAAAAAAAATTTTAATGTCAAATTTCCCAGCCAGATTTCTTTCAGGAAAAAACAAGATTTCACCCGGTGGTTGATGATTATCTCCTGTTCAGTGTATAATCTGATAAGAATAGGATTTCGAACTGATCTATTTGTACCTTCCTTTACATGAGTGAAAATTTTATCCCCCAGTTTGTTTTGAAAGACCATTTATATAGATTCATATTTAGCACATGAATCACACCCATTATCACCCTCCAGCCTCCACTCTCCCATATTTTCTCTTTATTCTTTTCCTCTATTCTTCCACTCGCAGAGAAGTCATCTATTTAAAGCCTTTTGTTTTCTCTCTCTCTCTCTCTCTCTCTCTCTTACATACTGGCATGCAGAGAATATTCATGATATCCAACTGGCATCCCACCACCCCAAACAAGGCCTAAACTCTTTATAAAATTTCCCCAGTAAGTCAATTGGTTATAGTCAATGTTGTTACATTAATGGTAAAGAACTATAGAAAGACAATTGGAAGTCAATCAGCACCAACAAGGCATGTATTCAGGCACACAGAACAGGCATATCTAAATTTTTACAATATAGGGTTTCTAGACCCTAACACAAGTATGCATCATCAACTTGCTTTCTCTAAGTTACTAATTACTAGTATTACTATTACCTGTTATCTGTCTTCTAAATTTCTCTATACAAAAAGGGCATAGAAATTTCCATGATTTGTCCATGAGAGGTTTAACAGGAAACTTTTAGTGAACAGATCATCATTCCTCTCTAGCAGTAATATGAAGTTGGCAAAACCAATAATTCCATGTTCATAAGAAATTCAGTCTTCTCCACCTCTAGCAATACTATGAAACAGTTGTCTATAAAGGACCAACATTTACAGGAAAATACATAATTGAGAATGGGAACTATATTGGATGCCAAGCTACACAGTTCCTTCAGAATCGAATGAGCAGTTACTTTGGCTTGGGACTTGGAAGTCTCTAGTTTACAACATTTAGAGAGAAACAAATGATTGGTAGAAACCCTCATCTCTTTTGAACTTTTTGCACAGTATAAAGGTGTTAAACATAGAATTATGACCTTTTCAGATTTCACATATAGTTTTGTCTAAAGGGACTTGAGTAGATGAAGGGTGATTAGAGAATATATTCTTCATTCAAGTTTGGTTTGTAGGAGTCTGTTAATCTACAAAGAGGTTGGGAATTGACAAATGGCAGCGTGCCCTACATGCAAGATAAATTCAGTGGAATAACACATAATCTAAAACATAAAAAATCATTACAATAACAAACAAAGCATTTTCTCACTAGGTGGGGTATGGATCAAGTGGTGGCACTGTGTTCTATTTTGGAAACATAAAAAATCATTGCAATAAAAAGGAAAATAGCATGGATTATTAAATATTTATCTTATGAAGACCCAGAAAATGAAATGCATGTTACAAAATGAAAGAGATGATTGCTATTTAGTAAAAAGATGGAAAACAAGGTAAAATTGTATAAGTAAAGTGCACTACCTCTTGAGGAATTCATTGACATATCGTGACCAATTATAGAGTACAAACCACATTAGTACAATCACCAAAATATCTGGCAAGTTTAGGAACTCACAAGTGCAATATTACAGAAGACGTGATTGTCTATGAACTCAGGAAGAGTTTCAACATCTTAGTAAAAAATCTGCCTTGTTTTGGCAGTCTTTCCCCCCAAAGATGCCTAAATGACTACTGTTAAGACTACTTTAGACGCATATTCCAAAAACATATAGCAAAGGTTGATGAATCTCAGTTTCAAAATATTGTAATCCCATATAATCCTCTAGAAATGATCAAAACTTTGTATTTTGATGAAATTTAAGTTTCAGTATATACAGGCAATGGGCTTGTAAATTTATAAAAACATCGACCTCAAATCTGCCCCAACAGTGAAAAGAGATCCATTTTTTATGTCGTGAAACTGAAAAACAAAACCTATGTTTTGCAGTATAAATCCATGGAGTAAGGAGAACAAAAGAGGATACTAAAAAGACAACGCTCCCACCAATCTAGCATGTAGAGCCCAAAAGTGACATTGTAGAGGTAAATCTTGCGCTGAATCCAATTCATATCTGTCAAGCCTGCAAAAACATTAAGGTAGAAATGTAGAATCAAGCTAGCTATAATCTTTGAACAGCAAAAAAATTAAAGGTAGTGACAGAAATCAGACGCATAAGAAGAATCAGATCCGAGAGAAGATTAGAAACGGGTCATGTGACAACGGAAGATGGATCCAACACCCACGACCTTGGCCAGAACAATTGCATTCGGCCATTAAAAAATAATTACCGAAGAAAAAAAAAGAGCAAAATAAAATTGGGGATTGGTATCCAAATCGGTTGAAACGTGTAAAGAACATCCGAAAATTCAAAACCTTCTAGAAATCATATTCTAGAAAGTGAGAATTTTGAAGGAGGAGAGAAACTGAGAAACTGAAAAAAGGCGGAGATGATGCAACACAAATTGGAAATTACTGGAACATAAAATCAATCATAAAAAACAAAGGAATGGAAGAACAAGGAAGGATTTTGTTTACCTGGTTCTGCTCTGTAAGCACCCAGATCGCCGGCGTTAGTCGAAGAAGAGTAGATGATGATTCGTGAATACTATTGATGCTAGTTTTACTTTTCATGGTCCATGCGATTGATTTTTTTTTTTTTAAATCGTATATATTTTATCCGAACTTTAATTTTAAATTAGTACGTTACTTTAGAATATTTATTAAATTTTAAAATGTAATTAAAAAACCCTAAAAAATTTTATGGTTGTTTTCTCTTTTCTTTTAATCTTTTACGATGAAAATAGGATTTTTTAACTTTTTTAAGTTTAAGATATTTCAAAATTTTGATAAAAAATGATATCACTAAATTTAAGGTTTGGATTTTACAATTTAATATATATATATATATATATATATATTAATAAATTTTATGTATTTGTCATTAAATTTTTAATAAAAAATATTATAAATATTATTTATTTTTTATAAATATTTTTTTATTAAAAATATTTGTGTTTGAAGTATTATTAAACAATAAATATGAGTATATTTCTTAACGAAATTTTGTATTCAAATTGAACATTTTGTAAAAAATTATTTCTTTCTATTATATTCAACTTTGTTGGTATTTTTTTTTTTAATAATTCAATACAATATAATTGAGTCATTTTAAATTTTTTTACATACTATGGTTTTATAAAAAATAATTTTACCTAAATTTATACTATTTGTAAAATTTAAAAATTAAACAAATCACATATGGTCATTTTAAAAGTGTACCTATTCAAAGAGGATTAGAGATTAAACTGGTGACACTAAAATAAATAAGACAAAAATATATTTTATATCTTTAAATTTTATATTAATTTTTAATTTTATTCTTAAATTTTTCTTGCGATTTGGAGTTTGGATAATATAATAATTGTGAAACTTTTTTTAAAAATTTATTTGAATGATTTTCATATAAAGATTTTTTAACTTGAGAAAAAAATATTTATTTTAAAAAAATTTTAAACAAACAAGTTTAAATTAAACCTGATTATGACTTTTAAAGTCATTTGATCTAATAAGTCTGACTAGTCAAATAATAAATTTGAATCCAAAAATAAGAGACCAAATCCAAAAGTCTATTTAAAAAAAAAACTCACAGAAAAAAAACTCACAAAAAATAATTTTTTAGCTTGGTCTATTCTATATATATATATATATATTATTTTTTTACATATTATATATATATAATTACTTTTGTAATAATATAATATATAATATGTAGTAGAATATATTTTTAAATTTGGTAAGTTTTTTATTATTTAAGTTGATTTATTATTATAAGATTATATACTTAAACTTATTCTTTTGTATTATTATTATTGCAAGGATTTGAAGATTTGACATTAAAAGGTTTGGCTTAGGAATTTAGATGTCTTAATTGATGCATTATTATGAATTTGTTATTCTAATTTAAAGCTTATTAGTAGACAAATATTTTAATTTTATTGTATTATGTTTAAAATTTAGTGGCTTTAGTTATATATTTACTTTGTTTTTCATGTCAAATTTGTTATTTAAAATTGACAATTTAATTCATATGATATTATGACACTTGTTAGTTGGATATTTATATACTAAAAAAAATTATTTTTTTCAAATCCTCTTTTTTTTAATTCGAGTAAGCCATACCCATTTTGATTTTAACCGAACTCAAACCGATAAAAATTAAGTGAAGAAATGGGCTCAAACCCATATATTCTCAATATATACACATAAAAGTTTCACTCATTTTTTAAGGAGCTCAGCTCATTAAAAATTCTAGTTGAAATTTAAAATTTAGATACTTAATAAGAAAGCACAATAAAAAATAATTTTATTATCCACTCAAATTTAAAATTATAATTGAAAAAGATAATTTTTTAAAATTATAAGATAAAATTATAAAAAAATAATTCTATCCATAATTTTATCTATCAAGGGTACAAGTGAGGAGAATGATCAAACTAAATAGCACTTGAGGCCCACCTATGGTACACACAGACATATATAATTTAATTTTTTATTTTATTTTTATATTAAAAATAATTATATACAAAATATTGTTAAATATTAAATATAAAAAAAATTTATAAAAATTTAAACATTGTCTTATATATATATATATATATATATTATATATATATATGTATATATCCATGTATGCCCATAAAAAGGCATATTTGTGAATATCCATAAGTTGGGACCGATAGAGACAACTCTGTCTAAGAGGCAATGAGCCTTTCACTTTCTTGAAGAAGGATGAAGGCATTATGGAGGATGGAGGATGAGGGTGAAGGTGCAAGGAACTTGAACAAAGATCATACTTCACATGGTAGAGGGTCATAGCTTTCTTTTTGGGTGGCCCCAATTAGCTCACATGGTTTCTTTTGTTCTCCCTCAAACCAACCAGAATTTTTTAAAAAAACTTATATTTGATTTATAAAAAAAATGAAATCAGTTATTAAAATACGCATAAATATATCAAAAATATTTTTTCTAAAAAATAAATATATTAACATTAATTTATAATTTTATAACTGATTTATTTTTCCTATCTTTTATGAATAAAATCTCTCATGTACCTAAAACTCAATCAACCCAAATCGTAAGAAGGAATCTTTGAAAGGTATAATGATGTTTTCTGGGAATATTAATGGTCCAACATGTTATTGTCTTGGAGATATTGATTCTTTTTTTCTTTTCTCGTATTAAGTGGAAGATTTTGGCATTTTTATATATGCAAGTTATTTTGAAATTGTAATATTGTTGGAAGACAACGTAGTGGTGTGTAATTTCTATAGTTAAATTAAATTCACCCACTGTAAATGAACACTTTTGGTGCATTATAATTATTAAGCACAGTCTGGTTTTATCCAGATGCAAGGAAAAGGAAAAATGATGAGGGGTTGTTGAGGAAGAGAGGTACAAGTGCATGAACTTTTCGACTTTCTGGGAAAGTCTGAGTTACTTTCTTAGGAAAATGATTGAGTTTCAAGTGCCAGGTTGCTTTCTCAGGAATATATTTTCACTTTTCTTTTAATAAAGTGTGGATTCAACTCTTCACTTATAATAATTCTAGCAAGTGTCATCAAAAGAAGTTCCACGTGCAAGATACACTACAGCTTACGTGGTTCATAAAATGAATTGAAAAATTATATTCTCATTTCTGACAGATAAAAAAAATTTACAATTTTATTAATTTTATTTTTATTTTAATTATTATTTATATAATTAAATATGTATTTTATCAGTATGTAAGTTTTTTAAGGGTATGTTATGAACCTTTCCAATGGCATCAAAATTAATGGACGAACTAGTAGAAAGAGTTTACTGATAAAAATTTCATATGTTATGAACCAAATTAAGAAGTAACATTGATGAAGGACCTAATTATGAAATACCCCATTTATAAAGCACTAGAAAGAAATTTTATAGTCTAAAAAAATAAAATTTTCAATTTATGTGAGTAAAAATAAAACATAAGTTTGTAATCCATACTAGTAGATTAAAAATGATAAAATCTTGTTTTTAATTTGGTGGATAAAGTATTATTTTCTAATTGATACTTCTCATTAATCTTTATCGTTTTAATTTATGATTTCATTTAATTTTTGTTAACGTTCCTGCTTTTGAAATAAGTAGATTATTAAGGACATGCAGGACAAAAACAAGTAGGTATAATGTAAGAAATTTGTAGAATTGAATATCAAATCAATACGTATGGGGTCAAAGTGTCGTTTATGTATTGGGTAGAAGTGTTATTTATGTACCCAAATTTTGTATTGAGAGTCAATTTTATTTCCATTTTTGTTTGTTTTTAATCAAAAATTTAAATTATTGTTAATTTTCTCCTAAATCTTTATATTATTCATTATAATAACAAAATTAACATACATGGTCATCTACTTAGAACTACTATTGATGTGGCAAATGGTGACATTAAAATCTAAGATAAAATTGAAGGCAACTATAAAATTTGAGAATAAAATTAGTAATAATTCTAAACTTTGGAGTAAAAATACTTTTTTTCAATTTTTTTTATATTTTCTCAAGTATAAATTTCTGTCTTTTAAACTTTATAATTGCTATAAATTTTCTTCTTAAATCTTAATATCATTTGCAAAGTTAATAAAAATACAAGTGGATTGTCCTTTGTTTAGATTTCATTATTGTAATAGATGAGGTTAAAATTTTGAGCAAAATTAATAAAAATAAAAATAAAATAAAATTCACAATAAAAACATATTTTAAAATTATTTTGAGATTCAAAATTATAATTTTTCTAACAATTTAAACTAAGAAATTACTATTTTAAATTTAAAAAATAATATATTTATCCAAGAGAGATATATAAAAAAATAAAAGATTCAAAAATATTTATTTGAATAAATTAAAATTAAATATTTTTTTTTTATATGTGGTCGCTCGTCTTGCTCTCAATATCAGTATCTTTTTACAGAGATTTTTACACAATAATTTCTCTTCGTATCAACAAAAACCTAAAATCTGAATCAACCATTATTATAACCATCTTTTTCCTCTTTGTAATGCTGCTTTTAACACTTAGATCTGGCATGGACAAATATGTATGATATTTTGTTTAATTTTTAAAATATAATTTAAAATAATATTTATTAAATTTTAAATAATAAATTAAATAATATAAAATTATTTAATTCACTTATTTTTTATAATTTTTACATTTTTTACATTACATGTTTTATTTTGTATTTTATATTATAAAATATTTCATTTTAAAAAATTACTGAAAGACTTAAAAACATTGTAACATAGATAAATGTACATGTATATGCATCATAAAGCTGATCGAATTTGCCATTACTCTTTACTTCCATTTAGTCATCAAAAAATTAATTCTAATTAATTTAATAATTATTTTAATCTCATAATATAATATTAATAAATTTATTTACATGATAATAATAATAATAATAATAATAATAATAATAATAATAATAGTTGAATTGAATTTTAAATAATATTATTATTTATTATTATATCTTAACAACGCTGTTGTGAGCTCAAAACACAAGAATGAGATAATTTATAAGAGGATAAGTGTGTGCAAAGGCAAACAAAACGTTTAACCATAATGCAAAATGATTTAATTTTATTACATCCTAATTATTGATGTAAAAATCCTAAATGGCTTCGTGTATACAAATACAAGGTGTTGTATGTATATATACTTGAAATTTTAAAGTATTTTATAAAAAGAACTAAGTTTAGCATATATATATATATATATATATATAATATCCATATTGTTTAAGTTATATATAATACATAATTTTG
Source organism: Senna siamea (assembly GCA_031216115.1). NCBI lineage: Eukaryota > Viridiplantae > Streptophyta > Magnoliopsida > Fabales > Fabaceae > Senna > Senna siamea. The sequence goes on from CM062358.1 coordinate 1,419,537, forward strand.
TAAATTTATTAACCTACATATAAAATATCTCATAATTAAATAGAGATTCACTTCAGAAAACTAATTAGGGTATATTTAGTTTATGAAAATATTTTTTGTTTTTATTTTTCTATTTTTGTTTCTTAAAATTAGTTTTTATTTTTATATTTTTATATTTTAAAAATATGTTTATCATGTAAAGTTAAATTTTTTTTTTAAGTTTAATTACTTAAATGACTATAATTTTGTATTAATTTTTGAATTTGACTATTATTAAATGAAAATAATTATATGATTGAAGGATTTATTTTTAAAAAATATAATAATAATAATAATAATAATAATTATTATTATTATTATTATTATTATTATTATTATTATGTAAAAATGCTAAAAATATTTTTTAGATATTTTTTGTTTTCAGCCTATTTATGAAAAGTATCCTCTAAAGTATTATACATTGCAAAATTTCTGAAGTCAAAGAGAGATATAAAAAAAAAAAAAAATTAAGAGAGAGATATGTAAAAGACTAACCCTAAATATATTAATGCTCAAATTATATTTTTTTTTCTCTCATACTTTACAAATTACACCCCTCTCTTTTTATTTTACTCTCTTTTGTTTTAAATTATCTAAACTCATTGATATTCTTAATTTATGGTGGTGCTATGACATAGCATATACTACACCCACAGACAAGGAGGATAATTAATTAATTAGCAATATTAAACATGGAAAGTCTAATCCATTAATTATATATTTCTATTATAAAATGCATATAAAACATACGAACCCCATTTCCATGGAAGCTCTAATTTTGCCATGAATATTATGTGGGGATCCATGTCCCTATGACTTTGTGCAAAATTGTTTCTCTTTTCAGGTTATTTATGTGTAAACACACACACACACACACACACACACACACACATATATAATATTTGTGTCATATCAAGTATTAATTTTTTATAGCTACAATTTTTGTTTGGTAAAGAGCATAAGTAATCGAAAATTTAAATAACCTTCAATTTAAATATCTCTAATATATTATACACCAGATTGAATTATCTTCTCTTTCTCTTCCTTCAACACCATATAATAAATTTTCACACTATTATTGTTTGGTTTTTCGATATTATTGTATGGGCTGGCGGGGTTAATGTCATTGCTAAAGGTGATATATATAAATATATATTTATATATATTTATATTACAGAAAATTGTTTTATATTTTTTTCAATTCGCTAACTAATTTAATAATGACATAAAAGTTTGGCCAAAGACATTGATGCTTTAAAATTAAATAAATATTTTTAAATAAAAAATAACTTCTTTTCTTTAAAAAATTTGGCCTAATAAACTATGAGTCTAATATTGTTGTTTGTAACTACATATAATGAACTTGTTCAAGTTATTCGTGTCGTATGAACATTTTTCTAATTAAAGAATGTTTAGCATCTCAAGTTTTTATGATTATGTAATTAATATTGGACAATCATTTCCTAAAAATATAAGTTACCACCACATACATTTTAGTTAATTACTAACTTCAGGTGGTTTAAATTCTTTCAGTCTTTTTCATTAAGTATCTATTTTAAGTTATTTTCATTGTAATTAATGAGTCATAAAACTTTAAGTAGTAATTATAATTAATTATCTTACTTTGATAGAAAATAGTATTGCAAACCTTCTTTAGAAATTAAAGAGATGCTTCACTTAATGCATGGTCTACTTAATTTTATTAATCATTGATCTTATAAATTGCTCTTTTGCATTAACCCCAGTTCTCAACCAAATTACCCAATTCATTTGAATCCAACTTAGGCATAAAAAATAAAGAATAAATTACACTTCTCACTTATAAAAAATACTAAAATTATCTAAAAACTTATAACTTTATTTATTTTTATTAAAATACTTTTAATGTTGACTTTTAAAAAATTATTATTTATTTTAATTTAAAAATTATAATTTTAGTTTATTTTAATTTTTTAAAGTTATTTTTATATTGATAAGATAGATATTTAATTATATAAAAAGTAAATAAAAAATTATTTTAGTCAACAAATGAGTATAATTATATATTTTTCTTATCTTATACATATTGCACGCATTATATATGGATCGATGTGCTTACATCATACAGAAAATGATTTTTTATTTTTTATTTGGTTTTTTAATTTTAGCAATTGAACGTGATGGTTGTTTTCGCTTGTCCAAATTGTTAAAAGCCAGCTCTTACATCAGACATCAACATGCCATTATTTTTTTCAAAGACTAAATTTATATATTATCCTGAATGGCAGAATGAAAGCAATGTTAGTTTGATTTACAAATATTTTAATTAAAGATTTCATTATTTTGAATGATATGTCATTAATTGACATGTAGGGTGATGTGGACCTTAATTTTAAAAAATGACGTGATTATCTTTTTAACTAACATTTTAAATAATCAAGAAAATTAATCAGATTGTTAAAGGAATTTAACCCGTCATAGGATAGGCTTCGTCAAAGAGGGATATCATATATTTTCCTTAGCATCTGTGATATGACTAAGTATATATATTAGACAAGATCAAAGCCATTTTTAATTTGCATAAAGGTATGAGTATCCAATAAAAGTGTTTTTTTTTTTAATTTCTATTTCTTCTAATAATATTTTTCTATCAGCATAACTTTTTTTTTAATAGAAACAGATGCGTGTGTTGTAGCTATACAGTTAAGATTATTTCTGAATTTTTTTAATATTAAAAAACAATTAGCTAGTAGCCTAGTAGCCTAGTATTTCTTGCATTTTAACAATATATATATATATATATAATGCTTCTTAGTATTGAAAAATTATATATTATATAATATAAAACATGTGATAAAAAAAGAGAATAAAGATAAAGTAAAAATATTGGCAAGAGAGTTAAATAAATTTTTATTATTTACTTTTTTATTTTAAAATTTAATAATAATTATTTTATATTATATTTTAAAAATTAAAAAAATTAAATTAAAGCTTCTAATATATATATATTATTATAAAAATTTTGTGGACTTTTAGTCATTAATTTTTAAAATTAAATATTATATTATATAAAATATAAAATAAAATATGTGAAAATTATGTTTCAAAATAGTTTTTTATTTTCAAGAAAAAAAATGTTTGAACATGCTATTTTTAACTAGAAAAATAGAATATACCTTTCGAAAATAATAAAATAGAATAACATAAAGATGTTTTTGAACAATTTTTTTTAAAAACTAAAACAGGGCATGTTTGATCAATGCAGTTTTAAAAATTATTTTTAATTTTTAAAATGAAAAATTAAAAAAATTATGTTTAAAATACTGTTTTTGATTGAAAACAAAAGTATATATATTTTAAGAACAAAAAATATAAAATAATTAAAATATATTATAAACTCAAAATTTTATAATAAAAAAATATAAAAAATAATTTTTACTTAATAACATATACATAAATATGTGAAAATAATATTAACGTAACCTTTCATAAGTAATTTTATAAAAAAAATTTAAATAATTTTAACATGAACTTTTAAAATAATTTTTAAACAAATAATTTTTAAAAAAGGGAATTAAACCAGCCCTTAATTTCTTTTTTTGCAGTTTTCTTTCCAAAATTGGGAGTGATTTTCTTTCCTATATATATATATATATATTGCCATAAAAAATTCCAAAGAAAATCCTTGACATGCCCGGGGAGTTGGGGACACAATGATACTCTTTGTGGGAAACAATTGAGATATTAGCGTGAAAATAATGTGTTTTTACCGTGCATGGTTTTAACATATTTCCTGCGAATAATATTAAATTATATATTTTTTATCAAGGTATATTTACAGCCTGTTTCAACCAAACGTTTAAATTATATAATTATCAATATTCATTTAACCCCTTAAATTGTTTAAGTAAAATAATTATAGCCATAAATACCTTTGAATTTTCCAAAACAATGTACAGCATGCTTTTCACACGCAGATGATATATTCCTTCTCCCGCCCACATTTATATAGATATGACATTAAAAATTAATAAATATTAGTGGAATTTTTTAACAGCTCATTCTTTTGATTAGATTTGCAATTTTTATTAATTTATAATTATTTTTCCTTTAAATTGAGGGAAAAGAAAGATTAGCGACTATGACCGTCCTTTTTTAGCATGTCGAGTGAAATACTAATCGTTGAGAAAGTATTATTTAAACTTATTCATTGAATCTATTACATTCCTTGAACTTGGACTTAATTTCCTGTTACTATCAATTAATTATCATTAGAGATTAATTACGATCACTTGCAGAGCACTCTTAACTATTTATAACTTAAAATCTCAGAAACCAAATGATAATACTAATAAAAATAATTACATAAAAAATACAAGCACATACATTGATTATTATTTTAATAAAGTATGAATACAATTTAAGTATTAAAAATAATTCAAAACTTAGGTATATTTATAGGGCAATATTTAAAAATGAAGTCAGAGCAGAGATCACAAGCTAAATGCATTCAAAATTAATGGCGTTTTAAATATGAAGTCCTACCGATAATCCATGTGCAGGTTATATTATTAAGAATAAATTATAATTCCATCATTTGAGATGTAAAAGTTATATTTTATTTTTTTTTATTTTAAAAATATGTACTCTCTTTTTTAAAAAAATTTAAAATTAAAATTTTATATATTTTGATTAAAATACTTTTAATAATATTATTAATTTTTAAAAAATATATAATTTATTAAAAATATTTATTAAAATATTTATTGATTTATTTTGAATTAAAAATGATAAAGTTAATTTATTTTAACTTTTTTAAAATAACTTTTTATGTTGAATAAATATATATTTAATTATTAAAAATAAATATAAAAATATTTTGATTAAAATAAATAAATTAAAAAAATTATATATAAATTTTTAAAATTAATGTAATTTATTCTATTAATAATAATAAAATAATTAAAAAAAACATGAGTAAAATTTAACGATTAGGCAGAGGCCTTTAGAGGGAGAAAGAGAGGGGCGTAGGGTGAGGCCACAGCCTACAAGGTTTGGTGGGGCCCACAAGACAGTGGTGGTAATACCACGTGTCCTGATCACATGGGTGTGGGCCCCATTACAGCTGGGTCTGACAGATCAGGATACCATGGTGGTGGGTGTGTGAGAGTGTGTGTGTCAGTTGAGTTTGGGTTATTTTCTGCTGCTCCCTGTTCCATTCAATACCCAGAACTCCAATCCAATCCAATTCAATCCAAACTCTTCTCTTTATTATTATATATTTAAAAAATTGATTTTACTTCATGCCATTTTTTCCCGTTTTCTAATTATTATTTTAAAATTCTCAAGAAACAACCTCGGGCTACAGATTAATGTTTGAGTTTATGAGAATGCCTTTAAAACAAATTTCTCAGACAATATAGGTTTTGTATGATAACGTTTTTCCAGGGGTGATAAATACTAGTCGAACAATGTAAGATATAAATAATATTACACAATAAGCATAACTTTTTTTTTATAATTTTGGAAAAAAACTTATAATTTTATTTTTCAATTAAAAAATACTTACAAAAATTTCATTTCCGATTTTTTTTTATAATTTTTCACTCTATATTTATTTATATTGTATATTATATAAATATTTTTTAAAAAAGTTCAAGATGCATAATACTATATAAATAAAGTTTATTACCAGAAAAAATATGTTAGATATTTTATTAAACATTGTAAGGGAAAAGGACATTGGAAAACTGACGGCGTTAGGGTTTGTATGCATAGTATTGAAAAGTGTTGGTTCAAATTTAGAGTATGAAGTTTGGACGGCCGTGGGTGGCGTCTGACGTCGACGGCGGGGCCGTTTTTGCTAAACGGTCTCCTTCTTGTGGGGCAGAGTTGACATTTGATTAATAATGGAGGAAATTCAACTCCACGCTCGCTTTTCCACGCGCTTGCTTCAGGCTATGCTATGATTTATTTTTTGGGTAGATAGATTTAGATATATTATTATATATATATATATATATATTTTTTTTTTTTGATGTATGACTAAGAATTTTTTTTAATGTAATTAAAGGTCTGGAAACATGAAGCTACATGCAGATCATCTAAAGTTGAAAGAATGATTATGTATCAAATGCTTTGACTTAATTATGCGTTGATTATCACTCACTTATCAATTTTCATTTAGTAATGACATTGGGAATAACAAGTCTGTTCTTTCAAAATTTTGCAGTTAAGCTTGCTTAAATCAGGGTAATTTAAGATAGGTGATTTTTTAAAAAGTTATCGTATTGTACTTTTTATTTGGTAATATTTTAAATAAAATTATTTTTAATAAAAATATATAAAAAAAATTTTAAATTTATTTATTTTATAATAACTTATTCTTAAATAATTTTTTTAAAAAATATAGTAAGAGGTAAGTAATCTATGTTTGACTAATCCAGTATTTTCAAGCATAAATATGTGTATAAATATATAATTTGTTTGAAATTTTAAATTGCATTGTATAAAAAAATTTTAAAATGTAAGTTAATAAAAAGTAAGCAACTATATGTATATACATATATATATTAAGTTTGTTAACTGCAATTACTTTTAACATATTCATGTAGTTATTTAATTTACTAATTTTTAATCAAAATTTTAGCACGAAGCTTCATCATTTGCCCCTTAAGTCCAAAGCAATATCCCAAAACAAAAACCTGGTTAAATTCGAAGTATTAAGTATAATGCATTAAAAGGGAAAAAATAGTATTAAATTCAAAGTACTGAATTTACTAGTCACTCCATATATAACTTTTCCCAAAATAAAGGTAATTTCCAATTATAAAATGAGAAGTAATATTGTTTCTTTTGAATAAGATGAACAGTAAAATTACATCGAGAGAAGTCTTCATTCTGTATCTCAAATAAATTAGGTCAAAATTTTTTCGGTGGTCTCCATAATTTTACTTAATTTTTACAATTTTAAAATTTATAATTATATTCTTATATTTTTTATCTTTTAATTTAATCTCTATCCTTAATTTTTTTTTACTATTCTATTAAGTTTTGATGATATTATAATAATATAACATCTTAATATTGTCAATATATATAATTTAAGTTAATTTATTTAGATTACTTAATATAAATTATATTTTATATTATATATATAAGTTATTTTTATATTATTGTTTATTTTTTAAAATAATGAATGTTTAGAATGACTAAATTAAAAATTTTAAAAAATGTAGAAACCTAATTATAAATTTCTAAATTCTAGATAATCAATTCAAAATTGAGTGAAATTAATTAGACTACAAGAATAATTTATTGAATAAATTATTTTAAAAAACCATATATTCGAAAAGGATTTTTCCGTTAATATAGATATAAGATTAGGTAATGGTCATAATTGTTATTAATAATAAAAAATTACATAAAATAAACCCAAATGCTACCATTATTCGTTCTTTCCATCCAACAACACTTACCTATATCGAAAGGCCTTGTAGAGCAACTTAGAAAAGGAAAAATCATGAATAATTTTACAAAAAGTTGAACATTCTTATTGTTAGGTTTAATTTCACTTTACTCCCACTAAAATTTAAAGCATGAATTTTAAAGTAAATTTTATTAGTGAAAGAGATTAAATTCCTTAGATCATGTAGGACTCAATATAAAATTGAAAAATTCTTAAATAAATAGGTCTAAAAATGATAAATTAAATATAAATTTAATAAATTTATAATCTATGAATTGTTTTAATATAAAAGTACCCATAATTAATTTGTACCTTTAATGGAACAATGGTAGTAGTAGAGAAATGGTGTCTCTGCCCTGAAGAAGGCTACAAAATAAATGAAGCCTCTCAATGGCAATCTCTTACGAGTTACAATGAACCAAGAAAATCCCTTCACAATTGTACAACATTAGAAGATAAAAAGAAAAAAACGAAAATGAAAAAATATGGTAAAAGGTAAAAAACATAAAAATGTATGTTTTGGATCTTATCTGTTTGAGCTGTAGTTGTTGTTGTTATTGTTTGCCTGGTGTTTTCATTGGAGGTCGCGCCTGATCACGAGCGTTTCAATTTTATACTGTATTCTTATCCTTTTTATTTTTTCTTCAAGTTTTTCCCTTGTAAAGATCATATTTTTCTACTTCATAATAATTATTTTTGATATTTCGAATTATTCCCATTCGCTGTTCCTGATGAAGTTGCAGTACTAGTAGAGGTGAAAAAGCCAAGCAAAGCACAGAAGCAAATAGCCCCAATCCCCAATGCTCAGAATCTTCGCCATTCATAGTGACTCCTGCCTCAGCCTCATCTTCATTTTCATCCTCGGTCCTTACCCTCTCTCCAATTTCAGGAAGGAAAACCACTCTCAGCTCTCAAACCCCAGTTTGAATCTAAATCTGTAGCTCCAAATCACAAGGAAAAGCAACAAATATGAAAAGAGAGCATCACCAGCTTCGTCCTAACCTAGGTGAGTCTTCCACGGCTGCAAGCTCGAGTGGGAAATCAAAGCTATGGGAAGAGGAGGCACAGGACGGTGGGATGGACGAGCTTCTGGCCGTGCTTGGGTACAAGGTGAGGTCGTCGGACATGGCGGAAGTGGCCCAGAAGCTCGAACAACTCGAAGAAGCTATGGGTAATGTTCAGAACGGTATCTCTCAGCTTTCTTCCGAAACCGTCCATTTCAATCCTTCTGATCTCTCTACCTGGCTTGAAAGCATGCTTTCTGAGCTCAACCCTTCTCTCAATTTCGACCCCACGTCCGCCGTCGCCGCCTCCGCCGCCGCACCACCTCACCCTCCTCCCTCGGTTGACGATTCCTTCTTGGCACCGGCGGAATCATCTACTATAACCTCCACTGATTTCGGTGACCATAGCCAACAACACCACCATCAGAGGCATGTGAATCCGTTGCATAAACACCAAGATAGCTTAATCTTCGAAGATTCTTCTTCTTCAGATTACGATCTCAAAGTTATTCCTGGTAAGGCTATCTACAGCAGTCAAACTCAAACACACCACCAGCAACAACTTGAATCTCCTTCGTCCAGAGAAACCAAACGCTTGAAACCCTCATCTTCTGCTTTCAACCCAGCATTGTACTCACCCACTTCCTTAGGGTCTATCGCCGTAACTAACGAGTCAACTCGCCCTGTGGTCCTCGTGGACTCGCAAGAAAACGGAATTCGACTCGTTCATGCATTGATGGCTTGCGCGGAAGCCGTTCACCAGAACAATTTCACACTCGCTGAAGCTTTGGTGAAGCAGATCGGATTCCTCGCGGTGTCTCAGGCCGGAGCCATGCGAAAGGTCGCAACACACTTCGCCGAAGCGCTTGCTCGCCGGATATATAGGCTTTACCCTGAAAATCCCCTCGACCATTCTTTCTCCGATATGCTTCAGATTCACTTCTATGAGACCTGCCCATACCTCAAATTCGCCCATTTCACCGCAAATCAAGCCATTCTCGAAGCCTTCGAAGGCAAAAAGCGAGTTCATGTAATCGATTTCAGTATGAATCAGGGGATGCAATGGCCGGCCCTCATGCAAGCACTGGCTCTCCGACCCGGAGGCCCGCCGGCTTTCCGGTTAACTGGAATCGGACCCCCCGCACCGGATAATTCGGACCACCTACAGGAAGTAGGTTGGAAACTCGCAGAGTTAGCAGGCATGATTCATGTCGAGTTCGAGTACAGGGGATTCGTTGCCAACAGTTTAGAGGATCTCGACGCTTCGATGCTCGAACTGAGACCGAGTGAGGTTGAATCAGTGGCGGTTAACTCGGTGTTCGAGCTCCACAAATTGTTGGCCCGACCCGGTGCAATCGAGAAGGTGCTATCGGTGGTGAAGCAGATGAAGCCGGAAATAGTCACCGTCGTGGAACAAGAAGCGAACCACAACGGTACGGGTTTCCTGGACCGGTTCACGGAGTCCCTGCACTATTACTCGACCCTGTTCGACTCGTTGGAAGGATCAATGAACACTCAGGACAAAGTCCTGTCAGAAGTGTATTTGGGGAAGCAAATCTGCAACGTGGTTGCCTGTGAAGGAGTGGACCGGATCGAGCGGCATGAGACACTGGGTCAATGGCGGAACCGGTTGGGTTCGGCGGGTTTCGCTCCGGTTCACCTGGGTTCAAACGCGTTCAAGCAAGCAAGCACGCTTCTGGCTCTCTTCGCCGGAGGAGATGGGTACAGAGTGGAAGAGAACAATGGGTGTCTCATGCTGGGATGGCACACTCGGCCATTGATCACTACCTCGGCGTGGCGACTCGCTGATAGATCGGTAGTTGTTCGCTGAGTAGACTCAGCGAGTTGGCCCCATGTTTTTTTCTTTTTTAAAATTTCCATTTTTTTCCCCAAAAAAAAAGGAAAAGAAAAGAAAAGGGGTTGTGGGGAAGAAAGGGCAGTGAGTGAGTGTGTGTGTTGTTGTGAGTGTGATGTGCAATGCTGTGCTGAGCTGTTTTTGCACAGCTATTTGCTGAGAGACTCAGACCCACCATTGTCTATTCTTTCCCTTCCCTTTCCTTTCTTCTTTTTCCTCTTTCTCTCTCTCTCTCTCTCTCTCTCTCTGTCCCTGTTACATTTACCTTTTTGCTTAGGGTTTTTTTTCCCTTTACCCTCTTTAGTTTTGTTTCCTTTTTTGGGTTGGGCTGGAATCTCTTGTAATTTTTCAGGGTTGAATCCAAAAAAAGGGTTGGTGCTGTATTTATCTTTTGATATAAATAGCTTGCTGGTAATAAATAGAATCTTTTTCTCTCGGGGCCATTAATGACCAAAACAGAAATGAATTGGATAGTTGAATAACTCTTTGGTAATTTGGGTCTTCCAAAGATAATTTACATTGATTGATTTAATATTTTTTGGAAAGTGAAGTTAGTTCTGGGCCATGGAGCCAGCTTTGATGCAATTGGCATGACAGAGAAGTTACCAAAATGAAGAATGTGGTGGTAGCTGCTTTGCATAAGCACAGAGATAGCAGGTTGCTCTGTGTGAAATAAATTCAAGAGACTGAGTTTTGTGTACTAATTACCGTCAAAGAGGATGGTGGAACTGTTACTGTTACACTTCTACAAATTTACTGCATTTAACAGAACCCTCTTTTATGTCCTGGGAAATGCACATTCACCAGAAAGTGAAAAAATAGGATCATCACCTTATAATGTCAAGATCTTCATGGTTCACAGTGCTATTCCCACTTGAAAAAGTTCCACTTATTCCTATTCTCTCTCTTCATCATAGTCATTTTTACTGTTCTTTCATTCTTGTTTCTTTCCTTTTCCTACTCTCAGTTTTCAGATCCTGTGTTTTTAACATGCTCATCAACATGCACTGCATAAATAAACATTTCCAACATAATTTTAAATCAAAATTACAATATTGTCCTCTTTTTTTTTCCTGTCTCCAACTTAATAGTTTTCTGGTTCATTTCAATTAAAATATGAAACTGTAAACGGCACGCAAGATGAAGATGAAGCTGCATCCAGATCACTGGTCAAAGCAAGAATCTATATAAATCTCCCAAATGGTTTATTCTTTTATTAACTTTGTTGATAACTATGATTGTACTATGGCAGGCAGGTGCAGAAAATTAATATTAGAATTAGAGCCTCCATGTGTTTCTTGTTCCTCACATCCCTGTTTTCTCAATTTTTAAAACCTCAGGACTCTGGCAACTTGCATCTACAATTCCCTATGGTCTACTCTAACCAAAACAACAATAATTAATAACCTTGGCAAACTCTGTTGTCATGTCTTGGTATTTAAGCACTAGTGTTTGGTACACAAGAATTTTATTATTTTAAATATTATATTTATGACAAAAGTTTATTTGAGTCCTAACAAATTATTTTAGATTAATGTAATTTTTAAAGTTTCAAAAAATAATTATTATTCTTGTTTTACTTAATATTCTTAACTCTAGTAATGAAAATGTATAATGTGGTATCACACTTATCTATACTAGCTTAATAGAATACTTATTTGGAAGTTCAGACCTAATTTAAACTTAAAATAGTATGAAAGAAATTGAAAAAAAATTAAATTTTTTTTAATTAAAATAATTTGAAACAACAAAACGAAATATTATAGGTTTGAGATAGTCCTAAGTTATCATATCACCATTTTAGTAAATCTATAAAGCAAAGGTATGATGTTAACATTTTTGTTAATATAATTTATAGCATTAAAAAAAGATTACAATGAACTTTTTTTAAAACTTAAAAAACTATATTGAATCAAAATAAACTTTTGAAACTAAAATAAAATTTGAGTGAAATCCCCTATATTTATTTATGAGATATTTGAGTACATGAAATATTTATTTTTCACATATCTTGTATTCAAGATTTTCATTGACAAAACTCCACCTAAGAGGCTCACAAGATAGAGAATATTTTCAATTTATACCTAAATTACTCTTCAACAACCAAATTGCCCATCCGGCTGACTCATTTTGAATACAAAAAATGCAAATAAATTTTAAAGGCAATTTTTTTAATAAAAAAAAATAGAGCAATAATAGAGGGATGACAACAACTTCTCAAATGCATTAAGGTGGCACATCCTTGCATGCCAATCCTATATGGTGAGAAGAAACAATCAAATGAAGCAAAAGAAAGTGCTTTATCAGCAATATATGTCAACATAGGAAAAAGCATTAAATTATTGTTTTGTTTGGCTGGCCATTAGATGATATAATGAATGAAAGATGTGTACGTATCACCTCACTCCCACATATACCATATTCGTATTGGTGTATACGTATTGGCCCATATTCCATGGTATATATTTGGCCACCTAATTCAAGGATTAATAAATAAGTATCTGCAAATGATGTTTAATTAAGGTGAAGATCACTTGGGTTTTCAATAAAGAAAATTTTAGACTTGAATGATTAGTATATTTGTATAGAAAAGATTAGCAAAATATCAAATTAAGATAGGAAATAAAAAAAAGAGAGACACATTGTATTAAAATTTAAGTGGGTCAAAAGATTTTGTAGTTGATCTCAAATATTAATGTTGGACATTACCAATTTGTATTCCTAATCTCTTACTTGAAAAGACACTTATTTAGAATGAAGGAAAACTAGTCATAATTTTCATAGAATAAGTATATATATTTTTATATTAGATCAATCACATATAAAATTAGTCTTGCTTTCACTGAACATGAGTACGTCTCAGTGGAATAAATTTAATGTTTTCTACCAAAGTTATTTTTATATGTTCAAGAATTTGTAGTATGTATTATACCTTTTTCTATTGTTAAAAGGAAAAATTATATAACTATCATAAACTATAGCATAATTATATTATAATACATAAAATTTCAAACATAATATTTATCTCCTAAATAAATTTTCAAAAGTTGAAAATATTTAACATCTTGGAAATTGAAGAAAATGAGGATCCAGAAATAAAGTATAATGTGATAATTGAGTGACTTTTCAAAATGTTTTTAACTTATATTTTTATAATTAAATTATAGTTCATAAAGTTACATGTAATTTCTTCTTGTCAAAAATATTTTTTTAAGTTAAATTCATAATAGGAAAGACATTTCAAAAATAATATTATCCAAAATATAAGTGAAGTATGCTTTTAACAATATTATCGTTTATTATTTTAACATATACAATATGTTTTAATATTAAAATTACGTTATAAAAAAGTATTTCAAGTGAGAAGTAAACTTAAACTCAATTGTTAAATGATCTCTATTATATCAAAAGTTTGAATTCACAGATAAATATTTTTTAGGTTTTACTAACCAGTATTTGTGAAGATTTTCTCTGATTGATTAAATTTTTTTAATATTAAAAATTATTATTGACTTTTTATAAATTTTAAATTTTTAAATACTCTATTAATTAATAAAAAAATTTAATTTATATATTTAAGTTATTGATTAATAAAACACATTTTTAAAAAGAATAAACAGAAATTACACATATCCACCAAATTGGTTTTTTTCATTTAAATATGTATTACATTGTACTTGGTCCTATCCACATTCCCTTTCTCTCTTATTTTCAAAAAGAAAAAAAGAAAACTCTAAATAACAACTTGTCCACTTGGGTAATGTGAATTCTTTCTCTGAAGCTCACATCTCAGTTACCAATTTCAATGCCCCACATGCTTCTGTTCCTTTTTCCCACCCTTTTCAACCAACATTAAAGTAGATGAGGGTCTTTTTCAGTTATTCACACATAAACTATCGTTTAAAATGACACTAAAACGTAATTCTTTTTTTTTTAAAAAAAACCTTTCTAAAGTAGTATTAATTAAGAAACCTATAATATGAATAAAAAGGAGTGGATGTTGGTGATGTTTTCAAGAAGTATTAGCAGTAAGTCAAAGCATAAGTACAAGTTCGTAGGTATATTTTTTGGATGGTGAAATTAAAGTATGTGAATTTGAGTCAAGAGAAAGACAGAGGGGTTGAATTAGTCAATGGTATGCAATTATTGGTGGGGAATTTGTTCATTTAGTGAATGATATGTATGGGTGAACCATGAAATGGGATATGGCGATGTCGTTGTGTTTTGCTTTTGAGATTGGAACGTCGCTGCTATATGATAATGCGGCGGAGGCTCTGCATAATTGTGTGGTTAAAACTCAGAGTCAAATAGAGTGAGATAAATATTTTTTCATATAACAATAATATAATAGTATCATAAAAAAATAGATATAAAATAAAAATATATTAATCATAAGAAAGTGCCGTGTAAAAGGGTCTGAATTCTGAAATACAGGTGGGGTTCCAATAGTGAAGCATTTGTGGGGACCTCCATATGACTTCCTGTCCAGTTCAACTACAATGGCATGCTATGCAGGCCTTTCATCTTTGACTATATCTACATTTACATACTTTAAATTTTTTAATTTTTTAAATTGATGATATAAATAATAAAAGTGTGCAAGATTCGCATAAAATATCTATTTCTGCTTATATATTTAATTTGTAAAAGATAGAGATGATTAATCTGCTTATTTTTTAATTTTAAAATTCAGTTTTTGTGTCTAGTTTTGTTTTATTCTATTATGTAATGCTATAAAAAAAATTGCCATATTACCTTCAATATTTCACTTTCATTTTTGTACTACTAGTCATTGAGGCAGTGCCTTGAATTTCTTTTTTCCTACATTTTCCAGTCTTCCACGTTTTTCCTCGTGTTGATTTTCTTTTTGAAATTTCCACCAATAGGAATTTTACTGGGGAGGGAAACCATCCCTGTCCATCTCTGCTTCTCAAATGTACAATAACATGATTGGGAAACTCTTCTCTTTTCCCTTGTTAAATGCTAATTTAAATGATAATCTAAGAGCAATATCAGCTTCTCACATAAAATTTTCATTCATAAATGACTTACATTTTTCCCAGAAACCATAGTTACTGATTCACTTTCATTTTTTGGGCTTCTTGGTTCATGATTTTGAACTTGGAGAAGAATGGGTTTCGTGACAAACTTGGAATGGAATCAATATGCATGATACAGAATACCATTTGGATAAATTGGTACTCTTTGATTAAATTCTACAAGCTAATGTAAGAAGTAGAGTTTCAAGTGTAATTTTTCTCGTCTTTGATGCAATTTGGTAAACTATATGGTCAAATCCTGAAAAGCAATTGCAAAATTGGAAACACCAAACTCTGAATGGGATCCTTTGCCTACTATACTACTACATCTTCAAAGCAGCTCCGGCCATGGCCAGGGCACCTTCAAAATTTTGGTGTCCACCAATAAACCCACTCATATGCACAAAAACACAACCAGGAATGCCAACAACCTTAGACAATTCGTCATCTCTTAGACCCCGCCATTGCAATGGCAGAGGTTTTCGACTCTCAAACCTATCAGGAGACACTGCAACTGCCTGAACTCGCCATTGTTTGCTTCTCTCATCCTGCACAGGGCATCGGGATAAGTGCTTGTGGAAAAATCAGCTGAGAGGTCAGAAATCAACCTAACAACCTTGCATAATTTACCAGCAATCTATCACCACTACATAACAGGATTAAGCAACTAATTACAGTGAAAAGTTCTGTAGTTTTTCAAATGCTGTGTCTTAAAAAATTCTCTCAACCAAATTTGAGATACGACACTCGTGAGACATTCTTCTCACATTGAACCAAATAAAAAAAAAGCTACCCTTTCTAGTGTGCCTATTGAACAAGAAGCCAAGAAGACAACCCAGAAAATGAAGATCTCGGGATTACCTGATAGAGAGTATATTTAATGGGAGGGTCAATCTTCATCTCCTCCTCAAGCTCAAATAAATGCAGCTTCCACTGCAAGATAGAAAAGAAAAAAAAAGATCAAATCTTCTTAAAATACTCATGCTATTAGTAAGGTGCCACTAACGTATGGAAAAGCAGCAATAAAATAGCAATCGACAATTCCTATATATTAAACATCACCCATAAATGTACATTCTAGATCATAAGCAGCAACAGCTGCTTGATGCTCTTCATATAATACCTATGATGCATTTTTTTAGTGGGAAAGTAAGCAAACCTTTAGGATCAGAACAGCTGCCATGCATAATACACCAGCTAAAGACCATATGACATCCAGGAAATTGTTTTGCTACCCAATTACTAGTTTTACGGATACAGAGCAGAGGAAGCTAGATTAAAACTTTATAGAACTCTGAACTTGATTCATTCCTTTTTTCTTTCAGTATAAGGAAATGCCCAAGATGTTGGTATCCATATGCATTCACATCATGACTTCAGAGAAAAAGACAGATGATAGATAAAAAGGAATGAATCAACTTAAAATGGTTTACACACTACAGCAACTCTAGAAGTGATATAAGAATTTTTAACTCACAGGACAGAACTTTGTCAGAACTAATATTTCTCCACTAGGATCGACAGTGTGTCTTGCTGCAAGGGTCTCCATTACAATTGACCTTGCTGGTAGCCATGATTTCACGTGAAATCGGACACTCTGCAAATTAATAACAGCTTGTTAAAACAAAATTTCAAATTTACAATAGCAAATTATACATAAATCCTTCTTCCCTTCAGATTGCTACAAGTTGTCCATAAATTCCAAGGCACAGGGAAAAAGGAGGCAAAACGAATATTAATAGACCCCTTATTGGTGCTGTATGAAAAGAACTGGGACTCAGAGAAGACTTACATCTAGAAACTCACTGCCAGCAAGAGTCATTGCCCGCTGAAATGCCTCATTCTCTTTCTCAGGTGACTGATCAGGATCTGTCCAGTCCAAATTAAACCTTCCTACTCTAGAGGACAAATGTGTATTATTCACATATTTTGGAGGTTGGTCTGTATCATATTGATTGATTCCATTGTCAATAGCATCAATTGCCTGACATAAATAGAAAAGAACAATATCATAATCTTACATACCATAAAATTCAGAATTATATTTATTCTTCACAGATGATCAGCCACTTTGGGAGAAATAAACCCCCAGATGCACCATTAGTCGAATGAGCATGCTTTAGGTATTTATGTAGTTAAACCCAAGAACATGTGCTCCTTGGTTGAGTGTCCCATTGTCCCTCTCACAACATAAGCCAAACCAAAGTTCTGCTTAGACCAAACCATTTAAGTATTAAATACCAAATAACACTATAAATGCACAATATACCAGCCATATACCAAACTACTGGGAGCAAAAAAGGAAAAAAAAAAAACTCAGAAATCAGAACATGCCCAAGAACCCTACCACTATTATGGCACTGACTTTTCAGAACTCAAATTTCTCTGTAGTAACCGTGATGACGAAGATGCATGCACACATGAACAAATTATTTTTGCAGGCTCCAAATTAATGATATTGCAGATGTCCACAATAATTGATATCCAGTAGACAGCACATTCACATAGTTGAATTATTTCCTTGTCCATTTAACAATGCCAGTTCAAGCATATTTTCATTTTGTGATCAAACACCATTTAGTTCTCTTAGCCCCTCTAAACTATTTCCTTGTCCATTTCCATAATGCAAATAAGCTCTAACCCCTAAGTGTTTTTTTTTTTGGGGGGTATTAGGGTTAGGGTATCTTCTGGCTTTGGCCAAGTCAAAATCCCCTCCCTGAGCATCTTAAAGGTACATTCCCCCATATAGGCCTAGAGCATTTAAGATTATACTCACAAAGTATTCTCTAGAAAAATAAAACCTAGAGTGGAAAGAAGAGACGCTATCTCCTCTTATCAGTAAGTTCTAAGATTTTGGATAAGAAAATCCAATGGTTTTCTTTCTGATAAATTTATTTACTATTTTCATTAAAAAAAAAGAATCAACTGACTTATTATAAGCAATGACATTTCTATTTTCTCACACAATTGTTTATCAATAGAAAAACTAGGAATGTCCATGATAGGATCTTCTTTTGGGAAAGAAATGGGAGGACCACAAATTGCTTGACTAGTAAGATACTAAAGATTAATGAAAAAATATAGAGCGCAAAACCATTTAAGTTCAAACATTATGGGGCTTCCTATTCAAAATTGAGATGAAAATGAAATCAAAACTGGAGTAGAAGTGTGGTGTCAACAGTTGAAACAGTAAATTCGTGTTTCTATTAGTCTAATCCTTTGTTAGCATAAGAAATATTTTCTGTGAAAATACCATGATAAATTTAACATATTCCCTGTCAACTGTAAATTTAGATATCACTCTTACTTTGCAAGAAAAATGAAAGCAATTTTTAGGCATTTTCTTCACCGTCTAAATTCCTAAACCAAATACCAAGGACCACAAGTGAAAGTTCAAACCTTTTCATCCCTTTTCATTCCAATCACTGCTTTACTTTCTACTCTCCACTTTCTATATATCCTTCCAAGCTTACCTTTAAGTTTCTCTATGCTTTTCAGTTTGTCAAACCAGACTTAACTAAAGTCAATGCCATTTAATTTGTCTAAGTAGGATCTAAACTTATCCTTCTATAGACCTTAGCAGTTATAAACTTATCATCATAACTTCGAGTTAAAAGTACTTTCTAATACCAAAGCCACTTAAGTTCTATCAGAAACCAGTAGCCAATTCAAGTGTCAGACTTGTCCGGGTTCAGAGTAGGAGGCAGGAACAGGAAGTTGACAGTACAAATTACACAGAGCAGCTAGAAACTATAACTAGTTAACTGAAGCATGTACTCTCCTGGTGTTAGAAGATGCTTCTGTTCCTCTAATCATTCACTAATCACTATGCTGGTGAAAGAACCCCAAACCCTGACTTATTTCAGTAATTGGAACATATTTATAAAAAAAAAATGTGCAAGGGAAAAAACTAAACCTAACATGGCTGTATAGATTGTGATTCCCTTTTTTTTTTTGGGGGTTGTGTGGTGTGAGTGAATAAAAGATATAGATACCTCCATGAAGCTCTTGTAAATAGCCAAAAATAAGCGATGCACATCCGGGTGATCTTCATTAACTTTAAGTTCCTTGGCTATAATCTCCTTACCAAAATGCTAGACACAAAAACAAGAGGATAATATCATTATATAGTTAAAGTCTTGTTCAAGCCAATTTTAAAAACGACTAATAATTGGAGATTGTACCAAAACAGAGGAGTGAGCCAAATTAAGTGTGTATGTATATGAATTGAATCAGTCAGAGGAAAGTTATTAAAGAAAACCAAATACGCTTGCTTTAAAAAAAGATATTACCTTAAAAACAAGACCAGCACTACTCAATTTAGTGGAGAAACCATGCCCAAAAACCTCTTCAAATCCTTTTTGGTGATGATCATACCTATCTCGGCTGGGATCATATACTCCACCAACATCAAGAACTGCATCAAGACCCTCTAGCACCTGCAGACTCACAAATTATTTAAAGGGAACTTCCATTAAAATGATATAAACTTCTACCACATTTGTTGGTAATATGCATGAATGCAACAATTCAAGAGCAACACCTGCATCAAGATAAAATATTTCATCAAACCCAATAAAATTAACCATTTTTCCTTTCCTGTTTTGGGGCTACTGAACGCATTTCTTATCTTTCCTGCATGAAATACATGATTGGGTGTTCTAAAAAAAATTCATCCGTATACTATGTTTTGATTGGGAAACCTGATACCATGCTGCACACACCTAAAGAACCTTACTAAGTCCTGTCCTTTCTTATTCTCTTCCTACTAGATTTCAGCTCCTCCTCCCCCATGCAAGTTTTATAATAGGGAAGTTTTCCAACCGAACTCATGTAAAGCATCCCTCTTCACATTTTCTCAGCAACCAAACACAAGAATCGATTCAGAATAGGGTTTAGTGAACGCACCTGAGGGTCTCTGGTGCGTACAATCTCGGCGTTGGAGAACTTATCAGTGAGACGAATCATGAAGCAGCCAAGTGCCTCATCGCAGTGGAAGCTTCCATTGTGAGTGCCCACGCGCTTCAGAGATGAGTTGACGGGAGAACCAGTTGAGAAGGAAGCAGAAACCCTAGCAGTAGCATCAGCCATTAGAGGACGAGTGAGGTGTCTGAGGAATGTGAAGTTAGACAATAGATTTCCCCTTGTAGCAGCGAACATGCCTCTTTCAATTTCTAACACCCACCTTCCATGTCTACTTACTTGTACATCAGCCCAAAACCACTCTTGCCCTAATTTTGTGGCCTATGCTTCATTAGGGATTTAGAGTTTATCAAAAGATTTTTTTTAAAAGCTAAATCTATATTTTGATCTAATATGTAAATTTTAGTTTAACAATGAATGCGTTTAAACAAAAAGTTTGAAACATATATTGTGAGAATTTTTAATATTTCATGTTACTTTCTTAATTTAAAACAAAAATTGACAAGTTTCACAACTTTGTCATGTATACTAAGTATAATCATGTCTAAATTTCATAAGGATCAATATCAAATTCTTTAATTAAAATAAAATATTAAAAATTTAAAAAAATTATAAGAGATATAAATTTAATAAATTATACAAGTATTATTATTTAATGAAAAAAATTAATAACTAAAATATAAAAATTACACTTGTTCATTTCATAATAGTAAATGATGTATAAATCACCCGTATAACATAGGTTAACTAGTCTTAAAACAATTCATTGAGTCGTGAAAAGGTTCAATTGATAATAAATAGTTCTAAATTGAAGTGAACCAAATTTTGCTTGGAAGTGTTTCCTATTTGGATGAGCAAATTCTTTAGACTTTATGAATGACCAATATGAGAGCTTAGCTACTTTACAGACCCATTCTTAAAGAAAAATCAAAATAACAAATGACAATGCTTACTATGCTTTTGGTTATAAGGTTTCTAGGTGTTCATTATATGGACTGGACTTCTTATATCACAAGAGCTTTGTTCCTAATTAATCCCAATCATAGCTTTTCTTTTGCTTTTATGATTGATCATTGCTTCATATAATCTTTGCAATTTCATTTGGTTACTGTTTTGGTAAGGAATCATATAAGAATAAATGGGATATAAGATAGTCCAAATCTAAAAATCTAATTTTTGGGCTTTGGATTTAGGCTGACGCCCAATAAAATGAATTTGGGCTTGGGCTTGGGATTCGTATTGGACAATCCAATGAATATGGGCCTTGGCTCTATATTTAGGGAAATTTATGTCACTAGACTCTTCAAATTTCAAAATTAACAATCTCAATTATCTTAACTTTTATATTTAAGTAAATAAATACTTTTGTTAAAATATATTTTAACAACATTAATTTTTAACTATACTAATTCCAAAATGACTCGTGATATTAGATAGCTACGTGACCTTATTTGCTACATCAATTTTAATTTTAAAAAAGAGATAAATTGGAAAACCCAAACTCCTTAACCATTTTAGTTTAATTTCTATTTTTTAAAAAAAGATAAATTGAAAAATTAGAGGCTCCCTAACACACAGTCACACACCTTCTTTAGCACGCACGCCTCTTTCTTTGTTTCAAAATTTTTAAACATCCTACATATGTTCTAATCATCAACAAAGTTAATTTTAGTTAGGAGACAACAATGTATATGTTAACATAAATTTTAACAAAATATTTATTTGCTTAAATATAAAATTAAAGGTAGTTAATTGCATGTTTTGAAAGTCTAAGGGTCTCCTTGCATTTTTGTCCTTTCCATTAAAATATAGTTTTTTCTCAAATTGAAAAAAAATTGAGTGAAATTAATAAAATTTTAAAATAAGTAACATTTTCATCTAAAAATAAGCCAAAAGGTTTTCTTTATTCACTTAGTATTGCTTTTATTGATAAGGATACTTTTATTCTGTTTGATTTTTGATAATAAATAAATAAATTTATAAAATAAATATAGAATATTAATTATTAAAAGTGAGAATAAATAATGAATAAAACATAGAATTTTTAAAAAATTATTATTATAAAACGTTGAATTATGTTATTAAATCAGGCCAAACCTAACTTGATATTTGAAACATACAAATCAATGTTTAGACTTCAATTTAAACCTATTAATTTAAGGCTTGAGCCTAAATCCTTAGAATTGAGTCATGTCTACTCACAACAAGCTTAATTGACCCACCATCCAAATAAGGTAATTTATCCAATATAATATATCTCAATTATTATGTAAAAATAAAATTATAAATTAGTATATAAATAAAATAAAATACAAAAAAAATTATATTATATATATAAGAGTAAGAAATTACCTATATTAATTTTATTGCTTTTTTATTATTTTTAAAATAGAATAAAATTATTATAAAACAATTTATATTTAAAAAATATAGAGAAAGCTTGCGTTTTTTTGTGTGCATATATTTATCCACTCATAACTAACTTAATTAATTATTTTCTTATATTTTAACCATTCATAATCAACTTAATTAATTGTTAATTTATTTTATAAAGCCATTATCTTGTATTTAATGTCTTACGAAATAAAAATGTGAGGCCTGGTTTACATGGGCCCACACAAGATATTTTTAAAATTTTTTGGGGACCACAGTTATGATTAGACTTCAACGAAAATGGATCGCCAACCCAAACAACGGAAAGAAAAACAAAAGATTATTTTTAAATGAATGATTTGGTATTGAAAAAAATAAATATTTCACATTTCTGATACAAGTACTACGGAGTTGCGTACCGTACCTTCTTTTGTGCCATTTCCTTTTAAATGAATGATTGGATTTTAATAAATAAATAATTTTAAAGTTAATTATTAAAAAATTAGTTATTTTAATTTAACTTTTAAAATATTTTATTTTAATTAATTTAGTCTAATAAAATAAATATAAAATTAATTTATATTAACTATTAAACAATGATTTAAATTTTATAATAAAAAGTAAAACATATCATTTAATATATACGATTTGTTTTTCTATTATGAATTCTTAACAAATTGAATTCTCTATAAACATGCTCATTTCATTAATTTGACAAAATTAAAGAACTAAAAATTAGACAATTTTTCTTAATAATAATAAGAGGTGACTCAAAGAAAGCTTCTATGTTTTTGAGGTAGTTTTTAAAACAGAAATGGAAGTTGATTTTATAAAATTAAAAGTTATGTTATTAAAATTTCGAAATTTAAAATATTGAACTCCCTATTTCAAAATTTTAAAACGAATATTAATTGACATAACATAACAATTATTAATACAAAGATTTTGGATTGATGAACCATTGGCTTTCCTCTCTTTACAACACTAATACATATAATGACAACTAATAATGGTATTACCAAGTAGCTTTTGTTCTTAACCGTTCTCTTGATTCTCCTAATAGTCATTAACCATATTAGTCATCGTTGCATAACATTTACATAATTCTTTATATATTTTATATCTTATTTGTCATATCTAACATGTTCATAATATCATATAGTTTGAAAATGAAAGAGGTTAAACAACCCAAAAAGCTATATAATATAGATATGTTCATAAAATAAGAATATTTAAGGCACTCTTGTAGTAATAAAAATTTTAGCATTATTGTTATTTTAATTTTGATTAAAAAATTAAATTTGGTTTAAAATTTAATATCTAATATGATATTTATTTTATATGATAAAAAAATTAAATTTGGAAGATGCATCCACATTCCAGAGGAAGGTTTTGGCGGCAAAAGAAAACGTGGAAGCCTTAATCGAATTGACGTTAAGATTTGCAAATCAATTCCAAAAACAACAGTGTGGATGTGGTGGAAATGAAATGGATTTAGATTTATTTGTTCAGGACATATCCTATGTGATGTTACTTGTCTGCTTTTGACACCAACACCTCCAACCATTGTCATGTTGCCATGTGCCTTCCAATCTGTTTCTTGTCAATTCAAGTGTTTTAAATTAGGAATTGACTTCCGAAATATTTAACTATTTTTTAATTCAATTCTTTAATTAAAAACATAATTCATCAAACAGATCTCGCTCTTAAATCGAATTAATGTCAACTCATCAGATTAAATAAAAATTCAACAAATCAATCTGACTCAACACTGATCTAAATAATTCATATTAACTCATCAAAAGCCTGTTTATGCTTGCCTATGCCTATTATTATGAATGAAATATGGATCTGAGAAAAGCAGTGTGGCACATGACCTAATCAATGTCATTCTCAAGTCTCAATCTAGAAAAGACCTGCCCAGATGTTCCATTTTCAAAACGGGGCGGATCAGCAAGAAAGAGTCCACACCGAAACAAATGATGGCATATTAGATTGTTTAGATATTACCTACCCAACCCATTCCACAATCTCTCGTCTAAATGCCGCCACCCTCACTCCTCACCTTCACCTCTTAAGTTTTGTTTTACCATTTTTCAACTTTAATAATCATTCTCAATACAATATTAATTAAATTACAATTTTACCTTTTATATTCTTGTTTTCACTTTCATCTTCTAGACATTTTCATAACCTAAACACTCAAACAATATTCTTATTACATTTTTTCCTTTACAAATTATAGATAAAACGTTTTAAAATGAATATTAATTTACTACATTCATCTCTATATTTTTAATATTGAATAATCATCTAGTTAAACATATAACAAATTAATTAATACTATTATTTACTTGAATGTGATTAATAATAAATGAGATTGAAAGAAATTGGCGCGGGCACAAATTTTTAGGAAAAAATTAAAAATCACCTCAAACTATACAAAAAAATATCTTCATATATTTTTAAGCAAAAAACATTTGACCCCGTGAAACACCTGACCCAAATTCGCCGTATCCAGCTCATTCATTTTCAGATAAATCAGAACAAGAATATACACAGAATACTTGCAGCATTCACCGCCTCAATCAATGAGAATAAAACAAAAAAAACGTAGAATCGAGAATGCTTTAATCTAAAGTAGTACAGCAAAAAACAATAACAAATATTCCAACTTTATTTCATGAAAAGCAACATATAAAATGAATCTCTTGTACAAGATCAATCAATTCCCGCAAGAGTTCTCAGTGCAGATTGATCATAATGTTTAACTTAACTAAATTCTTAAACTTGGATTCAGATGAACGCGTTTGAGCACACTATTACTCTACCAGAATTCTAACTTTATTTAATCAAAGGCCAACAGTAAACAAAACAGAACCTCCAATTCCTGCGAGAGTTCAGAGTTCACAGGCCTTTGGCTAACAAGAAAGACATGAACAGTAACAAAGCAGGACAGACCAACAAGGAATCACCACAAAGCACGTATCATAACCACCATTGTTCAATGGGAAGAAACCTTGAGGTTGAGGGACTTGTTGAACCAAGACTTCCAACTCCCACCGCTTCCCTTGCGTGCAAGTGCTGCAGAAACACTTGCTTCTTCTGCCTCCTTCACAGGCTGTGGCTTCTTGCATAGCATGAAGTTCCGAGCTCCAAATGACCCAATTGTATCCCAAGGACTCAGAGCTGAAACAAAACCAGAGCAAAGAATTTAGAACAGAGAGTAAGCAAAAATTCCAGATTTTGATTGTGATATAAACGGGTTTTAATGAAAGAGTACCATCTGATCCAACATGAGGGCAATAGAGCAAGAAATCGCTGATATCAGACCCCAGAACAGGAAGGCGACCCTCGCGAGCATAAGATTTAAGGGCGGTGTCAATCACCGCCGCGACGAGCTCTTCTTCATTCACGACGAAGCGGATCGGGCCGGCGCTACCGAGCACATTGATGCTGATCAAGAGCCTCCTGCCGTTGGCGTTCTGATTCTTCTTGGGCTTGGAAAGCAACATTGTGTCATAAACCAGAAATTCAAATCTCAAATTACGAACCACCGATCAAGAGAGGGGACCCAAAATCCCAGAAAAAAACGAGAATCTAAGAATTGAACCGAACAGAAATCGAAAGATGAGATGAATTTGGCGGAGAGAGAGAGAAACAAAATACGCGGGTTTAAGGGTCCGATTTCAGAATTTCAGGGGTCGACGCCTAGGCAGCGGTAGTACCAGCCTTCCTTGCAAGAACCGAAAGCGAAAGCAGAGGCAGCAGAAGCAGGGAGAAGAGCGCTCGCCCTCGATGTGAAAAGGGAGCGCATGAAATCGTTACTACTCAGGGTTTCCACCATTCACAAAAAACTCTAAAACTCTGAATTGGGGTTTGTGGGAATTGGGATTAAAACAACAAAAATCCAAAGGAAAAGCAAGAAGACGACGATTCTTGGGATCAATAGAGAAACAAAAGGATGGGGTTTTGAAATTGAAGGGGGAGGAAGAGAGGAAGGTGAAATTGCAATTTGGGGAAGGAGAAAGAGGGGATATTTAAATGGAAGAAAGCGAGAGAGAATAGGGTTGGTGTTAGCGTTCGGGTTAGGGTTAGGGTTAGGGTTTGTGAGTGTGTGTGATTCGGAAATCGGTTGGTTTGTATGTATCTGAGGTTGCGGAATTTGTTTTGGATTGAAAGGAGGTTAGAGGGCGCGTCGGCGCACTCCACGAAGGATAACTCATCATTTTGACTCATCATCATCAACATGACTCAATCTACGGCACACTGAATAATATAGATTTTTTTTTTTGTTTTTACATTTTTGGCCCAAAATTAAATTCATCAAATTGTGCGGCCAATTTATGAAAAAAAATATTTTTATATAATTTAAGATATTAAAGACAAAATATAAAATCATATTCATAAATATTTTATTTAAAACAAAATTCAAGCGCCTTCATTATACATGTTTAAAAAAATGAATTGAAGTCTCTCAAATAATATAATATATAAAAATATGAGTCTGAAAAATTATGAGAAGGAAAATTTTGAGATAATAAGAAGTTATTTAAATTTTTACTTTTTATTATATTTTTAAAATTAAACTTCAATTATTTAGAACGTGTGGGATTTTATTTTTGTTAGTATTTTTTAGTATATTTATATATATGTTATTAATAAAAATATTTTTTATATTTTTTATTTTAAAATTAGAATTTAAAATACTTTTTAATTTTATAATTTTTTTTAAATATATTCTATTTATTTATTTTCAATTGAAAATAACACCTTCAAATAATTTTTTTACATTTTTAAAAATTAGCTTTTAAATGTGCATTTAAGTTTCTATTCTTGTGCCATATACTCATAATTTTGAAAATTAACTATTAGAAGAGTTTGCAAGTATTATAATATAGACATTATTTTTGTTATGTTAACTACCAAACATAAGTAGGCAAAGATCAGAGAACAACGAGGTCAAATATGGATACCTCATCAACCTACCAAATGTTTTTATATCCCAAGTATATATGTCAAAGAATAATATAAAATTTCAACTTGTAACACCATTTGACACAATTGCAACTTCATTTTTCATTTCTAGAATTTTCTATCATTTTCACCTCTGATGATGTCATAGTTTCTCAGTTTCTTTTTTCTTCTTATAATTGGTTCTTTATTTTATATGTTTCTTATTAATACTTCGTAAATATTTTAAACTATAAGTTTGTATTTATTTATATATAGATTAGCGAACAGGTGGCTTGAACTTAGTCATAAGAATGGAAAAAATTATTACAAATTTAAGATCAAATAGTCAGTGTGTTCCATATTGTTAGTCAAACTGTGTGACCTAACGGCAGACTATAAAAAGTAGGAGAGTAAATTACGCTTTTTTTTAAGAAAAATTATAATTTTATTTATGTTGATTAAAATAATTTTTATATTTATTATTTATATAATGAAATACATATTTAATCAATATAAAAATTATTATTTAAAATGTAATATAAATTATTTTTATAATATTTTATAATAAATTATATTTAAAAAAATTAATATTATTATTAAAGATATTTTGATTAAAAAATTATATTTCATATATATATGCATTGAGATTGACCTAACATTTTAAAATTAACATAAAATTTAAGTAACTCAAGTTATTATATAATGTTCATAAAAAAATTATTTTGTATGCACATTCAATGTGACGGAAAAGGCTAAATTCAAGGCATGTGGAGACTTTTTACATATCAAAACAGAGTCAGTAAAACATGGCAGCAAAGAAGTATGCCATAGCCCGCCTGCTTCTACAACTTCAATCACATGCAAGTCGTTAAACAAATAGGAATCTTTGACCAAATTCTATTTTATGTCTCATTTTTTTTAATAATTATCTCTACTATTATATATAATTTTGTAGTCATTAATTTCTAAAAAATATATAAATAAAATAATATATATTTAAAAGAAAATCTAAATCATAAAATAAGAAAATGAAATGCTGAATAATTTCATATTCTTCTTCTTGTTATTTTGAGATATAATAAAATTTATTTTATTTTAGATTAAAAAATTGTTAAAAAAACTATGCATTCCAGTATTATTATGTTAGTTAGAGACGTTTCATCTAATTAACACAGTTAGAATTTATAACGTTATGTTTGATCAACGTAGATTGATTCTAAATTTTTTAAATTATAGAAATATTTAAATACAGGATTTAATAATTTTATAAAATAAAGCTTGAAATCCAATTTATTATATGATTTTATTAAAAAAAAATTTGTACATACGTTGTTCCATATTGTCACGGAAAATGCTAAAATTTAGGGCATGTGAACATTTTCTAGTTATATATATCAACAAAGAATCAGTAAAACATGGCAGCAAAGAATTATGCCGTGAGATGCCTGCTTTTACAGCTGCAATCACATTTATGCGAGAAACAAAATTAGAATATTTGACCAAATTCTCTTTTGTGTATACTTATTATTATTATTATTATTATTATGATGTTTTAACAGTTTATTTTAAATACATATCAATCATATTTTTTTTAAGTGGTTCATAAAAATTAGTTTTGTTATGTGATTTAAAGATATTAATCACATTCTTGTCTTTATTATTAAGCCAATTAAACTTGACCACAGATTGATTCCAAAAATTGTAAATTTTAAAAATATTTAAATTTAGGATTTGATAAATGTTTGTATAAATTAAAGCTTAGAATATTAATTGGATCAAGTTTAACAAAAAAAAAAAGCTTTCAATAAAATAATAGTGAATCATAGATTAAATTTTTACTAAAAAAATATTTATTTTTAATGTTTCATAGTATAATCAAAATTACTTCCAATAAAATATATGTAAAAAAATAATGCAATTTAAAATTTTACTAGTAAATACTTTTAAATGTTGGTTTTATTGAGTGATAGAATATTTAATTATTTAAATTTTATAAAAATAATAATTTTTAATATATAATATAAAAAATTGGTGAGTGGTGAAGAATTAAAAAAAGTAGGTTCAATTATTAGATGCTTTTAATTGGCTCGGCTTCATAATAATAGGCAAAAGCTATCCTTTATGAAGTTCGTTGCTTGCAAACTTTGCTTTAAAGGCCAACCATCCATTGGCTTTGTGTCCACCCATATTCCAGCTCATCTTTATATACTTCAATCAAATTCCCATCTAATGTATTGTACAACACTAGAAGGGTACACAATGATCTCTCAAAATGTCCAACATTTTTTTTAGATTTATATAAAATATTTTTCATTAATACATTTACAAATTTTTAATTTTAATATTATAATATCTTCCCATTTTTTTAAAAATATATTTAATTCCCTTGAAATTAAATTTTGTTACAGCTTATTCCTGAAATGTTCTTTTTTTTTTTTGTTATATAAGACATGCTAAATATATGTTTAAAATATAATCATTAATTTTAAAATATAGAAGATATCAAATTTATAGCTTTCAACATACATAAAATAAAAAACATTAAAACAAAATTTTAAAAATACATATTTTAATAAATGACGACATTTTTTGGTTGGAGCCACTAATATTTGAAAATTTTATTAAAGTTTGATTAAATTGATTTAAGTTGATTGATGTCTTCTAATAGAGATAAAATTCTCTTAACAATGATATTTTCATGTGCAAAATTGAACTCAAATTTTATTTTAAAAAAAATTATATTTTAGATATAAGATATTAATATTATTTGGATGATATTTTGGTTACTTTTTAACTTAAAATTTTTTATGTATATAGTAAAAATAAAATATATATAATTTGAATTTTTTAAAAAAATAAAAAAAATTTTGAGTCTAACATAACAACAAGGGTCTTATTGACCAAATTGAGACACTAGGTCCCATATATTCTCACAATGTGACATGTTCTTGTTCTTTTATTTTTTTTATTAACCTTTGTCCTGATTGACCAATAGGACCAATCAAGTTAAATTGGACTAAGAGGACCAATTTGACAATGACTGTTGAGGGTGTTTGGTTATGTCAATTTGATATAATTTATTATTTTTTAAAAGTAAAAGTATGTTTTTTATATTTAAATTGTATATTAATTTTTAATTTTATTTATAAATTTTATTTATTATTAATTTTATTTGTAAAATTTTAAATTATAATTAATTGTACAAGTTTTACAATTTAATATTATCCAAATTAATAATAAAAAATAATAATATTATATTATATTAAAAAAATATAAAATTATCAATAAAATAATTCAAATCATATATAATATTTGATAGTTGTCAAAAAATAATTTAAACATTTATAGAAAAATTGATTACAAAAATACTTTAAAGATTAAATTAAAAATTAATATAAATTTTAGGGACACAAAAAATATTTTTAAATTTTTTAAATATGTGTTGAATACTTATAATATTCTGTTTTATTTTATTTATAATCATAATAACGCCTTGGGGTTTCCGTTAGCCTCTCTATTTTGTTTCTTTCTCTTTTGGGCTTAATGCCCACTATACTCACAAAAAAGAAAAACGTGTAAAAAAAACCTAAATATTTATAGTTATTTTAATTTGTTCTGAATATTTATATTATGATGTATTGAATATTTTTGTGCTATTTAAATATCTAACATAATTTTTCCAATAATAATAATAAAATTGTATAAAAAAATTAACGTAAATATTTATTCTCTGTTTGCTATTAATATAATCTTAATATATTTATTTGTTCTATATGTTTAATTTTTTGTTATTTGAATATTTAATGTAACCATTGTAATATACTCGTAAGAAAAAAATTTAAAACATATATATTTATTTGGTGTTTGTCTTTTAAATATTAAATATAAATTTGATTGTATAATTTAAAAATTATTTTTTTTGCCTGAATAATTTAAATATTAGTGAACATAAATATATTATATAAATAGAAAGTAAACGTAAAAAATTATTATTATTTTCTTGAATATATATATTTTAATAATAATGATATTGAAAAAAAAAACTCTAACATTTTAATAGTTTAGTAAAAATTTCGATGGTAACTTAAAAAATTTATATTTTCTTAATTTTTTATTAGTTATTGTAATTTTTAAGACATACGTTTGAAAATTTTTAAAATAAAAAATAAAATTGTACATAGAAGTATTTTTTTATAATAATTGTATTTATTAATATGTATATTTATATTTTTTAAATTTAATTTTATCATTTTTTTATTATTTTTATGATATGAATATTTTA
Source organism: Senna siamea (assembly GCA_031216115.1). NCBI lineage: Eukaryota > Viridiplantae > Streptophyta > Magnoliopsida > Fabales > Fabaceae > Senna > Senna siamea. The sequence goes on from CM062358.1 coordinate 1,451,434, forward strand.
TTTTTTGTTAGTTATTTAAACGTTTAATATATTATTTTTAATAACAATATATATGTATAAAAAATTGAAATCTTTAATAGTTATATTTTGTTTTTTAATTAAATATGATCAAACTATTGTTATTTCTTTGTGTTTAATTTTTTGTTAATTTATTATTTTGTTTTTTTTAATTGTCTTACTAATTTTTTTATTTTTAAATATTTGACATAGTATAATAGATAAAATGACTCAAAGATACCGTACAGTACTCTTGTATAAAGATATAAATATATTTCAAGAGAATAACAAAGTAATTTTTAAATATCCGCATCTTAAAGACGTACTTATTATATAAGGGATTAGTTTAAAAGTCTTTAAAAAATTTATAAAATGAAAGTTGGATTTATTAGAGATAGATAATAAAAAATAAAAATAAATTAATTCATATCCTTACATATCTTTGCCACAACGCCTTTGAAACATGTCTATTATGCAATGCTAATAAAAATGGTTCCTTCAAACTTAGCTGAACCATGCGTCGTCTTTGTTTATCAGCCATTCTGAAATATTATTCCATACATGAGTGACAACATTAATTGAAAGTTTAATATTTTAACTTTAAATGCAAGAGTTTGAAATACTCTAAGGCCACCAAAGTTTGATAATATAACTCTGAAAATAAATGATAAAGAAAGTGAGAAAGCAAAAACATGATTGGAGTATGATTAAAGGTTTTATTAATATTTAAAAACAAAAATTAAATATTTAAATTTTACATTCTCTTGTATAAGTTTAATATTAAAAATTTAAATAACCAAAAGAGTAAACACTCAAATTTAATATTATTAGAAAGAATGTATTAAATATTTAGATACAAATATTATTTCAAAAGATATATTAAAATTTTAAATATTTAAATACCACCAAAAAAATAAAAAAATCAAATTATTATATAATATTTAAGTAACAAACGAAAAAGATATACAATTTGCCGAAAAACATTATTATAAAAGAGATCTTACAAAAGTTATAATTAAATTAAGAAAGATTTTTTTTTTTGACAAATTAAACATTATTACGAAGGATATCTTAAATTTTTAAATATGAAAAACAATTAAATTTTATTAAAACTGATATATCAAAATTTTAAATAGTAATTTTTTAAAAAGAAATTATGATCTAAAAATATTCGACTTAAGCATGTTTATGAAAACAAAATATAACTATATAGGATTTCACTTTTTTTATAAACATAATAAAAAAAGGATATAATTAATTTTTTTTAAAATATAAATATCCATTTAATAAATACAAACATTAGAAAAAAAACTATCATCTAAAGATATTTAACTTAAACATGTTTGGACTACATAAATAGAAAAAAAATTAATGAGATATTACGTTTATTAAAATTTTGTCTTTTTTGGTAATTTTTTAAAAAATTAGAAAGTTTATATTACAAATTTTTAAAACTAATAAAAAATTAGATTTCAAAAATATAAAATAGTTAAATTTTCGTGCAAAATTTTACATTATTAAAATTTCAATGTTTTATTCTCTTTCAAGTATGTGTGTGTGTATTAAAAAATGTATGTTCATGACAATATAGTAAGTTTTCTTTTTTACTTTATATCTATAAATAATATATCTATTTTCATTTTTTAATTATTTTAAGCTAATATTTAACATTATACAAAGAAAGATTAAATACAAATTTATTATTCTTAGAATGGTTATACTAAATAACAAAAAAAAATAAAGCAAAAAAAAATTCAGATTAAAAAATATAAATTTAAATAATAACCAAAAAACAAAAATAAATAAATAAAATAAAACTAAACATGCATCTAAATAGGTCTTAGATAATATAAATTAAGCTCTGACCAAATAAAAAGAAAATAGATTACACACCTATTTTGGAGGTTTGAGAAATTTGAGAGTGAGACTTGAGAATGAGATTTGAGAGAGTGAGACTGTGGGATATATATAGGCAAATTTTTTATTTTATTTTTTTGTTTGTCCCGGTCACTTTAAAAAATTCAAAAAATAAAAGTACAAAAACTTGTCACAAGGTGAAAAAAATATGAGACTTAGTGTTTTAATTTGGCCAATAGAAATTTTAACTGTCATGTTCAAAAAACTAAAAAGAAATGCTATATTGTTGAGTTATTTGTAAAATTTATAAAATAAATAATATTTATTATCATATACAACTTTTGAAAATAACTCAACGGTTAAAGTGCTACAACTCTTGAAAATCTCGCATTTTTTAAAAGTTAGTATAAAAAGAATATTCCTAACATAATACACCAAAACATGTTGGCCCAAATACTTGAGTACGGAACCTTATTTGGGATTCATCTTAATTGATAATTGATAGTGGCTCACACTTCACACTTTCAGAAGATATTAAGGACAGTTCGTGACGTCTACATCATTCAACTAGAAATATATATTTTTTAAATATCAAAATATATTTTTTAAATTTTAAAAGATTTTAATATATAACTCCTTAAACAGTTTGATTCACGATTTAGTTGACGCTTTATGTGTTATTTACACAATAAAATACTTAATCTATATTTTAATGAGACCAAGAGCATTTATAACAATAATATGAGCCAAGATATTCGGTGGGGATATGCTCTTTTAATTCAAGATTGAATTCAACAACAAAATAGTAACTTTGACAATGATGGCGCATTCATGCCTAACTATTTTTCTTTATGTATTTTAACTAGTATTATCTCTATGCGATACAAAGTGATATTGTATAAAGATGTATTTAAATATGTAAATATGAAATAATATTATATTTTTATATATAAAATTTACAATTTAAATAATTCAATAATAACTTGATATGTGTATGCTTTAAAAAAATCAAACCTATTGAATACATTTAATATGATATTATTATTGACTAAAATATACAAGACTCTCTTATACTTTATTCTATATGTACATAATCTCAATGTGTTTTTAAATATGACTTAAAACATCTTATATTTTTAAAATGTTATAAAAAACTCATTTTATCGAATTTTTTTATAAAAGAGGTAATTAACATATCAACTTATAAAATATTAAGTTGTAACAAATAATTAAAAGATAATATAAATATTTTTATTCTTTCACTATTAAAACATCAATTTCTAATTGGTATAAGCTATTATTCTATTGATATTTTTGTTTATTCACCTATTATATTTTAATTATTTTCTCCTAACATTCAGTAAATTGATATATTTATTGTCTTTAATTTTTTAATAAAAAATTAGATGGAATGAGTTTCTTATAACATTTTAAAAACACATAAGAGTTATGAGTTACATTTTAAGATGTAAAAAGAGTTATGTGTATATAAGTTAAAGTACAATGAGTCATCTCTATTTTAGCATGTTGAGTAAAGTTTCCTTTAAGACATAAAATGTGAAATTTAAACAATAAGTTATTAAAGGTAAAATTATATTTAAATTTTAAAAACATTAAATATATATTAAAAGTTATCATTTTTAAATATTATAGATATATTTAATTATAATAAATTATTATTTTAGTCTTAAAAATATAATTTATTTTAATTTAGTCTCTAAAAGACTAATTTTCATTTTTTCCTTCTAAATAACGTTTCTCAAATGATTTAGTTATATGAATGACCAAAAAACATTACAACAAGCCAAAAATAACAACTAACAATCTAAAACAATAATCAGCAAATCTAAAGGCTAAAGAAACATTTACATACCTAACATAAGATTCACATTTTTGAAGAATATTTTTTACAAAACAAAATTGATAATTTTAATCGTTCAATCACTAAATTGAAATAATGTACTTTTAAAAACTTCAATAATATTTTTCTTTATTATTAAATAGAGTATCTAGAAAAGAACTCCACCTCTCCAACTTGTGTGTACGTTTCCATTATATTCGAATATTTAACCACCATTAGTGGTTTTGTGACTAAAAATCCATTCTACACATACAATATCTATATATAATAGAAAAAGAAGAAAATAAATGGGCATTAACAGAGACACCAAGAGGTTGGAAGATGAATATGAAATTGAAAAAAGGACAAGCCTCATTTGCATGGGACAAATATTGTTAGAAGTATGACATTATTCTCCACTTATTGTTTAAGAAACATTTGTGAGGAAAACATGATCTTACACAAACTAAACCAAATAAGGATATTGGGCTCCTTTTTCTTCAGCCCAAAACAAAAGTGCTTAGTGCTGTGTGTCGCATCACGCTAGGTTTGTGATAGCTTTTAATATTGGGTTCCCTTATCTTCGGCCCAAAACAAAGTGGTAAGTGCTGCGTGTCGCATCACGCTAGATTTGTGAAATCTACGAGCATATCATCCCATTTCTTTTCATGTATGTGTCACTGATATTATAATAAGAGCGTATCACCATGCATATAAGATATACCTACCATTTTTTTATGTATATTATTAAACGTGAATTTTTTGTAGTAATAATTCAAATCTTAACTCTCTATATTGTGAGGGATTAATTTATTTTATTAAACTCAACCCTCATTAAAAAATTAGCTATCATTTGGCATAAAAATAACTTCATAAATTTTAACATATATTAATTTAGTTGAAAAATTAAATTGTAGAGCAAATTATAATTTTATTTCCTGAAAAATTAAAAAATATATAATTTTATTGACTTTAATAAAAAAACTAAATGTTAATATTAAATTTTTAAAAAGAATTAAAATTTATTATTAAAAATTATTAGTTCACTATATTTTTTTTGGTTCTTATAATTTAACGTCAACTCAAAATCATAACTTGCTGTATAAATTAGCAAGAGTAGGTAAACCTCTAATTTTAGTTTGTTAAATTTAAAACTTCATGGTTAACATTATTTAAAGAGTGAAATCATTAGGAATTTGAGTCTATCATTAATCTTAATAATAATAATATATTAAATTACAAAATATAAATGAATATTTTATGGTTTTATTATATTTATTATTATAATAATACACATGATTAATCAAATTTATAGAATTGATTTTATTTTCTATGAAATCAATAAGTATGATTGTAATAATAAAACAAATAAATTTGTTATAACAAAGTTTCACAATATCTCAATTATAATTTCAAATATTCAATTTTTGAATGCAGCTGAGTATTTAAAGACCTACTATCATAATTTGACTGAAATAACTGTACTATTTGCAATTTTTCTTGTAAACCCTCCTTAATATAATTTTGAATGGAAAAATTGTAAATCATCTCTCTCACACACACAATTACCCAAACTTACCCAGACACCTGTTCGCTGTTTATATGAGCTTCCCCTTCTCTTATTTATTAAATTAAGCAATGTGAAAAATTTATTTAAATTTTGAATATAAAAAAATTAAATTAAACATGTAATTAATATGGTATACTCAAAATTTATTTTAGTATACATATAATTATTATTTGATACTTTATTATTTAATGTGGATATGTATTTTTTTAATATTAAATGAAATTTTTTTAAAAGTTTTAATACATGATATTGAATATAAAAAAGTTTAGTAAAATCCATCTCCGCTAAGGTAAGCACTGACCTATCATTTCATGAATGGCCCATACTTCTTCGACAGTCATTGAAGTAATCAACAATGTGTCGAACGTTTTGCTTCACCCGTCGTCCACATTCGTCGCACGCAATGATCAAAATTATGTGACAGAAATTTAAGTAAATTTTATTTATGATGAAAATAGTTCAAACAAGTTATGATAATATAGTAAGAAAGAAAATTTTAATAGAATAAAATTAATTTAAAAATTAAATAAACTTGGTAAAAATATAATCCACATGTTTGTTTGTGTATTTAAAATTTTCTTAATTTATTTGGCTTTAATCATTAAATTTTTTTCAAAACTTTTTATTCATTTAATTAACGTATTTTGATAGATTATATCTATTTTTTTAAAAATATTTTATTGTGAAGAGAGTAATAATATTCGACTTGTAGTTGTTTATGAAAATTAAGATGATGAGTCTAGAAAATCAAGGGGCATAAAAAAAATACATAAATTTTTTTTTTGAAAATTTGATAAAATTTAAAATTTTGAAATATTGCAACGTGGTTTTTTTGTCTCAAGTACTGTCCTGAATAGATAAATGACGATGAAACGTGGACGAAAAAGAATCAATGATTCACACTCCGCCACATGGAACTGCGAGCTCGTTCGTTTGTGGTCCTAAAATTGAGGACTTAATGTTGATTTATTTTTGAATCGTTTAAAAAAAATTCAAGATTTAGGACAAAATTAGTTAATAAAATTTATATTAATATTATTTAAATATATTTATATATATGTTATCAATAAAAAATTATTTTTGTATTTTTTGAAAAATTAAAATTTATAATATTTTTTAAATTATTCTGTATTTTTTTTCAAAATCAAAGCATATAATTTCTTTTTTATTTTTTGCGGAAAATATTTATTTAAATAAAATTTTTTATTTTTATATTTTTAAAAAATTGCTATCAAACAGTTTTTAATGTTGATTTTGGATTTATTTTTTACAATAAAAGTTAAAAAAATAGAAAGAAAATAAATATCAAATTCACGTAGATAAAAACTTATCTTCAATAAATTAAAGATCAAATTTTTTTATATACCATTTTTTTTTATATTTAAGATAATAGTGTTGGGTGCAAAATTAACTTTTCAGTTCAGTAAGATAACATCACTAATTAATTCACTCTTCCTTATAGCAAAATAGGTGTGGAGAAAAAGTAAAGTCAAGGAAGCTTATTTCGCTAGCTCTACAGTAAATTTAGTTCCATAAATTTGATCGCTAATTTATTTAAAATAAATCTTGATCATTATGAGTTTTTTTATTTTTTATTTTTTTTTAATTTTAAAAAAATATATTATTTTTTAAATTTAAAGAATTCAAAATCTTGGACAAAGAATTTAGGTCCATAAATTTGTTATAAGAAAGTGACGAATTTAAGCGGCTAGAAATAAGAATAAAATCAGTTCACAATTCTATTCCCATCACTTATTCTATTCTATCAGTTTGAATAACCTCTCAAACAACTTTCCCTACTCGTCTTCCTGTCACACGTGGCACACTTCTCTCACCTCACATACGATATATCCATACATACATCTTTTTCAACATTGGATTGTACTCATTGTTTTCCAATTCTATTTTTTATCTTCAATGATTATAACAATTAATATATTAGAAATTATTTTTTATTAAAACAAAAAAAATATATTTTTTGACTTATACAAGTTAAGCCAAATAAGCTTTTTCTTTAAAAAAAGGTGCTAATTCATCATTTATTTATTTTCTTGTTAAGGAATGGTTGATTGAAACCGTAAAATGATACATATTTTATTTTTTTAAAATTAAAGTCTTTTATATGTAAAATATATAAAATATAATTTTCAGAATCTCCCTGTTGAATGGCTTGTTGTCCGCGGTCGAAATAGGTGAGTCAATTCCTTTCCCCCTAATACGACTACCTTTCATATCAATCGCAAGGCTGATGGACATACAAATTTGTGAAACGTCTCAAATGTTCTTTAAAGAGAGAGAATAACAATGGACATACAATGAATGCTCTTACATGATGTATATAATTTAAGCTCAGATTGATGGTAAGAAACAATGGAAAAAGAAAAAAAAAAACTCTACAGATGAAGAGTCACGTGTAAAATTAATCAACGGTCAAAGTGGAACTTTTCTCCTGGAATATGGGAACCGTTATGTCTCTCTTGGTGAAGAGAATTCATGACTTTGTCCATTCTCTTCAAACTGTTTATAGACATTCTGCCTCCGCAAACTCAGACACCATTTCTCTCCTCTCTCGATTCCCATTCGAGAGGGAGCACACCAATCCAATTGCATGCTTTGGTCGTTGAGATCTTCTTGCAAAACTCTCTGTTTCTCCCTATGCTAATGTACCTTCATCCTCAATCAGAAAAGCCAAACTAAATAAGCACGAAGGTGTGGCAAAATATATTTTCAAGATACCCTGTATCGTGATCGCCTGGATTGTAAAATAAAAATTTGTAATCCAGTTTTTTTTTTTTATTTTTTTATTTGTATTCTGATCATTTTCATGTCCTTCAGGACTTGGTATCATTTTCTTTGCCTGTATATAACTTGTCCTAAATAGTTCCGATCTTAATCAAAATTTTGATTTTGGTGATTACCATCCTTCCTTTTTGTGTACCGATTGTTAAGAATTATATAAAATGGGGAAGCCCAGTGGGAAGAAGAAGGATCTCGCAGAACACAAGGCTGCAAATGCAAACGCCAAGAGCATCAAGCCTCCTGAGCGAACCTCCAAAGCTTTTGACGAAGACACGGCAATGTTCATCAACATGTCTCAGGAGCTTAAGGAAGAAGGTAACAGACTCTTTCAAAAGAAGGATTACGAGGGCGCTATGTTGAAGTACGAGAAGGCCCTTAAGCTGCTTCCCAGAAACCACATTGATGTTGCACTTCTCCATAGCAATATGGCTGCATGTTATATGCAACTGGGTCTGGGTGAGTACCCTCAAGCAATTAATGAATGTAATTTGGCACTAGAAGTATCACCAAGATATAGTAAAGCTCTGATAAAAAGAGCCAAGTGCTATGAAGAATTGAATCGTTTGGATTTGGCTCTTAGAGATGTCAGTAATGTTTTGAGTCTGGAACCTAATAACCTTACTGCATTGGAGATCTTGGAGAGTTTGAAAAAGAAGATGGAAGCGAAAGGCATCGCATTTGATGAAAAGACAATTGGATTGGCTAGCGCAGAGCAGCACCCACCCGGTGCTCGTTTGCGTAAAGTAGTCAGAGAGAAACTAAGGAAAAAGAAAGGCAAAAGAGGTGAGTCAGACAAGGCAGAGGATAAGGTGGTTGTTGAGGAGAATGTGAATGCTACTGTTAAGGATGATGAAGTGGTGAAAAAAACAATTATTGATAAGGAAAAGCTGCCAGTGGAACCTGTTAAGGAAGAAAAACCGGTAACAAGGACAGCCAAATTAGTATATGGAGAGGATATAAGGTGGGCACAGTTACCTGTGAATTGTAGCCTAAGGTTGGTGAGGGATGTTATTAGAGATCGCTTTCCAGGCTTGAAGGGTGTTCTTGTGAAATATAAGGATCAAGATGGTGATTTGGTTACAATCACTACCACTGAAGAACTCAGGTTAGCTGAATCTTCAGGTCATGTGCTGGGTTCGATTCGACTCCATGTCACACAGGTTGATCCAGACCAAGAACCATGTTATGAAGAAATGACCAATGAGAATGAGGTGCCAAGAGATCATGGTGTTGAGAATAATGGGGGGGCTAAAGGGGAAGCCAAAGATGTAACAGAAAGGACGACTACTGTGGAGGACTGGCTGGTTCAGTTTGCTAGGCTGTTCAAGAACCACATTGGGTTTGATTCTGATTCATATCTGGATCTTCATGAGCTAGGAATGACGTTGTATTCAGAAGCAATGGAGGATACAGTAACGAGTGAAGACGCTCAAGAACTTTTTGAGATTGCTGCAGATAAGTTCCAAGAAATGTCAGCTTTAGCAATGTTCAATTGGGGGAATGTCCACATGTCCAAGGCCAGGAAGAGGGCTTCCTTTTCGGAGGAGGGGTCAAAAGAATCTTCTTTTGAGCATATCAAAGCTGCTTATGAGTGGGCACAGAAAGAGTACATGCAAGCCGAAATGAAATATGAAGAAGCCCTGAGAATCAAACCAGATTTCTATGATGGTTTTCTTGCTCTTGGGCATCAACAGTTTGAGCAAGCCAAGCTGTGCTGGTGCTATGCAAATGCATGCAAGATGGATCTCAAAGCCGGGCCTTCTGATGAGGTTTTACAGTTGTATAACAAGGCAGAGGATAGCATGGAGAAAGGAATGCTGATATGGGAGGAGATTGAGGAACAACGACTAAATGGACTCTCCAAAACAGAAAAATATAAAGCAGAGTTGCAGAAAGTAGGTTTGGATGGTCTTTTCAAGGATGTTTCATTTGAAGAAGCTACAGAGCAGGCTGAAAACATGAGGTCGCAAATAAATCTTCTATGGGGTACCTTATTGTATGAGCGTTCTGTTGTGGAATATAAACTAAGCCTACCAACGTGGGAGGAATGCTTGGAGGTCTCAGTTGAGAAGTTTGAACTCGCTGGAGCTTCTCAAACGGATATAGCTGTCATGATAAAAAATCATTGTTCCAACGTAACAGCACTAGAAGGTATAGTATGGGTTTGAGATGTGAAAAATAATTCATCATGTAAACTTTTTTAGATTTCACTTTTTCAAGTTTATAAAGTTTTAAGATGAGAAATGACTAACAAACAAGTTAACGTAATTACAGGTTGGGGCTTCAAAATTGATGAGATAGTACAGGCATGGAATGAGATGTACGATGCCCAGAGATGGCAATTTGGAGTTCCATCGTTTCGACTTGAGCCATTGTTTCGTCGGCGTGCTCCAAAACTTCACTACATGTTGGAGCAATTTTAAGTTTTTGTTTTTCTTCTTGTGTTTGGAATTGTCTGGAGGCATAAGTAATGCCTTTGGTTTCTTTCACTCCTCCCATTTTTCAACAGTTAAAGTTATGTAATGCTAATTTGTACTATGGCATTGTCTGCTGTTTCGGTGGCATCTTTGCTTGGAATAGATGAATGAAAATTTTAGAAGTAATTCTTTTAGCTAAAACGGGTTTTCTTGAACGATGATTGAAATTTCATGAGAACAATATTAATGTTCGATATTTTATAGCCGGTCGCAAATCAAATAAAAGAAAAGAATTTAAGATTCAGGATTTAGTCAATAATTAACATAAAATTTTATCAAATCTTTTTGAATATAAATTAAGTACATGAAAGTATTATTAAGATAAAATACATTAATGTTATTTAATTTATGCAGTTGACCCTACTTATTTTGTTTGGTTTATTCTAGAGATGATTTGTCATTAACATGTTCTTATGACATGTTTCATACCAGCCCTATTTCAACTATTACCCTCTTATGTCATTAACTTCCATTTCTGCATTATAATAACATTAATCGCGGAGAACAGTAAAATGACTTAAGACTTTAGTTGAAAAAAAAAAAATATCCATCATTTTACTGTATCAATCAACTATTCCTCTACAAGAAAAAATTAAATGATGAAGTAAAACTTTTAGAAAAGCTTCTTTAGATTGACTTGTATAATTCAAAATTTATATATTTTGTTAATAAAAATATATATTTTTAATATATTAATTGTTACAATCATTAAAGATAAAAAAGTATAATTGAAAAACAATGCTTACAATCCTATGTTGAAACAATGGTAGTTCACGAGGAGGCCTTTCGAGCGAGGTCTGTGTAAATCAGGACAAAACGTGAAACATATTTAATATATTTATGTTGATTAAGCATGAATACGCAACTTTATATTATTTATTTATTTTTAAATCTTAAAATTCATCAATTAGACCTGTGATGAGACAAAATTAAAGTGTTTGTTATCTCTTAATATTTGACTATTTGACAAAAAATAAACACTAATACTTCGTTCTTTCAGAACCGCATCTTTTTGTTTTGGAATGGATACTATACAAACTATGAAGTCATACCGCACTCAAAAAGAATGATTTATCTATCTATATTTAATTTTTTTAAAAAGAAGTATAAGTTAAAGTGAAAACAGAGATTCTGGATATCTGAAAGAAACCGTAGTTCACGAGCTTCACCAATTCTTGTCCCTCCAAAGTCTCCAAATATTGTCCTCGGATTTTTAGACCCATAAGTTTTAGAATTTGAATTTTTTAAATTTTAAAATGAGTTTTTTATTTCAAGGAAAAAATTTTAAGTGTATTTTTTATTTTTTTATATTTTTTATTTTAATTAATTAACATAATAACAAATATATAATTAAGTACACTTACGTCTATCTAAGTGTTGGGGCCACACTTCTCTGTCTTTCTTTATGTTCACATCTTTAAACTTCGATCACTACACTGTTCAGACTTCAGATTCCTTTAGTGTGGGGGCCACACTTCTCTGTCTTTTTTTATGTACAATTGTTTATTGTCATTCGTTGTTGTATTGGGCCTGATGAAATTTATGCAAACACTCGACGAGTCTACCAACTTTACTGAATAATAATCATAACAGCTCCTTTCTATAATTCTATTCCTGTTTTGTTTTTTCTCTTCCTTCTTCTTCTTCTTCTTCTTCCTGTGATTTCTGAAATTACGAGGTGAGTTTCCATGGAAAACATTCTGGGTCTTCTCAAACTTCGGATCAAAAGAGGTATTTCTCTGGCAATTCGCGATACTCGTAGCAGTGATCCTTATGTTGTCGTCACCATGGGCGACCAGGTTAGTAGAACTAGAACCTTGCTTTCTTTCTTTTTTGTTGGTTGGATTTTGAATCAAATTTTATGTTGATGGGTTCCTCTTGATGTATTAAGCAAGTGTTCAATTTTTGGAAGATTTTGTAGAAACTAGTTTTTGTTTCTTATTTCCCCAACTTTCTGTGTGGAAATTTTAGGTTTATTTGTTATTCTCTTTGGTTTCCTTTCATTTGTGCCATGTTTTTGTGAAGACTATAAATAAAACTACTCAGATGCCATCATTTAAATTATTGAGATGAAAGGAAGTTTGCTATTTATAAACTTAATTTATTGTTTAAATATTGTGATTAATTTCTAACATGTGAGCTGAGCTGAGCACTATTCGAATTGGGCTGAGTACGACTTGTGAAATGATGGCTAACTCAGTTGGCCATTCATTTGATTCTCGACACTCGAAATAAGTTTAAAGTATCTCATGGTTTTCGAGAAGCTAATCAATTTGTTGACAAGATGGCCAAAATTGGCTCACATAGTTTCTCTCTCATCTCTAAGTGGGAAGAGCCCCCTCCTAACATTTCCATTTCTCTTCTTAGCTAATGCTTTTTTTGTAGCTTTTTTGGACCATTGCCACTCTGCATCAATTTGAAAAGACTAGTTGCTATGTATTCATCAGTACTACATGATTATCATTGCTTGGTCTGAAGTTTTGATCTCATATTGATGCAGAAAGTGAAGACTCGTGTTGTGAAAAATAACCGCAATCCTGAGTGGGATGAAGAATTGACACTCTCTGTTAAGGATGTCAATACTCCAATTCATCTGGTAATTACTACTGAACTAAACTAACTACACCTTGAGTCATGGTCAGTGATATTGCTATTCACTAAAAAACGTTACCTACTTGTGTTGCGTTTTTGCAGGAAGTTTTCGACAAGGACACATTCACTGTGGATGACAAAATGGGAAATGCAGAGATAGACATAAAGCCATATCTTGAGTGTTTGAAGATGAACTTGAACAACCTCCCAAATGGTTGTGTACTGAAGAGAATTGAGGCTGATGGCAAAAACTACCTTGCTGAGGAGAGCAGTTGCATATGGAACAATGGTAAAATCACCCAAGAAATGACTCTTTCATTGAGAAATGTAGAGTGTGGTTATGTCGTCGTCGAAATCGAGTGGCGGGACATTCCGGGTTCTAAGGGTTTATCTAAGGTTCAGCTCTAAGTGTGCGATCCAATGTGTGTGCACAGAGGATTAAGACTTCAGTTTCCTCTTGAATCTATCATATATGTTATCCTTGTAGTAGCAGTAGCACGTGCTGGTATAATAACTTCCTAGTAATGTTCTTCTGTGTGTTATAACATCAGATGACCTGTAACATATTGGGAAAGTATCTACTAGTGTTACTTTTTCCTAATCTATTCAAGTTATCAACTAAAGATTTATAGTATGGACTAGACCTGTAACATATTGGGAAAGTATCTACTAATGTAAAAATTATTTTTGAAAAGAATCAATTATAAAAAAGATAAGTTGTATAAATTATAAATATATTAATTTTTGATTGAAAAAACAACAAAGGTATAAAAATTAAACTTAAATTTTTTTCAGTCATAAGAATCTTAGTTTGATAGTGTTGTCAACATCAACCCCGCTAGCTTAGGAATTCTGAGGTTGTCATTGCAGCTCATTGACAGGGAGGAAATAGATCTCCTTAACCCCATCGTTTAACTTAACTTTAGAATACTATGAAAGTAGACATAACTACAGATATGGGGTTGACAGTTAAGGATGATATAGGTTTGTTTGGTCCCTTCTTAAACTGCAAAACTCTTTCATTGATGCTATGGTTCCTCACTGTATGCTTGTTGCCATTTCTTATTGTGTTACATAATCAATTAGATATGTTCATTGATCCTAATGTAGTGCCCTCTTTTTTTAGGGTCTCTTCAAAAGAAAACATCTTAAGAACAAGATACACCTTTAGGGTTTTTTTGAAGAAAAAAAAATAGAAGAATTACATTTTTTTATTTATATTCAAATTTAACTTTTTTTTTCTTCAGGCAAAAAAAACTTTTTTTTCCTTCTTTTCTCATCTGTCTATTAAATTCAAACATATTATAAGAGAAAAAAAAGTGATTTTATTATAAATATAATAAAATATCAAAATCAAAATTTCATATAGCATTCCTTCCTTCTCACTTTATTTTCCTTCTTCCAAACAAATCCTACAGTTTTCTCTCCTTACTTTTAATCCTCAAAAGTTTTTGTTTTATAACTAGAGCATACACTGGTAGCATTGTTAAGATGGGCCAACTGGGCCTGTCCAGCCCATCCCTTAAACTTAAAATTGAACGCTTGGGCTGGGCTGGCCAGTCCAATAAGAGGTCATTGTTATATAAATATTTTTTGTTTCAATCTGAAATGTGAGGTTCTGTCCTATATCATATCAAATTTAATCATATTCAATTAAATTCATCACAACATAATTTGCAAATTCAATTGTCCACTGCCACTCATTTGATCTTTGCATCCTTTTCAAACAGTATAACATTTGAATATGCTTGTTACAAACATGTCTCAACCCTCAACTCAAGGCTGTCTTCTTCATGTCCTTTTTTGGGTCAAGAAGAGTCTTCATTTTAAAGTACACAAAAGGACTACTCTTTTTTCTTTTTTCTTTTTGGCTCTGAAAAAACATTTCTTAAGGTATTTAACATAAACTCAACAGTTACTACAAACTGTATTTAATTTTTTTTTTTATTTGAATGAGTTGGGTCAGACTAATCCTTCTTTTATCTTTTGAGGTAGAGTTATTCTTTGGACTAAAAAACTTACAATTTTATATATTTTAATTAAAATATTATATTATTAATTTTTTAAAATTATTAATTATTAAAAAATATTTTTTAAATTTATTATGTCATTATTATTTATTTTCAGTTAAATATGATAAAATTATTTTATTTTAAATTTTTAAAAATAAAATTTTATATTAGACAAATACATATTTAATTATATAAATAATAACTATAATAATATTTTTATCAAAATAAATAAAATTATAAATTAATCTTATTTCTCATGTGAAAAAAGTTTTATAGGGTGAATTTATTAGGAGACAAAAAAAAAAAAAGAAAGAGATAAATAAAAAAATTTACCTTGAATAAATTAGAGTTCAAATGTTTTTTTTTTCATCTCTCTTATATTTCACAAACTTTACTTCTTTCTCCTACTATAAAGGATCCAAATATTATTTACCGTAAATATTAATCACAAACATCTCTCTCACTTACAAATGTAAAAAAAAAAAAAAAGTAAATGGTTTTCTAATTAGAAAACTAATGTTATGCAATTAGGGGTGTAAATGAAACGAGTTGTTCATAAATAGTTTAGCTTGACTCATATAAAAATTTGTTTAGACTTAATTCATTTATTAAATAAAATAACTTGAACATATAATTAAACTTGTTTAATTAAATAAGATGAGATTGAAAAGTTAGTGCTTGGTTCGTTTAATTCATAAACAAATTGTTTAAGAATAAAATATTATAAAAATATTTTTTATATATATTACATGTATACTAAATATTTAAATGATATTTTTTTCTATATATATATATATATATAAAATAAAGACCTCTTCTATGTATATTTGTTTTTGAATTTGTTATATTTATTATATTTTTGTACGAAGATGTCATTTTGTTAAAATGTTTCAAAGGATACAATTCATAGATTAGTGTAATATATAAAGAAATTTGTACATAATCAATTTGCATTTAATTAAATGCTCTTTTATGATTAATTTTTAGATATTTAAATATTAGAATCATATATTTGTGGTTTATAATCTTTTTTTAATTAATTATAATTTATTACACTCATTTAATGAACTTTTCTATAATTTTATATGAGCTATACAAGCCGATCCTGATTTCTCTTTTAACAAAATAATCTGAGAATAATCTTAATTTTAAGCTTATTTTAGTTACACTAATGAGCTCGAATAGCTCATTTATTAAACGAGCTAAGCCTAAGCTTCGCTAAGGCTCGACTCAGCAGAATGGAGGGTTAAATTGGTTTTCTTTTAAAATTAAAACACTTTGGTGGACTTTTGAAAGCAGTAGATTAGATATATGTTGAAAATAATGTAACTATTAAATTGTTCAAAAGTTTAAGTTTTCATCAGATACCTATACTTAAAAGTTCTTATAAAATTTAACTGAATGTAAAATAGAAGAGTTGAGAATATCACACCAATGATTTATAAAGGTTCAGATCAAAATTTGATCCTATATCTTCTCCCTAAGCACATAACAATAGAATTCACTAACTGGGCAATCATCAAAAGATATAACCTGGTAACCTTCTTCTAAGAGATTAACATACACCACTTTTATGTCACTATGTACACTTAGTAACCCTTTGAAGGAACAAAACACTTGCTCTTACACCCCTAAGTATCTAAATAAGACTCTCAAAATATACACCAAAATATGACCTAAAAAATTTACCAAAAATATTCTTAGGTAACCTTACTTAAGAGATCAACATCCATCACTTTTATGTTAGTATACACTTAACAACCCTTATGAAAGTTCAACCCACATGTTTTTACACCTCTAAGTATATCTCAATGATAAACCTATAACTTCCCCCAAAACAACTTTAAATCAGTAACCCTTTGATTTAAACCCAACCTAAATCTCTTAACCAATTATCCTAGATTCTCACTAAACACCTAGACAGAAGGACTGCAAGATGGAAAGAATTAAAGACACAATAAAAGCTCAACAAGCATCTAACTCACAAAGAGCAAATAAACAATAAATTATTAATGAATAAACTTCAGAAGGATGGAAAATATTCTTCTCTAAATCTTTAATATACCCAACCACTTCACCTTTGAATGAAGTATATATTAGTATTTACCTTGCCTTCTTTCTGCCCGTTAAAATAAGAAACTAATGCTGGGAAATGTTGGTTGAGACATTTTGACCAAGGAAATAAATGTTGTACACTTCTATTAACTTTTTGGAACAATTTGAAGTCATTTTTTGAATTAGCCACCAATGTAGACTATCAGGTTTCCATATCGATTTTGGTGGATGGCAGCAATTCTTCTTTTACCTGTTGGATACTTTAAACAGTAAAGCAAATCTGATGCCTCTTTGTCTGAGTGGATCAAATCATTTTAGAATATAAGGTCAACATGTCTACAATTCTAGGTTTTCTTTCTCAAGCCACAAAATGTATAGCAGGGGTTAAGACTCCATATTTCCTTTCTGGTGTATTCTGCACTTGTACTGGGCACCTGATATTCCTTTCTTTTTGCCAAATTTATGCAATGTAAAATGTTTTGAGAAGACGAGAGACTTTTTTTTTTCCTATGAAGAAGTTGTAATTTTCAAGTTCTTGGGTTAGAAAAAAAATTTGGAGAAGAACATTGGGGCAATGCACTTAAGTTGGACTAGTTAATCCTAATTGGGTTGAAAAGTTTGTTGGACTAAAATAAATATTTTGAGATGAGAAATAGTGGATAAAAGAAGTTTTTTTCCAAGATTTCAAAGACAAAAAAATTCTATTTTTTACAAATCTAATAGCCCAATAAAAAATTTTCTTCTCATTACTTATAAATTATTTATTATAAAAAATTTAATATTATTAAGTAAAAATATCCCATCACACTCAAATAATAAAACTAGATGAGGAATACCGGGTACTATTATCTTGTGTACTTTTTCTAGATTAGGATATATATCGTACTTTTTAGGATAATAATGGTAGTTAATTTTTGGGGTTACAGACAATTTTAAAGCAACTTATATAATTACTTACTGAAATTTCATCTTTTCTTCTTGCTTTTTTTTTTTAAAATCATTCCACTATTATGCTTTATTTTTCATAATGCCATCTAAGATTTTCTTCATATTTTATTATATAAAAATTTCTGATTAAATATCTTAAACCCAGATGACACATAAGATAACTTCGTTAATACATCATAGGTAGATTTGAGGAATACATTAATGAAAATTTGCAAGATATGTATGAAAGTAAAAAAATAAGCAGAAGTTAAGTACTAAAAGATTCCTACATAAGTTATTTTTAAAAAGTATATTAAAAAAGTTCATTTTTACAGTTCACAGTATTTCGCCCAACCACGTGATCATAATGTAGGTACATGTGTTGTGAAGTTCCAATGTTCCATCATTGATCATTGCTGATGAATAAATTTAGATTTATAAAAAAAATAATATGATAGTCGAGGAAAAAAAAATTGAACGGTAGACTTTATTTATATAATTAAAATTATGTATAAATAATATATTTTTATTTTTTATTTATTTATTTTTTATATGACATAGTCGCATTATTTTTTTTATATAGAAGAATTCAATTCAATAACTAATGCTTATCTCATCTCAGTTTGTCGGTGGAGTATGAGTACGGCAAGGATGTTGAAATTACATTTTATATAAAAGAATTCAATTCAATAACTAATGCTTATCTGATCTCAGGTTGTCGGTGAAGGATGAGTAAGGCAAGGATGTTGAAATTACATTTTTAATTTGAGTAAATCATACTTCCTAAGAAATATTCAGAGAGATCTTGAAATTATGTTTGTGCTCAGGATTAATTTTATTATGCATGTTTTATTTGGATTAATTTTGTTTTATAAGTCCTTAAAATGACTTAATTTTATCTGAGAGTTTTAACACCATTAAAATTACTAACAAAATAATTTGATTCAACTAAACACGTGGCAAGTATATGTGAAATTTTTTTATTTGAATATTTGACTCATTTAAATAAAATTACATCATTTCGCACATCTAAATAATTTGTTGCCCTAGTGTTATATAATTTTCATCAATTTGCCGCTAAGCTAAACAAGTGAAACACGATATATATTATTGCGATATTTTGACACAGCATGGATAATATGAAGGTTGTATTCATGATGAGCAGATGACGTACCGTAGACCTACCATCAATGCACCGTAGATGTACCATATTTATCAAGTCAATTATATTGGGATTGATCACCATCTACGGTGCATTTATACTACATTTTCGGTGCATCATTATGAATAGCTAGAGCCCGCACCGAAACAATTTGTCATTCAGGGTGTGTCAGGCCAATCTCTCAACAATGTCGTGCTTCATTTGTTTAATTGGGAGACAGAGATGAAGATAATGTAAACAATGTCGTGCTTCACTTGTTTAATTTGGGGACAGAGATGAAGATAATGTAAGACTAATGCAACGTTTCATATCTTCACATAAGAGAAATCACGGTCCAAAAAAATATAACGATGGTGACAATAACGTTTTATAACTGTCGTTATATCTTGTTTTAGTGACGGTTCAACAAAATTGTCGCTAAAAAATCACAACTAAACTATTATATTTTTGTAGTGCGTGTGCACATGTATACATATATGAGTTTAACTTCTTAAACTTATTTTATATTTCTCTAAATCCATCAAAAACTGAACATGCTTTGCATGACTAAGTGTACAGTGTGATGGTTTAATTTGTTCAATGAGTTCACAATAATATTGTAAAACTCAAAGATAATGAAATAAAAATCCAAGGACATTGTGGGCTGCAAAAATCATAATAACATATTCCAAACACAAAATAAAAGATATTTCATCATATAAAGTGATAATTAACGACATGAATTTCAATTCAATGTCATAGGCCACCCAACTACTAAACATACGCAAATATATAGCAGCATACAAATATAGCATATCTAAACTTTTAATTATGACAAAAAATCATATGGATAACTAATTAGTGAGTTAATTTTTGTATATATTTAATTAATGCTTATATATTATTTTATCATGATTAATGACTTAGTTTCATAATTTTTTTATAGACTGGATATTATACCTAAATATTTCAGGTAGCACATATATATATATATCATTATTGGTTAATAGGACCCTAAACTTTTAAAATTAGCAAACAACCCTTAAATTTTTACATTTTAACAAATAGGTCTCATTTATGTTTTGCTACCTTAAAATTTTTGTTTATTGAAATAGACATATTTAAATTACACTTAATTTTCACGGTAATAAGGATCTCTTATCAAGAGATAATGGAGAATAGATAGCAAGTAAATTAATGCAGTTGAAAAAATTAGATAAATAATATATTTGCTAAAATATGAAAATATTTAAGGGTTTAATTATTAATTTTAAAAGTTGAAGAGATAGTAAATTAATTATTAATTTTTATTTCCAGGTTAATTAATCATAACATATTTTATTATAAGAATTAGTATGATAGTTAGGGCATAAATATAATTAGGCACACAAATCAAAGATCCAACACTTCAATTAATATAAGTAATTAATGATATATTACATAGCTTGCAAACCACATGTAAGCAAACAATCGCATTAAAGTTCACACTTCATACAGTACTCTTTTATTTGGATTCTAAAATCCTAATATATAACTACAATAAGCCAAACCAAATCCTTGTTTGAAGGATCCTTATGCCTTGATAAGATGGGCATCAACATCTCTAGTAACCTTAGTAGCAAAGTTCAAGTATGAGTGTGGAGGAGGGATGCCCTCATGAACCTTCTCATATTCGTAAGTCCATTTAGCAACACCACCTTCACCTTCACCTTCACCTTCTTCCTTATCAATCACTTTCAGCTTGGCCTTTAAGCTCTTGTATTGCTCACCAATGTCTCCATCAAACAGATTGAATGTCAGTGACTTGTTTTCATGATCTATCTCTTCAAAGTTCTCCTTGCATGTTGTAACCTTCCCGTCTGTTTAAGTAATTAAACTCTCTTCAAAATGCATCATTAAATTTAAAAAGAGTAATTTAATTTGAAGGCTAAGTACGTAAGTACATACATACCTACAGTAAAAGTCCAGTGCTTCACAGAGTGAGAACCAACGCCATGCCAGTCTCCTTGATGAACCTTAGCATGATGCATTACAGCAACAATGTTCTGAAGCTCGTGAAGTTCAGTTACGAAGAGGTTGAAGAACTTAGATGCAGATGAATGGAGTTCAACTTCAGCCTCTAATTTACCACTCAAAGCCATCTCTATGATATACACACTCAACAAGTATATAAACAGAGAAAATATAATCTAAGAAACAAGGCAAGACATCGCTGTGGAAGGAAGTGCTTGCTAATTATTGACCTTGTTATATACACGAGAATTTGTGCACTGTATGTAAGCCATTAATTTTTAGTTTATCAAGAAACTGGTTGCATCCAATTAATGTGTTATTAATAAAATTGTTTTTTTGTCCTTTATTTATATATTAAATTGGTATTGCTGTGTTCAATTGTGATGGCTTTTATCTCGATGATCTATATCTACCATATATCTTTGTGCTACTAGACCCTTTTTTTTTTATCATAAACCGAGATAACATATATACACACACACACACATATATATACTTATGTACAAAAATAGTTTAAATTCACTCAAGATTGATACTTCAAATATACTAAAAATTATTTCATAATATTTTTCTCACCGTCCCATTCACTTCGACCTCATAGGCACTTCACGTTTCCAAAGGTGTTTGCACTCGAATCATTGATTGGCATTAAATGCCCTTTTACACTAATTAAAACTTTGGTGAAATATTTAATAATTTAAAATTTATAAAAGTTAAATAAAAATAATAATTAAATAAATAAATTTAAACATATAATTAAACTCGTTTAATTAAACAAAATGAACTTATAAAATTAATACTCAACTCGTTTAATTTATGAATAACTCGGTTAAGAATAAAATATTATAAAAATATTTTTTATATATATATTACATATATAATAAATATTTAAATAATATATATATATATAAAATAATTATCTCTTTTATGTATATTTATTTTAAAATTTGTTATATTTTTATATGAAGACATCATTTTGTTAGTAAAAGTTTAAAAGAATACAATTGATAGATTAGTGTAATATGTAAAGTAATTTGTACATAATTAATTTACATTTAATTAAATGCTTTTTTATCATTATTTTTTAGATATTTAAATATTGATAATTTATAATTTTTTTAATTAATTATAGCTTATTATACTCATTTAATTTATTTTTCTATACTTTTATATTAATTATATGAGTCAATCTTAAAATATCATTTAATAAAATGAGTTAAAAATAATTTTAATTTTAAACTCATTTTATTTAAATTAACAAGTTCGAATAACTCAATAAGTATCTAACATTTGTTTCCTTAGTCAAAATATCTCAACCAACATTTCTTAGTATTAATTATTTATTTCAATGGATAGACTATCAGGTTGATATTAATTTTGGTGGATGGTACCAGTTTTTTATCCATTAGACACCTTAAAAAGTAGAGCGAATTTGATGCCTGAGTGGATGAAATCATTTTAGAGTATAAGGTCAACATCTTCACAATTTTAAACTTTCTTTCTTGAGCCACAAAATACAACAGGTGTTAAGACTTACCGGGTACTTGACATATCCTTTTTTTTTTGGTCAAAATTATGCAACATAATTTAAATGTTTTGATAAGGCAAGAAACTTTTTTTTTTCTATAAAAAAGTTGTAATTTTCAAGTTCTTGGGTTGAAAAATTATATTGGATTGGACAAACAAATATAGAGAGAAGAATATTGGGCCAATACACTTAAGTTGAGCTATTAATCCTAGTTGGGCTGAAACATTTGTTGGATTAAAATAAGTATTTTGAGATGAGAAATAGTGAATAAAAAAGTTTTTTTAATATCTCAAGATTTCAAAGACAAAAAAAATTTATTTTTTACAAATCTAATAGCCCAAAAGAAAATTTTCTTCTCTATACTTATAAATTATTTTATTATCAAAAATTTAATATTATTAAGTAAAAAATATCCCATCACACTCAAATAATAAAACTAGTTGAGGAATACCGGGTAATATTATCTTGTGTACTTTTTCTAGGTTGGGATATATATCGTACATTTTAGGATAATAATGGTAGTTAATTTTTGGGGTTACAGACAATTTTTAAGCAACTTATATATTTACTTACTGAAATTTCATCTTGTTGCCTTTTCTTTTAAAAATTATTCCACTCTTGCCCTTTATTTTTCATACTGCGATCTAAGATTTTCTTCAGATTTGATTATATGAAAATTTCTGATTAAATATCTTAAACCCGAGATGACGCATAAGATAACTTGGTTAATACATCATAGGTAGATTTGAGGAATACATTAATGAAAATTTGCAAGATATGTATGAAAGTAAAAAATAAGTAGAAGTTAAGTACCAAAAGATTCCTACATAATTTTTTAAAAAAAGTATATGAAAAAAAGTACATTGTTACAGTTCACAGCATTTCGCCCAACCACGTTGATCATAATGCAGGTACACGTGTTGTGAAGTTCCAATGTTCCATCATTGGTCATTGATGATGAATAAATTTATATTTATAAAAAAATAAAAATCAATTTTAAAAAAATTTAAAATAAAATAAAATAATTATTTTTAACACACAATAAATAATAAAATAATAATTTTTAAAAAATAATAATATCATTAATGAAAAATTATAAATTTTTAGGTTTTCTATGTAATATCGACACATTTCTATTCATTAAATAAACTTTTGCATTTGTCTTTTAGCTTTTGGGTAATTAAGGAATTTTGATAATTTATGTTACAACACAAATATTCTAGATGATTTTTCATAAAAAGTCCATTGGATTATATTTGTTTCGCTAGCTACTTATTTTTCTTTACTCAATATGATGATAATTTATGTATGATCTCCCATACGACATGGGTTGATCTTTCATACAACCAGCCATGCAAGGCGCGGATAAATTTATAGTTTAAATTATTTTTATAAGTTCCATGTGTTTATATCTGTGAAAATAATAATAGAAATATATTGGGATAATGGCTTATCGCAGTTATATTTAGATAAGGGAGTGGCCTTTAAATGTTGTATTATGTATACAAAAAATTGGTTAATTGATAAAACAGACATTAATTATCAAACTCATATATATAACAATACAAAACAAGATCAAGCATGCACTGATCACCTTATTTGTATTAATACCAGGAACACCATAAGTAAACACACTAATAAAAGATCCAACACTTTGATACAAGCTATGGATAGCTATTCCTTATATGATATATATTGCATAGCTAGCAAACAGCATGTGGGTGTGGGCTTCCCTTTAGTACCCTCAATACAAGGAAGGAGAAGAAGTAAACCAAACCAATGCAATTAGGTCCACACACACACACACTGTTATTTAGATATATATATAATAAAAGCCTAAAAGATATATATAACAACAAAGGCTCATTTTGTTGTTGTTATAATATTTAAGCCCTAATTCTTTTTAATATGGGTATCAACATGTTTAATAGCCTTAGTGACAAAGTCCAAGTAGCTAGGCCTGTGGAGGAGGGATACCCTCATGGACCTTCTCATACTCATAAGTCCACTTTACAAGAGCACCTGCACCCTTGTCAATCACTTGCAGCTTTGCCTTCAACCTCTTGTACTGCACCCCTTTCAATCACAATGACAATTAATTAAGTTTGACAAACTGGAAATTGATCTACAATTAAAAAAAAAGCCATATGAATGGGTGGGTCTCACCATAATAAAAATTGTCATGTATATGTCATTGAATGACTCAATAAAATTATTAAAATATATAATAAATAGTTATATAAATTTTTTTATAAATATGAGACAATTTTGTTTAAGATATTGTAGACTCTAAATGTGATCTACCTTTGTGAGCAAGGTTGGATTCTTATTAACCCAAGCCATTATTAGCCTAACCCAAAATTAGCCATAATTAACCAATCATTTGTACCATTTTCTATTACTTGCTTGGATTCCAATCCAAATTGGATATGATTATTAGTATATATCGTATCATACCTAGGGTATAAGTCCAGTGTTTAACAGAATGAGAGCCAACACCATGCCAGTCTCCTTGATGAACCTCAGTGCCATGCATTACATCAGTAATGTTCTGAATCTCGTGAAGTTCAGTTACAAAGAAGTTGACGAACTTAGCTGCAGGTGAATGGATCTCAACCTCGAAGCCTCCAGTTTACCAGTGAGGGCCATGTCTCTGGGATATATAATTGAACTCAAAACGAATTTAATCTAGGAAAACAAGAACTGAGAAATGGGTTGGAAGGAAATGCTTGCTTATTGGACCTTAAATGGATGAAAATTCTTCCAGTGGAACCCACTAAGTTTGTCAAGAAAGCAGTTGCATCTACAGTTTTAGTAATTAATGTTTTTTGTCTTCTTTTCCTAAATAAAAAAAAGTCTGAGGTGATCAACGAATAGTTGGTCGAAGAGAGAGATATTTTGGATTAAAGTTTATGGGTTTGTCAACTCGAATAAGATAGATCAAAATTGAATAAACTGTCGTGTAGTAATAATTTCAAAAAATAATTGAGGTGGCGCCAGCCTTCAAAACCACATAAGTATCTAAAAACTCACTGAACTCAATCTTATCTAGTTGAAATTAACAAAAGTCTCGTGATAGGGTAGATCTCCCGTAGCAAAGATTATTTCATATTCAAGACTGAATCTAAAATCTTATTTAAAGAAAATAAAATATCTATAATTCAATTAACCACTAACAAAATATTTAAAATTTATATAAGTAAATATATATTTGATCGATATAAAAAATTATTTTTTGAAAAATTGAAATAAAATAATTATATTATGTTTAACTTAAAATAAATTATAATAAAATAATAGTTTTTTTAAAAAGTTTTTATATAAATTATTAATGTCATTAAAATCAAAGTATTTTAGTTTAAAATAAGTAAAACTGTAATTTTTTAGCCTGGAACGTAAGGGGTGCAGCAAGTGGGTTTTCATTGATCTGATGTCTAGCCAAAAACCCAACGTGGTCCTTCTTTCAGAAACCAAAATTGGCGGGGAAAGGGCTAATCATATTGTCAGAACTCTTGGGTTTAATGATTTCAACAAGTAGATCCACTGGGTTATGCCTGAGGCTTATGGCTACCATGGGACATAAAACAGGTGGATGTCATAGTTCATGGGACAACTTTTTAGGAGATCCATGCTACCTTTGAGGTACACGGTTGCCATACCTTTCTTACTTCATTTATTTATGCTACCCCAATTACAAGTAGAAGAGAAGCTCTTTGGGAAAACCTTTGTAATTTCTGTTATAAATTCCCTCCCCTGGCTTGTTGTTTGTGGAGACTTTAATGATGTTCTCGCCGAAGATGAAAAATGGGGAAGTAGGGGTACTTGTTATTCTAGAATTAGAGATATTAAGGAATTGTATAAATAGGTGTGGTCTTATGGATTTGGACTTTGTTGGTAACAAATACACTTAGTGTTCCCTAATTCTGTCAACACCCATCTACCTCGCATTCGGTCAGAGCATTGCCCTATATTTCTCTCCACTAACCCTGCTCCTCAACCCCTCAATGCCAATAGGCCGTTTAGGTGTGAGAGGATATGGCTAAACCAGTAGCTTCTCTCCCTTTAAAAGTTTGGCCAAAATATATAATTATCAAATTAATTATACAGCAATGTAAAACAAGATCAAGTATCCACTCACACTCACTTGGTTCTATTATTAATACAAGGAACACCATAATTATAAGCACACTATTCAACACTCTAAATACAAGGATATGGATGGCTATATATATTATGCACAGCTAGAAAACAGCATGTGGGCTTCCCTTTCCCCTCAAGATAAGGGAGGAAAAGAAGCAAGCCATGCAATTAGCACACACTCTTTTTATTTAGACTATAAAATATTTCTAATAACGCAAGCCCATTTTGTTGTTAATTATAGCTAGCCCTATGCCTTGAGAAGATGGGCATCAACGTCTTTAGTAACCTTTGTGACAAAGTCCAAGTAGCCTTGTGGAGGAGGGGTAGACTCGTGAACTTTTTCATATTCATAAGTCCACTTTGCAAGAGCACCTTGACCTTTGTCAACAACTTGAAGCTTTCCCTTCAACATCTTGTACTTCTCACTAGCATCTCCATCGTAGAGATTGTATGTGAGTGTCTTGTTTGCATGATCTACCTCTTCAAAGTGCTCCTTACAATTTGCTACCTTCCCATCTGTGCTTTAACATTCAAATGCAAACCCATTAACATCAATGATAACATTTATATGTAGTTTGAGAATAGGGTGAGCATTAGATTGAAATGATTTGATTT
Source organism: Senna siamea (assembly GCA_031216115.1). Classification (NCBI taxonomy): domain Eukaryota; kingdom Viridiplantae; phylum Streptophyta; class Magnoliopsida; order Fabales; family Fabaceae; genus Senna; species Senna siamea. The sequence goes on from CM062358.1 coordinate 1,478,997, forward strand.
GGTTTCATTATTCAATCCAGCTAATCTAATTTGATTTAATCTAAGATTAGATCAAATAATCAAATTTAAAAAATATAAAATATAAAATTTTTAATATTAAATATTTTCTCAATCATAACTATAAAAATATATATATTTTAATCAAAAAATTCACATTAAAATTAATTCAAGACAATTTTAAAATAAGTTTACCTATAAAAAAATCATAATTTATGCTTAATATATGTAATATTAATAATTAAAGTATAATATATAAAAAATTAAAATATTATTTTGTAATTGGTTTTGTCCATTCAGGATGTAATCTAGAGTTATCCAATACATTAACCGATTAAATTAAATTCGTTAAATTCTAATCTAATCAATCAATTTTAGTTAGAATTAGATAAAATTAGATTTGCTCACCCCTATTTGAGAGATCGGAGAAGAAAAAGATCGAGTAAGGATAAATTAATTATAATTCAATTCCTTACATTTAATTTTATTTATATCTTGTAGATACTTGTAAAATTACTTGTTAAGTCTAAGAATGAATATTGAGTAAGTTCAGATTCAGGATAAAAAATGATTATATGTTTTCCACTTAAATTCTCATGATCATCGTCCCTAAATAAAATAAATAACGTGAAACAATAAATTGAAGGGTTAGGTACCTAGGGTAAAGGTCCAGTGCTTAACAGAGTGAGGACCAACACCATGCCAGTCTCCTTGATGAACCTTAGTGCTATGCACTACATCAGTAATGTTCTGAACCTCGTGAAGTTCAGTTACAAAGAGGTTGAAGAACCTTGCAGCAGGTGAATGGATCTCAACTTCAGCCTCAAGTTTACCAGTGAGAGCCATAATGTCTCTATGATATATGGACACAGACAATAATATAATCTAAGAACAATGACTGAGACTTGAGATGGGTGTGGAAGAAAATGCTTGCTTATGTGTCCTTAAGTAGATGAGAATTCGTTTAGTGGAACCCACTAATTAATTAATTTATCAAGAAAGCAGTTGCATCTACTGTTTAAGGAATTAATATTTTGTATTTTTTTTAATAAAAGAAATATCGTGTCTGGCCTTAGAAATAGAAAATAAAGAAAGAAATCAGTATTGAATGTACTGTTGATATCTCATCCATGATCATTCGTGTCAATTTTTTTAATTTAGAAATATTAAATAAAATAATTATTATACTTTAAAATATAAAATTAATTAATAAAAAGTTATTTAACTTTTCATTATCTTCTCATCTATTTTTACTCTATTTTTTTTTAATTCTAATCAAATGACCCAAAACCATATAGACAAGGTAAGTAAAAAAAATTAGACGTATTCACTTTTTTGAATGAGAGTAAATGATTGTCTTAAAAAAATTTTTAATTTTTTATTTTCAAATATTACTCTTGCAAGCACATGAAAAAATTAAGTACCATAAATCTTCTAAATTATTTGAGTGAGATTTTGATTTAGTAGTATTGTAATTAATTAGGCCCAAAACAAAAAATAAGCAAAAAAAAAAAAAAAAGAACTACGAAACTAGAACTCTGAACATGTGTATCTATGTAGGTAGGATAATACAGTGTACAAGGAAAAAATAAGGCAAGTATTTATCCTATTTATGAATGGGAAGTGAAGATGCAAGAAAATTTTATTTTAATAGTTTTAAATTTAAGTTAAAATATTAAATTTATTTTTTTAATTTTTTTCTTGATTATTCGTCAATCCAATTACTCTAAAGTGTTTTAGGGTCATTTTTAATTTTGTACATTCTTAAAGCTTTCTTTAATTTTTTTTTTGTCAATTTTATAATTAAAATTTTCTGGTCTCAATTATTTCATATTAAATATTTACATAAATAAAATTAGTAATAAAATTAATTAATCTATCAAATAAATGATTAGATTATCATTATAAATTACAAAAAAAAATGAATTTAGCTAAGATGATACTTATTCTAATAATAGGGCTAAAATTATCAGGGCCTCCTGAACTATACGTCTTTTGTGTATAATTCCTATAAACTTTCAATTGTAACCTAGGATCCCTTATATTTTTAAAATTTGACACATAATCTATTTCATCCATTTTTTTGTCCAAATTTTAACTGAACACATCACGTTAGATTAAATTTTGCCAAGTAGGATTGACCATTTACAATGAGGTAAGGGTATTTTGGGCATTTAAAATTTAATTCCCTTGTTCGAAGAAAGGCTCCATCGATCTGAATTCTTAAATTTTTTAACTTTGAATCAAAATCGAGATTGTGCTCTAGCAACCAGATGATAATACTGTGCTTTTCACTTTTATGTAAAGAATTGCATCATCTAATTGCTTAAAGGGTAGCCTTTGAGTTCGACAAGAGAAGCCACCTTATGGACCTTACGGATTAGTTTGTGTCTATATCATAATTATGACATTATTTTTCTTTTTGGTTGGCAAACTTCAGTGTGGATATTTTTCTGCACTTGAACTTGTTTAAGAGTATTAGATTTATGGACTCATCATATTCAGCTCTCTGCTACATTGTTTTGGGCTCTCTGCCACTATAAAGATCTAAAATCTAAAATCAAAATAAGCAAGATATTATCAAATCTATTTGGGTGTGGTGTCGGTGTGCAGGAAAGGAAGGGAAGATTGCAACTTCTGTGTGAGCAGCTTCGACTGCCTTTATGGCGTCGACTGGAGATGGAAGGGAAGAAAGCATACATGTTTGGTGTGGAGTAATCTGGTTACGAGAGTACAGTATGAATTTTGATTCAAATTTGAAAAAGTTAGGAATTTAGACCGATGAAGTCTTTCTTCAAACAAGGGAAGTAAATTTAGAATGTCCAAAATATCTTTACCTAAATGGTCAATTCTACTTGACAAAATTTAATTTGATGTGGTGTGCTCGATTAAAATTTGGATAAAAAAATTAGACGGAATGGGTAATGTGTTAAATTTTAAAAATACAAAGGAGTCTTGAGTTACAGTTGAAGTTTATAGAAATTATGCGCACAAAACCTAAAGTTTAAAAGAGTTTTGTATATCTTATCCTAATAACAATGATGGTGCATTTTTATTTATAAATTTTCTAACAGTAGAAAAAAAAAGTTTGTTGTGTTTTGGGCTTAAATCATAAAATTGAGTCAAACATTAAAAAATAATAGTGATTTTATAAATTTTCTTTTTTACTGCACTTCTCTTCTTATAATGAGCATAAATGGCAACAACAATTGGTCAATTTCCGCGCGCGTCCATGATGGTAGGACGTAGAATGTTTCTTACGAGTAATATATAATACTTGTATTTATTTTTATTAGAGATAATAATATTTAATATACTTTTAAACAAAATTTTAATGAATATTCTATTAAAAAATTAACTTTTTGGATTGACAAAGATACTGTATTTAAGAGATATTCTATAATCTTTTTGAAAATAGAAAGTGACACCCTCAAAAATTAAAACGAATCCTTTTTCAAACAAGGTAACACAGAAAAGAGATGAAGGGCAAACCAAAGCCATAATTGCATGCACAGGAGAGAGGGGGTAATTGCTAATTTTTAACTATTTTTTTGTAGTATTGTTATATTTATTTTTTTTATATTCATATTTTAACTTATATATTCTTTGATCTTTTGTCACCTCATCAATGTAGGATTTTGTTTGATATACTCATATACTATAATTTATAATAGATTTAAACATTAATTTACCACATTATAAGGGATTAGTTTCTTCAACCAAATTTATTTGCTTATTCATAATTAAGTACTTTGTCATTTAGATTATAGCTAAAAAAAATTAGTGATGGATATGTTTATACAAATTGGTTTTCAACTTCTAAACCATTGCAAAAGAAGATGAAGCATGCCCTGTACTCAATTATTTGTATTAATACAAGCAACATTTTATAATTAAGGACACTAATCAAAGATTCAACACTCTAAGACAAGTAATTAATGAGAGATAGGGCATATATCACGTACATAGCTTCCAAACTGCATCTCAGGATCTCTTTTCCCTCAAGGCAGAGGAGTAAAAGAGTACTCACACTCACTCATACACTATTTATTTTAGATCAAAATCCTAATATACATAAAATCGCAAGCCAACCCAAACCAATAATTTTTTCTTCTTGTTTTAGGCACTATCCTATATTTCTATTCCTATTCCTATGCCTTGATAAGATGGGCATCAACAGCTCTAGTAACATTAGTAGCAAATTTCAAGTATGAGTGTGGAGGAGGGATACGCTCATGAACCTTCTCATATTCATAAGTCCATTTAGCAACACCACCTTCACCTTCACCTTCTTCCTTATCAATCACTTTCAACTTTACCTTTAAGCTCTTGTATTGCTCACTAATGTCTCCATCAAACAGATTGAACGTCAGTGACTTGTTTTCATCATCTATCTCTTCAAAGTTCACCTTTCATGTTGTAACCTTCCCATCTGTTCAAGCAATTAAACTTTGTTCAAAATGCATCATTAAATTAAAAAAGAGTAATTTAATTTGAAGGCTAAGTACGTAAGTACATACATGCCTACAGTAAAAGTCCAGTGCTTCACAGAGTGAGAGCCAACACCATGGCAGTCTCCTTGATGAACCTTAGCATGATGCAATACATCAACAATGTTCTGAAGCACGTGAAGTACAGTTACGAAGAGGTTGAAGAACTTAAATGCAGATGAATGGAGTTCAACTTTAGCCTCTAATTTATCAGTGACAACCATAATTTTGTACTCTTTGATGAGAGTTTTACCAAGTCAGCCCAGCTAAAAGATTCAGCCCAGCCTAACTTCTAGAATAACACATACCTCAGCATAGTACAACTATACAAAGATATTAGCTGAAGATTTTTTTACTGTATAATTTGTTAGAAGATTCCTATTATGATAGCTGTATTATTTACAGCTGTACTATTTTACTGATATTGTATATATGTTGTATGCATAGAAATAACATAAAAGTGCAAAAGAATTATTCTTAGCATTTTTTTTTTTTTTTATGGTATTAGAGTAAACATCTTCGTCAATGGGGAATTCAAGCAGCTCAACTTCTCAGAATGTCTGTTCTACAACACCTGATCTTGTTATCAATGGTGGACCTCTACAAAGATATAGACCTCACCCAATCTCATTTAAACTTGATGACAATAACTTCCTGCCTTGGAAACAACAAGCCATTGCCATGATTAAACGGTATAAGCTTCAACAATTTCTACTAGGAGTTCATGTAGTGCCCAAGAAATATAATACTGCTGAGGATGAAGCACTTGGAAAATTGAGCAATGAGTTCCTTACATGGGAACCACAAGATCAACTATTGTTATCTTGGTTGTTATCTTCAATCTCTGATGGATTGTTACCCAAATTAGTTAGGTGTTATTATTCATATCAAGCTTGGGAACATTTGGAATCATCTTTTGCTTCCCAAACAAGAGCCAAAGTGAGACAATTTAAAGCTTAACTCAGGAATCTTAAAAAAGGGGTCTTCAATAGCAACTAAATATTTGCTCATGATTAAGAAACTAGTAGATGCGTTATTTTCTATTGGATCTCTTATTACTGAAGCAGATCACATCGAAGCAATTTTAGAGGGTTTTCTTGAAGACTACAATAGTTTTATTGTGTCTATTACCTCTAGAATAGATCCTTATACAGTAGATGAGATTGAGTCTCTACTGGTTGCACAAGAGGAAAGAATAGAAAAGTTTAAGAAAGAAGTACAATTGCTCTCATGAGTGCTAATTTGGTTCAGAATCAAACTAAAGTCACTAAGATTCAAGCATAAAGTAATGCATAGAACAAAGGGTAATTTACAAATTTCAACAATAGAGGTGTTTTTCGTGGTAGAGGAAGAACAACTAGAGGAAGAGGAAATTATTATGGAAATTCAAGTCACCCACAATGTTAAGTCTGTGGTAAAGTGGGTCATATGGTTTAGTAGTGGTTCCATCGCTTTGATCATCAGTTCATCATCCCCTTCTTAGCTACTACACAACTCACAGGTTTTAAACCAAATACAAACATAGCAACTATGATGGCTACACCTGAAAGTGTCTTTGATGCTACATGGTACCTTGATTCTAGTGCAACTAATCATGTGACACCACAGTATCATAACTTGGGCACTAAAACTAATCTCAATGGCCATGACCAATTGCAGATGGGCAATAAAGTAGGTATTTCGATTAAAAAGTGTTGGTAGTACTATGTTGCATTCTCTCTGTTCTAATTTTACTCTCAAGTTAAACAATCTTTTACATGCACCAAAATTTCTAAAAACTTACTTAGTGTTTTCCAATTCACTAAGGATAACAATGTCTTTTTTGAATTTCACTCTAATGTTATTGTTATGCATAACATTATATCAGTTTGATAATCTGAAGCTTCTTTTACCAAAGTCCATCTCTCAATCAAAGCTACCAATGCTTCCGTTCAAGCTAATTTTACTCAATCCATTCATCTATCCTTCAAAATTTGGCACTATAGATTAGGACATTCATTTGATTTCATTGTAAAATCTATCCGTAAACTTTGTAATGTTCCTATTTTCAATAAAGAGCATGGTTTTGTTTGTATTGCTTGTTGCTTAGGAAAAACACATAGCTGCCTTTTCTAAAATTTGATACTGTTTACACAAAACCTCTACAATTGGTTCATAGTGATGTATGGGGACCAACACATGTTCTTTCTTCTAGAGGTTACAAGTATTATGTTCATTTTGTTGATGCTTTTTTCAAATTCACTTGGGTTTATCTTTTAAAAAACAAGTCAGATGTGGCTGAAATTTTTATGAATTTCAAAGCTATAGTTGAACTTCAATTTGACTCCAAAATAAAAGCTATTCAAACTGATGAAGGTGGTGAGTTTAGAGCTTTAAGTTCTTTCTTTAAGTCATATGGGATCATACATAGGATTAGCTGCCCTTAGAATCCACAACAAAATGGCATTGCTGAGAAAAAAACTAGATAAATTGTTGAGATTGGACTTACTCTCTTAGCAAACTCTTTTATGCCTTTGAAATATTGGGATGAGTCATGCCTTGTTGTAGTTTATATAATTAATAAACTGCTAACCCCTGTCCTTAATTTTCAGTCCCTTCATCAAGTTCTTTTTCACACTATTCCAAATTATTATCTTCTTTGTACCTTTGGCTGCACTTGCTTTCTTAATTTGAGACCTTATAACAACTATAAATTAGAGTTCAGATCCACTCCTTGCACCTTTATTGGTTATCGTCCTCATTGTAAGGGGTATAAGTGTTTAGCTCCTAATGGTAAAATTTATCTATCAAGGGATGTTTTATTTGATGAAAATTCCTTTCCCTTTTATTTTAAGACTCTACCAAAGTTGGAAACACTTATTCATGCTCCATATTCTGCCATACCTTTTCCTTCACCTTCTATCCCTTTGCTTTTTACTTTTCATTTTGAACTTGCAATTAGTGCTATAAACACTTCACACACACAACCTTGTACTATTGATGCTTTACCTTTACTTGAGCTTATGCAGGACACAAGTTTGTCTGCTTCACCTGATGATACTAATAATAGAATGCCTTCTTTTATTGCTACCACTGGAGTTACTGATTTTGTCTCTTCTTCTAGTGCTCCTATCAGCACTGTTCCAGCACCTCTTGAAAGCACTCACCCTATGATTACTAGAAGTAAGAGTGGTATTTTCAAACCAAGGGTGTTTACTGTTACAACAGAACCTTCATTTGTTCAAGAGGCTCTTAATTCTCGTAGTTGGAAAGCTACAATGGAGGAGGAATATAATGCTTTGTTAAGGAATAAAACTTGGACTTTAGTAAATCCTCTATATGGTAGACAACCCATAGGAAGCAAATGGGTGTTTAAAGTTAAGAAAAATCCAGATAGTTTTATAAATAAGTTGAAAGCATGGTTGGTAGCAAAGGGTTTTGTTCAACATGCTGGTTTTAACTTCTTAAAAACATTTAGCCTTGTTGTTAAACCAGTAACTATAAGGGTAGCTCTGTCCATTGGTCTTGCAAGAGGATAGATTCTTCAAAAACTGGACATAAACAATGCCTTTTTGAATGGGGTTCTTTGTGAGGAAGTTTACATGGTACAACCCCAAGGCTTTGAAAGGGGTGATCTTGGACTAGTTTGTAAGCTACACAAAGCCATTTATGGATTAAAACAAGCCCCAAGAGCTTGGTTCACTAAACTTGGTAGCACCTTGATGCAATTTGGTTTTTCTTCTACCAAGAGTAATCAATCATTGTTCATCAAATGCTCCAAAAACTCTATCATCTACATACTTGTTTATGTTGACGATATTATCATGACAAGTTCCTCCTCAACTGAAATTGCTTTTTTTATTTCAAGACTAAATACCAAATTTTCATTGAAAGATATCGGGCTGCTTTATTATTTCTTGGGAATAAAAGTTACTAAAACTCCTACTGGTGACTTGATGTTATCTCAATCCAAGTATATTTGTGAAATTTTAGCTAAAGCCAAAATGACCCATTGCAAACCAAGTCTAAGCCCTATGTCAGTGAACTCAAAGCTTTCAAAAATGGGATCTTGTCAGACGGATAATCCATCCTTATATAGATCTATTGTTGGGGCTTTACAATATGCAACCATCACTCATCTTGAGATTGCATTTGTTGTCAATAAAGTTTCTTAGTATATGCATAATCCTTTACAATAGCATTAGTTAGCTGTCAAACGAATTTTAAGATATTTAAAAGGCAATATGAAACATGGTTTTTTGTTCAAAAAGTGTCAAAACTTGAGAATTATTGCCATTTGTGATGCTGAATGGGCATCTGATATTGATGACCAGAGATCCACCTCTGGTTTCTATATGTACTTTGGTGATAATTTGATTTCTTGGATGTCAAAGAAACAAACAGTTGTTTCAAGGTCTTCCACTGAGGTAGAGTATTGTTCCTTAGCTCTTGTTATTGTTGAACTATCCTGGTTACAGTCACTGCTAAAGGAAAAATTTTATGTTGAAGGGGGCTTTCCAATTATCTACTTTGACAATCTCAATACAATTCTTCTATCTGCTAATCCTATTCTGCACTCACGGATAAAGCACATTGAGCTTGACTTGTACTTTGTTAGAGAAAAAGTTGCACGTGGAGAGCTTTCAGTTTCCCACATTTCATCTAAAGATCAAACTACTGACATATTTACTAAACCCTTGCCTAATGTTCATTTTGATTTATTACGTAGCAAACTCAGAGTTATCCATGGTGCTACTTTGAGTTTAAGGGAGGATGATGAGAGATTTATCAAGTCAGCCTAACTAAAAGATTTAGCCTAGCCCAACTTCTAGAACAACACACACCTCAACACAGTACAACTATACAAAGATATTAGCTGAAGATTTTTTTACTGTATAATTTGTTAGAAGATTCCTTTTATGACAGTTGTATTATTTACAACTATACTATTTTACTGATCTTGTATATATGTTGTATGCATAGTAATAACTTAAAAGTGTAAAAGAATTATTCTTAGCATTTCTTATTTTGTTTTACTCTCTATATGTGATTATAATTGAACAAAAAATAAAATCTAAGACACAAAGGCAGAGATGGATGTGGAACAGTGGAAGTAAATGCTTGCTTAATATTAGATCTTCAATAATTGAGAATTTATCATTAAGTGGGATTGGGATCTTAGATTCCCAGTACCCATGAGCTAATTAGTTTATCAAGAAATTAAATTGAAGCAGTTGCACCTAATGTGTATAAGTTATTAATAAAATTTTTGTTGTGTTGTTTAATTAAATGAATGAGATACAAATGCAGAAGGTACAAGATGAAGATCAATGGTATCCTTCACATTTACGTGCACCTAAATTATATTCTCAACATTCGATGCCTGATTTATGGTAGCCAAAGGTTTACCCAAAAAGAAATTATTGATAAGTTTTTTATGTAACAAGAATTTCTTTTGTGAGAATCCATATTGCTTTAGCCTCGATTCATAAGTTTTTTATTCATCAAGTGAATGTTAAAAACAACATTTTTAAATAGTGATTTGAAAGAAGAAATTTATATGGTATAACTTGAAGGGTGTATTACTCTGGGGCAAGAAAGCAAAGTTTGTAAATTAGTGAAATCTTTCTATGACTTAAAACAAGCACCTAAACAATGGCATGAAAAGTTAAATCAAGTTTTGATAAATGGTAACTTTTCTATCATTAAATTAGAAGGATGCCTTTACACAAAAGTAGTGAATAATGATTGTGTGATTATTTGTTTATATGTAGTTGATATTGCTAATTTTTTGTACTAATATGAATATTGTGCTTAAGACAAAAAGTTTTCCTGCTTTAAATTTTGATACATAAGACTTGGGTGAAGCAAAGGTGATTTTAGGTGTTGAAATAAAAAAGAATGAGAATGATATCTTACTTTTCCAAAAACATTATGTCGAGAAAATTTTGAATAAGTTTGAACAGTTTGATGAAGCTTCTTTAAATACTCCTTATGATGCTAGCTTACATCAAAAGAAGTATAAAGGAGATCCAATTTCTCAATCTAAGTATACTCAGATTATTGGGAGTTTTTTACATTTAATGAATTATACTAGGCCAAATATAGCTTATGTTGTATGCATATTTAGTAGATATACTCAATGTCTAGGCAATGAACATTAGAAGGCTCTAATAAGAGTATTGAGATACTTGAAAGGTAATGATACGACCCTAGGCCTTGGTCATTAACATTTCACCACAATGAACAGTCTCAGCAGTCTCATAAGCTGGCTTTGCACTAGTTTCCTAGCCTCTAGCAAACACTGCAATACCGACGTCACCACCTATATCTCACGGTTATGACTGAGATTGTAGAGGAATGTCTTTAATGCGGGAAGATGTGATTTAATCCATGAGGAGTACCCATCCTAAAAGACTAGCCTATTAGGTGGGAGTGCCTCCTAACTTAAATACCATATTATATTCTCAATTTTATCTGATATGGGACATATCATTGCACACCCCTTCGAAAGCCGATGTCTGTGGCAGCCCACTCTATCGACATTGATCCATTGATAGCCCTTTCCACTTTTGGCGGCTCCATCTAACTTCCAGTATTCGACATGGCCCACTCTACTGACACTGGTTCATTGATAGCCCTTTCCACGATGACGGCTTTATCCAACTTCCAGTATTCAGTGTACCATACTGCACCTTAATCCAGCCTATAAAGTCTATGCCTTAATCCAGCCTATAAAGTCTATGCCTTAATCCAGTCTATAGGTCACCCCATCCGTGTTGGTTTGCCTCAATGAAAGCACCAATTGATAAGATCCCGGGCCTTGGTCATTAAAATTTCACCATAATGTACAATCTCAGCAGTCACATAGGCAGGCTTTGCGCTAGTTTCCTAACCTCGGGCGAACACTGCAATGCCAACATCACCACCTGCATCTCACAGTTGTGACTAAGATTGTAGAGAAATGTCTTTAATGTGGGAAGATGTGATTTAAGCCATGAGGAGTACCCATTCCAAAAGACTAGCCTATTAGATGGGAGTGCCTCACAACTTAAATATCATCTTATATTCTCAATTCTATCCGATGTGGGACATATCAGGTAACATGAATTATAGTATACAATATAGTCAATTTCCTGCTGTATTAGAAGAATACAGTAATGCTAACTGGATCTTAGATTCAAAGGAGGCAAAGTCCACTAATGGATATGTTTTTAATTTTGGTGGTGGTGATGCCAAATGAAGTCAACTAATAAAAATATTATAACCAAATTCTCAAGGGATTTTGAGTTTGTTGCTATAGAATTTGATGATACTGAGGCTGAATGGTTAACAAACTTATCAAATATTCCATTAGGTGACAAGCCAATACCACCAGTGTCATTACTCTGTAATAGCTAATCTACGATAGCTACAAATTAAAACAAAATCTCTAAACACAACATTATGAGGTAGTTGCTAAATGATGCGGTGATCTCAATAAATTTGTAAGGTTAGATGTGAACCTAGTGGATCCAATAACAAAATCTCTAGGAAGGAAACAAATTATTGAAACATCGAGGGGAATGAGACTAAGGCCAGTTCAAAACTAATAGCGATGACAACCTAACCTTTGTGATTGGTGACCCATGAAGAAGGTTTTATAGGCAAGAACAAGTCGTTTGTTAGTTCTGCCAGCACTAAATAAATTACTATGTCCTTGCTTATGATGTATGAGAAAATGCTAGAATGTATTTTGGTGAAGCTGAGCGAAAACGCTTAATGATTTCATAATCCAACGAGGTGGTGTATTAATTGTAGATAAACTTAAAATGAAATGACCTCTAGGAATGTGGAGTGGGGCTGCTCTTATGAGATGGTGGCAAAATATCTAAAGCATTTGTTATGCACTAAGCACGCACAGGGTCATTATAATGCATTAAACCGTCGTTAACAATAGAAGTGTGGGGGTATAATTTGACTCTTAACACCTCTAGTACACATCCAAAGTTGTTGGTTCATAGGAGCAGGCTTCACTAACATCTCAATATACTAAGTGTTATTGGACTAGGTCTAGGTCTAGCTCATAGTTAGGAAAACACCAGATACAATGGTTATATCCATAAATGTAACTCAGTGAAATGGTGCTTTATTTAACACATGTGGGGGATTGTTGTAAATTACAACATATGAGTGTCAAATAAAGTCCCACATCGATTAAGTGACAAGAGATCAAAGAGTATAGAAGTTAAAATGTGAATATAGGTGAAGTAAATGAGCCAAGAGAAAGGTGAGCTTAGTGTATACAACGGGCCACTGGAAGGGAAATGAATTAAAAACTGACGATTTTCCTCTTGTGCATCAAATAAAAGCGATGACAAGTTTGTTTTGCCAAAAATTATTTTATTAATTATTTTAATTAAGCAATTAATTACCAGAACAACTTTTTTACTGATGTTTAAAGTTGGAAACATCATTCTCTTAATTTTGGGTCATAGAGGACGTGCCTTTAACTATCAACCGTCATGCTTGTTTGTTCACTAATTCCTTGGTGCTTCATCTTTTTTCTGTTGTTCTATTCCCTTGTTTGTAACAAGAAGGGTTTGTTTAATCCTAAGGGGTGACATTTCTTAATTTCATAAAGGTTACGGAATATTTCTCAAGGATAGTGTCCTTATGGCACAACTCGATCCAACAATTTAACAGTTTTACTCAACAATAAGTCCATTTAACAAGGGCACCCTCTCCCTTGTCAATTACTTTAACCTTGAAGACTTTGAGAAGACTTGATCTTTAAAGAGGATTAAAATATGCGTTGTTTTTTCTTATATATTTTTTTCTTCTTTCGTATTTGTATAATTTTTTTATAAAGTTTATGTAATTAGTGTACTTTGTTTTTGAACGGAGTTCTTCTGATATAATGTATTTGTTGTCTTACAATACTTTTTAAACGTATGACAGCCTTACTATGTATGAAATGAAATTTTAGTTTGACAAAAAAAAAAAAAAAAACACTTTCAGCTTTGCCTTTAAGCTCTTATATATTGCTCACCAATGTCTCCATCAAATAGGTTGATTAATGTTTCATTAAAATTTAATGAATGGAGTTATTTTTGCACTAAATAAGTAGTTTAAGGAATCTTAGATAAAATTGGTTCATTTATGACAATGTTTTACATAAGACATTAAAATTTTAAAAAAATTATTTGAATTTTCTTTTGTACGAACAAAGGATAAGACTTTGGGCATTGAAAGTAAAGAAAATAATGGGATGATAAGACCCTTAATTTTTTGTATTGTCTTGAATAATGACAACTTTTATCATGATTGATGTATATGTATATCTACCTTATTAAGAAACATAAAGTCTTGTATTTATTTAAAAAATTATAAATGGGTTAATTAAATCGACTTCTCTTCGCTCTCACGTCTCAACTCTAAATATATATAAAAGCAAAAATTAAATGTCATTTGCTTCTTTCCAAGTTATAAGTAAGATTGGCAATGCAAAGTATACAAAGCATTGGGCTTCGTCAGCTCAATATGTAGTAGTGAGATCAGCCCGCCGTGCCAAGATGACCTTATTAATTTTTTTAGTATGATAATATTTTTCAGAAATAAAGACAATATTTTTAGTTGGTTAAATTATTAATATGATTTTTTATAATTTTATTCAATTTTAATCAGAATCCTAAAATTTAAATATTCTTATAGCTTAACAGAATTTCAAATTAGATCTTAATCTTAAATTTTTATCAACTTTTTGTTAAATTTTGATGATATGCTAATTATATATTATTTTAAACTTATGAATTTACTTAATTCAACTCAATATTTGCTCATATTACTTAATATAAATTACATGTCATTATATATATAAGTTATTTTTATATTATTATTCATTTTTTTCTCTTTGTTGATATATATAAATAATACATAGTGTTAAGATAAAATATGTTAGCATGTGCAATATCTATTAACAAAATTTAATATAATTTTAACAAAAATTTGACGACTAATTTAAAATTTTTTTTAACTATAAAGACTATTATATAAAATTTTAAATTATAGATATTTAATCAAAAATTGAGTGAAAATATAGGGATTATAAGAATAATTTAACTTTTTTCCTTATTTGAGTTCTCAATTAATTAGGTATGTTATCAGTAGCATTAAAAATCAGAGGCCAATTTTTTTTAATACATATTATTTTTCAAAATGAACAAACATTAAAGATAAATTTATTTTGAAATATCTTCTTTTCAAATAGAGTTTAATAAAAAGTTAAAAATTATGTATACAAAATATTTTTTATTGTCAGATTACTAAAATAGCATGTATACATTTACTTTGTTACTAATGTTATTTAAATAAATAAATAGTTATAAATATTTATTATTAATTTTTATTAAATTAATTGAAATAAAAAAATAAAATCACAATAAATTTTTTAAATTTTATTTAAAAAATTATATATATAAATACTCTATGGTCTAATTTATATGTCTCAAATAATATTTAAAATTACTCAAATACTCAGTTAAAAAAATTGATTATGCTACTATTTATAAACAATTTTTTTGGTCAAACACTCAATTTTTTTTAAATAAATACCTTTGAAAAAAATAAACAGCTTCGATCCCTTTAAAAGTTTGGCCAAAATATATAATTATCAAACTAATTATACAGAAATGTAAAACAAGATCAAGAATCCACTCAAATTCACCTGTTTGTATTATTAATACAAGGAACACCATAATTAAGCATACTAATAAAAGATCCAACACTCTAAATACAAGGATAGCTATGGCATACATATGTATAAAGCATAGCTAGAAAACAGCATGTGGGCTTCCCTTTCCCCTCAAGACAAGGGAGGAAAAGAAGCAAACCATGCAATTATTTTAACACACTCTGGCTTTTTAATTTAGATTATAAAATTCTAATAACCACAAGCCCATTTTGTTGTTATAGGCCCTATGCCTTGAGAAGATGGACATCAACATCTTTAGTAACCTTTGTGGCAAAGTCCAGGTAGCCTTGTGGAGGAGGGATAGACTCATGGACTTTCTCATACTCATAAGTCCACTTTGCAAGAGCACCTTGACCTTTGTCAACAACTTTAAGCTTTGCCTTCAACATCTTGTACTTCTCACTAGCATCTCCATCGTAGAGATTGAATGTGAGTGTCTTGTTTGCATGATCTATCTCTTCAAAGTGCTCCTTACAATTTACTACCTTCCCATCTGTGCTTTATCATTCAAATGCAAACCCATTAACATCAATGATAACATTTATATATGTAGTTTGAGAGTAGGGTGAGCATTATCAGATTGAAATTATTTGATTTGGTCTTATTATCCAATTCAAGTAATTTAATTAGATGATTAAAAAAGTTATCTAATCTATCCCATCTTTTATGTCTCATCTGATTTAATCCAAGATTAGATCAAATAATCAATTTTTTAAAAAAATTATAAAATTTAAAATTTTAAATATTAAATATTTTCTCAATCATAACTATAAAAATATATATTTTTAATAAAAAATTCATGTTAAAATTAATTCAAGACAATTTTAAAATAAGTTTAACCATAGACAAATCATAATTTATGCTTAATATATTTAACATTAATAATTAAAGTATAACATATAAAAAATTAAAATTAGAGTTATCCAATAGCTGAACCGACGTCTAAATTGGATTCGTTAAATTCTCATCTAATCAATCAGTTTTAGTTAGAATTAGATAAAATTAGATTTTCTCAGCCCTATTTGAGAGATTGGAGAAGATAAAGATTGAGTAGGATAAATTAATTATAATTCAATTCCTTACATTTTATTGTATTTATATCTTGTAGATATTTATAAAATTACTTGTTAGGTCTAAGAATGAATATTGAGTAAGTTCAGATTCAGGATAAAAAATGTATATATGTTTTCCACTTAAATTCTCATGATCATCGTCTCTAAATAAAATAAATTAACATGAAACAATAAATTGAAGGCTTAGGTACCGAGGGTAAAAGTCCAGTGCTTAACAGAGTAAGAGCCAACACCATGCCAGTCTCCTTGATGGACCTCAGTGCTATGCACTACATCAGTAATGTTCTGAACCTCGTGAAGTTCAGTTACAAAGAGGTTGAAGAACCTTGCAGCAGGTGAATGAACCTCAACTTCAGCCTCAAGTTTACCAGTGAGAGCCATAATGTCTCTATGATATATGGACACAGACAATAATATAATCTAAGAACAATGGCTGAGAATTGAGATGGGTGCATGTGTGGAAGAAAATGCTTGCTTATGTGTCCTTAAGTAGATGAGAATTCGTTTAGTGGAACCCACTAATTAATTATTTTATCAAGAAAGCAGTTGCATCTACTGTCTGAGGAATTGATATTTTGTATATTTGTTTTAATAAAAGAAATATCGTGTCTGGCCTTAGAAATAGAAAATAAAGAAAGAAATCAGGATCGAATGTACTGTTTATATCTCATCCATGATCATTGGAAATGTTATCTATTTCTTCACCCACGCACAAGCAACCTTTCTGACCTCGGGCAAGAATCTTTCAAATTGAAACAACAAAAACGTGGGAAACATTAGTGGCTCCTAAATTATTTTACCAATAAGTTAGAGTCTGACTAAGAAATTATTTAATTGGTTTACAAAGTATTTAATAGTTTAAAATTTATAAAAAATTACCAAAAAATAATAATTTTGAATGTCTAAAAATTTATTTCGTCCAATCATAAACTTTTTAAACTAGTGCACTAATTAACAAAACTCATAAGTTTATGCATAGTTTGATGTCCATTTAGTTTGATTTTGTGGTCGGTTTGGTTTATATTAACTTAGAATTTTTATTTAAAAATATATTAAACAAAACTCTAACTTATTTATATATTTTATACATTTATAAAGTCTAAAATAATAATTTTAAAAAAACAGTTTTAAAAGATTGAAAATTATAATATTATACTAAATAACTATTCTCAAATTTTTAATTAAGATTCTAACAATATTAATAAGTAATTAGTTTAATAAGTAATGTTATCTATCAGTTTTATTAGATAAGATTCTAACAATATTAATTATATTATCTAATAAAATCATATTAAATATTATTATCTCTAAAAATATTAATATAAATCCATAATTACTTAGAAAAAGAATAAATAATAAGTAATAAATATATAATATAATTACAAAAGATGCTATAATTTTGACTGTTAGGTAAAAATATTAACATATATAGATAAATGGTTTGCTCAACTTTGGTTAAAATCCAACAAAAAATTATAAACCGATAATTAAACCAAACCATTTAATTTTGTCATTTTGAAAATTAAATCAAACTGGTTATTTTTTTTGTGTGTGGCTATTTTCAGTTTCTAATTAGTTTGATTTGATTTAGCGTAATTGATTTGAATGAGTTTCAAATACTCCTAATCCCAAGTCTAATATAACTTGGGAATACTTTAAATTTTCACCAAAAAGATAACGTCTCTTAATTTATCATACCAATCATTTATTTGACAAATTTGATCACACCCACATGAACCTACCATAACTTGATAAACATTGGTTAGAATTTTTGGAAAAAAAAAAACTAAATCCAAATTATTTATGATCCTCTCTGTCTGACTTCCCAACCGAATTTGTCCAATGCCGTACGTAACCTTCTTCTAATTTGGTTCTCCAAATATAAACTCTTTTCATTTAATTTTCAAAAGATTTTTCTCAATCAAAATATTTTTTTTCCCTAATTTTTTTAATTAATAAATGAAAGTCCACATAACCATTAACTCATGATGTAAATTGTCTGTGTCATTATTTTTTGACAATGCCATTTGGGCAAATTTTATAAAGGCAAGTGATTGTCAAAATGACTCAAATTTAGGTCATGAAAATTTGCTTACATGACTATATTTTGAGAGAAAGTGCCACCTATGTGATCAATCTATGCCATTTGCCATGAGTTAGGCTTTTAATTATTCAATTATGTTTTAAAATATTAATAAATACTATTTCATTTGTTTTAACATTATTAATTTATATAATATTTCTTTTACATATGATTTTTATATTATGATATTTAACATATAAAATAATATATATATTTAATAGGTTAATTTAATGAAAAATTGTTTATGATTTTATTTTAAATCATGTTTAGAAATTGAAATGTGCTTATTATAATAGTCAACCTTCGTTTTCCACATCTATCTTTACCTTTTTTTTTTTTTAAAGTTACATTACATTTCATTGAAGGGCATCAATATGTATTTAAAAATTTTTTAATTTCTTATATAAAAATATTATTTATTTATTTTACCAATTTAATTAATTTTTTAGGAACTTGACAATTGAATCAGTAATTTGATAACCTAGACTCTTTATTGAATTATTGACTAATCTGAGACCAAAAAATTATGAATTTAACCTTTTTTTATTAGACCTAATCCTTTTTGCTTCCAAGCTTCGTGATTGAGAGTAAATTTATTGAGTCAGTCCAATAAATATTCCAAAAAAAAAAAAAAGACTAGACATAGACCAAGCATTTATAGTAGGTTGGACCGGGGTTAGACAAAACATTTATTATAATTATTTTTATTTAATATTTATAAATAAAAAATAAAAAGTAAAGATTTAATATTTTTAAAAGGTTGAACTGTTTATATCATTAGTGAAAGTTAAATTAAGAAAGAGGAGAAAAATAAATTATATGATAAATATAAAATTATTAAATTTATTCTAAAAATAATAATTTTTATTATTTTGAATAGTATAAAAAAGTAATCTATAACAAATTAAAGTTTAAGTAAGTATTATATATATATATATTATAAAGGAGATAAAAGATATATATTTTTTAAAATAAATTAGAATAAAAATTTATGTATTAATATTGTATCAAAATTTAAGAGAACTAGATATAATTTTTCAAATTAGAGAAATAATAAATGTAATTTCGTCAAATCTCAAAAGAGGTTAAATAATTTTCTTAAAAAAACTAAAATGATAAAAAGGACAGGAGGCAAAATAACTAGGTCATGCTTTTATTTATTCTTTACTTTAACAGTGACTGGCGATAGGAAAATGTTGTAAAATTTTGCTTAGTATACAGTAACTTTTATTAAAATTGAATTATATAAGTCAGTAAGTAAGAAGCAATTTGAGTTTGAAAAACTATTTAATGTGTTTTCATTAATCTTAACTATTATGTTTTATAATTAATTTCCAAAAAAATTTATTGTCAATTAATTAATCAAAAGAGCATATATTTAACTAGTAGTTTGACAAGTACACTAATCTAAAGTGCATGTCAATTTTTTTAATTTATAAATATTAAATAAAATAATTATTATACTCTAAAATATAAAATTAATTAATAAAAAATTATTTAACTTTTCATTCTCTTCCCATCTATTTTTACCCTTTTTTTTTTTCAATTCTAATCAGATGACCCAAAACCAGATAGAGAAGGTACGTAAAAAATTAGACGTACTCACTTTTTTGAATGAGAGTACATGAATATTGTCTTAAAAAATATTTTAACTTTTTATGTGAAAAAAAATTTAATTTTTTATTTTCAAATATTACTATTGCATGCACATGAAAAAAAGAAGTACCATAAATCTTCTAAATTATTTGTGAGTGAGATTTTGATTTAGTAGTATTGTAATTAATTAGGCCCAAAACAAAAAATAAGCAAAAAAAAAAAAAAAGAACTCCAAAACTAGAACTCTAGACATGTGTCTCTAGGAAGGATACTACAGTGTACAAGGAAAAGACAAGGCCAGTATTTATCCTATTTATGAATGGGAAGTGAAGATGCAAAAAAATGTTATTTTAATATTTTTTAAATTTAAATTAAAAATATTAAATTTATTTTTTTAATGTTTTTTCTTCATTATTCGTCAATCCAATTATACTCTAAAGTGTTTTAGGGTCATTTTTAATTTTGTACATTCTTAAAAGCTTTCTTTAATTTTTTTGTCAATTTTATAATTAAAATTTTCTCCTCTCAATTATTTCATATTAAATATTTACATACATAAAATTAGTAATGAAATTAACTAATCTATCAAATAAATGATTAGATTATCATTATAAATTAAAAAATAAAAATGAATTTAGCTAAGTGGATACTTATTCTAATAATAGGACTAAAATTATCAGCACCCCTAAACTTTAGATTTTATGCGTATAATTCTCATGAATTTTCAACTGTAATGTAAGATCTCCTTATATTTTAAAAATTTGACACATAATTCATTCCTTTCATTTTTTTATTTAAATTTTAATTGAACATGTCAGGTCAGATTAAATTTTGTCTAGTAAGATTGACCATTAACAATGAGGTAAGAGTATTTTGAGTATTCAAAATTTGATTCCCTTGTCCATCCATCTGAATCTCTAAATTTTTTAAATTTGAATCAAAACCGAGATTGTGCTCTCGCAACCAGATGATAATACTGTGCTTTTCACTTTTATGTAGAGACTTGTATGATCTAATTGCTCAAAGGGTAGCCTTTGAGTCTGACAAGAGAAGCCACCTCATGGACCTTACAAATTAGTTTGTGTCTATATCATAATTATGACATTATTTTTCTTTTTGGTTAGCAAACTTCAGTGTTGATATTTTTCTGCACTTGAACTTGTTTAAGAACATTAGATTTATGGACACATCATATTCAGCTCTCTGGTACATTATATTCGGCTCTCTGCTACTATAAAGATCTAAAATCTAAAATCAAAATAAGCAAGATATTATCAAATCTATTTGGGTGTGGTGTTGGTGTGCGGGAAAGGAAGGGAAGATTGCAACTTCTGTGTGAGCAGCTTTGAATGCCTTTATGGCGTCGGTTGGAGATGGAAGGGAAGAAAGCAAACGTGTTTGGTGTGGAGTAATCTGGTCATGAGAGTACAGTATGAATTTTGATTCAAATTTGAAAAAGTTAGGGATTCTGACCAATGAAGCCTTTTTTAAAACAAGGGAAGCAAATTTAAATGAAAAAAGAGACAGAATGAGTTATGTGTTAAATTTTAAAAATATAAGAGTCTTAGATTACAGTTAAAGTTCATAAAAATTGTGTACCCAATACTTAAAATTTATGAAAATTTTATATATTTTATCCTAATAATAATAATGGTGCATTTTTATTTATAAATTTTCTAACAGAAGAAAAAAAAAGTATGCTGTGTTTTGGGCTTAAATCATAAAATTGAGTCAAATATTAAAAAATGATAGTGACTTTATAAATTTCTTTTTTTTTTACTTCACTTCGCTTCTTATATTGAGCTTAAATGGCAACAATAATTGGTAAATCTCCGCATCCGAGATGGTAGGACGTAGGATGTTTCTTACGAGTAATATTTAATACTTGTATTTATTTATTCATTTTTTTGTATTAAAGATAATAATATTTGAAATATTTTTAAACAATTTTTTAACAAATATTCTGTTAAAGAAAACTGATAATTTTTTGGATTGATAAAAATATTATCTTTAAGAGATATTTCGTAATCTTTCTAAAAACAAGAAGCGACATCTCCCAAAATTGTGTTCACGAAGGATTGTTAATTTTTAATTGTGTTTTTTTTTTATTGATGGTTGTTGTATATACAAGATATGTCTTTTTCTTGGCTGATTTATTTTTTTTATATTCATAATTTAACTTATATATTCTTTGATTTATTGTGACCTCATCAATATAAGACTTTGTTTAACACACTCATATATTATAATTTATAATAAATTTAAACATTAATTTGTTACATTATAAGGAATTAGTTTCTTCAACCAAATTTATTTGCATATTCATAACTAAGAACTTTGTGATTTAGATTATAGCCAAAAAAAAAAAATTAGTGACGGATTTGTTTATACAAATTGGTTTTCAACTTTTAGACCATTGCAAAAGAAGATGAAGCCTGCCCTGTACTCAATTATTTGTATTAATACAAGCAACATTTTATAATTAAGCACACTAATCAAAGATTCAACACTCTAAGACAAGTAATTAATGAGAGGAAGGGCATATATCACGTACATAGCTTCCAAACTGCATCTAAGCATCCCTTTTCCCTCAAGGCAGAGTAAAAGAGTACTCATACTCACTCATACACTTTATTTTAGATCAAAATCCTAATATACATAAAATCACAAGCCAACCCAAACCCATAATTTTTTCTTCTTGTTTTAGGCACTACCCTATATTCTTATTCCTATGCCTTGATAAGATGGGCATCAACATCTCTAGTAATCTTAGTAGCAAAGTTCAAGCATTAGTGTGGACGAGGGATACCCTCATGAACCTTCTCATATTCATAAGTCCATTTAGCAACACCACCTTCACCTTCACCCTCACCTTCTTCCTTATCAATCACTTTCAGCTTTGCCTTTAAGCTCTTGTATTGCTCACCAATGTCTCCATCAAACAGATTGAATGTCAGTGACTTGTTTCCATGATCTATCTCTTCAAAGTTCTCCTTGCATGTTGTAACCTTCCCGTCTGTTCAAGTAATTAAACTCTCTTCAAAATGCATCATTAAATTAAAAAGAGTAATTTAATTTGAAGGCTAAGTATGTAAGTACGTACATACCTACAGTAAAAGTCCAGTGCTTCACAGAGTGAGACCCAATGCCATGCCAGTCTCCTTGATGAACCTTAGCATGATGCATTACATCAACAATGTTCTGAAGCTCGTGAAGTTCAGTTACGAAGAGGTTAAGAACTTAGATGCATATGAATGGAGCTCAACTTCAGCCTCTAATTTACCAGTGAGAGCTGATTATAATTGAACAGAAAATACAATCTACGTAGAGATGGATGTGGAACAGTGGAGGTAAACGCTTGCTTAATATTGGATCTTCAATAATTGAGATTTTATCATCAAGTGGGACTGGGATCCCAGATTCCCAGTACTCACTAGCTAATTAGTTTATCAAGAAATTAAATTAAAGCAGTTGCACCTAATGTTCGTATAAGTTATGAATAAAATTTTTGTTGTGTTGTTTAATTAAATGAATGAGACACTAATGGAGAAGGGACAAGATTAAGATCAACGTGATCCTTCACATTTACGTGCACCTCAATTATTTGCTCAACATTCAATGCCTGATTTATGACTAGCTAGGGATATCATCAAGCTTTTTCTAAGTCATAATTTATCATCTAAGTATTTTAAGACCGTACCTTTTCCAATTGACACAATATATTTAAGAATCTTAATTTCAGAATTTTGCTCCAATTGATTTTTTTTTTTTTCATATTAGCACTGAAAGACACATGTCTCTATGATTTATATCTACAGAAATATAAAAGTACAATAAACAGATCTACAATATTACGGTGTTAAAAAACAAAGGACAAGGTCCATGTGGAACAAAACTCTTACTTATTCAAGCTTAAATAAAAGATATTTTTATCAATGAATGATTCGTTAAGATAATAAATATTTTTTTTTTCTGAATTTAAATTTTGTGTATAGAAATACACTCACCTAGATAACTTTACATTTATTATAAGACTTCAATCAATTTGAATTGAATTAATTGGAATGCTAACTTCTAAATACGGGTGCTTTCTTTAAAAAAAAGTATTTATTTATAAATAAATTACATTCCTTTCCACTATAATTAGAAATAATGTGCTATATATATTGATTTACTTGAAATAAAATATAATTTATAATTATAAATATTTATTAAAAATATTTATATTTATTATTTATATATTATAACATGCATTAAATATGTATTTGATTAATATAAACATCACAAAAATGAAACAAAAATTTTAAAAATTTCAATAAGTTATAATGTTAGAAAGAATTCATATTATTTTGGAGATTATCTTCTAAATATTTTCTGCATATTATTAAAACCGAGATGAAAAATTCTTAATTTATATGTAAACTTTTTTCTAATTATGAAATTATAAAAACAATTTTATAAAATTTTCCCAGTTAACTAATTTTTTAAAATAAATATCTTTTGTTTATTTCTTGTATTTAATACACATACAGTATATGTATAACCTTCGTACATGTAAGAAGAAAGGACATAATATGGATTTTTTTTTTCACAAGTTGAATGAATTCGTTGATAGAACTCCATACAAAATTTAAAAGAAAAAAATTTTAGATACTATTTTTATATTTTTGTTATAAAATTTTTTAATAAAAAATTGATATATATATATAATATAGATTATATAACTCACACATCTTTCATTATTAATTATTTTTTAAAAATAATTTTATATGTATTATTTTAATTAAAAAACTTGATAGTAAAGATAAGAAATTAGATATAAGTTTAGTTCAATTTAAAATTACTTAAATGAGAGTCATGTGATTAAATGGTTGATTATGAATCAACCCACTAATTAATGTTACTTTTTGTTAATTTTTTAAAAGATTGAGATGGAAGACTCACTATATATATCTTGTATCAAATCCAAAACTCAATCAGTGATGAAATAATATAATTGAATTTGTTAAATAAAAAATTCAAAGTTAATATATTATTATAAATACTATTATGGTGATTGGTGAGTTATATATTTAACTAATCTCAACTAAAGCCACTATATCATTCAAAAATTAAAAAGAAACAGGAGAATATCAGACAGTGCAGATCTATAGACATATAATTGAAGAAGCAGATTAACTAATCTGAACAAGGAAAATATATATATATATATATATATATTAATAGAATATGGGATTAAATTAACATTACTTCATGAGCAGGAATCCAAGTTGATATTGTATAGATTTTTGTGTTATAAAATCTTAATTGAGATCATCAATGGGATCCCAAAGAAACAATTAAACATGCCAAATAATTGGAATATGAACTATCGACTTGCTTGCTAGAGCGATGTGCCCATGTCAACAGTTCGAAATGGAAGAGAAGAGAAAAGACACAATCAAATAATTGTGTATTATTTCATGAATTAAAACCCAAAGCTAATGTTATTTAATTTACTTTTTAAAAGATTTTATTTTTTATTTTTCATTTCAATCTTTATATGATAAAGTTCTCAATTTTCTCTGTAAGTTTTTTTAATCAATGATTTTTGTAAAGTCTGTTTGGGAGAAGAAAAATTGAAGAGAAGAGAAAAAAATGAAAGATAATTTAAAAATATTTTCTTGTTTAGTTCTTCAAATTAAAAAAAATTAAATAATTTTATGTTAACTCATTTTAAATTTTATTCTTTATTAATTTTAATTATCTCAAATTAAAAAATTTTAAAAAATTTAAATAAAAAAAGTATTATTTAATCTTTCTTTCTCTCAATTTTTCTCTATCTTTAATTCTTTTTCTTGCCATCCCTTTTATATTTCCAAACGCACCAAATTCTTATATAGATATAAATAAGCCATGCAAGAGAAGTATTGCAAACTGCCTTGGTTAAGCTATTAAGTGAGAAACTATATATAGGTTGAGGGGCTTTTATATATGTCATATAACAAATTGGATTTTTAAATGTAAAGAGTTAATATGACACCATAAATTTATTTTAGTGGTAAATCTTACATAATAAATATGATGAATCTATAGTATTCTATATGTTAAATTTGGATCTTAAAAAATAATATAATATTATTGTTATATAAATAAAAAACAAATATAGAGTATGTATGTGAGTATTATACTTGTATTGATTATGTACATGGTCTTATGACTTTATCACTCAAGTAAATTTATCTTTATAAAATTGTTATATTATATTATATTATATATATGCATACATATATATATATATATATATATATATGCATACATACACACTCTATCTAATTATTTTTTGACATGACAGTATGAGATTCACATCCGAAAAATAGAGTCAAAAGACAAAGAAATAACCTAAGCAGCAAGAAACAAAATGTCCCTCACAAGGAAAATGAAAACCCAGAATAAAGAATATATAAGACTGGATAAGGACACTTTTTTCTTTAATTTATAAATATAATAATTAATTTCCATGCCAAATTGTATATTATAAATATATATATTTGAATTAAAAAATTTAAATTTTTGTTAAAAAAATACTCACATTTAATGTTTGATAATATATCGAATAAAATTACTTTCAATAAAAAATATATCTGTGAGAGATCAAAATAAAATTAATAGTGCTGTGTAAAAATACTTTCATGATTTTAGCAAATTCCATAACACAAGAAATAAATAAAAATAGGATCTATTAGAATGTGTTATTGTTTTTACATTCCTTATAAGTGTAGTTATGTTAAATTTATTTTTAAAATGTTATATTAATATTATTTTGATGTATTCTTTATGTATATATCAATAATAAAAATATTTATTTTTTATTTTTTAAAATAGAGTTTAGAATGGATACTCTATATTTTTTTTTCTCAAAATTCATATATATCCTATTTTATTTAAATTTTTAACTAAAATCAACACTTTTAAACAAAGTTTTTTGGTTTTAAAAGTTAAACACTATTTTTAATAATAGAAACAGCCACATTGCCGAGTTTTTAAATTTATATACTAATAATTATATAATGATCATGCGCCCACATATATAACTATTGCATGTAATTTTGTTTTGTTAAAAGAATAATATCCAAAACAAACGCGGCTAGGTCTAGTAAAAATAGTTATTTTCTCATGTACAAATGATATATTAAAATTTAATTAAATTTTATTGAGAGAGATAATTATATTTAATGTCTAACAGTGGTTTGAAAAGAATCATCTTAAATAAAAGAATAATTGTGAGAAATTAAAAAAAATAATATCCAAAGTCAATCCTAATTAGTAATAATTAGTGTTTAAGATAATCACATATAACACATTAGCAAATTGACCACCTAAACCTAATATATTTTGCCTCATGTGACGTATATTATTAAGAAGTAATCTGTTCTCACATATTTAATTTGGTTTCCTTCTTCCTTCCTTCCGTTTTTTAAAGTTAAACAAACTTTTAATCAGAATCATTTTTCACATGTAGTTCTATATTTAGAAATTTTTTTTATTAAAAGAAGTTATATATATATATATAACCCTGACTTAAACAGTATCAAAATTAATTTAAATTAAGCATAAAATTTTTTTTGACTTTTGGTATAACGAGGGACAATGGCCAATTTAAAAAGAAAAAAAAAATCTACTTGGATGAGATCAATAGATTGGATTTTAGCAAGTATTTGATGTCTTTGTCTGCAGATATAGCAAATCTCTTAATAAGATATGGATCACATTAATTAATATATAAAATGCATGCAAAATATATCCTTAAATTAAGAGATATAATTTATATCTTATATTAGTTTAGGAAATAAAGACTGTTGGATCTCTTTCTGATATTTCTAGAATAGCCAAAGTCTAATTCCTTCTAATTAATCTGTCATTTTAATGATGTCCCACTAGACGTAAAATGAAAGAAACGCAAAGTTTATTTTTTATTTGTTTAGAAAAATAAAATATTTCATGTTGACATGGCTTCAAGTCACATATGATGAATAAATATATCTTGTGTAAATTGTAATTACTTCAATTATATTTGATATTACGTCTTATACATTTCAATTGTTTTTGGCCAAAAGTCTTAAATATTTCAATTTGAATGACATAATGCAATAATATTAAACTCTCTCATAGTCTCTTAATATTTCACTTGATGGTCACATTTAACTTTAGGATTGAAATCTATATTTTCGTTTTTGTATTATATCATACTCTACTTTCTTTTTAGTTTTGAATTATGATTAGTTAGAGATGTCATCTAATTTTGTAAAATGAAAAAAAAATCTTAATTAAAGACATGTTTTTAAATGATGTTAAACATCGGACCAATTGTTATAAAGAAAAAGGGGACCAAATTAACAACATTGATCCAAAGTTTACACCAGCAATTAAGTAGTTAATAAAAATTAAATGATTACGCGATTTCCTTGAAAAAGTTTACACAACATATTTTTATACATGAGTAGTGTAACTATTCTTAGATTTTTATAGGTATCAAAATAAGAAGAATATATATTCGCTGAGATATGTAAGTGAATTAATATTTTTATCTTATAAATTTTTATCAAAGAAATTGTCAATTTAATAAAACATATATTGACCCGTCATCCATATGAATAGTAATATTAATGATGTCGTTAATCTTAAGATTAATTAATGATACTACAATATTTTAGTGGATATTTGTAAAATGTCTAAAATTTGTTACTTATACTTTTAATAACAATTTTGTAACACCTTTTTAAGATTGCCGTTGCTAGTTGGTGTTAGGTAACAGTTTTAGAAGCAAATACAACATTTTTTCATCACATTAATGGGCAACGCTTTATATTTCCTATAGGCGTGAATCTTCGGCTTTCCTTCCCTTTCCGTCATGTTATTTCTTTCTCTCTCATGGTAATAATTGGTATGCTAAGAAGTGATAATAGGATCACATATAAGATACTTTGATATTATATTTTAGGTTAAGAGTGTTAGTTGATGGTAGGTGAAATATTTTGTTATATCACACTATTAGATTAAGTGAAATAATTTCATTACATAATACAATTAGTTTTACTTTTATTTCCTGATAATCATATAATATAATTTCATAAACTAAACCCTAAATCCTCAATTACACTCTCATTCTTATGATTTAGTCGGGTTATATATTTCATTTTTTTTTTTTACTTTTGTTATCATAAATATTGTATGTATTGGTGACTGTTGAACGTGAGAATCAGTATATGTCAAATATAAGATCTATAATGTATACTAAATAAAATTCACTTATTTATACTTACAGTGAACATATATTACAAACAAACCAGAAAAGAGGGGGGAATAAAAAAAGAAATCTAATTAAACAAGGAATAGGATACATCCCTAATTGATAGCTGATAGCTGATAGCAAGGATGGACAAAAAGAGAGAAGAAAATCCAATTATTCCAAGCATCCTTGAAACTTCAAACCACAAACTGATTTTTTTTTCTTTTTATAATTAGTTACTTAAATATGTCAAGCCAAAGTAAATCCAAATCTTTTATATTAATTTTGTCTTATTTTTGGGTCTATACTATCACTATGCCTTGAGAAGATGAGCATCAATATATCGTGTGACCTTAGCAGCAAAGTCCAAGTATGCTTGAGGATAATTTCAATAACACTGAAAAATATGAAATTTTATTTAATCATATATAATATATTTTATAATATATATTATTTAAATATCAGATATTAGATATCTTATTCATCTATTTATTGTAGAGATATATATATATATATACATATAGGATATATATTGCTTAATATCCAATAAATATTAAATATTTTTTCGACAAATTTCAATACTCATACTGTCATCCTTAGAGAAGTGGCACACTTTTATTTAAGAGTTAAATGACACACTTAATATATACGTAGCACAAGACGAAAACGAGATAATGACATATGTTTATGTCCCTTGATTCCCTAGCTAGATAAGATTGGCAAGGGAAGCATCAATGTCTTTGCTGACTTGAAGAACCTCGTCCAACAATGAGTGAGGGTCGGGAGTGTTTTCATTAGGCTTCTCATATTCCAAAGTCCAATGCACAAGGCTTCCTTGCAGTATTTGTGGAGTGAGTTTGATGATGAATCTGAAGCTATTGTATTCTTCTAACAGATCTCCCTCTATCACTTTGAATGTGATTGAAATCTCTATCAAGTTTATGTCTTCCACCACCTCCTTAGCCACTTGAGCTTTCCCATCTGAGTACATATATATATGGAAATTAATTCATAAGTGTAATCAATCAAATTAAACCATTTTAATTTTCTGAATCATATTCATGCATGCAAATTAATTAGTTGGGTTTAATTAATTACCTAGGGTATAATTGACGAGGATGACGAAGCCTGGAGTGCCCAAATCACCAGAAAGAATTTGAACTTTCTGAATAATTTCAGGGGAGAAAGTGGAAAGCTCATATATTTTGGTGGAAAATACTTCAAGGAACTCTAAAGCAGGAGTTTGGAGTTGAAGATCAGCTTCCAGCTTACTAACAGACATCTTTCTCTCTCTCTCTCTCTCTCTCTCGGAATCTGGTTGGAAGAGGAATTGTCTCTTGTGGAAATTTAGTGTTGTCAAGTATGACCCTTAAATAACAATTTGTGAGGCATATTGTAGTGGATTTAGTTGAACATTATTATCTACTTTTGTTTTTTCTAGGCTGGGCTATATACATGCAATTCTTTTAATTTAATATAATAATGTTTGATCATCCTTAATTTTGGGTTACAAATTTTTTTTTTCTACTCATTTTGTCTTTGCATGTTTTTTTTTACCACATGTCATCAATTATCTACTTTTGTTTGAAACTTAAATGATGCCAAATGCTTCGAAATTGTTTTGGTGTTTTTCGTAACATCAAAAAAATTTTAAATTTGTATGAAAACTAAATTAACAATTGTATTAGACTGATTTAAAATTTTTTGTTAGTTCATTTATACTTTAAAAGAGAATAATTTTATATAATTTTTGTAGATGACTCTGTCATTAAAAATATATTCAGATGACATTTAATTAAGGGAAGAAATACTACCAATGTAATATTTGGCTTCTCTCACCTTTAGCTCTCTCTCTCTCCCGTTCTTTTCCTTCTTCATGCATACTGTCGTCAACCACCATCGCCCCATCACCAGCACCGATCTGTGTCATTGCCAGACTGCAGAAGCTCTACTGAACTTGTCTAGAGCTCTGTCGAACCACCGTAGTGACCGAAAACACCCTGAAATTCGTAAAAATCTTCTTCCATCAACCTAAGTTTCGATGTCTTGAACAGCCGAAAAATGCCTTCCTCCTGCCACACCACCCCTATTGCCAGGTAGCCCAAGGTGTCTGCTTCCTCGGCCAGCCTTCACCTGTCGAAAAACTGCCTTCACGCGCCCAGATCGAGGCAAAAAGTGTCCGCCGCTCTGTTCACCTTTTTTGCCAAAAAAGTGCCGTTAAACTGCCTTGTTTCGACAAAATAACTTCAGATCCATCATCCTCACATCCTGATCTACATTCTGGACAAATTTTGGCCGATCGCTGTCGTTGACCGCTGTTGACCAGCGTTGACTGGCGTTGACTACCATCTCAGTGCCTTTTTTGGTGAGCTATTGAAGCCAATGTAGCCTAAACGTTCCAAAAAAAATGCAATATAAAAGAGTTTTGTGACCTTTAAAGATTATTTTCAAGGCTAGGAGAAATTTTGGGATTTAATTGAAATTCTGTTGGATTATAAAAGATATAATTTTGCATTTTGAGATAATAATGGACTCCATAATATTTTAGGATTTCTTCGATGGAAGTTAGTAGGTGATGAAGTTTGAATTGCAACTATCTGAGTAGTTTTATACTGATTAGTTTCCTTAATTATTTTAGGAAACTCGGAGGATACTAGAGACATTGCAAATTGTGCTCGATCGGTGAATTAAGGATTAATCTTTATTAATCCTTTCAAGTGAGTGTTTGATGAAGGAAATATCGTTTTCCAATACTCTTACCTATTTAAATTAAAAATGAAATAAATTGTGTATGTGTTTACGTTCATTGTCTAGATAACCATGGGAAATAATTAGGATATGTATTGCCTTTGACTTCATGGTAAATCGACGATTTTGTGTTTATGTGACTATTGGTACTAGATACAAGGAATTATGTATTTTTCTGACTGTTTGCAAGTTATGATTAATTGCATTTCAAAGTAAGATTGATTAACCATGAAGGATTGTGTCTTGAGTATGAAATGAACTATGTTGTTGGATATTAGTTCTGGTGCACTCTGTATTGAGGCGCCTCGTGCGATGAGAGGTATAAGGCTGGTCGCGTGTGCATGCACAGTGAGTTGTCATAGTGCAGTTGAAGGCACAGGTGACTAGTGGCGCTGATGGGTTGTCACGTGCGATGGGAGGCATGGTGACTGGGGCGCGTGCATGCACAATGAGTTGTCATAATGCGGTTGAAGGCACAGGTGACTGGTGGCGCGAAAGGGTTGTCCTAGTATAGAAGGAGATTGGAGATGATTGGTGGTTGTTTGAAAATATTAAATATTGTTTGATTTATAAAAAAATTATATTAGAAATATTTGACGTTGAATGGATTTAATTAGCTACGTTATTTTCTAGAAAAATATTATTATGCTAACGTTTCTCTTAAATCTTTATGTAAGAATGGATTGACACTAAATTAACTTTTATAGCCCTTTAATTATTTTATATTATCAAAAATTCTACATGAGTCTGTTTCCCATTCTGTATATATATTTTTATCTTACACTTACTGGGTCTGTATGACTCATTCTCTTTACTTTGAATTTTTTTTTTCAGATCCTCCTCAAGTTGAAGAGTAGGAAAGAATAAAATTACGCTTTTATCTTGGGTAGACTTTTTCTTAAAGTCTCGCAGGCTCAATGATAACGCAACTTATCCATCCTTTAGTATGAAACTAGTTTGCATGTGGATATAAATGAAAAACTTGTAGGCATGAATAGCTAATTGTATTATTGTGCTTTGTAATGAATATTGTTGTGTTTGGGTTATTGTAAATTGATAAAACGTTCTATTTTCAGAGGATACTTTGTCAAAATTTTGATAGAAATTGAAATGATGAGTAAAGACTTAAAAACAATGATTAAAATATCTTATTATTGTTATTGTGAGGTGATGAAATTTTTAAGCTAGCTAGACCTAGTAGGTGTTAGAATAAATCTATGTGCCGGTCACAATCTCAAAAATTGGGTCGTGACAACCAATTAATAAAATTAAAATGATAAAATTAAAATAAAAAAGATAAGGCACGAAATTGATACTTTAAATAAAATTAAAGAAACAAATTTTGTTGAAGCCATGATTCTATTAATAATTCCGACTAATAAACATAAAGAAATTATTAACGACATTTAAATGTTGAAATTTCATAGCTTCAATATTTAAATATCTTATAAATTGATTTTAAGAAAATTAAATATTTAATTTCAAGCAATAATTAAATACTATTTTTGTGAAAATATTTTTTGTAGTTTACAATTTATTTTCCATCCACGTGGTCATAATGCAGCTGCACGTGATATGAAGTTTCATCATTGATTAGTTGTTGGTGAAAAGTATGGAGAAATTACATTTGTATCCAGCATGTAAATCTTTCTTTCGTTAAATAACATTTATATTTATATATATGTCCTTTAGGTTGATGCCAAAACGATACTAATCCATTTGATTTGGGTTGCTCGGACTCTTTCAAAATTTACCATGTGGACCGAACCTACGTCCTTACCAAATTGAACATATAAAGCAAATAATTGAGAAATGAGTTAATCATATATACTCTACAAAAAAAGTGTACCTACATTTTTTGTAGACTATAGCAAATATTTGATGTCTTTGTCTGCAGATATAGCAAATCTCTCAATTAGATATGGATCACATTAATTAATATATAAAATGCATGTAAAATATATCCTTAAATTAATAGATATAATTTACATCTAATCTCAGTTTAGGAAAATAAAGACTGTTGAATCTCTTTCTGATGTTTCTAGAATAGGCAAAGATTACTTCCTTCTAATTAATCTGTTATTTTAATGAAATCCCACTAGACGTAAAATGAAAGAAACGCAAAGTTTATTTTTTATTTGTTTAGAAAAATAAAATATTTCAAGTTGACATGGCTTCACGTCATATATGATGAATAAATATATCTTGTGTAAATTGTAATTACTTCAATTATATTTTATATTACGTCTTATACATTTCAATTTTTTTTGGGCCAAAAGTCTTAAATATTTCAATTTGAATGACATATAATGCAATAATGTTAAACTTTCTCTCATAGTCTGTTAATATTTCACTTGATGGTCGTATTTAACTTTAGGACTGAAATATATATTTTCTTTTTTGTATTATATCATACTCTACTTTCTTTTTAGTTTTGAATTATGATTAGTTAGAAATGTCATCTAATTTTGTAAAATGAAAAAAAAAAATCTTAATTAAAGACATGCTTTTAAATAATAATTTTGTAACACCTTTTAAGATTGCCGTTGCTAGTTGGTGTTAGGTAACAGTTTTAGAAGCAAATACAACATTTTTTCATCACATTAATAGGCAACGCTTTATATTTCCTATAGGCGTGAATCTTCAGCTTTCCTTCCCTTTCCGTCATGTTATTTCTTTCTCTCTCATGGTAATAATTGGTATGCTAATAAGTGATAATAGGATCACGTATAAGGTACTTTGATATTATATTTTAGGTTAAGAGTGTTAGTCGATGGTGGGTAAAATATTTTGTTATATCACACTATTAGATTAAGTGAAATAATTTGATTTCATAATACAATTAGTTTTACTTTTATTTCCTGATAATCATATAATATAATTTCATAAACTAAACCCTAAATCCTAAATTACACTCTCATTCTTATGAGTTAGTCATTTTTTTACTTTTATTGTCATAAATATTGTATGTATTGGTGATTGTTGAACGTGAGAATTAGTATATGTCAAATATAAGATCCAGAATGTATAGTAAATAAAATTCACTTATTTATATTTACAGTGAACACATATTACAAACAAACCAGGAAAGAAGGGGAATAA
Source organism: Senna siamea (assembly GCA_031216115.1). Classification (NCBI taxonomy): domain Eukaryota; kingdom Viridiplantae; phylum Streptophyta; class Magnoliopsida; order Fabales; family Fabaceae; genus Senna; species Senna siamea. Next base: position 1,514,065 of record CM062358.1, read on the forward strand.
AAAAAGAAAAAGGAAATCTAATTAAACAAGGAATAAGATACATCCCTAATTGACAGCTGATAGCAAGGATGGACAAAAAGAGAGAAGCAAATCCAATTATTCCAAGCATCCTTGAAACTTCAAACCACACACTGATTTTTTTTTCTTTTTATAATTAGTTACTTAAATATGTCAAGCCAAAGTAAATCCAAATCTTTTATATTAATTTTGTCTTATTTTTGGGTCTATACTATTACTATGCCTTGAGAAGATGAGCATCAATATCTCGTGTGATCTTAGCAGCAAAGTCCAAGTATGTTTGAGGATGAGCTCCTTTAATATTTTCCTCCAGCTTTTCATATTCTATAGTCCATTTCACAAGGCCACCACCATTATCCTTATCAATCACTTGCAATGTTACCTTCAAACTTTTGTAGCACTCATCGATTTCTCCATCGAACAAACTGTAAGTGATCGTCTTCTTCTCATCATCAATGGCTTCAATTCTCTCTTTCGCACTTGTTTTCTTATCCTCTGCACAAATTAGTCTTATTTTCAAACTTTAATACCATATATATAATCATTAAGTCAAGTCATATAAGGCATAAAAAAAATAAAATTATAGCTTACCCTAATTAATTTGAATGATTAAGAGTACTACTGGAATTAATGGAAGAATCTTACCTAAGGTATACTCCCAGTGCTTGACAGAGCCAACAGTTTCCCAGTCACCTTCATGCAGTTTACTTGCATGCACTTTATCAGCAGAAATGTTTGGAAGCTGGTGAAGTTGTTTTCTGAAGATGTGGTAAAACTTAGCAGCAGGTACTTGGATCTCTATTTCAGTCTCCACTTTACCACTCAGAGACATTTTGATGGATGAAGAATCTTCAAAACGGTGCTAATTTGATCGATACAGAAAAGAGGGGGATGAATGATGTATGAGAGGAATGATGCTAATTAATTCCCTTATGTGGCATTAAATAGACGATTAATTATATTAATTGTAATTTTATATATAGAGTATAGACAACTAACTACCTACCCTACTTGCTCCCATTAATTGGATATGGATGCGACAAACAAAATTATTGATGTATATGAATCTATGATATGATAGCGGTTTTTTTTTTTACTAAAAACTTAAAAAGAGAGAAAATGCTTAAGTAGTATGAATGTCTATTAATACATGTGTGTAATTAGTGAGTGTATGACAGCAATTGCCAAATAACAAAAATTTGAATAAGGATCGAATCATAATCGACCCACGCTGTTTAGGTTTAGTTTAATTAAATAAAAAAATTGTGTATTCTCTCCGACTACCGTTATAATTTTTAGCCTAATAACAAATATTCATTCTAACAATACTTGCACACTATTCACCTTTGAGGGTAGGGCCTCAAGCTCGACGAGCTTCTATCTCTCAATTTGTGTTTACTTATTAAGGCTGATTTTTGCCTCATAGTTTTTGCTTAGTTTTCAACCTATCGAACTTTTATACTTTGTTTGAAAGAGTTAAGGAGTGATTTTGAGAGTAATAAACTTTAGAGGTACTATGGGTGATTAAAATGTTTATATTTTACAGAAACTTGAATATTAAATAAATGAGTTTGAGTGGAAAAGTTATTCTTTTTTTGAATTTTTATGAGTTCATGTTTAGAAAGGGTGATATCCACCGTAGATACAAAAGTATTTTTTATAAATTATTTAAATACTGTACATACATATATAATTTATTATATTAAAATAAATGTAAAAAAATAATTCCCTCCATAAGATTATTTAACTCTAATATTTATATATAAATTATTATATTTGATAATTTTAGAAAGTTAAACTAATTAAAATTTACATTAATTATATATATATTTAGAAATTACATAATATAATTGATGTAACTTATGAATTTTTATTTTAGGAATTCATATGTAAATGAGTTATAATTTTTAAAAAAATTAATTATTTTGAATTTGTTTTGGGGTAACCGAGTCAGGGGAGATAATGGAAAGCTCATGTATTTTGGTGAAAAATACTTCAAGGAACTTTAAAGCAGGAGCTTGGACTTGAATATCAGCTTCCAGCCTACTAACAGACATCTCTCTCTCTCTCTCAATCTGGTTGGAAGAGGAATTGTTTCTTGTGGAAATTTTGTGTTGTCAAATATGACTCTTAAGAACAATTTGTGAGGCATATTGTAGTGGGTTTAGTTGAACATTATTATCTACTTTTGTTTTTCTAGGCTGGATTATATACATGCACTTCTTTTAATTTAATATAATAATGTTTGATCGTCCTTAATTTTGGGTTACAAATTTTTTTTTCTACTCTTGTTGTCTTTGCATGTAATTTTTGTTTTTACAAAATGTCATCAATTATATATGAAGTTATCAAAACATGTTTGCATCTTAAATGATGCCAGATGCTTTGAAATTGTTTTGGTGTTTTTCATTTTTGTATTTAAAATAAAAAATTAAGAACATAAAAAAAAATTTTAAATTTGTATGAAAAATAAATTAACAATTGTATTAGACTGATTTAGACTTTTTTGTTAGTTCAATTATACTCTAAAGAGAATAATTTTATATGATTTTTGTATATGACTCTGTCATTAAAAAATATATTCAGATGACATTTAATTAAGAGAAGAAATACCATCAATTAATAAAATAAAAATAAAAAAAGATAAGGACAAAATTGATACTTTAAATAAAATTAAAGAAAAAAAATTTTGTTTTAGCCATGATTCTATTAACGACGTTTAAATGTTGAATTTCATAGCTTCAATATTTAAATATCTTATAAATTAATTTAAGAAAATTAAATATTTAATTTTAAATAATAATTAAATACTATTTTTGACAATATAATATATTGTCCATCCACGTGGTCATAATGCAGCTGCACGTGATATGAAGTTTCATCATTGATCAGCTTGTTGTCGGTCAAAAGTATGGAGACATTACATTTGTATCCGACATGTGAATCTTCCTTTCGTTAAATAACATTTATATTCCCAATCCATTTGATTTGGGTTGCTCGGACTTTGTCAAAATTTAGCATTTGGACTCGACCTACGTACTTACCAAATTTAATGTATAAAGCAATTGAGAAATGGGTTAATCGTACAAAAAAAATGTGTACCTAATTAGGTCAAAATAGGGAGACCACCTATAACTCTAGGCTCTAAATTTTATCTAATGGTACTGTTAGTCACGCAATTGTTAAAAAAATATTGAATTAAGTTTTTTTTAGGAATGTAGTAGTTCTTGAAATTATATTTTTATCTATTTTATTTTTAAGAAGTATATATTTTTTATTTTAGTGATAAAAATATAATGATTTTATTTATTTTAATTAAAATACTCTTATATTTATTATTTAATTATAATTAAATATATATTTGATTAATATAAAAATATTATTTTTTAAAATTTGAAATAAAATAAAATTAAAATTTTAAACTCAAAATAAATAATAATGAAATAATAATTTTTAAAATATATTTTTTAATAAATTATAATTTTTAAAAAAATTATTAATATCATTAATGATATTTTAATTAAAATAAATAAAATTATATATTTTTAATCTTTCAAGAAATGATAGTATACATTTTTAAGATAAGAATGAGAGTGTAATTTTGACATATAGAAAGAGAATATAATTTACTTTTTTAACAATATTTAATTTTGAAAATTGTTAGTATATGTTGAAATTAGGTTCCTATTAATGTTTTAAGAAATAACTTATCATAAAAAATTTATATTAAAAACACTTACTAGAAATATCAAGTTAGTGGTGAAGAAAAGTATAAAAAAAATTATTTAAACATTTAGAAAGGTTCGAACCTAATTATGATCCTAAGTCTTATTCTGGATCACTAAACAAGAGTTTTATTAATATATTTGTAACCTTATTTAAGGAATTAACGTACAACGCTTTTACTGTCAATATTATACGCATGACAATTACTCAAAATATTAAATAAACGAAGAGAATGATTAATTAACTCACTATCAGTACAATATTAATTAACTATAATGTATATGAATATTATGAGTACTTGATGATATTCATTTAAAAAAATATTTAATATTTGATAGATATTAGGTATTGACAATATTATAGATAATAAAATATAACTATTTATTGAATATTAAGTGGACGTGAATCTTAATTTTGGATGTTTTATATTTATTTAAAATAAATAGATGGATAAATTATCTAATATCTAATATTTAAATAATATATATTTTAAAATATAAAATATATTATTAAATAAAATTTTTATACTTTTAGTGTTATTGAAATTATTTTTTAAATTTTATTTTATAATAATTATGTAAGATTTTTTATTGTAAAATAATTTTTTATAGTGATTTGTAATATTAAAAAATTATCTAGTGAATATTAAATATTAGATATAAGATAAATTATTTGATTATAAGGTATTTAATATTTAATATTTATTAATTTTTTAAAAATATTTTAGATAGATAATTTTAAACACGGATATTATATAGATATATTTTTTTATTCAGTTAAAATTAAAACATTAAATATTTTGTACAAATACAAATATAGATAATAAAAAATGGACGAGTGTCCGCGCATTTCCATCCATATAATTAAATCATACAAAGCAAATAAAACATTTAGGATACAATTAATAAACGTAACATAGGAAGGCTTCAATTATAACTTCACCCAAAATTTTCATCTTAGGCTTCATGACTTGTTAACTTCAATTAATGTAGTAAACACTTTGTAACGTATCTTTGTTTTTTTAATTTATTCAACCTTCAAGCATAACTATGTTGGCGACTTGGCGCTCTTTAAAGGAGAAGTCATCATTAATATTGTGAAACACACAATTAGAGCTTCCCATTTAGTGGGATAAATTGTGACTAATGTTTCTGTCTATTGGATAAGTCAATGAGTGCAAAATTAAAGAACACTTTTCGTTATTTCATTTCTCGAGAAGAATGGAATTTGCTAATGTTGTTAGTAAACAGGCCAACGAAACATATAATGACAGTGATTTAACCGTTGTTATAAACTTGTTTTGGTTGCCGTTAAATATAATTTTTTTGGGTAATACTCTAAAATATAAATACTTTGATAAAAAAATTCTAATAAGATATTGAAAATACCACGCTTGACCACCTTTAGGCATATGCCTCTCCTGTGTTTGGCTTACTCCCATCAAGGCTTCGCCCAAGATTAAGGATGCTCACCAATGTGTCTAAGCATCTCATGTGCTTGCAACTGCCTATAAATACAAGGTTACATATTCAAGTACGTGAATACTTTAATTTCATTGATTCCTTCGTCTTGTTTCATGTGCATAGGTTTCAAATACCGCTAGTCATCGTTCTACACAGCTCCAGTGATCCAGTCTTCATCAGGGATGAATATATTTTTGTAATCATCTAATTTTAACTCTGTTGTTAATAAATTTGTTGTGCCAAATAACACAGAATTAATTTTATTAGTAGAATCTAATGATATAAAAATTAAATTTTAATTAATATAGTTAAAATGAAAATTTTTAAAATTATAGAAAAAATAGTCTTAATTTAAACTGTAAGGACTAATTAAAAATTAGTTAATATTATAGGAAATTTAATTCAACCTATATATTTTATATCAATTGATAAAATATTTATGAAAGTGATAGTGTAGAATTTATAATTAAATACTAGATTAGGAATATTAAGAAATATTCAATATATTGTTTAATTATAAGAGCTAGATAAGCATAAATATTAATTATGGAGGTGAGTCTTATGGCATCATTCGTATCAGTTTAGTACTAATTAAGTAGGATATAGCGCACAAGTTGACAAATAATATTTTAGCATGACAATTGCATTCTTGTATTTGGCTTCCCCACTTGCGAGCATCAGATATGGATATCTATTGCTATTTATGGGTGCAACGGATAAGACAAACAAAATTATTGATGAGATATGAATCTATGATATCATATGACAGCGAGCTTTATATATGTGTGTGTGTGTGTGTGTGTGAATTTTCGTTGAATTATTAAAGATGATTTTGGTTTATTTTTAGCTTAATTTTCAAGCTCATTTTTATACATTTTGTTTGAAAGACTTGATCAAGTTAAAAGGAATAATTTTGAGGGTAATAAAATTTAGAAGTGAAAGCTATACTACTTCTTAGTTTAATTAGGAATATCTGAAAATGATTAAAATAAAGAGAATATCGAACATAAATTTCACTAAAATTATCTTTTTTTTTTTTTTAAGAAAGGGTGAAAGACTTTTAGAATATATAATGATATATAGTACGTACTTTAAATTATATGATCCTTCTTAAATTTAATCTTGATATCTAGAAATTATTTTAAATCCATCGCAATATCAAACAAGAGATTTAAAAAATATCTTTTACTTCGTTTTAGTATCATCTTGAAAAAACTAGTTTTTTTTTTGTTTATAGCATTCAAAACATATTATTTTTAAATTTTAGTTAATTTTACCCTCATTATTTTTAATTGGGGGATGTGTATGTAAGATCCTATCTTTTTCTCCATTAATTTTTGACAAAATCATGACCATAAAGTTTTATATCTTTTTTATTAAATTTTTTAATAAAAAATTGACATGTATATAACTTATATAATTTATCTTTTTTATAATTCATTCTTTTTAAAAATTTCACACAATTCAAAATTTTGATAACAAATGTATAACAAACTGCCCTTTCTCTCACTTTAAAAAGATAATTTAGGCAAAAGCATACAGATAACTCTCAATTTCACAACTAGATTTTACATCGTACATACATGAAGTAGGAACTTGCACACATATTGTAGAGCCAGGTACAGATGCTCCCAATTCAGCCATGACTATAGCTGAAGACAACATTTGTAAACATAAAAAATATGAAAATACATACACTGAGAAGCTGAAGAAGTCAACTTTTTATTTGAGATACACATGCACTAACTGTTCTAGTAACAGTAGGATCGCTCAATAAAATATTTATCTTGATGATCTCTAGAGGAGATTGCTAATAAAAGCATCAATCCCATTGGTCAAATCAAGAATCTCCTGCAACAACGAGTTTGGATCAGGAATCTGTTCGTTTAGTTTCTCATATTCAATGGTCCAATGCACCACACTTCCTTGCAATATATGTGGAGTCACTTGGATGATGAACTTGATGCTCTTGTATTGCTCCAACAGATCTCCCTCAAGCACATTGAATGTGATTGAAATGTTTAATAAGTTTATGTCATCAGCCTCCACCTTAGCCACACTAGCTTTCCCATCTGTGAGTGTGTGTGTGTGTATGTGTATATATATCCACAACATCGTCATGAAGCCATAATTCATCAGCGAGAGCAGTAATAATTAGACTCATATAGCAGTAATTGAATTTTTCAAAAGTTTATAATGTTACAATTCTATGTTTAGTTGAGGACAAATTTTAGAGTAACAATAAAATCGTTGTCATGTAATCTAGAAGTTACGGGTTCAAATCTTAAAAATAATATCTCCTAAAAGTAAAACTACGTATGTTTAAGCCTCTCCTAGATCCTATCAGGTGGGAGCTTTATGCACTGGTCAAAGATGCTTGTGAATGCTTTCAATTATTTTTGCTTAATTATCTTGATTTTTGTACAACTTTTGTAGGTATAATTCTAAGACTGAAATGAAATTAGAAGTGAGCGAGTAAGACATAGTAGTGGTGAAGTTGAAGTTGGCTTACCAAGTGTATAATGCACAGAGATGATGAAGCCAACAATTCCCCATTGACCCGCAAGGATTTCAATGCTCTGTACAAAGGAAGGGTCAATGTTGGGAATCTCATACGTTTTGGTAGAAAATATTTCAAGGAACATCAAAGCAGAAGCCTTGAGTTCAACCTCAGCTTCCAGCTTACCAACCAGAGACATCTCTCTCGCTCTCTCTTATTCACTTTCAACAATGAAATTGCAGAGCAAACCAAACTAAATCAAACAAATTTATAATGTGAAAAGAGGATAAATCTTTTCTTGTTGAAAAATTGGTGTTGTGCAATGACTTTTTTATTAATAAGAGAAAGTAAATTATTGTTTTGGTTTTGGTGATTAAAATATATATTTTATTTTAATTTTAGTTTTTAAAAGATTAAAGTTGGCTAGTAGTATGGTATAAATGACTGAATTATTTGTGAACTATTCAGATTTGATTTGTCAAAAGTTTAAATTAAATTTGGTTTATTTAATAAATAAATGAGCATGATCAATATATTAACCTTGTTTATTTAAATAAGTTGAGCTTAGATATTTGATGATTGGTTTGTTTAGCTTGTGAATGACTTGGTTAATAATAAAATATTATTTTATGTAATATATATTATATCTTTAAATTTTATATAATGTATATTGTAAGCATATATATATTATAAAAAAATTAGATTAATACAAAAATTAATGCATAATTAAAAAATATAATATATAAATTTATATAATTTTCTTGTATACATACATATATATATATTATACGAAAGTTAATCTTTTTTTATTTTAAATTTTATATGTGTACAAAAACATATATTATATTTACAATATTATTTGCAAATTGTTCAAGTTTGACTCATTTATTAAATATGTTGAACTTGATCACAATTTTTTATTTATTTTAAAGTTCAGGTTATATTTAGATTTATTTTATTTTAAATAAATAAATTTAATAAAATTAAGGTTTGATTTAGTTTGGCTCGTTAATTAATAGTGTCAAACAGGGCTGGCCATAAGCAAATCGGGATGTGTTGGCTAGTTTAATAACGGAGCCCTCTCCAAGCTTGTTAGGTCATTTTTTAAATTGGTCAAAATTTTCTTTCTCAAACTCTCATTTAACAGGTTAAATGAGTCAGTTTGGAAACCATAACATATTTTGACACTACTAATTTCAACTTTTACAAAAAAATTTTAAATAATTTAGTTCTTAAATTAATTAAATAAATGAAAAATCTTATTGGTATTCACAGTTGATGATGTGGTAGTTAAATGTCAATTCTAATGACTAATTAACCAACTTGAAAAAAAAATTTAAATAATTTTATTTAAATGCAGTCATTTCACTATAAAGAAATCAGGTTTTTAGTAACAACTGAAATTTTTGTAACTAAAAGTGATCGCGACTAAAATTTTTGGCGTTGCATGTAACTTTCCTCTTGTAATTAATATCTACGCTAACATAGAAATTAAATTTATTGAGATTGTTTTTTGAATGTCTAAATTAATAATTTTTATTCTTTAAAAATTAAATTAAAACAAGGTGCATGATTTTTCAAAAGACTAAAATAATAATTTATTTCAAAAATTGTGAGGCACATAAAGTATTAATTATTATTGGTTAGTTAACAAATTATGACTATACTAATAATTTGATCTCTGAAAAATATGTTTATTAATATTTTAGTTCTTAAAAGATATTTGTTATACAAATTAGTCTTCAAAAATTGAAATACTATATATATTAGTTTTTCTGTTAGATGTTATTAAAAATATTTGACGGAAGAACTAACGTATATAATATTTTAAACTTTTAAAGATTAATTTGTATAGTTATTAAATATTTTACTTAAATAATTAAACTTTCACTTAAACAGTTAAAATTTCAAATATTTGATAATTAATTTGTATAATCAATATTTTTTAGAGACTAAAATGTTAATAAATATATTTTTTAGAGACCAAATTATTAGTATAATAAAAATAATCTGTATACTCTTCTTTAATTTAATCCTTGACGTAGCTATCTCCTGTCACTCTAGATTCTCTCCTAATTGATATGCAAGCTTCTATTATTTGTCTTGAATGTTAGTATCTTAAGTTTAGAATGTTATGTGTATGTGTGTGTGTGTATTTATATATATAGTGTACGTGAAATAGTATATGATCAAGATGAGGTCGGCATTATGAATGAAATAGATCAGTTAAAATTAACTTTCAAAAAAAAAGTTTGTAGGAGGTTTTGATTTTGTTTTTTATCTTGTTTTGATTTCTATTTTGTTTCTTTTCTTTTTTAATTAGTATAATTTTTTTTTCTTTTTAAATATTATCAGTCATATTTGAATATTAAGTGAAATTACTCTAATAAAAATATAATTGAAGTTTAGATAAATTCAAAACACTTTGCATTTGTTTTTGAAATTCTTCACTTGAGTATATTAATTAAAATTAATTTAATGATACTTTTAGTTTCATTTGAATTCTTATACTAATTTAACTATAAAAAAAATAATTTCATATCTATTTCATATAAAACACTGTTATTAACTAGTGATATATACATATGACATTTAGTTAGAAGAAGAAAATATATTAATTAATAATGATAAGAGATAAAGTTAAAGTAAAAAACATAAATTAAAATTTTATATATAGTTAAGGGACAAAAAATAAGTTTTAGCCAACTTATTTCAAAGTTTAAAAGTTGAATTAATGTCTATATTTTGGTTTTGAAAGATCAAGAGTTGTATTTTCAATTGATTCAAAATTGGAGAGTTTTGCATTTTTTACAGTAAAAGTAATAGTTAATCATTACTAATCAATTATTGGATTAAGAACCTAAATTCTTTATTAGGTGGCATTTAAAATAAATATATATCTAGATTTTTTTAAACATATAAATCTTATAAAATATTTTAAGTCTAAACTATAAAAAATTTCAATTTCATATTATTTCATATGTAAAAAATGAAACGTGTCGTGAAAAAGAGACCCAAGAAAACGACTGCCCTAAAAGTATGTGCATATATGACAAATTAAGATGATCACAAATCAAAAGAATTATATTTAACGTCCTTTAATTGTCCTACTCACTTTCGTAATAATTATATTTAAGGATTTTTGTCCAAATAATTGAAAATTTATCATATCTCACCTAACGATACTATATAATAAATAATGTGAGGAGTTAGGATGCCATTATTTGAGATGAAAGAAATATAAATAATGTTCAAATTTTCATAAAAGAAAAAGTTTTAACATTTAGTGATTTTTGAATAAGACCGTCTTTAATAAAAAATATTTATAAAAAAATAATTATAAACTTATATTAATAAATATATGATGAATAAATTATAAAGTTCTATCGAATATTCTTACATTTTATATTAAGGCTTATCTGCTGCACAGAATGTCTTAATTTCTTAAAATTAAAGATAGTGATCATATCCATCTTTGAAAGATATAAATATAGTCACAATTTTAGCTTATGTTAAGATACTATTATTTCAATTTTGCATATCTGAAACTTTCCCTTTTTTTCAAAAGATTAGGTAAAATAATATAATTTATTGCACAGTTATACATATTTGACCAATAAATTAAGTGTAGTAAACATGAAAGATATGGATTGATTTATGACTTTAGATTTTGTGAGATTTTGTGTTCTCGTAACTAGTATCTGTAATAAATTTAAAAAAAGTTAATCAAGAATCATGTAACATTTGATATAATTAAACTAACAGAGTTTAACAAAATAAATTAATATCTTGTAACATAACAAATTAATATTTAAATTTTTATTAAAAAAATATTTATATTTAATATCTAATAATATTTTAAATAAGATATTACTTCAAATAAGAGAGTACCAAATGTGAAAATAAAACTAAAATGATATAATTGAATATAAAAGTACTCAAAATTCAGATAATTAAAATGTTCAAATGTATAAATACTGTGCTGAAAGGAAATATGTATAATCAAATTCTCAACTAAACCCACTATCATCCACATGCTAAGTGAGATTAAATAATGACAATTTTGTGATAAATATTTTAATTTAATGCCAAGAGCAAAATGAATTACATGCATATCCTGCAACAAAATAACCAAAGATCTTGAGCTAATTAACTAGAAAGTATAATTAGCATATAAAATTGGATGGGATAGGAGATTGCAGTCAGTTAATTTTTTAAGTTAGTAGATTGTTTGAATATATTTTTTTCAAATTATTCTATAAATATAGAAAACTTTTTTAATAAGGATTCGAATAATCATTCACTAAATTATGAGAAACTAGTTATTTTTATTAAAATTAACCTGTGTTGATAGATTGTTTGAATAATGTTAGTTTGGTGATTTTGGAGGATGTATAATAATATTGGAAGCATACTTGTAAAGCTATGTACGTAATACCAATGAAGAAATGTATGGGTAATTAATTTGGATTTCTCTCTCACTTTCTTGTGTAGAGAGTATGAGTGGAATTGGATTGTGTTTTCTCCTTCAATTTTTTCTATTTTCTGATTGAAGTCAGACAAGCTGATCATTATATCTCACACACACACACATATATACAGTATACTAGCAAAAGTTAATGTAATAAATGAGAGTTTGACATAAGAAAAATTAGAAAAGAGCATAACTTAATTACAGGGAAAGAACCAATATTTTTGGTGATTAGTTAGAAGAAAAAAAAATCACTATCATGTTCTACTTATACTGAGGAATTACTTGAGAAAAATAATGCCGCACAAAATTTCATCGCTCATTTGCGTTCAGTGTATTGATGCAACAATCGAGCATTATGACGATGGTTTTGAGAGATTTTAAACAAAATAGATTTTCTACAATTCAACCATATATCCAACAAATATTTGACTATGATCACTTTCGAGGATTTAACAATTTCAACATTATAGATGTTAAAGTTACACAGAAAAAATTAAAAAAAGAAAAAAAAATCTCCCGAGTTTTGAGAAAAACAAGTTTCAATTCCATAACTATGAACATCATAGAGCCATACATAGAGAAGCTGACAAAGTCAACTTTTATCTGAGGCACACTAAGCTAATAGTGTGCATACACAAGAAAAACGACCTTAAACTCTAGAGGACATTGCTAAAGTAAGCATCAACGTCTTTGCCCAATTGAAGAAGCTGCTGCAACAAAGAGTTTGGATCAGGAATTTGATCATTTAACTTCTCATATTCCAAAGTCCAATGCACCACACTTCCTTCCAATATGTGTGGAGTCACTTTCACAATGAATTTGAAGCTCTTGTATTACTCTAAGAGATCTCCATCTACCACTTTGAAAGTGATTGAAGTGTCCACCAAATTAATTTCTTCAACCACCTCGTTGCTACATTGGGTTTGCCATTTGTTAATTAATTGCACCACAGGCTCATAAAAATATATGTAAAGTAAAGTTGATATTCTCATTAAGCAAATAATAACAGATATAATGATGAAATTAAGGATTGTAAAGATGGCTTACTAAGTGTGTAATGGGCAAATAAGGTGAAGGCTGGAGAGCCCCATTCACCTTCAAGGATTTGAAGACTGTGAACAATATCTGGGGAAATATTGGGAAGCTCAAATGTTTTTGTGGAAAATATTTCAAGGAATTTCAAAGCAGGAGTCTTCACTACAAGATCAGCTTCTAGCTTTCCCACCACAGACATTTCTCTCTCTTTCTCTCTCTCTCTTTGCAAATAAGATTAGAGATCAAACTAAAAGACTTGCGAAGTTACAATGTGAAGTTTTGTTTCTTCAGAAAATTAGGTCATATGTGTCCATTCATTCTCTTATTAAAAAGCATAAACAAAATAATATCTTATCGTGGCTGTGGGGCTGTTGAATATTATGGCCTATCTACTCTACTCAAATTTTCTCAGCCGGATAATTGTTGCTAATTATTGATGAGATTATTAACTAATTTTTTTAGATCATGTTTATTAATTAGTGAATATCATAGATTTCGAATTAATTACTTAAAAGGTTTGAAACACAAAATATATATTATTTTTTTATTGAATTTATGTTCTTTTGATAATCTTAAATTTTTTTGTTTTGGACATTAATTTCATGTATGAACTTATATATGTGAATTACATTTTTATGAAATAATAAATATATTTTGGTTGTTGAATATATATTTGAATTAATTTAAACATTTTTCATATAAATATTTAGTTAATGTGAGTTAAGAAAGAAGATTGTAAAGGAAATTATAAAAGTGAATTAGCGACGGTTATGACCGTCGTTAAAGATAAAATAGTTCATATTGACTTAGCGACAGTTAAAACGGTCGCTATATATTAAAAATGTAATTCCAAATAAAATTGCGACGGTTACAACCGTCGCTAGAAATTTTACTCCTTCGATGACGATTATTCCCAAGGAAGATTCCGACGGAGCTTATAACGACGGTTATCGTAACCGTCTAGATGCCTATTTTAACTCTCACTAAAAATCAGTTTTTTTGGTAGTGCAATTGTTTAATCTATGATCAAAATTAATTTAACGAAACCGATTGTTTTTTAATTAACAATTAATTTATTATGTGTTTACTTTATTTTAATATTATTATTGATGAATTATTTGTATGTTAATTTTTTTTAATCTTTATTATCTATTAATTTTAATTATTTTAAATTAAAAATTTTAAAATATTTAAACAAAAAAAAAGAGAAATTATTATTTAAAATTTCTTGTCCTTTGATCCCTTCTCTTTCTCATTTTCAAATACACTTTTAAGAAAAAAATTTAAGATGTAATTTTTATATTTTTGTTATCAAAATTTTAAATTATTAATTGATATATATAATTTATATACCTCATCTCTTTCATAAATTTATTTTTTAAAATTTTTTATATTTTTTATTTTAATTAAAAAATTTAATAACAAAAATATAGATTACTATATATAAGTCTAATTCTTATTTTAAATGGGCCAAAACTTTGTGATTTAAAGAGAGTTTTAAACTTGGGCTTCGCTCATTTAGGCTCCTTAGCCAATTTTTTGTGTTGAGATACTTTGACCAATGAGTTTTATAAGAAAAATATATTTTGATAATGAAAATTTATTTTGTGAAAAATTAATTTTCTCCCAATAAATATTAGGCTTTTCAAATGGACAGCAAAATATGTGGGTTAATTATTTTTAGAAAACCAAACAAGGCTTTTAAGAAAAAGGCCCAAAATACCCTTAGCCCATATCATTTTTAAGAAGCCTATTTTCACATCTGAAACTTAGCAAGTATTTTGGCCCAATACGAAAAAGACCATATCTACAAAAATTAACTCCCATAAGAAAAAGCTATAATCTTTGCAAGAGTAAAAGTAAAAATCACAGCTGGATACTGTTGATCTGACAGACACAGACACCAGAAAGCACAAGACAAAACTTTGTGCAATAAAAAAAGACACGTTGCTCAAGAATAAAAAATTAGAAGAAAAGAAATTTTTAACTTACAAACCATTATAGGCGTTCGTTTAACTTAAAAAGCAAAATTTCTTCTCACTAAAATCTTAAATGTCTTACTTTTGATAAAGCAAGCAAGCTGCATTAAATGCATAGCTAGTGATTGTGAAGACATGGAGCTTATTAATTGACTACTGTAATGATTGTTGGATATTGTAAATAAAAAAAAAAGTATATATTACTTTCAACTATCACTTAATTAAAAATATATTTTAAATTATTAAATATAATAAATATTTTTTAATTATAATTTAATTACAAAATATTTTATTAAACTTTTTAATTATAATAAATAATCTTTTTAATTATGATTCAATCATAAAATATTTATTTAAATTATAAAATGTCACAAATTTTTCTTTTAATTTTATATAACTAAGTTACAGTTATCCTTTTTAAATTATAAAATACTTTCTTATATTTTTTTATTCCTTAATTTAACTTTCATCTTACAACTCTATTTAAATTCATCTATATCATATACTTATATAAACTTACCAATTTTTTTTATAAAAAAGTTCCTATTTAAATAAACTTTGAGTTTAGAAAAATTTATACAAGATTTTTAATATAAAATTATTTTATAATAACGTTAATCTATATATCTCAAATTTTAGTATTTTTAGATTTTGTCTAATAAATTTGAGATAGAGTGTTGGGAGGAGATTGAAAATTATAAAAATTTAGGATTTATTTAAAACTTTTTAAATAAAGAAATAATTTAAGGAAGATGCCTTTTTTTTTTGGTCAAAATAATAAGCCTAAGTATAAAATGGTATCTATCAAAATTTATTGTCTGTGAGGTTTTGCAATTTAGTTAATTAAAAGGGAGTTGTATGTCACATTTTATAGCAAGTGTGTTTTACAATTGAATAATAGTTGAAAGAGAATATTTATTATACATGATAATTTAAAAGAATATTTTGCAACCACATCATAGTTAAAGAAAAATATTTGCCTCATTTAATAATTTAAGGTGATATTTACACAATTAAATCATAGTTTAAGGGAGTATATATCTTTATTTTAAAAAAAAAAAGATATAATATTAAAAATATTTTAGTGCATTTCAAATGTATAACTAGTTAGGAGTTTCAAAATCGACAAAGTTCGGGCTAGGTTGGCCCACCTTAGATAGATGAGTAAAAAGATTTAGCCTAACTTAGCCTTGAAGGATCATGGGTTAGGTAAGACTAACATAATTTTAAAAGGGCATAGGCCGGCTTAGACTAACCCATGAATTTTTTTTCAAATATAATTTGTTTTATGTAATCCTTCAAAAAATTTTATATGTATATATATAAAATTTATTTTACACATCAATATAATAAGAATAATTATTACAAATTGATTTACAAAAATTATAATTAAAAATTTTTTTGATATAATTTATTTTACATATCAATAAATCAGAAATAAATATTATAAATTAACTTACAAAAATATAATTTATTTTACATATTAACATATCAAAAATAAATATTATATATTAATATAGATTATAAATTCTAGTTGTCGCATTGTAAACTAATAACATAGTATTTTTTTTCTTTAAAAATAGAATGAATAATGCCAAAAATAAATTCTACGGAGTAAAAAATATGGTTATTGTTGCTGTATTTTCTTTCTTTTCTTTTTTTTTCAGTTTTTGGTTAATTTCAGTACCTATATTTTCATTTTAAAGTTCATATAGTAGTATATCTTATTAGGTCATATTAGCTTGTTTGCTTTTGGTTTGAAATGTAAGAAATAAGGATGGACAAAGGTTAGTAAGAGATTAAGGTAAGTTCTTTATTTATCTTTCTCTATTTATATTTTTGTTACTTCACCAAACTTTACCATCTCCAAACTAGAGAGGATCTATTTTCAAAATATATGTGCTACTCTGTCCTCTTTTGGGAGCCCTGCTCTGTTCACTGTTCTTCTGTGATGAAGCCTTGACATGTATTTGTAATGCTGGAATTATCTGGTACTCTCAGCATAAGCTTTTTATCATTTTCATTCTTCATACGTTATCATAATTTTGCACTAATTTCAAGTTAGAGATCTTTTAAGCTTCCTTATTGCAGTGTACTCGTGTTCATATGTTAAGAACTCAAAGCATCTATTAAGTGGGTAGTTACTTGACTCTGCTTCCATATTTATAAATCACAAATACATGATTCCAAAATTTAAATATCTAAAAAGTAATCATAGAAGAGTATTTGATTAAATGCAAATGGATTATGTATAAATTATTTTATATATTACATTAATCTATGAATTATATTCTTTCAAATATTTTACTAACAAAATAATATCTTCATACAAAAACACAACAAATATAACAAATTTATAAATAAATATATATAGAAGAGATGTTTATATATATATATATCATTATCATTTAAATATTTATTATACATATAATATATATATAAAATATATTTATATTATTTTATTTTTAACCGAATTATTCATGAACTAATCGAGCTAAACATTAATTTTTAAAATTAATTTATTTAATTAAACAAACTTAATTATATGTTTAAATTTGTTCATTTAATAAGTAAATCAAGTTCAAATGAACTTTTATATGAGTTGAATTTAAACTGATCACGAAGAACTCATTTTATTTACACGACTAAATAAAAGTAATTTGTTGTAAAATTTAATTTATGGTTATTTTCTTAAGTTCTATAGTCATATACAGGAGCTTAGTGTGAGTCAAGTGTCTTTATACTAATTTCTACTGTTATTAAATGTTAATCAAGGAGTGTTGCAAGAAGAGGAGCTACTTTACATTTAACTCTCAATTTGGCAATAAAATAGAACAATCACAAAATTAAAAAAATTTAAATTATTATTATTAGTCTTTTGAAAAATATATTTTTTCTTAAATTAATCTTTAAAAAATTAAAATATTTACATTAATCTTTCAAAAAAAAATATTTTAAAAACAATTTAATCCTTATTTTAGTTATTTAAATACTCTATTGAACATATTAATTATTATTTTGGTACACTGTTTATTCTTTTGGTATTCTAGTTATTGTTTTTAAGCCTTATTGTAATACTCTTTGAGCATATATATAACTAATGTAGGGACTAATTGTTTAAAAAATATTTTTTGGAGGACAAAATTAAAGATTTTAATTTTTACTAACAAAATTGAAATAAAATATGTCTTTAGTCTTTGCATTTGATGCTTGCTTCATAGAAGAAAAATCTGGTAAAACAGAGAAAAAACATTTTCTAATGAAAAGAAAAAATCTCTGTAAAAAGACGAAAAAAAACCAACATAAAAACTGGGGATGGTTCTCGCTAATGCTAGCGAAGAGAAAATCCTAGCGAAGAGTAAATCTTGTAGAAGGGCCTTGCTGAATGCTAGCGAAGGGCGTCTTGCTGAATGCTAATGCTAACTTCTACGTATCTATTTACCTATACACCTCTCAACTTTTTAAATACTTCTTCTTCTACAACAATCCCCTTTGCTGCAGAATCTGTTAACCAGGAGGACTTTTCTTTATCTTTAGCCGAATAGATTAGGAGATCTTCATCATAACTGAATGCAATTAAAGAAGAAATTAGATATTGCTACTATAGGTGTTTTGCATGCTTTAGTCCTGCTTTATGAATAACTATTTCTTACAGAGTTATCATTATATCAATTCTAAAGTTTAAATGAAAATGGAAGAAACAGAATCTTAATGAAGTAAGGCGCCGGCTACATCGGATAAGATACGAAAGTAGAATATCAATGAAGTAATTAAGGCAGCAAATGGTGGCTATGACTGAACATTTAAATATTAAATAATCCAAGTGGCAATGAAAAAGCTGGAGAAGACAAGACTAATTTAGAAAGAAAAAAGCTATGAAGAGACAAGAAGCGATTAGCATACATATTCAAGCACATCCCACAACTTCCAATTTCTCTCGCTCCATCTAATTCCAATTATTCAATTTGTCACCTAACCATTCTTCACCAATTACCAAAAACCATCAGATCTCATATAATATCGGATTCAGATTGAATATGTTGTGCTTTCAAGATGGGATCATCAACTTCGGGGAAGATGGACACGCCTTCTTCTTTTACTTCTTCTGTGTCGGGCTTGTAATTGACAGCTATCCAACAAAGTAAGAAAAAGGTGATGAAGAAAAACGATAATGAAATGAGAAGAGTGATAACAGCAAGGGCTTTGGAAGCACCGAGGATAGCATATGTGCCTGTCCCAAAAGCTAAGATCATGAAAACCATGGCCAACACTGTTAGTATCAAGGCTGTAAGCAGAAATGTTTCACACATATCACGGTTATCCTCTAATGATGTGAAAATTTGGAAGAGCACAGCAGAAGCAGAGAGAACAAATGAGAAAGTGTCAGTGATAACAAATGCTTGGAAAGCTGGATTGTGCTTCAATATGGGAGACCCTTTATCATGTTGATCATGTTCTTGTACGAAACCCCCAGGCATTGTAAATCCTGCTGCGAATGTTACCGTTGCAATCAGTGCTGCTACTACCATGTTGGTTTCTCTTACTCTGTCATCATATTGTTGTAAGATATCGTCCTCGTTTGGTTTCTTGTTTGTCTCAACTGCTACTGAATCATGTTCACGTGCCTCCTCTTGTTTCTTGTTTGTGTCACTTATGATAATTCTCCCACCATACCTTGAACCAATTTTTCCTATTTTTCTTACTAAATACCCCAGTGACTGCAACATATGTAACAAGTGAAATCTTATCAATACTCTCTTGTAACATTTTCTTCATAAATGACAATCAACTAGTTGCATTCATTATAATTAATTCCCTACTGTGAAAATGAAATTATATAAACTAAAACTAAGTAAATAAGTGTAGGACCTATTTCAAGAATGGTAGCTTGCACAAGATTATATATGTGAGATCTCTATTTGTAGCTAGAAATGGTATTATTCAAGATATGGGATACGATATAAAAAATCATTTGCTAAATGAAATAACATATTGTGTTCTTTAGTTCAGTTTCTTTCCAATGATTGGATGTTGACTTGTTACCTTTGCTTTTGAGGATGGAGCATCGTGTAAATTATGATAAGCAACATCAACAGCAGTCTTATTTTGTCCATTGAATGCCATTCTATCCACTCTTGGGCGAGCTTCCAAGAGCGGATGACGATCATCCTTATCAAATATGGGAGTTCTAGCAAGGTGGTGAAGGGGTGTGTTGCCATTATTATCTTTCTGATTGTAAAGGTTGCTCAGTGATGTGTTGTCCAGAATCACTCCTGCAGCATTGGCAAGAGATTGTTTTACCCTAACTGCAGTATAATGAAGAGCGTTGTAGCCATTTTCATCCACCAATTCTGCACAATCTGGACAATATTCAATTATCTTTTCCATGACCTTCGCATGCCCATAACGTGCAGCAAAATGAAGAGCCGTCCTTCCCCTTTTGTCTCTCTTGTATGCTGTATTTCTATCACACTTTAGCAATTCCTCTGTCAAATCAGCAGCCTTATGAAGTGCTGCTAAGTGAAGTGGAACCCAACCATTTTCATCTGCTTTGTTCGCTGAAGTTCTTGTCAATAATTCTAACATCATTCCTGTGACACAAATAAAACCACCACCTTCAGTTTCATGATTAAGAAATCAGATATCCTCATTTCATAAATCAAAAGTAAATGATTATGATAAAAGAGGAATTATGAAACCATCGAAAATTACTTTTGTTATGGCGAATGACTGCAGCATGCAATGCTGTTCTGCCATTAGGACCATCTTGATTCGGCGATTTACACTTCTTTAATATTTTAAGCACTACGTCCATGTATTTTCTCTCTGCAGCTAAATAAAGTGGAGTCTCGCCATCACTATTTCCAGAATATGAGTAATCAGGGTCTTCTTTCGTCAAGATGTCCACTATTTCAATGTGACGAAAACGCACTGCCTCATGCAAAGCTGTGTCCTTCTTATCATTTGTGACCCTTATGAGACTTCTGTTACATGCAATGAGTATACTCACCATTCTGGAATGTCCGTACCTTGATGCTATATGAAGAAGGGTTTCACCCTTGTCATTGGCCTTCATAAGTAGTGGAGGACACAAACGTAGAATTTCTTCTACAAATGCCTCTGACACATTTGAAGCTGTGAAGTGTATATGAAGGATTGTATTTTGATTTGGGGTTAGCATGAACTGAATTTCCTCACCTTTTTCCTTGAAGGCATCAATGTTACCTTCCACTGCAGCTGTAAAGAAATTCGGATCCATACGTCTGACATCCTCATTGATGCTGCTCTCAGCAAAAGGTGCCTCTGTAGTGACAGTAATTACTTCTGCTGTCTCCTCCGTAACGATTATGTGCTCCTTAATTCTCAAGCTCTTTTATTGAGGAAAATTGTTTAAGAAAGCTCAAGAGCCTTCGATTTAATACTTGAGTTTGGTTATGTATGGGGATGGCCTCGTGATATCTCTTACTTGCAACTGAAGTGATCATTCTGTGCTTTTCGTTCATTTATTTGAATATAACATACTAGTAGTCTTTTCTTGTATCGTAATTGCACTTTCTTTAACTATTTGTTTCCTTTAATTATTAAATACAAATGTGTTATAATTAAGTTTGCTTGTGCTTGTGAAATGGAATCACTTTAACTAAAGTCATTCTCTCCTTTTCTTTTCACAAGCATTTGAGTGTACTTTGATGAATAAATGGGCAAAAGCTTCATGTAAATTTCAGTTTATTTTTATCCGGATAATTTTCTTGGATCGAAAAGTTTTTTTTAATCTACTCAAAAAAATTATCTATATTTAAATTTCTATAATGAGTAATAATCTCTTGATTTTCGATCATAATCCGCACGCGTGCAGCAGTAAGTCATATTCATAAACTTTTATTTGCTTCACTCTAAATAGATCGCTTTTAGAGATGATTTGTCTTCATTATGCATTACATATTTGGTAGGCAAAAAAGTTTCGTATATGTAAATATACTCACATATTATTTTTTTTTTCAAAAACCTCACAATAAATGTATAGAAAACTTTGCCCAAGTCTTATAAAATTTGAAATCTTTAAGTTATGCATTATTCATAGTTAGATATATATATATATGTATGTATGTATGTATGTATTTTATTCTTAACAGCTGTAAATTGGCTTCAGCAATTTGTTTATTGAATTGTCTTTTCCTAAGTGTCGGAATTTTTGTGTCATTCAAGAGCTTCTTAAATGCTTTATTTATTCTCATAGATCACTGTGTCATTCACTATTTTTTTTAATTATTTTTTATTTGAGATAATTTTATTTAAAGTATTATTAAATATTTTTTAATAAAAATTTAAATATTAATTTATCATGTTATAAGAGATTCTCATTAATTGTTATTTATTTTTTAAACACTTAATTGAGAAGTTCAAAAATTCTTTATTACTTAATTTTATTATTTTAGGATGTAATAATTTGTTTTTATTTTAGTGCATATAAAACCATAATATAGTTTCACTCAATGTTTGTGAAAGCTCAACTACTGCTTCTAAATTGTTTTCTTGATGGAATGTCTCTGGTTTTACTCAAAGAATGACTTGCATCTAAAGTCATTCTGGGCTATAATCTGATCCAACATAATAATATGATTTTGGATCTTTTATATTTAAAAGATTATATATATATTTATTTAAAAAGAGATAAAAAAAATTTATATTATAGATACTCATACTTGAATCCATCTAAAATAAATTAGGGACTATTTTTTTTCTTTCTCTCTCTTAATACAAAAAAGTATATTATTTCTTAGATGAAGAATATTGAACAAATATAAAATTACATTTACTTGTTCAAATATAAAATCAATATCATTCAAACATAAGTAAATTTTTTTGAATAAATTAGAAACTATAAATTTTATTTTAGAATATTGAACAAATTATATTAGGGAAAAAGGATCACAATTTAAAGGAGTAAAGAAGGAAAGAAATTGAAAGAAATTGAAAAGAAAGGGAAGGGAAAGAAAAGAAAGATGAAGTGATTATTTTTTTGCTCTTTGTTTAAATTTTTTAAAATCTTCTAAAACTATTATATATGTTTATCCCTTGAAGAAAAATTATCAGTGTATTTGGTGATTATCCATTATGGTAAATTTTCTTGCTTTATGTTTGAAGAAAAAATAAAAGATCATATTTTTTTATCTAAATTTTTATAAATTTTTTGTGTAATTTTCTTAATACTTCTTTTCACCATTAACCTTAAGTTTTAAGTTTTTGAGAGCATTTTTTAAAATGAGTATTTTCCGTTAACTTCAACCCTTGAAAAAAAAAATCACCTAATATTCAACCAACACTTAATACACATCTTTCGAAAATTCACTTGGAGAAAGATTTTTTAACACGAAACTAATTTAAACTCCTTCTTATAGTTTATTATCTAGTTAATATTTATAATATTTTAAAATAAAATAAATGATTCATTGAGTCGACTTAAAAGTTCTATGAAAATACTATAACAAAAATATTTGATAAAAATATCGAAACAAAAATTACATTCGATCGACACTATTTGATTCGAAAGCTCGCAGAACAAGAAAAGATTCAACTAGAATTTAGAATATCGAAAACCAAGATGCAAATAATTTTGTGATGTCAATCACAAGAAAAAAAATTTGTCAATTTTTTTAAAAAATTTTGGCGTTACAAAATTTTTTAAATTATGAAGAAGTGTTAAAAAAGTCTTCAACTCCCAAAAAAAAAAAAATCCACAAACACATTAATAGTCGTGTCTAATTCAGAGAAGATATGGTAGTATAGGATATCAAGAAATCTATCTTAAAAGGAGTTGAACTTAGTAGATGTTAAAGAGTATGCAGTTTTTTTTAAAAAAAATATAAAGAAAATTTTTTTTTTGAAGTACTATTTTTGAATAAAAAATAAAAAATAAAAAATATTTTAAAAACAAAAAATATAAAATAATTAAAAATTATTATAAACTCCAATTTTTTAAAATAAAAAATTATAAAAAATAATTCTTTTTTATTAATATAATATGTAAATAAATACATAAAAATATTAATATGAATTTTTAAAATTAATTTTATAAAATAGTATAAAATAATACAAAAAATATTGAAATTCAAACATACCTTTACTTAATTTAAAATTTTTTATTCTTTTTCAAATTGGTTCCCTTTGAAAGCAGTGTATTACTAATTAAAAACAACTTTGATATCGATTAGAATAGTTAGAGAAGAAGAAAACAAACATCAAAATCGATAGAGTTTCAAGTTTAAGATTTTTTAAGCCATACGTACTCTCCTTAAGTATAAAACAAATTTATATTATTAAAATTGGATAATCACCGTGCAATTAAATGAGTCTTTTTTAAGAGAACAACACATTTACTTTTATATTTTAGAATACACCAGATCCAAAAATTCACGTACTATCTATAAAGTATTTTTATAATCTTAACAATTCTAATGATCAACTTTTTCAAAATCTTTATATTAAACCACCTTACATCAAAGTACAGATAATTAACACAACAACAAGAAGAAAAATTATAGTCACTAAAACTCAGAAATTTAAAGATCAAGCTCACAGGGAGAAAGTAGAAGAGTAAATGCAATCTCTGTATCTTCTTTCCTTTTTCATATTTGTTCTTGGCTATAGATAAAATAGGGAGCAACAAGAAATAGGAATGAATTTAGGGTTATAAACTAGTCTTGTCAAATCTAATTTTAACTTGATTAAATTTATTTATTTAAAATAAGACAAGTTTGAATGTGAGTCTGAACTTTAAAATAAATAAAAAATCGTGATCAAACTCAACTCATTTATTAAACAAATTGATCTCGAACAATTCACGAACAATACTGTAAATATAATATATATTTTTTTGTACATATCAAATTTAAACTAAATTAAAAAAATGATCAAATTTCATCTAATATATATATATGTGTACAAAAAAATTATACAAATTTATATATTATATTTTTAATTCTATATTAATTTTTGTATTTATGTAACATTTTTTATAATATATATATACACGATTTCAATATATATTATATAAAATTTTAAAATATAATATATATTACATAAAATAATATTTTATTATTAACTAAATTATTAATAAATTAAATTAATTGAACATTTAGTCTTTAAGTTTAATTTATTTAATTAATTAAATTTAATATATTAATTAAATTTATTTATTTATTAAATAAATTAAACTTAATTTAAACTTTTAACAATCTAAATTTAAATAATTTATAAATAACTCGATTTATTTATTCCTTAAAAATAATTAATTAGAGCATTTTAAAAAATGCACCAACGTCTTTTAGCAATTAATGCAAAATGCTCAAAAACGCTCCTTCAACTTAGATGATAACTTAAAGGTGCATGAATGTCTTTGAGAAAGAATAATTGAGGAGAGAAGAAGGATGGCAAATGCAAAAGGATAAGATTATGGAGAGGCGACTTCTCATTGGTTAACACTTTGACTTTTTCTTTATTTTATATGTTAAAATTTTGTTAAAGAGTGAGAAAAATATAAAGGAGTTTTAAACCCATCGTATTATTTTTCAACGCAAAATACATTCAAAATAAGACATACTAGTTTCTTTCCTTCTTAAATAAAAAGTAGGTTTACAAGGAATTAAACACACTTATCATTCTCCCTTTTGATTAGACACAATAAAGCATTGGACAAGACAAATATGCTTCGTTTAAGAAAATCAAAATCAAAATCATTCATTACATTTACATGTTATAGCATATGCCTTATTCCATTTTTCTTGGGTTTTACTTTAATGTGTTGTGATTTAAAAAAATTTTAACTTTTTCTTATTAGGCTTGGCTCTTTTAAGCTTCTTAACTAATTTATTGACAATTATCAAAATAAAATAGCTAGGCTTGCATTTTGATAAATACAGTTTTGCTCCAACTTCAATGAAATAAGGCAGAAAATGATGACAATGAATGTACATATATAAATAGAACTGAATTTAGGCATGTAATTTTTAATGATGAAATAAGAAGCAATCAGCATAGATATTCAAGAACGTCTTTCCAATTTCTCTTCGTCGATCTAATTCCCATAATTCAATGTCACCTAACCATTGTTCACCAATTACCAAAAACCATCAGATCTCATATTCATATATGGGATTTAGACTGAATATGTTGGGCTCTCAAGATAGGACCATCAACTTGGGGGAAAATGGCCACGCCTTCTTCTTTTTTTTCTTCTTCGTCAGGGTCGTACCTGACAAGTATCCAACCAAACAAGAAAAAGGTGATGAAGAAAAAGGACAATGCAATAAGAAGAGTGATAACAGCAAGGGCTTTGGAAACACCGAGGATAGCATATGTTCCTGTCCCAAAAGCTATGATCATGAAAACCATTGCCAACATTGTTATTAGCCAAGCTGCCACCAGATATATTTCAGACATATGGCGGTTATCATCTACTGATGAGAAAATTTGGAAGAGCACAGCAGAAGCAGAGAGAACAAATGAGAAAGTGTCAGTGATAACAAATGCTTGGAAAGCTGGATTGTGCTTCAATATAGGAGACCCCTTATCATGTTGATCATGTTCTTGTACGAAACCCCCAGGCATTGTAAATCCTGCTGCAAATGTTACCGTTGCAATCAGTGCTGCCACTACCATGTTGGTTTCTCTTATTTTGTCAACATATCGGTCGAAGATATCGTTCTCCTTTGCTTTCTTGTTTGTCTCAACTGCTACTGAATTATGTTCATCTGCCTCCTCCTCTTGTTTCTTGTTTTTGTCATTCTTCTTTATGGTAATTCGCCCACCATACCTTGCACCAATTTGTCCCAATTTTCTTACTAAGTACCCCAGTGTCTGCAACATGTAACAAGTGAAATCTTATCAATACTTCTCTTTATTAATGAAAATCAACTGGTTGCATTCATTAGTGCACAATACTATGTAAATGAAATTATATAAATTAAAACTAATTAAGTGTAGGACCTATACTACATTAATGGTAGCTAACTGCAAAATTATATACATACGGTCTCTATTAATCTCTCCATTCACTACATGTGTTCGTATTAGAGATCATATTGTTCAAGATTTGATATATGATATAAAAAATAATTTGCTGAATGAAATAATATATTGTGTTCTTTTCATTTCTTTCCAGTGATTGGATGTTGACTTGTTACCTTCAATTTTGGAGATGAAGCATCGTGTAAATTATGATAAGCAACATCAACAGCAGTTTGATTTTGCCCATTGAATGCCATTGTATCCACTCTTGGGTGAGCTTCCAAGAGAGGATGACGATCATCCTTATCAAATATGGAAGTTCTGGCAAGGTGGTGAAGGGGTGTGTTGCCATCATTATCTTTCTGATTGTAAAGGTTGCTCAGTGATGTATTGTCCAGAATCATTCCTGCAGCATTTGCAAGAGATGGATTTGCCCTAACTGCAGTATAATGAAGAGCGTTGTAGCCATTTTCATCCACCAATTCTGCACAATCTGGACAATATTCAATTATCTTTTCCATGACCTTTACATGCCCATAATGTGCAGCAAAATGAAGAGCTGTTCTTCCCCTTTTGTCTCTTTTGTATGCTGTATTTCTATCACACTTTAGCAACTCCTCTGTAAAATCAGCGGACTTATGAAGTGCTGCTAAGTGGAGTGGAACCCAACCATTTTCATCTGCTTTGTTCGATGAAGTTCTTGTCAATAATTCTAACATCATTCCTGTGACAAAAATAAAACCACCACCTTTAGCTTCATGATTAAGTAATCAGATATCCTCAATGCATAAATCAAAATTAAATGATTATATATGATGAAATATGAATTGTGAAACTATTGAAAATTAATTACCTTTGTTATGGCGAATTATTGCAGCATGCAATGCTGTTCTACCATTAGGACCATCTTGATTCGGCGATTTACAATTCTTTAATATTTTAAGCACTACGTCCGTGTATTCTCTCTCTGCAGCTAAATAAAGTGGAGTCTCGCCATCACTATTTCCAGAATATGAGTAATCAGGGTCTTCTTTCGTCAAGATGCCCACTATTTCAATGTGACGAAAACGCACTGCCTCATGCAAAGCTGTGTCCTTCTTATCATTTGTGACCCTTATAAGACTTCTGTTACGTGCAATGAGTATACTCACCATTCTGGAATGTCCGTACCTTGATGCTATATGAAGAAGGGTTTCACCCTTGTCATTGGCCTCCATAATTAGTGGAGGACAAAAATGTAGAATTCCTTCTACAAATGCCTCCGATACATTTGAAGCTGTGAAGTGTATATGAAGGATTGTATTTTGATTTGGGGTTAGTATGAACTGAATTTCCTCACCTTTTTCCTTGAAGACATCAATGTTACCTTCCACTGCAGCTCTGAAGAAATTTGGATCCATACCTTTGACATCCACTGTTTCCTCCATGACAATTGATCAAGCTCTCTTATTAGGGAAAATAATTGTTTAAGAAAGTTCAAGTGCCTTGGATTAAATACTCGAGTTTGGTTATGTACTTATGGATGGCCTAGTGTTATCTCTTAGACTCTTACCTTGTAACTGAAGTCATTCTGTACTTTTTGTTTATTTATTTGAATATCCTATTTGCACTTTCTTTGAAGATAGTGCTAGCATCTGCTCCTTTTCTATCCAGAAAAGTTATGCTATTTAATTAATTTCGAGCTCAGGCTCCTTTTCTCTCTAGAAAAGTTATGCTTTTTAATTAATCTCAAGCTCAAGCTCCTTTTCCAAAGCAATCTTAGTATTGTTTATGAAAGCTCAAGTACTGCTTCCAGTTTTCTTGATGGAATGTCTTTGGTAATTGGTTTTACACAAAGAATGAAGTAGCATCTGAAGTCATTCTGTGCTCTTATCTGATTGAATAGAATATGATTGGTCTTGTTCGTTATTTATTAATTGCATCCAAATTCATCTTATTTTGCGTAGTAGTACTCTTAGTAGCATTATGAATAGAAACTATTTCTTAGTCTCTTTTCATCAAGATTTATTTAAACTTTTGTTTTTTAAAAAATAAATCCTAATGAGAGCATGCTTAATTAGTGATGGACATTCTTCCATTTTCTTATTTCCCTCTTTGCATTCTTAGTGTATCAGAGCTTGCTCCACCACTACTGAAGTCTGCATATAATACATCACTGTTAATTATTTCATCAAATTTATAAACTTGCTTTTAAATATCACAGCGGCTTATGTTTATATAAAAGCATATATCTTTACTATTAATATGATTGTAAGACCTTTTAATTATTTAACTTTTAACATATTATATATATTACATAGATCTAATAAAATATAATTTAATAAATTAAAATAATTAAAATAATATAAAGAGATTTAAAAGTTAATTTCTGCATCCCTAATTTATTTTATTATTTTAAAATATAAAAATATGTTTTATTTTATTTTTAAAAATTTAAAAATTAAATAAAGTATCCACGATGAGCAAAGTCAAATCGCAAGTGCCAGCTGCCAAGCTCCAACATCAGTAATGCAACTTGGGTGGAAATATTATAGTTTTGTAGTGCTTGAGTATATCTTCTTCTTTTTTTCATGGTTTTATGTGCTACATTAGAATTACTTACTCATTTTTTGTTTTGTCGCAGAGCTGTTTGAGATAGCTTCTTCAGATTACGAAACTACTTACTTTTTTTTTAGAAGTACCTATTTTATAAAAACAGAGTGTTTGGAAAACTTTTAAAAGTATTTTTAAGTAATAATAAAAATAATTTTTTAACTTTAAAAGTAAAAGTTAAAAGTTAGAGCTTCTACTTCTAGTCAAAAATAGGAGTTAAAAAATAAATATTTTAAGACAAAAACACATTTATTAAAATTTCATCTTTATCATAATACGCTTATTACTACCTTAACCCTTTTCCAAATCTTTTACTTTTATGAAGTTAACATGGAATAAAATTAGGGATACAATTATCGAGAAATCTCCTTATTATATATAAATATATATATGTATAAATTATTTAGAGACTTATAAATCAAAGTTTGACATATTTATATATAAATTTATGTGATTTTATTCAATATATTTAATTAATTAATAATAATAACTTAATAAAAATTAACAATAATAAATATTTATATTTATATTTATATTTATTTATTTATTTCATAAATAAAAATATTTATACAGTTAAAATTAAAAATTAAAAATAAATAAATAAATATATCTTAAACTATTTTTAAATTATTTTTTTTTATTTTTGTCTACTCAAATTAATATGTAGTGAGTTTATGTAGAATTTGACGGAGTCAAATATGTGATATTTATCAACCTTGACATTAACAATCGTTAATGGCTTAGAGATCATTAAGAACGAAATTTAATAGTTAAAAGAAAATTCTTTAATTATCATCAGTTAATAACTTATGGACTCAGAGATAACTCGTTTGAACTCCAATATTCTAGAAACAAGTTTTGGGCTTCAAGAATAGCCTTAATCTTAGCAAGATTTTATGACCCAACCCATTTTCAAATCACTAATTGTCCAAAATGAATGCTCAGGTGGTTTGGAATTGTAGCTCAGCCCTACAAAACAAAAAAATGATCTTTTATCAGAGTCATGTCTTTTTCCTGTTATAGTTAAAAAATCAATACACGACATTAAATTAATGAGTGGAAAAAAGGCAGAGAAATAAAAATCATTGGTGAGTCATTAAATTAAAACTTGAAAAAGAGGCCATGTGGAAATGTAGGGAAACAATTTGGCGACGAATATTGATTTCATAAACTCGAATTCATATAAATTATATATAATTTTCTCATGCGTTAAGAGTTTAATAAATATATATATAATTACAGTAAAAATTGATAATTATAAAAAATTAAATTATATTAAACTGATTTTTTAAATTATATTATTATCAATGTTATTCACTTTAACTGTTAATGTATTATAAATTCATATAAGATTTAACAAATTGATTCCGTGAAATTATTTTTTTTGGGATTAGTGCTATTCATCAAATATTAAGTATTGACCTTCATTAATGCTGTGATGGTGTGACAATGGTATGGTACCATCTTAATTATAAATATAAGAGAGCCTTGATGATGTCGACCTTCTTGAATGGTACCTCCAGGCATTGTAAATCCTGCTGCAAAATGTTACTGTTGCAATCAGTGTGGCAACCACCATGATGCTTCAATATAGGATATTATTTGTCCTTTCATTTTTGGTAATTGTTCTCAACTTAGTTTAACTTATTTCCTTTTAAGTATAACTGTTAAAGTATACTTTCTTTTATTTAAACTTTGGTATACTTTCTTTTGGTAATTGTCTTTTCATAGGATATTAAATTCTAAATCTGAGTGTAAATTAATAGTCTTGTGTAAATAAACTTTAAATCTTAAATCCTAAATAAATAGCGTCCAGCATTGTCAAATTTGCTACTAAATTCTGTATCAATTTTGTATTGAAAGAAAATTAAATATTTGTTTCACAAAATAACAGAATTGAAAAAACCACACACAGGAGATAATTGAAAAAAAAAAAGAAGAAGTTGATCTTAACCTGTTTTTGGTCTAATCTTAACTTCTTTTGATTGATTTTAATTTTTTTCTCTATCACAATTCTAGAAAATATAAATAAAAATAAAATCACTCCTATTTATTTTTTTTATTTTTTAAGATTTATATATAAAATATGTCTAAGGGTGATTTTAAGATTCAAATTGAAATTTTGATTTCTCTATATCAAAATACACTATTGTGGAAAATACCTTTGGAAAACTGAAGAGAAGCCATACCTGATGAATATTGATAAATGATGAAGATGAGTTTGTTGTGCGATGCCAAAGAAACCCTTGGAATCCGCAAGATGTTTTGGGAGCAACTGTATATTCAAATCTCCACTGAATAGCTATGCTAAGAAACTCAAACTCGTTATGCTTTCTATCTTTTTGAACTTTGAAGTTTACACATCAAATTTGCTTTAAATAGAAGGCTACTCTCAAATTTTGAATTCAATATATCACATTAAAGCCTTTTGGTCAATGGTCTTCGTTTATTGATTAAGGATAAGGAGACATAAATCACAGAATTAATTCTTTATTTTAACACTCGCATTCATATTTGCAACTTGCAACTAACAAAGGAGATGGAAGCAATTAACAGATCGGAAATTAACCGTAACGTAATAAAGGAGGTGGTTGAAGAAATAAATTTGGTGGACATTTCAGTCACCTTCAGAGTGGTAGATGGAGATCTCTTAGAGCAATACAAGAGCTTCAAATTCACTGTGAAAGTGACTCCGCATATATTGGAAGGAAGTGTGGTGCATTGGACTTTGGAATACGAGAATTTGAAGCTTCCTTTCACGAGTAAATTTTTGAAGGGCATAATTAAGCTAAAAATATGGCTTCCAGTATTACCAATACAGCTAGGATCATTAAAGCTTTGGGTGAGGTTATAATGTGTAATTGTACTATATATTTAAGTTATAATTTAGAGCCTTTTTTTTTCTTTTATTTTGTTCGAATAAAGCTAGGATCATTAAAGCGTTGGGTGCAGCGATGTGCCCATGTGGTTCTTTTATTACTTTCAACAAACAAATATTATGAGAATAATAAAATATACTTGTCATGTGACTCATAATAAAATATACTTGTTTTCAACTTTCATCATAAGCTTAAATTTTACTAGCGACGTGCTAAAGTATAAATTGATAATTTCAATTTTGAAAGATCTATATTTTTAATTTAAAAATTAAATATTTTTAACACTGTTAAATATTATATTGATTTTACAAAAATGCATATACCTATGTTCAATTATAAATTAGTTGTAAATATTTTCATAAATTATAAAATGTGACAAATACTCTCCTTTTAACTAGGGTTTTTGATACAGGGTTGAAGCATGCAGAGGGGGATGACGGGAGTGTAGCAGCCAACCAAAATCGCAGATGCAGTAACTGGCCAAGTTGGATGAAAGATTACGTCCTGGAGTAACAGTCACGTGGAGTTAGTTAGTAGCATGTGATGGTAGTTATAAAGTAACGAAACAGATGTATAAGAAGGACAGTGTTGGATAGGGAGTTTTTCATGCATTTTTGTCTTAGTATAACGTCACAAGACTGGAGTTGTTCACTTACTTGAAGGAGGGTTTCATCGTGTATACTTTCCACTCTTTCAGAAATTTGATGCACATTCAGCCATTTCATCTTTTCTGAACTTTCCATTTTCTCTCCGTTTTTATATCCGTGTCAGTTTTATTTAGACTTATTAAATATTCAAGATGTGAGATTTGAACATTAATTTTCGGAATGCATTAATATATTGTGTCTTATTAATCTCTTTCACTGATCATTAGATGTTATTTTGCTTATTACCTTTGAATCTGAAGATGAAGCATGGCGTAAAGTATCATAAGCCACATCAATAGCAGTTTGATTTTGTTTATTAATTTCTATTTTTTTTCTTGAAATCCATAACCAATAAAAATGCTTAATTTGGTTAGGTGCGCAAGCATATTTATTCGTATAAGGACACATAATCAAGCTAAAAATATGGCTTACGATTTCACCAAAATCATATATAATAATTATAATTACAATTATAATTATTTTTTGTAAAAATCTTAAACATGTATTGTTAACTTGTAAAAATAGAGGGCTACTCTCACATTTTGAATTCAATATATCACATTATTGATAAAGGAGAAAAAATTATTTCTTTATTTTGACACTCGTATTCATATTTAGCAATTAAAAAATTTTATTTTATTAAATTTACTAATTAGACCAATATAAAAAGTAACTCAAAGTATATTGTTAAAGAAAATATATTTGAACGTTGGCAACCCACTTGCCATCCATGTGGTTCTTTTAAACTATAATTAGGAAAATAATAAAATATATTTTACTTAGTTTTTTACTTTTATAAATGATTTTAACTTCAGATAAAAAAAAGAATTACGCTAATTAATTGATAGATAGTATAAAAATTTATCAACATTTTTTTATCAGTTTTTATTTTAATTTTGAGTAAACCATACATAATTTGTTAAAAATTTTAGTTAAATTATACTTATCATTCATTTAGTTTAAAAATTATACTTATTTTTTAATTTATTTTTTCTCAATAAAAATAATTTTTTTCTGTAAAATAAACTATTATCTTAATTATTTTTAATACAAAAATAATAAATTTATATTTATATTAAGATTCAATTTCAATATAAAACTCTTAAAATACCATTTAAGACAATTAAATAATTTTATTGTTTTGAAATGAACTTATAAGATATAAAATATCAACTCCATTGACAAAAAATAAATTACAAAAAAAATTATGTAATATTTTATCAAACCTAGAAATACTAATTGTAGTTTTTTAAAATAAAAAAGTAACAAAATATAATTTTGTGAAATCTCAATAAAATTAATATTATTTACTTTTTATTTTTTAATAAAATTAATTGCTTATATAATATGACAGAGGATTTTGTTTTTAATCTAGTATATTATTTTCTCTCCCTTCTTCTAATTCGCATTATTCAATTTGTCACCTAACCATTCTTCCCCAACCACCAATAATATTTGAAATAAGGGGGGGGGGGGGGGGATCGTGTTAAAAAAGAATTTAGGAAAATCTTCAACTCTCTAAGAAAAAAAAATTCATAAACATGGCAATTAATGAAGGCGCTGGCTACATCAGACAAGGTAGAGAAGCAGATTGAATATCAATGAAGTGATGGCTATGGCTGAAGATTTAAATATTAAATAATACAGAATGAAAAATCAGGAAATTAAAGACAAGAGTAATTAACAAATAAAAATGCTATGAAGAAATAAGAAGCAATCACCTTACATATTTAAGCACATCCTACAGCTTTCAATTTCACTTCCTCCATGTTATTCTCCCAAGTCCTAACTAGCTAGTAACTATTCTTCATCAGATGTCATCTAATTTTCAGATTGAATATGTTGTAACAACTTCTCCATCTTCGAGATAGGACCATCAATTAAAGGATAGACGAAGGCGGATTTTTCTGGTAGCTTTTCTGCACGCCGCCCTTTTTGTTCATCACGGTTCACGTAACACAGAAAAATAACATAGAAAGGGGTGATGTCGAAAAAC
Source organism: Senna siamea (assembly GCA_031216115.1). Taxonomy (NCBI): domain Eukaryota; kingdom Viridiplantae; phylum Streptophyta; class Magnoliopsida; order Fabales; family Fabaceae; genus Senna; species Senna siamea. Next base: position 1,549,380 of record CM062358.1, read on the forward strand.
AACAGTGCAATGACAAGAGTGACAACAGCAAGGTCTTTAGAAACGGCAAGGACAGCGTATGTGCCTACCCCAAAAGCTATGATCATGAAAACCATCGCCAACGTTGATAATAGCCAAGATACGACCACAAATGATTTGCACGTACGGGGGCGATCGTGTAACATTGGCACGAAACTTTGGAGGAGCACAGCAGAAGCAGAGAGAACAAATGAGATAGCGTCAGTGATAACAAATGCTCGGAAAGCTGGATTGTGCTTCAGTATAGGAGACCCCTTATCATGTTGATCATGTTCTTGTACGAAACCTCCAGGCATTGTAAATCCTGCTGCAAATGTTACCGTTGCAATCAGTGTTGCTACTACCATGTTGGTTTCTCTTTGTTTGTCAACATATCGTGTGAAGGTATCCTTCTCCTCTAATTCCGGGTTTCTCTTAACCACTATTGAATCATGTTCATGTGCCTCCTCCACTTGTTTCTTCTTTTTGTCATTCTTCCTTTTGGTAATTCGCTCACCATACATTGCACCAAGTTTTACTAAATACTTCTGCAACTACAACATGTAACAAGCGATATCTTATCAATACTCTCTTCCAACATTTTCTTTATTAATGAAAGGAATTGGTTTTTCTATAATTCGTTTTATGTGAAGTTCGAAAAAATTCGTCGTTGCAGACTAATAGACAAAATATAATATATTTTTTCCTTAACACATTAACAAGTTAATATGTAAAATAATAATTGTAACAAATTTCACGAAATTCAGTACTTGTAAGGATCCAATTTTGAAAATGAAGGGGTTGAATTCATTAATATTACACTGAGTATATCTGCTGGCTGTAGCATGTAACAGGTAAAGTCTTATCAATATTCTCCATTACATTTTCATTATTATTGAGAATCAGCTAGCTACATTCATTAATTCACTACTACGAGAATGAAATTAGATAAATTAAAACTTTACATTAAACAAGTGCAGGACATATTTCATGCATGGTTACTAGCTACACAATTATATTTGAAGTCTCTATTAATTACTTCATTTACTATATTTGTAGGGACAAAATTCTAATACTACAGAAGCCAAAATTCTAATAATACAGTAGCACCAGAAATATATATTTTGTCCGTGTTTTAGATATGAAAATCCTAGTGAAACAGTTTTGGATATCAATCATAAACACCTAGTATGTTATATTCAAGATGTGAGATATATCAAAATTAATTTATTGAATGAAATTATATACTATGTTCTTGTAATTTCTTTCAAGTGATTGAATGTTGTTATTGGTTACCTTTTCATGATCAGAAGATGAAGCATGGCGATAAGTATCATAAGCCACATCAACAGCTGTTTGATTTTGTTTATTGAATGCCATTCTATCCACCCTTGGGTTATCGTCCAAGAGAGGATGATATCCGTATCCCTCCAAAGGGGTTCTGACTAGGTGGTGAAGGGGTGTGTTCCCATTATTATCTTTCTGATTGTAAAGGTTGCTCATTGATGCCTTTTGCAGGATCCACCTTGAAGCATCTGCAACTTCTCGTTTGTCCCAAACTGAAGCATAATGAAGAGCGTTGCAGCCATTGTCATCCACCAATTCTGCACAATCTGGACAATATTCTATTATCTTTGCCATGACACTTACTTGCCCACAACATGCTGCCAAGTGAAGAGCCGTCCTTCCCCTTTTGTCTCTCTTGTATGCTGTATTTCTATCATACATTAGCAACTCCTCTGCTAAAAAAGGATAGTCAGAAAGAGCTGCCAAGTGAAGTGGAACCCAACCATTTTCATCTGCTTGGTTCACTGAAGTCCTCGTCAATAACTTTGATACCATCCCTGTGATCAAACAACCCAAGATACTAGATGCCTTAATACACAAATATAAGGTAAATGATTATGATGAAAGATGAATTGTAGAATCAAATACAATGCAATACCTTTATTATTGCGAATAAGCGCAGCATGCAATGCTGTTCTTCCATTAGGGCCATCTTGATTTGGCGACATACAATTATCTAAAATTTTTTGCGCCACATCCCAATATGCTCTCTCTGTTGCAACGTAAAGTGGAGTCTCACCATCACTATTAGCAAAAGCTGAGATATGTGGATCCTCTTTTGTCAAGATATCCACTATTTCAGTATGCTTAAAATATACTGCCTCATGCAAGGCAGTATCCTCGGTATCACTTTGAGCCCTTATAAGTGTCTTCTCTATTAAAGGGAGGGCTTTTGCAGTATCAATCAGTTTTTTCACTATCATGGAATGTCCATACCTTGCTGCTATATGAAGAAGAGTTTCTTTTTTGGCATTGGCCTTTGTAAGTAGGGTAGGACACATACTTAGAATTTCTCCCACAAATGCTTCTGATACAGTGTAAGCTGTCAAGTGTATATGAAGGATTGTATTCTTACTTGGAGTTAGCATCAACTCAATTTCCTCACCTCTTTCTTTAAAAACATCCTTGTTGCCTTCCTCTGCAGATTTATAGAACTTCGGATCCATTCCTGTGACTGTCTCAATTTCCTCACCTTTTTCTTTAAAAATGGCTTCGTTGGCTTCTGGTTGGCCGATGCTAACTTGACGAAACTTCTATTGTTTACTCATGACCGTTGAGCTCTTTTATTAATGTTGATTCCCAACTTAGCTTTAAATAGATCACATTAAAGCCTTTTGGTGAAGCCAAGCTAAGGTTCTTTGTTTATTGATTAAGGATAAGAAAAAATTTTAGTGAAATTATTTTATCTTTGTCATCAAATTCTTTAATAAAGATTGATATATATGATTTATTAAGTTTATTTTTTTTATGATTAATTTTTTTTAATTTTTGTATATTTTATTTTGATTAAAGAATCTAATAACAAAATTTAAACAATTGGATATAAATTTAATCAGATAAAAAGACAGAAATCACAAAATTAATTCAGTACTCTTATTCATATTTGCAATTAATAATTAATTTTTTTATTAACCCAAAATATATTTTTTAAAAAATACTAGATTTAGAAAAGTTGAAATATTTATATATGCAATGAACAGTTATAGACCGTCATTGAAAATGATTAGCATGGATAAATGTGGTTGAAATTGAGGACAACTAACTAATTTCGAAGTCCAAACAAACGTGTAGCAGTCCGAATATGTATCAATGGAAGATAAAAATAAAATAAAAGAGACAAAAAAACAAAAAAAAAAGAACTTCTGTATCAAATGACATATTAATCAAATTACACTTAAATGTTTAATTATTAAAAACTAATTCTGTTTAATAAAGAGAAAACAATAATGCAAAAAGGAAAAAAAATATAACTGTAGTATCAAGTAAGTACTTTCAGAATGTCCAAAAGCGAACCAAATGAATAATAGTACTTAAAAAGAGAAAAAAAAGTTAAAGTTGGATACGATGACCAAATCTTACGAATAGTTTTTATTCAGATAAAGCGCAGAATAAGTTTGGATGCAAGTCATTCTTTGAGTAAAACCAGAGACATTTACTATGCCAACATTAATTGAGCTTTCATAAACACTTGCATAGAAAAGGTGTTTGAGACCATTAATTAAATACAACAATTCTTATTAACGGGATTAAGTTTAATGAAAAAAATTAAATTTTTATAAAATGATGAATTTAAGTTTAAATTTCTATTAAAAAATATATTCACATCTGGTATTTAACAATATTTTAAATAAAATTATTTTTAAGTTGGATCAATTTTATTTTATGTGGACCAAACTAAACTTAAATAAAATAGAAGGATATAGAATGATGTGAACATGCCATACATATCTCTGCTGTTAATCAAACAAAACGGTATAAAAAAATATAACTGTAGTATCAAGTAAGTACTTTCAAAAAGTCCAAAAGCGAACCAAATGAATAATAGTACTTAAAAAGAGAAAAAAAGTTAAAGTTGGATACGATGACCAAATCTTACGAATAGTACTTTATTCAGATAAAAGCACAAAATAAGTTTGGATGCAAGTCATTCTTTGATTAAAACCAGAGACATTTACTATGCCAACATGAATTGAGCATTCATAAACACTTGCGTAGAAAACGTGTTTGATACCATTAATTAAATAGAATAATCCTTATCAATGAGATTAGATCTAGTGAAAAGAATGAGTTTAAATTTTCATTAAAAAATCTATTCACGTTTAGTGTCTAATAATACTTTAAATAGAATTATTTTTAAATCAAACTTAAATAAAATGGAAGGATCTAGAATGGTGTGACCATGCCATACATGTCTCTGCTGTTAATCAAACAAAATGGTAAAAATGTTTTTCTTGTATCTCTCATAAATTTGGTAAAAGAAATAACAAATGTAGTTTGAAAAGAAAAACAAAAACTTAAGTTTAGTTAGTTCTTTAGATACTTTGTATCAGACTTCTGAACTAAATTATAACATGTTAAAGAAGTCTTTGAAAGAGTTAACTATGTCCATTTAAGTTTAAAAAAGAAACTTCATATATTATATTTTTATTAAAAAACCTAATAAAAAGTCTTTTCCATTTAGAGGTGTACTTTTTTTTTTTTTCAATAATGCTAATTTGTTCCTTTCTTTTAACCTCAAAAAATAACCTCAAGTTTGCCATGCATTTCTTACATCCAGATATCATAAATGAGTATGCATACATCTTTTAGAGATTACAAGGATGCACTTATGACATGCTTACTACCAGATGGATCTTAAGGTGGAACTAGATTCTCCTAGCTGGGCAACATCAATTTATATATAAATTTTCTTTTATTTAGATTGTTAATTTTTTTATATTATCATGTCGAAAGTAAAACAAATAAACTTATTTATTTTATTTGTTAATTCCATTCCAATTTCATTAGCTGATTGAGAATTCTTATGAAGGTTTGTTACATTAAATTAATGAAAGAGCTCTTAATTTTATAAAAATTAAAATTATTGAAATGTAGCAGTGGTAAAAACCGCTGCTATATCTATATAAAAAAACCATTAGATATAGAATGTCCATCGCAAACTCTGTCGCTAAACAAAAATATATACGTCAGAATTTAGAGACAAAAAATATTCTATTTCAAAATAACATATTTGCACTAAGAAGATTTTAATTAGCGATGGAACAATTTTAATTAGAGACGCGATTTATATTTCATTGCAGATAACTAATAACATCATGAAATATGAATTACGTCCGTCACGTCCGTCACTAATTATAATTTAGTGATAGAATTTTAAGTTTTAACGATAGTTTTTTTGTCACTAAATCCATTTTTCTTATAGTGAAGAACTTATGCTCTAATATCAATAAATAAAATATGATAGATAGAAAGAATTGTAGGAATTTGGATTAATATATTTTTTTTGTATTTTTATTGATAGAGAATAATATTTACATACATCATAAACTTCTATGAGAAGTTAACTTTAAGATCTAGGAGAAAATAACCTTACACACAATCCAACAACATTAATTAAAGACATAGAAAATAAAGAGAAACACATAAAACTAAAAATAATATACATTTATGAATAATGAATAAAAATATTGTTCAAGAATAGAGATGAAAAGTTAATTCCAAGAAAACAAAGAGTCACAACCATAAGATGAAAAGTCTTAATGTTAACATACCTTAGCATTTTCATTTACTTGCCCTCTCCAGCTCGTGCATAACAGTATGGACCCAAGTTCGTCTGAAGAGCAGTACTCATTAATCAAAATTCAATGACATGTACATGTGTTGGAGGATCTCATATATTATCAGATTCGGATAGTTGAATATCTTCAGCTTCCAAGATAGGGGCATCAGGTTCGGGGAACATGTGTATTGGTTGTTCATGTATAGCTGGTTCGGACTCAGAGTCTTCAGAAGGCGAGTAGAAGGCCGGTGTTAATCATCCAAAAAGCAGAAAAAGGACAATCCAATGAATACCATCGCCGACGTGGTTAACACTAAGGCTATCAGCAAAAATATGGCACGTAGGCAGTCGTCATTTGGTGCTATTGACGATAAAATTTGGAAGAGCACAGCAGAAGCAGAGAAAACAAATGAGATAGTGTCAGTTATAACAAATAATTGAAAAGCTGAATGATGCTTCAAAATAGGAGAGCCTTTATCAGGTTGATCATGTCTTGTACAGTACCCCCAAGCATTGTTAATATTGCTGCAAATGTTACCGCTGCAATTAGTGTCGCCACTTCAAAGTTGGCTTCACTTAATCTGTTATATAATGGGTCCGATTCATCGCTCTCCTCTTGTTTCTTCTTTCTCTCAACTGCAGCTGAATCATGTTCATTTGTCTTCTCTTGTTTCTTCTTTTTCCTATTTATGATAATTCGCCCACCATATCTTGCAACAATTTCTCCCACTTTTTTTACCACATACCCTTGTAACTACAACAGGAATCTTATCAACACTCTCTTCAACAATATTTTCATTATTAATGAGAATCAGCTGCCTACTGATTGGATGTTATTTTACTTGTTACCTTTGAATCTGAAGATGAAGCATGGCGTAAAGTATCATAAGCCACATCAATAGCAGCTTGATTTTGTTTATCGAATGCCATTATATCCACCTTTGGGTCGTTTTCCAAGAGAGGATGATAATCCTCAGAACTGGAGATTCTGGTAAGGTGGTGGAGGGGTGTGTGTTCCCATTATTATGTTTTGATTGTAAAGGTTGCTCAGTGGTGCGTTTCTCACGATCATTTCTGCAGCATTTGCAACAGATGGTTTTCCCCAAACTGAAGTATAATGAAGAGCATTGTAGCCATTTTCATCCACCAACTCTGCACAATCTGGACAATATTCTATTATCTTTTCTATTACCTTCACATTCCCACAACGTGCAGAAAAGTGAAGAGCCGTCCTTCCCCTTTTGTCTCTCTTGTATGCTGTATTCCTATCATACATTAGCAACTCCTCTGTCAAATTAGCAGACATTTGAAGTGCTGCTAAGTGAAGTGGAACCCAACCATTTTCATGTGCTTGGTTCACCGAATTCCTCGATCGTCAATAACTTAGATACCATCTTTGTGAAACAATCCAAGAAACTAGATGCCTTAATACACAAATCAAAGGTAAATGATTATGATGAAAGATGAATTGTAGAACCAAATATACAATGCAATACCTTTATTATTGCGAATAACTGCAGCATGCAATGCTGTTCTGCCATTAGGGCCATCTTGATTTGGCGATATACAATTATCTAAAATTTTTTGCGCCACATCCCAATATGCGCTCTCTGTAGCAACGTAAAGTGCAGTCTCAGCATCACTATTAACAAAATCTGAGATATGCGGATCCTCTTTTGTCAAGATATCCACTATTTCCATATGATTAAAATACATTGCCTCATGCAAGGCAGTGTCCTTGGTATCACTTATAGCGCTTATAAGTGTCTTCTCTGTTAAAGGGAGGGCTTTAGCACTTTCGATCAGTTTTTTCACTATCATGGAATATCCATACCTTGCAGCTATATGAAGAAGAGTTTCGTTTTGGGGTTAGCATCAAGTCAATCTCCTTACCTTTTTCTTTAAACGCATCCGTGTTACCTTTCACTGCAGCTTTATAGAACTTTGGATCCATTCCTGTGACTGTCTGAATTTCGTTATTGCTGCTCATTGAAGAAGAGTTTCCGTTTCTACTCAAACCAGAAGAAATGGCTTCGTTGGCTTTTCTGGTTTGCTGATGCTAAATTGACTAACTACTATTGTTTTCTTCATGACCGTTGAGCTCTTTTATTTCGTCTTGATTCAGAAGCTTTTTCTTTTTAAAGAAAAAACCTCAATCAGCTTATTAAACGGAGTTGAGTTTGTTGAAAGTGTTATAACTGGGTTAATTGTTTCCAATAAAAGAATGTCACAAAAATATATTTTTTTTAATAAAATCTATAAGCAACAAAAATACTTGATTTTTTTATGTGAACAAGCAAATTGGTTTGTAAGGACATAATCAAGCTAAAAATATGGTTTACTATTTCACCAAAATAATATATAATAATAATTATAATTATTTTTTGCAAAAAACTTAATCATGTATTGTTAACTTGTAAAAAATATTATTTTTTATAATTTTATTAAATAATTAATTATAAAATAATTGAAGGGGTGGGTTAATTGCAAGGAAAAAGGAGGGGGGAAGGGGTAAATGAGATGAGTTTAGACAATTCTTTTGTTAACTTAAATGCCTTTTCAAGTTTCACTTTTTAATTTAATTATCCTAATGTGTAATCATTCAATCTTGTCTTATTTACACTACAAAAAAAATGTAGTCTGGCCACGTTTATTAAGCGACGGTTTTATCAAATTAGTAACGATTACACCACTTTAATTGTCACTTTCTTTAAAATGTGTCCTTATATTTATTACTTTTATAATTAAATATATATTTGACTAAAATAAAATATTAAAAATTAAAAATTATTGCTTTGACTTAAAATAAATAATTTTGAAATAATAATTCTTAAAATATATTTGATATGTTATAATTTTTATCACGAATAAAAAAGAGGTGTAATTTTTCATGTCCGTGATTTATAAGAAAAAAATATTAACGAGAAAGAAGCTAGTGAAAAAATTTTAATCAAACTTAGTTTTTGTACGGATATAATATTTTTTATAAAAAATAGTTATTAATTTATATCTATTTTAATCTTATTTACACAAATATATTTATCTCCTTTGAATGGCTAACTGCTATATAAGTGGCATTTTAAGAGGTTAAATTGTTTGTTTTTTTAATTTCTTGAGATTTATACATAAAATATGTCTCAGGGTGATTTAATGATTAAAATTGGAAATTTTTGTTCTCTGTATCAAAATACACTATTGTAGAAAATACCTTTGGAAAACTGAAGAGAAGGCATACCTGATGGATGATGAAGATGGGCTTGTTGCGCAATTCCAGAAACGCTTGGAATCCACAAGATATTCAAATCTCTACTCAAGAGCTATGCTAAGAAGTAAGAACCCAAACTCATTATGCATTCTATCTTTTTCAACATTCAAGTACATATCAACTCAGCTTTAAATAGATCACATTCAATTATTTTATTGATTAAGGATAGAGAGACAGAAATCACAGAATTAATTCTTTATTTTCACTCATATTTGCAACTAGCAATTAAAAAATTTTATTTTATTAAATTTATTAACGAGACCAATGCAACTCAATTATTAAAAAAAAATGTGATCGTTGGCAACCCCATGCTATAAGGCTTGACTTCCCATCATTTTAATATTATTATTTATAATTATAATATTATATAACAAAATGTATGATTCATTTAACTCGGATTAACAATTCATTTGTGAAAATGCTTAACAAAAATTATTTTTTACTATTTTGTGACAAAAAATTAAAAGCTAAAATGTTAAGGAGGTTTAGCAAAGGGGACACTCTAAATCTAAGGCAAAAACGCAATTACGAAATTTAAAAGTGCTATAGATTGTCTTGTGTGGAGCCAAAATAAATATAAAATAAAATAAAAACGAAGAATTTGATGCTCGGGCCCTGTTTTCATCAAAATTTAGAGAGGAAGGAGGAAACAAGTGGTTCAAGTTTTCAACTTTAGACAAGCTTTTTTTTTTGTAGGGATACCGGGCCTCGGCCCAAATGGAAAAATAAAAAAAATCACAAACAAAAAATCCAAATTAGCACGTAGCGCCTCACGCAGAGGTGAATGCATGGCGTAAGGAGATCAAGCTGAATGAAGCTTGACGCGACGGACCACTGAATCAGGCCAAGCTTGAGGGCGAGTCCATGGTTGGCGATAAACTTTAATTATATAAATTGAATCCAAATTGGTAAGAAAATCAAATTTGAAAAAGACTCATCTACGAGGAATCAAAATGTGATTTTACATTTTAAGCCATATATTTATATAAAAGAGGTCGAACGTTCCACCATTATATATGGGACGAAAATTTTGGAATTTGTATATTTAGAGATAAATTATGTAATTTTTTACTTATATACAAAATTATATTTAATCTTTTATTTTATTTTGTTAAAATATAAAAAATCTCTTGATACTTTAATATTTATGAATGTAATTTTTTTATACTTTTAAATGTGATTTATAACTCTCTGTATTTTTAAAATATTATATGAAACTTATTTTTATTTTATTTTTTATTTAAAAATTAACGACAATAAATATATTAATTTATAAGATACTATGTTAGAATAAATAATTAAAAAATAATGAATAAAAAAAATAAAAATACTAACAAGAAACTAATGTTTTAATGTGTTAATTACTACTAATTTTTTTGATGAAAAATTAGACGAAAATAGGTCTCATTTAATATTTTGAAAGTACAGAAGTGTTTTGGATCATATTTAAGAGTACATAAATGTTATGTATATACAGGCTAAAGTACAAATAGGTCTGGTACATTTTAGTCTTTTATTTTTTAGTAAATTATACATAGATTTTTTTACAAAAAATGTTTAACTAAATTACACTTATCATTTATTTACTAATTTGAAAATTACACTTATCTTTTTCATAATTTATTTTTTTGTTAATAAAAAAATTTTCTTGTGTAGAATAGACTATGGTATCTTAAATATTTTTAATATATCAATAATACATTTAAATTTATATTAAGATTCAGCAAAAACTTTTAATATAACAGTTAAGACAATTAAATTATTTTAGAATGAATACATATTATGTAAAATGTGAACTTTATTAATTGAAAACAAATTAGAAGAGATGTTTGTGTAAAATTGTATCAAATCACAATAAAAAAAAATAATGTTTTTGCGGTGCTTAATTAGTGTCACTTCACTAAAAGTATTGTTAAAATATTATTATAGTGACGCTTCAATAAACGTCAAAGATTTTTTTTTTTTCGCGGCGCCTATGATGGGACTGTGGTGCCTAAAGTACCCTAAAATTTAAAATAATATATATATATTTTAATTTACTGGCACTTATAAGACGTCGTAAAATTGATGTTTTCATTTTAGTGGCACCTTAAATGTGCTAGTATTATTTTAAATAAAAAATTATCATTAAACTCAGTTCATTTATTAAATGAATAGATCCTGATCAGTTCACAAATAATTCTGTAAATATAATATATATTTTTGTACATATATCCAAGTTAAACTAAATTAAAAAAAAATAATCAATTTTACATATCAAAGTTAAACTAAATTAAAAAAAATTAATTTTACATATCAAAGTTAAACTAAATTTAAAAAATGATTAATTTTCATATAATATATATATGTATAAGAAAAAATTATATAAATTTATATATTATGCATTAATTTTTATATTTATTTAACATTTTTTATAATACATATATATAGACGATTTCAATATATAATATATAAAATTTTAAAAAATAATATATATTACATAAAATGATATTTTATTATTAACTAAATTGTTAATGATTTAAACAAACTAAATATTAAATATTTAAGTTTAATTTATTTAATTAAACAAGATTAATATATTTATTAAGTTTATTCATTTGTTAAATAATTCAAACTTAATTCAAACTTTGATAATCTAAATTGAAATAGTTTACTAAGAGCTCCATTGATTTATACTATAAAAAATAATTAGTTAGAGCACTTTAAAAAATGCAGCAACGTCTTCTAGCAATTAATGCACATTGCTCAAAAACGCTCCTTCAACTTACATGATAGCTGCGTCCGGATCCTCTGCCGGAAAGTCCTGGCGCCGCGTTTTTAGCGGCGGTTTTTTCTGTTGCTAAAATTTTTTGCAACAAATATTATTGCCACTATAACTTTTTAAAATTAATTATTTAAATAAAATTATAGCAGCAATAATATTCGTTGCAATAATATTATAACACACCTTCGCAACGGATACAACCGCCGCTAAAAACGCCAAGGCCCCAGCCAGACGATCCAAAATCATAGCTTAAAGGTGCATGAATGTCTTCGAGAATGAATAACCGAGGAGAGAAGATGAGTTGGGAGAAGACACTTCCTTTTGACGGCAAATGCGAAAGGAAAAGATTGATTTTGGATCCTCTGCTTGGTATTCTGATTGGCACCTGCTTGGCATCTTTAGGGACACTTTTTTCCGCTGCTAAAGTGTGTTTTAATATTATTGCAATGAATATTACTGTTGCTATAACTTTTATTTAAATAATTAATTTAAAAAAGTTATAATAGCAATATTTTTTATTGCAAAAAATTTTAACAGTGAAAAAAACCGCCGCTAAAAGTATCAAGCAAAGCCTCTCAAAAATTATGGAGAGGTGACCTCTCATTGGTTAACACTTTGACTTTTTCTTTATTGTATATGTTAAAATTTTTTTAAAGAAGAGAGAGAAAAATATAAAAGAGTTTTAAACTCATCCTGTTATGTTTCAATGCAAAATACATTCAAAATAAGACATACTAGTTTCTTTCCTTAAATAAAAAATAGGCTCACAAGGAATTAAATACACTTATCATTCTCCCTTTTGATTAGACACAATAAAGCATTGGACAGGCAAATATACTTCTTTTAAGAAAATCAAAATTATTCATTACATTTACATGTTATAGCATATGCCTTATTCCATTTTTCTTGGGTTTTACTTTAAATGTGTTCTGATTCAAAAACATTTTAACTTTTTCTTATTAGGCTTGGCTCATTTAAGCTTCTTAACTAATTTATTGACAATTATCAAAAAAAATATCTAGGCTTGCATTTTGATAAATACAGTTTTGCTCCAACTTCAATGAAATAAAGCAGAAAATGATGACAATGAATGTACATAAATAGAACTGAATTAAGGCATGTAACTTTTAATGATGAAATGAGAAGCAATCAGCATACATATTCAGGAACGTCTTTCCAATTTCTCTTCGTCCATCTAATTCCCATTATTCAATGTCACCTAACCATTGTTCACCAATTACCAAAAACCATCAGATTTCATATTCATATAATATGGGATTTAGATTGAATATGTTGTGCTCTTAAGATAGGACCATCAACTTGAGGGAAAATGGCCACGCCTTCTTCTTTTTTTTCTTCTTCGTCAGGGTCGTACCTGACAAGTATCCAACCAAACAAGAAAAAGGTGATGAAGAAAAAGGACAATGCAATGAGAAGAGTGATAACAGCAAGGGCTTTGGAAACACCGAGGATAGCATATGTTCCTGTCCCAAAAGCTATGATCATGAAAACCATTGCCAACATTGTTATTAGCCAAGCTGCCACCAGATATATTTCAGACATATCGCGGTTATCATCTATTGATGAGAAATTTTGGAAGAGCACAGCAGAAGCAGAGAGAACAAATGAGAAAGTGTCAGTGATAACAAATGCTTGGAAAGCTGGATTGTGCTTCAATATAGGAGACCCCTTATCATGTTGATCATGTTCTTGTACGAAACCCCCAGGCATTGTAAATCCTGCTGCAAATGTTACCGTTGCAATCAGTGCTGCCACTACCATGTTGGTTTCTCTTATTTTGTCAACATATCGGTCGAAGATATCGTTCTCCTTTGCTTTCTTGTTTGTCTCAACTACTGAATTATGTTCATCTGCCTCCTCCTCTTGTTTCTTGTTTTCGTCATTCTTCTTTATGGTAATTCGCCTACCATACCTTGCACCATTTGTCCCAATTTTCTTACTAAGTACCCCAGTGTCTGCAACACGTAACAAGTGAAATCTTATCAATACTTCTCTTTATTAATGAAAATCAACTGGTTGCATTCATTAGTGCACAATACTATATATGTAAATGAAATTATATAAATTAAAACTAATTAAGTGTAGGACCTATACTACATTAATGGTAGCTAACTGCAAAATTATATACATACGGTCTCTATTAATCTCTCCATTCACTATATGTGTTCGCATTAGAGATCATATTGTTCAAGATTTGATATATGACATAAAAATAATTTGCTGAATGAAATAATATATTGTGTTCTTTTCATTTCTTTTCAGTGATTGGATGTTGACTTGTTACCTTCAATTTTGGAGATGAAGCATCATGTAAATTATGATAAGCAACATCAACAGCAGTTTGATTTTGCCCATTGAATGCCATCGTATCCACTCTTGGGTGTGTAACGACCCCCTAATCCAACATACACAATCTTTTATCTGCATAGCAGAAGTATATGGGTTTTTCTAATAGTTATTCCCGATGTGGGAATGTCAGGGGATCGCTACTGGTTGAGCGTAACCCAAATAGACTTCTCATTGTCCATTCAGATTCCGTTCAACCCTAATTCACATGCAGCTATACTAATTGTACATACAGTCATCGTAATTTACTCTGGAATAAAAATTAAAATCCATACATGCATCATATCAAGCATTCATACAAGTTTCAACTTAATTACATACATTACAGTGGTAAACCCTGACGAAAATCTGGCAGAGTCTCTGCTGTATTTCGAGTGTATCCCAAAGTACAACAGTCATACAAATTAACAATGTACAGCCAGTTCAATACAACAGAAAATTAGAGATTACAGAAAACTAAAATACATCATCAGTATAAATATATATAATGCAATTCAAGCCTAGACTAAGTTGCTCTTCTGTCTATCACCAAAGCATCATCCAGCTATCGTCTAGGTCTCTGTTCCTGTTCATCTGAGTAAACAACCTGGTGAGATATAAAATCCCAGTAGAATAATTTACAGTTCAAAATGCAGTTTGAAATCTGGTTGAATACTCAGCGGTGCAAACACTAAAAATAACTTCCCGAAATCAATTCATAATCTATGAAATACCTTTTCTTTTAAAATCAATTTATCACATGGAAATCGCGACAAATACTCAAAATCATAAAAATCTATTTCTTTGAAAATCATTAATCGAAATCAGGTTAAATCCCATACCCAGTGTATCTAAGTCCATGTTGGCCACAAATCCTCTGCGACCAAATCTAAAATCATCCAATTATACGTCGTCTAGAGAAATCTCATCTCTTATCGTTGGGTGTGATCTGTAACACCAATCACCCGAATCTCGCCTATGTTGTGAGTGTGATCCGTAAAACCAATCACTCACTCAAGGACCGGGTGAGAATCAACATCTAGGGCGTCCCCTAACATGTGCACATACGCCAATTCTCATCCTCATATAGTCTGTTCGAACTCACATGCTCACGGTCGGCTATTCCTCAGGGTTCTAGGGTATTATGCCTAAATCACAACGTTTTTCCATGTAGGCTATCCCCCCTTATACTCCTTAAACCTTTCTTAGGGTCGTCCTAATTTATCGCGTGATCCTTAACGCAGTACAGGCTAAATCTAGTAAAAATAATATCATTTAAAAACTCCATGTACTCGGGATACTTAACGGCCGTCCCATACCGGCAATCAAGTACCCTACCCTAAGTAAACCCATCCTAATGGCATCTAAACTCGATAAACAATTCATCTAACATGCAATAGGGTTTTCAGCACACAGGCATGCAATTTAATCCATTAAAAGTAGCACGTAAATCTATGCAATTAAATCTAATCGTTCAGGTATTCACTAGGTCAAATCTAGAACTCGGGAAGCGTAAATCATCCTACCTGATCTTCAGTTGCTCCAAATTAATCCGGGACTTCTCGTATCCTCGAATTCCAAGCTAAATCAATTCTTTGGACATTTAATTGAATATACAAGCTCGTTATGTTATCTGTTTTACGATCTTAAGTCCGATTACGCTAATACCTAAGTCAGTTTATTTCCTATTCGCGTTCGGCAGTTAATTCAATCAAAATTTATTAGTTTTAGGTAAATCGGACCTTACCAGTGTTACCGGATGATGGAAATCTATCTCAGGGTGGTCTTGATGTCTCTCGGTGTATATCCAGATTCTTTGGCAGTGTGGCGCACGGCGGCATACGGCGGCACATGGCAGAGGGGTGCGCTTGGCCTCGAAATTCACACCACGGTGAAGCCTGCAAGACGAGGAGTCTGAATATGGTGGTGGCGCGGCGTTTCACGGCCGTTTGGATGGTGTTTTCTTGCTCCAAAGTTTTACGCACAGCAGACAGCAAATCCTTTGATTCAGGCTCGTCGGACCTCTGTTCAACGGCGGCGAGCTGGTTGGAGGAAGCTGGCAGCTCAGGCTACACATTGGTGGTGGCGATGACGGCCAACGGTGGCTGACGGCGGCGATCTCAGCTGGCAAAGTTTTCACATGATGGAGGAGAATAACGCCATTTTTTGGCGAGTCTGGCGGCCGTTGGTGGCCGTGGTGGCTGCTGGAGGTTGAGGGTGGCGAGGGGAGTCAGTTGGTAGGCCAGGTGGTGGCTCATGGTGGCCCAGGTGGCGTCGCGCAGTGGAGGAGAGAAGAGAGAGAGGAGAGAGAGAGAATAAGTGAAAATGGCGGGGTTCCAAGAAATTTAAAGCTTCCGGGGGTGATTCTGACTTTTTTCGGACCACTGGGGGAAACTTTGGGATTTCGGCTTCCACCCGGATGTTGGCACGAGTTTCCATGCAGAGATTTTGCCCTCCGTCTATGAAATTGAAGTATGAAATTTCATCTGTCAGTTTCTGATCGCCAGATCGCGTTTCTTTCCATTCAATTGTGTTTTTGACTCCAAATCGCTTTTCGATTTCAACCATCGACCTCAAAATTTGTGCCAAACTTAGTTTAAATGGAATTGGCATCAAAAATTGGGTTTTTATTTTTTAAAAACATTTCCGGTTATTACAGGGTGAGCTTCCAAGAGAGGATGACGATCATCCTTATCAAATATGGAAGTTCTGGCAAGGTGGTGAAGGGGTGTATTGCCATCATTATCTTTCTGATTGTAAAGGTTGCTTAGTGATGTATTGTCCAGAATCATTCCTGCAGCATTTGCAAGATTTGGTTTTGCCCTAACTGCAGTATAATGAAGAGCGTTATATCCATTTTCATCCACCAATTCTGCACAATCTGGACAATATTCAATTATCTTTTCCATGACCTTTACATGGCCATAATGTGCAGCAAAATGAAGAGCTGTCCTTCCCCTTTTGTTTCTCTTGTATGCTGTATTTCTATCACACTTTAGCAACTCCTCTGTAAAATCAGCAGACTTATGAAGTGCTGCTAAGTGGAGTGGAACGCAACCATTTTCATCTGCTTTGTTCGCTGAAGTTCTTGTCAATAATTCTAACATCATTCCTGTGACACAAATAAAACCCCCACCTTTAGTTTCATGATTAAGTAATCAGATATCCTCAATCCATAAATCAAAATTAAATGATTATATATGATGAAATATGAATTGTGAAACTATTGAAAAGTAATTACCTTTGTTATGGCGAATTATTGCAGCATGCAATGCTGTTCTACCATTAGGACCATCTTGATTCGGCGATTTACAATTCTTTAATATTTTGAGCACTACGTCCATGTATTCTCTCTCTGCAGCTAAATAAAGTGGAGTCTCGCCATCACTATTTCCAGAATATGAGTAATCACAGTCTTCTTTCGTCAATATGTCCACTATTTCAGTGTGACGAAAACACACAGCCTCATGCAATGCTGTGTCCTTCTTATCATTTGTGACCCTTATAAGACTTTTGTTACGTGCAATGTGTATACTCACCATTCTGGAATGTCCGTACCTTGATGCTATATGAAGAAGGGTTTCACCTTTGTCATTGGCCTTCATAATTAGTGGAGGACAAATATGTAGAATTTCTTCTACAAAAGCCTCCGATACATTTGAAGCTGTGAAGTGTATATGAAGAATTGTATTTTGATTTGGGGTTACTATGAACTGAATATCCTCACCTTTTTCCTTGAAGACATCAATGTTACCTTCCACTGCAGCTCTGAAGGAATTTGGATCCATACCTTTGACATCCGCTGTTTCCTCCATAACAATTGATCAAGCTCTCTTATTAGGGAAAATAATTGTTCACGAAAGTTCAAATGCCTTGGATTAAATACTTGAGTTTGGTTATGTACTTATGGATGGCCTAGTGTTATTATCTCTTAGACTCTTACCTTGCAACTGAAGTCATTCTGTACTTTTTGTTTATTTATTTGAATATCCTATTTGCACTTTCTTTGAAGATAGTGCTAGCATCTGCTCCTTTTCTATCCAGAAAAGTTATGCTATTTAACTAATTTCCAGCTCAAGCTCCTTTTCTCTCCAGAAAAGTTATGCTTTTTAATTAATCTCAAGCTCAAGCTCTTTTTCCAAAGTAATCTTAGTATTGTTTATGAAAGCTCAAGTACTGCTTCCAGTTTTCTTGATGGAATGTCTTTGGTAATTGGTTTTACACAAAGAATGAAGTAGCATCTGAAGTCATTCTGTGCTCTTATCTGATTGAATAGAATATGATTGGTCTTGTTCGTTATTTATTAATTGCATCCAAATTCATCTTATTCTGCGTAGTAGTACTCTTAGTAGTATTATGAATAGAAACTATTTCTTAGTCTCTTTTCATCAAGATTTATTTAACCTTTTGTTTTTTAAAAAATAAATCCTAATGAGAGCATGCTTAATTAGTGATGGACATTCTTCCATTTTCTTATTTCCCTCTTTGCATTCTTAGTGTATCAGAGCTTGCTCCACCACTACTGAAGTCTGCATATAATACATCACTGTTACTTACTTCATCAAATTTATAAACTTGCTTTTAAATATCACAACGGCTTATGTTTATATAAAAGCATATATCTTTACTATTAATATGATTGTAAGACCTTTTAATTATTTAATTTTTAACATATTATATATATTACATAGATCTAATAAAATATAATTTGATATATAAAAAATTTTAAAATAATATAAAGAGATTCAAAAGTTAATTTCTGCATCCCTAATTTATTTTATTATTTTAAAATATAAAAATATGTTTTATTTTATTTTTAAAAATTTAAAAATTAAATAAAGTATCCACGATGAGCAAAGTCAAATCTCAAGTGCCAGTTGCCAAGCTCCAACATCAGTAATGCAACTTGGGTGGAAATATTATAGTTTTGTAGTGCTTGAGTATATCTTCTTTTTTTTTTTTTCATGGTTTTATGTGCTACATTAGAATTACTTACTCATTTTTTGTTTTGTCGCAGAGCTGTTTGAGATGGCTTCTTCAGATTAAGAAACTACTTACTTTTTTTTTTAGAAGTACCTATTTTATAAAAACAGAGTGTTTGGAAAACTTTTAAAAGTATTTTTAAGTAATAGTAAAAATAATTTTTTAACTTTAAAATTAAAAGTTAAAAATTAGAGCTTTTACTTCTAGTCAAAAATAGAAGTTAAAAAATAAATATTTTAAGACAAAAACACATTTATTAAAATTTCATCTTTATCATAATACCCTTATTATTACCTTAACCCTTTTCCAAATCTTTTACTTTTATGAAGTTAACATGGAATAAAATTAGGGATACAATTATTGAGAAATCTCCTTATTATTATTATTATTATTATTATTATTATTATTATTATTATTATTATTATTATTATTATTATTATTATTATTATTATTATTATTATATATAAATTATTTAGAGACATATAAATCAAAGTATGGCATATTTATATATAAATTTATGTGATTTTATTCAATATATTTTATTAATTAATAATAATAACTTAATAAAATTAAAAATAATAAATATTTATATTTATTTATTTATTTTGATAAATAAAAAATATTTATACAGTTAAAATTAACAATTATAAATAGATAAATACATATATCTTAAACTATTTTTAAATGATATTTTTTTTTATTTTTATCTACTCAAATTAATATGTAGTGAGTTTAAGTAGAATTTGACGGAGTCAAATATGTGATATTTATCAACCTTGACATTAACAATCATTAATGACTTAAAGATCATTAAGATCGAAATTTAATAGTTAAAAGAAAATTCTTTAATTATCATCAGCTAATAACTTATGGAATCAGAGATAACTCGTTTGAACTCCAACATTCGAGAAACAAGTTTTGGGCTTCAAGAATAGCCTTAATCTTAAGAAGATTTTATGACCCAACCCATTTTCAAATCACTAATTGTCCAAGGTGAATGCTCAGGTGGTTTGGAATTGTAGCTCAGCCCTACAAAAGAAAAAAAAATGATCTTTTATCAGAGTCATGTCTTTTTCCTGTTATAGTAAAAAAAGAATACAGGACATTAAATTAAAGAGTGGAAAAAAGCCAGAGAAATAAAAATCATTGGTGAGTCATTAAATTAAAACTTGACAAAGAGGCCATGTGGAAATGTAGAGAAACAATTTGGCGATGAATGTTGATTTTATAAACTCGAATTCATATAAATTATATATAATTCTCTCATGCATTAAGAGTTTAATAAAAAATATATATAAGTACAGTAAAAATTGATAATTATAAAAAATTAAATTATATTAAACTGATTTTTTAAATTATATTATTGTCAATTTTATTCACTTAACTGTTATAAGATTTAACAAATTGATTCCGTGAAATTATTTTTTTTTGGGGATTGCTATTTATCAAATATTAAGTATTGACCTTCATTAATGCTGTGATAGTGTGACAATGGTATGGTACCATCTTAATTATAAATATAAGAGAGCCTTGGTGATGTCGACCTTCTTGAATGGTACCTCCAGGCATTGTAAATCCTGCTGCAAATGTTACTGTTGCAATCAGTGTGGCAACCACCATGATGCTTCAATATAGGATATTATTTGTCCTTTCATTTTTGGTAATTGTTCTCAACTTTGTTTAACTTATTTCCTTTCAAGTATAACTGTTAAAGTATACTTTCTTTTGGTAATTGTCTTTTCATAGGATATTAAATTCTAAATCTGAGTGTAAATTAATAGTTTTGTGTAAATAAACTTTAAATCTTAAATCCTAAATAAATAGCGTCCAGCATTGTCAAATTTGCTACTAAATTCTGTATCAATTTTGTAATGAAAGAAAATTAAATATTTGTTTCACAAAATAACAGAATTGAAAAAACCACACACAGGAGATAATTGAAAAAACAAAAAAAGTTGATCTTAACCTGTTTTTGGTCTAATCTTAACTTCTTTTGATTGATTTTAATTTTTTTCTCTATCACAATTCTAGAAAATATAAATAAAAATAAAATCACTCCTATTTATTTTTTTTATTTTTTAAGATTTATATATAAAATATGTCTAAGGGTGATTTTAAGATTAAAATTGAAAATTTGATTTCTCTATATCAAAATACACTATTGTGGAAAATACCTTTGGAAAACTGAAGAGAAGCCATACCTGATGAATATTGATGAATGATGAAGATGAGTTTGCTGTGCGATGCCAAAGAAACGCTTGGAATCCGCAAGATGTTTTGGGAGCAACTGTATATTCAAATCTCCACTGAATAGCTATGCTAAGAACTCAAACTCATTATGCATTCTATCTATTTGAACTTTGAAGTTTATACATCAACTTTGCTTTAAATAGAAGGCTACTCTCAAATTTTGAATTCAATATATCAAATTATAGCCTTTTGGTCAATGGTCTTTGTTTATTGGTTACGGATAAGGAGACAGAAATCACAGAATTAGTTCTTTATTTTAAAACTAGCTTTCATATTTGCAACTTGCAACTAACAAAGGAGATGGAAGCAATTAACAGATCGGAAATTAACCCTAACGTACTAAAGGAGGTAGTTGAAGAAATAAATTTGGTGGACATTTCAGTCACTTTCAAAGTGGTAGATGAAGATCTCTTAGAGAAATACAAGAGCTTCAAATTCACCGTGAAAGTGACTCCGCATATATTGGAAGGAAGTGTGGTGCATTGGACTTTGGAATACGAGAATTTGAAGCTTCCTTTCACGAGTAAATTTTTGAAGGGCATAATTATGCTAAAAATATGCCTTCCAGTATTACCAATACAGCCAGGATCATTAAAGCGTTGGGTGAGGTTATAATTTGTAATTTGACTTATATATGAGTTATAATTTAGAGCATTTTTTTTTCTTTTATTTTGTTCGAATAAAGCTAGGATCATTAAAGCGTTGGGTGCAGCAATGTGCCAAGGTGGTTCTTTTATTACTTTCAACAAAAAAATATTCTGAGAATAATAAAATATACTTGTCATGTGACTCATAATAAAATATACTTGTTTTCAACTTTCATAAGCTTTGATTTTACTAGCGGCGTGCTGAAGTATAAATTAATAATTTAAATTTTGAAAGATCTATACTTTTTAATTTAAAAATTAAATATTTTTAACACTGTTAAATATTATATTGATTTTTAAAAAAATGCATATACCCATGTTGAATTATAAATTAATTATAAATAACTTCATAAATTATAAAATGTGACAAATACTCTCCTTTTAACTAGGGTTTTTGATACAGGGTTGAGGCATGCAGAGGGGGATGACGGGAGTGTAGCAGCCAACCAAAATGGCAGATGCAGTAAATGGCCAAGTTGGATGAAAGATTACGTCCTGGAGTACGAGTCACGTGGAGTTAGTTAGTAGCATGTGATGGTAGTTATAAAGTAACGAAATAGATGTATAAGAAGGAGTGTAGGATAGGGAGTTTTTCATGCATTTTTGTCTTAGTATAACGTCGCGTCAAATTTCAGGAATTTGATGCACATTCAGCCATTTCATCTTTTCTGAACTTTCCATTTTCTCTCCTTTCTTCTATCCGTGTCAGTTTTACTTAGATTTGTTAATTTAAAAAAATTGAAACATCAATAGCAGTTTGATTTTGCTTATTAATTACTCTATTTAATTACCTTGATATGGGATATTCAAGATGTGAGATTTGAGCATTAATTTTGGGAGTGAATTAATATATTGTGTTTTATTAATCTCTTTCACTGATCATTAGATGTTATTTTACTTGTTACCTTTGAATCTGAAGATGAAGCATGGCGTAAAGTATCATAAGCCACATCAATGGCAGTTTCATTTTGTTTATTAATTTCTTTTCTTTTCTTGAAATCCATAACCAATAAAAATGCTTAATTTGGTCATGTGCGCAAGCATATTTATTCGTATAAGGACACATAATCAAGATAAAAATATGGCTTACGATTTCACCAAAATCATATATAATAATTATAATTACAATTATAATTATTTTTTGTAAAAATCTTAATCATGTATTGTTAACTTGTAAAAATAGAGGGCTACTCTCACATTTTGAATTCAATATATCACATTATTGATAAAGGAGAAAAAATTAATTCTTTATTTTGACACTCGTATTCATATTTAGCAATTAAAAAATTTTATTTTATTAAATTTACTAATTAGACCAATGTAAAAAGTAACTCAGTATATTGTTAAAGAAAATATATTTGAACGTTGGCAACCCTGTGCTAAGGCTTCACTTCCACTTGGACTTTGGATCGCCTGCTGTCCCATTCCCCTGCTGTCCGTTGCTGTCAGCTTCATCCTCGTCGTCCGATTCATCTAAGAGGCCGCGTTCTGCCATGTCGCACTGGACTTTTTTATTGTTTTCCAGACGTATGAAATGCACCGTTTCATACGTTCAGGAAAATTAGCTCGAGAGCATTTTTCTCCTTCATTCATTCAGTCGCGCGTATCGTCTCCCTCCTCGAGTGCATCTACCGTCGCCACTGTAGCCACCGTTGTCACTGAAGAGAACCACCACAGGAGCACCGCTGCTCGTCGCCGAAGAAAATGGGCTTTTATCCTCTAAATGCAATTTTATGTTGGTTTGTTGAAATCCAATCAGTATGGCTTTCCTTCCCCTGCCGTAATTTAGTTTCAATTTTTTGTTTTCCTCTTTCTGTCTTTTCCCTATTATCATTTAGTTTGGTGCTTTTAAACTGCAAAATGTTTCAATGCTAAATTACTTGATTAAACAGTTGTCTCTGCTAGTATATAAGTGGATATCATTGAAGGCAGTGATCGTATGCTGCAATAGCATTCTTCAATGGTCAAAAATGACTTTCTGATGGACGATTTGACTCATTTTTTATATAGGATAAGCTATTATAACCATGAGTTGATAAATGTATTAGGGCCAAAGAACTTAGTTGCCTAGAATGCCCGAACATAATTCTTCTGCATATTTCAAAATCACTTTCACTATGCATAGTACATTGGGAAATTCCAAATGGAATCCCAGACTGACATTTGGCTAGTTTCTTTGATACACTTTTGTGGTGGCTATTGGTTTTGATTTTATATCTTCACATTTCTTCCATAATGTGTTTGACAGCATTTTTTCCTTGCTAAGTGGCATTTTTTACTCAATAGAAGCTTTTGCAATTTGAACTAATAGTGGTATCTCCAACCAATATCTTTAGTTGAATCTATAAAGCACAAAAAAATAACTATAGGGTTCATTATATGACTTTTTAATACTTTTGTCTAATATTCTCTTTTAATATGTGCTTTTGCATTCTGCCCTACTAGGATAATTCTTAAGAACTTTCATTCTGGATTTGATTTTAAAATTTACTTATTTTGATTTGATGGTCAAACTGATACCTAGTGTGTGTGTAGAACTAACTTATATTATAGTTTGTTCACTGAATCACTGGCAACATCATGGTAATTTTTCAAATGAAGTCAATCAATTAAACTATTCTGATTGTAGTGATTTTTTCTTTATTTTTATTGAACATTGTATTAACTCTGGAATGAATAGTACAAATGGTGAATTTTAGTAGAGAATCATCTTATTACTTTACCTTTTTTGAATCAAACTATAACTGGTTGGCATAATCTACAGCAAGGCTTCAAACCTATAACCTATAATTTGTTGGTTTTGTTCAAATACATAACTGTAGGGAAAGAAACAGAGACAAACTCAAGCGGCAAATAGATTAGGTCCTGCCCAATCTACTGCAGATTAGAATTCAATTTTTTTACTTGAAGAATGGATAAACGAACAAAGGGCAGTGAAAAATAAAGTATTATGTTTTTTCATTTTGCCACTGAATGCACAATCTACTACCTGCAGTCCATGCAGTAAAGGCTATACTAGTTCAATGAACATCATTTTGTAGTAACTGATTATTTGTTCTAGGGGCTGAGGTTTAATAATGCTACACTACATTTGCTTGCTTGTAATTGTCAATCACTTCTATTCTTTATTTTAATAGAAAGCTGTGGCACCATAAAACCCTGTCCAATGGATGACACTGGGATTTTATAACCTTGATTTCTATACAGATGTGCAAGACTTATCATATTTAAGAAGACCAAGTATTGTTGTTCTCTTTGTTCATTTGGCACTGGCATACTTTGTGGCTAACTATAGTATAATAATTTCAGATTACTATGTACTCTTTGATTTTCCTGGAAATTATATCAGTGCACTGCTTCTATCCTTATCAACAATGCTACATTTAGAACTCCCTCACATTAATGTATTGTCAAAAATTGATTTAATTGAGAGTTATAAAAGGATGGAATTTGTGTTTTCAGTATATGTTATGATCATGAACTCTGTCACATATTTTCATTAGAAGAAACTTAAATTTTGTGTCCTACTGTTAGAATATACCAATTATTTTAAATTGATAAGTGTTTAATGTTTTTTATTCTTCCACCACATCTCTCAAGGTTTCAGGTTGATAATGTTCTTATTCTTTTTTTTTTTTTTGTGTGCAACTATAAGATAGGTATTTGTTTTTCTCTGAGTTGTTGTGTTGATTTATAGATCTTAATAATCTTTGCAGGAAGCTCACAAAGGAATTGTGTGAAGTTATAGAAGACTTCAGTCTTGTGAATGGATATTGACATTCATTGTAGATCAAGAAGTAAAGATAGGATAACATGGACTTAATTTATGACTTTTTGCCTGTAAATGGATATTGACATTCATTGTAATTGGGATGGGAATTAGGAATTGAGATTTTGTAATCGGGATGACATTGTAAGAGAATATTTATTTTCAATAAAACAAATATTTTTCCATTGAAGCTTATTATTTCAATTCCAAGCTTTGCACAAGGAGAAGTATGAGATTCTTTCAATACAAGAATGATTATATGTATTTTTCATTGAATTGCATCATGTATGATATTGAAGTGAAAGAAAAGTGTGGACAATGAAGGTGAAATAAATGTTGTTATATTGATTGACATTGTTAATTACAATAGGTATTACAACAATAACAAACTCCTATTACAGATAGTTGAGATTGAGCTCTGTAGCATTGTTGAAGTTCTACTTGCATATTCTCTACCTTCTCCTTCCATTCAGAACTGTGTTATTCAAGTTGGGTGCCTCAAAATGCTGCAAAAGATGGACTTTAGGATGTACAGTATATTGACTTATAAAACATGCACTTTAAGATAGAAAACATGCTTAACACAGAATCCTTTATCATGCTTACAACATTTACTCACTCTCACACATGCTTACAATTCTAAAAGTATCCTTTAAAATGCAAAAAAAAAACCCAAATCAACTTTGAGCACACATATTGAGATGTGAAACATATTGAAAACACAATGGGCAGCACGTATATAGTACCTACTCACTTATGTTGGGTCATATTCATTATCACTTTATATACCAAAACTTAAAAAACAAGAATCCCATTTTGACGACAACAGAACCTTTCCCTATCATTCTCAATCTAAGCAGCTCATACCAATGAAGATGAACATCCAAAAATAATATTCAAAGCACTCAACAACACCTTAAATGTCGCCAAAACAAATCTGAACTAGAAAAGGAAGCTTCTAATCAGAACGGGTCCTCAATTCAGGCAACAAGAATTTCAAGAAATCAGGAAAAATGAAGCAAATGTCATTCCAAATAAACAAGGTACATTATAGATTTTTATAAGCCTATAAAATCCAAACTCTAAAACTTCAATAGGGAAGCAGAAAGGGTCCTCAATTCAGGCAACAATAATTTCAAGAAACCAGGAAAAGTGTAACAAATGTCATGCCAAATGTATCACTTCACCAACAATAGACAATATTAGTTGAGACACAAATTCTAACCCATTAGATTTTACTAAACAAAGATAAAAACACGACAGGAAATAGGACACATGGTTGCTGTGTGCCTGATAGTAGTAGTTTTAATATAGCAACACCTCAAGAAAAGCATAAACAAAATCAGCATCACTGTTTGTACTATATTTAGTGGCCTTCTTCAAGAATTACATTCCTCTCAGCGACAAGCAAGATCCATTTGCCATCATTTTACAACCAAAGCAATCCAAGAGGCATATAACTAACAAAAAACTATGTAGATCAATCAAATCACGAAGAAATAGAAAAACAAAGCTATAAGTGGATTCTACTAAGAAGCGTCTCACATCATGTTTAAATGTTTTTTTTCATAATTGACTTAGTTTACCTATCTTATATAAATCAAGTTACTTAAAAATTATCTAACTCAGGCACACAGCAACCATTTGTCATATCAACAAATGGATTCTTCTTCTTAAAAGTAAAAACTATTTCATAGATTTCAGTTTCATTTTTTCTTCAACTTCTATGCATACTATAG
The DNA here is from genome assembly GCA_031216115.1 of Senna siamea. NCBI lineage: Eukaryota > Viridiplantae > Streptophyta > Magnoliopsida > Fabales > Fabaceae > Senna > Senna siamea. The sequence continues at coordinate 1,576,766 of CM062358.1, forward strand.
CAGTTGTCCACTTCTTGCAGTGTAATTCATTAAAATAGAAAATAGAGAGCATGACATAATAAAATCTACATAAGAAATTCCATAAAGAAAAAAGAAATCAATTCCAACAAGATTAAACAGTTATCACACACACTAATTACAAAGTCCATATAACAAGAACGAGTCAGGGAACTTTCCCAATTACCATTTCATAATATTCAACCAAGCATTTGCTACAACTTACATTGTCTGTCACAAAGTTCATAAGTTGAGAATTTGCATTCCAAACATCAATAGTAAATATGCATACCACATCCACATCCGTCATCTCATTACTGTATGCCATAAGGATGATACCCGCTACCAATTGAGCATTCTAATTAATGTAACAAAATATGCCTCTAATTACCAACCAACACTATTGTTAGATCCATACTCAAGAAGCATACTCCTATGAAATACTCAAAAAGTAGGAAAAAGAAGAAGAATTGAGTAGGAAAGGGAATGCACAAAACAGAACCAAAATCATGTGCAACAATGGAAAAGAAATTTCCTTACCGTAGTTGGAGGCATCGACGCGACACTATAGAGGAAGTGGCACCACACTCAGAGTAGACGGACGGCGACGACGCGATGGACAACGATTTGATCCTTTGGGGTCTGGTCAAGCGATGCGAAGAGGAAGAGAGGAAGAAGAAAGTGAATGAGAGGAAAAGAGAAACGGTAGAGGAAGAGGCACCACACTCAGAGTGGACGAATGGTGACGATGCGATGGACAGCGAGTTGATCCTTTGGGGTCTGGTCATGCAATGCGAAGAGGAAGAGAGGAAGGGGAAAGTGAATGAGAGGAAGATAGAAATGGTGCGTTTAAGTGATAGAAAAGCTATAAAAAAAAAAAAGACGACGTGGCATCACTTAGTGCATTGGATCAGTCGGACGGCTACATCAGACAAGGTAGAGAAGCAGATTGGATATCAATGAAGTGATGGCTATGACTGAAGATTTAAATATTAAACAATACAGAATAAAAAATCTGGAAATCAAAGACAAGAGTAATTTAGAAATAAAAATGGTATGAGGAAATAAGAAGCAATCAACTTACATATTCAAGCACATCCTACAGCTTCCAATTTCACTCCCTCCATCTAATTCTCCCAAGTCCTAACTAGTAACTATTCTTCATCAGATGTCATATAATTTTCAGATTGAATTTGTTGTAACAACTTCTCCATCTTCGAGATAGGACCATCAAGTGAAGGATAGACGAAGGTGAGTTTTTCTGCGAGTTTTTCTTCATGCCCTTTTTGTTCATCACGGATGAACTTGAAACACAGCCGAAAAACTAAGAAAGGGGTGATGTAGAAAAACGACAATGCAATGACAAGAGTGACAACAGCAAGGGCTTTAGAAACAGCAAGGACAGCGTATGTGCCTACCCCAAAAGTTATGATCATGAAAACCATGGCCAACATTGTTAATAGCCAAGATGTGGTCACAAATAATGCACACATATCGGGGTGATTATCTAACGTTGACGCGAAACTTTGGAGGAGCACAGCAGAAGCAGAGAGAACAAATGAGATAGTGTCAATGATAACAAATGCTTGGAAAGCTGGATTGTGCTTCAATATAGGAGACCCCTTATCATGTTGATCATGTTCTTGTACGAAACCCCCAGGCATTGTAAATCCTGCTGCAAATGTTACCGATGCAATCAGTGCTGCTACTACCATGTTGCTTGCACTTGTTTTTTCGACATATTGTTTCAAGATATCCTTCTTCTCTAATTCCGTGTTTCTCTTAACTTCTATTGAATCATGTTCATGTGCCTCCTCCACTTGCTTCTTCTTTTTGTCATTCTTCCTTTTGGTAATTCGCTCACCATACATTGCACCAAGACTTTCGAGCTGTTTTACTAAATGCTTCAGCAACTGCAGCATGTAACAAGCGATATCTTATCAATACTCTCTTCCAACATTTTCTTTATTAATGCAAGGAATTGGTTTTTCTATAATTCGTTTTATGTGAAGGTCGAAAAAATTCGTCGTTGCAGACTAATATAGAAAATATAATATATTTTTTCCTTGACACATTAAATTAATATGTAAAATAATAATTGTAACAAATTTCACGAAATTTCAGTACTTGTAAGGATCCAATTTTGAAAATGAATAGGTTGAATTCATTAATATTACACTGAGTATATCTGCTAGCTGTAGCATGTAACAGGTAAAGTCTTATCAATATTCTCCATTACATTTTCATTATTATTGAGAATCAGCTAGCTACATTCATTAATTCACTACTATGAGAATGAAATTAGATAAATTAAAACTCTACATTAAACAAGTGCAGGACGTATTTCATGAATGGTTACTAGCTACACAAAATTATATTTATAAGTCTCTATTAATTACTTCATTTACTATATTTGTAGGGACAAAATTCAAATACTACAGAAGCCAAAATTCTAATAATACAGAAGCACCAGAAATATATATTTTGGATATCAATCATAAGCACCTAGTATGTTATATTCAAGATGTGAGATATATCAAAATTAATTTATTGAATGAAATTATATACTATGTTCTTGTAATTTCTTTCAAGTGATTGAATGTTGTTATTGGTTACCTTTTCACGATCAGAAGATGAAGCATGGCGATAAGTATCATAAGCCACATCAATAGCTGTTTGATTTTGTTTATTGAATGCCATTATATCCACCCTTGGGTCACGATTCAAGAGAGGATGATAAGGAGGTTCCTCCAAAGGGGTTCTGACTAGGTGGTGAAGGGGTGTGTTCCCATTATTATCTTTCTGATTGTAAAGGTTGCTCATTGATGCCTGTTGCAGGATCCACCTTGAAGCATCTGCAACTTGTCGTTCGTCCCAAACTGAAGCATAATGAAGAGCGTTGTTGCCATTTTCATCCACCAATTCTACACAATCTGGACAATATTCTATTATCTTTTCCATGACACTCACATGCCCACAACGTGCTGCTAAGTGAAGAGCCGTCCTTCCCCTTTTGTCTCTCTTGTATGCTGTATTTCTATGAAACTTTAGCAATTCCTCTGTCAAATCAGCAGGCTTATGAAGTGCTGCTAAGTGAAGTGGAACCCAACCATTTTCATCTGCTTGGTTCACTGAAGTCCTCGTCAATAACTTTGATACCATCCCTGTGATCAAACAACCCAAGATACTAGATGCCTTAATACACAAATCTAAGGTAAATGATTATGATGAAAGATGAATTGTAGAATCAAATACAATGCAATACCTTTATTACTGCGAATAACCGCAGCATGCAATGCTGTTCTGCCATTAGGGCCATCTTGATTTGGCGATGTACAATTATCTAAAATTTTTTGCGCCACATCCCAATATGCTCTCTCTGTGGCAACGTAAAGTGGAGTCTCACCATCACTATTAGCAAAATCTGAGATATGTGGATCCTCTTTTGTCAAGATATCCACTATTTCAATATGCTTAAAATATACTGCCTCATGCAAGGCAGTATCGTTGGTATCACTTTGAGCCCTTATAAGTGTCTTCTCTGTTAAAGGGAGGGCTTTAGCAGTATCAATCAATTTTTTCACTATCATGGAATGTCCATACCTTGCTGCTATGTGAAGAAGAGTTTCTTTTTTGTCATTGGCCTTTGTAAGTAGGGTAGGACACATACTCAGAATTTCCCCCACAAATGATTCTGATACAGTGTAAGAGTAAGCTGTCAATTGTATATGAAGGATTGTATTATTACTTGGAGTTAGCATCAACTCAATTTCCTCACCTTTTTCTTTAAAAACATCCTTGTTGCCTTTCTCTGCAGATTTATAGAACTTCGGATCCATTCCTGTGACTGTCTCAATCTCATTCTTGCTGATCATTGAAGAAGAGTTTCCGTTTCTACTCAAACCAGAAATGGCTTCGTTGGCTTCTGGTTTGCTGATGCTAACTTGACGAACTTCTTTTGTTTTCTTCACGACCGTTGAGCTCGATCTTTTATTAATGTTGATTCCCAACTTAGCTTTAAATAGATCACATTTAAGCCTTTTGGTCAATCCGAGCTAAGGGTCTTTGTTTATTGAACAAGGATAAGAAAAAATTTAAGTGAAATTTTTATATCTTTGTCAATAAATTTTTAAATTAAAAATTAATATTTATATAATTTATTAAACTCATCTTTTTTATGATTAATTTTTACATATTTTATTTTAATTGAAGAATCTAATAATAAAATTTAAATAAGTGCATATAAATTTAGTCAAATAAAAAGATAGAAATCACAAAATTAATTCTTTATTTTTACAGTACTCTTATTCATATTTGCAATTAACAATTATTTTTTTTATTAACCCAAAATATATTATTAAAAAAATACTAGATTTAGAAGGGTTGAAATATTTATATATGCAATGAACAGTTATAGACCGTCATTGAAAATGATTAGCATGGATGAATGTGGTTTAAATTGAGGACAATTAACTTCGAAGTCCAAACAAACGTGTAGCAGTCCGAATATGTATCAATGGAACTTCTGTATCAAATGACATATTAATCAAATTACACTTAAATGTTTAATTATTAAAAACTTACCTTATATATGAACATATAAATCCTTTCAAACTAATTCTGTTTAATAAAGAGAAAACAATAATGCAAAAAGAAAAAAAATATATCTGTAGTATCAAGTAACTACTTTCAAAAGGTCCAAAAGCGAACCAAATGAATAATAGTACTTTAAAAAAGAAAAAAAAAAGTTAAAGTTGGACACGATGACCAAATCTTACGAATAGTTTTTATTCAGATAAAGCGCAGAATAAGTTTGGATGCAAGTCATTCTTTGAGTAAAAGCAGAGACATTTACTATGCCAACATTAATTGAGCTTTCATAAACACTTGCATAAAAAGGGTGTTTGAGACCATTAATTAAATAGACCAATTCTTATCGGCGAGATTAAGTTTAATGAAAAAAATTAATTTTTTATAAAATAATAAATTTGAGTTTAAATTTTTATTCTTCAATAATATTTTAAATAAAATTATTTTTAAATTGGACTAATTTTATTTTATGTGAATCCAACCAATCTTAAATAAAATAGAATGATCCATTATGATGTGACCATGTCATACGTACAAAAAAAATGGTAAAAAAAAAATACAACTATATTATCAAGTAAGTAGTTTCAAAAAGTCTAAAAGCGAACCAAATGAATAATAGTACTTAAAAGGAGAAAAAAAACAAAAGGTTAAAGTTGGATACGGTGACCAAATCTTTCAAATATTTTTTATTCAGATAAAAGGGCGGAATAAGTTTGGATGCAAGTCGTTCTTTGAGAAAAACCAGAGACATTTACTATGCCTACATTATTATAATTGAGCGTTCATAAACACTTGCATAGAAAAGGTGTTTGAGACCATTAATTAAATAGAACAATTCTTATCAACGAGATTAGGTCTAATAATAAAAATTAATTTTTTATTAAGTGATAAATTTAAATTTAAATTTTTATTAAAAAATATATTTATATTTAATACTTAATAATATTTTAAATAAAATTATTTTTAAGTTAGGCCAATTTTATTTTATGTGAATCCATCTAAACTTAAATAAAATAGAAGGATCTAGAATGATGTGACCGCGCCATACATGTTTGTGCTGTCAATCGAACAAAATGGTAAAAATGTTTTTTTTTTTTTATGTCTCATAAATTTGGAATAAGAAATAACAAATGTATACGCTAATTTGAAAGGAAAAACAAAAATTTAGAGCTTAGTTAGTTCTTTAGATACTCTCTATCAGACTTTTGAATTAAATTATAACGTGTCAAAGAAGTCTTTGAAAGAGCCAACTATATCCATTTTTTAAGTTTAAAAAAAAAGTTCATATATTATATTTTTATTAAAAAACCTAATAAAAATTCTTTTCCATTTAGATGTGTACTTATTTTTTCACTAATGCTAATTTGTACCTTTCTTTTAACCTCAAAAAATAACCTCAAGGTTTGCCAAGCATTTCTTACATCCAGATATCATAAATGAGTATGCTTACATCTTTCAGAGATCACAAGGATGCACTTATGACATGCTTACTACCAGATGGATCTTAAGGTGGAACTAGATTCTCCTAGCTGGGCAACATCAAGTTATATATAAATTTTCTTTTATTTGGATTGTTAATTTTTTTATATTATCATGTCAAAAGTAAAACAAATAGACTTATTTATTTTACTTGTTAATTCCATTCCAATTTTATTAACTGATTGAGAATTCTTATGAAGGTTTGTTATATTAAATTAATGAAAGAGCTATTAATTTTATAAAAAATTAAAATTATTGACATGTAGCAGTGGTAATAACCGCTGCTATATCTATATAAAAAAACCATTAGAGATAGAATTTCCGCTGCAAACTCTGTCGCTAAACAAAAATATATACGACAGAATTTAGATACAAAAAATATTCTGTTTTAAAATATTAGCGACGGAACAATTTTAATTAGAGATGTGATTTATATTTCATTGCAGATAATTAATAACATCATGAAATATAAATTACGTTTGTCACTAATTATAATTTAGTGATAGGATTTTAAGTTTTAATGACAAATTTTTGGTTACTAAATCCTTTTTTCTTATAGTATTGAATCCTTTTTAGAACTCATACTCTGATACAATAAATAGAATATGATAGATAGAAAGAATTGTAAGAATTTTGATTAGGATTTTTTTTCTTTTCATTTCTATTGATAGAGAATAATATTTATATACATCATAAACTTCTAAGAAAAGTTAACTTTAAGATATAGGAGAAAATAACCTTACGCAGAATCCAACAACATTAATTAAAGACATAGAAAATAAAGAGAAACACATAAAACTAAAAATAATATACATTTATGAATAAAGAATAAAAATATTGTTCAAGATAGAGATGAAAAGTTAATTCCAAGAAAACACAGAGTCACAACCATAAGATGAAAAGTCTTAATGTTAACATGCCCTTGCATTTTCATTTACTTGGCCTCTCCAGCTCGTGCATAACAGCATGGACCCAAGTTCGTCTGAGGAGCAGTACTCATTAATCAAAATTCCATGACATGTACATGTGTTGGAGGATCTCATATATTATCAGATTCGGATAGTTGAATATCTTCAGCTTCCAAGATAGGGGCATCAGGTTCGGGGAACATGTGTATTGGTTGTTCATGTATAGCTGGTTCGGACTCAGAGTCTTCAGAAGGCGAGTAGAAGGCCGGTGTTAATCATCCAAAAATCAGAAAAAGTACAATCCTATATATGAATACCATCGCCCACATGGTTAACACTAAGGCTATCAGCAAAAATATGGCACGTAGGCGATCGTCATCTGGTGCTATTGACGATAAAATTTGGAAGAGCACAGCAGAAGCAGAGAAAACAAATGAGATAGTGTCAGTTATAACAATTTATTGAAAAGCTGAATGATGCTTCAAAATAGGAGAGCCCTTATCAGGTTGATCATGTCTTGTACGGTACCCCCAGGCATTGTAAATATTGCTGCAAATGTTACCGCTGCAATTAGTGTCGCCACTACAAAGTTGGCTTCACTTAATCTGTTATATAATGGGTCTGATTCATCGCTCTTCTATTGTTTCTTCTTTCTCTCAACTGCAGCTGAATCATGTTCATTTGTCTTCTCTTGTTTCTTCTTTTTCCTATTTATGATAATTCGCCCACCATATCTTGCACCAATTTCTGCCACTTTTTTTACCACATCCCCTTGTAACTGCAACGTGTAACATCAGGAATCTTATCAACACTCTCTTCAACAATATTTTCATTATTAATGAGAATCAGCTGCCTACTGATTGGATGTTATTTTATTTGTTACCTTCGAATCTGAAGATGAAGCATGGCGTAAAGTATCATAAGCCACATCAATAGCAGCTTGATTTTGTTTATTGAATGCCATTATATCCACCTTTGGGTCAGCTTCCAAGAGAGGATGATAATCCTCAAAACTGGAGATTCTGGTAAGGTGGTGAAGGGGTGTGTTCCCATTATTATCTTTTTGATTGTAAAGGTTGCTCAGTGGTGCGTTTCTCACGATCATTTCTGCAGCATTTGCAACAGATGGTTTTCCCCAAACTGAAGTATAATGAAGAGCATTGTAGCCATTTTCATCCACCAATTCTGCACAATCTGGACAATATTCTTTTATCTTTTCTATTACCTTCACATTCCTACAACGTGCAGAAAAGTGAAGAGCCGTCCTTCCCCTTTTGTCTCTCTTGTATGTTGTATTCCTATCATACATTAGCAACTCCTCTGTCAAATTAGCAGACATTTGAAGTGCTGCTAAGTGAAGTGGAACCCAACCATTTTCATGTGCTTGGTTCACTGAAGTCCTCGATCGTCAATAACTTAGATACCATCTTTGTGAAACAATCCAAGAAACTAGATGCCTTAATACACAAATCAAAGGTAAATGATTATGATGAAAGATGAATTGTAGAACCAAATATACAATGCAATACCTTTATTATTGCGAATAACTGCAGCATGCAATGCCTTTCTTCCATTAGGGCCATCTTGATTTGGCGATATACAATTATCTAAAATTTTTTACGCCACATCCCAATACGCTCTCTCTGTGCAACGTAAAGTGCAGTCTCACCATCACTATTAACAAAATCTGAGATATGTGGATCCTCTTTTGTCAAGATATCTACTATTTCCATATGACTAAAATACATTGCCTCATGCAAGGCAGTGTCCTTGGTATCACTTATAGCGCTTATAAGTGTCTTCTCTGTTAAAGGGAGGGCTTTAGCACTTTCGATTAGTTTTTGCACTATCATGGAATGTCCATACCTTGCTGCTATATGAAGAAGAGTTTCTTTTTGGGCATTGGCCTTTGTCAGTAGGGTAGGACACATTCGTAGAATGATACGAATGAGGGAATGGGTCGAGACGTCAACACAGACCAAGACGTCATTTGAGCCGCATGCAACACAAAGAAACACGTTAAGCGCACCATGCAAGGAAGTTACGTGAAGGGAGGTGTCTTGACAGCCGGAATAGTTACAGGTGGTTAGGAGAAGTTGTTACAGAGCGTTCGTGGAGATGAATATAGCAGTAAAGGAAAAGAAGAGAAGGTATCGTGAATGATTTTGTATTGGCATTTGGCCAAGGAGTGTAGCTTCCGACTCGAACTGCAGGCGTTTATCTTCGTTTCTGTTTATTTCTTTTTCTATTCAATTCTGCAATCATCGTTGTGGCATTCAAAGGCAGTGTTGCTGAACCGAATATGGCAGTATAATACAGTGCATCATTCAGTCGTCCATTTGCGTAAATTGTCGTTCCCATCATAGAATTTCTCCCACAAATGTCTCTGATACACTGTAATCTTTCGAGTGTATATGAAGGATTGTATTCTTATTTGGAGTTAGCATCAACTCAATCTCCTTACCTTTTTCTTTAAACGCATCCGTGTTACCTTTCACTGCAGCTTCATAGAACTTTGGATCCATACCTGTGACTGTCTCAATCTCATTATTGCTGCTCATTGAAGAAGAGTTTCCGTTTCTACTCAAACCAGAAGAAATGGATTCACTGGCTTCTGGTTTGCTAGCTGATGCTAACTTGACTAGCTTCTATTGTTTTCTTCATGACCGTTGAGCTCTTTTATTTTGTCTTGATTCAGAAGCTTTTTTTTAAAAAGCCTCAATCAGCTTATTAAACGGAGTTGAGTTTGTTGGAAGTGTTATAACTTGATTAATTGTTTCCAATAAAAGAATACTTGTTACAAACAAAAAATATTCAAACTGCATTTTTTTTTCTTGAGATCTATAACCACCAAAAATACTTGATTTTGTTATGTGAGCAAGCAAATTTGTTCGTTAGGACATAATCAAGCTAAAAATATGGTTTACTATTTTACCAAAATAATATATAATTATTATTATTATAATTATTTTTTGTAAAAAACTTAATCATGTATTGTTAACTTGTAAAAAATATCTATTTTTATAATTTTATTAAATACATTAATAATAAAATAATAGAAGCGGTGGGTTAATTGTGAGGAAAAAGGAGGGGGGAGGGGGTAAATGAGATGATTTTAGACAATTCTTTTGTTCACTTAAATGCCTTTTTTAGTTTTCACGTTTTAATATAATTCTCCTAATTTAAAAATAAGTAATTTAATTTTTTTTATTTTGTGAAATGATCCAATCTTGTCCTCTTAACACTACAAAAAAAATGTAATCTAGCCACGGTTATTAAGTGACACTAAATCTCAAAATAGTAACGATTACTCCACTTTAACCGTCAATTTTTTTAGAATATAGCATCAGTTCAGTACCTAACCATCATTATTTTAAAATTTAGTGACAATTCATTAATAAAAAGTCATTATTTTGTATTTTTGTTACAGTTTTGAAACCACCGCTAAATCAAAGAATTTTTTAACGATTTATGGACACTTTAGAGGCTTAGGGAGAGTTTCCCACTACCCTTTGGAGAGTTGCACGCAGTCGTGGGAGCATTGTCGTATGCTGTCGAAATGCCACTGCAAGTCATCTGCCTTGCACTACTATTGTCTGCCGCATTTTGGGCCATGGACCCTTAAATGTTCCTCTCTCTATCAGTCCAATGATTCTTAGCGCCAACCTCGATTCATCATGTTTGAAATCCTTTTTTTTTAAAATAGCCACTCTTGTGCGTTATGGTTTTTGGACAAAGGGATCAAGGAATACAGGCGGAGAGGATATCGTGCGATTTGAATTGGGGACACTCTAAAAAATAGGTGCTATGTGGTGCAAAGAAAGCTTGGCTAAGGTCATTTTTTGACTATGTGGCTCGCTTAGGATACTGAGAGATAGGTAAATATGTGGTTATATTTATTTTTTGAGAAAATAGTACAAAAAGGAATGCTTTTGGATATAAGTTAATTTTTGCTTGTTGCATGATACGACCCTAGGCCTTGGTCATTAACATTTCACCATGATACATAGTCCTGACGATCATGTAGGCTGGCTTTGTGCTAGTTTCCTAACCCTGGGCAAACACTACAATGCCAATGTCATCACCTACGTCACGCAATTGCGATTGAGATTGTAAAGAAATGTCTTTAATGCGAAAAGATGTGATTTAAGTCATGAGAAATACCCATCTCAAAAGACTAGCCTAGTAAGTAGGAGTATCTCATAACTTAAATACCATCTTATATCCTCCGATGTGGGACATATCATTGCATATCCTTTCAAAAGCCGATGTTTGTGGTGGCCCACTCTATCGACACCAGTCCATTGATAGCTCTTTCCATTCTTGGTGGCTCCATCTAACTTCTAGTATTCGGCATAACCCACTTTATCGACACTAGTCCATTAATAAACCTTTTCACTATGGCAAATCCATCCAATTTCTAATATTCGGTACACCATACTGCACCTTAATCCAGCCTATAGAGTCCATACCTTAATCTAATCTATAGGTTGCCCCCTCCGCATTGGTCAGCCTCAATGAAAGCACCAATTAATATGAACTCAAGCCTTGGTCATTAATATTTCACCGTGATGCACAGTCCCGACCATCACGTAAGCTGGCTTTGAGCTAGTTTTCTAGCCCTGGGTGAACATTGCAATGCCGACGTCACCACCTACATCTCACTAAGCGCCTCTTCCATTTGTAAAAACCTAGTTCCTTCCGCCATGTCTCTCAATGAAAGCACCAATGATATGATCTCGGGCCTTGGTCATTAACATTTCTCCATGATGTACAGTCTCGGCGATCACTTAGGCTGGCTTTGCGCTAGTTTCCTAGCCCTGGGCGAACACTACAATGCTGATGTCACCACCTATATCACACGGTTACAGCTGAAATTGTAGAGGAATATCTTTAACGCAAGAAAATGTGATTTAAACCATAAAGAGTACCTATCTCAAAAGACTAGCTTATTAGGTGAAAGTGTCTCACAACTTAAATATCATTTTATATCCTCAATTCTATTAGACATGGGACATATCACTGAGCCAGTGCGAAAATGGGAATATATATGGGTAAGTTGAGTCTTGAACCTTGATTTAGCATATAGATAAGGTCGAAGAAGAAAGAATATCAGTGGAAAACTTAGGGCAACACATTTTTCCAATCGTAACATACTTTGTATTTCATCCTCTGTCTTCCACATATAAAACTTATCTTAGTTGAAATTTTGAATGGAACTGAAGTTTTTCGTCACATAGATTGCATAGCTTTGAATTTCTCAATCTCATGTTATGAGATGGTTCCTATTCATGTGACTATGTTACTCGATATTCTTTGAGGGCCTAAATAACTTGAGGACATGCCATAATTTTTTTTTGTAACCCTTTCAATGTTGGAATATGCTTTGTAGTTGATCCACCCTTTTCCACTATTAGATTCTATCTTAATTAAATCCCTTTCATTAGTGATTATGCAAAATTTAGAATAGAATTTAATTTGTTCATCACATACATTGCATATCATCTTGTTATTCGTTATTCTTTGAGGACCTAAATAACTTGAACACTTGCCGCAAATTTGAATTCAGGGCTTTAAGCATTCAGGGCCCAATGGCCAGCATGTGTGTATGGTGTTGAATTCCTAGGTGACAATCTTCTGAGAAAGAAGTTACTTTCAGCTGTTAATCTTAAATGTAATCTGGTTGATTTTGGAAATTCTTGTTGGACTTATAAACAATTCACAAATGATATTCAGATAAGGCAGTATAAGTGTCATGAGGTTATTCTTGGATCTAAATATTCAACTCCAACGCATTTATGGTCCTTTTCTTGCATTTGCTTTGAGCTTTCCGTTGGCGATGTTCTTTTTGATCCTCACAGTGGTGAAAACTACGAGAGGGATGAGGTAATGCTTACATTCATCTTGCACGTTTTTCCCCTTACTTTGACAACTGGTTTTCTATTGCCTCTTTCAGAACAGAATTGAAGTTCCTCTGGTCCATTAAGTTAGTTTTTGCTGGATTGGTTTACATTTTATTACTGTACCTTTCCATACTGCATATTGATGGTTCTAGTGAAGTTTACTTTCGATCTGTTGCTTGCTTTTGTTATTTTCCTCAAATATTAGCTAAGTTGGTTGACTACATATTAACTTTTGTTTTATTATTAAGAGAAAGCAAAAATAATCTTTTTGAAACAATTCTCTACCATGGCCCATGGAAAGGTTGGGTGAAATATAGTTCATATATTTAATTTTTTTTTAAATGCTATAAATCGTTTTTTTCACATGCTCACTATTTCTAAATTCTAAAACTCTATTTGAAAATAAACAAAAATCTATTGTATAGTCTTAGACTCAATTTTTCTTAAAAAGTTACGTGCCATTAATTATGGTTTAACTTGCAAAAATAATGTTTCATTTTCTTCTTCTATTTGCAGATTATCAAATGACAAAGAATTTAACCTTGTTTGAGAATGACCCATCAGTCAAACTTGTGGTTTTAAAGGTAAATAGAAAGGGAATTATTTCTTATATTCTTTCATTAATTTTTGGGACTTAAAGTAATTTCCTCGTTGAGGCACGGGCTTTTTGGTATGTTCAAATGACATTTTTTAATAAGAAAAACATTTGATCTTATCTTTATAAAAAATGCCAAGTAAGTTTAGTAATTATATATATATATATATATATATATATATATATATATATATCCAGGGTAATGGAAAAGCTTTCTGTGCTGGTGGTGATGTGATATCAGTAGTTTCTTCTTCAGTTGTAGGTATATATATACTTTGAAAAAAAAAATCTAAGCTAAGCAATTCAAGGAGCAACAAGAAATTATTATATCAAAATTAAATTATTTTATCTTGAATAATGTTTATTTGGTGAATGGAATCAGGACACTGACCTATCCTGCGAGCTTTTACAAGAAACAACTCACTTTAGATCACTTAATAGCCACCTACAAGGAGCCTGTGGTGAGTTAATTAATTAATTAATTCTCAAGTACCAAATTCTTTTCTTATTCTAATTATGTTTAATTTGAGTTTTAATATTTATTAACAACAATATTTTAGATTGTGTTTATAATTTTGATTTTCCCATTGACCCTCTTATTATTGGTTTTGTAACCCATTAAATAAAATAATATTTTATGAAAAACAAGTTGATATTCTTGTGTTATTTTTAATTAAAATATTAACAAAAATATTTTAAATTGTGTTTCACAAACCAAATCAAACAAGTAAACATAGATCAACAAGAATTGCCTAAGAGTTTCTAGCATTTAGTAATCAAAGAACTCGACAACAACTATGAAAATTTTAGATAATAAAATTTAATTAAAAATATTTAAAAATCAAATTGTAAATGTTACCATTTAAGTTTATTTAAAAACATTAAGAAGTAAACATATATATTACAAATGTTACTATTTATGATACTTTTTAATAATTAATTATATTATTAATTTACTTATTTTAAATCATTTATGATATAAATATTATTTAGCTTAATTTAGAAATATAAAAAAAAATTTGAAACCAAAAGGAAGGGAAAAGAAAACTGACTAAATTTAGTTACGGTTTTAACTGGCGCTATGATTGAAAAAAATGGGTAATGAATTTAGTAAACCGTCACTAAATATTTAAATTTTGTGACTTTTTTTTAAACCACTGCTAAATTTTTTTAACTTTGTAACGGTTACAAACCGTCAATAAAAAATCGACGATTATTCCAATAATTGGTCAAAATCGTTACTAAATTTCTCGTGACGCTCACTTTAGCTGCGGTTCACTTGCTAAGTAATAGTTTTTTGTCGTGTAATCATCATTTTCCTACTAAATTTGATGTCAAATTTAACATTTGGTTAAATTAATGAATTCTAATCTATTTTTAAACTGGATTTCCTATCTTTAAACTAAAAGACCAAATTAAACTTATATAAAACCGAAAGTTAGTAGATTTGCTATGTGAATGGGCAAAAAGGGTCTGGTTTGTTGTCCGTTGTCATTGATAATCATGGAGGATAAGGTCACTAGATTTGATGAGTGGTGCAATCTGTTCCTAGCTGACAGTGGGGGTTTGGATGATGGTGGTAAAACTCTCTTTGCCTATGTGTATAGGGAAATATGGAAAGGAAGGTGTGATTTCATCTTTCAAGGCTTTCCAGTGAATCCTATGGCTTGTTCTGTGAAAGCTGATTTAGCATCTTTGGAAATAAACAAGTGCTTGGGTCTGGTTGGTGTGCTGAAGAGTAAGACGCATAATTTTAGTGATAAAAGTCAAAATTGTTGTTTGCATAATTTTAGTGATGAAAGTCAGAATTGGTGGTTGCATAATTTTAGTGATGAAAGTCAGAATTGGTGGTTGCATAATTTTAGTGATAAAAGTCAAAATTGGTGGTCGCATAATTTTAGTGATGAAAGTCAGAATTGGTGGTCTCCTCCTCCTCTGGGAGATCTCGAAGTACTTTTTGAGGAGAAACTTTGGAAGCTGGTATAGGCATTATCATAAGAAACTGTAGCTTTATGTGTGAAACCTTAGCTCTGAGACAGGCATTACTATTGGTTAAAGAGGTTCCTAGAATGAAGTTCAGCGTAGAAACGGATTGTTGAGTTATATGAAGCTGTCATTAAGAGTTCTGAAGCTTCATGTGATTGGAGAAGTGCACGTGTTAGCTGACATTCATGAATTTCGTGACTCTTCACTGTTTATCTCTTTGTCGCTAATACGTTGCCAGGGACATCAAGCTGCCGATTGGCTAGTGAAATGTGCCGTCAAGGGAAAGCTTCCTTGTAATTGGATTTTTGATCCTCCTTCCCCTCTGGCCGCTATTCTGGCTTTGGATAGAAATGTGGGTAAAATATTCTCTGAAATACAGTGCACGATAAAATTGTTAAAATATGAAAAAGATAGAAAAAAAAAATTATTAGAAGAGAGATAAATAAAAATATTTTTTTAAATAAATTAGAGTTTAATTTTTTTTTTATTTCTCTTTTACTTCAAAAGATTCTCCTCTCTCTCTCTCTTATCGGAGAGGATCCAAATCCGACATGTGACTTGGGGGGAGGGTGAGGTTAGAGTTGGGATAGGTAATAGGTTGATGAACGTTGTTTTCTTTTGTTCTGTGTTTGGTTGGATATTTCTGTATGTTTGCTGTGTTTTGCAATAAAATTCATTTCTTCTGCCCAAAAAATAAAAATTACCAAAAGTATGTTTAAGTCTTTGTCATTTAACAGTCCCAATTTAGTATTTAGTAATCGGTTTAAGTAGTCGTCACTCTAAATAAATAAACCACTGGCCAAAAAAACTAAATAAAACACCATGATCACATGTTTTATTTGCGAAACAGCAATTTTTTTTTTTTAGTCTCTAGCTAGATAAAATTTTCATTTTTTTTTTCCCACGAGATAAAAAATGGAAGGGAAGGAAGAAAATTTTATTTTTTATATTTACTTTAATTTACAATAAATATTATTTTCTTAATATGTTTAGATTAAAGAAATATATGAGTAAAAATTAAATAATTCCTCACTCATTTTATTATCTTTTAAAATAAAAATAAAAAATAAATTTAAAAAAAGTTATACGTATTTTAGTACGTGAATATCAAATCTATTAGTAGATAATAATAATTTAGGATAAATTATACTGCCTGTCTAAAATATGTTAAAATCACTTTCATTTTTTTAAAAAAAAAAATTACATTCTTATCTATGGAGAAATAAGAAAAATTTATAAATTATGTCCTCATATTTATTATTTTTATAATTAAATATACATTTGACTAAAATAAAACATTAAAAATTAAAATTATTTTTTAACTTAAAATAAATAATTTTGAAATAATAACTCTTAAAATATATTAATATTTTATAATTTTTAAAAGTTATATTATTATTAAGGTTATTTTAATTAAAATAAATAAAATTATAATTTTTTTATCACTCATAAAAAAAGGTGTAATTTTTCATGTCCGTGATTTAAGAGAAAAAACAATATTAACGGGAAAGAAGGTAGTGAAAAAATTGTGTTAAAAAAAATTTAATCAAACTTAAGTTTTTGTACGGATATAATATTTTAATAAAAATATATTTATTAATTTATATCCATTTTAATCTTGTTTACACAAATATATTTATCTCCTTTGAACGGCTAACTGCTATATAAGTGGTATTTTAAGAGGTTAAATTGTTTGTTTTTTTAATTTCTTAAGATTTATACATAAAATATGTCTCAGGGTGATTTAATGATTAAAATTGAAATTTTCTGTTCTCTGTATCAAAATACACTATTGTAGAAAATACCTTTGGAAAACTGAAGAGAAGGCATACCTGATGGATGATGAAGATGGGCTTGTTGCGCAATTCCAGAAACGCTTGGAATCCACAAGATATTCAAATCTCTACTCAAGAGCTATGCTAAGAAGTAAGAACCCAAACTCATTATGCATTCTATCTTTTTCAACTTTAGATGAGCTCTTTTGGGCCGGGATCCAGGCCTGGGCCCAAATAGAAAAAATAAAAAACCACAAACACGAAATCCAAACTAGCACGTAGGAGATCAAGCTGAATGAAGCTTGGCGCGACGGACCACTGAATCAGGCCAAGCTTGACGGCGAGTCCATGGTTGACGATACGCTTTATTTATTATATAAATTGAAACTAAATTGGTAAGGAAATCAAATTTGAAAAAGACTCATCTATAAGGAACCAAAATGTCATTTTACATGTTAGGCCATATATTTATATAAAATAGGTCGAACGTTCCACCATTATATACGGGAAGAAAATTTTGGAATTTGTATATTTAGAGATAAATTATATAATTTTTTACATATATAAAAAATTTTATTTTATTTTAGCTAAAATGTATAAGATTTCTTTATACTTTAATATTTATACATGAAATTCTCTCATACTTTAAAATATAATCCAAAACTCTTTTTATTTTTAAAATGTTACATAAAATTTATTTTTGTTTAATTTTTCATCCAAAAATTAACAGTAATAAACATATTAGCTTATAAAATTATTAAGTTAGAACAAATAATTAAAAGATAATATGTGAAAAGATAAAAGTACTGACAAGAAACTGATATTTTAATGTGTTAATTGCTGTTAATATTTTGATAAAAAATTAAACGAAAATAAGTTTCATTTAATATTTTGAAAGTATAAAAGAGTTATGAGTCATATTTTAAAATACAGAAGAGTTATATATATATAAACTAAAGTATAAATAAGTTCTGTGTATTTTAACCTATTATTTTTTAGTAAATTATACATAGATTTTAAAAAAAATTGACTAAATTACACTTATCATTTATTTATTAATTTAAAAATTACACTTTTTTATAATTTATTTTTTTTAATAAAAAAATTTTCTTGTGTAGAATAGACTGTGGTATCTTAAATATTTTTAATATATCAATAATACATTTAAATTTATATTTAAATTTAGCATAAAACTTTTAATATAATAGCTAAGACAATTAAATTATTTTATTCTTTTAGAATGAATACTTGCTATGTAAAATGTGAACTTTATTAATTGAAAACAAATAATTAAAAGAGATGTTTGTGTCAAATTGTATCAAATATTCAAATCTCCAAGACACGATAAGTGTAATTTTTTAAATCAAAAAATTGATAAGTATAATTTTACTAAATTTTAATAAAAATTAATATAATTTACTCTTTATTTTAAAATCAAATTAATTGTTTATATAATATGAGAGAGGATCTTGTTTTTAATTTATTAAATTATTTCCTCTCCCTTCGTCAAATTTACATTATTCAATTGTCACCTAACCACTCCTCGCCAATTACCAAAATAGGAATTACCTATGGAGAGTTCGAACTCTATAGACTAGTTCCTCCATTTTCTTTTTTATTTAAAATGATAAGAGAGAGAAAGGGTGGGAGGAGGTTGACCTCCTAAGATGTCTCCTCTCCCATATCCTCTCTCCAAAAAACATATTTGAAATGAGGGTCGATCATGTTAAAAAATAATTTAGAAAAATCTAATAATTTAGAAAAATCTAATAATTTAGAAAAATCTTCAACTCTCCAAAAAATTTTTCACAAACGTGGCAATAAATTATTTAAGAACATTATATATTTTGTTTCACCTCATTTGTACATTTAATAATAAAATTTAATTATTTATCATGTGAAAACTCTAATTTAATTTTAAAAATAAAGAATTAGATAAATATTATTAGTCAATACATAATAAGCTCATGAAATATATACACTTAAAAAAAATTTTAAAAATAAAAGAGTAAATTATTATTTTAGTTCTTGAAAAATATAATTTATTTTAATTTAGTTCTTGAATTATAAAAATACTTAATTTAGTATTTGAAAAATATATTAATCTCAATTTAATACCTATGTATATGTATCGTATGTCGTTTTATGTCTTAATTTAAGATTTTAAGGATTAAATTAAAATATAATGTGTCTTTCAATAATTGAATTAAGTATTTTTGTAATTTAAAGACTAAATTGAGATAATTACATCTTTTAGAGATCAAAATAATAATTTACTCAAAACAAAATATCAATAAAGTAAGGCAACAAATGATGGCTATAACTGAAATTTCAAATTCTTTCTAAATTACCGTAAAATTTTGAAATTTTATTACCTTTTAATCCAAACAAAAAAATTTATAATGAGATAATTAAAATACATCTAAGCATTAATTTAATTCTCTTCTTAAATGACTTTATCCAAACACATTCCTTAAGCAGGAAACTAAAAGAAATTGGACTCATTTACTAGCCGTTCTTAAACCGCCAGATTATGTATCCTTTTTTACCGGTTTAAAGACTGCTGATAAAAAATTACAGTAAAATTAACGCGCTTATGTATTTTGTAGTGAGGGGATGTAGCTTGTACGTAGAGATTCTAATAATGGTTTGACAGTTGAGGGATGTAGAGATTCATTAACATTTGTATAAATGAACCAGCTTTTTGAATAAGAAGATACAAGTTTCAATTCATAGTTTTTTTATGTATAAAGTTTTCTATAATTAAGTTTATGCAAAAAAATAATTTTAAAAAATTACATTCAAACAGACCTTAATTTTCTGGTTTTTCTCTTTTTTTTGGGGGATGAGAGAACCCATTGATTATTAGGAGAATTAATGTTGATAAGAACTTAGAGTTATATATATGTGTATATATTACAACATTCCCTTAGATTATCATAAACGATGGCCGCTATGAAAAACAAACTAACCACTGAATTCCATGAATGAATAAAGTAATGATTGCAGAGGTAAATGCATGAATGTGACCCATATTGATTCACAACAACAGAGCCTTTATTTTTGGGCAGTTGATAATATTTAAAGAATTTAGCTTTCCAACCAACTGGCCATCCATTTGTGGGACCTTTATTTTAGCCATTAAAGACCAAAATTCAAATATTGAAGGACCTGAAGCTGCAATGCAACCCATACCAATGAGAGCTAGAAATAAATAACACCAAAAAGGGAATTTAACACTACTTATATATTATATTATATTATATATACATACAAATTTATACAGCAAAGAGTTGAGAGTTGAGTGGGTGGAAGCAATAAACTAGAGTTTTACTGAATTTAGAAAAACAGAGATGATGGTGGCTATAAAATTCTGGTCTGATCTACGTAGAATAGGTGTTGGTTGATGGTGGCTATAATCTGTAATCTGCACTGTTTTTGAGATGATGGTGGTAGTTGCACTCTTATCGCACCCTCATTAACTCGTATATTTATAATGCCTCCAATGCTATAACATTCATTTCATGCAACAACTCTATTTCTCCAGTCATTTTCCCAAGAATTTACGAGTACTTTATGATAAAAATTTCAACTTTTGAAAAGGTTATTTCAATTTTAATGATTTTGTGAATAACTAGTACGTGATGGTTTTAAGAGTTGAAATTATTTTTTGATATTAGATACCCTTTCAAATTCTTTTATTTTTATTTAATATTTCAATAGATAAATTATTACTAAAAAATCTTAATATTTTATCATTTAATACACATTGAAATTTTTATCTTGCTAAGACATTGGTTGAAATTATAAACAAAATAAGTCTCATCGCAATGAAAAGAAAAACTTTATATATCCAGCGAATAAAAACTACAAGACTAAAGAGAAGTGACAAATAGTTTATTTGAAATTTTTTTTATTTTTTTATAATTATTTTACAAAATTAGTTTTGATAATTTCTACTACTATTATTTTTCATGTATTTATATACATGTTATTAATAAAAAAAATTTATTTTTTTTATTTTCATTATTTTAAAAAATTAAAGTTCAGACCATATTTCAATTATTCTATATTTTTTATTTTTAAAATAAAAATTTTATTTTTATCTAAAAAATGATTATTCAAACATATTTTTATATTTTTAGAAATATAAAAAAATTTAAAATATATAAAAAAATTTAAAATCTACAATCAAATATGTCCAAAGCTTCTTTGCATACCATAGTGCTGTCTCCCTATTGACTCATTTTTCTAACTTCTTTGGGAAAGTGTGATGTTTTGCCTTTCGGATATTCAACTTGACAAAACTCATTCCAAGGAAGCTCATATATATATATATATATATATATAGAATAAAAAAAGACTCAAAATCATATAATATAATAAATATATATATAATTAAAAAATAAAAGGATATTAGAAATTATATTAATGTATTTATTAATAAAACTCCCTAAAATTAATTTTTCATTTATAAACACTCAAGAGGTTTATTTGTGAATGAAGGCCAATTCTCAAGTCTCAAGGATGGTTGTATAGTATTTTCATTGAACAAGTGAATAAGGGGAGTTATCTCTGACTCTTCTCCCCTGGAAAAAAGGGTAGTCTCATTAATGAAACATGCATGCTTCGTACACCAATATTTTATGCCATTTAATTAAATTGTTGAATTGATTTATGGTACACAGTCCTAAACCTTGAGAAAACGTGTTGGGCCATTGCGATTTCAGAAAGAAATATATAATTTTTTATAATATAAATTGTCATTTGGTGCTTTTAAGTCAAAAACAGATGGGACTTCTAGGAATAATCAATCCAAATAGTCCTATTCCCTCACCCCTATAATTAATGCATACACTGTCTCACAACTCACTCCTTCACTTTCTCTCTTCACAGTCACAAACACGTTTTATATGTCGTATCATATTATTTATTAATTAATTAATACTATTTTTTATTTTTTACTTTGAATTAAAAATTTTACATAATATATAAAATAATAATTTTTAATTAAATTTTATTAATTAATACATAATTAAAATAATAAAATAAATATTCCTAAATTTTTTTATGAATAATATTAATTATTATGGTTATGACTTATGACAATCACGTGATGCCTAAGATTCACCATGTTTGCCTTCAATTGTACTGGCTTTAGGGTCCAGCAGGCAAGACATAACAGACATCGAGATTGGTCAAATAAATACAGTGACTTTGGCCCATTTTCTAACTATAATATTAAACAGCTTGCTAACTACGGTTATAACGTATTGATTAAAGTTTTATTTAATAATTTTTGTATTAAAAATTATTTATTTTTATTTTTTATAAATTTTAAATTATCAAATATTTTATCAATTAATTAAAAATAAAACTTTAATAGTTCTCTTAAGACATTAGTTATTAAAGTCCTTATATTAATTAGGTATAGAATATAATTTAAGATTTTGTTAATTAATTTCTCTAAAGATATTGATTAAAATTTTTAATAGTAAAAATATTTTTTATATTCTTAAATTTTATATCAGTTTTTTATTTTATTCTAAAATTTTATCTGTTATCAATTTTATTCTTAAAATTTTATATTACAATTAATTTCGTCACATGATTTAATATTATCTAAACTAGAGTTATATCAATTTTTTTTTGTTAATAATTTAGACAGTAATAGGTCATGGACAAAATTGGTTACAATTTAAAATTTTATAAATAAAATTAATAGTAAAAAAATTTTAAGAATAAAATTAAAAATTAATGTAAAATTTAAAGGCATAAAATATGAATTTACATATTTTAATTAATTGATAGAGTATTTAATGTTTCAAAATTTGTTAAAGAAGTTAACAAAAATAATAATTTTTAAGATTAAATTTTTTTATCAATTAATCAAATAAAACCTTGACTAATAATTTAAATATTGATTAACAAAACCTTATAATTTATAATATGTATAAACATTCATATTGAAGCTCTGTCTTTATTTATGGATGTGGATTCAAATCCCAAGTCATAAAAATCTCATTAGATGGATAATCTTAGAGAGATACCTTGGTTTTCAAAGGATAGTTATATAATTGCAAAATAAATTTTTAAAATAAAATATATATAATTTTAGTATCTCTAAAAAATTTAAAAAAAGAAGTGTAATTTATTAATAATTCTAAGTACCTCAAGTACATAAGATTATGTTGCTTAATTAATATGAAAGGTAAAATTTTCGCACATAATGGGTACTTAATTACGAAGGATTTTTTATTATATACATTATATTATTTTATATATATATATTAACTGATAATTTCCAATCAACTCTTTTTATTTTATATTAATAATTTTGAATATTATAAGAAATAAAAAATTAATTAAATATA
The DNA here is from genome assembly GCA_031216115.1 of Senna siamea. Taxonomy (NCBI): domain Eukaryota; kingdom Viridiplantae; phylum Streptophyta; class Magnoliopsida; order Fabales; family Fabaceae; genus Senna; species Senna siamea. The sequence continues at coordinate 1,600,373 of CM062358.1, forward strand.
ATTAACTAAAAAATAAATAAGATGATATAATTTATATCCTTGAAGATTTTTTCTCAGTCACTGAATCAATGGGTTTGCAGTGTTCAGCTGCAAGCTGTGATGTGTTCGTACTGATTAGCTTGCAGCCGCATGTGCATCATCATCACGCCACGGATACATTAATATTGATTACCCTATCTCACACAAACTTAACCTTGTCGACCTTTTTTATTATTAAATTTTTATAAAAAAGTATGATAAATAACATTTTATTTTATACACATATAATATTGATGGAATTTTAAAATATGAGAAATGAACTTATTAAGAGATTGAGCTTTGCACATCTTCAACCTAATCATAATAAAAAGGGTAATAAATTTTTTTCATTTCTCTATAGATGTTAAATTATATAATGCTTTTATATTAAAAATTATATTTTTTTCTTGAAATAAAATAATGTGATTTTTTAACAAAAGTTAAACTAAAATATTACATACTTTGACAAAAAATACTTTCATATTTATAATTTATATAATAAAACAAAATAATAATTTTTAAAATTAAAAAATTAAAGTCATGAATAGTTTTAAAAATATATTTTCTAGTAAGAAACAATTTTAGTAAAAGAAATCAATACTAAAGATATTTTAGTCATCTTCTGGTTACAAAGAAATCTGTATATATTTTAAAATAAAAAAATAAATGTTTCCAATGAAACAACAGCATATGCAGTAAAAGAAGAAACCATATTGGACACATTATAATCTTCACCTTAATAATACTTCTATGTTACTAAAGATTTTTCAATTGATTTTCATAAGTAGCCATTGTATATCATTTTTTTATTACAATTATAATTAAATGTTATATTAAATATAATAATATCTTATATTTTAGTATACTTAAAATATAAAAATGGAAATGGAAGAAAGAAAGAAAGAAAGAAGATGAAGTAGATGAGGGAGGGAAGAGCAGGAGCTGCAAATTAATTGAGACAAGATTTTGCTATATATTGAACAGAAGAGGTAGTACAGATCTATAAGAAAAGAAGAAAAATTCACTGCAAAAAGAAATGAGAGCATTAACACTAGCCTCCTCTTTTTTATCACCTTATCTTCCTTCCTTCCCCAATACATGTAAATATATATGCAGTCCCTCCCTTCATTAAACACCACCCACCATTGAAAAGGCTACGGCTATGCTCTCCTTCTTTCCAGTCCAACAATAAATCCAAAATTTAAAGAAAATAGAAATTAATTAAAAAGCACATAGCACAAGGATCTTACATCAAATATTATGCACTTGAATTTGGGGTAGCTATAGCACCTATATAGCTTAATAGCTACCACTATATATATATAATAACTAGTTATGAAGAGGATTAGGACCAGTGTGAATTACCCTTTTGTCCTCCCCATAAATGGAAGCTTGAGCAGTAGTAGTTCTTGATGTTGATGACGAGGATGATGGTTCATGAAACAATGCCCTCCCAAAACTACTACTAAGACCACCTTCTCTGTGTAATGTTGAAAATGGAGGCTTCATGGAATAGCTGCTTCTGCTTCTGCCTTCATTGTGAATAATGGACAGAAACAAACACACAAGAGCGAAAACTACGATGACCCACAAGATGAAAATGGTAGCTTTAGCCCCAAAAACTCTTCTTTCTGATCTTGCCTTTTCTCTGAAACCTATCATTGCAGTTTTAAACTTGTGTGACCACGTAAAGTAAGCAAGTTCACACACAGTAGTGGATGCTGAGCTGAAGAGTCAAGAGTGTGATATGAAGTGTAAAGAGAAGAGGATTCTTGGCTTTGGATAATTCAGAAGGGAAAGAGAAAGAGAAAGAGAGAGAGAGAGAGAGAGAGAGAGAGAGAGAGAGAAAAGAAAAAAATAGAAAAAAAAACAAAACTAAAAGGGTTGGAACTTCGGGTGCTTCTTCCTTGTCTTAAGGGTCTAGTCACATGATGATGATCTTGACCCTTGATTCCTGGAACCTTCTTATAATTCTTAAACTTCTCTTCTCAGTCTAATGTTTGGGCTTTTCCACCTTTTACTACTCCCAGACACAACATCCTTGGCTTTGCTTTGGTTTTTCTCTCTGCGTTTTGGCATCTGTTGATGATTTTTTGTTTCCTTTTAGAATTACATTTTAACCTCTTTCCTAGTTCTTTAATAAAAGTACAATATAGAAATACAAACTAATTTTTCTTCATATTATAATGAGATCATGTTTGTTTATGTTCTTAATTAACTTTATTTGTTTTAGGTGTGGTGTGGGACAATCAAGTATTAATAGCCGCTGTCTCCGGAATATATTCAAATTTTGAGGACATCGGTAAACAAACTCAAGGTCGTACCGTCTTCCTCTCTCCACAGTAATTAGGTTTCTTTTTTATTTTTTAAATTTAAGGATTTTCATTTTGTAGAGTAAATTATATATTTTTGTGAAATTAAATTTGGTATTTTTTTTCAAAAATTATATTTGATACTCTTAAACTTTGATATAATATTACATAATTTTTTTTGTCTTCTATTAAGAATTTCATATTAAATTTTATTATAAATTTAACTCTACTTATTGTTAAGAATAAATTAAAATTTTGTTTTTACGAAAATTAGAAGAGATATGGGAATATTTAAAAAAAAAAATTAGTGTAGTTATTACTTTTTAAAATTTATTTTTTTAAAAAAATTCTTACTTGCTCTAATTGTACTTGTACAAGTCTCTGATTTTAATTTCAGAGGCAAATAAATTGTAATTAGTCAAATTAGTCTTGATATATATTGTTGAATCAAATACTGTATTATATTAAGTAAAAAATTGTAACCGTTAATTAGAGCTTACGTAAGTATACATCGATCCAGTCCAAGTGTCATATTTTTATTCGATATATGTACATATAAATGGTTGAATTGAGCATTTATTACCAAGACAACATATTTCACGTTTTAACTATAAATCAGTCCCAGACTTATTGCCACTAGACAGCATATTTCACACACGTAATCATAAATGTTTTTTTTTTCTCCAAGGAAGGCTCACATAAGATATCACTCGTCATGACTGATCATATAGTGCATGTCACATGTTACAAGTTATATATATATATATATAATTAACAAAATCGATTACAAAGAAAGTCGATAAAGCTTATTAAAATGAAAAGTACAAAAGGTAATCATATCATCGATAAAACTAACACATTGAATTTGAAGGTGTCTATCTAAAATTCGATATTTTTCGATGTAATGAGAATAAAAGGGAATTAAATGTGAAATCGATCAGAGAAGTAGATGATACCCTATCGAGAGTAATTACCTACTTGTTTTCTAATGAGCAAAATCAATGGGTGAGGTACGCGATCTGATTAACATCAAGGTTGGTGATGGATGAGATTTTAGGTTGCAATATCATTCCTAATTTGTTGTTGAATACAATTTAAAGTTATAACAGGTGATTAGGTTAATGATCCTCTATACGTAATTTGTTTCGCACAATCTATATATTCTCTAACAAAACAAAAATAAGGACTGTTAATGTGTTAAAACAAATTATGTTATAAGTGTCTTAATAATAAAATTTCTGACAACATATATTAAATAATGCCATGCTTAGAGAATCATCTATATATAGTATATATTGATGAATAATGTCACTTAAAAAGAAAATTCTTATAATTAACTAAATTTAAAACATAATATAATAACAAAACTAAAATTTATTTAAAATATAATATTCAACAATTTAATTTATATGGGTCACACGGTAAGTAGAAGATCATAGTAAAATTAGAGTGACATAATTGGCAATGAAGCTAAGGTTTGTAATATTTTATATTTAAAAATATAAAAAGTTATATGTTTATTAAAATTTATATAAAATAAAATATTTTAGGATGTTTATAAAAAAAAATCTGCATATGAAGCTTTTTCTCTCTCCCTTTATATTGTTAACCCAGTCATGGTATGGGTATGAAGCATGAATATTTCAAAAAATGAGTGGCTTATATTTTAAACACTTGTATTGAAAATAAAAAAAATACAAAATTACATTACCTTGCACAAATTTTAGTTTTTGAATAATTTTACCTTTACCATAGTTATTTCTCTTGGTCCATGTGCATATACATACTAGCTGTCAATATCTAAGAAGAAGAAGCCAAAATTTGAACAACTAGCCCAAAACAACGATAAAGAACATAAGAAAGGGAAATCATTGATGGCTAAATATATATATGGAAATCAATGATGACTAACTATATATGGAAATCAATTATGGCCAAAAATAAAGAAAGGAAAAGGAAAACTTGGGAGACTAGGAGAGAGGTCACTTCTGCTTAATGCATATGTACTATCACTACAAAAAAAAAATAGTGAAATTGCTAAGATCAGAAAAGTGAAATTGCAACAATTTTGACATCTCTTTCGCATAATTACAACAATACTATATGATTCATTTGGACCTTCAACTCCTTGAGGTGCACTCCTTTCTTCATTAGGTGGTTGAAAATGAAAAATAACTATTGTTAGTTATAATAAATAAAATAAAATAAAAATTTGCTTAATTCTATGAATTAAAGTAAAATTATCGTTAGATTAATGTAAACAGCCAACTTAGATAGTATCTTACCTTGAAACTTCTAAGTCATAAATGACATTAATGTTTAGAGTTGGCTTACTATATTCATCAAATTGTTGAACTTAGACTTCAAATCTTCATTCTTTGCGTTTAACTTCTAATAATCTTGAATTGAAGTTTCAGTCGATTATGGAATCCCATGAGAAATACAACCAAATACTTGTGTTGGGCATGCTCCTAAAACCAACCCACGAACTCGTTCAAACTCTTGTAGTCACCTAAAACCCAGGCTAATGAGTCCGTATTCAAGACCTCTTGAGATGAAGAAGATTACTGGATTGTAGAAATTGTAGCCTGTAAATATAATTATTTTAAAAAAAAACCTATCAAACCAAATGAATAATAAATAATGTCTAATTGCATAAAAAAAGTTTCAATACTTACTACAATATTATTAGCTTCTTGATCCATCCATGATCCATCACACTTCTTATGTGTGGTAGTCCACACATCTCTACTACTAACAAGACCACCTCTCTTAAATCTTATAAATGTTAAAAGGATTGTAAGAATTCAACTTATTTCTAAATTTGAAATTCAAAATCTTTGGCAATTAACTTTAAATTTGATTTATTCTTCTAACTTGATTTCTAATAATTGAAAAAAACATATCAATATTATCAATAAAATAAGTTGTCATATCATCAAATAAGTCAAGTTAAATTACCTTTATCTTAGTATCAAGACAATAATAAATAAACGATGCCCATTGATCTTGCAGAATTCCAAGTGGGCATTTGGCAATCAACTCATCCTTTATGCTTACAGCATCTTGTGTAACATCAAAGAGCTTAGCTCGCCTTTGATTCTACTTTATTTTTATTGACATAAAAACAAAATGTTTGTGCACATCAACGAAGATAAATTTGTTCTATAAGATTAAAATAATAGTCATCATTAATTGTATTTGGCAGTTACTAGTAAAGTGAATGAGTAATTTGACAAATTTAACACTTACACAAAAGTTCTAAAAAGTGTTGTCCTTGGATTGCTTTATGAAAACTTAGACAAGCCATTGATAGTATGGCAGTATATAACATCATGAAAGCACTATCTAAATTTTACAAACATGATCTAAATTTCATATAATTTCTATTTTGTAGTAAAATTTATAGATGATCCAACAGGAAAATATATTAACTTATATTAAGAAAGAGAAGGAGATAAAAATAAGGAGGATAATATATCCTCCAAGGAAAAAGGTCCAAGACCAAACAAAATTACAGAAGTAAATTAAATAGTATGTTTTTGGTAAATAATGGGGGAAAAGTTTGAAGTTCGAACATAAAACCTTTTGCAAAGCTTTAATTTCCAATCCCTTTGCATATTTAAAATAGATACTAACTTGAAAAGGGTATGAGCCAAACACAATAGAGAAGTCCCAAACGTTATCCTTTTCAATGGGCCATCTAGAGACATAGAAAAACCGCTTCAGATATGAGCATTCCTCTCTTACTAAATATCCTAAACCACAATAAAAATTGCACATTGCCACAAAGTTCTACCCTCCTAAACTGCTATAAGGAGAGACCTCTTTAAATCCCACAAATATAGCCAATTCTCATCAAAGATCCAAAAGGAAACAACCATTAAAAAAACCCCCTCATTTTATTTTCTTTTACTTGAATAGCCAGCATAATATACCTCACAAAGAGACTGTACCTTCACAAAATGGAAGCACAAAAACAAGAAAATATAACACAGTAGTTCATAAAAGCATCATGTGTTAAGTAAGAGATAGTAACTTCACAAAATTCGACACCCAGTAAGTCTGCTTATTATTTTCCAGCAATTGACCCTCCAACTTCTCCACTTGAACAAACCTACAAGGAATACAGATAAGGTATCAACAATTGAGGAAAAAACAAAATTTATTATCAAACAATCTAACTTAAAGAAAAATTATTATAGTCTTCTCAATTTTATAGGGTACTTGCTAGAATTTAGAAAGAGACATGTAAATAGATGTTATGCCAGATAAACATGACTGAATGAGAGTGATATGTCCACCTAAAGAATAAAAGGTCCCCTTCTATTTATCCAAACTCAGATTTTTTGGACTATTTGGTCAGGTCCTAAAAGGTAGTTCATGCATTGCTTCCCAAGAGCTTGCCCTAATAAGTGAGAGGCCATTGTAAGACTTGGCGCTCAGCCAAAATATCATAAGAAGAAAGATTTTAGCTATATACTTTTATCCTTGCTCCACTCTGACGTGAAATAGCCTTAAAGAACTTAAATATGAAAAGTGCATGTATGAAACTATGTCTATCATCCTGTGGAAAATGGGAATAAGATTGTATCATCTGTAAAATGTTAGTGGGAAACCATAATTTCCTCAAAACCAAGAGTAAGATCATTTTTCAAGCCCTTGTCTATAGCTTTGGAAAACATCCAACTCAAAAGTACACAACCAAAGTAAACAAAAAAGGAGAAAGTGGACAATTCATTATTTGTACTATAATACTCACAGCACAAACACTAATTCCAACTATTGAAATTATGTATTGCAAGCAAAGTTTACTATTATAGCTCTGAAAATAGGTAAGGTGAAAGGAAAATCTTAGTCAAACATGCTTACTAGCTTGGAACAACTCTACAAATTATAGGTGTCCCAGTTCTCTAGCGAAATTCCAAACTTAATTAGCCTACCCTTTGCCTAAAAAAAATATGAAAAATAAAAAAATAAGTAGCCAGAAAAACAGAGTTTTAAGAAACCAATATAGACTTCAAGATATAAAACCAACATCCATCACATAGTTTCAAGCTCTAGAATTGATACTTAGTAAATTAAACAATCTTTTGTTATCAGAAAGGGAGAGAGAAAATATAATAATAATTCCTAATTGGGACAGTGAGCAGTGAGAGACGATGTGTGATGGTGGAACTAAAAACTGTCGTAAATCCTTGGATTAACCACGGCTACAAACTGTTGTGAATCCATGACCTTACGACAATTACAAGAAACCATCGCTAAATACATGGACTAGAAATGATCCATTTATTAACCACCGCTAATCCTCTATTAGACTTATGACAGTTAGCTGAACCATCATAAAGATGTGATGTTTTTGGCGATGGTTGGTTTATAACCATCACAATTTCGTGTCTTTGCAATAGTCTGTGATTAACCATGGTAAGTTCCTAATAGTTTTATGACAGTTAAGTTAACCATCACTGAATCTAGGCTTTGTGACGATTTTCTTTTACAATTGTTAGTTGATCGTCGCAAAGCCATTGATTTTCTTGTAGTGATTGCTTTGTTCTAGTGTTTGATAGTTTTTTGGTTGGTTTTAATTTAACCAAAAAATATGAACTCTAGCCATGTTCAAGGCATATATATTAAATGAAAATTTAATATATATGATTGTTGGAACTTAAATTTTTAATAAAGAAACATTAATTAATACCAAAAATGTTTATAATTTTTTTCTCACAGAAATTCTTTTACTAATGGCAATTATACATGTTCAAGGCACTATTAGATATATATTAAATGTGGACACTTCTCTTAATAAAAATTTAAAACTTTATTTACTATGTTATGAGAGATAAGTTTATTCTACTAGAGCCAACTTTGTTAGTTTTGCAATGTTTGAAAGCTAGTCATCTATAAGTCATATATTTATACTATAATTATTTTAAAATTTTTTGCTCCTTGATTTCTAAAATTATATAGTATATTATATAAAATATTATATAATTTTAAAAAAAATATGTGATGTGTTGAGAGTAAAATGAGAAAGTGAACATAATGAAAAATTGAAATAGGTAATAAAGTAATGAAAACTTAAATAACTTCTTATTATTTAATTTTTTTATTTTAAAATATAATAATTATATTTTTATTTTATATTTAAAAAAATTAAAAAGTGACATACGTGAAACCAGTGTATATGTTTGAGAACAGTATAAGCAAGTCCACAAGAAAATTTAAATAAGAAAAATCAATAAACACTATAAAAACACTGATAAGTTAAAAAAAGTAAGAAATCAATCCGTTAGATGAAATTTAGAATTGTTTGAATATTATTTTATTATTTTATTATTTACAAATGTTTTATAAAATTATTTTTAAAAATTCATTCTAATATTATTTTTATATATTTATATACATGCTATTAATAAAATAATTTATTTATTATATTTTTGTTGCTTTGAAAAGTTAGAGTTCAAAATATCTTTTAATTATTTTGAATTTTCTATTTCCAAAAAATATTTTTTATTTTATTTTTATACAAAAAATTTATTCAAACACATTTTTTATATTTTTAAAAACTACAATCTCATGTCTTTTTAAAAATTTGATTGCTTAGAATTTTGGAACTATTTTCTTCCAGCCCATAAGGTTGGCATGGCTTTTTAGGCCTATCTTTTGGGCTTGTTCAATCACTTCTCTATTGAGAGCGTTGACAGGCAGTTCTGACCACACAAAAAAAAAGAATTTGTCACTTCTTTTTTTTTTTAATTTTTTAATTGTAAAGATTATAAATGACCAAAAAAGGATAATTTTTTTTAAAGAGATAAAAGATAAACAATAGTATGATTTAAAAAATAATAATAATTAATTTATTAGTTTCTAAATTTAAATCATTAACTATTAACAGACAAATATGATGTGACATATTAAATACTAATATTTGTCATTAACTATACTAAATAGTCTTTAAAATATTATAAATATTTATTTTTTAATTCCTACCATTCACTAATGTTTGATAGTATTCACTTTAATTTGTTAATATTATTCATTTGCTAAATGGTTTTATACTTGAAGAGTTGCATTTCATAAGACATTTTCTATAAGATTAATTAAATTACTTTTTTCAACAAAAATAAAACTTAAAAAATATCTGTATAGCTTTCTCCTATCTTTGTTTCTTTTACTTTGATTAAATGTGCTATTGTTTATTAATTTAAAATTTTAATTTACATGTAAAAATATTTAATCTATCAAAATTACTAATAGCCATGTATATGTATGGAAAACGTAATAACAAATTATAAAAGAAATTATCTATACATTTATGCATAGACTTGTAGAACATATTATATAATACTTAATTTAAAATCGTTGCATATGTTTAGCTAGAATTACTAAAATTATTGATATATCTTAATATCTCTCTTTATCACTTTTATATTTAGTATGTTTTCATTTTAATAGTTTAAAAATAAGAGATAGATAAATTAAGAAAAAATTGTATAAAAATATCAATATTTATATATTGATTTATAGTTAAGTATTGATATATAAATTTATTTGTTACAAGTCATATTTTGAAAATATTATTAAGTGTTAATTTATAGTTAAATTATTTCACCTATTATTATAAGTTAAGTTGTTGGTATAGACAAAAAACTAAAAAGTATATATTTCTAATTTTTTAAGAATTATTTAGTATTTAGCGTGTTATATTATTTTTTCTGTTAGTGACTAATAGTTTAAAAATTAATAAATTAATTATTATATTTTTTAATAACTAAAATATATATTATGATCTTTAAAAATTAAATTGTGTTCTTGCTTATTTTTCAAGGGCTAAGGTTAAAAATAAATTATCTCTTTTTTAAAAGACCTCTAGTAGTCTAGTTTGAGATATGCTTTTCAAAGTTTTTTCAATTGTCAATAATATGAATAACTAAAAAAATTACTTGTCAATAATTTTGGTGACTTTACAATAAATTTTACCAAATAATTTATTAACCAGGATATAATTTAAAATAGTTCTTATTATATTTTCACTAAATAAATTTTTTTTTTCAGATGTTATTCCACAATATTACTTTTTAATTTTTTTTCACTTATACTAAAGCCAATTCCAAGAAGTCTAATTTTGTATTCTGTTATGAATTAAAATCTGAAAATATTAAATATCTATAAGTAAAAGATATAGCAGCAGAGAGTTGTCGTTCTGAGAGAAAGGAGTAAACTCCATTGACGAAACTCACCAAACACCCCACTTACCGACATATAAGGACAAGGCAATATCAATGCTTATATTATAGCAGTTGATTTCAACACTGTAAGTTTTTACATGCAAATACAAATATAAAATTCTTAATGTGATACGTTGCTGTCTCTGTTTTGGGGGTACTTTCTTTTCATTGGTTTATTATTGTAGCTTTTACAAAAGGGAAATTGTAGGGTTGAAATTCTGAAGTAACCCTGATAATCGACTTGCTTAAAAATCTGGCCTTCCTTTCTGTTGAAAATGTATCCATAAAGAACGTAATGCCATATTGTGATGTTTTCAAAAAAAACTCCCACCAAGCTTTTGTTCACCCTTCCCCTACGTTTATTCCTTCCAACTCTCAAATTCTCTTCACAGACCCAAAGGTTTATAAACAAAGAGAAGTTTCTAACGAAAGAAGCCTTTACAAAACTCTTGAAATCATGTGCTTCGAATTCATATAAGCTGAAACAAATCCATGCCCTCCTCCTCACATCAGGTCTCTCTGTCAAGAACAGCCTTATTACCCATCTTCTCACCAGCTTCATTGTATTGGGTGACATGTCTTATGCACGTCAACTGTTCGATGAAATGCATAAACCACGAACTTTCTTATGGAACACCATGATCAGAGGTTATGTGAAAAATGACCTTCCCAAAGAAGCTGCTTCCATTTATAAGCAAATGCACCTTCTTGGTGTTCGTCCTGATCCGTTCACATTTCCATTCGTGATTAAGGCTTGTACTGAGCTTATTGCATTAAGGGCTGCAGGTTCTACTGTGCATGCCCAGCTGGTGCAATATGGACTCGATTGTGTTGCAGAGATAAGGACTGAGTTAATAATAATGTATGTAAAACTTGGAGAACTGGGTTTTGCTGATTTCTTGTTTAGGACCATGGTTGAGAAAGATTTAGTAGCTTGGAATGCTTTCATTGCAGCATGTGCTCAGAATGGATATGGTATTAAGGCTCTTTCTTTGTTTCGTGAAATGGGTTCATCTGGAATACAGCCTGATGCTGTGACTTTGGTGAGTGGTCTTTCAGCTTGTGGCCAATTAGGGTGTTCGGATATTGGGGAGGAAATTTATACTGTTGCAAGAGAAGAAGGGATTGATTGCAACATAATTGTTGATAATGCACGGCTAGACATGCATGTGAAATGCGGTAATATTGAGGTTGCAACAAAGTTGTTTGAGGAAATTCCTCACAGGAATATTATTTCGTGGAGTACTATGATTGTAGGATATGCTATTAACGGGGAGAGTGGAAAGGCATTATCCTTATTTTCTAGGATGCAGAGGGAGGGATTGCGACCAAACTATGTTACATATCTAGGGGTTTTGTCAGCTTGTAGCCATGCTGGACTGGTGAGCCAAGGCTGGAGATATTTTAATCGGATGTCTGGGTCAAATGATGACAACATCAAACCTAGGAAAGAACATTATGCTTGCATGGTTGATCTTCTTGGCCGTTCAGGACGTCTTGAAGAAGCTTATAACTTCATCAGAACTATGCCTATTGAGCCTGACTCAGGAGTGTGGGGAGCTCTATTGGGTGCCTGTGCCATAAACCAAAACTTGGAATTGGGCCAACTTGCTGCAGATCGTCTTTTTGAATTAGCTCCTGATGTTGCTTCATACCATGTTCTAATGTCAAATATGTATGCATCTGCTGGGAGGTGGGATTTTGTTAACAAGTTGAGGCAGAGGATGAGGAAGAAGGGTGTTAGGAAAATAACTGCGTATAGCTCAGTTGAGTTTAATGGTGATTTCCATGTTTTCTATGGGGGAGATAGGTCACATCCACAGTCAGAGATTACATACGAAAAATTGGACAGTTTATTTAAACAAATGAAGAGTATGGGTTACACTTCAAAGACCAATTCTGTGTACCATGATGTGGAATTGGAAGAAAAGGAAGCGATGCTCAGCACTCACAGCGAAAAACTGGCCATTGCTTTTGCTTTAATTCATGTAGGGCCAGAACGCCCCATCAGAGTGATGAAGAATTTGAGGATATGTGATGACTGCCATACTTTCTCTAAATTTGTCTCCAAAATTTCATTGAGAGATATAATTATGAGAGATAAAATTCGTTTTCATCATTTTAGAAATGGAGTTTGTTCATGTAAGGATTTCTGGTGATTGGCTAGGAGCAATAATGAGTTTTGAAGCTGTACAAGAATCTATACTTACCGTCCATGTAGCATTCTTAACTATGGTGGATAAATAGAGAGAAATTACAAGATACCATGGACATAATTATCGTTAAAAGGCTGCACAGTAGTAGAAATCACTTCCTTTTGCAGCACTTAAAATGCATGCCCCCAGGTGATTTTTTGCTTTACACTTTTTGAGTACCTATGGACTAGAATACCATCTTAATTGTCTTATAAAATAATTAGTCATTTTCAATGTAGGAAGGATCTCATTTCTAAGTTGTATGCTAATTTATTATTGAAATTTGGGAGTCCTTAGTCATGTGTCATTCTTGAAGTGAGAAGTTCATTAAAGATGGGTTAACCACACGATTATAGCCACAACAACTGTCGTAAGTAACATATTCACAGTTGAATATCTTTATAGCTACTCCTATATCATCACCAACAAGCAAAACCCTGTAGTTACAGTGCCAAAATGTGTGTCAGCTGTAGGCATTCATATCTATTGAGATCTATAAAGCTCTGATGCACCTATCTTTATTAGATGTGTTCTGTGTTGACATTGATACCACCATGATGCAATGTCTACATGAATCCAACATACTTATGGACATGTAAGAATAAACTACTACTACTATTATTATTTATTTTTTTGGCTGCGCTAAACATGGCTTGGGCATTGATGACCATAAATATGTGAAAATACTAAAGTAGAATGAAAGACTTGAGAACCCATCTTAATGAGATATTAAAGTCTTGGATTGTTATATATGAGTAATTTAAATAATATAGCGTAACAACTTTTGATTTAATAGATTTGATTTAGAAATAATACTATAAGATACTTAGCATATAAAATAATGTCGGTTGTGTTTTTCTCTAGAATTATTTCACTAATGCAAGTTTGAGAAATATATATGTCTTATCATGTCTTAATTTTCACTTTGTGAAGTTTGACATATCAACGTGTCCATGTTTCTGTGCATCATAGATTGAGACATTTTTTGACTTGGATTTTCATGAATGATCTGTAAAAAATTTAAAGAAATTAGTAGCCTGAGTCCCTCAATGTCAGACTCTGGTCAGAATTCGAAACTCTGAGAGCCTAAAAGGAGTTGAACTTAAAGAGGTGTCATTCAGACCTGCCAAGCACCAAAGATCAGGTTTCTTGTTATTGGTCAGATGATGAGAGGAAGCTGGTCCTGCTATGATGTTAGAGAGGGCTTACTTATTTTGTCTTGTGGACTAATTATTGCAATAAAAGAGTGAAAGCACGTTCCTTATGGTATGCTTGTTCTCTTTCCCCTTGTTATATTGCTTACACAGCTAAAAGGTTCAACTTCTACTTTTTGTTCACTTCTGCTTTTTTCAATTTTTACAACACAGGTGGTGCCAGCTTCACTTAGGCCAGCCATTGGCAAGTAACTTTTATTGTGCAGTGAATCTGGACGTTTTTTTTTTTTTTTTCGGTGCATGTGTTTAACTTTGCATATTGACCCAGAAAAATCTATAATATTGCCTGATTGAGATTAATTCAAAAATAAAAAGATCCCAAATCATTTTTGTTTACTACATCAAAGGTTTCTTTCTTACCACTAATGATCTAGAAATACTGATTTCAAACTTGAAATGGACATGAACCAATGTTTTCAATGTTTCCATATTTGATACGTATTGTTGAGTGTTGACTGACTGGTTGATACTAATCTATATACAGTAACATTTTGTGGTTCGAACAACTTGAAGATGCCTTGTTAATTGTTTTTAAATAAACACAACAATTCTACCTTCAGTCTATTAATTTCATACAATACACTGCTCAAGTCCGAAAGTATTGTAAGTTTAACAACTATTAAATACATCAATTAATATATTCAAGGCATAAATTCCTAGTTTGAGATTAATTTAGGTCCTGCAATCAATTAATTGCTTTATTATCACTTTTGAATATGAAATTTTTCTGCAGTGTTTGTCATGGACTAAGATATAGGAACCCAAAGTTACTGCTGGCAGCATCTGCAGTATTTTTTTCCAGTTCAGCTGTTGATGGTTTCAGTGGTTCACACTGAGATAGTGGTAACAAATTTAACCTCTCTATTTTATACATATTGAAGACAATTTAGTTCCTCTTTCATTTTCCCTGTAATAGATAATTTAATGTGTTGCTCCATAAATCCATGTAGACCTAGTTAAATAACATTCCAATGACATTTGATAGATCTGTATATGTATTGGTTTAATGAACATGATCTAAAACGTGATCAGTATATTATTGTTAGTCTAATATGAATATTCAACCGTGAAACTAATAGCAATCAGTCTTTCAACTTTGCTGTTTTTGGGTTTTTTTTTTTTTTCTTATCATCCTGGCATTTAGTTTCAGTTATTGAGTAAATCAGGAAGCCAAGCCAAACTAATGGGGCTAGAGAAATATTCCGTTTCGGAGGCTAATCGATACTATTTTTGGCCTTTAATTTTTTTATTTTCCCAGACTAAAGGAAACTTCATTAAGCAAGCAAAGCATGCCCAAGTACTGCAACTAAAAAAAGCTCAAATGTTTTCTTAAAGGCCTATGTAAGGATTCCCAACTTCATTAAAGTTGAAGTTTGAGCAAGTCACAGAAATATCTTAAAATTCTGGATAAATTACTTTCCTCTCTAAATTTTATGCGCGCTATTCCATTTTAAAAAATTACACTCCTTCTTTGAAATCAAAAGAAACATTACATTGACCTTCATGCAGCAAAAGATAAACTACAATTTTATCTATTTTAATCAAAATACTTATATATTTACTTATATAGTATAGTCACATTTTAAAATTTAAAAATAAATTAAATTTCTGTTTTTGATAAAAATAAAATATTGAAATAAAAGTTTAAGAAATACATTTGGTAATAAATTATTTTTTAATAATGCAAATCAATATTATCGTTGAGAACATCTTGGTCATATTTTTAGTTTCAAGATAAATTTGTGTACAATCTCATGCTATTTAAACAAATCTTAGAAGATGGTAAAGTAATTTATCCGAAAATTTTTCTTATGAAAATTCCAATATCGGTGGTTTTTTTGGTGAAAAAAAAAAAGAGTTGAAATTTGAGAGTTGCTGCTCACCCTTTTTTTTGGGACAAAAAAGAGTTACTGCTCATAAGATGATAGCAATGGTACTCCGAGAGCAGATCGGGCCTGGAAGTGTACTTATCTCTGGTTGGAGACACATAATGAAAAAGTATGTGAGTGTCTTTTGAAGTCATCAAATATTTGAAGGAGCACAGAGGCAGGGTACTTATTTACTCTTTGAATAATATCGATAATGGATTTTCTTTTGATCAAACTTCTGATTTAATTTCTATTTGAAAACAAATTGCATTTTTCGAAAATCTGCTAGGAGAGGTGTTGATACATTATTTTTTTCTTTTTGGGAGAATATGGAATTCTACTTTATATTGAAGACTCTGATCCGTTGTCTATGATTGTTTTTTGCCATATAAATCAAGTAAGCTTTTTGAGTAGGTGTGCGTACTCCATTAGAAATCTGAAAAGCATTGTGCTGATTAAGACTCGGATCAAAGTAATCAGCAGACTTCTCAGCTGTAATCAGTGTTGAATAAGATTAAAAAGAGCGCACTATTCTTGTGGATTAGGTTCTATGGAGATGTATTTGAAAATTGAGTTGTTGGATGTGTCTTGGTTTTAAGAAGACAGTTTTGAAGTGTGATGGTGATTTTGTAAAGGTGAAAAAACATGTGATGATAATCACCACAAGGGATGTATATTGTAATTGTTGATTTGTCATCTTTTCAATTAGAAGGTTAGTATAATGTGATGAATTTTCCTCTGAACTAAAGTACTTGTTACTATCAGAAATAGAAATGAAATGAATATTACCAACTCTTGTATAAAGAACAAAATCTATTCATAGTTTGCTCATTAATCCTCAAATTTTGCATGTTGAACTCTTACTCAAAGTATTTCTAATACTAAAAAAATATCCCCTTAGAGTAGCAGTACTAACCAGGAAAAACTTAGATGCTAATGCTATTATTTAGATGCATATAATGAGGCTCTTCAAGTAAATTATCACATGTAAAAATGTTCTTTTGAAAGGGTCAATAATGTCTTGCTGAGTTAGAAAAAAAAAAAAGACTATTATTAAACAACATAATAGCAGTCATTTAAACAACTAACATGCAATTATTGTCTTAACTCTTACTAACAAACAACAATTATAATTTTGAGAACAATGAAGGTTCACTCATTGCCCGTGAACAACAAACTAAATAGAACTTTATGGTTAAACATTTGAATTCAGAGGAAGCTGGTGGCCTTATAGCAGATTGCAGAACCTGAAAGTGGTTGATTTGTAGTACCTGTCATATCCTTATACAGTACACAGCATGCGTGTGAAACTGTGAAAAGAGGAAATACATTACAAGCCTATAATCAAGGAACCTTCAAGTACAAAATTAATTCAAACAATTATTACAACCAACAAAATAATGCAACATTAATGAGTTTTGTGAGACATGGTCGGGGGACATGGAAACACCAATGTATTATTTGTTCCTCTGCTATCAAGTTTAAAAGAGACAAATGAGTTTTGATGTTGGCTAAGGATATGAATTAGTGTTTAGGGACTGCTCTTATTCATTATCTACACATAAACACCTGTTCCTTGTACTCTGTACTTCGTCACTTTACATTCAATATGAAGCATGCAGAAGAAGTACCTTCTCCATTATGCTCTACACGTAAACCTATTTTTATGGTTCTTGCAATGAAGATTGGTGAATATAGTAGATCTTATATAAAGGATATTCTGATATAATTTTTAGTAGAAAGTTGATGATATATTTTGTTCATGTTCTTTAATATTTTTCTACTTTTGTAAACAGTGTAAACAGATCAAATAGCAAAATATTTTAGCATTCATTTGGCAAGATGAGTTGGCTGATTAAAAGCTATATACATGTGAATGTATATATACATTCATGCCTAATAGTCATGTGTTTATGTGATGTTTCTTATTATTTTTAGCTCATGACTTCATATCTTGGGTAAATAGCTAAGATCATATTTATAGTTTATTTATGATGCATAGACACTTCAAAATATAAGTTGCGTACATTATATGACTTTTCAAATAACACATGCGTACGTTATATTTTATGGTGTCAATGTTCATACTTCTTAGTAACTTGTTATGTGGAACCTTTGTTAAACAGAACTTAAATATATATATATATATATATATATATATATATATATGATGTGAGATTTGAACCAAGTTTCTGGGAATGATTATGTTTTCATTGGTAATCCATTATGAACTAGTTTTTTCCTGTGTAAGATTATTGACGCTAATGGTTAATTACTGTTGAAGTGTCATAGTCCAGATTTATGATTTTAAATCTAACAAAATCATTCAGAAAAGAGAGGAATTGTCTAGTGATAACTCATCTACATTTGTTGAGCTTCTAGTTATCATAATTAAGAAGCAGTTACAGAGACAGAGAGACAGACTTTACATCTTTTTCCAATTATAGATGTCAAAAATTAAATGAAGTCGCTATTATCCCAAAGTATAGTGAGAGTATAGATACAGTATGAACTCTGTAGTACAAGGCATAGCCAGCCAAGAATTACCTGCACGAACAGATTTCCCTTTGTGCAGCTCATTGTTGTGTGTCTCTGAAACACTGAGATAGAAATCTCAAACTTGTACAGAGAAAAAGAAAGAAAAAAAATGAAAAATGAAAAACACTGGCTAGGCACTGTGAATGAACAATTAACTGTGTGTGCTCGTGTTCGGTATGAGGGAAGATATTACAAAGAGACAAGGCAACTACTTTTTTGTTTTTTCATAGTACGATTAAATAACAATAATTTTAAGAGGTTATTTTTTCACATCAATTTAATTTTAACTAAAAAATTAAAAATGACTTGATCTTAAAGAAGATGTCATCACTGTTCAGCAATTGAACGAACCTTGAAAATGTAAGAACTTCAATAACACAACATCCATCGTCATCATCATGGTCTGTGTCCTTTTGCACATCTTGACTCTTGACATCTCTCAGTTCCTCGCTTCTATTTCCCATTTTAACACACACACACTCTCTTTCTATCTCTCACTCACACATGATTTGTACATTTGTTTCTGTATCACAAGATAGAGTGGTCAACAAACTTTTCGTTGCTTGCTGCTTCACCTAAAGCTTTTACTACAACGTTCTCTGTTCCTATAAATACACCTTTTTCCCCCTCCTCAACTTCATCTCACTCATCTCTCTCTATCATTCACTCACTCTATCTATATCTTCTCTCTGCATTTCATTCAAAACCCATTTTTCTAACTACAAAAAGCAAACACCTTTGATATAATACTCAATCATGTCTGATTCTTTCAATGTCTTCAAGCTTCACTCTCTCACTACTAGTCCAAATTCCAACCTTAATTCTCCTTCCGCACCTCCCAAAATCATACCTTTTTGTATTTGCACTCACTGCACCAATCTCATCGCCTTAAATCATCATCTGGGTAAGCCAACTTCTCTTAAATCATATATATAGTGGTATATATATTATATGTAACATACACATCCATTTTAATGAATGTGGTATATTATATATGTGACTTTTTTTTGAAGAATTTTTTTTAGGAGATGAAGGTGGAAGTACAAGAGGGTTGCATGGGCAATCTCAGCAAAGTTCAAGGTGGAGTCCAACGCCTGCTCAGTTGTTAGTGCTTGAAGAACTGTATAGACAAGGGACGAAGACACCAACTGCTGAACAAATCCAGCAAATAGCTTCGCAGCTACGTCGTTTTGGCAAGATCGAAGGGAAGAACGTGTTCTACTGGTTCCAAAATCACAAAGCCAGAGAGCGTCAGAAACGACGTCGTCGAGAGATGGAGGAAGCTGCTCATTCTGATTCAGCTGAAGATAAAGAGCTGTACGTTAATGTGGGAACCTCAGAAGAAAAGCAAGACGCTGCAGGTATACATACATACATACATACATACATACATAAATACATACACTTTGTGATTACAAGTTAACATTAAATAAAAAAGATAAATTTCATAAAAAAATATGTAAAGTGCATGGTATATATAGTGGACACATGTTGGTTCAATTAGCTAAAGAAATTAGACTAATTCTTCGTATTTGCACATGCAAAAGTTTGAATTCTTCATATAATTAGTAATCTAATCTGGTCTAATTAAATAGTCCTTTTAAAAAAGTAGAGGTTCTTGACGGTAATCTGTAAGTTACATTTTCTCTTTATCCATCGGTCAATCTATCCTTACTATAATGAACTTTTGTACCAAATAAAAAAATCTAACTTATACGTGCATGCCATTTAATTACACTGATGATTGTAACAGTGAACGTGTGAGAGAAAAGGGAGGAGAGAGAATGGAGCTTTATGTTTGGTTATGGAAAGCTCGACTGTTTAAGAGATTTTTTTTAATTTAATATTCTTTTAAAATTTGTGTAAAATATTTATTACTATTATTATTATTATTCACACAAATACAAAAATAATTTAAGGATAAAATATTTTAACTTATCAAAAAGTCCAACTCTCTTTTTATCTTTATCTGAATTTTAAGTATAAAAGATTTGAGAATGAATCTTCATAAATACGATTTTAGTAAGGTGCTGGTGTTATTTTTACACGTTAATTCGCATATAAATTAATATATAAAATAAATATTTTATATTAAATATTCTTTTACATGTGAGTTAATGTGTAAAATAACTGTAACACTTTATAAAAAAATACATTGATCTCTTTCCGAAAGATTTGAGATTTGAAGTTAGAAATTTGGGTTTTTTGGATTTTGGCTACAGGTTTGAGAGGGACAGGTTATGAAGTTAAAGAGACAAAGAAGTGGGCATCTACTTCAAACTGCAGTGGACTTGCAGAGGTCTGTATATTACTTTTGGCTTTGCTCATCGTACAATTACTACTGCATGTTTTTCAACTATCATAAGCAGAGATACCCAAAATATTGTTTAGACTTAATTAATGTTTTAATATATATCTTTAAAATTTGAATTTCTTTTTTTTTTTTAAGTTATTAAAATATATGGATGAACAAAATTTACACATTTCTGTTAAATGATATGTTGGAAGAAGAAATTATGTCATTCAAGTTAAGAAAAAAATCATATTAAACAATGAATAACGAGTCAAATATTATATTAAAGGGAATTGAAAATGAACAACTACATAAAAAACTCATATATTTCAAAACCAAAATATTAATTTACTTTATTATTTATATAGAAGAAAAACAATGGGATCTAATAATGTTCACAAGTCAAATAAAAAAGAAAGAAAGAAAGAGGAGGAAGAAAGCAACAAGAGCTTTTGTATGTTCGAGAAAGCATGTTTAAAAAGCTGCTTTTTTGTAAACATCTGTTGAGGCTGTTTCGTGCTTGAGTTCAGAATTTCTTGGACTCCATGATGAACAGATTATACATGAATTCACTCTCACAATTAATTGTTAATTTAATTTACTCATCAACTTTTACTATCTGCATTTTGCAGGAACCTGTATCACTACTGGAAATAGCAGAAAGTGGACCAAATGGGTGGACTAAACTTGAGGACAGATCAGGAACACAAGTTTTGAAAGGAAACACAATAATCACCACTTCAACTTTACGAAGAAAATCTTTCCCACAAAACTTAACCTCTCAAAATCATAATTTACCGTTTATGCTCAACGCGGAAAATTGCAACTATTGTGATGATGATGATGAAGAATATGCAAACACTAGGACCCTTGAGCTTTTTCCACTGAAGAGGGATGATCAAGATGGCATCTTTCTCAGTCGAAGCAAATCTAGATTCTATGCCTCAACTTCTCTTGGCACTGAAATAACCTCAACCCAGTTTTTTGAGTTTCTTCCTTTAAAAGACTGAAGAAAACTGTTATAGTCATGTGGTGTCAAAATAAGATAAAAACTTCAGTGTAGTTTTAAGTGTTTGTTATCATGTTGTTCAATAATGAGTGGAGTAATTAATCTTTCTTAAGGAGTATAATATATTATTGTTGAAAAATCTGATAACAAACATTTATGAAGCTTTATGTAATTCTTGTCCTTTAGAATAAATATGATGTTGTTGAACTAATTTGCTTAATTAGTACTGTGATGGACATGCATGATGAATGTGTATTTGTTTATAGGGAGCTGCAAATCTTTGATTTCAGTTTCACTCTTGAATGTTTATAATCATGCATGTACAAGTGACTGTATGTGGATATGTGCAATTAATCTTTTATTATTAATTTTTTCTGGTTCAATTCAATAGGACCTTTTCCTTTGAGAAATTAATGATTGAATGCAATTTTTAAAAATTGTTTTCTGTTTTTAACAACAGAAAAATAAAAAAATTTATTTGAATAAGTATTTTTGATCGAAAAAAATTGAATGTGTTTTGAGAACAAAAAAAATATAATAATTAAAAATTATTTTGAATTCTAATTTTTTAAAACAAAAAAATCACAAAAAATAAGTCTTTTTATTAATAGCATTTATATAAATATATTAAAACAATAATAACATGAATTTTTAAAACTAATTTCATAAAATAGTTTTAAAGAATAAAAACAAAACAACATTCAAAATTCAAAGAGGCCCTAATTTTTTATTTTATTTCTATTCTAAAAAATATTTTTTATCTTTTTAAAAAATAAAAAATATATTTAAATGTCTTTTTTCAATTAAAAAATGTATTTTAAAAAAAAAAGGCACAAATTAAAAGATTTTTGAAATTTTAATTTTTTAAAACAAAAAAAAATATAAGAAACAAGTGTTTTTATTAAAGGTATATATGTATATATAAAGGAAAACAATATTAACATGACATTGTCAAGACTAATTTTACAAAAATGTTTTAAAGAATGAAAATATTAGAATAATATCAAACACATCTAAGGTATGCTATTTACCATAATAATCTTGGTTAAGATGAACCAGATCATATTCTTGGTGATAACAAAATGCAAAGAGGTTCATTTAATTTGCAACCTTTAGGACATCATATATACCAATTATATATCTGACTATAATATATTTAAATTGTGTTGTATAGAAAATGCAATAATATACGAAGAAATATAGCCATGACAGAACAAAATCTCAAGTATGATGCATTTGTGGAACTTATTGCTACAGTAACATTAACGGAATTATAGTTGCAGAACTGTAATTTCAACCCTACTTAGTTATAAAAGCTCCTTTTTACTAGATTGAGAGTCCCCTTCTTTTCATTTTGTTCCTTCTGGTATCTTATATCATGGTATCAAGTATAGTGTTGCGATTTCATGAGATTAAATATTTTCTTTTGGTGATTTTGAGATACTATGAACTTATCAAAAGTACCAAGAGACAGCAAAAAAAACAACAAAAAATCTCAGAAGAAAATTACCCACCCACAGATGGAGAGCTTATGAGAAGTAAAGTGCATTCACCCATAATAACCACAAAAAATAGAGGTACATAACCCAAAATAAGGTTTTTTTTTTATAAAAAAAAAGGTCGTCATTTTCATTTATGTGCAAATGAGTCAGTGATAATTGAAGAGTGAAAGAGAAGAGGGTTTGTCTATGATTTTGCAAAACTGGAAGCTGCAGGATTCTCATCACTGAATGTCTGCAGAGACAATGTATGAAAAGAGAGAGTGTGTGAGATAAGCAAAGCAAGAAACGCCATATAAATGCAGTAAGGGCAACACCTCATCTTAATTAATTTGTCTTCCAGAAAAGTTAGGAGCATATGCTGCTTGTGCCTGTCAGGCCAGTGTCCTCTTTCAACTCTGTTTTTGCTCTTTTTTTTATTCCTTATGAAGTCGCTTACTATTAATTGTAGAATCATACTTCTATTATTATATTCAAATTTGTTTGCTCTGTTTAATAGCAGTTAAGGTACTCTTGAATACAAATTGATCATTATTAGAGTTGTGTGACGAATTAATCAGACAGAATATTTTGGGCCGTCTAGTTGAGTCCAAGCATATAGCATGTTTAATAATTAATTATCTATAATATAATATATGCTACGTTTGTACAAGAGTCTCCTGGGTACTTGTGAATATATATATTTATATATATATATATATATGTATATGAGTGTGTGTGTGTGTGGAAGGCTATACATGAAATGTTAAGAAAAAGTATCTGATTACTGCTACACTTTTGGATAAATTTCCTAAGTTAATAATCGTGTTGCTTCTTTAATACATTTTTTATTTTTATAGCAAACATAAATCTTAGATGCACATTATCTTGAATCATATACGGCATGCCAACCTGCTTTTAATAAACAGCAAGCCAGGAACCTTGATATTCCAGAAAAAATTATTCTGTTTATTCAAGTTTCTGTAGAAATGAAACATAAACTAGTAAAATTCCACCAAGCAATTGTCAAGACAAATTGAATTGACATTAGTACATTAATTTGACAACTACGATTAAAAAAAAAAAAACTCTATTCATAAGACTTCTGAAATAAACATTACATAAGGTAACAGTAACAGAGTCAGAAACAAGTAATTTTCTTTATTCGCAAATTAGGATTATAGTACAGTGACCATTCATATATCAGCTTATATAGAGTGGCTCTGGCTCCACTTTCCGTCTGATCCTGAAAGAACAATTGATAGACCAAAAGAATTGTTTAGCAAAATCCACCCACAATTGGAGGAAGATAGATGCTCTCCTAGTAGCATGTACACAAAACCCAAGTGAGACTTGGAGTCATTTGATACATTGTTATTATATTATGGTATTTAAGATTCCCATTTTTTGTATAACAAATAAAAATTGTCGTAGAAAAGGATACAATTGACATTTTATAAAGAGAAAATTACAAATACACCCAACAACAGCAAATGAAGCCTTTCTCCCACTAGGTGAGATCGCCCAAGTGAATCAAACAATATATTATCTTTACTCATTTTTATAATTAAATTGTTAGCAATTAAATTTATCCTAATGATTTTTTTTTTTTTTTTTTGGTCTCCCTTTACCTCTAATTATTGAGAAAGTTACAAATACAACCATTCAACTTTAAATCATTTACAAACACCTCGCTCAAGTTAAAAAAACTGAAAATTACCCCTCTAAACCTTTAATCTTCAGCATTTAAAACTTTTTTTCCATTTCACGTTACTAGAGTGGACGGAGATGCCACTGCACATCCTTTGCCCTACCACATGGCACACCCCCCATCGTTCACTTAATTACTTTCAGACCAATGTGGGCATGCCATGTCATGTGGTATGAGAAAAGATGTGAAGTGGCAATTTTGTAACCGGAAATGGACATAAGGTTTTTAATACGGAGGTATTTATATTCTTCCCTTTCATAAAAGTTGACAAAGCTAAAACTTCAAGGATGTTAGATCCTCAGTTTTTTAAGTAGTACCTCAATGGTGATGCCATCATATGCCCACCTTTTCTTTTTTCTTTGACACCAGACATCTTGGATACTAGTATACCAAACATGATTTGGATACTATGATGAAAATCATGGTGTACCAAATGCCTCCTTAAGGATATGTATTTTACATATTTTTCTTAGATATGCAGAAGAGCAATAATTCAGATCAGTCAACCAATGAAATTCTATAGCAGACTTACAAACCAAGTGACCAACTAGGGTAGAAAGACTCCTAGCCAATGGAATTAGGACTTTTCCATCCTCACCATAAGTAAAAGTTATACAGACATCATCAATCAACTTGAATTAAGGCATAGTTGACTTGTGTACTATTGTGGCACTATAAACCATTCAATAATAATTAGCTCCTGAAGGGGAAAAAGGGCTAATAAACATATTTGGCTACATTGCAATTTTAGAATCTGTACTCACCAATTTTCAGGTGCCCATGTACAGCCATCAGTATCGACTACATGCAAGCTGTAGGCATGTCTTGATTTTGGGGACTGGTTTTCAAAGCTGCCATCCATATACAATAATGAACAAGTAAATACTTGGAGAAGAAATTCAGGTTTAAAGGAAATTCACTTTTCCTACTTCATGATATACATTAATTGGAAAGGGTTGTTTAAATGAACCTTTGATGAATAAGATCACCATGGATGACAACCAAAGAACCAGCTTTTACTTCAACCGGCACAAAATCTTTCTGATCATAAGATGGTGATGGTCGGTCAAATTTGACACCATCTTCATCTCTTAAGAACCTTCTAACAAGCCCATCTACAACAACACATGAAGGGATTATATCAGATTACGCAAAGCATAAATGATCACAGGATACCAATAAATTATGAAGGAAGAAATAGCTACTTTTGTGAGATCCAGGAATAGCCCAGAGGCAACCATTTACTATACTTGCATCTTCAAGAGCCAGCCACAGTCCTGTGCATGTTGATGGTTCAGTGTAAAGAAATGAGTTATCCTGGTGTGGCACCACTTCACCCCCAATGCCTGGTTGCTGCCAACAAAATTTCCACAGATTAGATTATAATAATGACCATGAACATTACAACACATTCTACGACAATTTAGAAATTGCTCAAACCAAATCTTTAAGACATTTAAATTTAAAACTTCAGAAAGTCAGATATTCAACACAGGCATTACACTAGAATCATCAAGCCCATGAATTATTTCAAGCACCGTATTTCAACCAATTTAAGTCACTAATTAGGTTCTGATAGGAACCCCCTTAAGAACCCCATCGAATATCCCATTCTATTCGATGTGGAACTTGGGTAGCCCATACTACCCTCATCCCTATCAGGTTCTTCATCCTTCATTTTTAATGAATTTGAGTCCAGTGACAAAAAGGTGGGACTTGGGAGCATTAAATACTCATTGTAACATGATTGAGAAAAAGTCACCAAATTGTGACAGTGATTTAGGAACCTATTAGGAGCAAGGGTGAAACTCTGACACAGAATGCCTAAGGAACACAAGTTATCTGATGGCAAATTTGAAGAACTTTCATTATAAAAGCCTGGGACATGGTAAATCAGAAGCAACTTTCATTATATTGCAACAAATAACCAAAATCTCCATTCAAGTGTAATTTTTGAAACTTTGAATTTATATCACTTTCAAAGAACAACACAAGTTTCATTTCTCAGGTGCACTCTTTCCAAGCACTCAATACCAGAATTGTTTGCACACTAAACCACTATAACTCCACGTAATGAAAGGATTAGTTTCTCAATTCTCATATTCAATGGTAAATTGATTCTTATGGATTTTAGGATTCATGGAAATCTTTCAAAAGCTTTAACGAAATAATAATTCTTAAATTCACATGATAGTTTGAAGGGGAATTTTCCAGACATTGTACCAAACACCACAAGTAATATCAAATTATTTGTATTTCAATGAAAAAACATGGACTATCGAAAAACATAATAGAATTATGACATTGGACCCCAAGTGCAATGCCCACAGCCATACATTTATAATGCATCAGGAAACATTTATCACAGATCTGCGATAAAAAAGGCAAAGGTTATCTGCAAAGGCAACATGTTTCCCTATGAAAGCCCATTTTAATGATTGACTTATCTCTATCACCAAACAAGATCTCAGCAAGTTGATCCAAATATGCAGCACGGGCACGTGGCGCAAGTTCAGAGAACAAAACAGCCATAGTAGAATTCTTTTTTCTTCAAATCTTAATGACTTCACCTTGTTGTAACTACACATTATGATTTCTTAATGACTTTTTGCAAGTACAGATAAGTAACCACTAATGCTCTTCAGATCTTTGTTTCAATAAAAAAATCGCTTTTGGGAGCATTTCTGCCAAATAAAAAAAATAAAGAATCAAAAAATATAGTGTGGACCACATCTTTGGTTAATTTAAGCGAACAACATAAACATTTATTAGAATTGTTGAGATGAAGCCACTCCAAAGGAATCGAGGAGCATTGGTATTGCAAGTGAGAAAACACCTAATTGACAAATTCATATATTTACCAGTACCCATTATGTTATAATCCATTACACTTCATTCAACCATATAGTCAGTGTCATGAAGACAGAAGAGCATAGATTACCTTAAATATGTACATGGACTGCATAACCACTGGTCTCTTGTACCCTAAGGAGTACAACAAACTTGCAAATTTCTCCGAGGAAGAAAACTTTTTGAATGCTGGTTCAATCTCATGAAGCGCTGTACAAAATCATACCCCACCCCCAATAAAAAGAAAAGTTAGATCCAAACGAATCATTACTGTGGAGTTGTGTAGTTAGCATTAATCTTTCTCAATTACGGAGATACGCGTCCCTTCACTTTCTTCACACTTCTTGCCTAAAATAACTTATTGATTGTTAAATGGAGTGTACAGAGATTAACTCCTCATACCCCTCGTGATACTAATATTAAATTAATAAATAAAACGAGAGAGTATTTAATGCATACCATGACCAACTTTATTGATAGAGAGTTGCTTTGGCTGCTTTAAGTTTCCATCATCATCAAACGCTTTTTCTACCAAAAGAGAGTCAGAAAAGATAAGTTTAAAAAAAAAAATGCACTTAACTTAATAAGAACAGAAAAGAACGATGGTCAATACCCTCGAAGAAAAATGAAACTTTCTCCACGCTCTCATAAAAGTAATCGTCAGTCAACTTTTGCTGGGGCCAAAAAAAGAAAGAAAAAGAAACCCATAAAACTACAACTTCAAGTTCAGATGAAATCTATGTATGTGGAAAGAAAGCTACGAAATCCAATAATCCCCATATTAGGTAACCTGGTTCTTCGTGGAGAAAATTGAGGCGGTGGAGGAACTATCAAATTCATCCAGCAATTGCTCCATTCTCTTTATCATTGCATCAATCTCCTCGGAACTCGCAAACGATTCGATTACAAGATAACCTAAGCAGGAATCAACGAATTGGTTGTTGCAAGATTATGCTTTCTCGAAGCAAATCAAAGAGAGGAAAAACAAAACGGATTTTGTTTTCTTGGAACAGCCTGTGGTAGCTACCTTGAGAGTTGAATAATTGAAGCTGATCCGGAGTGAGGTTTCCACCGATTCCCATGGTGATGGTGTTGGTCTGTATGTCTGTGTTCTACTCTTCTGAGGTTTAGTCGTTTTGATGTTCGAAGAAAATAGGAAGGATGTCCACAGTCAAAACTCAACTTCAAAAATCTTCACAATCCAATTAGGAAAAAACCGGAAACGAAGAAAACAAAAGAGGACTAATAAAATATTATAATATATTATTTAGCTTATGAAAAATTTCTAACGATAATCTGTTAATCACTTGGGCTTAAATCTAGCATTTTTGTTTTTTGAAGAGTGTGCAATTCGTAGTAAAAATTAACATGTTAATAAATTATATAAATTTAGCAACACTAATATAATGAGTTAAAGTGATAAATGGTAAAAAAAATTAACATCTAAATTTTTTTTAGGAACTAAATAATATAATAATAAGAAATTATTAATCAGTAAAGTTGTTACCAGGATTTGGTTTGGACATTTTAGGAACGTCTTCGTTCATTCAGATTGTGACTTTCCAGATAAACCACGTTATAAAATCAATGAGAAAACATTACACTTCTGAAAACAACGTCAGTTATACTTAGGGCGTGGCATTTTTTATGTCGTAGTCAACAGTGCAATCTAAAAACGTAGTAAATAATAAAAATTTAATACAAATATATAGAGCAGATATTACTCTAAAAACGACAAAATTTTCTTATGGGATTAGGGAACCACCAAATGAAATATCTGCATGACAAGTGCATACAAACTCTTCAAAAATTTGTAGAATCTTTCCAAAACCTCAAGGCAAACAGAAAGAAATGTCTTGAGAGCCTTTCACATTTTCTAGTTATGCAGAGTTGTTGCTAATTAATATTCACTGAGATCATCACTAAAAAATGGGGCACCAATGTGAAAGAATAACAAATGTACTCAGATACAAGTGTACAGCTAACAATGGGTCCTTCAATATGAAGGCAAACAAATTACAAAATTGATAGTGGGAACAAAAAAGAAAAACATAGAACCTAAAAACAGAACAACAAAGAAGTAATAAAGACCCTGGATTTTATAAATGTACACAGCCACAATCTGTTGCTACAGCTTTAAATCTTGTTGATCAGGTAATGTACAAGCAGGGTGTGAAGGAATGTGAGTTTTTCATCTCACAGCTTGTTAGATACACAAGTTGCTAATTCATGTATGAAATAATCTATGCTTTGTCAATGTTCTGGGAGAGATTACTGCAAAGAACAATTTTGCACTCTGTTCTCAATTGGCATCACTCGTGAAAAAAAGATGTCAATCCCTCTAAATGCTATCCCATGATATACTCAGATCAATGTGACCTCCAACAAAATCTTTAAGCTCTGAAAACTGAATGTATGCCCTCTCACCAGGGGGAAAGGGAAAAAAATGAAGTAATCACAATTTCAGATATATGCAGTCAGCAGCAAGACACGCTTACAAAGTTATAAGAGAAACAACCATCAAATTCTCCAAGTAGATCAAGTCGCTGATGAAGGTCTTGAACCATCAGTTTTATTTGCATGGCACATGCAATCTGGGCATGGAAAGCTATATATTGAATCATTTGGTCTTTTGAGTTCAAATCCCTTTGAATCACTGTGTGACCTCATACTCAAGAGTTGACGTTTAAGACTTTTCCACCTGAGAATCATAGAAAAACTCCTCAGATACTTTCTACTAAGACAAAATTTGTTTAAAACAAAAAAAATACAATCTCCTTAAATATCTCTCAATGGGTTTATACTGTCCTAATATGTTAGCAGCTACATGAATGATGGATATAGTTCTTAAAAAATAGTTTAAAAAATCTAACATTTTTCTATAGGGTAATGCTACCTATACAACTCTCACAATCACAACTGTGAAAATGGGGCCCAACTTGAACTTTCTCCTTCACACAGTTGTAAATGTCACAGTTGTGTAAACAGAATTGTCCCTCCATAGACGAGACATTTGTTAGTGGTCTACACATAGTTCCATGGTAGCCCAATATTAAGAGGTTTGAAATATGGATTTTCTCTGGTTGGAGTGTTAAATATGTCAACATACCACTAATATAATAATAATCAATGATATTCTTTTCTGACATAAACCAACTCCCATTCATATCACTTTTCATATAACTTGCAAATTCTATCACTTCCCACCAATTTCAGGGAAAAAAAATATGGGCCACTTTATATTCTATTAGAGACTTGAAATTGCAAAAATTGAGCAAGAAGGAATCTGAAGTAACATGCTACTTACCCAATATTGGGGTTATCAAAGAGTACTGCTAATTTCCGCTTATCAGGCTTAATTGTCTGAGAGTGTCCACCATACAAGTATCTTCTGTGACCCAGCAAAAAATGAGGGAAGTTACCACCTTGAGTTGTGACAAACACCTCACTATGAAGACAAACAGTGTAATCTATGGCAGCCATCCTGGAAGAATAATTCTAGAATAAAAAACTCAAGTCAACATCAAGATACTTAATCAAGCTTGAAGTTTTGAGTAGGCTGGAGTTACCTTAAATGGAGCAAGTTCCTCTTCAGATGCCAGAGTCTCCTTTGTTTGCAAATTAGGAAACATTTCCAATAATGGGGCCATTGTTTTCTCAGCGTTATATATTTTTCCAGATGCCAAATAGATAGACGTGTTCTTAGTGAAACCCATTCCCCTAAGCATCAAGCCAACCTGAAGAAATGGAAGAAGGCATCGACCATAATTTAAACAAAGCACAGTTTGGGGGAAAATATGTAAACTTTGCTTTGCATACAAAAAGTAACATAAAGAGATGTAGCAAAATAGCACATTCAGAAAAAACTTTAATCCCTAGCTAGACTAACAAATTCCTAGAAGGGAAGAAAAGTTCCCTGACATATTCTTTCTCTTCTTGCAGACTAAGATCACTAGAGATTCAAAGAGAGAATTACCTCCAAAGGAGTGAGGGGACACTTCCCATTAATCCTGATTGCTCCAGGACGTATAACTCGTCCAGGTTTTGTAAATTTTCCTTTCCAACCTCTTTCTCTTGCTGCAATCATGTCTTCTCTCTCCTGTTTTCCACCGTCAAAAACACAACAAGAAAAAGCGACCATATCCTGTGCATGGACATGTGACAACAGTTGAAGCCAAGATTAAGATGTAATATTGAAGTTCATATGTAAAAGCAACAATATTCATATCTGAATCTGACCAAAACTAACCTCTTCAAAACGTAGATGTATGGAGACATATTTTCCACCATTAATTTTACTACGCTCTCTCATTCTTGCAACCAAAGATTCACCCATGGTTGATATAGGACTAGAAAACCGTAAAGCCTCATAATTTGCTAAGCATCTGAGCCGCTGGACAGCTGGAGGAGCATCGAATGACAATCTATTTGCAAAAGGTGAAATCCTTATTACCCTGCATCATTCATAAAAACTGTTACAGCAAATACAAAATCTCCCCCCCCCCCCCCCAATATTAAAACCATGGAATCATATTCTAGGATTATATGGTGATATAATGTCATGAAAAGAGAACACCAAGCATCATAACATAAAAATTCCACATGAAAATCAAATAATATCTCATGTGGATACAATGACAATAAATGAATAAACTATCAAGAAAATACAGACTAATTCATATCGTATAATTAGTTGAACCCTTGTTTGTCAAAATAGCTTTTGTGCTCAAGATGAACATTATCAGTAAATTCAAGCCAAATTCATATTAGACTAGTAAAAAAGTGTCACTAGACAAAATTTCAAGATAAACAAATATTTGAAAAATAAAAACAATTTTTTTCAAAGAAAAAAATTTTATATTGTATCATTATGCTCAAGCCATATGCACCATACTACAGCAGAAAGACTTACTTTTTGGGCAAACACATTGACTTTTTCTTTTGAGGAAAATGAATTGATGTCTTTTCCTCATATACCATGGTCAAATTCCAACAATTTCAAAATGTTTAATTACTAGAGATCAAGAACAATAAGCAAATCATTCACAGAATAAATTTCATAAACTCACTTTTCTTCAAGTAACTTTGGGAGCACCACATCTCTGTAATACTGAATAGATGACCATGCCTTAATCCTGAAATTGTGAACATTTGTGAAGTTGCTGCCAAATCTTTCCATAAGGTACTCAGGAATCTTATCAACCACCCGTACATCATTTTTCAAAGTGTTGACAAAATATTCCTCATCGTAAATGTCTCTGAATTTGCTGGACAAGTGAAACATAGCGAATTAGTTTAGTCTTTTTAAAATGAAACAATGGGATCAACAGATTAGTGATCCAATTGTCGAGATAAAGAAAGCACATCTATTAGAAAGTATTTTTCACTTCTCAAGTCCCACACAAATTCACAAGTTGTAAACAAGTAATCAAAGCATATCATATAAATAATGCCACAACTCACAAGCACAAATATTTATACTTATTAAGTATTTTTTTGATTTTATCCTACACCTAGTGTCCTGGCCTCAAATGAAATATGAAGGGAGAAATAAAATAATAACCTTAAACGAGAGAGAACAAAATACAGAATAGTCTGGGGAACTACTGGCTATTGAGGGGAAGAAAGAATCAATAACTCAAAAGAAGCATGGAAGAAATAATTAGAAAAATGGAAAAGAAACTTAGGTAAAACATAATAAAAAAGTAACAAAAGGACAAGAATAGTAAGAGAAGAAATAATCAAAATGATAGAATAAAGGGACGAAACTTAGAGCTGACTAGGTAAATGGAACAAAGAAAAAAAAATTTCAAATGGGCCTATACAAAAAAAGTCTTAATTCAAATTGCCCCAATAGTGTATGCCATGGGAAATGGCACATTGTGCAAATGGTGCATGCCATGGCTGAGCCAAACAAAATTGGGAATGCCACAACCATTACATTGCCCCACTGTTCATGGCGCTGCACAATGGGCAATGGCACGGGCAATAGCACGCCATTAATAACTGCAAAACTGGTCAGAAAGCATGTAAAACCAAAAAGTTGGCAAACTCAGGCAATTCGCAAGTTTACCGAGTTCAAATCTTCTAATGTAATGGGCCATTTTCTTGTAAGAGGCAGCCCAGACCAAGGTTTAAACCAACCCACTCCATATTTCTCAGCCCAAAACACAATCTTTCTCATGTTTTATTAGTCAAACAACCAAAAGAGAAAAGCCTTTCCTTTCTGTTTGCACTTGACCCTTAGTCCCATTCCCTTTCTGCTCTCTTTTTCCTTCGTTCTTCCTTCCTAAGTGGTGGTGGGGTTGGGTTTGGTTTGGTTTGGGCTCCTTTGCCTGAGCTGCTTCATTTGAAGCTTCAAGAGGTAACTTCCTAAGCTTGTGGATCTTTGGACATCCTAAATTTCTAATATTTATGATGCATTGCAAACTTGTTGAAACTTAGAAGACGAGGTTGATAATTAATTGACACTAGGGTTAGCAAGATAGTTGTGCTGAATTTGTTAGGTGTTTACTTGTTCATCTTCTTTTGACCTTTTCAAAAATTAATAATTAGTTGTTGTCTTGTTAAGAGTGTTAACTTGTGCTGAGTTGCTGACTGCTGAAATTGTTTATTTGTTTATTTATTTATTTTTTTAATATCAGTGTTGTTGCTTGAGTGGTTGCTTGTGATAAATTGAACCATATCTGAATGTGGGGCTGCTGGTACTGGTAGAAAAGTGGTTGCTGCAAGGAAAGATTATCCTGGTAATAGATCAGATATGAGTGGTAACATAGGATTCATGTTAAGTACTGAATTTCTATGATTTAGGTTAAGTACTTATGGATGAAATTCATGCTTTATATTATGCGACGTGCCAACATCAATCAGTAGATGTCCAGAGCTACAATAAAAAGACAGAAAAACAGACAAACCTAGGATCTTTCCATATACTATGAAAATGGAAGTTGGGGATCAGAAGTGTAGCATTGAGATAGCCAGCCACAGCAACAGCATTGCATATCTATGAAGAATTGACAACATTCATAGAACAGATAAGCTGAGTAGTACCAAATTAAGCAATCTTAAGTCAAACAACAATAACCAATAACAAACTTTTAACAAATGAAAACAAGGCATGGAAGAAAACACTAACCGATGTCCTTTGCTGATTTAAGCCACCATTAGCCTCCACATAAATGTAACCATTTGATTCAGGTAGGCCTATTATCAATGAAAGAAATATACATTAAAATGTAACAGAACAGTTCGTACCAGCCAAAAATATAAAAATACCTTCCAATATTAAAAAAAAAAAAAAAAAGGGACAAAGAAACTGTAGCAAGATCAACTTATGGTATTGAATTAAAAATGAGTGAACAACCCACTTCAATACTGCTCTCAGGTATAAAGACTTTACCACCCAAATAAAACTAAAAGAACCACAACAAGAAATCAAGAAGAAATTCTGTCATAAACTGATGTCAGTAAAAGCAAAGACATTCTAGATATGACAGTGTTCCAAGTCTCAAAGAGACAACGAACCAAAAACTATCAGTTCCTTGTTTATCCCATTCAAACTTAGCAAACCCCTTTCGAAGTATGTTTTTTCTCTTCATCAGATTGAGCACAACTATTGATTGGTCAGGCAAAAGAGAATTGTTATCAAGGACCAAGAATACTTGACTAAAAAGGAAGGAAAAGATGGGTCACGAGAAAGAATAGAGGAAAAAACCTACATACAAATTAAACAGTAAAGGAGTTCCCTACCATACAAATGACCTTTCATAAGCTAACACCATAAGAATGTCTAACAACATTAGTATTCCTGGTCCAGCCACCAGAATCAACTTCCTAAATCATGCCACCACACTTATCCATAATACATTTCTCTCCGCAACAGAGCACCAAAATCACTTTTACCATAAGCCTGGCTGAAAATATGTAAAACTCCCTCCAAAACGACCTCTGGCATATATATACACATATTTCCAGATAACAAGTTAACATTAACATCACCTTCACAATTTTAGAGAACATCCTTTGTATTTTATCCATTTAGTGAAAAGATAAAGAGACAGGAAAATTTTGAAGTCAGTTTATCACCTCTCCAAAAATTGAAGACTTTACAAACTGCCAATCTTTCCTTAGTTTACTGAGAAATAGGAATTTGCAGTGATCTTGACTCAAGAAACACCTAATGCAAAATTGTTACTATTTAATATGTTATATCCACCACATCTATCGTCCTTAAATTTTCAAAGGGAATAGAGAAGAAGAAACAACTAGGAATATAGGATACAAGAGAAGAATAGAAAATTAAAAAGCCTGTCATATTTTCATCCATTCATGTAAATTTTCTGAAAGACAATTAAGAAATGTTTACATCCAATCCAGACCCCAAGATATAGAGAATATATTGTACATGAACTGCATATGATAGGCAACAGTAAGTTGGATGTTTTAATTTTTTTTAAAAATATACTCCAACAAGATGTAGCCTTGTGCTAGATATTATATTACAAGAGAAGTATAAATACTATCAATCTACCATCATAAATCATAGTCAATGATACCAAAAGCACTAAAATAATTATAAAAAGAAAAGCGAAAACAAAATGTCATCATTTACTGTGCATCAAGACTAAACATATCGTACCTTCTGAAGATTGCTTTACACATGGTTTCCACTCACCACCTTTATTGGAATTCTTCCATATTGTTGATATCTGACAGGAATTTAATAGCTTCTGTAACTAAAAGTAACCCATTGGACCCAAAAACAAAAACACACACACACACACACAAAAAAGCATCCATCAAGATATGTACTGTAACTTCAAACAAATCAATAAAAGACTCTATAATTTAAAAAAAAATGGAATATCAAGAAAAGAAAATAATAGTCCATAAAAGAGAGAGAGACTCCTATAGTGAGGAAGGCTAGAAATTGAGAATCAAGGTATGAAAGACACTAAGATGACCCTTATAGGAGTTGATAAACATAAAAGAAATGATCCAATATTTTAGGTTCTGGTACTCCAGGTTAATTTAGAATTTTAAGAAGCGAAATGCTATAATAGCATTTATCATCACACATGAAAACATTTCCAAGCAACCGGAGGCATTCAAGATCCACCCTCAAGGGCTAAAAGGGACATCTCAGATTTTTAATGTATAATTGACACAAATGCAATTCTGTTTTATTTACTTCAGACTATCTGGGAATCCCTATGTCAAGCAAGTGAATCAGAGTCACCAGATTTCATTTCCTACTTCTCCCAATAACAGGCTACATAATAAACAAGAATTTTTTTTCTCCACAAGCAGGACAATCAGGTACGGCTAGTTCCAAGCCATCTAATACAATATCTAATTTTCTTCTCTTACATAAAAAATTCATAAACTAACTTTTCTAGTAGCTAACACTAGAGAGCATCATAGAGGAACGAGATGGCTTGGCACTGATTTCCTCCTACAAATGTGTTATTATACAGTTTTATGTGCTTCACCAATCAGTTAGTCCCTTTATTTTCATTAGACGTTTTACCACTGGTTTCAGACAGGGTAAAGAATTTAACTGAAAATACTTTGAAAGACAAAAACAACTGCTCATTCTCTTACAAGTCAGAGAAACTCTACTAAAAAACATGTAATGACAATAACATACATGCCCAGATGCAACATACGACGGTTAAAGCTATATATGAATTTTACACTAAAGCTATGCAAAATAAAGACATCATTTAAACATTCAGTATATACAATGCAAGACAACTAGCGTATTATCTGAGCTTTCCCGTTCTTCACCTCAAAACTTTCCGAACAACTGAAAATCAATATAACGCATATAATATGATTCCAATCACTAGATCAATTGACCAATTGACTAACAAGAAAGCTCTATTATTCTTCATCGTTCACAATAAATCCAAGAAAAACAGAAAGTGCACCGCTTGATAGAAAAAACAGTTTACGCAAAATTCCGATTCAGCATCATAATTCAGAACCATTCAAAGAGAAAAAGCAGCAAAAAGCAAATCTAAGACCAACCGCATCTGCAGATGAGTTATCAGCATCCATCTCGTGACGAAGCTTCGCATAAAGTTCGGGGCTCCGGTACACAGACCCAGGTGCGGGACGGTGCTTGATGACCGGAACGACGTCGAATGAGACAGTACCCATGTATAGGAGCATGACGGAGATGTAAATAAGGGGAGCAAAAAGGAAAAAGCCCTGACGGCGCAGTAGTACGGAAAGAAAGATCCAAGCGAGCCTCTGGGCAACTGAACGACCAGTAGGCTGTGCCGGAGAGAACCGACCGGTTTTAGACCGGCTGTGGCGGAGCCTCGGAGACCGTCGTGGCGACTGCGGCGGCGACGGCGTGGAGTGGCCACTGCTGGGTAGCCGGCTGTATGGGTGCATTTGGGATCAATCTCTCGAACATCACATCACATAAATACTACCATGAGAAAACGCGTCTCTCTCCCTCCACTTTGCAAAACAATCTAGAGGGTGAGAGACACCCGGACAATGGTACCGTTTGTTGGGGAGTACTGCAATGGAAGAAAAACGAGAACTTTGTGCCTGATTCAGATAGGAGAGAGATAGAGAGAGATTGCACGTGCAGTGGAGGAGTGGGGATGATGGGTTCAAGCTTTGGCTAGCTGGGCATGTTTTTTGGGTGCTATAGGGAAACTCAGAAGAAAAGTATTTCCTTTTGATTGATGAAGAGGGAAAGGCACCTCTTTCTTAATTCCTTCCTTTTTCTTTTTTTTTTTTTAGTGCCTGTCCTCCAGCAATTTTTGTTTTGCGAGAATGGAGAAACACCGTCAGGTGTTGGAAATTCTTTCCATGAATTTCAAGCAAGATACAAAGGATCATGATTCTGGCTTTGACCTCGCAACAAAAGAAGAAAATCAAGATTGATGAGTCAAATCCGTTGTGTAAAAGATCCTTCCAAGTGATGCTTCATGATAATCAAGTGTTTCAGTAAGTTTACCATTTACATTATTTAAGAATTTCCAATTTTGTTATTAACTTAGCTAAAGTTGAATATGTACAAATTTAGGTAAAACTTACATTAAAAAAAAAAAAAGGTCTACATATATTTCTGACAAAATTTCCCTATTGGTATTTGCACATATGGCAATGGCATAATGTTACAAGAATTACTAAGAATACTTCAATACTTTCCTCTCCATATAAATTTTAAATACACTGGCTACTATCTTCATACACTGCCCTAGGTTAAATTGTTCACTTAAAATGTCCTTAATTTTGAAAATATCATCTAAACGTAGAAATAATCTTTCTTTATATGATATAATGCTAGCAAGTTTACTTATAAATTATAATACTTGAATACTTTCCTGTTGATATAATTTCATTGGCTCTCTTCTCACATACTCCCCTAATTTAAATTGTTCATTGAACATGTCCCCAATTTTGAAAATGAGTAATTCTCCTTTTTAGTAATTGAAATATAAGTAATACAACAATTTAATCCGTAAAATATCATATTACATATTTTAATTTTTAAAATATTATGACAATTAAATCATTAATTTTTGTGTCATTAACTATTATCATCCAAATAATGTAATTTGTTAAACACTAACATAAAGGCATTAAGTGTATAGTAGAGCCTAGTCAGCATATTTATTTGTAAATTAATCTTACTTAGCACTATGTGAATTCCATCTAACTAATAAAAAAATTGAAAATGCATTTTAAAATATGATGAATTAAGTTTGCAAATCAGAACGTTTTGGAGAAAAACAGTAGCAGCCATCTTTTTTACTCTTTTAGGGTTTAATTACACATTTTGCTTCAATCTTCAATCTCCTTTACTCAGCCCCATCTTCATCGTGAAACCAATAGCAATGTGAAATGAAAGGAGTCAATCAATTGCAATCTTCTTCCTGCTTAGTACCAAATCAGTAAAATAGAACATCAAACCAGTAAAATAGAGCACTATACCAATAATCAAGCAATGTCCAAGTCAATATAGAAGCACCAAAACAGTGACCAAGCCAGTAACCAAACACTAAACCAGTATAAATATTCAACCAATCCAGTAAAAAGGCCATGTTCATGAACTTAATAGTCTGCAAAAAGTTTGGTATGATTATGTCTTTAAAGATTGGTGAGCATCTATTTACTTCTTCTCCAATCAGAGGAAGCATTTAATGTACAATCTGTTTGCACATCCTAAGTGCTATGGACATTTTCTAAATCTAACAAGTTTTGATAACATACTCTCATTCTTTATTTCTAATACTAGTGCAACATTAAAATTCTAAAACGCTTGCTTGAATTTTATCCAGAAATTCAATAACATTGTTATTTTATATCTACTTAACCATGAAAGCACCAAACCATTAAACAAACATCAAACCAGCTAGAGAGTTTAGCATAATTATAACAAGTAATCAAGAGAGTTGAACCACAAAAAAAAAAAAATCCTCTAAAATGTTATATCTTTTTCCTTTCAGAAAAACAATTAAAGAATCACCAAACCAAAATGATGAACTAATTTCAGAAAAGCAAACCCAATAAAAAAAATGAATTAAAAATCATAATAAGAAATCCTTGAATTGAAAAAAAAAAAATTACACTAAATGGTCCCTAGAAGTTTATAAATGTGAACTTTTTAGTCCTTGATGTATAGATAAATACACCGCAGCACTAAACCAGTAAAAGAAGCACCAAACAAGTAAAACATAGCACTGTACCAATAACCAAGCAATAATCAAGCCAGTGACCATATGCTAAACTCATATAAAACACACTAATCTAGTAAAGGCAAGTAAAATGACATTAAACCAGTATATGCAAGTAAAACAACATTAAGCCAGTATAGGCAAGTAAAATGACTAAACCATTAAACGCAAGTAAAATGACACTAAACTAGTAAAGTTTGAAAGTTTCTCGTCCACGCCAAACCAAACACTTCATTTACCTCGGTTCAGTCTTTGCAAGTTTATCGCATCTACGAGCACATATACATAAATGAGAAAACACAAACTTTATGTCTTTTGTTCTTGGAAAAATATGTACATAAAAATTGAAAACAGATCATTTGATATATATACATACACACACACACACACACATATATATATAACGTACAATGTCAGATGGAAACGTATGCACATGAAAACCAATATTCTTAGCAATTTTCATTTAGCATGGGAGCAACAAGTAAGCAACCTGGTAGCAGCAAGTATGCAAACTGATAGCAGCAAGCATGCAAATCGATAGCAACAAGTATGCAGATGAAGGTACACCACTTCAATGCGCGGCGATGCGATGGCAGTGAGTCCAGTTGACCACTTCAATGACAGAGATGCGATGATAGTGAAGGTCCACGATTGCAAGCGTGTGTCTTGCCCTAGTGGAACGAATGGGACCACAGTGGTTTTTTTTCCTTTTTTTCTGCAAAAACCATCCTCCCCTTTTGCACGTTTGCTTTTTCTTTTTTATTTTAAATTTTATTATTTGGGTAGAGTCCTGAGTTGGATTAATTTACACATAGGCGAGTTGATCGAACTCCAACGGCGCGCTTAACGTCTCTATGTCAGCATTTAACAGATTGCATTACCTGAATTGTTGTAGAGATTAATAAGTTTATTGTAGTAAACTTTCAAAAATTAAAATATATATTATTATTTTTCAAATACTAAATTATTATATTGTTTATCTTTCAGGAGCAAAAGATAAATTTACTCCTTACAAATACTATCCAATCTAACAAAAGTCTTTGTTTACAACTATTTTTGTTGTACGTTTTATAAAATTTTAAAAATTTTGTCTAGGTCTTATTTGATATAGTTTAATAATATACATCTTTTAATATTAAAATATAAAATAAAATAAATTAATAATTTAGTTCTTAAAATATATATTTTTTTAAAATTTGATTCTTAAAAGATAAATTTTTTTAATTTAATCTTTAAAATATTAATCTCAAATCAATTTTGATCATTCAACTAATGAAATGAATAGAATGTTAACTAGTATCAATATTAACAATTATGAATTATATCTTATTCAACAATAAAAAAATAAAATACATTAAATTTATAAATTATATATAATTAAAATGCAATGTTTAAATGTTTATATATATATTTGTAAATATAATGTGTTTTATTTTATTTTTTATTATTAAATAAAATTTAATTTATCATTTAATAATCAAGTCAATATTTTTTAATATTACATCAATTAACTATGTTTATGAAAATATTTTAAAATTTATTTATAAATTGGATGACTTAAATGACTATAATTTTTTATTGATTTTTAAGTTTAACAATTATTAAATAATAATATTTATATGATTGAAGAATTTACTTCTTCTTAAAAAATAACCCTTACATGAAAATGTTGTTTTCAATCTATTTTTGAAAATGTTTTCAAAAGATGTTTTCTATTAAAATTTACCAAACATATTTTTAGTTATATTTTTTGTTTTCAGTAAAATGAAAATGAAAGCAAGAAACAACAAAAGCAAGCGTACCTTTAACTTTTCATCCAAATTAATTGGAGAATAATTTTTCAAACATCATATTGAAAGCAAACACATGCCCCTTTAACTTTCCAATGAACTTTTTTATCAATTTATTAATTAAATTGATTGGAGAATTACCTTTTAAAAATTATATTAAAATATTTTATTTTTTAAAGATTAAATTATAAGGATATATATTTTTTAGAATTAAATCATTAATTTATTCTACAAAGTACTGTAACATTGAAAATTCTCACATTTACTGCCGTAATTGAAAACTACCAAAAAGTATAATTGGCATTTTAAGGAAATTAATAAATGTATTATCTAACATCTAAGATTTTCATAATTTTTAAATAATATTTTAGGATAATATTCCATATGATTAGTTACAAAATTTTATAAAATTTAAAAAAAATTATGCTATTTTTATTATGAAAAATAAAAAACTATTATTTAAAATAGATAAAATAATAAATTTATAAAATTTAATATAAATTATTTTTGAAAACATAATTATTTGATAAGATGATTCAACAATATTTTGTAAAAATATAAAATAACAAAAGGCAAACCATACAGAAAATTCAAGCTGTCTAACCTCTGAGCCTCTATTTGTACTTTCCAAGTTGTTATTTTTTAAAATTTTTAAAATTCTTTTATAGGAAGATGAACTTGGAGGAGAGGGGAGCTATTTTAGATAATTTGATTTTACAATATCATTTAACTATTCTTTTATTTTTCTTCTGCATTAAAATAAACTTTAAAAAAATTCAAATTTAAAATTTTGGCAATATAATATTTAAATGTAGATTTATAATACATTATTTTTTTATTTGTAAATAAATTTGAATCACAAACTTCAATGAAATTCAATAAAAATTAATAACAAGAGATTAAAATAATATGAATTTGAATTTAAAATATTATAATTGATATATTTATGATTTTAATTCTTTTAGCATTCTAGAATAGTAGAATGTGATTTATTTATCCATTTTGTTTTTGCCACAATTTATTTATCCATTTTTTGAAAAAGTAAAAGATAGGTATTCACGATGGGTATCCATCCATTATAATGCCCCGACCCGGCTATGAATAAAGCAAACGCGTCCCAAATCTTTTCTTTTCCAACACGCAGAGCGAGCGGGGGTGCGAGGGAGGCGGAGGTATTTCTCTCTGAGTCAGCTTTCTAATTAGGGTTTCGTTCATACGCAACACATAAACCCTAAACCTTCTTCTTCTTTATCATGGGAACTCCAGAGACTTCTCGCGAACCTTGCCCTGATCGCATACTCGATGACATCGGTGGCGCTTTCGGCATGGGGGCTGTGGGTGGCTCCGCCTTTCACTTTCTCAAAGGACTCTACAACTCTCCCAAGGGCTCTCGGCTCATTGGCGGTTCACAAGCTGTTCGCCTCAACGCGCCACGTGTTGGTGGTAGTTTCGCCGTGTGGGGTGGCTTGTTCTCCACTTTCGACTGCACGATGGTCTATGTTCGCCAGAAGGAGGATCCGTGGAACTCGATCATCGCCGGTGCTGCTACCGGCGGCTTCCTCTCAATGAGGCAGGGTTTGGGCTCGTCGGCTCGTGCGGCTGCTTTTGGCGGCGTCTTGTTGGCTTTGATTGAAGGAGCTGGGATCATGCTCAACAAGTTCCTCAGCGCACAGCAACAGATGCCTATAATGATTGAAGAACCTATGCCGGGGTATCCTAACCCTACCAATAATAGATTCCCAGGTCAAACCGTGCCTCAAGAGATGCCGTCGTCTACTGTGCCTTCGGATTCGGGTTCGGGTTCGGAAACCAAATCATGGCTTGGTGGGTGGTTCGGTGGAGGCAAGAAGGACGAACCCACCACGAGTGGGGGAAGCGAGACCAAGGTTTTGGAGAGCTTTGATGCCCCGCCAGTGCCGAATTTTGAATACAAGTGAGCTGGGTTTTGAGGCATTGTTTTGTGGCTAGTAGGTAAGGATTAAGGAGAGATTTTGAATCGTAAAGGTTTTTAGTTTGTTGTTGGAAGGTTCGGTTTGAACCAAGCTTAGTGATGATTATTGTATCAGACCCAATATATTTGTTTCAGCCATTTAGTTTTCTGACTTAATTTTCTTATGATATA
Source organism: Senna siamea (assembly GCA_031216115.1). Taxonomy (NCBI): domain Eukaryota; kingdom Viridiplantae; phylum Streptophyta; class Magnoliopsida; order Fabales; family Fabaceae; genus Senna; species Senna siamea. The sequence goes on from CM062358.1 coordinate 1,644,706, forward strand.
TAACATAGTAAAAGTCTTGCAAAATAATACTTTTTATTCAGATTCTGGACCTGTTTTGGTGGATTGATTTTACAGTGAATTTGGTCTATATGTAATCGCCTCCATTCGTTTGAAATACAACTGTTCTATAGTCATACTTAATTCTATTCCGATTCTTACTGTGAATTCTATCAAGTTCTTGAGTATCAACTCCCAGGACCCAGGTTTTCTTAGTAAATCATATCTGCAGGTGCATATTACTTTTATCCATAATATATAGTCATACTTGATTCTATTCCGACTCTTATTGTGAATTCTATCGAGTTCTTGAGTATCAAGTCCCAGGACCCTGGTTTTCTTAATAAATCACATTTGCAGTGCATATTACTCTTATCCATAACATATATAAGCTGTTGTTGTTGACTTTCGGTTGTATTTGCTTTCGTTCCTGTTGACTTTTAGTTTAATAGAAATCATTCTGTATATATTGGTTATTGGTAAGTAAAATTTTCTCATAAATTCATCAGACAAAACCTTGAATACTGTAGATGTGAGCATTAACCTCCTGCACATAATTGGTTTTCGATCTTTACACAATTTAGATGTTCACTATTATATTCTTTAACAAGCACAAGACAGTTGGAGGACTGATTTCACTGTGAATTTGGTTGATATGCAACTATTTTATTGTCATACATGATTCTACTTTGATTCTTATTTTGATTTCTATCAAGTTCTTAATTTTCAACTTCTAGATTTTCTGAATAAATCATATTTACAGGTTTATGCAATTTTTACCCACAATATATTGAAGTTATTGTTGTTGGCTTTGAGTTGTTGTTTCTTGTCCTGCACCATTTTAGTATATCAGAAATTATTCTGTATATATTGGTTATTGGTAAAAGTAAATTTTCCTGCAAATTCATCAGGTACGTAATCTTTTATACTGTAGATGTCATCGTCAATAACCTTCTGCATTTAGTGTTACTTAGAACCTTCCATATTGTCTTATTGTTATCATATTCTAGGAAAGCTTTAGGAAAAATTACTTCTAATGTAATAGTTATGTTATGGTGATTATGCATGTAAATTACTCAATACTAACTTGTATCTGTACAAGGTTAGGAAGAATGATTCAATTGTCAATGCCCTTGGTTATTTGATGGTATTTATCCCTCTCCCTACTGGAGGCTGAAAAATAAGGGTTAAAACCTATATGACTTTTGAAGTATGATATGTGACAGACATGCTTGTATTAGCAATTCCCATCCAATTTTTTGTTTTTGGGAAGGGGAAGCATGAAAAGAAACTGTTCCACTGCTGGTTAAAAATACTTTTCAATTCTAGTATGTGCAATAAAGTGATTCCAGGTCATAATTTTGTTGTGGTTATGAGGATACCTTATAGCAAACTCAAACTTGTTATGTGATAGATTTTAAAATATACTTGACAGTGTTATTAATACCATTGTGATTTCTTAAAAGTTGATGATGTTGGCAATGATTTCTTGTGCATATTTTAATTTTACCCTCTTTTAATGGGTACGCTAGATATTTTTGTACTGTTGCTTCTTGCATATATATATATATGGGTCTGGGGTATTGCTAAGCAAGCATTGTATCTTATTTTCCCTCGATTCCCCTACACCCCCTTTTTTTTTGTCGAAGAACAATCATAGTAGAGTGCTGGAGAGCTCCTTACCTTGTTAGGTCTCAGTTTTTTGGCTTTCCTTGCATTCGTTATTTTTTTCTATAAATTAAATTGGTAAAAAGAAAATTTATTTCTGTTGCTTTGAATTGTTGAGTTTCATTTACATTTTCAAGAATTGAAATGCTCTGTATTACCTAGTATATTATTTTGAAATTAGAGTGTACAGTAGTCCTTTTTTGTTTCACTTTATTTGGATAGATGCAATCCCGGGACAGTTTCCATTGCAAGGATGCACACTTCTAGGTGTTGGGTAGGTTTGCCTTTTTAATCTCCATCTTTTGTTTGATAAGGCTTAGTTGGGAACTTTTGATCTAGTGCTGTTTAGAAGTGATAAAAAAGAAAGCGAGGTTAGAAAAGCTGTCTGACTCTTCTTTTAAATCATGTATTAGAACTAGCGTTAGATGATAGCAATACATATAGCTGCATGCTAGGGCACAGCAGAGTGAGATTTACGAGCTTTTACTTAAAACATATACTTTCATTTTAATAAATGAAGTCATTCCTTGAAATAGGTGAATAGGGGAAATTGATTGAACTGCAATGCTAATGATGACCTTTAATCTTAATCTATTTGTCTTTAATCCTGACCTACCAAGCTTTGCTAAAAGTTCAGTGAGCAGATGATCTTTGTTACATCCCCTTCAACCTTGAAGGCATAAGAGGCGCAATTTGTGATGTGTGAGCAACTTGTGTAATCAAGTGCTTAGCAAGAAGTTGGCTATTGCATGGTTTGCATTACTGTGTTGCATCATAGCAGCTAATTTGAGTAGTAAACAAGGCCATGTGTTGTGTTCTCAAGAGATTGAGGTTTCTAACTGTTAGATTTAATTTGATATTGTCATCTCATGTTTTTATTAGGGCGAGACTATCAATGTGTATAGTCGTGGAAAAGCTCTCTTTTGTATATAAACCCTTAATAATATTATCCTTACGTGTAGTTGTGTCGCTTGTAACTGAAGTATATTTTTCATTTTTTTGAAACCCTTGTTATATTAAGTATAGTAATACAACTATATATGTAATATTTTCAAAACATTGTGTAGTGCCACAACATGTACCCATCGTAAAAGAATTAAAGTATAACGCGTAGAGCTATTTTTTTTAATTTTATATAGAACATATTTTTTCGGTTTAAAGAATCCATTGGTTCTTATAGTTTATTTTAATTTTTAATTAAGTCTTTATAATTTTAAATTTTATAATTGGGTCCTTCTAGGTATCCATCATTTGTAATTAAATTCTTGCTGTTAATTTGGAGTTAATTGTTATTTAATTTAAAAATTAATAATTTAATTTTAGAAAGGTAATGATTGTCTCAATTTAATTTTTAAAAAATTTAATTAATAAATTTAATTATTGAAAGATGTATTTTTTTATTAATTTAATTTTTTGATTAATTAGATTATTAAAATTTAACAGAATAATTGAAATAGACTTAATGGCATCGTTTAAGTGATGATGTGTATGTCAATCAACGTTTAAAAAATAATATATTTTTATACATCAGCTCCCAATCAGCACAAGAACAAAAAAGAATTCTTCCTTACTAAGTTTTCAGAGCAACCCAGAATATCGAAGAACAATCCATTGAGAACTGAGATTCATAATCTATCTCCATAACTGTTTCGATTGACGAAGCCTCAAAGCTCACAGAGTACCCTTTAAAGCTCAGCCAATGCTAAGGACACGCACCAACAGAGGGCCATTGATGTCTGCAGAATCATAGCCTTTTAACGAGTCAATTTTGACGCTGGAAGCTGACTGAGGGAAGATTCTGTCGTCAACAAAGATCAATAACCTTGGACGCTGTGGAGTTGCATTCCTTCCACCATTTCGAAGGAGATTCTTAACGGCCATGAGGAACTTCACCAACAAAACGACACCAAATGCAGTGGTGGAGAAGAATGGAACCGACCAGTACAACACTAACAGTGCGGTTGCGGTGAAGAAGAGTGAGAGTAGATTTGTGATTTATGTGAAAAATGTTGATTTGGATAAGAATACAGATGATATATAATTATATAGAGATTGTCACTGATGAGTGCTGTAGGCGAAACAATCATGGCTTTCTGAATCTCTATTCTTACTGGATTGTTTTTTTTATTTTCTTGGTTGCTCCTTAAGCGGCCAAGAATTATTTTTTTATTTTCTGGGTTGCTCCTGGCTAAGAATTGAAAGGTAACGGTCCTGTTTATTTATTTTTTTCATTTTTGTGTTGGTTGAGAGTTGACGTGTAAAATTATATTATTTTTAAATACTTACTGAGAAACATATCCCCACTTAACAAAATTATTAAGTTTACATTAATCATTTTGTTAAATTTTAACTATTCAACTAACTGAATTGTTAAATTTATTAAAAATATATCTTTCGACTAAATTTATTAATGTTATCTTTTAAGATTAAATTAAAATAAATAATATCTTTTAAGAATGAAATTATTAATAATTTACTTTTTAATTTACGCTTATCTAACTGAAGATTGATGATTAGGCTCCACCATCAGTATCTTAATCACACACCACACACCCTAAACATGAGTGCTGGAAATTTTTTCAAATTGTGATAGAACAAAATGGAAAAAAAAAATTGAAACATAATGGAGTGGAAAACATATGTGTAGATAAATATGGGTAAGTGGAAATCTAACTGAACAGTGGGTTAGTAACTGGGATGCTGATTGTGTAAATGATGCTAGGTTGGGTTCATTTAAGCGGAAACAAACGTTAATTTGGATGGAGTTTAACGGCAGGGATTTAATTACAAATGCCAAATAATAACTTGTTCCAAAGTAGACTCATGAGTTAAGCATAACAATAATTCACCTTGCACTGATTCGCGATAATTCACTCTGTTTCAGAAATTGGTATTATGGTAATTAAGCATAAGGATGGAGCATTTTAGATAATTTTGGTGAGAATTTATGTAATACTTTTAGTCTGTAAATTAAATCTAACGTATAACTTAAATATGATATGTAAATAGATTTAGTTAGATTTGAAATTTTTTTACACCTAAACACAGATTTAAAAAGTTAGATCAAAATTTAAAATGTTTTGTGCGCATAAATCAAAGTTAATTTTTTTTTTGTATTTTATCTTATTTTAAACAATGAATATATTCAAAATAATTATTTCATTCGAGATTTAAAATTTTTAAAATAAATAAAATAATAAAGTACTAAAATAAAAAATATTAGTCTTAATTTAATATAAGAATTTATCTCTTTTATACAATAGTATAATTAATTAGCTATTAGCAAAATCATTAAGAGCTCAAATGAAATGTAAAAATTCAAGAAAATAAAGTTATTGAGTTTTAATTCTTATGTAATGCTTTTATATTTGCAATGACATGATAATTGTTTTTGGTAAAAAAATAATCATTAGTATCGATATACGTAAACACTAAACCTCAAATTTTCGCTTATATAATGCTGGGGCCTAACTTTACCCAACAAATAAAAATAAATTGGGTACTAAGAATTTAAACAGATAATGGCCGTGGCTGGGAGTAAAAAAGAATCGAAAAGGGACAAATGCCATTGTCATTTATCGGAAATCAGAATATAATCTAACGCGAGTTCTTAGCTACAAATGTCTCAATGGTTGTAACAAGGTACATCAAAGAAAACCTAAAACATTTTATCAATCACAAACTCCTCATTTTGACGCACTTAATTCATCAATCATGCAGAGTGCCCAAGATATCCTCTTCCCTGTACAAATGCAACCTGCAATAGAAGAATTCAATTGTAAAATTTTAAAATTTCAACACAAACCAAATTTCTAAGATATACACTCACATATCTTTTAACTTTAATTTATGATAAAACTTAAACTAAAATCTATAATAACTACATTCACATTCCTTATATTTCAACACTCAACAGGCAAAATACTATCTGTTTCTTTCTTTCTTTTTAAGTTTTCATCTTTTCTTGATCCGTGATGCTCTAACTTAGAATGTGGAAGTTTCTAAGAAGAAAATCAATGTAATGTTAGGCGTTAATAATTATGTTAACAAAAAATATTATGTTCGGATTATAAATTGAAGATTAAGCAAATCTCAAGTAGTAATTATAATTTACTTTGTTATTAAAAAAAAAAAAAGATAAATGTAATGACAGCATACTCTTTGTCATCGAGCTTGACTTGGGTGCCACCGTACTCCGGCAACAGCACGGTGTCGCCCTCCTTCAAGGACACCGGAATCAAGTTTCCTGCCTTGTCTCGCGTTCCAGATCCTACTGCTATCACCTTCCCTGAATTAAGCTGTTTTCGAACAATTTCAGATTTAACCAATTAATCGAAATGAGTAAATCAAATAAACACTAAAACCTAAGCCTGAATCAAGCTGAATTAGAACAAATCCAGCTTAAAATAGAAAAACTATTTGATTCACAAACACGGAGCCAAATTCACACAATCACAAGCATTAACGAAGAGAGTGCTTAAAACCTTGGAGGACTTCTCAGGGAGGAGAATGCCGGCTGTGGTCTTCGACGGCGGCACGATTTTCTCGATGAGAACGCGGTTGAAGCTCGGAATCAAGCGCTTTGCCATCTCTGAGATAACGGAAGGAGCTAGAAATTAGGGTTTTCTTGCAAACAAGTACGGGACTCAACACACAGAGAAAAACGATATTGATCGCTTTTTAAAAACACAGGGAAGGGAAATGAGCTTGAATTTCAGGATCCAGATGCCAGTGGAAGGTTCTAGGTCTTAGGGTTTTTTTAGGGTTTTAACGGATGGACATGGACGAGGGTTTAACATAAAATAAATAAAAAAACACATTTAGCAACAAAAAAAAAATTTGGGTGAGGGGTTTAAACAGTTAACTTAGTTGGGGCTTATGGGTTCTTTTCTTTTGGGTAAATGGGCTTAATGCATGTTGGGGCTTATGGGTTAAAGTTTTGGGCCTTAACAGAAATCTAAAACATACTGTGTTAAGGAAAGCCCACTTGATACTCAGGATGAAAGCTATAATTATTAATCACAAATTCACATTTCTATTTCTTTAACGGTTGTAGAGTAGACGAAATTCCGATAATTATTATAACCTAACGAAGGAAATTTCTTTCGCCATTCGAAAGTTTTGGAATGAGGCAAGTTTCATTTATTGTTTAGAGATTCCAAAGGTGAAACAAAAGATTAGGGCGGTTAAAAGGACTAGGTTCATTAGTTTAGTTTGGCTTAACCTTTAAAATAGAGAGGGTTAGACCATAAAAATAATAATATATTTTAAGAATAGATTTTTATTTCAATTTATTTTAAGTCTATAGTCCATGATAAGTTCCATAAGGTTGGGCTAGACCAATCTTATAGACTTTTTTTTGTTTTAAAAAAATTTATTAAAAAAATTTTGTCATAAAATGTCATTTAGTCTATATTAATATATAATATTTATTTTTAATATTTTGATATATAGAATAAATTATACAAAATAATTTTTTTAATTATTACTTTTGTACGTTAATTTACAATGTTCATTTTTAATATGTTAATATGTAAAATAAATTATACATATATATTTTTTAAGTCAAATAAAATAAATTATATTTTTAAAAAATTATATTTAAAAAATAATAATAAAAGAGGTCCATGAGCTAGCCCAGTTTAACCATTTTGACCCAGACAAGATGGATGGGTCAAGCCTGACTCGCTCCCGCAAAATAAAATCTGGGTTGACCCATCTCATTTTGGCTGGCACCCTTACAAATGATTGGCAAGGCTGTTTGCTCTATTCCTAGATAAAATGGTGATTCGACATTTTAAACGCAAGAAATGACTGGACCAGAATCACTGTCTTTTCAATCAAGAAATATCTATTTCTCATTTCTTTTCAATCGATTCTCTCACTATCAACTAGAGACTGCCAAGTCTACCCGGGAAAATCAGCGAAAGATGAAATCGCAACATCAACCCCTTCTCAACAAATCCTATCAATTCAAGAAATATAAAAGGTAAATAAGAGCAATAAACAAGAAACAACTGCGAGAAAAAAAAAAAAAAAGCAAAAAATTCAAATAGAAAGAATACCTGCTCATTGAAGATACCATGCAATTTGATTTCATATACGAGAAAAATTTTAAAGAAGCGTACGAGAAGGAGCGTGAGAGATAGTAATGTCGAACCATAACTCAGCCCTGAGCCTATCCTTCTCAAACTCATCTCTCATGAAATCGAAGAATTGGGGAGTCAAAAACTCATAGGACTCATGACTCACGTTCATGTGCTAGTGCCAGTACCACTGCCGAATTCCTCTGTCGTCATCATTTTCAGTATCAATGCAGCCGCGAATAGAGGATTATGTATGTATTCAGCTTTGGATCATAGAATCCATGTGGCCTTTGAAGGAGATCAAAGAAACTACAGTTGACGAAAGATATAGAAAACGATTGGAATTTAATGTTAAGATCTTCAACGATCAAAAATTTAATTTGTAGTGAGAATGTGGGTATTGGTCCAAGATCCATGGGCTTTATAGTTTTTGAACCTATAACGCATCTATCGGGTCATTGGTTATAATTTTAATTTTGTTATTTTTTTGCATCAAATTGTAAAAAAAAAATGATTTAGATCGAACAATCTACGTGATCTTTGAAGAAGATCGAAAAATTTGTGGTAGATGAAAAATATGAGAGAATGATGAGAGTTTAATGCTAAGATCTCAACGATCGAAATTTTAAATTGTAGTGAGAATGTAATCGTTTGTCCAAGATTCATGGGCTTTATAGTTTTTGAATTTGAAAGGCATCCAAGGGGTCATTGGTTATAATTAGCGTCAGATTGTAAACAAAAAAAAGTTTAAATCCTCTACTCTTTACTTATATAGGTAGCTTGCTTTTGATTGGACTTAAAAAAAAAAAAGGTCAGGTTTTAACTCAGATTATACTAGAAGTTGTAGATATACTAAAATATTTGTTAATTTATTTTTTAATTTTTGAAATATAAAATATAAAATAATTATTATATTTTAAAGTAATAAAATTAAATAATAAAAAATATTTAAAATTTTAATTTTCTGTTATTTATTAGAATTTTTCTTTATTTTTACTTGTTTTCTCATATAATATTTTTTATATAATATATAATATATAATTTTAGAGGCTAATGATCAAAAGACTATAAAAAATTATTGTAATATATATAAACATATCTTTAAAATTTTTTGACATAATAAGCTTTTTTTTTTTTTGACATATGATTTCTCATGCTTTCAATTCTCGAAATTAATTTAATTATTTTTATTAATATTAGGAATGAGATGAGAGATTAAATTTCTCCCACAAATAGCTTTAAAAGATTTTTTTAAAAAAATTTTCAATGATAGATAGTTATTTCATCCATATTTTGAAAAATTTTTGGAAGTCCTTATCTAAAAATCTTATTGCTCAGAAGTCAGAATGACATGCATGAAATTGAGGGTTTTAATAATAAATTTAATTTTTAAACATTGAAGACCATTTAAAAACTTTAGGTTAGTATAATTTAAAAACTTGAACAGAATTGTCTTATTTGTGAAATATGAAAAAAAAAATAAAAAATAAAAAAATTATCAGTTTATTAATTCTATTAATAACTGTATGAAAGGTATACACAATAGCTACTCCAAAATGATAATTAAAAGGTAGTTCAAGCATAATTTTATGTTTGACCCATTTTTTATCTTGAAATGATTTGTGTGCACAATATTGACTAAAAATTTTAATTTAAAAGATTCAATCACCAACAAGATTAGTGGTGTTACAGTAATAAGGGCCATGATTTGTCACATATTATGTGATGTTGAATGATTTGCATCATCTACAGCCAACTTTTGTTTTTTTTTTTTTTTTCAATAAATTTAAATGGTTATGAATGTAAAATCTCCAGGACAAAAAAAAGAGAGTAAAATTTCGATTTCTAGAAAAAAAATGTTAAATGTTAATTTTATAATAAAAATAGAAAAAAAAAAAGATAAATTATTTCAGTACAAGGCACACTAATATTAGGTGTTAGTGGCTCTTGCACTCAAATCGAGATATGTCAATTTTTTTCTGAATATAAAATAAATATTATAAATTATTATAATATGTTTATTATATTTTAAAAATAAAAAACATAGTTAGATGTGATTAACTTCCCAATCTCTCATTGTATTTTATATTATTTATAATTATATGTTAAGTGTTAATATATGATTGTAAAAAAATTTAAAAAAAATGCAAAGCTTTAGTATAAATGATTAAAAGTTTGCTGAGGGAGAATGATTATTTGTTCACAAAATAATCAGTACCACACCTCATTGATTTCCTGATCATTTATCAACTTTCAAACAATTTATTCTTACATTAAAATTTTTATTAATTTATTAATTAAAGGCTTTTTTTCTATACAGAAATATTAAATTTAATATATATATATATATATATATATTATACAGAAAGAGGTTCAATGTGGATGTGGTAAGTATATGAGGAATGTATATATAGTGTATATATTATGATTATATAATTCATTTTTTTCAAAAATTTTTTTTTTTGAAAAATTGAAATTAAAAGGAATAAAGTGGATATAAAAAAAATACACACATGCATGCAAACCTTTAAATTAAAAGAAAAAAAGCTGAAAGGACAAGACTTATAAAGTTTTGTTAGATTCTCAAATAAAAATAACATATTTTTATATTAAAAATTGATTTAATTGCACTTACCTCTCATTTAATTTATTTTCTAGAATGAAGATAACTTTTTTACAAAATAAATTGTAATTTTATTTTTAGCATAACAGTAAATAATTTTTAATATAACAATAAAGGCAATTAAATAATTTTATTGTTTTGAAATGAATATATATTGTGTAAAATATTAGTTTTATTGACAAAAAATAAATTAAAAATATATACCTTGTATCAAATTTCAAGACTAATGAGTATAATTTTTGAAACTAGATACGTAGCAATTATAATTTTACTAAATTTCAAGAAATATTATTATAATTTAATCTAAAAAATTGATAAGAAATATTTAAAAATTAGATGTAAAGTTTCCTATTATGAAACTCTGTATTCAAGACCTTCTCCTTTTTTGATATAGAGTAGTCTTAAAAAGCAGCATGCAATCAAGAACCAAAAATCATGAAAATGACAAGCAATTTCTCTGAAGATTCACTCTAACAGGATAGACATTATCCCTGCCAACAACTGGTTGGAGGCCTAGCAAACCATGAAAAATATGCTTCCTTCATCATTTCTCTACCAATTATTTGCTTGTTCTGTAGCATTTGGAAAAGTTTTTTCAAACTTCTTTTTATTTCTTTAATTAATTAAGCTCCTACTTTTTCAAGTATGGTTGACATTCTAAGGACCACCACAATCACAATGTTACCAAACACCGTTACCATTAATTTTTCTCCTTGTGTTGGATTATTTGAGGGCCATAATCTTCTTACGGATCATAATTAATCATATTATTATATGAAGAAAGATATAAGTATATAGAACGAATATACTATTTACCCATAATTTTTATTAGAGCCTCCAATTCAATCAATTTTTGTTTCTATTTCTTTAATTTCCTCGTATGACTGTCTTGTTAATTATCTTCTTACGTAAGAACATTCAAATTCTTATGTTATACTCTTCAATATAGTTGAGTTTCAAACGTATAATTATAACTCTTTTAACTAAATACGTAAGAATAAATTAAAACATTTATCATAAGTGTTCCTTAAACGGTGCGATTATATATTTATATATACTCACACACTTTACTTTCTCCAATATAGGACTTGAAGCTCCATGCTTTGAAGGTAGGGCCTCAAGGATGACAAAATGCTACCACACATCAAATTCAGCTACACATGAAAATATATATATATATATATATATATATATATATTAACTAAACACCAAACAATAAAATTCCTTTAATAATTAACATCTTGTTGTCTTCCAAATAGTGAATTCACACACACTCGCTTAAGAAACATGGTTCTTGAATCTTGATCTAATTTTTTGGAAGAATTCTTAAATACATTTGTATATCTAGGTACAAAATATATATATATATATATATATATAAAATACCCAATAATAATTCATTAAAATTAGTATTACATCAAGAGGTGGTGATTTTGAATTTGGGTTACTTTCTTGCACTTACGATCTCATTTGAAGGCGTTTCCTTTGAAACAAGAATCCTCTAGAATCTGAGAGCTGACAATTATAATCTGCTCCTCCATGAAATGACATATCCTTTGTTGTTATTGGACATACATTGCCTCAATTAGGGGTTGCTTCAAGGAAGCAAAGAGACTAAACGCTTATTATTGCGTGGGAGAAATTATAGTCTTGAAGTGGGGCAATACACTCAAATGCATATATAGAGGATGAATTGATCATTGCATTAATTAATTTAATTCACATATTGACCACATATAATTAATTCACACTATAATAATACAAATTGACCATGAGCTCTTGGGCCAATTTGTTTTAGTGCTTTATGATTTTTTTCCTTTCTCAAAAAGTTTTGTCATCCTAATGGAATATCTATGAATTCTATGAGTCTTCCAGACCCTGCTGCTTTAATTTCTATGAATGGAATATTTGTGGGGTCGAACAAAAAAACCAGAATCTCTAACTGGTTCACTTAGTGCCACTCAAAGAACTTGGCTGAAAATTTTTGCTAAAATACATACAACTTGTTAAATTATAATTCATGTGTAGATAATTTATTTTAACTATAAAAATTAAAATACAATCCCTTCAAACTTCACAATTTGTACAAAAAAAAAATTTCATTCTTTAACTTTTTATCTAAAATTCTAATAGATGTAGAGACATTCAATTATTTAAGAGTTTTTTCTGTAGAAGATTTGAATATTCAAAAGATTTTTTACACAAAATCTAAAGTTCATATGAGTTTTTTACATAAAGTTTAAAGTTCAAAATTTTTTTTTGTATTTTGATATAACTTAATTTTACTTATATGTATTATTGTTCTATTAGAGTTCAGATAAAAAAGTTAATAAAAAAAATTTTTTGTATAAATTGTGAAATTTAAATAAATTTTAAATCAATTTTTATAATTGAGAAAGACTATATATTTACACATGAATTATGATTCAGGAGGTTTTTTTTATTTTACATTTTAGCCAAAATTTTTTAGGAAAAAAAATAAAAAAATGTATAATTTTTATATTTCTATTATTAGGTTTTCATTAGAAAATGACATGTATAAGTTTTTATAACATTATTTTATAATTAGGTATTTCTAAAATTCTTTTACATGTTTTATTTTTATTAAAAAATATATATAATAACATATATATATATATATATATAAAATGAATCGTACCTAAGTCTAATAATAAAATCTTGAATTTCGAAGACTCAACAAGAAACTATTCTGTATGTTTCTTTTTCTTTCTTGTTTCTTTTTTCATGTTTGAAACCAGAAGCTTCTATAATCATAACAAGATAGATATTAATCTTAATCAGAAAAAATAATTTGATGTTAAATAGTTTCATTTATTAATGCAATAGTAGCCACGATATCATATTCATGGAAGAAGAAAATCAAACGAGTTTTATTTTCATCTTTTTACCTATAATGAAGATGTGCATGTTAATTAGCATTTAGCTCTTTATCAAAAAAAGAAAAAAGAAAAGAAAAAGGACAAATTTAACTCTAGTACAGATACTTTTTTTTGGTTATTATGAATATTTTGAATTATTATATTAGAATAATTTATATTAAAAAGGATTTGTATTCTGTCAATGAGATATTTTTCCTTGATTTTTGAATATTGCATACTATTTATTTTCTTAGTATTGTGTGTCTGACAATAAATTAAAAGGCCGGTCTTGATGTTTTGGTATTATGATTTAAATATAGGTTTATATATGGTTTTAAAATTAGTTCGGTATGTTTGGATGGAAAAAAATAGTAGAGTAAACAAAAAAAATGAAATTTTATATAATTTTTATTTTTATTTTTATTTAGATTTTTTATTTATATAATATGTATAAATTGAGCTAGGAGAATAAATAAATAAATAAGAGAAGAAAAGTGATGGAATACAAGTGATTTAGAAAATCCTCTGTCATGGAATGACTTCTAAAAATTATCCGTGACATCTCGTTCAAAAGTTAACTATTAAAGGGGCCAATTAAGTACACCATTGAACATCACATTCTACTCGATATAAGACTTGAGTAACTTATACTATCATAGAAACATTTTATATTATTCTCATTCCCATCATATGATGTAACGAGCTTTTAAAGATATCATATAATATTTAAGTTGTGAGACACTCTTACATAATAAATTAATCTTTTGAAATAGGTAATCCTCATAGCTTAAATCATATTTTTTGGTATTAAAGACATTCTTTTACAATCTCAATTGCAATCATGCAACGTAGGTAGTGATGCCGGTATTGCAATGTTCGTCTGATACTAAAAAATTAGCGCAAAGCCAACTTACGTAATTGCCGAGACTGTCCATCATGGTGAAATTTTAATAACCAAGGCTTGGGGATCGTATCAATTGGTGCTTTCATTGAGGTTGACTAATGCAGAAGGGGTGACTTATAAGCTGGATTAAGGTGTAGTACGATATATCAAATACTAAAAGTTGAATGGACCTGTCAAAACTGAAAAGGGTTATCAATGGACCAATGTTAATAGAGTGGACCACTACGAACTCCAATTTTAGAAGGGATGTGCAATGATATATCTCACATTGGATAGAATTGAGGATGTAAGATAATATTTAAGTTGTGATTCACTCCTACTTATTAAACTAATCTTTTGATATGTATACTCTTTATGACTTAAATTATATCTTTTGGTATTAAAAGACATTTCTCTATAATCTCAGTTGCAATCGTGTGATGTAGGTGATGACTTTAGTATTGTAGTATTTGTTTGGGACTAAAAAATTATCACAAAGCCAAGTCTTATAAAAAATTATTCATTTATTTACTTTTTTTTTTATAAATATATTTTATTAGAAGTGATGATATTTTAGTTATAATCTTACATTAAATATAAGCAACTCTCCTAGTTGAGGTTCAAATTATTATTTATCATATTTTAAAAACTAACTCTTTAATTGGCCACAAAAAAAAAAACTAACTCTTTATATTAAACTCAATTGCAATAGTTACAAAAATTATTTATTTAAATCTATATAAAAATGTATTAATAAAAAATTTCTTCCCCTCCTTTATTTCTTATATTTTTATCAGTTCAAATATGCCATTATATTATTATTTTCCATCTTACTTATCTTTACCAAAATTTAATCCATTTTGTATAAAAATTGTGAGCATATGCAGGAGTAATTACGAGTATATACCATAACATTATTATATTTGACCAAAACGTTCTAGTTTTTTTGGGATACTCATGTAGATTGAGGACTAATTAACCATCTCATAACCTTTTTGCTTTTTCACTTTTTTTTTCCTTTGATTACGAAGAAAAAGCTAAATTTATATGCATGTAATAAGCTAATCGAATTGTGAATGCTGCTATGAAAAATTCATGCGCTCAGCATTTATTCTGGTAGTAGTGGGTGTTCAATTATGCCAAAAAATGGTAGCTTATATATATATATATATATGGTTATGAGATTTTTTGATTAGTGGTGTCTAAAATTAAATATTATATAATATAAAATATAAAATAAATATGTAATGTGAAGAGATAATAAAGAGAAAATAAAGATAATAAAAAATTATAATGAAAGAATGGATAGTTAAATAACTACTTATTATTTAATTTATTATTTTAAAATATAATAAATATTTTTTATATTATATTTTAAAATGAAAAAAAATTGATATGCACTTTTGTGTATACAAAATTTTTAGTATATTATAATGACTTTATATAAAGTACTCTTTTGGTAAGTGATTTTTAATTAAAATTATATATTATATAATATAAATTATAAAATAAAATATGTGGAGTGAAAATATAAAAGAGAGAAAGTAAAAGTAATAAAAAGATCTTAAAAGTTAAATAACTATCTATTCTTTAATTTATATATATTAATAAGTTTGTCTCATTGTGCTTAATAATAATTAAGCACATGATTAACCATAAGATGCATTCCTTCTCTCTAATATTGATTACTAAGTTATGAATTATTGGCATTAATGTGTGTAAAAAAGACACACATGACGTGTTTGATGATATAAAATCATAAAATAATAATCATTATAAATCAAATTCTTAAACTGTCCCACAGTCAAATAAACTCATAATGCAATACATTTTAATCAACAGTTTATTTCTTTTATAAACAAATTATAATATATAGCTTTTAATTGAATTTTTGAAAAAAATTTATGTAACTTTAACTTATAATTAAATTAATGTTTCTCTTTTGAAGTTCTCAAAATTAAAGACAAATTAAAATAAATACATATTAAGGCTCTATAAGAACTTTGAATAAATTCAAGAAGTGAGTAAAAAATCTTCCTCTTTTCTTTCTCTTTCCCTTCCTTCTATTATTATGCTCAAGAATTGAGATGATCTCGTACTATTTTTAACTCCTCTTTTTATTTTCATCGTCCATAACTACATATACTTCCAGAAATATTTAAAATAAAAAAGGTCATATCATGTTGGACATATATAAATTAATTAACAACATATATAATTAATCATTGGTATTTTGTCTTTCTTTGGAATGAAAAAAGGTGTTTACACCCACATGGAAATCGAAGAAGTTGATAAGATCTGAATAATGTAAAGCCTGTCATTTCAGTGCTCTTCTTTTAATTCTCTTTTCATGATCATCAATCATCACCATCTATATTGGAGCTTTATCTGATGAATCACCATCTATATTGGAGATTTATCTGATGAATTATTGATTTTTGCATCCTCCAAAATTTGTGTTTTCTGTGTTGAGTTGTCCATTAATGGTTGCAAATTCAGTCAACTACGTCATTTGATGATTCCAAAACTTTATCAAAATAATGGCTTTAAGAATCTACAACACGTTTCATGTTTGGTTACGGCCATATACATTATTAATTAATGAAATAATTCATCAGTATTAACATTATAATTTCATTTCTAATTAATGTTTTTGCTGTTAATCCAAACTTTAATAACATTTATTATACTAATGAAATCTATTTATTTAATAATCCATGTGAGCTTAATGTAATGACAAGGATAAAATGATAAATCTTCCTTTTATAAACTTTCAATTTAATCTGTAAGTTTAAAAAATTTTCAGTTATGTTAACTAATCATTAAGTTCATATGAATTGTTAAACAAATTTTTATGTTTATAATATAAAATTTAAAGTTTGATTTATGATATAATCTAATTAACAATAAGTAAATTTTATTAGTAATGAATGATGTTAAAATTGGGAACACAAATAATAAATAAGAAAATTAAGAAAAAAAGTTAATAATAATCTCCAATTTTGGAGATTAAAAAAAAAATACTTTTACCGTGTATATTTTTTATACATACGATATTGTTAACCATAAAAGAAACACGCATGCTTAATTTGATCAATAAACTCATTCATAATATAGATGTATACAATATCAAATGTATGAAATTATATATTATATATACTACTTAGTACCAAATCTAATCTTATACGGATAAATAAGATTAATGAACCTCCGAAATTACGCATAATTCTCTAATTAAGCTCTTTAATTCTGTACTTATTAATTTACATTATTTGACATGCATCAAACTTGAAAAGGTGAAATGAATTATACATAATGTGGCATGCACATAGACATAGTAAGAAGCATCAAGAAATGAAAATTGACAGCTACCAGAAACCGAAATTTGAGGTTGGTGCAGAACAGAATAATGGAGGGGTGGACCTTTCAGAAAAAATGCTTGGACGGCTTGAAATATAAGACAGAGAGAAATCATGATTCATCATAAAGCACCACAAATTAATTCTCATCAATATGTATATTTTTTTCACTTTATGTCTCAACTTGACATTCTTCCAAGAAAAGGGACCTCTTCATCATCAATTATGTTTCATTCCACAAACCCTATTTTTTCTGCTTAATTTGTCCTCAACCTCAACTACATCCATCAAGGAATGAGAAGAGAAAACACTTACGTAACTTATAATGACTTCTTCTCAAACAAAATTTTAATAAAAAAAATTGTAAAAGAAAAATAATTTGTGTTTAACCAATTTAATTAAAAAGTATTTTTGACATATCTGAGAAACTATTTGTATTTAGCTAATTTGTATATAAAAAAGTAATTTTAATTGTTGAATTTCCAAAAAGAAAATGTCTAGAGTTAATTTGTTATTAATGTTATTTAAATAGATAAATGGTTATAAATCTTTAATATTATTTTTTATTGAGTTATTAATTATTACTAATTAAATAAATATAAATAATAAAATCACGTAAATTATAAATATTCCATACTTTGATTTATGTCTCAAAATAATTCCTACATGATGAGAGGTAAAATGATTTAAATGTATTTTGATAAATATGAAATTTTAATATATAGGAGTATTTTTGTCCTAAAATATTTAGTTTTTAGTCTATGATTTTGGCAAGAAGTAAAACCTCTTTACTCTAAAGTTAAGAAATTGTTTTTGTTACTATTGAATTAAAATCATTTTTAAGAATTGGCCAAATTAACACCTTTTAATTACCAGGATATTGAGCATATATATATATATATATATATATATATATATCTCTCTCTTCAAACGTTCTTTACAAGACTCTATTTTTACTTAATACAGTGACCATAAGCAGAGAGCATTAATGAAGAAATCTAATTAAGAGAAAAAAAAAGAGAAGAATGAAATATTAAAAAAAATGAAAATTTTAGTCACAGTTTCTCTTTATGCGAAATTTAATAAAGAAAAAAGTTAAAAATAAATGAAAGAATAATTAATTATCATATATTTTATATACGCACTAATTATATTTTATTAAAATAATATGCATGATTTAATATATCAATGAAAATAATAGAGTTTTATAAATAATTATTTTAATTAATTAAGAACTTTAAAAATCAATATTGAATCTTAAAAACCGTAATAAAAAATGGTGCATATGTGTATCGTATAAAAGTTGCAATTGATATATTAATTTGTAAAATATATTCAGAAGTAGAGGTTCTCGATTTAATCTTTTTCTCGAGATAGTCAATGGAATCACTTAATTATCAAGTATTCTATATCTTCAGATGCTCTCAGTTTAAATTAAACTCAACGTGAAATTGACTAGTCTAAATCTATTGAAATAGATTAACTCTTTATAATATAATAAATTTAAATTTAATTTTTTATTAAAATATGTATTTATATTTAATATATAATAATATTTTAAATAAAATTTTAAAGATATTTATAAAAAAACTCAAACAACTTTAACAAAGAACCAAACAAAATTTTTGAAAGATTTTAAAAAGTTAATCTTTGTTGACAAATCCCTTTCCGTCTGTGATTCCCTATGTATAATCCCATTCAAACATTTATACTTTAAAGTTTAAAGTCTCTATCGATAAGGGATCATAGGTTGCGAAGGAGCTTTACAAAGTCATATCAGGAAGACTTGTTGGACTTGTTGGAGTCTTATAAACCACAAACTCCTCATTCTCCTAATTACATTTCAATTCACATGGAACTAAGTCCACAAGCATCCTTTCGTGCGAATATTAATTTCTTCTGCTTCATCATACAACAATATGGATTTAGGTCCCAGAGGTGGGTGATATCGCCAAGTCTTTTGTGATTTATCTAAAAAATTAATATAATTAAAGTTTGATTATATATAATAATAATATGTAACTAATTAAATATTTTTTTAAAGGATCCTTAAGTATAGGGTGAAGTCTCTGAAGAAAAAAAAAAAAAGATAAATAAATGATTTATTCTAAATAGATTATAACTTCTTTTTTTTTTTTTATCTCTCTTCTATTTTAATAATTTTATTTTTTTCTCTTGTTTCGATAATTTTACCTTTCTCTCTTATGTATTTTAGAAGATCCAAGTATATATTTTTTTAAGATATAACGTACATAATCTCCCTTAATGATAGATTATATATAGATAACATCTCTTAATTATAAAAAATTAATTTAAATTTTCTTTAAATTTTACAATTTGTAGAAAATTTTTTTTGTTAACTGCTCTATCTAAAACTTTAACAAATGGCATGATAAAAACGCTAAATTATTTAAGAAATTTCTTTATATAATGTCTAAAGTTCAAAAAAAATTTTATACATAACTTAAAATTTGAAGAAATTTTTTGTATAAGACCGGCTGTCATTTTCTATATTTTCATATGATTAAGCTTTGTTAATGTGTCATTTATCTATTAAAATTTTGGAAAAAAAATTTAAAAATTTTTTTTATACAAATTTTAAATTTTGAGAATTTTAAATCAATTTCTATAATTGATAGGAGTTATTTATACATGACTCATAATTCATAATATTTTTTACATTTAGTTTTTTTATGCTCGTTTTCATTAATTTTTAAATTTTTTTAATGTCTGATCAACAATATATTGCTAGAGTGTCAACAAATTTACTATTTATTAAATTAATTTAATAAAGATTAATTAGATGTAACAAAATATCAAAATTACCTTAAAAACAATACAAAGGTAGGCGGTTCTACGATAAAAGGCAAAATATGTAATAAAATATCTAATCACATGCACTACTAATCTTATGTAATATTAGTTAGCAAGCTTTACGTACGTCAGCTTTATATGTTTTTCTTTAATTTAATGGATTTGGATCTTTGTCCTGTTTTTCGATCTCAATTATCTACAAACTTTGTTTCATCCTTTATTTTTATATGTTCAGAATTCAGATGGATTAATACACACACATATATGCCAACACAACTTGTATCAATTAAACTTATAATTAATGATAATGTTAAATATTTTATTTCATAAACATAATCATTTTAAATTATAGAGACTTAATTATAAATTTTAAAATTATAATAGCCTAATTAAAACTTAAGTGAAATATAAGGAGTACAAGAATAATTTCACCTTTTATTTTTCTCATTGTCATATAAATTTAATATTTATTGTTTTGGATATTAAGATTTAATGCATTCCAAAATTGACTGGTATTTCAAAGTTTCATTATATATATATATATATATATATAGTAGAATTTTAAGAATATGTTAATTAACTTAATTTAGAGTTTCCAATAAAGAAAATAGACTAAATTAATGAATATATGTATAATTAGTTTAGGGTAAAGTAGATGGAGACCATGAATTAATATATCCCATATAAAAGTTTGAAAAACTTATTTTAAAATGTATTATTAATTAAAAAGGATATGTAATTATCAGTTATACATTAATATTAAATATACTATAAAAATTAATAATTAATTTAACCATATTTAATTTATTCGGACCAGCACACAAAATATAAACAATTTTTAACCATGTGTAATTAAGAATCGTTTATATTCCCTCATCCTTCCCAATGTGAACCAATCAACTCACATACCACAAAATTCCATTTGCACGCGGTTTGTCTATGCACGCACACAAATGTTAATTAAGTCCGTGAAATGTGTCTACTTAATTAATTAAAGTTTGTTTGAAAATTGATGAGAGAGGAAAGGAAGGTACGTAAGAGATTGAAGGAAAATGGAAGGATAATTCTTTATTTCCTTTTTTATTTTATATATATTGAAGTCTAAACAAATAAAGAAATGAGAATGAAATGAATAGTTAAATAATTAAATATAATTATAATATGATTTTATTTGCGGATCACATATGTAGTATCTTTCTTTTGAGTTAGGTTGTATCGTTTAAATGAGGTGTCTTGCCTCATCATGTTTTCTTAGGGGGTTTTGACATCATTATTGGAATGAAATTCAATTTTTTAAAAAAATTAAACGACAAATTAATTTTGACAATATTTTTTTAAAAGACTATATAATTGTTAAAAGTATAAATAAATTTAACAATATATTTTTTTTCACCGATAAAAGCGTTCTGATTATATATAAGCAAAATTGTCTATATTAATAAACTTAACATGCATTATAAAGATAATAAAAAAGAGTGAAAAATAATTTAATTCCCCATTCTTTCACGTTATATGTATACTAATATACTAAAATGTATAATTTTGAGAGTATATCAATGATAAAAAAACTACAAAATTTATATATTTTCTAGAAACGTACAAGGTGCTCTTTTAAAATAATCTTTATAGATTTTGAATGATACACACAAAAATTAAAAGATACATTTTAAAATGTATAGAAAAAACAAATTATTTCAAATAAGCGTGTGTATGTACCCATTATAGTATTTTGATACGTTGTTATAATAATAAGGTAACATTTAAGATAATATCTTAATATTATATGATAAACAAAAAATATTATTTAATAATAGTTAAAATATTTTTTCACCTTAAATTTAAATATGATAATTTTTAAATTATCAATTTTATTTTTTATAATAATTAATTTCATAATAAAATTAATTTCTAAAAAATTAAGCGTGTAAAATATAATAAATAAATTATTAAAGAACTCTATTGTATATATTTTTAATAAAGAATAAGGAATAATTATATATAAATTTTAACTTATAAAATTTTAAAAATTACACTATTTAAAATTTATAATAAA
This sequence comes from Senna siamea, assembly GCA_031216115.1. Taxonomy (NCBI): domain Eukaryota; kingdom Viridiplantae; phylum Streptophyta; class Magnoliopsida; order Fabales; family Fabaceae; genus Senna; species Senna siamea. The sequence continues at coordinate 1,667,068 of CM062358.1, forward strand.
ATATTTATATTTTACTTTACTAAAATATAAGATATTACTAATTTATTATTTAAACTTATAAATATCATAAATATAATAATATTTTATATTATAATTTCTCATCTTATAATGTATAAGATATTATAATCTATAAAACAAATATACCAAATGCCCCTATGTTAGGAGAATTTGATTTGATCAAAATGGTGTGGGAAATTGGGAGGAAGGTATTGGAGTGTGGCACGTTAGTGGCATGTGGTTGCATATGCTTGGTTGCATAGATTAGGCTTACAATAATGTCTTTTATATTAACTCTTCATTCTTCCAAACACTCTTTCTCTTTCTTATCCTCAGCAGAAGAATACCGACTTTTCTATATACCATGGATTTAGATGTTCTAATCTTCTAATATAAAAGTATAAATAAATATATTCGACAAAATAAATATACACTGCATTATTTAAATTAGTTTTCGTTTATCTTCCTTATTATATAATAATATCAAAATCCTAATCACATCATGCGTTTCATATAACCCACCTTTTCTCTTCTTTTCTTTGTTGATTTTAACTGTAGGAAACTAATTATATATCTTAATTTTTTTTGTTACAAAAAGTTTAAATAAAAAAATAACATCTAATCAAGGGTTATGGCTGGTCTCCAAACTCATAAAATATTTATAAGAGAATTATATATTACTTATCAATAAAGAATCACTTAGATTTGAATTTAAATCATATAATTGTTACAGACTGAAAGATAATTAGATGAGTCAAGTCTCATTAACTACATATATCTCATTTTATTTGTAATTGCGACATGTATAATGATATTGATAATTTATATAAATTTTTAAAATCAACAATAAATAATACAACTAAAAATTCTTGGATATTTAATTTTTCCATATAATTATTTTGAAAAAAAATTCCCACCGTCTGGATACGAGGAATGGTGGAATCGTTTGTACAAGAGATATATATAATGTATAATTATAAAAGATAATGAAACTTTAAAAATTATAAAAATAAATGAATATTAGTCATATATTTCACTATAATAACAAGAGATATTACTAAAATTTGTTCAGATTAATTCTGGCATTTTTTAATGACATAGATTAACTTTATGTATTTAAATTTTAGAGAAAATTACATTAGCATTTATGGAAATTTAATTAGTGAAATTACACTTATTGTCCTATAATTTCAAAAATTACACATAATATATAATCTTAAAGTTTAATAAAATATTATACGAACATCTTTTTTCTAATGTGTTTTTTAAACAATAAAGCTAATATTTTTACAAAACTTTTTATACATACTCTACAAAACTTTTATGCAGCGTGGACTCTACTTAAAAACAAGGAAACTAATGGCACGCTAGTTTATGTACATTAAATTTTTATCCATTAAATGTGTGTGTGAGTCGATCTCAGCTTTCAGGAGCCTATAACATACATAGTATGAAGTATCATTCCAATTACAGCTCCCTCATTAATTTCTCCTGATTTAATGCATCTAATCAATAAATCATTAATTACCTCATATCTATAATTTTCTCTATAAATTAATTATTGTAGAAGCTTTCCAACTAATAAAGATGTTTTTAACTTTTAAAATTCTTATTTTAACAATTTTTTACTTTAAAATTAAAAACTAAGCTAATGTGAATACGATATTTACTAGCGAGATTTAGACTTAATAGAAGTGTTCATATTTTCGTTCAACACTTCAAATAAAAGTATTCACATTTTAGTCCCTAAATAAACAAAAATTTAAATTTTTGTTAAAAGATGTGTTTAAATTTAATAACTAATAATATAATTTAAATAAGATTACCTCTAATAAAAGAATATTTATAAAAAAATGTATTATTTAATCGGTTATTACAAATAATATATAGAAGAAGAAATCTACTTTTTAATCCCTAAAAGATACATCTTTTTAATTTTTGGTTATTGAAAAATCATAATATAATATATTTTTTAATTCTTAAAAAGTTCAAATGTTCAACTTGTTAGTTTTTGCGACATTAGAAGATAATGGTCTAGTTAAGGTGTTACATTAAATGCTAACATGACATGTTATTTACACAATAAAATTTTTAATCAGTAAATTTATGTCTCAAAAATGCTAACTCATTAATGTAAAATCTTTATTTAAATAATTTAAACAAAAAACACAAATTTAAAAAAAATCAAAAAGAAAAATTTCCTTGCATTTGGAGCCATTTTTAATCCAATTAATTTTTTTATAGCATTAAAACATAATTTAAACATGAATAGATAGATTAATTAAGTTAAAAAAGTCTCTGATTGTGTTAAATTAAAAAAATGAGGTAGATTTGTGTTTTCTCATGTTCTACCTTTTTTGATTTCAAAATTTAAATTTTTCAAGCCATTTTTTATTCAATTGGAAGCTCTAATCAACTTATAAATTCTAGATTTATAGAAACTCTAACATAATTATCCTTAAAACAGTTTGCATTAACTCAAAATTCAAAATTTAAATCAAATGAGGCAAATTTATGTGATTTTTGAAACCCAAAAATCAAATTCCAAAAACACGTGATTTAAGCCAATTTTTCTAAAATTGAATGCATAAAATAATTTAAAATAATGTTTCTAATCAAAGTCCCATAATTTTCAAAATTAAAAATGTTTAAAACATGTTTAATCGTGTAGTGATTCAAAAACATCACATTTCAAAAACTTTAAGATTTTGAAATCAATTTCTCAACATCTAAATATGTATTTTTCACAATTGAATGCATATATAGGTTAATAATGACACAAAATAAAAACCCCAAAGAAAACTTCACTTGGAAAGCTTAAAATAGGTTTAATTTTGACTAAAATTGAAACCGGTTGTGTGATAGGTCTTTTTAATTTGTGTTGTTTTTAAATAAAATTGTTTAGGTAAAGGTTTTTATATTGATGAGTAGACATTTTTGATACATAGTTATGTTGACTAGACGTTATATAATGCAAATAATGTATCATTTCAATATTTAACGTGGCACGTCAATTGAACTGTTATTTATTAACGTTACAAAAATTAATGAATTAAACATCTGAATTTTTTAGAGACTAAAAAGTTTATAATATTCTAGAGACCAAAATTTGAGAAAGTATGTTTTTCAAGGATCAAAAATTAAATTTTTTTATATAAAATAAGTAATTATTAGACTTAACCGCACTCAAAAGGCGCAGCTAAGAGAACATTACTTACCGAAATGAAGACTAATTAACTCCCCAATATCCAAATAACTATAACTTGCTATCTTTCGTGTCAATTAACAGTTTTACACATAAAATAGAGCAATCCAGTAGCCACATACATTAGTGTAACAATAAAAATCACATGTGATAAAGTAATAGAAAATTAATTCAAATAATTTATAAAATATTTTTACTTTAAACTTTTTGCCACTATGGTATGCCTATAATTTTCTTGTTTTCTAAATGATAGGAAAGTGGCGTGTTTAGATAATAGCTTATACAAAACCTGCCCTTCCCTTTTTTGGAAAAGAAAAAAATGTAAAGATGCCTCCGAATAAGGACATACATAATGACATAAAATGCATTTCATAAAAGTTGTACACATATTGTACAGTTATGGTAAGTCTAATCGTCGTATAAATATACCAGTATTGAACGCCCACCTCCTCCACCGTTACCGTTTCCTTTGTTGTTTAATTCTTAATTTCAATCATTTAAATTTATTTCTTTATCCTATAAATAAATATATATAAATATTATTTGTTTTTATCTTTTTGTTGTTCAGTACAGAGAGGGGTGAGCTTGTTGTATAGCGGTCAGTGTGGAGGTGCGTTGGTTGATGGGCTAGAAAGAGCAGGCAGCAGGAGAAGGCTCTCATAATAAAAACATAAATAAAAAACCACCTATTCCTACAGCTTGCTTGAGTTCAATCATTTTCTTCTTCTTCTTCTTCTTCTTGGTCTCCATGGAGCCTGATGGCGCCAACAGTACTACCATGCACTCCCATTGCCTTCAAATAACCATGGAAGGACACAAGGTTGTGCCACCCCCTCGTAAGAGCACCCTTGAGAAGCTAAGAGGAAGGCTGAAGGAAACGTTTTTCCCTGATGACCCTCTACGCCAATTCAAGGGTCAGCCATGGCAGAGGAAGCTCATCCTTGGAGCTCAGTATCTCTTCCCTGTTCTTCAATGGGGTCCTGATTACAGCCTCACTCTCTTCAAATCTGACATTGTTTCTGGCCTCACCATTGCTAGCCTGGCCATCCCTCAGGTTACTACTTAACTTATACTATCCCTCTCCTGTTTCAGATAATCAGATTTAGTCCTCGATATATGTGTCTGCTTAATTTTTGTGGACTCTGCTATGCTATGTATGTTCAGGGAATCAGTTATGCTAAGCTTGCAAGCCTTCCTCCAATTGTGGGACTGTGTGAGTACTATTCATATATAAATAGATATTCAAAGATTTCCTGGGTTAATCTAATCATGTGGAATAATTTTGTAATATAATTTTTTGTTTTTGTGGGATATTTTTCAGATTCTAGTTTTGTGCCTCCTCTGGTTTATGCTGTTTTGGGAAGCTCAAGGGACCTAGCTGTAGGACCTGTGTCCATTGCTTCTCTTGTGCTGGGTTCCATGCTGAGGCAGGAAGTGTCTCCTACTGGTGACCCTCTTCTGTTTCTTCAGCTAGCTTTCACTTCTACTTTGTTTGCTGGTCTCTTTCAAGCCTCCCTTGGAATTCTCAGGTTATTAATTAATTAATTAATCATTTACTGTCTATTTTTATTTTTTGGAAAATTCTTATTAAAAAAGAAAAAAACTGATTTGCAGGCTGGGATTCATTATTGACTTTCTGTCTAAGGCCATCCTCATTGGTTTCATGGCTGGAGCTGCCATTATTGTGTCTCTGCAACAACTCAAGAGCCTTCTGGGAATCACACATTTCACAAAACAGATGGGCCTAATTCCTGTGATGAGCTCAGTGTTTCACAATACCCATGAGGTCTTTCTTTCTTTTCTCTCTTTCTCTCTATTACCCACATATACGCACACAGTGACACATACTCAAAACAAAAGACATTCGAAATGACCTCACACGGCCTAGCTCAGGTGATGTGAGTAGTACTCCAGCAGCAAATTTTGCGTGACATACCGTGTTTGCACACGCAGTTGAAGAATTCAAAAACATTTTATTCTGAAGATTGTGTGTGTGACAGTAAAAAATGATACTTGGTTTGGTGGCTTTGGTTTTGTGCAGTGGTCATGGCAAACAATAGTGATGGGGTTTTGCTTCCTGGTTTTACTCCTAGCGGCGAGACACGTTGTACGTTATTTACTCTCCTGACATCTCTCTCTATAGTACTTTTTGTTTGGAAGCACAAAGTCATGCCTATTTCGCTTTTTTCTTTTGCAAAATGAACTCTGAATTAAATTTAAAATCTCCTCAAAAAGGACAAGGACGTCTATTAAGACCACATTAAAGTCTCCATTTTCACCTGCACCAATCACACTCTGGATGGATGGATGCCCTTTATGGAAAAAAAAAAAAACCTACACTACACATCTCATAGTCATACATACACAGACTGTGCAGCGTATTTTGGTAACATGGAAGGCGAGGGAACGGAGTTTTGCAGTACTTTTTTATAGTAGGAAAAAGATATATTCTAATTTATTCAGATTAACCTTTATTTTTTGAGTCTTTATTTATCTTTCTCTATCTCTCTTTTATCTAACTGCAGACAATTCAACGACGAAAATTAGGGTGACATGAAATTTGTCTTTAAAAGAATTTAGGTATAACTTTTAAAATTTTATTATTATGTTATCTGATAAATAATTAACACGTATTTAATTTATATAATTTATTAATACTTTTTAAAATTTTATTTTAATTAAAAAATTTGATAATAAATATATAAAAAACTTTATATAAATGTAATTATTTTTTATATATTTAACATACACATGATAAATTAGTCAATATCATTCATTTTTTAAAAAATTAAATTTTATTATAAAATTATTTTAGTCAAAGTTGATTAACTTTTAAGTTTTTTTATTTCTTAATAAAGGAGAGTAATTTTGTCATATCTCCCAAGAAAGTGTAGTTTATTTTTAAATAAATCTAAATATAATTTGCATGCATATTTGATTTCTCAAATCTAAAGATGCATAATTAGAATGACGTATATTTTTTATTTTTTATTCTAATTTGCACCATTTATATATAATATATATATGACTTATAATTTTATTAATTTTTTATTAAAACTCAAATAAAATTACGTATATTAATTACTTTGAAAAGTAATATATATATATTTATATAATTTTTAAAAGTACCAGCTTCCCATGACTTAGTCAAAAAATAAGAAAGGAAAATTTCCGAAGTAAAAAAGAAACCATCCAGAATAGTGGGATTTTTGCTGGAACATAAGGAGTCCCTAGAGGGACGAAAGCACGAATAGCAACTGTGAAATTAACAGGCCTAATTAAAGTCTCCACTTTACTCTGGTGGGATTGAAATTGGATTCTCTATTTTTTTCTTTTTGGGTGAAAAGGATTCTGTACTTAATTCCCCTTGAAGCAACATTGGAATCCCTCTTTTCATTTTATCTTCCTTTTCTTTTTTTCCTGTAAAGGAAAGAACTAATAAAGCTATGGAGAACAAATTTGATACCAAAATTTAAAGAGTATTTCACTTTAGCTTGATATCCTTTCCCACAATACTGAATTTAAACTATTCTTGACAAGATTTAGGCTCAACTCCTCCACCAAAACACAACAACGCAAAACAAAAAGGCCTTGTTGAAACAAAATAATTGATGCCAATGCCAATGATTTTTTGCGACATAAAAAATGTCATGCCTGAAATCTGCTGATGTTGAAGTTGCTAGCTTTTTGGCCCAAAACAGAACTTGCAAATATCTATATGTTTCATGTCTATGCAGTACCTGTTTGTTCAACATATTGAACCTAGAACTTTAATACCATAGTGGGAGTAATCATATGTTCTGGTCCCTAACTTCAAGTGCTGCCTATGTGTAGAGCATGAGGAAGCCAAAGCTTTTCTGGGTCTCAGCTGGTGCTCCTCTTGTGTCTGTAATTATCTCTACCCTCCTGATTTTTGCAATGAAGGCTCAAAATCATGGCATTAGTGTTGTAAGTCACTCTCCCAAACAGCATCTTACTTGCTTCTGCAATCTCTTTCAATTTTAGTACTAAACAGATGTGCTGCTGGGGTGTTTGTTAGATTGGAAAATTGCAACAAGGTTTAAATCCTCCTTCTTGGAATATGCTGCACTTTCATGGAGCTCATCTGGGTCTAGTAATCAAGACTGGGCTTATAACTGGCATTTTATCCCTCACTGTGAGTTTTACTTCTTCACTCTCCTCTAACTTTTTTTTTCTTTATATATTTTAAAGCATCTGAGAAAATTTTTCTAGAAGAATAAATCACATATCAAACGCTGATACTTTTTTATGATACTAAACATGTGTACCTTTACACATTGTTGAATTCATATTGTACCAGTAGGACTCTGTTGAGAAAAACAGGGATTGATCCTTAATGAAATATTATGGGACTTTCTCAAACAGGAAGGTATTGCAGTAGGAAGGACTTTTGCAGCTCTCAAGAACTACAAAGTGGATGGAAATAAGGAGATGATGGCAATCGGTTTCATGAACGTGGTTGGCTCCTTCACTTCCTGTTATGTTACAACAGGTGCATGTCCAATCCCTAAAAACCTTACAAGATGATTTCCTCAAATGATAGAGAAGAATAAGTATGAATCACGGAGTCAGACACATATTTACCTTAAAAAGCATGTCTACAAAACTAACCTGGTGAAATATAGACCATACATTTGTGGACAAGATACCTTATTTGGAGCTTCCTTGCTTCATAATTTACCCATTTTAACTACGATTTTCAGGTGCTTTCTCTAGATCAGCGGTCAATCACAATGCAGGTGCAAAAACAGCAGTGTCAAATGTTGTAATGTCAGTGACAGTTATGGTGACACTCCTGTTTCTTATGCCATTGTTCCAATACACTCCAAATGTTGTACTAGGCGCAATCATAGTCACAGCAGTAATTGGCCTTATTGATATCCCTGCTGCCCATCACATTTGGAAGATAGACAAGTATGATTTCATTGTAATGTTGACTGCATTCTTGGGTGTCATTTTTATCTCTGTTCAGGAAGGCCTTGCTCTTGCAGTAAGTACATGATTCCTTATTTAAACTTATAAGACTTTTCTTGGAAACGATATCATTATGGATTTGTCTTTACAACAATAATCAAATTATGTCATGGGGGTGATGATCATGCTGTTGATCAGGTTGGGTTGTCAATTTTCAAGATCCTCTTGCAAGTTACAAGGCCGAAGACAGTTATGTTGGGCAACATACCAGGTACAGACATTTATCGAAATCTTGATCATTATGAGGAAGCTGTAAAAAGGCCTGGTTTTCTCATTTTAAGCGTCGAGGCTCCCATCAATTTTGCAAACATCACATATCTCAACGAGAGGTTAGGGTTCAGCTTCATAATCCTGTAACATTATCAAATTAAGCCATGATTGATCGTTGTTTCCTCTGTTACTGAACTACTAGCATTTGTTATGTTCAGGATTTTGCGATGGATAGAAGAATATGAAGAAGAAGAAAACATAAAGCAACATTCAAGCCTTCAATTTTTTATTCTAGAAATGTCAGGTAACTTCATTACATTTGAAACTGGCAAGCTGGAATTGAGGAAATGCACGATTTTTAGTTTCTTGTTACTATTTTTCTAAGACACTAGTAATTATTGGATCCTTGAAGATGCTAGACTTATGACCTGTGAAGCATATCTACTTCAAAACTTTTATTTCAAGCATATTAAAGAACATCTTTCATTAACCCTCTTAGTATGCAAATTAAAGGATGATCTTGGAATTTTTCAGCTGTGAGTAACATAGACACAAGCGGAGTCACACTTTTCAAGGAGTTGAAACAAGCATTAGAAAAGAAGGGCGTTGAGGTAAGAATGCTAAACTTAGTATACTCAGTGGTTTGATTACTTACTTTGACAGAGAGTTTTCAAATCTCAATTGTGACTGAATGGTGTGAGTTGTGACAGCTTGTGTTGGTGAATCCTTTGGCTGAGGTTATGGAGAAGTTGAGAAAAGCAGATGAAGCCAATGACTTTATAAGAGCAGATAACCTTTACCTGACTGTTGGAGAGGCTGTGGCTTCACTTTCATCAACAATGAAGGGACCATCATCAAACATGGAAGAAGGGACACAAGCGATTGTGCCTCACTACTGATAAACTATACAAGCAAGATTGCAGAACAAATCAGGAAAAGTAACATGAAATAGAAGAAATAGAAGCATCTTGGAGAGAATAGAATAGGTCTTAAATGGAGCAATGTTGTAGCTTTCTACAGTCTAAATGAATATAAAAGCACCTTGAAGCATGACTTGAATGGAACAGCTTGGTGCTGCTTAAATGAAGCATTCAAGTTGGCTTCCATATGCTCTTTGGAAAATCTGATTCAACCAAACTTTGTAGAGGTATGGAATTATATATATGTTAAAGAAGATTTTTATTAGTTGATATAGTTTTCAACCAACAAAACTTTATTGACTTTTTTAAACCCAAAACTATTAAATACTCTATCAAAATTAAAAGTAAAAGTAAAAGTCTTGCTGTCTTAACCTGCTTTGGCATTTGCTATGGTATTCTCAATCATGGTGTCAAGGTCATTGAAGTATAAATCATTGATGTACCCATTTTCAATACCTACATGTCTTTATTTTTCGACAAAATAATTAAAAGAATATAAGCTAAAATTAAAAAATAAGAGCACTTGTTTAATTAAAACTTAAAAAGATAAATACAAATTAAAATACAACTAGATACATAAGAAATAGAAAAGAAATAAATAAAAAATTCAAGTGATATTTATATAATCTCTTCTAATATATATAATTTGAGGGCCAATCTCCAAAGCCATATGTCTCCACATGTGTTGTCATTCCTTCAAATCCCACCATACCATTAGAGAAAAAATCATACTCGTTACTTCCAACATGAAACTCTACGACATCGGCCACACCAATGTTCAATCTTCGAAAGGCATCATCTGACATACTCAAGGGCCAGACAAGCAAAGCATTGTAAAATCCAATGACTACCAAATGGGGTAAGTTTTGAAGACATAAACTTGGATTTTCAAGAAGTTCGGTACCCACCAAGTGCAACACCTGCAAGTACTGTAAAGAACTCACCCAAGTGGGCAAATTGAAAAGCTTACCAGTCAAATACAATCTTTGAAGAAATGGAGGTGGGGACCTCAAATCTTCCAAATCAAATACTTCACTGGTATGAAGAGCCAGAGAATGCAGATTTCTCATTTTTGAGATGGAGGAGCATAGAGCACTCCAATGTTGCCCTTTTAGATTCACCAGAGATAGTCGTCTTAATTGGGTCAACCTCCCTAATGCATTTATGAACCCATCATCATCACATGTTTCAACAATGCAGAGTGTTTGTAGTGAAAGCAACCCTCCTATGGTTGGTGTTGCTTTGAAACCATGTAATTGATGTAGCTTTTTCAGTGAACTGAATTGTCTTGTGCGTGGAGAAAACTTCATCTTCATTCCATAATTAACGTCAGGAAAAGGAATTCTCTGGATATCAGAAAATAAATGATCACCTCTCTCACTGAAAACTGGATGATCCATTTCCTTATAATGGCATATCAAAAGATGGCGAAGTTTGTGAAGATTTGAGATGTCAGATGGCACCTCAGCGATATATGTCTGTTTGAGATCCAAGGTCTCTAATCTTTGAAGATTCCCAATGGATGCAGGAAGGCTAGAGATTTTTGTATTTCTTAAACTCAGATACTTCAAGAGGAACAATTTGGAAATAGTTTCAGGAAAAGTTTCCAATGGTGCACCTCTCAAATCTAACACATTAAGCAGCTTAAAGCCACCACCCAATAACTTTGACGTTGTTGAGATAACAGATAGAGCACTACTGTCATGTGTTTGAAACAAGAAGAGAGAACGAAGGCGAGACAGTAAGGTACTCCTTACATGTTCAAACACATAATGATGGATGGATAATCGTCTTACTCTTTCAGGCCACTTCGTTGCATTTTCTTGGTTGATTACTTCAACGAAACCTTGTTCTCTACATTTGTCAAGAGCAGTCTCGCGTAGTAAGTCATGGATGCGACAAAACACGATCCTTTTATCAACTGTAGATTTGGCTACTTGTATCAAACTTCTGTTGATGAGTTCACGTAGATAGCTCTCTGCAATTTCCTCTAGTGTCATGGAGGACCCATCTTTTTCCCTCACTAAACCTTCTGAGATCCATAATCGGATCAATCTCATAGGCTCGATCAAGTGGTCTTCTGGGAAAATACTCAAAAGCAAGAAACAAGGTTTTAGATGATAAGGCAAATCATCAAAGCTCAATGAAAGTACTCTGTTCATCATATTGAAATCAGGATTTTCTCCTCTGTCAATGTTAAGAATATTCTGAACCATCTCCCACTCTTTAATCTTTTGCTCATCTTTTGTAACCAACACACCACTTAGTGTTAAAATGGCAAGAGGAAGCCCTCCACATCTCTTTAACATTGTATTGCAAATATGTTCCAAATGAGGAGGACAAATATGGGTAGGAAATGTTTTCTTACAGAACAGAGTCCATGAATCAGTTTGAGATAAAAATGGTAAAGAATAGACCTGACCTCGGAAGTCGAAGGTAGTGATAGAGTATCTTGCTACCTCTTCTTTACGAGTTGTGATTACAACTCTGCTGCAAAAATCATTCTTGGGCATTCCCATTGTTATACTATCCCAATGGCTTTTTTCCCAAAGATCATCAAGTACAATCAAATACCTTCTATGTTGAAGCAAATCCTTCATCTTTTCTTTCAACCGAAGGCTGCTCATAGTGCGAGTTTCTTCAAGAACATCTTTCTCATCAGCAAAAAGTTGTTGAACTATGTCTTTCAAGAGCTCCTCTTCCTTCAATGATTGGGAAACTGTTACAAATGCTCGACTTTTGAACTGATCCTTGATAGATTCCTCACTGTAGATTTGATTTGCCAAGGTGGTTTTGCCTATTCCTCCCATCCCAACAATTGCAATCACTTTGAGATTGGAGTCACTATCTGATAGCAACTTCATGAGCTCCTTTTCGGGTTCTCCTGTGCCAACTAATTGGCTTTCATCTACTAGAATTGCCTTGCTCCGAAGCTGATCAATCTCCTTGGTGCTACTGCCTGCCTCTTTTATGTTTGAACCTTGGGTTGGAACTGATGCACTATACTCATACCTCTTTGATCGCTCTGCTATTTCAACAACTTTGGCTTTGATGCTTTGTAACTCAGAACCAATTCGGTGGTTAAATTTCCAGTTTCTGATAGAGGAACAAATGCTTCCAACACAAGTAATTTTCTTGTTAGGACTATCATCATTCCCCTGACGATTTGCAAAGCGGAGCAAGAACTCATCAACAACATCTTCTATGTCAAAAGCAACATCCCTCACTTGCTTCACCCATGTTTCCAGTCTTGCGTCTTGGAGGTACTCCAGCTTGTTGGCATCAATGTATTTCAAGAAAGCCCTTATGGATTCTAGTTCGTCTTTCACACTCTCCAGCTCTTTTTTCACTCCTCTTTGCAAATTGAACTCCTCCTTCAGGACTTGGAAGACTTCATTCAACACAAATTCTACAACTGTTTCAGCCATTCTCTTGAGATTCTTTTAGCTAGAGAAATGGTAGCGATTTGCGAATCAAGCTTGATAACTTGGTGATTCGTTTAGGTTGCGTTCCCTTTTCTTGGACCATCATACATATATATATATATATATGTATGGATCATATTCTACTAAAGTTATGTTTTCCTTCCATTAAACAAAAGACTAAATTATAAAATCTTTTTTTAAAAGATGTATCTTTTTATTTATTTTAAACAATTACATTCTTTTCCTTGGAAACATAAAAAAGTTATAATTTCACCTATATTGATTAAAATATTTTTATATTTATTGTTTATATAATTAAATATTTATTTGAACAATATAAAAAATTATTTTTTAAAAGAATTTACTAATATAAATGAGAATATTTTAATTAAAATGAGTGAAATTGTAAAATTTTTTAATTTTTTTAATAAAGAGTAGAAATTTTCAAAATAGAGAGTAAAAATATAATTTTAACATTTCTTAAAAAGTATATTGCAATTTACTCTAAACAAAATTCACTAGTGGCTAAAGAATCAAGGACTAGTAAAAAGTTTCCTTATCTTGTTTGAACCATAGTAGTTATGCCTTCTTTCAATTTTAAGAGAACTCATTAATAGGCAAAAGCATCAAGAATATAACTATAACTTGCCTAATTACCTATGCAAAGGAAAATTGTTCTTCTGGTCCCTCCCAAAATGTAAATAATAAAGAATTTTGTAAAACTTAATTATTCTTTTCTTGTGATAGATCATATATTCCTAAAGTGATGATTTCTTTCCTCTTAAACAAAATCCATTGGTGGACAGGGAATCTTGTTTCAATCATATATTACTTAACTATTGCTTATGTTAGGTTTAATTATCTCATAATTTTATACTTTCTTTTCTTATTTATTTTGATATTTTTTAATTAAATATTAGCAATTTTTAAATAAATTTTATAATCAAATGCAATTTTGGTAGTTTAACATTTTTTTGTATTTTTATAATTTTTACTAATACAAGAAAATAAAAAGTGAGCATGCATAAAATAAATGAATAAATGAATAGATAAAATAATAATAATAATAATAAAATAATATAAGAAATGGTATAACAAAATTATAGAGAATAAAAATTTAATATTTGAAAAGCTGCAGGACGTGAAAATCAAGGTTTTGAATTCAATTTGAAATCAAATTGAATTTTGATTTCAAACTCCTTTCTTTTAGGCAAAAGTGAGGCAGCACAGAGGGGATTGGCATTAAAATTTCAGAATTCTTTTTTAAAGGGCAACGTGACAATACGCAACAATACAAAAGGAGAGATATACTTTCATTTTTGTTGATGGAGAATTTGCTGGCTTCGGGGACGATAAGGAAGTGGAGAGACGTGAAGGGTGTGGACAAATAGCAACCATCTTTTGCTGTCTTCTTCAACCTCTGTTCATCTTCATCTTCTTCATCCATTGTACCTTCATTCATTTTTATTTGATATTTGAACAAATTTACTAATGAATTTTATTAGTTTAATTTGTTTTGTCTTTACACTAATAATTATGTGTAGCTAAATTTCTTTTACCTAATCAAGGTTAATCAAAGTTTGATTTCTTTTAATTTTGAGATCTAATTATTTTCTTATTTATCTTTCTTTCTTTAATATTTATGCATTCTCCATGCTTAACCACTATTATTGCTTGTTTGTTAGATTCAATAGGGCCCATTCTTCTTTCATTCAAACAATATACTGCCAATTGAGATAATTGAATCCGTAATTATTTAATTATCTCGATATCTTGTGGTAAAATAACAAAGTTCAATACAAAAGATTCTACTTTTGTTATGTGGATGCATGATCTAGTCTAAATAAATCTAGCTTGTGTGTTTGTTGGCTAGAATTAGTAGTCTTTTTGGAGTTTACAACGTTCAATAAATTAAATCTTGAGAGCTTGTTCAAGATTGTTTATTGATCAGAGATTAATCAAAGAGCCTATTTTGGTTAACGAATAAATAGAGAAAGACAGGTTGTTAGAGCTTATTAACAACCATAACTAATTTATTAATTGCGAGATTGAGCTATCTTTGAATCAATGATAAATTAAAAGAATCAAAATTGAGATTATACCTTGGTTAGGTGCTGCTTAAAATTAATTTTTTTTATTATCAATTTATTCCTATTTAATCATTTTATTTTTAATTAATTTCTCTTTAAATCTCAAATATTTCTTTTTAATTGTTTATTTAGGCTAAGAGAATTAAATTGTTACTAATCCTTGTAGGTTCGACCCTACTCATCACTAATTGCAAAATAATTTTACATAGTAAGTTTAATTTGCTGGAATCGACAACCATCAGCTTACAGAGCTCCCTTTCTGGTGATGGAGGGAATGAAATAATAACTCAGTAATCTTGTTTCAACCATAGTGGTTATGCTTTCTTTCCGTTCAAAGGGAACTCATTGGTAGGCAAAGCATCAAGAATATAACTATACCTTTCCAACTACAAATAAAGAGTTTTGTAAAACTTGGGAATTAGCCACAGAATATCATATTTTGTAATTTCTATTTTGAGTATAAAACTTGGGAAGGCCTAAACAAAAAGTAAAAAAAATATTAGAGGATTCATTAGATTCTTGGTCAGGATATTAAAACCTAAAAGAATCTTACCCAGTACTCACCACATCACTCTTCTCTGTATCATTGCTTGCCTGCCGAATAATGTGCTACTGTATTATTTCTTTTTTCTGTGAAATGATGATGATTGAATTTTTTTTTTTAAATTAAGACGATTACAGAAACAAAGTGCAGAAAAATCAGCGGATAGGACATTGGGTACTCTTTCAAAGATTTTATGTCCCTCTCTTTGTTCTTCTCAAGGTTCTGTTTGAGAAAGAGAAAGAATGCTAAAAAAAACTTAATAACAATTTTTTTAATTAATTTTTAAAATTAAAAAAAAACAAATTGAAGGATATTATTTAATTAAAAAATAGAATCATCTAAGTTTATATATATATACACATACTATAGACATGTATTTTTTATAAGTTAAAATATACAAAACTCTCTTGAATTTTGACTCTATTAAAGAGAACACCCTTAAATTTTAAAAGTCAACAAGAAATTTCTTGAACTTTTCAATTGTGCAAATAACACCCTTTTGTTAAATTTTTCATCCAAAAGTTAATTTTATGTAGGCAAAAATACTGAGTTGGCACAAGGGGTATTTTTGTCTTTTCTCTTATTTTCTCTTTCTTCCCTCATCTTCTTCTTCTTCCTCTTGTCATTGGCAACGACGACGGATGACAATGATGGATGCGATCGGCAAGCATAGGTGACAGATGGATCTGTAGGGAACGTTTCAGCGCTGCGATGCCGCGATTCATGACAAATCTATTGCGAACGGCCGAGAATCGCCACAGATCGATCACAATTCGCGACAAACACTTGAGCGACCTTTCACCTCCATTGCGGCCATGACCTTTTTGTCTCGAATAAAGCAACGCTCAGAGCGAGGTGTTGCCAATCGTCGATGCATCGCGATCATCAATGCGTCACGATTTGGCCTTGTCATCTAGCTTGACAGGTCGTGGCCACTCGCAGTCATCTTACCTTGTCTTGCCGTCTCATTCGCACTACCATGGTCGTTGTCTGTCCATGTATCGTTGTAAAATGGTAAGAAAGAAGGAGGAGGAAGGAAAATAGAGAAAATAAATAAAAAAAGGAAAATGTCCTTGGTGCCAACTCAATATTTTTATTTACGTAGAGTCAAATGTATTGACGTAACATTTGACCGTTAGTTTTTAGATAAAAAATTTAACAAAAAAGTATTATTTACATAATTTAAAAAACTCAAGAAGATTATTTGTTGACTTTTAAAATTTAAGAATGCTCTCTACAATAATATCAAAGTTCAGGAAAATTAATACTATTTTAACCTTTAAGTACTCTTCCTAACTAGCTAGCTCACATCCTTGCAATCTCTCAATCACTTTCTTAGAAATATTATTGAGTTTTGAAACCAACAAAATAAAATAACTTACATACTCTATTATGTGGGTTGTGCAGAGTGTAAGAAGAGTCGACTGTACAGGACTATAGAATCAATTTCCTTTTAATTGATCACTGAGTTTCTTTGATTGATTAAGACACATTCATTAACCTATTCTAATTTAGATGATAATGGGGACATGTATCCAAGGTTCAATCAATAAACAACATTAACGCTAAAAAAAGAAGAAGCAAAAAACACCGACATCGAGAAATGAATTTGAGAAGCTCGATTAAGCTTAATCAGATATCTATTTCCTTAACATAAGAAAATCTTAATGTACAATCTCCTTACATTAGTCAATGCATAGCGATTCGCCCTATCATCTATATATCTAACATGTTTCAGAATTTACAGAACTGAAAATAGAAAATACTGTACACAAAAAACGAAAATATATTAAAAAACTCCTGATCTCCCAGCTCTCATTGGCCTTGGACTGGAACCTCTAATCAGACGAGAAGGATTAGCCACTCATGGCTGGACAAATTATTCTGGGAAAACCTGCACAAAACCAAAATATTCATTAATCATTAGATTTCTAAGTTCTACTGCATCAAAATTGGACTAAAAAGAAAGAAATAATCTATGTTAAAATTACACCCAACAAGTATAACAAACTTTTTTTTTTCTATTTCATTTATTTTTACCAATCCAAATATATTTTAAGATTAAAAATATTATATTTATTATTAAAAATGACTTGTCATGTTAATTGGGCCTTTTTTTCTTAATCTTTTTTCTAAGTTTTTATTTTTTTTATTATCTTTCAGATAAAATTAATATTTTATCTCTTAATTTTGGATAAAATTTCAAAAAATAGTGAAAAAGTGTCAAAGTGAAGAAGTAAGAGAAAATTCGCGACTTCATTTTCAATGGCAATAGATAACCTTTTAGATTTACTTAAAATGTTTTTTAAACCTATAAATTTATTTTAAAAAATATTTTTTATATAAAATATTCAACATACTTTTAGTTTTAGAATTAAATAAACTTTTGAAAAAAAAATTAATCGAATAAACTATGCTGTGATGCTGTCAAAGGTGAATGCAATATTTATTTATTTATTCATTTTCCATTCTTTCTTTCAATCCATATCTCATGATTTTCACAATTAAGAAAAAGTATATCCCAAGATAAAACAATCAACTATAAAATTCTAAATTATTACTAAGTAAATCTTTTAATTGCACAATAGCCAACCTTAAATAAAATATTATAATGTATCATACATATTGCATTTAGTGAGCTTTACACATTTTAGCAGTCCTATATTGTAACAATAACTTAAATTTCATTTAATATGATACAAATTGGATTTTAGGGGAGTTTGAATATGGTAAAGGCAGAGAAATAACCTTATCAATCTTCTGAAGTGACGGAAATGGACTTGTTTTTTCATCAAACATTCAAACCTGAAAATAAAACTAGTTAAGAAAAATTCTTGAAGAGGCTTTCAAAAATTAGAAGCCATTTATATAGAATGTACCTTGTTAGTATAATTCTAGTGGATTTTCTCCCAAGATGAACCACTGTATTCTCTCATGGAAGTCAGACGACATACGTAGTGTCACTCCCTCATCCAAAGCGTCATAAAGTCCAATCACTCTCAAACTATCCAACTTCTGGAGACAATCTTCACATGGATCTTTCTTGAGTCGAGTACCCACAAGCTTCAACACCTTCAACTGCTCCAAACAACAAGTCCATCTTGGTAATTCCTCTAATTCCCCAACCAAACACAGCCTTTCAAGATGTGGAGGTGGAGATGTCAACTTTTGCAACTCAAACTTTTCACTTGTATTCAGTGACAGAGAACGCAGATTCCTCATTTTTGAGATAGATGAACACAGATCACTCCAATGATGTCCTCTCAGATTAACCACACATAGCCTTCTCAATTGTGTCAGCATTCCCAACCCTTTGTTGATGAAGTCACTCCCTCCTTCATTAGGTGCTTCAACGATGCTTAGCTTCTGTAATGAATCCAGACAACCCAGTGCAGGTGCGGCTTTGAAACCTTGTACACGAAATATGTCAAATTTCGTGACATGGGTTAAGTTGTTGTGGTAATCTTTCCACTTTATTCCACACGATGTATCTTCAGGAATACGAGACCCTGATTCGCTATCCTTATATTGAGAGATTAGAAGATGACGAAGTTTTTGAAGCTTATATATCTGAAAAGGTAACTCTGTGACAAATGTCAGCTTCAGATCCAAGGTCTCTAGGTGATGCAGATTCCCGATAGATGCAGGGAGACTAGAGATTCTTGTGTTTCTCAAGCTCAAATACCTTAAGAGGAACAATTTTGTTATAGTCTCAGGAAAATTTTCCAGTGGGGCATCCCTCAAATCCAACACATTCAGCAGCTTGATGTGACCATCTCGTAAGTTTGACATTGTTGAGATAAAAGATAGAGGTTTACTGTTACATATCTGAAACAGAAACAGAGAACGAAGACGAGACAATAAGATGGTCTTAATTTCCGAGATGTTAACCTTAGGACCATGGATGTATAGTCTTCGTGCTCTTTCAGGCCAATTTCTAGCATTTTCCGCATTGATTGTTTCAGCAAAACTTAGTTCTCTTGATTTGAGAAGAATAGTTTGGCGTATCAGATCATGGATGCGATAGGACATGATCCTACCATCAAGTGTGAATTTAGCTATTTGTATCAAACTTCTCTCACGAAGCTCGTTCAACAGGTTCTCTGCAATTTCCTCTGGTGTCTTGTTATTTCCATCGTTTCCCACCATGAAATCAAATCCTTCTGACACCCATAATCGAACCAGTGTCATGGGTTCGATCATGTGATTTTCGGGGAATATACTCAAGAACAAGAAACAGGGCTTAAGACGATGGGGCAAATCATCGAAAGCCAATGAAAGTATTGTGTTCCAACGAGGATTAATGTTGCTTCCTTGCTCAATTTTATTGAGAATACTTAGAACCTTGTCCCACTCTTCAACCTTGTGCTTACGCAGTAGACCACTGAGCACCAAGATGGCAAGAGGGAGCCCTTCACATCTTTCTAACATTTGCTTGCAAATGCGTACTAATTCAGGAGGGCAAGTTTGGGAAGAGAATGTTTTCTTACAGAATAGCTCCCATGATTCGTTTACAGACAAACGCTGGAGGTGATAGATGTTATTGTATTTGTTACCTCGGACGTCAGAGGTTGTACTTGTAGCGTATGTTGCCACCTGTTGGTCAGGAGTTGTGATTAAGACTCTGCTACCACAATCGTCATAGGGAAGTGCGAATTTCACACAATCCCAATGCTGTTTTTCCCACACGTCGTCAAGCACAATCAAATAGCTTGTACTTCGAATCATATCAATCAAGGTTTCTTTCAATTTGTAGCTGTTCATGTCGTCAACTCCTGGAGGATCAACGTGCGAGAGCTGATGAATCATCTCTTTGAGAAGCTCCTCTTCGTTCAACGATTGGGAAATCGTCACAAATGCTGTGTTTCTGAACAAGGATCTGATAGAACCATTATGATAGATTTGATTTGCCAAGGTGGTTTTTCCCACTCCTGCTTCACCAACAATTGCAATTACTTTATTCCTATTAAAGTCGTCAACCTCTAAGAGCCACTTCATTAGAGTCTCTTTGGGTTCCCATGGACCAACTATTTGGCTTTCATGCATTACAATACTAAAATTGCTTTCAAACTGATCCATCGTCTTGGTGTTTCCTCCTAGTATGCTTGTACTTGCAACATCGTACTTCCTTGGCTGCTCGGCTATTCCGCTGACTCTGCTTTTGATGCTTCGCAATGTACCACAAATGTGGCAGTTGGTTTCGCAGTTTTTGACAAAGGGACAAATGCGAGGAATACAGTGTGGGCGACCTTCGTCATGATGACCGAAAAGATAGAGTAAGAACTCGTCAACGACATCGTCTATGTCGTAAGCGACATCTCTCACTTTCATGACCCATGACGCGAGTCTTGGCTCCTCGTACTTCAACTTGTTGTCGTCGATATGTCGTAAGAGAGCCTTTACGGAGTCTACTTCGCTTTTGATTGTCTCCATGTCTTGTCTAGCTTTTCTCTTTGGGTCGAACTCCTCCTTGAGGAGTTGGAAGAGTTCATACAATCGAAATTCTACTACTGTTTCCGCCATTGTCGTTGACGAAAGTAGGCAAATTTAATTTCAAATCAAAATTTTTCTTTTTGGGGGCTAACTTGATGATTTGTTTAGGTTGCATATGTTAATATGTATCTTAGATTATTGTTCTTTTCTTGTGATAGAGGAAATGAAATAATGGTGTTTACAACCTTTCCCCAGTCAAAATTATGCCTTCCTTTCACTCAAAGTGAAACTCAAGACCCCATTGTTGGACAAGGCATAAAGAGAACGAGGAAAGAAAAGGATACTCAGGACGTGATTGATTGCAGTTTTTTAAATTTGTTTTTGCTTTTTAAAAATAAAAAAATCTATATTCAGACAAAAAAAATAATTTTTAAATAAAAAATACAGAACAATTAAAAAGTGATATAAGTTCTAATTTTTTAAAATAAAAAATATAAAAAATAAGTTTTTTAAATTAATAATATATATAAATATATGAAAATAATATTAATATAAATTTTTAAAAATAATTTTATAAAATAATTTTAAACAATAAAAAATAGAATAACCACTGAACGGATCCTCAATTTTTAATTAAGTTTTATAATTTAAAATTTTATATTAGTTCTTATAGTCTTAAAAATTTTAAAAATTTTATTAATTAGTGCTCTTAGAACACTAGTTGAAATTTTTTTTCATTGGTAAATAAAAAAAAAGTTAACAAAAATAATAGTTTTTAATATAAAAAACTGTATCAACTAATAAAAAAATATGTAACCAATGTCTAAAAGTACTGGTTAACAAAAAACTCAAACTTTTAATATAGTCTCTGCCCTTAATTTCTTTTTAATATTATGTTTTATTTTATTTAATTATATACCTTATTGATATTATTTTTTTGATATTGTGAAATTATATAATTCAAGTAAATGTATTCAAATTACTTGGCAAATATTACCTTTTATGTCATATATATAAATTATTTTTTACATTATTATTTTACTTTTTTCTTTTCAATTTGCTAAGATTATATATTGACAAAATCAACAAAATTTAACATAATTTTGACAAAAATTTAATAATGAAGACTAAATTAAAAAATTTTAAAACTATTAAGACCTTTACAAATTTTTAAATTTTAAGGACCCAATTAAAAATTAATTGAAATTATAAGTACAATAAAAAGAATTTAATTTTTTTTTAAAAAATATTTTGCGTACAAAGTTTCAATAAAAAGTAATAAGTAAAGATTAAAAAGAAAAACTCAATAACTTAATGCTTGAGTCGTAAAAAATTTGTTTAATCATATTCTTATTAAACATTTAATAATAAATGCTTAGAAATTTTACTTGAATTTTGTTAACCTTGCTTCAATCATATTATACAGTTATGCTCTCTTAAACGTTCCCATTTAAAGTGAATCCTTTTGTGGACATAGCTTCTAGAGTAGAATTGCTACTCGTGCACTTAAGCAAAGGATATTTGTTCTCCTTTTACCTTTTTCCGTGGTTTAACAAAAAGAATATCTAGTCTCCCTTCCCAGATGTAAATAATATTATTTTTAAGATATATAATTTTAAATATTTTACGTAAGCAAAAATTGTGAAATAGGAATCTAATATTACCCTTTTTTTAGGAAACCACTAGGTTGACGTTAATAATTAATTACTTCTCAAGTTAGAAATTAATTTTGTTATTGTCACTGATGTTGAAGTTAAGACTAACTCATAAATTATCCAAGCATTCACTATTAAATTATAATTATATTAGTAATTTAGTCTCTAAAATATATATTTATTAATATTTTAATTTTTAAAAAATATAAATTATATAAATTAATTCTTAAAAATTTAAAATATTATACACGTTAGTCTCTTTATTAAATATTATTAAAATTATTTAATAGAAAGACTAATATGTATAATCATTAAACATTCTACTTAAGTAATTGACGTTCTACGTAATTAGATAATTAATGTTATACATAAATATATTTATCAAATTTTTTTAATGACATTTGACAAAACAATTAACATGTATAACATTTAAAATTTTTAGAAATTAATTTATATAGTTAATATTTTTTAAAAATTAACATATTAATAAATATATCTTTTAAAGGCTAAATTATTAATATAATATTAAATTATTATAATAATTAAAAGAGTTAGATTTAGATGAAAAAATCTCTCACAATATTGTTAAAAAATTATTTATTTTTAGTAGTAAACAATCATTTTAGTAGAATTATATTTTATAAAGACTAAAATATTATATTAGTATGTCATAAATTATAATTTTTTTAATTTAATCTCTTATAAATATTTTTTAATTTTTATTCTCATAATTTATTTGTATTAATTTATTTTTCATAATTTAATTTATTATTAATTTAATCTCTTGTTATAATAATTTAATTATTAATATTACTGATTTGTTGTAACATGTAGGATATTTATTGAGATAACAACAGGAGAAGTTTTTTCTTTTGGAAACTTATCTAAAATAACACTCACTTTGACTGTTTATTGTCTTATTTTGGTAATTTTTCCTGACAATATAAGCGTTTAATTGTACTGTAAAGTTATTATGACAGTGTCAAGAGAACTTTATATTTCAACTTAAACATGATTATTAGATACCACCTACTGCTAGTCGCAGTTAAAATTGCAATACGCCTCCAACATTTAAATTGTAGCAATTTAATTCAGTCTTAAAAATTATGTATTGAATAAAATAAACACAAATTCAATGAAGTGGTGGGTCATACTTTTTTCTTTTACTAAACACAGAAAAAAAAATACTAAGGTAGATGGTGCGTCACACTTTAATGATAAATTTTACAAAGTGTGAATATATTTTAATTTGTCTATTCACTTAATGTTATGGTATTATTCTTTTATACAAAAAGACCTAAATCTCCAAATTAATAATGCTTTCCAAAAAATTGCCGTATGGGATCATGCGCACATAAATGCCATCCAAAGGGTGACCTCCCAAACCCGAACCTATTTATTAAAAAAAATAGAATAAATATTTTTTTAAAAGTTATGATATACTTACAAATAAATTTATAAGAAAAAGGCCTATATATTATATTAAAATTTAAGTACAAAAATTAAAATAAAATTTTAATAAATTTATCTTTATAAATTTTTTAAATATGATCATTTATTTATAAATATTAAAACTAAAGAATTTTATTCAAAAGAGTGAAATATATA
This sequence comes from Senna siamea, assembly GCA_031216115.1. Taxonomy (NCBI): domain Eukaryota; kingdom Viridiplantae; phylum Streptophyta; class Magnoliopsida; order Fabales; family Fabaceae; genus Senna; species Senna siamea. The sequence continues at coordinate 1,691,150 of CM062358.1, forward strand.
TTATATATATGAATATAACAAATTAAATATAAATATTTATAATATAAATATAATATTTAAATAATTTATATAAATTAAATTTGATTTTGATTTTGATATTATTTTATTCAAATATAAACTCATTTCTTGATATTCAAATTTAAATCTAACATATAAATTTTAGGAGAATCCATAAGTATCAGGTTTTTTTTTTTATTTTAAATATCATCCTCTGTGAAGCCTGAACTCAGCATACAATTGCTGCAGGAAGGCTAATCCAAACTTGCCAGCCCCTGATTGCACCCATGGGACACCATCCAAACGCAATCTAACTAATCAGAGGACATATTACCTTTCTTGAGAAAATTGTTGATTCACCGTCGACAGATTAATAAATAATGTGTCAAAATTTTTAGATAATAAATGGTATAATATAAAATACAAATATTATACATATATAAAAGTTTGTTTGAAGTAAAAAAGTAAAGTTAACGATTTAATCTGTAAAATAATTTTTATTTTAATTTAACTTTTTCAATGATAGTTTGTTTCAATTTTAATCTTGTAAATATTTTATCTCAATCAAAATAGTTGTTATTTTAAACAATTTTTTCTTAATTTGTAAACGAGAGTTTACATAACTTTTAACTGATAATTGATACTTGCTTAGGTGGTATTTTTTTTAAATAGTGTCAATTTACAAAAAGTTTTACTAATTTTAAGTTATATTGATAATTATTTAGCTTTAAAAAAAAGTATTTAAATAATATTTGTTTGGATGAAAGTGACATCTAATCTAATCAAGTTTAAGTTATGAATTAATATTTATGATGTGAATTTTTATTTATTAATCTAAAAAAATTGCCCAAAGGGAGGGGACTAATTTGATTTGAAAAACTTTTTAGGAGAATAAATTAAAAATATTTATCAAAATAAATTGAGAAAATAATAATTTTTAAAGAACTCAATTAAAAAAAATATTGTCTTCATAATTAGATTAGGTGCAATTCTTTTATGTTTATACTATAAATTTTTTAATAAAACTGAAACAAATAAAAAATCTCTATTTAAATTTTTGTAACTAAAGAACTAATAGTAAAAAAAAAATAAAGATTACACCTAAACATTTTATTTTATTTATAAGAGTAAATTATACAATTTGTATCTTTTAAATTTGATAAATAATATATTTTTTTATATCAAGAGAGATATAAAAAAAATCTTTTCTATAATATATTTAAGTTAAGTCTCTATTAGCGTGAGTCTTTTTTTATTTTTATTTCTCTAAATATAAAAAAATATAATATTTCTTAAATATAGATAATTTTAAATTAAATTATACTATTATCTCTCAAGAGATGTCAAAATTATATTTTTTTCTATTTTAAAAATCTAAATTTACTTCTATTTAAATAATTTAAAAATTTAGTATTTTATTTATTTTATCAAAAATACTTTTAATAATAATAATATTTAAAAAAATAGAAAGAAAATGTAAGGTTTTAATTAGTTTTTAAACAAAGGAAAGTCAAACAATTTATTTATTCGTACAGCACACAGTTTAAATTCAACATCACTGACTGACTGTGATTTGCGATTTAGAAAAAGAAAGAAAAAAAAGGGAAAGATTTAATTTTTTTTAATATCAAACATTAAAAGTCAACGCCCGTGGTGGTGGCCTCACTTTCTTTTCATTTTTCCTCTTCGGTTGGTCACAGCTTTTTCCATAAACCATCTCCGCCTTTTGAGTTTTGACTCTGTCCGCTATATTGCGCCGTCCTTCCTTTTAATGAGGCTTCTAAACCTACGCACGTTCTTCCTCTTTTAATTGCAACAAGTGTCTTTCTTTTTTCCCTGGACTTTATAGTCATGTTCAATTTCATTTATAATTTTTTTTATTTCATCACAAAATTTATTTTCTTGCCTATTTCTTGCAATTGCTAAAGTATTAAAATCAATATGATAAATTATTTATGTCCATGTGAGTTGATTTAAAATTATTTTAATTTTGCAGTTATAACTGTATAATTTAAATTTTCTACAATTTATTTTATTAATATTTAATTATTTTTGAGATATTTTTATCTAAAATTTAATTAAATTAATATACTCTTGTACACTTTAAAAGCAACGTTTTTAATATGATAATACCATTTTACTAGTTGACTAAAATATAAGTTCTCTAATCACAATTATTTTTTCAATATGTTTTTATTTTGTACCATTTATTTTTAATTTATTTGTAGTGTAACTAATTTTTATAAGATTAATTTAATTTTAGATAAAAAAAATTATAAAATAATTAAGTGAAAACGGAAGTAAACAGTGAGTTCTCAGACAAGTTTCAAACAGTAAAAAGCTGACCCAATATAAAAATATTTGATTAAATAGTGTTAATTTTATATATATAAATTTGTGAGAAATTTTGGCTGATTAAAAGGTGTCTAATATAAAAATAGTTGATTGCGTAGAGTGGGGGTGGAGTGCGCAGAAAAGGAGTGACAAAACTCCACCTTCCCGCGCGTTTGAGTTGAGTCCACCTTGTGTCATAGTCAGCATGCGTCACTCATTCCCACTCCCACTCCCACTCCCACACACCAAAAATAACGCATACACCCTCACACTGCTCACGCATCATAGCACACAAAACACAACACAACCATCTTCTCTCTCTCTCTCTCTCTTTGCGTTCTCAAATTCTGACACAGATCCATCATCACCACTCTCCTCTCTCTCTCTGCGAAGCCATGGAGGATCTTCCTCAGGGTTACCGTCCCAAAGTCGGAGTCTGTCTTATCAACTCCGATTATCAGGTTTCTGCTCTCTTTCTCCTTCTTTACTCTGTCTGCACTATTTTTTAAAATTTGCTGACTTATAGAAATCTGTACTTTCGTTTTTAATGTTAAACTGAAACTTCTGTATTTTTTTCTTTTTATTTTTTTAAGGTCTGGTAAAGGATTCCTTGTAAGTTATATCTCAAATCAATGATCAAGAAGTAGGTCTCAGTTTGAAAAAAGTTTATAGTTGATACTTTTGTGTTTCAGACTATTTTCCTTATCTAGATTTATATAATTTGATTAGTGGGTAACCATTTTCCCCTTGTCAATTGTAGTCTTGTTGAGCTCTTCTCTTTTGAATTTTTTTGAGATTTGTGTAAGATCTTTTTACGAACCTTGTTTCTTTCCTCTTACACTTAAATCCTTTGCTCTTTACTGTTTTCATTCAAATTCTAGCCATAGTTGTCAAGCATTGTTATTTGAGCTTATTGATAACGATATGCCTTATAGTCATTTTAGTTGATTCTCTCTTCTCTGCTTTTTGGTAATTTGAATTTGACATACATGACATTTTATTTTTCTCACTTGTGTTTGTGTTTGACAAAATTTCATCATAATGTTCAATTTCAATGAGCTATTGTTTGAAGAGTTGTAAACAAATATGTCTCTGATGTATAATAATTAGTTTTCCTCTATATCAGTCTTTTTGTCACACTATGTCTTTTTGGTTCGGCATAGGATTGAAAAGTATATAATAACTTGTGATATTTTATTTCAGGTTTTTGTGGCTTCTAAATTGAGTTTTCCAGGAGTATGGCAAATGCCTCAGGTGATCTCATATCACATGCTCTATTGGCCTCGACAATAATAATTTTAACGCCATTAGTTCAGTTGAGTTAGAATATTACTGTAAAGATATCATATAACACATAACCTGTTTCTGGAGGGCCTTGAGCAAGTCTTCTTGTGACATACCTACTAATAAATATCATATGGTTCATCAACCTCAAGGACATGTTAATACTTTAATATCTGAATTTTATCTATTCTGTTGCTTCATTGGTAGGGGATAGGATCATGGAAAGGGCTTAGCCTCCTTATAGAAGTTCTGATCTCTCCTGTTGGTGCTGTCATCTCAGGGTTTTTTTCCCACCATGCCCAAAAGGATGTTAAATTAGGTTTCCTTTGTCTATAAATATCAGTATGGGGCTTATATTTGTGGAATACCTTTGCATTTATGTACTCTCTCTATTTCGGTCTTACAGTTTACTGGGCAACTTACTTCTTGGAGATTTTTGTAACAGTGTAGCTTAGATGGCCTTTGAGATTGATATAGACTATAGTTCTGAACCATTACAGAAAGTGGACTTATTGTTGCAACTTAGTTATCTTTTGGGCTTAACTATACTTTTTTTAGTATAGTTTGAAATTTTCTGCTAAAATCATATATTATGTTCCTATGTGTCCTTGAATCAAAGGGGACAATTGAAGATGGTGAAGATCCCAAAGATGCTGCCATTCGGGAACTGCGAGAAGAAACAGGAGTAGTATCTGCTGAAATAGTTGCTGAGGTTTGTGCAATTTTTTTCTTATGGGTTGGCAGTTGACTTTAGTCTCTATAGTTTATTCTGCAAAAAAGCAACAAATGTGCAGGCTTACATCCTACGTATGAGTGATATCTAACATCATCTAAATATTTATGTTAATCATCCAAAAATAGTTTTACCTTGTGTCTCAAAAAGTGAACAAAATCAATGTCAGAGAAGCAAGAAGCTAAAACAGCTTGACTCTCATTTAAGCGAAGGAGTTGTACATCTTGATGGAGATGATGCATTGTATAATACAATTTGTATTAGAAACTCCTTGGTCATGATTTTATGACTGAGTGGAGGTTTATCTTTTCATATATTTGACAGAGATAATGCTTTACAGGTTCCAAAATGGTTCACTTCTGACTTTCCACCTGCTGTGAAGGCTAAAGTCAATCGTCTTTGGGGAGGTGACTGGCATGGACATGCTCAAAAGTGGTGCGTTTTTTTCTTTATATGTTTATTGGTTGAGAGACCCACATACTCGACACGCTGTAAAGAAACTCAAGAGTTTTTATATGCAAATTCAAATTTTAACCTTTTTATATCATGATAAGGATATCATATGTGTGCATTTCTCAGGGCAGCATCACAGAGCCACAATCCATAATGCACTTGAATATAAGAATATTTTTGTATGAAAAGTTTAAAATGGAACTGATTGAAATTAAATCACTCCATTCAATACCAAATTTGGTTTTAGAAATTGACAAATACCTGAACTTTTGGAAGATATAATTTGTTATCCTGTGGTCCTCAAAGTATACTTATAGGGGTTTGCGGGATCCAGCCATAAATTTATGTATATTTTTTAATAAAAAAAGCGACAGAAGGTGAAAAGAGGATGCAAGCCTGCTCCAATGGAATTGGCATGTTGAAACAATTATGCATAACCATTAATCCACAGCATGTGAACCATTTACTGCATGCTGACATGAGTTGAATTCAGTGGACTTGACAGATAAAAGAACAGAAAACAAGAGACAGGTCATGTTAAATCTGAATTTGGATAGGAAAATGTTACGTGAAGAGTATGGAAAAGCAGATGTAAGCCACCATAAAAGGGAGGGGCTCTTTAACAATTTACATAACGAAGGGAGAGAAAAGGAAAGAGAATAAAGCTCTCTGGGTAGGAAAGAAAACAGAGCATGTAAAATCCATTTGAAAAGTTCATCAAAGAATGTTTAGGCATTCCCTTTTATGCTCCTTGTTACCATAATCATAGATACACGTAGTAATTGAATACAAGGTTGTAGTTGTATTTCTTAAGAGAGAATGGTGACTAGTGAAGGTATTGTTCTTCTTGATATATTTTCCCCTCAATTTTCTAGTGAAGTTTGCTGCTCAATTTCTGTGACTGAATGTGCATTGCGCTTGATGTTTGGTTGATTGGAGTTACATAATATTAGTTCATGTTTTTGTTAATTGTGAATTTTACTTTGGATGAGATGCCTAATTAGGTGAGAAAATGAACCTGTATTATCTTATTGACTTTTTTACTATTTGAGTATCTTTTTTGTGGGTATCTTACAAAAAATTTGCTTTTCTGTCATTAAAATTAAATGTTTGATAGGTTTCTCATGAGATTAACAAAAGACGATAGCGAGGTCAACTTAGCTAATGGTGATACAGACCCAGAATTTGCAGAATGGAAATGGGCCAGCCCTGAAGAAGTTATAGAGCAGGCTAGTTGCTACGGCTTTCCTACAAACAATGAAGTTTATTATTTTCTCTTCTGAAGTACTAATTTCAGGAACTGATCACAGGCAGTGGACTTCAAGAGACCAGCATATGAGGAAGTTTTAAGAATCTTCAAGCCTTACTTTTAAGGGAATGCAATATCTACCAAATGTCAAAGTGGTGAATGGTGCAAAGTTGTACTGTAGTTCTATTTATTTTCTTAACTAATTTTATTTGATCGGTTTGTTAGCACTTTGCTCTTTGTAAATGGATGGAAGTTACTTAGAACATCTCATTAGGTGCTTGTAATGATGAGATTTATGGCTAATACTAGCTTACTCTTCCCCTCCTAAACTTTGCTGCCAGGATGATTGTGTGTGTAGTTGTAAATGGAGTAGAAAGCATGGTGATGCAGAATAGTGGAATATGATGGCTATAAACTTAGGTCAAAATACTAGGATTCTGAAATAATTTGTGCGAAAGACTTACCCAATTTTGGTTGATTTAGGGAAGAATTAAACTTGATTATATTTTTATGCTTTTGCTATTAGGTGCTTTAATAAAAAGGTGAATTACATTCTGCTTAATTATGAGAAGTGAAAATTACATTTTCTCCCATTTGTTATGAAAAATTATATCTCCTTTCTTAAAAGACAAAGATAGGTTATAATTTCATATATTTTGATTGAAATAAATATATATATATATTACTTATATAATATAATTAGTATTAAATATAGATGTAACCAATGTAAAAAAATAATTTTTTAAACTTAAAATAAATGAAATTTATGGTTTTATAGTCAAAATAAATAATATCGAAATAAAATATTAAAAAATGTATTTTTAATAAGTTGTTTTTCTAGCAAATCTTAAACTCTGGGCAGGGTAGCAAGGAATGGGCTGTTGGGGCATACGGACGAGGAAAATGACGAAACTGCATTCTTTCTGATAATCTGTTTATTTATTGGTAAGTTCAGTATGCATTAAATGTATACTAAAAGCCTCAGCAATGATGTTTACTGTTGATTTGTACTGTGTAAAGGCATTTGACTTTTATATTCTGATAGTAATCTGCTAATAAATTTGCTAAATAAGATCATATATGACTAACTTCTATTATTTTGATCGTGAAACATAATACCATACAATAATAATTTTCCAACAAACATACATTTATTTACTACATTAATTATGAAATTCTATCCCAACAAAGTGACAAAAATTATAAGAGTAGCAAAGTTTCATGTAAGAGACCCAAGTGATTCATGTAAAAGCAATCTCTGTAGCCTGTAGGTCACATCGTCTCTTCTCGAAGATGCCAATAAGTGTTCTTTGTTATTGTTACCCATGAACACGGCCAACATTTTTTCAGGATTAAATATAAAAATTTATCATTTTAAAATGATATATTAAATGACTACGTTAATACTAAAATTGGACTAGATAAAAAAATTATTTTTTTAAAAAATATTTGTATTAATTTAGATTTAATTGATTCAAATATTAGATATAAGTATAATAGTGTACTCAATTAATATAGAGATTCTTCAAATGATTATTTTGATATAAAATGTATTTTTCATATATCAAAATATAAAATTTATCATTTTGTCTCTTACTGCAGCGCTAGCCTTCATCCCGAGACCATGCACGTAGCCATCCACATTACATTTGACCCAGTCATTCTCTGATGGATGTTAATTATTTTGACAATTTACACGTTTAAAATTAACATGAGTGATCTGTAAATTATTAAGATTATTATTTAATTATTTAATAGAGTATAGAATAGAAAAGAAAAGGTTATTCATTTCACTTCTCTTATCGGTGAAATGAATACAAAATATTTAATTCTTTAATTCTTTTTTTTTTTTTAAAGAATGAAAATGCACAAGCCTTGAAGAAGTTATAGAGCGGCTAGTTGCTATGACTTTCTTACAAACAATAAAGTTTATTATTTTGTCCACATGAAGAATTTATAAGAATCTTCAAGCCTTACTCGATAAAGAAATTAAAATGATTATTTTTTTAAATTATAACTTATCTATATATAAATTTATATAAAAAAAAAGATATATAAATTACATACTTTAAATATATAATTAATATAAAATTTTAATTTATAAAATTATTAAATATAATAATTTGTAGATTTATATTCAAATTAGGCTATCTTATTAATAAAATTAAAATAAATAATATAATTTAATATATATTTTTTAATAAAATAAATTAAATCTATATATTTATAATATAAAAATAATTTATATAAAGTAAGTATAAATTCAAGTTGGGAACATCCTCTTTAAATCCAGATCTGAACCTTAGACTTGAATCTCATTAATAAATTTTAAAAAAAATTCATAAAATATAAATATTTTGATCATTCTAGACTCATCCCTGCACATGGGAGTAGCTTAATTCTCTTCTTAACCGACGAGCTCTAATCCCAGGCACTGAAGACAAACTTCTTGAGGATGCTATCCTCATCTGTTAGAGAGCATTTACAATCACAGAAATAAAATATTGTTCCAATCCAAATGCGAATCAAGTCCTTTCTTAATGAAACGAGTTAGAAACAACGACGTAAGGAAGGCTGTGGAATTAGGCAGACTAGTCCCAAAATGGGACACAAACGAAAGAATTCAAAATTTTAGAGATCATCATCCAAAACAAGGTCAGATGCATTATCAGGAAGGGAATATTTAGTGTAGTTGGAGGAAATACAAAAGAAACAAGAATATCTTTATGACTGTCATCGCCAAAAGAAGAAGATTGCTCCCACACACTGCACTCATAGAAAGAAACAATGCGCAAATGAGATAGGCAGAAAGATTGCTGTTGTGCTTTTGCTAGCCACGCCAAGGAGGATCGGATTGCTCGGTGATATGCAAAATTGTCATCGATATGATTTATAAATATTTATTATTAAATTTTTTTTATTAAAAATTAATATGTGTATAATTTATCTTTTTTATAATTGATTATTTTTTAAATTTTTTTATACATTCTTTATTCTAATTAAAAATTTAATAGTAAAAATATAAAGAATTGTATATAAATCTAATTTTATTTTATTTTACATATTTAATAGCAAACACTTAAGACTTGGCCGAGAGTTTTGAAGAGAAGACAGTGGTTATTAATTAAGAAATGTGAGGTGAGGTAGAGTGAAATTGAGTGGGTTAGACAAACTATTCAATTAATTATGAGTTTTTAAATAATAAAAAGGATAAATCACTTTTTACTGTTTGTATATTGTCATATCATTAATAGAGTAAAATGGTTTGAAAATGATAAAAATTTTAGTATTATCTTTATAATAATTTTTTTAAAAGTTTTAATATAAGTCATTTTAATGATCATATTTTCTTTTAATTTATATACCTCATATCTTATATTTTATTATTAATTTTTTATTTATTTATTTATTTTATTAATTTAACTATCTAACATGAAAATACAAAAAAATAGTGATCTAAATAAAAAATAATATATATAAAATAAATGATAAAATAAAAAAAAATTACATAAGCGAAAAATTAGTCAAAATATAATCAAAAGTCACTTTTTTATTTATTGTATCATTCATGCTTCCGATTGCATGTTATTTTGCTATAAAAAAATGGGAAGAAGAAGCTAGGAACAAATTAGACCTTGCCTAAGTTTAAGCGGAGTTTAGAATAAGAAGTTATGCTTTTAAAATGAATAGTGTAAAAAAATAGATAATTAAAAAACAAACAAATAAACATAATAAAAGTACACAAATAAGATATGGTTAAAAATAAAACTAAAAATTTTAAAAATACAAATCATCCCAAACTCTACAATTTCAAAAGATTTAAAAATTAAAGCGATGTATAATTTAGGATGGTATCCAAACTATCTCATCTTATTAACTTTTTAAACATCTAATCAAAGACTTAGATATTTAAATTATTTTCCTTTATTCTGCACTGATTTCAAACTATTCTCCCACTTAATCTTTATTTTATATTTTATTTTTGTATCCTTGACTATGGTCATTTATGTTGATGCCAAAAATGGTTATCTAAGCATATAATTTTGCACTTACAGCAGTCCGCGTTGCACACTTCACTTGAGATCGATCACAAAAGGACGTTTAGTTTACATACCAATCATTTTGTGGCAGTCTGCCAGAGTCTTTGCTCTCTTTATTCTTTTTTTTTTAATGTTAAAAGGTGAATAATTAATGGGCTGAGTTAACTTTGTAAAAACGCAAAGCCATAACTATAAAAGCCCACGTGAAGTTTTGTATTAGACGAAGGGCTCTTGAGTTCTTGGCTCTTGGACGCTTCTTCACTTTGAAGCTCCCGCAGCAATGAAAGAACCCCGACCTCAGTCTCAGTCTTCGTCTTATGGCATAGATTGCAGAGACGCCCGCATTATTGCCAAGCTAAGAGAGTCTCTCTCTTCTCAGGCTTCGGCATTCAATACTTCTGTCATCGACCGGCGTGTTCTGACGCTTTTCAAGTCCTTCAACACCCCCACTCACCCTCCATATGCATTGGTAACCTTCACTCTTCGCTCCATTTATGAACTGTTTTAGGTATTTTGTTATTTCAGAATCGAATTAGGCAATGCTGTATTTGAATTTTGATTTGACCAGTTTGACATTTCTTTTTTTTTTTTTTTTCTTGATTCGTTGCTCTGTTTATGTGATTTCTTTCGGGTTGGGTGTGTAGATGATACAAAGGGCAGTTATGGAGTTGAATGAGAAAAACGGGTCGACTGAGGAGGCAATCTCGGAGTTTGTCAGGAAAGAATTTGAAGATTTGCCGTGGGCCCATACAAGGATTCTTGGTCTTCATTTGGAAAAGCTTTGCCAGGCTAAGGAGCTTTTGTGCACGGATAGTGGAAGATACATGCTTATGGTTGATTGTGGTGCTTTGGTTGACAAGAAGGAGACCAGATGGAGGGAGACAAAAGGGAGGAAAGGTAGGAAAAGGAGCAAAAGAGGAAGGAACCATAGACGTGGAGAGAAAAATAAGACCCTGAAAAGGAATGAAGGTACTGAGAGGGATAATGTGTTACAAGAGCAGGAAAATGCAGATGGTACTGCGACTTATCAACCAAGTAGGTTGGTAGGAAAAGAATATAAGGGTATAGAAGAACAAGGGGAAGAACACCAACAGTCAATTAACATGTTTGAAAAGCGGGGAAAATCTGAAAAAGGGCTAGTTGGGATGACTGAAGAGTACCATGAACGAATGCCTCAATCACAAAATGAAGCAGAAAAGCCACAAAATAAAAGTTTGGATGAACGAATTCAGGTATTGTGGTTTTACAGTAATTTTTGGCATTTGATATCTACTGCAGCCCCCATTCCTGGTATGCACCTTTTTTTTTTGGGTTAGTCTAAAAAGCTTTGTTTGATGTAGTTTAACTTCATAGTATTGGGGGTTGCCATTTTGGGTAAGTAAGCTAATCTTCTTGAAAGTAGAATTAGAAATTAAATGACTAATTCCCCATAAAGTACATGCTAACTATGAAGCATAGACATGAACACGAGATACCACATGGCCACGGACATAGAAACACCAAATTGGACACAATATATATATATATATATATATATCTATCTTTACTTCCTGCTTTTTACTGGTATCAGTGTTGTTCTTATCGTAGATATTGAAGGAATCCGAACAAATGGATGGGAGAGAAAATACAAATGGGTCTCTTTTATTTGTACATAAGTAATTTGAATAGCATAAATTAACAACTTTTGATTTAGTAAATTTGATTTAGAAAATAATAATATAAGATGCTGAGAATATAGAATAATGGCTGTTGTTTTCTTTTTCCCTATATGTACATCACTAGTAGAAAGTTTGAAAGTTTTATATATACATGTCATGTCATGTTCTATATTTTTTGTGGTTAGATGTGTCCGTATTGTGTTTGGTGTCCATATCAGTGTCTATGCTTCATAGCTAATTCCAGTTAAATTTGAAGAAGTAAGTACACAGACAAAAGCTAGAAAACCTCTGAAAAATGATAATAAATTAATAATCCTTAATAACAGAAAGGTATTAATCTTCAATACTTTCAGTGTAATAACACTTAGTTTATTGTTTTATCCCACCTTGCATTCATCAACCTTACCATCTTCTAAACGAAATCTCTATGTTAGTTTCCAGCTTGTTTGATCTTTATTTCCATGAGATTAGGCAATAATCATCGGAGATTATATATAGCAAGGAAATGTTGTAGATGGATCCTTATATTCTTTCACATTAATACTTATCCACATAATTAGTTATGGACAGATGGAAAGCTATACAAAGCCAGTTGCTTCAAAAACTTGAAATTTGTATAAGGGGGTTGAAAATAAGTGCTTGGTTATTCTGCGTTCTTTTTTACAGCAAATAGCCAAATAGCATTCAATTTCTCTCCATCAGAAGTCCATTTTGCTATGGAATTTTATTTGGTAAACATGCAATGACATACTCTAACTTCCTTGAAATGTGTTGCTATATTATTCTTCTTTCTTACTACTTTTTATATAGGTCAAATGAAATTTTGTTCTGTCAGAAAGTTATTTTCATCATCTCTCTCATTATTTATGACTGAAATACTTTCTTACTTTTGAAATTATGTAGGAAGCGATAATGGAGTTGAATGACAAAATTGGATCAAGTGAAATTATGAATACAGAAGCTGATATGGCAAGAGAACAGCAGGATACGGTGATCAAGAAAAATGTTCAATATGAGAAACAGCCAAATCAAACACTTACACAACAAATTGTGGCCGTAACTGGTAGGATATCAGAATTCTGTTCAGATGAAAAAACTAATGATGAAAACATGAGTGCTTCACTTGATGATCCTACTATTGTGGAGATTCCAAGGGAGAAATTGCAAATTTTGAATCAAGAAGCATGGAAGCAGAATGAGACTTATTCCATACATCAGAATTTCTCTGATGCCTGTGAATTGCTTGTCGATCAGGAAGATCCCATACTTCATTTAGAAACAACCTATTCATCCCAGCCAACAGCACCAGACCTTCCAGTTGATCTAACATCTGATCTCTGCAAGCATCTGGCAGTTCCTTTTTCTTCTGAGTCTCCACACATTCCATCAGCAGGGAAAGAATTAACACCGACACAGTTGCAGGTACAAATGTCAAAGTGTGAACTTTCAGAAACTGATTTGTGTGCAGCATCCAAAATGTCTGCTTCATTGTCTTATATGAATGTTCATAAGCACAAACAACCACAGGATTGGACACAAAGAGGGAGGCTAAACGAGTACAAAGCTTTGGGGGATCCTGAGCAGCACTTGCTGAAACTTGGACAAAGGGGGAGGCAGCCTATGCTAAAGCCTGTTGCAGACTACCCAGTGGAATCATTGTTGCCCTCAGATGATGGCATTCTTAATGAGCAATTGCCTGAAAGTTACAAAATTAAGGAGCAGAAGCAGAAGCAGTTACAACCACAAGGATGGGGTAGGGGTAGAGGTAGAGGTCGAGGCCGAGGGTGTGCGAGGCCTCCAAAGCTACATAGAAATCCACACAAACTCAAGGAGCAGTTACAGCTACTGGACAAAGCTCTTGAACCAGTGAGCTCTCCTAATTTAGAACTGAAAAAAACAATAAACTCATCCCAACCTGCATTGAATCGTCCTGTTATAGTGACTCCCGATTACCAGCACCAGTTGAGTGATCCGGTTTCCGAAGGGACCCGAGGTTGCATACCATCAACAAAGAAAGAATCATCACCAATACAGTTGCTACTACAAATGTCATGGCATAGACTTATAGACGGCAATCTGGGTACAACATCCAAAATTGAAGCTTCATTATCTTCTGTGAATGTATATCAAGAGAAACCACAACAGCATGGGAATAAAAGGAGTACCAAACGGGAGTTAGATTTAGATGGAAAAACAACTTTTGTGGATCTTGAGCAGCAGCCAGCAAAGTGTCGACGCAGAGGGAGGCCTCCTAATCCAAAGCCAGTTGAAGACTACTCAGGGATATCATTGTTGCCCTCAGATGCCGGCATTCATAATGAGAAAATGCCAAATATACACTGTATTATGACACACAGGCAGTTGCAGCCTAAAGGTCGAGGCCGATGTAGAAGTAAAGGTCAGGGGAGGCCTCCTAAACTAAATCGGAATGCACACCACTGTGAGGAGTTATCACCAGATTCACCACAAGAAGTACATTCTGGAAATTTGCCAGATGATAGTAACCAAAGCTGGGAACTGAAGCAGTTGCAACTACAAAGTCGAGCTCAGAGTCAGGAGAGGCATCCTAAACTAGAGCCAGGTGTGGATGGAAGCTGTCTGAAGCAGCAGTTTCTGCCACGAGGTAGTAGTAGAGGTCGTGGTAGAGGTAGACACCAGCTGCAGCAGTTGAAGACACTTGAAGATTGTGGTAGTTTTCCTAAGCCAATATCTAATGCTCACCAAAGCCACCAGCAACTACAGCCAGAAACATGTCAAGGTCAAGGTAGACGCCGGTTGAGGTCCAATTCGACCTGGAGGCAGGCCCCCTAAACCAAAGTCGGATGCATGTTAACCCTATCTGCATATGTTTAAGAGGAAAGAATGATGTTATTTATGAAACTGGTCTGACTGGACAAGCCAAAGATTTTAGATGTTCCTAGTTATAATATTACAAGTAGTTTCACATTTATGTTTGATTGGGTTTGTTAGAGCTTAATGTAAATTTTTAGTTTTGATGATTAGTATTCTTTTCATTCTGTCAATACATATTATCTAAGGTGTAGCATAACGATAACTTAGGAGTACTTGAAAAAAAAAAAGAGGCTAAATACAAGGACCATTACTTATGTTAGTAGTCTCACTACTTAACGATCTCTCTATAATCTATATTAAATTTTGGTGTCACTTATTATATGATCGTTTGTTAACTGTGAACTTAGAGAAAAAGTTTTTTTTGTCATTTTAAGATATAGTAATTTTTAATTTAATATTTTACAAATTATTTTTAGTAATTTAATTTTTTTAAAGATAAAAATATTTTAAATATTATTCTTTTATTTGAATTTTATCCATATTTTAACATTTTATTCAACAAAATGTTGACTACATTTTTCTTGTTAACATAGAAATTATATGTGGTAGATAATTCAAATATGATATTAAAAAAATTATGAATGCAATAAGTTAAAAATGGTTTTAATACCTATTTTAATCCTAATTCTTAAATTACCTTCACATTCACAACTAATCAAAAAATTTATGTATGTAATTGGAGAATTTTGATTTATTTGGATATTTTATCTAAAGTAGATTAATGTATGACAAATGAAATAGTTATGTCATCAACTAAATTATAATTTAATATTTTATTAAGTAAAAAATTATAAATAAAATTTAATATTATTTTTATCTTTGAGAGATTAAATTAATAAAAATAATTTATGATAGATTAAGATAAAATTTACCATATTTTTTAAGGGTTAAAATAGAACTTTCTCTAACTTATACCACAATTTGTAGTTCATCATGTTAGGATGATTTTTGCTACTACTGACATAATAATTATAACAACTAGTTACCCATCTTTCGTTACTTGTATTTGAATTTTATTGCATTTTAATGTGAACATGCCTATTAGTTGTGTTTTAAATAGTGGAAGAATTTTTTTTTATTTTAAAAAATAAGTCCATCGTATTACTCTGAATAATTTTTCTGCGATAAATAAGCTCACCTTGTGCAATATTATATTCTCAACAAATATTTTATAGGCAAGAGAGTAAATTTAGTCTTTTAACTTTGATTTAGTTTTAATTTTGTCATTCAAATTTAATTAATTTTATTTTAGTAATTTAATTTTAAAAAATTAATCAAATTTTTTTTAATTTTTAAAGTCATTAATTTATTTAATAGAAATATTGAATTTGAACTAATTTTATATTTTTATAACATATTATTGTCAATATTATCGGTCTTAATCTTATAAGTAAAAAAATAATAAATTTAAAAATAACATTATATTTAGATTTAAGTTTGATAAATACTTAATTTAAATTTTAAAGTTAAAATTTAGAGATTTGTTTTCTTTTTATATTTAAGATTAATAAACTAATAATATGGATAATATTATAACACAAAAATATTAAACTTATACTAAATCAGTACTTTTTGTCAAGTAAATTAACAATGGTAGGAATTAAAAAAATTTTAATTAATTTTTTAAAATTAAAGAACTAAAATAAAATTACTTAAATTTAAGAGATAAAATTAAAATTTGAATCAACCTTAAAAGACTACAATTACCCTTAACCTATTTATTATTTATAATTTTGGTTTCTTTTTCATGTGTTCCATTTTTTCAAAAAAAAAAAAACCATTAAGTAAAAAAAGAATTTAAAAAATTTATTATAATACTAAATGTAATTAATTATAATTACTTAAAAATTTCTACAGAATTTTAAAAAATAATAATAAAAATAATGCGATAAACAAGCCCACAATTCAGTATTTGTCTATGTGGCATAGTATGAGTTAGGTTCGGAGTTAAGGGTAATTCCCATAATTGCTGGTTAAACAGTCAAGGAAAGCAAGTCCAATAGCATCTAGTTCGCCGTATCATCTGCCTACTGACGCAATCTTCATTGAGCTCGCCGGTTACGCCGGCCAGAATAACCTCTGGCGGCGCTTCCTATGCCACATCACCGTTGATCTCTACTCAGCAACGTCGTCTCCGACAAGAGATAACATGCTGCTGAGGATCTCAGATCAATATACGCGGTTTCAAATTTTCTAGGATCCCCAAAATCAGTGCATTTACTATATATTAAGGTAAGCTCTGAAGCATTTTCAGAAAAGGAACAAATACCCTTCAAATTGCATTTAAATATTATATTTAATTATATATACAGACCCAGTTGTTCTCTCCCCGTGGCTTTGATTCCTTCTATTCAGAAGATTACGATAAGGCCAGCTTTTCGAGGCTTATTACTGCAATAAGTCCTGTCCTATTATTGAAATCCGACACTGATGTATTGCCATTTTTGGACCGTATTCTGTTCCATTTGTTTAATATTATATCTTTTTTTATTCCTTTGCTTTTCTGCGGTTCCAAAATTTGGGGAATTTTAAACGTGATTGATGATGCTATCAGCTCGGTTGACAATAAAGGACATTTTCTTAAAATAATATATAATATCAATATATGACCTTTATCTTGATAAATTCTTATTCTTCTCCGATTGCTTGTGTTTGTCTGCGGGTCTGGAACGCACTGTCTTCTGAGTTTGACTGGTTGTGGAGTAAGAGAGAGGTTTTCAGATTTCTTCTTTGGATTCAAATTAGTTTTCGTAATATTCTTGTCATTTCCTTATTGTTATTTGGTTCTTGATCTTGCTTATATAGTCAGTGAATTCTTTGCACCTATTAATTACTGTTAGCTCTAGATTTCCTTACACATTAGAATAATGCATTTGATAGATTTGTAGTTATAAAAGTTTTGTCTGTCTGACTATTCTGTTTAATTGGCATTAGCACACCTGAAACCTCGATCCTTGCTTCTCAGAATTCAGAACAACCTCTGAATAATCAGAACAAAATGAAAGCTACATGATTTCAAATGTCTTTCTGCTAGCTTTAGATTTCCTTACAGATTAGAACGATACATTTCATAGATTTAGTTATACTGGTTTTGCTGTCTGACTCTTCTGTTTAATTGGCATCCTAAAACCTCAACCCTTGCTTCTCAAAAGTCAGAACTCAGAAGTTAGAAGTCAGAACTCAGAACAACCTCTGAATAATCAGAACAAAATCAAAACTACATGCTCTAAAGTGTCTAATTTAGTGTTTTATGTCTCACGAGAAGCTTTTGGGCAGCTAAAGTCTTGAATTAATTTATCTCTAGCTATATACTATTATATATGACTTTGGGCTCTTTGATCTCTCAAAACCATATGTATTTTTGTATATTAGTACAACAAATTATGAGAGTGAGGAAGTTCTTTTTTATTATTTTTAAGATATAAAAAATTATTATAATTTTTTTAAAAAAAAGAGCTTGCACGCTAGTGCATTATATATAAAGATGAGGGAGTGTAGAGTTAGAGAATGAGAAGTTACAAATGAGTGAAAAGTTATTTAGGGCTTGTTTGAACATTGTTTTGTTCTTTTGTTCTTTAAAACTGTTTTATAAAATTAGTTATAAGAATTCATACTAGTATTGTTTTCATATATTTATATACATACTATTAATAAAAAAGACTTGTTTTCTGTGTTTCTTTTGTTTTAAAATTTATATACATACTATTAATAAAAAAGACTTGTTTTCTGTTTTTCATTTGTTTTAAAAAATTGGAGTTCAGAATATCTTTTAATTGTTCTGTGTTTATTGTTCCCAAAACACATTCCATTTTTTTGTGTTCTATCGAAAACAGTTATTCAAACAGGTTTTTTTTTTGTTTTTAAAAATTGAAAACAGTTTTTAAAAACTACAGGCCCTTAGTTTCTCACTTCCTTTTGTATTATATTTCAAATTAAAATTTAAAAACATTGGAATGAACTAAAGTGCATGTCAAGCCTACTAGTGTGTGTGTGTGTGTGTATGACTTTGAGACTTTTTGGTCTCTTAGTCCAGAAACCTTATGTATTAGTAAGGATAATGTAAAATATTAACCATAAGTAACCATCTTAGCAGTGCATGATTTAAATTATTTCTACAAATAACTTTCACTCTTATATTTTCAACTTCTTGTTGTAATTATAAAACTTCCACCTCCTGATTTCAAGGGAGGAGGGTGCAGCTTATGTTATAACTTCACTATTTAACATAAATTCAAAATGTGGAGGTGGAAGTTTTATAAAACTATTTTTTAAAATAAGGAAACCAAATAAAAAAGTGATGAAACTCAAATGATTTGGGAAGCCCTCCCTCAAAAGCCAGCCGTTAAGAGGGAAGAACTAAGTCATTTAAGCACCTCATTAAGCATCCCTTACTATTTGATGTGATATTTGGGTAGTCCATACTATCATATCATAGGGACATTCCATACTATCCCTAATCATAGCATTGCCCTGAAGAGCCAATGTTTTGATGGTTGAACTCTGCAACACTTCACTTGATGTTGCTTCACTCTACCACGATCAACCCCTCTGTCGGTCAAAACCCTCCGCAAGTAGCCCTTTTTCGTGTCATCGACAAACCAACTTTGATACCAAATGATGGAACTCAAGCGACTTGGGGAATCCTCCCTTAAAAGCTAGCCGTTGAGGGGAAAAAACTAACCCACTTAAGTACCTCATCGAGCATCTACTTGATGTGAGACTTAGATAGCTCATACTAATATAGGGACATCCCATACTATTCTTAGTCCTTATAAAAAAGTGAACAGGCATATCACTAGTTGTAATTATTAGATTGTCTGCAACTTCAATGATTACTTTATTATCTTGATTTCATGTGCCATCTTTATTCATTTGTTAAAAAAATGTTATAATAAGGATATTAAGGATTTTTTTTTTGTTTCCCATGAATATCTTCTATTAAGTTCTTCGAGGATATTAAGGATTAACACACCAATTATGGCATGGTTTTGCTATCTTCAAATAATTATGGAAAAATACAAATATACTCTTTAAAATTTAAATCACTTACTGCTAAAAATGGTGATCAACCTCCTAAACTTTCACATTTTAGCAAATAGGACCTTATGTTGGCTTGGAGACAGCTACAAGGAAAACTGCAATTTAGCAATTGGCAGTCTTGTTGCCAGGTTTGAAACTTCAGGGAGCTATTTGCAAGTAAACCAAAGTTCAAGGGGTCTTTTTGCATTTTTTTTTCCAATAATTATCTAGTCCTTTTATTAATTACAAACTTTCGTATCCTTCCTAAAAATCTCATATTGCACTTTCATTTACCTGATCTTATGCCATGTTGGTTCCATTTATTTTAAGTTTTAACTGGTTCCCTGGTTGTATTCTTATGAACAACAATTCTCCCCACCAAAATATTACTGTACTTAACAGCAAATCTGAAGAGAACCCTTATGTAAAAAGGAAATAAATTATACAGAATGATTATCAAATCCAGGAATACTTGGAAGTAAATCTTTGTTGACCTTTGAGTGCATAAATTGGCTGCGATTATTTGTACTGTCCTTAGGTTACTGGTCTATTGTAAAATATATGTATAATGTCACCTTTTTACTTCAAAAGGTTAAGTTTCATTTGAATTTTCATTTTCATGAAGTATTATTTAGGCTAATTAATGGAAAAACTATATTGAATATCAGCAATGAGATCTGTAGATATAAAGCATCACAGCTGAGTGTAGAAAGCTATCTGACATCATTTGTCCTTTGGTACTATCTAGTTCGTTGTATTTTCTTTCTGAAGGTTTTCTAATATTGATTTGGTTTATCTCAGAATATGCTTGATAAAGAATTTTTCACTGAGTATGGGGAGGCAAGTCGGTATGAAATTCAAGAAGTGGTTGGCAAGGGCAGCTATGGTGTTGTTGCATCTGCAATTGATACCTACAGTGGAGAGAGGGTAGCTATCAAGAAGATGAAAAATGTCTTTGAACATGTTTCTGATGCTACACGGATTCTACGAGAAATAAAGCTCCTTCGGCTGCTGAAACATCCAGATATTGTAGAAATAAAGCACATAATGCTACCTCCTTGCCGAAGAGAATTCAAAGACATTTATGTGGTGTTTGAGTTGATGGAAACTGATCTTCATGAAGTTATTGAAGCAAACCACAATCTCACTCCTGGACATTACCAATTCTTTTTGTACCAGCTTCTTCGAGCTCTAAAATACATACATTCAGGTTTGATATCTTGCCAACATGTCCCCAAATGGAGTGCTCCTCAATTCTACTACAATTTATACCTCTTCATGGGCTAGGTCAGGCCATGCTTGGACTAAAATCCAGTAGACATTGGGCTTAGGCTAGGCCGAAGTCCAACTTGATTCAGGCCATACCCAATTGCTAAATAATGACCCAAGCCAGTGAGTAAAGCCTAGGGTCCTAGGTTTGTTCCCTGTTTAAAATATAAATTTTCTCAAATTTGAGAAAGCAACTTACTTGGCTAAAGTTGACAATTTTAACAAATACTTGAGCCAGATGATTCTTATTGGGCTTTAAAATTGTCTAGGCATAATAGTTGGGCTTATATTTAATCTTGTTAACCCAAATATTAAACTTGGGCCTAGGCCTACTAAGTGGGGTCAAATATACTCATGGATGGGCCTAGCCCATGCAATTCTTTGCTACAATTGATCTGATCTCTATTATCACTAATTGTGCAGCAAATGTCTTTCACCGAGACTTGAAGCCAAAAAACATTCTGGCTAATGCAGACTGCAAACTAAAGATTTGTGATTTTGGACTTGCTCGAGCATCATTTGACAATGCCTCATCTGCCATTTTTTGGACAGTATGTGCTCTTATCGTTCAATGGTTGCTTTGTTATACCACTTTTTAGGCTCTTTTAAGGATTATTATTTAGCTTTTGGTACCATGATATTTGGACTATAAATGTCACAACATTGACTACTAGCTTTTAGGAAGGTTTCAAATACTTTTGATAGCACTTAATGGGCCCTTTCTACCAGATTAGATCTCAATGTTTTTTCCCAGAAGATACATGAAAAATGGAGCCATGTCATGTTTGATACAAGTCTGAAACACATCATGACTTTTCAAATTGTACTTGGATGCTACATTTTCTATCTTGTTGCGGTATCTATATTGTGTCTTATTGTGTCCCGTATCCAGATCTATATCAATGATTCTTAGTTAATTCCTTTCTGCAAAGTCTGCTCAGTATCAGTTTTTTTCCCTTTCAATCTTATCAAATCATATATCAAAAGAATTCTGCTGTAGAAGTTGTGTAAGTTGCTGCTAACAGCAGAATTCCAAATTAACCAAATCCTTTTGCAGCAACTTCGACACAAGTTTTACCAAAATTTATGTGGCAGTTTGTTCATACCATTCTCTTGTAAATTTTAAGTTGTTTAATATGCTGCTTCATTTATCTAGCATTGATCTATTGCATAGTTTAGAGTTAAATCTGCTGAGCATATGAAAATGATGTCTATTTTTACATTTCCCAAGGATTATGTGGCAACTCGATGGTACCGTGCTCCTGAACTATGTGGCTCTTTTTTCTCCAAGGTGACTGAAATAAATGATTTTTATGTGATGCATTCTCTTTATTGTTTAAACATATTCCACATTTTGATTCTTAACTCTTTCTTTCAGAACTTTTAACAATCTATGTATGTGCTGAAGTTTGTTTACTGGACATGGTTCTTACTAGTGTTGTAGCTGTAAGAGTTCTGTAGTAGATCTAGATTGTAGTTACTCTGGTATTAATTTTAATTTATACTAGACCTTTCTTGAACTCTTCAAAACTTACACTCACAATGCTTCAAGATTGAAAAGTATTACATTAACCTTCCTTAAAGACTGAGTGTTTGTGCTTCTTTGCCATGTATAAGTTGACAATTACAGTTGAAATGTTTTTATCCAAGTCAAAATGAAATGAATCATATTAATTTTCTGACACACCATTTCATTTCTTCGGAGGTGATCTTCAGTTCATGAAGTCCCGGTGAAAGCAAGGAAGTTTTGCATTCCTAGACAAATGTAGCTTTTGCAAATCATGTTTGATTTTCGTCAAAACCATTCTAGTACGTGTTGCAGTTATGGCTCAATGAGAATTGACATCTGCTCTTGATCTTGTTTTTGAGGTTTACCTGATGTTCTGAAAACTTTTTCCTTTACAGTATACACCTGCTGTAGATATCTGGAGCATAGGATGTATTTTTGCAGAAATGCTAACTGGGGAACCTTTATTTCCTGGAAACAATGTGGGGCATCAATTGGATCTCATAATTGACTTGCTTGGAACTCCTCCTGTTGAATCCATTGCTAAGGTTTGCTACTTTTACTATGACTTTGTGCTGGTATAAGGGAAACTTACAATATATGAAACATGGACACTGACATAGACACATGTGATACAATATGGACATACACAAAAGCAACATGGAAAGGTTTGAAGTGTGAAGTGCATGGTCTTATATGAGTCTCTTAGTCTTACACAACTCATTTTTTGAAGAATTCATGCTTCATAGGTACTTTTGTAGTGGTTGTCCTGCAGATGACCTCTACATCCAGGTCATAACTAAATGTTCTGATCATTTGGCTGTTTCAATAATTCCTGCAGATTCGGAATGAAAAAGCTCGAAGATATTTAAATATCATGGACAGAAAAACATCCATTCCTTTCTCAGAAAAATTCCCCCACGCAGACCCAATGGCTCTTAGTTTACTTCAGCGCTTGCTTGCCTTCGATCCTAAGCAGCGTCCATCAGCTGAAGAGGTAAAAAAAAAAGAGAGTTCCTTAATAAAATTCTTTTCTATCCAAAAAAAAAAAAGTTCAGTTCAGTACACTCAATTTTTTTATTCAATATTTTCTCTTTAGGTGTTTCTATGATAAAATTATGGCACTTTTTTTTTCTTTTGAAAGATTCAAGGATGTGGTTTCCAGTTGTAAAATGTACACGTTATGTTTTTTTTGAAGAATCTAATTGCAAACACTTAAGAACCTGGACCTAAGTTTTGCCTTTTATTGTCATGGATGAATAAGAAGTAAAATTTGCCTGATCTGAAACACTTGCAGTTCAACCTCTGATATTTAATTTCCTTATCACAGGCATTAGCTGATCCCTATTTTTATGGGCTGGCAAATTTGGATGAAGAAACGTCCATGAAACCAATTTCAAAATTTGAGTTTGAGTTTGAAAAAAGAACATTAACCCAAGATGATGTAAGAGAACTAATTTATAGAGAGGTACGAACCAAATTATGATGATTGTTCTGTCATGAAGTCGAGTAGTTTGTTCTTTCTTACCATTTCCTTTTTTGATGTCTAATTTGTTTATATTATTGGGGAATGAAGATTTTAGAATATCATCCAGAGATGTTGCAGGAGTACCTTCAAGGCGAAGAAAAGACTAGCTTTATGTATCCCAGGTCAGGCATCATAACATTAGTGCTTTTGATGCTTTTAATAACTAAGAGTTTCACTAAGGAAAAATAATGTTTTACTGCAACTTGATCTCATTTGGAAGTCTAACAATTTGTTTGATTCACACCCAAGACTTGTTTTCCTTCAAAATCCATAAGTTCATAATAAACCTGGTCATTGGCTGAATTTTAGTTTTATTTTATAAAGAAATTTGTCAAATCTCAGGCTTGTGCTGTTTAAAAATTTGACAAAATGTCCAACTTGCTAACCAGTACACAATCAGGTCTGGTGCAAAACATTTGTTTATATAATCAGACGTAAAAGTCCACCAAATTCAACTAGCTCTGGGATTGGGATTACTCTTAATTGGTCATTCCCACGTTTGTGACAAATTTTAAGGTTGATCATAGTTGTAGTTGTTATCTATTCTGAGGGCATTTATTCCCCTCATACAAAAATTCTATCCTAGTGACTTTCCAGATTCTTTATATGATTTTTTGCTAAAAAATCATTGATCGCATGACTAACTCTAACATGACACATACCCAGTGGACTTGATGGCTTCAAGCAACAATTTGATGATCTTGAGGAAAATAATGGGAAAGTTGTAAGAAGCACACTACATTACAGGAAATATGCCTCATTACCCAGGTAACACGGTTATTACCATATTATCGAGATTAGCTTGTGGCTGTGAAGCATTAATGCTTATGAAAAGGAGACATATGTCTAATAAATGTCTAGCACTGATATCAGAAACGATATAATACTTCATTTTTTGTCGGGATGTGACCTGTATCCATGCTTCCTAGTTGCAATGCTATTTGATTTTCCTATTTCTTCCAAATTAATTGGCCAGCTTTTTACAACAGGGAGCGGGTCTGTGCATCTAAGGAAGAGGAAACTGACAGAAAGGATTCATGTGAGAACAAGAATACAGCTTCTGTCATACATGCGAACCTTCAGAGTTCTCCAAGGTCCCTTAGCGTCAAAGAACTGGAAGATGCTTGCAGAAATTCATTAACAATGCACAACAACTGTTGCAAATCAGCTTACAATGGTCATAGACTTGTAAAGAGTGCTAGTATGAGTGCTTCTACGTGCGTGGTTGTACAAAAACCAGGAGGTAAGTTTTGTGGTCTGCTTATAAAATGGGTAATATCGATTCTCAACTATTAAAGCATGGAAACACATTTTTGGTTGCATTGGACGCTGGCAGTGCCTTGAGGTATTACAACAACCAAAACATTTTTCTACTAGCGATGAGAAATGAATAATTCAAAAAAGGGAACACCAAAAAAAAAAAAAAAGAACAAAAGATACAATTGAAGACATGGAAACTCCATCTTAATGAGACGTTGAATAATTTAAATTTAGTTTAACATTTATTTAGTAGATTATGTCTGATTTGTGTGTGTGTGTGTGTTTTTTTGAATTTTCATGTGTTATTAGTGCTTCATAAACTGACCGTAGTGTCGTACCGAACTTTGTACGGAATTACCTTTGCATACTTGCAATTTGTATTTGGGTTACTCAAGTAAGTGGTACGTACTATATTACATTTGACTGTTTGAGCATCTTGTTTTCCTCCACAGGTAGAAATGATTGCACATGCACTTCAAGGTGAGCTATTCCATTTCAACAAATAATTAAAAGGGGGAGCTGCCTTCTATTTCTATGCAAGCCCCTCAACTACCATCTGCGTGGTGAAAAAAAGCTGGTGGAGGGAGTGATATCGAAAGAAATTATATTGTTTTAGTTGTGCTGTACTATCTCTGGGTTTCCTTTGCATTTAGAAGTGACCATCAATATTTTGAATCAAATATCTCCTGACTGTTTAATATAATAGAATGGATGATCAAAATGATTCAATAGAAAAGTGAAGCTTTATTTTAAAATAATTTAAGTCAAATTATTATTATCAACAATTATTTTCCCTTTTTTAATTGTGTCTAATTTTTTTTTCTGTCAATTCTATTTTTAAATTTTTAAATTTTATCAATTTTGTCTAATGAAATCTATATTTATGGCATTATGATAATTTAGTTACAACTCTTGTAGACATAGAAAATAGCTTACAAGAGAAATTGGGATGAAATTAACAATGATTTCAAACTTTGAAAATTAAAAAAATACTTTTGCTCATTGTTATTTTTTTTATTAGCTTGAATTCTTATTTCCATTCTCTTCTTATTACTTCTAAATTCTCTGTTTCAATATATGCAGATAAAATTTTTATCAAACCAAATTAATAGATAGATAAATTAATTTTTAGAGAGAAAATTTTGGTTAAAATTTTTGTTAATGAATGACAAATTTATTAGAGTTTTAGTCTTTAAAATATCAAATAGAGAAAGTGAGAGCATTAAAATATGAACTCAATAAAAATTGTTTCAAATTTAAGACTCTTTTTGGTAATTTTATATGATGTATATTTGTATGAAAGTTTTTTTTTATGTGTTTATTCCAAGCTGTTTTTTCTTCTTTATTTTTCTTGATGTTTAGGAGTATTTTTTTAATATGAACTATTATGGAAGGCTAACTTCTAACTAAAGTAAATATTTAATTAAATAAAATTAAATTTATAAGAGGTTTATCACAAAAAAAAATTAATTTTAAAGTAAGAGATAAATAATTTAATTATTTAAAAAATATAAAAATAAGAAAAAAAATTAGAGATTCGAGTTTAGGATTTAAGGTATAGACATTCAAATTAGAAAATAAAATAAATAAAAATTATCAAAAGTACCTATTTTTTCTCCAATAATCCCTAAATTTTATAATTGTTATTAATTTTGTGTTATTTTTAATATAATATATATTTTTTTTCTGCAAGTATTTCAATTAGATTATTATATATATATATTTTGTTAGTATAATAGAAAGTGTTATAATTTATGACCAAAATGGCAATAAAAAAGTTTTAGGAATAAAATTAAAATTAGTATAAATTTTAGGAACATAAAATATGTTTTTATCTTTATTTTAATATTAATTATTATGAGTTAAAAATCATATATTTAAATTATTTTAAATTTTCAAAGTGATTCTTCTATATTGTTTATATTTAATAATTATTATATTATATAAAATAAAATAAAATATTTTATTTAAAATAAATAAATTTATAGCTTATTTTAAATTCTTAGCATATGGAAATATATATTTTTTAAAACAGATCATATACCTCAGAGAGAGGAATAAAATTTATCTTTTTCAACGGGATTTTTTCCCCTTTAATTAGGGCCTGTTTGAATTCTTGAAACTCATGCTATATAGTGTAAGGGTAGGTGGTATAAAATCTCCTTTAAAGCATTTTCATCGATTCGTTGCACCATCTAATTTTATAGTCACTTGAGAATATTTTAACGTAAAGGTGCTGAAAAGATTACGGAAAATGCGCTCAATGTGATGCTATAATTCTTTTCTATTTCATCTATCTTTTGTCTTCGAAAGTTTGAAATTTTGGAAAATCCTATAAACTGCTATTACTATTCAAAATTTAAATATCCTAAATTTCTTCGCCACTTCATGTCTAGTGTTTTTTTCTTTTAAAATTGTCACTTTCTTTCTTTTTATTTAGAGTAACGGTGTCGAAATTCAAATACAATGAATAAAAAATAATTAAGATACAATTGTGAGAATAAAAATTTTAAAAATATTACTAAGTATCAGTCATAAGAGAGTTAGATAATAAAATAAAAGTCCTTACAATATGTGAGGCTTTATTGGCATTATAAACTAGTCAAAACACTTGTTAACTTTACGAAAGAAGTGCTGAAAAATAACATTATAGTCTTTGCTACACAATTGAAGAATTCTCCTAAGAGAGTTGTGATGGTTGCCAATATACTTTTTATCTTTAAGGAGGCTAAATGCAGATGTGGAGTTACTTTTGATGATGAGACGTCTGTGACCCGTATTCTAAACACAATTAAGATTGGTGACAACACCTCATAGTTTATCAATGAAGGTTGAGTAGCAATTGATGTTGCATATCAATCCTCCTTTTTAGCTTCTGAATTGGTCCCTAAAGATCTTGCCATACCCATCTAGACTTGGGTTTCCTTTAAAGGCTCCATCTGTATTGACTTTGATCCACCTTTATCAGGAGCACTCTAGGCAATCATAACCTCTGATTTGGTGTTGAGACTATGAACAAAGTCCTGCAAAAAAAATTGTTTATTGTTAAGACGTAGTTAATAATAACATAGGGAGGGTCTAGAGGGAGGACAAAGTCCCAATCATGCACCGATTTGTTTCTCCAATTCCAAACCACTCAACAAGTGGTGGGGAACATGAAATACCACGGGATGCTCCTACTAATATTTAAATCATGGTTAAACTTCTAGCAAATCCCATCTTTTCCAAACAATGCATAGAACTAAACTGTATATCTAGGATGAATAAGCATATCTCATATCTTGGAAGAAATAATAATACAGTCGTATGCATATTAATTTCTATGTGCTGATGACAAATCTCTCAAGTGGAAGGACCATCATTCCATTTACAAGTGTTATTAGCAATTGGCAGCTTATTAAAAACATCCACCTAAAGGTTTTAATGCGTTGTAACCCTTTCCATTTTCATATGTGCTTCCAAATGGCTTCCTCTTGAGCATTAGTCTACATAAGCATCGAGTAAGCATAAGTATTGGTAAATTCTCCAATCGAGGTAACCATCCATGTGAGTTGGTTAATGTTGTCTTTGCAATCTACGGGAGTAGTGGCTTGTATGCAAAGGATAACATTTCTTGGAAGGTTGTTTTCAAATTTAACATATCCCAATTGCCTTCCATGTTCACATAGTCAGCAACCTTGATCTGTAAATCATCAATGTTTATATTATCCTGGTAAAGGTCAATAAGAGGTTTCTCATCATCTAACTACCTATCTATCCAGAACCCATTACCAATTTCTCAAGCCGAGTTTTCTAAAAACTTCGGCCAAATTTTAGTAACCTCCTTCTACAATTTAGGGACTTCAACTTTTAAATTAATCGTATTCCTAAAATTTTTTTGATATTAATATTTAGATTTCAATACTTGAAATAGAGTTGTCAAAAAAGATTAAGCCTATTGGACTGGCGCAACCCAACTCTTAAAATATAGAGTTTGGGTATAAAAATTGTGATTTATTTTAAAAAAGAACTTTTAGTCCAGTCTATTTTAAGCTCATGGCTCTTAGTAGACTTGCAAGGACTGAGTTAAGTCGACTTTATGAATTTCTTTTTTAATTTTTTTTTTAAGTTTTGTGTCATAAAATATCATATAACTTATATTAATATATAACATTTATTCTTAATATGTTGATATGTAAAATAAATTATATTTTTGTAGACTAATTTGTAATATTTATTCATAATATGTTGATATATAGAATAAATTATACAAAAATATTTTTTTAATTACTATTTTTATAAATTAATTTGTAATATTTATTCTTAATATATTGATATATAAAATAAATTATGCATATATATATTTTGGGACAAGTAAAATAAATTATTTTTTAAGAAATAATATAAAAAAAATATGGACTCCCTTCAAGAGCTAAGCCAAGTTCGGCCCGACTCTAAAAAACAAAGCCTCTTGATGAAATAGATTGGACGGACCTATTTTAACACCTCTTTAACTTAAACTCATAATTGATAATGTCTGGTAAGGATATTCCAAGAAATTTTATAAAGAAAAGCACCATTCATAATGTGTAGGGATTTAATACCAAACCTCCTAAATTTTTTGGAGGGCAAACCTGATTCCAATTAACATAATGAGCTTCTCTTTTTTCTTCTGATAATTTCCACAAAAAGTTTTTTTTTTTCGATTTTTTTCCATCATATTAAATACCCCAACAGGAAGTACATTGTTCTGCATAAGGTAAAGAGAAATAGTGGAGAGAGCAGACTTGATTAAAGTAGTTCTTTTTGCCAAAGAAAAGCATTGGGTTTTCCATCCTTTTAATTTGGCGTGCATCTTGTTAATAACATGAGCATAATGCTTTGTGAAACATCTTCCATGAATATTAGTACCAAGATATTTGTCACTTTCAGTTTCGAGTAAAGGGATCCAAAGTTGAGAAAAAAGACTACTTTACGCTTATTAATGCAATCATAATTATTGTTGTCCTCGCAACTATGCTATTGTTCTGGCATTCTTGTGATTGTTTATATATATATATATATACATACATATTTTCTTGAGTTGGGTAAGAATAGT
This sequence comes from Senna siamea, assembly GCA_031216115.1. Lineage (NCBI taxonomy): Eukaryota > Viridiplantae > Streptophyta > Magnoliopsida > Fabales > Fabaceae > Senna > Senna siamea. The sequence goes on from CM062358.1 coordinate 1,721,411, forward strand.
GAGACGTTTAAGCTCACCTCTCATTGGTTTTTTTTTTAAAAGAATTTATATTTTTTAAACTTTTTTTAGGTAACCAGAGATGGAACTTCAATCTTCCTGTATCACAGTCCCATATCTTTTAGATTAGGATCGGTTAGAAAAAAAATCCCTTTTATTTTATAAAATTAATTTTAAAAATTTATATTAATATTATTTTCATATATTCATATACACACTATTAATAAAAATATTTATCTATTTATAAAATATATATTTTATTTTTTTGTTTTCAATTAAAAAAAATGTATTCAAATAAAATTTTTTCTTTTGTTATATTTATAAAAATAAAAAAATATTTTTAAAAAATAACTTTTAAACATGCCCTAAAATTTCTAAGCATCATCTGAAGGGCCGGATTTAAGAACTAGATTGAATGTCTTCTTTCTTTTGAGCTTATTCCAAAGCAAGATCTACTCGGTTTCAGACGACGATGAGTAATGTTCGCCTCTTTAACCAGAAGCGAATGGGAGTAAAGTACGGTCCCAAAGAGGGAAAGTAAAAAACTATACATTTGTAAACCAACCAAGGAAAAAGTAAGATGCAGCATTTACTGTAATCCATAATCAAAACAAGGTTACATTATAAGCAGTTTAAAATTAAGCAATTGAACCTCATTCTAAATTAGCTTTACTTGCTAGCTAGCCACTTCGTTATGTACCATCATACAGCTACTTTACTAGCTAACCACTTCCATCAAGCTGTCCAAGAGAGAGGAGGTGTGCCATATATCGCTGCAAGATTTTAAACACAGAACATAGGTCAAAAGAAAAGAATTACGTAACATCAAACATTTTATTCCAAAGAAGGCTCAAGTAATGCACTAGAGTCTAGACTTTTCAGACCTCATAACATCACATGCTGGGTTTACTTTCAATCTTCATTACTTGTTCCATAAACACTTTTTCTATAGACCCAAAGACCTTGTTCGGTCAAGTCAAGGATTTTGTAAAATACTCACAAAAGCCAAAATTTCTATAAACAAGAAGGATCATGAGTGTTACTCTCTGATGTTTCTGACATTATGCTCTCATTACATATACATTCATATCCTCATTTTGCTAAAATCAGTGCAAGATAATCAGAGCATAAAACAAATCATCCTTTTGTTGCCTTCCCTTTTTCCCACCCACTATTTGGGTGATTGCTTGATTAGGATCTATAAATAAAACCCAGCTCCTACGACTAGAATCCAAATCATGAACCATTCAAATTACATTTCAGTGTTGTTTATTTACAATATAAACCTATTTTTTAATGACTAGAGAATAACAAGAAAATTATGTCCAGAAACTAGGGGCCTTTTTAATTGCAGTTTTTAAAAACTGTTTCTGGTTTTTAAAAACATAAAAACAAGAAAACCTTTTTGAATAATTGTTTTTAGACAAAAAACAAAAAATTACAATGTGTTTTGGAAACATAAAACACAAAACAATTAAAAGATGTTCTGAACTCTAGTTTTTTAAAACAAAAAAGAATACAGAAAACAAATCTTTTCATTAATAGTATGTATATAAATACATGAAAATAATACTAGTATGAATTCTTAGAACTAATTTTATAAAACAGTTCCAAGGAACAAAAGAACACAACAGCGTCCAAACAAGTTCTAGATCTACCCACATCTTAAGTATCACAGATACATTCACCACAATCTTGATTCATTTTTTATCTAGAGAAAGAAAAAAAATCAATTAATTACCAAATAAAAGTAAAAATTTTCTCAAATACCAAAAGCATCATTTTAGAAACCAGCTTACTTTGCACATGTTCAGATTTCAGACAAGCTTTTCCTATCACAAATTATTCCACTCTATCATGAATGAAGTGGATGAAAAACTCCAACTGCTTCCTCCACAATCTTATCAAATGAAAGTCATAAGCGATAAAACTGGAACTCACCATGAATTTTATTCATTACAGAAGCATTTTACACATTAAAAAAAAAATTTGTTCTTCTTCTGACATTCTCAATTATTAAGAGATTGGAACTAGGAATCACCCATCAATACTCATTCAAATTCCAATCAATTGGAATTAGCGATTCTTGTGACATTTTAAATCCAATTCTTGACAGATCAAATATGACAAAAAGAAGAAATATTAAACCGTAAAGAATTCTAACATAAAGGGTGGGAGAGGAGAATTAGAAACAAACATAGGCATTGTATTACTTACAGCATGGTATGCATACGGTGACTTCCCTTGACGCTCAAAGTGTTTTTCCATGATGCAGAATTCAATTGGACCCCACTCTTCCACTTCGAAACAGTTGCCAAGTGCAGCTTTGTATAACTAATAACAGATTTAAAACACTATTAGTATACTTTGACTAAAAATAATATCAAGCAAATATATGCACTTTCCAAGTTAGACTTATAGCAGGGCAAAGAGCCAAAGACCCTGGTGGTATCAGTTAAAAGCTCAGTTCCAGCTGGGTAAGATGCATAGAATTGATCAGCTCTGGAGTAACCAGCCCTAGTTCTGAAAAACCAAAAAACATATACCAAGAAGCTAGAGATTAATATGAGAACCAATCTCAGAAAAGTTCCAGCATCTTAATAAGGTTTCAACGTGTAATTGACCCACGTATTGCCAGTATATGCATAATTCAGAACAGCAACAAAGCAGTAGAACCCAGTATAAGAAACCAGTCTACGGAACTTCTGAATCTTTAATATCTCCATGAATCCATCATAGAGCCTCATCAATGATGTCTAGAAGTTATCCTGAAATTCAAATAGTTCAAACAGTCAGGGAAACCCATAACCAAACAAATGGTAGGCACAACTATTCAATTCAATCCTGGATTTTTTCATCTTTTTATATAGAAAAATGAAGGTGTGGATTACGCAATTGGCCACTGAAGATAAACAGCGCAAATAGCATGGAAGCCCCATTTGGCCATCCACCACTGTGGTAAAAGCTCCAGAGAAATATTATTATCTATCAAAAATGCATTAACCAAACATCTTGATATGTGAATATTTGGGAAGAAGGCACATTGAAAACAGTATGGAAAATAGATCAGGAAGCAAATTAATTGATGTCTTTGAAGAAACATAATGGATAGTTACCCAGCCCCAAATTTCTAAATAAGATGAATTAAAATCTGGAAAAAAAAGAAGCCCATCTGCAACCAATCAAAAACTGAAAACAAAGAACACTGTAGTGCGTCCTACAATCAACAACCATAGAAAATTAAAAGTATAGTTGAGTGTAATTGTACTCGAGACACTGATCCATACAGACCTAAAGCACAGCTGAATAGAAAAATCCTTACTACATAGAAAAGCCATTAAATTCCATTTCCAAGTGCCACCCCATCCGAAAAAAAAAATCCTTCAATCTCTCATATAGCATTTTCTCAAACAAGGAAAGGAAGACAAAGCGATCTTATACAAACAAACATGGAAAGTGAGGAAGGGGGGAGAAGAAAGAATGAAGGACCAACCTATTGGGTTTGCTCAAAACCCAAGTTGATGTGCTGTAGTTGTGGTTGACAGGTACCTGGTGAATCAGTGGCCACTGGTGGCAGTGAGGACTGAGGACTCAACCTAGAGACTAGGACTGAGAATGAGACGTGCAACTAAACTTGAGGGACCTAACTATGAATTAGAGACTAAGTTAGAAATAGTCAAATTTTCAATGTTTTGAGCATCTTGTCACATTCTAAGAAGAGCAACCTGTGTCATAGTTTTAGGTGTTCTGTCTTCTGTCTCACCAAAGTGCAAAAGCCTTAAAAAAACACCATTAGCATGAAGGGAAATAGGACTGTCCATTTATGCATTGGAAGACACATGATTACGCTTTCTAGATGAAAGAAAGCATCAAAAGAGACTATTAACTAAATTTGTGGCCGGGGATATGATTCCAGCTTTAGGATTAAACTTGGAATTGATTTCCAATGTCACAGGGAGTATAAATCCCAGCCCACCAGTTATAGTAACAATTTTTCAGAGTTGAAAATTTACGAGACAAGAGGAAGTTGGTGTCATTACTTTGGCATTCAGTTATAAGCCATACTCATGTAAATGACAAGTGACCCTAATCAACACTCAGATTACGGTGAGCTGAAACTAGTATGTCATATTAGGATTTCAAAATAAAGTCTTTATCATTGTCAAAGATCAAAATTATGGACACGTTATCTTTCTTATTTGTGCTTTTATGCAGAACGCAGCAGAAAAACTTAGTTGCAGCAACAGAAGAACAAAGAACACCAAAAGAGAAAAAAGCCAGAAAACCAGAAAAAAGATTCAAAAGAGAACTAGCCTTGGGGACAACCGTCGCGGCGGAGTAGCTACAGATCAGCGTCGCTGTCTACGGCGACACCTGCGGTGGCTTGGAGAACGAAGGAGCAAAGAGCCAAAGACGTATTAAATATTAATTAACTAACGATGCGATGGCAAGGCTGGAGTGCAAGCCGCAGACGCAGTGCTTTTATTTTTTTAAGTCTTTTATTATTATTTATAATATAAATAAGATTAAATTATTTTTATTTTAACTCAATTTTTAACTAACTCTTTATAATTTAAAAATTTATAATTAATACTATATACTTTAAAAAAATTTTAATTCAATTTCTAAATTTAAATTATTATTATTTAAAAAATTTTAATGATATATTAATGATATATTATTTTAATATTATAAATTCACTTAATTTAAATTAATTTTTCACATTACTAGTATAAATTATATTGTATTTTATATATTAAAGTTATTTTATCATTATTTTTTTACATAAATTATACATATATTTAAAGTACTAAAATATTATATATTGATAATATTAATAAGATTTAATATAATTTTAATAAAAATTTGATAATAAAAACTAATTTAAAATTTGTTAAAATTATAAAAATTTAATAAAAAATTTTAAAATTATAAAGACCTAATTAAAAATTAAATAAAAATATAAAAATTAGAGCACAAAATCATTAATAAATTAAAGATTTAGTGGTGATTACTTTTTCAATAAATATATATATTTATATATATATCTCCTTCAGAAAGGTTATATAACTGTCAACCCATTATCAAGATTCATTTAAATTATTTTGATAACTAATTAGCTTTATAAAATTTATTTAAATGTTATTGTTTTGAAAAAAAAATACTACCTAAACAAATTTAGGTCATGAATTAATATATGGCTGTGTAAATTTTGATTTATTAATTGAAAAACATAGAAGAAGGACCATTTTAACTAGGAAAAACTTTTGGATATTAAATTGAAAAGTTTTGTTTATAAAAAATTAATTTGAGGAATAATATTTTAAGGACTAAATTATTAATTAACTCTAATAAATAAAAAATATACATATAAAAGGAATTTAATAAAATTTTCATTCCACTGATAGAAAAATAATTTAGTAGAATTACTTCAATATTCTCCGGATGCAGATCTTGCAAAATATGGATATGAAATGATCGGATTCAAATTCTCTCAATTACAGATTTTGTAGCATTATTTTGACACTTAACCTGTTAATATGTAAAAGAGAATCCATTCTCGAAGTAATCATTGTCCTCCGCGGTCCGCACTGAATTAGTTATGGAAAGATTTTTTTTTTTCAGTTCTCATTTTTTGCAGTAAAAAAAAGCCTGATATGGGAACTGGGCTTGAATTGTTTAAGAGCATGGGCTGAGCGGATTGGCTCATTTACATTCGGATCTAGACAAGTGCAATTTAGCAGATCAAATCCATTCAATAAATAGGCTTAACTTGACCCCAAACAACAAGGCTTAACGATTAAATACGTGCTTTCTGCTTCTTTACTTTCCGCTCTCGATTTCGTCCTTGTTTTCGTTTTTTCTCCTTCTGCTCCAGCTACTCCTCTGTGTTTCTCGGTGCTTTTCTCTCTGCCTCCGTCATGAATCTTCAGTTTACCTGAGAGTGTGTGCATCTTGTTCGGACGGTGTTGGTGACATTTGTTTGGGCGAAAGGTCGCCGGCGTCGATGAGTACTTTGCTGAAGTACATAACTCTGGGAGTGGTAGTGGTGCTTCATAGACAGCAACTGTAAGTGATGGATGATTGTTGTTTAGAATAGTTCTTTCAGTATGATTTTATTAGTTTGTTTTAGTTGTAATCAGCTGAGACTTCACTATGACTTTCAGTAGTATTGAATGTGTGCTTCACGTATACTGAAAGTCTATATTTTACTGCATATTGCCATGCAATCAGCAGTTCTAATTGGATGAAGTTTTGCATTGTCTGTTTTCTTTTATGGTTGCTGTTATCTCTACCTTGTCTTGTCCCCTTTAATTTTAATGCTTATTGAGGAAGATTCTTTTTCTTTTCTTTTCTTTTTTTCGCCTTGCAGTAAACTTTTAAGGACATGGCATTGACTATCTCAGTTGCACAATCATGTGTTCTGGTATGAATGGAAACTTTTTATTTCTTTTCCTTCAAGTGTAATTTCCAATAAAATCCTATAAGTTATTAGGTTGAAGAGACTCTACTTGAGTTTATTAGTCTCTATTTGTTTAGTTATCTCCATTATGATTCATTCGCCTTTTCCTCATATTGTTGGACGTGCTTGCGGTTTGAGTAATGTAAATTATGTCCCCTTTAGTGCACGTAGCTTTTTAATACAGAGTCATAACTTAGTTCTTTGGCCAATCCAACTTGGTGAACATGTTTTCCGATTTAGTCCTTCTATTCCTTTTGTAAATTTATTCTGAGTATTTAGCATTACCGTTAGTTTTTAATGATGTATTTTTGCTGTATTTGGATGATACAGACAGTCTTGTAGTTATACTTTGTCCCTTTGAACTTTTTGTTGCCTGAAGTCACTCTAGTTTCTTTTCAGCATTTTTGTGGAATGCAACCGAGAAGTGTTCTAGTCTTTCAAAGTGAGAGAAGATATTGGGAATTTTTGAATAGGAGAATGAGGTATTGTACATGATACTGGTTTCAAGTTTGAGCTTTTGATAAGGAAAGGAATTTGATGTTTGTTAATTTCAAACACATTACTCTTTGCAGGTGTAGTTATTTCCTCCCATCAAAACTTTCAAAAATGTCTTCTCGTTTAAAGCATAAATTTGCAGAGAAGTTGTTGAAGGAAATTGAGCGACCTGGTTCAAGAAGCAGATCAACCCTGCATAATAAGGTAGATAGATGCTTGTGTACATTGATATCTGTGTTATTTTTAGGTCCCCTGGGGTGGAGGAGTAAATCTGCTTCTTCTTCTTTTTTTTCCAATTTTTGACACTGTTTTGTTTAGCTGAGACCTGAGAGCCTGAAAGTTTATGTTTATGTGGGCTTTTTTGGAGCTTTTGGAGACACTGATGACAAATGTGACTTTTATTATAACCTTGAATATATGACCAGAGAGAAAATGTCTTTAATCATTCTTTTTAAAATGCTTAATACTGCCCATATGAAGCTAACCCTAAATGTGATTTGCTATACATATAGGTATCCGTTCTCATGGATTATGACCTTCCTGATCTAAATAGAAATGGAAGAGGTGAAAACAAATCTGAAATGAATCTTAAAAATGAAGATGATCAATTGGACATCTCCTTGGTATGTAGAAGATTTCCATCAATCATTTTGGGTAGTGCTTCTCAAGTAGATTTATATGATGGGACCACATCTTCCCCTGAAATGTCAGACATTCAAGCAACAGAAGATTTTGAACAACATTTTTCTGATTCCTCTGAGGCAAAGTGGGTGCAAAATACTCTTTCTGAAGCATGGCCTTCCATGTATGCCAATCATTCTAGTGTAAGATCTTCCTCCTTAAGAGAAGAAGATTCTTATACTTGTCCTTCATCACCTCATTCAATGTCTTCAATATATGAAGAAAAATTGGATCCTCAAGTCTCCATTGAGGAGGATTCTCATGAGAGAGTGTGGGTGCAGTCACAAGTAAAACTTACACCCATTGAGTTATTTCTTGACAAATCTATTGATTGTGTACCTGGATTAAGTAAGAGGAATTTTCGACAGCTAGATAACTGTGGCTTTCACACGGTGAGTTCCCAAAAATTCTTGGTGGCCTTGGGAAGACGTGTAGTTCTTTGGATTTTCAATTTTGGAGGATGACTTAGATGCACATCAATTTTCTTGTTTCCATGTAGATGCGGAAATTGCTACACCATTTTCCTCGAACATATGCAGATCTACAGAATGCGCATTCTCAAATTGCTGAAGGGCAGTATTTGATTTTTGTTGGAAAAGTCATATTGTCAAGGTTACTGTTCTTTTTATTTATTTTTATTTTCTTATTTTTCTTGACCAGATATATGCATGCTTATTTTCTTTTCTCTAGGTTATAAGAACTTTAGCTTCTTGCTTTATCACTTGGATGAGGGTTTGAATGATTTACTTATGTATGCTCAAAGCAACTTGATTTGGCCATCTCATGAATTATGCATATAGTAAAATGGGTATCCCCACAACATAATGTGGTTTATTACAAATTATTTCATTAGTGATGATGCTTAATAAGGAAGTATAGATATTTGTGGCTGATTAATTGAATGATTTGCTTACTCATCAAATGATGTAGATGACCTTGAGGTACATATGTTGTCATTGAACTTTTTTTTCTTGTAGAAAATTAGCTTGGTATTCACGTCAATATTGTCAGGCTAAAATTTGTAATTGTAAACAACACTGCCACAGAAGTAAAGCTCCAGTTTCTAAGGATACTAAACCATATAATTTTTATGTCTGTCTAAGGTGCTCACTTATCATATGTGATGAACCAGCATAATGCTGGGGATCCTCCTTTCTTTTTTCCTGTGCCTATTAACAACTAAGTGGCTTATTCATCTCTGGCCAATCAAGTTTTTGTCTTTCTTCTCTTTCTATACAAGAGTGTTATAAGTAAGGAAACTTTAGTTCTTACAATACATTCATTTTTTGTGTAAACCGTGAGAATATAAGTATGAGCCTAACTGAATAGGTGGTTATGGCTTCTCCAAAATTTCTCTTCCCTTTTTTCTCTAACATGACATCATGGTGTTTACCTTATCTTTGGAATGTTCTAACTTCTTGAACCATTCCTTTAAATTGTTTTTAACTTAATGAGTAAGTTTCTTTGTGCCTATGTGAATCTCTGCACATGCAAAGTCTGTATGTCTGTGTATTTATGTGTACTCAATTATTTAGCAATTTGGCCAGTCTTATAGATTTTTGTTAATCTCTTGATAAGATTTTACTATTTCCATTGCAGGGGAGTCAAAGCTAGTTTTTCCTTTTCATTTCTTGAGGTGGTTGTGGAATGTCAGGTTGCAGACAGTGAATCTGCTTCTGAACATGTGACTGGCAATGCCATTGGCATAGGAAAAAAGACAATTTATTTGCATCTGAAGAAATTTTTCCGTGGCACACGTTTTACCTGTAAGCCTTTTCTACAAAGTCTTGCAGGGAAGTATCATGAAGGAGATGTAGCTTGTGTGAGTGGCAAGGTGTGGTTCTTGTATTTTCCCCCCCTTGATTTGTTTATTTTGAAACTGTTCAATGTGGAGGAATTGGATATTTTTTAAAAAAAATTGACAGATACTACCTTAAATGTGATTGTTGAAGGTGATAACATGGTTGACAGAAATGAACTGTGGGAAGTAGGCAACTGTGACTAAGTGTGTTCTGCTTGAGTCAACAAGACTTGGTTGGGAACAAAATATGTCAAACTAGTTTAGAAACATTGGGATTTAGATATGGTTTAATTACTCCATTGGTTCTTATAGTTTCACATATCTTATTAATTATTCCTTATAATATAAAAGTTTCTAATTAGTCCCCTGTAATGTTAGAAATTTGTAAATGGGTCCTTCCTACCCTTACTCTCCATGACAAAACTAATGGTGGATGACAAACAGAACTTACATGTGGCAAGTTAGCTGGCATAACATTTGCTTTGCCACATCATTGTCAACCCTGAAATTACAAGGAATAAATTGAAAATTAAACAGAACTACCTGGAGTGGACTAAATTCAATAAAGAAATATTTTTCTTTTTTAACAGTTTTGAACTTCTTATATTATACGAAAATAGAATTACTATAAAATAAACAACTTCAATTCTACAAATCAATACTCTATTATTGAAATAAAAAATTTTATATTTTGATAAAAAAGAAAAAAAGTACTATTTTTGGGTAAGTTATCTTTCATCTAAAAAGAAAAGCATTCTTCAATGTCAATGGTTAGGGACCAGGTAGAGTTATGCCTAATAGTGTTCACAATTCACATCTTTTGCTTATTATAAACTATGGAACTCTATGTTTCTCTTTAGCTTTTAGAATTTAGAGAACTAAATAACACTTATTTGAATATAAGATAGATATCTGATTTACTGACAAAGGTAAAGTTAGGAATGTAGATCAAACTAAGATAAAAAGTCTTATTGAAGATAGAAGATTAAATTTAACAAGAAGAAAAGTGAGTGATCTTTGCGTTAGAAGTGTACTTGGGCTGGGCTTTTGCCCTCCCCTTGACCTAGCCCAAATTATTACTATGCCTGAAAAAGAATCCTGATCCCTGCCTGAGATGGATAGTGCCTGTCTGGCCTGAAATTCATTCTAGTTGACAGGCCAATTGAGCTGGATTCTTGGTTGGAAGGATCCAAAATTCTGAAAGAGAAAATCTATAAACTTTTTAACAGAGATAGAAGTAGAGGCATCAAAGAAGAAAGAGGCACTGATTCAAACCTATCAAACTCTTAATTTTCTAGAAACTAGTTATGATCATACCATAGTTGTTGATGGCTCACTGTGGTGCAGGCTGGGGTGCATGGCACATCAGAACAGCATAATGCAGTAAATACAATGCCATTTAATAGTTTTACTTTTTAAAATTCATGTTTTGAGGAAATAACCTAATGCCTCTACCATGATTATATATTTCAAAGTGAGATAGGGTGATATTTTTTTAGTCTAAAAAAAAAATGGGAGGATGCTAACCTCCACACAAAGGTTAGCATTCCCTTATATTTATATCATATAATTTCAAATTTACATGTCAAGATGTCCAAGTCTATGCTTCGTAGCTCTCTAGGATTTAAACAGTCACATTCAATTGCTTTGAAGTTCTTAAGGTGAAATCTCTTTCTCCAGCAAGCGAGGATAAATTTTAGAGTTTTTTGTTCTTGATTTTCTCCTTCAGCTGTGTTTCTAAGTTTTTCTCTAAATCTGATTTTTCTTTTAGTTTTCATACAGAACAGGAATTAAAAAAAAAAAAAGTTGTGGTTAACAGTTCAGATTAGCTTTATCAAAGTAGGAACCTTGTTTTAGTTTTGTAAATATGTCAAATACAATGAAAATTCTGTTCATCTGAATCGCTGTGCAAATTTTGCATCATCAGAAAATTTATAAGTCTTATAATATATGGACTCATAATTATGGATGATCATGTAATAGACTGAGTTTGTTTGCATTTATCTTAGTTATTATCTATGCTTGCATTATGAAAAGCTTTTTTTCCTTCAATCATATGACTTTCTAATTTTATTTGTTTAAGGTTTTTGTTAAGATTGCATTTAATTGTTATTTTAAAGTAGGTAAGGACTATGCGTTCTCAAAATCACTATGAGATGAGAGAATATAATATTGCTGTTCTTGAAGATGTAAAAGATATATCCTTATGTGCTAAACAAAGGCCATTTCCTATCTACCCTTCAAAAGCGGGTTTGAACCCAGATTTTCTCAGGGACATAATTATAAGGTTTGTGCCTCAAAACTCTGGTTATATTAATTTGCAACCCATGAATTTTTGCTGGTTTTAATCTTTGCATATGCAATGTGAACCTTCAATTAGAGTCATAATAAAAAATCCCTAAGCTTTCTTCCTTTAGAATGGTTATTCTAATTTTTTTTTTTAACTTGTTCATGATGCTATGCTATTTTCTGCTAGTGACAATTGCATACAGAACCACCATGTAATTTGCAATAAATATGGTTTACATCAGAATGGTGGGATGCCAATATGGCACTCATTGCCACTCATGCAAATCCTTCAAAATGTATTTCCTAGTGCTGTGATTTTTTCCAGATTCCTGGTTTCTTTAAGATAGAGCAGAAGCTGCATCTGATTCAGCGAGGATATTTAGATGGGGAATGTTTCTTTTATAGAGGTTTTTTCTTGTCTTTATAATCTTTCCTGTATGCATAACAGTTCATTCTAAACTTTTGTTTCATTTAGGGATCCAATGTCTCTTGGTATTTCCATTTTGTTCGGAGTTTGAGTTAGAGATGTGGTCAATACTTATAGTCCCTTCTGCTTGTCCAAGATTGCATACATCTTTCCTCCAATTCAGATAGGATAATGTGGTCTCTTGTTTGTTGTGGTTTTCTTTCTTGTATCTCCTTCAATTTGATGTTTTCTCTCAGTAGGGACTGCATTCTTCTTCATAAGCCAATTTGGAAGTTTAAGGCTCTTTTGAAGGTCAAGTAATTTGTTTGGACAGCAGTACTCAACGGGATAAGTGCTAATAACATGGTGTAGGTTCGAAGACCAAATGCAACTTTATCCCCTGATATGTGTGTCATGGACTCCTGTATATATCTAACTCAATCTGATGAAGTATATTTCTTTTTTAACACTTCTGAGTAGCTTTCTTTTTTTTGGAATAAGCCATTTGATATTTTTTGTGAGCAGAGGTTGTGTCCTCTGATGTGGGAACAGTTTCTGGTGACAAATTACAATGGTTTTGGCAAAAAGAACTACAAAATGCTGTGGCAGTGTGAAAGCTTTGCAGTTCTACTGTGTACTTGGGAATGGAATGCTTGCATTTTTAAACAAAGAATTATTGAAACTTGCATTGCAGCATGAAATCCCTGCTCTGCTCTGCAATTGCATAAGAAAACAGTTATAGTTTTAAGTATATCTTCACATGAGTAACACTTTATTGTAAAAAAATTCAAAAAAAAGGGAAAAAAGCTTGCCCTTTACTAATTAATTGTTAAACTTTAGACTTGTTTGAGTCTAACATAATATGTCTTTTTCTCTGGTTTTCTATTTGTGCTCCAGTGTGTCTAATAGTAAAAATTGAGGATTATTCCAATATTTTTTTTTCTTGTATAATGTATTGATTATCTTTTGTTTTATTTCTTCCAGAGCTTTACAGGTCTTGCCTGTCAATGTTGATCCAATACCTAAAGAAATCACAGAGCAATTTGGTTTGTTAAGTCTTCATGATGTAAGTATCTTTAAATTTGTAATTCTTTACAGCATTGCTCCCTACCCACCATATGAAATTTTGACTAATAAAGCTTATTTGGCCGTTTGGACTTAACTACAAACTGCATTATTTATAAATCTGTGCCTCTTGCAGAATAAGGAAACTTCAGGGAAATAGGAAAGCAGTTACCATTAGTGCATCCTAAATTTTAAGAATGTACATGTGTAGTGGACCAGTTGTCAGTTTAATTTACATTGGTAGTTGTCAAAATTATATTTTTCTTCTTTACTATTCTCTCCATCTTTTTTACTTTCAACCTGTTTTCGTTTGTGTCAGAGTAATAACACTAACCGAACTAAGGGATAACAGAAAAAGAAGAATAGCAGCAGATTAAATATGCAAGGATCTTAAACACACTTAATCTCTACTGGATGAGTTCATAGGAGAACTAGACCCAATTAAATTGAATATATTACTTCAGATGCCTTACAAAAAATAGTTCAGGGTATTTATAGTCAGAATACCCATCTAAGTTGCCTAAAACTGAAAATAAAACATGTGCAGAACATGTGCAGGAAATAAGGAAACATGCCTAAAAACTAGGGAACATTATTGTGCTGAAAAAATAACTGAATTCCTAAAAATCAGAAAGTAAACATGCCTAAAAACTAGGGAACATTATTTGTGCTGAAAAAATAACTGAATTCCTAAAAATCAGTAAGTGAAGCCTGAGTGGAGTGCACTTGATCTAGTGGAGGTAACCCTGCAATCTCTGGCGAACAGAGGTGAGTCATAGGTTTGGCTGGAGGAAACATGCTTCCTTCTAGAATATTGGAGTGTAGGCTTCATGGGCTGTCTTCTAGAATATGTTAGCAGTGGCTTACTGCTATCAATACTCCCCCCTTGGAATTTCGCCTTGTCCTCAAGGGGAAAATTTGGGAATTGGGCAGCAAGTAAATCATAGTCTTCCCAGCTCTGTTCTTCAATGGGTCGGTCATGCCATTGGATGAGGAGTTCTAGTGTGTGGCTGGATGAAGTAGGGAGCCATCTGTGGGAGATGACATGAGCAGGCTGGAGTAGTAATTCCCAATTAGGTGAGAGGGGTAGGGCTGGTGGTGGAGTAGGTGCTGGCTGTCCATGGGTCAAGTGAGGAGTGAGACATGGAAGACTGGATGGATGCAGGCAGAAGAGGGCAAATCCAATTGATAAACGATTGAACCCACCTTGCGGATGATTGTTTAAGGTCCAAAGAACCTTGGGGATAGTTTTTCATACTTCCTTTTAGCTAATGAGTGCTGTCTATAAGGTTGGAGCTTCAATAGGACAAGATCTCCAATGTTAAAAGAGATGTCCCTTCTTTTGGAATTGGCTGTATTTTTCATGCGATCCTGTGCTTTTTGGAGGTGGGATCGGATGATTTGGAGCATGTGATCTCTTTGTTGAAGATGTTGTTCCAGATCAAAGAGGTGAGTATCCCCAACTGTATAAGGATGAAGAGCGGGAGGTTCACGTCCGTAGAGGATTTTAAATGGAGTGGTGCTCGTAGAGGTGTGAAAGCCTGTGTTGAAGGAGTATTCTGCCCAGCAAAGGAATTCACTCCATTTAGTGGGCTGTTCATGGGTAAAACAGCAGAGATAAGCTTCTAGGCAGCGGTTCACCACCTCGGTTTGGCCATCACTTTGGGGATGGTAGGCTGAGCTCATGTGGAGTCTGGTTTTGCTGAGTTTGAAGAGTTCGCACTGAATGCACTTAAAAAAATTGAATCCCTGTCAGAAACAATAGAATGGGGCATACCGTGGAGTCGGATGATCTCTTGACAGAATGTGGCAGCCACTGTCTTAGCAGTATAGGGATGTGAGAGAGGGATAAAATGGTCAGATTTGCTCAGGCGATCCACTACGACTAGGATAGTGTCAAATCCCTTAGATTTGGGAAGTTTAGTGATGAAGTCCATAGAGATATCTTCCCAAACTTGATTAGGCAGTGGTAGTGGTTGAAGAAGACCCGCAGGGGAGAGAGTTTGATATTTGTTTTGCTGACAAGTGAGGCAGTGCTGCACATATGTTTTGGCGTCTTTGTTCATGGATGGCCAGTAAAAATTTGTATGTAATCGTTGGATGGTCTTAAGGTAACCACCATGTCCGCCGGAAGGGGAATTATGAGCTTCATTGAGAAGTGTCTGCTTAAGGACCGGTAAGTTTGGAATAACTAACCGTCCTTTGTAGAATAAGCGGTGGTTGTGCCAGGAAAAATTGGGGAGGCTTATTGGATCTGTT
Source organism: Senna siamea (assembly GCA_031216115.1). NCBI lineage: Eukaryota > Viridiplantae > Streptophyta > Magnoliopsida > Fabales > Fabaceae > Senna > Senna siamea. Next base: position 1,736,867 of record CM062358.1, read on the forward strand.
TGAAGTGTTTCAATGTGAGCTTTAGTGATTGGGTCTTGCAAAGAGCCTCCTAGAGTTCTTGGAAATCAAGCTGTATTGGCATAGTAATGGCAAAAAATTCTGCTTGTTGAGGTTTTCTGGATAGTGCATCTGCCCCTTGATTGGTACAGCCACTTTTGTAAGTGATGGAGAAGTCAAAAGGAAGGAGTTTCATAATTAACCTTTGCTGTTCAGGGGTGGTTAAACGCTGCTCCAATGAGAATTTGAGGCTGCGATGATCAGTACGCACTATGAAATGCCTCCCAAGTAAGTAGTGGCGCCATCTTTGTAATGCTAATACTAGTGCCAATAATTCACGGTCATAAACAGATTTGGTGCGATTAGACTGAGCAAAGCCTTTGCTAAAATAGGCGATTGGGTGATCTTCTTGGATGAGAATGGCCCCAATGCCTTCGCTAGAGGCATCACATTCTACAACAAAAGGTTTTTCAAAGTTAGGAAGAATAAGGACAGGTGTGGCAGTTAGTACCTTTTTTAGCTGGTTGAAGGCCTCTTCTGCTTTTGGTGACCATTTGAAAGCATCTTTTTTAGTGAGATTAGTGGGTGGTCTGGCAATGGTGCCATAATTGCGAACAAATCTGCGGTAATAGCCAGTAAGACCGAGGAATCTGCACAACTCTTTCACAGTGTTGGGGATAGGCCAATCAATGACAGATTTAATTTTTTCTGATTCTACTGCCAGCCCTTGTCCTGAAACCACATGGCCTAAGAAATGCATGGATGGTTGGCCGAAGAGACACTTACTGGCCTTGGCAAAGAAGGAGTTATGAGATAGTGCCTCCAAAGCTAATTGTAGATGGTGTTGGTGTTGTTCCAAAGTGGGACTGTACACCAATATATCATCAAAGAAGACCAGGATAAATTTGCGGAGATAGGGCCTAAATAGATCATTCATGGCTGCTTGAAAAGTGGATGGTGCATTGGTGAGGCCGAAGGGCATAACCACAAACTCATAGTGGCCATTATGAGTACGGAAGGCTGTCTTGTGGATGTCTGCAGGGTGCATTCTGATTTGGTGATATCCAGACTGAAGATCAATCTCGGAAAAGAAGTGAGACCCATGTAATTCATCTAACAAGTCATCTATAGTGGGTATAGGATACTTATCTGGCACTGTAATTTGATTGAGTTTTCTGTAATCAACACACATCCTCCAAGTGTCATCCTTCTTTTTAACCAATAATACTGGACTTGCGAAAGGACTAGTGCTGGGACGAATGAAGCCTGTTTGGAGCAATGCTGTCACTTGCTGTTCAATTTCAGTTTTTTCATGATAAGGGTATCGGTATAGCCTAATATTTGGTGTTGATGCATAGGGTAACAGTGGGATAGCATGGGAGTGTGTGCGAAAAGGAGGTAAGCCAGTAGGTTCTCCAAATACAGCTGAAAAGTGCTGTAAGACCTGTTGAATTTGCCAGGGAATTGTGGGTGTAGGCGGGACAAGAGTTTCTTGGGTCATGCATTGTAAAGAGACTTGTGGAGACTCGGGTCGGGGTACACCTTGTAGTTTGTAGCGTCGGCCATTGATGAAAAAGATAAGGAACATTTTGTTCCAATTAGCCTGTACAGTATTTAGGGGAGCTAACCATTTGATTCCAAGGACTAAATCAGCACCCCCATTTGAGAAAGGATAGAAAACTTCAGAGATGGTTAGATCAGAAAGTTGAAGTTGCACTTGCTTGCATATAGAGTGACATCGAATAATGTCTCCATTCCCTATTTGAACTCCGAAAGGTTGCACTTCTTGTACAGGGATTTGCATCTGTTTTACAAGGTTCAAGGAGATGAAATTATGGGTGGAGCCACTATCCAGCAGAATTAAGACCACCTTTCCTTGAAGAATTCCCTTGAGCTTTAGTGTGGAAGTAGAATTATTGCCAAGTATGGCATGTAGAGAAATTTCTGCCATATCTTGGGGATCTTCTTGGTCTTCTGGATTATTCAGGATCTCTTCTTCAAATTTTTCCTCTTCGTTGGCATCTAGTAGTGAGAGGGATGCTGTTTTGCAGCGGTGTCCAGGAGTAAACCACTCATTGCAGCGAAAACATAGCCCCTTATCCCTCCTTGATTGTCGCTCAGCTTCTGCAGGAGGTTGAGAGGATGAGGCTAAAGAAGGAGGAGCAGATATGGCTGGATTATAGCGAGAGAATTTTTGCTGATTGCGTCCCTCCTGAAATCTCTTTGAATTTAAAAAATTGGGCCGACCACCATAGGCTTGCTGGGCTCGCGGGTAAGCAGCTCGAGTTAGGTTTAATTTAGACTCAAATTCTAATGCAAGACTCATAGCCTTGTACACAGAACGTGGCTTATGAATTCTGAGATCAGCCTTTAAATCCTCTCTTAACCCACTTAGAAAAACTCCCAGTAGACAGTGTTCGGGCCAATTCTTCACACGGGCAGCTCGTTTGGCAAATTCCTGGCGGTATTCTTGCACAGAACTGGTTTGTTTGATGCAGCACAGAAATTCATTTGGGTTTTGAAACTCAGCTGGGCCATAATTCTCTTGTAAAGCCTGTACCAGCTCTTCCCAATACAGCAAGGTTCTTTCTGAATTTACCCATGCAAATAAGTCTAGAGCATCTCCTTCAAGGTACATGGCAGCCACATCTACTTTTAAATCTTCAGGGGTTTGGTAATACCGAAAGTATTTTTCAGCTTTCAGAATCCATCCTCTCGGGTCCCTTCCTTCAAACTTAGGAAACTCCATTTTGGTGAAGGGTGGTTTTGCTTGACCACGACTTCCCCAAGAATTTTCCCATTCCTCTTCATGATCTTCATTCCAAGGGGATTTGTTTCTTCCTCTAGAGTCCCCACCTTCGGGACTTTTTCCCTTATTCCTAGCAGCCTTGAGAGAGGCAACTTCTGCTGCCAAGGAATCTACTGCATCTAATTGGGCAGCTATGGCAGAAAGTTGTTGGTGGATTGCATCATTGTTTGGGGGTGGATTAGGTAAGATAGGTATGGATGATGAAGGCAGGATGGGACCAGTGTTTGTAGGGGGTAGTTCGGTTAGTGAAGAGGAGGATCGGGTAGTTATCCCCATGAGGATAACCTGGCTCTGATACCAAATAATAACACTAACCGAACTAAGGGATAACAGAAAAAGAAGAATAGCAGCAGATTAAATATGCAAGGATCTTAAACACACTTAATCTCTACTGGATGAGTTCATAGGAGAACTAGACCCAATTAAATTGAATATATTACTTCAGATGCCTTACAAAAAATAGTTCAGGGTATTTATAGTCAGAATACCATCTAAGTTGCCTAAAACTGAAAATAAAACATGTGCAGAACATGTGCAGGAAATAAGGAAACATGCCTAAAAACTAGGGAACATTATTGTGCTGAGAAAATAACTGAATTCCTAAAAATCAGTAAGTAAACATGCCTAAAAACTAGGGAACATTATTTGTGCTGAAAAAATAACTGAATTCCTAAAAATCAGTAAGTGAAGCCTGAGTGGGTCTGCACTTCAATCTAGTGGAGGTAACCCCAGAATCTCTAGCAGAAACAGAGGTGAGTCATAGGTTTGGCTGGAGGAAACATGCTTCCTTCTAGAATATTGGAGTGTAGGCTTCATGGGCTGTCTTCTAGAATATGTTAGCAGTGGCTTACTGCTATCACAGAGACTCGGAGTGTCCTCCCCTTTGTGCATGTGGTAAGCATCCAAAAATTTTGTCCGAGGGGATGGTACTGGTAGAACACTTGAAGAATCATAAAACTCTTACTGATATTCAGGCATTCAGTTTTATTTATTACCTGCACAGTACAAATATTACATCCAAAATAGAAATGTTGTGATATTTGGGCATTTCTTTTTCTTTTTTCTTTTAGAATTTCCCTTGTCTGCTAATCTTTTACATGTTCCTTCAACATTTTTTTAATTAGAGCTTTTATTTTCTGCTAAGTTCACATTATATGTTTTCTACTTCTCATTTTGGAGGGTTTGTACTCAGAATAGGAACTTTATTTTAAAGGTTATAAATATAATTTTTGGGCCCTTGGCCCATTGCATATTGCTTAAGCTTTTACATTAGTTAGTTCCTTGACAAGGTAATAGAGCCTACCTAGCCAAGCAATCTACAGATTGGTCTTTACAACCATCAGTTTTATACATTTTTGTGATAGAAAAAAAAGGGGAATTTATTGAAGAAAAGAGAGAAACGAGAACAAGAAGTTCTCCCAATAAAAAAACATTATAGACTTGCTAGCTCAAGAGAGCTTTTCAATCCTTTGTAAATCCACAAGGGAAACTGCCATAAGAAAACCAGAAGCTGAAGCCCACCAAGAGGCCAAAAGTAATAACACTCCAAAATCAGATATGTAGGAAGAAACTACTTATTAAAGACTTTGTTCCGTTGCAACTAAAGACATCATATTGTCTTATAATTATTTTTAAATAACGCATTCCCTTGTGCAAAGCATGGAAAAAAAGATAAGCTTGCAACTACCTTAGGTATTCTAAGTCTTAACTGTCATGTTTCTGCATATTCCCACTGGAAAATAAAATATTCTTTATTTTAACAACATAGGCATATATCGGGATCCACAAACCGAAGGATATAATTGAAGCTGATTTGGCTCGCAAGAGGCTTATATTTGATGAATTTTTTTACCTTCAGGTGAGGTGAACACTTTATTTCTGATATCAATTACAGTCTCATTGGTGGATAATTATATTATTATTATTATTTCAAGTATGTTAATATTATAATGCCTCTGGTTTGCTTACCAGAATCACATCTCTAGTAGAAAAAGATTTTGTTTGTTGTTGTTCAGTTATTTTGATGCTACCAGTTACCACCGATCATTGCTTATTGCATGGATGATTTCCTTTTACTTTGATGCTAAAAGCTGCTGTTGCTATATTTGGGTCCTTCTAGCTTAAATTGCTCTTTATATCAATCCAAAAACTATTGTTAAAGAGATCACTGTTTTCTCCTTTTAGAAGCTTCTATCATTTGGTAATTTGAACTAATTCCATCATCATATGTCAGTTAGGCCGCTTATTCCAAATGCTTGAAGGTCTTGGTACAAAAATAGAAAAGGATGTATTGCTAGATAAGTATCAAAAACCGGAAGATAATGCTGTGTGTACAGAGGAATGGTCATGTCTCACCACGAAGTTTTTGAAGGCTCTTCCATATACCCTTACATCTAGTCAACTGCGTGCTGTTTCAGAAATTATTTGGGATTTGAAAAGGCCAGTTCCTATGAACCGACTACTGCAGGTTTGGATTTCAGATACTTCCTGTTCCTTTGCTATCAAATAGTGGACCATTGATTTCTAATTGCTTCTTGGTTCTCATACTTCCTGTCTATGAATAGAATCGAGGTTCATTTCCTGCCTTTCAATTGAGTATAAAAGCTTTTACTTAAATTATGGTGTTTTAGTCTTGTTGGATGATACAGCCCAAGGACAGATACTGGATAATACTCTTGTTACTAGAAGACTTCTCACTCAAAGAGTGTTACAAACCACAAATAAGAGATAAAAACCAGCAACACAGCCCACCAAACTCAGTAGCACAAAACAGAACCGTAAATAGCAAAACAGAAGCAAGAAATAGCAGATGAAAACAATAAAAACAGCCACATTCCAACTGTCTCCCAAGTAACCCAGAATTGCAAGAACACAGCTAGCTTTCAAGAGGCTAGCACTCTCCCAATTTCCTTCAGACTTTAACTACCTCCTCTCACTCCCTCATTCCCCAAATAATATCTTTGCTCATGCAAAGTGATCCCCACCTGACAAGTTAGGTTATGATATTCTCCTTCCTCCCCACTCAGCAGTTTTTTCTTTCTTCTAGAATATACATTCAGCTCCATGTGTTCCTTCCTCCTTCTGTAATATTTCTTAATCCGAGACCTATCATTGGACTTTAATTTAAAGCTTCTTCAATTGCAAATACAAGATTGCTTTGGTCAGTAAATGCTAGAAGTATTGTCTGGCTTGCTTTTCTGTTTTGTGAATAAAAATCTATCTAGAGTACATAGTTCTATGCATTAGAGGAAGAGTGAAGCTAGCCTTTGGGTTTCCAACATGGACTATTTTTTTCTTTTTTGACACATCAGGAAGACACTATGACTTGAACCTAGGCCCTCTATCCAAACTATCTTCCGCAACCATGAGTTAAGCTAGATTTCTGTCAGTTCACCTTCGCAAACATTCTTTTGTCCACAATGGCATCATCTCCTTGTTTGACTATTAAGAGTTCCACTTTGTTTTTTTTTTTTGCCAACCTAACTAACAGTTTCTATTTTGATTATACAATTGAATTAACAGCATGGCTCTCTCTCTTATCCAGTTGTATTTGACTCCTTTATACAAGGAGATTATAAATAGTTATTTCCTACTAGTCTAGTAGTAACTTTTAAATTCTATGGTATCAGCCTCCTTTATTATCATACTGAAAGACTGATGCTGTACTAACAAAAGCTGTTAAGAAATGGATCCTAAAAATTACCTAAATCTATTGCCAACTCTGAAGCATTGCTTGCTTTAATTGCATGTTAGAATTGCTTAAATTACATGTTAGAATAGAATTTATGTTTAAGAGGTACAGAATCGTGTGTCATTGCAACCCAATAATTTCCTTTTTTCAAAGTCAGAGCATGCCTATAAAACAAGGCTTATTTATAATTTTATTTTGCAATTTGTAATATGTCTGTCACACAATCCTCCACCTCCGTATGATTTAAAACACACACATATGAAAGTCCATGGAGCTAGAAAGGTGGACAAGATATAAAATTTCAATTCTGTACTAAACTAAATACTTTTCTATATTAAAATATTAATTATAAAAACTGGGGAGGAGAAGATGGGACTGTAAAGTACTGGGTTAACCATGCTTTGATACCTTGTTGAGAAAACACTTGAAGAAAAAATTGAAGCTGTTAAATAAAGTCAAAAAAATGAGTTAATATCTCTAACACCATGTTTGGTATTCGTGCTACATATGTTACTTTTGGTAAAAGAATAAATTTTATTTGAAAGAAAGATACAAGAGAGGAGGAAAAGATATTCTCAAAAGGAGGGAAGATGAAAACATGAAGAGCATACAGAAGAAAACAAAATCTTAAACATCTAACAATGCTGCTTAATGCCTCTGCTTATTTGAGAGGGGTATTCCCTTAAAATAATTCTGATTGGAAACACCAAAAGGAGTTACCATAACATATGAGCAATCTGCTCCACCCAAGAAAACCAAAGCACGGAAAGACAGCAGATTGCCATAAAGTCTTACCAACCTTTTTCCTTCCAAGCCGTATCATGAGAAACTGCTTCAATTTCAGCAGGCTTAGTCAATTTTTGTTAAGGACCCCAACCAATTTATTCCGTAAGGAAGCACCCACCTTACAGTGTAAAAAAAGGTTGGCAACAGTGTCAATGCTTGAGATTTACATAATACGAAATTTGTTTTTGGACCTGTATTATACGAAATCTGTTTTTGGAGTAATTCCACTTTTCTCTTCCATAGTTTGATATGAAAATGATAATGGTTCTTTACTCTGTTTATGGGATGATATTGGGATTCAGAATTTTCACTCAGCTTTTTCTTATCATAAATCTCCTATCACTAGGTATCCTTTTTTTTCATTTTAGATTAAATGACCTCTTTAGTGGACACCAAAATGGGTTGGACGACCTTGCTACATAGGAAGTTGTTAGTTTTCTATTTAGGACTTGGGATCCTCTTTATTGTACTTTCTTCTATTATCTTGTAAATTCTTTTCCAAAGTAGTTTGGGTGCAGAAATTTTTATTTGACAATTGAGAGTATATATATATTTTGCTAATCTGTCATGTCCTTGTAGATTATCAAAGATACAATGTGCTCATTTGACAATATATTGTGACACTATCAGGGTGATGTTGGATGTGGAAAAACTGTTGTAGCTTTTTTGGCATGCATGGAGGTTATTGGCTCTGGATATCAAGTAGGTTACCTTTTTCTTTTTGTTATCTTGTTTTATGGCTAATATAATTTTCGTAGTATCTCATTAGATTCTTTGGTGTGTTGTGTATCATTTTTGCAATTTCTGGGTTTGTTTGTTGCTATGGCGTCTTTGTTCATTTTAGAAAATTTTAACATTTAACGCAAAATAATAACAGGTTTTCTTGTCTTATAATTAGGCAGCTTTCATGGTTCCAACAGAGTTGCTTGCAATACAGCATTTCGAGCACATGCTTAATTTGTTAGAAAATTTAGATGAGGGCGTGTGTAAACCCACTGTTGCTTTACTGACAGGTTCGACCCCACCAAAACAATCTCGAATGATTCGGAAGGTACGGATGTGAGTTCAGTTTTCTTTTCTTGCACGTGTGTAAAATTCTTAGCATTCTATCCAAATTATGGTGTTGTAGGGTATCCAGACTGGAGAAATCTCAATGATCATAGGAACCCACAGTTTGATAGCAGAAAATGTGGAATTCTTAGCTTTACGCATTGCTGTGGTGGATGAGCAGCACCGTTTTGGTGTGATTCAAAGAGGAAGGTTTAACAGTAAGGTGGTTCACTTACCTGTTATTCATCTTTGATCTGGTTATGTTATGGACACACACAACTATACAAGCACATGCTAGAAAAAGAAATTACATAAGATGCAAATGAGTATCTCAATACTAAGACTCAAATACATCCTTTTACTGCAGTTGTATTATAGTTCAGTTTCTCGTATGGAAGAGGTCACTTCAGATGGGTCGCCAAAGAGTGATGCATATATGGCTCCACATGTTCTTGCCATGTCTGCCACTCCCATCCCAAGGACACTTGCTCTAGCTTTATACGGTGATATGTCACTGACAGAGGTATTTAGTGTTTCCTGATCTAGATGCTAAACAACCTCACCTCTTTTATTTTGAGATGAAACCTTCAAATTTATTTAATGTCAATAATGAGAATTTATGCAATACTTTATCTTAATCTTGTCCAAGGTCTTCATTGTCCCAAATATCAAATCTAAGGTTTAGATACAGTTTCTGTGTGTTTGTATTGTTGTCAAGTTTTTTAATTCTGGATAAAATATTAAAGAACAAACTAAGAATAAAGAGGAGACAGAGAGGCAAGAAGCATAAACATGTGATAAAGCTGCCCAAATCCTTTCCATATCTGACAGAATACCCTTGTGAAATCAACGAGTAAAACACTATGGAAAAGCCACTAACATAATCCTAACCCATAAGTTTTTGAAAGACAGAGAGACAATGCCACAGGCATTAAGTACACAACAAACCGAAGTGAAGATGGCACATTGCTATAAAACTTTGTCATCCCGTTTATGACCAAAACCTATGAACCATGTCAAGAGAAACTTGTCATCCCATTTATGACCAAAACCTATGAACCATGTCAAGAGAAACTGCTCTAATTTGAGTGTGCACACCCAATTCTTACCAAAGACACCAAACAACATCTACAGAAGCTGGCACCCCACAATGTAAAAATAATTTAACAGTTTCAGAACTAGACACTCATATAATATATATTTAGAGATAGGGCTGTCAGCTGTGTTTGATCTGTGAATCTACAACACATCTTAGAGTGAATCCAATTGAGTTCTGTTGTCTAGATAACTGATTAGACCAACCTTTGAAGGCATCTTTCCCAGTAATCAGCTAATTCCTTGAACTTTAGGATTTTCTCATTGATATTGTTTTCTATTAGTTTCTATCCTGTCATTAGCCATCATAAAACCTTTAACAGCTAAATTTTGGAAAACCTGTAATATTGTCTTTTATATTAATACAATTGTGATTCTATCAAAAGAGAAGGAAAAGAAGAAAAAGAACATTGAAAAAATTTGAAATATTACATCTGTTAATTGTTTCATTCAGCTTTTGGTTTGTTTTTACAAACTTTCACAATTTAATATGTAAATGCTTTTTAATTGCTAACAGAACTTCTTTGGATTCAATCACAGATCACTGACTTACCTCCTGGAAGAATTCCTGTTGAAACGTATACCATTGAAGGAAATGACAATGGATTTGAGGATGTCTACAAGGTACAGCCCTTAAAATCCTTCAAAGGAAATGTACTTAATTGTTGCTTTCTCATCTTTTCCAGAGGGAGTCTGGCATTTTTTACCTTTGTTATTTATAATTGACCTACAATTCTAATAATTGAGGCAATGAATGTTTAGTGATAGGCTAAAGTATTCCTTTGTACGGCATACAATTTATATTTCCTTTTAATGCATGACCAGGAACTCATTCCATACACAAAATCAGATGCTCTAATGTTGGACTCTTCACTTTTCTTGTCATTTTGATTTTGGCGATTTTAATTTTTCTGGCATGCTTTTAACATTGAAACTTGGTTTTATAAAAGAGAATAAATGTTTTATTTGTTGTAGCACCATTTTTATAGAAGTAGGAACAATATGCAAAGCTTTTATGTGTTCTTTTAGTTTCTCATTTTTAATGAATCAAAAAATACTGATAAGACTATAATGCAATCTGCTGTGTTGTTTTGGTATATAATGTCCCTTTGCTCCTTTTAATTAATTTTGTTCATGAAATTGATAGAGGTGGACTTTAAATTGTTGCTATTTTGATTTGCACTAAAGTTATTCAGGCAACTAATAGGAAATAATTAACGAGACTACTTCAGAATAAGTCAATCTCTTGCATGGACATAATTGACCATTGCTTTGGCATAACATATGCAATCTTCATCACAAATTACAAGAACTTGGGAGAATTTTTCATGTAGGTTACTGCTTTATATTAACCCATGCATTCACGTGTGATCATGCATATTTTTCACTCTTTAAGTTCGTGAATCCCTGTCTAAGGATCAAGTATAATTGCTTGTGAGTTATAACAACTTGAGTTTTTATCAGATATGTTATTTATAACATTAGATGAGGATTGTTTGTGTCCATTTTTGCCATTTGATGATGATGCAAATTGTGTCATATATGGCAGATGATGATGGATGAGTTGAAAGATGGAGGAAAAGTATATCTCGTTTACCCAATTATTGAACATTCTGAACAGCTACCACAGCTTCGTGCTGCTTCTGCAGATTTAGAAGTTATATCAAATCAGTTTCAGGGATACAACTGTGGTTTGTTACATGGAAAAATGAAAAGTGATGAAAAGGAAGAAGCATTGAGAAGGTTTAAGACTGGAGAAATGCATATACTACTTTCCACGCAAGTAATTGAGATTGGTGTTGATGTTCCAGATGCATCTATGATGGTTGTTATGAATGCTGAGAGATTTGGAATTGCTCAATTGCACCAACTTAGAGGACGAGTTGGACGTGGAGCTAGGAAGTCTAAATGTATACTAATAGCATCTGCTGCCAGTAGCCTAAATCGATTGAAAGTACTGGAGCAATCATCAGATGGTTTTTACCTTGCCAATATGGACCTTTTATTACGTGGACCTGGTGACTTGCTCGGAAAAAAGCAATCAGGACATCTTCCAGAGTTTCCTATTGCGAGATTGGAAGTTGATGGGAACATTTTACAAGACTCACAACTTGCTGCACTGGTAAATTTCTCTTCGAAACCCCCACCAAAAAAAAAAAACAGTTATTTGAGCTATCTGAATTATCTGCTTTCAATTATTAGTTGTCAGTTTATTATCACGCTGAGATTTAGTAGACCATTGTTAAGGATTGTTATCTACTGTCAGCAATAGTTTAATTAAAGATATAGTACACTTCACTTTCAATCCTTAATTGAAAATCTGGGATTGTACTAAAAAAAGTTGACAATCATCAACAGCAGTCATTCAATGATTGCTCCAATACCTCAAATCAATTTAAGCTAGTGGCAGTAGATGCTATTAGTATAATTAAAGATCAGTTAAATTATTCTTTTAGTCTCTATAGTTTTTCTCAATTTTCAATTTAGTCCTTATAATTTAAGAATTTGTAATTGAGACATTGTAGTTGTTTAAAGAAAGAATTTAAATTTAGTCCCTAGCCCTGAACTTTTATCAATATTCTGTTAAAATTTGTTGAAGTGGCATACTATATACCATCTTGACATTTTGAATTTAAATATAATTCGTGTCAATTTATTTAAGTTACTTTAACATATATTGCATTTCATACCATCTATGTAAGTTATTTTTAATTTTTTCTCCTTTTTGTTGACATATATCATATATGTTCAAAATGCTAAGATGGCAGCCACAACAACAAAATTTAATAGAATTCTAACAAAAATTTAATAACATGGACTAAAATAAAAATTTTCCAAATTATCAAGACCTAATTAAAAATTTTTAAATTATAGGGAATAAATTAAAATTTGAGTAAAAACTATAGGATCAAAAAAACAATTTAACCTTAAAGATCCTAATAGACTGCTGTTTGAGGATTGTCATACTTTTTTTGTTGCTACTACTTAACAGCGTACTAGAGTTTTCACATAGGATTGTCAAAAATTGCAGTATTGCACTATTCTGGTGTTTCTTTGGTCAAGTGTTTTTGGCTATATGCATGTTTTACTCGCTGAGCTATTTTAACTCTCAAAGAACGCTTTTAGCCGCATAGTTCATACTAGATGGCAGATGCAGCGAGTGAAGCTCCTGTTATATGTCCAGAGGACAGTGCATGCAGAATGGAGAGTTAAAATGTTGAGCAAGTAGGAAAGTCAGGCATAGGCTTGAATAAAATTTTAAACATTTAGTTAATAGGCAGAACCTGTGGAAGAAAATTCAGATGGCATGCTAGGGGACAGAGTGGCACAAGGATATGTATAGCCATTATTGACTTATATCTAAAGCGATTATTCTCATTTGTTCACGGTATACTCTGAGAAAACCTGAAGTATCAAACTGCCTATAAATTGACCAGAATAAGTTTACAACAACAATGAACAAAGTCTTTTTCATTTAAGTGAGGTGAATTACATGAATCAAGTGACATCAAAGAAATTCTAAACCAAGATAAGTTTACAATTCATAATAGTTGATGCTGCTAAATTTGGAATACCACAGTACAGACTTTTGGCTGCTGCAAGGATTTTACTAGCTGAATAAGTTTACAGCTGTTTACAAATTGTTATATATGAAAATCTTTACTGATAATGTTATTTCTCTGAAATTGGTAGTGTGATCGCTTTTACAAATATAAAGTTCTGCTTCTTCAAATCCTTATTCTTCTTACCTAGTGCTGAAGTCCGTGAGATGGGCATCGTTGTTATTTGATTGCATGCAGAAAATTTTAAGTACTTCCCATGACTTGGAGCAATTCCCTGCACTTAAACTGGAGCTTAGCATGAGACAGCCGCTTTGCCTCCTAGGTGATTAAGTCTCATTAAGGTATGCAAAAGTTGACATGGTCCTTGTGATCATTTTATTGTGTTATTTGATGGGGGCCCTTTGGTAATTTACTATGATTTAGCCTTTAGGCAATGTAATTTATATGTAAAATTGATCCTGGACCGTAAACTTTATTTTTGTACATTTTTGAAGGATCTGAACACGACACCTGATAAACTCCTTATTAAAGTGAAGCCTAAAGCCAAATCTGTATCTTCCCTTTTTCCTTATGTAGATTCTTTGATAAAATAATGTTTCTTTATTAAGTGAACATTATACTATTATTTATAATGTTCAGATTAGAATAACATTGAACAAATCTTTTTTATCCAGTTTTCTTAGTAATTTAAGTGACCACCTTTTTATTAAAGATTTTGTTGACTAGTTCTCAAAATCTTTAATTGCAAGAGATTTATGTGTTTACACTGCCTTTTATTTATGCATTGTTATATTAACTTCATACTAATTGTAAGAATTGAAGAAAATTTGAAAATATTTTTTTTAAAATAATTATAACTCATTTATATATAAATTTATTAAAAAAATCTTATAAACTATATCAGTTATATTATGTAATCCTTTAACATACAATCAATATAAAATCTTAACTAATTTATTTTTACAAAATTGTCAAATATAATAATTTGTGTAATAGAATTAATTAATGTTCTTGAGGCAATTGATGTGAATAATGTAATTTATATATTTAAATAATTTATATAGAGTATTTTTAAATTTAAAATGAGTACTAGTTTTTTCAAACTCAAATTCTATATATATAAAAAATTTAAAAATAATTTTGATACTTAAATTCAGTAAACATTTTTTGAATTTTACCAATTTTTATAGCATATAAATATTTTAATCCTTCTTTACGTTCAACATTTTTATTAAGAGTTCATGAAAACGTTTTGCAAATAAATAATTATTAATAAAAGTTATAATGAGCATTTTTTATAAAAATAAAAATCATTTGATAACTGTTAAAAAATTGATAATTATTTTTATATATATGAAAATTTCAAATTTTTTTATTAAAAATTATTTATTCATATTTTATTATTTAAAAATGCAAGGTGCTTTTTAAAGTTATGAACTGTAAATTTGACCTTAACGAAAGAAAGGGGAGGGACCCACATGTTATTGACTAGGATTACAGGTTACAAGACATGGTAATTTTCATAAATGAACAGAGTCACTTATTTGAGGACAAGGAGACAGCGGTGTGTTTGGTAACTCCCCACATAGTTGTCAAAATGCGGGGTCCACCGCTCCCGTGTTCTACTTTTATTTGTATTGTCCTTTGCCTAATCATCATTCTGGGCCCCACTTCCCCACACTTTTCCCATCAATTTCCTCTCCTTCACTTCCAATTTTTTTTCAACTCTTCAATTTCTTTCTTTCTTTTTTTTAATTATATTTTCTTTTCAATTCCCTCCACCCTTGTTTCCAATTCACATGTCCATGACAATAGAAACATATTTAAATATAGGCTAAATGAATATAAAAATATGTTAAAAGTTAATTTCGCTGAAAATTATATTAAAGATCAATATATTATCAATATATTATATTGATATGTAATTTTGATGATTGTTATGTTTTTAGTTATCTAGTTAAAAAAATATAAATTATAATCATTATAAAAAATATATGAATAATAGTGAAGAATTATTTTATTTTTTTACTACCTTTTTTATTTTTAAATATAAAAATATTATATAATCTATTTTTTATCAACAATTTTAAAAATTAATTAGAAAATATTAATATGCAATTTATTTGTGCATCTCAAGAAACTAATATTTATAATTCATTTATAGTTATAATTGAGGACACTTTTTTGGGGCAAAAATTGAGTTTACTATTAGAAATAATATAGTGCAGTGTTCTCTAATAATTTGTTAATTTGTGAGACAATTCTGTCTCAATTAATAGAGCGCTGCTTGCACTTGTAGTTGGTTGTTCATGGATCCAATTTCATTATTTATCAAAGAAAAGAGATACAAACATTAAACCCAATTAATCTAGTATCATATTTCCCTGCTTTTTGTTTAATTGTGGAAAATGAAATAATAATTGATCTATGCTAATAAAAAATTGATAGTTTTGATTTGTTCATAAGTAATAGAAAGATAGTATATTCCGATTTAATTAAGACTTATAAAATGGTATGCAATTAAAATTCATCAACATTCTCATTTGGTATTTTGTACGTGAAATTAATTTTGAAAATGTTCACACAAATAAAAATTTATGCAATATTTGAGCATAAAATATTTAAATTTTTTGTATAATATATATTTAGTTAAATTATTCTTGTAGTACTTATATATCAATTCAAATTTTAATAAAATTTTTTTAATTAAATATTTATAGTTTAACAAATTTTTAAATTAATTCTTATTGTCAAATTTTTGTTGAAATTATAGTAAATTTTGTTAATGTTGTAGCATATAGTATTTAGCAAACTAAATATATTTGATTTATGTCAACAATGAGGTAAGAAAATAAATAATACTATAAAAATAACAATTTTATATTTTTTATATTTGAGAAATGATATATTTCTTTATATTTGGAGAAAAATATAAAAAAAATAATGAACTCACACTAATAAAGACCCTTCCTAAATGGATAGAAACAAAATTTTTTTTTTCTTTTTGTCTTTCTCTAAATGTAAAAATATATATTATTTTTTAAATTTAAAGGATTTTAACCCAAAAATAACTTACATATATAGAATAAAATACAATTATGTTAAGCAATATGAATAAATTAATTTAAATTAAGTAAATTTATAATGTTAAGATAGTATATAATTATAACATATAAAAAATTAACAAAATGTTAACTAATTTTAAAAAAAATTAAACCATAAGGATTCAATTATAAATTTTTAAATTATAAAAACTTAATTAAAAATTGAGTGAAACTATAAAAAATAAAATAATAATTTAACTTATATATTTAAATGTAGTATAATTTAATTTGCTGATTCCTTATATATTTCATGTTAAAAATTTTTAATACTTAAAAGGTCAAATGTCCGCATAATAAAATGCCACTCAATATTTACTTTGTCGGTCGCAATTAATCACTAAATAGTCAATAGTCAGTAATTAATTATATGTATGTTTATAATAAGCATGATCACTAATATGAAAGATAACCAACATTTCTCATGGATCTTCAATAACAATAAAGTTTATCATTATGTGCACATTATTAGATATTTATCAAATCGATCAACAAGTGATTATAATTAGAAGTATTAGAGGATAATACTATTGTCAGTCAAGCCTACAGTTGGCATATAAGTTTTAGAAATTACATTATATTTTTATCTCTATAATTTTAAAAATTATATTTACTTTATCAAATTTATTTTTTGTGCAGAATAATACCATAATTTTATTTTTTAATATAATATTAAATAATGAAGTTAAATTTATACTAATTAATTTTAACATAATATGTTTAGCATAACTTTAAAAATAAACATAATTAAATAATTTTATGATATTTTAATAAACATATATTGTGTAAAATATTAACTTTTATTGATAGAAAATAAATTAAAGAAGAAATCTGTATAAGATTAAATCAAACTTTAAAGGTATTAAGTAATTTTAGAAACTAAAAAAACAGTAAAGTATAATTTCACAAAATTTCAAAGAAAATTGATGTAATATATTCTATAAATTTAGAGATCAAATTAATGAAAACATTAAGATATAAATTAATAATCCGTAGTTATTATTAAGCCTTAAATGGAATTATCAAAATGAACTCAACTCATATGTCCTAGTTAATCCAAATCAATAAGGTAATGGGAAGAATTTTAAATTTTGTGAATTTATATAACCTTGATCCTAAATTAACTCAGTCTAAAAATGAGAGTTAAGTTTAGTAAAAGAGTTTAGTTTTTCACAAATATAATAAATTAAAGTTTAAATTTTTATTAAAAAATAATTAAATTTAGTGTTTAATAATATCTTAAAAAAATTACCTCTTTCAAATACCTATATATGAAGCCAAAAAAAAAAAATTTTACCTATTTAATGTCGTGGATTATAAAGTCAACTTACATAACCCATGGATTAGCTTTCACATAATTGAAGTTGGTTTCTTAGATTGAATTATGCATATGACGAAAGAGTTTTGACTACAAATCCTACTGTTTAATTATTCCTCTTACTCAAAGTGCCATGCGTACACTTTGCTTTATATTTTATACTACTAATATGCAAATCAAAGGTGAAACTTATATAATTTTTAATAAAGTCAATTGAAAACAACTAATTAAAGGAATGCTAATCATATATAGTTGAAGGTACATTTGTGGTTGAGTTTATTGGACCATGCGAATAGAAATAGAATATACAAGCTTTTCTTTTTTTAATTTCCCGCTAAAACCAACGTAACTAATGGAAATATTATAAAGAATTATATATTTTATGGTAAATTAACTTCGTACGTTAAACAATGAATGAAAAACTGAACTTCCTTAGAGAAAATTTTCATTTATTTTTCAAAATAATAAAACTGAAATTTCGTAGGTGATAATTAACAATTGCAACTTTTTCGGGAAATGCCAATCTCCAAAAAGAAAATTGTTGTAGGAATTATTTTCTTAAAAAGCTATCATTCACACACACACACATACACGTCTTTTTACTTTTTTTTTTTTAAAGAACATGTTCAAACATAAAATATTCACCAAAACATTATCATATATTTAAGAAAAAATTAATCACAATATCCCAAAGAGAGGAGACCATATAATTAAAAAAAATTAATAACAAAAAAAAAGAAATAGGGGTATAAGGTAAAGCCAGCTCAGATAAATGAAATCGTTCCAATTAATTTGATGGCAATTAATGTAATAAAGAAGCGTTAATTAAGTGCAAGAGGTCAACAAAAGCATTAATTCCTTAATCTATAAAGTCCATTTCCCAAATCCCAAACACTAACGTTCCTGCACAATTGCATTAATGCAATATTGCCCACCATACCAACTTTTTTGGCCCCCATTCCACAATCATAAACACCTTTTTTTTCCATAATTTTTTTACAAATTTATAATTTTAATTATCAAAGTTAGATTCACTAAAAGATTAATTAACATGTATACATATATTGGACTTTAAAATTTTATCTAATAATTTTATAATATTGGTTAACAAAATCTAACTCTCATTATATTTTTTATTTGAAAATTTTACATCAAGATCATTTATTTTTTTGCAGAAGACTTAAAAAGTGAAAACCAGTAGTGTGGTATTGGCTTGTGGGGGCAATGAAACTGTTTGGCTAAGTCAGACAGAGACATGCAGCAGAGGAAACCCACCTGGCCCCCCTAATCCAACCATTTCACCACCGGATCCAATCATTTTTGGTATTTTTTTTATATCACATAAATTAAATATAAATATTAGTTAATAGTTTTCCAATAAATAATTAAATAACATCTAAACCAATAAATTTAAGATTGTGGGAAAAGGATAAAATTAGATTAATTTGCAATAAAATTAAAGAACAGTGTTTTATTTATAAACTATTTTTATTATTAATTTGTTTTTCAAAGAGATTCAATACTAAAAGAGTACATGTTTTACAAGGTCAATATTAATAAATTTAATATAATCTCTTACACTGTGACCTGCCACGTGTAACCCATAGACGGGTCACTCAGTAGCTTGACTTTGACTTTGACTATCTCAGTCTGAAACCCTAATTAAAATTGTCTAATATATATATATTTATTTATATTCTTACTCTTACCCTTTGAAAAAAATTTGAAACCAAAAAAGAAAGAAAAAAGTCAGACTCTTACCCTTTGAAACCAACTCTTTAATTAACTTTCCTTTCAATTCCACGCCCCTTCTCAGGGTTCATTTATTATAATGCTAATACTAAATACTAATAGTAATTACTAATTAATGCGTATCCACTCTGTTTATTTGACTTTTCTATATCTTCACCTTTTTCTTTACTTATATTCTATTTTACCTTCACATCTGTTAACTAGCTGCTTCTCTCTTCTTTCATACATCTTTTCCATATGTATGTCCGCTTCTTCTGTCATTCATCACTTTATCTTTTCCTCTCCTTTTAGACTTATTCTTCTTCTTCATCTTGTCCTTCATCATCATCATCATCTTTCCAGATTATTTGCCTTTTTCACACATATATTCAACTGTGCTGCTGCATCATATATATATAATCTTCCATGGCGGTTATACCTAGAAGCTCTTCCAGCTTGGAATTGACCATATCTGTCCCTGGTTTTGCTTCTTCTCCTCCTGATCTTCCTTCCTCTGGTAAGCATCTTTTATATATATACATAAATCTCCTTTCCCTTCTCCTTCTTCATCTCTCTCCTGTTCTTGCTCTTTAATTTCATGGAAAATTATTTGTTTTTGTACTTCAGTTTTTTCATTAACTTCCAGAATCATTTCAATATGTAGAAATTAAAAGTGGACCCTTTTTTAGGGATAATTCATTTATCTAACTAAATCAAGATTAATTATATTCTGCCATTTTTTATGATGAGTCTGCTGTTATATATATATATAGAGAGACACACACACACACGTTTGTGTAGCCACACGCCTCACCCACTTTTTCTCTTGGGAGGTTCTGGAAAGCTGCATTTGTAGTTATACCTAGGAATTAAGATCACACACCATCTGTAAGAAATTTATTTTATTCTTGAATATTATATTATATTGTCTTTTCCAAATCTGGTTCATCTAAATTTTTGGAAGTACATACAAATTAAAAAAAATCATAAAGTAGATGATAAAGTTTTTGAAGACACAGACAAACATAAATTATATAACTATATATATGAATTATATTGAATATGATGGTGAAGTACGTACGTACGTACTGGTACATAATTAATTATTCCCAATTGCAGTGAGAGAGTTAGACATAAACCAAGTGCCGTCAGAAGAAGAATGGATGACAATGGAAGACGAAGAAGAAAGCAGCAATGGAGGAGGAGCAGGAGCAGCAGGAGAAGGTCCTCCTCGCAAAAAACTTCGTCTCTCCAAGGAACAGTCTCGTCTCCTTGAAGAAAGCTTCACACAAAACCATACTCTCAATCCAGTATATATATAATATATCTTTTCTTTTTCTTTTCTCTTTTTAATTAATACTATCTTATCATCATTCATCAGGTTGAAATTCATTTTTATTTTAACAGAAGAATCGAATCCAAATTAGATGATATATATTGACATCGCTACCTATCTAGCTCTTAGATTTCTTTTTCCTTTATAGCACCCACATAAATATGAGTTATGGCTGATCCATTAATTAATTCTTTTTAATTTCATTGGTATTGGGGGTTTGCAGAAGCAAAAGGAGTCATTAGCTATGCAGTTGAATCTGCGACCGAGGCAAGTGGAGGTGTGGTTTCAGAACCGTAGGGCCAGGTATTTATATTTATACATATATATATATATAAGCTTACTATATCATATCATTAATATATATATATACACATATATGAATTCCTCACTCTATAACCCTCTATTTATTAATTACCCTTCTGGGAAAGTAGAAACCGAAACTTTCAGACATTAGATTTCTTTACGTTTCTGAGCAGGAAAGATAAAGTGATCATGGCTTTAATTGTTAGGGTTTTTTATGGCTTTTATTCATCTGCTATTAATATTATGATATATATATACCCCAAATACATGAAATCTGATCAGTTTGGTGTTCTTTTTTCCTGTTCTCATCAACTTAATTATAATAATTAGTTTTAGTACTCTCACCCTTTTCTAATTTCTTAAGTACAAGAAATGTGGTTCATACATATATATATATATATTATTGAGAAAATTGATAGTGTAGTGGTGAGGTAATTTATGAGTAATAAATGATGGATGAGTAAAAGCATAATTAGATATAGCGATGGAGTGTGAAGAATTGAAAAACAGAATGATGAGTGTGGAAATTAAAGTAGACAAGAGTGTAATGATAGCAGCGCATTTATGGAGTTTTGTTTGGCCTCGTGTGCTTTCTCTATTAATATCATCACTCTAATAACTCCATCTTTGACCACTCCTCTTCTTTAGACCAACCCCATGCATTTCAATGCTTGCCTTTTCTGTTCTTCTTTTTTCATTATTATTATGAAAAACCTTCGTGCATCAATATATATATATCCATCAAACCAAACCTCCCAATTCCTAATAATTATCTTTTCTCCCTTAATTCTTGCGCATTATTTACTGTACTTTTCACACGTTTCTTTTTTCTTAATTAATTTAATGATCCTTATGGGTTAGAATATATATAAGACCACCGTTATAAATTGACATTCTTACTAATGTTTATTGCACATTAAATTTCTTTTAAATTAATGCACTTTAGGGTAAATTTCATTTTCCTCTTTTTGTTTTTTACCGACTTGAGTTTACTGAAGAATATCACAATAAAATCTTACATGACTAGTTTAATGTGTTAGGGTATATCTTTAAAATTGCTCCAAAGCTTTTAAAAACAATTTGAAATAATAAGACTCAAATACACATTTTTAACAATTAATACTATGGAAGAAAAAACTACTCCCATAAAATTATCAGAAAAACATAATTAAGAAGACTAGGCTAACATCTACTGTCACCACTTGGAAACACTCAAGACATCTGGACCATCCCTGCTAGCAAGTAGCAAAAATCAATTTGAAGTGTGTCTCGTATCTTCCGTGAAGCTAACCAATGTACTGATATATTGGCAAAAATTGGTTTTTACAATTACTAGTTCTCCCTCTCCCTTTGGGATGATCCTTCGCCTAAAATCATTATCTTCTTGCTTCCTGACGCTCTTTTGTAACTTTTTTTAGAACTTAATGTTTGTGTGTCATCTCTTCTAGTAACCAAAAAAAAACTTGGAAGCTACGATTCAAATAAAATCATTTCAAACAAAACCCTAATTAATGAATACATGCATGCATGCAGGAGCAAGCTGAAACAGACGGAGATGGAGTGTGAGTACCTAAAGAGATGGTTTGGGTCACTGACTGAGCAGAACAGGAGGTTGCACAAGGAGGTGGAGGAGCTTAGGGCTATGAAGGTGGGCCCACCCACTGTTATTTCACCTCACACTTCTCAGCCACTTCCTGCTTCTACCTTAACAATGTGTCCTCGCTGTGAGAGGGTCACTACCACCACCACCACCACCACCACTACTGTTGCCACCATTAACACTAATGTCGACAAGGGTCCCACCGGAGGGCTCACTTTGTCTGGTAAAGGGGGGACGCTCGCCCTGCATTCTCGTTACCCTTCGGCGGCTTGTTTTCCAGTATCTTCATCCCATGTATGATCACAAGAAGCCAAAAAGGCAAGAGATTTTAGAAAATATTGTTTATAGCTTTTTTGTTTTATATATTTTTTGTCAAAAGGAAATATTGCATGTGTCTGGGTGGGAGGGGATACTTCATTTCATATTAGCAGTAGCACTTTCCAATGAACATTAATGGATATTGCGCTTTTGGCATGCCACCGTTACTTCCTTTTTCAAAAAATGTTAATAAATAGTTAGTTTTGTAAACTCTTCCCAGTAAACTTCCAGATTCGTATATAATTAGGTTTGAATTCGATCAATTAAATTGCATTTGACTCAAATAAAGGAAAACAAAAAAGGTATATTGAAAACAAAGGATCATCAACAAGGTTGGATATAGATATAGTGTGAGACAGGAATTTGGATCTTCTGATCATGTGAGAGAAAACAAAATTGCCTAATTGATAGGCTCCTTTTATATAACAGAGATTATAATAAAATAATATATTTTTATTTTATCTATTTTTCTTTTCATATAATGTTATCATGTTATCTTTTTATATAAAAAAGAATGTTCCTAAATAATTTTAAAAATTTTATTAATTAGTGTCTTAAGAGTATTAGTTAAAAAAAAATTTATTTGTTAATAGAATATTTAATAACTTAAAATTATAAAAAATTAATAAAAATAATAATTTTTAATATCTAAAAATTTTATTAATCAATCCAATAAAATTTTAACTATTACTTCAAAGGAACTGATTAGGCATAGCCATAATTTAATTCACTTTTCTAGACACTGAAGAATGTCCCTTAAAGGTAGATAGAGAATATATATATTTTTTATAATTATATTTCACGCATGATTATTATTCAATGCACCGCTCATCGAATTTTTACAACCCTATCATCTCAAAAGGAATATAATAATCTCCGGGTTGTGACTCCTTAGCTGATTAATTTATACGCACAGCATATATAAAAGATGACAACCAAAATAAAATGGACAATTTATTTTAAAAGAAATATTATTTAATCCAATCCAACGTATATCTTATCCACACTCTTGGTATTAGCAAGAGTTTCTACATTACAACCCAGCAGCAGGGATGACAAAATTTTTAAGTTTAAAATTATAAAAGTAAATAACTAACTTTCAAAAATAGTAAAATTCTTAAAATTTATTTTTTGACTCTTCATTTTATTTAAAAACTCTAAAATTATAATTAATTTTTTTATTATTTTGATAGAATTGAGTATTTTTAATATATTTTTTATATATATATTATGAAAAAATTATACTACAGTTGAAATTTATGTGAAAAATTAAAGTCCATCCGGCTGCAGACGAACATTTAAGGCATCTTATATGAGAATTAGATTTATACGTATTTTTAAGTAAAGTAAAAAATTTTAAAAATTTTAAAAATAATAAAAAAAATATTAGTTATATAACTATACGTAAAACGTACGTACTAATTTTTTATTAAAAGTTTGATAACAAACATATACACCTATTTTTTTTTTCTTTATATAAATAACTGTGTCTTACATAGAAAATAAAAATCGCTTTAAATTGTAGTGTGGAGCAGTTTTTGGTTTCCTATTATTTAACCATAATACAAAAATAAAGCCCAACACCTAGATGCTAAACCCAATAGTTGGAAGACGATGAAGCACCTGGAACAATAGGGCCATGGCCCATGTGTAAACTCAAAATACGCAACCCAATTACCTTGAATATTAGAACCCATGGGCCCATGGCATGGCTCAAGCTTGGCAATTTAAGATGGTAGGTTTGATTGCAAAGAACAATTTTATTTTCATATTTTATATATATATATATATATGGCTTGGCCTATATAAACTATTTTGGGTAGAAAATTTTGTATACAAAATTTGAGAAAATTTGCAAAAATCCCTCTTAATTATGACTCATTGAAACTCCCTCAATTATTATGCCTTCAACTATAATGCATTTACAAATACAAAGAACCAGGTAAATACCTCCTTCATTTATAACTTATTTGCAACTATTTTTCTTTAGCTATAAAAATTGGTAAATATTCCATGCATTTTTATATGTTTGCATTTAAATTCATTTGCCCTTTAACTATGACCTATGTTGCTTTAAAAATCAAGTTATAAGTGAAAATTGTTGAGAAAACTCTATCATCAAAATGATAAATGAATTTTAAACTCACGTGTGAAAGAGTTAAAGGGTATATTTGCTAATTTTTGTAATTTAAAGAGATATGTACAAATAAGTGATAACTGAAAAAAGGTATTTACCAAGTTTAATAATGAAGAAAAATAAAGGGTATTTGCAATATTTTAACATAAAACTTCTTTCAATAAAAAATATAAATTGCATGTTTTAAATTAAAGTTATGAAATATTAGTTCAAGAGTTTTGACTCAAATAGCGCTTTTATTAAGCTAAAACATAACATCCATGCCCTTCTTTTTTCTCCCTAATCCCTACCATGAGAATACTTCTCCATATTGGAAGAAAGAAATGAGAAGAAAAGAGCAAACAAATAAATGACATAATTAAAATTGCATGAAATTGATACAAAAATTAAAAGCAACCTAAATGGGGAAAGGCCCAAAAACATATGTCAACTTAATTAAATTTGTATGAAATTGATACAAAAATTAAAAACAACCTAAATGGGGAAAGGCCCCAAAAATATATGTCAACTTATGGGATATTATTTTGTTTCTCACAAATATTTTTTTATTGATGACAATCTTGTTCAAAATACTATTGAACACTAAATATAAGTATCTTTTTTAATAAAAATTAAACTTTAATTTATCACGTTATAAAAGACTTATTTTTATTAAATGTCAGTCCATGGGATATGAGTAGGCAAAAGCCGTCATCTCCTTGTTTGAGATGTAAAAACAAGTGTCATGGCATATCCATGTGACATTCTTAAATGATCACAATATGTTTCTATGAAGCAAATTAAATAAAATTAAAATTAAAATTGGTGGGCTACCCATAGCTTAGATTAGATCATTCAATTTCATGATTCAGTGCAAAAACACCCCCCACATACCCAAATAACAGGTTCCCCAACCTACAAAGGCCCAACCAGACACACCTTCATCTTGTCCCAGACAAACAGATCATACTCATCACACATACAACTCAAGTAGGGACTCTCCTTTTTTAAAATATATATATATATATTTATTTATAGGTTAAGCAATAAGGCTTATTTAAATTACTGTTTTCAACTGAAAATAAAAAATATAACATATGTGTTTTGAAAACAAAAAACAAAAAATAATTTTAAACAAATAAAATACATATTAATATGAATTTTCAAAATTAATTTTATAAAATAATTTTAAAGAATGAAAAAAATGAAATTACATTTAAATAGACCCAGATTTTTTATTCTTATTTTTTTTAATAATGGTCTAGTAATATTTGAATAAGTTTGCACATATTTAACTCTTTTAATAAAAGCAGACTATCCATGCCAAAACCTAGAAGATTCCCAAAATTTTTTTTTTAAGAATTTGACTCCAAAACCCTATGCATTCAAGTATCTGATAATAAGCAAAATTCCATATAAACGCTTGTAAATTGAGAGTGTATCACATGGCTAAGGTGTGTGTGGTTCATCAATGATACAGAGTGCCAAATGAGTTGTGCTACACATGTATGTGTGTAGCCAACACATACCAAATTTTGTGGGCCTTGTGGTGGAGCCTTGTATTTTATTTTTTCTTCTTGGTGAGTGACACTTAAGACTTTGATTACATAATTTCTCAACCATTTCCCCCTCATTATATATCTTGTATTAATTTTTATAAAAGAAATATATATATATATATATATACCTTGGGATTACAGAATAAAGGAATTAATGGTGGGTGAAATTCCAAATCTAAAGGGACAAAGAAAATGAATATAACCAACAAGTAAGAATTAAGAAAGACATATTCCAATTTGATCTTTTTCTTTTTATACTTACTTTTTCATCCATAAATAACTTATTTTTGATGAAATTGAGGAATTCAACAAGAATACTACTATGATAATTTATCCTTAAGAAAAAAAGAAAAGGAAGAAAAATATTGTAAGGAAGCAGTTAATATGAACACCCTCTCTACCGAACAAGTAGAATAAATTGAGTTAAAGGCACTTAAACAAGATCACATGGGCCTCACACCGCCACGAGCTTTATTCCAAATGAATGGCCATTCATACAACTGCGACTGCACCATTGTCAAAAAAACAAACAAAAACAAATGAAAATTTATGTCACAAGAGTCTCGTTTCCAACCTAAATTCGTGTCCGAACATAGTCCAAACATGTTTAAGAGACCCACTGAATATGTCTCAAATTTTGAGCCCCTCACAAGACAGAGAAAATTAAAGAAAGATAGATAGATGGATAGATAGAGATCGATGGATGATGAGGTTTGGAACAAAGTCTTAGCTGTTTTTTCTTTTTGAAAATTGATCTCTTTCTTTTGGAGGAATTTTAGAGCAAGAATGGTTCCAAAAGCTAAGAAAAAAGAAAGAAAGAAGAGCGGAATGGACAATGTTGATGAGGATGGAAAGAGACGAGGAATGAGGATCATTATAAACGACACCATCTATAGATCGAGGAATGTTCCCTCACATGCTTCGTTTTTTCAAAACCCATGAGAAGCATTAATATTGATACTATAACATGATCAAATATATTCAAAAAAGATATATATTCTGAAATATATGGATACTTCTTAGCCCTTCAGGAAGAAATAAAAGTTTATAAAAAACCTTAACAAACTGAGGTCACACTTTGATAAAGATAATCACACTATCAAAGAAAAAATTATTAGAATCACATGATGAACTAAAACCTCAATCATAGACTATGATGATTAAATCAATTCGCAAAGAAGAATGAAAAGAATAAAAAAAAAAAAATTTATTTAAAGCTAGAAAATGGTATGTAGAATAATAATTTTACTTTATATGACCTAATCGATAGAAGGATTAATTATAGGCTTATAATGTATCTTAGGAGTAGTTGTAGTCTTTTGACAATGCCAATATTTTTGAATTAATTGGCTATGTTTGTAGGACCCAAAGTCAAAATCCACCATGAAAAGAATACATCAATCCCAGAGATTTGGCTCGATATAAGGATATAGGGTTATGAAACTAAGTTTGTTTTAAGCATTGAACTTCTATTTTATTGAGGTTGAATCAGTTTCTTCTTTTTAAAGAAACAAAAAAAAAATTGTATTTTGGTACTTTTAATTAACTTTGTCCTTTTTACAAACTATTGCTTGAACTTATTCACAATTCGATTTTTCATTTACCTTCTGTTAACATGTCTTTAATTACTATTTGGTGCATTTGGATTGATTTATTATTTTTATTATTAAATTTGAACCTAATTTTTTTCTCTATTTTTTCTTCAAAAAAAAGTCTAAGAGAATGAAGTTGATAAGACAAATAAATATATATTGGGGCTGCAAAAATGATTAAAATAGGAGGAATGAGAAATTCAAAGAACTGGGTCAATCAGTGTGGACTTTGATCCAATAAAAAAAATTAATATTGGCCCAATGAATTAACATTGAAGAACCCCACACGAGGTTTGGCCAATCCATTGTTTCTATTTTCTAAAGCCTAAATAAAAATTAGAATCATTTTGAATTTTTTTTCTTTAAAATTATTTTATAAAATTAATTTTGAGAATTTATGTTAGTATTATTTTCATGAATTTATGTACATGATATATATTAATAAAAAGGTCTCTTTTATTTTTTTTTGTTTTAAAAAATTAGAGTCCAAAACATATTTTATTTATTTTATATTTTTTGTTTTTGAAACATATTTTTGTTTCAGTCAACAAAACTAATTCAAATATTTTTTTGGTTTTTTAAATAAAAATAAAATTTAAAAAAATTTTATTTAAACATGTCCTAAATTAATTGTCACATATTTATCGAACAAAAATGACTTATTGTTTACTTGATTGGAGTAATAAATCAATCCAAATGCACACAATCAATTTGGTCATCAATTTGATCATTACCAAATAAATTTTGAATTCACTCAACATAACGCTTAAATTATTGTCTAGTACACTTGTATTTTAATTTTTAAAAATATTTTAAAAAATAGTTACAGATGTTTAATTAAAAAAAAGTATCTATATTATCATCAATGATTTTGAGATTTATAATATGTTTGGTGTTCTTAATTTTAAAAAAATATAAATAAATTTATTTTTTAATTGTTTTAACTTAATTATAAATATATACTATTTTTAAGTGATATTTGATAATAGACATTCAAATTTGTAAGTAGAGACTCGGACATTTTAGATATGAGACATAAAAAAAAATTCATATATGGCTTTGGGGCATTTTATTCATTGAATTTTAAAATTATATTTTATTTTATATATATAATCTCAAAAAATATGTAATGTGAAGAAAAATGAGAAAAAAAAAATGAAGAGAGTGAAAATTTTGTTGGTAATGTAAAGGAAAAAAAAAAGGTTTCACCAAATCTAAGTGTATCAAGGAATGAGGAGAGGAAGAAAAGATAATGAATTAAAGGAAAAGAGAGAGAAAAAAAGAAATGTTAAATGATGATTTTTTTTTTAATTTTTTAAAATCTCTTAATTTAAAATAATTAAAATTAATAAAATAAGAAAGATTAATAAGAATTAATATAATTCTTTTTTCTATAAAATTTTAAGAATAAAACAAAAAAAATCTTACTAAATTATTTTCTTTTGCCTTTTCTTCCCGTCTATTTTCTCTCTCTCAAACAAAGTGTTTGGAAATGAGAAAAAAAATTAAAAAAAAAAATATTAAGTAATAATTTTTTTCTCTTATTTAAATCAAGTAACTAAAATGAACAACAAAAATAAAAAATTAATGAAAATTAATATAAAATTTTTTAATTTATTTTTTTAAAAATTTTAAAAATTAAATAAGATAAAAGTTATTAAATTCTCATCATTTCTCATATCTTTTCTTCTCTTTTCTCCTCTTAAATAAACCCTAAGAATTATATAATATAGTAGGATGGGAAGCCAAAATTAAAATAAGTGATAGGAAAATAAAGCATCAAATAATTTCCTAGCACATGCATATAAATCAGTTGGTATACTCCCAATTATGTGATTACACTTTTTGATGATACATTTTAGCGTAAGAATGGAAGTGTGTTTGATAGAGAGCACAATAATCTTAGAGTTAAAAAAGATCGTAATAAAGCATAGCATCAGAATATTGTTGGATGAGACATGATGACTCGCCAACGCCATTGACCCACGCTTGTGCCATCACTTGTTCATCCTCATCATGTATCCTAATTATGGTTAACTAGTTTTGCAAAGCTAGCCCTTCTACTATTTAATCATCAACTGGTGGGTCTATTCAATTCCCCACCTTTACCTTTCCCACTGAAATAAATAAATAAAAAGGTTCTTAGTTTATTGGGAAAAGGAGTTCATGGGTTCATGAAGCTTACCTTCCACTAAAAAAAAAAGCAAATGCATAGATACTCTTTAATTTAATTACAAGCATGTATAATTTTTTATTTTTTATTTTAAATTTATATATTTGTGGAACTTGACCTCTGTCAAATATAAATTATTTAATTTTTATATATATTACAGATTAATTATAAATGTTAAATATTAAAAATTATTTATAAAATATAACAAGTATTGAAAATATATTTTACTAATATAAAAAACTTGTTTGCATTTAAAAGAATTCAGTTATGTAAAAATAAACAATATAAAAGTAAAAATTTTAAAATCTATTTTCCGTTAAATTATAATTAAAATAATAATTTAAGACTAAAATATTATTTTAGTCCCTCATAAATAGTAATTTTTTAATTTAGTTCCTCATAAATTTTTTTTCTTAATTTAATTTCTCATAATTTGATCTATTATCAAGTTGGTCCCTTCATTTGGATGACATTTAAATAAGTAACAATTATGAAAACTTGGACATTTGATACTCATTGGACAATGTTATATGCAGTTATGATCCAATTTTTGTCTTTTTTTCTTTTCAAATAGTCAAAACATTACATCTGGTTATCAATATTAAATACTTTTCAATTAATACCATATGTTTTCTAATTGAAAAAAATAAAAAAAAAATTGAAACATAGCTGACTTTTAACATTGCCTAATCAACACCAAACGTTTAAGTCATTAAAATTATTTATTATTTATATGATATCTAGATATCGAGACCAAATTGATAATAAATCAAATTATGAGATATCAAATTAAGAAAGAGAATTTATGAGAGACTAAATTAAAAAAATTATCATTTATGAAGGACTTAAATAATGTTTTAATAAAAACTTTAATATTATATTTGAGGTTAATTTATTTAAAATAGATAAAATTATAAATTTCTGTTATCTCTCCTTCTAATGAAAAGTGTAATTTGCCCTAAATATACTAAACATAAATTATATTTTATCTATGATTAGACTTATTTTGAAATTGTCTTGATCTAATTTTTTGTGAATTTAAAAAAAGCCATGCAATCCAATTTAAATGGATAGTATAGTTTAGTTAATTAAAAAATTAGGTGGATTGGATATTTTGTTAAGCATATAATTAATTAAATTAATCTAATTCAATTAGACAAAGTTACCTAACCGAGAGTTAGAAAGCAAGAGATGTGTGAATAATGATAATGGAGTGGTGGGACAGATCGGGTGAAAGGGGAAAGACAAGCACAAGCTCACATATTTGACCCACACATTCCACAACATATAAACCCTTTTAATTACTTCTTACAATGGATGGACCACTTAATTTGCTTAACTTCAAAATAATTTTTTTTTTCAAAAAAAAAAAGAGACACCCCCACTGGGATCCACCCAACTTTTTTGGGACCATTTTTTTAATTTTTTACGGATATCTTTTTATTAAAAATAATTTTATTTAATATTCTATTTAATATTAAACATAAATATTTAAAAAAATAAATATTGATTCATCGCGTGAATGGAAACCATCTTCTACGTCATCATTTACCTTCTCCTTCTCTCTTTATTCTCCACTTTTTTCTGGCACCCTTTCTCCTTATATATTCAAGTACTTTGTTTTCAAACATATATATATATATATATATATATGTAATGGCTAGCTATAATTTAAATAAAAGAATTTTTAAATATTTGTTGGAGATTAAAAAATAATAATAATTTAACAGAGACCAAAATTAAAAAATAAATATTGCCGACAGTTGATCGGATTGTAACAATACTTATTTCATGACTGGAAAATTGGTAGCAAGGAACGCGACGTTTTGGTCCCCTAGCTTCAAGGAACGTTGAGAGAAAGAATAAAACGTTTTCCCTTCCACCCTTATCTTTCAAAAAGAGGCAAAAATACATTTTACTCCTTTAAATTATAATAATAATAATTAAAATGCAAAGTAATTAAGGATAAATTAGAGAGTGATTAACTAATATATAATGGGAGTGTTTAAAGGCTTTGCTTTAAGTTCTTGGCTACGAATGATTGAGACTTGAGAGGGATATGCACGTGTGCACTGACCCAGTTAAGCTTTGCATGCACACGTGCCATTATTTTATTTCTTTTGTACCCGAACATAAAAAGATAAAGAAATCATGTAAAATTTTCTAATCCCTACTCATTATTTGCTAAATATTTTTTCTTCTATTTTTTAATTAAGATATTACAAGTTTAATTTTTCAAATCATATACATATAACAGTTTCATTTATTTGCATATAATCAATTTATTCCTTACGTTAATTTAACAATAATGTAATTTTAGAAGTCTAAAAAATTGATCACGTAAAATTATATACATGCAAAGTCTGCTATGCTATTCAAATTATACGGAGATTTATTTTCAAACAGAAAAATAACCTTTTGGAAAAAAAATCAACTATGGTAGTAATTAATGTGGCTGGAAGACATTTGATGAGTCAGTGTATATATGTGCATGAGGGTGTATGTCATTTTGTGTTTGTCTTGAAAGGGGAAAAAGCAAAAGGATTTGGACTTTCATGCATGACTACTTTAGCTTAATTAATTTAATAGAATGTTGACATCGATCTGTAGTTGTAGCCAATGTTTTAAACAAGGTTTCTAACTTTTTTTACTATTATAAATAACAATATTATTATATAACGAAATAGGCTTCAATATTCAAAAGGTCATTTCTTTACAGCCATAAGATAATCTCTTTATCAAATCATGCAACGCTACTAATTAATTTGATTAAAAAAACTATATCTATTTTTCATAATTTGGGTTAGATTTCTTGAAAAGCACCTTAGAATTAAAATCTTAAATGTACAAGGGCAATGTAAAAGAATGCGGATCTATATCCTTTAAGATTTTGAAATCAAAATAATCCAGCCAAAAATTACTATATATATCCTACTTAATTAATTATATTTTGATAAAAAAAAATAGATGAGTGCAGATCTTTTAAATTTAAGAAATGGTGTATATTTTTCTACATTTAAAAAGAGATACAAAGAAAAATTATTTAGTCCTTAATTTATTTAAGGTAGATCTCTAACAATGTAGATTTTTTATTTTTTATTTTTATGTTTTTTTAAATATAGCAAAATGTAATATTTCTAAAATGTAGAGGATCTAAAATAAAAATGAATAGGGCATTAATATAGGCTAATATTTTAGGCAAGTGAAAATGAATCCTTCTATTATAGCCAAGAATTTTAATTAACTCCCCTTTATCCGCTATATATTATTCCCTTTCTTATTTTTAATTCCTTCTTGCCTCACATGTTTAGTCAACACTAGTATTCACAAACAAAATGAAATAAAATCTGTATGTGGATACCCATATATATTTGAACTACTCCATTAAAAAAAATTGAATTGATCACAAACCAGATTCTAATATTTTTAAAAATTCACTTTTTTTGAACAGAGGTCAACTTATACCAATTTTAATTTGCAGCTGGCTAGTTAATTATGTGTTGATTAAGATGAGATAAGTAATTTGATCAGATAAAAATATCAATTGCTGTTGAGAAATCAAATAAATATAGGTGAAGCATGTACAATCGTATTCCCTAGCTTCTTGATCTTTTTTATCTTGTAATCTATATTTAGGATTCCCTCACGTTCTTTGGATGGCCTCACTTTTTCATGTTTTATACTGTGTCGCTATCATGGGAGCAAAATTCTTTGAACCAGTGAGAAACCGAAGGTGATACATATACACATAATGTTTCAAAGAAGAACGTGGGCTTTAAAGTACTTTTTATGGAACAGTAAAAAATTAAGTTACAACATACTTTAAAGTTTAATTAAACTAAGTATATTATGGCAAATATACTTAGATTTAATGACAATACGAATGAAGTAGTAATTAGATTAAGTAAATATAATAGGAATTGTTCAATCATTAAAGAATTGGTCCCTAGAATTGGGGGGGCCGTTTGTACAGCATTTAGTACAGTACTTCTCACAAAGCCGGGGCTCTCTCCAGTTCTCACGTCTCAGCTTTCCAACTTGGACACAAGAAAAATTTAATAAAGGAAAAGGAAAGCAATGACGCTGTCCACGTCACTGAAAAAACCCATTCCCACCTTAAACCCAGCTTGGGTTAGCTTAACTATATCATCTGGTCAATTCCTAACTCTTCGCCCCCTTCCCCCCGGTCCCCCACAGAATGTTACTCACAAATATAAATATACAAAAACATTGAATTTTCATTAATAATTAAAATAAATCCCACCTCTCCAGCTAAAGGCTTATATATACTCTTGTCAAGTTAATGCAGTGTAAATTCATTCTCCCTCTCTCCCTCTCTCTTTCTCTGACACTTTCTCTTTCTAAAGCTTCATCATCAGCAATATCAGAGGCACGCACTGCAGTGGGGTGGACTAACGCAAAACTCTGCAGGGACATAAATCCCTTCCTTCCAGTTAGTTATCTAACGGTTTTTTTCCTTTTTCCCCATTTTACCCTTCATTCTCCTCTCTATTTCTTCTTTCATGCCATTCCACCTTCTTCCCCCACTCTCAAACAATTAGGTTCTCAGCCTCACAATATACATATCTCGATTTGTTTGTAATTGTTAACAAAACATGATTACCTGGAAAGATTTTTACACCGTTATGACGGCGGTGGTTCCTCTGTACGTGGCTATGATCTTAGCGTACGGCTCCGTCCGGTGGTGGAAGATTTTCTCGCCAGACCAGTGCTCAGGAATCAACCGATTCGTCGCCATCTTTGCTGTTCCTCTCCTTTCTTTCCATTTCATCTCCACCAACAACCCTTATGCCATGAACTTCCGCTTCATCGCCGCCGACACCCTCCAGAAGATCATCATGCTCTTCGCCCTTGGAATCTGGACCACCTTCTCCAAGAACGGAAGCTTAGAGTGGATGATTACCATTTTCTCTCTCTCCACATTGCCCAACACTCTGGTCATGGGTATTCCCCTTCTGATTGCCATGTACGGCGGCGACTCCGGTAGCCTCATGGTTCAGGTGGTGGTCTTGCAATGCATAATTTGGTATACGCTGTTGCTGTTTCTGTTCGAGTACCGTGGAGCCAAGTTGCTGATCATGGAGCAGTTCCCTGAGACAGCGGCGTCGATTGTGTCGTTCAAGGTGGACTCCGACGTAGTCTCACTCGACGGCCGGGACTTTCTGGAGACGGACGCCGAGGTTGGGGATGACGGTAAGCTCCATGTAACTGTCAGGAAGTCCAACGCGTCGAGGCGGTCGTTCATGATGACTCCCCGGCCGTCAAACCTCACCGGTGCCGAGATTTACAGCCTGAGCTCTTCCCGGAATCCGACACCGAGGGGCTCGAATTTTAACCACGCGGATTTCTACTCCATGATGGGATTTCCGGCGAGGCATTCGAACTTCGGCCCGGCGGACTTGTACTCCGTTCAGTCGTCGCGAGGTCCGACGCCAAGACCGTCCAATTTCGAAGAGAACTCTGCCCATCCTCCGATGGCTCAGGCAATCAGTTCTCCGAGATTTGGATTTTACCCTGCACAGACTGTGCCGGCGCCGGCGTCATATCCAGCTCCAAATCCAGAATTCTCATCCACCTTGAGCAAGAGTGTGAAAAACCAGAACCAGCAGCAACAACCACAACCTCAGCAACCCCAGCAACACTTACAACAATCGCAGGCACAATCTCAGGCTCAAGGGAAAGCTAGCCATGACGCCAAAGAACTCCACATGTTCGTGTGGAGCTCAAGCGCATCGCCGGTTTCAGAAGGCGGCGGCCTCCATGTGTTCGGTGGCGCCGACTTCGCAGCGTCGGAGCAATCCGGAAGGTCCGATCAGGGTGCCAAAGAGATCCGGATGCTGGTAGCTGATGATCATCCTCCAAATGGGGAAACTAACAAGGGTACTTTATTCAGATTTTTTTTTTCCAAACCAATTAATTTTAATGGAATGATGTGATTTGCTAATTATGTAATTAATGGTGAAAATGAAGCCATTCCGGAGCCGGAGGTTAGTGGGGAAGAGTTCAGGTTTCCGGGGAAAGGAGAAGTGCAAGCAGATCAGGAAGAACAGAAAGAGCAGAAAGATGGTCCCACTGGGCTGAACAAGCTCGGCTCGAGTTCAACGGCGGAGCTCCACCCGAAAGCCACCGGTAACGCGGATTCCGGCTTCGGAAAACAAATGCCTCCGGCGAGTGTGATGACCCGTCTGATACTAATCATGGTGTGGAGGAAGCTCATCCGTAATCCCAACACATACTCTAGCCTCATTGGATTAATCTGGTCCCTCGTGTGCTTCAGGTAAATTAATTTTAACAATTTTTAATTAATGATCTGTCAATGAATGAAATGGAAGTCAATCACATTTTCCTATAAAAACATACAGCAAAAAATTCAACAACCAAAAAGTGAAATTGATCAATGTAGAAACACTAATTATGAGCATAATTTTGAATGATGATTTGATGAAAATGTAGGTGGCATGTGCAAATGCCGAAAATAATAGAAAAATCAATCTCCATCCTATCTGATGCTGGGCTCGGAATGGCTATGTTCAGCTTAGGTGAGTGGTCGCTACCATATCTCCTAATTCCTACTCTTCTCAATTATTTGATCCTCTTATACACAAATCATTATTTTCCTCTTCCATATATAAACCACATTATTTTTGTGTCTTCCACCTCTAGCCTATACCTCTGTTTTTTCTCATAAATTGAGAAAGTAAAACGTTGTGTCAATTTCTATTTTTTTAATACATTAATTGATTGAGAGAAATTATATTTACTTGATTATTTTATGTATATATTTTTTAAAATGTCTAATTAACATAAACCAAAAGATCAAAATATTGATCTGGACTACTTGACCACAATGGGGATTGGACACCCAGAGTCCCCCGACATGTGGGGTCCGATCTTAAACTACATCACTTTGTGGTCCAAGAACAGCGGTCTTTTGCCGGTGATGGCTATTCTTTTTCTTTTTTTTAATTATATATTTTAAAAAACAAATTAAATTAATTTATGTTTGTGAATTTGATTTTGGTAGGTCTGTTTATGGCACTTCAACCTAAGATCATTGCATGTGGGAACTCGGTTGCCTCATTTGCCATGGCTGTTCGGTTCCTCACCGGCCCCGCTGTCATGGCCGCCGCCTCCATCGCCGTCGGCCTCCGTGGCACTCTCTTGCATATAGCTATAGTTCAGGTAATTACTTCCCCTTCACTAATGATTTCCTTTATTATCATCTTCTTCGTTTCCTTTCCTATCCTTTAAACTCATAACAGCAAAAGAAAAACTTGAGTTTTTAACTCTTGGAAGTGTAATTGTTGAAATACAGGCTGCGCTTCCACAAGGAATTGTTCCATTCGTGTTTGCCAAGGAGTACAATGTCCACCCTGCCATTCTTAGCACAGCGTAAGCAACACAATCTCTCTCAAATTAGTAGATCAGTGTATCCTTATTTTCTGCCATATACATTTTTTTTTTCGTGAGATAGACATTGACACTGCCTCTATCTTGTTTGTATGTGGATGAAATTTGCAGGGTTATATTTGGGATGTTGATAGCACTACCAATTACTCTAGTCTATTACATACTTCTTGGCTTGTAAGCCAACCGAACATGGAAACTGAGTGGCAATTTTCAATATTTGATTACTTTTGGAAGCTAGAGTGGTTGCTTGCATCATGGAGGTCGCATGTGGAGACTATGTTATTACTAACAAAGAGGAGGATTTTCCGGGTAGAGATGACGGAAAAAAATATTAAAAAAACCAGTATCCTTAAAACAGAGGAAATCATTCCAACTCCCAAAAATTTTCGGGCATTTAAGGAAAAAAATTGACTAATTGACCCAAATCCTCATGATTCTGATGCCCTTCCAAAGTGATGTGATTTTTCAGAAACCTCAGAGAGGAAGGAACTGAAGGAACAAGCTCAGCATATGGAAGACAAAAACAGAGGAAAACAGGGGAAAGCTAGCATAATCAGAGTCAATGATTTGTAGAACTAGTTCCATTTTTATTTGCATTGTAAATTTTATATTATTAAGAAAAAAAAGCTTGATTCGGGTCTCGAAGTAACAAAGTAGATCTAATAATTAGGTGGAAGAAATGGACATTGGAATAGAAGAGGGAGACTTGCTTTTCTTTATTTTACCTTTTGTTTACTTGGACGTGGATTTTCTTAACATAAACAGTGTTTGCCTTTGATTGTGCACGAACCCTGCAATTATTTGCGTTTGTCGTCTTTCTCTTGTTGCCAAGAGTTAATTTTTGATATAAATTTGAATGATTGCATTATTATGTTGATCTGAAAATTAATTTTAAAAAATAAAATTGAAGTGAAATTGGAAAAGAAAAGAGTTTGTTAGGTCAATGATTGAAGGGTTGAAGTTGATTAATAGAAAAGGTGAGGATGGATTTTTGGGAAGGATAAAGACATATCACATGATTGTCCTTCTCTCTCCAATCTCTATTATACAATATATGTGGGAGATATTGTGAGGACTGAGTCACGTAAAGGCAGTGTTGAGAAGGAAAGTGAGAGAGAGTGTTTTATGCAGAGTAGAGTGCAGTGAGTGGGGATATTGTACTTATTGTTTTTGAGGTACCTTTTTGGTGTGAAGTTGAGTTTAGAGAAAGAAAAGAAAGGGAGAAGAGAGTCAAAAAGGGCAGAAAACTTACTTTTAAGCTAATATAGATGCGCCCACAAGGCCACAACCCTAACTAGTAATCACCTTTATTTCCACCCTACAAGGCAAGCTACAACTACTTCACTGCATGATGAAAAGTGAGGACTGAGGATTGGTCAATGTCAGAATTCAGCTTTTTTCCTTCCAAGAAAATGATGCTTCCTCAACCTCAACCTCTTTTCCCATTCCCATTCAATTCATCTACCCATCGTCTTGTAAAGTGCTGCTTCAACTTCTCCTCACTTGATAATTAGCTTCATCTATAGGAATCTATCTATTTGGAGATCCATAAATAACAAGTAAAAATTGCTCAAATTAAGTTACAATTCATTTTCTTTTTTCATACAAATATATTATCTAAATGATTATCATATGCATGATTTGTGGTTGTAGGTGGTCCTTACTCCTTACAGCAATCCTTGAAAGTGCCAAGACCTTTTGTAATTTTTTAACCGTGTGTTATGAGAGTCGTTAAAGCCTTGATTTGCAAACACTTTAATACCTAATCAGTGAAAATTTTAAGCAAAATGGAAACTGTAGAGTGTAAAACGTATCCATGGGGCCTCTACACTTTTTTAAAGCATTATTCCAGAGGAATTACCACGCATATCATCATTTACATAATAAATTTAAGAAGTAGTGGTGTAGCATGCACCATAAATTTTTTTAAAAAATGATTTTGCACTGTGGGTCATTTAACGAAAATTTTAATATAATATTTAAACTTTGTGAGTGACTCACTTACCATCATATTTCGTATGTCTAATCTCTTATATAAGATTTTGAAAAGCCCAATTACAATTGTGAATCGCAATATTTTATTCTATATTTTTTTAGATTAAATTACATTTTTTTTTTTGAGAATTATATTATTTTATTTTAAAAATCTACACTCTCTTTTTTAAAAAGATTAAAAATTTATAATTTCATTTATTTTGACTAAAATTAATCCTTATTAACATCATTCAAATTTTAAAAAAAATTGAATATATTAAAATTATTATTTTTTATTTTCAGTTAAAAATAATAAAATTATTTTATTTTAAATTTAAAAAATAATCTATTGATCAAATACATATTTAATTATATAAACAATAAATAAAAAGTATTTTAGTTAAAATAGGTGATATTGTAATTTATTTTTTTATTTCTTAAAAGAAGAGATTGTAATTTTAGATCTCTTAAAAGTAAGGAGTATAATTTAATATAATTTTTTTATGTATAAGATAGCTATATATAAAACTCAAAAAAAAAAAAATAATGATGTATCTTCTCAGTTAGTTAATCACCTGTCCCAGACCAGATCATTAAGACTAGATTCCTGTCTATTGTTCGGCATTAACAAACAGTAAGTGCGTTTAGAAATTAGAAGAGACGTGCTTCTCTAAGTTTATGAATGCATTTATTTTTTTAAGTTTAGATTTTCGACGAGTATACTTTACTTTTTTCCTCCCCTTAATTTGTTTCAAAATTAGCGAGAAATAAACAATTACCAAAATTATAAAATACTCTCTCATTGTCAATTGCATATATAATCTTCCTCTCCAGCTTTTTCTTCTTCTTTACTTTATTATGTTGTTTTCAATAGATCAATGCCGGAAAGGAAATATAACAAATGCATTAGTTTCAAGAAGGGAAAGACAAAAAATAATATTCTTCTTTAATTTTGCTTGTTGGAATGTGAGAGAGAAAACTCATAGATTATGGTATAGTAGTGCAACGGCAAGCGAAGAACTGAATCAGAAATTGCCACATTATTAACTGCATAACATTAATTCATGCGAATCCTCAAATTTGTCCACCATTTCACAAATCCAAAGATTTGAGTTTAGTAACATTGTAGCATTGACAGGGAACACACGCACAGCAACCTATAGCTTTGAAATTCTCTATTTATTGTCACTTTCTCCCTTCCCCACAACAAGATCATTTACTTCTTTTAATGATATATATTTCATTCATGCCCAAACTTAAAACATTATATATAAGTTAATATCTCATTTTTTATGTCTGTCTCTCCTTAAACTATATAGTTGCATGGTCTCGCGAGTTGAGTTTGAGGTTTTGTTTTGCTTAAAAGTTATTAAATTGTACATTTAAAAAATGACAAATTAAAGTAGAATTAATTTATACCTATATATATCAGACAAAAATTAATACTGTCAATATATTCTTCAAACTTAATTGTAAGAAGATGTAGTAATGAAATTATGAGTTGAGCCATATTTTTATGGTGCTATTAGAATATTAATCCAATAAAAGTGAGACAAGTGTAGGGTAACGAGGGTTTTAGGTTAGTTTATATATATATATATATATATATATATATAGTTTGTGAAGGTTTAATTAGTTAGACAAAAAGCCACTAAATCACGCTAAGACCAACATGCTTCAATGGCAGAGAAAGCGATGTGTTTTTAATTTGTGTGCATTGTGATACGCACTCACTCCTTCACATGAACTTGTACTCACAACACAACAACTCTATCTCTTTCTATAAATATTTTTCCTTTTACAAATTAAACTATATATACTTATATTAATTTCAATATATATATATATATATAATATCTTTGCCACTGGTATTAATTAAATATTTAACAACTACTATATCTTGTTTTATATTAATGTTAATATTGGTATATTAACAATATCCTCAACCTCACGTGTGCTTCTTTCTGGTTTGGCCTTAAATCTTGGCTTTGATTGGGCCATACAACATATATATCCCTCTTCCTAAGCAACGTACATATAGCAATTTCTAATTTTTTATATATTAATTAATTAATTAATTAATTAATTTGCATTTTGCAGCATTCATTGTGAAAGTGACCTAAGTTTTGTCGTTCATCTAACGGTTTTGACCCCATGATTATAGTGATTGATAAGGATTTCTTAATTTCTTTAATTATTTGCATCCAAGCGTGCATCTTTTTTTATTTCTTTAGGATCATATACTTTGGCACATCTGTACATGGATAACGTACACATTTTCCAGTTTAATTTTAAAAAAACCACAATCTATATATATAATTTTAATTAATTGGAGATATAATTACTACCTCTTCTCGTGAAGAATTATTTAATTATATTAAATTAAATTTTCATTTGGGCTAAATTTGTTTATTCTTTAATTAATTCATATTTCTCCTTCTCACTAACTGTCGGATAATAAGTAAAGCTTAGATGAATTAAAAATACTTAAAAAAAATTTTTGACATTATTCATTGAGTATTTGAAATCAAAAATTAAGAATTTTCAAAAGTTTTTGAAATAGATAAAAATTAACTTAAAAATCATTTTAATTTTATAAGAACTCTTTCTTCAACTTAATTAAATTTTGGTAAAAATAATTTCACATAAATTTTGTATATGATTTTATCATTAATGATATATGTATAAACGAAAATTATATTACTTAATAAAAATAAAAAAAACTAGTCTATTTATAAAAACCTATATTACTAAGGTTGGTTAGTCATTGGCTCTAAGTTGATAGGACTATTGATTACTTAGATGAATTTGAAGTTGACATTTAGACAACTACATATAATAATAGAGTAAATTTTTTTGTAAGTAGTGTGGTAATACTTTTCATATAATTATATATAATAATAATAGAGTAATTTTTTTGTAAATAGTGTGGTAATACTTTATATATATATATATATATATATATAAATTTTGCTAGATTTATTATATATATATATATTTATTATATATATATATATTTATTATATATATATATATATATACTAAAAAATGAAATTAGTTTTTAAAAAGAAAACTCTCGTGATTGTCAATTGGCAGTGATTGCTAGTCCAATTATAATATATGTTCCACAATTTCCAAAAATCTTATCTTCATTTTCTGACATACAGTAAATTAAGAAAGCAATGTGTATGGAAGTATTTTATTTTTCATATTCTTCTATTTATATTTTATCGAAACAAAAAAATTATGTGTAATAATAATGCACCTAAATAAAACATACTGGTTTTTGGTCCTATATAGTAATTTATTTAATTTTGGTAATTTTAAGAATAAAATAATTTTTTAAAAGGAAAAAAATTTGTTTATTAAATATGTACATTTTTTATTTTTTAAAGAATTGTAGAATTATTAAAAATAAATACAAAATCATCATAAATAAAGAATCTACTCTGCAAACAAAAAAGAGGAGTTATGAATAATGTACGTTTGGGATAATAATAGAAGAAGGATAGTGATTCATCAGAGTTTGATAATCATTCAGCCAAAGTACACACATCGGTGGTAACACTAGCCAAGTCCTTATCCCTTTACGAAGCACAAATTGTGTGTTCTCTCTATTAACAAAATACACAATTAATATAAATAAAATTTAAATCTTTTAAATATATATAGTTATTATTCTTTCATTTTCTATTAAACTTTAGCTTTAAATATCAATATTTATATGTACAATAATTTGAGAGTATAAGTATTTTTTATATCTCTAAAATTTATATTAATTTTTAATTTAATTCTTAAATTTATTTTTTTTGTCAATTTTATTTTTAAAATTTTGAATTGTAATTAATTGTCCTACAACTTAATGCCATTAAAATTATTAAGAAAAAATAATAATATCATGATATTTAATATTATGTCTTTAAAGTTAGTAGGAGTCAATATTTTATTTTTTAATATTTTAATATTATATCAAATATCACATCATTATTTTTTATTAATAATTTAACACTTAAACTATAAGATGAAATTGAATGCAATTTAAATTTTTAAGCACAAAATTGATTACAAAAAATTTTAAAGATAAAATTAAAAATTAATATAAAATTTAAATATATAAAATGTGCTTTTTCCATAATCTGTGATGTATTCTCTTATTTTGATTCATAGTTAGTTTCTTTCTTTTGAAAAAGAGGAAAATAATAAAGAAATTGGAGAGAAATATCAAACTAAATGTCTATATACGTCACTGTCTCTTTGTCTGCTTATAATCATAAACTTGATATTACTATTGCATTTCTTTAGCTAGCTAGCATATATATTCTCGCTACATTGCCTTTTTGAGGATGCTAGCTTCGCAAAAGACACTTGGGTCTTTCTCATTGTCTCTCACTTATTTGGCTGTATCATCATCGGACACTTGGACACGCACAAACTACTTATATAAATTCTATACTTCACATATTATGTCTTAATTAATTAACTAATTAATTGACTTTGCTTTCAATTAGACTGAAAATGTAAATTAATTGAAATGCATATGTGAATTGACCCAGAACCACTTGATGGTCTTGCTAGGAAAGAAAAAAAAAAGAAAGTTTTCCACATTGTTTTTTTATCTAAATCTGTCAACAGTTTATAAATTTCATGACTTAACAGCGATCAACTTTTCGAAACACACATTGATTTCATTAATTAATGTGCACGTAAATTAACACATACATTTCAAAGAACAATACCAACAAACAAAAATTATATATAGACAGGTTCACTAATAGAATGAAGAGATCATAAAGATTAATTCAATCTATATTTATGCTAATGAGATAATTAATTAATTAATAACCTTAATTTATAAGATTGAAGCTTGTTTGGATGGTAATAAGGCCTAAATGATTAGAAGACTTAAAGTTCAAAGAGTTGGGCTTAGAACTTCAAAGCCAAATTCTGAAAACGATCATTTGTGGAGATGGTTACCAAATTGGTTTCCTTCTTTAACCACTTATTGTATATAAGGGATTGTTAGACTTTCACTTAATTTTTTCACGTTTTTTTCCAGACATGCTCTTAACTTTTTACATACATAATTCATCTTTTTCGCCAAGAGTCACGATTTTAGGCCATTAATCTATCTTCTCACCTATAATAACAAGGCCAAAAAAGAATATTGATGATGGTGCTCTTGTGTTTGATTCTTACTCCTTACCTTTTCTTTATTCCAAATTCCTATAATATACCCTGCGTGGGATTGCTTTCCTCTGTCGAGCTTCCATCTCTTTTTGATCATAACATTATTCTTTTTTATAGATAAATTAAGTATTATTAATTGTGTAGCTATATAGAGGGATGAAAGTTTTGAAATTGTGAGTTGTATATGGAGGATGGAGTGTATAGAATCTAAATTACAAAAGTGGATGGGTGAACGCGCAAACACACAAGTGCTAGG
This sequence comes from Senna siamea, assembly GCA_031216115.1. NCBI lineage: Eukaryota > Viridiplantae > Streptophyta > Magnoliopsida > Fabales > Fabaceae > Senna > Senna siamea. The sequence continues at coordinate 1,781,853 of CM062358.1, forward strand.
CATGGGCAAAATCTTGGATGGTATCTCTTTGATAGTGACAATTAGGGCTTTTATATATACAGTAAAGTGATATAATCTTCTCACACGTTGTTAAGAGTCTTTACTACATATGTCATATACAAATTAGACTCACAAATAAGTGAAAATTAATTAATGACAAATTAACTATACAATTCTAATATATATAGTAGAACCCCACGCACGAATCTTGTGTCAAACTCATCTCTAAGTATGATTCGTGAATAATAATTAATAAAATGAGAGATATATAGATAGATAGATAGATAGATATTGTGTATATATTTAGAAATGAGTAGCTCAACTTTACACGTAGGAAATAAAAGAGATGTGATGTAGAGAAATAAGGGTCCACGCTAATGTGGATGCCCATACAGGCTTCATGTGCTGGAAGCCAAACATGGCGTGGTTGTGGTGTATGTGTGTGCATTAATTATTGCATATGTACATATGCAAGTAAAACAAGAGAGAGAAACCTTGCATTGCCTTCCAACTATAAGGTAGGGTCTTATATATTAAGTGCTCTCATCACTCATCACAACCATAAATTAATTAACTCATGCATCTTGTAATTCGGCTTTCAACTTCCTCAAATATTAGCTTTTCAATGTACTAATTAATCTCTTTCAGATCTCTAATAATTTTTTTATTTTAATTAATTCAACAATAAAAAAAATTGATCACTAATTCATTCCAAAATTCTAATATATATATATATATACATATATGGACGACCACTTTGACATCAATCACTCATGGTAAGGTCCTACCATTTGGTCACAGTTTCAGTTTGTGGTCTTTTTTCCTAGCAAAAGTGTGTGTGAGATAGAGAGAAAGAGAGAGAATGATAATTCTGGGAAAATAAATAAATAAAGCTATATATGCCCACATTGCATCTTACAATGGTATATCTGAATTGATTAATAATAACATGTACGAAGGTACAACGACACTTTAATTATTTTAGGGTTCCAGAAACTATCCTAAAGTAAACTACTTTCCTGCCATGTCTGACAGATCAGTACATATATATATGGATTATCAACAACATGTTGTCGTAGGGGAAAAAGGTTAGATGATTATTTATGCTACTTTTTTTATAAAAATATTTAAATTAAACAAAATTACGACATACGTATATATACAAGAGTCATTTGAATGAGTCATACTGTTAGATTGAAAAAAAGAAAAAAGTTTCTAATATTATATCTATCAAATTCGAGTTATTATTTATAATAAATCTTAGACTAATATATCTTTCTTAATTAAAAGATCTCATACAACAAACATATAAGAAGTTTAATTTGCATCTAAAGTCATGTCCATTGCCATATTGGTAATCTTCTACGTGATAATCTAATTGGAGTGCATGATTTATAAGTAATTCAGTATTGAACTTACAAGAATGGAATTTACATAATTAATTCTATTTCTTAACTTCCTTAAACCAAGAGACTTCACCAACTATGTGTGTGTGTGTGTGTGTTTCTATATGCTAATTTCTCTTACTTTCTTATTGAAAGTTTGAAACTCTCATTCGTTATAAGTAATGCCCCTATTTTGAACAAATTCGAGCCTGTAATATAAGCAAATAAAAAATAATTAAAAGCGATGGTGAAAAGGATCAGAATATTAAAATGACTAAGAGAGGTAGTAATAGGTAGCTAGACCTAGGGGTATATACTACATATATATACACACTAGAATTGATAATTAATATACAGGGTGGGCATGCCTGAAAATGAAAGGGTACGTAGTCCCATAGACATATGGTACAGTCCTCGTGTGCGTGGCCTTATCTTGCAGCATATATATTTATATAAAGATGGAGGACAACTAAATCGAAGCTTCTAATAATTTCAGTGGCTCCAGTGAAAGCACAGCAAGTGATGCATGCATATATATTCAAAAGCCCTTTTCAGCATTTAATTAATTTGCTTAACCCAGAAGCCAGCTATATATAGCAGAGCAGTTACTGCATTAATTTCTACCATAGAATTTATTCATGTGAAAAACAATATGCAATACAATTCTTTTCATAACCTTTCTTTTCTGGATAAGATAATAAATTGGGAATTAGTGGAGAGATATTAAATTTTGAGGACAAGTGGTAGGGGGTTTAATTTAATTTAATTTAATTATGGACCAGAAGATATTAATTTAAGACATATATGCATATAGTTGGGAGATGAGAAGAGAAGAGAGTATTGAGTGCATATAGTTGCAAACAAAAGCTAATAAAAGCAGAGGGAGAGAGGTCATATGGTGTTGTGTAGGGTGAACCACGGACATGAGCCAGATGGGGTGGTCCATAGGTGTGGCTGGGACCATTTAAGGGTGTGGGTTAGCTTGATAAGGACACACTAATAACACTTCAAGGCATCTTCCTTTTACGAAACCATATATATTTATATTTATATATGTGTGTGTGAATGGAATAATCATGCCAATCAATCTTGGCCATTCATCATTTTTTAAGCATTTATACATTATTGATAGATATTTTTTAGATTCTTATTTATGTTTCAAGCTTTTAAAACTTCCTAAATCATGTCTATTGATAGGAATTCGTTCAAGTTATATGCATGGTGTGTTAGATGAAATGGTACATGAATATATATACGAAGGGTTCGTACTGACCCCTTTTTAAAAAAACAAAAATATTATAGTACATAATTTCTTTTGAAATTTAAATTTCAAAGAGGAAAAGGAAAAAAAAAAAACTCCAGAATGTCATAAAGAATATAATTACTTAAAATTCTTCAAAAAGATTTAGCGATTGGGATTGTGGGTTCTTGAGTTGCAAAACGAAGCTTATCATGAATAATAAATGAGCACCGAAATAGGTGCTGCCTTGTCTCGGAAAATACCAATCAGTACCCATCAGCGTATTGCATGTTCTCTTTTGGTCCCCTATTTGACAAATTACATACATTGCTTCCGCTTCATCATCCTTTTGTTTGTACCACTGCATTTTCCTCCTTGTTATTATTATTTTCTTAATTTCTATTTCTTATCTTTTCTCTTTCTTCAAATTATTGTATCAATTATAATAATTGATGCTACCACTTTTTTATTAAAATAAATTCACACGTCAACTGTATCTTTATCTAGAGTTCCTAATTATGTACTTCACTAATGTGTAATTGAAGTACACATTTAAAACATCATTCAGCAAAATACTGACCAACTATATTCACAACTCAGGCCCATACACTGATACACGACTATTGGGCCTGACGTCTGAGGCCTAAAGTCTGGAAAAAAGCAGAAATGGGCTTTCAAGTATAGCAAGCTTGCATGCCGGGAAGGCTGAAAGATGCTAACAAGAAATAAACAACCCTATTAACACCAAATTTACATTTTACGGCTTTCATGTTGTTTAACAGCGTATATTTATTATTAATAGTATAGTGATATATAGAGTCTATTTGAAATTATTCTTGTTAGAGGTAAAGCATGACAAAGCTAACACAAGAGTTTAAATGAGACCAGAAAAATACTGTATTAATTTAATTTCTCCATAGCTTCTAAAATTTTCTCATAATTTGGGCATCTTTTTAAATTAATGCAACGTTTTCATCTACACTAGGGAAAGAAATTACACAAGTCAGTAAAAACAAAGAACAGGAAATTAATTTTAGTTCTTTTATAATTTTGTAATTTCATTCCATGCGCACTAAAAGAAAAAGAAAGGCACGAACTTAGCTAGGCCCATAAACTAATCAAAGAAATAGAGAGATCAACTCTCTTGATGACAGCACATAAAACTATATCATAATTAATTTCTCTTCCGTTAACATTTTTGTTTGAAACCCCAGCCATATAAAATGTTAATTTAGAGTTAAAAGCTGAAATTTTGATAGAGTCAAGAGGTTGGTTAGTTAGTTGTACGTATGGTTGAGGTAGTTGATTCTGTTATACAAGTGTAAGACTCGTTCCAAGACGCAATACAATTCATTTCTTCCCTTGAGTATATATATTCATTGCTTTCTGATATTCAATAAATTTCATTATCATCTCTAAAATTTCACTCTTCTCCCTAAACTTTTATTTGGTTCTGTGATCAATGTTTTCCCTAAACCTAGCTATAATAATTTGATGAGAATCATAACTGAATTATCAAAAGTGCCATATATCTTACAGGTCTTGGATATTTCTTCACAGATTCTCACACAACCAAATTCTTAATCATTCACATATGTTTGTACAACAAGATAATTGATTGCATTTAAATTAAAACAGCTTTGCCATAGAATTTTTGTTGGTGAACTCCAATTTTGACATGCTGGTTAATTTGCTTAGCTGACTTAATTGTTTCATTTTTATTTATTCTAAAAATACATTAATTCCATTGGATTAAACTACGAAATTTTCTCAATTTTCATTGACTCATCCCTCAAAAATAGGAGGGAAAAGAAGATCATAGCAATAAAAATTTGGTATTTATATTTGCTGAAAGATCAAATTTCAAATAAGGAGCTGACATTAAAGATTTGTGTCTCCATTCCTTGTTGATCATCAGTTTATCCAAAACCACGAGTTTGTTTTGATTAAACACAGTTTTCACTTTTTCAGTAAACAAAACTGTGTTCATATCAAAACAACATAAACAGCAATAAATAAAAATTAAAAGGACAAAACCCTGCCTGCTTGCTAGCTTGTAAAGTCGTACATAGCTAAAAATGTCTTCACTGGATCTCACAAAGATGGAAGAAGGTGGAGAAATGTCAAATAACTCTGCCTCTTGTGATTCTTCTGGGATGATTCTGATGGCACAAAAAGTAATTATATAAACTTTCCTTCTCCATCACATTCTCTATATATACACATAATATGTCAAAGAAAGTAATTTCTTTCTATATATGTAACAGGTAGTTGCTGAGTTGATTGGAACATACTTGTTAGTATTTGCAGGGTGTTGTTCAGTGGTTTTGGAAAAACTGAATGGAAATATAACATTTCCAGGAATATGTTTGGTCTGGGGATTTACAGTGATGTTCTTGATTTATTCACTTGGCCACATTTCTGGTGCTCATTTTAATCCAGCAGTCACTATCACTTTGACCATCTTACGAAAATTCCCATCCAAAGAGGTTAATTAATTATTAGTCAATTTTTTTAAGAAGAAATTAAACATTATAATAATCTTATCCTATTTAATTAAAAAAATTATGTTAAATGGTGCATGCAGGTGCCTTTGTATATTGTTGCACATGTGTTGGGATCAATACTTGCAAGTCTGTCATTATATTTACTGTTTAATACGACAGAGAAAGAGTTTTTTGGAACAGTACCCACAGGAAGTGATATTCAGTCTCTTATCTTTGAAATTCTTACCACATTTCTATTGTTATTTGTTGCCTCTGGAATATCAGACAAAAATGCGGTTAGTACACTCTCTTTCAATTCTTTGCTTTTTTTTTTTTTTAAGATCTAGTTATCCTAAAATATCTCAAAGTTATTACACTGAATCAATAATAAAATTATAATTTTTATGCAATAACATATTTTAAGGCATTTAATTGCTTATTTAAAAAGTTCTTCATAAAAAACTACAGTATTTTATTATAAAGTTGACATATATCACTCATTAAATTATAGTTTCAATAAATAATAGTATATTTTTTTTGGGACAGAGAATAAATAGTATAATAGAAAGTGTTAAAAAAAATAAAAACTGAAAATGATGGTGTGACCTCTCGTTACTATTTGGACATATGTGTACAATTTAACTCTCTACTATATTTTAAATTTTTGTTATTTATATTATTTTTTATTTTTTTATATTATATATTTTATTTTATATTTTATACTGTATAATATATAATTTTTAATTTTTTGAGACTAGTCATCAAAAAACTCCAATATTATTATAATATACATATATACACTATAATGACTGTGAGAATCGTTTGTATTATAATCTTATAAATTATAATTATATAATATAAAATATAAAATAAATATATGATATGAGATAAATGAAGAGAGAAAGTAAGGAAAATAAAAAAATAAAACAAAATAGTATAGAGAGTTAATTAATTTATTATTTTAAAATTTAATAATTATTATTTTATATCATATTTTAAAAATTAAAAAATAATATGTAATTTTATATACATAAGAGGTATATCAAGTAAGACTATTTTATTTATATAAAAGATAAAACATATTATGTGATAATTATATAAAATTTACTTTAATTTAATAATTAAAAAGAGCTCATCTCATCTTTTATATAAATAAAATATTTTCACTTAACATATTTCAAATATATTCGGTATGAAACAATTTTTAATATTTTTTATTTCAACTTTCGCAGTTTGAACAATTAGGCGGAGTCGCCGTAGGGTTGGTGATCGTAGTAGACGTCTTCATTGCCGGGTAATTTAATCCTTAAATAAGTATATAATTATTTTTCATTTATTATGTTTTAATCAATTTAAGACTGTGCAATGCCCCAAAATATGTAACACCACAAGATGATATTGAATTCCCTCAGCATAAACTTCTCGGTTGATTCTTTTTTAGAGTTTTTTCAAAGAAAAGTTTTAAATTTATCTGGATATTTTGAAAAGTGTGCACTCTTAAAATCTTTAAGTAAAAATATTATAATTAGAGTACTATCATTTTTATTGAAGAATTTTTTTTTATTTTAACATGTAACAAAACAAACCTTTTTTTAATCTTAAATCTCTAATCTATATAATTAAAAACTTAAACTTGTTTGAATAAAATTTATTTACATAAATCCCAATTAGTTTATAGAATGTATCAACAATTATTAAGATAATTTAGAACACATAAATTTAATTAATATATTTATATTTATACCATATTATATGACTTTGGGATATTTGATCACTTTAGTCTTATAAATTACATAATATAGTAGAAATTTAGTAGAAATTTGAAGAATTAAAATAAATATCAGAACACTAGAAATTTACATAAATTTTCATTACTTGATTTTATTATTTTAAAAAGTAATAATTATTTTTCTTTCATATTTAAAAATTATAATATATACATTCTAATATAACCCAAACCCTAGTACAGGTCCAGGATAATAAATTTTGTGGGCATTTTCCCATTTTTTTCTAAAAAGAAAAAAGAAAACAAAAAATATGTATAATTTAATGATTTGTTTATAATTTGTGTGACAATTATTGTTTGGGTTAATGTGAATGGCAGGCCTGTTTCAGGAGCATCAATGAATCCAGCAAGAACAATTGGGCCTGCAATAGTGATGGGCATATATAAAGGAATTTGGGTTTATATAGTTGGGCCTTTTGTTGGAGCCATACTTGGAGCCTTTGCTTACAACCTTATCAAAGCACCTGAAAAGGAAAAGCTCAAAAAATAATCGCTTCTCATATTCATATTCATATTTCATGTTCATACCTTTGTCAATCATTTTCTCATAACTCCCAAATATAGAGAAGGAGAAGACATACATGTGGATAACAGAATTTGTGCATAAAAGCCTAGAAATAGGTTACATTTTTGCTTTTGGTGTCTTTTTCTCTGAATATATATATATATATGTAAATTCATGCAAAATAAATAGGAATTTATGGCGATTATTTTATCTTTATTATTATAAGTTGAAGTGTTTTAATGCTTTTATTTACGTATTGAAGAGATGGTTACCATGTCAATTTCGGGAGCTGTGTAGTCGTTTTCCTCTTATAGCTGGCAATTGCACTTGAAAGCTAGAAAGTGACTAGCTTTATCCCATACTCTATTCTTTATGTTATCCCAAGCCACTAAAAAAAATTATGTACCTAATTTTTATATTCACAACCTAAATGTGACCAAATTTAATGAGATGTAAAAGATTCTTTAACTAGATGGAGAATAAAAGATGTAACTAAATTTCAATCTTTGTAAAATTATGAATAACTTGACCATTGGTACTATAGTCGTGTAGTTTTATCATCACTAATTATTCTTTGTATTATTTTTTTATGCATTGATCAATAAAATTTAATAAAAAAATTTATCTGTTTCCTTAATTAATAAAAAAACTAAACTTATGAATGTAAGAAACTAATTTAATTTAGTCTTAGAATTACACAGCCCTGACTTCAGCCAAAGCAGGGGGTGAGACACGCACGTGCAAGAACGGCTTCTTTACTTGTCTCTATAAGCATTAGCTGTGGCCCAAAAAGACGAGCATGATTGGTTGATGATAATAAGTATTTCTAAGAAACCCATGGGCCTGAATATCCGGCCCAGATAAGTCATTATATTGAATTCTAAATCGCTTTATTTCTCTTTCCGATCCCACCCTCAAAAATGGATAAGATAAAATAAAATCACTTGCATTTTGTTTCGATGAGCAGTCTTGTTTTGATCTATATATTTATTGTTCTGTAGTATCTTTTGAATGTATGGTTTTAACGCCTCTTTTTTATGGAAAAAAAAAAAGAGTAAAATGGTAATAATTAAGGGATTAGAGCTAGAAATTAAAGACAGCACAAAATAAGAAGAGGAAGAGGAGTCCAGAACAAGGTGATCCTTAATTATCAAACTAGAAAGGTATTTGAAGGAGAGCCTAAAAATTGACACTAATTGGACCAGCACAACTCAATAATCTATATAGTTGACAATCATATTCATCAATAAAATAAAGAATTGAAAACCGAAAAGTTATATCATCTTTTAAAAAATTAAAATTTAATTTTAATAGGTATTTTTTAATCGATTTAAAATTGATGAAAATGTAATTATGGTAAACAGACTATTTCCATAGCAACTTCTATGCATAAAATACCGTCTTACTTCAACACTTATTTCTTGTATAAAACACCTTTACTTGAGGCATGAATTGTTTGTAATAGAAGGACTGTTGTTACTCTCTTACTTAGGAGACTAAAACTATGAAGGTTGAATTAAGGATCTCTTCTCTCAACCTCTTTTATTGGTACTTAATTACCATTTTTATTAGCCAAGCAAACATGAAGAAGGTTCCATTTGACAGGAGATTGATGATCAGCATGATAAAAAAAATTGGCTTTTGCTTTGGCATAATTTGGAAAATAATTCTTATTTTATTTGTGCAAAACAAAACAAGATCAATTATAAAGCGCAATCATCGTAGTGTTTGAAAATGGATATCTTACCAAACAATTATAAGAAATAGAAATGCATTCATTGAAAGAAGACATTGTATAAAAAACTCCATTATTATTTACACCAATACGTTTATACTTTTTAGAATATTGATTTATAGATTTTTAATTTTAATTTTAATGTAATATAAAAAAGGCATGAGAATGGATGGTTATTATAACATGTAAATAGTTGCAAACTAATGAAATCGCCGATTAATCATTATAGTTTAAAATTCAAAGAGTATGTTCATAAAAATGACTAATTAACTGGCAGGTATAACCTTGGAACATTGATTGCTGTATTATTATGTTAAAGTACTAATTTTAATTTGTTTTAAAAATTTAACTATTGTGTTCAATAATTTTATTTTTTTGGTAATATTCACTATTTTAAAGCCATTATTTTTAACCTTAATATACAGCTTCATTAGCAAAAATCAATAATTTAACAGTCTTTTTTACGGTAATCAAAATATTGTCTTAAATTCATCTTTCAAGTCAAGTATGTGTGTGGTTCACGAAGTTGATTTGAAATCTTTACAAAAAATGAATTCTTTATTCACATAATTTTAATTAATATATGAAGCTTCTAAACCAGTCTCCTGCCAATGATTGAAAATTGAAAAGCCTTCCTTTATTTTACGCTTTTTGTCCTCCCCATTTTACAAGGATCTTTTTAAATGAAATTTCTTTATCTCATATTCCCTAAAGTACAAAATGTTAATATAAATTCATGAAATACCTAAAACTCACGCTCTTTAAAGACAGTAAATAAATAAATATCAAATACACCCTTATATTATAGTTGGGAAAACAAGCCACATTGTGATAATTAATGGTAACAAGTAACAACAATAGACGGCCATAGCACGGAAGTCAACAGTAGCAGCAAAGCCGACACGGGGCTGCACAGTGCCACTGCAAATGCCGTCAGTTTCCTGTGGCTCTTCTTTCCTTCACCATGACGGTGACAGTGACACACACAACACAGCACAACCTTGTAGCTTAACGGCGTTAACGTTTCGTTATAGATGGCATTGTTGGCTTCAGCTTCAGCGTGACACACAGCCATTTTCGGTGTTCAGAGAAAGCAACATGCACAAGTTAATGGCTTATATTAATATTATTATAACAATTTCTTTTTAAGCGTCTGAATTAGTTTGAAGATTTTAGAGTACACTTTAAAGTAGCACCTGAAAGTGTGACACTTCTTGAGAGCCAAACAAAGGATCTGAATTCTGAAAGCGATTTGGAAGCATTTTTGGGGCTTTGGGGGTTCCATTTGTTCTCTTGTTCCTTACCTGCTTTCTGGGTATTGTTAGATTCCCAAACTGTTTCATTTGGAGGAGTTCGAATCTGGGTTACTGTTGGTGCTCTCTTCTGGGTATTTAAGGTCGTCATTTCATTTCCTGTGCTTCATTCTCACTCGCAGTTTGGGTCTTCTTTTTCAAAATGGGTTTCTCTTCTGTGTATGATTTTAGGGACAATTTATGGTTTTGAATTGTGAGTTTCTTTATGTGTGTCTTTCTGATTCTTTGGTTATGGTTCTTTCGGTAATAAGGTTGTCTTTCTGATTTCTTTTTCAGGGTAAAGATGATTGTTTGACCCAATTGCTGATTGAGCTCCTTGCTGGTTATTGATTTACAAAGAGAAATATGGCTGGGGAGGTTAAAGAATCATTTAAGCTTAACTTTCAGGTTATTGTTTTCACCTAGATCTATTTGACTGTCACTTATACCAATAAAATTATAATGTTTCCATCATGGCTTTTCCTCCTTTGTTTGATTTAGCCATTAGTATGTGGCAGCAATTCTCAGCAGGAAGTTTCATATATTAAAAAAGGATTTTTCGGGGTTTATATACACATTTTTTATTTGGTTATTGGTTGATCACTGCTATTTATTTTTAATTTCCTTGTACAGGATTTAATAATATTCCATTCAATGTGTCACAGTCAGATAAATAGTGGCCTAATCTGAATGATTACTTAATATACTAATTTAGCAAATAGAACAGACTACATCGTGAATGAGTTTGATTGGAGTTGGGTAATGAAATATTATTCCTATTTTATGTCCCATTTTGTTTATTATACTAATTCATTCTCATGATGTTTGTCTTAATTTGCATAGCTTTTGTCCTGCACATATATTTTATTATATGTATCTCTTTAAAACACAATCTTTTGTGTGATTTATTGTAACCCATAAAAAAAATGCATTACTGTCTTATACTATCAGGTGATTTCTTCTTATTAATGTAGATAAAAAGCAATAGACAATACAATCTCAAAATATCTTAAGAATGAGAATTGCTGAGTTGTGGTAAAAGATGGACTTGCAAACACTTTTAAATAGTATAGTGTTGCCATTGGTTATGTTTTCATATTTTCACCTGATTATTTGCATTTGCTGCACAAGAGTTGATAACTGTAAAGCATGGACATGCCTATTTTAGGCATGTAATGTGTCCGAAACTTAAGATGGCAATGACACTGACATGTCATAGCATACTGTAGACACATGTTCGACATAAGCACAAATGTGTCAGAATAAAAAATTTTATTTTTTTGGCTTGGACTTGTGCCGAATATAGCTCATATTTGAGCCAAACATAGGATGACCTAAAAAAAAATGAAAAGACCAAAAAAATAAGTGAATGGAAAGTCTAGAGAACTTATTTTAATGAGATTGTTGAAGTTCTTTCCTAATTGTTTTTGTTGTACATAAGTACTTTAAATAATATAAAATGACAACTTTTGACTTGATAAATTTGATTTAGAAACTAATACCATAAGTTGCTAAAAATATAAAATAATTGTTTTTCTTTTCTATAAATATATCACTAAATGAAATATTAAAATATATATATATGCTGTGTTGTATCATGTTTTTATTTTTTTGAGTTTGATGTGTCAATGTTGTGTCTATGCTTCATAGGTTGATAATGATGTCCCATTAAAAAAAAATGATGTTATTTGTTTCTGACTGGTGGTACCCTTCTTTCTTGCTAAATATATGCAGGCAGATTCTATCCATTCTGGCTCTATTTCATTTGGGAGATTTGAAAATGAACCTTTATCTTGGGAAAGAAGGTCCTTGTTCTCTCACAATAGGTACTTGGAGGAAGTTGAGAAATTTTCAAAACCAGGTTCAGTAATTGAGAAGAAAGCATATTTTGAAGCTCATTTCAAGAAGAAGGGCCTATTTGGTATTCCTCCATCTGCGGGTCATGATGGATCAGATCAAACGACTAGTGAGAATGGTGGCTTGGATAGATTCAGTTACCAAGAGGAAGTTGAGTCAAATGAAGATGGCAATCATGTTCAATTTGAGCAAAGATCCCAAGAGGATTTCAAACCAGATGAAAATGGCCATTCTGTTCAATCCACACAAAGATCCCAGGAGGATTTTGGGCAAAACAAAGATGGCCATTATGATACTGTAAATATTGATAAAGGTATTACTTTGGATGAAGCTTATGGAAATGGAAATGAACTTAACAACATTCTTTCAGTCTCAGTTAATGATGTTTCAATTACAGAAATGGATAAGAGCCATGAAGGTAGTAGAAATACTGATGAATCATTAAGCACTGAGAATATGACTGTGACTGAAGCAGCTGGGGGTGTTGAAGAAACAACTTTGCATGATCATATGAATTCTTCTCCGAAGGTATGCATTCTCAAGTATGAAGTTGCATTTTCTCTGCCCATGAAAAGATCAAACATAGAAAAGTCAAGGGAGGAGTGATAGGGAAAACACTATTATGGCATTAAATCAAGAAAGTATAGTCGTGTCTATAGTAGTAGCATTTACATATGTGCTTAAATGTAATATTTGCTTTCCAGACAGTGTAGGGTTTCCCTTTATTGTCTTCTTTATTGTTTGTATTCTGCAATCATCTGAACATGCTTCTTATACTCTGTGGTGATGATTCTAATTGATTGATGAATAGGAAACAATGCCTGTGCCTGAGGTGAACTCTTCTGCCAACAATGTTCAAATCAGGAAAACTAAATCTTCTAAATCATCCTGGGATCATGCAAGAAGTCTCTGTAGAGAGAGTACAAGGAGAGCAAACACAGAAAAGAATGTATCAAAGCTTGCAAGTCCGTCTACCTGTTCAGTGAGCAGAAACCTGAAAGAAGTAAGGATTTGAAAGGAACAATCTATCTTGGGAAGGATGAAGATTGATAAACTTTTATTTTTAGCTGTCTTATAACTACTTTATGAACAAGCATAGAATTACTAGTTGTCTATGTCCATGGCTAGTAAGTGCTCAGTAATATCCCTTGATTTGTGGTCCTCTGTATGCAGGTTTCTAGAAATGAAGAGAAAGTAATTCGTGAGAGCAAAAGGTATTTGTTGTGTCTTAAATGTTATATTCTTGACATTTTGTGACTTGAAATTTGTTTTTATTATGTCAGTGAAAAAGTATCAAGAGTAAAAAAGGCTTCAGAGTCCCAACCTTCTGTTTTAAAAGCTGATTCCAGAAGAATTCAAGCAAAGAGGTCTATAGACATATGGTAAGAATTAATCTTTTTCCTTTTCCTTTTCCTTCTGATCTGAAACTAATAGAACGCTGTCATATAGGGTGAACCACGCTGTTAAATCAACAAAGTCTGATCTTAGGCCAATGACTGCTACTTTCAACTTTAAAAGTAGTGAACGTGCAGAAAGGAGGAAAGAGGCAAGTGATCTGGAATCATCTCAAATCTTTTATTTTTTTGGGGTTTTGGATTGTTTGATTTGATGATTTGTTTAATTTCTTTTCATGACCCTGCTGAGTCAGTTTTACATGAAGTTGGAAGAAAAATTGCATGCAAATGAAGTAGAGATGAATCAAATGCAAGCAATGTCACTGGTATTATAAGTCAGCCAATGTTGGTTTCTGTATTCATGAAGACTGAAGAGGAATGTATATTAGATTATCTTATGGCTGACTAATAATATTAATACATTATACCATTTCCTAAGTAGTGGAAGTGGGAAACAAAATTATTTAGGTTCTAAATGAGTCTTTGCATCTTTTTGTCTACTTCTATGGGTAGTGAAAAATACATATTGATGTTGTGAATTACTAATTGATATTACATCGTTCTTGCCATTGGCTGTTAGAAGTCATTAAGAAGGACTCATGAACAAAATAAAGTGGGGAAGAAGTAAATTTAGAGGATCTTAGAGCTTTAATTAGTACTTATGGTTCTGAGTTCTGAATCCAAGTATTTATATTTTGAGGAAACTTATTATATTTATAATCTGTTTTTTTGTAGGAAAAGACAGACTCTGAGATTAAAAAGCTCAGGAAGAGACTTAACTTCAAAGCAACGCCAATGCCTTCTTTCTACCGCAGAGCTTTACCATCCGAGTCAGATGGGAATAAGGTGAATGAATAATTCTAACAACACATACATAAGTACCCAAATCCCATTCTTCAATTGGTATATGACGATGGTTCTCTTCTGGGGTCATATGTTTTCGTTTGTGTGTTCATTCCTTTTGTGAGCAAACTGCTCTTTGACCATGACAAAGGAAAATGAGATGCAACGAAGCTCTGATATTAGAGAAAAGGCAAACATAGTATTTCAGATTTTAGCTATTGGAAAATGGTTTCTGATCTTACTCATCATGTGAGTGAATGAGTCCGTGACATGCATACTTGAATCCATAACAAATGAACAAGGATGTCTCATCAGTTATGGCAGGCATCAATGGAATACAAGATACAAGACCTTCCTGGTGCTGGAAGCCAGTCCTTGCTGGCATGGCATTTTTAAGAGTACAAATTAGCAATGAGTTAAAATATTGCATTGTTCTTCCTCTTCATTCTTGATAGTGAGTCCAACTAAATGATGTTCTTAAATTTGTCTCTCTACTGCAGGCTGTATCAAATAATAGCAGAAGTAAGAAGGTACAGAAACCAAAAAGTCAAGGAAGTGAAGCAGAAGCAGTATCATTGTCTTCAAATTTGAAGACAGGAAAGGATCAAGCTGCTAATAAATCTTTAGCATCAACTGAACAACAACATGGTATCTCAGTGGAGAAGAGTCCTCCAACAATCAGTGCCTGTTTGATCGATCCGGCTCTTCCTACTAACCAGAACTGCCTTCCAAATTCTGTGACAAATAATCAGAATTCTGGAAAGGAAGAAAAAGTAAAGCTTACTTGGCAAAGCCATGGAGTATCAGATTGTTGTAAAGGAGCAAAAAGACAGAGCGATAAAGGGAAGCAGAAAGGAGAAGGAACCCCAAAACATAGCAATGAGATAAGAAAAATGAGTATGAGGAGTAAAAATGGTGTCCAAAGCCGTTCTAGAATTGGTAATCTCCCTGTACATGTTGCTTCCTGAAGAAGTTAGTATTTGCATTTTGCACAGTTGATATATGCACTTATGCAGCATGTAAAGTAGACATATATATAGGTGTGGTAAATAATATTGGCCATGCTATTTATGGAAATGGAAGTCATAGTGTTTTGATTAATTTATCAGAAAATAAAAGGAACTTGTACAAAAAAACTTTTGGTAAATAATTATCTTCAGATGTATCTTGGACTCTGAACAGAGAGTATCGCAGAATCATCTTGTTCTAAATAAATATTATCTTGGTATTAGAAATAAGTTTGTAAAATACTGGAGTCGGCGTATTCAGATAAACTCAAAACTTCTGAGTTTCCTAAATTAATAAAAAAAATTATTATATATATAATGTGTGAATTAAAATTATTTTTACAACATTGAATAACTTTTTATAGGATTTTTTTTCGCTAAATCTATAGTTGGATTTGAAGTTTTAAAATTTGAATTAATTAAACAATATTTTAATATTTTATCAATATATTATAAAATTAAGTTCAATAAAATTTTAAATACAAATACAAAGATACTTGAAATTATTTAATTACATAGTTAATATATATTTTTAAATTTTAAATATAAAATTAACATAAAAATTATTTTTAATTTAATAATTAAATTAAATTAAACTATTTTTTGTAATAAAATATTAAAAGAATGTGAGAATTTCAGTTATTGTACTAGTAAATCAGAACTAGTGTGTCTATCAATGATGTTGGAAGCAAATGAACTGTGAACCTGCAAACTAAATAAGAAGTATAGACAGCCATGATTTCAATTAACTATCTATCCGCCTACCTAGTGACAAACATAAGTCTTCGTTGTTTATATTATATTCTATGACTTTGAGTCTTTTTTCTTTAAAATATATAATATATAATAATTTTATTAAAAAAAGTGAAAAGAAAAGTTACAAAAAAATAAATAAATTTGTATTTATATTTAATTTGATAAATAGATACAGCATGTTCGAGGAAAGACAAAAGGCCTGCTTTATTGTAACCAGAGTTGACCAACAGTTACCAAGTTATGAAACAGAAACTGATTTTATGGACTTAAATTGTGTTAAGAGTTTAATAAAAAAATTATAATTATAATTAATAATTATAAAAAATAAATTATTTTTAATTTTATGTATTCAACTATTAAAATGTGATAGATTCATATAAGGTGTGAAAGACTCGAATTTATGAAAATATTTGTTTATAAAAAATGAAAAATGAAGATTTTTTTAATTATTATTTTCAGTTAATAATTCCTCTTCTGCACCATTTAGTATTGACAAATATCCTTGTCTCCTTTGTACTCACCACATTATTCGTAGACTTCATTTATTAAAGAAGAAAAAAAGAGTCAATAATAATAATATTTAAATGTAATGTGACAGCGTCACCAAAAAAAAGAATTAATGTGATAGAACCTCTTGAAATAGTGATACTTCATTTATTGGCATGCCTATGTAAGCATTATGTGTGTATAAATACAAAATTCCTAAGACAATGAATATACTTCATGAATTCTACTACTTTCAAGAAAAAGAAGCATTCACAAAATGAAGAGTGATAAAGAAGTTCATAAATAAATTGATTATAAAAATATATTGATACATTCAAAAATAAATCTCTAAAAAAACATTTTGTATAAAATTTGCTGCACGAAAGACGGAAGAAATTAAGGGACTCGCAGTCCTATACACAACGATCAAAGCAGGTGATGTAACGTATTATGTAATATAAAGTAAACAAATAAAAATTTAATTAATTTTAATTATTTAATTTTACTATCTAATAATACCTATTCTCTTTTCTGCTTTTTTTTTTTTTCTATTTTGTTTTGACGAGCTCTTAAAATTATCCAATTCCTCTGTTTCATCTCTTCGGGTCCTCCCCTGCATAAACTACGCGCAAAGCATAATTTTGACACACAAACAGAAATCTCATCCAATTGTCCAAATACAGCAGAAATAAGAACAAGTACTACAAAATACGAAGTAATTACTCCTGACTCTCATTCCATAGACCAGAATGATAAATTCCATCAATATTTCCACTAAGTTATATTATACAAAAAGAAAAATCGAAGAGAAAAAACTGGTTGTGGCAATCATCATCGTCCTTGTCCATTTCTTCAGTGTAGTAGGTGCTCCTGAGGACTCTTCTGTCTGGTGAGGAGGCTTTCTGTAGTAGAAAGGAAAGTAAGGTAGAATCGGATCCGGAGGCGGCGGGGCTCCACCGAAACCGCCTCCAACGTCATACGGCGGCGGTGGAGTAAAAGGGTAATACCCAGAAGGGGGTGGGTACGCTGTGCCGGACTGTGGCGACGGCGGGGATGGCGGCGTTGTGACGGAAGGAGTTGTCGGAGTGGGAGTACCGCCGATGGGAGGCGGGAAACATGGGTAGGCGCATGGCTCGTCGGATGTTGTGAGGCCTGGAAAACAGAGAAGCAGTGTTGTTGAGAGAAAGAAGAAGAAGGAGGAAGAAGAAGACATGTTTGGGACGGAGGAAAATATGGGAACGCGAAAGAAAATTTAGAAGGCGCAGAGAAAAAGGCCAAGTGGGAGTGTGAGTTTAGGTGCGAGGCAGTGACGGTAGTGAGTGGTGAATAATTGGATTAGAGAAAGTTGTCATCACTCGATCAAAGAGAAAGGCCAAAGGGTTTATTAAAGGTTTGAAAACTAAGTTGTAGCGACATTTGTATGTGGTGAGCAAGAAAGAATAGCTCAAACTTGGGCCAATTAAAGTCCATTTTTAAGATTAATTGAGGTCCTTTTTAATTCTAGTTACACAATAATTAATTTGTAGAAGTAGGTTAGTCTAATTTATTAACTTTTATTGTATTTCAATTGTAATTTTAAGTGTTAAAATTAAACTAATTTTAGTACAATCCAAACTATGAGAAAAGAAAAAAAATTGGTAAAAGCATCTTGTTCATCCCTTAAGCTTAAAATATGTGTGTGTGTGTGTGTTTTAATTTTATCTCAATTCTTCGCCATGTTCAACTAATACAAGCCCATGATTATAGTTTAATTTAAAAAATTAATAACATAATGGAATGATGGAAGATATGATTTAAGGGTGACTATTAGTTTGTTTTTTTTTTTTTGGTCTAATCAAATGGATCTAATTTGATAGTATATAACCAATTAATCCGATCATTAAATGCATTTTGTAAAGAAAAAAAATAGGTGTCATATTTTTTTTAATTTTAAATACATTCAATGTATATATTAGAAGTTGCTATTTTTAAATATTTTAGATTCTTAGTTAATAATTTAAATTAAATAAATAATTAATAAGAGTTATTTAAGATCAATTTTTATATATAAAAAATTTATATTTAATGCCTTATTATCAAATGTAGATTTACACATTTCTTAAATATTTTCAATGCATAATATTCAAGATTAAACTTTTTATATATGATAATTATTAATTTAAAAATTTTAAATATTAAGACATGAAAATATAAATTAAATAAAAATATTTTAATATTTTTATCGTATTAAATGCCTATATAATATAGTATACATCATATTTTTTTATTAATTAAAAAATTTAAATACAATTTTTATACTTTTGCTTATTAGTAAAAAATTCATGTGTATAGTTTATATAATTTATATATTTTATGATTGGTTCTTTTTAAACTTTTTTTTACATATACTTAATTTTGATTGAAAATTTTGATGACAAAAAATATAAGAAAAAATATATATATATCTAGTCTTTACATTAAATGTGATTTATGGAAAAGTGAGATTTATATTAAAATTATTTTAAAATAAATCCAATCACAAAAAAATTATAATTTATATTAAAAAGTGATAACATCAACTTTCAGTGTTCTTAATATATTTTTTTTAAAAATTTATAATTAATGTACAATATATAAAATTTGGACAAAAAATTAATTTTAGTCTTTTAATTTTAACTTAAGTTTTAATTTTGTCTGTTAACTTTGATTGATTTTATTTTAACCTTTTAACTTTAAAAATCAATCATTTTTTCTAATTTATAATATCATTAATTTATCTAACGAAAATATTAATTTTGAGTATATTTTAATATCTCTATCTCATATTATTATCAAAATTATCATTTTACTTAATCTTTCATGTAAAAAATAAATAATTGTGTTAGTAGTGTCATATTTAAGTTTAAGTTTAATGAATAACTAATTTAGAATTTAGAATTTAAATTTGAGAAATTTTTTATAGGTAAGATTAATAAACTAATAATATTAATAATAATATTACATAAAGATATTAAAATTATCTATAACTTAATATTTTTATTAAATAAATTAACGAAACTAGGGATTAGAAAAAATTAAATTATTTTTTAAAATTTAAAGGATTAAATTAAAACTAATAATTAAATTTAAAGAACAAAAATGAAATTTGAGTTATAGTTAAGAGAATAAAAGTGTTATTTCTCCTTAAATTTAAACATTTTCTTTAATCAATTTGATTGGTTACATTTAAATGTTATTTATAGCCATTCAATTATCAAACTAATTTCTAAGTTTCTACATAATTAATTAATCGATTTTATTAGTTGAAATAATTTTAAACCAATAGGATTAGAATTAAATTGTGTGGACTTGGTTCAACCATAATTTATGATCGTCCAATTGATAATTTGAAAATCATCACAACTGTGAGTGTGGCGTCAAATGTATACAAATCTGTCAATTATAAGTTTTTAGCTTGAAATCTGCAGAAAGTGATGTAAGTGTGTTGTGAGAAAAGCAAACATCAGTCTCTATGATTTCAAATGACAATAACTGTTGAAGCTGTTTGATTGCTATGTGTTTTCTCAATGAAAAGGATGCACCATTTCAATGAAGATCAAGTAACAGCTTATTAATGAATTCTTATTCCATTAATTGAGAGAAAATTTCTACTCTAATTGAGATTTGTGCTATTATTCCTGCTTTGAATCTTGCAATTTTGTTTCAATTTCAAATAGTGAACAACATATCAACAGGCAATTAATTAATTAAGTATAATTTTAAGTTTGGGTCTTATATATGAAAATATTTTTATAAAAATACTCTATCATATTATAGGACCTCAATTAATTCAAATCAAATTAATTAAAATTTAATAAATTTTTAAATATTGATGATTTAAAAAAAACCGACAACATATGCACTGCTTAGTGAAATAATCAATACGGTCCTACAGTTTAAAGGGAGGTTAAGGTAACATTATAATTTCTCTTGTACTCTGTCACTTAATTATCTTGTGCTCTGTTTTGTCATGTTGCTTCACTCTCTTCCTCAACTGCTTGTGACTTGTTTAATACTGATTGTGATCACCATTACCACTTGTACTCTCTTTTCTACTCTTTCAGTCTTTCTAGTTGTTTGATGAATTTTTTACTTTTAAAAAAGATGATATTGATGACATGGCTTAGAAGTGTGGGCTTAATTACCCAATCAAATGGACGATAATTTTGAAAAACAGATGACACATCATGATAAAAGAAAAGAACATCACCTTAGAATTTGAGTGGGCTATTAAATTTTTTATTTTGAAAAATCAATTTAGAATTTCTATATATAGTAATCAAATGGTACTTTACATGAATTTTAAGATAATTCAATGGTTAAAAAAACTCAATTTTTTTGAGACACATAACCTTTAATTTGAGTACATTATATTTATATAATGATTAAATTCTTTTTTATTTCTTAAAATAGAAAAGTGTAATTTTTTAAATAAAAAATAAAAGAAATATAATTGAAATTTTTCAAAAGGAAAAAATATAATTTATCTTTAAATTTTATATTATGCATGGCACCTTAATACCAAAAAATAGGATTTTAATATAAAGAGCTCAATCATTTGAAAGTTATATTTTTTTTTTATTGTTCGATTATTTTAAATTTTATGTGTTTAGGGTTAGGGTTTAATACCAAAAAAATAAGATTTTGAATTATTTTTGAATAATTAAAAAAATATTTTGCACAAAAATATTAAAAAAGACAAAGATAAGGAGTTAAGAGTAGAACTGCCCCATTAAATTATTGAGAACATTATTGAAATTTGGCTAAAATGCAAAATATATCTAATGAACTATAAGTGATGTGCTTAGAACTTTTAAACTTTACTATTTGTACAAAAAATTCTTCTTTGTTAACTTGTTTAACCAAAAATCCTAACAAAATAGTACATATAAATAAAATCGAATCATACAAAAATATTTTAAACTTTAAGCTTTATATAAAAAATTTTCTATGAATTTTGGGCTTCTTGAAAAAAGAAATCCTTTTGCATAATTTGATGTGTAAATTCTCTTAGATGAAAAAAAACTAATAAAAATATTTTGTACACAAATTGTACAATGTAAGAGAGTTTAAAGTTATAGTCTATAATTAAATAATTATTTGCACATAACCAATAATTTACAAAAATTATATATAATTTAGCCTTAAAACTTGAAATTTACATAGCTAAGAACGTATTATTCCACTCATGACTGGTGAGATTAGTGATAATATGTTAGTGCAATATTGAGATGCTTAATTTTAATTTAGTCAGAAAAAATAAAATAGAAATATATGAATACGTGCTATTTAAAGATTAATATTCCAAACAAGTGAATTTGTTTAAAGAGATAGGGAATATTCAAATAATAGAGGGGATAGGCATGTGGAGAAAACAACAAGTGAAGGAAGCGTCAAATTTGCTGAGCGTAATTTCAACCTCAGAAACTCATTTCACACGCAACAAGAAAAATTCATTGAAGGTACAGCTGGACTAAGAAAAGCAGTTGATTTATATAGAATGATTAAGACAAGTGGACCAACACACCAAAGCTTTATCATATAAATTTAAAGCACATTGTGCCTCTTTTAGTGGCTAGTGGCTTCTATAAGAGAAAGCTACCCACAATATTTTTGCCATTAACACTTAATTTGATCTTCAATCTCAACCAATCATTTACGCACACATAGTAAACTTGCTCATTGATTTGTAATGCCTATAATCTACATGGATATCGGAAATATCAACGATAAAAAAAAAAAAGAAAAGAAAATTGATGTTATACTCATAAGAGTTTAATTAAACACATCTATCACCATATCAAAATACATATTTTGAACTTGAAATGTGCAAGAATAAATCTGATTGATCCATACCTCTAACATGCATATATGTCTCACTACACACTCATCATTGAGATTTAATCGGCAGAAGTTGATTTAATCACTAAATCATATATTAAAATTTTACTAATTTACTACATCAAACATTTTATTAAAAAAATTGTACTTAAAAAGTAATAGATGAGCTAAATATATATATATATATATATATATATATATATAGCTTGTAATATAAGGTAAAACTCATTAGGGGTTTGAAGTCAAAGAATTAGAAAAAGAAATTGAAACTGGAGAGGTAGGTTAATTATTAATTTTAGTTGCTCTGAAATTCATGGTGTCGGTGGAAATGTGATGTAGGGTTGGTTTCTGTTTTAATTTGGTTAAGCAAACACGTAAAGTTGATGTATGTGGTAGTAGTAGTTATGGTTGCCAATAAGTGATTGACTGCAGATGGTTTGAACATTTCAAACTTTTCCTTATTATTTAGTTGTTTTCCTTTTGTTTTCTTCTTTGGGTTCATACACTTGTCTTCAACTCAATTCCCAAGATTCCCATGCTAATTAAATAATTTTATATTTTTTGGTTAATAATAGATTAGCTAAACCCAAAAGATAAAAGAAAGTGAAATAAAATAAAAATAAACACTCACTACAGTAAGTTAAAGTTTAATATTAAAAAAATGTTGTTTTGAAGTTTTTTCTTCCCTCTTAGGTTGATTGGTAATTACATTAAGACTTCTAAAATATTATAGGTTTTATATTACTATATTTAAGAATAAATTATATAAAAGTGATTCAATTTGTTGGTTTCATTTAAATTACTGTATATACTATTTACTTATTTATATATATATAAAAGTAATGAAGCATCGAGTAGGTAAACATTTTTTGAAAATTTTCAATTAATTTTGTTTGGGATAGGAAGGAGATGACCACGTTGGAACTTTTTATATGTATTGGCTTTTCAAAGTCAATTTCTTTATACATGTGGATTGGAAAATTAATGAACAAGATGTATAGGTTATTTCCCAAAAGTTGAGGAATCCTCCATGAACATGTACATGTCTTGAACTTGTTTTATTGAATGTATTTTCTGTGCATATTCCTTTAAGTTCTACCAAATCTAGACCAATTGATAAGACTCACAATTATATGACTGGAGCCTACTTCTCTCCATTATTAATGTCCACATATCAAACAAATTTACAAATTGCCAATGAATTAAATAATAGTACATCCGTCTTTTAAAATTGAAACGGATTAAATATAATTGTGTTTAATTTTTATTTATTTTAATACCCTTATTAAATTATCTTCATATCGTATAATCCTTTCTATATAACAATATATATTTATAATTTAATAATTATAAATTTTTTCCCTTGTTTGACATTATAAATTTATAATCTAGTGTGTTTGTATTAAATTTCTCTAATTCAACTAATGATGATTGAAAAAGATCATTTAATTTGACAAAACCATCAAGTAAAAAGGGTGAAACAAATTTAATTTCATGTTGGGTTTGCATGTTGGTAAGCTTTATAATAATATTTGTTAAAATTAGCTAGTGAAACCACCAAATTGTTGACTGAGGGAGAGCGATTTTATTCTCGTAAAGAAGAGAAAGATACAAATTTGAATCTCAAAAAATACACTTATTTAAAGAACTCTACATTAATGCTACCAAATCGATAAAGATTAGTTTCAAAGTTAATGTAATTTAAAGATACCTTAAAATTTTACTTTAAAAAAAAAAGTTAGTTGGGTGGAAGGTGTCACATAAGTTCATCACCCAACAAACACAAAAGCCATAAAGAGAAATTAAAGTAGTCCAAATGCAATTGATGAAAATTAGACTAAAGTAAATGCTCTAACTAATTGCACTAGCTATCAAATTTAGGTGCATCCAATTCAATAAAATAACGAAACCATGCTTAACCTTAGTGTTGTGCTGTCTTCTCATAAAACCTATATCTATAGTTCTTCAAACAGTATATATATATATATATATATATAGCTCAACAAAATTTATGTGATTTTTTTGAACACAATGAAATTATTATATATATATATATAAAAGATATGGATACCATAGTAGGTAATGATTGATGGCCTTAATATAAGATATGGATACCCATCGCTTGTCATTTAGTATTTAAACCCGTTTGGGGTTGGTGACATAGTGTCCTTAATTTGTTCTCATTATTAAGGATAAGCATTGTAAAGACAACAGTAATTTTGAAATATGACAACTCTTCAAAAAAATAAGAATATTAATAAATCAAATTAAGTAATAATGTTCCAAACTAATTCATGCATAAATTTATGTATACAGATTTAAATCTCTTTCTTAATTAAAAGTCTTGTTTGCTGATTATTTTTCTCTAAGAAAAAGTTCTCTTGATGTTTAAAGATTAATTGAGTAATTTCCTTTTGACACTAAATAGTTTTACCAATACTTTCTAGTTTAGGTCTCTATTTTTAAGATTTCATGTATACCATATTAAAACATTTATTGACTATTTTGATATAACTTATCTTTAGTATAGTTTGTATAAAAAATATATGAATATGATTTTACATAATTATTAGTAATTAATTTGATTTACTAATTTTGTACCCAAAACTTCACGGGTTGAGTCTAAGTCAAGGACAAGCAATAGCAAAATATCCTTCTCTATTTCTAGGAGTCGTGCCCCACTGGAATTTTCTTGGTGAGTAAGTTAGGAAGTGTGAAAATAAATAATTTATAAAATTAACAAAGATTAAGTTTAATAAAAACAAATTAATTATTTATAATATAATAAATTAATATTTAAATAATTATTTAAATAAATATTTATATTTAATGTCTCATAAATAAATTTATTTTTTTGTAACAAATAAGTTTGAGAAATTAAAAAAAAGTAATTTGTGAAAATTGCAAACTGGGTCCCCCAATCTAATGACTTGTTTGGTGAATACCGAAGATGATCTTTCTGGGCACTGACAACTGACACATCTAATCAGAAAAAGACGAATTGAACTCTGACATCAGGATCCACTATTACTCCTCAAAGTCTTGTCAATTAGTGTCCTAAAAATATTAATTTAAATTTTTTTATTAATTAATAAAATATTTAATTAATACAAATTATTATTTTCATTAGTTTTTAATATAAAATTAAATACTTTATTAATCTGATCAAAATTTCTTTAATTCAGTGTTTAATTAAGAGTATTGAATATCTCTATTATTTTACTTACCCACTTTATCAAAATGATAACCATGAAATTCCACACTCACACATGTTCTTGTCTTTACTTTCGCCCTTTTTGCTTGTTAATTATCCACATGAACCGTGATTCCCCAATTTCTTAATTTAAATTTAGTGTTCTATTGAATTATTTTGCCAATCATATGTTAAAGTACTAAGGAGATAAAATACAATTTCTCTAAAAATGTACCTTTGTGGATGATATCCATCATTCTTGAACCTTCTTTTTAACTAAACCTTAAACCAAGATTAAGAACCTTAAACAGACAAATGTTTAAATTAAACCTAAAAACATTTTAACTGTTTACACATTCATTAGTAGACTGCACTTGAGTGATTTAGAAGTTAATAAAACTTAATGATCTGCCTTAATTCCAAGATCCATAGTTGGCCACGTGTACAGATTACTGAACCTTGAGCGGCAATAGATAAACGAGCTGTCTCGATGGGTATTTCGTTTTCATTCATCATGTCATTTAATTATAGCTTCCAATATTATTTAACTTTGTCATGTTGAAATTGCATTGCAATTGTAGCTAACGCTCAATTTTGATCCACGAATCACGTACATGATATGAAAAAGACTACGCAAACAAAATAAAATAAAATAAAAAGGAAATTAAAGCTTCCAAATTTCACAGAGAAAACTGCCCAAGCAAGACTTTTTTATTCACGAATTATTAGGATCACAAACGGATGAACACAATATAGTATACATAATGAAACTAAAACTTGTTACAAAATTCTTCTACCTTGATGTAAGATGACCCATAAACTTCTTATTTGCCTTCAACAATTTTTTTTAAAAAAATTAATTTACCTTCACGAGCTAATGATTTGATGGATCACCAAAAGGCCAGGAGGCTGAACAAGCCAACGAAAAGTGGCAAGACGGCGGCGAAACTCCGGCGGCTAGCACCGTTGAAATTCTCATCGACGGGATACAAGTTCCCTGGGGGCCCCGTGATGTATAGGAAAGCCGCCGGTGGCGGAGGACAATATTTTGACGATGGAGTTTTCTTCGGAGGTGGCGGCGATGGATAATACGTCGGAGACGGCGGTGGCGGCGATGGGTAGTATGGCGGTGGAGGCGGCGATGAATAATACGGCGGACTCGGAGGGGGATAGGTATTACCGCAGGGTGTGCACTTGGAACCGCCGTCTGGGGCGGGAGGCGTGGTGGTTTCGTCAAGCTTCCGTGTTTCCACGGCGGTGACAACCGGAGGAGCAGTAGTGGCGACACAGATAATCAGGATTAGAAACAAGTTGGAAATCATAGGGAACTTAATTTGATTCGTCTTTATTAACATGTTTGTTTGGTGCTGGAAAACGAGAAGTGTAGAAAGCTTGAGTTTGGAGAAAGAGTGAAGAGAAAAGAAAAGGAGGAAAGGTGAAGGATTTGTTCGGTTACTATAGTCTATAGATGCTTGGGAACTTTAAATTGTAGGGTAAAAGGTCCTTTTAAGTTAAGGGCTAAGTGGAGTTAGTGAGGGGACGAGTCAGCTATTATGATTTTTATATTTGAATTCATAAAATTTTTAAGTATTTAATTTTTTATTTAAAATAATTTAAAATAATTATTTTTTTAAATTATGATTTATTTATATATAAATTTATAAAAAATATATTAATTATAATGTAAACTTTAATTATATAATTAATATAAAATTTTTATAAAATTATTAAATATAATAATTTATATATTTATATTAAAGTTAAATTATTTTATTGATAAAATTAAAGTAAATAATATAATTATATAAATATTTTTTAATAAAATAAATTAAATATATATTTGTAATATAAAAATAATATTTAAATAATTTATATAAAATAAATATGTGTTTGAATAAAATATTATCTTCTTAAACTCAGACTTAAACTTAAAAAATAAATTTTATAAATATCTATAAATATTATGATCTAACTTTTCTCCTATTAAGATCTAACCTGTAGAATTAGGGGACCTCCATTAGACTTTGTGCATATTAAGGCCTCCACTGTATATACAAACTCCTATAACAATACTCCATAAACCATCGCTATATATACTTTTTATTTTATATAATCCTGATTTTCCATTATGAGGATTTATTAAAGTAAGAACTTGATCAGTGGCATCCACCACAATTATGAGGATTAAATTAAGGCATTGTTTTTCCTAATTTATGTTCATTTCAGTATTTGAAATAAAAGGTGAAAGAGATGGAATAGGTTATAGGCAATAAAATAGACGTAAGAAGGGTCATCACTCATCACATGGAATTGAACAAGATGAAAAGACCAAGAGAGAGATAAGAAGTGTAGACACGTGGGATAGGTTTGTCTGAATGCATACTGAAACGGACGCGAGTGATGGATGATAAATGCTGTTTCCTAATAATAATATTAATAATATATTCAATATTCATCCAACACACTCACCCACCCACCCACTCGTCTCTGCCTTATCCTTGAATTGTAGGGCTCTTTCCCCTCGCAATTCCTAATGTCTACCCTAATCAAAGGAGTAACAGGTCGCCATCTTGGACCGTTCCACCACTTTGAGTCATCGGTTTCACACACTCACTATTTTTTTAATTATCACCTTTTCCAACTAACTTGTCTACACATTTCTCCTTTAACCCAACTTTGGGTTTCTTCCACATTTCTTAATTTAAAGAAATTAAAATTAATAAAACATACGAGTTAAAGAAAATTTTAAATAAGAAATGGATTTTCAAACGCCCTCCACCTTTCCAAATATATACTCTACATTTATTCCAAAAAATTAAAAAAATGTCTTGTTATAAATATTTTCGTATTTTAGACATCTATATTTATGAGTCGTTGAATTTGGAAGACTTAGGAGGGGACCAAAATAAAATGTTTGGCACCCGCAAGAAATGAATGAATGAGATTACATTAAAAGTAGCAATGACATAGGCACATAGCTACCTATATATCAAATTAAAATTGGTCCGTGTTTTATATCCTATATATAAATATCATTTTCCTTCAATGCTCTTTCAATGCTACTACAATCTGTATAGTAATGATATTTCCCTCAAAATTAACTCACGAACCATCAGATTTGTAAAGCATCTTTCTCTTCATAGGCCCAACATCTAAGAACGAACAGAAGCCCTCAAGATGCTTGGGCAAAAATCTCAGATACAACTAAACCGACCCACTATACTAAAGTAATCGGGCCACAAACATAGTCCACTTTTAGAGCCCACCTGATAAAGTACAAACATCTCAATATATAATGCATTATCCAAAATCAAAGTGTTGCCTGAGTAATTTACAATTAATTTCAAATTGATGTTGAGGTCAAAGTCATCTAAACTTTTCCCAAACAAAGCCTAAATCCTGTTCCTTTTCTTAGAGAAAAAAGAATAGGACTAGAAGAAACGGTGAGACTCTAGTTACAATAACCCCTTGTTTCATACAAATGAAGACCAGACTCATGAAAATGTGACCCTGAATTCATATTCAACTTTGAGTCCAGACGCGCTCTCTTTGAGCATTGCCCTTCATCAACAACTGATGAAGATCCACAATGCCACGATGGATTCTCAAATCCTCCTGCCATCTCCATAAACATGCTCTGCAACTCCTCCATACTGTATTCCTTTTCCTGCATGCACCACATTTATCAATATCTATCTCAATCATGTGCGTCTTCTCTGTTCATACCTCTATTTACTGCTAGTTCAACACCAACTTCAATGCCTAAAGCTTGATCCATATCATTTTACTGCTAGTTCAACACCTACTTCAATGCCTAAAGCTTGATCCATATCATTTCTCAAAGTCACATCAGAAGAAAAGGGTTAGGACTTAGGAACTATACCTCTCTGCTCACTTGAGTCATCAGGGACACCATTTCTTGCACAAAATCAGAAAATCCCTGAAGTAAACATTAACAACCAAAAAAATTATTTTAGGATCATCAAGAACTGGAAAACTGCATTGAAGGACGTTAAATTCCTGAAGCAAGGACTTACCTCATCCTCTTCTTCTTGTGGGTCGTACAAGCCTGCATCGTACATCGTTCTTTTATTGCGGTCCGATAGTACTGCTCCGAGAAAAAAGGTAGAGTAGAAGATAAAGATAGTAAGAAGAACAATCCAATAGAAAGAAAACCAAATCCAAAACATGCACCAATATAACCTAGAATTAGAAACAGAAGCGATCGAGAACCTTATAAATAATTATGCAAAATTTTCAAAACAAAGTGCTCCTTCCGAAATTACAATACCTGAATAGGCTTCCTGAATTTGCTGGAACTTTCTTTTCGCTTCACCCAGTAAAGAAGGTTTTCTTGTATATCTGTCCGGATGCCATCGCTGCATCAAGTTCAGAAAACCCACTTAATTACATGATCAGTATTAATTCTGGATTAACAAATTCAATACCCAATCACGCGTACGTGACACATATTCATACAATTTCATTTCAATCATCAAGAATGAAAATGATAATAATCCAATGGATCTCTGACACCGTATCAAGAATAATTTCAACTTCAAAACCTAAGCTGCTATTATTGTAGCATATCATCTTGAACCTGGCTTCAAGAAATCAGAAAATTAAAACAGAGGTAAAGGAGAAACTAGAAATTACCATTGCAAGCTTTCGATAAGCACGCCTTATTTCATCAGTGGAAGAATCCGAATCAACACCGAGAATGGTGTAGTAAGATGAAGAGACTGAGGAGCCTGCTGTGTCAGCCTTCATTATCAGCACGAGAACCAATCAACAAAACTAAATGCCCATCAAAATGCATGCAAAGACCATATAACCCGAGTTTCAATCAGGAACGAAACGATAGAACGCCATAGGTTATTTATAAAGGATGAAAGGCGGTTATGGAAATGGGACTCTAGAAGCTTGAAAAGGCGAAAAATATCTGAAGAAAGAGGGAACGTCATTTGATGAAGGGTTGAAGAATATTGTGGTGGCGTCAAAGTGATGAATGATGATAGTTTCATGAGAAATCCGAGAAAGTTCGGGAAGGATTGATCATTGAAGTAAGGCGAAACGTGGAAGTAGATATTTGTGGCCAATTGCGGGGCTTCTCAGATATTTCGTCCTATCAAAGCGGGGCCCTATAGTTGATGAATGTCAACATTCTGGAAAAATCAAGTTGTGCCACGTGGTAGTTACGCCAGTTGTTTAATTTTTTGGTTAAATTATTCGTATACTACCTATAATTTTATTTAAATTTTTATAATTTAAAAATTTTTTAAGTTTTCATCAAAAGTTTGTTAAATTTATTTAACTCACATTAATTTATTTATATTATCTAATATAAATTTTATTTTATTTTATATATGTAAATTATTTTTATATTATTATTTTTTGTTAACATAAATTGTACATATTTAAATTGTTAAGATATTATATGTTAATAATATTAACAAAATTTAATATAATTTAAACAAAAATTAATAATAAAAACTAATTTAAAATTTTGCTAAACTAAAAATACTCACTTAAAAAATTTTAAATTATAAAAATTTAATTAAAAATTAAGTAAAATTGTAAAAATTATAAGAATAATTTAACGTAATTTTTTATTTATATTTATATTTAACTATTAGGTTTACTTATTCTAAATAATGTAAACTTGGTATAAACCATAGATAAAAGACTTAAAATCATGTACTATAGGATAAATAAATATTTTTTACTTTATAAATTAAAATGTAATTTTTTGAAATTGAGTGAAAAGTAATTTGCTTAATATATAATTGACAATATATCAATATTCTTTTATTGAAAAGAATATAACCTTCAATTAGAAAAATAAAGGAAAAAGGGAGACAGGGGAGAGAAGTTAATTTATGATCCAAAAAATTTATTCGGAGAGGAGAGTGTTAGTGTGTTACGAATTAAAATTTTTTATCTCACTGGGTAATTGGAAAGACCATTAGCACTTAATCTCCATGCTAAGATATCCTATTTAACAGAATTAACAAACACTGAGGCATCTATGATTTTGTCCTTTATCTCACAACAGAGAGACTATGCTCAGAGGGTGGCATCGGGCCTTGGATTAGATCTCTCGGAGAGTTAGGTCCTAACCAAGAATCTATCCAGAATTTAGAAGCTGACCCATATCAATCCTTTCTTTAGGAGTCAGTTGCCAATTTCGATGCCCTTCCTAATGATAGAGCTAAAGGAGCCATGAGTCCAGCAGACCTTAACCCACATCTTGTTTGCTTCAGTTCTGGTTCTCCATGCCAACTTCTGAGCCCACAGTAATTAAATAAATATTTGGGGATATCATGGACAAGTGTAAGTACGTGAAACGAAATTATAATTTAATTTAGTAGTGCCTTAGCAAAATGTAATTTAATTTATGTACCTTCACTAATAAAACTTACATAAGATGATGCCATCTTTCTGCATATCTAGCACGAAGCCAGGAGTTGCAGTGATGCCTTAGCAAAATATGGAAGAACAAGAAGAATACTGTTCATTGTCTTTTATAATATCCCTTCTTTCCTTCCTACTTTTGTTTTTGTTTTCTAGTTCCCTTGCCCAACGCATTATATCCTTTGTACTTTTCTTTTCCAGTAATTTAATCTACGTACCTTCACCAAAAAAACAATTACAAACTGTTAATTTCTAATTAATAATTCTGTTTTCAAATATAAGATGAATATTCTATATTTAGTCATTTATAGTGTAATCTTCTGAATTTAGATTTTAAATAATTAAAATTAAATTTTCATATAGCTTCATCCTTCAGAACATTGAAGTACAACAAAATTGTAAAATAAATTATTTAGAAATGTTGAGAATGTTGAATTTTGAAGGCTTTTGTGTGTGTGTGTGTGTGTATATATATATATATATATATATATTTAAATAAATATATAATAAAATATTTTTTAATATTAAATAATAAAATAGTTTAATTATTTTAGGATTTATTATAAAAATATATTCTAGTCAATGTTTATTTAAAACACACACACACACATACATACATACATACATAAAAAAGGCAACTTTGACCAAATTTAAAAATTAATTTTCATTTTGAGATGAAAATAATAATTTATTTTTTAAGTAATTAATACTTTAATTATAATTTATAAAAGATGACATCATCTTATATATGTTTTATTAGAGAATTTGATAAGAATTTTTTAAAAAAAAACTTGTATATGTCTCTTTTTTTTCTTTAATCCACCAATATATATATTGATCACGGATTTTCTTTGAGAACCCACCTCAAAATGATATCAAGTGAACTTTGAAGTGGACAGAGATTCAGGTAAAAGTTTTATATTAAAGTATAAACAAAAAATTTCAAATAAAAACAGTACTTAATTGAACACAATTTAAATACAGGACGAGATAATTATACAATCATTTATAAATTATTCGAATTTAATAGAGAGAGAGAGAGAGATGATATGTACCTAGAAATTGTGTGCACAAATTAAATTAGTGAAAAGGAATAGGATTTTGAGGGTGTTAGGGTAAGTTCTTGGGAGGAAGAAATTCTTTATTTTTTTTAAAGTACTTATTTTAATGAAAATATGTATTTGACAAAAAAAAAACTATGTATAAGTGATAGCAAAAATAATTTTTTTAACTGTGTAACAAAAGTTAAAATTTGTTGCTTTTGCTTGTTGGTAAAAATAGAAGTTAAAAATTAAATATTTTATAACAGAAAAAGCACGGTCTAAAATTTATTGTTTACCATAATACTTCTAATTTTTTTTCTGCCTAAAACTTTTACAAACACAAATTTCTTATATGTGAATTATATGTCTTCTTATTTGGAGTAATTATATATATATATTATTTTGAGACATATAAATAAGAGTATTCAACATTTTTTTATTTTTTTTGAATATTTATTATAATTTTGTTCTTTATATTTTAATTAATTAATACTAATAATAATTTAATAAGAATTAATAATAAGAAATATTTATAACTATTTATCTATTTAAATAATATTTATAACAATTAAATTTATACATATTCTTTTTATTGAATTTAACAATTAAAATTAATTCGTATATAAGTTGGTCAAATATAAATTATTTTTTTCACAATATTTTTCTTAAAATTTATTTTAAAAAAAATAAATTTTAAAAACAATTATAAACTAACCTTAGTATCTGAAAAGAGTGAGGAGGCCGGAGGTGTTGTTCTCCATGCACAGGCTCCTGTCAAATGAAGAGTCCCTTGCTAATACCTTGCATTCATTATCTTTTCGACCTTAAATTCATTATTACAAGTTACAACTACTATACATAGATTTAATTTTGGTTATTTATTTATTTATTTATTCAAGCATTTGTTTTTAATATTTTGTTTAATAAAATGCCGGAACTCTTTTTCTTTTTCTTTCA
The DNA here is from genome assembly GCA_031216115.1 of Senna siamea. Classification (NCBI taxonomy): domain Eukaryota; kingdom Viridiplantae; phylum Streptophyta; class Magnoliopsida; order Fabales; family Fabaceae; genus Senna; species Senna siamea. Next base: position 1,816,091 of record CM062358.1, read on the forward strand.
ACGTTACATTAATTACTCTTTCTGAAAAACTATATATATATATATGCATGCCACACATAATGTTTCCTATTAAAAATAAAGGTTAGGGAGGTGGATTTTTGAAAAAAAAGAAAAGAAAAGGAAGAGAATCAAATATATTAATATTTTTGTTTGTTTATTTTTAAAAATTTTAAAAGAAATGAATTGGAGGATTTTAGGTTAATATTCTTTAACTTTTCTATTTTACTAATTTTAATTACATTAAATTATAAAATTTTAGAAGATGTAAATAATGAGAGGAAAAATCATCATTAAAGTTTTCTTTTCCTCTCTTTTTCTTTCAATTTTTTTTCCTTTTCCTTCAATTCATATTCTTTCCCTCCCTCTTCTAAAATACACCCTTTGTTTGAGAGAGAAAAAATGGAGAAGGAAAGAGAAAGAAAAAAAATTTAGTAATATTGTCTTTGTTTAATTGTTAAAATTTTGAAAGAAAATAAATTAAAAAAATTTTATATTAACTCTCTTTAACCTTTTTTTTTTATTAAGAGAGTTTAGATAATTCTTTCTTCTTCCAAAATCTCTCACCTAAACACAATCTATTTGAAATGAGGAGGGAAAGAGAACATAAAGAATTAAAGAGAAAAAAAAGAACAAAAAAGTTAAATGATTGATTCTCTTTCTTTTATTTGATATTTCAAAAATTTTTAATTTAAAATAATTAAAATTAAAAAAAATTAAAAAAATTAATATAAAATTTTTTAATTTATTATTTTTTAAAATTTAAAAAATAAAATAAAATAAAAAAATTTTCTCCTCTATTTTTTTCTCCCAAGAATTTTAACAATAGGATCGGAAGGATAATGCACATTCAAATCTGGGAAATTTTAAAAGGACAAGTAAAAATAAAAAGTGAGATAAAGTTATTGGATTGTGATCCTCAAACAAAAGGCCGTAGTATATTTTTTGGACCATGGAGGGTCGCTCACCTAAAGAGTGTCTGCCCTAAAAAAAAATAAAATAAAATAACAATAATAAAGCAACACATACTACAAGTTCACAAGTGTTGTAGATGCATGGTCGCTGTCGTCTAAAGGGACACCTTTTATTTTTTCAACCACTCAAACACCATTTATACGTAACTATCATTTATTATTTTTTATTTTTTATTATTGTTCTCGTACGGGACTTATTGCTTTTAGAATAATGAAACTATCATTAATTCTCATCACAAATATTTTCTTTTTTTATCAAGTTTCAATCTCTCCAACATTGCATGTTATTATTTAAATCATTTGTCAAGATATTATTTGAACTAATCTTCATTTACTAATTACAACTTTTTTTATTCCTAGCTAGCTCAATTTGTTCTTACTGTATACTGCGAAATACTTGCTTTCAAGTTAACATCTACAGAGTTTAAAAATCATCACCGTAGCTTAAAATTATCAAAGCATACATGTAAACTGTATATGAAAAAAAATGCTGACAACCTCTTAAATTTATCGTACATTTACAAGCATATACGTAGAAATAAACACACATAGTAGGTGAATGGAAAAGTTTGTATTATTATAATTAGTATTATTTAATCCTTCATTCTCCTTTTCTTATTTATTTATTTTTTTGAACATTCAAATAATGATAAGAGAAATGAGGAATTATATATTTTTTTTCTTCTCTTCCCCTCCATTCTCTCATTCTTCTTCTTTCGGCCTCTTCCTCTTTAATCTATTAAACAAATACTAGACATCTAAGATAACTTTTTTTAGACAGAATAAGACTATTATCTTTATTTTAACATAAGAATAAATTAAATTAAATTTATACTAAATTTTAACGAAATTATTAATTTAATCATAAAATAATTAAATAATTTTACTTTTTTTATAATAAATACATACTGTGTATAGTACTATAATAAAATAAATAAATAAAAATAAATATTTGCATAATATCGTATCAAATCCCATGATATGAAGTATGTTTTTTAAACTAAAAGAATAATAAATAATATTTTTAAAAATTTAAATATTATAATTTACTCTAATTTTTTTTATTAATCTGAACCATTGGTTTATAATATAAAAATAATTAATTCCTTCCTCCACTCACCATCAATTCCATATATTACAGCATTTACTTTTATGGCAACTATTAAAGTAGTTGGACTTGCCAAGAGGAATTTCTTAATTCTGACAGTGAAAGGACACAAGAAAAGTAGAGATACGTATTTATAGTATAGACTAACCGTACTCATACTTCTGGCTACTCGGAGAAGCCCACCTATGCAAAGTCTGCTTTCACAATAACTTCTTTATGTATCTTCACTATCCAGTATTTATGACAAAAATTTTAATGAAAAAATGTCATCTTAATTTAAGGTTACAACAGATTTTTAAATTTAAAGAACATTTACAAAAAACTTTAATCCAAGCCATGCAAAATCCAGAAAATTTGATTATCATTTACAATCAAAATAAGGATCATTTATCTATGCATATATAATCTAAATGCAGTAATGAGAAAAGCTTTTAAATACAATATATTTAGCTAGCTATATGATTTACTTATCTCCAATTCCTTAATTAAAAGTTAAAAATTGATATCATCCTTGCCATGTTTTTAGAGAGAGAGACCCTTATATATGATCCCTGAGAACCTAGCTAAAACCAAGCCAAACACACAAGGCAAAGCAATTGATTATGCAGGGTATATTAACATTTTTAATTAATTTGATTCCCATGTAATTAAAGAAAATAAAAATATATCCATAAAGCCTTAACTAGCTAGAATTAATTAATTAAAAATATACATACATATATATATATATATATATGGTTCTAAACTCGTAATTAATTAACTATTATATGTGCATGATTAAAATGAGAAATTAATCTTGATGGGAGACGAAAAGAGAAATTACATGTTTATAGCTTAATTATTAGGGTTTCAAGGTCGAACAGACAACGAAGGAAAGGAAAAGTCCACAAGAAGACTTGTCACTTGAGAAGAACAGCATGGAATCCACTCACCCTTTTGATTTCTTGAATGAATTAATTGATCATCATCGTCTTTACAAGCCCATGCATCTGAAAAGTGATAAAAAAAACACATGATGATCATGATCAAGATCAAGATCAGAGTAAAATAATTAATCGGCTAAGAATATATAGAAAGAATTAAGCTCTAAGATTGCAGAAATTAAAAATTAATTATAAGGAGACGAAGAAAATTGGCACCTGAAGCTCTGCCTCATGAATTATAAGCATATGTGTGTCTCTCTTTTGCCCTAACCTTATAATATATATAAAGACTGAGTTGAGGAGGAGGAATAATAACTGGTGTAGTGTAAATTTTTGTCCACCGATGCAATAAATCTGCAGCTACATATGCCATGCGAGAGAAGCTTTGACTAGTTGGTGAACGCACGCATGCTGTTAACACAAGTTTTTTCTTGGCATGCATTGAAAGCCATGTCAATTTTTCTTTAAAATTTCTAAATAATTTGTCAACATATAATAATAATAATAATATATGACTTTGAAAATCAATAATTAAAAGATTCTAAAATTATATATATTTGTATAAATAAATACTTAAAAAGAGAATAAAAAAATGGAAATTAAAGCGAGGTTAGATGTGGTCGTGTGATCTGAAATGCCGATAGGTCGAAATGGGATTTTTTATGTTATAGCTTGTATTTGTTAAACTTCAACTTCAACCCCACATGATGCTCTGCTCCCACCTAGCTACCATCCTTTCTTGCTTTATATAGTACGTGCTACCAATTTAATTCAACAATAACAATTTTGTATCCAAATATTACCCGGAAATTAAAGGCTTTTACGAGAAAATTAGATATTTGAATTCATTTTGAGTGAATAAATTAATATTATATTTTAGTAGTGAGATGGTGTGAGTTACGTACTGTAATTAATCTCTCTCATGTATTAATATATTTATAAAAAATTATATTTTTTATTTTAATTAAGAATTTAATAAAAAAAATGTGAATATGTCTATATGTAGTTGACTATTGGTTGAAGGAAGTAACACAAACACACATTTTTCAAAGTAAGTAATATACAAATTTATTTTTTCAATTGTGTTTTGCAAGGTCGGTTTGAAAAGATACCTTTGAATGTGGATTGTTTCATGTATCCTCCATCACATCACACACCTCGTAACTCGTCAACATTTATTACTCGTTTTCCTTTGTCAGCAATACGCTTTTAAGTTTTGAATATTATTAAATAGATTCAATTATTTTTTATAATTTTTAGTTAAATTTTTACAATTTAAAAATTTATAATTTAACAAATTTTTGAATAAGTTTCTATTATTAAATTTTATTAATATTATTAAGATATAATATCTTAAAATTTTAAATATGTATAATTTATATTAATAAAAAATAAATAATTATAAAATAACTTAAATATATAAAATAAAATATAATTTATGTTAAGAAATATAAATAAATTAATTTGGATTAGTAAATTTGTTAAGATTGTATATAATTAACATAATTTTAAAATTAAACAAAATGTTGATAAAAAACTTAAGTTTAGGAATTAAATTAATTAAAAATCTACTATCTGTAAGGACTCAATTATAAGACTTTAATTAAAAATTAACTAAAATTATAAAAATAATTTAGCCTATTGAATATTTTAAGAGATATTTTTGGTAGAGTATTTTGAATTTTTTTCACAATTATTATTTTATTAAATACTAATATTTTAGATAAAAATTATATCTAAATTTTTTTATATAAATTATATACATGTTAATTTTTAATATAAAAATTTAATAACAAAATATAAAAATTACATATAAATTTTTCTTTTATTTTGAATTTGAATCCGGATACATACAAAACTATCCTCTAATTAATTACAGACTGGTTTTCTAATTTTATTTTATTATTTTTTGTAACTTCAATTCAGTTATCTCTTTAGTCTTTAAACTTCCTCTAACAGTAACCCTCTCTTTCACAAGTACAGCATAGGATTCCATGTATAGGTCTGAACCATGGGTTTCCACTTTCCACAATTCAAATATTGCTTCTTGTTAATGCAACATTTTTGTCTGTTAATAAATCTATATATAAACATTAAATCTTTTGGTTATTATAACAGCAAAATTATATACTGAGGTTTTTCTTTCGATAAATTTATTACATATTAAAATTTTAATAAAAAAGTATGGAAAAAATATATGTAAATTAACTATCACACCTATAAAATTTAATAGAAGGGTAGAGATATCACACCTCCCCTCTTCCTTTTCCTTTTATTTAACGAGGAGGAAAAAAAATTAAAAGAGCCAATAAGAGGTCAGTTTTAAAAACTTCGGCCTTTCAATAACATAATCCTTAAAAGAAACGAAAGGTATACAGTGTATCTGAAATATATGTTGAGATTAGATTTGACAATTTTTTTTTTAATTTTAAATTTGAGATATTAAGTGAATATTAAAAATTGGAGTTAGAATCAAGTTTAATTTATCATATAAAAAGAAAGTGTTGTGTGGTAATATAGACCAAAATGGGGTTATAAGGGTAAAAGCATCTTGGCATGTGGCTACAATCATTTTATTGTTTGGACCGAGTAGATATGATTAAAGTTGATGAATCTAAAACAGAGGGTGTCATTGTGTGTCCTATTTAAATTACTATACAAGGCCCAACTTTCGTCCTTCCCCACAAGTTAAATTTAAAACCGTCCATACGCACAGGCATAAAAACAAGAGTAGCGACCACCTTACATAGACTCAGCCTATGCCCATTCTATGTGGGTATGCAAGCCCAGCAAATCATGCCAAAAAACAGTACTCAAAAAAGGTGGGACAGAAACAAAATACAACAGACTAGATTTGTTCTCCATGCTGAATTCGCCAAACCATCAGCACTCATGTTCCTTTCACAATGAACATGGTTAAACTCACCCCGTGAAACATCTTGGCATAAACCCTGCAATGCTCAATAAGATTAAAGAAATGATGGTGGCTTGGCACATCATCAGATTTAATCAGGTTTATGCAGCAAGAGCATCAGATTCAATAATGAGGTTAAAACAATTATTTTGTTTAACCAATTGTAAACCCAAGAAAATAGCCCAAAGCTCAGCACAAAGGATATCTCCAGAACCTAAGAACTTAGAAAAACCAGACATCCAATTCCCATGACGGTCTCTGATTAAACCAGCCCTCTTTAGGAGCCTCCCAGTAGACCGAAACAATACAAGAAGTTTTCTTACTTTGGTGATGATCAGAAAGGAAATAGTATTCAGCTGCTTTACTTGTAGCTTGTTTGAAAATGATTTGAGGTGCAAAGATGGAATTCTCAAAAAAAAAATTTGTTTCTTCCATTCCAGATAAACCATATAATGTAGATAAAAAGCATGCCATGTGGAATGTTCATGGATGAGATTTCGGGGGTTTGTTTTTAACCACTGGACCGTATTACTTCCCTGTTTGGGGCTGAAAGAAGGTTTGGCACAGTTCCAAACTTCTTTAGAGACAGGGCAGGTTCTAAGGAGATGATCCAAGGTCTCCTCAGCTTGGTTGCATAGAACACAGCTTGTAGGAATATTCATTCCTCTTCATCTCAGATTTTTTTGGTGGGGAATACCATCAAAGGCACAACACCACAAGTAAAATTGAAGTCTTCTATGACAGTTGGCTTTCCAAATCCAATTAGAATTAGGAAAGGAAATTTTAGAATTTAAAGCAAGGTCATAGGCAGATTTTATATCAAAAGCTACATTTCCTCTAGATTTCCAAGTTAGGACATTTGGATAGTTGCAATCTCTATTTACATGGAGAGTTTCAACCGTCCTAATTATATCTGATGGCAAGAAAAGGGAGAGGCTATCCCACTTCCAAAACCCATACTGATCGGTTACTTGAGTCACAGTTTGCTCACTTTCTCCACGGTTTAAAGGGCCTTGAATTTATCTCCTTATGGGTCCTAAAGTACACCACTCATCATTCCAAAAGGAAGTAGTTATGCCAGAAATGACATTCATTCGGGACCCTTTTAAGATCAAATCATTACCCCTGATCAGACATCTCTCATGGAGTGAAGTTGTGATTTTTCTATGGTTCCATCTCAAACTACAAACTTGTGCCCAAACTCTATCCTGTTCTTTCAAGGACCTCCATCTAAGTTTGGCTAAAAAAGCAAGATTTCTTTCCTTTGTTTTATAGATACCCAAACCACCTATCTTTTGTTCAGGCAAACTTGGTCCCAACCTATTAGATGGATTTTCCTTTTCTCTTCAGTGCTGCCCTAAAGAAAATTTCTATGGATTTTCTCTATATCATTGCAAATACTGACAGGAAAGGGGAAAGCTTGCATGAAGTAACCATCCGTGGCAGCACTAACAGAGTTAATAAGAGTAATTTTTCCTACAGGGGACAAATATTTAGATTTCCAAGGTTACACCCTACTTCTGATTTTTTCAACAATGTGGAGGAAATCACCTCTTTTACCCGCAATGCCCAGGGCAAAACCCAAATATCTTACTAGACCAGAATTTTGTTTCAACTCTAGGACAAATTCAATCTCCTTTCTAGTTTGATACGGGGTATTAGGGGAAAACCAAACGGAGGACTTATTTTTATTAACAGATAAACTAGAGCAACTAATGATTTATGATTTGAGTTAAGCATTCCATACCTAGGATAAAGAGATAAGGTGACAAAGGATCTCTTTGACGGATACCTCTGGGGAGAATTGTTCAGTCAATCCACCATTCATGATAATAGAGTGTTTGACTCTGGAGATAAAACTACGAATGAAATTTTGCCAACAGGTAGGGAAGTGGAAAAGTTTAAGAGTAGAAACAATGAAAGACTAGTCAATATTGTCATATGCCTTTTTAAGGTCAATTTTGATAACCTTCCAACCTTCCCTTCCTTTCTTCTTTTAAAGAAGGGACACTATTTCTTTAGCAATGATGACATTGTCAGTGGCTTTCCTATCGGGAACAAACGCCCCTTGGTTAAAGGAAATGAGATTGTGGATAAGGGGTTTAAGGCGTTTCACTAGGATTTTGTACACTACACTTTGTAAAGAGTTGTGCAAAGACTAATTGGCCTAAAGTTACGCACTTCTAAAGGATTAAGCACTTTAGGGATTAGACGAATCATAGTTCTATTCCAGTCTTCTTCCATTTTCCAGTTTGTGAATATATTCTTTATATTATTTGATAACATGATACCCACAAAGTCCCAATAATTTTGATAGAAACCTGACTGAAAACCATCTGTACCCACGTATTTGAAAGGTTTAAGGCCCCAAAGGGCATCTTTAATTTCCTTGACCGAAGGGATGCAACTAAGGTGGTCATGGTGTTAGGAAAAGTGGTCATTGAATTGTATATTTTGATGAAGATGAGTGAGTTGAGGATAGTTATAATTGTTAGCAAAAAAGGAGTTGATGAGATTTTCAACTTCCTTGCTATCAAAAATCCAGTTCCCACTATCATTTTTTAAGTTGTGTATTTGGTTTGTTCTTCTTCTACTAATAACTGAGGTATGAGTGAAAGAAGTTGGTATTAGCATCACTTAGATTCAACCAGTCAATGTAGGCTTTTGAGGCCTATAGCTCTTCTTTTAGAAGAAGGAGTTTTTGGAAATCTTTGGATAAAGTTTCTTCTAATTTGACTAATTGAGGGCAAGGTTTGGATATCATTGCTCTATTAATGCCTTCTAGTCTTTTAAGTAGAACATTTTTCCTATGGAAGATATTACGAAAATTAGTTTTATTCCAAAGAACAACCTTGTATTGAAGAGAATTCTAAGCATTTAGAGTGGAGGAAGCTTGTTCCTAGGACTTCTGAGCCATGTGAATCATATGTGTTCACAACGAAAGGCTCTATTTCTATGACCAACATTGGAAGGAGAGGTTTTGAGGAAAATGGGATTGTGATCAGACTTTATTTTTGGTAAATGATAGACAGTAGAATTTGGAAAAGTTCTCACCCAATCCCTATTAGCTAAAAATCTATCAAGACTTTCAAAAGTTAAGGCACTATTTAGTTTTTTATTGCACCAGGTGTACTTAGATCCTGTGTAACCAAGGTCAATGAGATGACAAGAGTCTAAATATTTCCTAAAATCATTGATTCTAGAAGTACAAGTAGGCCTAATTCCCCATTTTCATCTTGTGATAAAACCTCATTGAAATTCGCTCCCACCATCCAAGCGAGGGTGCTAATGGTAGCAAGATTAGTCCATTTTTTCCATAAAATTTTTCTTTTATCTCTACATAGGCTAGCATAAATGAAAGAGATAAAAAGGAGAGGATAGTCAGGTACCTTTGCAATATCATGAATTTCTTGAAACGTGTCTCTATGAATGATGAGATTAATCTGTGGGTTATCCCAAAGCATCCATAAGCCTCCTACATAGCTTAACGGGTCTACCTTGATGAAATTGCTAAATCCTAGCATGCTAAGGATTTGATTTGCTCTTGAGCCTCCTACTCTGGTTTCAGTCAAGAGAACGACATTATTCTATGCTGGTTAACTAAATCAACAAAAACTATGTAAAACTTCGAGTTAGCAACTCCTCTTACATTCCATGTGAGGATGTTTAAAGGATTCATGACACATTTGTTGAAGTTGAAATTCTGGCTGATTGATGCTGAATTTGAGCTAGAATTATATGACTTAAAGAAGTGGGTTTGCATCTCCCTTTCCTATATCTAATCGAGGATACATCTCAGCTGATAATCTAACATTCCTCTAGCGAGCTTGAGATAAGTAGTGATGCAAATATCTACTGAATTGAGGGACCACGATTCCATAATTAATACTCCATTGAATAGGTTTCCCTTAAGGTGACATGTAATTGAGGTGGTGATCACAGCTCTATAATCTATCAGTTGTCTTGCTTGTAAGAGAATCTTGTTGATTTTTGGCTGATGGCCTCAAGTGATTACAGCGCTGGATGGAAAGACTATCAGGAATCTGTTTAGTTTGAGAGCTCTGATGAAAGTTTACACTTCCCGATTTATAATCATCTGATGTTGAGCTTCTGACATCATTTTTTCCCAACACAATAGCCACGATTCTTGTGTTAATGTTGCAAAAATTAGGTTTTACCAAACCTTTATCAGGTATTGAACTCTTACTGATGAAGTATTTAGCATATGTAAGTTGGAGGTGAAGAAATTCCAATTCATGTTGGTGATTTATGGCATATGTATGAACGTCCCTCTAAACAATCTCACCTTCAGGAATGGTAGAATAATCGGCATTTTGGTGCAGGTGACATATGATTTTCTATAAATTATCTCTCGCCTCAATGCTTCCTACCTATATTGAGTCTTACAATGTTGATTTGCTAACATTTAGGGAGTCAATTTATCCATTGGTGGTGTCTTTGGGTTCAAGTTAGGAAGAGAGGTCTAATGAGGATGGGGTTTCAAAGTTTGTTGTGGTGGGTTGAATAAAAGAAAGGTTAAGTATATTGGTACCTAATTCACTTTCTAGGGATTTCATTACTACAATCTTGTTCAGAAGATTTACCCAAAGAAATGCAACATTCAAAATGAGGTTAGGTTAGAGAACGATAGATGAGGTTGGGTTTGTAACCCTTTTAAGATGATTTTATTGTGCTTAAGGGTGGAGGAGTTTCAAGGCTGATGATAGCTTGGTGAGGTTTAGAAGTCTTGGCCCAAAGCATATTTCCTTGGGTAAGGTCAGGCCCAACACCAATATTAGTGTCTTCCCAAGAAATCACCTTTTTGGCATGTTTATTTGAATTTTTTTCCTCCTCTGAGCATTGTTTGAGACACGTTTCCCATTGTTTTCCTTGGTCTATTTACATGAATTCTAAAAGTGATCCATGCCTCCGCATTCCTTGCAAATTCTATTTGCTCCTTCGAAGGTAATTAGTTGCGGGTATCTATCAATAAAGATGCTTTTTGGATTTGCTTCTGAGAGGCAAATAAGGATACATATCCTTGCATACCTAGCTTTTTGCATGTTATATGTAGCCTCATTAAGATCTAGGAAAGATCCTAATGCATTCGAATTAGTAGATCTCTATCAAAGAATTCCAGTGGTAAGTTATCCAATCTTACCTATATAAGAGCGAAGGCTTCCTTTAAGTAGGTTTCGACATTAAACCTCAGAATCCATGTACAAATAGATAGGAAACGACCATTTATCATAGTTGGACCATGTAAAAGGGCTTTCCACCAGTCCTCTTGATTTGCAAAGGTACTGAGAAAGAAGTCGTGTCCTAACTTGAGTAAGTGTGGTATGGTTTTAAGCTTCCATGCTTATGTGAGTTTGCAACCCAATGCTTCTTGTACCACTCCTCATAATTGTATTATAAGGGAGTTTTGCCAAGGTTTATAAAAGTCCAATTTCTCCTTACCTAAAAGATGGATCGATGGAGGCTTCTCTTCTCTAATGTTGCAAGAGAGGTTTGTGATATAGTAGTTAGAATTTCCTATCCTTTTGGATTTAGATGGCAATATTGAGATTTTTCGATTCTTTGACAATTTTTGGTTTAAAACCTTACTGATGGTACCTGATGAGATTTCTGTTGATAATATTATTGTTCATGTTGATGTCTTCGAAAGTGGCGGTTCCATGGTCATCATTAATATCGTTGCTATTGCCATCATTGTTTTTACCGTTGATGTTGTTATCGTCATCTCTCTGTCCTTCATCTCACTTTCAAATTTGTGTTTTTCCTTACCAAAATTCAAATTAGGTTATCTTGCTATAATTCGGGCCTTAAGTTTTTACATAATGGGCAATCAATTGCCTTCCAATCCTCTTTTTCATTTGTCTTTTTTCTTTCCTTATCACCTACCCATCTATTTTTGCATTTCATAGCTAATACCTCTCCTTTTTCTTTTTCTTTTTCTTTTCCCTTTTTTTACTTCATTACATTACCTCACAAATCTAACCCCCATAGTTTAAAGTTTAGTATAATTGTGTTTATTAATTTCTTTTATTTTATAAATTATATTTAATACTATTAAAATTTAAAATTAATATTTTACAAAATATATGTTATATCTAAAACAATAAAATTACTTATTTGTCTTATATTATAATTGCATGTTGAATCTTAACATAAATTTAACTGTATTTATTTTAATATTAAAAATAAGATTATAGTCAACAAATTAATTTTGTTGACAAAAATAAATTAAAAGATGAATAAATGTACTTTTTCAAATTATAAGGGGTTTGATAAAAATGAGTGTAATTTATTATTAAACTTTTACTGTTAAATCATCTTAAAATTTATTTGTATGATAATAAAAATATATTTTACATAAATGTTAAAAAATTAAAAATAAAGAGCTAAACGGGCCTATTTTGTATCTAAATGGTGTATAGATCATCCTTTCAATTATTTTCTTCAACAATTTGAAATAGCACATCAATGTACTTATTTAAATTAAAACTATGATCTATTACTAATATAATAAGTCACATTATATCAATTTCTAAGAGTGAGGTTAACCTGATATAATTGGTTTTTCCTTTTTTTCTTTTTTTTTGGACTAAAGATTAATATACATTCAATTCGCGATTTATCCCACTAGGCCACAAGTTTTAGACTTTAATGTCTTGGTGGGCCGTCCGATATCTTATATATGAACTTCTGTATATCTAAATAGAAAAGAAATATGGGCCTATTTGGATGTGTTGTGGACATGGTAGTGCGAATACATGAGCCTGCGACGTGACAAATGTCCAATTTATGGGTTGGGCCCAATACAAACTTAATATGAGAAAGAAACAATTTTATGGTTAAAATAGATCTTCACTGTTTTGTTTGGTTGACGTGGTTCAATTGGCTTTACAATTAAAGTTAAACCAAATAGACTAAAATCCAAACGATTTATTAAAATATCAACTTTAGAATTATGTATTAGCAGGAGAAAGACCTTCATTCATAATTTTGAATGTGTATCACGTCTTCCTGTGAAGTTTTCCATGTAATAAATTAAAAAATGTAAAAATTCAAACATATATAATTAATTTTCAAACTGACCTTGTTCATTTTATTTTTAATCAATTTTAAGGTTAATTTGATTCGATTTTAAAATTAATTAAATTTATGTTAACATGAGTTTTTATTTTGCAATATATTAAATAAAACTTTAACTTATTTATATATTTTATATATTTATAAAGTCTAATATAACAATTTTAAGAAGTTCAAAACTATAATATTATAATAAATAATCAATCTTAAATTTTTAAATCAAGATTCTACCAATATTAATAAGTAATAAAAATCTTACAACTAATTAATTATATCCCCATAATTGTTTAAAAATAAATAAATAATAAGTAATAACTACATAATATAATTACAAAAGATACTATAATTTTTTATTATTAAGAGGTAAAAATATTAAAATATATAAAAATATAAATATTTCTGTTAAAATCAAATAAAAAAAATTATAAACTGATAATCAAACCAAACCATTACATTTCACTATTTTTAATATCAAACTAAACCAATTTTTTTCAATTTCTAATCTTGGTTTGCCTCTAATTTTTACATCCTAATTTATATATTTTATTATTCGAAATATGTTTATGTTACTTGAAAATAACATGTCCATATGTATACAATATAAAAATGATAAACTTTACCAACAAGATCTTAATTAAGGTGAAAACGACTTTACCTCTATAAAAAAAAATACAAGTTTGATTCAAAACATTTTTATTGAGAATAATTTATTTTAAAACTTCTAATTTAATAAAAATTGATTCAAAATTTAATACAACTTTTTTCACCGGACAAAATTTTGCATATCTTAATAATATCCATATATATATATATATATATATACACACACACACACACATGCTAGACTCAGTGAACGATGCAAAAGTCTATATTATGGTCTTCATCTTTTCCCCTTTAGGCGCAGCCCCCCCTTTTCATATCGTCTACGCCTCTAGCTTGTAAAGCCTATATATATAATATTTTGTACCATTAGTGATTTTATAAATAATTTTTTATGAGGTTTTATCAAATAACACTTATTACTTTTCTAATTTAAAATTTTATATTTATTATTTTTTAATTTATTTTTTATCAATGAAAATCATTTTTTATGCATAATAAAACTATGATATTATTTTTCCTATAACAATAAATAAGTTAAATTTATATTATCATTCAACATAAAAATTTTAATATGGTAGTAAAGATAATTAAATTATTTTATTGTTTTAAAATAAATAATATTTATATAAAATATTAATTTTATTGACAAAAAATAAAATTAAAATAGATATTTGCACAACATTCTATTATATTTCAGTATCGAATATAGTTTTAAAATTATCAAAATAATAAATCAAAGTTAAATCTCTATTAAAATATGTGTATATATTTAATATGTGATAGTATTTTAAATAAAATTTTTATCTACAGCAAAAATTTAAGAGATTAGTGTAATTTACTTTAAATTTTTTGTATTTTTTTATTTGAAAGATAAAGTTTTAGACCTGTGAGAAATGCATCTAGTTATCATTAATTACTCATCTTGTAGCCAGTCTTCATGGATCACTAGGCCAATTTGGAGGTTGTATCCTTTGAACTTTTTGAAGAAGCATCAAAGTCAATGAAAGAAAGATAATTAATAAATTAATATTTACAAATTAAGTGGTAAGTAGTTCAACGAAGTTAGGCTAGTAAACCCAGATTTTGTTTATATTTGGAAGATGAGAATGGGTTTAATTAGTGAAATGAGAAAGTTGAAAAAGTTGCATCACTGGCAGGCCACCGTTTCCTCTTTAAAGCTTAACTTCATTTTCATGCCTTAGTGATGAAGACACTTGATGTATGAGTAGTACTTGCCCACCACCAAATGCCCTCCATACTTGCAAAATAAAGAAAGCCCTCACTTCGAAGGAAACTTCAAGATCTCTATATTTAATTTAATATACTATAATGTTTTTGAGGGAATTAATGAAGTTAGTTAGTATTTTATATCGATAAAAAAATTAGATATATAATTTTTATATTTTTATTATTAAATTTTATTTTTACGGTATGTATAATAAATAGTGTTATGTCCTTACATGTTATAAATTTATTAAATTTAATGATAAAAATATAAAAAAAATAATATCTAATTTTATAAAGAAAAATATGCCTTCGAGATCGAGTTTCACTTTCAATGAATATAAAGGCCTTAATAAGACCAAGTTGATGCATGTGAGTGCTTAGGTGGCAATAGAGCACTCCAAGTGAGAAGTTATGGACTTGTTTGATTAACGTTGTTTTGTTTTTTGTTTTTTATTTTTTAAATCAATTTTATAAAATGAATTTGCAGAATTAATATTAGTGTTATTTTTATATAATTATTATTAATAAAAAGACTTATTTTTTATTTTAAAAAAGTGAAGTTTAAAATAACTTTTAATTATTTTATGTTTTTTATTCTCAAAAATATATTTTATTTTATTTTTCAATCAAAAAATTCAAACAGATGTTTATTTTTTATGTTTTTGAAATTAAAAAAAAATTTTAAAATGCACATTCAAACTCTATCTTTTTGTTGGGTATAAATTTTTTAAAGTTTAGTAATGATAAATTTATCTAAAATTAAAGAGAAATAAAAAAATATTTAATTATTGATTTATTCAACGTGAGTCTTTATTAATATGAATATTTTATTTTTTATTTTTTTTTAATTTTAAAAAAATTTATTATTTCTTAATTTTAAAGGATACAAAATCTTTTTTGTTGGTAATCCTTAAATCAATTCATCGTAACAGGGGAATCTTAGTTTGAGGGATTTGGATTTTTTTTAATTTTTTAGGAATTTGACACTATCAATTTATGAAGAAAACAAGTATAAAAAAAAATACAAAAGCTTAATCGATTTATATAAAGTGAGTATTTGTTATCTCTCTTTTATTTATTATTTATTTTTTATTTTTCTCCTATGTACCATGTGTAGTATTGCAGTGAATATAGACCTTTAAATACAAGCAAAAATTAATTATAAAAACATAATTTTTCATAATTTTTAAAAGATCTTGACTAATGAAAATATTTATTTTTCTGAAAATAATAAAATATTAATTAAAATTTTAGAATTTATAAACAAGGGAGAGAATAAGAGAAGTAGAAATTGCGGCTTTCAGCTTTTAGGGTTGGTAAAGTTGGAAGCCTGCTCGTATTTGTAAAATTTTCATTAGTAAAAATAATAAAAATAAATAAATTAAAAAAAAATTAAGGCATTTAAAGTTGAGAGACATTTATTTAAATCTCCAAGATGTACCTTGAAATTGGGAGAGATTTTAGGTTACCCCGATGCCGTGTGTCAACTAAAAAGAATTTCTCTATTCTTTTCCCTAGAAGGGATTTTCATCTAAAAAATTTATTAATTAGGTACAGATATTCTAATATAAATTCATAAAATGCAAATGTCGCATGTCTAGCTTGATATATTAATCTTGCATTAATAATTAATAATGAATTTCCAATTTTCATTTTGGTTATCTTATAATTTGTAAATTATATTATAACTCATCTCTCCATCTCTCCTTATGAAACAACAATTTGTAATCTCAGTGATTATTAGACAAAAGAGAAGTGATTTTATGTGAAGTAAATGTAGGAGACATACAAAAATGTACACCATGATCTTCTGTGTCCTCCTTTTGTCGCATTCCATGTCCTCCGTTTAAATGGGACAAGCACTCTAAAATAAGACCATGGAATCCTAACTGTCTTCTTCATACAAATAAACATATATACCTAACAAAACATCCCTCTAACTTGAACACTTAATTAGCATTAAAACAATTTATATCTACAGCATGGACATTGTACTATTGATCATCCACTTGCATTCACACACACACTAGCTCTCACACCACCCACTCAAGAAAGGTGAATTAAGATTGAAGAAGGAAGAGAAGAAGAGAGAAGTGAAAATTGAGGGTGAGGATAATAACTAATAAGACATAGAATAAAGACACAACCTATGTTGGCCACATCAACACAAAATACCAAATATGGCAGTTGTTCATTTGCAGTATCCTATGATGACTGGTATACTTTTAAAGGAGCTAAGGATTTTTTTTTTTAAAGCAAAATATGAAACATTTATTTAAGTAATTAATTGAATAAATTACATTTATTAATTAGAATTTCTTAATAAATAAGATGATCGATGTAAAAGTTTATAATCTCTTCACTGTTGCTAATTAATACTTCAATAAGATCAATATCTACAGTAAAATGTAATTAATTATATTTATTAAGTTAAAAGTCATAATTATATCGTTAAGATTAAGCCTATATATAATTGATAAACGCAACCACCCTCCAATATGTTGATATATATTAATTTGATCATTGATTTTATTTAAGGTTTTAATTTCATTCCTCATTTTTTTTAGTTTTGTCTCTTATTTTTACTAAGTGCAATTTCTTTCTCTTTTCAAATGTATCAGTCATATTTAAAGTTCAAATAGAATTACTCTAATTAAAACATAATTGAAATTTAGATAAAGTCAAAACACTTTAAATTTTTTTAAAAAAATTCTTCATTTGAGTATTCAAGACTCAAAAATTAAGAATTTTAAAAAACTTTTAAAGTTCTATGAAAGTTAATTTAATGGTTGTTTTAATCTTCTCTAAATTCTTCTTTTCTAACTCAACTATGTTTAAAAAATAATAATTTTACATGAGTTTTATATATAATATTGCATCAATTAATAAAGATAAATTAAAATTAAAATAAAGGATAAAATTAAAATATCATACAAAAGTAAAGGACAACAAGTTAGGTTTAACTATATGTTAATTAGCATATAAACTTAAGCAATGATTGTGATATTTACCAACATTAGTGAGAAATTAAACATTCGTGAATGTGACATATTTAGCACAATTTGGGTGGTGGATGTTTGTGGCTTGTCAAGTCACTAGGAATGTGGTGTTACCGACCAATGTAGGGAGACATACATGACCAAGATGTGCCCTAGCTTGTGATTTCTTGGGGATCTATGTCCTCGTCATAAAGTGTCAAAAACATAAAATTACCAAATAGCCTCTCTAGCTATCATTATAAGATCCTAGATAATGGCACAGTGCTAATTAATTATCTTTTTGATTAAGGACTAATTTTTTTCCTAATAAAGTGGATGATGACAACATAGCACATCAATCCTAATTGTGATTTTACCTCATTTCTCATTGATGCCTTGTGAATTGGTAAATTAAAAATTATGTAACTTTTGGCTATGTGCCTTATTCTCATTGAATATTGACTTTGAGTAGTAGTGTTAATTATGATAAAAGCACAAGGGGCATTTTAAAGCTTCCAATTAAGTAAGTATTTAAGTCTATAAACAATAATTAATTAGAGAATTAGCGGGGCCCTTGATAATTTATATTTAATTAAGTATATATATGGTTTAATTTCAATAAATTGATATAACCCGCATGATATCAGTTTTAGTTCTTAAAATTAAGAAGATATTTTAGTTTTGATTTTTGTCATTATTTTTTTCTGTTGCTGACTCATTATATTTGAAAAATATATATTTAAAGGAGGGTACGACGTGGGGTCTGAATCTATCCTGATAAACCGACCAAGAAATAACACAAAGCATCCCACATGGAGATGACTCATCAATCAAGAATAAAACCATGAAGAGGCAAATTTTTGTGCTTTAGTCTTAGCTTAGGGTGGCTCTCTCATGTCTCACCCTTCCCTACTTTTCTCATCATAAACTATTTGTGTGTAGAAAATGATGCAATCCTCGGAGTTTCACTAGCTACTCTAATAACTAGAATTCCATATTACATAATTCAATAATATTTTCATATATAATAATTTAACTAATGATCAACTCCCATTTGATTGATATATATAATTAATTTTTAATAAAATTTAAATTCTCTATTTTAAAATTATGGTCGAGTTTGAATCTTAAATTGTAGATTGCTTACTTGTCAAAATATAATTAATGAGAAGAAAAAGAAAAAGCTGTGTGTTGGAGAAGAATAGTAATAGTGTAGGAATTAATGAAAAGGCCAAGAATTTATATACACATAACACATGCATGGTGTTTAATAATGGAAGAATTTTAGAGAAGAAAAGGCATTGTTATAGCTATCTTTCGGCAAAGCTTAACAGGCACCACACCTTCGCAGATGTGATCTGCCTACCAACCCTATTTTATAACTAATGCTACCAAAACCTTTTTTTTTTTAAACAAATTTATATTCTCTTATGTGTAAAAAAAATTATATGATGAAATCATATTAAAAGAGATATAGATACAAAATTAATTAAATAGTAATCTCATTTATATAATATTAAAGATCATAAATAAATAATATATTATCATCATATTACTTTTTTAGATCTAATGGTTTACTCACACCTTAGTATATATTCTCATGGCCATGTCAAATTCACAATTATTCTATATATATAATTTAATTTCTTATTTGTTTTGATTTTAGAATTTATATATGTATTTTGTGTGTGTGTGTGTGTATATCAATCAAGTGATCAATCAATCTTTAGGCCTTGTTTCATGCTTGCTTTTGAGTTTTAAATATTTCGACTGTGACAAATTGTCATCAAATAAAATGGTCAATATTCTTTCAAATTTTTAAAATAAAGATTAAATTATGGTTTTTTTATTTTAAATAATTTATTGCATTCTCACGTACATTTTAATTTCTCTCTCCTATATATATACTGTAATTTTTATTTATATAATCATAAAATAATATTTTATTTTTTTGTGTAGTTGAAGGCCAAAGAGTCTAAAGCTACATATAACGTTTTAAAATTATATGAGATGCTTTAAACATTACCTCAAAATCATCTAACGTTTTAATTGTTATAATTTATTATTTTTAAAATTTTTAAAATTTTATATTTTATTATAAATATTATAAAGATAAAATAAAAAATTTAACCATTTTATGAGTAATTTTTAAAAGATTGATTGTCTTGATAATTAGTAACCAAATACTTAAAAATTAAAAACAAATATTCTTTAAATACTTTTTATTCTTCTCAGAACTCTACGTATTCTAGCTACTCACATATTTTTTGTTTTAAATTTATGTTTTATTTTAATTGTTGATATATATATATATCTAAATATAATTTCAAAGATAATAAATCAAAAGGATCCAAAGCCAAATAATACTATAATAGTATAGATGAGACTCAGCCTAATTTCTAAACCTAATATTGGGTCGATAATTTTTTGAAAAAAACAAACTTAGATATAGTTATTTACATTTTTATTATTAGGTTATTCAATAAAAATAAAATATAAAAACTTTCAAATAAAATCTATGTTTGAGAAAAATATATATTCATCTATCATTTTGTGATTAAAAATGTTGTTAGCAAAATTATAAAATTGAAACTATTTTTTCCCTAAAAAAATATACTTGTTTTGACGATTAATGTAAAAGGGATTCAACAATATTGTGATCCACAACCGAAAGCAGCATCATCACTTTGCTTTCTTTGGTGAATGGCTGATGCATTGAAACTTCCCCTTATATATATATATTACACCAATCTCTCCCACTATTTAATTAAATTATTTTTATTATTTTTAAATTTTAAAAAATATTTTTTTAATTTATCTTTTTTAATAAAGATAAATTTCTATATAAAATAATACTATAATTTTAATATAACAATAAATACAATTAGATTTATACTAAATTTTAACATGTGATTTTTAATAGAGACAATTAAGGAATTGTATTATTTTAAAAGAAAAACTCGATATATAAAATATTAATTTTATTAAAAAAATAAATTAAAAAAAATTTTCGTAACATAGTATAAAAGCTTTAAAATTTTAAATATAATTAATAAAATTTAGTAAATTAATATACTTATATATCATTTGTTTAGTAATGTCAGGCTCAGCTTTAAAATGTTATCCTGAAGAAGACGCACAAGTGTTATGTTAGGCTTAGGCGTTAGCAATATCATAATTGATCATATATAAAAGATAAACGTGAAAATATTATTTATTTACAATTAAAAAATATAAACAAATTTTTTTGAGCTGAAAACTAATCACGTAATTTATAATATATATATATATATATATATAAACCGAATAATATAAAATATCTGTAACAGTAGTACTCGTAATTTTGTTGAGATGATAATGGCAATGACGTTAATTTATTTGGACTCATCTTGTGTATGACTCAAATTGCGGGCAAATTCCTTCATTATCAAACAATAATAATGACGTGATTTAGTTTTCCACTATATGAATCAAGTATATTTTGTTCCTTTTAAGAATTTTTCTTATTATTATTACAAATTATATTAATTGGACTTTAATTTTCGGCCAAAATAACAAGAAAAATACTCTGTTTTTTGTACTTTTTGATCCATTCCTTCGTTATCTTCTGCACTCTATATTCTTTTATGTCTCTCTTACATCACTTTCTTAGCTAGTGTTTTCACATAGTCGTATCAATTAATTTTAGATATCTCTTTATTTATTTTTTAATTATTTTTATAATAAATAAATAAAAAATAAAATACTCATCAATAAAAATTTATCTTAAATAAATTAAAAATTATTTTTTTATCTCTCTTTTTACTATAAGAAAATACATTATTTTTTAAATATAAAGAATTCATATTCATATTAATATGCGATTAAAGTTATTATATATATATATATAAAAACATTTAATCCTAATGAAATTGATAGAACACGCACACACATACACTAATGCAATAACATTTTTCTCTACATATTCTTCATGTATACATGAATATAATTCATCTATAAAATATTATTGAAAGAGAGAACACTTATTTAAAGAAAAAAATTATCTAGCCTGTATAGTTTTTTATTGGCACATCAAGAATGTTTGAATACGAGATTTCTTTGTTTAATTATTTGATATATTGATCGCGTCCTTTCTTAATTTATTATATATATGTGGTTATATATTCACCATGCATGCATACATGACCAAACAATATTTTATATATAAACATATTTAATAGTTAAAAACAAGGCGAGGAAGTTGATTGACAAAAATTTAACATATTTAATTTCTTGATAATCTAAACTCTTTGTTTTTTGCCACAGATTAATTTTCTTCTGGTAAAAGTTATTTATTTTAGTGTCTAAGAACTGTTTATGAACGTTTCTTCGACTGAAAAACTATTTAATTAATTTTTTTTTTAAAAATTTATTTTAGAAAAATATAATGTTTGACAAATGGTCGAAAATATTTTTAAGTGGTAGTGAAAATAATTTTTTAATTTTAAAATAAAAGTTATAAATTAAAACTTCTACATTCATTCAAAAATAAAATAACTGAAAATTAAATATTTTATAATAGAAATACTACTATCCAAAAATTTTTATTTAACATAATACTTCTCATTTTCTTAAATCCTCCACAAACACAAATTTTTTATATATAAATTACACTTTAAGTAATTATATATATACATATATTATTTCAAGATGTATAAATCAAAGTATAACTGTAGCATTTATATCTGAGGGAGAGAAATTACGCATGATAACTTTTTTTTTGACTATTTTGTACAACAGAAATATTTTAATGAGAAAAGAGAATTTGGAGTGGAGTACAAGAAAAATATAACACAAATTAAACACACATTTGAATATAATTAATTACACAAATGTGAAAAGTAGGTTGGTTTTTTCTATTGGGTTGTTTGCTTGCTTGAGAGCAACACAATATTCGGCCTCTCACCAAATCCACTTTTTTCATTGGCTTTTGGTATCTTAGCAAGTCAACAAACGTACTCTTCTCCTTCAAATTAATTAATTCCATTCTTCTTAATTTTCATGCTTTTCAAAGTTTAATTTAATGTTACAATAGAATATTCCACCTCTTCTATTTTCCAATTAATTTTAGATGCTACTAATTATAATTAATTTCTTTTTTTCAAATAAGCCAATTTGCATGTCAACCCAACTAATATTCTTTTCAAACAATCTTAAGGCACGCTTCGGTATAACCTAGAATACATTTCTAATAATAAATTTATACAGTTTAAAATCGATTATTCAAAATAAAATATATACTTTTTTTAACCATTAGCTACAACAATTCTTTAAAGCTACGAGGAGTCGTTAATATTTAGTGCAAACCAAAACCATTTCATAAATTGATTGGAGACCTTTTTTTAGTTTTTTTTTTTAAATTTAATTAGTTGAAATTGTAACATTCAAAATTTATTTTTGAATAATGCCTCGTGCATGTCATTTAAAAAATATTGAAAATTTATATTTTTAAAAGTTTTATTTTATTAAATTCATATGATATAATTAAGTATATTATTATTATTATTATTTTTTGTTTTTAAACACATTAAATGTTTTATATTTTTCTACTCTTTTTACTTTACGAGAATAGAATTGCACTCTTTTTACTCATGAGTAAGAGTTTGAATTGCTGTAAAATTATTTAAAATTTTATTTGGTGGGTATCTCTTAAAGAGGTCTTTGACATTTAAAACTTAATTGAATTGTTGTAATTTAATAAAACTATTTTCTATTTAGATATATGCAATAATTATTTCAGTTAAACTTCTCTTAGTCATCCCTTGCTAGCATTTTGATCAATAATATTGAAGGTATCTTTTTGTTATTACGATTTTTTATTAAAAAAAAGAATTGAGCTCTCTTAAAAAGAATTCTTTTACAGTTAAATTTCTTTGAAATATATATAAAATAAATTGTAATTTATATATCTATAAATTTTATGACAATTTAATAATAAAAATTTTGGAGTTTGGAAAAGCTCAAAAGTCTCGCTTATACACACTTTATTTTGTTAACAATATTAAAATGTTAGGAATATTTTAAATAACTTTTTAAGAGACTAATAAATTTTTATATTATTAAATTTATTTAACAAAAAAATTAATTTATAGAGTGATGAAATTTTACCACTCAACTTTAAAAACTAATAAAATACTTTTCTAAACTATTAGTTTTGTATGATACATATTTTATTAGTATTTTAATCTAAGTATTTCTCTACATCAATAAAGTTGAGAAGGTATTTTGTACAAAATCAAAAGTTTAGAGAAATATATATATCACAAATTAAGTTAAAAATTTGAAGAGATTTTTATAAAATTTTTAAAATTAGAAATATAAATTAAACAACTTTAAAAAAATTTTAAAAAAAATTAAAAAATATAATATTTATATAAAATAACAAATTTGATAAATTTGAAAAGTGAAGGAGGAATTGTGCATAACAGATTTGGTTGTCCACGGCAACATACTTCATGCAAATGTGTCTCACAATTAGAGGTCACATTTTGAAAAGTCTAGAAGGTTTGTTGTGGATCGGGTCGTCTTAATGGACCGAATTGCCTGAACTACCCTAAGTCCTAACCCTACCACTACATTTATCCAACGAGCGTGCGTTACACGCATTTGTTAACAGGTGTAAGCTGCCTTTCATGACTTTTTTTTTTTATTTTTTTTAAGAAATGTCACTTCTCTTTTCTTTTTTTAAAAAAAGGACATTCACAAAATTATTCTTTATAAATCTTTGAATTAGCCCACACCTGATGTCAATAATTTAATTTCTATTCTTATTTATTAAAAAATAGACAACAACTTTAACTATGCAAATAGTATTTTCTGTCCCCTCAAATACATTTCTCTATCTCTATCAATTCTATGGCTAATACTGTGATACCAATGTATAAATAAGTTGATATTAAGCATTACAGAAATACTAATTATGTTTATCAAAATTATTAATATTTAAAATTTTATTAAATTTAACTAATATAGTAAGGTAGTTGATGTACTATTCTAAAACTAAATCTTTTTTAGTGGTAATATTTTTAAAACTTTGCTAATCAATACTTTTAAATACTAGTTAAAAATTTATCTAATTGATTAATGAAATATTTAATAATTTAAAATATGTGAAAAGATAATAAAAATAATAATTTTTAATATTTAAAAATTTCGTTAACAACTAATTTTTAATATGGCAGATATTTGTTAACCACAACCATATTTTCTTCTTGTAAGAACTTAAACTTCACTATTTCAATAAATCATTTTTGGACAATCTGCCAACCAATTAATCAAATGCAGAATAAATAAGCTCTATATACAAATTAGTAATATTGATTAATGCTAGTTATTGTCAATAATTCACATTTAAACGTTTACATATAATTTTTGGTGGGGTATGAAAACAAAATTAAGTGACTTAAAGATGAAAATAGATACAGTTAAATGTCATAATTCTATGTCATGCACCGCAAATAAAATGGTCAAAACATTTAAAGAAAAATTCTCGTCTCACTCATAAAAATCTCATTTGATTGATAATTTTTTTAAAAGAGCCCAAAAGCTAATTAAATAAATCTACATGCTCCAAAAGTTGGGTCGTTTCCTCCTACAAGAAATGCCTTATGAATGTATAAAAAGTGTGTGCTTCTTTTAATTATATAAACAACGCTTTTTTTTAGTTGGCCAAAAAAATATCATTAAATTATATTATTATTCATCAAGGAGAGTTAATTTAATAAAAGATGTTAATTTTTTATAATAAATTAAATTTTAAATTTTTATTAAAATTTTTTATATTTAATACATAATAATACTTTAAAAAAAATTTATCTCCCAAAAGATATATAAAAGAAACCAAAAAAATTATACTATCATTCTATCAAATTGAATGTTTTATTTTCGTTATAAAATATTAATTTATTTAAAATAAAATATTGAGAGTTTAATAAAATTTTTAAATAATAATAATTTTGACAAAAGTGAATGGATGAAATATTTATGAAATAGTGGATGTGTATTGACACAAATTACTGTACAACTACAAAAGGAGGAATTTATTATTTACACCTATCCCCCTCTTTGTTCTTTTTTTTTATCTGACAAATTAAACCTATATTTCCCTTTAACAATGAATGCTGTTGCCACTCAAAATCCAAAGTATAAATTTATTTATTTCTCTATTTAATTTTATTTATGAATTTGCATCTATGGTCTATCCACTGATGCTGACCAATGAACAGGGGAGCTTGCAGATAGATCAAAACCAGCAAAAGCTTTTAAAAATTTCAAATAGAAATTTATTAAATGAAAAAAAAGGTTCAAGATTTATAAAACTAGTTAGGCACGCTCATGCCGACCAATAAGGAGAGAGAGAGATTGTTAGTTTTAAGTTTTAACATTAAAATAAGATAATATTTTATATTCTTAATAACAACCGGGAACGAGAAGGAATCATTTATATATAAAAATAAAAACAGAGGAGAGAGAGTGTTGAGTGTTTAGTTTATTTTATTATTATAATTTTTATTTTGTAAATCAAACGTATAATAATAAGGTGAGGGAAGAGTGGGTGAAAGGAAAGGAAAAGAAAAGAAAAGAAAAAGAAAGGGAAAAATAAAAGCGAAGCAGCGAGGCCGGGAAAGATGGGTAAGAAGGAAGTGTTGTTTGAGATGCGAGCTGACTCCGGTAGAAAGGGAACCTTCTTCGTACTTCTTCTTCTCTTTCTCCTTTTGATTCTCATTCTTCCCCCTAATTAAAGTTTCTTCCTTTCATTTTTATTTTCTGAGTTGTTTCTGGAAATTACTATTACTTCTTCTTCTTCTTCTTGTTATCTGTTTCAGGATTAAAGACTCTAGCTTTTTAGTTCACACGAAAAGAAAAACTTATCTTCTATTAAGGGTTTTCTTTCTTTTATGATTATTGGTGGGGTAATGTTTGAATCGATTTCTGAATGCTTCGTTGATGATTCAGGGATCGGTTAATTAGTGGGGTCATTAACATTTCAAGTTTTGTACTTCGTTTACTGGGTCTTCAAGAACTTCCATTCCTTTCTTGTTGCAATATTGGAAATTGTTTCGTGGGTTTTAGTTATTGTGTTAGGATTTTGGTGTACATAATGTTAGATTGGTGAGTCCTGGTTGTTCGTCGTCGATTCCTTCTTTGATATTATTTCCAATCTAGGAGGATTTGCTTCTATTTTTAAGGTCTATTCACAATCCCCAAAAAAGGAAAAAAAATAAAAATAAAAGAAAGATAAAAAAAAAAAACCATTAGAAATCTGATTTAGACAATTCCAGTCATCCCCAATTTTATCGTGGGTTTTCATCCATACTCATAACTTATTTTATATTTTTAGACACTTTTATCAATCAGTCTTCTCGTGCCAAAGGATAGATATTTTTTAGTTTTTTGTTTCTTTTGGTGTCCTGAAAGAAAAAAAAAAAATCTTATACTGAAGTAAGGAGGAGAAGAAAGAGGGAGATTAGACGATTGTTTTTTTTTGTTCGTTTTACAGCACTGGCTGAACTCTCTGTTGGGTGATTAAATGTTATGGGAATACCTGATAGTTCACTACTAGATCTGATAGAAAAGGTGAGGTCTTGGATTTCTTGGGGAGGAAGTGATTTACAAGTTTTGTCAGACAAAATTGATATGCTCAATAGCAGCAACAACATGTGTTGTGAGTGTAATAGAAACTTAAATGAAATGTCCAGCAAGTACAATTGCAAAAGCTGTGGCCGTTGGTTGTGTGGGAAATGCATACAAGGTTGTGATCTTCTTCCTGATCTCAAATCTGACAACCCTGGGTTCAGGGAAACCGTCAGTTGTTGCAAGTTCTGTTCTGCTGATGTTAATAGAAAGTATGAAGGTCAGAGACAATATGTTGAGAAAGTATATCCTTCAGCCTCTCCACAAGAGAGTCCCAGACAAAGTCCTGAGCCACCATCACCAAGTTTTAGTGCTCAAAGTGAGATAACCAATTCTCCAATGAATTGTGATTTGAATCAGAGAAGTCACTTTGATCGCTATTTTCAATACCAAGATTATGGGTATTATCCTTCTAGCATGGCCTCATCTGGTGCTTACCCTTGTTCAGTGTCTACTCATCTTTCTGCTGGCAGGTAATCAAAATTTGATCTTGATTAGAGGATGGTCCTTGTCTTTATTTATATTTTTGGCACTTAATTTAGAAACCCTGGAAAATTCCATAAAAAATTGTGTGTTTCGTTATTTGAAACTGCTGTCGGAATTAATAATCATTGTCATTGTTGACAGCTTCATTTGTGTTTTCTCATCCTTATGTAGGTTAACGAACATTTTTTGTTAGTGAAACTCAAGTAAATTATTGAAACTGTGTATCAATGCAGGAGTGATGAAGATGGCATAGAGGATTATGGGAAGCACCTTTTCAGCCCATCAAGTACATATTGCCATAATGATTCAGACATAGATACAAGTAGTGTTAGTGCTAGACACGAGACTTACAATTACAAGTCTCCTTCTGAGAGCCCCTCTAGGATTGATTTTACTTCCTGTAGGGTTGGGCTTCCTGTACAGCAGAGACAAGAGAGGATTCCTATCTCTCTGAATGATGGTCCCTTAGGTCTACAAACTACGGCTGTTTTAAGAAAGCCTGAACAAGGGACTGAGGATGGATATAATACTGATTATTTTTCTGATGACTTGTCGATTTTCCAAAACCAGACTGAGAGTTCACGGAGGCCATTGGATTTTGAAAACAGTGGTCTTATCTGGTTTCCCCCTCCGCCTGATGATGAAAATGATGATGCAGAAGGTAATTTCTTTGCATATGATGATGAAGATGATGATATTGGCGACTCGGGTGCCTTGTTCTCATCCAGCAGCAGTCTATCTAATATTTTTCCTGCTAAAGAGAAACAAAACGAGGGAAACAAAGAACCTCTAAAATCTGTCATACAGGGTCATTTTAGAGCTCTTGTTTTACAGCTTTTACAGGGAGAGGGTATAAAAGTTGGTAAAGAAGATAGTTCTGAGGACTGGCTTGATGTAGTTGCAACGTTAGCATGGCAAGCTGCTAACTTTGTGAGACCAGATACTAGCAAAGGAGGCAGCATGGATCCTGGTGATTATGTAAAGGTTAAATGTATAGCAACTGGAAGTCCAAATGAGAGGTATAATGTGATTCAAACCTTGCCAATATTCCTTGTGGATCAACAGTTTTTCCCTATGCAAATCTTTTTGAGTAACTATTAAATTATGAACTTTTATGTTTGCAGCACCCTTATCAAAGGAGTGGTTTGCACAAAAAATATAAAGCATAAGCGCATGATCTCACAATACAAAAAGCCTAGGCTGCTTCTCTTAGGAGGAGCACTGGAATATCAGAAAGTTCCAAACCAGCTAGCTTCTTTCAATACATTATTGCAGCAGGTGCCTTCTTGATTCATTGATGGGTTTGGTTTCATTTAGTTAATTTAATTTTGATGGAGAGATTGTTTTAATTTTTTCTAATTCTTGTAAAATCTGGTAGGAAAAAGATCATTTGAAGATAATTATTTCAAAAATTGAGTCTCTCCGACCAAATGTTTTGCTGGTAGAAAAAAGTGTAGCTTCATGTGCCCTGGAATATCTGCTGGCGAAGGAAATCTCATTAGTATTGAATGTTAAGAGGCCATTGCTAGAGCGTATAGCCCGCTGCAGTGGTGCTCTTATCACTCCATCAGTAGATAGTTTATCTACAGCACGGTTGGGGCATTGTGAGCTGTTCCATTTAGACAAAATGGTAGAAGATCATGAGAGTACCAATCAGCTCAACAAAAAGCCATCAAAAACCCTAATGTTTTTTGAAGGCTGTCCAAGGCGTTTGGGTTGCACGGTAATTGCTTTCTTTATTGTTTACTTTTCAAATTCATTATCTGTGACTATCTGCAGTGCTTTCTGTTACATGCTTCTGTTCAAAATTCTTGTAAGTTACACTTTGATATGATGTAATGATAGAGTAAGATATGTGCAGTGGAATCAGTCTCTAATTTTGGTTTTCTTGTAGGTCTTACTGAAGGGTGCATGCCGTGAAGAACTAAAGAAAATTAAGCATGTTGTTCAATATGCAGTATTTGCAGCCTATCATTTATCGCTTGAGACATCTTTCCTTGCCGATGAGGGTGCAACCCTACCTAAAATGAGAAGAAAACACACAATTGCAGAACCAGATAGGTCAACAGCTGATACCAATATGTCTATAATGTCTGAAACCCTTACTCCAACCATGTGCCTGAGCGAGGCTGATGCCATGGCTAGAGTTGATGAATTAGTGGGTCTTGAGTTAACATCTAATTTGGGATCAGCATTAGGGCATCTTAATGACCTCAGTTTTCCTTCTTATACACGCACCATGGATTATAGAATTGAGAACGTACTCTCTGATGCATGCCATAATGATTTAACATCTAATTTGACAGTAGGATCGGGTTATTCTTATCAATTCAATGAATCAGACGGGGACAGCATACTTCCTTCTGGTATAAGAGACCATTCACTATCAGACTTACAAGAATCCATGGTTCAAGAGGAGAGGCAGCATGGTGAAATTGCTGAATCAACGAAAGATAATATTGATGGGGATGAATTTTCCAGTGAATACTTTTCTGCCACTGATAGTCATCAAAGCATATTGGTGTACTTTTCTAACCGCTGTGTATCAAAACGAACTGTTTGTGAGCACTCTAGGTTGCTGCGGATAAAATTCTATGGCTCTTTTGATAAGCCACTTGGTAGATATCTCCACGATGACTTGTTTGATCAGGTAATTCATGTTTGTTTTACCTGTATTATTGTCACCACTTAATTCTATAGTGAAATTGATAAGTTGATCTTTTTCCCCCATGCAGACTTCTTGCTGTCGGTCTTGTAAAGAGCCAGTGGAGGCCCATGTCCTATGTTACACGCACCAGCAAGGAAATCTTACTATCAATGTTAGGCGCCTTCCTTCTGTGAAGCTACCTGGGGAAAGAGATGGTAAGATTTGGATGTGGCACCGTTGCCTGAAGTGTCCTCATGAGGATGGAGTTCCACCTGCAACGCGAAGAGTGGTTATGTCAGATGCTGCCTGGGGACTGTCTTTTGGAAAGTTCTTGGAACTAAGCTTTTCAAACCATGCAACTGCAAATCGAGTTGCAACGTGCGGTCATTCTTTGCAGAGGGACTGTCTTCGATATTATGGGTAAGAACTCAAATGGGGAATGCATTATTGATTTTTTTTTCTTTCTGCAACCTTGTTTATTATTGACACTTAAAAAGTTGCTAAATAATCTGATGTAACAGGTTTGGGAGCATGGTTGCTTTCTTCCGATATTCTCCTATTGAGATTCTCTCTGTCCATTTACCCCCATTGGTGCTGGAATTTGGTCATAATCAGGAAGAGTGGATAAGAAAGGAGTCTGAAGAGGTTGCCCTAAGATATTTGCTTTAAATTTATTAACATGATGCTGGATAATGTTCTTTGTATGTTTTAGGTTTTATTTCTTCTGCTCCTTGACATCAAATTTCAATTAACCTCCTTTTCTTATACAGCTCTTGAGTAAACTAGAAACCTTGTACGGTGAGATATCAAATGTGCTTGAAAGCTTGGAAAAAAAGAGTTTATTTCCTCATGTGGCAAATGAGCAGCAGTCAGATTCATGTGACATACATAGCCACATGAAAGAGCTGAAAGATATGCTTAAAAAGGAAAGAAATGATTATCAAGTGAGTAAACAAACAATTATATTTGGTTTAGATGTAGCGTTGTTATATCAGGATTCTTGGTCCATTGAACCTAGTAGAGTGCAAGTGGTATGTGTGCTTATTTTGATGATGAATTTGTTTATCTTTAGACCTAACTTTTTCCCTCTCTTTTCTTTTGCATGTCTGTGTACAGAATTTGCTACAATCAGCCATTTTAGAGACTCCACAACCAGGGAAAATGGATTTAGATATTCTTGAACTAAATCGCTTGAGACGTTCTCTTCTAATTGGTTCACATGTATGGGATCACCGGCTTTGCTCCTTGGACTCTCTTATTAGAAGGAGTTCTACTTCCCAAGTTAAGCATGGAAATAAAACTTGTGCAGAGGTTAATTTTTTTTTTTTTTTAAATTTTGGTGAAAGATGTTAAAGAATTAAGAGTTGATTCTATTTGCAAAACTTTCAATTTTGACAGAGAGCTTCAGCCAAATAACATTTCGCCCTTGGAAATTGCAGGAACCTTCTGATAGCCATATGCTCAGACGGAAGGATGAGCCCCTCAAACCTTGCGCACCTGAACCCTCTGCATTGAGTATTCCCAATGGGGAGGAAATAAATTCAGATGAATCCAATCTTTCTGAGAGGATAGACTCTGCATGGACTGGAACTGATCAACCTCCTTCGAGCATTGAACCTCTTAATATATGTCAAGCAGATGGTCCCCAAGCTGAATGTGCAAAATTGTCTAATCAAAATGATAACCCTCTTAGAAGATTGACACAACCAGTGAGAGTTCATTCTTTTGATTCGGTATTAAGAGTTCAGGAACAAATGAGGAAAAGATTGCCTGCCTCATTACATTTATCAACACTCAGATCTTTTCATGCCTCTGGAGACTACAGGAGTATGGTTAAAGATCCTGTCTCTAATGTCTTGCAGACTCACTTCCCAATGTTACCATGGGAAGTGCAGAAGCTAAATCTGATACTGAGTGCCACACCATCATATATCTCCTCAGTGCCTCGCATTGCTGAAGGTGTTCGGTTGCTGCTTTCCCAAACTCATCATGGTGATAGGGTTATTGCTGTTTCTGATAATGATTACTCAAGCATAATATCCTATGCCCTTAGTTCTAAGGAATATGAGGACTGGATTACTGATAAGTTGGATCTACATGATGGAAGCTGGATTGCTCGTGAGAGAAAGAGAGAAGATTTTGCTGCTTCCTCCTTTTCAACCTGGGGTTCACTTCACTTGGATTATATCCATTATGGTAATTATGGGCCTGAAGATGCTCCATCTTCTATTGGTACTCTTCTTACAGACTCCAAAAAGTCTTTACACTTGCCAATTTCTTTTGGTGATGACTTCTTGGGTGCTGGAGGGAAAGTGAATTTTTCTGTCACTTGTTATTTTGCAAAGCAGTTTGATTCGCTTAGAAAAAAGTGCTGCCCCAATGAAGTTGATTTTGTACGATCCCTGAGCCGGTGCAGAAGATGGAGTGCACAAGGAGGCAAAAGCAATGTATATTTTGCCAAGTCTTTGGATGAAAGATTTATAATCAAACAAGTCACAAAGACGGAATTGGACTCCTTCGAAGAATTTGCTCCTCAGTATTTCAAGTACCTGACAGAATCCCTTAACTCAGGAAGCCCAACATGTCTTGCCAAAATTCTTGGTATTTATCAGGTGAGGCTTCATTCTCTGGCTTGGTACACAACTATACATGATCTAGAGTCTAGGCAGCTATATATAATTATGTAAAATTAAGGTTTAAAATCTCTCTCCATTGTCTTTTGATGGCAGGTCACTGTCAAATACCCTAAAGGTGGAAAGGAAACAAAAATAGATCTAATGGTAATGGAGAATCTCTTTTATAATAGAAATATAGCAAGAGTATATGATCTCAAGGGCTCTGAAAGATCTAGGTACAATCCAGATACAACTGGGACAAACAAAGTAATGTTAGACATGAACTTGCTAGAAGCCTTGAGAACCAAACCCATATTTCTTGGGAGCAAGGCCAAGAGAAGCCTTGAGAGGGCTGTATGGAACGACACATCCTTTCTGGCGGTAAGTAAGGCGGCTTATATAATTGTCATTGTGTTGATATGATGTTGTTACTGGCAGTGAGTGACATTGTTAAATTGTTATGCAGTCTGTGGATGTTATGGATTACTCATTGCTGGTTGGGGTGGATGAAGAGAGGAAGGAGCTGGTTCTGGGAATCATTGATTTTATGAGACAATATACATGGGACAAACATCTGGAGACATGGGTGAAGGCATCTGGGATACTAGGTGGTCCAAAGAATGCTGCTCCCACCATTGTTTCTCCTAAACAATACAAGAAAAGATTCCGGAAGGCTATGACTACCTACTTCCTCACTCTACCTGATCAGTGGACGTCATGACACATCTACATGAAAAAATGTTTTCTCATTTTTCTTCATTCACAGTGCATTGATTGGTTAATAAGAAGTTGGTGGCATCTAATTGTTCATACATCCGTAGGTAGGGTTCTAATTTATTCCTCAACAAAATGTGTATGACAATTGACGGAGATAACCTTAACAAGAGCTTGACACCAAGATTCCCCTATGCTGTGTCACAAGCCGCATTGACTTTCATTCCTCCACTTCATAAGCTATAATGTCTAAAACTACTGAACGAATTTTTTTTTTTAAACAAAGAGGAATGCTTGATTTTTAAATCTAAATAAAAGGAATGTTTATATTAAATTTTATTTCCTTTTTCTTTTTGGTCAATGCAAACGTGTAAAGATATTATAATGTTTTCTAGTACAATATTTATAAAATAACCCTAACGCATAAGATTTTAATAATATTTTTTAAGGGTTGAACGGTATGATCACATTGTGTAGATAGTGGAATCTTGGCATTGGCAGGTGAATCCGTGAATATCATTAATGGATCCTTACCTATAATTTCTTCAATAATTAGTCTTGGGGAGTAAGGTTTGAAACAAACATTAACGACGTTTTGAAAAATAAAAAACAAAATTAAAGCAAATAACAACTTAATTAAGAGGCAAAAAAGTAAAATTCTTTTGAATAGTTGAATGATGATTCCGATTCGTGTAGAACTGAAGATACAATTATGAATAGAATTGAACTAAATTTTGTGTTGCTTACAGAAGCTTGTGGTTTTCAATGGATGATGATGATGCAGTGGTGCACATGGTGTAACTTGTGAGATGATGGGAAAAGTGAGGAGGAATTTGCTTTGAAATTTGAGCAGAGAAAAGAGAAAAGAGAGTAGAGAATGGAGGGTGTGGGTGGTGTTGTGTTCAACTTTTCTACATGTGCACGTCTTTTGGAGCCTACAACATTGACTTGCACATGAACTCTTATACTTTAAAATTACATTTTGAGATGACTTTTTCTTTTTCCTTCATTACTACAAGAGGCAAAATCAAAGCTATATTCTGATTTGGATGCTTTACGTCTAGGGTGAGCAAAATAGTTATACATACTACTAGAAAAATGTAAGATTTAATTTAAAATTAATTATATAATTACTGAATATCAAAGATGAAAAGGGTATGATTCAATATTGGGTCAATCAAATATTGAAGATCCTCCACTATAGAATTAGGGAATATAATAATGCAATTCCTTGAACAAATCACTGAATCGAGAAGTATCAGAGTCTCTTATCAATCTCTAGTATCTAATATTAAACTTTAATAAAATAATGGATATCTTAATACAATGGTATTCAATATCCAATGGCCTTCATCACTCAAAAACAGTAGTGAAGAGATGGTCTTAATTGTGATTTTATTTCACAGAGAATATGGAAAAAGAGTTCAATAGTGATGATGGCTATATATATTCCATGCTTGCAGGCAAATACAGCACTGAACTTGAAGCAGAATAGGCTGAAGCAGGTGGGTGAAACAGTTAGAAATGGTTCAGAGTACACACAGAAGATGAAAATGATGAAGAGCAATTCTTGTGTATACTATAATGTACATACAGTGGAGATGAGAAGCCATGTAAAGTTTTTTTTGTAACAAATTACTCTTAACCTATAAAAAAAAATTGATACAATTATCTTTAAAATTAAATTAACAAAATTTTAACATTTTCTTATCACGTCTTATTTTTCCTATTTTAATAATTCTAATTAATAGAAAATATAAGTCAATTTCTTTGTTTTACACATAGTAGACCCTTTTATATTGTGTTTTAGATTGTGAAAGAATACTATACCAGCAATGTAGAAGATTGCGTTTTATGTTGATACCAATCGTGTTTGTTTGCGCAAATTAGACTGAAAAGAGAAGAAAGTTATCATGTGATAGACATATGTTAAAACTTTACTAATTTTAACTCTAAAAATGGCATATGCAAAGAATATTTACTTCTAAAATCACCTTGTCATCAGCTCCTGATGATGATGACCAAGATTTTATGGCCATAGCTCTTTATGGGGAATTTTGTTATTTATAATATTGTAGACGTGAGGACAAAAAATGAACACAAATGACATTTAATATTAATTCAAGGATGCGTTTTAACGATGCCATATTTCATGAAGGAAAGATTTACGCAGTAGAGAAACATGGTTGGATTTATGAATACGACATGAAAACAGCAGTAGGAGGATTGAGTAGGAAACCATCCTGTGATAGTGATACTTATGGTATATATTAATCAC
This sequence comes from Senna siamea, assembly GCA_031216115.1. Lineage (NCBI taxonomy): Eukaryota > Viridiplantae > Streptophyta > Magnoliopsida > Fabales > Fabaceae > Senna > Senna siamea. The sequence continues at coordinate 1,852,322 of CM062358.1, forward strand.
AATTATACATATTTAGTTCAAATTGAAGCAGTGATGGTTTTCTGTCGGTAATCAAACATGTGCATGAGATAGATTACGACGAAGAAGATGAAGATAGTGAGTTCGATTATTATGCTGATGAGTTCAAAGTATTTAAATTGGATGAATCTGAAAACAAGTGGTTAGAGGTGAAGAATTTGAATAATTAATTATGTGATAGTGATTGGACTCAATTCTTCAGTATGTATGTTGCCTCACACAATCTCACGCAGTAAAGGAAATCGCATCTATTATTCAGACGACGTGTTGGAATTTCAGTATGGAGAAACCAAGGGAGGTTATGATAATGGTATATTTGATTTACAGGATGAAACTATTGTTGATGACTTTCCTCATTTAAATCCAACTTTGCCAACTCCTATTTCGTTAATATTGTAATTTTGGATATACGTTTTAAGTCCATTTATCAGTAATGGAAGTTTGCCTCTCGATTATGGCAGTATTTTCATCAAATTTTTTTGCTAATATTGTAATTTAGGATAGTTTTAATAAGTTCATTTATTCAAGTTTGTCTCTTCCTATGTTAATATTGTAATTAAAGGTAGTTTTTAAATTTATTTATTAGTAATGAAGTTTGTCTCTCCGTTATTTTATTTTTTTCATCAAAAGTTTTTGCTAATATTGTAATTTAGAATAGTTTTAAGTTCTAATAGAAGTTTGTCTTTCGCCTATTGGAATATTTTCACCAAAAGTTTTTTTTAATTTTAATTTTTTTGACAAATTGATTAATATGTAATATTATAAATATGAAAAGTATATTAATTATTAAAATTACATTATTAAAAAAATTACAATCTTAAAATGCTAAATATATTTATTTGATAAATTAATTTTATTTTTACTAATTAATGAATTATTTTAAATTAATTACTAATATATATGTATATATATTAAAAAGTAATTTTATCAATTTAAAATTGCAACAAGTTACACTTTGAATTTTTTTACCTAATTTAATAAATTGAATGTTTAAAAAAATATTTTAAATCATTAAAATAGATTATCTAAATTCAAATTAAAAAATTTTAAAAATAAAACCTACAAATTAAAATTTCAAAAGAGTCAAATGTATAAATAGATAAAATTATGATCAGTGATAAAAATGAATCGAATTATTCATAAACTACTTATATTTGATTCATTAAAAATTTAAATTGAACTTAATTTATTTATTAAATGAATAAATTTAATTAATATATTAAATTTATTTAATTACATGAGTTAAATTTAATTTGTTCGATTTGTAAATTTAATTTTAAAGATAAATTTTTTAATTGATACAGTTAGTGCAAAATCAATGTAAAAAAAGAGCTTTGAGCTTAAATTAATATAAATTATACCATTCTCACATAATCTAATGTTAGAGTAAATTTGTCAAATTCTATTATAAATTTGCAAACAAAATACGAGAGACAAGAGCCACTTATATGAAGATTTAGGCAAAAACAAAAAAAAAAAAAACCTCCTACATTTATTGCATGCAGGAGAATTTGAATTATATATGTAGGAAATGCTGCATAAGACGTAACATGAGCATGTGACGTAGAAATAGAAGCAAAAGTTGAAGAAAGAAAAAATAACGTTACAGCATTGATAGTAGTTTTAAGTCTATTAATCAGCAATGAAAAATTCTGTCTCGATTATACGAGTATTTCCATCAAAAGAGTTTTTGCTAATATTGTAATTTAGGATATATAGTTTTATGTTCAATTATCAAAGTTGGTCTCTCGGTTATCTAAGTATTTACATCAAAAGTTTTTGTTAGAAATATAATGTCTCAATATAATTTCTGTCAAAAAATTAAAATTCTTAATCTCATCTTTTAAAAAATATTTTAGTTTATTTATTAATTATATGAATGTTCAACAAATATTACAATAAGCTAAAAATATAATAGAATTTGTCACTTCCAGGGGGAGTTTTCTTATGAGTGACGAGCGAATGCTTTATTGATCATGGCCTTACCACTCAGTTTCCGAGAATGGATATCCATTATCAGATGTCTAGGCACAAAAAGAAAAATATGTCAGAAAGGCAAGATACAAATAATACTCTACAGGATAAGGGATTGGATTTGGCAGGCTGGAACCCTAAGTCACCATTTCCTTTCTTATGATAAAAGAGATTGTTGAGTCCAATCGAGGGTGGAGAAGGCGTCTATGAATGAGTGATTCGTTTCCCTGTAGATCATGGCCTTACCACTCAGTTCCCGATGGCCAGCGTAAAATTCGGTATAGCAGCTTACGCTCGTTTGTAACTAATTAAAATAAGTACTAAATTCAAAAACATTTTTTATAGGATAAAATTCATGATTTTAGTTTTTTATAAATTAAATTAAAATCAAATATATCTTTCAAAACAAAAATAATAATTTACTCTAAAACTAATAAATTGTAGGTAAATATTGTTTTATTCTTTTAATAAATAGTGTTATGATATAATTAGAAGATTTGATATGAACCAAATCAAATTTTTAAAAAGAAATTTAATTTTGAATAAAACAAAAAAATAATAAGTCAAATAATTTTTCGTTCTATCTCATAATTCTCTTTTTATCACTCCATACTTTCTCATAACCACGTATATTATGTAGTTGAAAAGATTAAAAAGAAAAAATACCTAAAATTATTATAATATAAATGAATTAGTAAGTTTAATATGTGCTAAAAGGCATGTTAAATTTTTAAAATATAATTTTGAATATAAGTAAAAATCCAATACCTTTCTCCCTTATAACTCTTATATTCAAACGGACTAAAACCAAACTTTAATCATTTGATTTGGTTTAGATACCATAGATGAATTTTTATTTCTTATTTTTTATAAATAAATTTTATTAAAAATAAAATTTTTCGAAATATTATCAAAAAGTTAAATATAGATATAATTTAATTGGTTTATTTTTTTAAAAAATAATAATAACACGAGTTACTCGGAGTTACTAAACGACACCAAAGTGCCGTTTTGATTCTTAAATCCTTGGCCGCCTTTAGCTTGTATAGGCAATAGTGAAGCTTGTGGGCAAAATAAAGAAGGAAAATGGCGTTCAGAGGGAAAGAGATGATGAAGAAAATTCTGAAGAGAGTAGGAGAGAACCAATTTGGCACGTGGAGTGAAGGACTCTTTGGAGAAATGCATAACCAAAAGCAAGGTTGTCATGGGTCGCTCCAAACGCGGTATCTATGCCGGGCGACACATTCAGTTTGGCAATCGCGTCAGTGAAGATGGCGGTAACAAGTATGTATCCACTACTTGCTGCTATTTCTTTTAGCCTTTGATGTTTTTGGTTTCGAACTATTTTGGATATATGTTGGAAAGTTTGATGCTTCAGCTCTATTGTAATCTGATAGATCTCGAAGCTCCTAGAGTGTGTTATTGCTACCTTTGATGTTGTGTTATAAGTCAGTTTTTTTGCGAGAAATGGATTCGGCAACCGAACAGTTAGGAAGGTTCTGAGAATGTTATAATCTCTTTTAGTTTAAGCTCAAAGCCATTCTTTCATTTGATTTTGCACTACCAGTGTCAACTGCAGAATCTACCTTTCTTTTCTTAACATATGAAGTATAATTTTATGTCATGAGATTTGTGGGAAAAGTGGAAGGGGTTGAAGAACTCCACTGAATTGGAAAGTGGTGTCCTAAGTAGGATGTCTGTGTTATAGCGTCAAAAGAAGTTATTCTTATTTATTGGGTGATATTCCTTTATTCCTTTATTTTGTAAGTTGAAGACATTCGTCTGAGCTGTGACTGCAATGTGGTAATCAGAAGAGCCAGACATATAGTAGGAAGTATGATGAGAGCCTACCATCACTTGACAGATTGTGAATTGAAACAAAATCAATAAATAACGCTGAAATGTGAGTAATAATTCCTGTAAAAGAAATAATTTTTGTTAGGTAAAAAATATATGCCGAATTCTTGCTGATTGTCAGTTTGAATGTGCCACCGTTGATATACTTGACTTTGGTGTTTTACTAAATATGTCCTTGTATAAACTGTAAAATGTTCCATATAGACTTGAGTTTCTAATTATTGAAACTTAAAAGGGAATAAACCAAATTTCTTAAATTATGGTGATTAGTAAATAACATTCACCCAGACGCAGGCTTTATAATTTTCCGTCATCAGTGTAGTTTGACATTCTCAAAAACTATGATTTTCTTCACTCTCCTCGTTTTTAGTTTCAATGTTTCTAAAATGCAAGTGAGTTATGGATTCAGAAGGAAAACCACTGAACCCTGTTTCTACTTTGTTCTGCTATACTTCATTCCTTTGTCTTATTTTCATATCAGATTCCCCTCCAGGCTCATTCACGCCCTTGCATTTTCAAACTTTGCTTCAGTTAAAGATGCCCCCCTCAACCAACTCTTCCCATTGTCTACAACTTCTCTTCACTCTTACAGTGAATCTCAAAAAGCCTGTACATGTCAAGTCCATCCATGCACAGATTATTACGAACTCGATATTTACTGATCAATTTCTGGCATCAAAACTTGTCAAGGCTTATTTGGATTTGGGTTTTCTTAGTATTGCCCGTCAAGTATTTGATCAAATTTCTCACCCCAAAACCATTTTGTGTAATGCCATGATTGTTGGGTACATGAAAAACCAGCAATACAAGGGGGCTCTCCAGCTGTTCAAAGTGATGGGCTCTTGTGATATAAAAATTGATAGTTATACATGTAATTTTGCTCTTAAGGCCTCTGCTGGCTTGTTGGGTAATGACATGGGTATGGAAATCATTAGGATAGCTGTTGCGAAAGGATTTCATTTAGATCTGTATTTTGGCAGTTCTATGATTAATTTTTTGGTAAAATCTGGCAATCTTGATGAAGCACGGAAAGTGTTTGATCAAATGCCTGAGAGAGATGTTGTTTGCTGTAATTCAATTATTGGGGTTTACTTGCAGCAATGCCTCTTTAAGGAGGCAATTGGAATGTTTTTTGATATGATAAGTAATGGAATTAGGCCAAGTCCAGTAACCATGTCAAGCTTACTCAAGGCATGTGGAGAAAGCAGACCTCTCAAACTTGGAAAATGTGTTCATGGTTGTGTACTTGCATTAGGGATGGGTGATGATGTTTTGGTGCTCACTGCATTGCTTGATATGTATTGTGATATGGGTGACACTGAAAGTGCTAGTTGGGTTTTTTATAGCATGCCCAGTAGAAATTTGGTTTCATGGAATGCCATGATTTCAGGGTATGTTCAACATGGTATGATACATGAATCTTTTTCTCTCTTTCATAATCTGGTCCTTAGTGGTGCATCGTTTGATTCTGGAACATTGGTGAGCCTTATTCAGGGCTGTTCTCAAACAGCTAACTTGGAAACTGGAAAGATCCTCCATGCATGTGTCATAAGAAAAGGACTTGAATCAAATCTTGTTTTGTCCACTGCTATGGTTGACATGTATTCTAAATGTGGTGCCACAAAGCAGGCAACCACCATTTTTGGAAGAATGGAAGAAAGGAATGTAATTACTTGGACGGCTATGCTGGTGGGTTTATCACAAAATGGCTATGCTGAGGATGCCTTGAAGTTATTTTGTAAGATGCAGGAAGAGAATGTGTCTGCCAATTCTGTCACTTTTGTTAGTTTAGTGCATTGTTGTGCCCACATGGGATCCATCAAGAAAGGTAGGAGCGTCCACGCTCTTCTAATCCGGCATGGTTATGCTTTTGATGCTGTTAATATGTCAGCCTTGATTGATATGTATGCCAAAGGTGGAAAAATACGCACTGCTGAGATGCTATTCAATAAGGGATTCCATTTTAAAGATGTTATATTTTGCAACTCTATGATTATGGGGTATGGCATTCATGGTCATGGCCACCAAGCTATTAGTGTCTATGATAGAATGATCAAGGTAGACCTCAAGCCAAATCAAGCCACGTTTGTTTCTCTCCTAACTGCTTGCAGTCACTCGGGACTTGTTGAAGAGGGTAAGACATTATTCCACAGTATGGAAAGATATCATAAAATAAAGCCTTCTGAAAAACACTATGCTTGTATTGTGGATCTTCTTAGTCGAGCAGGATGTCTTGAGGAAGCGGAGGCATTGGTGGAACAGATGCCCTATGAACCTGGCACGGAAGTGCTTGAAGCTCTGCTCAGTGACTGCAGAACCCATAAAAACATCGAAATGGGCATACAAGTAGCAGATAGATTACTCTCTTTAGATTACCTGAACTCTGGAATTTATGTCATGTTATCAAATATATATGTTCAAGCAAGACGATGGGAATCAGAGAATCACATAAGAAGCCTAATGAGGACCAGGGGCCTGAAGAAAACACCTGCTTATAGTTTGATTGAAGTAGGAAACCAGGTGTGCACATTTTTTGCAGGTGATGATTCACATCCTAAATGGGCAGATATTTATGAGTTATTAGAGAATTTGAGACTTGAGGTTGAGGCTTGTGGTTATGTTCCTGATACTAGTTGTGTTCTTCGTGATGTGGATGAGCCAATGAAGGTGAGGTTGCTATGGGGACACAGTGAGAGATTGGCTATAGCTTTTGGTCTTTTGAGCATACCATATGGAAGCTTGCTTATGATCGCAGAGAACCTTCGTGTTTGTGCTGATTGGTCATACTGTTACCAAATACATATAAAAGATAGTTAAGAGGGACATCATTGTCAGGGATGCTAATCGATTTCATCACTTTGTTAATGGGGAATGCTCTTGCAATGATTACTGGTGATGAGGAGATTCTGAGAACATGTGTACAAATCACAAAATCCGAGACTTGGACATTAATGAATGTGGCTAATGATGTATGGTTACCAGTCTTAAGAGTTTGATATCAAATTACTAAGTATATTTTATATTAACATGATAAATTTCATTGAAATTCTGTTATTATGCTTCTATTTTAGGTCAGTTTATCTCAATGATGTGAGTTTCTATTTTCCAAATTATAAGCTATAGGAGTCAAAGAGCTAATCCGACTTGGATTCAGAGGGCAAGGAATATCATGGTCACACCCCTAGAGGTAGAATATAGTATTGAGTGATAATTGACTTGTTGGTCGCCCGTTCATTTATCTAGCAATTGGAATCAAATGCCTGTTCAAATGTGTAAAATCCACTTTGGATGGAAGTTGACGTAATTTCATATATAACTACCATTATCACAGAATTGATTTTCTCTATTCATTTGAGCATGATGTGGTTTACTGATGGCCATTACATTGTGTGCATCCTGCCAATTCATCAATCTTGGACACTTAATAACTTTGTGATGGGGACTTGAAGCACCGGTCACTTTTACAGTTGCTTATCTTGGTTAGATTAGGAATTTGGATCATCTCATATGAGAAAATAACATCATTATCATATGAGGGGAGAGATAGGCATAAAATTGATTGAGTGGTTGATTATATTCACATAATTGAGACTATGGGTGAATGGTAAATTTTTACTGTGTTTATTTTTCTCCTCTCATGACACTATCGTGTTATTTTTTCACATGAGGGCATCCTGCTTCAAAAGTTCAGCATGAAGTAATTCACTTGAAACACTCTTAACAACATATCAATTCAGTGTAGGTTTAATGTTCTAAGTTGAGGTCAGGCCCTGCATGTAATCTCTTGTATGTGCAGCTCGTGTTAGAAAGTTGTTTTACCCTTCAAAATCTTTATGTTAGAATTAAAGGAAGAAAGGAATACATTATGGGAACTCATTCTTTTTCTTATGGTGTTGATAGGACAAGGAGAACTTGAAAGCCTAGTGTCCAGGAGAAACGGCTCTTCAGTTATATCCTGGATCGTCACATTCAAGTTAAAGTGACCAGGCATACTCTCCGTTGTATTGACAAGGCAGGTGGGGTTGATGAATACTTCCTGAAAACTCCGTACCACAAGTTGGACACAGAACTTGGCCTCTTCTGGAAAGCCAAGATCGAGAAGCTCTATGAGGAACTGGGGAAGATGGAGGTTGTATTCTTTTCACCAGAGGATGAACAGAGGTTTGAACAGAGTTTTAAAGACCTGAAACTATCCGAAAGGGAAGCACGTAGGCAATTCAGAAGAAAAATATGTACCGGGATGAGCAAATACAAACAGAATGAGCTAGAACATAAAGATGATCAATCTACTGATAAGGAGGGTAGCAGAACTGAGGAAGGCATCTCATATGAAGATAAAGAACAGTTGGTTGCTGTTACATACGGGTTAGCTGCTGACCATCTCGAAGCCGGAAGTTTAGTGGCCAATTATTAATGTTTGTTAACTGATATGGCCTTGTAAGCTGTGTTTTACAGAGTTTTAAGCTATGCTTTTCTTTTTCTGGAGGGGTCAATTTTTGGATCATAATGGTTTCTCCACTCGTGTTATGATTCTTCTTAACTTTCTGTAGTGAGGAGTCTAATCCTATTGAGCTGAAATAATATAATTAGTCTCATTGAAGCAAAACAGAAGACGAATTGGCTATTAGTAATAGTGTAACACAAACACAACACTTTCTAGCTATGGACAACACAAGAAGTTGAACAAAGTAAAATGTCAAGAAGCACTCATTATTTCCTCGCTCAATCATTCATTTTGCAACTCGTTATATAAATGCAATTCATTATAAAAAGGGATGCAGAATTTTGAATTTTAGATATATTTAAAGAACATTTATTTTTAAATTTTACGTATTTAGTTACTAATTATTATTTCTTTAATGTTGATATTATCAATGATAATGATATTGTTTTAAAAATAGTTAATCTAGATCAAAATTGAGTTAGTTTTAATTTTCAAATTTTTTATTTTAATTTAGAAAATAATTTTAAATTATTCAAATATTTAGATTTATCAAATTATAGAAAAAAAATCTAGATGTCACAAATTGTCTATTCTTTATATATATATTAAATAAGAAAATAATAATAATAATAATAATAATAATAATAATAATTATTATTATTATTATGCATATATTTAATAATTTTAATATGGTAATAATTTATAGTTAAATTAAAAATCATTAGAAATGTTAGATTTAATTAGTTTTAATTTTGAGTTTTTTACTTTAAGAAAATAAATTTAAATAATTTAGATATTTTTAAATATCTATATTTATTAAATTATGATAAAAAAAAATTTAGAGCACTATTTGTTACAATTTTAAAGCGCTACTCGTCATAGTTTTACGGAAGTGAAAGTACTTTTATATTAATATACGTATACATATATACATACATACATATATATATATATATAGATATATATTTTGAAGCTAGAAGTTCTAAATCGGTAGCTTTTGGTAAGACGCTTTTCTCATCTTAATATTAAAATAAAAAAAACTCTAATTATAATCGAATTCATCATACTTAAATAATTATAATTAGTTTAAAAAAATTGTAGGAATTAAAAAACTCTGACGTGTTTGGAGTTTGTGCATATCATATAGTGGAACTTCAAAATTTTCAAATGCATAAATGCAAGATAAATTAGATTAGAGGCGACTATTATTTTTTTTGACTCAAAATTTGTAAATAAAGTTACCTCATAAACATTTTAGTTTATTAAATCTTGAAGTATAATTTCTTTTAAAACATATTTCAGTATTATAAATGAATAAAATTATTTTTTTAGTTATGATATTATTAATTAATGAATGAAATATTTTATTATATATTTTAAGTATTTAATTGAAGAACTGAACATTTTTTCTCTTTTTACAAGCAAAGAGATGGACAATTGCGACCGTAAGCATCAATGGATCAATTGATTTGTAGTGCATGTAATTTACAATTTAACTTTAGTTATTAATTGTACCTAAAATTTTAGACTATTAACTTATATTAAGAAATGTTTAAATTAATTTTTTGTTAATGACTTTGAAAATATTTGTATAAGAAAAGTTATTCATTATTTAATGTCATATTTTATTTTTTATTTTTTTATAATTTTAATTATATTTAATAAGTTATTTGCAGTTAATATTCAAGATTACAAGTAAAATGTAAAATGAATATAAAATGAAATTTTAAAAATACTGCATTGGATGTACTGGTCGTTGAAACCGCTAGTAAAAATTAAAATAACTACAGTAGCTTATCAACGTAATGTAGTGGCGGTTAACCCAACCATCATAAATTTTGTTACAGTTGCTAATCGCTGCTAACGCGGTCACTAATTCTCACACAAATTATAACTGTTGTCTCAATAGTTAAAAACCGTCATTAAATTTTTTAGTGATGATTTAAACCGTCACTAAACACCAAAATAATCATCACAAAACACTTTTTATTTTTGTACAACACATTTTAAAACTCTTTTAAATTATAAATAAAAACACTATCATGAGAAATTATAAACCAAAAGGACCAATGAACAAAATCAACAAACTAAATTCATACCATTTTTTCAACATTTTCTCATTGTAACACTCAATTAAAATGTTTCAAAAATTCTAAATATTTTTTAATCAGCCCATAATTTATACGGTAGCTTGCATTCTTTGCGAAGTTGAAAGAAATAATATAATTAGTCTCGCTGAAGCAAAAAGAAGATGAATTGGCTATTAGTAATAGTGACACAAACACAACACTTTCTAGCTATGGACAACACGAGAAATTGAACTAAGTAAAATGTCAAGAAGCACTCATGATTTCCTCGTTCAATCATTCATTTTTCAATTCATTATATAAATGCAACAATCAGCTTTGTTTTTTTAGGCCATTAAAACAATAGTTTGACCCTTTAAAGGTGCAATTACAGTGTGGACAAACGAGTTCTATAATTCTGATTATATGAGATTAATTTTTGCCAAAGTGGACAACTTGTGGTTGCACTGGAACTTACTTTTTTGTGCTCATTTATAGATCAGAACTATACAATTATATTTTTTTAAAAAAAGAACTAGCTAAAATAATCTAATTATCAAAAACTATATAAACATGTTAGCACATTTTTTTATGTGAGATTTATTTTTAACATACGTATATATCTTTTGATATATATTTTACATTTGGTTTAGACCGAATTTATAGACTAAGTTATAAGTTCTAAAAAAATATAAAGAAATAGATAACAAAAAAGATACACACCAGTGGATATCATTTGAATTTTATTTAGAAACAAATAAATAAGAAAAGAGATATACACACAAATGGATATCATTTGAATTTCATATAGAAACAAATAGATAAAAAAAAAAAAAAAAGATACACACAAGTGGATATCATTTGAATTTTTGAATTTCATTTGGAAACAAATGGATAAGAAAAGAGATACACATCATTTGAATTTCATTTATTTCACTTCAAAGTTTAGGTAAGATAGATTCTAATCTAATGACCTCGAAACCCTTCACACTCATAATGTGAACTGACCTTGTGGATAAGCCTCTTTTCATTCCATGCCAAAATGTCAAGTGTTGTGTCCTTTTCAAGTTGTTGGTTATGCACAGTTGGATGGACTAAGTTAAATTTGAATCGAATCTAGATGCAATATTAGATAAAAATATGTTAAAATTGATTAAATGAAAGATGAATTTTATTAAAACCAAACCAAACCAACTCAACTAATTAAAATATTATATACTTATTTATCTATTATATTTTATATATTAATTAAAATTTTAAGTATATGAAAAATATAAAATATTAAAATGAAAAATCCAAATCTAAAGGCCAAATTGTGTTTCTATTTAAGGGTGTTCGAGGTTAAATTGATTTAAGTCAAGAGATCTTTTTGACTTGTAAGTCAAATCATTAGACCAGTTAAAATAAAAAAAATAAAAAAAACTCAAACTAAATTATCGGTCCAACTTAATTATACAAATTGTGTTAAATTTTACAGATTGATGAGTTAATCAAATCCAATATATAAAGACTTCAATCCCAGCCGTTGCTCACTCTCTTCCATTTCATCTTACCGAAATCTGGGGGTTGTTGGTTTTTTCAGTTCAAAATTTGGAGCCGGATTCATGTGAGGTCTGTCACCAGCAACTATTACAGCTTGCCGACAACTCTGGTTTACGTAATATCATCAACTACATATGTTTATGGGTTGCTTACTAATGCTTTTCTGTTTTATCCTTTTGTCATTTCACTAAAACACAGTTTTTTACAACATTCTGAGTGTTGACTTTTGCGTCAATCATGTTGATTGATTTGCGGCATGTACCTGTTGGGCTTTTGCTTCAACGATGACTTGCTAAGCTAGTTGATTGACATATATTCTCAATTGTCATCCACATACTTTCAGAAATTGTATTTGTCTTCTTTGCCTAATGTACAATATTTTTTCAATGGTTAAAATAATATATATATATATATATATTAATGTGGAATTCTTTTTAATTTGACAACAGTTATTTTATAAAAAATCAATTATCCATCGATTCACTGAATTAAAGGTATTTATTAGGTTTGAGTCAATTAGTTAATCCCTCAAATTCAACCTAAATTATATAATTATATTAATTTTGGTTGAATTGACATGTTAGTTTGATTTTTTTTTTTTCAACTTGTCGTAAATAGTTTGAGTTGTTAGTTGAAGAAAATAAATTCTTTTTAATCCAAGGGTGCATTTGTATTAATTTTTTTCTTTGAAAAATTACATTTTTTAGTCAAAAATTACTTTTGATAAAAATTTAACATTTCTGAATTGACTTTTTAAAAATAAGAGAAGCACTAAAAAAAGAAAAAAAATAAGTTTTTTTCAAAAGCTATATTTTTTGGCTTTTTTAAAATGCACTGTCACTGGACTAATTTGATTTGGACAAATGAATCGAAATATATTTGACTTGAATGAATCAAAAGAATTTTTTTTTATAATCGGATGATTCAGTTGTGACTCGGTTAATTTGCTTAAATTTTAACTTACAAAATATTATAAGAAAAATCGAATTGTGAACATTATGAAAGAGTCGTAGATCAATTACCATTACACCACAATGTTATTTTTGTAAATATAATACATGATAATTTATTTAATATATCTTTAAAGAAACCTTTGATAATAATATTTTATTTTTTTAATCAAAATGGTTATAACTAATTTATTGTGTATAACTAAATTACTAATTGTTATTTTAAAATATATAAGTATATATTATTTAATTATTTTTCTATAATTATATAATTATTAAATTTTGTAATTTATATGTATTTTATTTCTAAAATTAAAAATTATTATTATATTTATTGTGATAGAAATTAATATAATCATTTTATTAAATAATTATGAAAAATAAACTTAAATTTTTTATTCTTTTATGATTATCTATGATTTGATATTTTTATTTACTAAGACATATAAATTTATAATTAAAAACTTTTAATTTATTTTACTGATTCAAATGACTTTTTTAGTGATCTAATAATTGATATATCTCAAAGAATAAAAGTGTAATTTATCTTAATTTTTTAAAAAATATAATATTTAGATATATTTATTTATTAATAAATTTACTCATAATAAATACTTTTATACATGTTACATACAATCAAGATTTTTTAATATAAAGTACTTTTTATTATTGCATCTAAATGTAAAATAACTTTTACTCTCATAAAAGCTCTATTTTAAAAAGTCCATTAAAATAAGTACTTTTTAAATTTTTATTTTAAATAAAAATATTAAGCTTTTGTGATATATATTTTTTAGTATTTTTTTTCAAACTTTTTGAGATTTGTCAATTAACTTGAATCAATTATTTTTTTGTACATACAAATAAAAGATAAAATAAATTAAGGAAATCATAATTTAAAATAGTATATATAAATTAAACATCATGGTATGATTTTAAAATTAATTTATTTCAGTACTTGACTATTTGGAGATAAAAAAAATATAATTTTTATATTAGTTTATTTTAGTACTTATAGATAAAAAATAATTAATATTTTCTTATATTTATGATTAATGCATTTTTTTATTTTAAAAAATTAAATAAAAATATAATTTTTATTTTAAAATATTAAACTCATCAACCTAACTCAAACAACTCGCACAAGTAAAATTAGATTGATTCAAGTTGTATAATAAATTTCATAGAATTCAATCTAATTAAACTCATTATATATTAATTGGACTGAGTTAAAAAAATTTATCAGTCTAAAGTAAACCAAATTTTTTAATCTAAATATACTATTCTAATATATATTAAAATAGTATAATTTTTGGACAAAATTATTAGTCTAAAATACATCGAAACTCTCTTTTAATTTTTTTTAATTTAATATTTGGGTCAAAAAGCAGTAAACCAACCGATGATCACGGATAACTTTTTCAACCATTATACCAAACCGATGCTGACTCCTAACGCATAGCACTATTCGACTTATCCTTACATTGTACTTTATAGCTGCTACCAATCCATATATCTACTGCATGGATTTTTCATAAATTGAAGAAGAGGGTGAGTTTGATGCCAATCACTCAAGGAGGAAAAGAAATTGCTGCGACCTCATGAGTCATGGCTATTTTTATATAAGCTTCCCAATGAATTGGCAAAGTTTTATCTTATTATAGAATTTTAGTCAATTCAAACTAAATTAATTAAAATTCACTAAACTTCTTAGTAGCATTCTTCACAACTTTTTGCTCTCATCTAATTAGGATATTGATTAAGAAAATTGTTAATTAGTTAATAAAGTATTTAATTAGTTGAAATTTGAATATATCAGGAAAGTCAAAAAATTTTAATAAAAATAATTGTTTAAATTTTATTAAAAACCAATTATGTATATTGATACAATTTTTTTTTGGTTTTTATTTTGTATTCTATTTCATAATATATATTGGATGATTATGTACTGAAACACTACTAAATTTTGCAGCACACTCATATTTTATCATATTTTATAAAAAGTCATCATATTTATGGATTGAAGAAAATACATTTTACTTTTCTTAACTATACCTATATAACATATCATTTACTTAAACTTTAATTTGTAACAAATTATTCTTTTAACTTATTCAAAATACTAAAATTATATTTAAAAAGTTTAAGATTTCTATTTTTTAATCTTTTTTTATACATAATGTGGAGTTAAACTAAGAAATAAAAAAATTATATGATAAGTACATAATTGTTAAATTTAATTTTAAAAATAATAATTTTAAATATTTTAAATAATTTTAAAAAATAATTTATTGAAAATTTAAATTTAAATAAATAATATAATATATAAACATAATTGAAGAGAAAAGTGAATGATTTCTCTCTTCTAGATTTAACACATGCCTTATAACTGAAGCACAGTCATCTATACTATGCGTAAAAAAATAATGTTTGGAACTACTGAAGAGAGAAGTGAGTAATTTTCAAATTTTGATCTTTTTAATTTTTTTTTGCGAAAACATATAATACTATTTAAACTTGGAATATCCAGAAAACTTAAATAATATTTTTATATAAGCACTGTATAACTGTACAAAATAAAATGATGCAGCTTATCTCTCAAAGATTTTCCATCACTCATTTAATTAGTAAAAAAATTATCATTGATTTAATTTAGATTTTATTAATTTTAATTCTTAAATAATGTTACAACTGAAGTCAATATTGAAATTAAATGCTTTTTAAATTATTAAGATTGAATTAATAGAATCAAACATTTACAAACTAAATTAATACCAGGGATCAATATTTTATCAACTAATTAATTTTTTTAATCAGTGAAGAAAATTGATTAAAAAGCAAGGAAGAAAAAAAATCAAATGCATCAGATTATTAAATAAAATTATAATATATTAATTTTCTGAAAAGAATTTACAATATGCTGCTGAGTTAAAAAAAGGATTTACATGTTATAAACAAAAGATAAAAATTAAAGAACGTCAATAGGATCTTTAATGATGTCTTATTATTATAATTCAACGCGTATATACTTAATATCAGTTAATGAATAATGCTAATATGCTAATACATGATACCTAAGCTCACAAGAAGTTACAACCGGGATGCTGTCTGTATCATCATCATCATCAAGAGTATACAACTGGTCCAAATGGGAATTTTTCACTAGACATGTGTATAATTGTGCCCAATTTTGATGTAAAGAATAACATGAGCAAATAGCATTACTCTCATAAATCTTATTTAACTAAGCATAAAAAAAGCTCCTTTTATATTGGTGAGAAGTTCCCACCATGGCTAGCTACCACCCTTGTCCTTCACTGTTTGGATTCATTAGGAATCTAATATAAAAGTGCTCATGAAGCCACAGCAATTTCTCTTCCTCCTTGGGTGATTGGCATAAAGCTCACTTTCTTCTGTAATTTACGAAAAATCCAAAACAAAAAACAATTCAGTGGTTGCAAATTCCTTCAAGTATGTAGCTATAAAGTACAAACAATGTAAGGACAAGTCAAATAGTGCTGTGCATAGCTAACAAACTGAAAAGGACAGAGCACTTAACATTTGGGCATGGAATGGAAGGAGGCTTATCCACAAAATTTAAGTTCACATTATGAGTGTGAAGAGTTCTAGGGCATTTATTTTCTAATAATAAGATTATTTTACCTAAAAGTAGAAATATGTAGTTTTGAGCTAAAAATGAATGAATAGCATGATTGAGCCCTTAATTGTCCTGACTTTTCTTTGTGCATCTTATTCCTCTGTTTTTCTAAACTGTACTCTCTTTGATAGAGAATTTCAATTCATTCAAATAATCAATATAACTTAACCTTTGATTATAAAAATTTGGAGGATATATCTACAAATATAGATGAAATTGTCTCTCTCTCACTCTCCTCCCTCTTGCAAATAATAGAGAACCCACCTATGAGAGTTATCCTTTTGGCTAACCAGTAGTACAAATATTGTTACTTCACTCATTTTATTAAATACGGAGTTTAAATGACCATAATTTTACGAGAAGGTGTTAATGGAGAAATTTATAAAACAATATTGTGAGAAAATCTAATTCAAATGTTCAATCCTTTTCAATTGAGAAGATGGGAGGAAAAAAAAACCCATATTTTTCCTATCAAACACGTTTTGTCATGTACACGTCTGTCTTGGCATCTTGATGACATAACATGAGTAATTTAAAAAAGAGAAAATTAAAATGGCCTCTATGATTGCATCCAATCCTAAACTTTTTTCACAAATTGCTGTATTTAAAATCTGTATTGTTTTTTTTTAGTAAGAGAAGAATATTTTTTGTACAACTCACCTATCAAAATTTGTTAAACCAGATTTATCTATGCTTAAAAGTATTTTTGACACACTTTTTAGTGAGATTTACCTTTCATATATTTACCTTGGAGATTTATCTATATTTTTTTTTGCAAACCAAGTTTACTTAATCAAATCTAGAAACAATTATCCTCCAAAAGTTTTAAAGATAAACATGCAAATTACTCTATTTTAGATATGATTTGACCATTTATGTTATCTTAAATTAAGTGTTGGAAAACTTACTTCGCGTGGTTTGGTGTTCTGTCCAGCTCTGCATCTATGCAATTGCTCCTTCATCACCAACATCATCCTTTTCTCATCATTTTCCTCACTTTCACTCTCATTCTCTCTGCTGCTGCTGTTGGTGGTGGTGGTAGTAGTAGCAGCCATGCACAGACCCATGATCCTCTGTGCTGCCTCAGCCTCATCTTTGCTATTTCTGATCAACTTCTCCACCTCTGCCTTTGGAAGCTTTATCTTCAACCTTACCTCACCATTCTCTTTTCCCTCAATGTTGTTACTACTCTGCTTCTTGATGATTGAAAGGTCAGAAGCAGACCTCCTAGCCAGCTTCAGGCTCTCTAGGCGATCTTTGGCACCCATGTTTATGCCAGAACGAACCCTTCTTGGAGGAGCTGTACCTTTTGGAAGTTCCACAAGAAAATACAGCCTCTTTGGCTCCAACTCCTTGTCTGCTTCCAAAGCCTTTGCTCTCACTCCATAGTGCTTCACTGCCTCAGATTCCAGCAACACAAGCCCTGGGTAATCCTTCAGAACATCCCCAGCTTTAACTGGGGTCCTCAGCTTCATTGTCTCTCCATCAATCTTCATCACCTTTGTGGTCTTCTTGTTCCCTCCAAAACTGTTTCCCATTTTGATGTTAGTACTGTTATGCCTGGGAGGTTGATGAGTTGTACTGCAGAGATTTGAGAGGAAGCACACAAAAATGGTGTTAATTAATTTCGAGGTTAGTAGATACAAACAAATAACAAGTAACAACAAACGACCAAAGGGGCAAGTGAAGCACTTGGATGAGAGATGATAGGAGTGAGACAAGGGCACGTTTTTATGGGGAGGTTTGGTGATAGAGAGGGTCATTGGTCAATAAAGAAGGCAATTTTTTTGAATACCCGGGAAATGTTTGACGAAAGTCCCCAATGAGAAAATATTAAAACTACGTAACCTTTCGCTTTCGAAAGACGAAAAAACAACGGAAGAAGCACATGCCTTACGTTGAAAAGCCAAGATGTTGCTGCTTCAGCCTCACCTCATTTTCTTGGTTTCAACTTTCAACCACCATGTTTGATGTTTCAATCTTCAACGAGATGACCCAGAGGCTAAACTTTAATAGGCTCCAACAAAGCTGCCATTTCTGCGACAAATAAAATAATTATGGCTTTTTTTTTTAATCTGAATCCTTCAACGAATTAGTGAAAAACGGTAATCGCGGTGAGAATTCAAAGGATTTCAAAGCCTAGGCATGCTCTGTTTTATTTTATTTGATCATGCCGATGCCATTCATTTGACCTTGAATTTTTTGTTCTATGTGGAAACATAAACCCAATTTCACCACGACGGTGTTTTCATTTTCTCAATAACACAGGGTTTCAATTCAAATCAAACATTTTCTATTCCTCCTAATATAAAGGAGACAGAAATATTCAATTTTTATAATTGGCGTATCATTTTATTTAACATAAGAAAAATATATGACTTACAATTCAAATAATCATATAAGTCTTTTGTAAATACTTTATTATCTTCAAGGCTTATCCTAACCTGAGATATTCAAACATTATTTCTTTACCTAAATTTTGATCCTACCCAAAAAAAGATATTCATCGACTTCACACAATATTGTAATTACAAAGCTATTATCATATTTTAAAATAAAATAATTTTGAAGTAATCTCGGTCAAAGTAAAAAGTGATGGAAGTAGTGGCTTGAAAGTTTGATAAAGAAGGATTTGAGATAAGGTTACGGAATATGTACAAAATGACGGTCCATAATGGTAGACGAACGATAAAATTGGAAGCAGATGCCTTTTGAGAATTGATAGTGTACCAAAGAGGATAAATTTGTGCTACACTCAAAAACGTACTTTCCCTTTCTTGTTTCCATTTTTAGCTACGAACCACAACTTTCACAACAAAATCATATTAGATTCTTATTTTTCACAAATATCCTCTAATAAAATAATCTTATTCAGTACTAAATGTGAAGATTTAAATTATAACTTATTGCTTCACAAAAATTAATCCTTTTAACTAGATTTAAATTCTATTGATAAAGACAGATTCTCATTTTTGGCCAAAATAACAGAGTAACTAACGTTATATACAAAATACTATAGTATTATAATATCTAAAATTAACATAACTAACTAAGTTTATCACAAGTTAGTTATGAGAGGGTGTGATATGTGTTTAAAATGAAAGTGTGCAGTGCGAATATATGACTTGGTCACGTTGGACCTCATGTTTAAAAATAGAATCGTCTAACTGATTTAAAATATTTCGTTCAAAGCATTTGGTTGAATTTATTTATATGTGTTCAAGCTCTGTTTTTTTTTTTTTTTCATTTTTTACTTGAAGTCCACAATAATTATTTGAAGGAATTTGATTTGGGTGTATACGCTGAAATAACAAAAATCAAATTCTAAACAATGATCCAAACATTGAAAACTTAATTATTTGAACTGATTATTGGTTGCTCTTTTTTAATTGAATGTATTATCAGTAGAAGAGTTCAAAGACTCTAGAAGCCTTGCAACTTCTGTGCAATAATACTACAGCTTCAATTAATTGCTTTTTAAAATAAGAATACAATTTACAAATTTTACTATATTAAATATGAAATCTATTTCTTATTTTAAAGATTCTAGAATGTAATAAGATAATATCAAATGCACCTTTGATTATTCCAAGTTCCAGAAGCCAGGTGTCCTGTATAGTCGTTTACCTCGCGTAATATATGAGCAAAAATTGTAGAAGATGTGGACAAAATTGGCAACAAATTAATTTGCTATAAATTGCAAGAGTTACATTAATTATGGTAATTGTTCAAAAATACAATAACATTTAAAAATATATTTGATCCTTTACTGCTTCCAAAAAAAATGAAGCAAAAAGAATGAATTACAATTACATTTCTATGTTTTTTTAATTTAAAAGAAATATACTTCTAAAATTAACTTACACTATTTTTTTTTTGGAAAAATAAAAAAATATTATATTCATATACAATTCGTTATTTTTTTATTATTAAGATCAAATGAAATATAACATAAAAAAAGAATATTTTTTTTTAAAAATAATTATGCATGATGAATTGTAAAAATTATATAATATGTTATTTTTTATTAAAAAATCTAATATAAAACTTGTATCCAAGTTTTTTTAATAAGAATTGTACTCATATTTTAGAATTTATTTTAAGAATATATTTTTGAAATTTATATTTCAATATTATTTATTTTGAGTTAAAAATTATTAATTTATTAATTTTAATTTTTTAAAATAACTTTTCTCTATAGGTTAAGTAGATAATAATTAATTATTACATTATATATATAATAAATATTAGACTATTGTAGTAAAAATGAGTAAAATACTAACTACAAATTTATAAGATTTTAGCAACCAATATTTTTGTTGCTGTAACTTTTCATCTAAATTATTTGCAATGTAAAATTTTTTAAGTTTAAAATTTGGGTAGGTAAAATGCAAAAGTTTTCATAAATTTTAGCTTATGCGTAACAAAATTTCTTGAACTTTAGTCTTTAATTAATAATTTTTTAAAATTTTATTCGAGTGTTAAAAAACTCCAAATGCTACTAAATTTTTATATATAAATATATATATATATATATATTTAAATGACACATGAACAAAGAAAAAATTGTTAAATTAAATGTCATCAAACCATTTTTCCCCGAACCTCAAGCACGAACTGCACATATAAGGTGGATATATAATAGCTTCTGCCATTAATGCTCCTTTCAAAATAAATAAGAAATTTTCCTAACTCCACAAGTACAGCCATGGCTCGGAGCCCATCCCCCACATTCGTTAGATAATGCTGCACAGATCTCACTAACTAATACAACAACGCTAAAATTAATATTAGATTGATTGCAAAGAAAAGAGACCGAAGAACCCTTCAAGCCAATCCCATTGAAGTTGGAAGAGTGAGTGAAGATAAAGAACAAACACCTCAAGCCAATCGTCACTGTTCAGTCTACACTACACGCATCCCACTCAAACCACGTTCAATGTTTCCAGCATAAGATTTCGCTCAACATGTAAAACCTGGTACCTAAAACTCCCAAAAGATCCTCAATATATAAAAACCCCTTTGCTTTTGTTAACCTTTGACGATGAAAGCAAAATTTTACGTCCATTGTATTATCCTGAAGAGGAAGAAAGTGATTTATCAATTACCATTACCAGAAACAAAGGATACTGTACTTCGTGGTTTTAGTCATGGATGGATGATTACAGTTGTGTTGGATGATAGCATTCGAATGTTAAACCCAATTACAAAGCTTCAAATTCATCTTCCACCAATATCGACTTTGCCACACATAGTTAAATATCAGCCTGACGAAGATGACCAAGAATATTGGTTTAAAGGCATTAATTGCGATCATATCTTTGTTTTGGATAAATGGCATATGCAAAGAATATTTATTTCTAAAATCATCTTATCATCAGCTCCTGATGATGATGACCAAGATTTTATGGCCATAGCTCTTTATGGGGAATTTTGTAATTTATAATATTGTAGACGTGGGGACAAAAAATGTACACAAATGACATTTAATATTAAATCAAGGATGCGTTTTAACGATGCCATATTTCATGAAGGAAAGATTTACGCAGTAGAAAGACATGGTTGGATTTATGAATACGACATGAAAACAGCAGTAGGAGGATTGAGTTGGAAACCATCCTGTGATAGTGATACTTATGTTATATATTGATCACAATTATACATATTTAGTTCAAATAGAAGCAGTGATGGTTTTCTGTTGGTAATCAAACATGTGCATGAGATAGATTACGACGAAGAAGATGAAGATAGTGAGTTCGATTATTATGCTGATGAGTTCAAAGTATTTAAATTGGATGAATCAGAAAACAAGTGGTTAGAGGTGAAGAATTTGAATAATTAATTATGTGATAGTGATTGGACTCAATTCTTCAGTATGTATGTTGCCTCACACAATCTCACGCAGTAAAGGAAATCGCATCTATTATTCAGACGACGTGTTGGAATTTCAGTATGGGGAAACCAAGGGAGGTTATGATAATGATATATTTGATTTACACAGGATGAAACTATTCTTGATGACTTGCCTCATTTAAATCCAACTTTGCCAACTCCTATTTGGTTAATATTGTAATTTTGGATATACGTTTTAAGTCCATTTATCAGTAATGGAAGTTTGCCTCTCGATTATGTCAGTATTTTCATCAAAAGTTTTTTGCTAATATTGTAATTTAGGATAGTTTTAATAAGTTCATTTATTCAAGTTTATCTCTTCCTATGTTAATAGTGTAATTTAAGGTAGTTTTTAAGTTTATTTATTAGTAATGAAGTTTGTTTCTCCGTTATTTTATTTTTCTCAACAAAAGTTTTTGCTAATATTGTAATTCAGAATAGTTTTAAGTTCTAATAGAAGTTTGTCTCTCGCTTATTTGAGTATTTTCATCAAAAGTTTCTTTTAATTTTAATTTTTTTGACAAATTGATTAATATGTAATATTATAAATATGAGAAGTATATTAATTATTAAATTATATTATTAAAAAAATTACAATCTTAAAATTATATATATATATACACACACACACACATGCACACATAAAAACAATTTTATCACCTTAAAATTGAGACAAGGGACACTTTGAATTTTTTTTACCTAATTTAATAAATTGAATTTTTTAAAAAATAGTTTAAATCATTAAAATAGATTATCTAAATTCAAATTAAAAAAATTTAAAAATAAAACCTATAAATTAAAATTTTAGAGTCAAATACATAGATAGATAAAATCATGATTAATGATGAAAATAAATTTAGTTATTCATAAACTATTTAAATTTAGTTTATTAAAAATTTGAATTAAAAGTAATTTATTTATTAAATAAATGAGTTTAATTAATATATTAAATTTATTTAATTAAATGAATCAAATTTAAATATTTAATGTTTGACTCGTTAAACTCATAATATTTAATTTAAAAGATAAATTCTACAATTAACACGGTTAATGCAAAATTAATGTAAAAAAGAACTTTGAACTTAAATTAATAGAAATTATAACATTCTCACGTAATCTAATGTTAGAGTAAACTTGTCAAATTCTATTATAACTTTGCAAACAAAATATGACAGACAAGCCACTTATATGAAGATTTAGGCGAAAAAAAAAAAAACTTCTACATTTATTGAATGCAGGAGAATTTGAATTGTATATGTGTAGGAAATGCTGCATAAGACGTAAGATGAGCATGTGACGTAGAAATAAAAGCAAGAGTTGAAGAAAGAAAAAATAACGTTACAGCATTTATAGTAGTTTTAAGTCTATTAATCAGTAATGAAAATTTTTCTCTCGATTATAGGAGTATTTTCATCAAAAGAGCTTTTGCTAACATTGTAATTTAGGATAGTTTTGTGTTCATTTATCAAAGTTGGTCTCTCGGTTATCTAAGTATTTACACAAAAGTTTTTATTAAAATATATAACGTCTCAATATAATTTTTGTCAAAAGATTAAAATTTTTAATTTTATCTTTTAAAAAATATTTTTTAAATAATTTAATCTATTCATTAATTATATGAATACTCAAAAAATATTACAGTAAGTCAAAACAATAATTAGCGTGCTCAAACAACAAAACAATAACTAGCATGTTTGTAGCTAATTAATATAAGGACTAAATTTGGGAATTTTTTTGGAGGATTAAATTTACAATTTTAATTTTTCATAGATTAAATTAAGATAAAATATATCTTTTAAAAAAAATAATAATTTACTCTAAAACTAATAAATTGTAGATAAATATTGTTTTATTCTTTTAATTAATAGTGTTATAATATAATTAGGAGATTTGGCGTGCACCAAATCTAATTTTTTTTAAAAAAAAATTAATTTTTAATAAAGTAAAAAAATAATAAGTCAAATAACTTTCGTTCTATCTCATAATTCTCTCTTTATAACTCTATACTTTTTCGTAGTCACGTATATTATTATGTAATTGAAAAGATTAAAAGGAAAACACACCTAAAATTATTATAATATAAATAAACTAGTGAGTTTAATATGTACTAAAAGGCTTGTTAATTTTTCAAAATATAAATTTGAATTTAAGTAAAAATCCAATACCTTTCTCCCTTATAACTCTTATATTCAAAGGGACTAAAACCAAAATTTAATCAGTTACGATAGATGAATTTTCTTTCTTATTTTTTATAAATAATTTTTATTAAAATTTTTTTTGGAAATATTATCAAAAAGTTAAATATAGATATAATTTTAATTGGTTTATTTTTTTTTTAAAAAAATCATAATAACGCGAGTTACTCAGAGTTGCTAAACGACACCAAAGTTTGCCGTTTTGATTCTTAAACCCTTGGCCGCCTTCAGCTTATATAGGGATTAGTGAAGCTTGTGGGCAAAAATAATAAGGAAAATGGCGTTCAGAGGGAAAGAGATGATGAAGAAAATTCTGAAGAAAGTAGGAGAGAACAATTTGGCACCGGGAGTGAAGGACTCTTTGGAGAAATGCATACCCAAAAGCAAGGTTGTCATGGGTCGCGCCAAACGCGGTATCTATGCCGGGCGACACATTCAGTTTGGCAATCGCATCAGTGAAGATGGCGGTAACAAGTATGTATCCACTACTTGCTGCTATTTCATTTAGCCTTTGATGCTTTTGGTTTCGAACTATTTTGGATATATGTTGGAAAGTTTGATGCTTCAGCTCTATTGTAATCTGGTAGATCTCGAAGCTCCTAGAGTGTGTTATTGCTACCTTTGATGTTGTGTTATATGTCAGTTTTTTTGCGAGAAATGGATTCGGCAATCGAACAGTTAGGAAGGTTCTGAGAATGTTATAATCTCTTTTAGTTTAAGCTCAAAGCTATTCTTTCATTTGATTTTGCACTGCCTGTGTCAACTGCAGAATCTACCTTTCTTTTCTTAACATATGAAGTATAATTTTATGTCATGAGATTTGTGGGAAAAGTGGAAGGGGTTGAAGAACTCCACTGAATTGGAAAGTGGTGTCCTAAGTAGGATGTCTGTGTTATAGTGTCGAAAGAAGTTATTCCTATTTATTGGGTGATATTCCTTTAATCCTTTATCTTATAAGTTGAAGACATTCGTCTGAGCTGTGACTGGAATGTGGTAATCAGAAGAGCCAGACATATAGTAGGAAGTATGATGAGAGCTTACCATCACTTGACTGATTGTGAATTGAAACAAAATCAATAAATAACGCTGAAATGTGAGTAATAATTCCTGTAAAAGAAATCATTTTTGTTAGGTAAAAAATATATGCAGAATTCTTGCTGATTGTCAGTTTGAATGTGCCACCGTTGATGTACTTGACTTTGGTGTTTTACTAAATATGTCCTTGTATAAACTGTAAAAAGTTCCATATGGACTTGAATTTCTAATTATTGAAACTTAAAAGGGGATAAACCAAATTTCTTAAATTATGGTGATTAGTAAATAACATTCACCCAGACGCAGGCTTTATAATTTTTCTTCATCGGTGTAGTTTGACATTCTCAAAAACTATGCTTTTCTTCACTCTCCTCGTTTTTAGTTTCAATGTTTCTAAAATGCAAGTGAGTTATGGGTTCAGAAGGAAAATCACTGAACCCTGTTTCTACTTTGTTCTGCTATAGTTCATTGCTTTGTCTTATTTTCATATCAGATTCCCCTCCTGGCTCATTCACGCCTTTGCATTTTCAAACTTTGCTTCAGTTAAAGATGCCCCACTCAACCAATCTCTTCCCATTGTCTACAACTTCTCTTCACTCTTACAGGGAATCTCAAAAAGCCTTGTACATGTCAAGTCCATCCATGCACAGATTATTACGAACTCGATATTTACTGATCACTTTCTGGCATCGAAACTTGTCAAGGCTTATTCGGATTTGGGCTTTCTTAGTATTGCCCGTCAAGTATTTGATCAAATTTCTCACCCCAAAACCATTTTGTGTAATGCCATGATTGTTGGGTACATGAAAAACCAGCAATACAAGGAGGCTCTTCAGCTGTTCAAAGTGATGGGGTCTTTTAATATAAAAATTGATAGTTATACATGTAATTTTGCTCTTAAGGCCTCTGCTGGCTTGTTGGATTATGACATGGGTATGGAAATCATTAGGATAGCTGTTGCGAAAGGATTTCATTTAGATCTGTATTTTGGCAGTTCTATGATTAATTTTTTGGTAAAATCTGGCAATCTTGATGAAGCACGGACAGTGTTTGATCAAATGCCTGAGATAGATGTTGTTTGCTGTAATTCAATTATTGGGGGTTACTTGCAGCAATGCCTCTTTAAGGAGGCAATTGGAATGTTTTTTGATATGATAAGTAATGGAATTAGGCCAAGTCCGGTAACCATGTCAAGCTTACTCAAGGCATGTGGAGAAAGCAGACTTCTCAAACTTGGAAAATGTGTTCATGGTTGTGTACTTGCATTAGGGATGGGTGATGATGTTTTGGTGCTCACTGCATTGCTTGATATGTATTGTGATATGGGTGACACGGAAAGTGCTAGTTGGGTTTTTTATAGCATGCCCAGTAGAAATTTGGTTTCATGGAATGCCATGATTTCAGGGTATGTTCAAAATGGTATGATACATGAATCTTTTTCTCTCTTTCATAATCTGGTCCTTAGTGGTGCATTATTTGATTCTGGAACCTTGGTGGGCCTTATTCAGGGCTGTTCTCAAACAGCTAACTTGGAAACTGGAAAGATCCTCCATGCATGTGTCATAAGAAAAGGACTTGAATCAAATCTTGTTTTGTCCACTGCTATGGTGGACATGTATTCTAAATGTGGTGCCACAAAGCAGGCAACCACTGTTTTTGGAAGAATGGAAGAAAGGAATGTAATTACTTGGACGGCTATGCTGGTGGGTTTATCACAAAATGGCTACGCTGAGGATGCCTTGAAGTTATTTTGTAAGATGCAAGAAGAGAATGTGTCTGCTAATTCTGTCACTTTTGTTAGTTTAGTGCATTGTTGTGCCCACATGGGATCCCTCAAGAAAGGTAGGAGTGTCCACGCTCTTCTAATCCGGCATGGTTATGCTTTTGATGCTGTTAATATGTCAGCCTTGATTGATATGTATGCCAAATGTGGAAAAATACGCACTGCTGAGATGCTATTCAATAATGGATTCCGTTTTAAAGATGTTATATTTTGCAACTCGATGATTATGGGGTATGGCATGCATGGTCATGGACACCAAGCTATAAGTGTCTATGATAGAATGATCAAGGTAGGCCTCAAGCCAAATCAAGCCACATTTGTTTCTCTCCTAACTGCTTGCAGCCACTCGGGACTTGTTGAAGAGGGTAAGACATTATTCCACAGAATGGAAAGATATCATAACATAAAGCCTTCTGAAAAACACTATGCTTGTATGGTGGATCTTCTTAGTCGAGCAGGATGTCTTGAGGAAGCGGAGGCATTGGTGAAACAGATGCCCTATGAACCTGGCACCGAAGTGCTTGAAGCTCTGCTCAGTGGCTGCAGAACCCATAAAAACATCGAAATGGGCATACAAGTAGCAGATAGATTACTCTCTTTAGATTACCTGAACTCTGGAATTTATGTCATGTTATCCAATATATATGCTCAAGCAAGACGATGGGAATCAGTGAATCACTTAAGAAGCCTAATGAGGACTAGGGGCCTGAAGAAAACACCTGCTTATAGTTTGATTGAAGTAGGAAACCAGGTGTGCACATTTTTTGCAGGTGATGATTCACATCCTAAATGGGCAGATATTTATGAGTTATTAGAGAATTTGAGACTTGAGGTTGAGGCTTGTGGTTATGTTCCTGATACTAGTTGTGTTCTTCGTGATGTGGATGAGCCAATGAAGGTGAGGTTGCTATGGGGACACAGCGAGAGATTGGCTATAGCTTTTGGTCTTTTGAGCACACCATATGGAAGCTTGCTTAGGATCACAAAGAACCTTCGTGTTTGTGCTGATTGTCATACTGTTACCAAATACATATCAAAGATAGTTAAGAGGGACATCATTGTCAGGGATGCTAATCGATTTCATCACTTTGTTAATGGGGAATGCTCTTGCAATGATTACTGGTGATGAGGAGATTCTGAGAACATGTGTACAAATCACAAAATCCAAGACTTGGACATTAATGAATGTGGCTAATGATGTATGGTTACCAGCTTAAGAGTTTGATATCAGGGAAAATCTCAGATAATATTAATCTGCATTATTAAACTAACCAGTTTGACTTAAGTTGAAAAGAACTATAGAAGTGCCAAGATGCATTGAAATTACTTAAAGTATATTTTATATTAAATGATAAATTTTATTGAAATTCTGTTATTATGCTTCTATTCGAGGTCAGTTTATCTCAATGATATGAGTTTCTATTTTACAAATTATAAGCTATAAGAGTCAAAGAGCTAATCCGACTTGGATTCAGAGGGCAAGGAATATCATGGTCACACCCCTAGAGGTAGAATATAGTATTGAGTGATAATTGACTTGTTGGTCGCCCATTCATTTATCTAGCAATTGGAATCAAATGCTTGTTCAAATGTGGAAAGTCCACTTAGATAGAAGTTCAGGTAATTTCATATCTAACTACCATTATCATAGAATTGATTTTCTCTATTCATTTGAGCATGATGTGGTTTATTGATGGCCATTACATTGTGTGCATCCTGCAAATTCATCAATCTTGGACACTTAATAACTTTTTGATGGGCACTTGAAGCATGGGTAACTTTTACAGTTGCTTATCTTGGTTAGATTAGGAATTTGGATCATCTCATGTGAGAAAATAACGTAACAATATCATGTGAGGAGAGAGATAGGCATAAAATTGATTGAGTGGTGGGTTATTCACGTAATTGAGACTATGGATGAATGGTATATTTTTACTTTGTGTTTATTTCTCTCTTCTTTTGACACTATTGTGTTCTTTTCTCATATGAGAGCATCTTGCTTCAAAAGTTCAGCATGAAGTAATTCACGTGAAACACTCTTAACAACATATCAATTCAGTGTAGGTTTAATGTCCTAAGTTGAGGTCAGGCCCTGCATGTAATCTCTTGTATGTGCAGCTTGTGTTAGAAAGTTGTTTTACCCTTCAAAATCTTATGTTAGAATCAAAGGAAGAAAGGAATACATTATGGGAACTCATTCTTTTTCTTATGGTGTTGATAGGACACGGAGAACTTGGAAGCCTAATGTCCAGGAGAAACGGCTCTTCAGTTATATCCTGGATCGTCACATTCGTGTTAAAGTGACCACACATGCCCTCCGTTGTATTGACAAGGCAGGTGGGGTTGATGAATACTTCCTGAAAACTCCGTACCACAAGTTGGACACAGAACTTGGCCTCTTCTGGAAAGCCAAGATCGAGAAGCTCTATGAGGAACTGGGGAAGATGGAGGTTGTATTCTTTTCACCAGAGGATGAACAGAAGTTTGAACAGGGTTTTAAAGAACTGAAACTATCAGAAAGGGAAGCACGTAGGGAATTTAGAAGAAAAATGTACAGCGGGATGAGCAAATACAAACAGAATGAGCTAGAACATAAAGATGATCAATCTACTGATAAGGAGGGTAGCAGAACTGAGGAAGGGATCTCATATGAAGATAAAGAACAGTTGGTTGCTGTTACATACGGGTTAGCTGCTGACCATCTCGAAGCTGGAAGTTTAGTTGCCAACTATTAACATTTGCTAGCTGATATGGCCATGTAAGTTGTTTTACAAAGTTTTAAGCTATGCATTTCTTTTTCTTGGGGGATCAATTTTTGGATCATAATGGTTTTTCCACTCATTATGTTATGATTCTTTTTAACTTTCTGTAGTGAGAAGTCTAATCCTATTGAGCTGAAATGATATAATTGTCTCTTCACGCTGAACGGAACTTCACGGAAGCCATTTTGGCGAATAGTAAAATGTAATAAGAGATCATTAAGCACATTGTAGCCTCTCTTTTTCACCAAAATTCTTCGTTATACTGGGAAATGTTTTTATATTCCAAATGCATTGGTAGTTGCTCTTGACTTGAGATCCTCTGATTTATAGAATGTTCTTAACGTTTTAAAGGATTTAAGAAGTTAAGTTCTTGTTTACAGAACCCAATGAATTTAAGACAACTTGAACTCTGTACTTTTTGTTAAAAGAAGACTAATATAGGCAGACTAATATTTAATTTCCCAAACTCCATGACCTCAATATTTTCTGCTTTCAGATGCTTGGTATTACTTTCTATAAAATTCTTGATTTAGGACATTGTAACCTCTGAAAGATGCAAATATTTGGTTCGATTTTGAATAAAGTTTTGAAGTACTTTTAAGATTCTCCGTCTGTACTTTGATGCCAAAGTCCAGAAAGCTAAAGAAGAATACATTAGTATACAGTTGTCTTTACCAACCTTCAATTGTCCCAGCTGTCCTTTACAGTTTTACATTAATGACAATTTGCCACCTAATTATCCTCAAGCTAACTCTTAAATTAGACGTTCATGATCATAAAGCAATAGAGCAGCCTGGCTGGTTATATAACTTTATTGGCTTTTGCTTAAATATTATTCTATAAAAACTATTGACTTTGTGCATTTTTTATAATCAGTTTATGTGTAATTTTTTAGTTATTATAAAAATAATAGAAAATAGCAAAAAAAGAGTACGTTATAACCGATCTGATTTAATAAAAAAATGTTTAATTTATTATTGTGGTTGTTATAAAAAATAATAAAAATTACAAAAATGATTAAGAACTGAATATACGTGGATTGTGAATTACTAATTTTGTTGGATTTTAAAGAGTTACAAAGCCTGACTCGCTAAAAATTGAGTTGAAGTCCCAATATGAAAGTCCATTTCTAATATATATATATATATATATATATTATAATTTTTTAATTATATATATATTATAAAATAATGTATTATTCATTTAAATATTAAAAATTTTTAAAATAAAAATTATAATATAATTTATTTAAAATAACTTTTAGATACAAAATATTAAAATAATAAAAAGTGATCACAATTCCTGAAACCCCTACCAAAGTCGAGTGACTCAGTTGCCAAGTGCACAGCCGCAAACATCTCCATTTTTGCTTTTCCCATATATTCATCTCATCTTCTTCACTAAGTCTTCTCTAATCAAGTGATATTAAACTTATTAGTTAAACATTCATATACTTAAAAATTAAAAGTGTGTATTGAAATTAAGTCAACTTGTCAACCCTTTCAATTCAACCCAACCTATCATATTGGCTCAGTTCGAATCAACAGGTTAGTTTTAGTTTAAAATTTTTAACCCGTAAAACTATTGGTCCAGTCAATAGATTTAAAAATTTTCAATCGTTAGAACCCACCAACCTGCCACTTTTTTCTTTTATATGTATATATTGAGTTGAATGATGTTTAAAGTGATATTTTTTGGTATAATTGGTTATTTATTTTTGAGCTGTGAGATATTTTGTTTTTATTTAGTTTATTTATGATTTATAATAGATGTTTAACTAATTATTATCTTAGAAAAAAATATTAATGGTTACTTCTTTTGTAATAATTTTTTTTGTAATATAATAAATTTTTAATTAATTAGTGATATGAAAATGTGATATTTTATTGTTAAATTCTAATGAAAATGCATTATCATTCATTAATAAAAAAATAAGCTAATCTAATTTTGTCTTGTATATAAAATTTGATCTAAAAATTGTGAAAAATTTAAGATTAATTTAAAGAAAATAAAAATCAACCAAAAAAAAAAAAGAGTTAAAACCCAACCCAACCTGAACCAATTTGCCATCTGGCGCCTTGGGTTGGTTTGCGTCAGCTTCCTAAATTTTATTGCACTCGAACCAAATCAACTCGCTAAGAATTAATCGATTCAGGTTGTATTTTAAGCCAAACCCTATCCAACTCAACCTGTGTATACTCCCAACTTAAAATAACAAAAATTTTGTTAAGCCAATTTTTCCTTGAAATTTGGACAAGCCTGACTCGTTTTGATTTTAATTGGGTGGGAGCAAGTCCAAATAACATGAAAAAAAAATTTGAGGCACGTATATCATTAGTATATTTATATAAAAGTTCAACTATTTTTTGAGTGTGGCCTGTGGTTAGAATTACAATATAATAAAACTGTTTGTAGTTTAATTTCTACTAATTTTTTCAGTATCTTAATATATATATATACTCGAAATTCAGAATATTCTATACAAAATCCGAAATTGAGCTCAGGTCTATTCCCATGAATGATATGTTCAGTGGTAAATAGATTCCCTTATTACAAGGTCGATGAAAATTGTTTAAAAT
Source organism: Senna siamea (assembly GCA_031216115.1). Classification (NCBI taxonomy): domain Eukaryota; kingdom Viridiplantae; phylum Streptophyta; class Magnoliopsida; order Fabales; family Fabaceae; genus Senna; species Senna siamea. The sequence continues at coordinate 1,885,077 of CM062358.1, forward strand.
AATTTAATTAAAACTGTACATTCCCTTATTTTTCTGCCGAGCAGGATGGACTGGAAGCTCATAAACTGTTGTGCTTTTGAAAAAGATGATTTGAGACAGAAACTCCAATAAGAATTTAGTGAGGAAACAATATATCAATTGATTTCTTTACACGCTCTTGCAGAAGAGGCTAATGAAAAAACAAAACAAGAAAAGAATACACTGAACATCGAGGCTTTTTCTATTCCACCCTCGTATGATCAGCTTCCAACCCAAGAAAGAAACTCTGGAAAATTATGTCAAATGATTAGAAAAAGAAAATAACCCAATTATAAATTCTTTGTATTTTGCACAACTTTACGACCATTTAGAGATGCTGTAACTTCCGAAGATGCTCCAGTAATGAAGTAGCCTTCCTTTTAGCCCTCTCCGTGCCACTCCGAGCAAGTTCAGTCAAAGGTATGACAGCACCAAGTCTACTTATACTGGCCAGATTTTCAGAATCCCTCTTACACAAGGCAAGCAAAATGGCAGCCGCATTCTCTTTGTTTCGAGGCAATCCCGTTCTCAAAAGATCAATCAGAACAGGTATAGTGCTGGCCTTTACTATAGCAACTTTTGCCTCTTGGTGGCTAGCAAGGACAGACATTATTGTCAGGGCTTCATCAACCATTAGTTTGCTTGAATCTGTAAGCATCTTCAGCAATGCTGTAATGATCCCTGCTCTTATGGCCCTTCCCTTGTTTCCTTGATATATGCATAAGTTGAATAACGCTGTTGCTGCGTCTTTCTTCCCCCGAGGGCTCCCATTTTGGAGCAATTCTACCAAAGCAGGGATAGCTCCTGAGGCACCAATTATTATTTTGTTTTCATCTGCAAGTGACAAGCTGAAGAGGGTTGCTGCTGCGTTTTCTCTTGCTTCCATGGTTCCAGCTCTTAGGATTTGGACAATGGATGGGATGGCACCAGCAAGCATTATAAGTCCTTTGTTATTCTCATATATAGAGAGGTTGAGAATAGAAGTAACTGCATTTTCTTGAGTCAGTACATCTTCTGATGTTAAAAGGTTAACCAGAACTGGAATAGCTCCTGCTTCAGCAATTAGTATCCTGTTGTCTGTGCTTCTTTTGGAAAGTGATCGAATTTCAGCAACGGCTGCTCTACGCTCCTCAATGGCCCGGCTGGAGAGCTTCCGGACCAGAGCTCCAATGGCTGCTATGTCACCCGTAACATCTCTGAATGATCCATCACTCCTTTTTATTTTGCCATTTGTTAGTCCTGTTGGCTGCTCAATGTTATGCTCCATACACCACTGGGTTATAAGGCTCCTTAATACATAATTTGGTGTAAGGGTCAAATTTTGGAGCTTCTGTTGAGTCTTTGGACAGGTTGTATTTCCCCCATCTATCCATCTCTGGATGTAAGATCTCTCATATGTCTGCAGGAAAAAGAAAAGTCAGAAAAAGTTGTGTAAAATGTGGAAGAGCCTTGTGCTGGATTCTCACGAGTTTCATCTTTTATATCAGAATTGAACCATACCTGACCTGTGGCCACAATAACAGGATCCCTCATTAGCTCCAAGGATATAGGGCAAAGAAAATCCTCAGGAATTACAGTTGCTTCAGGCTTTTTAACATCAGTCAGACTCTTTTCCATAGAATTTTCTTGATTTTCAGGATCAATGACATTAGATAAGAAAATCTCAGAAGATGCATGGATGCTCTGTGCCCTTTCCAAGTGAGAACTTGCCTGATTCATGCTGCAACTTTTCCATCCATCACTTATAGAAATGCTTTCTAGTTCTGACAAATGATCAGGACAACTATTTTGCTTATGCAGTCCACTCACAGATTTGCCAAGAACCTGACTAATTTGTGGAGCCTGTGATTGGGATAAGTCAGAAGATGACAGCTTTGAAATCATAGATCCATATTTTTCCGTGGCTCGTTTCAATTGTGTTCTCACCAACTCCACCTAGAAAGGCAAAAAGTACCAAAACATTAAGCCAAGGAAATTCAAGAATAATAGTGATTAAAATCCCTAATATGTTCAAGTTCTACCTGTTCTCTAACTTCCTCTGATATGTCCAAATGATCATATGGTAGGATGCTTAATAGCTTTTCCAATTTCCATGTAACACACTGAAATTGGAATACAATTGTCTTGGCAGCTCCATCCTTAAATCAAGATAGAGCAAATTTTAGAGATGTACCCAGACATCCTTTTAAAGATATACATGTCCACAGAAATTCAGCAGTTGTAAGATTCAAAACTCAATAATAGGAGAAGTGCAAAATCATTTTTACTTGAAGAACAATCACAATGGAAGTAACAAGTTTTCTACAAACTCATTGAACAACGCATCAAAATGCAAAACAAAATAACAACACTTGTCAAGGAAATGAAACAAAGAAGTTGAGCAGACCCTGTGTAACCTACAGGGGACATGCTTGCTTGCTTCCGCTACTGAGAGCTGACAACAAATATTGATTTGATTTCACATAACATAGACTTTCATCATCGCCATCTATTAAAGACTTCTATCTTGAAGTTAAACAAAGATGGCAGAAGAAATAGCTGCAAAAATTATCTACAAAAAACAGAACCTAACATTCTTTCAAACAAGAAAATAGAAGGCAGCATAAATTCCCAAGCAGAATTATGAAGAGGAAAAAAAAATGCAATCTAAGAGGGTAACTACAAATCTAAAGTATCAAGAACCCAACAAAACCAAATACAAATATGGGGTTTTGCTTTCGCATTGGCCCGGATTACCTCAGGAAACGAAAGTAAGCAATAAGTACAATGTCAGCTGCGCTTAATTTCTTTTAATTCGTTTTTGCAACAATTATAGTAACCAAACACAAACAGAAGCTTGAAAAACCAAAAGCAGAATAATAAAGCGCGGAAAGAGGAAAATGAAGGTAGATCGAGCAACTCACAGAAGAATAATTCGAACGGAAGCTCCTAGCGACGGAAAGAAGTCGCTTAGCAGAGTTGAGAGCAAGCACCAGATCAGCGGACCAGGAAGATGCAGAGGCAGTGGACGAAGTAGAAGCATCCAAGTTTCCAGAATCAACGACAGCCTTCCTCGAGTCCCTAACCTCCTCGAACAAATGCGTGAGGAGGGAGATCCGACGAACCAGATCGGTGCAATCCTTCTTGAACACAGCGTCGGCATCAATGGCAGCAGCGGAGGAGGAGCCCCCAGCTCCGCCGCACATTCCAACAATGTCGTGAACTAAGCCTAGGAGCTCCGGTGTGCGGTCTCCGGCGACGGCGCCGGCAACTCCACCGGCCATTGTCACGGTTCTCTCTCTTCTCTTTGCTTCCGCTGCGCTTGTGTTGTGAAGGTAAAACAGAGTCTAATAAGCATTAAGCTGTGTCAAAAAGACTTATGGAGTATCGACACGTCGTCACGTTCAGGGGGATTTAATTATTAATTCATTAATTAATTTCTTAAAAAATAATTTTATAATTCAATTTTTATTAATAAAATCTAGAGAGAGCGTGTTGATCGGAGAGAGCGAGAATCTCGGAGAGAAATTGAGGAAGAAGAGTATTAGGATACAGTTGGGTTTGGAATATTATGAATTGTAATGCAACTAACTATAATTTTTCCTTTTTTTGTGATAATATATATTCCTTTTTTTAGTTTGATATTTTATTTTAGATAATTTTCTATGGAGAATATTCCAAATTTTATATTAATTATAACTACATAACCGTTTATATAAAGATTTGTAACATTTTACCAAGTCTAGTTTGAATGTGTATAATCTATATTAAAAAAATTTGGTATATTAATAAATTTAATATTGAGGGATATCAATCTTTTAATTTGTTACTGATATTTTCATTTATTTATGATTGTGTTTTTTTTTTCTTTTGTTTGCACGCTAGCTGGAATAAGAGGAAACACGAAGGAAGAAAAAAAGGATAAGGTCGTTTGCCAACCTGTAAAGCCATTATATTGTCCGCTTAGTGGGACTACCATATAAAATAAGGACCTAAAAGCGCTAACAAACAAATTTATTTATTTTATAAAATTACAAAAGAAAAAGAAACGAAAATAGACCAATTTTGTTTTCGTCTACGCGGCAATTTCTCCTCTCTCCCATGTAAGGATGGAAAAATTTTCTTTATTTTTATGAATTAGGAATAAAGTTTTTTTTCTTTTCTCTATCAGTTTTTTTTTCTCTTATTTTTGTTATAAGAGTTTTCTTCTTTGTTTTAAGAGTTTTTTCTCTTCGATTATTATGAGTAATAGTTTGTAAACTTATAATTAAAGTTTATTTTTCTTTTCTAGTACGTAATACATGTTATAAAATTTTATCGTAAAATTATCACAATTCAATTGTAAGAAAAAAGAAATCGTAGTGAATTTTTAAAGACAAATTAATGAAACATTAAGATACTGCAAATATTATATTTTTAAGTTATTTTTGTTATAATTGTAAATGATATCAAACAGTTCTTTCTCTAAAAGATGCGTCTTTTTAGTTAAATTTTTATACTCTTATATTCATCGGTATCTATTAGTACTTTGACATCGACTTCTTATTTCTAAAAATTTTTCTATAGTATTATATCTATTTTATTTTGATATTTTTGTATTCTTTTGCATAAATTTAATTTTTTTAAGAAGTAATATATTAATTTTTGACGAAAAAAAATGATAGAGACTTAGTCATAAAAATAATAGTGTTAGTAATATAATTTAAATCATAAAATGTGATTTTATTTATTAATTAATGAACACATTGGAATTGGTGTAGGCCGAACGATAAAAGCATAGATTATGAGAAGCACTTAATTAAAGATAGTTGGAAGGCACTAGTTGAAGTGGGGGGTGGCATTAGATTAAGGCAAAAGGCTTTGAAATGTTCTAATTGCTTTGTGTTAATAATTATTATTATTATTATTTTTTAATGCTTCATTTTGTAGAAATATGTGCGTCGTAAAGTGTAGATTGTTCTTTTATCTTGTCAATTAGTGCAATACAATCGCCCTTCAATATGAACATATTCCAATATTATCTTTGATTACACAGAAAAAAAATTTCAAGTTATGATTACAAGAGTTATTATAATAAGTTGCACGTTAGATTAGTGAATCAGATTATAGAATTATTACTAATCAGCTTGTTCGTCCCGTTTCTGTTTTTTTAATTAGATTCTAATTTTCTTGATGAATGTAATTAAGAGTAAATTACTCTTTTGATCTTTAAAAAATATAATACACTTTGTCTTAATTTATTTTTATTGAAAGATAAAAATTTTTAAACTATTCATCTAATTACAAACATTTCTTTAAACAATTTAATTATTATATTAGTTATATAAATGTCTTATTGAACATTCTAATTATTGTTTTGAGTTGTTGTAAAAATGTTTGAATATACTATTTATTATTTTCTCTTGTTGTAATATTATTTAGACATTGATAAAACTATTGTAGGAACTAAATTATTTGAAAAGTATTTTTTAGTGAATAAAATTGAGAATTTTAATTTTTTATAAAATAAATTAAGATCAAATATATTCTTAAAAAATTAAAATAATAATTTATTCATAAATTAATTATTTGAGATTGTTACAGTCCATAGTTTGATATATAGATCTATTTTGATTGATTATTATTAAGTGAAGTAATGTGCTTTTTAAAAGACTAAATTTTTGGTAAGCATACTTGAAGTTTTAATTTTATTGTTTTTTAAATTTAAAACTAATTAAAAATAAAAATAAAAAATTCATTCTTTTTAAAATTTGACAATAAAATGTCTTTTGATGGCCTTATGCATTTCTTTTTACTTTTTCAAATGGTAAAATTTTATCCGTTCGTACAAGTAGACAGTATCAATAATAAAAATTTCTTCTTAAAAAAATTTATGCTTAAGATTTTCCTTTACATTGTGTGATTGAGAGAGTTTTACATTTAGCACTCGTACAAATTATTTATATGCGTAAAAATAGATAATATAATTATCTTTTTTAAAATTATTTAATTTTGTGCCTTCAATTACTTCCTCGTTAAAAATTTCATGTTCAATTTAATATTTTACTAAATTAAATACTAAATTTAAATGTAAATTAATAGTTTTAAATACATAAACAACTATTAAATTTGTACTAAATTTTTTATTAATAATATGACGAAAAGATAAAATTAGATTATAGTTCACAAAATCAGAATATAACATAGTCTATTCTTAAACTTGGATTGTTTAATCTTTATTTAATGTAGAGAAGACAATAAGGGAAGAAAGGAAGGTTCATTTTCAGTCAATTTTGTTGCTAAGTTGAGTATCATTTGACAGCAACTGATAGGGTTGCTTTGAAGACTTCCATTTCAACCTTACTAAGCAAAAGCTTTTTTTTACGTTCTTTGTCCATCGCGTTTGGATCTTATATATTCTCTTATAATTTAAATCTATATAATATAATTTACTTCATCATTATATATACAAATTTTTAAAAAATAGCCAATAAAATTTTTTTCAAATTTTCGAAACCAAAATGGACACATGCCTCTTTTTTTTTCAATTTTACAGTTAAAAATTAATATATTTTTTATAATAAAAGAGTTATAAAAATAAAAAACTTACACTAATAAAAATTTATCATAAATAAATTAAAAATTAATTATTTTTATTTTTAATAAAAATTTATTGTTAATAAATTAAAGATCTTTTTTATTTTTATTTTTTTATTATAAAAAAATACACCACATTTTAAATTCGAAGATCCAAATCCCTTTCTCCCACTTGAATATCTCACTGACACCATTACAGGACTTCAGTTATTCAATTCAAAGATCTGCGCCTATTCCAAAGTCACGTTGATGAATGATGATGATACTGTTTCGCCCTCCTGGCTCCTCTCATACTCTGATCCTAAATAAATTTTATACAAATTAAATAAATCAATCAATATATATATATATATATATATATATATATACATACATATATTTCGAATGAATATATAGCAAAATCTTTGTTATTCTCTCTCCTTTGTTGAATATTTTATAATATACAAAGATTAAAAAAAGTATTAACTTGTGATTAAATAGAATGAAAGTTATTCTATTTTCTTAATTAAAATCTTAAATTCAAATATTATATATAAAAAAAAATTATTAAGAGAACTCAACTCTCATTATGAAATCTCTATTAAGTTAAATAAAATTAGTTAAAGTTTAATAAGCTTTTAAATACTGATACTCTCGATTAAATAAATGTAAACAAATTTTACATCAAATAAAAGAAATAAATATTTTTAGTATAATAATAGAATTTTAAATAATATGATTAAATAAAATGAATATATATTAATATATCTCATATATATTTATATATATTCTTGAAACCTTAGACAGGTTAAAATATTCAATCAAATTTAATTTTAAAATTTTAAAATAAATAAATAATTATTTTTATAAATATTTGAAACATCTTTTTAAATTAAAAAATATGAATATTTAAAGTATTTATTTAGACAAAATAATAATCAATTCTTTTATTTAGAAACTAATATTTTTAGAAAATTTATAAAAAAAATTTATTATATCCTAAAAAGATCCGTTTGTTAATTTTCTTATAATATAAATAAAATTTATTTTTTAAAAAATAATTTATTATGTCTCCAAATCCTCAATCTCAATTACTTTTCTAAGATCTTTTTCCCTCTTCCCAACACCAGTATACTCTTGGTGATATTCAATGTTACATTGATGGTGATTTCAGAGAATGAGACTTAGAAAATAAGGAAATCCCATAACCATATATATTAGGCTAATTTTTACAAGAACATGTTTTTTTCTGAACCAAATTCATGTGCTATTGAAACATTAGGATCTATTATATGTTTTGGGTTTTGTGTGTTGAGTACAGTTCTACTTGGTTCTCTGAAATACAGTGTATGGAAGTAGAATCTTGGACTAATCTCCACCGGCATAATATATGTTAAATGTCTCATTAATTGTATAGATAGTACCTACAAAAGAATTTTTAATATTTTATTTTTATATATAGGCAAAGAAGGTATTGGGGTTAAAAGTAATCTGAATATTTTATGAAATCCAATATTATTCTCTCCCTCATTTTCATTAATTACTTCTATACCATTGCTTCATATTTATGCAGTATTAATTTAAAAGATATAGTTGATATAGGAACCCCAATTTTATTAGATAAAATGTAATAGATGAGAATGTATAGCTGTTTCTTGGTATAGATTGAAACCCATGTTGGTACATTAGTTGTCTTATCATCATTAAAAATTTATTTATATTTGTCAAAGCTAAACACCAAAAGAGGAAATTATATGTTCTTTGAAAATTAATTACCAAATTAAAACTTTCCAAGCAATTTCAACATATATTCAACCGCGTTGAATCTTTTTCCCCCATGAATTTCCGACAAGGAGTGTATTGTTTTCTTTCTTTCTTCTGGTTGAATTTCTTTTTGTCCTTTTCAAATACCTTTAGTACTAATTAATGCTTGATAAGCCAGTGTTAACATGACTTCATATCTAAGTATGACAAAGATAAAAATATGTGATTAAACATATTGTTATAGATTTGAAGAATGACTTTGTTAATTACTTAGGGTTGAATCAAATTTCTCTTCTTTTAAATTTCTAATAAATGCATATTGGAGTTTTGCATGTTTTTTAGAACACAAAATCAAAATCCATCACTTGACTCAAATCTTGCTTCGCCAAGTTCATGGAGAGAAAAGAAATTACTTATATATATATATATATATATATAATCCAGTTCTATAGTAAATTAAGTATTTTAATTCTCATTAATTTTGAAACTTTTTTGTTTTAAAAAAAAAAGTTTTCAAATAAATAACTGTTGAAATTATATACAAAATATCTATTAAAGTTGTCAAAAAAGAATTTAATTTTCATGTTATATAATAATTGAATGTGAGTAAAAATATTATAATTTAAAAATATATGTCATTATTTAATATTTAAATATTTTTAAAATCTTGTTTTTATTCTTAAAATTTATTGTTAAATATTACATCATTATTTTTTATTAGTAATTTGAATGACATTAAGTTGTAGGATAAAATCGATTATAATTTAAAATTTTAAAAAAATTAATAATAAAAAATTCTAAACAAAAAATTAAAAATTAATATAAAATTTAAAGATATAACAGTCCAATTAAGCGTATTACCTTTGGATTGTATATTTATAACATATGGTTAAGTCCATATATATATATTTATAGGAGCCCAATATGAAGAACTAAAGTACTTTGGGCCTACAAGTTGAGAGAGAGAGACTGAGAGTGTTGCAGAGAGATTCAAGGTTTTGAGGGGGGGCTTCTATTTGGTGCCCCTCGCCATTTCCTCTTCTTTTTTTTTTTTTAGTAATTTCCTTTTTTTATTAGAAAAGTTTTCTTTTTACATTAGATAAATTTTCTTCTTTTATTAGGAAAGCTTTTGTTTTTCTACTATAGAGGTTTTTTTTAATGGTTGAAATAATCACTAAAGATTAACAAGAAGTTTTATATCTACAATAATTGAAACTCAAATTATAAATATTAAATTCTTAGACAAGATTAAGAGGTGTTACCTCCCATGAAGATCAACAAGCTTCTTTTGTATTTTATTTTGTTGTAATGTTAACTAAATATTGTGTTAATCTTTATAATATTATTAGACTTTGATAAAAGATGTGTCACCTGAATTTGCTCGTACATAATCATAATGAGTAAAAAATTCGAGTATTTAATTTTCATCTTTTATTTGAAAATTAGTTTCCTCACAATATTGTTTTTGTTACAATCAGTTCCCTCACCAAACAGTACCATGCACATTCACCTTGTGGACTGTAAGACTATTGCTCCATTTTTATAGCAAGAAATTGCACATGAAATTAACTTAAGTCATCAATAAATTGGTAATACATGCATGTATGCTTCTGGTTAAAATCAAATCTGCATAGCCAGTCAATTAATATCTCAAATGATAATATTAATCCAACCACATGCAGTTTATTCTCTCCATCAAAATCTTACAAAATTTGGTTTTTCGAAACTAATTAAAATCCAAAAAAGAAGTTAGATGGCAATGTCATAGTCACATTGTAGTCTCACTCAATGCTAGAGGCAGCAGTGATCGATGTAACATTTTTATTATTATTATTGTGATTTTACATTTGAAACAATTCTGTTGGATCTAATCTAATTAATTAACGTTTTGAAATTGTAAGTTTTGTATTTCCATGAATACATGAGTGAGTGAATAATATTGCCAATTTTCACCAATATTATCATCAGTATACTGTACACTAGAGCTAATATTTATATAAAATGAAACTGGAGGTAGCATTTAAGGTAGATATAAAAAATAAATTTATTTATAATTATTTATATCTTTGTTATTAAATTTTTTAATTAAAATAAAATATATATTTTAAAAAAATAAATAAATAATAGAAAAGATAAACTGTATAAATTGTATATATATCAAATTTTAATTAAAGAAACTGATGACAATAATATAAAGATTATTACACTTAAATTGTTTTTCTGTATATAATATATCTTATACACTAGAGGATACATTCAAAATGACAAATAACAATATAGATACCATACAGATATTTTTATCAAAATATGAAGAGATGGAGTCTCTTTTTTTCTCTATCCCTTTAAAAGGGAGAGAGAAAACAATTTGAAACATAATTAAAAAATAATAATAGAAAGAGCCAATGGGACCAATAGCACTCTTTTTAGCGGATTCCAAACATAATCATAGAACATCGATGGTGGTTGTCGTATCGTACTATATGTATTAATTAATATTTGTCAGTTGTGACTACCATGTAGTGCTAACACAAGAGTTCTACCATGCAAACATAACCTGCAACAACCATCTTTCCATAGGCAAATTAAGACCTGCAGATAGGAGCATTGAAGTCCTACATATCCACCACATTCAAAAACATTTTTTAGTAATAGAGAGTCTAGAATAGATATGTATAATAGATTTCACTGTAAAAATCTAATTTACACCATCATATGTACATTTTATATATACATATATATCCACCTAAATTTCTTTCAAACTTCTTAGTCATAACTCGACAAGAGACATTAAGTGATACAAATTTTTCACTATAATTAAAACACTCTATGACTTGAAATATGTATCTCATTAAGTGATACCGAGAGTAGTACCGATTATTTGTTCCTCCTCATGTGGTTTTAATGTGAATCGATCTTGTGCGTTAATTTACTTTACTGTTTCTTTTCCCTTTGGATTCTAAGCTTTCATAAATTTATGAGCCATCTCTGATCTCTCTCTCTCACTCACCATCTCCCTCTCTCTCTCGATCTCCTAGCTAATTCCAAGTCAAAGCTCAAAATTGAAAAAATAAATTTCATATATATATGAATTAGACTTAAATACACCTACTTATATTATTACACAATATACAATAGAAATTAGGTTATTTTTTAGTTAAATAACAAGAGAAATAAGTTATTATTCCCTTCTAGTTCGACGTTCTTGAACAAAAGCGTAGCTGCGTAGGAGATCAAATTTCACACAACTTCTTTCTTTTAATATAATATAGTATAAATAATGCAAGAGATCTCAATTATGAATTAATTATCCTTACACAAAGAAGCCAAAAAAACATTTACACTACTGCATTTTCTAGCTAGATAGATATATAAATTTAATTTGACTCATGAAGTTTAATTATTTAATTATATAATTAATAATCTAATCCAGCATGACAGTAGTGAGTATATGTTTCGCAAATAGATCTTCTTTTCAAGCAAGAGCATCATGCAATAGTTTGAAGACTTGTAGGTGAGGACTGAGGAGAGAAGATAAGACAATGGAAAAAAGCCAATCAATTAATATTGACCCTGCAGTCTTCTTTATTTCTGCTACACCTATTTAAGATTATCATCTGCCTCACTAACACTTACTATATATATATATGCATATATCAAACTACGTACAACTTTAAAATTCAATAAGCAGTAAACTCCGCATATTCTTCTGTGTGTATTTATATTTTTATGATTGATTTGGTTTACTAATTTTTGGTAATCCAGTTATTTAAAAATTTATAACCACAAAACTTTGAGCTCACAAATCCCACTAGCTTAAATCATCTTACGTAAGGTGGTTTTTCTTCTTCTTTTTTTTTTTTTCCATCCATTATATGTGTGTTTTCTCATCATTAATTTCTTATTATATATATATATATATATATATGCATACATATCTAAATTTAAAAATTAATATCAAATTTTAAAAGTTTATAATACTTTCTGTCTCATGTATCTTTCTATACACTGTAGTTGGGGATAACACATCCAGACTGTATATTGCTAGATTTGTTTTACATAGGCACCTACCATTGGATATGTTTAAAAAATTGTACCGAAGAACAATCATTCATTTAAGCTTCTCCCTCTGCATGAATTGTTGCAATTCAAATAAGGACAATGCTCAAGTGCATTTAGTTTTTATATATTTATTATCAAATTTTTTAATAAAAAATTAATAAATTAGACTTATATATAATTTTTTATATGTTTATTATCAAGTTCTCTTATCAAATTAAAGTATATAAATAAAACTTTTAAAAAGAACTAATTATCAATTAAACAAGCTATGTTAATTTTTTATTAGAAAATCTCATAACAAATATATTAAAAATTCACTTAAATTTTTTTAAAAAATTAATATTTATATAATTTATACAACTCATCTTTTACATAATTTTTTTAAAAATATTTTTACATACTTTATTTTAATTACAAAATTTAATAACAAAATAAAACTAATTAATGATATATATATAATTGATCTATTTTAGAAATTTGGATTCACTTCTCTTTAAAAATTAAAATAGCAGTAGTAAAATTCGAAATGTATCACTTGGAAAGAAACATATTAATCATTAGTCTTGATAAAATTTGAGAATACCTTCACTACCTATAATAATAATAAAAAAAAAAGTTAAAATAAAAAACAAAACTGAAAAAGGATGGCAATTATCACTTAAAAAGTCACTCGACTTTATGTTTTAATGCTTACTATTGAGATTCCTTTCTCTCACTCCCACAAATAAGCAATGTTCACACATGCATCTAATCAGTCAGAAGAAGGTACTATTGTATGTATATATGTACATATTGACTATTAATTAATGGTGAATTATATGCAATTACAGAAAGGAAATAGTACGTAGCCTCCCACACCCAATTCCAAACAAGTTGTCATCTATATATCTTCCAAGAGATGAGATTTTCACTATCCTCTCATGTATTGCAGCTTTTTGCCTTCGGTTACTTACAGGCTTACAGTTACCTTCAGAACTATATAAATGTGCATCAACATCAACGTCATGTCACATTAAATGACTCCCACCAGCTACAGTTAAACACCAACTAAAGTATAATAGAATGTTTGTAATAATAATAATAATAAATAATAATTAAAAAATTATCAATTCATTATATGGTCATCACTCTTAAATGATTAATACAAAATAAACTGTTAATACACATGTAAGACTATCAGTCAGAATCAATCTATATAGTCTCACTCTTTGTTACGATTTCAAGCTTTTCAAGGCAATGTAGCCTTTGTTTTTTTAACCATACAATGAATGAGGGAATTTTCTGAATTTCTTTATCTTCCCTAGAAACTGATCACCTAAATAGAAGAAGTTCAGTAGATGTTTTGGATTCATGAATTGGGTTTCCATCATTGGATCCTTCAGCAATACAAGGTAAGGGAGGTGATGAAGAATTAGTGCTCATGCTCATAGTGAGATCAAGGTTCAAATCTGGTAAGCAAAATGATTCTTCCTCCATTAATTCACTACTTGCAGTTGCAGCTGCAGCTGCATCGCCATGTGGTTTTGTTGGCTCTTCATTCTTGCTATTATTATTATTGTCTTTCAAGCCATTACGTGATGATGCTGAGGTAGTAGACATTATTAATGGTGGATAACGAATTAAGGGATGATTATTTGGATCGATGCCTTTGCTAATGAGCTTCCTTCTCAGATGAGAGTTCCAATAGTTCTTCACTTCATTATCTGTTCGCCCCGGCAATCTTCCCGCTATCAGTGACCATCTATATTTATCAAACAAAATGTATTAAATGAAGGCTCTAATAATTAATAAAATATTGATAAAGACTCATCACTCATGCATTCATTACCTTAAAATCAAAATTCTATTAATTTCCTTTATTTTCTGTATATATTTTATGATATAATATGTGGTTAATTATGAATATTGGCAGGTACAGGTAGTACCTATTGCCTAGGAGTGCATGAAGTTTGATGATGAGATCTTCTTCATCTTCAGCAAAGTAGCCTCTTTTAACGCCTGACCTTAAATAGTTTATCGGTCTCAACCTACAGCTTTTGCCACAGCGAAGTACGCCTGAACATCAACATCACATCCAAAATTAAAAAAAAAAAAGACTTATATAGTTAATTAAGACCTTTTTTCTTAGAAGAAAATTATTTCTCTCTCAGAAAAAATTATAATTAACAATCAAGCACGAATGAACTATAAAAATGAAGCAACATAAATATAATATATAATATGTGTCCATATATAAACGAACGCATGCAGAGAGGTGGTCGGAACGGTTTTGGATCCTCTGCTTCGCACTCTATGTTTTGGCACCTGCTTAGCACCTTTAGCGGCGGTTTTGTCCGCTGCTAAAGTGTGTTTTAATATTATTGCAACGAATATTACTGCAGCTATAACTTTTGTTTAAATAATTCATTTTAAAAAAGTTATAGTGGCAATACTTTTTGTTGCAAGAAATTTTAGCAGCGGAAAAAACTGCCGCTAAAAGTGCCAATTAGGTGCCATGCAAAAAATCCGGACGTGGTTGGAACATATATATATATATATATATGTACTTAAAATATTTTGCAAGTATAAACCGTGCATGTCTTTTTTTCTTAAAAAATATAAAATAAAATAATTCTTATTATAATTTTAAAATAATAAACTAAATACTAAGAAGTTATTTAATCAACTTAATTTTAGTAACTTTTATTATTTTTATATTTTTACATTATATATTTTATTTTATATTTTATATTATAAAATATATTATTTTATAAAAATTCTGAACCATTATAACATAAATATATATAGATACCTGCAGATTGAGGGAGGGAACGCCAGCAACTCTCGCCATGTGTGTTGACGTAATCAATGAGTTTCTGATCTTCTTGTTTGTACCAAGCTCCTTTGTTCACATCCGTCTTATTCTTATCACAGCAAGGCTTCCTCATGATTTCCCCTTATATATCCCGCTGCTTGTTTCTGTCAAAAAGGGTGTATATATATATATATATATATTAAAATAAAAACCCTAGAGGGAAGTGAAAGATGGATCAGAAGATGATCACATTCACAAGCAAGACAAGCAGGCAGAAAAGAAGTTAAACAGAACAATGGAGGGTAGCTAGGTATAGGTTACAGGGTGTTTGCAAATGCAAATTATTTATATAGAAATATGAATATATAATACCGAAGAAGGAAAAAGAGAAATAGATGGAGAAGACAGAGTTGGACCGGTGGTTTAGCCCATGCGTGACTGCATGGTTCGTGCGTGAGAGAGACAAAGAGAATAGTGTTGACTGTTGAGCAAAGTTGGTGTCGGTGTATGCTATGGTTAGTTGTCCGTTAAGAATTAATCATTGTTCTTTCTCCCTCAATGCTTTTTATATTTCCTTGAATTTCACACATCAGATAATGACTTGTATCTATATATAGCTTGGATTTTAATATGCCCTCACTCTTCTTGGACGTTTGTGTGCTTACTCATTAAACTCGTTTGACTTAATTATCCATATTATATAATTTTTTCTTTTTGAGCAATTTGGATGTTATATATATGTCTTTGGTGTTCAAATGTTTTACAGGAGAAAGGTAAATGGATAATGAATCACCAAGTCATGTCAAATTGAAAAGGTAATTAATGGCGTATACATTGCATGTGTAACGTGTTTCAGAGTTGACTGTTAGTTTAGAGTTTATTAATCCCAGGTTCTTCTAATCCAGCCTACTTTTATAAATTAAAACAGATAATAAAAGTATATTTTTGTCCCTTACGTGTCAGTTCAAAATCAATTTCGTTTTTATTTGTATTCTGCATGTTCTTAAATTGAGTTAATTTTGTCCCAAAATTTAATACTATCAAAATAATTAACAAAATAATCTGAGTCAGATATCTATGTGGCAAGGATAACCCAAGTAATTTGTAAAAGAAAAAATTGTATCAATTAGTTATATATATATATATATATACCGAAAAAATTAAAGTAATTTAACTTTAAAACTTTTCGATAGATATGATATTTATAGATGACTTTGGTGAGTAACGCATATACATGTTGACTCCAATTCCAGGACCACCACACAGCCTTTTTATCTTGTTTTTTTTTTTGTTATAACTTCTATCTTGTTTGTTTTTGTTATAACTTTTATCTTATTTGTTAGAATTGTCACATCATCGAGAGTAGAGTACGGACTATGAGTGTGTGCGCGTCTCTGCGTGTGTTAGAATTAGTTGTGGAAAATAAGATAATCGATTCGTCCACCTACATATTTTTAGTATTGGATTATTTTAAGTTTAACGTAATAAAATTATAGTTAAAGTAAATTTTTTTTTTAAAAAAAGGGTATTTACTTTTAATACAGCGTACGTATAACTAATTATATCATATGAAGAAAATTTTCAAAATTCATTATTTTATTTATTAATATTTTCTTTTTCTATAGATAAGAGTTTATGAAGTGTTTCACATCATTTTGAATTTCTTGTATCATATGAAATTAGGTTATAGTCATCAGATTAGAGCTTGAGAAGGTGTATGATAAGGTGAAGATAGATTGGGGCTTTTTATAAGCTCCCTTGAGACACAAAGGGCGGTCAGATAACAGTTTTTAAAAATTATTTTTAATTTTTAAAAATAAAAAAATTGTTTAAATAGCTGTTTTCAATAGAAAATAAAAAATTTATTTTCGAGACAAAAAATACAAAATAATTAAGAGATATTTTGAATTTTAATTTTTTAAAATATAAAAAATAAATTTTTTTATTAATAACATGTAAAGATAATACTCAAAACTAATTTTAAAAAATAAATCTAAAAAATAAAATAATAAAATAACAGTTTAAACAAGCTCAAAGCGTCTCACTATATCTTCGTTATTTGCATGGAAGTACTTTCAAAACTTATCCAACAAGAAGTTAGAGACGACTGCTGGTTTTCAGCCCAAAAAAAAACTTAGAGATCTCATGGGCTTTTTTGAATGCAGAGTTTAAAAATTATTTTTAGTTTTTAAAAATAAGAATATAAAAAAATTATTTAAATAACTATTTTTCACAAAAAAATAATAAAATATTTTGAAAAAATATAAAATAATTAAAATATATTCTAAACTTTAATTTTTTAAAATAAAAAAATACATAACAAGTTTTTTCATTAATAGCATGTATAAAAATAATATTAATATAAATAATCATAATTAATTTTAAAAAATTAAAAAACAAAACAACCTTACATCTCCTATTTCTGGTCTTTGTAGACGTTATACTTTAACTTTTGATGAGTTTTGGCCAAATCTAATTTTAACCTCTGATTTATTATTACAAGTATTAGCAAGCTAATTTATAATCAATAAATATTGGCCTTTTACCACTCTCTGGCCAGAATGAACTAAACGCGACAACGTGCCTGTTGTTTCTCGTAATTCCAGAGTCCCTCTATTAATTCCTCTCGTGAAGGCACGATCATTGAAATTAAAAACTGAAACATGAGTCAAATGCTTTTATTTTATTAAAGACTTTTCCCGGTCGTATGCGTCAATCCATGCTACTTTGGGAAGTATAAGAGACATTATTATACCATTAATATTGATCTCGTTTAGTTTCCCCCCACGTTAAACATCTTCATCATTTTTCTCCTATAAATACCCATCTTCAACAATTATAAAGTCACAAGTTATAAAATATTACATCTTACTCTTAAGTCTCTTTCAACATGTAGTGAAGATCTCAAACATGAATAACAAAAGTGGTGGTGGCAGTGGTGTTGATGGCAGTCACAAGTTATATATATATATATAAAATAAAGCAGTTATAGTTTGTGTCTTAAATTTTTAATATATAATTTGATTTCTGTTTTAATGCTTGTTGCTCAAATTGATGGTTTAAATTGGTATAATATTCGGAACAAATTGATGGTGTCCAATACTTTAAACATTGGACTCACCTAAAGCACACTTCGTTGTCTTTGAATATTAATGAGGTTTAATTTAACAAAGTATTTTATGAAGTCTAAGTCAGATTTCTTCATTGCATTATAATCATATACTAGTGTTTCATGAAACCAAAAAAAATATACTCGTGTTTCATAATTAGTGCAGCCTAATGATCTTAATTAATAGATTGTTCATTGGTCATTAATAGATGGAAACAAGTTTGAAAGTGTTAATTGTTTGTGTCTTTGAAGACCACGCGAGACTGAAAATAATAAAACCAGTCAGGGGTACAGCCATGAGAGGTGAATATATATCTATATATCTATCTTTTTATTTTCTTTTGTAAGTCTTTTTTTTTTTTTTAATCTAGTCTTTTAATTTGCTACTTACAACAAATTTAAGAGTTCTTTCAGATGTTTTACTGGAAATTTTGAAATATTTAATTTTGTCTTTACACCTAAAAGTTCATGTTTCTTTTTAGGTAGAGTCATTGATTTTATATTAATTTTAAAGTTTGAATGAAGCTAGTTTGAAATCTTTGTCTATCCTTTAGTCTAATCCTATTTTTCACAATGAGTACTATAACACAATACAATTTTGTTATAGTTAATAACTCTCATATGATCTAAACAAAACAAAACAAGAATATGATGCAATGTCTAGCCATAACAATTACCACCCAAATTGAAATATTGTATATCTTTATACCTAAAATCATGTTTCCTTTTAGCTAGTCATTGGTTTGATCTTATTTTTTGAAGTTTGAAATCTTTATATACATGCATGATTGAGAATTTAACAGAATTGATATGTAAAAGGAATATAGAAGTAATTGGACACCATCAATTTGTTCCGAATATTATACCAATGCTATGTATTTTTTCATAATAAGTGCTAGAACACACAATACAAAAGCAAAACAATACAACATTATAATGCAACGTCTAAGCCATATCACTTACCACCCAAACTGAGTCGTTAAAAGATATTCCATGCACAATGCTATGTATTTCCTGTAAATAAATTTGCTGTTGGACAGACGTGATTTTCATACTTTACACCCCTGAAAACGGTGAAGCACAATATTTTCAACTCCAAATGTTCAATATATAATTTTTTTATAAAAATAAAATAGATAAAAATTAACCTGTATCATTAACACCACAATATGAACCACCAAATCTGCCAGAAATGATCGCCCCGCTTGTCATGTAAATAGACGGAATGTGAGCTATCTTGTGCCAATCCTCCCCTGTTTCCTTCCTACATCGCTTCTTTAACTCAGGACAAGCATGGATGTCCAACTTTTTCAAATTTCTGAGACATTGAATGCTCATTGGAAGTGACATTAGCTTGGGGCACTTAGATATGAACAATGAATTTAGATTCTTATAGCTTCCCAAACAATCAGGTAAGAATGCCAAATTTGGAAGATCATACAAATTTAATGATTGCAACATGGTGATATGCTGTAAAGCCTCGGGAAAGCCTTCCACTCTTGGGCAACTGGCAATCTCCAGACTTTCAAGGGAAGTGAGGTACTGAAAATCTGACGAAAATTTGAATTTAGGGTACCAACCAATTGTTAATCTTTTCAGAGAATGCAACCTTTGTAGAACTTGCTCTGTCAATGGCTCAAGCTTCTCGCAGTGCTCAATATGTAATTCTTCAAGAGTATTGAAATTGATTTCATTTGGAAGTGCTTCAAGTTTGTCATACCTGCAAATGTGAAGTTCTTTAAGGCAAGTAAAGCCTTGTACCATCCCATTTGGAAAACAAGTCAGGCCTTTATTATCAAGTAACCAAAAGGTTTCAAGATCGTGTAGACTTTGAATTGTATCCAATAACGCTTGCTTGCATTCATCTATTATTCTTAGTTCAATGACAGATGGAACGCAAGACAAAGACAATATATTTGGACAATGACCAATTTGCAACTTGGAAAGACATGGGAACATGTTTTCCACATCCTCCTTTGATAACTTTACAAGGCTTGGTAGGTTGTCCAATACCAACAATTCTAGAGCTTTGAAACATCTTGTCACTCCACCATTATAGGGTTCATCATCTAAGAATTGCAAATGATAGATGTTACCTATCTTGAGAGTTTTCAAGGATAGTAAGTTCCACAAAGGTGGAAGCCTTAAACAATTTTTGCAATCCACAAGCTCTATATAATATAAATCTTTGAGGGTAGGATTACCCATCCACTGTGGAAATTGAACACCCATATATCCCCCCACGCCTAAAGTTTTAAGCTGTTGTGTTTGAGGTTGAAGCAATTTAAGAATCTCCTCCACATTTTCTTGTAAAACAGATTCTTCATTTCTTCCCCAGGACAATAGCAAATCATTCAAGTGCTTCCTTGCTAAATAAGCTTCTTGGGCGTCCATGACACTTTTTACTCTTTCTAAGTGCTTGATGTGTAGCTTTCCTTTAAGGTTCAACCGTCCTAATTCTGCCAACAAGAACCCTCTTTGCTTGTCAACTATGTATATATTTAAAGTCTTCAAGCAAGTTAACTGACCCAACTCGGGGGCCAATCTAGATAATGATCTACATTCAGCCATGTAGAGATGTTGGAGACCTTTTAAGCATTTTAAGCGATTAGGCAACTTTTGGAGACGTTGGCAATAGTCCAAATTCAAAGTTTGCAAATTCCACAACCTCGTTATGGAATTTGGAAGTGCTTTGAAGTGCCCCCAAGAAAGGTTCAAGTGCCTTAGATGTTTTAAGTTACCAATTGAAGATGAAACCTCCTTTAAATGCGTGATTGTAAGCACCCGCACAGAAAAACATTTCATCAATAAGTCATCAGGTGAATGGTCGACATCAGAAAAGCAATATTGCCTTATACAGGTTTTCAAGGATTTGATTTGTTGCAAATCAAGTGAAGCGCTTCCATCATATAAGAGATGTTGGGTTCTTTTAGATAGACTAGTCTTGCCATTGTATGTTGTAATGAAGCAACACTCTTCTTCCATAATAGATTGGGCAAGATCATGAACAAGATCATGCATCTTGAAATATGTGTCAAATTCATGTGTTTCAATATCTTGAAAAAAAGATCTCCAATATAATTCATTCCACACCACATTACCATCATCTTCTAGACCTTCCAACCTTTCATTGGATGAAATGAAGCCATTAGCAATCCAAAGTTGAATCACAAATTTCTTACTCATCTCTTGATCCTTAGGGAATAACGCGCAATAGGCAAAACATTGTCTCAATTTTGCGGGGAGATTCAAATAACTTAATCTTAATGCAGGTAAGATAGAATATTCATCTTGTGGTAAACTCCAAATTGGGCTTTCCTTAACACATAGCCAGTCCTTTTCCTCAGTTTTAAAGCGTAAAAGACTTCCCAGTGCTTTAGCTGCAAGAGGCACTCCTTTACACTTGTTTACTATCTCCTTGCCTATTGTTACAAGCTTTTCATCTTCTCCATTTTCTTGTCCAAAAGCTCGTTGTTTAAACAATTCCCAACAATCATTTTCAGATAACATTGATAGTTGATGAGGAGGCACTGTTCCCATGATGGATGCAACCTTTGCAAGGCGAGTAGTGACCACAATTGAAGCACCCTTTGAACCACATGCCAGTACAAATTTTAACTTATCCCATTTCTCTTGATTATCATTCCATACATCATCCAAAACAATCAAAAATCTTTTTCCTCGAAGCAGCTCTTGAATTTTTCTCTGCAAAAGCTCAATGCCCAAATCCTCACATGCATGCCCAGATGCTAATTCTATTATAGTTTTTAACATTCTTTTCAAACTAAAATCTTCTGAAACACATACCCAGATTTTTAGCTCAAAATGATTAACTACCCTCTCATCATTGAAGACTAATTGGGTAAGTGTAGTCTTTCCGAGACCACCAATACCTACAATTGGATAGATCGATAAATCCTCAAAATCAGAAATATGACCAACCAAAAAGTCTACTATTTTCTCTTCATCTTCCTCTCTTCCGTAGATTTGAGGTTGAGTAATAATAGATGTAGTTTGGCGCCATTCCATGACTTGATTACTTCTCCTCTCATGAATTGTCTCACGCAAATGAAACTTGATCCTCTCCTCAGCAATTTCATCTAATCTCTCACTTATCGATTTCATTTTCTTAGCAATCTTGTAACGGAACAAAACATGCTTGGGATGAACAAAAGAGCATAAGCAAGAACCTAGTACCTTGTTCGCTGAACCAAAAGACTCTTGTCTTTGGTATTCCAATCCAAGGGCTTCTGTAGCACACTCGTCCAAGATGTCATCAAGCAAGTGAGCTGCATCTTTAAGCTTTCGCATCCAATCGTTGAGAGCTTTATTTGTGAGTTGCTTCTCCTCAGCATCTTCAAGCACAGCCTTGATTGTAGTGAGTATGCTGGAAAGTCTTTGCATCTCTTGCTCTACACCAAAAAATAGTCCAAGCTCTTTCTGAAAGAGAGAGCTCAAATTCTCGAGCACAATTTCAAGGACAGCCTCAGCCATTTGGTAATTAGAAAAACAATGTTGATAGTGAGATTGAACACTTGCAAATGCACTAAATCAAGATAGAAGAAGAATAAGAAGAGGCTATTTCGTCGACTTACCAAGTGAAGTCAACAAAGAAACTACTATTGTAATTTTATTGGAACCCATCACTAAATGCTACTTTTCTTTCGTTGAAAGTTCTCGGAAGCAACAACACGACAATGACATATTAGACATCTGTTTCTAGTCTACATTTTATTAAAAAAAAGATATTATTAAAAGCACAAGATTGAAAAGTGTACAAATTAATCAACCATATGCTTGTCTAGATGCTTTTGAAAAGAAAATATCTGTGTTTCATCATGTAAAATAACGTCTATGAAACTGACTGAATTGGTAATATGTAAACTGGGGTGAAACATATTATATACTAATAATTTTTGTAAATCAAAACAGTAAAGCTATCAAAATGATTCAGTTCCGTACAGTCCAATTTCGGCTTCTTTTTTTTTTAAGGGTGCTAATTCATTTTTAATAAGGGCTAGGATTATTATAGATTAATCCAGTACTCTTATTAACTAGTGGATTATTTTTTTAAAAAAAATAATCTTTTAAATTATTAAATAATATTTATAAAATAAATATTATAATTAATCATAATAAAAATATATTTTTAATTTTTATGAAAAACAAAAAACACATAATTAGAGTATATTAAAACTATAAAATAAAAATTATTAAAACTTTTTCATTTTTTATTTTTTACTATCATTCATCTTCTACCATCATTGCACTATTTTTAAAAATATTTATTAGCATAATATTTATCTTTATTTACAATTTAAAATAATAAGATATATTAATAAAATATAAATTAAATAAATAAGATAAATTAAATAAAAATCCAAAAAAGTTAAAACCATTTGAATTAAACTCAAAATCATGCAACCAATTTATTGCATAAGTATTACAAAAAGAATGTTACAAAATATATATTCTAAAAAGTTTAACTAACTAGATTTAGTTTTAGTTTTTTATAAAGCTGGACTGAGTTAAATCATTTTTAATTCAAATCAAAATTCTTTTATCTAATTTTATAAATTTTTAAGGACCAAAACGATCGACTTATAAAATTTAACTCATTTTGATACTTTTACAAAAATTTGAATTAGACATAACGCAAAATTGTGTCCATAAAATAATTATTAATTCTTTAATTTTCTTTATGAAGTTGTTAGTTAGTTTACTTTTCCGTTGTTTAGTATAATTTCATTTGCATTTTTATCCTTGATACATGTTAATTTGCACCAAACTCGTCACTTGAACTAATCCTACTGCTTAATCTACTCAAAAATCACTTGAAATACTGATTGATTGGCAGAAAAAATTTCTGGATATATATTACTATCCAAACATGCACACACAAAAACCCTTTATTTTAAGCGGTATGGCCATTGATTTTTTTCAAAGACTAAATTTTTCGTAAAGCAAGCCTTTTTTTTTAAAAAAAAAATATCTCCCCCTCTCATTCCTATTAAAAATTGCCGCAACGAATTATGTATGAAAATCTCAGATATTTAAAAAGAATTTGTATTTGATCGAAAAAAATTATTATTTTTATTTTGAAAATAGATTAAGCATACTTTTAAAAATAGGTTGAAAATAAAAAAAATCTAAAAGACATTTTTTGTGTCTTCATATAATAACCATTATTTATTTTATAATTTTTTTGATAAAGTAAACTTTTTAATTATATAAATTTGTAAATTAATATAATAATATGCAAACTAAAAACTAATAAAAAATTATAGTCATTTAACTTAAAAATAAATATAACATAACAAACATATTTTAAAATATTGAAAATTTGAAAATAAAAATTAATTTTAAAAAATAAAAACTAAAAACTGAAATATTTTCATAAACCAAACACAGTCCTTGGAGACAATAGTCAATTAATAAATCACAATGGGCACCCAAGCCTTATGCATTTTCGCCAAAACTACACAAACAAATAATGAATCAAGAGTCCTCCTAATAGTTCTTAATTTACTATTTAATTAGACAAATCATAATTTATTTTCTAGAGTTATTGATTACATAAGAAGAATATACAATTTTTGGTAAACCACAAAAATCTTGTTACATATTTTTTTGCCCATATTATTTGAAACAACTCAACTAAATGACTATTTGACCTTTCAGAACCTTCCATTAAAACCTAGCACATGTATATCTCATTTTATTTAATTTCCCTCCTATATATGTAAATCTAATTTGAATCCATCATTAGTGAAAATCATGGTCCTGCTCCTGCGAAATAGAAAAAAAAATATATATTAGATGAAATTAATGTTGTCCAGAAAACTAAAAATTCAAGGAACAATGAAATTAAAAAAATTTAGAGTTTGAAAAGATTACATAAAATAGGGAGGACATTATTAGTTAATTACACATTACCCATATTCTTTGCATATATTGTCGTTCCTTATAAATCTCACTTAATCAGTTTCAAGGGCCTCATCATCGCATTATCTTCGTGGTCTAATATCTGCATATAATTTGATATGGCAGAAACGTAAATTCAAATTAAATATATCAAAATTATATTGCAATCATGCCAAAATATGTAGATCTCTAAAACTAAATAATTTTCCTAAAAATTAATTAAAATATTTTAAAAATAACTAAACTTTTATGTAATTTTTTTATATCTTTTATATTAAAATAAAATATGTATAAAAAAATTTTTAAAAATAAATTATATATGTCAATTTTTTATTATAGATACTTACGTGACAATGATATACGTAGCCAGGTTCGGCGGTTGCATCAAACCCGTACGATGCATTTGTGTGTATGTAAGAAAATCTCACCACAATTTTCGTCACAAACTCGGGCATCATCTTGTACACGTTCTTCCACCCTCTTTCATGAGCCGGAACCTCTAATTTCTTGCCACGTGCATACGTATCCACGTGGCACGTGATCGCATCATTATGCTTCACCATGCAGTTCTTAAACTCCTCTGGTTTCACCAGCTCCGTCTGATCCAACACCTTGAACAGTCCCAAATGAATGTGCAGCGGATGATTATCCTCCGTCAGATTAATCACATACCACACCTCTGTGGACCCCACCTTTGGAGTTTCCGTAGCTGGCGCCTCGTACGGTTTTGCGTTAAGGTACAAGTGAGTCGGCTCGTCTATATCACTCGTGTACTCATACATTGCAATGTACCGTGTGCGCGATACACTGGATGAATCTGCATCTGGGTATTTTATCAATTTCTTTGGAACTCGTGACGTGTCAACTTCTCGATCAGGTAGGATGACGAATTTGATAACCTTGCTGTTAGTCTCGTCAACGGGGTCACCAGATGGGTATGGATACGGTGCGTTGTTGGCTAGGATAACAGTTTCATTCTTTGATTGAGAAAAGTCAACAACTATATCTGTGATCTCAGATGGCCCCACCAAAAACTCACTGGTGGTCACTGGTTCGTTGATGTAAGTAGAATCTGACCCCACGTGAGTGAATCGCAAGCCGTTGGTGAAAAAGAATCTAAAGAATCTGGCATTGCTTGCATTGATTATCCGAAATCTGTATTTACGACGTCGTACTGTCATACGTGGCCAAGCTTTTCCATTCACAATAATAGCATCTCCGAAATACTCGGGTTGCCACTGTGGATGTATAGTGGGATTATTTCCAGTGGAATTCATGTATATGGAACCATCCTTACGGAAGCTACGATCAAAGAAGATCAGCGGTCGATCGAACGCATCGCCGTGGGGTAACCCAAGTGGGTCCTCAATCAGAGGGTGACGAATGATGTAGGTCCCAATCAAGCCAGCAAGGAGGTTAACTCTAGTCAAGCCCATGGCATGATCATGGTACCATAGGTTGCCGGGGTGTTGATAGTTGGGATAGTGATAGGTCTTCTGGGTCCAAGAGGGTCCTGTTTGGTTGAATCTAGCAGTGAACCATGCGTTTGCGTTTCCATCACTCTGGGGTTCATGGATGCTGCCGTGGAGGTGAACCACTGTAGGAATGCCCTTATTTGTGTGGGGCTTAGCTGTGGGGATGGTTGGGTCCCATGGGAGTATGTGCTTTTGAGGGAGGTGATTTTGCCACGTCACATAGGCGTCAACTCTATGGAGGGCCTCGATTGTTGGACCTGGAACCGTTGCTTTATGTTTGTTTACACCGTAAGCGAAAACGGGCGTAGGAGGTAGATCCCTATGGAATTTCTGCAATATCAAAAAGTTTGCGATAAGAAAATAGACTTGTTAAATCAGTATAATAATGTATCTAATAATTTATATTTGTTCATGATAAGTTCAACCATAAATTTTATATAAAATTCAACATACTAATCATAAAAGTCAAGATAAAGCAAAGATGTAAGCAAGTGCTATAATGAATATCAATAATAATGTAGCAAAAGAGCGTTGAACTTTGTGGACAAAATAGTAAAAAACTTTGAAAGACAAGAATGTTTTGTGAAACATTATAATAAATGTGAAACTGAAATAGACAGAGAGGATGGCATCTAAAAAGTTATAAAGGCGAATCAATTCCTTTGGTATTTATATTAATACGAGGGTGAAATTTGAATCCCTATGGTCCATCGATGTTGTTGACGAACGAATGGGCGTGTTAGAAGAATATAGAAAGCTTGAAGTTTGGGGTAAATGTGAGGCCAATAAAAAAAACAAAAATGATAAAAATTCCTGATTGAAAAAAGTATGGACCGCCACAATCTAGAATCATTTGTCAAATAGCTTAGCTATGGCTAGCTGTTCCCATCATGATTAGATTATTGTGCACCTTTACTAACTGGCATAACATGAAGACAATGAGAAAGCAAACAAATTAGGGATTAAAAAAATAACTTATATTTTTTCTACCTTTAGTTTCCTTTTCTGTTATTTTTTGAAGTGTCTTTTTAATTATTTAATACTCCTATCATATGATTGAATCAATTAAATATTATAATTTGTTAGTTAACGTTACTATACACTCATAAATTTGAGTAAATTAATAATTTAATTTTAAAAAATTAATTTAATCTTTTAAAATGTATAAGCTATGTGTTTTCACTCTATGTAATTCATAAATGTGATGTATTTTATTTTTTATTATTAATAAAATTTAATTTATTATTTAATAATTAAGTTAATAATTTTTAATGTGACTGAATATTAACTTCCTATTCTATTAATTAGAAGATTAAATTAAAATAAATACGGATACAAATAATAAAAAAATATAAGATACTATTATGGAGCAGCTTTATTAGAAGGGGTGCTTTGGTAGGTGAATGAGATACTTTACATGTAGGATTGAGTCCCAAAAATAAAAGTAGAAATTTGTTTTCTTTTTGAAAAAATTAATTTAGAATTTATCATAAGAAAATTTTAAAAATTCATCTTATAATTTATTTGTTATTTATATTTTATAAAAATCCAAACTACTGCTTCGTTTCATCATGATAGTCCTCTTCAATTTTCATACCTTTGTGTCAATTGTGGACAATATGTAATTGGGAGGCAACTCTAAGATAAAACATAATTAATAATTAAACACAACTATTAAAAAAAATTATAAAAGGACATATATACAAGGCTTCCCTAATTCGCTGTATGACAATACACAAAATACTCACTTAGATTATATTAGGTCTCATGTACCTTTATTTTCTAGTAAAATAAAAAAACCATGGAATAAGATATTATTGTCTTCATTTTTTAAACACGAATAAAACACTAGTTTCTATGTTTAAATATATATATTTTTTCTGTGTTCTAGATATTATCGATCGAAACAAGCAAACAAGGGATTTGTTATGTGCTCATGGCCCTAGTACTACTCTTGATGCAGAGCAAGAGGCAAAACCAACACATAGTTAAGAGATTAATTTCAATAATACTAATTTGATGAACATATTTGAGTGAAAAATGAAGAAACAATTAAGCAAATTAAGTGAATTCATACCCATTTCTTCTTGAACATGCCAATCTTGAGAGATTTGGATTTGGGGACTCCATTAACAATCTCATAGCCATGGATTCTGGGCATATCAGGAACCTCATCCACAAACATCTCTAACTTTGATGCATCCACCAGTTTATCATCTGAAGAAGAAGAAGGAGAAGCACTTGAAGAGGTAATAAGCAGGACTTGTAATAAAACACCTAAAAATGTGAGTTTCAGGAGCAACAGTGCTCTATCCATGGCTGCAATATGTATCTCCGAGCTCTCACGTGCAGTCACAGAGATAGAAAGAAAGAGACAGAGGCAGAGACAGGAAAAAGGAAAGAGAGATGATGACTGGTGATGGGTCTAATAGGGAAGAAGATTGGTGTGTCTGTGAGCATAGGAGTGATATATATATTGGGGTGTAAGTGAATTTTTTGAGGCCATTAGGTAAGATTTTTTTTTTTTTTTTTAATGGTGGTGGTGGGAATTTATGTTGTCACTGTCTACTACCTGGTTGAAAAAATTAAAAACAGAGAAAGCCACATTGGCATATTTTGATAATATCTGGGGAAGGAACAAAGATTAAAAAAATGGAGAAAATTTAACCTAAAAAAGGACAATGATCCATCATGGAGGATATTAATTAAAAATTAGAACAAAAAAGAAGTTATGACCTATAGGACTGATCAAATTTAAACCAGACTGACTTTAACCGAATTGAAGCGGTTGGATCTAATCAAAATTATTTGTTTAATTGAATGCATTGGGTGAAAATTTGTCAAAATTAATTAAATAGATTAGTTATTAGATGATATTGATCTTCATCAAAATCAAATTAAATTTAACTGATTAAAATATATAATATTTTTTATTTCTTATATACTATATATTAATAAAAAAATTTAAATATATTAAAATTTATAATATTAAAAAATTAAAAAAATAGTGCAATTTTAATGTAACTTTTACTGTTAGAAATATTTATTTAATAGTATTGAATTTGTTATTGTTATTACTTTTTACCATAAATATTCTGTTTTATGGTTATACTTATTTTAAAATTGTGTAAAAGTAAATGTAATATAACTTTTATAGTTAAAAATATTTTATTTTTATAGTTGAAATTGAAAAATTATCAATATTGAATTCTTTTACTTTTTAAAACGTTTTTTTTATTGAAAACCTATTATTCAATTCAATTTAAATTGACCAAAGTTGTTTGAATTAGATCAATTGATACTAAAAATTTTGGATTATCTGAATGACTTAAAAAATTTATTCAATTGATCAGAAGATCCAAATCAGTCTAAATCTAACCAATGTTCACTCTAATGACTCGTCTAGTTACAGAGGTAATGCTACTCTCTTTAGTCTGTAATCTAAACAATCTAATTTTAATTTTAAAAAACAAAGACAGAACTTATCAAAGTTAATTTATATTATTTGATTATACAAATTTTGATGTTTAATAATGACTATATTGCAAAGAAGTTATTTTTTTCTTGTTTTATAGTTAATTAAATTTTTAATTTATGAAATGAGTGAGAAATATGTAAAAAAATATATATATGTGTGTGTAACATTTCTGTTTTCACATGTTTAACAGAGTTTTGTTTCTACACTTTTTCTTTTGTAACTGAGATGTGCCTTCTCCTACTCCTTCACAATTATATGTAGTTCCAAACAGACTATAGTTAAAAAATAAAACTGCTCCAAAAAATCATTCTTTTTATTTTGTAACGGAAATTTGTATACAATTATTTGGATTTGTACGAAATGGGATTCATTTTTATCATTGATGTTTAAACAAATCTAAACTAAAAAAATTATTCATCGAAAGGACAAATTTGTGGAGATTGTCACGTGAAAGAAGGCCTGCAGCAGCAGACCTATCACAGGTGCACTTGAAGTCCACAATTAAATTTGTTTCCGGAATCAACGCCACTTCAGCCATTAAAGATTAAACGATAATTTTTTTTTATTCACCTCATAATTTATATTTTGTTACATAATTTAATATTGAATGAAAATATTTGTCTTAAAAATACGAATAAAATAATATTAAAGTGTTTAATATTAAAAAAATATTGTAAAAAAATTTTCCTTCAAAAAGGAGTATACATTAATAAATATTAATTTAGTTATTAAATAATGAATTAAATTTTATTTAATAATAAAAAATAAAATACATTAAATTTATAAATTAAAAATTATCAAAACATATAATTTATATTTTATATATGAAATTTTGCAAATTTTATATTTTTTAACAAATTATACATTACCAAAATATAACCAAAATATAATATTTATATTTTTTATTATATAAGATTCAATTCATTATTTAAAAGTTAATTAGTATTTATTAATATTATTTTTAGTTAACTTTTTATTTATAATATTAATTAAAAAATAAAACTAATTAATAATTGACATTTCAATAATTAAATTAAAATATTATATATTTTAAATTAAAATAAAATATATATATATATATCTTTCAATGACTAAATTATTAATTAAATCTTAATTTTAGTAAATTTTTTTCAAATTTTCAACCTTTTTTTAATAAATTCAAATTTTTTATACTACTCTTATCATATAAATAATATTATGGAAAACCTAATCTATTAAAAATATAAATTTTTTAATTGTTAAAACTTTATATAATAATGCAAAATATTTGTTTGATATAATTATAAATGCATTTTGAAGTCGGAACAAAGAACTCTGTATGTTTGTTCTATAAAAATATTATCTTAGTTTATTTTTTTATTTTTTAAAATTTATTTTTATTTTTAAGTGTTCAAAGTTTTAAAAGCATGTTTATTATATAAAATTAAAATTTTATTCATTTTTATTTCTTAATTGAATAACTTAAATGACCATACTTTTTTATTAATTTTTAAGTTTGACTTTTATTAAATGATAATATTTATATGATTGCAATGTTTACTTTCTTAAAAATTACAAAAAGTATAATTAATATTGGTTATTAAGTGATAATATCTAGAAGTTTTCTATTTCTAACTTATTTTTAAAAGTTTTTTTTGTTAAACTTTACTAAACACATTTTTAATTATATTTTTTGAATAAAAATAAAAATAAGAAATAAAAAAAACAAGCTCATCCTAACTTCTTAGAAAAATCAACTTTTTCATAACAAAATTCTTATTAGAATACTCACTAGCTACTTAGTGCTTCATTAAAAATATCTCTTGAAGTAACTTTTTCTATAATACTATTTCAACATTAATTACACCTAAAGAAATACATATTAAATAAGGATTAAAAAAACACTCTTCCTCATCTCCAACTTTAATTTTGCTTTTAGTCAATCTATAACTTTTGTAATTAACTAACTTATTTATATTTTAGGATGAGTGAATTTAATTTATCTCGTGACTAAATTTTATTACGTTGTGTTTCTAAGTTCTAACTTATATTTTCTAAAATTCGCAAAAATAAATCCGCGATTCACAATAAGACTGTTTTTACCTTCAAAAAATCAATAAGATGGATTCATTTGAGACATTAGAAAAAATAACTAAATTTATATGTAATTTTTTACATTTCTTAATTAAAATTTTTAATCAAAATAAAATATATTTAAATAATTTTAAAAAATCATAACAGAGATAAACTGAATAGTCTGTACACATATTTATTTATGATTAAAAAATTTTATAATAAAAATATTAAAATTATGCTTAAATTTTTTTCTTTAAAAAAAAATCCCCAACACATAATTAGTGCCAAATGACTTAAGCTTAATAAATATACTTTATTTTTAGTCTCGTTCTTAATTATATGAAAAAGATGCCATAAATTATTACAAGAATTGACTTCTAAATTATTCGTGGGAAAGCAATAATAGATGAGGAAATATTATGGAAAATGTGGACCAAAGAAGAGACACGTGCATTTAATTGCTTTGGAATATTGCCATTAGCCAAATGGATCTAAATTCTCTCAATTTTTTTTTTAAATTGATAACATCAATTAATAAGAAAGACTAACAGATATGAAGTAGGCTTTAATTTATTTATTTATTTTTTCTCACTTAGACAATGCCTTTGCCTTCTTAGATTGGGAGGTCCAATTAATGCCACCACTCCATTCACATCATCCCACTAAGTCTTCCACTATCGTCTTTTCAAGTCTTCTACTTTTTTCTTTCTTCCACACTCACTTTTTGAATTTTCCTGCCTAGCTGTTTTGATTTGATTAATTACCAGTACCATTCATACGTGCAGAAAACTTAATACAACTTGCTTTTATTTTGCGTACAAAATTTAATATATATATATATATATATTCATTTTAATTATGTGACTGTTTACTAACAGTTTCAAGTGTACTAATTAGGCCTGCAGTGCTTCCATAAATTTGGCGCTTGCCATATTTTGATTTTCTTTTATATATATATGGCTACAAAATATATATTTCGCTGCTTTGGTGTAAGATTTTAGAAATTATCATGTTACTGTAGAAAACAATGATTACTGCCCCCAGATACATTCATACATATTTCCGGCCCCTTGAAATTTCACGTATTTTTTAATGTAACCATTCGTTTTGAATGTTCACTTCTAAATGATATTGACATCTACGTACGTCATCATATATGTCAAACCACTAATAATTAAAATACAAATTTATACTAGTTTTATTAAAAAATACTTCATCAAAATTTTATAGCAATTTTCTCGTAACAAAAGTTTTATTCATTTGGATTAAGTTTAAAAATTAATTAGAGCTATATATATGTTTGGCTAAGTTTCTTAGAGTGGAGAAACTTTATTTTTCTAAGTCAAGTTGTTATTAGTACTTATAAGTAGTGACAAAAGTAGTTTTTTAGTTATGAAAAAGTTAAAAGTGGAAGATTTTGCCCTTAACTAAAAATAAAAATTTAAAATTACTCTTATCAAAATTTTTTGTTTATGATATATACTTTTCATTTTTTTACCTAAAATATATAAAATAAAATCACAATAAATATTTTGAACATCTTGAAAAATACAAATTTATACATAAATATTCCACAATCTAATATATATATATATATTGAAATATTATATATAATTAACCAAAAATAGAGGACAATTAGTGAAGGGATTAGGTAAAAAAATTAATTATAATAAATACTTGTAATTATTTATCTATATCAAAAATATTAATTACAGAGAAATAAATTTACAAATTTATTTTTTTAATAATTTGACAGTCAAAAAATATTTTTTAATAAAAATTATTGAAGCATAAATTGCTTCTCTCCAATATTGATAAAAATGCTTTTTTTTTTTTTAGCTAAAGTGACTAAATATAAATTATTTTTTAATACAGTATTTAAAAAAAAAACTCTATTTGAAAATAAATTATTGTCAAGTATTGAACCTTGTTTCAAGTATCCAGAACCTTGTTAAGTATGTATAGTGTATATTCCACTTCCATTTTACTAATGGGGATTTATATTGACACAGTGCATGCACACCAGTTGGAAGGAAGAATAATGGTTCAAGTTCATGGATGCCTTCTGTTAAGTAATCATTACAATGCCACACACTAGCAAAGACACAAATAAGCTTAGAGTTATGTGTCGTCCACCTCGTATCAAAATATTATATATATATGTGTGCGTGTGTATGGCACACTATATTCACTTTTAGCGAGGCTATGCTATGGAGCACAAATATATGAAGCTGCTGTAAATGGCCAACAGGCGTGCATAAATAATTAAGTGCCTACGTGCATGCATCAACTTTAATTTTAAAAGTGTATTTTATTTTAAGATACCAGGATTTTTAAGTCATTTTACATTAAAAAATAAATAAATTATATTTTTCTCTACACTATTTTAAAAAGTTATATTTTTTTCATTTGAATGATTAAAATAGTTATACATTTGCTCATTTTGATTAAAATATATTTAATAACATTATTAAAATTTGTAAAAGGATTATAATTTATTAAAAATATATTTTAAAAATTATTATTTATTTTGAGTCAAAAATTTAAAAGTTATTTTATTTTAAAATTTTTAAAAATATTTTTTATATTGATCAAATATATATTTAATTTTATAAATAATAAACATAAATTAGTTTGATAAAAATAAATAAAAATATAGATTTTTAATATCTCAAAAGAAGGAAATATAATTTTTTAAAAAATAAAAAAATAAATGATTTACTAAAAAAAATGTTTAGTATTTCTTTTCTTTTTTTTAATGTGATAGTGTTACTTTACGTGAGAGTTTTACCCACTGAATTAACCTGATCGATGGACTCTTTTTTTTTTTTGGGCCATGATCGATGGATAATGGATTCATTCCGTAATTACGGATTATTGGAGGATTTGGGGCCATAAAAGGGGATAAAGCCCAAAGAGAAAAATAATACGAAAAGAATGTCTGACCCAAATCGACCTTGGTACGGGCTGACACAAGGAAAAGAAGAACTACAATTCGGCGAGGGGGTTGGCTCCAAATATTTTTGCTTTGGTGTCCACACCATTCCCAAAATCTTAAAAACAGTGTTTTGCGGTTAAAAAGCCAACAATCATATATATATATATATATATATATATATATATATATATATATTCATACTTAAATTGAATTAGTGATAAAGAAAAATAGAGTAAATTATATTCTCATTTTTTAAGAAATGCTTAAATTATAATTTTTTTTCTTTATTTTAAAAACTTATATTTTCCTCTTTCAAGAAACAAAAAATTTAAAATTTTACTTATTTTGGCCAAAATTTTATTATATTTATTAGTTATATAATTAAATGTGTATTTGACTAAATAGAATTATTTTAAAAAATTCAAAATAAAATATATATTATTTTAAAATCAAAATAAATAATAAAAAATGATACTTTTAAATTATGTATTTATAATAAAATATATTTTTTAAGAAAAATTTAATAGTACTATTAAATATATTTTAATCAAAATGAGTTAAATGAATAAGTTTTTGAAGCTTTTAAGAGAACAGAGTGTAATTTAATAAAAAAAATACAAACATTCACTACATTCAAAAAATATAAAATTAAACTAATTTTGAAATATTTATATTATATGTCTTTAGTCATTGATTTTTAAAATTATATAATATATAACATAAAATATAAAATAAAATATTTGATGTAAGAATATAAGAAAAGATAAAGGTAATAAAGATGATAAAAATTATTACAAAAGAGTAAGAAATTAAATAACTTTATATTATTTAATTTATTATATTAAATTATAATATGATTTTAATATTATATAATAATATGATTTTAATATTATATTTTAAAAATTAAATAAAAAATGGACATGCATTATATATATTTGAATTATGTATTTATTTTCTAATTGTCTTATAAAAATATAAAAAAGGTTATTAAGACTAATTATAGTGTTTTTACATAGATATTATTGGGTAAGTTAAAATATTCAAATTACAGAAGAACAAAAAGAAAGAGTTAAATCGAGTCACATTATATTGAAAAAATTTTGATTTATATTAAAAGCAGGTCAAGCTGACTCAACTCCAAAAACATTATGGTCAAAAAAAAAAATTTGACTCGAACCGAGTTAAGCAATTTTATTTTTATAATTAACTATTTTATTAAAATTTTGAATAAAAAATTTAATGGATAGATTTTTTTTATGAAATAAATTTGAAAATTTTATATCAAATATATTAATTGAAAGAAATTTTGAAGGTTTGCACAAGGCTCAAAATTTAATAAAAAATAAAAGTTCACAAAATAAGAAATTTTAGGGTTCTACTTAAATATAAACCAGTTTATACACTTAATCTTGGAGAAAAACTACATCCAGCACTATAGAAAGAAGAAAAGAAGAATTTAAATTTTCTACCCTTTTTTTTCTCCATACAATAATCATGTTATTTTAGCTAATCTTATCACACAAACTGCTATAAATCAAGGCATCATAATATTATGAGTAAATTATTGTTTTGCTCAATAAAAGATACATGCTTTTAGTTTGATTTTTTAAAGATTAATCCTTTTTAAAAATGCATATCAAATAATTTAGTTTTTAAATTAATTATATTGATATCTTATTAGATACATTAATTGTTATTTTGAATTACTATAATATTGTCAGACATGTTTATCGTTTGGCCTGATGCCTTGATTATTTGTTGGGGAATACTTTTAAGGATGTTAATCTTTTAAGGTGTGCATAACTTGACTTATTTATTTGAATCCAATTAAAATTGACAAAAAATTATGTGCATGATTAGATTAAAGAGGGTTAAATTGATTTGAGTGGATCTTATTTTTTAAAAAAAGTCAGTTTGATTGAGTTTGTTTGACTCCATTCAACCAAATTGATAATAGTTAATTTTTAAAAAATTTTTAATTAAAAATATGTATATAATTATTTTGTATATCTCTATATAATACTTATTTTTTTATCATATTTTTTGAGTCAACCTACTCTTTTTTTTTTTCCTTTTCTCAAACTCTAGGAAAAATATAAAATAAAATTATTATTATATAATCTTTTATGATGTTCAAACTAAGTTGTTATAAGTAAATAAAAAAATTGACTATACTTTTTTTAAAAAAATTTAAATATCATATTTTAATGTTTAAGTCTTTTATTTTAAAAAATTAATTTTAAATATAATTTGATTGATTCACATGTATATTATAGTTATTTATATTCAATTTATCATTTTTAAAAAATTAAAATTAATTATAACTCAATTTAAATTGATATAATTTGATATCATCACGTTAAGTAAGTTGAGTGGATAGTTTCGGTGTTAAAAAACTAAACTCAATCTTAGTAACCCTCTTGACTAACCCATCCGCTTAACTCAACCAATACTCATTCCTATTTTAAAGATTAAATTAAGAAAAAATATGTCTTTTAATATAAAAAAAAATTTAATTTACCAATATGTGATTAGTTAGAGTGGTAGGTCTTGGTAGGTATTCTATTCTTCTTAAGTAAAGTATTTGGTTCAAATATTATATGAAAAAATTCCTGTTAAGAGATTTTTACCCTCATTATGGGGCTTTCGCTAGTTCAAACCAGATTTGTCAAAGTTCAGTGAACTTTTGGATACTGATAATTTTAACAAAGAAATAAAATAAAATTACTTACTTTAATATTATCTATTAAGGCAAGCCATAATTAATAGTGTAAATAAACTGAACCGTTCAAGAATTATTCAAATTTAGCTCCTCAAAAGTTTAAATTAAACTCAATTAATTTAATAAATAAACAAACTTGATTATTATATTGAACTCATTTAATTAAATGGAGCGATCTTGAATATTTAATACTTGGTTCATTAGGCTTGTCAATAGTTCGCTTAATAATAAAATATTATTTTATATAATATATATTATATTTTAAAATTTTAAGTAATATATATTATATAAAAAATGTTAGATGAATACAAAAATTTATGCATAATTAAAAATTATTATATAATTTGTTCATATATATATATATTATGAAAGTTGATAATTTTTTATTTAATTTAAATTTTATATGTGTAGAAAATATATATTATATTTATAATATTTTTTGTAAACGGTTCAAATTTAGATCATTTATTGATTACGATGTTTTAGATATTTTAAAACTTAAATTTTTATTTAAATTTTATCTTGTTTTAAATGAAGCAATTTGATTATTACCAAAAAAACTATCCATCAAATATGTCGTTTTCTGTCATCTGTTATTATTTTGCAAGATTCTGATAGATTTGCCCTTGATTATCACATGCATTCGTTTGTAATTGCACGTAAGCCTATTCTTCCTCATCCTTCCTCCGCCCAACTCTTCTTCCCAAATGTTTGGTCACAAGTATGCCATAATCTTCTGAAACACGTTCATCAATATGAAGCTTCTGAATCTTTTCCTCTAAATTTCCCTATCACTCTACAAGGCGGCTGCTATGGTTATCACCTCCCGTTGATTAACATTCTTTCTTATATATAAAACAAGGTGCGTCTCCTCTATTATTCTTGCTTCGCTGGAATTTTTTTTCATCACCTTTTGTGTTTACAATATATGGGTTTTGTGCAAATAGTCATTATTTTATATGGGTTCTTTGCGAAATACAAATAATGAGATTCATCAAATATGTAATTCCTGTCTGTACATTTGATATTATTGTATGATTCCAATCACAAAATAAGCCACTCGAGTCCTATATTTGAACTTGGGATTTTGAGTTGGGGTTTATACTCATTTTGGAGTTTAAAAATATCATGAGCTAGCCAGCTTTTAAGATATGACTATCCCTAGGTTCCACTGCTGAAGCTAGTTATGTAGATATATTCTTGTACAATACACTTCATTTTACATTTTCATTTTAGAGAGGGATTTCTTCTTTTATGAAACTTGTAGAGGCTTACCCTGTATATAAGATATATCAGTCATACTTATAGCACTATTGATTCAGGTAATTGTTTTTCTGTTTCCCAGAACCCGATGTCAAAGAAACGAGATGAGAAATCTCTATTTTGCTTTTGTCATTTTGGGGGGAACATAATAGTGAATGGAGACAAATCTGTTTCCTACAAGGGTGGTTCTGTTGATGGTATTGTTGTAAATGAAGGCACCACGTATGATGCATTTGTTGGCATGATATGTGAACAGTTATCCATGAGTCCCGGAGGAAAGTCATTTCAATACTCAGTTAAATTTGATAAATCATGCCTCTTGCCCTTGAAAGATCAAGGTGGCTTGAATAAATTGCTGCAGTTGATGGCTCCGGATCTGTTTATATTTCTGAAACCAAGGAAGTTGCACCACCTGTAGTTAGCACAAGGTATGAGAATACACAGTTATTATTCAAATTATGTATGTAGCTTTGAATTTGTCTGAGGTGAATTTTTTCTTTTTTTCTCTGTTGAATATCAGGTCATCTAACACAGAAAGCCATTCAGCTGCAAATAAGCAAGCTGAAATTGGGTGTGCTGATAGAGATCTAGTGATATGTTCTAACACACAAAACGATTCAAGTGCTGACCAATATGCTAATAATGGGGGGGACAATCTTCATTTTGAGTGTGCCGAAGGAGATCTTGTTAGGTTTTCTAACTCACGGAATGATTCTGGTGATGATGAATACGCTAATAGGAACCAAGCCCTTAGTGCCTGTAGTGAGAAGTCACCATTTATGCATCCTGAGTATGAAAAGGAATTAATTGCAGATCAGATATTTAATAACGCTGAAGATTTTCGTCTAGCCTTGTACAAGTATTCCCTTGCAAAGGGATTCAAGTACAAATTCTCAAGAAATGCTTCAAAAGGGTTAAAAGTGAAGTGCTTGGCTGACAAGTGTCCTTGGGAATTGACAGCCTTTAGCATTGGAGACAATGGTTTAATTAGAGTACATACATTTATAGAGCAACATGACCATGAGGGTCTTGATGATTTTTATTCCCAGCCTCTTTATAAATCAAAATGGATTTCAAAACTGGTCAAAGACAAGGTTAAAGGAAGTCCGGTCCGCTTATCCACAAAGCGTTGTAATATATGAACTTCTTGGAGACCTTCCCTTTGCAGTAGGGAGTCGCCAGACATTTAGACTAAGGGAAAGATTGAAGGCGGCTATCAATGGGAAGAAGGAACACACATACAAGTTAATTCCTTGGATGTGCCAGCATCTGATGAGTGTGATGCCTGGGACAGTTGCTTCGTGGTTATCAACTGAAGAAAATCAATTCAAGCAATTATTCGTTGCTTACCACAGTTTTATAAGCGGATTTCAGCGAGGATGTAGCCACCTGCTTTTCATTGATGAGTATGTTTTGCATGAGGATTGCATAGGAACCTTACTTTCCATCACTGCATTGGATGCTAATGATGAGATGTTTCCTGTGGCTTATGCGGTGGCAACTTCATCTGGTGATGTTGATTGGACATGGTTTGTAGAGAAACTTAAGTTAATTGTGGGTGAGAGGGAGGTTGTGATAATCTCCAAAGGAAACCAAAGTTTTCTAAACAAACTCAGCAAGTTACTTGGGCATGCAATGCACTCCCATTGTTATAGGCAGCTACGGCAAAACTTCAACTCTTACCTTACTGGATTGCATTTGGGAGCCAGATCAAATTCAAAGAAAGCTGCTTTGGACCTTTTGAAAACCTTGGCCTTTGCACGGCTAGATACAGATTACAACAATGCTTTGATGACAATGCAGCTTTTGGGTAAAGATATGTATGAGTGGGTTTTAGCCAGTGGGCCTGACCACTGGGCCAATTCACAGTTCAAAGGAAAAAGATGGGATAAGCTGAACTCCGATGAGATTGATTCTTTATATTCATGGCTGTCCAATGAATGCCAAAATCCAATTCTTGAGTTCATGAAAGCACATCTATGCAAAATGGCCGATCTGATACATAGTAGAAAAAGAGATCTTCTAGAATGGACAGGTCCTGTTGGGAACAGAATAGAAATGAAAATCCAACAGAACATGAATAAATCTCAGAGCCTAATTCTCACTCAAGTTTCTGATTTTGTATTTGACTTTGAAGTTCAGAGATCAATAATAAAAGTTGATTTGAGAGGAATGGTGTGCTCATGCTTAGAGTGGCAGATGACTGGGATTCCTTGTGCACATGCTTGCAAGGCGTTGCAATGGGCAAATCTTGATGTGTATCAGTTTGTTGAGAAGTGTTACTATAAAGAGATGCAGGAGGCTATTTATGAAGTGGCAATGCCTGATTTTTCTGGCCTTGACATTGATACTTCTTATTGCGATTTAAATCCAAAGCATGATGTGCCATTTGATCTCAAACCCCCCGAAGTGAAACGAGCTCTGGGGCGACCAAAGGGCTCACAAACATTCAAGAGATCAACAACCTGTTCAGATTGTGATGAGAGTGGGCAAGATCAGGGGAGTTTTAAACCTCAAAGGAAAGCATTTACATGTTCACTTTGTAATGAGATTGGACACAACCAGAGAACTTGTAAGAAGAGTAAAAGCAACAACACTGCATGAGTGAGAGGTCTCTTAGCTGTTCATTTTGCAATTTGCAATGAAGCTGGAAAATTAAAGCCTGTGAACATGAGAATTGAGAGTATACATAACAGAACTGATGAATGAATTGTTGTTAGCTGTGAGTGTGACTTGCTCATTATAGTTTTTATGGCTTAACTTTCTTTGGAATATAATGGTTACATTGCAATATAGTCAGTTTTCTTAGAATTTATGCTCACCATTTGTATTCAGATATCAAAAAAGAAAAAAATGATGTTTGTGGAGGAGCCCTCAACTTCATTCCTCGTTTGTTATCTTTTTAACGAACATTTATTTCCCATGCACTCGTCTTTCTTAGAAGATGATCCACCTACTTGTCTGCTATTCCTTTTTTACTTTTAACATATTAAACTTCTTTTCTTTTCTTTTTTTCATAAAGTTGTATTACACAAGCTAACTTTCATCCCTCATCATTTTGAAATAAATTAATGATAAGAAATAAACGCAAAAACGAGTACGAAACTATTAGTATAAAAATATCATTTCTCTTTACATTCCAGACCATTAAACAAAAATGAT
Source organism: Senna siamea (assembly GCA_031216115.1). Classification (NCBI taxonomy): domain Eukaryota; kingdom Viridiplantae; phylum Streptophyta; class Magnoliopsida; order Fabales; family Fabaceae; genus Senna; species Senna siamea. The sequence goes on from CM062358.1 coordinate 1,927,372, forward strand.
AATATGACCTTGCCTTGACTTGATCTAATCTACTACACAACAAAAGTTTGTTCTGGTCATATCTGGTATGAAAATAACACAGATAACATATTTAGATCTAAAAAGAAAAACTCAAACCAAACTTTTTATAGCAGCAGCTTTCCTAGTAAAAGGAAAAAGGCTAAAATGCTTACCTTAAAAAATGTTTCAACATAGTACATGCGCTTGAGGGTTAAATACTCGTATATAAACTAATATAACTATTACTTTAGCTAACTGACATCATAATTCATAATTAAAAAAAGGTATAATTAGCATACTTGTGTATATTAAACTGCCAAGTTGTACTGTTGCAATGTGGTCCTGTGGCCTGTGGGTTTACATCACCAGAGGATCACACACGTGACTTACGCGTGCATATCCACCTAACGTGCAGAATACAATATATTCACAGCAATGCATAGTATCAACCCCACTCTTCCCAGTCTCACACCGTCATCATTACCTCTGCACACGAAACAGTAACTTGTGTCATCCTGTCTGCTTTGGGAGTACCCAAAGTTTCTAAATTAAAGTACCACTTTTTATGAAACTAAAATCCATTATCATTCTATAATATTAAATTAATCATAATAATAATTATATATATATGATAATAAGACCTCATTCAATCTGCTTTTGTACGAAAATATGTTGTTTTATTTTAATAATTTTAAAACATTATATTTTAAATTAAATTTATAAAATATATCATTTTTTAACATTACAAATTGTTAATATTATTAACAAATTTTATTTAAAATTTATCTCAATTTATTTTTATTAAAAATAAATTAAATAACAATTAATTTGATCTATAATTTTTTTTATTAAGAGTGAATCGATTATTTTTATACTAAATTTATTCTTAATAAAAATAATTTAATAAGTTTTTTAATTAATTTAATAAAAAGTTGATGTAAATTTTTTTTGTTTTGCAAAAAAAATTTTTAATGATAATTTTTTTATTGTTAACGTACGTTTAAATATTTTGACAATATATATTATTATAATAATTTTTGTTTAAACAATTTAAAAAATAAATATAAATTATTATAAAATATAATAATTTAGAATTCAATTTATATTTTTTATTTTTTTAATATATTAATAGAAATATCAATATATTTAGATATTGTATTTTGATTTTATTTAAATAAAAATAATTTAATATAAATAAAAATATAAAAATAGTTTAAAATAAAGAAAAGCTTTAAAACTTAATGTAATTTTTATTTAAATAATTTTGAAGTTATACTTATATAATTAATATTTCATTAAATTTTTTGAAGTTTAAATTATAACTTTTAATTTAATTTATGAAAAAAAATTTAAACTTATTATTTTTTAGGTTAATTGTTTTAAAAAAAGTTATAACCACAAATAATATTTGTTGTAAAAATATTGAAATACAAACTAACAACTGAAGAAAATTGCCAGTAACAAGTTACTCTGCAAAATAAATTATAAAATCTACAACTTTAACGTAAAAATAATCCATTTACTTTAAATAAAAATAAATTTTAAAATAATTTTACTAATAATATTAACAAATTTAAATAAAAAATAATATATTTTTAGAGATTTAATTAAAATAAAAACTTTAAAAATATTTAGAAAACAATATATTTCTGTACAAAACTCATCTATTCAGTCCATAATTCATTAGTGATCTAGGTTGAACGTCTCCGATATTTTAGATACCAGACGCACATTTTTTCCGGCCCATAATTTTTTTTGTTTCGTTTTAAAAGTTAAGATTACACACCAGTGAAGTGGAACAGAAGCCACAGAATGAAACCATTCATGACTCATAAGAATGACAGAAGACATCTTTAAAGAAAAAAATAAAGCCAAACATCATGTCAACTACAACACAGCAAGTACATTGATATGATTCACAAGCATCCATCTTAACACATGCTTGCTTACTACCATACTAAATTTACAGTCGTAATACTTGCTAAGTAAAGGGGGAACTTGCTGGTTAAACACCATCCATGGTTTCGTTTGCCTTGTAGCTCTCTACAATTTATGACTACATGATTGAGCAGCTGCTGTTAGTGTTGTCATCACTGAACATGTGAGCTGCAGAATGATCATTCCCTGAGTAATAATAATTAGGTAGGGCATAGGGGTTGGAGTAATTTGCAGGGGTGTAGTTGTTGTTATAATTGTAGTAGTAATAGCCAGTGCTTGGGGGAACTATATGGGACGTCTGATACATCATCTGGGGTTGTTGTTGCTGCAAGGCATGCCTACCCTGCATATTCATCAATGGAGATGCCTGGTTGTTAAAGCCATTCATGTTCATCAATGATGATGGGTATTGATGACCAGAAGTAGCAAAAGCTCCATTGGGAAGTCCAGGAGAGGTCGAGGATCCTGCAAATCCGTTGCAATTGCTACCCAATATAGTTGCACTCCCAGCATTAGTACCATTATTGCTGTGAAAACCAGCCAGACTCATCATAGTGCCAATGTCATTAGCCCTTTTGGCATCTCCAAGATTGAGATTTTCCATCCCACCCAAATGGGTATTGTTCATTTTCAGAGCTGCCATCTTCTGGTCAAGCCCTCCAGCTGAAGGGGTACCCTTCATCCCCACATTCTGATTTGGTCCTCCTTTCTTACCACCACTGGAATGTCCAATATTGTTGTTCATCTTGCCATTGTTGGAGGCAGCAGAAATGGCCCCATCACCCTTTTTAGAATTACTTGCATTAGCTCCTGCTTGGTGCCTGAGCAAGTTCAGTTGGTTTGCTTTCTCCCGTATATACCGAAACTCATCATCTTCTTCATCTTCATCATCGTCATCATCATAGTAGTCATCATCCTCTTCAGAACTTAAAGCAGGAAACTTCTTCTGGGTTTTCAAGGGTGCCTCAAGCCCCTTGATCAGTCCTTGCTTTTGAGCCTTGTTCTTGTCATCTTTGATAGAGTTGCTCTTCTGCTGCTTCTGATTTTGATTTGCTTTCTGAGACCAAAGCTCGGCATGTTTACCAGCTCTCACCAGTTTCTTGATCAAGGTCGCAGAATCAACGCCTCCTGAAACTGTAACTTTCTGCTGTTCTGCATCTATTTGAACTTGATAAACACCTGTAATAAGACAATGACCCAAAAGAACAGGAGATAAATCACAAACATCAATTACAAATTAAGTAATAAATTCAAAGATAACCCCTAAATTCTCATTTCCACCCCCAGGGGAAGTACATTATCTATCATCTATCCAAGTCCTAAGAAACTGTCATGTGATCTTTTCGTCCCTCAAACGTTGAGACAAGAAGTTTTAGCATTATGATAACCTACAGCATAATCAAGCTAAAACATTATTTGTATAAACTAAAAGTCTGAATTTTACTACTAGAAAATTCAAAATGAATATTGAGAAACAGAACACTCAGGCTTTATCTAGCATATTGATGCCTAGAGCGAAAACTATGATAATAAAAGTAGAGAATGCTACTAAACCAAATTAGCATATATGCTTTCTTAAGTTATATAATAAGTTGTAATTTTAATCTAACAAGAAAAACAACCCAATTTCTTCTTATCTGTACAAATGCTAATCAAGCAATTAATGAAGACAAGGAGTATACTGAAAGCAAAAGTGAGTGAAAAGTAAGGACAAGAGAGAATAACGAAAAGTAGAGATGAAAAAGAAAGTGAGGACCTTCAATTCTCTGAAGGAGTTTCTTCACTTTGTGCTTACACCCATCACAGTGAATGTTCACTTTGAGAACACAAGTCTGTAGATGAAAAAAAGAACAAGAAACAAAGCAACATACAAAAGAGAAACACAGAAATATTCCTCAGGAAAAGACCTATAGCATACCCAACATTATATTGCAGCATTGATAGAAAACGAAATAGAAAGAGAAAAGGGGGGACTTTAAGAGACACACAGAATGTGATTGGTAAGGGAGAAAAGATAGACCTGGATTTTAAGGAGCTTAAAGTCTTCTTCTTTAGTCATTTCTTCAGTGCTGTTTGGAACGAAACAGGCTCCTCCCTTTTTTTTTCTCTCTCTCTCTCTCCCTGTGTTTGCTATCAAGAAATTAGCCTAAAACAATGGGAGTAAAAGGGGTCGCATGAGTTTCTGGTTCTACTTTCTACCTTCATTCTCTACTAGCTTTTCAACTAGTTTTTAAAAACAAACAAAACAATGGCACATGGGGGTATCAGTTTAATTTAAAATTGAAAAAAATGAAGAAAATATAATAATAATATTATTACTAATAACGGCAAGAATGGAAGCCAAATGCCAAGACAAAAACTAGAGAAATAGAGAGAGAAAGTGAAGAGCAGAATTGAGAGAGAGAGAGAGGGAATGCTAAAGCTTTCAATTCTGAAATGATGTGATTTAACGTTAAATTCTGAGGAGGGACAATGATAAAAGAAGAACAGCGACTTGACACCCCAATTCTTTCTTACTCTCTGCTCTGCTCTTTGTCACATCTCAACTTTGCCCTCTTTTCTCGAAACTATATTATTACCCTGTAATTTCTTTTTGATTTCTTTGATATACTCGTTTCAGAAAAATTAAGTTTGTTGGATAATATTATTGTCTTATAATCATGAACGTATCTATCAACCAGTGAAAATGTAGGGTAATAGAAGTGATGCACTCGAAACGAGATACTATTACTATACATGTGCTAAAATTTAATATATTTTTATTAAATATTGGTAAAATCAATTTATTTTTTAGTTTCATAAAGCTAAATCGGTCAGGGGAGAGAAACTAGGGGAATGTTGGCCAACAATATATAACAAAAGACAATTGAAAGTTGGACCTAAACAAAAAAGAGGAAGAATAATAAGCTTTGGAATTTCAGATAAAAGTTATTTACAAATACATGTAATTTGTTAAAATACTTATAACAATACATATGGGATTTTATTTAATAAACATTTATTTATTTATACAGTGTTTAATTCATAGTTGTTAAATGAACCAGAATGTAAGAAAGAGTATCCCACTTAACTTAGTTGGGCATAAAAAAACAGAGTTGAAGTTAAGAATTAAACCTTTTTGTGGTCACAATTTCCAAACATACGTCCTATTTCCGAAGGCATTAATGGTAGAGATACAGAGAGCAAAGAAGACAAAGTGTTGGAGGCTGTGTCCTAATGTGATAAGAGAGAGAGGATTGGAATGGAAAAAAATTAACAATATTACAAATTCAAATGAATTAATTTATATTTATATTATATTTCTGTTTGTTTACGCTTCACACGATATTATGAGGATAGAATATTCAAAGGGAGAAAGGAGGAGGATGAGCACGCAATGACAGAAAAAGAGTGAGAGTGAAAAGAGGTGTTAGGTTAGGCGCATCATTACTTGCTGCTGCAAAATGCAAACACCTCTCACTCTCTCTCTCTCAATCTCTGCGTCTGCATGCCTTGCCTGTATTTGTAGTGTGCTTTCTTTCTATCTAATTTACATGCTCTCCTTTTTCTCTCTCTCACTCTCTCTCTTTCTGTGTCTGTGTGTGTCTGCGTTTGCTTCTCCATCAAGTCTCTTCTGCCATTAATATTTAAAGCTTTTGCTGCCACTGCTTCCCTCGCTCTTACTCTCTCTGCCTCTGCTTCCTTCCTGCCTTTTCATACCACAGCTCTTAGAATTCATTTGCCTAATATTTATTTATTTTAAAGTCATTACTTCTCAAAGATGCTTTTATTTCATAATTTTACTCCACAAATAATTTTATCAATATTTAGAGCATGTTTGTAATTTTTAAATTTTTAAAAATAAAAAATTTTGTTTAAAAATTTTTTTTATAAAAGAATGTATAACAATTAAAATATGTTCTAACTCTAATTTTTTAAAATAAAAAAAATAAAAAAGTTTTTTATTAATAAAATATATATAGATACATAAAAATAATACTAACATGAATTCTTGAATCTAATTTTATAAAAAAATTTTAAAGAATAAAACTATATCCAACCAAGTTAAAAACTAATTTATTTTTGACTGATTTATACAAAAAATGTTTTTAACTATTAAATTATCAATATATATAATTACTTTGAAACTAATACTATTTAAATATATAAATTATTATTATTATTTATTTTTGTTAAATTATTATTAATTAAAGATAAAAAATATTTTAAATAATAATTATTTATTAATACTAGTATTAATAATAATTTAACAAAAAATGTTGTTTGTTTTACACTTTAATACTAATATTTTTATTTTACTAACATAAAAAGTGTAGCTAAATTTTCTTCAATAATTTATACTTTGAAGAACAAGATTTAACAGGCTAAACCGGACAAAATAAAAATATTATTACTAAGTCAAAAATTATATGTAATTTATCATTGAAGAAAATTTAGCTACACTTTTTATGTTTTTACCATTAATTTCTTTGATGAAAACATGATAAATGCATTTTTTTTATGAAAAATTTTAAATGTAATTTTTATATTTTTAATAATTAAATTTTTTAATAAAAATAACTTGAATATGATTTATAAAATTTAAATTTTTTATAATTAGATTTTTTAAAAAAAATTTACATATATTTTATTTTAATTAAAAAATTAATGACAAAGTCTAGTCGTTTTTTATGGCTTAACATTATGTAATTTGATATTTTAAATTTTTGGATACTCCATATTTTTATCAAATACTTTAATGACAAATACTTAAATGTTATCTAAATCTAACTTTGGTCATATTATAATTATTACATTCAGCCGTTAGTCTCACATTTGAAGCCAGCAAATTCTATAATTCGCAATCATCTGGAAAAGAATTAGTTCCAATTGTTAAATGTGTAATGAACTAAGAAATTGTTACTTTCAAAGTATATAATAATTTGTTAAAATTTTGATGCATCGAAGCACTCTATACTACACCAATAATAACCCTATAATTTAGGAACCCTCTTTGTGTCATATTTGAATTATGATTGATTTGATCTAATTTAGTTGTTGGGACCAGCATTTGACCTATGCTTTGTTTTTTGACTTAGAAAATCAGGTATTTATTTTTCTTTCTTTTTTTTTTTTTAACCAAATAAGTTTAATAAAAGTATTTTCATATTTTTAAATTTTATAAATGTTACCAATTATATTTTCAATTTATTTTTTAACTGTATTATTGATTCTTAAATTATTGTTAATTTTATTTTAAATCTTCATGTTGTCCATTTATTAATAAAAATTAGAAACGTGTCAATTTATCTAAAATTTTTACTATAATGACAAATAAAAGACAATAACATTTTAGATAGAATTGATAATAATTATAAAATTTAAATTTTAAGAAGTGAGAATTATTAGAAAATAAAATAAATAAAAATAAGATAATTTTTTATTAAATTATTATTTTAATTTTTAAAAATATATGTTATCTCAATTTAGTTTCTGAAAAATTAAAATATTCAATTTCATTTTCTTAAGAATATTCTTTGAATAATTTAATCACTACATTAATTATATAAATATTTCATTGGACATGTTGACTGTTATTTAGGGTTGTTATAATTCTATTTTGGATGTTAATTGTTGTTCCAACTTGTTAAAATGCTATTTTAAACATCCATATAATTAATAAAATAATTAAATTATTTAAAAATATTCTTTTGAGAATGTAATTGAATGTTTTAATCATTCAGGAGATAAATTAAAATAAAATGTATCTTAAACCAAAATAATAATTTCCTTTTCCTTTTTCAAAATTTGGATTGATTGACTCATTGTCAATATTTTATTATCAAATTTTACAATTATTTTTAATTTGTTTTCTATTTGAATATTATCTATTTGTGATGTTAATAAAAGTTTTAAGTAAATTATCAAGTATTTAAGTTTAATTAGTATAATAAACAGTTTTAGAGTTTAAAATGAAATGGACAACAATTCAAAAGCCATCTACAACAAAAAAGTTTAAAAATAAAATTAACAAATAATACAAAGTTTTTAACAAAACTATTCTCTTAGAAACAAAAGACAGATGAGGCTTGATTTTGAAAGTTATTGGACCATACAAATTCATAGATTTCTTTTTGGTCAAAAATGGAATTTCATTGAATCAAAACAAAAGACCAAACTAACAAATAGAGCAAAAAAAAAAAAAAATCAGAACAGCAGAAAGCAATCCAGCACCTCCCATCTATACAAAATCACCGTTCATCTCAGCATGTCCATCTAACCAATTCCATTTCAGTCAAACCCAGCATTTGCATCAATATTGAAGCCAAAGAGGGTGGAGGTGAAGACACCCAACCAAAAGAACACACCCTCCTTAAGGTCAAACCAGCAAGCCAATCATCTGCTTTATTAATACATCTAGGAACCCAAGATACAGAACAAAATAGAAACTCCTTACTAACCTTCAAAATATCATGAATCAATGCAAAACATCTTTAGTTCGTCCCACAATCATTAGAAGCAACAACTTCAACCAAGAGTTGACAGCCGTATTCAACACATACCTTCTCATAGCCAATAGATTTTGCTAACTCCAACCCCTTCCATAACGTCATCGCAGAAGCAGCTTCAGTCCTTTGGCAATACCCATCCAGAACCCTTCCTTCGCAATCTCTAACAATAATTCCCAAACCAGCTATCTAATCTTCTTTACAATAAGCCCCATCAACATTTATTTTAACCACCCCTAAATTGGGCCTCTCCCATTTCGGCTTATCCTTATGAGGCTTCTTAAATAAAGAAGAATTAGAAAGATGGTCTTCTTCCTTAAGCCTTTTAAATTGAATTAACGCACCAGCAGGGATTAAAAGGACAGCCTTGAAAAACTAAGTTGCACGTGGATTTCCAAATCTGCCAGCATAGGTTAGCAATCAAAGCTAAATCTCAGCAAGACGGCTCAGCATTCCCAAACAACCAGTTCAGAAACCACTCTTCAATCCTACTCACCATGCTCTCCCCCCTTTAACATCCTAACCATAAAATCATCCGGGTTATTGATGAGCCTCCAAGCCTGCATAGCCAGCATCGCCAAATTAAAACTAGTAAAGTCTCTAAAGGCCCATACCACCATCCCTTTTTGCCTTAGTCAGCTTATTCCAGGCCACCCAGTGAATTTTTCCTTCCTCTCCCATCTGACCCTAACAAAATTTAGCAATTGCCCTATTCAAATCATCACACACCACCTTAGGAAATTTAAAACAAGCCATAGGGTAAACCGGGACTGCATTACCTACAGCCTTGATCAACACCTCTCTACCAGCTTGGGTTAAAGTTCCTTGTTTCCATCCTCGAATTTTTTTCATCACTTGACTTCTTATAAAACTGAGTGCTTCACTCTTGGACTTTCCCAACATCAAAGGCAACACCAAGTACTTCCCTGGATTCTGAGAACTCTCAATATTCAGTATTCTGCCAACATCCTCCCCTAACTCCAGAGTACAGTTAGCCAAAAAGAACACACATGATTTATCAAGATTTGCTTGTTGCCCCGAAGCCTAACAATACATCATTAGCACCGAACTCATAATGGCAATGATGAAAAAAATCGCATCATCCGCAAAGAAGTTATATATGCGTTGACGAAGGGCAACATCTTTCCATCTGAATTCCTCTCAACCAGCCTTGCTCCGCATAGTAGTTAACCATTCTAGAGAGAACATCAGCCACTATTATAAAGAGATATGGCGATATAGGATTCCCTTGCCTTAATCCTCTGCTCGGAGTTATTCTGCCAACCCTTCTCCCTGATAATATCATATTATAACTCAGTGCTCACACATCCCATCACTCTATGCACCTAAGAGTCAGAAAAACCCATTCTACCAAGAACCTCTTTCAAAAAATCCCATTTCACTCTATCTTAAGCCTTATTCATATCCATATTAAGTGCTAGTTCACACTTCTTATCCTTCCTTCTAGTCTTCAAATAGTGGAATGCTTCAAGGACTATCAACACATTTCTTGAATCAATCTTCCTGGGACAAAGGCTGTTTGGTTCTCTGAAATATAATTAGGAAGAAGATTTTTCATCCTATTTGCGACAACCTTGTATGAGAAGTTACATAGGCTAATAGGCTTTATAATGACCCACACCTTCTGGCTTGTCAATTTTGGGGATGAGAACTAAATTGGTATCATTTAAAGGGGCAAGGGAAGAACCTTCCTCTCAGTATTCCTTCACCAACTGAAATACTGATTCTTTAATACACTCACACGGATGCTAAACAAATATGCCTGAAAATCCATCTGAACCCAGAGCCTTTAACCCTCCAAGTTCAAAAACAGCTCGTTCCACCTCTTCCATCGACACCATACTGAGCTGCTTGTCATTGTCCTCTTTTGTAACAACCCTATACACAAAACACAACACATCAGACAAATCTCAACTCCCACAGAACTGAACAGCCCTTCATAAAACTCCTTAAAGCATTCGGCGAATTTATTTTCATCCTCAATCCATATTATATTGATGTTTTTCACCTTCAAAATCTTATTCTTCTGCGGATAGTAGAGGAATGAAAAATTTGTGTTGAGATCTCCTGCCTTCAGCCTATCCACCCATGGCTCTTTGAGCCTAATACTAGTCTTCCCTGCTCTATATCTATTCCATATTCCTGACTATATCAACCACCTTTCTAGCTTTATCTTCCGTAAACTCACCTTTATAACAATTCAATAGATCCATCCTCAACTTAAATAGGAGTTTGTCATTATTTGGGAATCTTGACTTACTCCACTCTCTAAGATACTTCCTGCAAGACTCCATTTTGTCAACCATCTTCTAAACAGCGCCTTCTCGAAATTTGAGGTCTCTGACCTTGCTTCCATGACCACTTGAACAAAATTATGGTGTGCCACCCGCATCTGCTCAAATTTAAAGCATCTCGGAGATCTTTTATCTTGAAAGATAAAATGCAATGCAATAGGGCAATGATCTGATCCAATGGGTTCTAAATAAAACACCTAAGCCTTAACATAACTCTGTCTAAAACCCACATTAAAAACCGCTCTGTCCAGCCTTTCCTTTATGTGAGCCTGTCCTTGCTGATTGTTGGTCCATGTATATCTCATCCCCTTAAAATTCAAATCCATTAGATTACAATCAGACATGAAAGTCTGAAATCTAATGAGTAAATCATTTGGTTTATTTTGACGATTTGGTGATAGAAGTGTTGAATAAATCAAGAGTGAGTAAATGGCACCTATCAAAATTTTGAAGGCAAATTGTACATACATTGGATAAGTTAATGAGAATCTTTCATCTTTGATATGGTTTTTTTTTTTTGTGTAATATACATAAAAATAAAAAAGTTATCCCTCAAATTCTCTCCACCATTGATGACTGAATTTTATATTGTAATACACTGGGAAAGTGAAAATAAACCTGCAAAGGGAGAAGTGTAAGCCCAAAACTTCCTTTAAAAGAAAAAAGGTCCATCACGTAGGCTCAAAAAGGCCCATATGTGGCCCAAGAAACTTTACTGTTTTTTCACAATTCCATGTTTTAAGTTGTTTTTTAATAATGAGAATGCAAAATATTTTCAAAGTGCCAAAGAGAAAAATGAGTCTTGAAATAGCGTTGTGAAATATAGCACTTAATTACATGTAGTACTAGAAAATTTGTTTTTATCAATTTTGTCTTATAAATTATAATAATATTTTAAAAAAAAGAAAAAGAAAAAGGGCTATAAACTAAAGAAATAATGATTAGAGGCTTGAGCTTAATGTGAAGCCTCACTTCCCTTTCCGTCTTCTTGTATTTGGCATTTTAAAATATAATGAACTGTGGTTCTATTATTATAGGATTTTTGTTGACTATTGTATTATATGATGCATTTTTGTAAGTACAAAACGAGGAAAAGGAAGAATTTAAACTAAAGGTAAACCCTTTAAGTAACAGAGAAGCTTTTCTTTCCTTTTAGGAAGAACCTTCGGTACCACCGACCCACCACATCCTCTCACAAAGTTCTAACCAAAAGAATCAAAGCATCTAAATTCTAAAGTGCTTTCTGTGTATATGCATATAATGATAAATTTAAATATAAACATACTTCTAGAAAAATTTTAAAACTATAGAGGATTGTTATTATATATATATAAATATATTGATAAATGTAAATATAAACATACCCTATTTTTTCTATTTTCTTTGTCTCGTACTAAGGGCCTGTTTATGATTATTTCTAAAATTTGCTTAATTTTAAATGATTTTTTTTAAATAGAGTTTTAAGAACAATGCTATGAGATAGAAACAATTTTGTTTGATAAATTTAATTAAAAAAAGTATTTTTATCAATATCAGAAAAACAATGTGTTTGGGAAATTTGTATAAAATTTGCCTTTGATTGTCAAATTATTAAAAAAAAAAGTGAGTTTACATTTTAGTTTACTATTAATATTATTTAAATAGATAAATAATTATAAAAATTTATTTTTATTAATTAAATAAAAAATAAATATAAAATTTTAATTATTTTATTATTTAAATAATTTAGTTTATTAATTAAATAAATTATTAATTTTAATTAATAAAATATTATTAATGATGAATATAAAATTTTTAAAACATAAAAAGGTATAATGGTAAATATAAAATTTTAATAAATGTACTTTTTTTTAAAATATTTAATTTTTAATTTAAAGTAAAAATTCTAATTTTTAACTTGTACTTCTAAGCTACAGAATTGCTTCTGCCATAATAGGGGTTTTGATTCCTTAGTAGCCTTTGACTTTCGTATATTTTACAAGCTTTTACATGTCAAAATCAGAATTGGATTTACCATAGATATATAATTATTACCTTTGAATTTTGTGGAGAAGCGAGGAGGAGACTACCTAATTGCCAAAAACACACGTGTCTGCTGCTCATCGACATAACGTTCTCAAAACATCTTCTGGATTTGTCTAAAAGAACCAAAAGAATTAAGGCACTGCAAGCCCATAATTATATATCCAACTTCCATGCTGCAACTCCAAAAGATGAATATCATTATGGACAAAAAGGAACGCAAAAGGTGACAGAAAAAAAAAAAAGAATATTTCATTTCTTTTCTTCTTTTGCTTTCTTGCTGGCTAAGACAAATCGGTTCATGCAACGCCAAAAGATATCAACAATGTCTTCCTTCTGCTAATGTTCCTTACTTGCAGCATATCCTTGGCCAAGCAATACTCAAACTTTTTTTTTTTTTAAAATAAATATACAAATTAATTTTGAGCGACTAAAGCATATAGAGACTTTTTTTTTTATATAAAGATGTATATTGTAATGTTATTAGTTCTTCCCAAATGAGTGATGTTCCAAGTGCTTCTTTTGGCTTTCAACTCTAAAAGAGAGACCTGCAGAACCTAAAAGCCTGCCTACCTGATACATGCATGACTTCTAATATGCAATTATATCTTTTTAGACTTTATAACATGCATTTTGCAATGGATATACATTACTTTCCAAAAGAACAAATGGATATATATGCATTACAACTTGTGGCTAAAATCCTTTGCTTTTACACTTCGCAAAAGTCACAACCCGCATAATATAGTAAATTTGATAGAGACGATGAGAAATTTTGGTAAATAAATATAATCAAGACGTCTTTGAATCCTATTAATTTATAGATGATTCTTTTTGTTTTTTTGGCAAATAATTCATATCCTAGTACTTTGTTAATTAATAATATGTATTATTAATCATTAAATTAAATTAATTTGATTATTAACTCCATTAATTAATACTGTAATTAAAATATTCAAGTCACTCGAAGCTCAAAAGTACGCTTAATTATGAAATAAATTGTTATATATATAAAACTGAAAATTTTCTTTTAAATGTAAGAAAAAAAAAGCTATTTTACAGTAAGAGTGTTAAATGTTTAGTTTAGTTTAATTTTACTTTAAAATTAAATTGAACTAATATAATCAATTATTAAAATAAGTAAACTTTGTCAATTTGATTTAGTTTTAAAGTCCTTTTGATCTATGTTAACTCAATTTTTTTTATTTTTGACATATATATTAATCAAAATTTTAATTTTTTTACACATGTTTTATACATTTATAATAAAAAAGTTTAAAAATATAATGTTATACTAAATAATCATCTTAAATTCTTAAATCAAGATTCTAACAATAGTAATAAATAATAAAAATTTTACAACTAACTAAATATATTATCTAATAAAATCATAGCAAATATTCTTATCTTTCAAATAATCAATATATCTCCATAATTATTTTTTAAAAAAAATAATAACCACATAATAGAATAACAAAAATTGTTTTAATTTTTACTATTAAAAAATAAAAATATTAAAAATATATATAAATTAATATTTGGGTTAAAACTAAATAAAAAAAATCATAAACTGAGAATTAAATCAAATAATTTGATTTTATCATTTTAAAATTAAACTAAATCAAATCTTTTCAATTTTATTTGATTTTTAATTAATTTAGTATAATTTAATCGATTTTAAATATCCTATTTTGAGACCAAGTGGGATGCCCTGAAATCATTGGGAATGCTATGGAATATGAAAAATGAAGAAGCCACTTCGCCTTGAATGGCATACTTGGTTTGAAGCCTTGAAACGTGGCAAATTTCTATTAACTATTAATTGTAATGTCACTTTCACAACAAACAATTACACTAAATAATTGCTTGCCCAATTCTACATAATTACGATTTACAAACACAAAATTGTACGAGAAGTCAAACAAGCAAAAACTTATAGTTTTTTTTTTTATTATTATTTATCCTCCATTATGTACAACTTGTACAATGCATGTGACATGTCTTAATCAACGCTACAATCAAAGCGCAAATGTATGAATTATCACCGTATATTGAAAAGTGTTCTTCTTTTTTTGTCCTTAAAAATATTTGTCATCATTTAAATTTGATTAGTCCGGGTACGAAGGAACATACACCTTGTTATTTAAGTTTGAATGTTATATATATATTTTTTTATAAAACAAAAAACACTCAGCATATTCTTTTAGTTTGAATTTTAATTTCAGACTAGTTATATATAGATGTGAATTTAGTTTTTCATAATCAGAATAATTAATATTGCTTT
This sequence comes from Senna siamea, assembly GCA_031216115.1. Lineage (NCBI taxonomy): Eukaryota > Viridiplantae > Streptophyta > Magnoliopsida > Fabales > Fabaceae > Senna > Senna siamea. The sequence goes on from CM062358.1 coordinate 1,942,419, forward strand.
TTATTAAAAAGTGCAAGTATATATATATATATATAAATAAAAACTCTCTGGTATATTATTAAACTTGACTTAAAACTTGTCAATTTAAACCAATATGTTCCCCAAAGATTTTGAAACAAAAAATTAATAATAAAGATGTTTTGTACAAAAATAAAAAATGACATAATTTTAAATTAAGTTTATTAATTAAAGAAATTATTTTTTACTTTAGCTAAGATTGAGATCCTACAAGGGATAAGTTGCATGGTGAGAGTAAAGTGAATGTATCTTGTCTGAATCCCTCATGATGCCTTTTCCATTATGCAAAAGATGGTCGGTTGATGATATTAGTCTAATAGCTTTATGGGATAAAACCTTGATAAAGTGTTTCAACCTATAGAATAGCTTATCATTTTTACTAGTTAATTATTCTCTTTTGAACTGAATTGATAAACTAATAAAATAGTCACAATTTAAAACTAATTAGAACATTCTTATGTACTTCTAAACTATATATAAATGAATTTAAATAATTATACATGTAGAGGCAATTGAACTTAATTTTATTCATATAATAATTAAAATAATTAATTTAATAAATGTCAAATAAATTCTATAAATATATTAATAAATGATAAGTATATATGCTTGTGATAAAAACAATTAGGATTTAATAATTTAGTATATCAAAACTCAAATTGACTTAAGTGTTAAGCAGTAGGCTTATAAAGCATTAAAGTGCATACTAATTTTTTTTAAAAAAATTAATTTTAAATATATGACAAATTAAATAACTCTTTACTTTTTACTAACTTTCAATATTTCTTTTATATATTTATCTTGTATTTTATATGATTTAAAAAATCTAGAAAACGAAATATCTAAAGTTATATAATATAATGGTATATATAGATTAATGTCAAATATCAAATGTTATTAAAATAACAATATTTCTAAAATATCTCGAAGACGTAGTGCTCTATGAAAGGAATAGCTAATAGTTGGATTAGCTTGATGATTAATTATTATTCTACGATTTAGTTATATGTTAATGTATGACATTTTCCAAACTCAGCTGCTAATAATGCATTAAAAAAAATCACAACTTGAGAGAGTGTCGTGTCCTTTTGTCGTATAATCCCAAAATTAAAGGAAAACCAAGATACGATGATGTTACAATGTTGGACAACAATGACAACCGCTAAATTTTAAAACAACTATTAGTGGTATTATGATTATAAACAATATTAATTTGGTAAAAAGTTTTACCAAAGTACTCTCCCATTTTCTTTCATTTGTTCTTATTTAATTGTATGCCTTTCGCAACAACTCTCAAAAACTTCATCTTGTTATAATTCTTGGGTTATTTTCATCCATCATCACCATCATCAATGGGGGTTTCTTTCACTTATAATTTTGCGCATGAAAGATAAGGTAATTAAACATTAATTTACATTAATAAATGTAAAATTACTTTCAAAAGATATCTAAAAAATGAGATTAATCTTAATGTAAAATTCTCGTGAAGGATATAATTTTGAACTAATTATCTACATTAATTGAAAATGATGATGATGTGGGATTATATGACTAATTCTCAACCTCTAGATATAATCCTATAACTTGTGAAGAACATAAAAACATAGAAAAGAAAGAAAGAAAACAAGTGTTTCCCACAAACAAAAATTTCTTTTTCCTAGTAGTCAAACACGAAGACACAAGCATACAAGAAGTACAATAAACAAACGCAGAATTGAGAATCTGTGAACATTTTTTACAACTACACTAATATTAAAGAACAACTGTCTATATTATTAGTTTTACATGATTGAACAAGCATTGGGGTTTTCATCACTGAAGAAGGAAGTGAATTTCTCATCAGGAGCATTAGGAATAGGGAGTGCTTGGTCAGTTTTCTTGACATAGCCAGATGGAGCCTTCTTGTCATAAGCCTGAGCCACATATGGATAAGCCACCAAGTTATAGGGAATATATGGCCAAAATTCTGCTCTCTTTCCTGTACTCTGCACTTTCTTTAACACCTTGTTTGCATCCACATAACCTGTCACTGTTACTTTGCTTTGCTTTCTGTTCACCTCCACTTGCTTCACACCTGATTAATTTGTTTTTCAAAATCAACTATCATTTCTTAGTTCTTCATTCAAGGAGTTACAGTTAATGTGGCAGTTTCATTGTAATTTTATTATAAGGATTTAGGGGTTTAATTATATTGTAAGACCTGTACATGTTTGAGTGGAAGTAGCAGAAGATAACTGACAATAACAGTAGACCTAGAAAATTGAAGATGACCAAGGAAGAAGGAAAAAACGGAGTGATGAAATGAAAACATACATTAATAGCTTCAATTATTAAGTAGTTTCTCAGGTAAGATGGTCAGGACTTGTCTGTTATCCTTGACTTTTAATGATCTCTCTTTTATTCTCATTAAATGAGTCTCTCTCTCTCTCTCTCTCTCTCTCTCCCCTAACTTACACAAATTTGTGATGCTGGTCAAAAACGCTCAGACTCACATAGAACAGAGCTTGAAACCAAAAACATGACAGGCAACATATGCTATTATGTCAGAGCTCTTCTTAAACCTTGTCCTAGCTACAAGAGTTTATATGAATTTTGTCTGTTTATTATTTTGGTGGGGTTATTGTATTACTCATTTTGGAAGGTAAAAGCAAAAGGGCTTTCAATTTCATCCATATTTAGCTTGAAAAAGCACGAGAAATATGAAAGAAGAGAGAAATAGTGAAAGAGTGAGGGATGAGGTTATGAACCTTTCATGTTGGAAACAGAATGCCTAACTCTTCTTTCACAGCCATCACAGTCCATTTTGACCTTGATTTCCACTGTCTATAACACACAAAGGAGAAAGAGAAAATCAGAACTTGCCTGAGAATCACACCATTAAGACACTAAGACATATAACACACACAAACCTGCATTGGCTTTCGTTTCTTCTTTGGGGTGGAAACTGAGAAGTAATCAGAGAGAAAATCAAGAGCACCCATTTGTTTCAGCAAAAGAAAAAGCAGGGAAAGAGAGAAAGAAAGTGGGTTCAAACAGGGGAAGCAAAGAAGGAGTTATTGAGGGCAGAAATTGTAGGTTTACAAAGGAAGTGCTTCCTTTTATATAAGTATAGAGAGAGAGAGAAAAGAAAGTTGTGAGAGCAAATTGTGGGTAAAATAATAATATAAAATGGTTTAGAGAATGACTTGTGTGTGTCCCTCTTTAATCATGCCTCTCCCCTGAATATGATGAAGAACAGCTGGGCCATTGGGTTTTAGCTACTTGACAACATTGCACAAATTATTGAATATGTAGCAGGTAAAATTCCTTTTTATCCCAATTACTTCTAAGTCCTCTCCATAATTATCCATCATATTTTTTCAGCTAAAATTTAAACAGAATAATAATTATCAAACGTCTTATTATATAATAATATATTACATCAAGGATTATTAATTTCATTCCAGTATTTAGTTTTAGAAGCTTTAATATCTTAATCATATTAATTTTGGTATGTTGGATGTTAATTAGTCGAGAAATTTAAAATATTTGTATTTAGTATATTATGCTTTGGTATTTTCCCCTATTGTAAGGTGTCATAAAATAACAACAATCATAGCGCTAAATCGCACCATTTTTTGCTTTTTTTAATAATTATAAAATATTCACCTTATATTTTTATATTAATTTTAAATTACATAAAAATATTAGTACTATGTTATTCAAAATACCAAAAAATGAGAAATAACTATATATCATACGTGTCTCGCAAACTATTTCATCCAAAAATGTTACCATAGAGATTGACTTTGGTACATATGTCAAAAATAAATGGCTTAAATGTACTTTTGTTTCTTTTATTTTTATAAAAGTTTTATTTTGATTCCCTAGTTTAGAAATAAACAATATTGTCCTCCTATTATGTGAAGTAATCTAATCTTATCCTCTATGATATCATATTTTTTTTCATCTAAAGTCTGATGTCAATTTTAACATTTAACTAAATTATAAATTAAATTTGAATTAATAGTTATGTGTAAATTAATAATAGTGGAATCAACAAATTATCATGTTTGACATTAAATTTTAGATTTATTATGTGATAAAAGGATAAAATGAATTATTTTACAAAATAAAAGGATCAAGTAGTCTATTTTTAAACTAGGATGTCCAAATTCAAACTTTGAAAAAAGTAGAGGGACCAAAAGCATATTTAAACCAAAATAAATCCATCCTAAGGAAACACTTAATTGTTAAGGCTCTAAATAATTGTTAAGGCTCTAAAATGATAAGGAGGCTTATATACCAAGAATGATTATTTATTGATATATATACAAGGGTCAAAGAAAGAAATTAAAATAATTAATTATTTTGCACAATGTAACCCAAACTGATTGAAAAAATTAAAAATTATTGAATTCAACAAGTTAATTAAGTGACAAGTGTAAAATCTATGAGCAAGAAGCATCCTCTTAGCTGTTTTCTTATGCCCAAAGAAATGGGAAAGGCTAGCTGTTGCAAAGTTTGATGCTTATGTTTTGATTTTTGTATAGAGACTGAATTACTTACATCATCATCATCATCTTCAGCACATCTGTATTACATGGATTTGACCTCAAAGCCCGCGGTTTCTGTCGTATTTAATTTTATATACTTATATTAGTTCCATCACGAAATATAATATATTCTTATTTTCAATAGTTTATTATTCTCATTTATTCAACGTGATGCAAGAATCATCGTTTCATATCAAATTTGGGCTGGAAGAATGAAAATTGAAAACTACGTGGGAGACAAATTAAATAATTGAGGTGATTAATTAATTATTTATATAATCTATATGACTCGTTCTTCTCTCCACTTCATTTTTTTTTTAATTTAAATCTGAGTGATAAAAGGAAAAGAAATTGTCAATCATGAAATCCATTATTGGAAGGGAGTTGTTGCATCCACAAATGTGATGGATCATAGAAAAAGGTCGATGTGCGTTTTGATATATATCTAAATGGTGAAAAAGCATGAAAAACTAATAATAATAATAATAATGTAAATTTGTATAATGAATAACGAATATATGTGGGCGACGTTTGTTTGAGAGACATATAGGAGAGCATGCAATGCATAGTTTTGAATGATATGGTAGCTTTCATGGTTTCATAATTTGATTGATGAGTTGATAATGTGGAAGCACATCGTTTGGTGAATGATGATGATCTGGAGCCCATCTGTGAACGAATGAGAACTGAGAAGAAAATAGTTGGTACTTGGTAGCTACAGCTACATTGTATTACCTCTTAATTTGCTTTCCCACTTTTACACTTTGCCTACGCACATTGTTAATTAGCTGTCAATTAATGTGCCACAGCTTTTGTAATTTAATAATTTCATCGTTTATATTATAATAAATTTGACCCATCTAATATACAGTATATATTTATTATTCAGGATTTCTTTTATAAAAATGTTTTGTTATTTTTTAAAAAATTTAAACATCAATGGCTTGTTTTTAATTATATTAAAACATTAATTAATTTAAGTACATTAGGAATTTAGGAATGAGGAATACTAATTATTAAGCTTGGTCCTAGACTCCTAGCCCTATTTAAATTTTAAAGTACAGAGTTTGCAGTGAGTCCATTCCAGCCCTGTTCATAGAATTTAATAAAAATTATAGTACAGTCTAAGTAATTGAATATATATATATATATAATATTCAATATCTTTCATGTCAAAATTAATTATTAGCTGAAGTGGGTAAAGCCTATTTGATTTCTTGGTGGCTGGCTCTGTCTCTGGTGTTGAGTATAAAGATATTTCTTTCTAGCGATCTAATAGGAAAATCCAATAAGTTTATATATAGTAAGATTATGGAGAATTCAAGTTCTTATTAATTCACATAATTTTTTATTTTTATAAATACTTTTAATCAATTAATATGTGTGTGGGGAGAAGACAAGCTTGATCTCTCTAAAATAAAAACAAAAAAACCCTTAATCATTAAAGAATTCGGCATTTTGTTAAATTCAGGTCAATTAAATTAATTTTTAAATATTGATATAAATTTAAAACTTTTTTATGGACAAATTAAATTAAACTAGCTAAATCAAGTGACAGGAGCTATATATGCTTAGTTGAGGTCTAAGAGATAATGTTAGGGAAGTTGTGACAAATTAGGAAAAGGGCATATCCATTTCAAATCAACACTAACAACACAAATACGTATTGCATTAATTGTAGATAGTTTGTAGAACACTGTCTAAGATTTTTAGGCAACAACATTGTTTTCAAAAAAGAATAGATGGGTCCTTGCATGATTCAAAAATATTAGGTGAAAGAAACAGAGCATGACAATGATAAATGATTCAATCCCCATTCACTTTCTTGTGGGCTCAAATTATAATTCAGATGTATGGTTGCTACTTGGAAGGCTCCATTATTTGATTGATCATGTTCATGTGAAGAAAATTTTAGTTTCAGAATAATTAAAATATTTATATTTTATAAAAAATTTATAATATTTATCTATTGAATATTGGTTCAATTTTTTATATTAAAAGAGTAAGTCTAAGTTTAGAAAGGTTAGTATCATATTTAAATTTAGATTTGTTTTATATAAATTATTTAAATATTATTTTTTATATTATAAATATATGTTTAATTTATTTTATTGAATAAAATATATATGTAAATTATATTATTTTATTCAATTTTACTAATGAGGTAGTTTAACTTTAATATCAATTTATAAATTATTATATTTAATAATTTTGTAAGGATAAATTTATTAAGATTTTATATTGATTATGTATTTAAAATTTACATAATATAATAGATGTAACTTTTATGACTTTTTTATAAATTTATATGTAGATAAATTATAATTTAAAAAAAAATAATTATTTTAAAATTTGTTTGTATAAACGAGTTTAAGATTAGATATTCAAAAATTTTACAAAATTAGAGATATCTGCTGAATTCTATGTCTAAATATGAAGATTATAATACCCTACCTATAATCATTCATACATAAAATGTATTACTTTAGTATAAGTCTTTAAATAATAATAAAATTATTATTATATAACTAAAAAATTATATATTCAAATCATAAAAATAATATATATACTTATAAAGATAAAATTACATATATTTAATTTTTTTAAAAACTTTTGTAATGAAAGCTTTGTACATTAGATCACCTAGAGTGTATCAAATTATTTATATATTAACCAATGACATTGGTATAATTTTTTTATTTTAAACTAAAGAATTTACTTAATAAATAAAATACTAATTAACAGTTAAATTTTATTAACAATTGCACCAAAGAATTTTTGGTTCATGTGTGTGTCAAAATCCAAATCAAGTACTTGTTTGTCTTTGCCTAGGTGAACGAGCATTTATTGTCACTTTGATGCCACCTAATCAATCTTCGGTATTCTATCAAACTCTTCTACCTTCTATCTTCTATGCCCTCTGTCCCTCACAAGTTGTTATCACCCTTTGTCTTTACTCTTATTAACTTCAATCCCTAACCACGCCTCACTCTTTCTCTTCATCTCCACCGTACAAAACTATTGCCTCTGCCTAAATTTGAAAGGAAACTGTGATGATATAGTAATACTACGTATAACAATAATCTCTTTATTAATTATGTTAATTAGTTATTTCTTGTTGAATTTAATTTTTAAAATGAGCGAATTAGACTAATTTTTATCAAAATTTGATTAAATTAGTTCTCATGCATATTTTATTTTAAAAATGACATCCAATTCTTCTGACACTTGAAATATATTGCAAAAGTTCACTTAACTTTAATTTATTTTGTCTCTATAAGATTATTTAATTTTCTTTCTTATTATATTAAAAATAAAATTAAAGTTTGATGTTAGAGCTTGATAAAACTTAATTATTTTTATTTTTATATTAAAAATATGTTTATAGGAGATAAGAAAAAATTATAATTTTATTTATTTTAACCACAATATCCTTTATAATAATATTATTTTTTAAAAAATATAACATAATAGAAAAATATTTTTGAAAAAAATATTATTTTATTATCATTTATTTTGAAATAATTAGAGTTAATTTATTTTAAAATTTTAAAATATTTTTATATTAATTAAATATTTATTTATTTATATAAATAATAAATATAATGTATTTTATACAAAATGAATAAAATTTTTGCTTTTTCCTTTTTTTTAAAGATAAAAGTATAGGATATCAAAGTAAATAGGAACAGAATGTAATTTACACGTTTAATTATTATTTTATACAAGTTCACAGGATAGATCCAACTTGACCAATCTTTCCCCAACCAAGTAACTATGAATGGGCAATTAGGTAATTATTCACTTGTTAAGAGGGGCAAAAATGTCATGTCACATTTTTAAAGTGTGACATGCAAAATAACATCAAAGCAACAATTTTTTATGGAACGAGATTCTCTGAATTTCTTCTCCTCTACAGTTTGTAAATTTCGTATTATCTGCATCGTTCGCTGTTTGGACGCAGATCTGAGTGCCACGTGGTTGAAAATTTTTGTCTTCTGAATAAGCTCTCATCTGTGTGTTTTGGAAAAAAAAATTTCTGCAACTTTTAAGTATTATCTCGCGCCTTTTGATTTTGCTTCATCCGACGACACATCATCAACGTTGAATGCTGTCAAACTAACTACAAAAGGTAATACAACGTTCTGTGGTTATTTCCGCTGCTTCTTCACGTCAGCTAATATAAAATTAGTGTACATTAAAGATAATGATATAGATTGGGGGAAGAGAAGGAAACGAACTAGAGGAGAAGAAAAAAAAAAAAATTCTAGTACGTTGTGAGATTATCTCTTTTAGAACCAATTTCCATTAATCAAATCAGCAATTAATTTACTTCAATCATAAATCTAAAATGAACCATGCTCATTCTATGTACCAATTTCAATTTGCCACATGCTTTTTTGACTTTTGAATTTTGAGGGAAAATAATTGGAGCTAAATTTTGATATATTTAAATTTAAACTTAATTTTTGTGAAGTTACAAATCTTAGGTACCTCTTCCTCAAAAGATTCTTAAGTCTAATGTACTACTCTATTATGTATTAATAAATAATATTTAATTAATTTTTTATTTTACATTAATAAAAAAAATAATAAAATATTATTAACTAATACATAAATGAGATAGTATAATAAAAATAATTATTAAGCCAATCATAATTCATAATTTATTTAAGATAGTTTTCATTAGTATAAATTTTTTATTTATTTCTCTATTACTCCAAAAAATTACTGTAAAAAATAAGCACAGAGAATCCAAAATTTACCAAAAATGTAAAATGCAACACTTTAAAAGCAAGAGGGGCTTTCTATTGTCGAGGAAGGAGAAGTAGGCGTCTCTGGGTCGGTGATAATGACTAGGCTGGGCCCATATAAGAAATGAACTTGGGCCTCGGCCCAAGAATGAATAATTGTGCCTCTCTTATTCCTTTTTCGGAGTGCAATCTCTTAATTTTTTAATTTTCATTTTTTTAAATAATGATATCATGGCTTACAACTGTACAAGGTGTCGAAATTAATTTGGAAAAATAATTCTTGTAACATTCAACTTTATCACGCAGATATATGATGAACTCTTGACCTTTGAGGCCGATCATAATTTTTAAAAAAATACATATATTAGCAAAAAAAATCCTTCAAATAATTTTTCATGATAAACTGTATGTGATTGCAATTTACTATGCAATATAAAAAAAATTAAAAGTTATTATTTATTATTTTAAAAAAAATTAATTCCTCTATACGTCTGTACTCAGGGCATTCCTGACATTATGATCAAAACGGTCTAACAAACTTTCAACAAGGAAGTTCCATTAAATTCCTCACAACCAATTACACAAAGCCACGTATCAATCTTTCCCGCCAAAAGCCCTCTCTCTTCTTATTGTAACCCCACGCCTGAGCGAACACTCTCCATCATCATCAAGCTACGTCAATGGCTTCCTCACTCTTCATCCTCTCTCTCATCTTCCTCTCTCTCTCTACTCTCTCCTCTTCCCTCCCTTCATCTCTCATCCTCGATGCCGCCGAGATCCTCTCCAGCTCTGGCTTCGAAACCATGGCTCTCAATTTGGAGCTTGCGTCCCAGAACCTTCATCCCCTCACTAGCTCCCTCACCATCTTCGCCCCCTCCGAGTTCGCCTTCAAGAAAATCGATCATCTCCCACTCTCTCTCCTCCAGTACCATATCCTCCCACATGCTTTCTCTCTCCAGTCCCTATCATCTCTTCCCTTCGGCGCCAAGATCGCCACTCTGCTTCCCGGTCAGTCCCTGACAGTTACGAAATCGCATTTCAACGATTGGGTTTCAATCAATAACGTTACGATAAAGGGATCGCCGGTTTTCGATGACGGGACTTTGGTGATCTTCGGCATCGAAAAGCTCTTTGATATGCAATTTCAGACTCCCGCAAAAACCCCAGGTGGGAATTCGAATCTCGGGTGTGTTTCGATGATGAGAAACAATGATGGAGAGTGGTTCTCCGGGGGATATTCTTTCGAAGAAGCTTGTGAGATTCTGAGATCCAAAGGCTGCTCTGTGATGGCTTCGTTTCTTGAACTGCAGTTTCTGGGTCTCAAGGATCGCCCTCAGCTCACACTCTTCGCTCCGGTCGACAAGGCGATGGTGAATCACACTGACAACTTGAGCAACTACTCTTCAATCCTTCGTCACCATGTTGTGCCCTGCAAGATTTTTTGGTCCGATTTGGTGAGCTTAGATAATGGAACGGTACTGAGGACTTACAAGAGAGGATTCACCATCAATGTCACCAAGTCAGGCGATGATGAATTGCAGCTCAATGGGGTTGGAGTGGTTTTCCCTGAGCTGTATTACAATGATTGGCTTGTGGTTCATGGCGTCCAAGAAGTTCTCTCTGTTTCAAAGGGAAGAGAGCAAGAGGCGGAGAATTCAAGCAAGGTTCAAGTGGTAACTGAACCTAAACAACCTTCATTGAAGTCTGATCACTACAATGTTGAGGAGGAATATCCTACATCCCACTACCACTTCTCTGTTTTTCATTAGCATTATTCTCTCTGTTCCATTTTTGTGTTTTCGTTATTGATGATCTTCATACGTTTACACCAGTTAGCCTTGACTGCACACCTTCTACACTAGAACTAAGTTTGAATCTCTCAGTATTTTCTTGCAAGAAACGTTTAAGTCCGTGCAACAAATGCCAGTGAAATTACTTCCTTCTATTTTACAAGTTTTGGTTTTTCATTCGTTGAGGCACACTTAATTTGATAAGAAAAGACATTGTATCGTTATTAATTCAAGTTGGTTTATTTTCTTTGAAGATGCTTTTAATAGCACTGAAAGGGATTTTGCAGTGGAAAATTCAACTTCATTTATGTAGAAATGCAATAAATTCATTGACAAAATATACAAAACGAAAAACTTTCTCAGCGCTTTCATATCTTTTTAGCTTAAAATGAATTGCTTGGTTATCTTTAGTTATATAAGACATATGGTATCGAAGATATTTGTTCTATGTTTAATAAGAATTATTTTTTTATAATTGATAATTTGTGTATAAATAAACAGCTATTTATTTATGCATGTCAGACTCTCGTAAGAAATTTGATTTAAGATGCTTACAATGGGTAAGGATATAGCCTGCACGAATCTTAAATAATGCTGTAATCAAGTATCAGAAGGTAAAGTTTTCGATAGAAAAAGAATTATGAAAACAAAGAGTCAATATACCATTTAAATACAGGTTCAATCAAAAAAAGGTCTCGAGCAAGTAATTCAAACTTAGATAATATTATATATATATATATATATAATATAATTAAGTGGTTAAAAAGGTCTAAGAAAATATGAAGTGTATCAGCAAATTAACCATAAAACATAAGCTGACCTTTCAATACCCAATAATTTAATGGTTAAATTATTGACCAAACACAAATTCACCCTTTGATCAAAATAATTAAACCTAAAGGTTATAGCGCAATTGAGAATAATTAAATGGGTTAGGGTTAAATTTGCCACCTCCAACTGAAACAAAAAGGTGCGCAGATAAGAAGTGAGCATAGAATATGACAATATTTCTTGAAAGAATGAACTATCTGCTTTAATCGTTCAGAATCACTATGGTAATGAGACATATAGGACATACAACAGCGTGAACATAACAGCAGGAGGAATATCCTCCTACTGATCGTGGGATCCCCCACAAATATTACCCCTCCAAATCAATACGGCGCAAAAATTCAAAAACACCTTCCCTTTTCCATTCCAACTCTTCTCCGTTATGACTTATAAACAATCATTTGCAAAAACTGCCATGAGAGGAGTCCCTTCCTCCCATAAACTATTTTTACAAAAATGAAATTACAAGTGACCAAAGAATGTATTTTAGCATACTGCGACGTTTTAACCTGGTCAATGAATCTGGGTGCATGATATTGCACAGCCACCTAACCTGTTTCTATTCTTATGTCTCTCTTCATTGGCACTGATTGCTGTGAGAGCTCCAGTCATCAAGGAGGTTTGAAACACTCTCCTCAAGGATCTTAGCCTGAGGACCTGGCTTGAGGGTATTGACGTCACCCCACTGGGAGCATGGATCCATCCACCAGGTCCTCCGCCCAGTGCACCATGCTCCTGGGACAGCATTATTATGCCTACGCCGGAGGATCTTTTCATCAATAAGGTCCAGCACAGGGTCATCAACTTCAAACTGTCTAGCAAAAGCAGCTCCACTTCGTACCATTTGATCATAAACAGAGATATTAAGGAAATGTGGTTCCATCTTTGGAGGATTGTCCCAGATCATATATCGTAAGTCTCCATTAACTGTTGTGTTCTTAAATTCTGGTGCATTGCAGATGACAGAATGGAAGTAACCTTCTTGGGATAACTTCACATTTGTAAAGTACATCAGAAGTGTACGAGGTAAGTTATCCCAGCCAAAAATGCAAAACTCCATGAATGATCGGCTCAACATAACCCAAGGTGAACCTGCAAGGCAAGAAAACCATTAAACATACAAACACTTGCCATAGATTCTGCAGCACAAACAGCAAATGAGAGAATAAATTTGCCTGTAAAGAGTTTGAATGCATCAGGTGTTGCTCGCTTCTCTGTAGCTTGAAAAATTTGACTTCTCCTGGCTAAATATATACTTGGATCAACTACAATAGGCTGGAATCTATCACCTCTGCATGGGTAAATAACAACTTGAATATAAGATCTAGACATAACCAAGAAAGTGCAACAAAATAGCATCCAGAATTAGCAGAATTTTTCATTACTCTTTCCATCCAAGATCACTGGTGTGATCAATAAAATTGAGGTCTCTTCTGACAGAGGAGAAAACGTGGGACAGATCTGTAACATATTACACACCATGCATTAGTGACTATCCATCAATAACTTAGTAAGTCTTGAAATAAGTCAAACAGCACACTCAGTGCATGAATGAAAAATATGCGGGCCTTAAATGAAACATAATGCAGGAAGTAAGGCTTAAAATATGTGGGCTGGGCCAAGTCTTAGTATGCTAAAACTTATTGAATTCAACTTTATTGTGCCTAATCTTTAGTCAAACTAAAATTTGCGATCAAGCTTGGCTCATTAATAAAGGAGAGCAATTCATAAATAGTACTATATATATATATATATATATATATATGAGTGTATGAAAAAATTTAAAGAGAATATGTAGTACAAATTCCAAAGATACTGAAACCATTGTATTTATCTATAGTTTTTGACAAAATCACATCAGCAAACATATTACTTTATAATAGCATAGGCTGCTCAAAACCTTAATGTGCCAAGCACAAATTTTTTTATTTCAGCTCATGTATCTAAAGGAGATTAATATGTTGCACAAACTTATTCATTTAATAAATAAACCTAGCCCAATTCAAGCTTTTAATGAGTTGAACCCGAGTAGCAATAAGCAACTTGCTTCATTTACAACCTCAAATATGCAGGAATGTCATTTTTCAATCACTGCCAGGCATATTTGGGTTATCTGTGAGAGAATTGATTTTAAAAGCCCTGACTATGAAAGAATCTATTTAACTTTTAAAGAATGTTATCTGATAGTGTTGTGAGTAAAGTTTTTTTTTTTCCTGTGTCTGTTTGGGTATAATTAGAAAAAAACACTTGGATTGTCAAATTACTAGAAAGGATATAAAAACATTTTAATTTAAAATTTTTTAGTAATACTAGGATAAATTATGAGGTTTTCAGTTATACAAACTAATAGATTTATGTGACTAGGCTCTTAGTATCAATTCTCTCCAATAAAAAAGCAATTGGGCTGCTTCTCTGTTGAGAGCAAAATCAATTATTTTAGGAAAATGGTAAACAAAACTGGTACAGTTTTCTAAAAATGATCATTGCATAAATAGTTAAAATCCACTATGGGGGCAAAGGAATTGATTTTGGGACTGAAATGCATTGCCAAATGATGTGGTTTAGTTAGCTAGTGTAAAAGTATATAGCAACGAAGTGAGAGGAGTGAGTTTGGGGAATCTCTAAGCAACTACATCTGACTTAGATAACTATTCTACATTAGACTCAAGTCCAAAACATGGGCAGAATCCTTTAGCAATGTAGGATTCCAGACTGAAAAGGAAAGACACTTCAGTTTCATTCATAAACAAGACTTGGTGCTTAATGCAACACTTCTTTTAAACGTAGTCAAGGAAAATTGCATTAAAGAGCTCAATCCATGTTCTTATAAGCTTAACCTTCACTAAAGTTCTGGTTTAAATTACGGAAATGGTAATCATCACAACTTACACACCATTTCAACTTAGCAATTATAAGTCTTCATCTGCATAATATAACTCTAATGACAATTACCCTTCAATTATACAGCAGTGCATAATACTCTATTTTTCACAACACATTCCCATCAAGTACACCGATCATTGAAATCTAATTGTAGAATCTGGAAGTTTGCAGCAACTAAGAACCTTTGCTTCAAACCTCCTTACCATTCTCTACAGCTGCATCTATACCAGAAGGGAGTTTCTTCCATATTAAAATCAAATCTGAAATATATTAGTTAAAGAGATTAATGAAGATATTATACATCTCAATGCTTCCTTCCTGCTATGAAGATCTTGATCCATACCTTTTCCCCCCCTCTATTCCAATTCGTTTCTATAACTTTCAAAATCTTGGAAATCCAAGCATATTGGATAGAAAAATTAAGACTCGGAAGAAAAATCCAAGCCATAGAAATGATGAAACCCAACCTCAACTTGGAAGAAAAATTAAGACCCCAGAATTATGAAATTAAAAAATCTATTCAACAGTAAGACTGAGCAACTACGAGAACATTTTCTTGAAAACTGGTAAAATCAAGTGATAATACATGCATCTAAGAGCAAACTCCTCGATATTGACACAAGGACTACAGAGACCAAGTTTTCTTTTGATACATCTCAAATTTCTAAAACAAGTGCACCTACATCAAATTAAGAATGAATCTAACAGTCAAGAGGAAAAAACGAACAGCAGTCCAAAAAAAAAACTATAGACTTTCATATTCTTACCAAGCCAATGCACAGGAAAAACTAAATTATGATACAAATTTAAAAACCAAACACAGATTACCGAATCGGCCTACCATCCTGGGTGATGAGAGGATAATCACGAGCACTCAAAGTGACGAACCAATCCCACCCACTATCCAATTTCAACATAACCGCTGCAGCTCGCAACGTGATGGCCATATTGGTGGAGCCCAAGTAGGTGACCCAATCGGGCTTGCCCACCACATCCACGTTCCCAAAAGCCCGAATCGAAGGCACGGACCTAACGGCAGCAGCCAACTGGTACCTCTCTTCGTCCTTCGCATCCAGCCCTAGATGCAGAAGATAACGATTCCGCGGATGATAAATTGCCAGCAACAACCTGAAGATCCGATCCTTATCTCGGTGGCCACCTGAAATGTAGTAAGCAAAAGCAGGAGGGTAATGAGCACCGTGCTGAACCAGAGAGGGAAAAGGCTTTGCGGAGCTGAAGGTAGAGAGGGAAGAGCGCAACAGTAAAATGAGAGAGAGAAATGCTGCTGTGAATAGCGTAAAAAGCCACTTCTTCTCAGCTCCCATAATAGAAACAACGACAATAAAAATGACCCTGGTTTCTGTTGGTAGTGATGGTGGTGTTGGGCATATGGCTTGTTCTAATTCTAAAGAAGGATTCTCAGGACAGGGTTTAATTCAAGCTCGGGTTGCGAGATACGGGTCATTGAAGATCTTGCTTGTGCTTGGAGAGCGTGATGAACAATCAAACGTGGAAACTATTCAAAGTTTGAAACCAAACAAGACTGAGAAGAAAAATGGTGGTAGCTGAAAACCCCAACCAAAATTTCCTCCCAGAATTGCTGTTTCTCAGTATTTCTATGCTGAAATCTTTAGAAACTGTGATGGGGGCTAGGGTTTTTTGTACAGGTTATATTTGTTGGGGGTTACAGAAAATGCAGATCACGGACGACGCACTTTCTCTTTCTCTTTATATGCTTTCATTGATTTCCTTCTTTTCATTTTTTATTTTTTCTATTTATTGATTGATCTCAAAATTCAGGTTTATTATGGAAAACCACAAAAACAAAATAAAAATAATCAAGTAAGTTATATACTTTCCGTGCGAGTGGATGAATAGTTAAGCAACTAAATAAATAAACAAAGACTACCTCTTTCTCACGCGCCATGTTAACACTTTGATCCACCTTCCTAACGCCAATACTTTCTTTGCTTCTTTGGGGATTCGGCCCCACATTTTGAGTCAATAAGATGAAAGCGTGCGTTACACGCTCTAAGTCAGAACGTGAGACGGCGTAGACTCTGAGAGGCTGTGTTTTTGAAATTGATGAAAACATTTTGTGTTCTCAAGAATATGAATTGTTCTTTTTAATTAATTGTCCCCTCTCTGATTATTCAAGGCAGATAAATAATTATTTATATTTTGAAGTTGACAAGAAAAAATGATAGAATATTAGGACTTTGAAAAATCTGGAATATAAAGAAGATAAGTAAGACATGTTATGTTGGTATTCGAGACTGATGATCACTATTTCAATTAAAAAAATTAAAAACTTTTTAATTTAGTATATAGATTTTAATTTCAAATTAAAAATTATAATTAACTACTTAAATTCTTCATTATTTCTTATTTTTCATATGTAACATAATGAATTTGGTATTGTCAATTTAATACAACATAGTTAGGTATGATAGCGTTGAGGGTTGAATGCATCATGATTGATTGGATTGGCTATGAGTCATAAGCTATGACCGTATGATATTTTTGCCGTTCAAACCATTGGGACCATCTTAAATATTAGTAGCTTGCAATTTGCGAACGTAATCTAAAATTTTGACCATTGTCCGAAAACAAAAAACTTAAAATTTTCACTTTTTTAAATGAAAATATTGTCATTGTGGTTAATTTTCTTATGTTTTTATCTTGCTTATATTATGAGTAAATTATACCAACTTTTCATAAATTTGGTGAATTTAATCTTATCATTGTTTTATTTTTAAAATTAAATTCAGTACTTTAAAAATATGATATAACGTTATATAATTTTTTTATTATTAAAATTATTACTTTCAACAATATACATTCATTTTAAAATACTAAAATTATTTTATTATTATTATTATATTTAAAATAAAATTACAGTTTTATTCTACACAAAAACTTATTTTATTAATATAAAATAAATTTAAAAAGATAAGTGTAATTTTCTAAAACTATTGGGGCAGTCAGTGTAATTTAATCAAATCTTAACAAAATTTGTGTAATTTGCTTATATTATTGTAATTTTAAGAAAAACTTACATTAAACTTAAATATAATTACAATTGTATTTACTTAACTATCTTTTACTATTATATTAAAAAATTTATGTTAAAACTTAGTATAAATTTCATTATAATTATTATTATATTACAAAAAATTAAAATCTTATTATATTAAAAAAATTAAAATCTTATTAAGTACAAAAAGTGATTTTATTGATGAAAAATAAATTAAATAAATATAAATATAATTTATTAAATTTAAAGGGTAATAAGTATATTTTAATTGAATTTTAAAAAAGTGACATAATTTAATTTTATATTATTAATTGTTATAAAAAAAATAGATGAATTTTAATTTGATCGTCTACGGATTCTTTTTGTTAATTTAATTTATTAAAGATAAAAATACTTTTAATATGGATTCTACCCAAACTTTATCCATAATTTTTTACTTAATTCAATATTGAAGTGTAATTTAGTTAATAACATGACCATCTCGCATGTTAAATATTAATTTATATAAGATAAAATGTTTAGATATAAATAAAAAATTTTCAATATATACATGAACTTTTTTATTAATTTTGCATTTGATGAAAATTTGAGAATTAAAATTGATTTGGATAATTGCAAACATAAATTTTTTTTAATATGATGTAAATTGTCTATCGCCTATAACTTTTACGCTAGTAAAAAAAAATTTAGTCCATATTTTATTAATTAAGATATTAAGATATGAATGTAATTTAGATAAAATGATAGCATTACAAATATTTTTATCTTTGAGAGATTAAATTAATAAAAAATATTTTTAAATAATTAAATTAAAAGTTATAATATCTTTCAATGATCAAAATAAATTTTTCCTTTTAAACATAACTGTAATTGTCTCATATTATACATTGACTAAACTTATATACAGTTATTTGCATTTTTATTATTAAGTTCTCAAGTTAACATAAAATAAGTGAAGTCTTTTCTTAAAAAAAATTAATCATAAAAAAAATAAGTTGTATAAATTATATATATCAATTTCTAATTAAAAAAATTGATCATAAAAATATAAAAATTATATGTAACTTTTTTTCATTATAAATACTTGGGTAAATATAATGCGTGTCTTAAACTATTAATCTGAAAGTTTTGGCAATGATATTATTATCAGTGGAAAGTTGTTAATCCCATTAGTTTAGTAAGGAAACAAATGAGTTGTTTCCTTTTGAATTATGAAAATAAATTAGTTGAGGATGATTAAATTATTTGCTTATTTTCAATATTTTTAA
This sequence comes from Senna siamea, assembly GCA_031216115.1. Taxonomy (NCBI): domain Eukaryota; kingdom Viridiplantae; phylum Streptophyta; class Magnoliopsida; order Fabales; family Fabaceae; genus Senna; species Senna siamea. The sequence continues at coordinate 1,961,535 of CM062358.1, forward strand.
AATGAATATATATTGTATTAAATAAAATAAAAAATATAAAAGTTATAATTACAGGAGGTATCCAAGAAAGATGAGGGTATGTGTAAAAAAAATTTATAAATTTGACATTGGTAATATGTGACACCAGTGTCATAAACAAAACAAATGACAAAGGTAACTTGTCTGTTCTATTTTAAAAAATTTAGAATTTAACTAAATTAGTACCCTTGTTAAGCACGGGCATAATTTAATTACTTTTTGAAAAAAATATTTATTTTATTTTTAATAATTGAATAATTTTCTTTCATTGAAATTTAACATTAACTTTAAATTGAACTACTTTAAATTTCAAGTAGTACTTTTATTATTTAATTTAAAATTAAACATATATTATTATTATTTATTTTGAAAAATAAATTCTATTTTTACTTTGATATCATAATAATTTTTTCGTTTAAATTTAATTCTAGGTCAGAAATTTAATTGTGTTAAACCTAAAGTACTATTTATATTATTTACCTAAATTTTACAATACACACACACACATATCATTAGTTTACTTTTAATTACATTGAACACTCACAATAAATAAATAAATAAATATTTTGCTTGAAATATTTAATCGTTGCCAATATCATATGTTTTTTTTCTTAATTAGAACAACTATAGATTTAAAATTTTATGTATAACATAAATAATATGTCAAATGCTATCAAACAATAATTTTGTTAAGTACTATAATTTTGAAATAATATAATCACTTTTATGTTTAATTTAACTTTAAAAAATTATATTATAATACTTGTATAATGATAATATTAAACTCTACCTCGTCTAGACAATTACTATTCATATTTTATTGAAATATTAATTTATAATTATTTGATTTTTTATTATTTTTAAATTTTTATTCTTGAAATTTGGGTTAATTAGATAAAAATGTAAATTCATAAAACATAATATTTAAATAATTATAAGACAAGACTAATCATCAAATATTTCAAAATTTTAAGCGCAAGTAGATTTAAATTATTTTTTAAAAAACATTGACTAATGGTTAATTGAAATCATGAAAAAATTATATACACTAGAAAATGTAAAATGAAAACAAATAATATCTTTCTATTAACATATTTTCAAAAATAAATATAAAAAAATTTTAATTTTACATAATAAACATATTTTTAAAATTTATAAATAAAACTAATTTTTAAAAATATAAATAAAAACTAAAAATTAAAATTTTTTTTCACAATACAAACACATCCTTTAATTTTCTTGGGTTATTCTTTTTAAGGCCAACAACTTCTTGAGTTTAAAGAAGCTTAGATGGTAAACAGAAAAATTCAAAAAGTTAAAATCTTGGAGCTCTTTCTATAACTTTGATATTAAATAGAATAAATTATACTTCTCTTATTTGATAGATATTAAAATTACACTTCTCTCTTATTTAGATTAAAAAATTATACTCATTTTTTTTGAAAAATAAAAAGTTATAAACTTTGGTCTAAACCTTCATTTTTCAATTAAAAAAATTGTCTAAATCCTTAAGGTGTGTTTTGATAAGGTAAATTTAAGAAGAAAAGTAATTTTTAAAGATATTTTAATTACCATGTAACAAAATTCACTATTTGGCTTAAAATTTTCGGAACATTTAAAATTACTTATTTATATGATATTCACAATTCTACCTATTAAGATGAAATTTTCCAAATCTCTTACAAGTATCTCTTTCTTTTTAATATTGCGTTAATTTTCTTTTTAATTTATGTTGGTTGGATACTAATTACTTTTTTTTTTCTCTTCCTTTCTTTTCATTTTTAAAATATTTTCTTTCTATTCTTTTGTTTTATTTCTTATTTCAAACTTGTTTCTTTCTTTTTTTTAATTAATAAAAACGAGATTCATGTGATTTCACTGTTCAATCTTATTTTAAATTATCAAACTAATTTCAAGTCATAAAATATATATTAAAATGTAATTATTTGTATATTAAGAAGTAATAATTTATAGAACAAATATAATTAATTTCTAGTAATCCAATGACAATTCTTATTAAAGCTAGTCTGATCATTTAATATTCTGTTATGTAAATTTTCTTGATTTATGTTTTAGATGTTAATAATTTGAGTAAGTTGTTCTTCCTTATTTTGAGAAATAATTTAATTATAGAGCTCATTATTTTATTATGTAAAATTAAATTACATAAATTTTTACTAAAATGCACTCAAATGATTGAAACATTTTAAATTACTTACTCTGTTTAAACAAGATATTTCAAATGCTAAAAATTTGAATTGAAGCATTTTAAACTACTTGCTTTATCCAAACAAAATATTTCAAATGCTAGGTATTTAAATTATAATAATTCAAATTACTTGCATTTAAAATTCTATGAAATTAAATGCTAGTATCCAAACACAACCTTAATTTTATTCAATTTCCAATGTAGCTTATTTTTATAACCAAATTTCCCTCTTTCAATGAAAAATGAAGGTCTCAAGGTGACTCCCTCTTCATTTCAATATTATTATTTTTATTATTTATCATTTTATTCTATTATTATATAATATATTTTAATTTATAATTAAATTAAATTAATGATTTTATTTAAAATTTGTTTATTTATAAAAATATACATAATAACAATATTTATATTTTCATACTATAAAAATACAATATATAATTTTCATTTTTTTCATATCAATTCAATACAAGTATTTTTTTTATAAAAATTTATTTATTTATTTGAGTAGATAGTAGTAGTGAATTTAAATTTTTAAGGACCTGTTATTAAATTTTTTAATCATACACAACATAAAAAATAAAATTTTTAAAACATTTAATTACATGATCCTAAATTGTAAAAAAGATTTTTTTCTACAGTTTCTTTCGTTCGTTGTTTTGAGCTTGTGGGATAATCCAATGAATCTAATTTTATAATTTAGTATCATGTAATTAAATTATTTTATAACATGATACTAATTTTTCAAATTACTCAAATAAATAAATAAATTTTTATAAAAAATAATTGTAATGGAAGGATATAAAAAAATTATTTATTGCATTTTTATAGTACAAAAATATAAATATTGTTACCATTTAGATTTTGATAAATAAAAAAATTTAAATAAAATTATGAATTTAATTTAATTATAAAAATAAAATATATTATATAATAATAGAAGGAAATAATAAAAAATAAAAATAATAAAATTAGAATGAAGATGGAACCAGAAAGAATATGGAGCCATGTTCATACGTTCATTTGACAGACATAACTTGCTCATAAAAATAAGTTACATTAGAAATTGAATAAAACTAAGGTGTTGAACAATTTATTTAATTGAAAAATAAAGATTTTAGGTTAAAATGTAGTGATTTTTATTTCTTAAAAAAAAAGAATGTAATTTTTTAAACTAAAAAAAAAGAGAATGTAATTTTAATATTTGTAAAACAATAAGTATAATTTACTCTATTAACTATTGACTTGAGTCTTAAATCATATATAACTGCTATACTGAGTTTTACTCTATTAACGGTTTAATTGAGTGTTAAATCATAAGTCATATAAATAAAATTTAAATTTAATTTTTTCTTTTAAAAAAAGTATAAAATTTAAAACTATAACAGTTGCTTTCGAGCTGTTATAGTTTTCCGATGAATTAGTTACTTTTTTTTCCTGTATCTTTGCGTATAAAAGTTGCACTCTTTTTCATTGAGTATTTTTTGAAATTGGTCACCGCCGTTCTTGCAAGACTTCAACTATAATGTTAGAGTAAAGGAGCCAAATTGTTAAATTTAGATAACCTTCATTGTTATTTTATTAGCTTGTAATTGGTTGTTGGAGTTGTCTTAGTCCTGTCACCTATAAAATGTTGAACTTTTCTCTTCTTTTCGCACTTATTCGTTTTTGTCTTCTTAGGCTCATCAATAACTATCTTGACTGAAGTTATAAATCCAAACCTGTCGTCCCTTTCAACTAGCTTTAGTGACGAATACATTAAAACTATTCAAAACTTTACCAAGTCATTTTTGAAAACTTGACAATAAAAACCTATTAATTAGTTATATCCTTCCTTATTTTACTATAAGAAAAATTGAGATGTGATCGACAAATTTATTACTAATTATTGAAATCTATCACTAAAATTAGGTTTAATGGCTAATATCATAACGTTTGATATTATTTTTTTTGTCACAATTTTTGTGACGAACAAGACACTCGTCACTAAATTTGTGACAAACAAGTTGTCACATTTTTATTATTATTGAATACGTTTGAAATTTTTATTTTTAGTAACGATTTTTTTATAATTAATTTTAGTGATTAAAATTTTTGTGCCTCACGAGACACCTATTACTAAATTTGTGACTATTGAATATGCTCAAAGCTTTTGTTTTTAGTAATGACAATTTCATCACTAATTTTAGTGACGAAATATTTTTCATAAATTTGTCACTAAAATTTAATATTTTATTTTTGTGACAAATTATTTGTCATTAATATTTTGAGACACCATATCTATCAAAAAATTATCACAAAATTTATAAAATATTTATATATTTATTTAAATTATTTTTATAATCTATATTTTAATATCTATTACGTGAATCTAGATTGTTGTTCGACAAGACAATAAATAAGGATTCAAAATTTAATAATAAACCATTAATATATATACCTAAAAATATTATATAAACTTTGTATCTTATAATAGGCAAAATACAAAAATAAAAAAAATCTCAAAGCACATACATATAAAAATAACAATATATAAAATAGTGTAACAAAGAAGAGCCTCGTTCAAAATTCCTGCACAGATTTCTTTAATACTGCCGATTAACCGCCCCTGATATGCTTGAATGCATTGCACCTATGCAGATACAACAGAAACCTTATCTAACTGCAGCAACAAAGCAAATTGTGGATGAACAACATGATTATGGTAGAGTACACAGCATCAGAATGTTATAAAATGCCATTACACCAAGCATCAGATTCATATTACTTGTTTCCAACAGCATAAAGGAAAACTTTTAACAAATCATATCACTCAGCAAATGGGCATTGTTACATTGAAATCACAGTGAACAGAAATAGATGAATAGTGCTGTCAAGAACATAATCACACCCAACAAGCGCTTCAACTAAGAATGTAATGATTCAAAATACTAGAAAGCAATTTTCACAGCAACTTAACACCAAGAGTAATTGATAAGAATTAAGAGTTTAAATCATCTTTCAAATGAAATATAAACAGAAGCTTTTGACAATTCCCTAGCTTCATGAAACAGATCAAAGAGAGTTGAAAAAAGGGAATTTATCAAGAAAACTGTATTAGGATAAAGATTTAAATTACAAATGACATATTCACTAAGTAGAAATAGTATCTACGAGAAAGAAAACATCATAATTCAAAATGGAGAAAGAAAACATAATCCTTCCATTTCAACCATCAAGGGGCCCTAAAAGTTATGGATTATCCTGAAAGTTATAAACCATTTTGCATATTTAATTTAAAAATCTAGTTGATTATGGATTGGGAATTAATGGGCCATTCAGTAGTTGGTTATTATTGCCAAGTTACAAATGATCGATGACAAATGAAATCAGATATTGTCTAAAAAAAAAATCAGAACATTGTATAGTTAAGATAGGGAACTGGCCACAATATATATAAGTCTCTAACACTTTGCCTCATAAATTTGCATGGTTGGGGTTTCACACAGCTTGACTTTGTGCGACACACAAGCATAGGTACAAGTGTCTAATGACCGTAGTAGCTACTATGCAATCAACTAGCGTGAACCAAATCACAAGGCCTAAAGTGCTAAAGCTCAGTCTATTGGTAAAAAGCTACTTACATATACCTCACAGAATTAAACATGTTTCCAGGTGGGATTTGGTGCATTTAAGGATGTAGCAGTACTTCAAGTATCACCAAAAGGCACTTCCCTAAACAAAGCATTTAACTTGTCAAAAAGTATTTTTAGAAGGAAAATAATTCCTAAATGCCTTATATTACACACACAAATTTTGCAAAATATAAATCATCACAAGTTACAGAAGGCTCTAAAACATAATTGCAATTGGTCCCTGTGCTATTCTGGACTTTTCTAAGAGGCTATTACACAGGAGGATGTTATAGTCATTACCTCTGAATTCTAATTATTTTAAAAATTAAAACACATGCACAAAGAAAGATGAACCTAAATTCAGCTACTTCAAATTTGCAAGCTATTTTGGAAGGAAAAATTGACATAACCCAGCAAGAAGAGAAAAAGAAAAAAAGATAATACCATACCATAGAACTTTAGTCTTTCTATATTATAGAATTTTACATATTTCATCAAAGGAAGAAAAATACATATATTTATCAAATGTTATGAGAGAAGGATATGGCAAATTTGCATAATTGAATTTTGAGATGCAAGAGTTTTCTAAGTCAATTGCGGAGTCTGCACTATCTCCTTAAACTGATAGAAAGATCTCAGATGATCAAATAGAAAAATCTAATACAACCAACCTCAATCTCTCCAGTGTCAATTTGAGCTATGTTGTCCCTCTAGTTTGCTCATTAGAGTGATGTAGTAAGTGTACTAGATATGCTAAAAGTGATAGGAACTGAAGAAATCTAAATCCAATTCATTGACAAACATATTGGTTTAATCATTTACATGTTAACTCACTTATAATTATATCTAAGAAATTAGACTCAGTAGAAACTTAAAGAGTTCTGCACATCTTTAGGAAGAAAATAACAAAAAAAAAAAATTAAAGCATATACATACCGCCTGAGCAGGAGCAGCTTCAGCTGAAGCAGCTTGGCCACTGAATCTTACACCCTCAGCTTTTCCAGGGAAGCTACTCATACAAAATCAAAAGCAATTTTCTAATTAAATAAAATCAAGTGAAATTTATTCTTACAATAATAGTTTTTGTTTTATCTGAGCCATTATTTGGGAAGCAGATACTGCAGAGTTATTATAAGATATTAATATCTTTTAAGTTATCAAATTTCTCAATACAACTTAGGAAAAAAAAAGATACTTCACAGACTTCACCACAATCAACTCTTAGCAAGAAGACGCCTCCAAGGAAGACACCTAAAAAAATTCTTATTATTTTCCAACATAAACTCCTAAAAACTAGCTTTTCTTTTCCTTGTATCTATTTCTACCAAAGGCAAAAGTAAGAAAAATGGGTACTTTAGTAAGGAAGAAAAATCAATTGAAAAACAAATTGAAAGTCTAACTGATGTCAGCCAACTCTTAAATACACATATAAGGCTTTCTTTCTTCTTAGTATATTGGATTTTCTTTGGAATGAAAAACAATATAAATCTGATTATATTTGAAACTAATTTAAAAGAAGAAGGAACATTGAGAAGCAGCCAACTCAAAGATTTAAAGGCACAATTACAGGAAGCAAGAACAGATAAAAACCCATTCAATTACCAACTAGCATGTAGAATAATCAATAACAAAATTTCATCATAGTAATTAAATTAGTGAAAAGGACCTAATTCAGAAGGCAATGAAGTAGAAAGGATGCGTAAAGAGGAATGTGAGAGAATACCTAATATGGATTTTGCAACTAGAAAGAAGCATGACGACACATTCACGACCAGAAAATCTAGCAGAAAAGACAAGAAGATGGTGAAGAGCAAGACGTGAGATGGAACAAAGGCAAAGAGTGAGAAGAAATTGAATACAGGATGCACAAGTAATAAAACTCATCGATCACCCACTATAGGACCAATTAAAATAGGGTTATAGATAGATTCTTTTTATACAAGAAGATAAATATAACACATTATAATTTGAATAAAGTACATTAATTAAAATATAATAATTTTTAAAGATATATTTAAAATTTGAATTTAAAAAGAAAGACTTTGAAATATATATATATATATATATATATATTTGAATTCAAATGTTATATTTTGATTCAAAAAGATCTCTTATAAGTTACTTAAGTAAAAGAAATCAAATAGAAAAGGATTCTTAATCAAACAAAACTTTTTATCTGAATTTTGATATATATATATATATACGCACGCACGCACGCACGCACGCACGCACGCACTCTTCTGCCTCAGGTCAATGTATCTGCACATCCAGTAAGATTAATTGTGTTTTTTTCTACAAAGATGGAGATGGAACTTGAGCTTAATCAATGGGCAGAGATTGATGAATATTTGCTATATAAAGTCGTTCAACATATTGATTCTTTCCGTGATTACATTCGATTTCGCTCAACGTGTAAAAGTTGGTACGTAAAACTCAAAATATTTCAAATATCCTTTCCTTTTATTACCTTCTGTCTCTGATAATAAAAGTGATAGTGTACATCCAATTTTTCATCTGGACGAGAAGGAAGTAATTTATCACTTGTGTTTACCAGAGACAGAATACTTTTTTTCGTAGTTCTTGTTATGGATAATTGATAACTGTTGGGTTAGATGACACAATTCGCATGTTGGATCCAATTACAAGAGCTCAAATTCATCTTCCACCTTTATCCACTCTTCCATACATGCATAGCTATCACCCTGAAAGACATGATCAAGAATATACGTTAATACATCATCTCGATGGTTCTACCTATACTTACGAGAAGTGGCATGTTCATCGAGCATTTATTGCTGAAGTCATCTTATAATCTCCTCCTGACGATGAAAACCAAGAGTTTATGGCTATAGCTATAGCTTTTATTGGGAATAATATGAATTTATGTTATTGTAGACGTGGTGACAAAATATGGACAAAATTAAGACTATAGGAATATGTCTTTTTCTGATGCCATATTTCATGAAGGAAAGATTTATGCTGTAGATACAAGGGGTTTCATTTATGAATTTGACATGAAAACAACATTAGGAGGATTGAGTAGAACACCATCTTACACATTGGAGACAAAGAAGGAGAAGAAGAAGAGCACATTCTAGAGGAAGAAGGAGAAGAGCTCATTCTAGAGGAAGAAGGAGAAGAGCTCATTCTAGAGGAAGAAGGAGAAGAACATAATATTCTACAAGAAGAAGAAGAAGACATGGAGGATGAAGAATTTGATGATTACTCTTATTGCACTTCTGGTTTCAACGTATTTAAATTGGATGAATCTCAAAATAAATGGTTAGAGGTGAAGAATTTGAATGATTATGTGTTGGTGCTTGGACTTAATTCTTCAGTATGTGTGTTGCCTCACGCATTCTCACGTCATAAAGGAAATCGCATCTATTATTCAGATGACTCCTTGAACTTTCAATATCGACAAACCATTGGAGGTTACGATAATGGTGTATTTGATCTTGAAGATCAAACTATTCACCATTTATTTCCTGATTCAAATCTAATTTGTCCTGCTCCTATCTGGTTATTGTAATATGCATGACAAATGCAAAAATTTTCTAATCTTTTGTTGTTTATTTTTTTTACAACTACAATTAGATACTTAGGATAGTTTATATTTTGTTTAATATATTAATTTAGAAACATCAAAAGTTTATCTCTCCCTATGTTTTGTTTGCCACCTGTGGTTATCTTCTATCTTCGAATTCATTTAGAAGTTCTTTATTTTAATTTTTTTTGTCAAATTGATTAATACATAATATTATAAATACGAACAATTTTTTAAAATATATAATTAAAAAGCTTAAAATCTTAAAATCTTAAAATGTTGAATGTCTTTACTTAATTACTAAATTATCTTAAATTAATTATTAATAATCCATATGATTAATTTTTATAAAATTTAAGTTTAATTTAAAGAATTCAGGAGTCATGCCACCACATGAAAATATAGTGTTTGAAACATGCTTTGAGTATTTGACCAGTAGACTTCTAATTCTAGCACATGGTGCAATCTGAAGTAAAATTTATAAATTTCAAGCAAAGTGGGGTATGAGTATATCATATAATATATGATTAAATAAATAAGACATAGCCAAATTAAACTTAGAGTTTATTTGCGATACTGTTTTAATACTAAGAATTTAATATGACATGTATAATATGTTAATATTTTGACATAATTTAATTTATTTGTAATAAAATTATGTTAATTTTAAATTATAATTTAAATGAATTATAAAATTTAGAGAAAAATTACTTTTTGATCAAAATATAAATGTAGTCGTTCAAAATTAAGGCCAAGAGGCTTGAACAAAAACACAACAGAAATAATAAAAGAATGAAAGAGAGCAAAACAAGCCTCTAGTTTGAGAACCTGTAAGATCACCTTGATAAGGACATAACATTAAGTTCCATGAACAATAGGTGTTGAAAGAGTATTTCATATATACCAAAGATTAATTATGTTCCTTGAAAATCCCTCTTATTAATAGAATAGAGGTGTCCTTTAGGAAATGTTACATTGGTTAAGAAGTCAATTATTTTATGAATGAATAAATATTGATGTTTTCAAATAAAAAGAGATTATAGACTAACTTATGTATTAATATTAGTCTATGATGCGGCAAGTGCAACGTTGAATGTAATGTATTGTAAATTATGATAGTTAGGAGTTAATATCGTGTTTAATTAAAACAATTGTAAATCATTATGGTGTCCTGTTTGGACCCAATTCATAATAATAATAATTATTTTTAAATAATTTAATTGTAATTATTAAGGGTAAAGTTAATCATCAGAATAAGGTTTATAAGAACGTATTCTTTGTTTGGAGTCTTTTATTTGACGTTTATTTGATATTTTTAGTGATAATTTTTTTTGTTGTTAAAGTTTTTATAATAAATATTATTGTCACTATAAATTAATTATTTAAACAAAAATTATAACAATAATAATATTAATTGTGATAATATTAAAACATACTTTATTAATAGATAAAATTGTCGTTAAAAATGTACAACACTGCATCTTACATTAGCAATGAACATTGTTAATATAATTTTAAGAATTAAGCCTATTTTAACATGCAAGATCGCCTTGATAAAAACACAGCATGAAGTTTCATGAAAAATATATGTAAAAAAAATGGCAACTAGTAAATAAGATTTGGGTCTAACTTTTTTTTTTTTTTTAAGTTTGTATCATCGATATTCATATCTTATTATCAAGAATTTACTAATTTGATTTAGGGTTTAATCATAGTTAAGGTTCTTCACCCTTTCTTATAAGTGTATTATGTGAAAATTGAACTCGAGTTCTTTTCATATACTTAACTGCCACAATTAATGATAGAATAAAAAAATTAGTAATGATGTTTAATGACAGACAATTCCGTCATTATATTTAAGAATTTTGTGAAAGAAATCATCAAATTTTGCGGCCATCACAAATATGTCATTAATTGATTAATTTAATGGCAGAAATTATGTCTGTCACAAAATTTCATCACTAATTTTTATTTTTCTAATAGTTGACTAAAGCTTAATCAATCTCAGTTAAATTTCATCTTACACATTTAATTTTCTTGGGTTATTATTTTTAAGGTCAGCAACTTCTTGAGTTTAAAGAAGCTTAGATTATAAACAAAAAATTTCAAGAAATTAAAATCTTCTAGCTCTCTCTGTAACTTTGATATTAATAAGTGAATTGAGAGTTAAATCATAAGTTATAACTTATATATAACTGAGACCTATACTGAATTTTACTAATAACTTTTTCAGATACAGATTAAAGAAATTTTTTATTTGTTAATAAAATATTTAATAATTTAAAATTAATAAAAATAATAATGTTTAATGTTTAAAATTTTTATCAACCAATCAAAATTTTATTTTTAATCATTGTTTTAAAAGCATTGCAAAACCATACTAATAACTTTTAGCATGAAACCATTGTCTTTGATGGACAATTTGGCAAAACATAAATAATTACTAACTGACTTTTGAGTATACAAAAATTGACCCAATCACTAAACTTTGATTTTAAGGAGAAAGAAGAAATCCTTTAACCATTCTTTCACTCAAAGAAGACTACTCCAGTTAGACAAATTTTTTTCATGAAAATAGAAAACCTTATTGATGTTTGGATTAAGAAACAACTTATAATGTCTAACTGAGAATTGCTGTTATCAGTTAGAATCACTAGATGCACTGTTTATGCCAAATTCTGCATAAAAATTGGAGTATCTCACAACAAAATATTTCTCTTTTTAAATTTCGATTTCACAACCTAGCAGCTGTTTGGAAAACGATCTGCATCCATTTTATCTGTGCTATACTTTTTTTAATTATTTAAATGATTAACTTAGGAAATAAGGATATATAGATATTGAGAATGAAAACCAATGCTCAAGATATAAGAGCTTTTGGTATAAACTTACCTCAAAAAGATGGTATAATATTGTGTTCGGATGATGTATATTAAAAAAGAATGTAAATTCATAGAGCAAAGAAATGTTTAGTATACTGTGATCGTAACTCTAATATCGTGCTCGGTTGCTGCTAGTATCAAAAGGTATCCAAAATGCTTGTATTATCCAAGGTATGATTACGGAATAATGCCATTTTCAGTAGTATCTCATTTCACCCTCAGCCATGGGAATATAACATCCCACTACTTTTAGCTTTGTTAACTTCTATAAAATACCAATGTATCAATTTATAACTGTCAGTTGTTATACTAAATATAAAAACCTTTAAACCTATGATATCTTATACTTTAATATCTTCTATCACTGTATCCAAGATGCCAAAAAATATGATATAACAATGCGCCAAATAGTTCCCAAAACTCAATTGGTTAGCATCCCAGTTGATAATAGACAATTGTCTATAAGATTACCTGCAAGTTCAGCTACAAATTTTTCATCCCTGAAAAATGTAGGGGTTACCCTGCATGCCCTAAAATTAGCTTTACATGTTAAATCTCAATGCATAAAAGACCCAGAAAAAAAGATTGTAAGAACGCACTTCATACAGCATGAGCAATGATCCCCCCAGCAAACTGATAATCACAGTAGTGTCAAGGTTAACAAAATTCCCTCCCCTTACCCCAGGCATAACTTAATAAATACCCACATGGTATGTTCTATGTATTGAACTATTTGCAGAAATTAGGGAAAAGGGAAAAAAAAAACAAGGGGAATAAAAGAAAACACCAGATTGTACAATCTCAGATTGAGTTAACTGAGACATCATCGCTGCCTTCGCTATCACTGCTGCTGCTGCTCCCACTACCGCTGCCGCTCCCACTGCTTCCACTTCCACTGCTACTGCTAGAACTGGAAGACTGTTCATCTCTCCCCTCAGCATTCACCTGGGCTCTGAGAGCTTCTGCAGCATTGGGTCCCTTATCCACCTCATCACCACTATCATCCACATCAGCAATTTCATCGTCAGTGTCATTTTGATGGGGAACATTCATGTCAAATCCAACATTATCTTTTTCTACAGCGGCATTGTCCTCCTCAGGTGTTCCACTACCGAAAAGGTCATCAATATCTATATCTTGATGTTCCTCAACTTCATTTTCAGGGTCCGGTGAGGTGGCAGCAACAGTAGGTGGTTCAGTTGGATTATCAGCCAACCGTTTAGCACTGGATTTGACACCTGTCATATGACATTATAATTTCATCTCAGATAAGTGAAAAAAGTGTGAAGTCACTGCAAACTACTACATCAATCATGAATGCAACACTCACGAAATTAACGAAATCTATAGCACATATAATGATCCAAAGTGAGGAGGAGAAGGACTAAGAAAGAAACACCAATAAAAAGGCAGAAGATAAGAGATATATATATATATATATATTATGACAATATGCCAATTCCAGGAGGATATTAACTTCTACAAATGCAAAAATGATGTTTAAAAATTGTTTTCATTCCACATCACTAGGTACTTGGAAATTACTATCCATTCGCTGTCAATGGGAAAGATGAAATACTCAAGGGAGGGGCCCGAACAAGAATTAATGACACAGTTTTAGTTTAGAGGTTAGACATTCACAAAGCTAATAGACATGAAGAAGCAGTTAATAGTAATAATTCAAAAAGTTCAAAGTCATAACATGGCAAACATCCAGGGACAGAGAAGTGCTTTTATATGTGAAAGACCAAGTGGATAATAATAGTCAATATCTGAGACAACAATGAAATTATCCAATCGGAGAGGATGCATAAAGATATCTAAGCAGCAAATAATATAATACTTAACTCCTCCCAGATTAGAGTATATTAACATATTCTATCTGGCAGCGACAAGTTATGATGATGAAAATGAACAAATGAGGACATCCTTCTTGTCCCCAACCCAAGAAAACAGTTAGCAAATATGTGTTTAAACCAAAACTAAAAAAGACCAAAAAGAGATAATGTAGCACAAAACTCATATAACTTTCTCTTAACAGTGTATCACATGTGATCTAACTAGGCTACACAATAAAATCAAATAAACAGGGAACTATATTCATGTTCAAGAAATGCAATTAAATATCATGCTTACCAGTATGCTCAGGTTCGCCAATATCAATTCGTTCCACCTCAACCTATGCATAATGTAAGTAAGTATCATTAAAGGGCACTGAGGAAAGAAATGAGAGGTGAAAAGAATTATTAAAAAACAAAAAGAACTATTTGCTTTTCCTTCCATAGTCACAGAAGTGATGACTGAAAACCAAGACCAAAACAAAAAACAGGACAGAACCTTGGGAATAGATTCAAAGAGCATTTATATTTCACTCAGACCATATACACTTATCTCAGACATATATATTATATAATGGAAAGTCCCCTACCACACACACAAACACACACATATATACTTTTTACGCTCTAGACAGTTAGTAAGAGCTTACTGGCAACGGCTGAAATGAGCTCCTGCCCAAAGTTGGGGGTTTTGTAGACTTCCCAATAGGAGATGACCGAATATCCAAAGGTGGCCCAGGTGGGGCGGCCACAGCTGCTGCCGCTGCAGCAGCTGCAGATTCACCAGGCTGGCGAAGATGCCGCAGTTGCTTTACGGCCCTATGGAGCCGCTCCAATCGGAATGTCTCACCATCAAAGAACAATACAGCATCATTTTCTTTGTATTCCTCGCTACTCCCCTCAAATGTCACTTTGGGTTTTCCAATTTGGTTGTTCTGAAATTCCACAGAGGCCCTGTTTTCTTTTGTCTTGCGTAGTAATCCTGGCTTAGTCTTATCAACAGAAGCTGGCTTGAATTCATCTGCACAAAGTTCAGAACTTCCTAAGATAAAAACCCCAAATAGAGGATTAAAAACAAAAATCAATGACAAGGCAAAAACAAAAGAAGAAAAAAAAAAGGTTTCAAAATAAATCATAAAATTTCCTGTTAGGCTGCTATGAACTAAATACCAAAAAACTGAACGTCCAGATTTTACTTTCAATTACTCACATCGTAAAGTGCAGTATTTGTTAGAAGATTCATCCTTGAATGAAGGACCAAGCGTAAGATTGTACCAGCGATCGGACTGAGGAGCGGACTTGGGCTCTTCTTTGGAGTTGTTGGCCATGGGGCCGAGCAAGAAAGTGGAGGAGCCTGAGAAAAGAGAAATCCCAGATGCGAGCAAACTTGTTATAACTTATCAAGGTGTGACTGGTAGTTCTGGAGCCAGTCCAGCTCGTCAGAAGATTTGGTTTAAAAGCAGGGTTTTGGAGAAGAGGAAGGAACTAACAACGGAGGAGCCTCCTAAATTAACGATACAAGTTTATTTGACACTAAATTAACAATACTCATAAGTTAAAAGCTTACCTGGTGTCAAAGTCAAAAAAAAAACGTTGAAATTGCAACAAACAAAAGGTCTGAGGATGATGCAGGTGATGAAATTACTGAGAGTAAACCTTTTAAGCAACTCTAATTATCAACTAATAGCATGTAATTAAATGCATAATTGGAAACAACAGCAATCCCATTTAACAACAAAAATTTTTAAAGTAATGGAAAGATCCATATTCACTTTCTTCTCCACATTAGAGATCCACATATACCATAAATATATTAATAGTCTAAGTGTTCATTAAAGCTTGCGCATGTCCAAACTAATAAAGCTCCAATTACATTGACGTACACATTAATCTAAGTTTTATCATTTATAAAATCAACATCTAACTTAAGTATCCACTGGTATTAGTTTAAAACCAACAAGATAAACCCAAGTATGGGGTGGTTTTTCCATTTGAAGAAAAATCACCTAAAGAGGATAGAGCACATCTCAACAGAATTTGAACCAAAAACCTTTTGGGTCAACATAATTTAATCTTGCCAGACAACAGCTAAAAGGTTATTTTAGTAGAACTCAGCAACCATCTATTTATATTTATTTAGTGGGATGTGATTAAGAGTTAATTTTTAACTTCTCTTTAACTACATCTCTATGCAGTAATATAAAACAAGGTGGCAAATTCATCTTACCCATATATTCTCCCTTAAAAAAAATAGCAGATCTAAAAGAGTGCTTTCGGTAAAAAGGAGCATAAATTTTATTTTGATCATATTTAGTTACAAACCCAATTAATATCAATAATGTGTAGTGTGTTGGCCATGACTTTTCAAACTCATAATTGCAAACTAGTATAATAAACATGAAAATAGGTAATATGAACCACTAGGATTTTTACACACAAGGCAAATGATAAATGAAAAAGCATATCTAAACATGAGATTAGCCAGTACTTGACAACTTGAAAATTTTTTTTCAATTATCAATCAGTTGAAGGACAACGTGTAAAAGAAATAGCAAATCAACCAGGATTATAGAACAGCAAAATAGGAAGCACAAAGCAGAAAAAAGAAAAAAAAAAAAAAACAGAACAAAGAAAACTCAAGCCAAAATAGACCTTGGGATGGAGACGAACGTCGCGATCTCGAAGCTTCGAATCAACAGCGCAGTGGCACGGACAGATGTGAGGTGACGCGGCGAGGCATGGTGGCGACGTAGCGAGGCGTGGCTGTGGTGCGGCGATGCTGCTGCTACAGTACACAGCTAGGAGAAGGCAAGACGAAGACGGATTGCGCTGTGCGACCGTGGGTAGGGGAACAATGGCTAGTGACCGTAGATCTTTTTTTATTTACTGATTTTTTATGTAAACTTTTATTATTAATTACAAATATATTTAATAATTAAATATTAATATACTCTACCAAGTAAAAATAAAAATCAATATAAAAAATACTATAAAAAATCTAAAATCATATAATACAGAAAAAAAAGACATGAAAAATTAAAATAGGATAAAAATATAAAAAATTTTAAATATTTTAGTAAATTGATAAATAGTTTATTAAGAAAATATATATTGATACAAAAGCCGAACCTGAGCAAGGTGACTTTTTTCGATAAATCTAGTGTTATTTTATTCAGGATAATTTTTTTATTTTTTTTTTATCTTTTTTTTACTTTAAAAATTTTACTTTATAAAATACTTTAACATACTTTTTCACGGATTTTTTTGTCATTACAAGGAGGGCACTTTCTCCTATGCCAATGCCAAGAATTAGCTAGGGGCAACAAGAGGGACTTTTGTGCACAAAGGAGCCATATGTCTTCAATAATTTAAAGAAAAATTTGTAAAGAAAATATATATATACCACATCATTATTATAAATCTAATAAAATTGAGATATATTAAATATCATCCTTATTAAAAATTTATATGAACTCAAGCTAATATGTCAAAATAAAACGTGTGACTCAATTTGAGTATACAATATAAAAATAATATGCGTGGTACATATGATATAACTAAAAAATATTTTGATTTGAATCTCTAGATTTAAGTCATGTGGTATAATAAATTTATTTATTTTATCTTATGTAAGGATGAAAAGGATAAATTTTTTATATTTTTTAATCTTGCGTGTGAAACTTGTTTTTTACTATGACTGGCTTTTTTTATTTTTGTGACAAGAAAGAAGGAAACAAGAATCTAGATACCTTGACACCAACCATCACTAGAAATATCAGAAGGCAAATAACTCAAAATTGTAATGCCAAGGGACATCTTTGGGCATTAATTGTTTGCTAGGTTATCGGCAACCTTGTTACCTTCGTAAAGAGTGTGAGTATAGTAAAGTACACATGGCATTTACATTTTTTCTAAGAAATAGTCTTCTTCACTATGCTGGTACGGGTGAGAGTGAGCACATCCATTTGTAACCAAGTTGATGTTGATCTTGTAGTTCACTTTGATACATATCTTTTTTATTATACATTCCCATGTTATCTCTAATCCAAAGAGTACACTATTACATTTGTGCCCAATTCCCTTGAGGAAACTGTCGTCCCATGTGAATTTCATAATTTTTTATAATTTAACTCATCAGATTTATAACTCAAAATTTAGATCTTAAAGGATGAAGATAAAAGAAGACTTAATCTTTTAAGAAAATTGAGAGGCGTGCTGTCTCTTCTGACTTTTAATTTTTTTTATAATTATATTTCTATGTAGTTTAAGTTACATTTTTTTTATGAAAACTGTTGTAAAAATATGTTATTATTCATTTTATTCTTATACTTTATTGCAAAATAACAAGACATAGTCTTAATTTAATGTTATTTTTGTTCTGTAAATATTTTACTTGTATGACCCAAGTGACCTTTTTGAATGAACGAAGAATTTCTTCTCCCCAACAAAAAAACTTCAGATCCTTCGTTGTTGCCTTACTATGATGCAAGCGCTCAAATAACCTTACTAAGTTTCTAATAAAGTCTACATGATTTTGGTGAGAACGTGAATTTAAACTTACCACTGAATCTACATTTTATAAAATCCAATTTGAAGATTTTTTACTTGTTTGCAAGGCTCCAATGTTATTATTAAATTCTCTTTTCTTTTAAACAAAATTTGTTTAATAATATTGTCACCTTAAACCTTTGTTACTATACCAAAACTTCAAATTACTAGTAATTATGTAATTTTATTTAGAATAGATTAATGATTTAGTTTTTGAAAAATAAGGGTTGTCTCATTTTAGTCCTTGAAAAAAAAAAGTTTCAATCTAATCCATAAAAAATGAATATCCAATCATTTTAGTCCTTTTTATCAATTCATTGGATGAACTTCTGCCCTGAGCTGACGTGGATTTAACAGCAATCTGACATGGATGCTGGATTGCTTAGGTGTACACATGTGGGAAAGAAAAAATATGGACATAGTATTTACTTTTTTTAACCAGAAACAATGTGTTTGATCTTCACCATCTCCTTCATTTAGCTTAGGGCATGCTTCAACAGAATTGCTCCAACTCCTTTCTTAATGATGAGCCTGTACAATCCAAACATGATTGGGGCATCAATCCCAACCCAAATTACAGCTCAATAAAAATCTCGCGTGCTCGATTCAATTGAGCTCAACTTCGACATCGGCTAGGCTATTGGATTCCTTAGTCAGCCCATCAGGAAGTATGGTAACCATAGAGTTGATCGTGGGGCAAACAAAGTCAAGAAAATTTAAATCCAAGACAAACTCCTAAAAAGCACGTTAGGGGCTTCCTCATCTGCTTGTCTTTTGAGTCTCAGAACAAGCACAAAACAAGTTAGTTAATCCTAACACAAAACAAACTAGTTCTTGTTTGCAGATAGGGCTCGTCTCTAAAGTAAAAAATCCATTTATAGTTGAATATAAAGATTCTTAGGTAGAAAAGGTTCAGCTTAATATTATTATCATTGTTTCTAAAACATAACTTTCTCATTCTATTGTTTTATTCTTTTTATGTTGCCTTTTTGTTTAACTTTCTAAAGGTGTTTCAAGTCTAAATATTAATTTAATTTGACCAAGACTATGTATTTTGGATTTTGAAATTTTAAAAGTTCGTTTTACTCCTATTTGTTTTTGAATGAATATATATAAGATTTCTTACTTATGGAGATCTTACATATGGGTATAAAACCTATGATTAATTTATGATTTTGAAAGTGGTAGGTTGGTGTCTTCCTTCACTTTCAGGGTTGGTTCGTATGCATCATCATAGGCTATTATGAAGGAGAGACATGAAAGTTATAGTTGGCAATCAATTCAAGTATTTGAGGAAGTTAACGTTTTGCAGCACATTTTTATCTTTCTCTTGCTAATTTTTGCAATCCTCCTAATACTTGTCTCTATTGAGCAGGGCTGAAGCTATTAAAAAGGCTAATGGTGTTCATTTTCCTAAAGAGATTTTTCACTGTTGCAGCAAATCCTTCTACTCCTGAGTCTGATGGATATTTTTCACTACTCTGACCAAACAGTGATGACAAGCACCATTTTTGCAACTTTCTCAAGCATCCTGTAAGACAATCTGTTCGATGCTGCACATAGTAGGAGGAGAAGCAATTTACAAAACTTCATAAGTACATTATAGGTTTATAAAAAGGTATCAACAAATGAAGAAGAAAAATCCAGTAAGAATCCTCAACTCCCCCTGCTTACAGTGAATAAAAAATGGGTGGTTATTGACATCTGCATTATCAATAACCAAAAGTTATTACTAGCCATATGAGCTAATGAATCTCAGAGATTTCTAGGCAGACTTAGTTTAAAAAAATAGTTAGGCCCAGTCATCTACTTGTCTTTCGAGTCTAAGAACAAGCATAAAAACAAACTAGTTGATCCTAACTCTTTCGAGAAGTTGCTTAAAGGTTTGACAGAACGTGTATGGTGGCAGCAAGATGTAGCAGCTACAGTGACAACCACTATGACAAAGTAAAATGGGGAACAGGAAAAGGTAAGGAGGAGCCACAAAGGCTGACACGTGGCTATTGTTCTTGGGTTCTGACAGAGCTAGCAAGAAGAAGATGGCAGCAACTATTTCTGAGCTTGTATCTGTCCAATAGTCTCTCTCGGTGGTGGATGGCGTGGGAATCATGAAACTGATGTACAAGTCAGTGGTAAAATAGCCCTGGATCAAATAGAAGAGGCCGTTAGGAGGAATCCATTCTCTGTGATTATGCTGGAGAACATCGACAAAGCAGATTTGCTCATTCATGGCAGCATAAACGAGCGATAAAGAAGGGTGGCTTATGTTAGTAGAGAAATCAGAATAGGAATTTGATGTTAATTCTCTTTGTAAATTGGCTGTCGTTAGTTGCATATCCAAAATGTCTATTTTGCAACAAACCAGTGGCATGCCCTAAGCTGAATGAAGGAGATGGTGAAGATAAAAAAAAGCACCGTTTTTGGAAAAAGTAAATACTAAGTCCATATTTTTTTTTCCTTGCTACGTGTGCACACTTAAGAAGTCCATCCTCCACGTCAGGTTGTTATTAAATCCACGTCAAATCAAGGTAGAAGTTCGTCCAATGAATTGATAAGATCGACCAAAATGATTTTTTCAGGATTAGATTGAAATAATTTTTTAGGATTAAATTGAGACTACTCCTCTTTTGAAAATTAAATTATTAAATTATTAATTAATTTATTTATTTAAAATTGTATTTAAATAATTAATTAAAGTAATAAATATTTTATTTTTAAAATAAAATATTAAATTTAAATTTTATATATAAAATTTTTTTATTAAGATAACTTTATTCTTATTGTGAACCTTCAGTAAATTAAATTAAATTTATTAAAATTTATTAAACTTTTAAATACTTATAATACTAATAAAAAAAATTGTGTTTAGTATGAAGGGTTATCACAAAAATTCTAAAATATGCAATTTAATAAAGCCATCTATTTTTTATTATTTTTATTAACGTATATAATTTATAATAAAAATTTAAAGAAAAACATATAGTTATGTTAACAAAATTTAAATAAAAAATTGAAAAAAATTATTTAAATTGAAATTTTAACTTTTATCTATTTGTAAAATTTGAGTATCAAATTTGAGATTACGAAAAAGATTTGGAATTAGAGTGAAGGCGGTTAAAATTGAATTTAGCTCAGCCAAAATATGATTCAACTTAATTAATAAATTGTAGCTTAATAAACAGAGGATGAGTTGCTACTTCCTAGTTCCTAACTTGATGAATTTATATTTTGTTTTAAATGCCAAATCAGTTTATTAAATAAGAACTTTATAATTACATTCATTTGAATTTTGTTAAAAGTTTATATTAGAGACCAATTTTTTTTCAAAAAAAAAAAAAACCTTTTCTACTCTCATATTTGTCAAACTAACAGGACTTATGAATCAATATAAGAAAGTATCATTAAAAAAAACAATTTAATAAATTTTATAATTTCAAATATATAATTTAAAAATTACACATCAAAGATATTTTAGATGGATTTAGACGAATAAAACTAAGCCTTATAAAAAATTCCATTTTTTCTAATTATCTTATCTGAAAGTGGACACGCGTCACTCGTGCTTATTTTAGCTAGGCGCCTTCAGTGGTTGCTTCTATCAGGAAACGATGTCGTTTCGTATCGCTCTTCCTTTCGTATTCTGTTTAATTGCTAACGGTTTCACCTTTCAGAGAACAACGAGCTCACACCTTAGCCAGTGAAGGACGAAGAAGAAGCAGCAGTAGATAAATAGATAATGGTGGCTTTTGGCGGGAAAAAGGTGGGTCAGGTGTTCGGTGGCAATGGTCTAGGCCACATCCTCGCCGCGGCCGCCGTTACTCTCCTCGTCCGCCTATTCTACGGTCCTGGCTCCGTACGGTTGCCGGAAAATGAGAATCAGGACCACAGCGATGAGGAGGAGATGGCCGTTGATGGTGGTGAAGCTCCGGTCTCCGGAAAAGTTTTTCCGGTCACAATCCGGTGGAGCAATATCACCTGCTCCCTCTCTGATAAATCCTCGAAGTCTGTGAGTTCCCGCGCTTTTAATCATCTTCCTCTTCCTCTTCCTCTTCCTCTTCTTCTTCCTCTTCCGTTTTTCTGTGTCATTTGTAAATGCTGAAGTCCTGTTTTGTTTGTCGCTACGATGTGCTTGGATGGAAGGTTTGACTTCGGCTCTCCGTTTTACTAAGCTATTATTATCATTGTACTAATTAAAAGTTTAATATCTATTTTTATTATTATTAAAATTATTATATATCACAAGATTTTTTTTTTAGTGTATATATATATATTCGTACTCACACTATACTCTACATTCGCACCTGCACCTGTACTTGTACTCACGTATATGCGGCACAGCTATACTCAGCTAGAAAACTGGTTTTCATTGTTGTTGGATTGACAAAGTAGCTCTGTTCATAATGCCTTTCCTTACAGTTCTATACTCACGCCCATCCAACATAGCTATACTCAGAGCTAGATAACTGGTTTTCATTGTTGTTGGATTGACAAAGTAGCTCTGTTCATGATTCTTTCCTCACAGTTTCATTTCTAAAAGGTAAAAATAGCATTACCTGGACATTTTGCTTCAACATCTTAACTGTACAATTTTATATCTCAACCATAATAGAGGTTCTTAAACCTTGGAGGATCGTGAGGTACTGTGGACCTCATCTTGACAAATAAATTGTTCTTTTAATCTTTGGTCATGGGGATTTTAATCTTTTGTTTTCTTTGTGGATTAATGAATTTTAATGTTAATTAAATAGGTGAAATTTCTGCTTAAGAATGTGAATGGGGAAGCGAAACCTGGAAGATTGTTAGCTATAATGGGGCCGTCAGGTTCAGGAAAAACAATGTTGCTTAAAGTTCTTGCCGGCCGGCTGGAAGCGTCTCCTTGTCTGCGTTTGTCAGGCCTTTTGGAGTACAATGGAAAGCGTAGTTCAAACAAAACTTACATGTATGCTCGCCAGAAATTTTCACCATATGCAGTTTTCTTGGAATTCGTTTTCACATACTGAGGAGATAAATTAGTGCGTTGTTTATTGCTGTAGGTTTGCTTATGTAACACAGGAAGATCTCTTCTACTCGCAGCTCACAGTGCGGGAAACATTGTCTCTTGCTACAGAATTACAGCTCCCTGTCTTGTCTTCTGTGGAAGAGAGAGATGAATATGTGAAAAATCTTCTTTTCAGACTAGGCTTGGTAAGATCCTCCCTTATCTTATGTAGTAATTTGATTTAGAGGCAAATTTTATGTCTGGTAACAAAATTGCGATGTTAGAACAATTTAAAGTAGGTTTTCCCCTTTAAACTCTTCATTTTCCTCGAAGAATAAATTGAATTCTTCTCTTCTGTTCTACACAACTCTAACTATTAGTTTACTGTGTAATTTTTGTCTTTTCTGTTAGGCATATGCTCTCCCACAATTAAAAATTACAATTAGAAGTTACACCACGTTTGTGTCTTATCTAATTATTTTGATTTCCTTTAAATTTAGGAATGGAAATGCGATTCTCTAGTTGAATGGCTTTATAATTATGTTACTGATATTAATTCCTTAGAAACTTGAATCTGTTTCTTCAAAAGGTCAGTTGCGCTGATACCATTGTCGGTGATGCCAAAGTTCATGGAATTAGTAGTGGTGAAAAGAAACGCTTAACTCTAGCATGTGAGCTGATTACAACGCCATCTGTTATATTTGCTGATGAACCCACCGCTGGTAACCATGCCCTTTTGAAATTTATTTTGCATTGGATTTCAACCATGCGTATAATATGTTTTAGGTACACAATTTGGATTATGATATAACTCTTAGACAAAGAGATTTTCTTTTATGTATACAAAAAAAAAAAAGGGCATTATGAGATTGGAATCTGCATCTTCAGTTTCAAGTATTCTGACTATTTACCAATCTGATACTTTTGGTTTTAGAAACCCTAACATGCTGCTATTGTCTTATCTTCCATGATTTCTACTCTTCTAGGGTTGCTCAAATTATTGAATCACCTCTCAGCTAAATTTTCTGTTTCTTGTTTAGTAACTTACAGCTTAGTCAAGATTCACACGAAAATCTTTAAACCTGGTCAAAAAAGATCTTTTGGTAATATATTAACCTGGTTGACTGGGCTGCAAGTCTATAGAACTTTTGACATCTAGTAAGGCTATCCTGATATAAGGCATCGAATTGATGAGCTCAGAATGGATGCAACTAGACATAATCTTACTGTTTACTGTGCCTCCTTTAGCTCAGTGAGTGATTTAGCATTATAGTTTGCTAGTATAGGACTGTTTTGTGGCACCAATTAACACCAAAAATATATTAAGTCCCTTTTAAGTATTTCAAAGGAGTACATGAATAGTACTAACTCAGTAACTTTATCTTAGTATATTATATATATGACCTGCAGAAGTAAAAAGGAAAGAAAAATAATGGGAAGTATGTAATACCGCATGGTCAGGTAGATATACTGTTTTATTCTCCTAGCTATCTATCCTCAGATTCTTACATTTTTTCTTCATAATAATATAATATATCAGGTGTATCTCTTAGAATTTCAGGATTTTAAAATTAGTTGGTTTGTATTATACTCAAAACCTAAAGATATAATCCTGGTGGGTTGGCCCATTGCAAATTAACTCCAGTGCTTCTATCCAGTTATGCATTTCTTGAGATGCTGAACCTAGGTTTGTATTCTTCAAAACATGAATAATTGTTGAGTGAGGATTACGCAAGGTTGTGAAACCCTGACCATTTCAGTAAAGGCATCATCTTCATTGTAGCATATACTCAATCCTTATGGATATGGACAATATTAAGTATAAAGTAAAATGACTAAAGTCATCTACATAGATAAAACTTCATTGCTGACTGTTGTATTCTTTTTGTGAAATAGATGTGGTATTTGCCTAAATGGCTTTTCCTTGATAGTAACTGGTTGCAAAAATTGTCAAATGGTCTCCCAGTTATAACTACTTTTTTTACTTATTTATCATAAAATTATTTGTGGTGATTTCAGGACTCGATGCATTCCAAGCTGAGAAAGTCATGGAGACTCTCCAACAACTAGCAAATGATGGTCATACCGTAATTTGCTCTATAAATCAGCCAAGAGGTTCGGTGTATAGCAAATTCGATGACATTGTCTTGTTAACAGAGGGCTCACTTGTATATGCTGGCCCTGCTGGTGACGAATTATTGGCATACTTCTCAAATTTTGGGTTATCAACTAAACCTTCTTTATATTGTGCCATCTTACATTCTTCAAGCTGGGAGTTCTCTAAAAAAGATAAAATTCATATAGAAAGAAATAGTGGCTGACTTAACTTCACGTAGATGACTTGAATCAGTTAAACGGATCTCATTATAATAATATGCATGACTTTTTCTATTAGAATAAAAAGGTTTTAACATATCACTAAAGGCCAAAAAACTAAGATTTTTAATACTGTCAAATTTCCAAATATGATGTTAACGTATCAATAATTTTTTTTTTGGGGGCTTGGATTAGATAGTAATACTGTAAGAAGCCAGCTTACCAGAGTAACATCATACACCTATAGTTGTCCTAGTTAACAGATCAGTAGACTATCAAAATGGTCAGCACAGAATCCACTCTAGTAACAGGCAAGTGTAAGCTATGAATAAGGGTTCTTATCACACATCTCTGGTGTTTTCTTTTCTTTAAAAAAAAAAAACATAATGGCTTTTATTAGTGGTCTTAGTGCTAACAAGCCTAATTGGAGTAGATATGTATCTCTTTTTGTCTTCAGTTTGAGTTAGGCAGTTGAGAGAGATAATTAGCCATAGTTTGGTGATTTGCTTTTCATGTTCTGAATTCTGATTATAGAAGTTAAACAACCCATATGCTTGGAAAATCTACCAAATTTTTTATCGATTCATTCCAGAAACATGTTCCCTTACTTCCTACTGATTGTGCATTTTTAATAACTAATAGAAATGGAAGTAAAAAATAGTGACACGAGATTACAATTTGTTCAACTTAAATTTTCAAGCCATGACATTTGACTGTTGTTGGTAGATAGTTGTTGATGACATGATGTTACAGGTACCACTGCCCAGATCATGTGAATCCTGCTGAATTTTTTGCTGATCTTGTATCCATTGACTATAGTTCTTCTGAAAGTGTCTATTCCTCTCAAAAAAGAATTGATGGTCTTGTAGAGTCACTTTCACAAAGACAACCTGCAATAATTTATGCAACTCCAATTACCAGAGAAGAGCTCTCCAAAGGTGGAAAGAAAATCAGCAAAAGAACTGTTGCCAGGAAGAAAGGAGGTTGGTGGAGACAATTCTGGTTGCTCCTCAAGCGAGCATGGAAGCAGGTTTTCTTTCTTTGTTTAACTAATCATCTATTGACATGCTTCTTAAAATGCATGATAGGACCTGGGTGAAGTTTTCCGTTTTTCCATGTATAGTTTTAAAGACTTTTACAAATGAAAACCCATCCATTATGATATTTAACTATAATGACCAAATAACCACACAATATAGTTATTCAGTTCACAATAAAATATGAATTGAACTGAATACTACATTATGTGATTATTTGGTCCTCATAATTGGGTATATATCATGGTTGGGTCCTCATTTGTAGTATTCCTTAAATTCTGTGTCAAAAGAAAGGACTTTTTGAGGCTCACTTGAGTCATTTGATGAGACATGATTACAAAAACGGCATTTTTTTATTATCCTTTTCACATATTGTTTATTGTTAATTCCCATCTTACATACAGCTTAAATGAAATAGCTTATTTTTTTTCAGTTCTTCGTCCTTGTTCACTGGTTTTGGCGTAACATTAAAAAGATGCATACAAGTAATTCAGTTCTTTCAGTGTCAGGAGATTGAAACTTATGTTTTTAATTTAATTTAATTAATCATTCTAATGCTTGACCAGGCTTTCCGTGATGGAGCAACAAACCAAGTTTGGGCAAAGATAACATTTACGTCAGCAATTTTATTTGGGTCTATTTTTTGGAAAATGGGAAGGTCTCAGACTTCAATACAAGATAGAATGGGACTGCTTCAGGTTTGAGCTGTTCTTTATTGCTTCGTCCCTGTTTGTCATGGCATACGTTGCATAAGTTCAGACCAAGACAAGAGTAAAACTTAAAACTTGATTGTGGTTTAGACACCTCTCTACTGGTGTTTGTGTTTCTCTCAGTCTTTTGGGTGTACTTACACGCAATTAAATAGAATACACCTCTACCCAAAAAAAAAAAAAGAATACCTAAACATTGCACTAAAATTTCGATGATACTGAGTTCAATAACTATTTTGTGATCCGATACTCAAAGAATGAATATTAGAATCAAATAAAAAGCAGATCATAGCTGTCTATCAAAAAAAAAAAGGGCAGATCATAGTTAATTTTGTATGAAATAGATAGTAATAATAAGATTACCTTTAATATGTTTGATCTTCTTATGATCTAGAAACATAAGATCAAAAGAGAAAACTGAAGAATATCTCATTTGTTCTTTCTTAATAACAAAGCATTTATTCGTTACTTACATACTATTTGGCTATTAGTCCATGTCCATTATATGTGATCTTCAGGTCCAAGTGCTAAAATTTTTGGGGGACCTTTTTGCATATTAACCTAAAATTTTGGCAAGCCATGGGAACCAGAAATGAACTAAGTAGAGACAAATTTTGGATGCTTTAAACCCACATGGTGTTTCATCTTTCAGAGTAATTATCTTGACAAACTTTGGTTGTTTTAAACCCATATGTCGATAAGTTACTAGGAAGATAGTTTCATTTGGGTGAGTTTTTCTTCTTGATCCCTGACACGAATGACATTCACAGGTTGCTGCAATAAATACAGCTGTGGCTGCTCTCACAAAGATTGTAGGTGTTTTTCCAAAGGAACGTGCAATTGTAGATAGAGAATGCGGAAAGGGCTTGTATGCCTTGGGTCCATATGTATTGTCAAAATTGTTGGCCGAGATCCCCATCGGAGCAGTATTCCCATTATTGTTTGGTGCTGTTTTGTATCCCATGGCACATCTTCATCCTAGATTGCTGAGGTCAGTTTCCTAACTCGGACTCTATGATAGGCAAGCCACTATGCAATTTGCATTTTCTTTAGATTTTATGGTTGTAGATTGCAATTTGCTATAACGCTTTTCTTAATGAGGAAATGGAACTGAATATGGTGAAAAGATCTCTACTTTATTAGTCTTTGGGCAGGATACAGAAAATAAGAAATTCCTTTGTAGAGAGCTTCAATAATTTCCAAAGAGGTAAATGACTTTCCTGAAACACCATGGTAAAAAATATTAAACAATTTTGTCATTAGAGTAATTATCTTGACAAACTAAATTATATGATCTGATCATTAGTCTACATTCTGATTGACAGTCCCTGCAGTGATAAGGCAAAGGAAAATGGAAAAACTGAAGTTATTGTCATCTGTCTCGCCCTTTCTTCCCTCTTCTCTCTGTCTGTCTGTCTGTGTGCCTCTGGGCCACATTTTTGCAGTTTGTTCTTTCCATCTCCCGTATTACTGACTTAGAAGTTTGACATTCTAGATTTGGAAAATTCTGTGGTATTGTCACTGTGGAATCTTTTGCTGCTTCTGCAATGGCACTTACTGTAGGGGCTACGGTTCCAACCACTGAAGCAGCTATGGCAGTGGGCCCCTCTCTTATGGCAGTTTTTATAGTATTTGGAGGCTACTTTGTCAATCCTGAGAATACCCCAATCATCTTCCACTGGATACCTCATGTTTCTCTTATCAGATGGTAAGCAGAGTTCTGATTTATGAGTACACAAATGAAGTTAACTATTCTGAGGATGAAACTCATCACAATTTGAAGTTTAGTTTCCATTACTTTGGAACTGATGAATGCCAAATTCCTTTATGCACACTTTTAGGGCCTTTCAGGGACTTTGCATCAATGAATTCAGTGATCTTCTATTTGATCATCAGCATCCATTTGATGTTCAAACTGGAGAACAGGTAAGGGTAGAGGCTTGTAACTTTTAATTTAATTTGCAACTGTGGTCTAGTTGAATAGAACTTAATAAAAAAAACATGGCATATATTGTGACCAGCGCATCTTTGATGTGCTCATAAAGATTCATCAAATATTAAGAACAAAGAACTAAAGAAAACAACCAAGCTGGAAGGCTCGGTTACCTTTAGGTTTAAGACAGAGAAGGATGTAAAAGGAAAAGAAACCGTGGTATCTAATTGAATACCAACAATCATTAAAACAGAAGAACTGTTTTTTTAGTTTCACATCTTCTGTATGTGTCCTCTCTGGCCCCTCCCCTAAAACACTGCATATTCTTCAATGCATGGATGGATTTTTGAGATATCATTAGTCAAACATCAACCTCAATTTTCTTTTCCCAGTTTTGGGGAGTAGAGTAAATCTGTGGCTCCCAGATTTGGAAGTCAATTCCACAGAATTTTACATGGTGACAGAAACGGCATTTCTCACCCTTTAAAATATGTGCTAACAAAGTGACAGAAATGGTTTATAGATTCAGAAGTCAAGTTTTTTGTGGTCTAATGCTTTTGCTCTCACTTTATCATTAGAGAGACGAAGTCACAGATGCTATAATTTGATACTGTACACTCAGTGTACCCTTATTTAACCATCTGACTTTGCAGTTAGTTTAAAATCATAGAGATCTATCGTTCACAATTCATGGACAACTTGTATAGCCAAGGAGATTGTAATATAAGATCACAGAAAATCATTTCTCCAGGTTTCAACTCACATGAATGTTTAAAAAATTAGAAAATTATAGAATAGTAACATTGTCCAGTTAATTTTTTGTTTTCTTGATCAGTTTTGCTTCCCCCTCCACTTCCACAGGTCCTACAGCGCATTTCCTTTGGAGGATATAGGGTCAGGGATACAGTGATAGAACAGAGTAGAATACTGTTATTTTGGTATGGCACCACCTACCTTCTCCTACAAATAAACAAGCCCAATTACCAGCAACTTGAGCTACCCCTTCTTTATCACAATGAGTCTCATGTAAAACTTGAAGAGTTAAACTTTGTACATGTTGACCAGCCACTTGAACCTTCCAACAAGCAGCTTGAATCTCCTGAAGTTGATCTTATTGGACCTTTTATCCTGGAGGGTCTGTAATCAGCTGGGGACCCATGGTGTTCTTATCAGATGTTTAACTATTTATTGATCTATATCATACAGGTGAGAAGTGGACACATATCCTTGCACTATATGACCTTATACCTATAGAACAGCACCACAATACATCCAAAACATCAGCTTAGGAATAGTTACTTGTAATATGGATACACAAAAGATCATCATATTTGGCTGTGTCATGTTAGATTATATATAGCAGCTCATGCACAGGATCGGCTTTATTGGATGTGAATAGGGGTTCCATGACCAGTCTAATGTGCAAGCATTTTAGGCATTACTTTACTAAACTACACTATCAGATTGCTTGGGTGTCAACTTATTCCTACTCAATGATTTCTTCAATTTAGCCACTCCATTCATTAAACTGGTGCATCATTTCACTTCTATCGAAGTTTTGGACTGTGAAGCATCATGTGGAGATATTTCCTGTTTGGCAATTATTTGTTATTTTTCAAATCACTTGAAACCAGCCAACGCTAAAACGAGGTTTCCAAAAATACTGTCACCTCTAATGTCATTTTATACCAAAATTTCTCTTTTTTTCAGACAACTGTCAAACGAAGCTTATATTTATGATTTTGTCTTCTTTTTTTTTTTTGCTCCTAAGAACTCTCAATAGCCTAATTCAGTGGAGCACAAATCAACAAAGTACCAAGTTACTGTTTTGAAAACTTAAAACAAATTAGGTTACCGTATCTAAAATTAGAGGGTTGCTTTTAGGCTTTATAAGTTTAAATGGAAAACTAGAGGGGATGTGAGTGGTCTTTATTCAAGAAAACAAATGTAATTTACTCATGAGGTTATGTTTGATAAACATATAAAAACACGGATTACACATGTTTTGTAAATTGTGACTTATAAAATTATGAAGGCACTATTGTAGTAACAATCCATAATAATGGCCACATATACTATATACAAATGATGGTCATTAGACTGGGTCAAGATAGCTAGCTTGATGATTTTACACATGGAACACAATGCAGAAGTTTCAAATGGCTAACTCAGACGAATTTTCATTGAAAAAACTGTTTATATTTAGTGTTTTACAATATTTTTAATAAAATTAATTTTAATAAAACATATCTGTAAAAAAAAAAAATAGTTCGGGCTATTCATGATTAATAAGATATTTTTAATATTGTCATAGCACTTCAATTGAGAAAAGAAGAAATGATCAACTTCGATGCTAAAAGCTGGATACAACCATTTACGTGCCAATATGCTCAAGCAGCACAGCATAGACATCTATATATTAACCAGCTTCACCCTCTTAATAAAAATAAAAGGTTTGAGTATGGTTTCTTACACATGACCGAATATAGAACATGTTAATATAATAGTGGGTGATAGATATTTCTTGATTTAATTCTTGGAAACCCAACAGAATAATTAAGTGCCATACTAGTAGCTCATTTATTGATATGCCCATGTCCTGTAATCTTTTTTTTCATAAACAATTTAATTTCTTGATAGTTACATAATTTTATTATAATTATTAAATAAAGCGCCTGATTGTTATGTATCTATCAACAAGAGAACGAACATATTTTATTTTGGTAGTATTCCTTCTTTCGCTATTATGTAATTTTATTGTCAGAATCAGAACAGATACGGAGTGCGTGAGAAAATGAGTTTTCTAAATTTTTGAAGTCATCATCAATCTTCATTTACCTTGTAGGCTGTTGAACATGTGCAATAAATTACAATTGAAGAAACCGCAAAGATAATTATATATATTCGTCATCAAAGTTAAAAAGCATTTCACATATATATTATACGCAAGAGACTTTATACGTAGAAAAATGCATATTAATTTTTTTTATTTTTAAAATATAATATAAAATAATTATTATATTTTAGATTAATAAATTAAATAATAAAATTAGTTCATTTTTTTTGTTATAATTTTTTTATTATATTTACTTTCTCTCTCATCTCTCTTCTTTTTAATTATCTATTTACATCACATATTTTATTTTATAATATATAATTTTAAAATTTAATGATCAGATAATTTAATATAAATTTGATTAAGTTATCTTTCCAAATAGAATCATATTATTTATTCATAGTAAATAATTCAAGAATTATTATTAACCAAGATTCTATTTTAAAAAATATATATTTTGAGAAATATATGTAACAAGTTCTCCCTTATTCAAGATCGTTGGAAGGGAAAATTATATCTATATATGAACATAATGTTATAAAAAGAAGCTAGAAAAGTTATATATTTGATCTAACAACAAAAATTAACAAAATGAAGACTTAGATTTGTAAATACATCACATTATAACCTCCAAAAATAATAATAAAATGATGATGATGGTAATAATTTTAAAACTAAAGAATAATTGAATGTTCTCTCTACAAAGTAATGGAGAGACCTTGCATCACCACTTACTTCATCTTCTGCATTTAGAAATGTGGTAAATTTTAGTTTTAAAATGCCATATCACAACTCTACCTTTTCATTTTTTAAGATTGCATAAATTTTTTTTATTGGTGTTCCTTAAATCTGAATGATTAAATATTGGTTGAATCTCACAAAAACTTTATATATTTTTATTTTTTACATATATCTTTTTATTAGAGATAATTTTATTTAAAATACTGTTAAATATTAGATGTGAATATCTTTCTTAATCAAAAATTAAACTTTAATTTATTATATTATTAAAGACTAATTTTTTTATTAAACTCAACTATTATGAATATCAAACTCTTCACATAAGATAGAAGAGTATTTTGTCTTAGCAAAAATAAAAAAGAAAAAATAGTACAACAAGATTTTCGACAAAATAAGAGCTATGAGTTTCATTTTCTTTGACAATTTCTTATACATGCATGTTTATCTTTTCTAGAAATTATAAAGAATATTCTTGAATGAGCACTGTATTTCTATGGACTTTTTTTTTTCTTTTTTGCTGTCTATGGACATTGATCTGTTGGGTTTGTTATGTTAATTAGTTACTGAAAAGTCAACATTCTGACTTCTATATCTCATAATACTTTTATTAAATAAGATATTGAGCTTCAGTTCTTCCAAATATTAATTTTTGGCACATGATATAAAAATACTTTCAATAGTAAAAATTTCACAATAAATCAATATAAAAATTTAATTACATATAAAAATATTGATAAGTATAATATTAAGTACTCAGTACTATTTAAAATGTTTTGTTAATCAATATCCTTAAAATATTAGTTTAAATTTTTTTATTAGTTGACAGAATATTAGTTAAAATATTAGCTAATATCTAATGACTTAAAATTTGTAAAAATTTATCAATAATAATAATTTTTAATATTTTAATATCTTATCAATTAATCAAATAAAATTTTATAATCAGTTTTCTTAAAAGCATTAGTTAACCAAATCTCAATTTAATTTTAAAAGTTTAGACTCCCTCATTTCTTTAAAAAAATTAATAATATCAATTTATGAATAAAAAAGATTAAAAAATATAAGTGAGTCAATCTATATAATGTGTCCTTAATTTATTTATTTTTGTTTTTTATTATACCATGTACAATATTATATAGATTCAAATTTTTTTTTTTTTTTTTTTCGGGTAAACCCAACATTCCTATTTAAATACCAAAACTCACGACAGTGGTGTTGTGGTGTCCAAGAAATGACTTGCCATCTCTCTTCTCTTTTTCAGATTCATTTAATGTTCTTTTTATGTTAATTAAATAATTTAATAATTAAAAGCTTATCATATTCATTTTGACATACCTAAATTCAAACAGTTCTGATTCGGAGTATCTTGTTCTTGAATTAATTAACAATGCGCCGCCCTCGTTGCTTTTTTTCTTCCTACTACTTTTCCATCGTGTATATAATCCTTTATTTATTTCTTTTATTACATAATTAACTAAATAATATTTAGCTAAATTAACCAATCCACTAAATTAAAATTTTTTAGAGGGACACTGACATATTATTAATATACCTCCAAGATATATGAAATTCTTTGAAGTTTCTTTTTATTTAATCTTGAGACTGTTAACCTTCCTTTTATATTTACTTTACATTACTTCTCTCTATTTTTAAGTTAGACAAAGTTTTTGAAGAATTCTCAACCATCTTAATTATGGTTCTGACCCTTTTCAATCTTGTAACACCTACTTAAGATTTACATTCTGCCTGTAGAAATGCAGTGGTGATCAGTTCACGTTCAGGTTAAAATAAAAAGTTCATATAAAACTTTTGTGGTAATCAATAAATTAAAGAAATTGAAATAGCAAATATAAAACATATTAATTATTTTGATGATATATTTTAAAAATTAAGAAAATTGATAGATTATGCGAATATATCTATGAACCTAGAAGCATTGGCCATATTTTCAAAATTGACACACGTCATTTTCAGGAAGTGACACACTGCACCTTCTCCGAACATCTCTCTCTCTCTTTAATTAAATGACAAACGCGGTTTTACGGTTCAAAACTCTAACCTTTCTATTAATTAATTAATTAATTAAAAACACGGTTTTCCATTCCTATAAATTCCCATTCCTCCTCTTCCTCTTCCCTATAAATCCAAACTGCTTAGTAATTTCTTGATCCATCATTCATGCAATCCTCTAGTCTGAAAATTTCTTCATCACCGTTGTCGTTTCATCCATTTTCAAGCTCAAAATGGTCAAGCTGCATTAATGGCAGAAGAAGAATCTTGCTGTGTAGTAGTGCAAGGACAATAATATCAATGGCACATAGGAAGGATTTTGGAGGGAGAATGGTGGATGAGAACATGATAGTGCTGAGAAAGAGGATTCATGAGATGAAGATAATGGAGAGGAATGACGCGGCACCATCTGATTGGATGGAATGGGAGAAGCATTACTGTACAAGCTATGACTCCATGGTTTGTGAAGCAATGGGTGTGTTGCAGACTGTGTTGATGAACATAAGGCCAAGCCTCGCCTTAGGGATTCTTGCTTTTCTTGCATGCTCTCTTCCGCTTTCTGCTGCTCTTGTCTTGTTTCGTGTCGTTGAATTTGGTATGGCTGGGATTCATCTTAATTAGCTACCTACTATACTAATCAATTACATACAAAATTAATATATAGGAAGGATTGAATTCAATTTATTCATAATTGCTTAGTACTTAGATATCATGTATGTGTGAGTAATAATCCTAACGAGTAATTGGTTCGAGCGTTAAATTTTCTTATGTAAGATTTTATAGTCGAGTTTTATTTATAAAAATATTCTTAGTGAAATAATTATATTTTTATTATGAAATTTGAGTTAATTCAAAATGACTCTTGGATATTAATACTTCTAACTGACAAATAAAGTTAATAATGAACATATAAATATGTCACGTGTTTAACAACAAAACACATACCCATCATACTATAATGTTACCTAAAACACCTATAACATTGAAACACTTCACTGACAATTCTTCCAATGAATAATATCACTTCCCTAGTGATCACTAATATTTTATTATTCAAATTAAAGAAAAACGAAAGAGTTAATATATACAATAGTCAGTAGAACAATAATCCAAGAGAAGGGCTTCAATCCAAAACCAAGATCAGGAAAAGCCTCCCATGAGCGAACTGTTTTTCTTTCTATTACAATAACTCCAGAGGAAAAGCCAAAAAAAAGTTCTTTTTTCTTAAACTTTCTCTCAATGTTTAATTTGATTTTCAAAGCTTTTAATTCAGTCTATTATGTGAAACCAATGCCATATGTTGTTAAATTTAACTTACAAACATAAGCATATATTTTGGATATGCAAATAATATATAAGCACATTAATAATATTTGACAAAATAATAAGAATAGAAAATATCAGTTTAATTACAACATAAATCAACAGTTCTTAATTGTGAACTGATTTGCTCCCTACCAAGCTGATAAGATAAACATTTTGTTGGGCTTGACCTCAAGCTCTAATTAAAGTTTTAGACTTCTTAAACTCTTGCTGGATCCAACAAATAAAATCCAAACTCTGGTCTTGGAACTTCCCTCAAGCCGAACATCTCGCCCTAGAACATGGAAATATATATATATATATATATATATATTGTTTGAAAGAGATTGGGGCGGACCAAGTTATCAATAACTGCAAAATAAAATATAAATTTGATAAGAAAAATTATATTTTAAGTGGAGGGACTGTATTATTATTATTTGAATTCTGACCCTCTAAAAATACGATGAAGTCTAGAATAGGTCAAGTATTTGCACGAAAAAGAAAAAGGTCTGCTTGGAAGAAGCTTTCATAATGCATCTCCAATAATTAAGTCAACAAAAGGACTAAAATAAATAAATAAGCTCTAAATGATTGCGTATCAAATAAGTGGAGAACATTCTTATATAAACATAGAAGAAAAGTGAAGGGACACTTACTAATATGGATTAACACCTGGCTAAACAATCGCCATGAACAACAGGCTAATTCTTCAGAACACATTCAATCAGATAAGCGGACCAAAATTCATCAACTTCATATCAAAGTCTTGTTTCCATTTCTTAAAATATTGTCAAAATTTTTCTTGTAGCGTAACATGCATATCATTAAATGCATTAATCAAATCACAAATTAAAGCCCAGCATTCTAATATCGGTCAGTAAGCTATACAATGATTTGAATTTCTATTTTTATTCTACTTGGAGATGTTTTGGAAGACCAAGACCTATTGCACCGTGTCCAAAAAATAAAAAACTCAAACTCCCTTACTACTAGATTTATACTAAGAAATTTTAAGGGACACAAAAGCCTAATTATGTATGAAAATTATTACAAAAAGCAGAAATTACTGATGAAGTTCTCTATATTTCTCTTTAGAATATTGTGACAATGAAATTGAATTGAACCCAAAAAAAGACATTGTCCAGAAAGGTCAAGAATATATAAAAGCTATTTTACCCAAAAGTAAAAGATATAAAATCGATCAATCGAAGCCATTGAGAAGACTTTCACTTAAATTATTATAAAGCTAAATTCGTTGCAACCTAAACATACATTATTATAAAGACATTAAGTTGAATATAAACAAATTTTCGCAACGGCTGATTGTGGACAATCATCCAAATGAAGAAAGTAATATTTAGTTTAATGAGTATCGAAGTTACATATAATAAGAAATTTTGTATAATTAACAAATTAATAAACCATGGTTTCTTGCCCCACAAAGAAAAACTAGAGCTTGTATTTGGTGATTAAAGAGAAATATACCTATCTAGGATATGGTTTAGAGTAATTAAAACGACAATTAATTCACTTACCATAATTGCAATCCCTAGTGATATCTTGTAAAACTTCAGGATTTAGAATAAGTTAGCAAACCCTGTTTGAATGTACATAAAAACAGCGTTATTTAGAAACGATCGAACAGTTCTTCACTTCCTTTTAGAAGTTTTCTGATCAGTGTGTGTATATATAATATGAGATCCATCAATAAAAGTTCTGAAATCTTCAAGATTCAGCGACTGCTAGCTACATATATATCAAGATCTGATTTTTGACATAATTTTCAGAAGCAGATTCACACCTTGAAACTGAGATTTTGGAAAAAGGTTGATATGATCGGCAAACAAGAAAATAAGGAAGAGATGTTAATTTCGCTACCAAAGAGGACAATATTATAAAGTGATGATCAGTCTTTTGTTTCACATAAAAGAGTGTAAAATCAATTTAGCAAAACACATTTTTCTAAGAGTAGGAGCAATATTCTCAATTCTCACATAAAGAATGTAAAATAGACGTTTGTGTGTGTGTGTGTGTGTGTGTGTGTGCGCCACCACTAGCTGAGCCTGTACACATAGATCCAGCTCAAGAAGTACCAGAATATCTAATTACAGTAATTAACTTACAAATATACAAAAATCACAACGTTCTTTGTTATATATAGATATGCCATCTAAATGTATATAAAAAGTAGGAATTGAAACTGAAAAATATATATTTATATTTATATATATATATAGAGAGAGAGAGAGAGAGAGAGAGAGAGATGTGAGATGTGTAAGGTTGTGGAGTTGAAGGGAGCTCCCTTCAGTCCAAGACGTGACAGTGAGAACTGGAAGCAGCTCCTGCATCCTTGGATCAGAAGCACACCATAACCATACATTCATTGATTTCTCTCTCACTATTCTTATTAGTGGTGAGCTCTTGAACCAACGAGTCAGCAGCTGAGTCTCAGTTCTATTCAATTGTTCCGGACTGGACTGAAGAGAGCTCCTTCTTCCATTACCCTTACAACATCCCATCATCACTTACACTTCACAAAAGAAAACTGAGTAAAGTTTTAGGATCCAAATATGTGCTGGAACCTCAAGCACAAACTTGTATATTAACATGGCGGAGACCTACAAGTATGTCTTCTGCACAAAGCAACACTTTCATAGGTCATATAAATAAGCTACCTACCGACCTAGGGCTTCAAATTAAAGAGACATTAATTAATTAGTACGTACGAGGAATATGTAAATTAATTAATTAATCTAATTGGTAAAGTTTAAGTGAGTATTGTAAATAAATTGAAATTAAACATATATATCATTGAGGGACATGGAAATCTAGAGGCAGGCTGAGATGTAGATTTTGGGGCAGGCATTATGAACAATGATGGTGGTATTGAAAATGATAATAATAATAATAATAATAATATTGAAATTTGAAATTTCATTTCAAGAAGACAAGTCTTTGACACTATGTACGTACACCTGGATATATCTAATCAAACAGCTGGAGGGCTTAACATGAAAATGCAAGAAATAGATATAGCTGAGTAGCTACCTATATTATCTTGTATGCTATAGGACCAATGCATAGCTGTCCCAAGCATTACCACAAGCTAAGGCTGCCATTTTATCTTTTATTAGATAGACCCTACGCTTTCTCAAGCAAATTCATGCCAATACCATTTCACTTTCTCTATATATAAATGTATATATATATATATATATAAGAATCTAAAAAAGACTTG
Organism: Senna siamea; assembly: GCA_031216115.1. Classification (NCBI taxonomy): domain Eukaryota; kingdom Viridiplantae; phylum Streptophyta; class Magnoliopsida; order Fabales; family Fabaceae; genus Senna; species Senna siamea. Next base: position 2,001,292 of record CM062358.1, read on the forward strand.
TAAGTTGTAACATATATCACATCATCGATTAATTAAAAATTACCCTCTTTAACTTTATTTATGTTCAAAAGACCTTAACCCCAAAAAAGAAAATTTAAAAGCGCAAGAAATGTAATGTATATATATTTGTATTATACGCAACATGATTGATCCAAATATGTGGCTAGCTATTTTCGACTTGACCCATGATCGAATACAATTTGAAGGCTAGCTTATGTGTTTGATATAAACCAATATATTATATAGTTTAGAAAATTAAAGAAAAAATTGATTGGAAACTTTGAGTGCATGGCTTTTATCTCAGGGGTTAGTTTTGAAATAAACATATACCAAACGAGTTTTTTTTTTCTCTGTTAATTCAAATTTTTTATTATAAATAATGGGTGAGATAAGTGCAATATTACTGTCATTTTATTGATATAAAATTTAATATAATTTTACACAATATTAATATTTTATATGATATATGTTCATTTTAAAATAATAAAATTATTTAACTATTTTTATTATTATATTAATTAAAATTTTCATGTTAAAATTAGTATAAGTTTAACAGTATTTATTGATATAGTAAAATTAAAATAACAATCTTAATTTACATAAAAATTATTGATAAAAAATATATTAAAAAATAAATATAATTTTTAAATTATTTATATACAATTTATCCAAATGAGATCAATCTAAAGTGGCCTTAAATATATCATGAAAGTTTGACAAGCTGCTTATTTTTTAAAAAATATTTATTTTGAAATAAATTTGAGGTATATGGAAATTAAAGCATTGAAATATTTTTAGATGATAGTAGAAGTAATTTTTTAGTTTTAGAGTAAGATTTGAAGTTTCTACTTCTAATCAAAAGCTAAAACTTAAACTTAAATTTCTAGCAAAAAAAAACTAAAACTTAAATATTTTAAGATAAAAATGTCCATATTAAAATTTCATATTTATCATTATTGTGATTTTATTATTTATATTTTATTTAATTAATAAAAATAAATAACAATATTTTATTCATTAAAATTAATATTTTAGTTAATTCATTAACTAGTTTATTTAAATAATAAAATAATTAACATTTCATATATTTTATATTTCATTTAATTAATAAAAATTAATAATAAATATTTATAACTGCTTATTTATTTAAATAGTATTAATAACAAATTAAAATGTAAAAAATATCTTTTTTGGTCATTTGACAATTAAAAATACTTTTTATTCAAATTTCTTAAACGCAGACTACTTTTCTCTCGTAACTCTTTTCCTAAAATTCTATTTTAAAAAATTATTTAAAATTAAAAAAATTTTAAAAAAATCTCAAATGTACCCTTATTCTAGTCACTCTATGCTAGCACTCGTCAAAGTCGATCTATATTAGGGCAATGCAAAATGGGATACTTAAAAGTTTTGTCTCCCCATGTTATATATATACATACGGCCAATGGCCAACATGATCAAATTAAAATATTTGTGGAAGACTATGAATAGAGTCATATATACCATATTTGTAGAACCCATGTCTAACACCCTAAAATATAACATCACACTAAAAAAAATTAAAAAAATTTATTTTTATGTGTATTATTTTTATTTCTTACTAAACTATTAATTAAATTACATAGATTAATTGGTCTTCATTGTTTTCATCCTCAATTAACCAGCTTTCTTTTATATAGTTACCCATTACGTCTGGATGGAACCCTAATTCACAACATGTACAAGTTTTACTGAGGTCGTACATATTCCTCAGAATGACCTCCCGATTTAGGGTTAAGACTCTTTCTTTTTCAGGCTTGTGAGACAGAAAGAAAGATAATAGAGAGTCTCCAAATGCACCTTCTGTGTTTTGGGGGAAACCAAGGGACAATGTACCATGTATTTTTGTGGGGTAGGTGGCCATAGGCCTAATGTACCTTGATATCTTACTAATAGATTCTCTTTTTACATACTAGTTTTCGCATTTTCAATTTTTTATTTACAATTATTTTAAATTGAATATTTTAAGTTTTGTTTGGATTTAATTATTTTGTTGATCTTCAACGTATTATTTAGTTTAGAATTAGCTCTCTAAAACATTAAAAATTTTAATTCAATTAAATTTCTATTATGTACTTGTTAAATTTTCACATCTTTGATCTTTAAACTCTAAATATTTATGATTTACTTGAACTCAACCCACGCACTAATTAACATCAAATATTAATCTTCATTTGTGTTAAGGATAGAATTGACGCGAATTTTATATATATATTTAAAATATCAAGATAAATGACGCAGTAATTGTTGACTAAATTAAAAAAAATTACATGGCATTCGTTTAACATCAACGACAAAAACTAGATTAAATATTTAATTATATATAAATGTTTAAATTACAAATAAAATTAAAATTGAATATCCAAATTTTAACTTCTTTTAAAATATGATTTGTTTGACACAAATAATATTGTATATAAAGAATTCACTTTCTTACAAAATGAAGAAGTGTCACTTCTTTTCACGTCGTTCCATGGAAAAAGGCGATGGGATGCCAACCAATGATTGCAACGAAACCCTAGGGTTGATATGACTTTGCAAAATAAACAAACCTAGTTGCTTCCCAACTATACCCAAACCTAAACCCTAAAAATTGAAAGTTGAAACCGTACTTTTAGTGAAGTTCAACCAAAGTGGGATTATTCACTCAGAGAGAAAAAAAAAGTATAATTAATATATATAAAATTTGTATAATTTATGATTAATTTTTTTAAAATTTTGTATATTTTTTATTTTAATTAAAAAATTAATAAAAATATAAAATAATTATATATAATTCTAATCGAAAACATATATATGTACTATGTGGTTCATGTTTTCTAATAAAGAAATGATAAAAGAATTACTTTTTCGCATGTGGCCGGGGAAGCTTTCTCAGTTCTCACTCACTTTTGGTTAAACGGGAAGCCATTGATGCACAGATGATGACTGATGATGATGATGATGTTGCAGATGACTGATCAAGCAGTCTCACTCACACTTGACACTCGCAGTCTCATATCTCGAGTCTTCACTTGATGATTGAACTTCCAAAATATCATCGTGGGAATCTTTTGGTGCAAACGTATTGTCATTTCACTTCCCCCTCCTTGTCTCTTTATGTTTCATCTTTTCTTCAATTCTTTTTTCATTCATTGTTTGCATCCTATGATTTTTAAAATGGATATTATGTTTTCAATTACAAATTAATATGGTATTAACTTTAAAATGCAACAAGATAATTCCAATCAATTTTTTTAACGAAAAGGACACTCCCCATGTTATTTGAGTGTGAGCTTAATTTTTTTGGATGATAGAGAATGGTTTAATTTTTTAAATGCAAAAAATATTTTTCAATTAGGTAGTTATACAATTTTTTAATTTTAAAAGTTAACAATTTTTTTTTGAAAATTTTATATGCAACATAATATTGAAGTTTTCAACATCAATAAAAAAAAAAAAAGGCTTTCATTAATACTATTGAAGTTTTTTTTTTTACTAATAACTTACTTCATTAACTTTTGGCCAACAAAATATTTGTGATATATATATATATATATGCTCTCAAATTTATGAACATGCATGAATGAAGGTTAGGATTTTAGATGTGTCAACAGAAGACACAAGAGTGAGAGTTATAAGTACTTTTTGTTTAAGTTTTTTTTTTAACAAGTACTTTTTATAAAAAATAATTTTGTTCAAAATATAATCAAAATAAACGTAAATATTTTTTTAATAAAAATTTAAATATTAATTTATTACATTATGTGTGAAATTAATCTTTTTTATTAAATTCAACTCAATTGATATTTTTTGTCTAAAAATAAAGATAATGAATTACATAATATTTTAAATTAATAATTTTTTTAAACATTTAATTAACCTTACTTAATATTTGACTTGTTAAAAGTTCCTTTTAAAATTTAAAAATTAATTAAAATTTGAGGGAGCATTTAATTAATACGTAGATTTTTTTTCCATAAATATAAAGTCAAAATGTTATATTTCATTGAAAAAAGATTACGAAGAATCTTGCATTGTTGAGAATCTAATATTATATTTTTATATATATTTTTAAGATTTTTATTTTTTCCAAAATGGTGGTTGAAAATATGATATTAATCTAACTTAAATTAACAAATATTTTATAATAAGATAGAATTCTCTCAATAAAATTTTTTTTACATAAAATTTAAATACAAAATTTTAATTAAAAATAATAAAATATTTATCACTTTAATCAAACACCTAAGTTAAATCTAATTTTTATAAGTCATTTAATCATAAAGATGTTTTGATCCATCTTATTTAACTTATGAGTTATACAAATCAATTTATATAACTCATGTGTTGACTTATTTATTTTATTATTTTTTAATTTAAAAGAAAGAGGACTTTATTAACTATAATAAAAAAATTACAAACTAAATAATAAAAATGAATTAATTCATGCTTACTTAAAAATTTGAAGAATTATATATTTTATGTTTATTTAAGTTATTTGATTTGATAATTTAATTTAAATTTTACTATATTATTAAGTTTGAGACTTTAACTCAAAATATCTCAACCAACTTAACCTCTCAACCATGATAGACCAAACATACATAAATTAGATTAATCCATTTTAAAGGCTGTATTGTCGTCACTATTATCACTGCCACCATCAATATCAACACCGCTGTTACAATGGTTACTACCACTACTACCTCCTCCATTGCACTGTCAATCATAACTATTTATTATAAGAATTGAATCTTTATTATTTATTATTTTCATTATACACACACACATACACATAATAATTGTTCAAACTATTATACTATCACTATTGCAACCACATCACTACCATCAATGCAATATGTCGTTACAAGCTCTATTATTATTAATAATAAATATTTTATTAAAAGTAAAACAAACAATTCAACAAAAACTTATTAAGTATATTTTTGAAATATTTGTCTATAACTCTTAAAAATATTGTGACTAAAATATGCATATAAATAAAATATTCTTAAAAATGTCAAGAAATATTCCTAAGAAGATTAAGAGCAAATCAAACAATTTCCACATTCTTCGGAATTACATTTTCACTAACGAAAAGTCTCATTGTACCAAACGTCCTAATATTTTTATTTTAGTCTAAAATTTATTAATGTTATTTTAAATTCTAAAGTTTATATACTAATTTTATAATCAAGTTGAATTCATAAACTGATAAACATAAACGCAGTTTCTTTTCTTTTTCTTCTTCATGATTGAATGTGATTTAGTTTTGAAACATTTAATTATACAAAAGTAACATCACTAAAAAGAAAATTTTTAAATCTCGTTCAACTGATAATCACTTAATATAACACTTTGTACTCCAAAATATTGTCTCCTCAGGAGGAAGTAATTATTTACCAATAATCCAAAAAAAAAAAAAAAAAGTTATGAAACACAGAGGGTTTTTAGGTTTTATCAGATTGCGATCTTTTGCAATTTTTAGATGCCAATTTTAATTATGAAAAAGACAAAAAGAAAATATGCTCGTAAGATCTTTAGCTTAATTGGAAAACCCTACTATTTTTTTTCATAGAAACTTCATATACAAATTTTTATATCTCTTAAAAAATGAAACAATTTTTTGAATAAATATATATAGAGGATACAAATATGCTACAACGAGACGAATTTTGACCATGAAAATCCCATATATTCTTCCCCAAAAAAAGGAAAGCCCATATCTAAAAAGCCCATCGTTTTATGGCACAAACTCGCACGTTGTAACAGGCCCAAACAAAATCTAGCATGTTATTTTAATAAGATTCAACGTTTACAAATTACTTTGACGGCGCCTCAAGAAATCATTGAATGTATCAACTTTGATGAAATAATTTTCTTTTTTTTGTGAAAATGGAAATGCTTATTTTATTAAATATTATTACATGCATCCATGATCCATCCAGTGCATAAATTTCTGATCTGAAGACTGAACTGAACCAGAACGACCAAAGCATTCCAAAATGGGACACATACGTAATGTCATTTTCGGCAAAAAGAATACTTATTTCCAAAACATTAATCATATAGAAAAATATGAAATTTTGAATGTCTTTCTGTGCTTCGTCCTAAACCAAATCCTCATCTATCTGGGCTTAATCACACCATCACTTTGTCCCAAAGCTTTCAACGATTTCTTGAATCAATTCTCGCTCAGGTTTTCTCGTGGATGCACCTGCACTTTCCTTTAATTCAAATCATTGTCATTGTCTTATTGTGTTTCTTATTGATCTTGTTTTATATTTTCTATCCAAAATGTTTTACGTAATTGACTGTGTTTTCCTTGAATACTATTATGCATTTTCATTGGTTTAAATCTGTTAATATGACTCCATAATCTATTGCAGGACATTTGATTCAAGTTAGGTTAAGATGTCAGGGGTAAAAACTGTTGGTTCATATCAAAATGACGTTAAGGGTCACAGTGAAGATCTTAGAACTGCTATTGTACCTTTGTTGAAACTTCTGTGTCTCATAGTCATAGGACTGTTTCTTGCTAACCCAAAAATGCAAATCATCCCCAGAGCCACGTTTAAACTCCTAAGTAAGCTTGTGTTTGCTCTGTTCTTGCCATGCCTAATCTTCACTGAATTGGGTAAAAGCATTACTCTTCAGAACTTTGTGGATTGGTGGTTTATCCCTGTAAATGTGTTAGTGAGTACATGTCTGGGTTGCATACTGGGCTTGTTGGTGGTCAAGATATGTCGCCCACCCCCACAATTGAATAGGTTTACTATAATAATGACAGGATTTGGGAACTCTGGAAATCTTCTTCTTGCTGTGATTGGATCTGTGTGCCATAGTTCAAATAATCCATTTGGGGATAACTGCTATGGAAGAGGGGTGGCTTATGTGTCTTTATCTCAATGGGTTTCTGTAATTCTTGTATACACCTTTGTTTACCACATGATGGAACCTCCTATGGAGTTTTATGAGATTGTTGAAGAAAGGGCTGAGGCTTTGGAAGTTAAGTCCACTAATAACATGAGTAGGCCTCTCCTTGTAGATGCTGAGTGGCCTGGTATTGAGGATAAAGAGACAGAACATTCTAAGACACCCTTCATAGCCAGGATCTTTAAGAACATTTCAGGTGTTACTCCATCCTCTATTCCTGACCTTGAAATCTCAGAAGAAAGCAGTGGGAACAGTCCGAGGTCGATTGCATGTTTGGCTGAGCCCAGAGTTGTGAGGAGGATCAGAATTGTTGCTGAACAAACTCCAATTCAACACATACTTCAACCTCCAACAATTGCTTCTTTATTAGCTATCATCATTGGTACAGTGCCTCAGCTCAAAGCTTTATTCTTTGGCTATGATGCTCCCATGTCATTCATCACAGACAGTTTGGAGATTCTAGCTGGGGCTATGGTACCATCTGTGATGCTTATTCTGGGGGGTATGCTTGCTGAGGGACCATATGAGTCTACACTTGGACTTAGAACTACAATTGGTATAGTTGTGGCAAGACTATTTGTGCTTCCTGTTTTGGGATTTGGGGTTGTGGCATTGTCTGATAAGCTCAAGTTTCTGGTTCAGGATGACTCAATGTTCAGATTTGTGATTTTGCTGCAATACACAACACCAAGTGCCATATTACTGGGAGCAATTGCTAGCCTGAGGGGTTATGCTGTTAGTGAAGCTTCAGCACTTCTCTTTTGGCAGCATGTGCTTGCTCTTTTCTCACTCACCTTGTACCTTATTGTCTTCTTTAAATACGTTTGTTACATTTGAAATTGCCTTTAAATTTGACTGTCTCAAAGCCTGCAGGGTGACAGTCCTTTGGAGTACAGGTAAACTTAAGATGGAATTGTTTTCACATGTCAAGAATGGTATTCTTCTGAAAATTGATCTTTTGGTTATGGAACAATTACTTGTATTTCTTCCACTATTTGGTGTATAATAAGTGCATAAGCTAATTAAGTTTCATATTACAAGAATGTTAGTACGTGATTCTAGATGTTTGAAGTTCTAGTATACCTCTTCCCCTAAGAGCAAAGGCCCTGTCTGGCTGTTTCTTATATAAGTTCATGATATTCCACATAAATAAATTTCTATATGAGAAAGTTACAATCTATGGAAGCTACTTGTTTTTCAAAGTATGATCCCTGTGTTCCTTAGTGGTGGCAAAGTTTAATTAGACCGCATTGTGTTTAATGTTTGGTCCATTCCCATGCCAGAAAAACGTGTCAGTCTCTCAGATTACAACTACATGGTCAAAGTGCATTGTTTTGACTATTTTTTTGTTTGTTATTCTTATTGTTAGATCCAACATTTATTATTAAATTAAAAAATTATAATTGTTAGTCTAAATTTTTATTATAAAACAATTATTGTTGGCTCTTGGTTAACAATTTTTTCTTAAATAATTGTTCACACTGATAGCGCTTAATTAAAAGTTATAAAGTATAGTTTTTGACTAATGATAAATCGTTGGATCAGTACCTATGTTCAAGTGGTGACTAGTCAAACATGTTTTCTAAAGTTGCAAATGCATTGTGTGTGGTATTAATAAATATTATGGAAACATGCATGAACGAAAGCAAAATTTTATATTGTCGGATTAGAAACATTGAAATTGAAAGGAACAGCTTAGGAGGGTTCAAAAATCAAGGTTTATAAACAATCTTGTCCGTTGGTCTCTAGTTTTGAAGGAAGTTATTTAGATTGTGTTCCTCAACAAGGCAGCATAAAAGAAGATGAGGTAGGTATATGCTTATTATAACAGGATAGAATTAGAAAAGGAATTAAACTTTGAGATTTCTATCTATGCTTTTGTACTTGTGTAACTGGAATCAACGTGATACACTGTGATCTTTATTATAATATTTTTATTGGAGAAAATATTTAAAACATTTGTATTTTAATATTCGGATGCTTGCTTGATAGCATTTGAATTGGACACAAGATAATATCCATTGAGCTAGTATTTTATTGCAATTAAAAATATTGCATCTTTGAATTTTTAGCCTTTATAACTTTTAACTCATGTGAGAATTTTTTTTATTTTAATATTGAAAGGTTTGCACTAATTATAATTTACTTTTACAAAAAGCTTTTATGATATTTTTTATTTTTTAAAATAAAAGCTTGTACTCAGTGAAGAAATTAGATTGCATTAATGACCCCTTTGATTAAACTTGGTTTATATCGGAATTAACAAAATAAAAAATGGATCTTACAATTAAATCAATTTGAGTATTGTGTGTTAGGACTTTAGAAATCATTTTAAAACTGAATCATTGTTTGATAATAGATTTGTTTTGTGTTTTGATTAGTCTAATGTCTATATATGGCTGAAAGCGATTGCACATACAAATCCAATTGGCAAGGTAATAACAAACAAACTGTGCATCATCATTGTCTTGGTTTTGTAGCAACGCTTTTTTTTTTTTTTTAATATAGCCAAATAACGGGAAACATCTATAAAATGATTTTTTGGGGGGACAATAAATTGTGATTTATTTATAAAAGTTTCAAATTATTTTTGAAAAGAATTATATGTATATGTGTGTATACCTTATTTATATAAAAAATAACAAGAAAAGTTAATTTTTACCTATAACAATTTTCATATAAAAAGTAACTCTTATAATGAAAGAAAGTATTACTGCTATTATTTTTAAGTTATAGTTAAGTTAGATATTATAATTTCGAAAATATTTATTAATTTCTTAGAATATTTATCATAATAATATTTAATTTTATAGTACTACAAAACATTGAAAATATTGATTCATTATTTTAATTATTAACATGATTAAGTATAATTTAATATAAAATGTAAAATTAGGTATAATATAAATAAATTACATTAATCAACTTCTTTTAAAATTTAACTAAATTATATTTAAAATTTTCATTATTTTAAACATTACATTTAACTTGTGTCATATTAGATATATATTGTAAAGTCGTATCTTCCAATTTATTATCATAAAATAAATTAATATAATATAATATAATTTTTTTAAAAAAATTATTAAATATAATTTAATCAAATCACGTAATAATTTCATTATTACATGAACAATTTGATTACAAAATATTATAATTTAAAAAATTAGTACAGTATATTTAGATCCCTAAACAAATCTTTCTCTTATATTTAATCATTAAAAAAATTATCATCGTATAATTCAATTCTTACAAATTCTAAACATTATTAAAATAAGGATTTTACTGACAAATATTTTTAAGACATTGTAAAAAATTAACAAAAGTAATAATTTTTAATGTTAAAAAAATTTATCGATGAATAAAAAAAATCTTGACTAACGTGCTAAGAATACTTGTTAACAAAAATTTTAAAATAATCTAACTTTACAATAAGAAATAAAGTATTTTTTTATTAGGTAAATGAGATTAATTATATACATCAAATGATACTAATATATTTTATCTTACTTCATTACTACTATTATATTATTTATAATTAAATTAATCATAATGGTATTTTTTATTATTTTATGTGATATCTCTTTATTATTAAATTATTTTTTATTTTGTTAATTTTTTATACATAAAAATAGTCTCACAATCTCTTTTATGTATAATTAAACTATGTAAGACACGGTTTTATTAATTTTTTTTATGATAAACATTATCTTTAACTTCTTATTTACTAAAATCATTCTTAAGTGTCCATTAATCAAACATAATATTCTTATTTTTATAATATTAAAATTTTGTTTATATTAACTTTTTATTACTTAACATTCTGTATCATATAATAATATAAATTTTATAATTATGTGATAATTTTTTTTTAAATTTAAATGATATTTTTTATCACAAATAATATATAAAGTTTTCATTTTTTTTATTCGTTGAACTTAAAATCTATAATTTACATTTTTTTTATAATTTTGTATTATTATCTCTAAATAAAAACGCTCTTTAAATTTCACCTACACCCTTAGACTCAATTTAATTTTCAATAAATTTATTTCAACTTATATAAAAATCTTATGTCTCTAAAAATTGTTTTCTCATCTCTAATTTTTAACTTATTTCTTTTTTAAAATCTTCAACAATGATTATATATTATTATAAAATTAAAAACACGCACTTGTATGCCGTCTCTTGAATATATTCAATCACTATATCTGATCCGTTAAAAAAAAAGTAAAGACCCAAAGTTGAATGTTAATACAGTCTCGTGATTATAAAAAAAATCGTTTGTAACTCTAGCTGTGTTGTCATACATGTTGTTTCCCTTTTAAATAATCTGACTTTGTTTATAATAATTGTTAATTTTTGTTGTGCTCGTAACATAGTGGACGTATCAAATTAAAGCATCGATTCCAATAAGAGTGAAGTCCCAATTCCCCATATCAAATTTGCTTTGAGTTGTTTATGGTCATCTCAGGAAACGCAAGCAAACAAACAAAAGGTGGCATCCGTACAGGTGCCACAAATTCTGCAGAGTCAAATCATTGCGTCTGAATTTTCTGTCTGGAGCGTTGTGCGTGGTCTCTGTTTAATGTTTTAGCCACGATTTTTTTTGTTTAAATTTTTTGTAATAAATATTATTGTTATTATAATTTTTTAAATTAATTTTTAAATAAAAATTATAATAACAATAATATTTTTTTAATAATATTTATTATAACAATATTAAAATATATTTTAACAATAAATAAAATTATTGTTAACAAATTAAATAAAAACCTAACAAAAACAGAAGATCTAAAATCCAAACCATTGGCCTTCCCAAGAAGATGGCCCTCATAGTTTTGTTAATCGATATCTTTAAATCAGCATCAAATTCTGTTAAGGGTCTTGCTATCCACTCTCAAGGACACTAAATAAAAAATATTAAGTATAGTTAGTTAATATAAAAAATAATAAAAATAATTTAAATTAAATATTTTATATCAAATATAATTTTGTAAGATAAAAATGTTTTTTTTATTTTTTTAATATTTATTTTATAATTTATAAATTGATAATTTGTTTTTCTTAACATTTATTTTATAATTTAATTTAGAAAAATATGTAACTTGTAATATAAATTGATAGTTTAATTTTTATAATATATATATTTTCACTTTTTTATTTTATTAAAATGATTAATATTATAAAGATATCATTGTAACAAATGACAAATTTTTATTTAATAAAAAATGATAATTGTTTATCTAATAAGAAAAAATGATGCATTTCTATAGTGAAATAATAAAAAAATATTTTTTTCTATTAAAAATAAGACATTTTTATCTTTTAAAAAACAAAATAATTATATTTAATGTAGGTCATTTAATTCATATTACTTTTATTATTTTTTATAATACTTAACTGTATTTAATATTTTTTAACTAAGGACAATGGTTAACAAGACCACTTTTTTTTAATTAGTTAATAATTTAAAATTAATAAAAATAATAATTTTTAATATATAAAATTTTTATTAATTAATTGAATAAAGTCTTAATAAGTATCATACAGAACTGATTAAAAAAAAATCCTAAGTTTTTAATATACATTTATTATTTTAAAAATTTTCTATCAATAATTTTAAAATTATATTTTTCACAAGGTGAAGATTTTTTTTAACAAAAATGATACTCAAATTATTGAGCAGCAATCTCTCTGTTCATGTCTAACAAGAAAAAAAACTCCTTTCTTATGACTTTGTATTTTAAATATATATATATTGAGTAAGAGAAGGTTTTTTCTTTTTTTTTGTTTCTTGATATGTATTATTATACATGTTTAAATTACAAGTAATATTGCTCACTCATAACTACTTAATTAATTTCAAGTGTTAGAAAACTTCTCTGAGGGAAATTTCACCCACGAAGCGACGTTTATTTCTCACAATTAATATACATGAAATATATGTAGTTCAGTCAAATTATATTTTAATTGCAAATATATATGGTGGTAGAAAATTAGACAACTAACATTACTTATTTAACATTAATTACATTTAGTCATATAAGTCCACGTAACTTTCATTTGAATTTCACAAAGTATTATGAATTTTGACAAATACGAAAGAACTTTTTCTTTTCATATAAAAAGACAAGTTAGAAACGTCATAAAGTTAGCGTTATATTACGTGAATAACTATGTTTTTTTGGACAAGATATTATGTTAATAACTGAATATTGAAGTCTAGGAAAGTGGACAATGGTATAATTAATCTTTACTCTGACCTGTCCAACTTAGCTGCTTAGGCTAGGAAGGCAAAGATTATTCTAAGAAGAAAACTTTGAAAAAGGAAAGAATATTAACTTTAGAAAAAGGAAAATAAATGGTAAAAGAAAGATGTTGAATGCAGAATTTCATATACAATTTCGGAAATGAATTGAAAATAAAGGAGAAGGAATATGTGAAGAATCATGATAAAAGCAAGCTTCACGCCTTGTTTGCCACTACACTATTATTATAATTATTATAACAAGAGAATTACAAAACGAAGACTATTGATTCCATTCACATAAACATTTTATTAGGTCAACACTAGGCACTATCCCAAAAAATAATGTGTTTGGATTCTTTCTATTTGAAAAATTATGTATTTTATTATATTAAAAAAATATTTAATTTTTAATCTATTTAGAATATTGGGTATTTATCAGGATAAAATTTTTTTTATCTCTATTTAAATATAAAAAAATACATTAGTTTTCAATGAATTCAAAATCAAAAGACAATCTAGTGAGATAAAGTAGGAGTTAAATAACACACCTATTTGCATGCCCCGTCCCCAAAAAATAACGGTAAAAAAGTAATTCTTTTTTACCTCCAAAATTTGCAAAGATACTTTAGTAAAAAATAATCAAAGAAAAAATATATGTTTAGCAACAAATTAAAATTTTGGTTGCTAAATAGGCTAAAATGTAAATAATCTGTTTCATTAATTTTTGTTCAAAAATATTGTTAAAAATTCTCCTCTAATTTGAAAAAAAAAATTGCCAAAAGACATCTCAAACTCTCAATTTTATGTTATATTTTTTTTTCATTTTTTCTGATGTGAATAAATACTTATGAAAAAAAATGTTACTAAAAGGATACTTTACACAAAATAAAAAGTTTGAAATATTGTTTTTAACTTTTAAAAGACTAAATTATATAACATTAGTAAGTATGGAACTTAAATACATTAAACTCATTTTAATTATAATAATTAAAATAAATATAATGCGAATTAAAGCTTATTCAGGAATTTTTTTTCATTTTTGTTTTACAAGATTGATTGATTCTTATTGGATAATATTTCCATTTCCGTGAGTTGGTTGTGTTGCAGTCAAACAAGTTAAAAGTGAGAGAATTTAGAAAAAAGGAGCCCTTTTTTCTAAAACTTTGAATAAAATGTTATAAGCTGAGGTCTAAAATGAAGTAAGCTGAATCAGAACCTCATATTTCGTTTTAGCATCTTTTATTGTAAAAGAACTTAAAGGTCTTTTTATTTTTTATATATGAAGACCTCCACAGCCTTACTCGTTATGCCAAGACCAAGATCAAATAATTTATATATGAAGAATTTTTTCTTCTTTTTGGTGATTTGACCAATAGTATTTTTATATGTTGATGGATCGACGCAAATTGTAAAATAAAACATATTTTAAAAATTTGTCATACTCCTCACTGCCTCAGCGATTAGTTTCTTAGTAATAATACACTTGCCATTTGAGTCTTCACAATTTACGCAATCATCATTTCACCATTTAATACATTATATTGTTTAATTTTTATTTTTATAAACTCATAATTATCGTGTATATTAAAATTTTTGATATATATTATCAAATAATAATTATTTATATACTGAATGATTATATCTTTAGTTAAAAATATCTATAATATTTAAAAATGATAACTTATAATATATAGATTTAATATTTTCAAAATTTAAATATGATTATTCCTTTAATAATAAGCTATAATATCATAGTCAAATGTCTTTAAAATATAATATTATTTTATATTTATACAATATTATTTTGCATCATACGGGATAATTCTAGTTGTATATGAATTCATTAAAAAAAATAAAAAATTTAATTAATTTAATTAGCATATTAATTTTCTTAATTAATGGTTTATAGCCAATTAAGAGTTAAGAAAATAATTTATGTACTTACTGTTAAACATTTTAAAAATATATATGTACAAAAAATTTTATAGTTAAACTCCGTAATCAATAATAGTTAGTTAAATTTTTTTTTTTAAAAAATTCCTTGTCATATTTTTCTTAAAAAATTAACACCTAACATTTAAAAATTTAATCTCTTAAAAAATTAACAACTAATAGTTAAAAATTTAATCTAATTTATCGAAGATGTCATAGCTTATTGCTAATAGATATGAAGTATGAAGTATGAAGTATAAAGTATAAAGTATAAAGCTATATGTATATTAATCTAACTCTAATTTTAGCTTCAATCACGAAATAAATTTGACAACAAATTAAACCAATAAAAATGAGAAATTATTGGCATCTCTATTAGTATTATACTATTATGTATAGTTTAGAGTCATTGAGAATATAAGTAATCGGTTTGTGAATGCATATTAATAAAGTCCGGATGTGCAGGATTCTGTTGTTTCGACGAATCTCTCCTCTCCACCGTGCAAAATATGCCAATCTTCTTCCATTACTCCATTAACATTATCTCTTCCTCCTTCTATAAATTAAACCCTTTTCTTCCTCTTCTTTCTCTATACTCCATACATCTTCAATTCTATCATTTCTCTTCTCTTTCCTCCCTTCATACCCACACATTTTCTATTCCTAGATTTTCTCTTCCCCTTTTTTCTCTCTCTGTTTTTCTATTTTCTTCCGTTTCCCAAAAGCCGGGTTTCCTGATACATTTTCCTCATATCTGGGATTCTCTCCTTCCCCAAAACCCCAATTAGCTTCTCTGCCATCAGAGTTTCTATCTTTATTTGATTCTTCCTCGTCCAGTCTTTTACTAAGTCATTCAAAGTTTCTTCCTTCTCATTCTTGATACATTGTTGCAGCATAACAGGGGTCGAACATGGCCATTCCCTATCCCCATTTCATCGCGTCCGAGAAAGCAGCCATGGAGGCGGGTCTTTTAGTCCCTTCTTCTTCTTCGTCGTCGTCGGCTTCCCCTGTGATTCTAACCCAAGACGATCTCAAGAAAATCGCCGCCTACAAAGCCGTCGAGTACGTCGAGTCCGGTATGGTGCTGGGTCTCGGCACCGGGTCGACGGCGAAGCACGCGGTGGCTCGAATCGGAGAGCTTCTAAACCAAGGCAGGTTCACCAACATCATCGGAATCCCCACATCGAAGATCACCCACGACCAAGCCCTGTCCCTCGGAATCCCACTCTCCGATCTCGACTCCCACCCCGTCGTCGATCTCGCCATCGACGGCGCTGATGAGGTCGACCCGTATTTGAATCTCGTCAAAGGCCGTGGCGGGTCGCTCCTGAGAGAGAAAATGGTGGAAGGCGCGTGCAAGAAATTCGTCGTCATCGTTGACGACTCCAAGTTAGTGAAGCATTTGGGAGGTAGTGGACTTGCCATGCCCGTCGAGATTGTTCCATTTTGTTGGAAATTCACTGCCTCTAGGCTTCAAAAGCTGTTCCAGGATTCTGGTTGTGTCGCAAAGCTCAGAACTTTCGGAGAAAATAACGATCCCTTTGTCACTGACAATGGGAATTACATTGTGGATTTGTATTTCAAGAGCAGTATTGGCGATTTGAAGGTTGCTAGTGACGCAATTCTGCAACTTGCTGGTGTCGTGGAACATGGTATGTTTCTGGACATGGCAACTACTGTGATCGTCGCAGGTGAACTTGGGATAACCGTGAAGACCAAGTAGATGAAATTGT
Organism: Senna siamea; assembly: GCA_031216115.1. Classification (NCBI taxonomy): domain Eukaryota; kingdom Viridiplantae; phylum Streptophyta; class Magnoliopsida; order Fabales; family Fabaceae; genus Senna; species Senna siamea. The sequence continues at coordinate 2,018,167 of CM062358.1, forward strand.
TGACGTTGAATGTGTCTGTGTGAGAGTGCTTGCTTCGTTTTACAGACTAGAAAGGAAGAAGAATAAGTTGACATGAACATCTTACACGTCATGTAGGCTGTAGAACTAGAGATTTTTATCGAGTGAATCAGTGGGAAGGGAAGAGTAATATTAGTCAAATTTTGTTAATGAATAGATGGAGATCAAGCAACTACCTCGAAAATTGGGACTTAAATATAAATTGGCCACTCTATTTTTTAGCACATGGATTTATCTGATTTTGATTTGGCTTCTTTTTTACCTTCCGTAGCTGATTTGTGGGGTTGTATCACTGTTTCTAGTTGTAGCTAACTTGAAAATTATACTCTGGGAAAAAAATATTTTGCTCCCATAAATATGATTTATAGAAAAAGTTTAATTAAATCCAAAGATATACAAGTTTCATATAAATTTTATTTATTTTCTCTTTTTCTCTCAAATACTTTAGGAAATTCAAATTTATTTTTGTGAAAAAAACTTTTTGAATGAACCTATATTGATTGACTAACATTTCAACTAAGCAAGCATATGGGCTAAAGGCCCAAGCAACACAAGTTATGGCGCATAAGCAAACGGGTCAAACTTTTCAGCAGTTTAGGAAGTTGGTCCAGATGGCCCAAACCTGGTTTGTACAACCTCGTTTTGATAATAGTAGAGTTCGATCAAAAAAAATAAAAAAGAAATTGTAATTTTGTATTTTTGTCATAAAATTTTTTAATTAAAAATTAACGTATATAATTTATATAATTTATTTTTATTATGATCGATTCTTTTTAAAAAATCATAGCTAGGCACCATATAATTTTTCTACATGTCATTATTTGTACTCTTTTTTTTTTTTTTTAAATCTCTAATAAAGTTATATCCTAGTTATTTTATGTGCTCTTTAAAAATTGGGTCAAAGGAATTCCTTGAAATCAAATTCAAGAATCAAGAATATGACCGATAAAATTTAACACTATTTTTGCGTCCAAGACACGTTTTAACTTGAATCTTGTTTGAATAAACTTTCATTTTCTATGCAAGCAATTTACATGCAGCGAATGGGCTGCCTCATTTTGTGATTATGAATTATGATTGTTTGAAAATTCATTTTAAAACTTGGTAGAACCATTACTTACGCTGGGTTATTTCAGAAGCATTGAGCTTTTACAAGTTCGAGATTTTTTTTGTCAATTTTATAATAATTCAATACAAATTAATGATCTTAAATTCTTAAGTGAATTTAAAAACAATAAAATGTAATACAAATTTACAATTGAAATAGGATGAGGAGAGGGGGACAAAGGAAATGCCTTCTTTGGGCTTTGCCCCTTTTTCCTTACCAAAAAATGAAAAGGAAATGCTTTCACTTTGATTCTTTTAGCTTTTTCTTTGATGGATATATTTTCCTAAGACTTATTTATTACTTTGGTCTTTCAAATTTTAATGTCATTAATTTAATTATTTAAAGATATTATTTATATTAATATTTGTCGAAATACTGTTAATTCAATTTTGACATAAACTCGTTCTCATCAATTTAGTTCTAACTAAATAGTTATGATTAAAATGATATATTGTTTAATTAAAATATTAAATTAAATTTATAATAATAAATATTTATAAATTAAATTAAGAATTTTTTTTTATCTTTTAAGACCGAATATGATAGTTTTTTTTTAATTTGTCATTATCTTTTTCTCTAATTGTCATCATGTTGAAATATAAAGAAAAAAATGGCATATGAAATTTCATATCAACTGAATAAAATAAATTATTTGACTTATTTTATTATAAGATATTCTCCACGTTTAAATTCATACTCAAAATCAATACACTAACGTGTAAAACTTAAAACTGAATCTATTTAAATTCTAACACATAGTCAAGAGAGGTGAAAGTGAATGCTATTATTTTAGGGCCACAGAATAATGTAAGAATGATAGCTCTTTTGAAATTCCGGCATCAAGTGGCCGACATAATCCAATGAATTTGCTTAATCCTTTATTTAATAAATATAAAAATTACACATATTTTATCAAATACTAGTAGATATTTTTTTAAATAAAATTTTAGATTTAATTTTTGTGTATAAAATTTTTTTTAAAGAATTCTGTCCTATTATGAGATTATAACTAATTCAAGTTAAATTAATTAAAATTCAATGAATCAGTAATTTTGACAAAAAATTATATATTTAGAGAAAATATGTAAAACTTAAAAATTGGACATATCTTTAATAAATTAAAGCTTTTTTATATTCTAAACATTAAAAGACAAAAAATAATTCAATTAAAATTTCTGTAGATTTTTGTCAATTATGAATGCATGCTTTTCAAATGATAACTCACTAAAATTTCCAATGCTACTTATTAAATGGATTTTGAGGTTGTGACCCCAAGACTTTGAAAACTTTGGAATCTCCTAAACTCTCCCAACAACCTAAATTTTTTAGGAAATAACTGTTTTAATTAAATAATGTAATTTATCTTAATTTAATTTTTAAAATATATAATTTATATTAATTTAATATTTAAATTATAAAAAAAATTTAATTTAATCATTAAAAAATATATTTTATTTTAATTTAGTCTTTATATATAAATATTATATATTTTTTATATTTTAACTTAAAATTTTAAAAATTAAATTAAGGCATAATATATATTTTAAAAATTAAATTAAATATTTTATAATTTAAAAATTCAATTAATATAAATTATATTTGTTAAGACTGTAACATAATTTATTTTATATTCTTTAATGACAAATAAAACATTATTATCTTTTTGATATTGATATTGAAGAAAGTGCTTTTAATAGTTTTTATTTTTTTATTCAAGAAATAATTAAGTAACATGAGAATGGTTAAAATAAGAACTTTAAACGAATTATTCATATATGCGACGGTATTAAATTGCATTTAATAATGTAGATTTATGTAAAATCTTTAAATAGAGGAAAGGTGATATACTAAACCCACTAAACTAACGTGTTGGTTATAGCTACTCATTTCACTAACTAAACAGACAATGCAGCAAATCTACGTGTCACCTGCCCACACTCATACTTACTCATTCGTCATGTGCATGACTGCATGTTACTTCTCAATTTTTTTAAAAAAATAATTTTATGTACCAAACAATAAATAAATTCACATGTACAGAATATATAAAATAATATTTTATTTATATCATTACTTGTCAATCTCCATCACATGATGACACCGCTGCAACACTTTATTTATATAACAAAGATAGAACACACAGAAAAAAAAAATATTCTTTCACACATTTAGACCAAAATATAAAAATTACTTATAACTCGATAAAACTTAAATTTTTTGTGCATTAAAAATGATCTGTAGATATCTTGCATATTGTATTAAACTACCCATAAATAATAAATGAATACAATAAATCTAAAGAATATATAAAATAATATCATAATAATTGTTTAAAATTAAATACTAGTAAAATAAATAAAATTTACATAAAAGATAAGTGATCTCTCAATAAAAAAAAATTTGGGAAATCTCAGAAAAAATTAATATAATTCATACAAATTATAAAAAAAACATAATTTTGATTAAATTATTCATATAGTCCCTTCATTCAATTTTTACTTAAGTTCTTAGACAAATTTTTTTAAAAATTTTGTTAAATTTTAATAATATATTAATTATATATCATATTACATTATAAATTGACTTAATTTAAGTTAATTTATTTATACTACCTAACATAAATTAATATTTTATTTAATATATGTAAGTTATTTTTAAATTATTATTTATTATTATTTTTGCTTAAATCATATATATTTAAAGTATTATATTAACAAAATTTAATAAAAATTAATGAAAATCAAATTAAAAATTTTTTTGAACGATAAAAATTTAATTAAAATTTTGTAAAATATAAGTTAATTAAAATTTTAATAAAATTATAAAGACTATACAAATAATTTAACCTATAATTTGTATACTAAACTTTAAAAGGTTACAATTTATTTTTGAACTATCTCAAAATCTAAAAAATAAAAAATTATATTATTTTATTTTTGTATATTCTGAATATATATATATTAAAATTTTTGATACAATTTTTAACATATATTTTTTTTGAATTACTAATTTTTGAAAAATTAATTTTAACTAATTGTGCCTTTGCTTTTACAATTGAAAAGATTACATTCAGCTACGCAGTGCAATGCAGGCACAAACGCAACGCACACCACACTCGTGTACTTGGATTTCCGCACAAGTGAAAAGATGGAACATCAGGTGCGGCAGACGGTGCACTACTTTTAATTGGCCCCACCCAATCTCTTCTCTCCTTAGGTAGAATATGGTGTGGACCTCATGTATCCATAATCGTCATTCGTCATCAGTGCTTTCATAGTCACATGCTTTATACATAGTACTCCCACAACCACGATGCATCATCCACCCACCACTTGTCATCTGCTCCCTTTGCACACGTACGCTCTCTCTCTCTCTCTCTCATATTTCTGTGGGACCCATACTCTTTAACTAATCACACTTTCTTTTCTTGTCACTATTCTAAATAATCTATGCTGGACCTATTCACAGTCTATAATATTTATCTTTTAACCTGCAAAAACATTTTTTAATTTTTTAATTTTTATATTAATTTTTAATTTTATCTTTAAAATTTTTATAATTAATTATATTTTTAAAATTTTAAATAATAATTAATTTTATTTTATTACTTAACATCATATAAATTATTAAATAAAAAAATTTAACATTACATCAAATATTATTTATTATTTTTTGTTAATAATTTATATAATATTAAAGTATAAAATAAAATAAATTATAATTTAAAATTTTAAGAATAAAATTAATTAAAAAATTAAAAATTAATATAAAATTTAAATATATAAAAGATATTTTACCTCACTAAAGTATAAAATTGAATTACTTAACAATATTCATTCATAATAATTAACAATAATAACAATATAGAAAGAGTAAACTTCAATGAACGTTGGGTTTTGTTTTGTTTTGTTTATTCGTTAGTTCCTTTTCTTTTCACTTGAATTTGCTGTTGGCTTCATTTTCTTTTTACCCGTTTTACCCTTTTTCTCTTAACAACAGCCAAAAACCTCATCACACGGTAAATGCGTCAATTCACCTCACGCTGACGGCGGCGGATCGCAAGTCCATAAAAATATTGATGCCTAATAATAATAAAATACGTCTTTTGATTTTGACGTAAATAACCCTTTTTCGACCAAATGGAAAAATAAATTGATTAATAATTCAAATATTGCGTCATCACATTCTGAATAGATTAATTTGACAAGGGCATTTTAGTCAATTGAGCGAAAGAGGTTGTACAACAAAATACCAGCAATTTGGTAAGCTAAAACAAATGCTTCACGTACTTAATTCAGTGGTTAGACGCTGGAAAATCTAATTGGTCTGCTTTTAATCAAACCACACCCGGCTTTTTTCTTCCCTTCATTCCATCAATCTTGGTCACTACCCCACCATGTGACTATGTCCACTTCCTTTCGTCCCCTCCTTTTTTTGTTTATCCTTCCTCTCTAATTCTGTAGAAGTTCCTCTCTTTCACTAAGGGAGAACCCTAGTAAACCAAATGCTTAACAGATTATAATAGTTACTTACTGTACATGCTCTATATTGGTGTTTGTTTCTTGTATTAAGATTTGGGTTACACTGAATGGTTGGGTGGTCTCCTCTGCGGTGACTGGTGAGTGTTCCTGCTGAGAAACCGCGATGAAGGCCGTTCTCTCGAATGGGTTTTCCTTGTTCGCGGTCTTCTTCACCATATTGGTGTCTCTCAGCTCGATTTCAGCTTTGTCTCCAAGTGGGTCGACCAGGCATCCCATTAACTTTATCCTAGGTTCGTTTGCTAGTGTCTACAACCTGGATTCATTGACGACATTCTTCCCATTCCCCCTGAATTTGCTTCTCATTGGTTATCGTGACGGGTTGTGTTTAGATCTTGTTTTATTCCCCTTGTTTGGTTGCCGGAGAGTTGAGGACTGGAAGAAAGGATCGAACTCTTGTGAATTTTTTGTCCATCATTTTATTTGAGATTTCAAGAAATTGTACCATATAAGCTGAAATAAGCTCATATAGAACATTTTTGTTGCTGGATGTTTATTTGGAGTCACAGAAATGAGAACTCTGAAAAGTTCCATTTTGGTACATTTTCTGAGCAACCAAACAAGGTGGATTGAGTGTTTTGTGACGTAACTTACACGTTCGTGGATTGAGTGATTTTGTGACGTAACTTACACGTTCGTGGGTTGAGTGATTTCTATTAGAAGCTTTTGCAATTATGCTTCTTCCTTTGGCATGTTTTCAGGAGAAGAGAATTTGGGTCCGTGGAAGAACGAAATTGCGCAAGCTGCTGTTGCACCAGGGCCCGATACTGATTCGCCTCAGGGTACTCTTGTGTTGGCGGCAAACCGGACCAAAAGGCCTGACATTCTGAGTGGTTTTCGACGGTACAGAGGTGGTTGGGACATTGCGAATAAGCATTATTGGGCTGTAAGTACCATGATTGATCCCTATCCATTTCGTTCTGCAATGGATAATTTGTTGTGCTGTCAATGCCATTTTGATAATGATAAGTTAAATTCGGGCTTCTCACAGATGCTACGTAGCTCTCTAGCGTTTTGGCCTATTTGATTGGAGAACGTTCTAGTCGAACATGTTCTATCTGTTTGTCTCTTCGCTGTTATGCCTATATTGAATTGCTATGATTCTGTTTTGCGTGTTTTTAGGGAAATTTCGAAATTCTAGTACTGATGTTGTCTATATTCTGAGTTATTAGTCTACACTAGATACGATCTGTACAGCACGTTGTACATTTAGGTCACTTCCAAAACTGTATAATAACAACTGCTTATTTCGTAGACGTATAATTTGGAGGCCTTTGGTACATTTTTATTTGGGTCCTACTGTCTTATAGTTTTATGCTAGGCGGCATTAAAGATGCTTTGTTTGATAAATAATATTGAAGATGTCTGGTTTCATTCAAGATAGCATTGGGCGTGGGATGAAACTTTTTTGGGTGATACTTCATACAATGCAAAAATCTTATAGATTTCACATCACGCTACTTTTAGCTTCAAGTTTGATAAAATACCAATTGTGTTATTTCTATAATGATGATGTCTTATATCATGCTATCTAAGATAAACAAGGAATGTGGCATAACCATGAACCAACAACTTTTTTTTTAATCTACTCTTCTATTTGGAGCACTAATTTCATTTCGTTTGTTTTTTCTTTTTTTATTGAAATTTTGTATCCTAAGTAGTGTCTATTTATACTTTCTTGTTCTACTTTCATTTCATCGAAGTCTTCTTTTTGCTTGTTCTTATCAGCCTCCCTATTTTGTTAATCACCTTGATTAATTGGTTTTTAACTGTCATGCATACAGTCAGTTGGATTCACTGGTGCCACCGGATTCATTCTTTCTGTCCTATGGTTTATTTCATTTGGCTTGGCACTTGTGGTTCATCTATGCTGTGGATGGGGGATTAACATCAAGGACGAAGGATCAAATCACTCACAAAGGATATGTCTTATACTGCTCATAGTATTTACCTGTGCTGCAGCGTAATACTCTGAACTTATTTTAATATCATCCATTAACTTCTTCTGAATGTCTAGTTTCCCGTTTTGCCTTGCCTTTAGTCTTTATTCATCATAGATTTATAAAGTTGGTTGAGTCATGTTATTGGATAACTGGATGTTCTTCTGTATTCGTAATTCATTATAAACATGTTATGTAGTCCCTGAATAAGTTGAATTTCTGTATATAATGCTAGCGCAAATGTTTGATTCATTACAAAATTACTATTAGCATTTACAATCAGCAAGTAACACTGGTATGGACTAGGAAACACGAGTAAAGAAAATGGAAGCATCTTAAGGTATTAATGGAGTCCGGAAATATCTGGTTTTACATTGCCACTTCCAGTAATCCTGCTTTTTTTGGCCTGTAAAAACATGATCAAATGACTAAACATTATGTTGATTAATTATTTCTTCAAATTCCAAGCCCCTTTCATTTGATGTTGGAGAGAGTATTGAGTAATGGCCCAGAAGTTGATGCTACTGCTCATTGCTCAAGATTAATGAACATGGATTTTTTCCCCCATTTTGAAATTGATTTATTAAACCTTTCTGTTGGGCTAACTTCTGATCTTGTATCACACAGGACTGGATGTATCCTCCTTTCTGTTGGGCAGGATAAGTTCCATGGTGAGGCTTTGCATACCCTCCATTATGTTGTGAACCAGTCAGACTATACTGTGCAAACTCTGAGAAATGTCACGGAATATCTCTCCCTTGCAAAGACTATCAATGTTGCCCAGATCCTTCTTCCTTCTGATGTCATGAAAGATATTGACAGTTTGAATGTGGATCTAAATACTGCAGCAAATACACTGTCTGAGAAGACGAATGAAAATTCTGTTAAAATTAGAAGAGTATTCAATGCTGTGTATGTAATAATAAATTTTGGCACTCTATTCATTCTAGAGGATTTTATATTGGCATCTACAATGCTAAATTCAATGTTCATCTTGTAGGCGCTCAGCTTTGATTGTTGTGGCAGCAGTTATTCTTCTCCTTGCTCTGATTGGATTACGTACGGATTCATGATGATGTCCTAAAGAAATTGACCTAATTTTTATATTTGTGTCTCTGAACTATTGCTTTATAACTGATGATTTTTTTTTTCTGCAGTTTTGTCTATCCTTGGACATCAACATGCAATCCTCATGTAAGTTATCTTTGCATATGGTCTTTGAATTGCCTCTTTTTATCATACTACTATCCTTCTTATGTTCTTACATTTAAATTAAATTATTATTGCAGATTTGTTTTCAGTGGATGGTTACTGGTTGCAATCACATTCATTCTTTGTGGAGTGTTCATGATCCTTAATAAGTAAGCTAATGGATCTTAGATTTTAGCTCTACATTTTCTTAAGGAGGAACTATATCCATTATTGGCTCCTTAGGCCCTGCCTTGGAGAGAATTTCTGCCTTAAGAACTTCTGATGCTCCCTTTAAAATTGTAACTTGATCCAGAAAAAAAATCTGACATGAAAAGATGATATTGAACTGGAGTCGGATTATCTGTACATTCTGGAAATTCTAATATTGTACTAACAGCCAATGGACCTGACCTGATAATATTTTTTTGGTTCTGTTTCAGTGCAATTTCTGATACCTGTATGGCTATGGGAGAATGGGTGGAGAATCCACATGCAGAATCTGCTCTTAGCAACATCCTCCCATGTGTTGATCAGAGAACCACAAGCAAGACACTTTTTCAGAGTAAACAAGTAGTCACTGATATTGTAAATGTTGTTAATCAGTTCATCTATAGCAGTGCAAATGCAAATCCACCACAAGGCAATCCAAGTTATTACAATCAGTCGGGACCTTCAATGCCACCTCTGTGCTACCCTTTTGACTCCCAGTTTCAAGAGCGTCAGTGTACAACCCAAGAAGTTTCCTCCACAAATGCTTCACTGGTACATTTTTTATCGCTCAACTTGAATATTGAGTTTGATTTGGCCACCAGCGGGCCAACAACTCTCTTCCTCTCTGCCCCTTCACATGCAACCCCACAGAAATAGAGAGAGAGAGGTGGAGACTAAAACTAGAGATATGCTCGGACTTTGATTGATATCTGTTCTGAAAGTGGGAAAATTAGGCTGCAAATCTGCAATGACGTATACATTTATTTATTAATTCACTTGTTTAATAGGAAATGGTAGATATACATTTTTTCTTCTATTGGAAGTAAGGAATTATTTTGCAACTGCATGGCTGAATTGCACACTAAATGGCTAACACAACTTTTAGAATAATTCATAATTATTCTGATTATTTTCTATTAAACCAACTGGATTAAAATTATTAGCAAATGGGAAGAGGGACGAAAAAGCTGAATGAACTAATTTTGCTCGTGAACTTTTGAATTATACTGCATTATCTGATCATGTTCTAGTATCTATATCTGCCAGTCATATAAAATGGTGAACTCATCATCTCTGTTCTTGTTACCTGTATGAAATTCAGGTGTGGAAGAAATATGAATGTGAGGTATCTGAACTTGGTGTTTGCACCACCACTGGCAGGGTGACGCCGCAGATTTACTCACAGTTGGTAGCTGCTGTTAATGAAAGTTATGCATTAGAGCATTATGCTCCACCGCTACTTAGCCTTCAGGATTGCAATTTTGTGAGGGAAACGTTCCAAGAAATCGCTTCAAGTTACTGTCCTCCATTGAACCATTATCTCAAGATCATCAATGCAGGTTTGGATCTCATCTCAGTTGGCGTCTTGCTGTGCCTGGTTCTCTGGATACTCTATGCAAACCGCCCCCAAAGGGAGGAAGTGTTTGTGAAGCTTTCCTTACCAGAAAAACTGAAGAATAGATTTAGTAAGAAGCGCAACAATTCAAATTCAACATCGTCAGCTGCAGCAAGTGAAGTGTAGATTGTACTATAGATAATTAATTAGGAATTGTAGATTACTATAGTGTTTTTTGTAGCCCATTCAGGGCAATGAAATGAAACCAAGGTGGAGCGAAGCTTCATCCTCTCAGTTGGAAGATCACAGGAAACCTAGTGTATTATACATAAAGCATAAGCAATTTGGTTTTCTGATCTAGGCATGACTTAATTACCATGATCCTTTTCGATGCTGCACTTGCAGCTTCACTCTTCATCCTCCTTGTGTTTCTAGCTTTAGATGTATATTACAAAAGAAACACGGTCCAACGAGAGTGGTGATGGGATATGAACCTTAACGATTAAGGGCTTAGAGGTTAGTGGGATTTCAACGAAGATTGAAACTCAACTATAGAAACTGAAGCTTGAACACTAGCGGGGTTTAGCTTAGGAGGAAAGGTGATCATAATTTGAGGACATGTGTGATATTTAATTATTTAGCATGGCCCTTTCACCTAAACATAAATACACCTCAGGATTTAGGGGATCACTAAATAATAGTTTTAGTATTTTTTAGGCTCTCGCTCATTTATAAATGGAATTTAAGAATTACGTGATAGGTAACGCATGTGTGAAAAAAAAAAAAAATCCTCAAGAATTGGTAGTAAACACTAAAACAAGATCGAAAGCCAAATTACAATATCAGAAATTAGAATTCTTGTGCGTCAATAAGAAAACCCAAACCCTTGGATTCAAGGATAACTGTATTTGTCATCTCAACCTTACATTTCAGTAAGAAAGTTATCACTTGAAACGTTTTAGAGGAGTGGAGAGATCAACAGAGATATTAGAAATGAAACAGAATGACTGAAAATGATCAAAGTGATTCTCTTTCTGTATCCCTGAGCTATAAACATATTTATAGAAGCTAGTCAAGTTTTCAATCAGATAACTTCCCTGTACACGTGATCTATTCATCTAAGGAATCACTGACTGAATTTGTTAACTTCACATTTGATAAATTTGCTAGCCACCTGACTCATACATCTTTACATCACTGAAGAAGATTCAAAGAGGAAACAGAAGCCGGGATGACGATATCTTTAGATATGAGCATACGTATAGAATTGTTCTCAATCTTGCATTCGGTATGCCAATTTTAGGTAAGTAAATATAGAGAAACACAGTAGTAAATCATAATATGACAAAATATGTAATATTAAACTATAATTCCAAGTGTTGTGTTTGATTTGTACACGTATTGGACATGATCCTTATGTTTGAAGTACAGGTACTTCACATACAGAAAGCTAGAGAAGACAGTGAGCATGTTGAATTCATAAAGCATAGAACCAAATTTGAGAAGGACTTTCCCTCTTTTCGTATCACATGAAGACAAGAAAACCAAGTATGCAGGAACAATCCCCTCGAATATTAAGTGCATATTGTGAAATCAGAAGGTCATAGCACCAGAGATATACACCAGTAATTGAAAATATACACTGAAAATGCATTTGAAAGCTGAAAGTAGAATTAATTTCAGGTCTCAAAATTCGTCAGGGTCAAACACAGTTTTCTCATCAGGCTTAGCTCCCAAATCAGAGACAGACTCTGCAGCTTCTTGGGTTTTATTATTTGTCGGCAGAACATCATTCACGCCATGAACAACAAACTCGTCATTGTAGAATAAATCTGGAAAGAAAACTTGGACTCCGTTTAACATCAACACTCCGTTAGACCTCGTGACGTTGATGGAAAACCCATGCAAATACGTGGGTAACTCTAATCCATCGTTGATATCCACCAGATCGTTCCAGAGAAGCTTGCAGGGCACAACATGGCGAAGAAAGAAAGACGGGTAATCGCTGAAATTCCCAAGATGATTCGCCACCCTATCATCTGGTGGAGCCAAGACGGTCATCGGAGTCTCCTCCTCAATCGAAGAGAGTTGCATTCCAAGAAACGAAGCCATCACAGAGTACCCTCCGGATTTCAAGGCCTTCAAGGCTCGATTCAAAGAATTGGAGGAACTAACAGTGTGGTTATTTACCGCACACGCAGGATTTTGACTGGGTCTTTCAAATTGCCCTTTGTAATGAAAATTGGGATCGAAGAACCTGTCGATTCCGTAGATTAGTATAGAGCCATCGTCGTAGATGGGGGAAGCGTTGATCCATACATTGTTGAGGGAAATTCTTCGATCAGACGGCGGTGTGGTCACGACAAGAGAATTTTCATGGAACATGGTTGGAATTTTGGCGCCGGAGGGGAGCAATCGGATGGTCTGCACCGGTAATGGCGTAGGGACGAAGTGAAATCGGAGCAGATCGAGCGATGGCTGACCGTATTTTCTGAAGGTAGAGTCAGATGGAGCGAAGATAGTGATGGAAGGGGGTTGTAGGAGGGGGGTGTCAGCGACTACTTCGAGAGTGAGAGCCATGGAAATGAATCCAGAATCGGAGAGAACATCGGAGGCGTCCAGTATGGCTTCTTGGGGAACGGCAGAGGAGAGAGAGAAGAAGAAGAAAAAGAAGACGAGGAGGAGAGAGGAAGCCATTGATGAAGGTTCTCCAATGGTTTCTGATCCAGGACTCTCTCTGCTGCTCCGTGAGAGTGAGAGATCAAAGAGGGAGGGATTTTGGCGGGAAACCTGACACCGACACGTGGTGTGCTGAGATTGGTTGGTATCAAAATGTCGTTAGCGGGATCGTTAGACGTTAGGGATGGAAGTTCCCTAAAAGATATATACATAATTTTTTTTTAAAAAAAAGAGAAATTTGCAAACTTTTGGAGCAAACTCAGGTTTTATGTATCAAGAAGCAATGAAAAAGCAACTCTGCTTGGATTTTTTTTTTGGGGGGCTATAAACTATACCTTAAAATATGAGGTGCAAAAAAGCATCCTAGCGAAAGTCGAACTCTTTCCATCAAATTTATATATCTCAATTTAAGAATTATTTTTCGTGGAGTCAATTAAGAATTATTGAAATATAATTTTTTTGGACTGAGAATTATTCAAATACTTTTTTTTTGTCAAAAAAGATTTTATTAATATAAAAGAAATAAATTTTAATGCAAATATCATAATTAAATGCATGACACATAATAAATAAATATGTGACATATAAAAATGGATCAACCTATTTTGACTTTGAAAAATTTATAAAGTCGACTTAAAAAATGTTTAACACATAAAAAATAAGTTGGCTTAGTCTTAAAAAAAATAGGGTCAAATCAAATTAATTCAAGCTAATCCAATTTTTTTTTTTAAAAAAATATTTATCTTCTAATTTTAATATTTATAGAATGAATTCATTGAATGACTTTGACCTTAATTCAAATTAATTTATCTAATTATTTTAATTCATATTTTATTAATTTATTTTACTATTTTAAATTGTAAATAAATATAAATATTATGGTTAAAAAAGATTTAGCAAAAGATAGTCTAGTGATTATGGAAGATAAATGATAGTGAAAAATAAAAGCATTAAAATAAACTTATAATTTTTATTTCATGATGTTGATATGTAATGAATTTATGTATTATTCATTTTAATAACTTGTAATCTTTAGAATTTATGTAATGTGATCTATTGTGTGTTTATTATTATTTTTGGTAATAAAATTTAAAAAATATTTATTATAATTAATTATAATTTTTATTTTATAAATATAATTTGATAGTTTAAAATATTATTTTTATAAAAAAAAAATGCTTAGCCCAATCTAAACCTTAATAAAATTGGATTGAACTATAGAAATACTAACTTAAATTAAAAAGGGTCAGCGTAGCCTAACCTTACAAAAATAAGGTTGAATTGGATGAGAATCGAATCTGAGTTATTTTCACAATTCTAAAAATAGATAATAATACTTTAACCAAATCTACAGTTTCTCAAGGAATGCCATAAATTTTTATGCAAAGATAGTTGGGCCCAGTTGGATGTCCATTGAATAAATAGACAAGCCCAATTAATAGCATTGTAAAGGAGCCTTATTTTAATTTACGGACCAAAAAAAAAAAGAGAGAGCTCGTTAATTTATTTAATTTTTTTATATATAAAGGGTGGCCAAAATGAGAACTACTTTCGGATACAATGATCAAATAAATAAATCGTTCTCCCAAAAAAAAACCAGAAATAGTGCTAGCTAGGATTAGGGACTATGCTTTAATTTAGCTTCTTTTAATGTTCCATTATTGAGGGATGCTTTAATTTAGCCTCTTTTAGGTTGCTTTATTGAATTATTGTTGTGTTTACCTCATGGTCTGAAATTGGAGTTACGTGCATCTACAACTAATCTATCCTCTTTTCTATAATTAATTAATTTCAGCCTAATTATCTTCATTAAAATGGAGTAGCTAGTTTATATAAATCAAATATATCTATATATATGGTGGTGCTGTCTCCTTCATTACTCATTGACCCTTCAAATTCTAAAGCTAATTCTTTCGTATCCCACCAGAAAGATATATATCATAGTAGTTAGCACACAAGGCCTAGCTAGGTGTATGCTTAAATTCTTACAAATATTAATAGCTATTCTTAATCTTTACCCAAGCATTTTGAATATTTCCAGACATATATATCATACTAATTTTTTTCAAATATTTTTAATTGTATTAATTTTCATAAAATATTACTATATTTTATTTGATATAATTTTCATTATTACAGAAAAAATGATAATTTTAAATGTCATATATAGCTAGTAGGACCGAAAACTATAATATTTTATAGGAGTCCTGCAATTTTATGTAAGTTTATTTGCTTATCCTACTTTTATATTTATTCCTTTCCATTTCAAATATAATATAAGCACATCTAGTTTATTTAAATTTTATAGTCTAAAGCGCCATCAATATGTTTGGACTTACATATAGTTCTTAGTTAAATCAGAACCAATCCCATGCATTCCAACTCTTTAAAAGTAATCTCGGTAGTTCAACCACACACGAACTTATTAGCACAATTCTAAGTATACGTACCCCATGGCCCATCTTTATATATATATGGGATTTATTTGCAATTTTGCATGCTAGCTCCTCCAAGATTTAAAATTATATGTATATATATATATGTATATGGAGCAGGAGAAAAACCAATTGTATAATAATTAATGGCGATAACTATATATGGAAATTGAAGTTGTGCATGAGGAGAAAAGTCCAAATAATTTGATCATACATATATGATTGACTTTGCCCAACCAACCATATCAAGTGGATTATAATTATTGGAGGGTCAAACACAATGCCTCTTGTATAGTTAATTATGGTTATATATGTATTCATTCATAGTCAAATTGCATTTAATTTAACAACGACATCTAGGTTTTAGTTACGTAAATGGATTTCATATGCGAAACTGATCTCTCTATCTTCTTGTGTGTGTGTGTGTGTCTCTCTCTCTATATATATATATGTAATATATTCAATGCATTGTGCAGATATATCAATGAATTAAAATTACTTATTTACTATATAAAAATTGGATAGAGAGTTACTTTTTTATTATTTATTTGGTACGAAAGAAAATATTAACTAAAGAGAAATATATATATATATATATATATATATATATATATATATATATGATGGAAAACATATATATAACAAGCGTAAGTCATAGGAATACTTGATTTTGACTAATTGATCACTGAAAAGTATAATATATGTAGTTGAGATATAGGCATAAGTCTATAAGATAGGGTCAAAGTTGTATGGCTTCTTTTTGTTACATCTTCCTATAACAAACAGTGGCAATACAATACTGTATTATATATACACAATTTTTAAGTTTATTCATGTGCTACTTCAAAAAAGCTACTAAATCTAATATTATGTATACCAAAAAATTTTGGTCATAGGATTTTTTTTTAAAAATATATTTCTCATGGTGATTCCAAATATAAATGTAGATTAGGTAAATTTTAAGTTAATGCATTAGGATAATGTAAAGTATATATGACACACATTTGCATATATATCATATCCCCATCAATATCAATAATACAGTAGAGTGACGTTGTGATTTGGTGCATGCCTAATATGTTACGAATGAAGCCTATTTTACGAAACTTTCACTTCACCAATTCTGTATTTTAATATATATATATATATATATGTTAATTTTGCTCAAAGCATTAAGAATATGTTGCTTGCACTGTTTAATATTCTTTAAACTCATCTTCTTGCTCTTCAAGACTTGAAAATTCCTTTCTCCCACTCAAGATTTGGCTTAACACTTTCAAACATGCATGCTTTAAAAAAATTTGTTGACTGCTTAATAAAAAACAATTCAATTATAATTTCAATCACTCTTCAGTATTCTACTTTACATAAATACTATAAACCTTTCAATATTTAAAAATATTGAACAAATATATTTTTAAATTTATATTCAATACATACACATTACTTTAGAAACATTATTCAATCTTTTTACCAATAAAAATAATATGGATAGAGTTGATTATTTTTAGTTAATATCAGAAATTTTAATGTTGTCAATTTCTTTTTTAGTAGTCAAGTTTTTGTCTCTTTATGCACAATAATTAATTTATCTTTTGAAAGATGATCTTTTTTATTAAATTATCTTAAACTTTATGGCTGATAATTAAAAAAAATACTTTATAAGAATTTCAAAAAATCTAAAATTAAAGAACATAACATTATGAAAGATATTGAGCTCTTCAAAATATTATCTATATTATATTGTAAGTTTTACATTTTAGTAATATTTTTCTCACAAGTGTGGTTACTCTTGGTTCTTTTGAGTTTTGATTGGCTTGGGCCATTTTGAAAAATCAAATCAGTGAGTTTTTATAGGTTTTAGGTTTGGAATAAATTAAATTTCAGTGATATTGTTAGTTTCAAAATTCTCTCTCTCTCTCTCTATATATATTATTTATATATTAATTAATAATATTTAATTAAAATTTTATTTTATGTTGATATACTTACGTATTTAAAAAAAATTTAGATTTATTATATTTAAAAATAATATATTTATCTACATTTAAAAAAAGATAGAAAGAAAAAAATAAATTATATTAATAAAAATTTACTTTAAATAAATTAAGAATAAAATATTTTTTTTATTTTTGTAAAAATAAAAAAAACATATTATTTTTAAATTAAAAAAATTCATACTCATAAAAAAATAAAAATTAATTAAATATAATTATTTAACATGTAACAATCTAGTTAAAAAAATTTTCACGGTGGATAGATATATTGACGAAGGATAATAGTATGTGCATGTGGGTTGAATTGAGGCCGCGAAAGTGGCAATGATAACAACAACAGTGAAGTAAAAGGCGAATCGTGGCGGTCCCATTCGCAGACACGATTCATACAAGCCGTTAGACTCCTTCTGGAGGGACGAGAGTGAGGGACCCTTTTGAATGAATATAAAAACGCTCGCATGAATTGAATAGACCTCACCTCACACAGGAGCGAAAATCGCATCTCTCATCGTAATTTCGTTGGGACAAGCACCATACTCACTCCATCTCTTGCTTCATCCCGAAAACACAGATTCCCCTTCTTCGGATGATTTTCGAGAGAAAAGGTGGAACCTTTCGTAGCTTGAGGAAAATGGGATCCCCTTCTTGTAAGATTCCGTTCTCGCTTCCTTTCCCTTTCTCTTTTTGTTCTTTTGTTTTTTTCTCTCCATCTGGGTCTGCTTCATGTTCCCCCCTTTTTTTCTTTCTGAGCCTTTTCTGGGTACTTTTCTCATCTCTGTCTCTTTTGTGTCTTTGGAATGTTTCTGCAAAAGTTTGGAATTACTGCGTGTATACCCCAATTCGCTCTTTCAAGCGTTTTGTATTTTGATAAAGATTTCTTACTTCTTAATAGAACACTCTTTTTTGCCTCACTATATTTATAAATCCTCATCCATTTCTGATGGGTTTACTAATTAATTGCTTTTTGTTCTGTTTCCTTACATCTACTGTTGTTGATTCTCGTGGAGTGCTTCTGTTCAATTATATTTGCCCCTCCCCCTCCCCCCACCCCCACCCCCGCCTTCCCTTTTCTCTACTAGCGTTTTGTGGGGTCCAGTTTTTGTACTGGGCATTTCTGCGTGAACATAAAGTTCGTCCAATTTTCAATCACCCAAAAAGACAATTGACCTTTTCCTAAATATGCTTCTCGATGTTGCTGAAAGGTTCCATTTTTTTTTTTAATTTTTAAAACGTGGATTTAATTTACAGGAATTTCTGAAGGAGAAGAGCTTGATCGAGAGGTTGAGATACCCACAAAATATAGAAATATTATTGGAATATATTGAAGTTTGATCTAAGGTTTAATAAATTTGGACGATGGGGGATCACTTTGTGTTGCTCGTTGATCGATTGCTTACAGAATCCACATTAGAAGCTGCACTTGAAAGCAGAAATCGTGCAATGCAGGAGGCTGCATCCTCAGCAGTGAATGAAGCAGCGGAAGTTGATCTCTCTTTGAAGAAGATGAGTCTGGAAGATATGAAATCTCCCAGGAAAATGGTAGAATGCAGGATATGTCACGACGAGGATGAAGATTCTAATATGGAGACACCCTGCTCGTGTTGTGGGAGTTTGAAGGTCCGTATTTTTTCTAGTGCTTTCCTTTGTTTTGATAATTTCTTGAATTTGTTGAAGCTTCCTAGTTCGTATAGTTATTCTTTTCTCTTGAATCCCTGAAATCTGTCTTAAAGTTAAAGGAGAATCAGATGAATTGTGATGGATTTCTTATTTCTTTCATGGTATTGTATTTGTATGTCTGTTGCCACATTTTACTGACATTTTCTGTTATCCGATTGACTGTTCTTAACCATAGAAAAGTTTATTTTTATTGCTAATTCACTCACATGGTTGGACACATTAATGCATTTAATACAACACTGAAACTGCTGCCACAAAAGATAATTAAAGTATTTTGGTGGAATCCAGAGAATATTGTCTGGCAAGTTAATTTGTCATTATGATTTTGTATCCATTTTATTTCTTATGTCATAGGGAAAGAACTTATCAGGTGGTTAGAAGCTTGAGAGATTCTTTAGGCAGAAGCAGTTGTGTTTTCTTACCACCAAGTCTGCAAAAGAGAGGTAGATCATACTAATTATGAAGAGATGGAAAAGGATACTCTTTACTTTATAGGGTAAAGTTCTTGAAGTAGGAGAGAGATAGGAAGGAAAAAAAAAATTAGAAGAGAGATAAATAAAGGACTCGCCCAAAATGTATTTTGGTCCAAATTTTGTTTTCTTCTTATCTCTCTCCTACTGCAGAATCTTCACATCTCTTTCCTACTTTAGAGGATCCTAATCCTCAAGAGACACAGTCAGTGTTTGTATTGAAAAGTTGTATGTTCTTTTTGTGCAATATTTTGAAATAGCAAATGTGTTATGCATTATAGGATATCCTTTGCGGTTAGTCTGACATTCTATAAATTGGTAGACTCTTTATTTAACAGTATAAGGTCTTTGGAAAGACCAGTGGAGCTTAATTTAGTCTATTACATGCACTAGATCAATCATGGTCACTTAACATGCAATATTGTATGTGAGATGAGAAATAAGATGGACTATAAATATGGAGCTCTAGTCTGTATGTTTCTGTTAGCTTAAGCAATGTAAGTAATTCTACTAGTTTTATATGGTTCCAGCTTTCCATTCCTTGTGTTTGGCATGTATGCTGCTGAACAAAATGTATTTCAGGTCTCATTCATGTTCTGCTCTGGCTTTTTAGTTTTGAGAAGTTGCAGTTATTTTTACTTTCCATTTCTACCAAATCCAACTGGTGTTTGACTGATCATGAATAGTGGGTGTTATCATGGTTATATATGATAACGCTTTAAGATTATTAAAATTTGCTGAATATCTTGCTCATATTCATTTTATTTCCCTTCTAAAATAGATGGCTTCAACTTTCCATATTTAAGCTAGTGATTGATTTTTGCAGTATGCACACCGCAGATGTATACAAAGGTGGTGTAATGAGAAGGGTGACACCACCTGTGAGATATGCCACCAGGTAACTAAATTTTCCCAAATCTCGGTTCTCATCTGCTTCCTACTTTTTCATTGAAAATTAATCCAAGGAAACAGTTTCTGGATTACTTGGTGAGGAGTATCACGTCACTTCTCACATGATTGTGGTATAGTTGATTTTGTTTTCCCTACATTGGATAATTAAGCTCAATTCAAATTTAATTTTGAGTTTCAGCAATTTAAACCGGGTTATACAGCTCCACCTCCTCTATTTCAATTTGGACGTATTCCAATGACTTTCAGGTAACTATATAACATAGAATTTTTTTCAATCCCTTCAGTTTATCTGGAAATCAATTTTACCCTCTTTTCTGCTTCTCTAATGTGCTCCTATGTTGTCTATGTCAGGGGTAATTGGGAGATTTCCAGAAGAGACTTGAACAGTACTCATTTGGTTAGCATGGTTTCCACTGACCAGAATCTTATCAATTCTAACTATGACCAGTATTCAGCTCCAACTGCCAGTGGTTTCCTATGCTGTCGTTCAGTTGCTCTCATTGTAATCTCTCTCTCTCTCTCTCTCTCTCTCTATCTCTGTATATCTATCTATGATTGTGTATATATGCCTTTTCACCTGCTTATAGTTATTCCAGACGGCTATGGCTTTTTCTGATGTTTGTTGTTTATGTGCAGTTCATGGTTCTACTGATTTTAAGACATGCTCTTCCCCTCATAATCAGTGGAAACAAGGACTATTCCTTCCCACTCTTCTTGGTATGCTTGACTCAACATTTATTTTTTAGTCACACATTGGTAATTCTCTTATTTTCCATTGAACTGTGACAGTTGTTACTATTTCGAACTGCTGGAATTGTTCTGCCTATATACTTTATGGTGAGAGCAGTGACATCTATACAGCGGCATCGGCGTCAACAGCGGGTATGTTTAACCTTGTATCTCTTAACTTTGGTTAAGTTTATCATGGGAAACATCAAATTCCTAATTACTTATAGTTATGTCTCTTGTGTTCTTGTTTGCTGGTGGGTAACTATTAGGAGCCTCCTAATGCCATGGTCAATCTATCTGACGATGAAGGTGAGCAAGCAGCTTTGCAGTCTCAGCTTCATGTCATTCGTGTTCAGTGAAATTACTGTGTATTCAACAACTCTTAAGACTGGTCTGAGAAAAGTTGCTGTTAATTTGAGATTGCAGCAATCTTTCTTTTGAATTATGATGAAAGTTAGATGAAGACAGCTTCCTTGAGAACCTTGAATGGCTGGGGAGTTAGGATTCAATTGATTTGGAGATACAGTGAATTTGTGGCATTGTGCATGCCACTTCTGTTTCGTAGTAGTAACTCAGGCAAGTTTGTTGTGGCAGCAAGTATTACTGTTGCTGCTTATAATTTGGAGTTCTGTATAGTCAGAACAGTACATATAGAGATTTATATAGAGAAAATTTACAGGGTTAGATATCAGATATGGAAGAAAAGACATGTATATATTGTAATGGAAAATGTGCGCCTTTGTGACTTTGATTTCCTTTTATTGGCTCCTAGCTTCATTTACTGTTTTCTTTTTCATGCTATTTACATCAGAGTCACAGAGAAATGTAATGCCATGGAAAATGATGTCGTGTCTGCGGCACTCTTCTCATTTATAGTTCTTATCTTTAGTTGAAATCCTGATTTGAGTTATGGATAATTTCTTACCATTTATTGAAACCCTAGTTTGAGTTTTGGATACCTATATACTACTCAGGTTATTTGACCTAAATAAGAAATAAGTATAAAATAAAAATATACTATTCATTTTTTTAATATGTAAATAAGATTTATTATTCAATCAATTCTTTATCTATATCTCCTTTCACATGATATTATCACATTTTTTTTGAGTATCCAAATTCCCTAAATTGGTTTACTTTTAGTTTTTTTTTTTAATAAAAAAAACCTAAACCCGGGTGAGGCATGATCAAAATTAGCCATTTTATTCAGAACTATAATTTTGAAAGGAAATATGAAGACAAATATTACGTTGGCTCAGAATGAGGGCCCAAAAGAACAAATGAACCATAACTCAATGTGGTAAATAGGTTCATGGTATATCATTCAAATGTTTGGTAATAATGAACCATACGCAATAATGATGTCTCATGCTCATAGCTTATACAGTTGCTTTGGATCATAAAAAGTAACATAAATTTACACTGAGCAAAAATGTTACATTTCTTTTGGTAAGGACTGCATACTATGAATATATATAAAAAAATCCTCTGTAATTTAAAGTTGTCTCCAGCATCAAGAATTGTATTATGCACATTCAAAGAGGTTATCAAGAAGGACAAGCTTCAAGAAGGACCTTGGCAAGGCTCTTCAAAGCAAGAGACCATAAACTATAAAGCTGCTATGCACCTCATCTGTCTTACCTGTGTACTGTCTGTCAGTCCTACTTCCAAGTTCTCCTTGGCCTGAATCATCAGGAAAACAAAAGAAATAAGTAACTCAACTCATCTCCTATATAACACACCTCCTAATCCCCTATCCTCCCTTTAGTTATTGGAACTCGATTAGATGTTGAACTGGTGAGGAAGATATGGTTATTAAGTCACTAATCCATCCGTTCAACCATTAAATTGATTATTAATTTATTAATGGATATACTTTAAATTACATATAATATAATATATTAAGAAAAAAATATATCATATATAGAACTTCTGAAAAGATTATGACATAAATACATAAAATTAAGATGGTTAGAGCTAGACTGGTTAAGATGGTTGGTTCAATGGTTGAACCAACTGAGCCGGTCTGGGTCTTATAACTATACTTCCCCCTTCGTAATTCTTCAAGCCCAATGGTTAGTTAAAAGAGTTCATTACCCTCCTAATTATCATATGTTCTTTAAAGAGTGTAGGTGGTGGAAATACTTCCGGCTTTTCTGCTGTGAACGCCAGTAGCAAGCAAGTGCTCCAAAAGCACAACTAGCAACAGCAATTGCCAATGCAGCTCCCACTGGCACCACCACTGCATTTGTTGAAGCTATCAATTCTTCTACTGCTACATCAATCTCTTCATTTCCAACAAAATTCTTGTCCTTGAGTAGAGAAGCCAGCATTTTCCCATAATAACTAGTCAAGAACTTATAAACCTCGTCCTCATTCCATTTGATACGATTGTTCTTCTGGTAGTGGCCTGAGTAACAGGAAGCACAAAGCTGCTTTGGAGGCCATACCATCTTGGGAAATTTGGGATCACCAGTACCCAGAGATGCTTCTTCTTTCATTAATCTTTCATTGACCTTGTTATGGGTTCTCCACAACCAGAGAGCGAACTCACGCGTTTTGTTGAAAGGACTTGAAACACTATTAGGATCATTCATTCACAATCAGAGGAGAGGTAAAAAAGAAGCTTCAATGAGTATGACATGAGTAATTCTCTACTTTACCTTGAACACATCTCGTAAAAATGTTGTCTACATTCTTCACAGATAAAGAAGTTGTGAACAAAATCACATATGGCATTAAATGTAAACTGACTCTCTCCGTCATCAATTCTCACAGAGAGTGAATGCAGAAGAACCCATAAACCACAGCTGAAAATGGAGATAGGGAATGTAAAAACAGGTTATGCTGTTAAAATGTGTTACCAAAATGCTTTGCAGTCAATAGTAAGCAAAACCAAAGGTTATTGAGGGGGGTGAAGTCCCACCCTTGTTATATGCATATCTTGTTACACATGCTAAAATACCAGCACTAACAGACAACTGATATCTATAGCACAATCACATTCACTTTCTTATCTAGAGTCATTAACAATCAATACAATGTCATGCAAATGGCATCTCTGCCCTAATATGTAATCACAAGAATTCAATAGCAAAACCAATAAATCATGCTTGAAGACAGATAGAAGAATCAACATGCCGCAACTTTTAAAAAGAATTCACATGAGGAAAACCACAATAAGTAATAGAAATGTATAACTGTTTTGGGGAATTGAATATGTTGACTAGATACGGAGCCAGAAACCATAGTCAGGAATGTCAAAGGCAGAGAATTACCTAAAGCCCCTGGTATCATTCTTACTCCCACGGCAGAAAATCTACACACAAAAAAAAGATTAAATCAAAATCAGAAATCTTCTCATTCTAAGGAAAAAAAATTAAAATTCAAAATTTGATGTAATATGACAAAGATAACAAGATTAACTGAAAAACAAAAAGGAAATTGATAGGATCCAAGTGGCTTGGGGAACCCTCCCTCAAAGGCTAGCTATTGAAGGGGAAGAACCAAGCCACTTAAATAACCCATCAAGCATCCCATTCTACTCGATGTGGGACTTGGGTATCCCATACTACCCTCATCCCTATCAGAAACTCAACAATATTTTCATGCCAATGGTTTCATTGTGAATCTGATAGGATCTAAGTGGCTTGGGGAACCCTCCCTCAAAAGCTAGCTATTGAAGGGGGAGAACCAAGCTACTTAAATACCCCATCGAGCATCCCATTCTACTCGATGTGGGACTTGGGCATCCCATACTACCCTCATCCCTATCATAGCACCGCCCTTAAAGAGCCGACGACCCGGTGGCTGCACTCTGCGACACTTCACTCTGCGACACTTCACTCGGCGTTGCTTCACTCCTTCATGTCACCCCTCACGGCCGTAACCCTTCGCAGGTCAGAACCCTCCGCAGGTAGCCCTCTTCGTGCCGTCGACAAACCAGGCTCTGATACCAATTGATAGGATCTAAGTGGCTTGGGGAACCCTCCCTCAAAAGCTAGCTATTGAAGGGGGAGAACCAAGCTACTTAAATACCCCATCGAGCATCCCATTCTACTCGATGTGGGACTTGGGCATCCCATACTACCCTCATCCCTATCAGAATCATTTTGTTCACCATTTTCTGTCCCAACACTCTGGAGTCTGAACCCCACCTCACCATGACAGCTCCACTCTTTTTCTTATAAAGCAATCTCTATCTCCAACTTTTACCATTGAAATTTCAAATCAAAGAGTCCGCTCATTTTTCCATATATTAATATAAGTCCAACTCCAGCTTTCCTTACCTTATGCTCCATTGTATATCTCATTCTCATAAAGTTAAACATTGAGAAATTGGTATTCAATTTAAAATATTGACTCCTGTAGTTGCAGATTCTTTCTTAAAACTAAGCAACTCCAAGTCTCATTCAGTATGGTTGACTACCCATTATGTTAAATATGATAAATATAACAATGTCTCTTGGTCGCATGGAGAGACCACGTCCCTCCACAAATGGTGACAGTGATATATATGTGAATAATAATGAGTTACTCTCTCTCCTTCTCTCACTTGCACACATGCACTCCCATACTCATTAGTTGTTATGACTCTCTAATTCTAAAGGACAGAAGACAAATCAGAAAAGGAAAAGGTAACTAAGACACAAAAATTCCTCTTGTATGCTAAATAAAAATATAATAGGCTGAAACAAAGTTAAAGAAGAATGTGTGGATCAGATTTGAAAAATGAGAGCAGTCCTTATCATGGTAAACCTTCTTAGATGTAAATATAAAGCTACTGAGGATGAACCACAGAAGATACATATGAAGAATAGACAGAAATAGAAACATTTAATGACAGAGGGGGGAAATTAATATAATTTTTTCATATGATAATTGAGGGTCAGCAGCTACTGCAAATACTCCATTAAAAGTATTTCGATCCTACTCAAACATTTTGACTACATTCACAATAGTCTAAGAAGTAGTAACTTGCAAAATGAAATAAAAAATAGAAACGTCATATGTTCAGAACTGTGAATCCAATCTCTCAAGGATTCATCTGAGACAACAGTAGGTCACACAAAACATATACATACAACATATATAAGTTCGGAGTTTTGCCCATGGGGTGGCTAATACAAATACTTCACACCAATGACAGCTAGGACATAGTAGACCATACCCAATATCCACGAGGCACATCTTTTCCACAAATTTGAGAGCTCCTCATTGAAACCTTAGCCTCTTCGTGCTTGTCAGCTGACCATAAATCTGTCGGGTACAATTCATCAAAGCTCACAAGTAATTCTGCAACACCCCTCCGGCATCTGAAACAAAAAAGAAATATTGTGAAGCAAAATACTGGACAGACTGAGAAGAAAGGAGCAATAAACAGGTTCATTCATCTAACCTCTTTGAAGGGTGATGAGCTACTAGAAGCTGAATAAACTTTATAAGTGAAGCACGAGTCTCTCGCTTTATCATCTGTACCAGAAAGTATGTGTTCAATCATCAATAAAGATAAACACAAAAAGAAGTCAGATCAGGGAGAAATTATGACTATGTACCTTATGCTCTAATATGATGTCAAAAGCTGTAGAAGTTGCCTCTTCAACATCATAGATAGCTCTTGCAATCTTTTGGTGTCATCATGCATACGATGTATGTCAATATTTAAAGTTATAAAAAACAACTTGGGATAAAAAGAAAATAAATTTATAGTCATGCTAACAAAACCTGTCCAGGGTCCGAGACATTGGATGAAAGATGCTCATTTTCAAACTTCTGATCATCCAGATCAAATGAACTGTAGCATTAACAACATTATTAGTTACAGACAAGAAAATTAGTTCAAGTTATTATTACATCATTAGCAAAATATGGTAGTACGATTTTATATTCCATTAGAAATAGTGATACAAAATGAAATGCTTCCACTTACTTCTATTATCTTGCACTTGTGGAGTATGAAATTGTTTAAGTACTTTGGCTCCAGTACTTAACTTCTTAATAATAGTAGAATATCCTATGAATGCCTATGAAATTGCATACTGATGAATTTACTTATCATACAAATTTCTTGCCGATAGCGGCAGAAAATTATAATAAAATTTAATTGGCAAATTCATTTATCTGCATCTGGTTATTCCTATATGTTAGAAGCTAGCCAAGTACAATAATTCCAAAAGTTTGTGTCCACAAGATTCCAACAATTCAAAGCCAACGTACTTGAATATATCTATTGAGCCTCTTAGTGGCCTATTGTGGTAGATGGGGAACAATATCTTAACCACATTAACAATAAATGCATGTATACCTCATACCTGCCTATTTGCTTGTTGATCCATCTTAGCAACCTATCAGCTGTGCGTCCATCATCAATTGTACGTATATCACTTTTCTCTTGTTTAGGTTCCCAACCACTAGCAACAAATTTAGAAGGGGGACCCCAAAAGAGCATAGGATAATGACCAACAGAAAACTTATCACAGAGATTTGTATTTATCTGTGCTGCCACAAAAGTGAAAAGAGAGGGACCAATCACCCAGGCATGTTTTGCCAATAAATAACAAGTTTTAAATAAAACTAACCTATTTAATGCTCAAATATGCATTACGGTAGTGGGTATAAATATGAATATATCAAGAAATGTCAGGAAAAGGAATAAAGATATACATAATAAATGAGACACTATAAAAAATGTCATATTTTCATAAAAAATAATAGGTAACAAAATTACAAAAGATGTAGAAAATAAAAGAAATTATGATTTGAAACTAATGTGTTATTTTCGATAGCAAATAGCAATGTCATGGATCAGTTCAATACAAAAGCTTAAGCTATTAAATGACATGAGTAGTTTTATTATAACCTCTAACACACCTCACGCAAAAGCCCTTTGGCCCAAGTGTGGACAAGCACAAGTGTACAATTCCCTATGTTGAAACTTAATTTTAAATAAGAGAATGGATAGTGGCAAGTATCAAACTTCTGAGTTCTGACCATGAGGTCAGAGGTTCCAATACTACCTCAAGAAAGAAACACTTCAACTGAAAATGTTACGCTTTAAGTGGAGGCCTAAGAAAGTTTCATTATAATCTCTTACAAACAAGAAAAAGCACAAAAAGGTTTTTCTTTAAAAAATAAAAACTGCTTTTCTACAGCCAGAAACTATAAAATCAAGAGACAGTGAGGTACACCAAAGAGTGGCAAGGTTGCTAAATCAAGAGACAGTGAAGCACACCAAAAAATTACAATATAGGGTAATTCTGTGGAGAGGCAGACTCCTGAAGATGTTAAGTTCTTGTTGGTCGAAATGATTTTCAGTTGATCTCATAAGTTAAATGGTCCAGGACTCCAGGTGGAAATATCAATTTGTATCTTATGATAAGATTTCTAAGATAAATGAAATGCCTTATAAGGTGACTCAAATAATGCCAATCATTTAAGACAAGCAACCCACACATTAGACTTAAGTAAACATAAAACAGAATAATAATCCAACTAGGTGTAGTATATCCCAATTCCCAAGACCCAGCAAATATAAACTCTCTAAGGAACGGAAGAGAGCAGGTCATACTTTTTGTATAAACATAACATCACACCTCAAACGAAGTAACAGAAGATCCACGTACCTTCAGTGCACAATCTACCCTTGTCATTAGTACAATTCCCGGATGCACTGCATCAGGTCCATTAAAAAGCCTCGCAACCTTTTCATAGTGGGGCTGCAACAGAAATTGAAAAAGAGAATAATGATGACTAGCAATAATTAATTAAAAAAACCTCAATTTTTAAACTATATTTTAAGCAAATAATACCTTATAGTTCCTGCAAGCAGGGCACCTGATGTACAAGTAAAGGACAAAAGGAAAATTAGAATGTGTTGTATTCATATCTCTTGATTATCAAAATACCTATAGGCAGAAAAGAATTTGCAGCAAAATTTATTATGAAGGAATGCAAAAATTAAGTTGAACTGGATGGCAGTACTCATAATTTTCTTTTTCTTTTCAGATTCTTGTTCCCACACCACCATGTTAACTAAGGTTATAAATGTTAGAAGACTAAGTCCAATAATATGCTTACTCAAATATACACAGAGAAATGAAATTTTGTGAAGAAAAAAACACAAGAATGAAGTGAAACAGAGGAAAATTACAATGTCATTTTGATATTTAAGCCAATGTTACTAACATTGACAAAACTTGCAGAAAATTGTTTATCCAATGTCATTTTGATATTTAAGCCAATGGTACTGACATCCAAGTAATCATAAACTAAAATAATTTGTTTTAAATTTTTTGTTAAATAAAATACTAAGTTCCATTATCCAGATTTCTGAGGTGAGAAGACGTATAAATTACATGCCACTACATCATACATGATAAAGATTTGAATTAGTAACATTGAGGATTACTTTCTTGCCTATACGTTAACTTCTATCAAGAAAAAGGGGAATTTACAATTTTACATGACAAACATTAAGTGAGGGAGTGAAGGAGAAAAGAACAAGGGGCTGAATCAAGTAAGAGATGGATGATAACGAATTAAAATAAAGTTAAAGTAGTTATCTTGTATGTTCATAAGAGCCAAAGCTTTACAAAGGGAGATTCAAAAGACAAACATATCTAGAGTCAAAATGTATTCCAAGTCTCAAAAGCATGTTGAAAGAAGTAAATAAAACTATAAAAGTATAAAATACATTTTATTAGTAGACAAGTAAGAAAATATGATAGAGGATTTGAAGCAACTATGATTTGTCGGAGGTTTTACTTGGAAATAAATTATGATATGTGACAAAGTAAAATATATCAAACATTCAGGCCTTGATTTATAGAAGTGTAAAGGAGGACAACATGGAATGGATCAAATAAGGACGGTCAGCATCAAGTCAAGGCTAGGCCTTCCACTAAACTTTTCCTCATTTTCACCTTTACTGCTCATAGTGTAAATTACAGAAATGAGCTCTACTAGTTATACTAGAAGCAATATATCAATGTTACTATCTCACTCTAAACTCTAAAGCTTGCAGCTTCCAAATAATTGTCGTATGAATTTATTTCTCGCAACTTTTATTTGCAGATATACTTTTCTAGTCAAAGGTTAATACACCCTATGATTCAAGTACAATCCATGAAGAAACATGAAAGCAAAAAATGTTCATTACTAGCGATGATTTCATTCAACTCCACGACTAAAGGACAAAAATATGAAAACTTTAATATAAATTATCACTAACCAATGGGCAAAAAATTCAACAACAGCAAAAGTAGCAGGGGTATCCTTCAGAACTGCATCAAAATTCGTTGCATTCAAGTCAACGGCATAATCTCGAAGATCTCCATTATTATCGTCTTTTTTAACCACTCGTAGGATTGAACGACGTGACCCCAGTGAAGAATCTGAAGGCACGACGCAGCTAACAGAAAGAAGGCTCAGAATAAGACCCAAATAGAAATACACCCCAGACATGGAAATGGGCAGATAACAGAGCCAGAAGGAGATAGGAAGAGAGAGAAAGAGCTAGAAATTAAGATTCCTCAGCACGATGGTTCAGTGGGTCATTGGCAAATCTCCAAGAAAGCAGAGGTTTTGAAGGTGGGTGTGAGAAGAGAAATGGATCTGTTAACAGTTACTTTCCTTTGGTTTGCGAGCAGATTTTAAAGCTTTTTGTGAGTTTATGGGTTGGAGGGTTTTGGAAAGGTAATCGATTCCAAATTACGTCTCCTTTTGGAGATGGCTAAACCAGGCGTACAAAGGGATCCAACCAACACAAAACCATTTGTAATCTCTCCTACGTTTTATTTGCTCTTTGAAGAACTCTTTTCTTCTTTCTTCCTTGTTTTGTTTTGTTTGTTTTTCTGCGTTTATATTTAATTACTATGATGAGTATTTGATGAAGAAAACTCATAAAACATGGAAAAAAATCATGATTCTTTTTAATTTTTAAAAAGTAAATTATAATTTTCATATTATACTTACTTGATATAATCCCATGTCCAATCCTTCTCAATTTTGTATTTAACTTTTTTTTATAAAATAAGATTGGTGTTTAACTTACTAATTCTTCTTTAATTTATTTTTTGTCAACTTAAATTACGTGTTTTTAGTCATATGATTAACATTACACCAAACATAATTATTTTTTAACGTCTGAATTAATAGGCGCATGTACATTTTCATAATTTTAGTAATTTCACCAAATAGATATAATTTGATTGAATTAACTAAATTGATAAAAAAGAATACGTATAACATTAAATTAAAATAAATAGAAACTTGAGAGATTAAATGAAAAAAAAACTTTAAGAATTAAAATATTAATTTATTATTATTTTTTAAAAGTAGAAGTGTGATGGAATAGTTAGAAGTTTGGGTAATTTTCAAGGGATTTAAAGGATTTTTTTTTTCAAATAACGTATAAAAAACCATTTTTAAAATTTAAAGAAATTTCGTGAAATTTATAATTTTTTTTTCATGTGTGGACAGAATCAAGAGTTAGAATATATATAAATCAAGGTTTTAATATAGAGATGTGGAGCTCTTCACCTCTCCCCACAAACTCACTTAAAAAAAAAAAAAACAAAATTTGAAATGAACCTATAGAAGTTCAAGCCCTCCTTATGACTCCCCTATAAATCACCCCTCAAGATGATCAGTTGCAGAAAGTTTGGGAATCTGGAGAGTTCCTGCGAGGACTTTAAATTACCAATAAAAATATGTACAAATAATAGTAGAAGTTTTTCATTTTTTTTTAAATATAAACAAAAAATACTCAGTTATATTAAGATAAAATATTAATTATAATTTTATGTTTTAAATAAGAAAGAGTAATAGAAAAATATATAATATTTTCAAGAATTTTACTATTTTTTAATGTTAAAAAGTTACCTACTTTTTTATTTAATTAACAACTATTATAAAGAGAAATTATAAAAGAAGAAATTTAAATAAATTTAAGTATATACATTTGAAAACTATCTATGTAAACTTTTGGGAGATAGAGACTCGTCAGAAGGTGTGATCTCCATCTCTATTTTTAAATTTATTTTGGTAAAATTTTATCACTCATCACCTTTCCACAATGAAAATTTTTTCATATTTAAGTATCCAAATGGGGTAAGCTTGGTGAAAATCCTCAAATATAAAAAATGTCGCCTTGTTAATTAAATATAGTTATGAGATTTTCAATTTTCTCTAAACTTTTATGTTTATTGATAACATTTAGGTGAGTTGAATTGAAGGTTTTAATTGGGAGTTTAATGATTGAGGGAAGCAAATATATACATATATATATATATATATAATATTAAAGTTAGAAAGGTAAACCATGTCATTTTCTATGAGGTATAAGAAACTGGGTTTAAGAAATAAGAATCCTCTATCAAATAATTTAACCTTCCTTTGAGGCAAGAGGCACAATTCAAGTAGAAGCTTTACATGTGACATATAGTGTTGTTCTTCATAAAGATCAAAAGCTGTTAGACAGTAAGGCAAGTTGTTCAAGAATGTGGTGGGTGACATGATGTAAAGTGCAAACAAATGTTGTAAATGGATAGTGATATTAAAATCCTCATACCTACTAGGGAATTTTTTAAAAAATGCATTAATTGAATTTTTTAATATTATTCTTAATTTTTGGCCAAAGATTTGTAATTTATTGTGATTTTTGTTGTCAGTGCTCACTGGATCTGGCCAACATAAAGTATGGAATAATGGGCTTAATGGACCTAAGAAGGTAAATGATATGGATCGGGCTTTATCGTCTTCTTGCAACGATTGTCATTGTCATTTCCAATTTGGACTTCTCACATCAATGGTCAAATCAATACTACCGTGTCGTAACTCATCAACAATTACCAAATCGAATCAATCTGGAATATTCGTATTTCAGTGTCTCGAACTCTTTAGATCCCCAAATTTTCAAACCCTAATTGTCCAAGTCGATGACAGATCGCTCCAGAGCTTCACATAGAAAACAAATATATATCTTTTTGTGTGTTTTTTGTTCTATCAGGTGCTTCAAATATACTTTCTTTCCCTGATTCCTACTTAGATTTCTTTCATTTTGATGTGTTTGGCTTCCAAATATTCTTATGAGGATAATGAGATTTGTTTGTGTTTCTTCTGTGGTTTTTGAGTTTTAATGCATGTATTATATTTAATTTTTGTGTATTTCTTATGTCGAGTGTGATGATAAGTTGGAAATGCTCGTAATTTTTTTATTGTAGTTTGTTTATCTTGGGAGGCCCCCTGCTGCGAAGACCGCAAGGCTGGGAGTCTTACTGCAATTTGCACTAGTCATATTGAAATCACTTTGTTACATTGAAACAATTCGTCATGAAGTTCCTAGAATTTGCTTCTTTGGATCGGTAATTATGAATTTAATGAATTTAAAATGGATTATGTGTGTTTGTTGAATAGGTTTGGTATTCAATAATGTCTTATAATCAATTTCAGGCTGAATGATTTCTTAAGTCATTTAAATATGGGAGAACGTACTATCAAAGGATGCCTTGAAGCTTACACTTGTGAGGAGAAATTTGTGACTTCAAAAGATTTTGTTTTTATTTATTTGTTTTATATGTTGTTGATTGCAATTAAAAAAATTATTTGGTGTTGTGTTCTTAGGCAAGCACGCTGGAATTGACAAAAAACTCTCTCACAGACTGTCTCTCAGTTTGGACAATGAGGTAAAAAGATGGAGAGTCCATACTATATTGCATTTTTAATTTTCTGTAAATTTCATCTGTAAGACGTTGGTGCAGCAGAAGAGGATTTGGTATGAGTTGAGGATACAATTATGGGTAAAGTCAGTTCTTAAATCTCTCTGACTCAGTATTTTTTGTGATAATAGCACCCCGTGCTGCTATCAATAATTTCATTTTGCTCCTTTCATGTTGTTTCTTTGTTTTAGATGGTGAGTCTGTAATTTATAATTGCAGAGTAAACCTTGTATCTTTTCTTTTTCTTCCCTGAATTGTGATTTATCTTTAACCTGTTACATTTCTGTGTTTGTTATTTTTTTTATGCTATACTTTTATAATTTAATAATTTCTTTAATTTCAGATTTGTGATTATCTTGGGAAGTCATCTGACACCGACTCTTCTTCACCGTCTGAATATGTTTCAAGCAGATCCAGGTGGCCAATTTTACCAAGATAGATTTTGGAAAGTGAAAATTAGTTACTGAAGTTTGTATGACATGTTTTCATTGTATGTTCATTCCAGCCGAAGGACATTGGTATACTTGGTTCTTACCCTCTATCACATGTATCCAGATTATGAATTCAGGTATCTTAGTATCTTATGCTGTATCAGAGATGCTTATAGGTGCTACAGTGAAAAGGAGGATTATGGGTAATGCTACTTTCAGCTTATTTGGCGACATGGCAACCCACTAATAATCCCCCTTTTGATTGCTTTGGGAGTGTTGTCAAAAGGTTTGACAGACAGTTCAGAAAACTGTTGCTCTAGGAGCTGAGAGTTCAAGTCTCTCCATTTCCCAAGTCTTGCTATGTTCATTTAACTTGAGTTTATTACATGTTCCTACCGGTTTATTCCATGATTTTTCCTATAATAGCATATTCCTGCACCTTTAATGGTTTATAGTGCAGTTAGAGCTCACCAGTTCTTCGCAGACGAATCATGGGACGGTTTTAAGCAGATATTTGATACCTACATGCTAGAAGCCTCCAAGGTGCTACTATAAAATTTTCCTCTTTCTTGTTTGAATTTTATTGCTGTAGTGTGTGCATTGTGGTTGAGCGGTCAATTAGGATATCTTTGGGAGTTGGGAGGGGAAGGGAAGGGAAGAAATTCTAGAAAAAAGAAAGGGTGGAGAATGGGAGGTTTAAATTATAATTCTACTTCCCTTGTTTGGATGTTTAAAATTAACATGGAAAAGGAAAGTTATGCTTAACTAGCAAAATTTAGGTTTTAGATGTGAAAACGTAGGTTAGTTTGTTTCTTCTAATGGGTTATCTAGAGGGATCTCTCTTATGGATCTCCAAAGGGATTGGAAGGCGCCATTGATTTAGCATCTGGTTCTTTCTTTTCTTGTTTCTTTTTTTTGCTTCTTTGTTTCCTGTTGTTGAGGACAGCTTGTCCCCCTTCTTTTACTCATTTGTATCTTTTCTCTCTCTAATAAAATTCTTTTTTTAATCAAAAAATGAAATAGATTAATTCTATAATTTTATCTTATACTAAAATTATTGACTATTATGATTTATTCTCTTGATATTGAAAATTTTAAAAATATTGAATAATGGTAAGAGTAAATAATTAGTTTCTCCTCCATTGTATTCTAAACTGGGAGAATTTAGTAAGATAAAGGAGGGAAGATTTAGGAGAGTTAGTTGAAATTCCTTCATTCTATATTCCCTTTTCTTTCAAAAAACTCCCAGAGAATGAAAATGTGTCAATGAAATTGTTTTCTCATCACGTATTTTTTAAACTTATATTTTATTTTATATAACATAATATATTATTTAAAAATCAATAAATAAAAAGTCTCAAAACTATTATAATATAAATATACATATAATATTATTCAATTGTTAAAATATGTAATTTAACTTTAAAATAATATAATATTAAAAATAATTATAAACTTATATAATTAAATATAAATATATAAATATATGTTATAATAGAAAAGTAGAAAACAATTGCCTCAAGAGGGAATTGTGAGGCAATATACAATTGATATTGCCTCTGTATGTGTCAGGTGAAGTCCATCTCTATATGAGACGGACTTCACATAAATTATTAAAAAAGATATGATTGGAATCTGTCTGAAGATCAAATGGATTTGTTCTCTTAATTTGTCAGTGTTGAAGATGAATTTGCACTGCAAAACGACAAAAATATGGGTTTATGGTAAATAATTTTTGTGGTATGATTTTTTAGTTTTTCTTTTTTTTTTTTAAAATGGTGGGAAAGTGAAAAAGCCATCCCTCATCTATGACATAACCTAAGAATCATATGTGTGCTTTACAGCTATAGAGAGTTTTGGCTTAATGTCTTTTGCCCTCTTGCTTGTCTACCTGGTAGATACAATGGATGTGTTTATATGATATAGCTAATTTAGATCATTATTGTAAATCAAAGCTCTTGTAATTACTAGCTATAGTACTCCTGGTGAGTTATAGTCCCTTTTACTCCATTATTGAAATTTTAAACCATGTTTGTTTATGATGTTATATACCACTGATCTCATTCTGTGTCTCTGATATTCTTTTAGTTATGCAAAAAATGTTGTTTTTTATTGTCATTTGGTAATCATGGTTAGTTTCATTACAATGTACTGCTCACCTTTGGTTTTGCTTGGCTTGTCTACTTCAGGAATGGCTGGAAACCAATGGGGGTGTATCTCTGCTAGACGCCTTGTACAAGGCTCTGGACGAGGTGAGTTTCTTTTAAAGTCAACGTGAGATATATCAAGAGACATTTTTCTAATGATACCTTGTGATGTAGGTGGTGAAATTATCAGATTGCGAAATATATAGTTATGACCCTGATTCTGAAGCGGATCCATTACTTGAGAGAGGGGCAATGTAAATTTTCTTTTCACTGTCATCTTAAAGCTTTATTCTTTTTATCACTATATAGGTTTTAAAAGTTATAAATGATACCATAATTTGTTGCCATTTGTGAACTATTCTAACAAGGTGAGTAACAAGGTGAGGTTTATTGGTTTCTTCAGATGGTCCTTTAATTTTTTCTTCTATAATAGAAAGCTTAAGAGGATCGTGACTTTTCGTTTCGGCTGTTTTAGGTGGGTGGAACTGTAGCACATTTCGTTTTCATGACATGACGTGGGTTATCTTGGTCATATCCATATTCATCCTTAGCTTTCATTATTGATGTTTTTGGCAGTAACTTGGTTGCTGATGGGTTCCTTATGGATGAGATACAGTATGAGGAAGATGGAGAAATATTCGCTGACATGGATATTTAAGGAAATACTGTGAAGCTGCTTATTATGTTGTTTATATATATCAAGATTGTCTATTCTGTAATGTAAAGATGACTTCTATGAGACCTGAGTGGCATTATAGCTTCTACATCTTCCTGTAAGCATATAGTAGGTTTAGCATCTGTAACTTCTTTCTAAGTGCATTTAGTAACCACTCTCGTAGTTTGTAATCATCAAGTGTGAAATTGTAGGTCAATAAAAGGTAAGTCTTGGTATATATAGTAAAATTTAGCTTCTTGGACATGAATTGCAAGGACATGCTAGTTTGGAGCAATTGCTCTTATAGTCTGACTAATTGTAACTTGTGCTGTGGCCACAGTCACTTGTGTCCAGAAAAAAATAAAAAAGGAAACTTCCTGCCCATGATCTTTCAATATTTACATATTCTTTCATGAATAATTTGTTTATTTCGTTTTTTGTGTATCTTGTGAGATCGATTTATACTTGGAGGATGGAGTGGAAATGAGTCTAGTCAAACTGGATTGAGTTTTAGTAAATTTGAACTTCACTTGTTTAATAAATGAGTTATTTAGATTCATTTATTTTTAAGTAAAATAAATTTAAAATTTATATTAAGTTTGATTTATTTTGTTAAATAAATTTAGATTTAGCTCTATAGTTCTTATAAAATTATAAAAAAAAATTAAATTAATATAATGAATTATAATTAAGTAAAAAAATTATAAATTATAAATATATGGTATTAAAATTTAACATTTAAAAATTAATCATAAAAAATATTTAATTAAATGTAAATTGATTATGAATAAATTATTTTATATATTACATTAATTTATAAATTATATTTTTTAAAATATTTTAATAATAAAATGATATATTTATATAAAAATATAACAAATATAATAAATTCAAATATAAATATACATAGAAAAAGTGTTTATTATATATATATATATTATTGAAATATTTATTATAATGTAATATATATAATATTTTTATATTATTTATTCTTAAATATTTATCAATATACTCTTTCTCCTGCACATTTACCGTCATTCCATAATTAAATGAGTAGAATATTAATTTTTTAAGTTTAATTTATTTAATTAAATGAGTTTAATTTTATATTTAAATTTATTTATTTAATAAATAAATTAAATTAAATAAATATTTATACGAGTCAGGATCGAATAATTTATGTCATTTTATTTATATCCGTAAAAGAACGGAGGACAGGATCAACCATGAATTGATGTGTATTTCAACTTGTGAAGCATCTTGTTGAAACTAGTACAGTATATAGGTGGGGAAGTACGATATTAACTTTCTCCTCCTTTTGGGTTTTCCTGGAAAATTGGTGCAAATAATCAGCACTAATCCCATCCTTTTTATCGCTATTGTTCTAAATTCTTCCACTTCCCTTGTAAGTTGCGTCGACCTGTGACAAACAGAAAGTGTATTAAGCATTATGTCATACGTGTTCTACCACCCGTTTACTTTTAGTGGAGAGAGAAAGAAACTTCGTAAGTAATGTATATATTTTCTGTCAACTTTTACACAATCATTAAAAGGTAACATATGTGCTTTGCTTACATTGCTCTTCTCCTATTCCTTTTGTTTGTCTTCTCCTTTCATGATGCACCTGCCAGTTGCCATTATCATTGTGGATTGTAGATAAGATGCGATTGCGAGACTATCAAGCATTTTTGCTCAGAAGAAATAGTTTGATGCCACTCATTGGACCTGGCAAAAATCTTAGAGGAGGAATATGGTTTTGCTTTACATGGTATGGTTAGTGGTTGCGTCAATAATACAGATTTCCAAATTTAATTCAGCAGAGTATATATATTGGAATCAAAGAGATTCTTGGTATATCTAATAAGAAACACAAATACATGAGTATGTAGTGTGGAAATTAATAATTTGGGATCTCCCTATTATGTTGTTGTCAATTTAGTTATATAAAAATGAAGCTCTTTAATTTTCCAAAAATTATCTCAGTTAAAATATCTTTCTTTAGCCAAATTTCTATCAATTAATAAACAAAAATTCAGGTGACATTCTTTTTTCAAAATAGTATCATTTGTATAAATTTGGCTAAAATTTACATTTTGTCCCTTAATTTTGTAGAAGGTTGCAATTGTGTTCTTTTTTGTTTGTTTTAATTTGATTTGTTCTTTAAATTCACTGATACAATTTTTCCTTTAGTCAAATATTGTTTATATACATTACTAATGACAAAGTTGTAAGTGAAATTTATACCAATTTACTCTCATCAAAACATATTTTAGTTAGTAAAAAAAAATATAGATCAGATTAAAATTTATTAATAATCTTGAAGTTAATACATACAACTTTAAAAATTTTTATAATTTCTTAATTTTTGAATTTTGAAAACCCAAACGAGGAATGCCAAAAATATTTTGAAATGTTTTGTTCTAATCTAAATTTTAATTATATTTTAAATTGAGAAATTTCATTTAAATTTTATATATATGATTGACGATATTTAACGGTAAGAAAAAGTTGTATCAATTAAAAAAAAGAAATAAAATTAAAATTTTCATATAAAATTAAGAGACAAAAAGTTAATTTTAATTTATAAATAACATAATTTAGAGAACCCATATTCGAAAACTTCAAAAATATTATACGTAAGAAAAACATATATAAAAAAGAAATGGCCTTTTTTTACCTTGAAGTTCTTTTCTCTTTTTATTGGTACAAAAAAAAAAAAAGGGGTCCTTAACATGGCTCTACGTTAGTCAGTATGCATTGTATAATTTAAGGTAAAAACTCTAATGTGTAATTTTTAAAAATATTTTTTTGAAATTATATATTTAAATATAATAAATTTATTATTCAATTTTGAAGTTTATGTACTAAGCATAGAAATTAATATACCAGTCAATTAATTTTTTAAAATAACCTAATTAAACAAGAGATTAAGATTGCCAATAACAAAATAGTTCTTATAACATATTTAGAATCTCTCATGTAAAAAAATAATGTAACAGTACCATGTAAAAAAAAATAAACAGAAAATTAATTAAATAATAAACCTTATTCATATCATAGACTATAGATAAATAATATATATTTTTTATATTTATCTCTCTTTTTATATAATATTACCATATTATCTTTTTAAATGAAAGGATTCTCATCCATCAATTTCAGCCGTTTTTTTAAAGTTCACGTGAATTCAATATCTTGATGATTTGAATTCTTAATACTCTCTACCCATTATCTTACTCCTATATAGCCCCTCCAAAAAGAAAATGGTGGTTTCGAGATGTTGCTCTTGATCAACACATGCATGAACACTCATGAATCATAATTCTTGAATAATGAATATCATATTCTCAAATCTCAGTATCTTATGTATATGTGTCTTTTTCCTAACTCTCTCAATCAGCAACCAAATGCCAAAAGATGCCATGTGTAATTCTAAAGGACAATACACATGTTCTAAGACTTTCTTTAATTTTTTTCCTTCCTAAATTCTTATATATTATAGCCTTCAATCAGAACACACTGATATTATTGCTGCCAAAAAAACCCGTATCTCAATGTATAAAATATTTTATATATGGATACCTACTTGCACCTGTACATGCCAAAATCAAGTATATATATATATATATAAATGGTATCAATTCCCAAGAAGGAGGCGATTCTTAAGTTTTAAGATATACACAATACAAAAGCTAGTAAGGAATTATCATCTTCATCATGAGCATGGCTTGCTCTTTATCAACTTTCTGCAGCTTCAACCAACAAGTCCTTTCCAGGCATAAGATTATCCTGCACTACCCCATGATAATGAGATCTCAAAGCTTTAGAGACAATGGTATTAATTCTCTCGAGTTTTTAATTCTTTGTACACTTTCTGTTCTTTAATGAATATGATAAGCTTTTTCACAAGTATTCCTAGATCTTCTTTCATCTTTTGTAACAATTAATGATTGAGTGTGTTGTGACTGTGATGGATTTTTCTGATTATGTTTTCTTATATCATGCTTATATATATATATATATATATATATATTGGCAGGGAAGCCAGAAAACAGTGTGGATGCAAATATGAGTGTTTTAAGAGAAAGAATCCAAAGAGTGAGAAAGAAGGAGAGGCTTAGAAATAGCACATGTGGATGGAATTATGAGACATACAAGAGATCAGAATCTGATCATGATGCTATGCCTATAATTATATCAGAATCTGCAAAAATTATGAGTATAGCAGGTGGTGCAATTGGACTTGTCTTTCTCTTTGGTTCTCTCTGTATCTTCCTTGTATCTTTCCTTGTTCGTATGTAGACACTAGGAATCATGGATATGTAAGTCTTAATTAATTAAATACCATATAATTCTATTTAGAAAGAAGAAGAAAAAATCACCTTGTTACATAAAATAGTAGAAATCTTTAGATGAAATTAAACATTCAACGGTTAGATTATATTTTTGAGAAATTAAGTCCAGCTTTTCAGGACTTCTATTGTTTCAAATTCAATATAGTTATGTGAAAAGGATAAGTGGTTGAAGAATAAAGCTGTTGCAAGCATACTTTTTATAAGTCTATAATTGGCTTGATCCTGAAATATTCCAATTTTTTTTTTGTACAATAAAACTGGAAATATTGCCTGCCATCAAGTTTATTAGGGAAGGGCTTTCTTTCAAGTGTGTATATCTATATAATACCCAAAAAAATTAAGTGCAGTACTATGTTTTATGGACAAATTTAAAAAAAAAATTATTTCATTAATTAGTTCCACTTAGAGTAATAGTACAGTTTTCAGATCTATAATACTAACATAAAATAAATATTTATAATTTTTTATTACACTAAAGGATAGATGGAAGCTCATCTGTTTCACTCGTTGTAATATCTAAAAAAATTATTTTTATTCCTTTTACATATCAATTCTGTTAAATTATTTATCAGAATAAATATTTGGCTAAAATATACAAATAATCTCCTCACCTATAAAAATTGAGTAATTTGTGCAAAAAATTCTCTGTTAATATTTCTATCTAAAATTCTAACAGAATGGTGACATATCAAAAAAATTAAGTCATACTAAAATATAAAAAATTTTCTTGAAATTTACACATAGTGTATAAAATCTTTCTAACCTTTAGATCTTGCGAAAAAAACTCTATAAATTCTAGGTGTTGTGTTAAAAAATCCCTTAAATTGATACATCTACCCTCCATATTAGATTTTTGAATAAAAAAATTAGCAACGGAGATTTTTTTGCACAAAGTATAATATTTGAAAAGATTTTAAGTCAATTTTTATAATTAAAAAAGTTAATTTCATGTAATTTGTAGTTCAAGAAGTTATGTGTATTTTAACTTAAAGATTTTAAACTTAAAAATTAAGATCAAATCAATGACTCTACCTAAAAAGAAAAAAAAAAAAGCTTTTAGGTATAAAGATATAAAATA
The DNA here is from genome assembly GCA_031216115.1 of Senna siamea. Taxonomy (NCBI): domain Eukaryota; kingdom Viridiplantae; phylum Streptophyta; class Magnoliopsida; order Fabales; family Fabaceae; genus Senna; species Senna siamea. The sequence continues at coordinate 2,060,789 of CM062358.1, forward strand.
TTTCAAAATTTCCAGCATAAGACATCTAAAAGAACTTTTAAATTTGTTATAAATAGCAAGCAACTTGAAAGACTAGATAAAACCAAAAGAAAAAATTATTCACAAAAGAAATATATATATATATATATATATATATATATATATATATATATTAGATCCATCTTAATTAAAAAGATAGATTGTGGAATATTTATTTGCAAAATAATAATAAAAAATTAATAGGAGATCAAGAAAAAGAAAAGATAAGAGACTAGTGTTGATTTAAAGAATTGGAGGCTTTTAGAAGTTTTAGAAGGAAGTAATTTAGGATTGCACAATTGTTACAAGAATCATGAGAAAATACTACTATATTACACACATCTCTATAAATTATATATATATATGTTATATATATATATATATATATATGCATGTTACATTACTTATTTAAATTTATTTTGAAACAAACAGTGTAAGAATAAATATTTTCACACACTGGCTGGCAGTTTTTTAATTGGCAGCAGTGAATTGTCAATACATCAGAAAATATTAATATATTTAAAAAAATCACAATGGTTTTTTTCCTAAAATTAGTGAAGTGATAGTATATGCTATGAATGATTAAGGTCTAAATAAGGCAAAGGATGTACACTGAACCATGAATGATGAGTTTAACACCATGATGAAGAAACTTTGTATTGTTTGGCGAAATGTGTTATAAAACCATAAGTCAAAAGTGAGACAACAAATCTTTTATATATAGGCTGCTGGCGCACACAGGACCAATCTCTTGTGGACAAATACAGCAAGAGTATGCCTAAATACATACATCCTTATCGTTTTATAATATTCAATTTCTAATTCAATTAATTATTAAATAGACTAACATTATTTCTTTGTTCATTTTCTAAACGACACGGGAAAAGCTAGGCTAGTTTAGAGGACACTCATGTTCCCTTCATTGGCTTTACACCCTTTACTTTTCTCCGTGATTGATGGCTGATAGTGATTAAAAAGGCAAAATGTGTTCGAAATTCCTGTGGTTTGAATAACGAAAAGATAATCATTCATCATTAGTCTTTAATAAAAATAAAGAAAATGGTTGATTAATTAACGATTAATTGTTAACTCTTTCTATTGTTCTTTTTCTCCAATAACCTATTGAGTTCTTAGTAATCTAAATTGATATTAATTTCGGCCAGACTCAATTTCTTTCTAAAATATAATAAATTAATTTATATTGAGATATTTCTAAATTAAATTATTCTAAAAGTTGATAATCCCCCAACCTTGGTAAGACTTTGTTTGGAAGATAACTCCAAATACGCTGGGTTTGGTTAGAAAAAGCCTCAATTAAGGATCCGACATGTTTGTTAGTTTGAATTTGTTACTGTGATGTCTATGACTCACTTCTCGATCGCAATCTCATTTTACTTGTTTACATGAAGGTTCCAAATCCTAATTAAATTAATGCCTTCTTGTTAATACTTCCCAAAGCATGCATTAAGCAACCATGGTATGAAAGACGACTAAATATATTAGTGTAAGAAAGCAATGAATAAATCAGACTTAGACTTAATAAAATACTCTTGTTAAGTTTAATCAGACTTGGACACCTTCAATTTGCTCCAAATATTATAGCAATTTAAACCCTCAATTGAGCAAGGCCAAGCACATAGCAGAAATCAAATCATGCATTAGACAAGTAAACATTAGAGAGACATTAAAGAAATGCATACTGTAACTGTTTTATTATATAATAGTAATTGCCTAAAGGCATCATATATAAAGGTACCACAGTTACATTGCACTAGTTCTTATTCTTTTGTTGAGCATGCAGATTGGAGAAATAGCCCTGAGGGTTTCTCTCAAATGTGTCTCTTGAAATGTAAGATCCATCACTACCTGGAGCTTTCATCTTGGGCTCACCAGACCCACTGCCACCACCGACCCCGACGCCGCCACCACCACCTTTCGGAAGTGTGCCGTCAACACCACTGCCACCACCACTTTTGTTATCCATGTGTTTGAGATGTTCACTGATTATGTACTGTTGAAAGAGACTTAAGAGTAATATGTAATATTTTTTAACTTGTGATTTTAGAATTGTTGAAGATGGGTATTTATAGGAGAAAAATATCATGGTGAAGTTCTTTAATGTAGAAGGAAACTAAACTAGATTAATATTAATAAATGATATAATAATATCTCTTATACTTCCCAAAGCATGCATGGATTGAAGCATACGACCAGGAAAAGTCTTAATAATAAAATAAATGCATTTGACTCATGTTTCAGTTTTCAATTTCAATGATCGTGCTTTCACGAGAGGAATTAAGTCTGGCCCAAACGTAGTGAAAGGCTAAAAATGTTAATATTTATTTATTTTTTTTAATAAATGAAAGCTAATATTTATGAAGTAAGCTTGAGGGTTGCCTTCAAAAGCATCCCTTGATATGTATGCTCCACCACCACCAGGTGCCTTCATCCATCCACCACCACCGCCAGCACTACCTCGGCTGCTACCACCACCACCTTCCTTACCCCTACCACTGCCACTGTTGCCACCTTTTGCACCGCTTCCACCTCCTTTGCCGCCGCCGCCACCACCTCCTTCTTTGCGTACCTTCTTTATGAATTAGTGCCTCGAAATTCAGGGTGGAATTGGAAATTAATGCCTTTCATGCATATATGCTTCCCAAAGCATATATATAACTCACACACACGCGTTGGTTCATGCATGAGTACATATGACTGGAAGAAGCTTTATTTATCTAATTCATATGAATTCCAATATTAAATTAGGTTCTTCATTCTGATCATGATACTTTAAAGGTGTGGATAATTGCATTTTGCATAGAGAGGAGAAACGTTTCTGTTTAAAGATCCAAACGTGGAAAAGACACATATGGAGTCTGGGAAATCAAGCAAATACCCACTCATAAATTAATATGGCCACGAAAAAGAGACACACAAGCTAAGTATAATTAGTTGATACTTATCTTCTTGGAACAAAACATTTGCTGCACATAAACAGAAAAGTTAATTAAAACTAATCAGGATTTTTTGTCTTATAATTAAATTTCAACTATAATTTAATGTAATAATTAAGGCATTCTATATATATATTTATATATATTAAGTGTTAATTTTATAGACTCAAGTTTAAATGAATTATATATGAGCTCACGCACCATGGAATAAGAATTTAGTGGAGAAAAATATATGCAGTTAAAATTGGATTTTTTGACCTCAAAATACCATATCCAAAGTGTCAAGAATGATATGGATACCACGATAAGAATTTTGCTCAATATAGATCACGGGTGTCACGTGACACCCCTTGATAATTTTTCTTATTTAAATATTTACTAGAACAGCGAGTTTTAGTTTGACCATGTGTCAGCATCAATTAATTATATTTTTTGTTTTATTTTTTTAAAATACTTTTGAAAGTAGGTGAGTGAAAAAAATTGACAGAGAATGAGAGAAAACAAAGGAGCTAGAGACAAAGAGGAAAAGAGTGAGAAACCAAAATATATATATAAAAAAGTTGATCTTAACTTGTTTTTGTTTTTAAAATTTTAAGATTAATTTTTATTAATTAAATTAAAAATATTGTAACAGATAAATATATATTTAACAAATAAAAAAATAAAATGCAATAGATAAATAAATATTTATCTAAATATTTAATATTTTTATTTTTTCAAATTATTTATTTATTTTTTGTTAATAACTAAAATATGTACAGTTATAAGAGATAAAAATTAAATTTACATAATACTAAATTTTATTTAATAAAATATGATTAAATTTTTTATGTTTTAATTTTTTATGATATTTATTTTAATTTTTCCAAAAAAAATATAATATTAATGATATAGTTGTATATATATTTATTAGTTTTTTATATAGAAATAATTTTAAAATCAAATAAAAGAAATTAAGATCAATTTTAAGTAATTTTATTATAAATGATACACGTAAAATTAATTTTTTTTTTCACGTGCTACTTTCTATTTGATAGCATAACACATTAATAATATCAACATGTGTCGCTATCTCAAGAAGCATAATACACAAAAAAAAAATTTAAAATAAATTTTGAAAGAGCAAACTTTTTATCAAATATTTTGACCAAGAATTCACTCTTAGTAAGAGTGAATTGAGGTAAATTTTCAATAGAATTTGCTAATAGTATTAGTAAATTTATAATGCTACAAAAAAATAATATATTTTTTTTTGTAAATTTGATATAAAATAAAATAATTTTGAATATATTAAAAGAAAAAGAAAGTATATCCGTACAAAAATCTATAACTATGATGCTTTTTCTTCCAATGAGAAAGCAATTGCATGGTTGGAAAGTTGGTTCTCTAGTACTATAATATGATGTCGATTTTATATATCTTTCATTCTTCACTCTTAAGAAAAGTGAAGTCTTCAAATTTCTTTTTCTCATCCAATATCATCTCTTTTGCTTTTACCATCCACAATAGTAGATAGGCATCAACTTGTCACTGAAAAACAAACAAAGTGATCAATTGAAAGATAGAAAGAAGGACAAAGTTAATGAATATATTGTCTCTACGAGAAAAGACATCACTAACAAAAGCATATTATCATTTATTATGTTAAATGCGTGAAAATATAATATAATCACATATAATATATATATATATATATATATATTAGTAAATGCATCATGTGATATATTTTATTTACATGAAAAAGGAGATGAGTTTCTTTTAATCGTAAGATTAAATTAAATAATTAAAATTAAAATATTACTTTAAATTTCATATAATTCTCAGATGATATGTTTTAAACTAAAAATGTTTAAATGTTTAGTTTGGTTGGATTATTAGGTGAGGATTGATTTTCTTACCTACTCAAGCCCAAGTCTAAATATGATAATTACAGTATTCTACTCATGACATCCTTACTTGGCTGCCTTTCTTATCTACATCTGCTTGAAAACACTATAAATATGGGCAGGGACCCCTAGTACCCAACTACGTAGACATTTTAGCTTTCTTAGGTTTCTCTTGCTTAATTTAGCATCAAAGGTGCAATTAAAAGTTACCTCCCCCCTCCATTCCTTGATCTTTTCATTGTGTATAGGTCTCTCTTGCCTTCGGTCACCACACATAGACAACTTCAACAATTTTGTCCAAGATAGAATTATCATTAAGGCTTACTATGTTTAACTTAGATCACTACAGTCAATGTCTGACTTTCTTAAACCTTCAAGGTTCTCTTTCTTTAATTGGAGATGGCTTTGAATAATTTGTATTTTGTTCATTATATATAAAATAATCTTATATGTATGACTCTTCTTTAAGAACCTGTTTAAGAATGAGAATAGAAAAGGAAGGAGAAGGAAGAGAAGGTTAAATTATAATTTTTCTCCTTTTATTTGAATGTTTTAAATTAATTTTAATAATTAAAATTAACAAAGACAGAAAATTAAAGAGAGTTAGTATAAAATTTTTTAATTCTTTTTTTTTTTAAACTTTAAAAAATAAATAAGGAGAATGTTAATACATTTTCTTTCTTTCTCTTCCCTCCAAAATTCTCCTCCCAAGCACACCTTAAGGTTGTGTTTGGATAGTAGCATTTTGAATTCCATGGAATTTCAAATGCAAGTAATTTAAATTACTACAATTTAAATACCTAGCATTTGAAATATCTTGTTCGGATAAAGTAATTAATTTAAAATGCTTAAATTCAAATTATAGCATTTGAAATCTCTTGTTTAGATAGAGTAAGTAATTTAAAATGTTTCAATCATTTGAGTGCATTTGGATCAAAATAAATTTAATTGTAGCTTCTATTTTAATTTTAGTGAAAATTTATGCAATTTAATTTTACATAATAAAATAGTGAGCGGTATAATTAAATTATTTATCAAAATGAGAAAGAACAACTTATCTAAATTTTTAACACTGAAAAAATAAGTCAAGATTTTATCAAAAATAAATAAATCAAGAAAACTTATATAACAGAGTATCAAATGATTAGGCTTTAATAAGAATTGTTAACGGATTATTAGAAATTAATTATACTTTTTGTATAAATTATTATTTTTAATTTACAAATAATTACATTTCAATATGTGTTTTATGACTTCAAATTAATTTGATAATTTAAAATGAGATCAATTAGTGAGATCACATTAATTTCATTTTTATTAATTAAAAAAAAAGGAACAAAAGTTAAAATAAGAAATAAATCAAAAGAATAAAAATAAAATATTTAAAAAATAAAACTGAAGAGAAAAAGAAAGTAATTATCATCTAGCTAAAAGAAATAATAAAAAGAAAATTAACAAAATAAAAAGAGATGGTTGAAAAAAATTTGAGAAATTCTACCTCAGTAGGTAGAATTGTGAATATCATATAAATAAGTCATTTTAAATTATCAAAAATTTTAAATATTTAAAAAAGTTTAAGCTAAACAATAAATTTTGTTACATAGTAATTAAAATACCTTATAAAATTACTTGCTTCCTTAAATTTACCACATCCAAACACACTTTAAGGAATTTTTTTATGAAAACGTCGAGATCTCTTCCCCACACAACATCGATCTATTATTTAAAAATAAAAAAAATTTAAAAACGCTCTCTATGTGGTATCTCCTTTCTCAAATTCATGGGTACATGAGCTTAGATATATATAATATTCCAAAATATTACAGATCAACCTTGGTCGTGCAGAGCAACTTTACTAATTAATGATTCTAAGTTCGTTAATTTTTTATATAAAAATAAAAATGACAACATCATTATATTATTATTTTAATTAATATTTTAAAAAAGTAGAGTTAAACCTTCTACTTTGGTTATTAGACCCCATACTTTTTTTAAGAGAGAGACACCGTTCCAGGTAAATTCAATATTCAACCTATTAAAAAATTTCAGATTATAAAACCTTTCAATTTAAATCATTAATTTTATCTACCTTTTATACCCCGTTCTTTTTTAATTTCCTAAATCACTTTAAAAAAATTCTTTTTCATTTATTAATGTGCAAGAAGTTGATACCGTTCACTTGAAATCACACTTAATTAATTACATATATCCATCCCCGTTTTTCACAAGATCTATACATAAAGATAGTTATTATTTAGATGCTAGCGAAAGTACATGACACTCATGAAATTAAAATACAGAGACATCATAGTTCTTGGAAGGCACCATATATAATATATATACACACCACACACTTATTTATATAATTAAAAGCTAGCCTTCCAAATTCCAGAGTAACACACACATATATTTATATAAAAGCCAGCATCATGAGTAATTACTTCTTGCCCTTTTGGCCAACATGGAGGCCGGAGAAGTAGGCACGAGGGTTGCTCTCAAAAACACCCCTTGATATATAGCTTCCACCACCACTACCAGGAGCCTTCATCTTTGGCCCCCCAAAACCACCGCCGGCACCACCTCCTTTTGAGAAGTTTCCGCCACCGCTGCCGCCACCACCTTTCCCGCCGGTGCTACCACCTTTACCACTCATTTTTTTTTTTTTCAAAAAGATGTCAGAGAATATATGTATATAGCAGAGTTAATTAACGTGTATGCAATTGAGTATGTGAAGGCTCAATTTATAGTGAAGATTGGTTAATAGAGCCAAAGGTTGAAGGGACCCAGGCATTGGAGTATCCTATGAATGCGTGGGCTCCACATGCACTATAATTTGCCAAAAGCATGATGCTTACTTACAGTGCATCTCTTCTAAAGCACCCAGAGGAAGCTTCAAACCAATGGGTTAGTAATTTAGTGAATGTGAACATATTATGGTAAAAAAATGTGTCTTCAAATTTTATCTGCATTATATTTTCTTCTCTCTCCGTAGAATTTGACCTAAATTGATTCACTAGGGTTTTCAGCACAAGTAAAATATACAGGGCAGATTGTACAGAAATAGCTTAGTGCTCTCCAATAGAGAAGGAAAGGAAAGCTTGAAATTGGGCCTAATAAAATATTGGGCCATCATAAGAGACATAAGTCTGGTAATTGGGCCCCAAACACTGTCTCTGTCTTCCACAGTTCCACCTTTTACTTAAAAAAAATGCATCTATTTAAGAGAAAATATTAAAAATAATTATGATAATTAATAATTTTGATTGGAAAAACAATTGTTTTCAAAAATGAAGTTTATACTTGTGCTTTTAGTTTTAATGATTAGTTTCAATTTTTTTTGTTTCATTTTCACAAAATAAAACTTGTTAGTACTATTTAATGGCATTTTTTGTTTTTGTTTTTGACCAAACTAGCCAGAACACTATTTTTCAATATATATTAAAAAGAAGTTTTCTCGCTCTTGATAACTAATAGATGCTGATGCTGAGGGATTGGGTAAGAACAGATCCGTGTCGTATCTTGTACGCATTTTAATTTGTTTCCTTAATTGACTTCTCTCCCAACTTTTCTTCTTCCCCAATTCTACAATTTTGAACTTACTTCGCAACTGCACATAAGTTTCATTTTTCTCACAATTTCTAAACTTTCAAGTTTTAAACATCCTCACAAATACCACCGTTTTAATCAGTCAAATTAATTCCACCCATCAATTATTTATTTAATTAAAAAAACATACTTACAGTCTTGAAGGGGCAAATTATGTGAAAAACTAGGAATTTGACGGTCCACGCGTTGAATATGCATGCGTACCATAACATTAACATACTATTCTAAAGCCACTTTACGTCGGCCCAAAAATAATAATAATATCATTTCATCATTCATTTGTCCAAGTATGTATATAAGCACTAACTTTTAATTCCTTTAATTTAGTTACAAACATTTGAAGTGAAAGGAAAATACAAAAACTAACAAACCGTAGTTTTCCTTTTTACAAATTTTGATGCTACCCCAATTCAGCTTTCAGATCACAAGTGTAGGAGAAATAGATTATTATATATCTCTCTTAGTTCAAAATTTCTAAGAGCACAAACCAATTTGTGAATATACATGAACATTAATCGGATTAATTAATAGATTCTATCACACTAATTAATTAATAGATTCTATCACACTAATTAATTAATAGATTCTATCAGACTCACCTACCCACTTTCTTCTTCTCTTGTTCATCTTGAAGAAATGGGTTCTTCGTTTATAGTCTCCAACACAGGCTTCCTTGATCTACAATAACTTAATCTATACTGAAATCCTGACTCAACTCCATCCAAACTCAACCTCAGACCTCCATTTTCACCAGCCTGCGAATTCTCCTTCTCTTCCTCCGCCGCCGCAGATTCCCTACCGTTGTCTGGCATCACGCAGACCTTCCCTCCGGATATCCGCTTGGCGGCGGAGTTGGCCGCCATGAAGAACACAGCCATGTCGGCCGCCGTGACGATGGAATTCAACCTCCTCATAGGGAACAAGATGTAGACATTCCCGAACTCCAACTCCTCGTCGGCGCTGAGAGCGAAAAACCTCCGACCGATATGAAGAGAGCGAGAATTAGCGAGGAAATAGCTAGGGCAGTCGAGCATAAGCTCGGCCGCATTGACGGGGTGCTTGTACTGCTTGACTTCACCGGTGGGGAAGATGACTCTGGTAGCCTTGGCGTTCTTCATCAAGGGAGGAGCGAGAGTGCAGGAAATGTAGTTGCCCATATATGTAATTAGTTAGAAGATGAAACGCTGCGAGTTGAAAGGAAGAAGATTTGATGAAGATTGAAGAGAGAAGGAGGAAGGTGTATGGCATATATAGTGGGGAGGAAGATGAGAAGAGTCAATGAAAACACAAAATAAAAAATTTCGAGGAGGAAAGTGAAAATGTAAAAAAGCACGTTTCAAGTGACACGTTGTGATGGGTGTGCGTGTGAGAGAGCAGATTTGTTGACTGGTGTAGGCGTGGCGCTTATTTTGAATTGTTAATGATTTTCGCAGTTTGGAATGCGCGTTCAGACATGAGAAAAAGGAGGGAAGGTGCACTGCGGTTGTCACCTCATCAGTATAAAACTCAATACATTCGCTGTTATTGCGTGTGGGACCCTCCCCTCCAGCTGTGATATTCATATATATGCATTCATTTATTCATTTTAAAAATTAGTTTTGATATTTAGGAATTGGAATATATATGGAATTAGAAGGGAGAGCATGAGATGTGCCGCCAGGAGCCAAATGGCTAGTGGAGCTTGAACTTGCGGCCTTGTGTTTAACGTATGGCTGTGTGTGAGCGACACAACACATTATACAAGATTGGCATCAGCCTTTGTCTTTGTATTCGCCTAATTGTCTGTTTCTTGTTCTTCTGGCTTGGGGAGTACTGGGGACCCCATAACACCCACAAAAAGCTTTCCAAAACAATCATTACCACAATACGCTGTATGATACAACATTATGAACACAATTGCTTGCTAAAATGCTTTTAAGTCTCGATATTGCTCAATCTGTTGGTGTGAATTGAATCATGTATGAGAGTTTTATTAAGCGAATGTGAACCATAATACTATTCATTAAATTAGGCCTAAGAGCACAAGTTAAAACAAAAAATATATAATAATAAAATCGATTAATATGGTTGTGAAAATGATGGGCATTACCGTAGAGTTATATTATAAGTAATAGGAATCCACGTTGCGTAGAAACTGAAGGCGAGGCTAATGATGTGACACAGGAAGAAAATCAGAGATAAACTAGTGTGAATGAGTCATTTTAAGCAATATAAAGTCTAAATAATGGGGTAGTTGATTAATTATGGCTATTGACGACTATGCTTGACAAAAACTTGTAGGATCTAGATCCATACTAAATTTCATGGAAATTGTAATTTAACTTTCCAAACTTCTGTTTCTTGCCGGTTCCTTTTCCCTTGTTAATTTGTTTTTCCTGTGTGTCACTGCTTCCCTAGGTATCCAATTTAAGTCAAACTCAGTATTTATTTATTGACTTATATATTGCTGAAACATATATTAAATAAGGCTCCCTTTAGTTTTTAGCGATTGATGCGGTCATCTTACGATGAACTACAACTTCACCACAAAATAGAGAAACTCTTGCATTTAATGAGTTTACATGTAATCGGAGTACATTGTCAATACGAAGTGGTCTCACGACGCTCACTTTGGTCCTATTTTTTATAGTCGACTTGCATTAGTTTGTTTTTAAAATATTAAAGACCATTTTAACTCAATTTTATTAGGATCAAAGTTCGACTTTTCTTTAATATAATAATTTAAATTAATAAATAATACTTACACAATAATAATTATAATTTTTTATATTGATTTTTTATTATTCTTAAAATAAATAAAAAATTATAATTAAAATACATTACATAAAATTTAAAGATTAAAAATTATTAAGATAAATTATAATTATTCATCACATAATACATATTATTAACATAAAATACAAATTAAAAACTTGTATTCAAAACTTTAACTTTATTCTTTAATATCATTCATCTTCCAACCAATTCTTGAAAAAAAAAAAGGACAGATTAAAAGTAATAATAATAAAATATTTTAAAAAATATTATTAAAAATGGTAGCTCGGCCCAGTCTAATCCTAAACTGATTTGGCTCTATTTTTCTAAATGGTTGGATAAGTTTATTTTTATTTGAGTCAATAATTTGTTAGCCTAATCTTAATTATTTTATTGGGCCAAATGAACCAGTATATAAAACTTAACTTATTTTGACATCTTTAAATAAAAGAAATTGTTATAGCTAGCGAAAACATATCAAGTCTAACAAGAAGAATTTTTGAGATAGTGTAATAGGCAGATATTGTTTTAGGGGATTAAAGCATGAAAAATTGAATAGAAATTTCATGGTTATTTGTACACAATAAGCTGTTAGGGTGTTCCTCTAGGGTGTACAAGGAACGTACAATTTGTGAGAACATTTATTAAGTTTTAAACATAATTTTTAGAATTAGATTAGATCAAATGGTTGGATGGATTGAACTGACAATTATTTAATTTATTTTTAAAAATTAGATAGTCAATCATACTAATTTGATTAGGCTTGAATCGAGCAAAATTAAAAAAAATAAATAATTAAATAATTTTTTTATTGAACTAGTCAAATCTTTAATTTTTTTTTTTAACTTTTTGATGTATGAGTTTTAAATTTTGAGTTAGATTAGATTATATATATTGTAAATTTTAAAAATAAAATTTTATATGATCATAAAGCAATTGATATGGTGTATAAGCAATATAAATAATTAAATTATCATAATTTAAACTTATATTATTTATATATATATATAATTTATTTGTATAAATTATTCATTATATTTAAAAGTTATAAGTAAAAATATAATTTCTATAATATAAAATATATTATTAGTATTAAAAATATTTAATTATTATTACTTTTATATTTATAACATCATCCAACTTGAACATTAGTTGAACCAATCAACTTGTGATTTAACAAGTATTTCAATTTAACTATCAATTTAATTTTTAAAATACTAGTTTTAAAAAAAAAATTTATATCAAAGCGAGTTTGTTGACAACATAAAAAGAATTACCTATAGGAGAGTTCTGATTAATGAAAGGACTAATTTAGTAAAGTAAAACAATGTATAAGTAAAATGTATGTAATAAAATGCAGTCATTAAGATACCCACTCTTCAAGAATAATGTTATGATCCAAATATGAATAATATGAGATGTAAAAAGTTAAAGAAATAAAAAGCCTAAAATCATATAATATAGGTAATATATACTTAATTTTTTTTTATCTATTATCTTAAAAGTTTTTATTTAAGATTCTTCCAAACACAAACATATTAAACTACTTATTTGAACTTGAACTTAATGTTGAAATACTAAATCAAAATAAGAACTGTTCCCTCCGGCTTAGAAGGCGTCAATTAGAAACAGAAGAATATGTCAGGGTTAATGAGTCAATAACTTAAAGTCACTATTAATCATTAATTGATATATAATTGAGGATGTGTCCATTCAAATTAGGTAACGTGGGAATCTAACTGAAACCTAATCAAAGAATTTTTGCTGCCTTAACTTATGCCAGTTGCCAACCAATGTGAAAAAGTTCACATTTTTTGTACAAAAGCAATAAAGCTCTGTCATTTTCACCTATAAATGTGGGTCAATTTAATTATGATAAAATTTAAAGTTTAAACACAATTCTTAATCCTGCAATCAATCAGGGGAAACTCGTAATATGAACAGCTGCGATAATTAAATTTTTGTTTATTATGCTGTGAACAACTAGTTTTAAAAAAAACATAATACATATATATTTATATATTTATATATCACGTACACACCCACCCACCCACCAGAGGCTTCATGTAATAACTCCTCTGATATTTATAGATTTACAATATCAGAGTATAAAATTTTTTTTGAAATTTTTTTTTCTTTTTCCTTTTTAATACCTATTGAGATTTTATTAGTTGAGTATAATTTAAATAGATTATTTTATTAATTTATTTAAATTTTACTCAACTCTCTCTCTTGTGTACAGCATAATTACTATCATAATTTATATAATTACTATTCTGAAATATACAATTTTAAACTAACCATTTATGAATAATTGAGATATAATTTATAGTAGTATTATTGAATTAAACTTTTTATTAACTAATCAATTCTCAATATAATCATCTCCATTACATAATTCCATATACTATGGTATTTACCAAAATAACTCTATAATTATCGTTACATATACATTTCATGGCCTATGTGCCAATTCAAATTTATTCTCTATAAATTTAAAATTTACAACTCTTCTAGGTTGCCTTGCAGCTCCAATACACATCTCAAGCCTAGCTAATTTTTAAGCATCTTCTGGCTCTGATCATCTAAACAAACAATTGGATAAGATATAATTATCCTAATAGAGTAATTTATATTACAATTTCATAAAATAGTTAAAAGTTTAGTTGTACCCCAAAAGTATAGAAAACTTTTGCCTTGTATCATATTGACATGCATGGAAATTGCAAGCTTATAGTCTCTCATCATCAAACATATAGGAATTTAGCATATTTCATCAAACTAAAATTCATAAAAATTTACATCAAAATTATAAGAATATAAGACCATTATTCTAGTAAAAACATCGCTTTCACAAATGCTTGTACTTACATTTCAACCTCATTTACATAATAATACTCATGTTGATGCAAAAATCTCATTTATCAGCATATTTTCAAAAATCAATATGCATACTATCACAACAATAAAATCACAGTCTCTTTGCATGATGTTTTCCAATCTCAAGCTATTATCACACTTCCTTTTATCCATGTGACTGAAATTATTGTTATCATAGGAACCATAACTCCTAATAATTATCACACTTCCTTTTATCCATGTGATATTGTCACACTTTCTTTTATCCATATGATTGAGAATCTAACGTCCAGGACGTCCCCCGACATGTGCACATTGCTAGTCTCATCATTTTCTTGACTATACGGCAATGTATACAAATAGGTGACTAATACTTAGGGTTATAGAGTTTTACACTTAAACCAATCTATTTTTTCTGTTTAGACTATCCTCCCTTTACTCCTTAAAGTCCTTCATAGGGTTGTATTGATTTAAAGAGTAACATATAACAAATACAAACCATTAAAGGTGAAAACAGTTACATTTTATAAAGTATTTTGTATAAGGAACGCTTAATGACTGTCCCATATCACCATTAAATGTCCACCCCAAATTTCGTCTACCTTAAGAGCATATAGCCCAATAGCCAAATAAAAATAAGCAGCAAAGGATTCATTTCATGCTTTTCAAGCAATTTTCCTCATACTCATATGAAACCCATTTATTAGTTCATAATTCATTTCATCACACAATTCCCATTTCATAAAACAATTTTCATTTCAAAACAAGCAATTTACATCATCATTTTTAAATGAGAGGAATGTAAATTACTCTACCTTAACTGTTAGTTTCTCTCTTGATCAATGATTCCCTTTTCCTTCTTGGTCTCAGATTCACAAGTCACCTCTTCCACTTTTTAAGAATAAACCTCGACTTTTACACTTGTCTTTCTCAAAATATACTCACCAAAGTAAATCTTTTGTTCAATTCCTCAAATTCTCTAAGTTTCTTCTATGAGGTTTCTAGGAAATTTTGTAATTCTAATAATTCCTTCCTTTCTTCCCCATTCTCAGGTTAACCATCATACAAAATATGTAATTCTCATGCATGATGACATTTTAAGCCTTGCTCCAATTGATATTAGGGGTTATTAAGCTCAAGTCTTACTTTAAAAGTCAATTTTCATCTTAGAGGGTCATCAGTCGGTTGTCATAGAGCAAACAGTTGACTATTACTCTCTTGAGGCCTGCCATTCGACTTTTGTGAGGTTAGTAGTCGATTGGTTGCTGTCTGGAATCTTGCTCCTCACAAGACAGTAGACTACTAGTCAGTTGATAAAAGGTTATTAGTCGACTACTAAGCAGAAATTTGGACCTGGCAATCGACTGATGAGGTTACCAGTCGACCGCTGCGTCTCTGTATGAATTTTTAGGTTTAGGTTTTTCAAAAACACGACAGTCGACTGGTACATGTCATTAGTTGGCTGTTATGTTTTGTGACAGTTTTGAAAAACTTGATTTTCAAAATTTTTTTAATCCAGAGTCCAATATCTTTCGGGATTAAAAATGATGAGCTTACTTTCTAACCCTTATCTGTCATTTCCCCTCAATTTATAACCATTTTTATGCTCAAATATCACTCATATAAGAAATTTGCATATTTAAGATTGGTAAATAGTAAAACTTATTTTTTTCAAGTCTGATTCAAGCCTAGAAAATGTTTAATGAAAGTTAAAGACTCTAACATTTTAGTTTGAAAATCTTTTCTTAACTCCCAACAACCTCAAAATCATCTTTTCAATCCAATAGCCTAGGAGATTCAAAAATACCTTAACTTTGCCATTTTTGCTTTCTTAAGAAATTTTAGCAGATTTGATGAGTTTTAGGAGAAACAATCTACTCCTAAATGATAGTTAGGATGCTTATCAAACTATAGGTGAAGATTTCTTATCACAAATCCGGTTATGAGAGACTTCTACTTTGCTTTCTTATCCTTTTCCCTTCTGCTCATTTTCCTTTCTTCCCTTCTCTCCTGGAGTTTTAGCACTTGGTATTGGTATGGAGAGAAGGAGCATGTTAGAGGAAGGAAAAGGTTTCAGCAGCTAACATTTCAAGGACCTCCTAGCAAATAGAAAAAATTACTCTTTAGTCATTTTCACTTTAATCTCAAGTTTATGGTTCATTTAAGTCCTTGAAGCAACATTCTAAGATCATCATTTCCAAGCTTTGCTTTAGGATTTAGCCATTTACTTCATTTACGTCACACCAATTTATCTTCAAAAATGAATATTTTAAGGAAGTGGATATTACACTTGACAATTTTAAATAGTAATTATTAAATTTTAAAATAATAAATTAATAATAAAACTATTTTGTTATATAATTTATCAAAATTTTTCTCCTTTATATATATATCATATATTTTATATTTTATATTTTATTATATAATGTATAATTTTAGATACTAATAAGAAGACCACAAATTTATTTTATACACACACACACACACATCCATATTTAAATAAATTAATTATTTAGTCTATATAAAATATCAATTCTTTCTTAATTTAATTCTTTAGATATAAAATTTTTCAGTTTAGTCATTTTAAATCACCAAAAATTTCAAAAATGTTCTAAGGTTTTTGGAGTTTTTTTGCTACCAACAGACGCCGTTCAAACATTTTATTCATCTCCTCAAGGGCAACAAATTCATAATTCCAAAATTTGCAAATATATGATTTCAAACAATTTGCCAAAATGAAATGCAGATGCAAAGTTGATTTCCGGCACAATTTCAATACTACTAAATTTCTTTCACACTAAAGCTTAGCAGCGAAATGTTTAAATGTATTGTGCAAAAATTTTTAGAATTAAAGCATATAATTCTTCCAAATCTCAGAACGCCACAAATTTTTCAAAAAAATAAGAGAGTTATTTGAAAAGTTGCAGCCGAGCAAAATAACATAATATGACTTTCAACATTAATGAGTATATTATTCGAGAAAGAGATAAGGACTTGGAAAGAAACATAAATATTGATCAAATTATTGAGAGATATATGAATAAAACAACCAAACTCTAATACTATTTGTAAGAATTAAGCATACTTGAAGATGATAAAATTATATTGAGATGAACACTTAGAATTAGTTAGAGAGTACAACCCACAATATCCAATGCCTTGAGTGAGAGAATTGTATTATAGGGAGAGAATTTAGAAAAAAATTCAAGAGTGTGAGATAAAAAATTTCAACTCTTTTATAAAAGCATTTCATAACCTAGAGTATTGATTAAAATTAAGTGTCATTAATTTTATTAATTAAAAATTAATTAGTACTAAACTAAAATATTCTAACAAAAGATCATAACATTACCGTGTTTCCGAATGTTCCAACAAATAACTCCAAAGGGAGACTTCTCAATTACTCTCATCATATCTAACAGCCTTTTGATGGTGATTCCAGTTCAGCAGTGCAGAAAATTCATGCATATATCTTGAACCTGTACATGAATTTGGAGATTCTATGTAATGTCATTTACGTGGCTACACTTTATCCTTTTGTTTCTTTTTTCTGTTTTTTGGGCGATGACTTCAAATGTTTAGCTTCGGCTTTTTTAATATTCATCTTCCGCTGGCCCATTTAACAAAACACCTTTCCACAGAGTGGACTAGTAATTACAACCCATATATATATATTCTTTGGGCCAAGAAAGATCCAATTGAATGTGGTTATTTTTATGTCTTCGTTCTTCTTCTTCTTCTTCTTCCTTTGGGCTCTTTTGTATTAGTACAATTTTAAATTGACAGAAGAAAAAAAGAAGATGAAAATGAACATGAATACAGTATTAGTAAAGTACTATAATTTATATTTTTAGATTTTTAAAAAAATATTTTTTTCATCCCTAGACTTCAAACCAAACTTAAATGGATAATAAAACTAATCCTAATTCCTAAAACATTTGAATCCCTAAATTCAGACTTATTTACTTACAAAAATTTTAAAATAATTAGTTTTTTTCAATTACGACTAATTTAATATATTGATGAAAATTTTTTAAGGTAAAACAATTATACAATGTCATTTCTAAATATACAATCAATTTAAAATTTTAACTAAATTAATTTTTATTTGTATTTGTTTTAATATATATATTTAGAATATAAAACTAAATATATAAGTAATTTAAAAGAATTCCCATACTCAAACCTAAACCTAAATTTAATGAGTAAATTAAATGGGTAATATAAACATTTTGATGAATATTATTAGTTTTGTGTAAATAATGATGTTCTACAATTTATACCCGTAAAAACTTCTCTTAAATTTAGTTGTGTGGTTATTCTTAATTGGCTTTACGTGTTAATTGAGATTAGGTTCCTCCTAATCAACTGTACTAAAATTTTCAGTTTTATAAACATTTTGATGAATATTTTTCATTTTCAAACACATATATATACTAGAGTTTTGGGATGCACAAATCTGCATGTCTTTTTCTTTATATAATATAAAATAATAATTATTATAATTTTAAAATAATAATTATTATAATTTTAAAATAATAAATTAAATAGTAAAAACTCAATTCATCTTTTATAATTTTTTATTATCTATATTTTTTATCATATATATTCACATTACATATTTTATTTTATAAAATATATCATGTTGTAATATCACCTATAGAGAGTTTAAAATTATTATAATATATATATATATATATATATATATAAAAGATCAAATTTATCAAGATTTTTGTAAATTTTTACATGATTAAAAATTATTGTTTTTTTAAAAAAGTAATTTGTGTTTGAAAAAAAACTATTTGGCAAGGACTTCTGTTAGTATTACTATGTTTGCAAATAGTTTACCACAGCCTGCGTAAACAGCACAATTTCTTCGCTCATAATCAGAACATTAAACTTTGAAGATTGATCAAGTTTTAATAATCCATATACAAAAACCATATATGCATCCTTCAATCAATTCAAGTTTGCGAGAGTCTTCAAATTAAGAGGTCTAATTTGAGTATTGCCTCCAGCCCATAAAAGCATTAGAGATGAGGTGGTATGTATGCTCAGAAGGATGAAAGTAGTCCCAAAACAAGAACTGATTAGGGTTTTTACAAATCTTGTACCCTTCTTTGCCACATTGCAGCATCCCTCCAAGGACACCATTCCCACAACATGCATTAGAAACGTCAGTGAACCCTACAAATAATTCACCTTTTGATAGACAGTACCACTGAACAATAAATAATTCACCTCAAGCAAATATATATATATATATATATATATATATATATATGAAGCTATATTCTTCTCATTCCAGAATTAATGTTGAGATCTTTTTATAGAGCTTCTTGGCTATATGTATTGTGAAAAAATTATTATTTAAAAGTGGGTAAAAGCAAGATCTGTTTATAACAATAGGATTGATGATGAGTGTTTGGAAATAATTTTAAAAAAATGTGAGAAATATGTAATATGACAATACATCATACGAATTCTCCATACTTTGCTGTATGTCTGAAAGAATTTCTATTTTGTTTTGCTGAATAAATGTTAAATAAGCACCCATGAGCTATAATTAATTGTCTGATGCTAAAATGAAAACAGATTAGAATATTATATATATTGGTAAAATAATAAAATTTATTGTAAAAGTGAAGGAGATATTTGAAAGTTGAAAGTAAAGCATTCGCGAGAACCTTTGTGCATGCCATTTTTTTTAAATTTTTTTAAATATAATATAAAATAATAATTATTACATTTTAAAATAATAAATTAAATAATAAAAAATTAATTAACTTAAAAAAAACCTTAATAAAAAATAGATAAAAAACTTAATAGAAATATTATTCAAATCAAATGTAGTTATAAAAGTGAAGGATATATTTGAAAGTTGAAACTAAAGCATTCACAAGAACTTTTGTGCATGCCATTTTTTTAAATATAATATAGAATACTAATTATTAGATTTTAAAAAAAATAAAAAATTAATTAACTTTTAAAAAACTGTAATAAAAAAATAGATAAAAAAACTTAATAGAAATATTACTCAAATCAAATGTAGTTATAACTTTTAATTAGTATAAAAAAAAAAGAAAAAAATTATAATTTTCTTCTATAAAGAGTACTAGAAACAAAAGCAGTGGCCTAAATAAAAATCAAGAGAGTAGGAAAAAACGTGTATATTGTATAATTAATTACCAAAGCGTTTGGGAAACTTTGTGTAGTGTTGAACGATCTGGTAAACTGCCCCATAAACCCCAATAAATCCAGGATAGCTTTTGGAGACATTGTTGATAAGATTTTCCAACCCAAGGTTGTATTGCTTCACCATCTTGTTTAGTTTTCCATAACATCGAGTAATTGGTGCACCTAACAGGACTCTTGCTGGGACACATCCCACAGGGCCAATAGAAAACACAGCAATCCTGCGACCTCCAATCTTATAGATTTGGGTCATGAATTTTTCAGCTTCTGCTAGCATTGATTGAACATAATGTTGTGGGTCAAGTTTTGGAGGCTGTTCATAAGGGATGAAGTAGTTGAATATGTCATTTGATCCAGATTCTAACAAGAAGAGGGATTTCTTTATCAGCTTCTTGTCAACCTGCTTTTGCTTCACTAGCTTTTGGAATTGCTGTAGCTGCTCTTGGATTGAAATCACTCCCTGTAGCATTTTGTTTATATATATATGGCAAATACAACAATTTACAGCAAAAATCAAAAGAAAGGATGATCAGCTCTCAACAGATAGAGTCTGAGAAGAGTGATATACGCAGTTTTATCTTTAGAGGCAGAAAGACTGTTCCTAGAATTTAACCTATGACCTCTAAATTACTTGATAGCAATTTTATCGTTGATTCAAAACTCGCACCCTCTCAAATACAGCAATTTACAAGTTAATTAAATTAAAAATGTCATACCATTTGCTTGTTTGTTGCTGGAAGAAGGCCACTTCCAGCACTAGCGAAGTTAATACCATTAGAAGGATAACCCTTCTTACTTCCATTGACAACTGCAGCCTGTGCTTCAAGAAATGGCTTCTGCATTTCAATTCCGATGAACTGGGCTGCATTTCAAATATATATATATACTTTGCAATTACTGATAATTATATAAGCAGTGAGTGAATCACAAACAGTTTGATAATGAGAGAGAAAGAAACTGACAGATGAAGTCAGGAACGGTTCTGCCATTAGTGAACCTGCCAGTAGGTTGATGGAAGAAGGAAGAACCATAGGGAGGGAAATCAGCTTGAGCAGAGCAGTTCTTGTTGAAGTGATTGGTGCCTGCATCGAAGATGGAGTCTCCGAATGTGAACATGGCTGCAACCATGGACGATGATGAAGATGAACCACACACTAACAACACATTAATGGGGCAATATGGGCCAACAAGGAGAAGAGCAAGAACCAACAACAACCTCATGACGTCCATGTGAGTAGTGTCACACTCTAAAGTGTAAGACAGAGATATATAGATAAGAGAGAGAGAGAGACACTACAAAACGTAACAGATTTCACCACCTATACAAGGATATAACGCTCTATGCGTATTTCTTTCTTGCTGGTAACGGAGCATCGTCACTTGAAACTGAAACACCCTTGTCTTACCTCGTAATACTTTTGAAAATACCAAGTAGTTTATTCCATTTTAAAAAATTAGCTAAACAACCACTTTTTTTTTGGTTCATTGCCAAACAAGAGTGTTTGGGCTTATGTTATGGCGAATCTTCATGTGGACTAACTTTGGTGGGGAATGGACCAAGCTCAATGTATACATTGTTGGCACACCTTACTCATCTAATTATGTTTATTTCAAAATGCAAAAAAAAAAAAAAAAAAACTCTTTAACATATATAGGATCTGCGTAGGTTGTCTTTGGAACCAGATGATATATTTTTTTGTAGCAAGAAAAAGATATATAAGAAAAAAATATAACTTCTGTAAAGAATAAATACAGAGAATTTAATATTATTGTCTCTTCTTCACTCTTTGCTAGGTTTTAGGACTTTCATATATAACATTTCTATTTGTGGAGCTACAGCCTCCCCTTTTCTTCTCTCTAGTTTATTTGTCTTGGTTTTGTTTTCTTTTTCTCTTGTTTGTGGGAGTTCTTCTCTCTTTTTATGAAATTAAAATTTCTCTTCTTTCATAAAGAATCTGTACTCATTTTATTAGTAAGAGTCATGGTCTTTTTTGACATGGTGTGGTCAAGATTTATAACTTAGCTGATCATCTAACGTTTGATACTTTAAAAAAAAGACATTATTAAAAGACTCAATCCTTAAAAAAAATTGAGATATGTATCGTCTTTTCTTATATAATTTTTAATTCTTCTTGTATTTTTAAGGTTTTTATTATGTGATTTAAGTTCTCAATTTTTAAATTAGTCTCTAGAGATGTGTTGCCTCTTTCTTTTCTTGCACTTATAAATATATTGCAAATTTTGTCTTGCTGTATTTTTTGCTGGCCTTACTGCCCCTAATTTAATGAAGAATTTCTTCTCTTTTGTAAAAAATATATTATGTAATTTTTCTCCTTTAGTTTAAAAATGATTTTTTTAAATTTTGTACAATATTTCCTCTCTATTAACATTTTTAATTATTCAAAACCTTAATAACATTTAAGCCAACAAAAAGATTATAAAACTTAATTTTGTTAATATGCACAAGCATCATTAATGCTATGCATTTTACCTTTAATTTTAAAAGATGATAAAAAAAGTTCTTTAAACTTTCATTGTTGTTTAACATGCCTAATCCATGGCTTTTGTGGATTAGTAAAATTAATTATTGTTTTAGATACAAATATTAACAGAGAAGATATATTGTATAACATTAAAAAAAAATTTAAAAAAGTTTTGGGTCAATTTTTTAATTTAAAGAAAATGAATTATATAATTTTATACATTAAGGGTTATATATATGTTGAGCTTATTTGTATTATAATTACTTAGATATATAATCATACATCACTGAAATTAAAGGTTCTTTATTCGCCCTAATTGTCCTTACCATCCATCAAGGACAAATAATTCACCAATTTGCAAGGACTAATTAAAATGAGTGACCTGGTTACAAGAACTAGAGATAAGATTTTATGCACTTGTAAGTAAAGTTTGGATTCCCCTTTCCATTGGTAATTTTAATGCAAAAGCTTCAAAGCAAAAAAGGCTTCTTTTGCTAATGGCTAATGGGGTACTCTCTAAATTCTCACACACGTCTCAATAATTAAGGAATCAGATTGAAACGAGCAAATTACACTAAATTCTTGAAAAATGGTAAAATTATATTTTATATGAATTTTTTCAAGAATTATATTGAATATCTTAAAAGTTTGATATAATATTAATAATTTTTTTTAATTTATCTTTTGTTAATGAAATTATAGCCTTTGAACTTAGATCAATTATTGACTTAATGAAAAATTCATATCACTAATTTATTAATTTAACCGTGAAGTTTACTAAAAAATTGATTAACCCGATAAATTAATATATATAATATATATCATGCGCCTACTTCAATACAGAGCACTTACACAGTTGTTACCAATAAAAAAAAGATAAAGCTATAAGATATGACCTATTGCAATATATAGACAAAAATACTGACGCTAACTGGATTCGACCAAACTTTAACTGAACAGCTTTTGAGACGTGATAATTAATGATGCTATCGACTTCCTATGAATGTGAAAGAGAAAATTGTTCATCAATGAATAATTCAGCACTAAATTTACACGAGACAGATCGAACACAACTACTAAAGAATATTGTAATTAAAGTATGATAACGCAGCTTTCCACTTTGATTGATAAACCGACCCCAACTACGTACCTCTTGTTCTCGACAAAGAATACCGCTTAACCCACTAAGCCTTGTCTTCATCATTTATCGATGCTTGTCAATCATTCTAGAAGCTCAAGTGCTAGTAATCTCTGTTAGCAGATGCACTCATACACATCCATGGAGAATGAATCTAATGCTATGAAAGCAGGAAAGAAGGTCTTCACAGCTATATCGTATTAAATTCTTCTATCTTTTTTTTTTTTCTGAATTTGAAACTTAGTTTTTTAAAAAATTGAAAGAATCTTAATTCATGTTGGCAGCTAGTAAAATTATGACATGTGAATATTATTTTAAAAAGTTAATAATTCACTCCTCGAGCATGTTAGTTGAAAAATAAATGCAAAATTCATATATATTTAAAAAGCTAACTCACTATACTCTATTATAATCACTTTAGATTTTTTAGGTAGTAATTTCATAAAATGATATATTTTATAATATAAAATATAATATATAATATATAATATGAAAATAAAAAAAAAATAAAAAAATAAAAAATTATAAGAGATAAATAAATTAAATAACTTCTTATTATTTAATTTATTATTCTAAAATTATAATAATAATTATTTCATTTTATATGTTAAAAATAAAAAAATATGTATATTTATGGATGCAAACCTGAGCCTCTAATATATTGTATATATGCTTTCGTCCTTCTTCTTGCATCAACCTGCAGGACCTCAATGGCATGTAATTGCCGCACACTAAACTACGCTTCAAAAATATAATTACAAATTATATGTTTATATGTGTGTGCGGCGATACCATGCGTGAAATCAAAACCAACTTCAACATAAACCATTGAGGCATTCTTGACGCACGCAAAACGATACATTAATGTGTATATTATTGATTTATCCCATTGATGTATATATATATACGCGCACACACACATGCAGCCAATATATATGAATTTGCACAATTCAATTATTATATTTAATAATATCTACCATTCATTTCACAAGGGATATTAGCGGTAATTTATCTTTCTTTATATATATATATATATATATATATATATATATATAAAGCCTTTACCAAACAGTGTGTCCCTTTACATATATACTTTCATCCTTCTTCTTGCATCAACCTGCAGGACCTCACTTTTCTTTTACTTTCCATCATTCATATTCATACAGATTCAAGGCAAGCTAGTCTAACCCTTCATCTATTTTTCTCTTAATTTCTTGCTTCTGGGTCTGAAACTCATATATTAATTACAATTTAGAAGCTTAGCTTGCAGATATAAAGGAGAGAGATGGAGAATGAGTTCAGCAGAGACTTTCTTGAATCACATACTATGAAGGGAGGAGATGGTCCTCACAGCTATGCTCAAAACTCATCCTTACAGGCATTTCATCCTAATCTTATATCTGCTCTTTTTCCAAATTAACCATCAATATATATATAATGCTCTGTTTTATGAACTGATAGCATTAAAATTGGTGGATGCTTACCAATAGGGATTATCAATAAGAGTCGCTCCACCCAGTATTGTCATTTAAAGAAAACTTCATTATCAAATGTAAAAGAGATGGCTCTGTTACATTCTCGATGTGAAGCCAGCAGAAAAGTGTTTTAGAAATTTTCTAAAGAGCAAAAAGCAAACTAATAGTGCTCAGTGCATTGAACAACATGTGGGAGCCACCACTAAATTAGTGGATCCTACTTATTTAGTATACATGGTTCTTATATCAATTGTATTTATATAAATTTCTTTGGAACTTCAAGAGATATAGTAAATTAATCAGGTGTTATTTGCAGAGATTAGCAATTGAAGCAGCCAAAAAACTTCTCCAAGGTGCAATAACCAACAATTTTGACCCAAAAACCATTTCTGCCTCTTCTATAAACCCAATTTGCATTGCAGACTTGGGCTGTTCCACAGGGCCAAACACCTTCATAGCAGTGCAATACATAATAGAAGCAATACAACTCCAATACCAATCACACAATCTACCAACCCCAGAATTCCAAGTTTTCTTCAATGACCAAGCGTCTAATGATTTCAACACTCTCTTCGAGAAGCTTCCTCCCAATAGAAATTACTTTGCAGCCGGGGTTCCTGGTTCTTTCTGTGGACGCCTATTTCCAAGGCAGAGTCTTCATTTAGTTCATTCATCTGCATCACTGAATTGGATATCTAAGTTGCCAAAAGAGATTACAGATAGAAATTGTGGTGCTTGGAATAACGGGAGGATTCACTATTCTTGTGCTTCAAGAGAAGTTGTGGAAGCTTATAAGAAACAGTATTATACGGAGTTGGACACATTTTTGCATGCCAGAGCAGAAGAGATTGTGAGCAATGGAATAATGGCACTTCAGATACCTGCTGCTCATGATGTGATTGATGTCAATAAGGACTTGTATCCTGGGAAAGATTTTGATCTCTTGGGAAGCTGCTTGATGGACATGGCCAAGTTGGTAAGTAATAACTAATAAGCATCTCTGTCTTATCTTGATGAATTATGCTAAAACTTGTATTGTACTGTACTACTGTAAATAAAAGAGTAATTAGATGTTGGTAATGCATGTTATGATTGCAGGGACTAGTGAGCGAAGAAAAAGTAGACACTTTCAATGTGCCCATATTTTTCCCACACCTGAAGGACCTGAAGAAAATACTTGAAAGTAAAGAAGATTTCATCATTGAGCAAATGGACTTACTGGATGCTAAAATCCAACTTGTACCGAACGTGGAAATGTATGTTTCTCACCGTAGAGCTGCACTGGAAGGACTGATTGACAAGCACTTTGGAGGAGGAGTTGTTGATGAGCTTTTTGATCGCTACACAAACAAAGTTAAGGAATTCCCAGAAATGATGGATCTTCAGAAGCTCAAACTAGATGTGCTTTTTGTCCTTCTCAAGCGCAGGCTGCATCCATAGATTGATACCTTCACACTCAATACTCCCATACAACTTTTCAGTGTGTTGTTTGTAGAGCTCTCTCCCTCAATAAAGAGCAAATAAATTCTCTAAAATTGGTGTATTAAGTGGTAAAATTCACTATTACATTTATTTTAACAAATTTCTATTGACTACTCTTTTCTAGATTTGAAGGCAATTCTAGAAAAGAAAATAGTTTTTAAACATACAATGTTTAAAATAAATAATATATTTTTAAAACTCAAGTTTTATTTATTATTAAAATATAATTGAATCATTGAATATCACTCATATATTATACATGTGATTTTTTATTTATCAATCAAATATATTATTTGTATTTTAATTTTTTTGATAATATCACATTATTTTTAGATTTCTTAAATCATAAATGAATAAAAGATACTTAATTTATTTAGTTTGACATATAAGGATTGTTTTATTGAGTTTGACTTATATACCGTTAAGTAACTTTTCTCCGTTTCCACAACTTCTTTTGGAAACCACCAGCAAATTCTCCCAAGTACCACAACTTCTATATGTAATTTCTTTGGACAACTTAGACATCCAATGCAGGCTGATGAATGAACAAATTGAAGACTCTGCCTTGGTAATAGGCGTATGAAGATGTATTGCTTCTATTATGTATAGCACTGCAATGAAGGTGTTTGGCACTGTGGAACAGCCTAAGTCTGCAATGCAAAGTGATTTTGGATCCTCTGTTTGGCAGATCTCTGCTTGGCACCTGCTCGGCACTTTTAGTGGCGGTTTTTTCCGCCGCTAAAGTTGTTTTAATATTATTGCAACGAATATTAATGCTGCTATAAATTTTGTTTAAATAATTAATTTTGAAAAAGTTATAGTGGCAATACTTTTTGTTGCAACAAATTTTAGCAGCGGAAAAAACCGCCGCTAAGTGCCAAGCAAGTGCCACGCAAGGAACTGTCGAGCAGAGAATCCGAACTCATGCAAAGTGGAGTTGGAGAAGAAACACAAAGGGCTTTTGGATCAAATTGCTTGGATATTGCACCTGTTAGGTAGCAGAGTGACGAAATAATAGTTCACATCTAAAATAAGAGATAAGAAAAACAAAGAATTGACACAATAATTTTAACGTGAAAAATCCTCAACTGATAAGGGAAAAACCACGGGCAAAACTAGAGAAATATTTTCATTAAGTAAAAAAAAATTACAACATCTCTCTAAATATAAGGAGAGAATGATTTTACACTCTCTTTTATACTAGGAGAATACACTCACTTAGAACTCTCTTGTTCCTAACTCTCTCAATGAGGAGTTACTAGTGATGACTACAACTTTGTGGTGGGATGCTTCAAATGAGTAAAATGACTTGCTATTTATAGAAAAAAAATTGAGTTCATGTATTACATGCAATAACAAATTTTTCTACCTTCCACCAAGTTTTCATCTACCTTCCAACAAACTTGCCATCCATTTTTGACTTTGCTAACCACAAAAGTGAATTTACCACACATAATTTCACAATCTCCCACTTAAAGCTACTTTTGTGTGCTTTCAAATATCACTCCCTTACCAGTTCTTGTTGCTTATGTTTTCGATAGGCCAAATGAGGATTGAATCCACACAAACTTGTTTGTATTGATTTGCTTCATCATAACATCTGCTAGGTTGTCTTTAGTGTGAATCTTCTGCATGTCTACACTTCCTTCCTCTACTACTTCTCTGACAAAGTGATATTAAACTCCTATGTGCTTTTTCCTAGAATGAAAGGATGGATTCCTTGCAATATGTAATGCACTCTAACTGTCACAATACACAATAATCTTTTGCTGCTTATGCCCGAGATCCTCCATTAACCTTTGAATCCAAATAGCTTCCTTGCATGCTTGGATAGCTACCATGTACTCAACTTTTGTAATAGACAGAGCTACAACATCCTATAACTTAGATAACCAACTTACTACTCCTCCTGTAAGTGTAAACACATAGCCAGTAGCATATCTTCTTGTATCAAGATCACCTGAAAAATCTGAATTGACATAACCATTGACAGTAAATTCTGATCCTTCAAAACATAATGCAACACTCAAGGTTCCTTTAATATATCTAAGGATCCTCTTCATAACATTCTAGTGTTCCCTACTGGGATTTGCCATGAACCTAATAACCACTCCCACTACTTGTGTAATGTCTGGTCTTGTACAAATCATGGTGTACATAAAGCTTCCCACTGTCGATGCATATGGTACTCAAGACATTTCCATCCTCTCCACTTCATTGCTAGGACTCATACTTGAAGATAATTTATAATTCACAGGAAGTGGGGTAGAAATTGGCTTACAGTCTTACATGTTGAAACGTCGCAAGACTTTCAGCAAATAATTCTTTTGAGAAAGCCAAATCTTCCTATTTTTCCTATCTCGGTGAATTTACATCCTTAAAATCTTGTTTACAGGTCCTAAGTCCTTCATATTGAACTCCTTAGCCAACTTTGCCTTCAATTGTTGGATTTAAGCTTTGTTGCGGCATACCACTAACATGTCATCCACATACAATAGCAAAATGATGAAATCATTATCATTAAACCTATTGTAGTACATATAATGGTCTGAACTCAGTCTATTGTAACCAAGGCTAATAATGAAGAAATCAAATATCTTGTACCAACACCTTGGCGCCTACTTTAAACTATATAGAGATTTGGTCAACCTATAAACCAATTTTTTTTCTTTGTTCTTCAAAGCCTTCTAATTTGAGCATATATATCTCCTCTTAAAGTTTTCCATGGAGAAAAGTTGTCTTTACATCTATTCAAGATGTAAATCAAATGCAGCATACATAGCTAGAACAACCCTGATTATGGTCAACCAGACAACTGGCGAGAATATCTTGTTGAAGTCAATACTTTCTTTTTGAGCATATCCTTTAACCACCAATCTTGCACGGTATCTCTCCACTTGATCGTTGCCAGCTCGTTTAATCTTATAAACCCATTTGTTTCCAATAACTTTCTGACCCTCTAGAAGTTCAACAAATTCTTATGTCTTGTTTCTATACAGGGCTTCCATTTCTTTATACATTGCTGTCATCCACAGAGGAGCATCTAAACCACTCACAGCCTCTTGAAAGGTTAATGGTTGCGGTTCTTTAGTTAAAAGACAATATGCATCATGGTTTGCCATAAAAAAGTCTGAGTGCCAAGATAGTTTAAATCTCTGTTACATTGATCGTCGACCATTTCTTCCATCATTGACCTCATGAGATTCTTATTCTTCTTGCTAATGTTCTATTTCAGAAAAGTCACCTTCTTTAGACTTATCCACTTGCACTATAGTAGTGTCTTCGATAGTGCTATCATTTTCCTGCTTATATTGCAATTCATTTTCTCCAAAAGCTACATTCCTACTAACAACAACCTTGTGGGCAGTGGGATGCCATAGGCGATACCCCTTAACATTGTCAGCATATCCCAAGAATATGCATTTCCTACATTTTGAATCCAACTTTGTTCTTTCTTGGGAGTTATACATCACGTACACAAGACATCCAAACATATATAAGGAAGAATATTCAGCCAGTTTTCCTCTCTACATCTCCATCAGAGTCTTCAAACCAATAACTATTGATGGTGAATGATTTATCAAGTAACAGACAGTTTTAACTGCTTCTGCCCAAAAGGATTTGGCCACTTTTTCTATTCTCAGCATAACTCTTTTTTTATCTAAGAGAGTTATGTTCATCCGCTCTGCCACACCATTCTGCTGAGGTGTATGTGGAACTGAGAATTGTCTCACAATACCTTTTTGTTTGCAGAAAGCCACAAAATCATCATCTACATATTCTCCTCTATTATCTGTTCTCAAGCACTTTATCAAATTCTACTTGTGCCTTAAATTCCTTGAACACTGGGAACACATATGACTTCTTCTTGATTGGGTACACCCATAACCTTCTGAAGTAATCATCAGTGAACGATACAAAATATTTCGCTCCTCTTAAGGATACTTTCAATGATTCCCAAACATCAGAATGAATCAAGTCCAATATGTGCTTGCTTCTAGTAGTTACTCTAGGAAACTTCAATCTATGTTGCTTGCTTATCACGCAGTGCTCGTAAAAAGATAAATTCAGTTCCTTAAGCCCGGGTAAGAGATTGCGTTTTGTAAGAATTGTCAAGCCTCGCTCAGACATATGACCAAGTCTAAGGTGCCACATCATCGTCGCTTCTTCTTGATTTGTTGTTGCAATTGATGCATTTGCTTCTTGTAACGTATCTCCAAAAAGCATGTATAAATTGGTTAGAACTTTTTCTGCTTTCATTACTACCAGATTTCGTCTCACCACTTTTAAGATTCCACCTTCCATATGGATCTTGCACCTAAGGTCATCCAATTGCCCAATGGACAATAAGTTCTTCTTTAATCCCTTCACATGTCGTACCCCTTGAACAATGCGAACAATACCATCATATATTTTTAATTTGACAGTACCAATTCCAGAAATTTCCAAGGCATAATCATTTCCCATGAACACGGAACCTCCTGAGATAGGTTCATAAGTGCAAAACCAGCTTCTATGTGGAATCATATGCCAGGTTGCACTTGAATCCAATATTCAACAATCATGTAGTTGTCTTTCACCTTTAGAACTAACTGATACTTCACTATACAAGACTTCTGCATCATCTGAGGTACTTGTAACACAACTTTGAGAGGTTGATGCTTTTGAGTTCTTTCCTCAAATCTTCTTATTTTTCCAATAATCATTCTTAACGTGCCCTCTCTTGTCGCACTCGTAGCATTTGAAGTTCTTCCTTCTTCAAGATTTTGATCAATTGTGATTTTGACTCCCATTGGAGCCACGTTCTATTGATCTACCTCTCATCATCATTAAAGCCTCTGCTTGCTTTAAACTTTCCAGCCTATCTTCCTTATCCTTTCACCTGGATTCTTCTTCAAGAATTGCTCCCGCAACATCATCAAAAGAGAGATGACCAACAATATGGTTATTTGTTATATTGGTAATGAGCTGATCATACGAATCAGGTAAATTCTAAAGTAGAAGCTCTGCATGTTCATTCTCTACTATGTTAAAATCAAAAGTTGAAAGCTGTGAGAATATAGTATTCAAATTGTTCATGTGGTCTGTTACGGAAATAGACTCACTCATTCGAAGAGTGTACAATTTTCTCTTTAAAAATATTCTATTGTGAAGTGATTTGACCTCATACAATTTCACAAAAGTATCCCATATATCCTTTGCAATTTTCTTCTCTGCAATGTTAGAAAAAACTAAATCTGCCATTGTAAGGTGCAAATTTGCAACAGCGTTGTCATCCATCTCTTTCCACTTTTCATCAGTGATATCTTTGGGTCTACATTTAATTGTATATAGACAATTTTCCTTCCTTGAGATTGTCCGTATCTTCAAATTCCATAAGGAAAAATTAATCCCCTTGAACTTCTCTATCTCATACTTTGTAGCCATGATTTTACACAACTTACACCGTGAATAGTATCGCCTATTAGAACAATGAATGTAAACTGTGAACTAATGCACCAAGTAAGTTTCCAGGAAAAAAAGGTGGGTCACCAATGGACACGCTTAAATACCAAGTCTTTCCTTAGCCAGAACTTTCCTAGTAAGTTTCACTCAAAATGTATAAGATAAATGTTTAACAAATATTTAAAAAAAATATATGCATACAAAAAGGGTCCTTAATATCTTTGCCCAACTCCCCCTCTATTTTGGATTGAACTAGATTGGTCTTGTAAGTTATACTTTTTAAAATTTGACTACCTTATGCGCCCTACCTCTCTTGTCTCATACATTCTAATTTTAAAAAAAAATTAAAAAAAATGAAGAGATTAACCAATATAAGTAACTCAAGTTCTCCATTTTTCTTCCCCTTTCTAGAATTGCCTTCAAATCTAGAAAAGAGTAGTCAATAGAAATTTGTTAAAATAAATGTAATAGTGAATTTTGCCACTTAATACACCAATTTTAGAGAATTTATTTGCTCTTTATTGAGGGAGAGAGCTCTACAAACAACACACTGAAAAGTTGTATGGGAGTATTGAGTGTGAAGGTATCAATCTATGGATGCAGCCTGCGCTTGAGAAGGACAAAAAGCACATCTAGTTTGAGCTTCTGAAGATCCATCATTTCTGGGAATTCCTTAACTTTGTTTGTGTAGCGATCAAAAAGCTCATCAACAACTCCTCCTCCAAAGTGCTTGTCAATCAGTCCTTCCAGTGCAGCTCTACGGTGAGAAACATACATTTCCACGTTCGGTACAAGTTGGATTTTAGCATCCAGTAAGTCCATTTGCTCAATGATGAAATCTTCTTTACTTTCAAGTATTTTCTTCAGGTCCTTCAGGTGTGGGAAAAATATGGGCACATTGAAAGTGTCTACTTTTTCTTCGCTCACTAGTCCCTGCAATCATAACATGCATTACCAACATCTAATTACTCTTTTATTTACAGTAGTACAGTACAATACAAGTTTTAGCATAATTCATCAAGATAAGACAGAGATGCTTATTAGTTATTACTTACCAACTTGGCCATGTCCATCAAGCAGCTTCCCAAGAGATCAAAATCTTTCCCAGGATACAAGTCCTTATTGACATCAATCACATCATGAGCAGCAGGTATCTGAAGTGCCATTATTCCATTGCTCACAATCTCTTCTGCTCTGGCATGCAAAAATGTGTCCAACTCCGTATAATACTGTTTCTTATAAGCTTCCACAACTTCTCTTGAAGCACAAGAATAGTGAATCCTCCCGTTATTCCAAGCACCACAATTTCTATCTGTAATCTCTTTTGGCAACTTAGATATCCAATTCAGTGATGCAGATGAATGAACTAAATGAAGACTCTGCCTTGGAAATAGGCGTCCACAGAAAGAACCAGGAACCCCGGCTGCAAAGTAATTTCTATTGGGAGGAAGCTTCTCGAAGAGAGTGTTGAAATCATTAGACGCTTGGTCATTGAAGAAAACTTGGAATTCTGGGGTTGGTAGATTGTGTGATTGGTATTGGAGTTGTATTGCTTCTATTATGTATTGCACTGCTATGAAGGTGTTTGGCCCTGTGGAACAGCCCAAGTCTGCAATGCAAATTGGGTTTATAGAAGAGGCAGAAATGGTTTTTGGGTCAAAATTGTTGGTTATTGCACCTTGGAGAAGTTTTTTGGCTGCTTCAATTGCTAATCTCTGCAAATAACACCCGATTAATTTACTATATCTCTTGAAGTTCCAAAGAAATTTATATAAATACAATTGATATAAGAGCCATGTATACTAAATAAGTAGGATCCACTAATTTAGTGGTGGCTCCCACATGTTGTTCAATGCACTGAGCACTATTAGTTTCATATACTGCAATATTAATCATTTGCCCTTCAGAAAATATCTAACACTTTTCTGCAGGTTTAACATGGGGAATGAAACACAGCCATCTCTTCCGCTTTTAATAATGAAGTTTTCTTTAAATGTAAATTATAGCAGTGTAAAAATTCTTTAGTGCTGTCAAAATTGATAATACAGGGTGGAGCAACTCTTATTGATAATCCCTCATTGGTTAGCACCCTCCGATTTTATTGCTATCAGTTTATAAAACAGAGCAGTATATATATATATATATATATATATATATATGTTGATGGTTAATTTGCAAAAAGAGGAAGTATAAGATTAGGATCAAATGCCTGAACGGATGAGTTTTGAGCATAGCTGTGAGGACCATCTCCTCCCTTCATAGCATATGATTCAAAAAAGTCTCTTCTGAATTCATTCTCCATTTCTCTCCTTTATATCTGCAAGCTGAGCGTTTAATATGTGTGTGTATATATATATATATATATATAAGTTTCAGACCCGGAAGGAAGAAATTAAGAGAAATAGATAAAGGGTTAGACTACTTTGCCTTGAGTCTGTATGAATATGAATGATGGAAAGTAAAAGAAAAGTGAGGTCCTGCAGGTTGATGCAAGAAGAAGGATGAAAGGTGACGTAAAGCTTTTAATTAGAACAGTACAAAAACAGCAGAGACCAGAGACGTGGCGTATAGTTAGAGTGACACATTCTTTGGTAAAAGCTTGGTATAAGAAAAGAGAGGTCAAGTTAAGAAAAACAAAAACGTAACGTATGCATTGTAAAGACCGGAGTGGTAAGATTACATACATTGTATGACCATACACTTATTACTCACCAACCCTTTATCAACCCTTCCTTTCGTTTCCTTAAATTAAGGGTTGGTGAGTAATAAGTGTATGGTCATACAATGTATGTATTCTTACCTCTCTCTGCAATGCATACGTTACGTTTTTGTTTTCAAAACCCCTAACTGGCTAGATGTGCTTTTTGTTCTTCTCAAGCGCATGGTGCATCCATAGATTGATATATAACTTCATACTCATGGTACTCCTATACAACTTTTTCAGTGTATTGTTTTGTAGAGCTGTCTCCCTCAATGAAGAGCCAATAAATTTTCTCTAAAATTCGTGTTAAGTGGTAAAATTCACTTTTGCATTTTTTTAAACAAATTTCTATTAATTACTCTCTTGAATCTTCATGAATACAACTAAGTTTGTCTAAGAAGAATTGTTTTATGTCTATTTCTAATAGTTTTGTAATTAAGCGGTAGGCTGAGTTACAAAGTTATAACTAAATATGAATAATTTCTTTAATTATACGCTTTTTCCTTAAATAATTATACAATAGTTTATCTTACACCTTATTTGCTTGGATCAAGTCGAACGTCGTAATGCATTAACTTCAAAAAAAGTATGGCCTATAACGTCAGCCTCCTTTCTGTACGCAAATTTTTAGCCCAATCTATATCGCTTTGAGGATTGGGTCAGGGCCAATCCCTTGAATTTATTTTATTTTATATTTTACCTTCCTATTTTAAAAAATAGTCCAATTAAATTTGCTCTTCCTTTTTATCAAATTCATCTAAAATTTTGGGCCAAATATACTTATTTGAACACCTATTTTTTTTATTTTTTATAAATATTTTTTATTAAAGATAATTAATTTAAAATATTATTAAGTAATGTAAATATTTTTTTAATAAAAATTTTAATTTTAATTTATTATATTATGAAAAACTAATTTTTTCCGTTTAACTCTTTTTATTTTTGTCAAAAACCTAACTCCTTTGTATTTAAAAAATCTAATATGAATGTGAAAGAGCAGATTTTAGTAAATAAGTAAAGTCTAAGTTAACATATAATAAATTTTGCTGCTAAATTTTGAACAGATGACATAATAGAAAGATAAAATTGAATTATCTTATCAAATAAGAGAGCACTGTTGTATATTTCTAAATCAATGAAACCAAATGGAAACTTTTTTTTTCAAATTAGTAAAAACCAAGCGTACATGCATTCAAATCTTAACAGAAAAAGTTGGAGATGTAAGAATCCTGAACAATCTTTTCCATTCTCTAGTGTTCTTTTAATCTGGTTAGGTATGATGCTTTTCTTCATTCTTCTATATTAGCCTCTTAATAATTGTGGGAGTGTATATATAAGAATATTAGGAATAATTTAGTTGCATAAAATATTGTATATTAATTGACTTGCATTAACTTCTCATTTAAAGTTCTCAACAAACACCAACCCCTTCATTCTAGGCCTTTCTTTTCCTCAGATAAGGTTGGTGAGCTTTAATCATACAATATATATATATATATATATATATAGTGACATTTTATTTATATATTAATTAATAATATTTAATTAAATTTTTTATTTTTTATTTAAAATTTTTAACCTTAACACGAGTTAAAATTTTGCAAATCATGACAATTGATGTCACTTGCCACCGTGTTAAAAGTTTTTATGACTAATCTAATTCTATATATATTTATTATAAAGTTTTTTAATTATTAATTTTTTATTAAAAATAATAACAAAAATATAAAAATATCATTAAGTTTTGTTTTAATTTTTTTATCTTTTTTGGTGGCTCTTGTGGTTAGGTTGCACGTGATAGCACGTCCGGACGTGCAGCTTTTCTCATTTTATTATTTTTTCTTCTAACTGCTTCTATAATTAAAAATCTTTTTACAATAAATAAAATTATAAATTTTTTTATCCTAAAAAAATGAATATAATTTCAATATTTCTAAAAAAATGACAGTGCGATTTTGGATCTTCTGCCGCAATCATTTGTTTAGTGTTTTTAGCAGCGACTTTATCCGTTGCTAAAGTATACTTTAATATTATTGTAACGAATATTATGACTGTTATAATTTTTATTTAATTAATTAATTTATAGTAATAATAATTTTGTTGCAAAAAATTTTAGCAGTAAAAAAAATCGCGCTAAAAACGTCAAACAGGCACCTAACAGAGAGTGCCAAACAGAGGATCCGGACGCTTACTAAACAGTGTGTCACCACTCACTATATATATGCTTCATTTCTTCTTCTTGCATCAACGAGAAGCTCACATTTCCCTTTACTTTCCCTGATTCATAGACTGAAAGGCAAGTAGTCTAACCATTTTTTTTTTTCTTTCTATTTTAGTGTTAACTTCTTGCTTCTGGTTCTAATAAACTTTACACATTAAAAACACGTGGATATTAAAGAGAGAGATGGAGAATGAATTCAGCATAGCATCTCTTGAACCATATGCAATGAAGGGTGGAGAGGGTCCTTACAGCTATGCTCACAACTCAACCATTCAGGTATCTGTTCTTCATCTTATCCTTTCTCTTATCCCAAATTAATGATCAACATATATATATATATATGTGTGTGTGTGTGTGTGCGCTATAGTTCATTTTATTAAGTGAATACCACTTATCTCTTGTTCACTTGTTTCTATCTAGAAGTTTAGAGAAGAAATACAAACTAATGAGCCACATGTAATTATCTACAGAGATTAGTAATTGAAGCAGCAAAGAACCTTCTCCAAGGTGCAATATCCAACAAGTTTGACCCAGCTATTTGTGCCCCAATTTGCATAGCAGACTTAGGCTGTTCCACAGGGCCAAACACCTTTATTGCAGTGCAATACATGATAGAAGCAATACAACTTTCATACCAATCACATAATCTGTCTACCCCGGAATTCCAAGTTTTCTTCAATGATCAGGTGTCCAATGATTTCAACACTCTCTTCCACAAGCTTCCTCCTAATAGAAATTACTTTGCAGCTGGAGTTCCAGGCTCTTTCCATGGACGCCTATTTCCAAGGCAGAGTCTTCATTTAGTTTATTCATCAGCATCACTGCATTGGATGTCTAAGTTGCCCAAAGAGATTACAGATAGAAGTTGTGGTGCTTGGAATAAAGGGAGGATTCACTATGCTGGTGCTCCAAAAGAAGTTGAGGATGCTTATGAGAAACAGTATAAGATGGAGTTGGACAAATTTCTGCATGCCAGAGCAGAGGAGATTGTGGGCAATGGGATAATGGCACTTCAGATAGCTGCAGCTCATGACGTAATTGACGTCAATGAGGAATTGTACCCTGGGAAAGATCTTGAAATATTGGGAAGCTGCTTGATGGACATGGCCAAGTTGGTAAGTCATTAGCTTCTCTTTCTTAATCATGCTAATATTTAGTGTTTACAATGATATATGAATTGAATCTCATACAAATTAACAAGAATCAAGCATAGATATGATGATCTACGTTGCTCATGCATGGTTGCTGTAATTGCAGGGACTAGTGAGTGAAGAAGAAGTGGACACCTTCAATGTGCCCATGTATTTCCCACACCTGAAGGATGTGAAGGAAATACTAGAAAGTAATGAAGATTTCATCATGGAACAAATGGACTTGGTGGGTGCCAAAATCTCATTTGAAATGAATCTGGAAATGTATGTTTCTCACTTTAGAGCTGCATTCGAAGGATTAATTGAGAAGCACTTTGGAGAAGGAGCTGTTGATGAACTTTTTGATCGCTTTACCAAAAAAGTAATAGAATTCCCAGAAATCAATGATTTTCAAAAATGCAAATTAGTTGGCCTTTTTGTTGTTCTTAAGCGCAAGGCGCATGCATAGATTTATAAGCTCATACTACTTTATAAGACCTTTTTCAAAAGTCCATAGTAGCCAAAGCCATGTGCTAAAAATTATGATCTGAAAAAAAAATAATAATAATAGTATACAAATGGTTTGGTTACAATATTAATATATTTGAAGGTACTTTGTAATTGGTTTGTACTTTTTTGTCGTCTCTCTTGCTAACTCTGTTAAGGTCTCTGTGAAATTTGATACAAGATTGATAACCACTTTTATTCTTGCACGAACATTAATGAAGCTTCTAACGATTTCTCTAGACTTCTCACAAGATCTAACCAAAAACAAAAAACAAAAAATCAAAACTAACTTTTTGATATTTAATTTTATTTCAAGTTTTTATTTCATTTTTTATTTTTTTATTTTAATTTTATCTCTAATCTTTATTAATTGATTTAATTTCATCCGCTCGTTAAAATAACTTTGATAAAAATATATTTTATGTCCAACTTTTTTAAAGTTAAATGAAATTTTTTTTTCATGTGACATTTTATATCACAAGGTTGAATCAAATAACTTTTTTCAAGTTTCAATTTTACCCTTATATTTTTTATAACAATTACTTTCATAATAAAATTTATTTATAAAAAATGTAAAATTTAATGAATAAATTATCAAAGATACTATGTTGTATATATTTTTTATATGAAGAAGAATGAAGGATTCATAGATGAATTTTTTTTCATAAAAATAGTATACATTTTTAAAATTTATATTATTTAAACTGAAAATGGTATATTTAAAAGTCAAAGAAATAAATAACATTAATTAGCTCTTACAACCATATATTTATATTTAAATAATTGAAATGTAAGGTACTACTAATTTATCATATTAAATATAACTATCATAAATATCATGATATTATCTTATATTATAGTATCTCATTCATAGTATGTAAGAAAGAAAAAAATTTAAGAACAATTTTTATATTTTTGTCATCAAATTTTTTAATAAAAAGTTAACACATATATAATTTATATAATTTATCTATTTCATTCTTTTTTTAAAAATAATTCACATACTTTATTTTAATTAAAAAATTTAATATCAAAGATATGAAAAAATAGACTCTAGTCCTATATCAAATATCTCCTTAGTATTTATCCTGTTCTTTTGGGTTGTCATGTTAACTTCTGTTGTGTATTGCTTGCTCAAGAACGTCCTTCCAATATTTACAGGAGATAAGATTATCATTAATTAATAAGTCACTTGAGCTCATGATGATGATAATGATTTTACTAACTCTAGTGATAAGTCTATGGAGTCTTCTTGGAATTGCAAAGGAGTATCTTATTCCTCGAAACCAGTAAGAGAAGAGAAGTTTCATTAGTTTAATTTCTTCTTCTGAAGATTCCCAGAACACACTGAGAGAGCATGGAAAGGAGGAATGGAGATAATGAATCCGGATTGTATAGCCAGTAGATTACTTCATGGTTGTTATAATCCTAATTAATGGAGATAATGCAAAGCTAACAGAGTGAGGTATAATGGTTAAAAGTTTGGATTGAAGCAGCTCTTCATAAAAAAATTTGGAAAGATATATGTAAAGCTGCTAAATTGATCATTCATCCTAATATAGAATGAAGTGGGAATAAAATTATATGCAAGATGCCTAGTGAAAGCGGAAGAGATAAGGAGCGATTTCTCCTCGAAAATTTATAATGCTCTGCAGAAATAAATCAGAAGAATAAGGATGGAGAAGATCTAAACACTGTTGTGATAGATATTGTTAATCTTTTTAGGTGAATGAAATCAATGGATTGTTGCACTTTTAGTATTGTGTCTCCAATGCAGGATGCTGTTATTAGTAGGATGTTAGAGTCTAAATGACGGCTGTAACCTTTTTTTTCCTCTTCTTGTGTACTGTGATCTTTAATCCAAAAATAAAACTAAACCTTTTTTATACCATTTTTTATCCAAGCACTTAAATAACACACCAACTTCAATGAGAATTCATTGGCTCTTTAGACCCATTTTGAGCAAGAGAGAGAGAGCTATACCCATGTAATTTCTTACACAAGACACTGAAAAAGGTCTTATAAAAGTACTATACTCATATATGAAATTATTTTTGTTGAGAGAGCCTATTCATGTTATAAAATTTTAGTCGACTTGAATCAAAAGTCAGAATTTAGTGGACTTAAGTGGTTTCGACCCAAAAAATAAAAAAATACTAGTAGTTATAAATTTATGCATGCGCTTTGCGCTTAAGAAGACAAAAAGGCCAACTAGTTTGTGCTTTTGAAAATCCATGATTTCTGGGAATTCCATTAGTTTTTTTGTAAAGCGATGAAAAAGTTGATCAACAACTCCTTCGCCAAAGTGCTTCTCAATTAGTCCTTCGAATGTAGCTCTAAAGTGAGAAACATACATTTCCAGATTCAATTCAAATGAGGTTTTAGCACCCACTAAACCCATTTGCTCCATGCTGAAATCTTCATTACTTTCTAGTATTTTCTTCACATCCTTCAGCTGTGGAAAAAATGTGGGCACATTGAACGTGTCCACTTTCTCTTCACTCACTAGTCCCTGTAATCACAGCAACCATTAAATATATTTTACATAGTTATAAATTTATATTCGTATATCCCATTCAAGTGGAAGGGATTAATTTGGAACATCTAGCAAAAGAGCTTTTTGATTGAATTGAGATTGACAGATGTGTAAGAAAAAAGCCCATTAACTTTTATTACTAATTACTTCAACACTAGAAATAGAGGCTAATTACTTACCAACTTGAACATGTCCATTAAGCAGCTTCCCAAGATTTCAAGATCTTTCCCAGAATACAATTCCTCATTGACATCAATTACATCATGAGCTGCAACTATCTGAAGTGCCATTATCCCATTGCCCACAATTTCCTCTGCTCAGGCATGCAAAAATGTGTCCAACTCCATCTTATACTGTTTCTCATAAGCATCCACAACTTCTTTTGGAGCACCAGCATAGTGAATCCTCCCTTTATTCCAAGCACCACAACTTCTATCTGTAATCTCTTCGGGCAACTTAGATATCCAATGCAGTGATGCAGATGAATGAACTAAATGAATACTCTGCCTTGGAAATAGGCGTCCATGGAAAGAGCCTGGAACTCCAGCTGCAAGGTAATTTCTATTAGGAGGAAGCTTGTGGAAGAGAGTGTTGAAATCATTGGACAGTTGATCATTGAAGAAAACTTGGAATTCTGGGGTAGACAGATTGTGTGATTGGTATTGGAGCCGTATTGCTTCTATTATGTATTGCATTGCAATGAAGGTGTTTGGCCCTGTGGAACAGCCTAAGTCTGCAATTCAAAGTGGAGTTGTAGAAGAAACACAAATGGCTGTTGGATCAAACTGCTTGGATATTGCACCTTGGAGAAGGTTCTTTGCTGCTTCAATGGCTAATCTCTGCAAATACAGAACAATAGAAATAAAAAATGTATACCATATATATATATATATATATATATATTCTTAATATCTATTAAACATAACTCATCACTCAAATAAAGTTGTGTCTATTTCTTTTATCATATGACAGGGTTACACTTATATTAACCCCTCAGATAAAAGAATTCAAATTCGTGATAATAGATAAGTGGTATTCAAGTATTACAATAAACAATAGCACTATATATATATGTTGGTCATTAATTTGGAATAAGAGGAAGGACAAGATAAAGAATAGATGCCTGAGTGGTTGAGTTTTAAGCATAACTGTGAGGACCATCTCCTCCCCTCATTGCATATGATTCAAGAGATGCTATGTTGAATTCACCATCTCCCTCTCCTTAATATCTACGTGTTTCTAATGTATGAATTTATTAGACCCAGAAGAAAGAAGTTAACAATAAAAGAGAGCAAAAAGAAATTAAAACTAAAATGGTTAGACTATACTTGCCTTTCAATCTGTATGAATCAGGGAAAT
This sequence comes from Senna siamea, assembly GCA_031216115.1. Classification (NCBI taxonomy): domain Eukaryota; kingdom Viridiplantae; phylum Streptophyta; class Magnoliopsida; order Fabales; family Fabaceae; genus Senna; species Senna siamea. The sequence continues at coordinate 2,103,538 of CM062358.1, forward strand.
GTGAGCTTTTCGTTGATGCAAGAAGATATATATAAGAGAGAGAGAGAAAGGGTAATGAAAGTTAAATAATATATTAAACATTAAAACTATTTCCTAATATATGGTTATATATACTTCCACAATAATTAAAAAATCTAATATAACAAAAGATTATATTTATATATAAATACTACACAATCAGTAAAAGAATTCAACTTAGTAAGATGTGTTGCAGAGATTAAATTAATAATAGGCCAATTTAAGAGGGAAGTCATGATAAATTAAATTAAAAAAATTATTTATAAAAAACTAAAATAATTTTTTAGTCTATAAAAAAATATTTTGACTTTTCTTCCCGTAAAAGTTTCAACCTAAAATGCTCGAACTAACTGTACAACTACCCATAATTATATTACATATAACTGAAGAGCAATAACTTTTCATTTATTTTGAGTGCAACACGTCTCCGTCTTCTTGGACTTTTTAATATATATGGGTTAGGTTAGGTTAGCCCCAAGCGCCTGAAAATTGGTGGCTCAATTTAATTTTTGATGAGCTGGATTAGGCTAGGTTAGTCCTTTGGAATTTTTTTAATTAACTTATTTTTTATTTTTATTTTTGTATGATATGCATAACAAAATTAAAAAAAAAACTTAATCTAACTTATATCTTTTATACATTTATGATTAAAAAAATCTTAAAATAGTGAATAAAATTCAAATAATTGTCAATAAAAAAATATTATATATATAATTAAAAACTACTATAAAATGTATCAAAATATAAAATAATTGTCAATAAAAAAATGTGAGCTAAAAATCCGTGAACAAAAAGTGTCTTTAATATTTAGCTTAAGTCACCTTCTATTTAAAGATTGAATTGGGTTGATTCTATGAGCCTTGTGTGGTCTATCTCTCCTGTTTCACACTCTCCAATTTAAAAAATAAAAAACAAAACTTGTGTTCAAAGAACATTAAAAATTTAAAAAGGAAGAGAAAATAGAGAGATTAAGCAATAGAAGTAACTCATCCTTCCCAATTTCAATGAGTCCACTTTTTCCACACATTCCTTGCAACTAGGACTAGCTAGAGTTTGCATGACACGTTAATTCATGGAAACTGAAAACATTTGAGTCCTTTCCCACCATCAATTAATATTCTTAATGCATTGGTTAACTTTTACTTTTGATTTCTTCCCTTCCTTCTATCAACAATAAACGTTCATTAAATGATAGTGGAGATAAAATTTTTTATATTTTAAAAATAATTTTTTTTGTTTAGAAAGAGATAATAAAAAAATAAAAAATTCATATTGATACAAATATTTTAAATAAATTAGAGATTAAATATTTTTTATTTTTTAATATAAAAATATATTATTTTTTAAATTTAAAAGATTTAAACTCATTTTATTTTTATAAAAAAATTATATAAGTTCGAATCTTAAAATTTTTATTTATTAAGGAGATTTTATTTTAAAGATTCTCAATTTAATAGAGATTAATTTTAAATCTAATATGTTTAAGAGATTTGGATTCTTAAAAAAATAGTTCAGAACCAAACAATTCTTGTGTTTACTTTATTGTGTCGAGAAAATATGCACAGAATTTATAACAATTTTGGAAAAGGAATACTATAAGTAGTGAGATTCACTTATACATCCAATTTATTGAATTTTTATTAATTTCTTACTCCAATGGACAATACAATATATTGTAATTAATTAAAAATTCTCATCAAGATATAGTATATCTTAAACTTTTTTTAAAAAAAAAAAAAACAGCTCCCAACTGAAGATCCTAGAATATCAAGAAAAAAAAAAGCGTCTATATATAACAAGATTAGGTGAAAATTTTAAAATTATATATAGTTATTTTATTTCTATTCTTCCGTGTTAATTATTTTTATGGATATATATATTAAAGATAATAATTGTATGTTATATACAAATTACAATCATAAAAAACTTGACCCAAATATAAAAGTGATCAAATTTTGCTTAATATTATAATTGACCTAAATTATGTACAAAGTATATAAATTTATGTGTAGATATTTTCATCAAAATAAAGAGCCCAGGATATTAGAAGAAAAGCATATATGTAACAAGATTAGGTGAATATTTAAAATGATAGTTTTCTTTTCAATACACATAACTGAACGTAAAAGATTCTTTAAAAGTATCATGTCTCTACTAAAATTTTATTTATTTATTTTATTCAAATTACTTCTTACCATTTTAGTGCTATATATGTTTTCTAAATTATAGTCAGTATTAACATTTCATTAATGAAATCTCCAAGAAGTTATTGCACCTAGCTATTTATTGGTTACCATGTATATTTAAGCATTACATATAGATAATTATATCACTATATATAAGCATTAACTTTTCATTACCTAAATTTTCTAATATAGGCTCCTAGCACTTATCTTGTGCGCAAGTATTTCTGAAATATTTTTATTCATATAAACCCTTTGATGTCATATGTAAACATGAAATTCAACCATTTGCACTTATATCTCGCTTCTAGAAATGAGTTTTCTAATGGGCTTCTTATATTTATTACGAGTAAAAAAAAAATGTTTCTAAAATTTTTTTTGACGTACATTAATTGTTTTTTGGCCCTTGACAATATTAATGAATTTATTGAATCCAAAAAATAAAGCACCTATCATAACTACTCAAAATATTACACTTGGTATTTATAGTTAATGTTAAACCAAACTGGCTATATATGAGAGGTGGCTAGCAAGAGTCTATCCACATCAACAAAACCTATTATTAGTGTTCATTCTTTAGAGAGAGAAAAAAAAGAAATCTTTACGAACAAACGGAATTCAGGTAGATATCTAGGCTTTTGATCTTAATTAAAACCTCAACACAGCTGAAATCTTGTTCTTTTGGGCTGTCATGTTAATTTTTGTTGGGTATATATTGCCTGTGCAAGAATGTCCTTCCTATATTTCCAGGACATAAAGATTGTCATTAATTAATATGTCACTTGAGCTCAAGATTATGGAAGAATAGCTTGATTGTGTTGTTAAGAAACACAATTTTAAAATTGAAATTCTAAACAAAGTTAAGAAACAAAAAGTAAATGGAAGAATAGAAATGAAATAACTATAATTTTAAAATTTTTTACCTGATCTTGTTACATATAGATGTTTTTTTATTTCCTAATATTCTAGGCTCTTTTTCTGGTAACTTTTTTATGAGAAAATTTTAAATATATTATATTGTATTGTCAAGTGGAGTGAGAATTTAATAACAATTCATTAAATTGTATATCAGTGAATCTCACAACTTAATTATATTCCTTTTCCAAAATTTTTACTAATCGTGTGTGCATATTTTATCTATACAAGATAGTAATTAAACACAATAAATTTTTTGGATATGGACTATATATTTTCATAAGAATTCAAAATATCTCCAAGTCACATTTGATGTAAAACTAATCTCTTGAGTGAAAATCTTTAAAATAAAATATTGCTGATAAATAAAATTTTCAAAATTCAAACTTTGATGGGCGTCTTTAATTATTGATGACAACAGATACCAAGCAAGTCGTCCCCTTCCTTCGGTTTCCTTAAATTAAGGGTTGGTGAGTAATGAGTGTATGGTCATACGATGTATGTATTCTTATCACTCTCTACAAAGCGTACGTTACGTTTTCGTTTTTATTAACTTGACGTCACTTTTCTTATACCAAGCCTTTACCAAACACTGTGTCACTCTAAATATCCTTTCATATACTTCTTTTTTGCATCACATTTCTTTCACTTTTTCTCATTCATATACAGATTCATGGCCAAGTAGCTAGTCTAACCCTTAATCTATTTTTCTCTTAATTTCTTGCTTCTGGGTCTCAAACTTATATATATATATATACACACACACACACACATATTAGAAGCTTAGCTTGCAGATATAAAGGAGAGAGATGGAGAATGAATTCGGCAGAGACTTTCTTGAATCATATGCTATGAAGGGAGGAGACGGTCCTCACAGCTATGCTCAAAACTCATCCATTCAGGCATTTAATCTTAATCTTAATCTCATACTCTTCCTCTTAGTGACAATGGATTATTAATAAGAATTGAAGTAAAATTTTTTTGCGTAATTGATTTAGCTTGATTCATTCAGTTTACACTGCTTTATCATTTTTCACTCACTGTATTATTAGAGTTTTCATTTTAAAAAGTACTCGATCACGAAAATTTTCATAATGAATAATGGATCCCACCAAAGAGATGGTTGAGATTTCATTTTCCATGTCAGACCAACTGAAAAATGTTTTAGATAATTTAATTTTTTTTCATTTTTAATTTGACTAGGACAACTATACAACTTACAGCGAAATAACTTGATTTTCTAGAGAACAAGTCATCCATGATATTGTATATACATTCTTACACTATTACCAATGCTAAAATTAGAGAAAGAATAGGAGGGGCGTGAATACCATGTGGGTTCTTCTTTTTCTCTCTATGAATATGTCAAACTCTTCTCTTTCTATCAAGGATGCTGTCCAAGTTTGTTGTTGTTCATGCTGTCCCTCATCTTTTTTTTTTTTTTTTACATCAAAACAGTGCATTTTTCTCTCAAATTATCTAAAAAAATGTGAGAGGACAACACGAACATCAACAAACTTAGACAGTACCGAATCATTTTAGTCACAAAGAGATGTGAAGTTAAGAGTTATATCTTTTAATTTAATGATAAGTGCTTAATTTAATAATAAATATTACAACCAATAATTCACAAAGCTATTTATAATAACCTCACCCTTATGTTAATTTTATAATATTAATTATACAAAAGAGAGATTGGATACCTTTTAAGTCCTAAAGAAATTTAGGCAGTAAATTATATATAAAAAAAAAAAGATAGACTCTCTTGAATGTCAATCTTTTATCAAATTGTCTCTCTCTCTCTAAAATTTACCATTAAAATTCTGTTTTAGAACTTTAGAGGATAATCCACAGAAAGAAAAGATATAGCTAATGAGCCACATGTTGTTTGCAGAGATTAGCAATTGAAACAGCAAAGAACCTTCTCCAAGGTGCAATATTCAAGCAGTTTGACCCAAAAGCCCTTTGTGCTTCTTCTACAACTCCACTTTGCATTGCAGACTTAGGCTGTTCCACAGGGCCAAACACTTTCATTGCAGTGCAATATATAATAGAAGCAATACAACTTTCATACCAATCACATAATCTGTCTACCCCAGAATTCCAAGTTTTCTTCAATGATCAACTGTCCAATGATTTCAACACTCTCTTCCAGAAGCTTCCTCCCAATAGAAATTACTTTGCAGTTGGGGTTCCTGGCTCTTTCTGTGGACGACTGTTTCCAAGGCAGAGTCTTCATTTAGTTCACTCGTCTTCATCTCTGAATTGGGTGTCTAAGTTACCCGAAGTGGTTACAGATAGAAGTTGTGGTGTTTGGAATAAAGGGAGGATTCACTGTGCTGGTGCTCCAAAAGAAGTCGTGGATGCTTATGAGAAGCAGTATAAGATGAGCTTGGAAACATTTTTGCATGCGAGAGCAGAGGAGATTGTGTTCAATGGGATAATGGCACTTCAGATACCTGCATCTCAAGATGTGATTGACGACAATGACGACTTGTACCCTGGGAGAGACATTGAACTCTTAGGAAGCTGCTTGGTGGATATGGCCAAGTTGGTAAGTAATTAGTCTCTCTTTCTCATCTTGATGAATTATGCTATGAATGAATAGCTTTTTCTTCTGAGCCATGTTGTGTGATTGCAGGGGCTAGTGAGTGAAGAAAAAGTGGACACTTTCAATGTGCCCATATTTTTCCCACACCTGAAGGACCTGAAGAAATTACTTTTAAGTAATGAAGATTTCAGCATCGAGCAAATGGACCTTCTGGATGCTAAATTTTTATCAGTACCAAATGTAGAAACGTATGTATCTCATCGTAGAGCTGCACTGGAAGGACTAATTGAGAAGCACTTTGGAGAAGGAGTTGCAGATGAGCTTTTTGATCGCTACGCAAAGAAAGTTGTGGAATTTCCAGAAATCATGGATATGCAAAATCTCAAACTAGTCGTTCTTTTTGTTCTTCTTAAGCGCAAGGTGCATGCATAAATTGATAAGCTCGAAGTACTCTCAGACCTTTTTCAGTGTATTGTGTAGGAAACTACATAGGTATAGCTTCCTTAAGATGGCTCTAAAAAGCCATAAATGCTTACTAAATTGGTGTGTCAAGTGGTCAAATCCACTTGCGCATTTATTTTAATTTAATGAATTAGGCACTTAAGACTTGTGAGCAATGAGTACTGTAAGAAGTTTGTTGTTAACTCATACTCTTTTAATTAATTATGAAGTAAATTTCTAATGCCTTTTATTTTTGTTTTCTTGGCAAATATAGATACCATAGTTAAATTTTTTTTCCTATTATTTGAAGACCGTGTAATTGATTTTTATCATCTCTATATTAGTTAGCTCTGCTGTTAAACATCCTCGATTACTGGGTTAGTAAAATTGAAGCCAATGTTTTTATTATAGACTTCCCACAAAATCTAACCAATGTTTTCAGAAAAAAAAAATTAAGTTCAACTGACTTATTGATTAATTCACTCTTATCTTCTACAAGTAACAAACTCTGACCAAAATTATCGATTAAAAAAAACTACTAAAGTGATTAAATTGATATTTTGTTTATTAATAAAAAGTGAAATTAGCCAAATTATAACTTCTTTGAAGTGCAGTTTATGAACTTACAAAATAGCTGCACACACACAAAAATTAGTAAGACTTTTTAAAAAAAAAAATTACTTTGAAAGAATTATTCAGACAATAACACCAGAAGACAACCATCACTGTCAGAGGACTAAACATCAACCCACCAAAGAAAATGGGATAAATGTTTGTATTTGTTTCCAAAAGTGAGCTTTTGTACCTGGGAAAATCCTTCTCCACTCTCTAGTGAAGTGAAAAATCTTTAATCTCTTGTAACACAAAAATGCATAATCATGTCCAATAAACTAATCATTGTCCTATTGTGCCAGACTTCTCTCGTTTCACAAAGACCAGATGAAAGAAACAACTATACATACAGGGACATTCTATGCATCATCAATGGCAATGCAAATCAACACAACAGAAATAAAATGACAGCCCAAAAGAAAAGATTTCGATTGTGTTGAGGCTCTAAGATCAGAGGCTAGATATACCTGTATCCCATTTGTTCGTAAAGAGAAAACATCACAGAATTGTTTTGCCTAGAGGATGAACACTATTGCTGCTTATAATAGCCATTTAGGTGAGGAGGAGGATATGTACCTGGAATGGAGTAAGGAGGCCGTGGAGCAGATGCCAGTTGTTGTGTCTGTGCATTATAATATGGACCACACCATACCGGATATGCAGGTTGGCCATACTCATGGCTTGCCTGTGGTTGCTGATGGACCTGAGTAGGTGGGTATGGAGCTGCTGCTGTGGGTGGAATGTGGTAAGGCGAAGGAGGCTGATGTGCAGAACTGTATGGGGGAGGAGGGTGACCATAAGCAGCCACTGGTCGTTGCTCCGGCAACTGATAATAAGGAGACAAGGATCCATTTGTTGTGGATTAGATCTTTGTGTTTGGTGTCCCACTGAAGGGTAGTTGCTGTTGAAAGAAGCTGTGGTTTTGTTATCTCGGAAACTGAGACCAGCCACTTGTCTCTGAACATCTTCAATCATTTCCCTACACTGGATGCTTCTTGTCATTATAAAGTCATTGCACTGCCGCTTCACATTTGTAATCGCATCCTATTGAACAAAGAAACTGGTCATTGCCACATAACAGCCATTTATATAGTACTATTCATACACAAACAGAATATTAGAAAAATTTTGAAAAGAACATCCGTAAAATCTAACAATAAATTGACTTGTTTTAAAATCAATACAGCTATGTCTGAATCTTTTACCTGCAGGGTAACATAAAACTTCAACCCTTCGTTGATGTTGTCCTTTATTTCTCGAAACTTTGCTATGGCAGCTTCAATCTGCTTGTAACATTTTTCACGTGAAGCTGGAATTGTTGAGAAAAAACCATTGAAAGATCAGATTATTTACATTAAGGGTAGACAGAAAAAATGGTGCAATCTGTTGGAAATGAATGAATTATCTAAATTCTACGAAGGACCACTAAAGGAAATTTCTGAAATTTTAAATATACTAAATTACAGGTTGACAGAATTTACAGCAAAAAAGGTGACAACTTTTTCTTTTCATTGGAAACTAATCCATAAACCACCTTGTCTAAAATTATAAAAGGTTGCGGGCTCCTTACATTGTATTCTTCAAAACACCCATAAAACCCCTAATTTTTTGTTTCCACAACTACTGAGTAGATATAGAAGAGCAGGAAATCCATTTTTCTGTCCATTACTAACCACAATCTAAAAGTGAAGTTAACTTTGTAAAATATAAAATGAAAGCCAACTTCAATCAAATATGGAAGACCAAATTAGACCTACCTTTGTAATCTTCAAGATTGAAAATTGCAGAGAATTCAGCAGTTTGAGCCTGTAAACAATGAAAAAAGAAATGCTAAAATCACATAACCAAAATTTCAGTTTCTCCAAAGCTTCACTATCAGAAGAAAACGCCTTGCATGAAACTATAGCCAAAAACAAAAGGATATAACCAGTATTGTGCATGCTTACTTTGCTAACAGTATGATTAATTTGAGAGACATTTTATTTCTCGCTCTGCATTTAGGCCCATAAAGTAGGTTTGGGGTCATTGTATTTGAGGTTTTTATCAAGAATCTCAAGCATATAGTCCCACACGTCTAACTGATGTATTAAAGGACAAAACAAACTACCATATGATTGTACATATTTATCATCTAAATGCACAGAAAAAGAAGTTAAGGGCCTGTTTGAATGTCATTTTATTTTTCATTCTTTAAAAATATTTTAAAAAATACTTTTTAATGAAGAACACTTGTCTACTTGTCATGCATATAGGCTAAGTATTAAGGAGGAGGATCTTAATTATAGTTTTTATCAAAGAATCCAAGAGTTTGAAATAGTATAGGCATTGAAGAGAATGGATAATGGAAAAACAATAGGACCTAATAACATACCCATTGAAGTGTAGAAGACTTTAGGAAGATAAGGTGTAAGTTGGTTAACAAAGTTGTTTAATGTGATATTGAGAACCAAGAAGATGCTAGATGAATAGAGGAAAAATATTTCAATCCTAGTGTACAAGAATAAGGGTGACATAAAAAATTGTGCAAATTATAGGGGCATCAAACTCATGAGTCATACTATGAAGTTATCGGAGAAGGTTATTATGCAAAGATTGAAGCTAGACACAAGAATTACAAAGAACCAATTCAGTTTCATGTCAGGGAGGTCAACTATAGAGGCAATATATTTATTGAGGAGATTGATAGAGAGATATCAAAGATCTCACAAGGACCTATATATGATTTTCATCGATTTAGAAAAGGCTTATGATAAAGTACTAAAAGAGGTGTTATCAAGGCTTTAGAAAAGAAAGGAATCTGGGTAGCTTATATTCGAGCAATTAAAGACATGTATGATAGGGCCACGACTTGTGTGAGAATACAAGGTAGAGTCACAAAGGATTTCCCTATAACAAGGTGAATCAGGGTTCAGCTTTGAGCCCTTACCTTTTTAACTTGGTATTGGATATGTTCACTGAACATATCTAAGAGACTGCACCACGATGTATGTTTTTTGCTAATGATATAGTTCTTGTTGAAGATTCTAAAGAAGAAGTACACATAAAATTAGAGAGGTGGAGACAAGCTCTAATGACATAAGGTTCCGTATAAGTCATAGCAAAACGAAATATATGGAATATAATTTCAGTGAAAAGGAAATTGATTCTAGGGCAGAGGTGAAAATTGGAGATCATCTCATACAAAAAGTCACAAGTTTCAAGTATTTAGGAATAATAATACAAAATAATAAAAAAATAGAGGAGAATGTAAATCATAGGATTTAAGCTGGATGGATGAAATAGAGAAAGACTTCAGGTGTTATTTAGGATAGAAAAGTACTACTCAACCTTAAGGAAAAATTTTATTGTACAACTATAAGACCTACATTGTTGTATAGTATTGAATGCTGGGCGATAAAATGTCAACATAAGCAAAAATTCAACGTTACAGAAATGAGAATGTTGCGTTGGATGAGTGGTCACACTAAGAAGGATAGGATTAGGAATGAGTGTATTAAAGAGAAAGTCAGGGTAACACCTATCATAGATAAGTTAGTAGGAAAGCGTCTTAGATAGTTTGGTTATGTACAGAGAAGACCATTAGAGGCTTTCGTATGTAGAGTTGACCAAATAAAAGATAGCTCGATAATTAGAGGTAGGGGAAGACCAAAAAAAATAATAAGAAAAACTATTAGGTTGGATTTAAATATTAATAACTTAACTATAAAAATAAATAAAGATAGAACACGTTGGCGTCACTTGATTCATATAGCCGATTCCACTTAGTGAGAAAAAGCTTTGTTTGTTATTGTTGTTGTAGTTCTAAGAACTCATGCTAGTATTCTTTTCATGTATTTATGTACATACTATTAATAAAAGGATTTGTTTTCTGTATTTTCTTTGTTTTCATTTAAAAACAATAATTCAAACAGATATTTTTGTTTTCTGTTTTTAAAAATAAAAAAACAGTTTTAAAAACTGCATTCACACAGGCCCTAAAACGTCAGTTCTATTTACACAGGCTAGAGAATTTGGTGGGAGAGGGGAGAGAGAGAGAGAGATATACCTGGATCTGCAGTAACAACTGCTCTTGTGCCTCAATGTTTTGAGCAATTTCTTCACAAATATGGTTATATTTTGCTATCTCCTTCTTGAAAAGATCCTCATGAGAGCCAGTTGACGTCATCAACTTGGGTAGTATATCATCCTGTATAGTGAATACATTTATAGAAATATAAGCCCAATTTGACCAAAACAGAAAAAGAATATATTTTTGGGACTAAAATGAAAAACGAAACATAAGCCCCAAACTTTTTGTCTAGGGGATGTGGTAGCTCCATGAAAAGCAGACTAAAAACCTCTAAAATTCCCACCAATCCTTTCCAACCACAAAATTAGAGACATCAAAATGCGGACAGAAAAATCTAAACCACTAATTCATAACTGTGAAGCAATTGCACAATAAAATTACTAAGATACATTTGACACGTGACAAACCACAATAAACTGGTTTTGCAGCTCATTTATAGACAGTCTGCTTCTTGGGCATCACTTTTAGTAGAGGATCTCATTCAAAAGATAAATAACAGAAAATGCAGAAAAGGGGGGAACCTCTGCACTATAATCATCTGATTTAAGCTCTAGGTTTCAATTGTTTTAATGCAAGAAAGAACTTTTCAATGATGAATCCAATAGAAATCAATAAATTGAATAATAAAAAGAGCCCTGACACCAAGGAAAACATTATCGAAATACATATTTCCTCCAACATATTGCAAGATGAGCGCCAAAAATTTCATAGATCTAAGGGCCAAGAATTACTTCAGCGTGGTGCATCAATAATAATGACTCCTATGAATCATGATGTCTCATCATCGTCACACATGAGCTGGGATTTAGAAATATGAACACATGAACAATTGAATGTAGAAGGGGGAGGGACATGCCAAAATAATAACAGCAAGCACACCTTTCTTTTCATGTCTTTAAGCATATCTTCAAGTCCAGCCCTATGAGCTCCCAGAGTTTCAAGTTGCCTCTGCATTAGTGAGCATAAATTTCAAAAGAATCTTAAAACACAGTAAATGAGCATTTTCCAAAAGACAATTAAAACATCTTAGTTCATTTTGCTTGGACAAACCAATTTTCAGTTGTGTTGCTGTGTTCGACAGTGACACTAAACTGTGGCAGCAGCACAAATACATATGTCTCAAAATAAAAATTAAAAATTAATTCTCGGCTGAGAAAGCCACTACAAATGATCCAAACAAAATTGGGAAAAAATCCAAAAATAAAAATAAAAAAGATAGAATGAGAGACTAAAAACCTCATCTGGAAGAGATAAGAAAAGTTCTATCCTAATGTTTTTCATTGTACATGAAAAATTGAATAGTATATAGTTAAACATTTTAGTTTTAGATTTTTTTTTTTGGGTGGAAATTATAGTGTATGGCACTATGAATAATGTATATTTTTTTTATTTGTGTTCTATATCTCTTGTTTTCATGTAGTGTCTGTGCTTCATAGGGTATTGCATAACCAAAAGGTAGAATGAGGATAGGGGAAAGTTGGCAAATGTTCCAATTGTTGGGTAATCTAAAGCTAAAAGGGCAAATGATCATTGAACTCTACAAAACAAAATCTACAATTGTAGACACAAGGTCAAAAGGCAATTTCAAAGAAGATGAATACAATGGAAAGTCCAAAATTCTAAAATTGAAAGCTCATGATTCTAACAATTTACACCAATACAAAAGCAAAATATTGCCAGAACATGTCATTTTCTCAACATTTCCAGATATATCTACAAATATTTACCAACGAGAAAAATCAAAATTTCAGGAAATGATATTTCAAATGCCATAGACCATGGTTTCAAAACTAAGATGCTACTAGCCACAAAATCACATTTGAAAACTTTATCAGATCTTCACCACAACCAGTTTTAAGATACTACTTAAGTTTTAAGAAGTTTTTATTAATATTCTTACCAAATATATATTTGGAGGGATTATTACAATACATACTAAAAGAACAAAGAACAGTTTATAAATTATGGACTCAGTAAATGGTTATACTTATACATTTTATTCCTTGGAAAAATAATATAACAATAACAAGAGCAACATACCAAGCTCTGCTTGAGAGACCCCACAATAGCATCTTCATTGGCATCAAAGGACATTTTTGGTTTTGCCAAGGTTGGAAGTGCAGATTCAATCTGGAAATAGAGAAAGCCATCTCAGTGATTTACAAAAGTACCAAGAACCAAACTGCCCACTAATTCGAAGAAACCATACCATTGGAAGGTTCTAAGAACTGATTATTCTCATGATATATATTTTGCACAAGTAAATGATATCCTGAAAAGTTTAAGATGGAAAACTAAGCAGATTTGCCAGTTATTACTGATGTCCTAAAAAATTGATACATTCACACCCTGTCTAAATAAAGGGAGAGAAATTAAAACCATCTTAAACCATGAATGTTGTCTTTCAAGGTTTTTGACATATTTGTTTCCCTTTCCACATTTTTTTGAGGTCCAACATTCACATGACTGCAAAAACAAGAGTAGTGGTGATATCAGAAAGGACAGCCCTGCTTTATAAATTGCTTCAATATTTCCAGCCAATATGTATTTCTAGCATCCACTATCCACTAACCTCTGTTTTCTCTTTTTTGAAGGATTAAATTCAAATTAACGAGCTTATGCAATTCCAATAAGGGGCTTATGTTAAGAGCACATAAAACATACACCGCATAACCAGGTCTAGATTTACCGGACGGCAGTCAAGGATTGACATTAGTGCTGAGTGTTCTCTAACTGAATGCTTAATTTGATTATCACTTTCTGCAGCTTGCTTCAAGTTACCAGCAAACCTATTTAACCTATCCTGCAAGTTCTTTGTCAAAGTGTTTGAATGAGGCCTAGTCCACTTTGTCCCAAATTGGCTTCTAAATTGAGCATCTTCTCTTGCTTCCTTCTGCAACAACTCCTCAGTCTGGACCAACGATTCTTGATTTACCCTCCTAAGGACCTGAAGTTGCTGTAACTCGGCTTCCAATCCAGCAGGACCCCCACTGATCTGCACAGCTTCCACGTCTTCTTGGAGATCTGTTGGCAGAGTAAAATTACCTTCCAGAGCAAGAATAGAATCCGGCAGATCCATTTCCTTGAGCCTAACTCGTGTAAGCTCACTAGCTTGTTGTAACTTTTCAGCCTGTGCTCTTATAATGTCATCCACCATTTCAGTGTATCTGGAGAGAGCTTTAGCACTACTGTCAGGGACAAGAACTGCAAACATCTTCTCTTTACTGGCATCTAACAACTCATTCATTGCCATTGGCTTCACCATGGAAAATGCTGGAAGAGGTGGTAAGGAACTTAGAGAAGGGACCCTCATGAGGTAAACTCTCTCATTCTCCTTGACAGCCTTTTCCAAGTTTCTATTAAGATTGGCTTCTAACTTATTAATTGCATCTAGAATTTGTGCTGCAGCACCCTTGGAGTTCTTCTTTGCCTCAGTTAAAGCATTAACCCCACTCCTCAGCCTTGCAATCTCCTCTGCTATCTCTTCTTTCTCATGTAGCTCTAATCCATACCTATAACAAGCCTCTGCATAGAATAAAGCTGCCTTTAACTGCACATGAGCTATCCATGACTTATCAAAATGCTGATTCAAAGGTGCGACATTCATGGCAGCTAAAGCTTCTTCATAGTAGAGACCCACCTACAATATCTCAAGTGTATGCTAATTCTTAACTCCAAAAAAGATGAGAGAGATCACATGTTAAAAGAAGCATAATAAATCAATGACCAAAGTTATCAAACAATTGCATTTCCGAGTGTGATATGCATAGACCAATGTATGATGTTTCCCAAAAAAAAGTCGAAGTTAATACAGCACAAATTAGTATATTCCAATACAGTAGCCAAAGCAGCTGCTAAGCCAGTGTCATAGTCGTTATATGTATAAGATATATAGAAGATAAATATAGTAGCTTAAGCAAACAAGAAGACATGTAGCAAAACCTCTGCAACAAGCCAAAGTGTAATCATGATGGCCCAATTAAACTTACGCTACTGACAAATCTACCCGTAAATAAACATTAAGAAGTTTTTTAATTACTTCAATGGATTCTCAAATTAATCAGTATTAATCAATTAGATTAGGGGCAAAAATGCCCCTGGACAGTATCTCTTACACCTCATATATATAATTAACTTTTTCACAACACTTAGGCCAAATAAATGTCATTCTGATAGTGCGCGGGATTCAGGACACAGTTATTACCAACAATACAAAATCAATTACAGATAAAGATCATCAGTCCCATTTCCCCCTATGTCCACTCAGCAAATCATCAGCATAATTAAAGTTCGTAATGTTGTAATTGTTAGAATGACATTAGATAGTTGAACTTTTAAATCAAATATTACTTAACAAGCAAGCTCCATAAATGCATGTACCTGCCTAGAGATCTTGGCACAAACCCCCGGGGTGCTCCCTTTTGCAATGGTATTCTCAAACACGCACTCCTGTGCCTGTGCCAGCATCAACTTCTCCAACATTCCAGCGCACTCCACTGACACGTCCACTGTTGTGGAACTCCCAATTGACGCTTTCATTGCCGCATTATCCCTCAGGTAAGCGAAGGAACCGGCAGCTCCAATAAACGCATGTGATGCCTGCCTCCGGCCATCAACGGTGTTCCGGTCATAGGACAACCCAATCTGACTATAAACTGCACCCAAATTGAACAACACGGCAGCTTTTTCAAGGTGAATATTCTGCTGAGTTGCCTTCTGTTTTGGCTTAAATGCATCAAACCACACAAAGCTGACAGTGTTGACGTGATCTTGATCAGGGGAGATGGGGAAACGGGTCTCCACGAGGCAGAGAGCTTTGTAATATGATTGAAAGAGGTCACGCCGAGAGGTGAGGGAAGGATCAGAGTGGCGCTCGATGTCTGAACGGAGTTGCTTGAGGGTTTGAAGATCGTCTTCCAGATTCTGGGCCTCGCGTTCGGAGTAGTGGAAAGCTACGTAATTGCGAAGAGGGCGATAGAGATCAATAGGATTAGTCTTCTTCTCGAAAATGGCAAGCATGACATTGGTGGTGGAGGCCGCTGTAGACGACGAGGCGGCCATGTTGGGTACGTAAACGGATTTGCAATGGAGAATCGGAGTTTACAAGAATTGTGATGACGAAATGGACGAGGCAGTGGCAGTTGAATGCTTCAATTCAATTGGACGAAAAGGGAATTAATCATTTGAGAGAGAAAAGACAGAAGAAATCTGATAATTCCCAGGAATTAGTCTCTCTGCTACGATAACAATTTTCGATCAGTCAATCCAACCGGCAAGTCTGTTAACTGTTTTCCATGGTTTAGATGTATCAACTATCACGCATGCGTGGCAAAGGTCGTTTTGGGTCTTAAATAATTTCTTTCTTTAATTAATAAGCTTTTGGTTATTAAATTAAATCACTTCATTCTTTCTTTTTACATATATTAATAGCATGCACTAAAGTTTATATATTTTTTAATTTTTAATGTAAAATAAAAAATTATTTAACTTCTCAATTTTTTTGTTTTTCACACATTTTTTTATTAAAAATAATTTTATTCAAAACTTTGAAACATCCTAGATTTTTTAACATATTTTAACTCTTCACCTTTTTTACATGGTTTTTAATTTCATATTTTATTTTATATATAATACTATGTGATTATAGAAAATAATTATCAAAAGATTCTGTTCTCATTATAACATAAATATATATAATTGTGTGTGCGCGTGCGTATATATAGATTTTTTTTAATTTTTTAATTTCTAAAATATAATATAACTTAATAATTATTATAATTTTAAAATAATAAATTAAATAATAAAAAATTATTTAATTTAGTAATATATTTTATAGATTAAATAATAATCGACTTGAAAACTTAGATTTATGGACAAAAAAAATATTTTTTAAAACTTTATATACAAATACACATTTTTTTACTCCTATGTTTATGTGCATTTGTGTGTATATATTTATTATTGAATATAATGAAAATGTTGAATAAAAATATATAATAATAAAATAAGATAAAATACAAACAAAGACATTAGCTCAAAAGGTTAACTTAAGGATCATCCTACACAACTTTCATTTAATAAATTAATAGTATCGATATATGATGCATCTCAAAATAATCCATAGGTCAAAGTAGTTGAGTTTGAAAGAATGATATAATTAAATTGTTTGGTTATTTGGATCATAAATCAATTTTTACAGCTATAGTTTAACAATAAAAATAAATTAAATCATTAACTAAATAAATTTTAAAACTTTTTAATTTAGTCAATATTAGGGCAAAACAAACTTAATTTTCATGAGATACTAAAATTTCCAAACTATGAAGCCAACTGCTAACATTTTGAATTGGCATTGAACATATTCATTAATAAAAAGTTAATCAAGTGATGTACCTTGCTCACGCATAGATATCATCTTTCTTACATGCTTTGTTTTCGTCAAAACATCTTTTATCGAGCAATTGGAAGATATGCCAATGTGATAACATCTTCCAGTGCATCATACTTTGACATACTTAGGTCAAATATTTGCTCAGATCCAACACAGAAAACAAAACTATTTGCTTAAAGCTTGAAGTAGCATGCTCAATGATATTTGAGTTTTAGATTTGGCCATCAACTTCTGATTATTTAATTGCTTGATCTTCGGAAGGTCTGATGGAGGACAATGCATAATCCAGATCACTTAAATGTTTATAATAGCACATTACCAAAACTATTTGTTTTAATTTATGCTATCAATTATTTTACTAACGAGACATTTTTAAATTAAATTTTTTACAGGGCCTTCGGAACTTTTTTTTTTAATTAAAGATATTGAGCTAACTGCAAATACTCTACATAATTTGTAAAATTAAAAAAAAAAAATCATCTTTCAGCAAGGAACTCAACTTTAGTTCTTAAAATTCGCTGCATGGGATGTTTTCACGTCTCAACCAGGAAAGTAGAAAAAAAATGTACCTGTCCTCTTGCTTTTTACCCTTATTAAATAACATAACTGGAAAAGGGGCAAGGGGCCAGAGGCTCCGTTTCGTTTCACACCAGGCAATAAGGTAACAAGATTAAAAGGGAAATGGAATGACCTGAGTAATTGTCACCCAAAAAAATTTTAAAAATCTGACATTTGGCATTGCCAAGAGTTACTAAATTATTAATTTTCGCAATTATCGGAAGGATTAAGATAGAAGCAAGACTGTATTTGGTTAAGAAGTTGATTCCTTAGCAATCTTGTCTGCCTTTGCAATGACCTCGTCAATACCTCCAACCATATAAAATGATTGCTCTGGAAGGTCATCATATTTGCCATCCAACACACCCTGTCAGTTACAAAGCAACAAAAGAATTATTCATAATGCTCCTGCCTTATTTAGGAAGGAAGACCAAGATAAACATGGTGTTAAAATAAGACAAGGCCTACACAAACTCACGAGTCTCTCTGCCTTTTTAATTAACGCCATGCTATAGCTAAGACGTAATAAATCCTAGTAAAGGCCACAGCTATAGGAAAGTCTTAAATGCATAACATCATTTGCAATTGGAATACCTAAGAAATCCACAGATTTCCAGAGAAGCAACTGAAGCATGAGCATTGCAAGTTGATCACGTAACTTGCAATTTATTTACGTTAAAATTCAAGTGTCTTATTATAAAAATTGAAACTAAAGGTAATATATGCTTCATTGGACTCATACAACCAAGTTTCTAGGGCCACATGCACTTGAAAAAAGATGTAGATAAATAAGAAAAGAGGTGCAAATTCTTTTACCACAACATACTGGAACTGCAACTAGCAAATTTCCATTATATCATATAATGGGTATACTTCAAGATGTAAACAAATATATCCATGCAACCACCAAAACTAATATATTAGTAAATGCAATGTGAGATAAATAGGAAGAAGAGATATACCTGGAAGCTGTTGATGCTCTCCTTCAACTCTACATATTTGCCAGGGGCACCAGTGAAGACTTCTGCAACATGGAAAGGCTGACTCAAGAACCTTTGAATTTTACGTGCACGGGCAACAGTCAACTTATCATCTTCACTAAGCTCATCCATTCCCAAAATGGCAATAATATCTTGAAGATTCTTGTAGTTCTGAAGAACTTTTTGTACACCACGAGCAGTATTGTAGTGGTCCTCACCCAAAATATGCGGGGAAAGCATACGAGATGTAGAATCTAGGGGATCCACGGCAGGATAAATACCCAGCTCCGAGATCTATATAACATCAACGATGCCAAGTGATTTAAGTGAATTAATGACCACAGAAACAACAGTGCAACAGCCATTCAATATAACAGAATCAAACCTGTCGTGATAACACAGTTGTAGCATCCAAGTGAGCAAAGGTGGTAGCAGGAGCTGGATCTGTCAAGTCATCAGCAGGCACATATATAGCTTGGACAGAGGTAATTGAACCTTTCTTTGTGGTAGTAATACGCTCTTGAAGACCTCCAAGATCAGTAGCCAAAGTTGGTTGATAACCAACAGCAGATGGGATACGGCCAAGCAAAGCAGACACCTCTGAGTTGGCCTGCATAAAGAATCAGAATGCAGATTGAACAATATAAGCATAGATAATGGACCGAAGAAAAGTTAGCTACATAATTTGCCCATACTCTAAAGGAACCATACTTGGGTAAAGCGGAAAATGTTGTCAATGAAAAGAAGCACATCTTGCCCTTCAGCATCACGGAAGTGTTCTGCCACAGTAAGCCCAGTAAGACCAACACGGGCACGAGCACCAGGAGGCTCGTTCATTTGACCATACACAAGAGCACATTTGCTGTCACTCTAGTATCATGAAGCAAGCACAGTTAACTTTGGAAGAAATATTCTACAAAGAATACTGAATATCCCAAAAATATTGTTCTTATGAAGTGCATTCTGTTCACCTGCTTCTCACCAAGCTTGATGACACCACTCTCAATCATTTCTCTGTACAAGTCATTACCCTCTCGGGTTCTTTCTCCAACACCAGCAAACACAGAGAAACCACCTAATCAAAGGAAGCAGTTAGCAACGGTATGCAGAAACCAACAATTCAAGTGCATCCCAAGGACATACCATGAGCCTTGGCAACATTATTGATAAGTTCCATGATAAGCACTGTTTTTCCTACACCAGCACCACCAAACAACCCAATCTTTCCACCCCTTTGGTATGGTGCAAGTAGGTCCACAACCTGTAGGTCAAAAGTGACAAGCAAATTAGTACCCATTCATTACAACACATCCTCAAAAAATGGAGAAGAAATGGCTATCAAGTACATGAGACAAAATGCATTCATTAATTAACAGAAAAACAAAGGAAGTGGAAAATTAAGGGGGGAAAATTACCTTAATCCCTGTCACAAGGATCTGCTGCTCAGTTGCTTGTTCCACAAAAGCAGGAGCTTCTCTATGAATGGGCAAGTAATGCTCAGTTTCTACGATAATTGACACAGAATACAGTCAGTAAAACACTTACTGAAATGGTAGAATAAACTGACACATGGATCAGATAGAAGGGGCTTTATTGGTTTCTTACTAATTTCACCCTTCTCATCGATAGGCTCCCCAATGACATTAATGATACGGCCAAGGGTTGCCCTACCAACAGGAACCTATAGGGGATGTGTACAGCACATCAGAAAATAAATAAAAATAAAAAGCTTATGACAAACAAAACATATAGGCGCCAAATGCAAGTCTAAGCAAATATGAGATTGGACCACCTGAAGTCCTGAACAAAACCACAATAAAACGTAATCCTAAAAGTTCTTTACATCCTAAAAAAGTAAATCTTTGCAGAAACATACGTCATATACTGAGTCTAATTAAAATTTGGTAGTAAGACATCGCACTGAGATATACAATCAGGAAATTTATTAATATAGTGACCCACATCGAAATGAACCATATTCACAGAAGAAAAGCTAGTTTGAAAACATAATACAGCAGACCCGCTACATTATAATTATCTAACTACTTAGATGCAGATATAATAAGAAGAAAAATGCAACTGTTACCCAAAAAAGAAAAACAACCCTAATATACAAAGTGACAAACTCTAGTCGTGATCTTCCCACAATGATTGAAACATCACAAGAAAAATTTATAATAACCAACATAAATTCTTACACGCACTTTATCAATTTCCTAGATAGAAAACATACACTCAGATCCACCGGACGTGACAACTTCCTACAGGTTTACAGGGCAATTTCCTAAAATTCAGATCTTTCAAATTTTCAATCAACACAGACACCAAAAAAGTCAAAATCCCCCAAAACCGAACTTTTTGTTATCAAATCAAACTAGAACACTAGATAGAAAAGTAACTATGAAAAGCAACGAAGAAATGGAATGTAATTTAAGGCTTCCGATACAAAGGGAAATCAAACTACGAGGTAACTCAGAAATGTAATCCAAAAATAGAATGTGAATCAAGACTTACGGTGATAGGAGACCCAGTGTTGAGCACGCGCTGTCCTCTAACAAGCCCTTCCGTCCCATCCATAGCAATAGTTCTAACAACATTCTCACCCAAGTGCTGCGCCACCTCCAGTACCAATCGGATTGAATTATCCAAAACCTCAAGTGCAGTCAAGATCGGGGGCAAACCCTCCTCGAATCTGACATCGACGACGGCACCAATTACCTGGCACACTTGCCCGATCGCACCTTTGCCAGTGTACTCATCAATGATCTTCCCACCACCACCACCAACGGCATCCTTCGAAGGTGCTGGAGGAGAAGCAGCGGCAGCAGAGGTAGCATACTCGGCGAAGCGGGTGAGAAGGTAGCCATACGGTGAAGGACGAGCCGACGCGGTAGGGGAAGAAAGCCTGGGCCTTGAGCTGGTAATGGAGGATTTCAATGGAGATCGACGCGTGGAGGATCGAATCAGAGACGATAAGAGTCTGCGTGAAGCCATCTTCGTCGGGCTTCAGTTCAGAGAGTGACAGAAATGGGGAGAGAGAGGAAGGAGCTAGGGTTTGTGGACTGGGAAAGTGGCACTTTATGGGCAACTACGGAATATTATTTTTTTATTTAATTTTACTTTTACTCCCTAATAATTTCAAAATGGGAATTAGGGAATGGACGTCGTTTCATGTGTTTACATTTCCGCATAATCTGTCGTTTAATCTTACTTTTTATGGAAATTAAAAAAAAAAAAAAAGATAGTTTAGATTGGGATGTGACCTTTTTTTTTTCTTTTTTTCATCCTCCTTCAAACTTCAAATTATGGCTATATGACTTGGCAAAAGCAAAACACTTCGGAAATAAATAATAGTAAATTACACTTTTTTAAACAAATTATTCTCTTTTATGATTGGTTAATTTAAAAAAAAAAATTTAACTTATTTTATAGAAGCCGATAACAAATTATGGATATACGACTGGACAAAATCACAAAAGCAAAACACTTTTGCCCTTTTTTGTTGTTAAGCATATCATTAATCAAACAAGCATGAGGAACAAGCACTGTTTTAGGATCAATGGATACAACAAAAGGAATCAAAACATCCTACTCTACGTGGGTATGAAATTTTCATAAATCAGCTTCAAAAACAGTAGTTAAAAAATCTAGCATCGAGACAAAAATTAAAGCATTGATTTGTTTAAGCAGTGCCTGTTTTGTCAATCCATCAACATAATTATTTCCCTACTTGTGAATATGACTAATTCCCACCTGGTTGAACTCGAGTATATATGACTTGCCTAAGTCAAGGAGAGGCAAAAAGTGATGAGTTTGAGTTAAATTAGAGGTTTTGAATAGGCTTACCATTGAAGCACGGTCCA
Source organism: Senna siamea (assembly GCA_031216115.1). NCBI lineage: Eukaryota > Viridiplantae > Streptophyta > Magnoliopsida > Fabales > Fabaceae > Senna > Senna siamea. The sequence goes on from CM062358.1 coordinate 2,126,119, forward strand.
ATTCGATAACAATGAAATTGTAATCTAACTCTTTAGCCATTTTTAAACCCAGGACAAGGGCCTAGTTCTCAGTAAGCATGTTGTACTCTTTCCTCAAAAACTTTGAAATTCCCCTGATCCAACCCCCATTGTTGTCTCCAATAATGCAGCCTGCTGTTGTGCACCATGTACTATTTTTACAAGCTCCATAAGTGTTCAATTTGATCCATCCATGAGGTGAAGGGTCCCAAGTGTTATTGGATATAATTTATGTAAAGATGGTTCACTGGTTAAGAAGAATTCTACTACTCTTGCTTTGGTTGATTTAACAATAATAGAGACAATAAAATCTGAATTATCAAATACTTTATTGTTCCTAGTAATCCATATATGTCAAATGAGGTATAGTCCCTTTAGGGATTTTCATGGAAGGGGAGAGCACAGAACAAATAGAATTCGTTTTAACTCAATTGATGAAGTTCGATTCCAAAACAAGTTGGATGAATTTTTCTGTTAATTTCCAAACATGTACCGTTTGAGTACATTCCAAAAATAGGTGTTGAGCATTTTCTATATGAGTCTGACATAGAGGACAGTAATCTAAGATGAGAATTCCTCTTCTAGCCAAGTTTTCTTTGCAAGAAATTCCGTCCCAATAAATTCCCCAAATGAAGTATTCCAAATCCAGTTGTAGTTCACTTGGTTTGTTTGCTTGTCCGAGCCATAAGTTGCAACAAGATATGCATACTTAAGGTCGAATTGACCATTTAGGTTTGGTTTCCAAACTAGGGTATCCTATTTATCTGAACCATAAGTTGCAAGGCTATTGCATTTTGGCTTTCCCTTATAACCTTGCTTGCCAATCTCGGTGTAAACTTGTAATTATCTTTTTAAATAAATGATTGACCAAAATTAAGATTTTAATTTTGTCTTTTATTCTTATTAATTCATTTCTTTTCCTTTATAAATATTGTTAGCCACAAGTGAAGCCTAATATGAGATTAGGCTAATTAGAGTATGGTTCAGCTATAAAGAAATTCAAAAGAAACTTTAGGCATTTGAAACTCTAAACCATAGACATCTAAAATTTTTTTAAGCAACACAAATACTATTATATATTGTTTTAGTTTCATTTGAGCTATTTTATCACCATAGTCTAACAAAAAAAAGGACAAAATTAAAGGCTCATATAAAAATAAAGACCCAAAAATTAATTTTGTCCATGAATAATTTCGTAAAATGTTTACTAGGAACAAAAATGATCACAGTTGCTCATGATTTTCCTTCCATAACTGTATAAATTTTTTTGGTAGATTATATAATAGTATATTGAAATTAGGAATTAAAACATTAAGTATTATCTTTCTTTAGAAATGCCTAAATTATATATCTCTTATTTAAAAAAAAACATTTCTCCTTTAAAATTAAAAGATTTATTATATTATTTTACTCTATAAGAAAAAAAAGTTACAATTTTATTTATTTTAACTAAAATATCCTAGTATTTATTAGTACTTATATAATATAACAAATATTAAATATTTACTTCATCAATATAAAATATTTAAATTTTGATTTTATAATTTTTAAAATAACATAAAAATTTAAGAAATACATTTTTAATAATTTATATTTTTATTGAGATAAATATATTTTAAATGATATTTGAATAATCTTGTAGCATAGAAAAATACATATAATAAAATTGTAATTTAAACACTTTTTATGTAATAAAATAATAATTTATCAACAAGTAGTTAATTGAAGTAATAGCACTATGATTTTATCTTTTAAAAAAAAAGATACAAGTTTGAATTTTAAAAAATATATTTGTTAAAAAGACTTTATCTTAACACTCCAATCTAACAAAGATTAATTTTAATTTCAATGTAATTTAAGAATACCCTCAGTTGTCACCAAAAAAAAAAAATAGTTAGGTAAATGTAATTGTGATATTTAAAATTTTTTTAAAAAAAGGGAAGACCCAAGGACCAAATGAAACAAAAAAAAGAAAAAAGCACTATACTCAGCTCCAAAGGAGCTATTGAGGCCTTTGTGGAGAGCATTTAACAGGCCGTTATGTGTTTTGGAGGTCCATCACTAGAGGGAGGGAGTCCAACTCAAGGATGATTCGATGAAAACCAAGTTCCCAGGCAAAGTGGATGCCTTTTTTTTGTCAATAGCATAAGTTGGTACAGATAATAAAAGAATCTACAACTAATGCTGAAACCAGACTTAAAACAAAGTCAAAGGGCAACACACCCTTTAGAATCTACAACACGAATCTAATGTTGCTAAACAACAACACCAACAGACCTACCATCGAGACAAACTTGTCTATCCTCGTCAATAAGCCGAAGGAGATTGGGAGGAGAGAAAAAGACTAGCCATAAGGAAGATTCGACTTAAGCTTCTCCTTAAAAATGAAGTATGAGGGCACCCCCTGCCTTTGCTATAAAAGATGAACACCATCCAAATTAAAAGAAGAATAGAGGGCTATAAAAAGAATCACTTTAAAATAAATAGATTTTGAGAGCATAGCCTAGTATCCCTATGCTCTAAACATTTGAATATCGTCCAGTGAAAGGTGAGTCCACCCACAAGTTTGACATCTTCGAACATCTTTACAGTTACACGTTTGGACCCAAATACGAGTGATTGGGCTCAATAATCCAATTTGGGTTTCAGGACTTTTTCTCCACAGGAACGCAATTTTCTCAAATGGATCTTGTTCTTGGAGTTTAATAGAGATTGTACTTTAATTTGGATTTTGAACATTCAAGAAGTTCTCAGTCCAAAACGCAACTATGACAAAAAGTTTGTATATATTTAAAGTTATTTTTATATAAATTATATAAATTTAAAATATTAAGATACTCTATATTATTAATATTAACAAAATTTAATATAATTTTAATAAAAATTTAAGAATAAAGACTAATTTAAAATTTTATTAAATTAAAATTTTAATTATAAATTAAATGAAATTAGAGAGATTATGGGAATAATTTAACTTATATAATTTTAGACTTTTTATTTATTTAAGATGAAGCTCTACTAATTTATATGTATTCCAGCAAAAGTCACTACTCTGAAGTCTGAAAAACAATCCATACAATAAAAATGCAGAGAGGAGAGGTAAGTCAAAACAAAACAAAACTCTGCCACATCTCTCTCTTTCTCTCTGCTTTGAGTTTTCCTCCGCGAGGTTGAAGTCGGTGAGGTAAGCAGCTAGAAGTTGAAAGACAAAGAAGCCATGGAAGAGACGCTTATACCAAAACAGAGAGAGCAGGAAACAGAGAAGCAAGAGAGGAAGACTCTGTTTCTCACATGGGAAGAAGTGAAAAGGATTTGTTACATAGCGGGTCCCATGATTCCTGTACTTTCTTCACAATTTTTGTTGCAGGTTATTTCAACCATCATGATTGGTCATCTTGGTGAGCTTTCTCTCTCTAGCGCCGCCTTAGCCATCTCCCTCTCTGGTGTCACTGGTTTCAGTTTTCTTGTAAGCCCACTCTTCACTCTACTAACTACTAATTCACTACTATCTTTATCCTTTACTTTTCTCTTTCTTCTCTCTCTATCTATAATCAATCGGTAAGGATTATGAGTTTAAATCTTTTGTATTACAATTTTTTGATGAAATTTTAGAGAGAAAAATAAAAATATATATAAATAAATTATAATCTAATGAATTCTTAATTTATTTTTTTTTGTAACGTACTTTATTATTTTATCAAAATTTGCTTGAAACTCTATAATTTTTTATTTCACTCACCATTGTTTAATTACCATTAAGTTCTGGGTAACTATGTCATTTAACAAGAGATTAATGCATTGGGGAGATCATGACTTCTCAATTACTAAACAATGAGTAAATTAACATTTTCGTTACTATTTAGGTTTAATTTATATGCTTGTCCTTTTCTTCCCTTTTTTTATTCTTGACTCGATCAAAATATGTCTTTTTAGTTATAATAGTAGAACAATTTTTTTCTTAACTAATTAATTATAGGCATACGCAAGATAAATTAATGGAATAATAAATTCAGAAAAGTCAAAAATAAAAAATCTAATTAAAGATTATGTAACTCTTACAAACTGAAATAGGCCAAAATTAAATTTGTCCTCCATTAACTTTGAAGATTTAATTTTGTCCTTTACTTTTTTAGTTTTAATTTTATCTATTATTTTATTAATTATTACAATTTTTTTCTAGCCAAATAATATTTGTATATGTCACTAGTTACACAATTATATAAGGAGCTTGCATAAAATTATAGTTGTTAGAGTATAACTGAATTGATTGAAGAACTTAGATGAAACTAAAAGGGTAGGTAGTTTTCAAATATTTTAAACCTTTTAAAAATAGAGTTTTAAGTACCCAATTTAAAAATATAGAATATTTTGATATCATTTGAGTTATTTTATTGAGTCAGTTATGACTAATTCTGTTTAAAATATAGTCAATTATCAAACTCATACGCTTGTCAATTAATTCTTGGTGTAATAATCACTCGTAAATGATTGGTGTAAGGGCCTTGTAAACTTTCATTCTACATATAATTGGTAGAAAAAAATTATATGAATTAATAAAAATAAAAACTAAATTAAAAAAACACAAACAAAATAAATTAATTTTAACCAACTAAAACATCAATTTGCTCTTCAACTTTAAACTTTCTATTCATAGTCCTATAATTAATATCAAAGTTGATTCTTTCGATGAACGTGTCCTCACCCAAATCAAAAAAGTGTTATCTTCTTTAATTTCCTTCGTCAAATCCACTTTTTCTTTAGATAATTGTGATCTCAATGTTTAGACCTTAGAATACTATAATGGGTAATGAATTGACTGTTTGTTGTTTATTCGTTGTTTTGTATGAAATAATGAATAAATCTTCCTCATTGGTTTAATGTTCAACCTTAGTTGTTCGCCGATGTGACAAATAAGTATTAGTTTAGCCAAAAAAAAAAAAAAGTAACACATAAGTATTAAAGTTTTATTATTTGAATTATTTTATAATTGAATCAGTCATGAATTGAATTGATTAGATCGAGTTTTTAATTAATCTAATAATCTAACATCCATTTAGTTAGGTTAACTCAGTTTTTTTTAAAAAAAAAATTTAATTCTGGTAAATTATTATATTATTCATATATATGTTGAATTTATAACTTTTTTTTGACATGTATTAAATTTAATCATCTAATTTTTTTTAATGCTCATTGTATAATTCTAAAATTAGTTTATTATTTGTAGTGTTTAATTTTTATTAATTTTTATGATTTTATAATTTTTTGTTTTTACATATAATAAATAGTTAAATATTATAATTTTTAATAATTTTAACACTTATTTAATACTTAATTACTTATTCAATGTTTAATTTTAAATAATAAAAAGTGATAATAAATAAAATTAAAGTTGAATTTACGTTTATTTTAAATTGTGTCGTTATAATTTGAAGTTTATTAAACTTATAATTTGATACTTTTATTTAATAGTATATGTAATTTTAAAATAACAAAAAATAATTTTATTATTTATTTATTTATCAATTCAATCAATTTTTTAGTGACATAACAATTAGACTAATAATTTTGCGACTCAAGTTCTTTTAATAGTTCAATGACTGATTCAAATTCAAAAGTTATGCCATCAATGTTACGAAGTTATTATTTTTCATTCAACTTATTTTACCATTTTAAATGATCATGTATATAGAGAAGGAAAAAATGATAACAGGGATCGTTAGATGCTTTTATTGTTTTTTATTTTTAAAATTATTTTATAAAATTAAATTTTGAAAATTTATATTAATATTATTTTTATATATTTATATAAATACTATGAATAAAACATACTTATTTTTATTTCAAAAAATAAGAGTTCAGGAACATTTTTATGGTCTGTTTGAATAAAATTTTTAAAAATAGAAAAACAAAAAAAAATTACTTGAATTATTGTTCTCAGCTAAAAACAAAAAAAAAAAAATATGTTTTAACAACAAAAATATAGAACAATTAAAAGATGCTTTGAACTCTAATTTTTTAAAACAAAAAATAATACATATATTAATAGAATGTATGTAAATACATAAAAATAATATTAGCATGAATTCTTATAACTAATTTCATAAAAAAGGTTTTAAAAAATTAAAATAACATTCAAACATGTGCTTAGTTATTATTCTTTAATTTTTTGTTTCCAAAACATTTATATTCTATTTTTTATTTTCAATCAAAAACATGTTCATCAAATAGATTTTTTTTAATTTCTAAAAGTTAAAAACTAATTTTAAAAATAACTTTTAAGCAAGCCCTAAATTTTGGAGAATAAAATAGAGATATATCTTGTATAACAATAAACTCTAAATTCTAAATCTTAAAATACTGTACATGCTCAATTGACAGATAGGAATGGCAAGTGGACTAGAAACTCTTTGTGGGCAAGCCTATGGAGCTGAGCAATATCAAAAGCTAGGAATGCTTACATACACTGCTATATTCTCTCTCATATTGGTTTGTCTTCCCTTATCTCTCATTTGGATCAACATGGAGAAGATCCTAATTTTCATAGGCCAAGATCCTCTAATCTCACATGAAGCAGGAAAATTCACAATCTGGCTAGTTCCTGCACTTTTTGGATTTGCAATTCTACAACCACTCGTTAGATATTTCCAAATGCAAAGCTTGCTTCTTCCAATGCTCATAAGCACTTGTGTTCCTCTTCTTATACATGTTCCTCTTTGTTGGCTTTTGGTGTTCAAATCTGGGCTCAACAATGTTGGTGCTGCATTAGCATTTAGTATTGCAATATGGACAAATGTGATCATTCTTGGATTATACATGACATACTCTTCTGCTTGTGCAAAGACAAGAGCTCCTATTACTATGCAACTTTTCAAGAGAACTGGGGAGTTCTTTAAGTTTGCTGTACCTTCTGCAGTTATGATATGGTAATTACTATAATTAATTTTATCTTCCTCTCATTGATATTGGCTAAACTTTAATTTGTTTTTCATTTCTTAGGTTTGAGGTGAATATTAATTTCATCAATTCAATGTGCTGGTGTTAGAGTTAAGAAAAAGTTCCAACATTTTGGAACAATGTAAAGCTAAATTAAACCAAATACAACATGAGGGTGAAAATGAAAGGGAAAAATGCATTTTACCCTTTTTAACTATGACCTAAACATTGTTAGTTGAAATTTAAAAATAATATTTCAATCCCTTGAAATATTACAATAAGTGACAAGATGGACAGAATTGACTTTTAGGACTTCAAAATTTATTTATATTTTCTTGTTTATGAAAAGAAAGTTTTTGTTTCAAGTGACATTGACATTAACAAAAATTTATATTTGAAAAAATAGATAGCATAATTTGAAACCCTAAAAGTTAATTATGTTTGTCGTGTAACTAATAAATACTAAATTTAGAAAATTTTTAACTAATTTACTTTTTGTGATATTTTAGAGGGTAAAATATTATTTTTAAAGATAATGTACCAACATTATAATTAGAATATAGTTCAATGAGGTAAAATATATTTTTTCGAATTGAAATTTACCTCAAATTTAATGAACAAATAGTGCAATTTAGCCACTAAAATTTCATGTATTCTTTTTTATCAATTTTTTTTAGAACATGCTCTTATAATAAATTGGTCTCATGTTGATGATTTTAGCCTAGAATGGTGGTCATATGAGCTGCTGATACTGCTATCTGGACTTTTACCAAATCCACAACTTGAAACCTCAGTTCTATCTATTTGGTATGTTTAAGAAACGGAAATCTTTTTAAGTTTCCTTAAGAATTGAAACTCATGAAGTTGTTCTGATCAATTTTGTCATTGATCTCCTTCTGCAGTCTCAACACCATTGCAACACTCTATACTATTCCTTATGGAATTGGCGCTGCGGCAAGGTTACAAAACAATAAACACATCTATATATGTTTCTGTGTAATTTTCATTTCTATTTTATATACATAGTAAACTCACACTTCCTTTAATTCTAACTCGTACAAGGATGTCATCTTTTTACCCTGTCTTCTTGGTAATTACAGCACAAGGATTTCAAATGAATTAGGAGCTGGGAATCCACAGGCTGCACGAATTTCTGTGATTGCTGCAATGTCTCTTGCAGTGTTGGAGACAACAGTAATAAGCACAACCCTCTTTGCCTGTCGCCATGTTTATGGTTATACTTTCAGCAACGACAAGGAAGTTGTTGACTATGTCACTGTCATGTCTCCTCTACTTTCTATCTCTGTTATTCTGGACAGCTTACAAGGAGTTCTCTCAGGTAAATCTTCTTGTTTCTTCTCTTGTTTTAAAAGTTTACTGAGATTTTTTTTGAGTTAATTACACCATCCATTCCTCGAGGTCTTGTCTTTTAATTTATTTTCTCAATAAATATAACCTTTTATATAAAATAAGAGTGTAATTTTATTTTTAACATAATGATGATTTATATTAAATTTTAACATGAGATTCTTATTATTTTAGAATGATCAAACATTTTGTAGAATGTTAACTTAGAAATACTAAATATAATTTTGAAAAATAAAATAATAATAAATATAGTTTCATTGATAATGAGTACACCTATATGTTAATGATAATGTTACATATCAAAATTGTTAAACAGACTCTATAATTGGCTGATCATTAAACAAACTGAAATGGGCTAGTCTAATTCATTTAATAATCTTGAATTATAAAATTCAAACTTACTTATTATAGTTTGCAAATTAAACGAACCAATTTATTTAACTATATTTTTAAATAAATTAATTTTTTTAAAAGTTGTTTATTTAACAAATTAAATGAACTTACATGTGAGTCATAACTCATTTTAACGGAGCTAATATATATAAAACTTATTGGTATTTTTCTCCTAATAGTCCAAGATACATATGAAGGAGGTATCTCTACAATTTGTTTGTTTGAATTTGTTTTTGATTGGGATTAGGGGTAGCCAGAGGTTGTGGATGGCAACACGTAGGGGCTTATATCAATCTAGGGGCATTCTATCTTTGTGGAATACCAATTGCTGCCACATTGTCCTTTTGGGTAAAACTGAGAGGGAAAGGCCTTTGGATTGGCATACAACTTGGTGCTTTTGTGCAAACTCTTCTTCTTTCTATTATAACTTGCCGTATAAATTGGCAAGAGCAGGTAAACTTTAATTTTGGTCTCTTAAATTTAATTAATCACATAATATTTTATAAAATATAAAATAATATTTTACTAATTTTATTATATTTATTACTATAATCATACTTGTCAATTATATTCATAAAAGTTAATTTAATTTTTATAAAATTAATAAATATTAGTAAAATAATAAAACAATTGAATTACAATTTTTGTATATAATAATATTTTTCATAATTAAGGTTCTCTGTGGACTTTATTTTTTAAATCATCATTTTTATTTAAAATTCAAAATTATATTATTAATACTTTCAAATATAATTTCAGTCAAATTTTAAATTAGTCTTTATAATTAAGATTTATGAGGTCTTCATAGTTTTAAAATTGTTTAATGTTGTTCAAATTTTGTTATTGTGTGGATGATTTTATTTAAATCATGTATAATTACGATGATAATGACCATAAGTAAAAGAATAGAAATATTAAATGCCAATGGTTTAAGTATTTCAATTTGCACATGAAGACATTTTCTTTTTATTGTTTTATTTAATATTATATGGTGAATGCAGGCGAACAATGCAAGAAGGAGGCTATTTGATGGACAACTTTCAGCAGACAATAGTGGACTGATTATATAATCTCACAACAATATATAAAGCCAATCTCACGATGAAATGGACAATTTTGTTCGAAATTGAAAAATTAATTTTGTTTGGAACTTTTTAATACTTACACTTTTATAATTATATTGATAAAACATCATAGATGATCAATTCTTAAAATAAAATATTATAGGTAAAAAATACGTAAATTTAATTGTTAACTTAAAATAGCATACCTCTAGCATTATACATTTAGCAATTTTCAGAGTGCAAATACTTTGCTGCTTACTTCTTTTAGGATAGGGACAACCATATATATCTATTTAATAAATAATCATTTCTGTACGAAATCGAAAAATTAATTTTATTTAAGACTTCAACGAATTTTGAAAGAAACTATTTAATTATGTAATTAATTGATCACATGTAATTAATGGCAAGAGAGAATTAATTGATCACATCACATATTTTATTAATATATTTAATAAAAGTGTAAGTAAATTGATGTGATTAATAAATACGATCATATTGGTGATCATATTAATCACTAATTCTCTCTTCCCATTAATTAGTGATGAATGAGAAGAGACAATGCCCCACTGAAATTGATCAAATCACATGTAATTAATGGGAGGAGAGAATTAATTTTATTAAATCCACAACTAATATAATTAATTAATCACATGTATTTGCTCTTTAATAATCAATAATTTTTTTATTATTTATCTAACATATTTTATTTTATATTTTATATTATATAATATATATTTTGTGAAATCTATAATCAAAATCAAAGACATTATAATACAATACTATATTAGAGGATTTTTGCATGCGTTTCTTTTTTCAATTTTTAAAATATAATATAAAATAATTATTATTATAAATTTAAAATAATAAATTAAATAATAAAAAATTATTTAATACACTTATTTTTTTAAATTTTTATTATTTTTATTTTCTTTATCTTATATTTTTATATAATATATTTTAAGTTATATTTTATATTAAAAAATATATCATTTTGTAATATCATTAACTAACTGCACTCAAAATTATTATAATATAAATATATAAAATTTTAACATAAGATTCACTTATTAACATTTTGTGAAACCATCTGTTTAAGTGGGGCAGACCAAGTGATCAGACTTTGGTTGTGATTGGTACTTGATAGAAAAATATGAGGAACAGGTAATTAAATAATTACATGTTTTAATAATTGTTTTCTTATCTTAAGTAACAAAATAACAGCAATATTTAGAGGATGAATGATACTATATATTACCATTGTATCAAAAAAAAAAAAGATACAATATATTACCAGGAAACTTGATTTTTAATATGCAAAAAAAAAAAAAAAACACATGTATCTTCAACATTTTAACTTCGATTTTACAAACTCACAAAATCCATCTAACAAAAGGTAATAGATAAATAAATACTGTTGATGAAATAATATATTGGAAGATGATGTAAGAAAATTCATGGAAATAATTTATAAATTAACATATATCTATATATATAGTTTTTTATATTTATTTTTTCATCTCCGTCTTGCCTCCACTATTTTTGTTTTCTTGTTGTCTTTTAACTAATGTTTATTCATCCATGTTTTAAAAATTGAATATGTCATTAAACTAGTAAAAGATTAATATATTAATATTCATATTATGATTAAATTAATTAATTAATTAAAATAAATATAATAAATATATTATATAATTTTATTACATGTAAAACAAAATAAAAACAATATATCGTGCATATTTATAAAAAAATTAAATATATATTATTCACCAAATTTATAAAACAATAAAAATATGTGACATTTACTTTAAAAAACTTAAAAATTATTAATTTTTTTCCTTGTAATTTGTATTTTTCATATTTTCTTACCATACTAAGTTAATAATTATTGTATCTATCCACCTACTTTTATGTTATTATAATTTTATTTAGATTTTATTTTTTTTCCCCTTTCCTTTCTCTTTTACTCTTCAGTCTTCATATATTTTATCATATTTCCAATGAACGTTCAGTCACTTTCTTCCTTTCTCCTTTCTTTTCCTTTGTGCAGGAAAAAGAAAGTGAGCACTCTCCTTTCCTTTTTTTTTTTTTTTATTTTCATGGCAGCTTTGTGAAACATTGACTTTTATGGGTGAACAATATTTTTTTTTTGACTGATTCAAATAATTATTAATTACTTTTTTAATTAACCAACTTTGTAATTATTTTAAATTAAACAAGTGACCAATTCACTTACTGATTCCATCTAATTTTTTATCAATGGTATTTATAGAGCAATATCATTATATGTGTTGTTAAAAAATAATAAGCAAAAGTATCATTTTTAGCCATTTTAATTTGAGGTTATGATCAATTTTCATTTTTAAATTTCTTTTTGTTAACCTGACTTTTATATAGACTTAACGTGCCTATATATATATTATATATATATATATTAATACATTAAGTTTAAATAGACTGTCAAATGTCAACATATTAAATGCAGGTGATCACTAAATAAATGGATTCTATTAGTATAAAAGATAGACGTAGGGTCTGAATGACTTTGATAAACTTTGGAGAAAATTGATAATAACATCAAACTTAATGAATTAAAAAAACATTTGAGGCCAAACTAAGATTTAAAAATCCCCAAACTATAAAATAATTGCGTTGTTGGAGTTGGATTTGTTTTAGTCAATGGCTGCTTTTGGTTCACTTGTCTTCTTTCTCTTGTTTTTTTGTCTGTAGCTTTAAGTTTTATACAAAATACTGAACATAATATTTGTTTCTCTATAAAAAAATGTGAGATATGATGTAGACAGACAGTGTCTCCTCATAAATTTTTTTGATGTTATAGTTTAATTTATACTATAACAATTTGTTATAAAGTAGATAAACTGTTTTAAGTATTGCATATTGTTAGAATTAGATATAAGTTTTTTTTTTATAAAGTATGTATGTAATTTATAAAAATATAAGTCAACTTTAAAGAGTATATTTAAGTATTTAACGCAATGTTTAAGGGTTTTATTTTTTAGTATAATATTATGAAAAATAACCTTTTTAAATAAGTGAAAGTCAGCCCACAAGAGCAATGATAGTAGACTAAAATGTAAATCGCCCACTTTTTTTAAAAGATTTTTATTAACTATATAATATAAAAGAATTAAACTGTGGTAAAATTATTTATAAAATTTATTGTTTTATAATTGATTGATTTTATTAAAAAAGTTTTTTTCCAAATGTTTTAAATAAGTGAAAACCAATTCACATAATGAACCATATAATTAGAAACCCAAGAGATGTCAACATTTATTACTAATAATAAATATATATCGAGTAAATTAATAATTTATTCATTAATAAATACCTATTCTTTTCATTTAATTCTTAAAAAAATTAATTTAGCTTAACAAGATATATGAAAAGTTAATGGCATTAACATTAACTAGCATTATTAAACAATGATAGAATTTTTATTTAATAATAAGAAATAAAATATATTATATTTACAAATTTATTACTAAATATATAATTTATATTTTTTTATTTTTTAAAAATATTTTTTTACTAGAAACAATTACTAAATATGAATAATGCAAATCTTAATTTACCTCCAATATAAACAATTACTAAATATTTTTTGCATTTTATATTAAAGTCACTTCAACATTTTACTTTTTCTTTTCATCTATTTTATTTTTATAGAATAATAGTAAGAGCAGAGGGCGGAAGGCCACACATACCAAAACACGACTCTGACTTTGCTCTCAGGCTCTGCTCTGTTTTCCTCCATTAGGATTCAAGACGCTAACTTGAAACTTGAAAGGCTAAGGCCTAAGAAGGCATGGAAGAGAGCTTATTACCAAAACAGAGGGAGCAGAAGTCAGAGAGCGATGAGACGAAGAGTCTCCATCTCACATGGGATTCCTTCAGGGAAGAAGTGAAGAGGATTGGTTACATAGCAGGACCTGTGATTCCTGTGCTTTCTTCGCAATTTCTGTTGCAGATGATTTCAATAATGATGGTTGGTCACCTTGACCAACTTTCTCTCTCTAGCGCCGCCTTAGCCATCTCCCTCGCCGGTGTCACTGGTTTCAGTTTTCAAGTAAGCCCACTCCACTAACTACTACATCTTCTTCTACCTCCCTCACTTCTCTTTTGTTTGCACTTTTATAACTGGATATCTTATTTTTCTTGATTTGACTTTGTCTACTTACTATCTAGGTTTTTGAAAAATTAGAAATCTGAATCCACAAGCCGACTATGTAGATGGATACCTTTTTCATTATTGTGACGGAACTGTTTAGGAATTATTCTTTTTAGTAAATTCTTTAGATTTAATTTATTAATTCTTGAATCTTGATTAATTATATTGATTGAGAAAAATACAAAAAACCATCCCTAAATAGCATCCTAAACTGTGTATCAATTTTCCGTTCCATAATTTTCTATATATTAACTGATTAATTTTCTTGGGTTACTGTTCATGCTTAATTAACAGATGGGGTTAGCAAGTGGACTAGAAACTCTGTGTGGGCAGGCCTATGGAGCTCAGCAATATAAAAAACTTGGAACTCTTACACACACTGCAATATTCTCTCTCATATTAGTTTGTCTTCCCCTATCTCTCATTTGGTTCAACATAGAGAAGATTCTAGTTTTCATAGGTCAGGATCCTCTGATTTCACATGAAGCAGGAAAATTCTTATTGTGGCTTGTTCCTGGACTTTTAGGATTTGCATGTCTGCAACCACTAGTTAGATATTACCAAATGCAAAGCTTGGTTTTTCCCATGCTCATGACCTCTTGTTTCACTCTTCTTCTCCATTTACCTCTTTGTTGGGCTTTGGTGTTCAAATCTGGGCTGAATAATGTTGGTGCTGCATTGGCAGTTAGTATTTCAATATGGCTCAATGTCATCATTCTTGCATTATACATGACATACTCTTCTGCTTGTGCTAAAACAAGAGCTCCTCTTTCTATGGAGCTGTTCAAAGGAATTGGGGAGTTCCTTAGGTTTGCTGTCCCTTCTGCAGTTATGATATGGTAATTTTGTCTTACTTTTACTGACATTGGTCAAAGTACACTTTTGGTTTCTCATATGTGAGGATTTTGACTGGATCTCAAATGTTTTATTTCATTTCCTAAAGAGTAAGTCACATTAATCTTCTCTAAGATTTGACTAAATTATACTTCGTACTCATACAAGGATGAGCCTTAAAGCAATGGTAAAGTTGCTGCCATATGATTTGGAGATCACGGGTTCAAATATTGAAAACAATCTATTTGCTTGCAAGAGTAAACTGCATACATGTGACGCTCTTCAGATCCTACTTGGTGGGAGTCTTGTGCAATGGATCACTCTTATATACTTAGTACTTATCTAGTTTGAAAAAGCACACTCTTTTATAATTTGTTTTTTGTTCATAACGATAACTTTTTTGCAAAGAACAAGGCTAATTTTATTTTTAATAAAACAGTAAGTGCAGATAAATTGACATTAAATAACTAAAGACAATTAAATAATTTCATTGTTTCGAAATTTACCCAAGATTTAAAGGACAAAAACTGCAACTTAGCTACTAAAATTTCATATATTCTTTTTTTCTCATATATATATTTTAAAATATTCTCTATAATGAATTGGTATTATGTTGATGACTTTAGCCTAGAATGGTGGTCATTTGAGCTGCTGATATTGCTGTCTGGGCTATTACCAAATCCACAACTTGAAACTTCAGTTCTATCTGTATGGTGCGTTTAAGAAACAAAAAACCTTTCTAGTTTCTTTAAAAAATAATCTGTTCTAATTTTGTCATTCTCCTGCAGTCTCAACACCCTTTCAACACTCTATACTATTCCTTATGGAATTGGTGCTGCAGCAAGGTTACTAAACAATCAACACATTTATGCTTGTACAATTTTCCATTTCAATATTTATACATTTAGTAAATTGCATTCACTTCTACTGAAAATTTGCTAAAATATATGGTCATATAATATATTTATCCTATCTTGTTTATAATTACAGCACAAGGGTTTCTAATGAATTAGGAGCTGGGAATCCAAATGCTGCACGAATAGCTGTGGTAGCTGCAATGTCTATTTCAGTGTTGGAGGCAACAACATTAAGCGCAATCCTCTTTGCCTGTCGCCATATTTATGGTTATACTTTCAGCAACGACAAGGAAGTTATTGACTATGTCACTGTCATGTGTCCTCTAGTTTGTCTCTCTGTTATTTTGGACAGTTTACAAGGTGTTCTCTCAGGTATAAACATCTTCCGCTTACTTCTCTAGAATCATAACTCTATCAAGTGTACCTTTCCCCCTTTTCTATATACTCCAAAATGCAAATCAAAGTATGTATTTCTTTGCGGTAAATTTATTATATCAAATATATATAGATATACTTGATATAATAACAGTAAAATTGTTGCTATGTGACTTGGAGGTTACGAACATAAATCTTAAAACAATTTCTCTACTTGTAGGAATAAGACGACGTACATTTGACCTTCCTCACACTCCACCCGCCTTTAAATTTACTATATCAATTACATATCAAAGTATGTTACATTTATATGATGTTATCTTTTTATTATTATTATTATTGGATTAGGGATTGCTAGAGGGTGTGGATGGCAGCACATTGGGGCTTACATCAATTTAGGGGCCTTTTATTTTTGTGGAATTCCAATAGCTGCCTTATTGAGCTTTTGGGTAAAACTAAGAGGAAAAGGGTTTTGGATTGGCATACAAGTTGGTGCTTTTGTGCAAGCTCTTTTCCTTGCTATCATAACTTGCCGTATAAATTGGGAACAGCAGGTAAATCCTCTAATCTGACTTAGTTTAAATTTCAAGTATTAATCTTATAATGTTATATAATGCTCTTTAAATTTTTTTCAAAATACAAACTATTTTTAGAATAAGCCAAATTTATATAAGATTCAAATAATTAAATAATTAAATCTTAAATTAATATATATATGTATAATATAAATTTTTTTTATAATATTTGTATATATTAGTTTGATCTAATAAAAAGGTGGTTAGAATTTTAAGATTTAAAAATTGTAGGGTTTGTATTCTAGAGTTAATTGCTATTTTCAAAAGTATTTAATACTCCTTTAGCAAAACCAAAATTTTAAACTGTTAAGATTATTTAATTCCCAACATTGTATTATCAAATTATTCGGGCTTTCAAACAAATTCATTGTTTGAATGTTTTAGCTCAGACTGTGATATTGTGAATGTAGGCAAGCAATGCAAGAAGAAGGCTGTTTGAGGGCAATTTTCAGCCGACAATGGCTTGATCGTGTGACCAAATTAACTATTACAAGCAAATTTGGACATCGATGTTTAAACATTAAATTTTTAGTCGAATGTATCATTTTTTTTACCATAAAGATACTTTTAATTAACTTGATGTAGTACGTACTTGGAAATGTGTTACATAAATATATATGGTGTTCTTAAATAGTTGAGTACAATACTATTTTAAGTTAAATTAATTTTTAGGTTCGTATAGTTTTTATTTAATTTCTTAATTTGCTTCTTAAAAATTTATAATTAGATCATTATAATTTTCAAAAATTTTAATCTAGTCTATGTTGATAATGTTTTTAATATTTCACTAGTTATTGTTAATATGGTTAGGATATATTATCTTGATATTTTGAATATATATAATCCATGTCAATAAAAAATGAATAAAATAAAAATAGGTTAAGAGCATGGCATGAAATGTAATAATAATGTAGAATCATGACTTGTAAAATTTAACTTCGTCTCTGTGTGTGTGTATATATATAGATTTCTATAATAGCATATAGTTAAAATATTCTAAAAATTCTTTAAATTATGAAATTTTAATCATAATTTTTTAAATTATAAGAATTTAATTAAAAATTAAGTTAAATTATAAGGATGTAAAAGAATAATTTACCTATTCTCTTTAGTGTCTAGAGTCTTATATAAATAAAAGATTTATGAAAATAGAACCAACAGATGGAGGCGAAAAGAGAGTTCCAAGTGCAAGAGTGGTTTATCATTTTCGGGTTCATGACATTTCATTTGACAAAAGTAAATAATTACCAACGAAAAAGTGTTGCCATCAAAACAAACTCTTTGGTGGCCAAAATAATCATCAATATATTATATTAAAATAAGGTCATCAGCCATAATTAAAACATATTTTATATAATACAAAATGTATATGTATGGTCGTGAAGATTCTCACACCATTTAGATATTTAATAGATTATAAAAATTAAAATATTTTTACTTAATTTTTATTTTTATATACACTCATAATTATCATATATTAAAAAAAGTCTAATATTTAGTATCATACATTAATTATATAATTATTTGTACACTAAATCCAATCTTAAGAATATCAAATTAATTATATATTTAATTAAATTTTTGTTTATCAATATGATGATAGTATCTTCTAATATATATACATTTAATGCATTTAAAATTTAAATATGATTATATCTTTAATAGCTTATTACTTAAATTTCAAATTTTGCAACTTAAAAGAAACATCATATAATATATGCATATTAAATAACAAGTTATAATACCATATATGTGTTTTTTGGCAAAGTGCATTTAAAAATTCAATATTTTTTTAAAACATACACATATCAAATTGACAAATAAATAATTTAAATTGCAAATTCTATATTTTATAAAAAATGTCATCTATAAACCGCACCAAAAACTATAAATGATGTGATTGTATATGTTTCCATATTTATTCATTAAGAATTTTATCTTTATATTTATTTATATTAAAAATAAAATCATAACCTTATACATTTTACACAAAAAGTTGTCTTTATTGATAGAAAATAAATTAGAAGAGATGAGTGTAATTTTTAAAATTGAAAGAATAGTAAGTATAATTTAAAAAAACTTTAAGAGAAGTTGGTGTAATTTATACTAAATTTTTAAAAAAATATTTTTAATATATTTAACTATTATTATTATTATTGTTATTGTTATTATTATTGGCACATGCCCCTTCAATTGAGTTGTCTAATTATTAATCAATGCAAGGAGACCACTTAGTGGATAGTTTTCACTTTCGACCAACAACTATGACGACAAATATTAAAAGCCACTGTTATGATGGACCAAGGGACCAAATCTTCACGAGCAGGAGACCAAGTCATACCTAAACTTTTGTCTTCATTGAACTTTTTAATATTTAAACTTGGACTTATTTCTCCAAAATAAATTTTAAAAGTTGTTAATATAATTAAAAATCTCTAAAGTCCTATTTGGATTTGTTTTTATTTTTTTCATATAATATACTAGATTGATTAATATGTATAGATGTATATGTAAATATATAAATAAATCCAAATCTCAATCCTTAGAACTCTTGCTTAAATCCAAGCAAGCAAATTTTATGAGCAATCATAAAGTGTGAATACTTTGTCCATCTTTCTGTCAAAAAAAAAAAAAACTGAAGAGTCACTTGAATGTATTTCCTGATTTGAGTATTTCATTACTAATACTTAATCCCCACATCTTCCTATACATCCATGGTAGTCGTTAGAGACTGCACAATATTTCACCAAAGGAAACATTTGTGTAACTTTCAGTCACTCACAAGTCACAATGTGATGAACAAAGTTTAAATCTCTAAGTGTCATGTTTAGTACTTGACAATATTTCAAATAAAATTATCTCTTATAAAAGGTGTTTGTGGGAAATGAAAAAACAAACTCATAAAAAATCCAAAAGCCTTGGCCCTTATGTTTGAAGGAGGGTGATGCATGTGTCTGTGAGCGATAGAGAGGAAGTAAAATCAAAAAGAGTCTCTTAGAGAAAGACAAAGAGGAAATGAAGAGAGAGGGTTTTGTAAGCATAACATGGAGTTTGTTTGCTTAAGAAGTGAAAGATGTTGCTTGTGTAGCAAGTGCTATGTACTAGACATCCTTCTTTTTGCAAACCATTTCATTAATGATGGTGGGTCACTTGGGTAAACTTGCTCAATCTAGCATTGCCATTGCCATCTCTATTTGTGTTGTCTCTGGCTTCAGCGTTATTGTAAGTCACCATTTTTTTTGAAATTATAGAACTATTGAAAGCAACCTATTTGAAAGATTTTCTAAAAGGTGTTTGTGGGAAACGAAAAAAAAACTCATAAAAAATCCAAAAGCCCTGGCCTTTATGTTTGAAAGAGGGTGATGCATGTGTTTGTGAGCGATAGAGAAGAAGTAAAATCGAAAAGAGTCTCTTAGAGAAAGACAGAGAGGAATTGAAGAGAGAGGGTTCTGTAAGCATAACATGGAGTTTGTTTGCTCAAGAAGTGAAAGATGTTGCCTGCATAGCAAGTGCTATGTACTGGACATCCTTCTTTCTGCAAACCATTTCATTAATGATGGTGGGTCACTTGGGTAAACTTGCTCAATCTAGCACTGCCATTGCCATCTCTATTTGTGTTGTCTTTGGCTTTAGCGTTATTGTAAGTCACCATTTTTTTTCAAAGTATAAAACTATTGAAAGCAACTTATTTGAAAGATTTTTTAACAAAAGTAAGAAGAATAACAAAAACAAAAGCACCAATTTCCCTTTTGATTGAAAATTCCATATATTGATTTTTCATTGTGTATTTTGTACATCCCATACAGTATGGAATGTCATGTGCACTGGAAACACTGTGTGGGCAAGCCTATGGAGCTCAATAATATAGAAAATTTAGCATTCAATTTCACACTGGTGTCTTCTCTTTTATTTTAGCTTGTGCTCCTCTGTCTCTCTTGTGGACTAGCTTAGGGAAGATACTTGTTTTCTTTGGTCAAGACCCTTTAATTGCACATGAAGCTGGAAAATTTGTAGTATGCATGATTCTTGCTCTCTTTGGTTACGCAACACTTCACGCCCTAATTCGGATGCAAGTTTGATCACTCCCCTTCTCATAAGTTCTTTAGTTACTCTTTGTTTTCACATAGCTTTCTACTGGATTCTAGTTTTTAAATCTGGTGTTGGTCACTTTGGAACTACATTTGCTATTGGTACTTCATATTGGTTGAATGTGATTTTACTTGGATTATATATGACATTATCTATTTCATGTGCAAAGATAAGGGTAACAATTTCCTTAGAGCTTTTCAAAGGGATTGGAGAGTTTTTCCACTGTGCTATTCCTTCAGCTAGAATGATTTGGTATCTTTCTTCCCCACATAGCCAATCTTTCATTTTGTTTCCAAGATTTGTATACTTCTGATAAGATCATTTTAGCCTTGAATGGTGGTCATTTGACCTAGTTACCTTGCTTTCTGGTCTTCTACCAAATCCACAGCTTGAATCTTCAATCTTATCCACATGGTATCCTTTTCTTAATTGTTTAATTTCTAAAATACAGATCAAAAGTGTTGCTTGTAATCAAATAATGATCTGTACAAATGTTCATTTTTATGATCAGTGTATCAACCACTATAACAATCTTCACAATACCAGAAGCAGTTGGCTCAACAGCAAGGTTTGCTTTATAGTTTATTGTAATCTCCAGTAATATAAAGTAGTTTCTTTATCATTGGCTTTTTTGGTTTGGTTTTTAGCACAAGAGTTTCAAATGCATTAGGAGCTGGAAATCCACAAGTGGCTCGAGTGGCTGCTTTTACTGCTATGGTTATATCTATTAGAATTTGGATTGTATACTATGTATATACATATTCATAAACATATTAGGACATGTAGAAGTACATGTATTGTGGATTAATTATCATATACATATTACTATCATAAAGTTTAAGGACCTATAAAGTAATATAATTTGATTTAATAGTCTTTATAATAAATAATAATGTGTGGGGACTAATAATATGTGTAGAATTCTTAAAGTGTTAATTACTAATTAATGATGGCCAAATTAGTAATTTGACACATAAGGATTTAATATAAATAAGGTGTAATCCTTGATTGAAGTATCCTGATACCAAACTTTAGAAACATTTGGTTTTTCTCCTTCTGGTTCCCATATGTCTACAGGAAACCCAAAGGACACTATCAATCTGAAGACCAGCATTTTGATTAATCAATCCCATATGGATTTGGGTACGCTTCCGCTTTCATTACTCTTAGATTGTTTCAAACAATTTCTGGCAAATAAATCTAACATTATCAGCTTCTAAGGCTCTTATGGTGAGCTCAATCATTTTTGCTAACCGTCATGTTTTAGGTTATGTTTTTAGCAATGAGAAGGATGTGGTGGATTATGTTACAGATGATGCTCCTATGTTATGTCTGTCTGTCTTTTTTGGACTCCTTACATGTTACACTTTCATATTAACTCTCATTTTTGTACTATTCATTAATGGTCAATACAGTGTATTCTTGATATACACTGAGATTTGAGCTTTGCCATCAAATCTAATTCTTGTCCTAAGTAGGCATTGCTAGAGGAAGTGGGTGGCAACACTTGGGGGCATATATGAACCTTGGAGCTTACTATGTATTTGAAATTCCCATTGCTGCTATATTGGGCTTCTGGTTAGGGTTTAGAGCAAATGGCTTTGGGTTGGAATTATGATTGGTTCATTTTTCCAAACACTTCTGCTTTGTATCATAACAAGTTATACAGATTGGGAAAAGCAGGTTTGTCCTCCTCTTCCAAGAAATGCCATTTTAATATTTCATGCCTGATTTTTCTTTCTGCAGTTTAAAGTTAATATAAAAGAGTAAATTACACCAACTTGCTATAAAATTTGGCTAAATTATATTTATTACTCCTTTAGTTTATAAAATTCTATTTACCTATATTTTAATTTATTTTTTACCAATAAAAATAACTTTTTGTGTAGAATAAGATTGTGATTTTATCCTTAATATACCAATTAATACATTTAAATTCATGTTAAGTTTGAACATAAGAATCTTAATATAACAATAAAGTCAATTAAATAATTTTATTATTTTAGAATGAATAAATAACTTTATTGATAGAAAATTAATCATAAATTTGAAAGAGGTTGACTCGTAATATTGTATCAAATTTTAAAAGTACTAGATATATTTCACCAAATCTGTGTACAAGGGGTATAAAAAAGTTGATATAAAACTGACACTGAACTGAGTTGATTATCCTAGAGTAGGTTAAACTAGAGAATCTATATATATTCAATGTAAAATAGAAAATATATTTCTAAGTAGATTGTCTTATTTTGCAGCAGATTTCATGATGTATTCCTAATTTTGAAATGTTGTTGATGTTGAGAGTTTGATTTGCAGGCAAGAAAGGCAAGGGATAGGATATTACAGGGAACATTGCCTTTAGAAAATGGATCAAGTTGAGAGTGTACTATATTTGATGTTCAGAGTGCATATTCCCTGCCACAATGCAGGCGGTATTTCCAACCTTTTTTTCTTTTTCTATTTGATTAGCATTACAATAAAAGGAGTTAGATTCATTCATTAAATTATGTCTATGGATTTTATAAATAGTTTGAAGTGTATACACATGCAAGTTTGATTTAGTTTTTGTTTGGTTAGTTTGTATAAAAAAAAGATATTTTTGATTATCAAATTATCAAAAGATCATGTATAGCTTAATTTTATTATTAGTATTATTTAAATAGATAATTACTTATAAATATTTTTGTTTTTATTTTTATTAAGTTATATATTAATGCTTCACACTGTCATTTCTATATATCTTCTAAAATAATATATATGTAATTACCCTCAAAGGAAGAAGCATACTTCATATATTGCAACTGTGAAGGGTTTTTAGAAAAAAAAAAGTCAAAAATATTATGGTAAATACAAGATTTTGATAAGGATATTTTATCTTAAAATATTTAATTTTCAAATTTTATTTTTTGTTTTTGCCTCAAAACAAAAGTTAGTAATTATATGCAGATAAAAATAAAGTCATAACTTAAATAAATAAATAAATAAAAGATAGATGACTGAAACCGGACTTCCTCAAGCCTAGGTCTAAAACGAGTTTTTCAGTAAACATTATTGACTAAAATGCTTTTTTTTTTAAATGACGATTATATTATATGTAGCTACTTTAATATTGAATTACATGTTTTTTATTTAAAGATGATATAGCGTGTTTGTCGTATATAGCTTGTGTGATGTTATTATCTAAATAAAAGTATTCATAGCTCTAAATCCAATGACTGAAATATAGTTTTAATACAAAATTTTTGGAATAAATTGTTTATCCTGAACTCATGCATTAATTATCTCAAATTTTAATTTTTTGCTTTCAATTTGCAATAATTCTCACTCACAAAATTCCCATATCGCTAATTAATTCTCTGTAACAAATTTTAATTTTTACGATCAGTGACCATCAAACATAGGTATTCAACGGGTTGTTTCTTAATTAATTTTTAGTTTTGTGCAAGAAACTAGGTATTCAAGTGGCTGTCAATCGATTCTATCATTTTAAAACTCATTTAAAAGAATTCTTATTAATTTTTTTAAAAAAAGATCTATAAATTATTTTCTATTAAATATTTAATAGTAAAAATATAAAAATAATTATACTTAATTTTTTTAAAGATCTTATAAGTTTTATAATTTTTAGATTTGTATATATATAAAATATATCAAGTTAGAATATTCTACTTATATACGAGATGAGATAAATTTTTTTTAATAATTAGATTAAAATTAATGATTGAAATTAAAATATTACTTTAAATATATTATGTGATATTTAAAATATATTATATGAAGGTCATATGAGATTTAAAATAATATTTTAATTATAATTATTTAATTTAATTTAACAGTTAAAAAGAGTTTCTCTCATCTCTCACATAAATATAATGTCCAAGTGAGAGTATTTAATTTATATAAGAAATAAGAATAACTCTTTTTAACTATTAGGTTAAATTAAATGGTTGAGATTAAATATTATTTTAAATATATTATATGATAATTATTTAATGTTTAAAATATATTATGTGAGAATTATATGAAATTTGAAATTATATATATATTAGAGATTTTATATATATAAAAGTTTTGTTTTTTTTGTTTTTTAAATATAAATTAAAATAATTATTATTATATTTAAAATAATAAAAATATATGTTGTAACGTGTATCTTTTTATTGTATTTATATTATGTATTTTATTTTATATTTATATTATTAAAATCATTATAATATATATATATATATATATATATATATATATATATACTAAAGTTTAAGAGAGGGTAGGGCTGTAGCGGTGCTCTCCCTCCTCTGTGTTCATATTGAATAAATGAGCGTATATGTCTTTCATGGATGCTCGCTTTTAGTATTTATCATATTATCTTATTTTGCTCATGTGTTTTCGCAGACACATGCAGCCTTTCTACCCTTGGAAGTAAAGTACTTGCTGCACGTACTCTATCTCGATCTTCAAAGAGTAATAATGAATATTCTATTGCATTGGCAAAGATAATTTACATAATACTTTCAACGTATTGTTGAAAAAATCAGACTGAATTAATCCATCGGTAAATCAAATATAACTCCGATCTCAAAATTAGATTTATAAAAAAATTAGTTAATAATTAAATAAATTGATCAAAATTATTTGATTTAATGATTTAACTAGTTTAAAAAAATTTAATCTTTTTTATAAATTTTTCAATCATATATAATAATAAAAAAGATTAAAAAAGTAAAATAAAAAAATGAGATAAAAAAAAGAAAAATATCAATGATTTGTACGTGATATTTTTAATTTTTTAAAAATTGATAAATAATATACTGATTTATTTTAAAAAATATAATATATATTTTATATATATTTTATTTTTATATAATAAAATTATTTAAAAGTATACTTAATTATAATATAATATTAATATTAATTCAAATTATAATTTAACGATAATTAAATTATTAAATTATAAATTAATGTTTTAACCGATGTAATGACTCATCTAATTTTTATAACATCAATGTTCGTGTGTGATGTGAACTAGTACGACATCAACTGCTACACTAGCTATATATACGCAAATATTTTATGTCATCATTTTAACAACTCCATGTTAGTCAATAAAGCCATTATATAAGACAAATATATGCTATATCATATTTTTAAAAAGTTAATTAGTCAATAAAGTTTACTGAAATTTTTTATTTAGATCCAGACATAATAAGATAAATTCTTTAGCATTATATAAGAAAATTTTTTTATTTAGATCCAGACGAGAAATTTTTTCCATAACAATATTAGTGCAATTAAGTTGTCCCATTGCTTGTCACATCACAATTCAAGATTCATGGATGCTTTCATGTTTTTGTCATTTTCTGTTTCAATGGGCGTTGGGTGTTGAAAATGTCCTCAATTAATTTGTCTATATGTAATTATATATTTCTATTAGCCACGAGTTTTGACTTGATAAAGGAGGAAAGACATGACATATATATATATATATATATATATATATATATATATATAAAGAGAGGTTCTAAAGAAAAGAAAATATTGAAAAAGACAGTAAAACAAGAGGGGACCAGTTCTACAGTTGTGGCGGCAACGTCAATCTCAATTGCAAGCTATTAATACCATTACAAGCTGATATAAATATACGTAATGCTAAGTACCATATGTTTATCAATTATCACTACTTCTTCTTCTTCAATAAATAAATTATAATTTCATACCAACAAGGGAAAAATCTCAGATAGTCATTCAAAATACAAGTCTATACAAGGCATACAAAACCATCCAAAGCAATAAATAGACCTACTCTCTCCGAGACAAAAAACAAGAATTAGAACAAGATTAAGAGCAAAGCGTTACAACATATAAAGAGAAAGACAATATATATATATATATGACTGATTTTAAAATTATAAATAAAAAATTTAAAATTTAATATAAAAAAATCATCGTTTGCAATCATAGGAGTGGGAACTGTTGTGGCGGCCAACTTAATCAATCGTAATTGCATCACTCCATCCGATAGGAAAGAAGAAGACCTGCAGATAAGGGATTCTTGATGTGACACTCACAATTTCATTTAAATTTTGTTATTATCCATCACATCATCAGTTTCGATCATAGTTCTGATTTTTTCTCTACAATTATGCCTTAACCCATTCACCCAATACTTGTTTAAGTGGTGTTCTGCTCTTAGAAATACGCCTGCAACTAATATTACAGCAATAGGGGGAGAAATTAAATGACACAGTCTGGTGTTTCAACTTCCAATGATGGATGTTCTTCTTCTTTGTGAGATGAAAAAGACAGAAGAAGCAGGTTCATCTGGTTATACTGTTAATCACGTCTCTTCTAACTTGCAGTAATATTATATTGTTATGGAAAAATATACGTAAAATTTGTAAATAATTATTATCCATGCATCCATCGGATAACACGCGTATTAAGAGACATGGTTGTATCACGTGGTTTAAGGAAATGCGTTATAATACAAACAGAAAGTTGCATCACGAAAATGAGATAGTAATAGCATCAATCACGTTACATATAAAATAATATGTTTTGCTTCCATTATAATTTTTTTCTTTTTTGGTCTTAAAAGAAAATTTTCTCTCCTACAAAGTAAAGAGAGATCTAGAGACGGCTCCACCATCCCATATGAAAGCCCTACAAAGTTTCAGAAGCATAGGCTGACAACCGTACCCATTAAATATTCAACCAGAGACATCTCATCAACACAAGCCAATTATATTATTTAATTCCTAACCGTGACTATTGAATCAAACGCCCAGAATAAAAGCTGTGTTACCTTTCTCAATATGGTTGAAGGAAGTTGATGTGTCTGTGAGCGATACAGAGGAAGGCAAATGGACAAGGGTCTCTTAGAGAAGGACACAGGGGTGGTGAAACGGAAGGGAGATGGTGGGTTGGGAATAACATGGAGTGTGTTTTCTCAAGAAGTGAAAGATGTAGGCTACATAGCAGGGCCTATGGTGGCTGTGAATTGGTCGACCTTCTTTCTTCAAACTATTTCGTTGATGATGGTGGGTCACTTGGGTAAACTTGCTCAATCTAGCACCGCCATTGCCATCTCTCTCTGCGCTGTCTCTGGCTTCAGCGTTATTGTAAGTAGCTTTATATTTATAACTACAGAACAATTGCATGAAACCTGTTTGAAAAAAAGTTGCTGAAAGAATAAAAGCAGAACTAAGAGTTACCTGGTAGTTTGTTACATTGTTAGGTTCTGCTAACGATGTTTCAGTTGATTCTAATGGTGGGTTTTGTTTGTGTATTTTGTACATCCTATACAGTTTGGACTGTCATGTGCATTGGAAACTCTATGTGGGCAGGCCTATGGAGCCAAGCAATATAGAAAATTTGGTGTTCAAATACACACTGGTATCTTCTCTCTTATATTATGTTGTCTTCCTCTGTGCCTCTTGTGGATTAACTTGGGGAAGATACTTGTTTTCCTTGGTCAAGACCCTTTAATTGCACATGAAGCTGGCAAATTCGCAGTGTGCATGATTCCTGCTCTCTTCGGTTATGCAACACTTCAAGCCCTGATTCGATACTATCTTATGCAGAGTTTTGTCACTCCCCTCATCATGAGTTCTTTATTCACTCTTTGCTTCCACATAGCTTTCTGTTGGATGCTAGTTTTTAAATCTGGTGTTGGTCGCTTTGGAGCAGCATTTGCTATTGGTACTTCATATTGGTTGAATGTGATTTTACTTGGATTATATTTGACATTCTCTCCTTCTTGTGCAAAGACAAGGGTTCCAATTTCCTTGGAGCTTTTCCAAGGGATTGGAGAGTTTTTCCGCTTTGCTATTCCTTCAGCTGGAATGATTTGGTAACTTTCTTCCCCACAAAGCCAATCCTTTTGTTTTGGTTCTATGATTTTGTATACTTCTTATATACTGATAAGTATAAATATTTTAGCCTTGAATGGTGGTCTTATGAGCTGCTTACCTTGCTTTCTGGTCTTCTACCAAATCCAGAGCTCGAGACTTCAATCTTATCCATATGGTATGTAAAATCTAAATCAAAAGTATTGCTTTGAAGTCAAGTAGTGATCTAAATTCACATAGATGATGCTAATTCCCTGTACTAATGTCAACAGTGTATCAATCACCGTGACAATCTATACTATACCAGAATCAATTGGCTCAGCAGCAAGGTTTGCATCTTATAACATTCATCAATGAGTATATTCATGTTCGTTTACAGTAGTCTCCAATAATATAAAGCAATTTCTTTGTCCCTGGGTGTCTTGTTTTCGATATTCAGCACAAGAGTTTCAAATGCATTAGGAGCTGGAAGTCCACAAGTGGCACGAGTGGCTGCCTTTACTGCTATGATTCTGTCAGCTTCTGAGGCTCTTATGGTGAGCTCAATCATTTTTGCCAGCCGTCATGTTTTAGGTTATGTTTTTAGCAATGAGCAAGATGTGATCGATTATGTCACAAATGTTGCTCCTCTGTTATTTCTGTCTGTTTTTGTGGACTCCTTACATGGTACCCTCTCAGGTTAGATCCTTGTTTCCTCTATTATTCAATGGACATTGAGTTCTTGTTATACACTTAAATTGAAGCTGTGCCATGAAATGCGATTCTTGTTCAAAATAGGGATTGCTAGGGGAAGTGGGTGGCAGCACATTGGAGCATATGTGAACCTTGGATCTTACTATGCTCTTGGAATTCCCATTGCTGCTATATTAGGTTTCTGGGTGGGGTTTAGAGCAAAAGGCCTTTGGATTGGAATTATGGTTGGTTCATTTTGCCAGACAATTCTGTTATCTATCATAACAAGTTGTACAGACTGGGAAAAGCAGGTTTGTCCTTCACTTCCAACAATGTCATTTGAATACATCATGATGTTTGATGCCTCTCATTGCTGTAGAGTCTATTTTTGCAGGCAAGTCTTGCTAGAGAGAGGATATTGCAGGGAAGATTTTCAGCTGAAAATGGATCGGTTTGAGCAATGAGAGTGTAGAACTTAAAGCTGTGAGCTTGTTTAGTTGGTAATTTGGTATTGTTGAAGCTTATGGCTCAAGTTTTAGACACAGGATCAAAGTTTGCCTTTTTCAAGGAAGTAAGGTTCAAAGAATAAAGAGAGTTATACAAACAAGCAAGGGATATGAAAGTGACTTTTCTTTATTTTCGGTTCAAATTGTGCAGCGTTCACCATAATTTGTAGAATAACTTTCATTGTGTTAACTAGCAATTGCCGACATGACCATATGTTTAGAAGTATTTTAATTACTTTATTTTATATATGGATTTTATATTTTTATTATCTAAATCTTATAACCTCAAAATATATAAAGAATTTAAACTGACACTAGGTAATAAAATTGATTTAAAATTATAGAGATTGAGGATTTATGTTGTTTTTATCCATTCAAAGTCCTAATATCATAACATGAGAGCCTATTTGTAATAACACTAGAATTAAAAGTATTGTGGATGACCGATAATAATCTAGACTATAGAAGGACTTCTATCCTATTTCATATAAAGGTTCTATTATAGAGTACAACACGGGATGCTCAGACCTTATCCTTTCAAATTATTATAGCACATCCTTCATTTGTTTTCTACAAGAGACGTATTAGTATTTCAATTTCTAATATTATTACAAACAATATCTCCTTATAAGATCATCATTTCTTCTGGAATAGAATAACACTATTCCTTAATTCAAATAAGAGATTAGTTACAACTCATACTTTAGTTGCTGATCTTGATCTTTGATAATTATTGATGAAGACAAAAATATGAGAGAAAGAAAATATTTGAAAATTTTTGATATTATTACTTAAAGAAATGATATAAGCTTTCAGGTTTTTATTTTTTGATGATCTTCTTTACAATACTCTTGGTTATTTATAACCAATTTACATTGTTAACTATACATTACTCTGGTTACTTTTTACAGCTATAGTTTCTTTATGATATAACTTTTTCTAACTATAGTTACTTTACAATAATCACAATATGCTTTTGTACTCTTTTAATAATTGTCTTAAGCTCCTTTTCCTTTGTTGGTCATCACATTAGTAAGTTAATATTTATCTGGGGCTCTTTGAAATCTTGGGCTTCCTTTTCTCTTTCTTTACAATACTAACACTTGTGACTAGGGTATTCAGATAATGCTTGATAGATTCTTTTTCTTATTCTTTATAGGTTATCTATATTGTTAGCCTTATCCTGTCATATCATACTAAGAAATTCTTCAATAATCTACTAACTTTTCCTACAAAGTATATACATGTTGTTGGTCCTGTAAAATAAGTTCATTGGACTTCATCCGAAGAGGTTATTGTTCTATTCATTTCCTGAAAGATAATCAGAATCTCTTGAGCTCTAATATTTAACACTTTGTACTGAAAAATCTTCATCATCTACAATATCATATTTTTCTTTTTGCTCATATTCAAATGGCTTCTTTGTCTTTCCAAATTTAATAAGATTTATTAGCAGATAAAATTTATTTAAGGTTATCTCGGTAATAGTAGAATAACACCTTATATAAATTTTATACTAGATGACTATTTCAAAATAATGCTTTGACGCTTTTTGGATTGATTTTAGTAATTAGAAAATTTTCTCTATATTGTTTGAAGGATAAATAGTTTGGATTAATTCATAACCATAAAGGGCTTGAACTAATTATGGGTTTGTACCTAGTAGAATAATGGATTTATTTATGGCATAATGAAAAATATATTTGATGATATTTTTTGGTATAGACAAATGGTTGAGTTTGTGGATCAACATTTTGAAGAAATCATATTGTTTCTTAGTTTTGAAGGAA
The DNA here is from genome assembly GCA_031216115.1 of Senna siamea. Taxonomy (NCBI): domain Eukaryota; kingdom Viridiplantae; phylum Streptophyta; class Magnoliopsida; order Fabales; family Fabaceae; genus Senna; species Senna siamea. The sequence continues at coordinate 2,157,632 of CM062358.1, forward strand.
TCTTGGTTTTGTTGAGGATTTTTTGGAGACAAGATTTTTGAAAATGATGAACTACTTGACATAGGTGAGGAGTTCTTACAAGAAGATGGGCTATTGGTTTTTTGGTTCTTTTTTGTAGTTTCTTGTTGAGCTTTTACTATTTCAGTAAATTGGTTAGCCTCACGGGTTCTTCTTTTTTCTTATTCTTTTTGATCTTTTGGACTTGGTCTTCGAAGTTTAAGACATTTCTTTTTAATTCTTCAATATTTATATTCATATTATTACATTTAGAATTGATAAAGTTAATATTATTAATAATTTGGCCTTACATAAGATTCATATGCATTTTTAAAATATTCAACTTCATAATTATCTATTCTCGAGTGGATAATTCTTGAGTGGAATATTGGGCTTCTTCACATTATGTCAAGTTCTCGCTTTGTCCTTCTTTGGATTCCACCTACTTAAAAAATCAATAATTAAGTTATTGTTTTCCTTTAATATATTCAATATCATAATCATAATAAGATAAAATCACTTCGTCATTTAATTAATATCTTGCCACTTAATTTATTTGTTTTTATTTCTCAGACTAACCAATGTTTTACTAGCTATTATAAGTTCTTATCATGAATATTGTATTTGCAATAAATAATTCAAATTTTTCTACTACTTTTACTATTGTTAAAAATTCTTTCCAATTTAAATGATAATTACTTTGTGACTCATTAATTTTTCCCTAGCATATTTAGTTATTTTTTTCTTTTTCTTCATTATTTTCATAAAATAATGCTACTTTCCAATAATTATTTGAGGCATCTATATATATTATCTATATAATATTTGGTGAAATAGGTACGTTTAATTTTGGTAAGTTCTGGCATAGTTTTTTTATTTGATTTAGTATCTCTTTTGTTTCCTTAATCCATATCCATTTAGTTTTTTCTCTAGCTAACTTTGATATTTTTGTTACAAATTTGGAAAGATTTAGTATATAAGTTATTACTCGGTTTACTAATCCTCAAAATACTTGTAATTCTTTTTTATCTTTTATTTTTGAAAATTCTAATACTTTTTTGCTTATATATTCTTGTAATTCTATTTTATCTTGGGATAAATATTATTCTAAAAATAATATTCTAATTTTTCTTAATTCTGCTTTTTTAGGTGATATATTTAGTCCTTTCTGTTCTATTAAGTTTATAAATTGATTTAAATATTTTTTATGATTTTCTTTTGCTTTTGAGTATATTAATATATTACATGTGTATATTACTGCAAATTCTCTAATTAATAATAATGTTTTAATAACTTATTCTTAAAATATACTTAGACTACTATATAGTTCTTCTGAGATACTAAAAGCTATATATTTTTTACTTTCTTCTTTTATTTTTACTTAAAAGAATATTGATTTACAATCAAACTTACTAAATATTGTTTCTTCTTTTTCTAGGTTAAATAAGAGGTATCTTTTTGGTATAGGATACCTATTTCTAACCGCTAATGAATTTAATTTTTATAGTTTAGAACTAATCTTGATTTTCTTCTTCTTCTTTTTCATTATGTTTTAATACAATTATTGCTAGCAAAAAATATTCAAAGTTACTTTCTCTCATTAAATCATTTTTTTCATTTCATTTATATGCATTATAAATTCTTTTTTATCTTGTTATGTCTAAGGATATAGTTTATAATTTATCTTTTTACTATAGTCTTTTAACTCTATTTTTGCTAAGGGTTTTAATTTTTTCCAATGAAATAATGGATTATCATTATAATTTTTTAAAGTTCTTTGTTCTATATCATTATGAATTTCTATGCTTTTTATAATTTTTCATTTTTGTTTTATTCTATAGGTTTATTATTGGGTAAGAATTGAACTTCCTTTTCATTTGTCTTTTTCTGGAATTTGTCATCACTTCTTCTATATGATTTAGTTATTCTTACTGCCCATGCTTCATGGTTATATGAAGTAGTTAATATTAATGCTTTTTTAGTCATATGTATTAAAAGATTTTATTGTAAGAAATCTAATTTTAATATAATATCACTAGTTTCTTCGTTAAATTGGTTTAAAGTTTGAATTTGTAATTTATATTTTTCTATCTGGATTGATACATTATTTGCATATAATTCTATCATGTGTATTTCTTGTCCTGCATTAGCTATTTTTAGTGGTTTTTCTTTCTTTTTTCATTGTTCTGGTGGTAATACATTATATTTTGTTACAGATATATTTACTCATGTAGATAATATTGCATGATATTTTCTATATCTATAGTTTTGATAATTTATTTTTACTAAGATATAATATTATTGCATTTTAATCTAATTTTTTTATTATAATTGTTTGTTGATTTATATTAAATAATATTATATATTTCTAAATTTTATAAGGTCTTACTTGTTCTAAAAAATCTTTTCCTAATATTAATTTTACTTCACTATTTATATTTATTTTATCTTCAACCAATAATCTTATATTTATTATATCTCTTTTATTGAATTGCTTCCTAATATTATTCTAATTCACATCCACATCTATGAGGGGTTTATAGTTCTCTATATTTTATAAATAGTTTATTTATTTTATAATATTTCATTTTTTTTATGCTTGTCTACACTTATATGATATATATTCTTTTAAATATTCTTCTCTTCTTCTTATTGTATTTATATATGACATTAAATCTATATTATTAATTGCTTTTATATAATCTTCTATAATTGTTTTAAATATTAATTTAGGTAATTTTCTAAAAAATAAATCTAAATAAAATTTTTTTTGTTCATAGGTTGGTAATCTTGCTTCATAATAATATTTTTTATCTTCACAAATATGAGTATAAATATTTTGACTCTATTTTACATATTTCTATTTGATACATTTTTGTTATAGCTTTTTGTATTTTTGTAGTTTCATTTAATCCTGTACTTCTTTTTAAAAATTAGTTTCTTAATAGTTGTTCGTATATCATCTCACTAATGTTGCATATAATTCTTTTCTATTTGAATAAAGTGTATTTATTAATCTAGTTTATTGTCTAAATTCTTCTAGTTTACTTTTTTACTAATTTTGTACTATTCCTGTAAAACTGACAATTACTAAGCTTGTTGCTTGGGTGTTTATATTTCTTCATATTAATGCTATTAATTGTGATTTTAACCATTCTTCTATTCTTTTTTCATGATCTAGATTACAATATAAGTATAACCATATTTCTGAATTTGATATTTGTCTTGTTTCATATTATTCTAATGGGGTTAATGTGTATCTTGTATTTGTTGGTGTTTCAAAGGTTATATTATTTATTTGTATTATATCTTCAGCTCTTAACGGTTCTTTATGTTTTAATGTTTCTTGTTCTGCTTCACTTTTTATAGTTTCTTTAGTTATATTTGATGATACTGTGTTATTAGTATATTCTAAGTTTCTTATATTTGGTGGATTTGGAGGTTCTTGATACATATTTATTGTGGTATGTTTTTTCCTATAATTGTCATTTGTCCTAATTCTTGTTTTATATTTTCTAAATTATCTTCTTCCTGTCCCATCATTCTTTTTATTTCATTTATATCTTATTATTTTGTATCACTTTTTTTTTAATTCTTTTAAAACTTGTATCATATTTAATTGAGGTAATTTTTGTGTCTCTATTATTTTATTTGATCCTCTAAATATTCTAAAGATATAATCTATATATGTTCCTATTTAATATATTAATTCTAATATATCATGATCTTTCTTAGTTAATGGTTGTATAATTTTTTTCTTTGAAACTTTTATAATTATTTGTTCATCTCTTATTCATATTTTTTGTTGTTTTTCCATATATATTTTTCTTATTTCTTCAAAAATAGTCCATAAATTTTTATTTACTATTTCTTGTTTTTTTTGTATTTATTTGAGAATTTTTTTATATAGGGTTTATAGCTAATCATATTTCTAAGATTTTCATTATTTGTCTAATATTTCTTTTTACATATACTAATTTGTTTGTTAAGTTTTTTATTTTTTTTAATTTCATAAACTTTTTATTCTAATAATTATGATAATTTTTCTAATCTTTCAAATCTATATCTAAGACTTTTTTTTTATCAATTATTACTTTTGCTTCTTTTGATAAGATTTTTATAATATCTTCTAATACACCCATTTCTTTATCTAGATTATAATTTACATAACGTCTTAATTATTTTTTAAAAAACATATTTATTTAGTTTAGGTGATTAGCTTAATTTGTTCACTAAAAATTTGTATTTAATTATATAAACAAACTAATTACTGTCAAATATTAATTTATATTATAACAAAAAATTAATAATTTCTAAATAAAAATACATCTTATAACATTTGAATTAACTAAAATGTTATTTATGATAAGTATAAATTAAAAATTTATTTTTTCTCTTAAAATTCAATTATATTTTAAGAGTTAATTGATTTCTTTTCCTTTATTGATACATACATATGTTATTGTTGATGAAGCACTTGACAATTGGTTCAACCAAATAACAAGCATATATGAATATATTGTTTGTTCATATTATTTTGAGAGTTTGAATTATGTGATTGGATAATCATTTAAACGATTTAACAAATATGTTAAAACTAATCATATTATGAGTTTAATTTTTAAAAATATTTTATATAAATATAAAATATCTCCAACAGATTTGAACACATACAATAAAAAAATGAGGGTACCCGCCAACTCTCATTCTTCGTAGTTTAAAAATAAAACGACTAAAAATGAGGCAATATATAAAATCATGGGGACAAGGGCCGATAATAAAAAAAAAATGTACATATATGTGCGTTAATCATCTTTTACCGTGCTAAATGATATGAAAAATTTTATTATCCATTGAAATCTATTACAAGTATTTTTTTATTTTTTATTAAATTTTTAACATGTCACAAATATATATATATATATATATATATAAAATAAGAGTTTTACTAATAAGTATTCTTAAAAATTGGTTAAGAACATTAAATTTGGCACAAAGCACTAACTCTCTGTTCTTCCATCTTTCAAAGCTCAGTGAGATTCTTCATTTCTTCTCACGGATTCGGTGGCCAACATTACACATGATAATTTCCATTTCACATTACGCAACGAAATTGAAAAATAGTTTTGTGGTTCTCCAGCATCCTAAACTAGAAAGCCTCAGCAAATTGACACGTGCCGCTTCCCAATAAAAAATCACACAGATTGGTTTCCCATTACACTGTAGAGATATGAGATATTAATATCATCAACGCAAACCACATTAATTATTTTTTTATCCCAATGAGTCAAATCAAACACACGAATCTCAAAGACATGTTCTTCCTATCTATATGTTTGAAGAGGGTTCCTGTTCCTGTCTGTATCTGTGTGCACTAGAGTGCAAATGGAAGAGGGTCTCTTGCAGAAAGATAGCGAAGTGCAGGGAGAGGGAGAGGATTGTCTAGGTATTATCACATGGAGTGTTTTTGCTCAAGAAGTGAGAGACGTTGGCCTTATAGCAGGGCCTATGGTCGCTGTGAATTGCTCACTTTTCTTTCTGCAAATTATTTCATTGATGATGGTGGGTCACTTGGGCAAGCTTGCTCTCTCAAGCACTGCGATTGCTATCTCTCTCTGTGCTGTCTCTGGCTTCAGCGTTATTGTAAGTCGCTACTTTTTTCCCTTTTTGGGTAAAGTATTGAACAGTTGCTTTTTTAAGAGTAATATATAATTGCATTTGAAAGATTGTCTTGTTAAAGTATGAACAAGAATGAATTATCTGATTCAACATACCAGGATATTAAGTTGTTGCTGTCATTTTTAAATATCCTAAACAGTTTGGACTGTCATGTGCACTGGAAACTCTATGTGGGCAGGCCTATGGAGCACAGCAATATCGAAACTTTGGTGTTCAAATTCAAACTGCTTTGTTCTCGCTTATTCTAGCTTGTCTTCCTCTTTCTCTTTTGTGGATCTACTTGGGGAAGCTACTTGCTTTTCTTGGTCAAGACCCTTTGATTTCACATGAAGCAGGCAAATTTGCTGTGTGCCTGATTCCTGCTCTCTTTGGTTATGCAACGCTTCAAACACTGGTTCGATACTTTTTGATGCAGAGTTTGATCACTCCCCTTCTCATAACTTCTTTATTTACTCTTTGCTTCCACATAGCTTTCTGTTGGATACTAGTTTTTGAATCTGGTATTGGTCGCTTTGGAGCAGCATTTGCTATTGGCACTTCATATTGGTTGAATGTGATTTTCCTTGGATTATATATGACATTCTCTGCTTCATGTTCAAAGACAAGGGTTCCAATTTCCATGGAGCTTTTCCAAGGGATTGGAGAGTTTTTCCGCTTTGCCATTCCTTCAGCTGGAATGATTTGGTAACTTTCTTCCCCCCATAGCCAGTCATTTTTGTTTCTATGGTTTTGTATGTTCCTTTAATCTTGATGAATGTATGATCATTAATTTTAGCCTAGAATGGTGGTCATTTGAACTGCTTACCTTGCTTTCTGGTCTTCTACCAAATCCAGAGCTTGAAACTTCAATCTTATCCATATGGTATGCCTTTTCCTTATGTTTAATTTTCTAAAATCTGAATCAAAAGTAGTCAAATAATGATATCTACATTGACATATATAAATGATGCTCATTCTCTGTACAACTGTTCATTCTATGATCAGTCTATCAACCTCCTCAACAATGTTTACAATACCAGAAGCAGTTGGCTCAGCAGCAAGGTTTGCATATAACATCATCAATTTGTAGATACAAGTCATTTAGTGAAGTCTCTAATATATAGCATAATGTAATTTCCTTTTCATTGGTATCTGTCGTGGATGTGGTATAAATTCAGCACTAGAGTTTCAAATGCATTAGGAGCTGGAAGTCCAGAAGTGGCACGTCTGGCTGTCTTTGCTGCTATGTTTCTGGCAGCTTTTGAGGCTCTCACAGTGAGCTCAGTTATTTTTGCCTGCCGTTATGTTTTAGGTTATGTTTTCAGTAATGAGCAGGATGTGGTGGATTATGTAACAGATATGACTCCTCTGTTGTGTCTGTCTGTTATATTGGACACACTACAAGGTACTCTTTCAGGTTAGCTCCTTCATTACTCTTTACATGGTACTCTATTAAAGATATATTTATTATTGTTAGGTGGTCAAAAAATCACTAAAAAGAATTAATTATTTGATTTTTTTACAAGATAATAACTTTAGTTATATTAGATTATTTTTTGAAATCACATAATTAATATTCTTAATCATTAATTATTATAATCAAGTAATAAAATTAAAAAAAGAGCATGTGCAATAAAAAAATATATCATTTACAATAAAAAATAATAGAATTATACAAAGGATCAAGATCTATAGATGACAAAAACAATTTTAAAAAAATATATCATTCACAAAACATAGCTTAATTATAATCTTTTGAAATTATTTCTGTCATCCATGAATTTTAATCTGTTGTGTAACTTTATTATAATTTTTATTGTAAATGATATTATTTTTTGATTGTGGATGCTCTTTTATATAATTTTATTACTTAATTATATAAATTAATGATTAATTATATTAATTATATTTTAAAAAATATTAATAGAATTAAAATTATTATCTTATAAAAAATTAAATAATTAATTTTTATTTTATAAATGACATAAAGATTGAAATAGAGAAAAAATATGAATAAAATAAATAAAAAATATAAATAGGGACGAAACAATAATATAAGTAGATGAGAAATTGATTAATGTAATTGTAAGTGTTTATTAGATTTAATAAATTAATGGTAAAGTGGGATGAGAGTATTTTTATCTTTTTAACAAATAAAGTTGTTTATTTAATACATGTTATTTCGACTAACTTTATGACTACCTAAGACTAATAAATGCATCCTGAATCAATATTCTAAGGGCATGATTAGCAGCAAAACCCATGAGTCAATGAACACAGTATTCTTGTTACACACACTAAGATTGTGGGTTGTGCCAAATGTAATCGTTGTTGAAATTAGGCATTGCTAGGGGATGTGGGTGGCAGCACTTAGGGGCATATGTGAATCTGGGAGCTTACTATGTTGTTGGAATTCCCATTGCTGCTGCGTTGGGTTTCTGGTTAGGGTTGAGAGCAAAAGGCCTATGGATTGGAATAATGATTGGTTCACTTTGCCAAACACTTGTGCTTTCTATCATAACAAGTTCCACAGACTGGCAAAAACAGGTTTGCTCTCCACTTCCAACAATATCATTTTGGCTGAATTGCAAAAACAAAACTAGGGGATTATGTTATTTACCTCAACTTTGCGAGTTGACAAAAGAATCTCTCAAACTTGGCATTGGTTAAGAAAGTATTAATTGCAATTTAAGTATTATAAAAAATAATAAAAGGAATATGAATTAAATAATATGTATTAAATATGGTTCTTTCATTTTTTTTGTCATTTTCTCAATAAAAAGAATCTTCTTTGTAATACACCATTTTTTTCTTAACATGAACCGTTATTATTTTTTATTAAATGACTATTCATCATTTTTTATTTATTTTAGTTGTATTTTTCTTTCTAATTTCTATTTTATTTTTTATTTTTTATAAAACTCAAAAGAATCAGGTCTCCAAATATTATTCTCTTTAAATTATAAATTACAATTTTCATTCTTTGTCAAAAATTGATAAATGATAGATTAGTTATATTAATGGAAAGGTCACAAGAAAAGTTATTGATCCATTTTTTGTCATTCAAATTAAGTAATTCATTCTTTTGAGTTTTATAAAAAATAATGAAGCAATTAAAAATTAAAAAAATAAATATAACTAAAATAAATATAAAATAAGAAATTTTTATTTAATAAAAAATAATAATTCATCTAATAGAAAAGTAGTTCATTATAAAAAATATTTTTTATTGAGAAGAGGACATTCTTGTCTATAAAGGAATAAAAATTCATTTAATGTTACTACTATTTAAATCATTTCTTTTCTTATTTTCTAGACTACCTAACAACAATAAATACTTTTTTAACCAATACCTAAGGACATTGATTAGTAATACCCTTTGTGCAATATAATTTCTCAATTGATATTTTGGGTATTGTTAGGATACTAGTTAAATAGTATAAAATACTCTTAAAAATAGTATTTTATCATATTATTTAATGTATTTTAAAATTTTTCAACTACCAATAACAATGCACAATTTATTTTTAAAATAAGATAGATTTATTCTTATAAATATAAATATTAAATTTTAAATTTTAAATCTTAAGTTATAAAATCTTAAATCTTTTTGGCTATGTGTGTGTCATAGAATACAATAAATAGCATCATAAAATATTACTTTTAAGAGCATTTAATGTTTCTTAACTAGTATTTTTTTGTTAATCAGTGTCTTAAAAATACTGGTTGACGAATATTAAATACTTTTAAAAATAATATTTTGTACTATTTAATGTTTAAAATTTTTTAACCAACAATAATAAATACGTAACTTTTTTAGAATAAAACAAATTTATCTTTATAAATAAAAATATAAAATTTTAAATCTTTAATTATGAAAATATAAACATAAATCTAAAAATATTTATATACAAAATTATCATATAAAATTAGCAATACACACACGAACATTTCTCAAAAAACGAAACCACCAATATATTTATAGGATTTACTTTTTATAATTTAATAATTTTTTTAAATTATAAAACATAAACTCACAGTTTATATTTATTTATGAATATTACCAATATAAAATTAGTCAAAAAATATTAAAAAAATTACTCAAAAAAATAAAATACTTCACAAGATTTAAGATTTTATAATTTTATAATTAAAATTTTGAATTTTGTATTTATAATGATGAATTTGTATTATTCTAAAAATAAATTGTATATTTATTATTGTTGATAAAATTCATCTTTCAAGAGCATTTAATGTTCCTTCTGGTAAAACCTAATTTTGAAACTTTGGTTTTGCTAATCAGGCTTAAATATTCTTAAAAATAATATTTTATCATGTTATTAAATGTATTCCAAGACTCTTTCAACAAATAATAATAAATATATAATCTGTTTTTAAAATAAGATAGATTTACGTTCATAAATATAAAATTTAAGTTTTTAGATTTTTAAATGTTAAATTATAAAATTATAAAACTTAAACCAAACTATATTTATATACAAAATTTATCATATAAAATTAGTAAAAAAATATAAAAATTACCCAAAAAAGAATAAAACGTTAATATATTTATAGGATTTATGTTTTATAATTTTATAATTTAATTTTAAATCTTAAATTATAAAATTATAAAACAAAAATTTTATAAATATATTGGTAGTTTTATATTTGTAGGTAATTTTTGTCTATATTATATATTAATTTTATTTGGTAATTTTTGTATATATATATTAATTTTAAAATGATATAATTAATATTTTTAATCATTAATTCATATAATTTAATAAACAAACAAATGTTAAGAACATGACGAGATGACATTTTTGTCTTTGATAAAAGGTTTTTGCTAATTAGTGTCTGATTAAAGAGCATTAAATATTCTTGAAAGTAGTATTATATCATGTTATATGTTATTTAAAATTTTTTCAACTAATGATAATAAATGCACAATTTATATTTAAAATAAGACAAATTTATCTTTATCAATACAAATTACAAATTTTTAAATTTTTATATCTTAAATTATAAAATTATAAAAAAATAAACCCAAAGTTATATACACACACAAATATTACCCAAAAAAAAAAATGAAATATCTCACAAGATTTAAGATTTTATAATTTTATAATTACAAATTTAAAATTTTGAATTTTGTATTAATAAGAGTAAACTTGTTTTATTCTAAAAATAAAGTGTACATTTATTAATGTTAATTGAAAAAAATTTTAAAAAACATAAAATAATTAAAAAAGCTCATTTAATGCAACTCAATTAAATTTTGTTACTTTTAGTAATTTTTAGATTATCTAACTATAATAAATACATTCTTAATTGGTGGTATTATTTGTATTTTTTTGAAGTTGTGATATAAATTTTTTCAATCTGGCTCATAAAATATTGTCATTATAATTTTAGAATTTTTAAATTTTGGTAAGATAAAATATTTAAAATCTTGAGTCTTAAATATAAGCAAATTTAAATCTAAACTCTAAAATATAAACCCTAAAATTTTTAAATTGTATAATTCTAAAGGCATTATTTTATTAGACCAAACTAACATATACCACAATTACACCAAAAAGAAACAAATGGGTTTATGTTTTACAAATTTTTTAATTTAAGATTTAAATATTTTATTATTTTAATTTTATATTATAAACCTAAATTTGTCTTGCTGTAATAGTAGTTGGTACATTTATTATCGTCAGTTAAAATAATTTTTAAAAGTATTAAATAGCATAATAAATTTATTACTTTTAAGAATATTTAATACTCTTTAATTAAGTTAGCCAAATTCACTTTTTATTTTGACACTTGTCAATGTTAGCAAATTTGTTGGGTGTATTTTGTGCAAGAGTTTTGCTAATCAATACCGTTAAATTTTGTTTTTAATTGATTAATAGAATATTTAATAATTTAAAATTTAACAAAAATAATAATTTTTAATATTAAAAAATTTTATCAACCAATCAAAAGAAATCTAAACTAGTACAACACTAAATACTAAAACTATCTATATAACATTAAAATTGAGTTTGTTTTGTCAAATTTTAAAATTGAGAAAAGTAAATTGCACAACTTTGTAACAGTTTTTGACAAAAAAGAAAAGTTAATAAAAAGGCTACGTTACACAAAAAGTTTAAGGAAAGCTTTTGTCAACTTTTAAAATCGAAGGGCAAATTGCATAACCCCTTTAAGGTTTTTTTTGCCTTTATAGTTTAGCCTTTTATTTTTGAGTAATCAAAGTTACATATAGAACACCAATGAACTAATAGCTCACGTAACACTATCCTCAATCTTCAATATTTTGGGGAGCTTAATGTCTAAAGTAATTTCCTTCCCTAGGTCATGAACATTTTTCCTTCAGAATTCAAATCAATAAGATATATAGAATCCTAGACCATGTATTCTGAAGTGGATTTAAAAGATGAACTGCTAATTTTGTGATGTTCTCATTGCTGGGGAGTCTAAATTTGCAGGCAAAAAAAGCAAGGGAGAGGATATTTCAGGGAAGATTGGCAGTAGAAAATGGATTGAGTTGATTAGTGAGAGTATATTAAAGCTGTGAGCTTGTTTGGTTTGTTGATAATGCTTGTGGCTGTAATTTCAGAAATTAGGGATCAAGTTTCACTTTCATCAAGGAAGTAAAGGTTTACAGAATGAAGAGTTGCTATATATTAACAACTAAGGAAACAAACACTATTACTTGATCAAATGAAAATGGTCAGTGAGACATTCAAATTTATTGTAGTTTTTTCTTCTTTGATATTATATTAATGGTATTCCTGAATCTTCACTTAATAACTTTTGAGTTGAAATTTTCATTTATTTGGCATGAGCTAAAAATAAAGAAAATGAAGAGTAAAATTTCTCTTCTAAGGTTGTAAATAAGTGAAGTTGAATTGAATTTTGCATGATCAAATTTGTTCATTTAAACAAAACGAGTCTAAATACAAATCCCATAAACAAATAAGAAATTGTAATAATTTATTAACTCATTTAACAAACGAGTCAAACATAAATTTTTCAAAAACAATACAATTAATCAATATACATTTGTATTCATGTAAAAGAATTAACAAAATTGTAAATTATAAATTTTTATAATATATATGTATGCATATGGAATATTTTTAAAATTATATTTTACAATAAAATTTTGTATTTATCTATAATCTTTAATAGAGTCATATATGAATAAATATTATATATGTTATAGAAAATAATATACCACCGACAAAAGTAGAATTGTGTATTCACCTTCCACCAAATCAGTGAAAGCAACAGAATTTCATTTCCTACTGGTTGATATTTACTAAACCATTTTAATTACTGTTCCCCCAAATTCCCAAAAAAAAAAGAAAAAGAAACTCTATTCCCTCTATTCATTTCACCTAATGTCATTTACATTTACATTTTATATATATTAATATATAATTTTATAAGTATATAATTAAAATAAATATTATTTAAAATTAAAATAATATTCACATATACTTTAATTACCACATTACAAACTTCTAATTATATATAATAGTTAAATTTTTAAAAAAAATCAATATTTTTTGCACTATTTCAAACAAAAAATATCAATGTTTTTTAAAATAACAATTATGTCAATAATTTTAAGTTCAGAGTCCTTTTTCTTTGATTTCTCTAAAAATATGTGAGAAACAGTGCGCATCTAGGTTATATTATAGGATAATATTAGAGAGTTTGTATATACTGTATTATTTAAAATGGATCTAAACGGATTAAATTGAGCTAAATTAAATTAAATTTATTAGAAAAAGAAATATTTTAACATATTTTAATTATTTTTTTAATAGTTTAAAAATAAATATTAAATAAATTAAAAAATAGTATAAAAATATTAAATCTTTATTTATTAATTTATATTTAAATATTTATATACGCATTTATTTGTTACAAATTATGTTTTAAAAAAATAATTAAGTATTAATTTATAATTAAGTTATTTTATTTATTATTATAGTTTAAATTAATATTTTAAAAATTAAATAATACATATTTATTATATTTTAAAAATAATTTAATATTTAATGTCTCTTACTTTTTTGTATGACTTAAAAATTAATAATTTAATTAAAATATTTATTATGAAAATAATTTACAGGAATAAAATAACATCTAAATCCTAAAAACTCGTCGTACAAAGTACAAACAAGTCATATGCGCTTTGGCGGTTGCCACTGTCCCACGCATTTTTTTCAATCTTCTTCCAACATCGATTCAGTACAAGAGAAGCAGCAGTGGAGGAGCCGTACTTACTGCGTACTTCATACTGCAAAGATTGAGAATCATGGCGGCAACAGCTGAGGAACAAGAACGCCTGAACCGCACCCTGGGTTCGCACCTCTCCACAATCAATGACACCATTCAGGTATATACATGTTCCATTCGACACCATTCATTTGTGAACTGTGTTAGGGCTATAATTTGCTCTCTCCATCTAGGTTTTGGATCAAACAGCGCTTTCTTCTTTGGACAAAGTGAGTTGGGAGGATGTTATAAAGATGGGTGATCTTGTCTCAAAGCAGGCAACCATAAGTATTCTATTTCCTTCCTTCTCCCTCTTTAACTTGCTCCTTTATATAGGGTTTGATCAATTTTGTGTCATGTAGGTAGGCTATTCTAAGTTTTTAGAGCTAAATAGCTACGTTTTTTCTGCAGCCGGAATGCTGTGGGTCGGAGAAAAACCAAAGGCTAAAGCAATTGAGGAAAATATGGAATCATACTTCAACACGCTTCAAGGCTTCCTTTTGCTATCCCATGGAAGTAGAGTAGGTGCATGGCCTACTCTGTCTTCCAGTATTCATGCATCTGTGAAACTAGTTGTTGATTCCAGCTTTAAGTTGATGAAGGAATCTGTCTCTTTATATGGTGATCTCTCTCTCTCACTTACTCACACACACACAGGTTTGGTTGGATATAAAGACAGTTCAATAGGATCCATTATGCATCATGTTGATTACCTTGAAATTTTATGATTATCATCAGTAATATGCCAATTCAATCGTTGATTAATGTTTTGCCAAGATTATGATGCCTCAACCCATTTACTACTGCACTACCTATGTCAAGATTTTACTGAGATTAATTCTTTCTCTGTTAATGAACACTAGCTAGTTCTGACCGTAAAGACCGGAAGCTATCAATTCCTCAATTAGTTGGTGCCGTGTGGGAAGCATGTTCTTCTCTTGAAAAGACGTCTACAACAAATGTTACAGCAATTGGCAGAGGAATGACACAAGTTGTGGTTTCAATTAAGGATGTTCTTCGTGAGATGAAAGAACTCAAGCCAGCTTCATCTGATGATCCAGATGATGAAGCTTTCAATGAGGGTTGTGCAGAAACGGAATGTGAGCTATATGATGATTATTCAAGTGAAGAAGATGATCTGGGGAATGACCTATCACCTGAAGAGATGAAAGTTGCTCAAATAGCAATAATGTTTGTGTCTGATTCACTCTCAGTCATAAAGGAACTCATTTGCTTCATCTCAGATTTTGTTAAGCTGGAAAATCCCAAAGATGACAGCAGTTCTGTAGATTCGCTAGAGAAATTATTGAAGCTGTGTCATGATCTCAGTGAACAGATTGATGAGATTGGATCTTGCCTTTATCCCCCACAAGAAATTCCCGTCATAAAGGCAGCCACACAGAAAATACGGAGTGTTATTGACGAAATGCAAATGGAAGTAGATGAACTTAACGGAGCATCAGAAGTTTTTCTTGAGGCATGCAATGTCTTAAGGAGTTCACTGAAACAGTTTGCTCCTGAACTAAGTAGCTTCAGTATTGCTGATCTAGAAGTGAAAGTTGAAAATATTGCATTAAGCAATTAGTAGACTTGGATATTATAGATTGGATAATAGTGAATTTTGTCTTTGCATTAATATATATATATATATATATATAAATTCAACCAGGTCAATTAATTGATATAATAGAAGTTCTGTTTTTGGTTAACCCCTGATTGGCTGATATGAGCTTTTTCATTCGATTTCATTATCACTATGGTGGAATTAAAAAAAATATATATGTTTATTTGTTATATCAAAATTTTTTTATAAATAGATTTTTAAACAGTTAAGAATTTTGACAAAAATATACAACACATTACAATGTGGGTGTACATCATCCCATCGTATCACATCAATATGTGTGGGCCAGTGGGGTTAGGGTCATCGCCCTGTAAGTTTGACCATCCATGCACCGCCTAGATAAAGACCCAAGAGAGGTGCTGCAAGAAGAACCTGAGTGAGAGGATCAGTGGATGGTGTAACTACAGCAGCTGCCACTACTGCACCCACCACAACATATCTCCAAATTGATAGCATCTGGTCTCCAGACACCAACCCTACTTGACCCAGCAGAAATTGTATCACAGGTACCTACAACATCACTTCCATTAGATTCCCTTACTACTAATATTCATTCTAAGAAGCATAGATAGAATAATACAAATATGAGACATGATAAGATACAAGCATTGCCATGCAACAAATTATGGTACACAAGTATCACATAGTGTTTAACTTGAATGTCAGACACCTTTTGAATATTATAGGACTCTATAAGTGTTGCTACTTCATAGACTACATATAAATTGTAGGGTTAATTTCACTTTTAGTCTCTCTATTTTATTGATGGTAGCAATTTAGTCCTCCTCGTGTTAATTAAAACAATATCAGACTTTCTAATTATTTAGGTCAAAACAATTAAAAATAATCATTAGACAGGACAATAGTTAAATTTCATTTAGTAAAAGAACAAAAACTGGAGGGGCTAATTTTCTCTAACTGAAATTAAGGGGACTAAATTGTTTTTGGAATCAACTCATGGATGTGAGAGTGCAATTAAATCTAAATTGTAATACAAATATGGTTCATGCTGTCCAGAAAGAAGGGAAGAACTAAACCGGCCAGAAAATTTACCTGGAAAGACAAGCCTGTACTGAACATGAGCACTAGCACGAACTCAAAGTATTGATCAATTGACCATAATGATTCAACAACCCCTTCGGCGTAAGTAACAAAGAAATTTAATGCTGCAGGTGTGAGAATTAGATAGGAGAAGATGATTCCAGCATAGAAAAGAACTGATGAACCCAAAACAATTGGCCCTAGAAACCTCCTTTCATCTCTTGTTAATCCTGGAAGTACAAAGGCTATGATCTCATAGAGAATTACAGGACTTCCCAAGAGGAGGCCACAGTATCCAGACACCTGCAATACAAAAATAGAGGGAAATAGAAAACAAAAATATTCTAGTGAGGTAGCTGAATTGACAGAAACTTATCAAAAACATTTATATAAAGCGATTAGGTAATTCTGCGGTGAACATTTTGATACTAAAGATTATTTGTGTTACTTTATGACCCATCCGAAAATATGATTGCATTTTAATTTCACCCTTACTCAAATGATACTAGATTAATTTTTGAGTATCAAATGTTATGTGGGATTGAAACAAAATTATATTCTCACGTACTAAAGTGATACAAAAGGTTTTTGGAGCATTACATTCATAATAATACCATCTGTGTAGGACCAAATGGAATTTTTGTTAATTAAGAAATTAACAGGGTGCGTCTATTATAGAAAGATTCTGGCCTGTAAGCACCTAACGTCTATATACATCTCAAAAACATATCCTAAGGTTCTATCGTCTAACATTATGCAAGAAGGACTGACTTCCTCGTTTTATTCCCAAAAACTTTACATTGTTCTCTTTCTTATAAAACACTGTTGTATTAGAAGCTAAGCCTCAGGGACAAAACAATTGCTCCAAAAACAATCAGGAACTTCAATTCTCCTAATTCATAAACTTTTGTTTGAAAACTAGTTTAAACTTTAAAGGCACACAAAAGCATTAAGCCATTGAGGCTGCTTTATACATTACTAAAAAAGAAAGTTTGAAAGCAGATTAGCCAACTCAACATGTAACCTTTTTTTTTTAATACATGAATCATGTACCAAGAAATAGAAAATCACAAGTTACTAGAAAGCAAAGGAAGCCTGAACCCAGAGATAAATGTGTTACTTAGCAATAGCATGCTTACCTTTAAAGTTGTAAAGAAAAACTCGCCAGGAGCAAGCTGAAGA
Organism: Senna siamea; assembly: GCA_031216115.1. NCBI lineage: Eukaryota > Viridiplantae > Streptophyta > Magnoliopsida > Fabales > Fabaceae > Senna > Senna siamea. Next base: position 2,175,417 of record CM062358.1, read on the forward strand.
AATCTTACACCCTGTGTTTTAACAGGAGCTTCAAGAATCATTATTAGTTCTTTTGAAAAAGCAAAGCATCCCAAAATGGCTGCTCCAACTGCTAGAACTGACACAAAGATTCTCTGTCGCAGCTCTTCAAGATGATCAAATATGCTCATTTCTTTATCATCGGGAAGAAGCTCTTTACTAGGATAAAGAAAATCATAGAGTGCGCTCCCCCCACCATCTTGCTGAGAATTTTCCAGTGTTTCTTCTCGTTTACCATCAAGAAAATCTGTATTTTCTAAAACAAAAAATATGTCAGAATCATTGGAACACTACACTAGCACAAAATTTGGAAATCTTGAAAATACCATAGTCTATCACTTGTGTACATATATAAACAGAAACTTTATCGTAAGTTGTAACATAATATAAGCAACCAACAGTAAGTTGACATCCTGGGAAAAGATACCAAGACTGCAATCTACATTCACTCAATTGGGCTCTTTAATTGCATTTTAGTTTATTGCCCAATATAAACTTGTTTAGTTAACCACTCATATAAACGGGAAACCAATAATGCACAACTACACACCCTAGAAATCCAACTAAATTGACGTTGATGTTATGAATACATAACATCCTATTCTAGCAAACGTCAGAGAAAATCAGAGAACACTAGAAAGAAAATACTCGAGTCCTCTCAGAAACGCACCCAAACTAGACCCGGCAGATAATTCTGTTAAGTTCCCATTCCCATTTCCATATAAATCTTTTACGTAAATCATTGCATGCAACTAACTTTTTAATTTAATACTCAAAAAATGTATTTAGTTCTTTTAATTTAGCCTCTTCATCATTTATGTCTCTTTACACCACCAAATTGTGATTAGTCCCATTCCCAGGTAGAGAGATAAAAATAATTGAGGAAGAAATCATTGAAGAATTGCCATTAAAAAAAAGTTACTAAAAAAACAATAATTAAAAAAAGAAACTTTATATTGAATTTCATAACTGGGTTTTAGCCTCACCGGGCTTATCCTCAATAACAGAGCCAACCCCTCTTCGACCACTACCACCCAACTCTTGCCGGTTGCCTCTCATGTCGTCATCAACAGCGAAGCAAACAACTCTTCCAAAACTCCCATGGCTCCGTAAGCTGGACCTCGGAGTCCTGGAGGAGCTGAGGAGGCTTAGAGAAGGGAGGTGGGTGTGGATCGACCCGAGTCTTGTGAAACTGCAACTTCGGAGCTCCAAGTGGGGAAGGATATTGGTAGCAGCAATACTGGTGCTTCCCATCCCTTCGCTCCGTTGCCTATTTTGCTTATGTTTGATGGTCGAAATTCGAAACGGTTGGTTGTTATTGGATACCACTTACCACCATACTCATACGATATGCTTCTTGTGTCTTACAGGGTGATATTTAGATATGCGGGCCCACAGCTCTTATTATGAACCCTCCTTAAGAGACTCGGGAATGAAATTGATATAAATCAAACGTAAAAAGTTGTTAATTTTTATTTTATCTATTAAATTAATAACAACCGACAAATTTATATATAATTTGACGTGAATATTTATTTTTCTCTTTTAAAATCTTTCTAAAAATTAAAAGCCACTCTCCTAAGTTACAGTTTGAGAATTAGGTTAAGGTTATCTTAGTTCTTACAAGCCTTTCAAAAATTGCAAAAGCTTCGTTGAATTTTAAGTAGTTATATTATTTTTTATTTTATTTACTAAATTATTACTACTAACGATTTCATGTATAATTTGACAAATTCAAATCTAAAAAAAAAAAATCTGTTTAAAGTGCTTCACTAATCACGAGACTTTTATTTTTCTTATGCAACAAACATGTCCAATGAAAATTACGTTTTTGATGAATTATGCAAATTATTCATGGTGGGAATGGGGGATAACAAAACTATACGCATCAGACCCGTAAAACTCTTAAATGTTTAGCTCAACGACAAATTAGTCAGATTTATATTCAAATGTATCTTGAACTTTAGGAATTGCATCAAGGTCAATCAAGAAATATCTTGAGCGTGTGTGCGTGCGTGTGTGTGTGTGTATATATATATATATATTCCAATAAGTTGAAGGAAGCTAATCGAAATTTGTGCAACATCCCCTAATAACTAATTATATTATTTAGACTATTATTTATTACATTTTTTGAAAAAGGAAATTTAAAACCTTTGGTGGAATATTTTTAATTAACATTATAAATGATAAATTAAATCAAACTATCTAAACCCGTATTACTATTGTATAGTTGTCTTTACAATTTATATTTTATATAATAACTCCCTTTGAAACTCCCGCTTTCAACCACAAAGAATTATCCCATAAGAAGCATTCCCTCCAAAATTGAAATTACATAGTTACCCTTCTAACCAAAAGGTTATAGAGCGCGATTCCCCGAAGTCCTCCTGTACTGTATCTCTTGGAACCCCATCTCTCTCTCTCTCTCGACCTCACCGTCTGCCTCTACCATTCCATCTCACCAACGATCACAGAAGCTCACGACAACATTAATCCAAAGGAACGCTCTTGCTGTATTTCCCGTTTGGGATTTGCTCGTGACCCAGGAGCACCCATTGAAAAACAAAGTGACCAATTGGGTATTTTTTTTTTGGATGATACAGGAATTCGATGTCCAAGTTTGCTTGATTGAGTTACTACGATCATGGATTTTGCTATCTTCACTTCTTCATTTTAGATATAGTTTATCTGTTTGCTTTTTGGATTTTTGTGGTGGTGATTAGCCGTTGAACTACACAGCTGAAACTCAATTTCGGGTAGTTCACTCGCATTTCGAAGAACTGAGCTGATGGGTCGAGAAAATCACAAAATGAAAGCATTATGCCTGCTTAGAAGCAGAATCTGTGACCCCAAATTTATCTTCAAGCCTCTCCAGGATTCTCCTGACAGTAACCACAGGTCGTGCTCTCTCCTTATTTTCCTTTGGTTTCTGGAAAACGTATTCTTACTTAGTTTAATTAATTGAAAACTAAAGTAGGGCTTCTCAAAAATTGACGTTGTTACCCATTTGCAGCAAACTGAAATTCATGATATCAAGTTCAATTACTGAGGCATGCAATAACTCCATTCTGCTTCTTGGTCCCCGTGGCTCTGGGAAATCTGCGGTTTGTAGATAAATCTCTTGGAGAAAATTCTGATGTGGTTTTTCTTCATATGTGTTTATACTTTATGGTAACATGTACTTTCTTACTTTTTCTATTAATAGGTTTTGGAGCTTGTTATTGGAGACTTGTTGGTGGAATATCCAGACATGATTTCAGTGGTATGGTTGAGTTGTGTTTTCACTATTTTGGACATTAGTAGGAATTAAATCAATTGTATTGTTCTTTAAATTGTTCGATAGCAATGGAGTTATTTTCATAGTTTGAGCACGACAATTAAAAAGAACTCTTCATCTTCTTCCATGATTGTGGTTCTTTCTTTAGAATAGTCATTTATCATAGTGCACTAGTACAGGAAAGATACAAATTAACGTTCCATTATATTTGAGTTTTGTATTATTCTCCACCAATGATGGAAAAACACCATGAATAGCTTTGTGATAGGATGACTTGCATTGTCCAATGAAACCTAGAAAATATACTGCAATTGATTTAGTAATTTATTTTTTATGACATTTACAATAGGTTAGTGATCATGTATAATCCTAGCTAAATAAAAATGAGCTATTCAAATGCATAGTAATTGCATATAATTTTATGCTCACTTAGAGTGACATGATAAAATACTAGGATGACTAAATTTTCTGCTATTTTATTCCAGGGCACATTCCCAGTGATAATTACTGCTAAATATTGAATAAAAAAAGCACTAGCATTCAGACATGAAGTTTGTTTGTTTGTTCTCATTTTGAGTTATACTTTTGTGGATTTTTTGTTGCAGATCAGGTTGAATGGGCTTTTACATAGTGATGACAACTGTGCATTAAAGGTTTGAGTTCCTAAAACCTGGCTTGGATTTGATGCAATACTAAATTACTAATTGAAACAGATGATATATATTTTTAATTTATGTAAATGTTCTTTTTTCCTAACTGAACGTGATCTTTTACTTTCTTTTTATTGATTTACTCCGCATGATGAGAACAGTAATGCCACTCATGTTTTGTTTGCAATCAAAAGCCTTGAATGTGGTTAATTTGCCATTCTTCTTAACTACTTATCTAGAGGGAAATTGGGTTGGCATGAGATCTAGCTGAGTGCTTATCTATATAAACATTTTAAAAGATGTGGAATAGAACTTTTACTTATTTAGAACTTTTAAATGTACAAAAGGAATTGGACAATGATAAACAAAGCCAAGAAGTACACATGAGATTATTAGTGGATTTATATGAGCAATGATATCCTGTTAGGCATATAATAGAACTAAAAGAACAGACTAATTGACAGTGTCTTCAAAAAGTATTTGAAGATAAAAGTCCCTGCTATTTAATCCTACGACGAACTGTAATTTGCATATTTTGGAATTCTTTACTCTGTCATGCACCCATGAATATGAACAGCTGCTATTATATGTGTGAAAAGATCAATATAAATATGTTTATATATTTCTGATAACCAAATTTAACATAACACGGAATGGTTGGTTTAAGTTTCACTGCTGCCCCCTTTTTTTCCATATTATATCCCATTTATTGTTTTCTCTGATGATTAATCAGGAAATAGCTAGGCAGTTATGCATGGAGCATCAATTGCTATTCTCAAAAGTGGTAAGAAGGCTTGCATATTAAAGATTGGTATTATACATTAAAAAATATGGTACAATGCTTTGTTGATCTTGATATGCACTTTTATAGGCATCATTTGATGACAACTCCCAATTCATGGTAGCCATGCTAAAGTGAGTACAAACTTTCTTGATAAGAAAAAGGTAAAATGTTTGACGGTCTGAAACAGTTATTACCTTTGTTTGCTAGGGAGTGTGGATTAGCACATAAAACAGTTATTTTTATTCTGGATGAGTTTGACCTGTTTGCTCAGGTAAGACTCCACCTTCTTCTAGAGATTTATATTTTTTACTTAATTATGATAGACATCTTATAGTGTAAAATAATCCTAATTCTGTCCTGTGCAAAATATTTTTTGTAATTCTATGTTTGGTTTAACTTTGCTAATTATGCATTGCTATTATTTCTATTATGATATTCAACAGGGTAAACAGAGATTACTTTATAGCTTGTTGGATGCTATGCAGTCAGTAACATCACAGGCTGTTGTAATTGGCATTAGTTGCCGTCTGGTGTGTACATTGCATTTTTCCTGTTGTGAATTTCAAGTAGATTGAATATGATATTCCCATATTATACCCTAATTTCTTTACATGGTTAGTCAAAGAGGTGAGGAAAAAAAAAGAAGCTTTCTTTAACTTGGTTTGTGATATAAAAATTGTTATTGGACCAAGAATTTTATAGTTTGTTTCGGTTGTATATATTTTGACTAAATTTAGTCTATTATAGCATGAACAAGTTCAGCAAATTGATTTGATCCACCTTGCAGGATGCAGATCAGCTGTTGGAAAAAAGAGTGCGATCTCGTTTTTCACATAGAAAGTTGTTGTTCCTTCCACCTTCAATGGAAGACTCAAAGAGGTAAATATTTCGTAATTTCCTTTGGACTGGCCATTTCTTATATCCAAAATATGATAAGGAATTGTTTGTTCTTTGACTTCTTGCCATGGAGAATGTTGGAGCACATACTGTCATTACCGATAGATTCAGGCCTTCCACATGATTATGCTATTGAGTTCAATAGAAAAGTTCAAGTATCCTTTTTATCCTGAATCTTTCAGCTTGATTGTTTATTGTTAATCAGGAAAGTTCCTTAATATTCTTGCCTAAGATATTGAATGTGTTTGACAACATCTTCCCAAATTGTTGAATGGCACATGATAAATTTTTAACTTCTTTCCAAAACTTGAGTTTTAAGATAACCCCTCTAACTTTTCCTATCAACTCTCATGTTGCCTTTTCTTTGAGAACAAAGGTAAACAAGGAGCATATGAAGGCTATGGATCATTGCATGTTTTGAAATGTTTTTGAGCATCTGTTAAATTGGATTTTGACCTGAGAGAAAAGGAAGTAAATTAACCTAAAAATAAACTTGTAATGAAATCATCAGTTTGAAAAATAAAAATTAAATCTTTCAGTTACTTCAGCAGTAGAAATAATTCTTGCTCTTCACTTCAAGTATTCTAGATCAAGGTTTTCCTCTTTTCTTAATGGTTGCTGGTTGTTGATGATTATTCGTAAGTTTTCATTTAGGTCAATGACTCTGTTTAATGAATGAGCCTTCATAATGATGAATGGGAGTGCCGCCCATAATAAGCTTTTTATGCCACAAATCCACCTTTAGTTTGTTTGCCTGATGTATTCTTCTCATGTAGACTTAGTAATTGGTATACCAAACAATAATGCATACAGTTTTGCATGTGTTTCCAGGTTTTCATGTTCTTTATTAAGTCAATTAGCTTTTGACTCTTGGAAAATGCTCTTGTTACAAACCTCCGCTCCTTGCATTCACTATATTTGTGTCTTTGTGAGTCATTGATTTGATTGACAACAGCTACTTTACTTCTAGTGTACTGTTAATTGTGTGCAGAAAAGATAATTGTATTTCTTCCAAAATGTACTCTTCATCTGTTATAGAATCCTTGACATGATTTAGGAAATTGTTGAAGATAGAAGGTTCAAAGAAACCTTTAATAAATATTTGAATTTTGACTCCTCTGTCAAACATTTGCTGAGGTTTCTGTAAGTATTTCTTCACACGTTTGTAAATAACAATGCTTTTATAGCTTCCTCTGTGTATGAGACAGACTATCTGACAGACTTACTGGAGTTTGATGCTTTTCTAGATTTTGTGCAGTCTCTTGTATGGATTTGCAGACTGGATTTATGACTTATGAGAACTTTGAAACTGCATTTTCAAGTATCCAGAGGCAACCCAAACTGGAATGTTTAAAAAGTATGGCAAGTTGGCAACTATATACTTTATTAATGTGAGCGAGCACAAAAACATATGCAAAGCCCTTCTAATATGCGCCCTTTTTTTTCTTCTCTTTTTCTGGCTTTTTAGCAATTTGTTTCTGTATGAGTCCTTTTTTCCTTACTTGGTAGTGTTATTCGTTCTTTGATTTGATTATTTTATTCACCTTATACTCACACAAATATTATTTTCTATTACAATAATCATTATGTATTTGGATTTGCTTACGAATCAGTCTTTTTAAGGGTTCATGTTTGATATTGTCATATCTTCTCTAGAAAACCACCGTGCTCTAGTCAAGAAACTGCAAAACTTCAGCACTGATATAATTTTTTTTTTTTAAAAAAAGGAACATCCCTTAATGTACATAAATTGCTCCACTACCGGTTAAGATGAAATTATTATGGTAACAAGAACTTCAGAATGCTTTTTGAATTTGTCCTTACTTTGGATTTCTGGGAAATATGACCCTACATATGGCTTACAACTAGAGATGATATATACATGTGAAATTCTGATTACTGCTGATATGAGAGCACAGATAATATTCCTTATGTTTCACTTTTTAAATACGTACTTCTTCCACTTCTTAAAGCCACTGCCCCTGGAGCCTGGCAACATCTTTTTCTTTTCTGGAAGCAAGACCTTTTTGTTAACTGGCATACTTATTTTAAACAGATACTCCTATAGGTATTGTCTGCTTTATATCATAACTTGTAAGTCTTAAGTAAACTCAACCTTAATAGTTACTTATGGCATTTGATACATGGATGTCTTGACATGTAGAAAGCATGTAGACAGATATCTGACATGATATGATTGTGACATCACTCTAACATTTACATGTGTTTGCCAGAGTTGAAGTAGGACATGGCAACATGCACATCTTAGGAGTTTTCAACAGAACCTTATTTTGATATTCGATGTGACTAGGGATTGAAAAACTGTCGCAGCATGTGAGATGATATCTTTGGGTGATAAATAACTAATTTGTGCGTATATAAGTTTTTGGATGAGGACAAATTGACCCTATTTGAAAGTTGAAAGGACATTATAAAGTCGCAAAATTCTGTGTGAAACTGTTCCTTGTCTTTTGTTTATGCAAAGTAAAATAATGAACAAATAATGAACTTTTCTAATTTTCTCCTTCAATTCTTTCTGGAGAAACTGATTGCTTTTTGGTTACCTTGCTAATTGGTCAAGCAGATTGCTCCATATTAGAACTCTACATTCTGGTTTGCATGAAGAGGTTGGAAGTCAAAGAGCAGAACGTATGCAACTTCAATTCTGTAATGAAAGGTCAAACTTTGTCACTTGATCTGTTAACTGATCACTGTTATTACAATCTTCACTGAATTTGTTTGTCATACTTTGCAGAGTATAAAAATATACATGATTCCTTCCAAACTTCTGATTATTATGCGCGAAATGTCTGCTTAAGGGTGAGTGTTCTTTTAAGATGATTTATTTAGGCCAAATGCTTAATATATTGGCAATTGAAAGTTATGGTGATGTTTCATATAATTTTGTCTCTTGAGCTTATTTGGTGGTAAATTTGCTTTGTATATGCAGGCATTTGAACACCTCATAAACCGTGAATTAATATGTTTCACAGACAATAGAGGACATAATTCGTCCATTGAATTCCGCCCTGTAAAGCTTTTAATCTCATCTGCTGAACTACATCAAGGACTAAAAGCGTATCATTCTTGCCCTGTAAGTTACGGACAAAATAAGCATACCTGTATTTTGTGTCTCGTCAAGTGGTATGCAGATTTCATTGAAACCATTTGGTAGCTTTCTGGGTTATTCTCATTTTAAAGTTGTCTTTACTTTTTGAACTACTTTCAACCTTTATTATAAATACCGTCAGATCATATTGTCAATTCTACCTGTGATGGGAGCATAATTTTACTATTATATATTTTTGGCAGGCTATTCTTCAGAAGTTAATGGACCGCGAAGGCTAAAACACTTGAGGGAGATAGCTACCTTGTACTATGGTTCTGATAATCTCAACCTGTTTATGAAGAAAGCAATGTCAATTCTAGTCTGTGCTAGATTCTTTGAGAATACCAACGAGTCCTGTTAGATATTAGAAGTTGAGTGGTTGTTGTATCTGCTGCTGAGGAACGCGCTCGAGTGAAATTTTCTTGCCAGCAACTCCTCTTCGTTTAGTATAGGTTTCGTAATTTGCAAATATGGGTATTACTTATACATTCATATCTTTTAAACAAACATTCCAGTTGCTCTACACTATTATACAATTCAGAATAATTAGTAAATTCTCTAGGGTTCGAAATAAATAACAACCTGCAAATTTCCTCGTATAACACGTACTATATATTACACTAACTGGTGGACATAAATCAAAGTTGACACTTGCTGTCTCCAACTCAACTCGAAGTTGTAACTACAAGATATGATCACTTCAGATTACCAAAGATGGGTACAAGACTGGACAGAAGGGTGAAGCCTAATGAATTATACATCGAGAGCTATCACTGAGTTCATTTTAAGTTTAGCATTTATAATTCCACCATAAAATAGTCGCCATATTTTTCTTGACAATGTGGAACAAGTATACAAAAAAAAAAAGAGCCGGTGGAGTCATGAAAAAGATTTTTAACCCTAATAGCATCTACTTTTTATAACTAATTAAAATAGTCCTCACTCATCTTAGAGAGACGATAATGAGTGAACTTTTCATCTAATACTACCAATTTCTACAGGGTTACGTTCTAGTTAGAATTTCATAATAAAAATAGAGTTATTTCAGTAGAAATATTTTTATATCAAAGATAAGAAAAAAAATATTTATTATTTCAATCAACTATCAATTAATAAAATTTTTTAAAAAATAAAACTTTAAGACCAAAGTGCGAAGTTAATAAATTATATCATACAAAACCAAAAGAAAAGTTATAATTGTAGTTCATTGGTGAAGAGGCTAAGTAATTTATTTGTATATCATATTCAAACCTTTTTACTATTATTTGTGTTAAAAAAATTACCTGTACATTTTATCTCTTTTTAGTAGTTTTTAAAAATTATTCTAGACTCAAATAAAATAAAATAACTTTCTTTATTTTGGTGGACAAGAGTCTTAAACCTTTAAAATTACTTTCTTTGATAGTATTCATTCATATAATTAGTTATGAGATGATTATATTATCTTTGTTGAAGTTTTTATTTTTTTCTCTTTGTTTTTTGTTATAGAAAATTAAATGCCGGTGGTTGGTTCTTTTTTGTGGCTGGGTCGGGCAAATCGTGGAGGGGAATTCATCAAGGAATCGAATCCTAATTTCAATCAAAATTAGAAAAATGGAACAACAAACACAACCAATCAGCAAACGCAGTCTCACATTGTTATAGGACCAAGACGGTTCGGACTCGTGACGAAGCCCCGACATCATGGGCTCGGGTTGAGATGTGAGAACTGAGAAGTCCTTCGGTAGATTCTAATTTCAATACCTTCCCCAGCCTCTCTCACCTGAGAACCGTTTCTGGCGGCGGAATTTCAATCCCATCGAACCTTCGCCGACGGTGGTTGTCCATGGCGTTGCCTCCGAAGGCAACACTCACTACTTCCATTCCCTCTCATCTTCGCACTCTTTGAGGTCTTCCAGCCGCCACGAGTTCCGGGTCCGAATGCGTGGTTTAACTACTCAATGACCCTCTCTTTCAGAGCTTCAAAAGCTTTTGCTGCGACTGCTGCACCCACCATAACTCTCAAAGTACGTCTTCTCTTTCCCTTCTGTTCCACTTTCTATAGCTGCACCTCAAGCTCCAGTTTAGCTTCGATTCCTGAGGTCCATTATAGAGAGCTTATCTTCGACACTGTTGAAGAAAAGCCTTCGGCTTTTTGCAATTTTAACTGGGTGTCTGATCAATTTCGAGCAGTGGTTGTTGAACCCGAGTTGTTCATTCGGGTTCTTAATTCAATTCGAGATAGACCGAAAATTGCTTTGCGCTTCTTTAGATGGGTGGAAGGCCAACCCGAGTATAAGGGATCTGAATTCGCGTTTGTTGTTATTCTTGAGATTCTTGCGCAGAATAATCTGATGCGATCGGCGTATTGGGTTATGGAGAAGGTGATTAGCGTAAACATGCATGGAATTATAGATGTTTTGCTTAATGGGTGTGTGTCTCCGGAGGTATCAATTAAGCTTCTTGATCTGTTGCTGTGGATATATACAAAAAAGTCGATGTTAGAGAAGTGCTTATGTGTTTTTGATAAAATGATTCATAATGGATTGTTGCCAGATGTGAAGAACTGCAACAGGATTCTTAGGACACTTAGGGATAAAAATCTGGTGAATAAAGCAAGAGAAGTTTATAATGTAATGACTGAGTATGGGATTAAGCCAACAGTTATTACGTATAATACTATGTTGAATTCATTTTGCAAGGAAGGGGAAATTCAGCAAGCTTTAGACCTTTTATTGGAGATGCAAGAGAAGGGGTGTCTTCCCAATGATGTAACTTATAATATTTTGATAAATGGTTTGTCTAACAAAGGGGAACTAGAGCAAGCCAAGGAATTGATTGAGGAGATGCTGAAATCTGGACTGAAAGTTTCAGCATACACGTATAACCCTTTGATTCGTGGGTACTGCAAGAAAGGACTGCTTAAAGAAGCATCAATTCTTGGGGAGGAGATGTTGAATAGTGGAGCTTCACCTACTGTAGCAACCTACAATACATTTATGTATGGTTTTTGCAAGTGGGGAAGAATGACTGATGCAAGGCAGCAGTTGTCTGATATGCTAAATAAGAATATTCTGCCAGACTTAGTTTCATACAACACTCTAATTTATGGTTACTGTAGATTGGGGAACTTAGAAAATGCTTTTCGCTTATTTGATGAGTTACAATGTAAGAAGCTTATTCCCACTGTTGTGACGTATAATACACTTATAGATGGTCTGTGCAGACTGGGGAATTTGGAGGTTGCTCAGCGGCTCAAAGAAGAAATGATCATTCAAGGGCCTAATCCTGATATTTATACTTTCACAATTCTTGTAAGAGGATCATGCATGATGGGAAACTTGTCAATGGCTAAGAAACTATTTGACGAGATGCTTCACAGAGGATTGCAGCCAGATCGATTTGCTTACACTACTCGAATAGTAGGTGAACTGAAGCTTGGTGACTCATCTAAGGCTTTTGGTATGCAAGAAGAAATGCTAGCTAAAGGCTTTCCTCCTGATCTGATCACATATAATGTCTTCATAGATGGGCTCTGTAAATTGGGCAATTTGAAAGAAGCAAGTAAACTTGTGAAGAATATGATTCGTGATGGACATGCCCCAGATCATGTAACCTATACTAGCATCATTCACGCCCATTTGGAAGCTGGCCATCTTAGGAGGGCTAGAGTGCTGTTCTATGAGATGTTGAGCAGAGGAATATTCCCTTCAGTCGTCACTTACACAGTTTTGATTCATTCACATGCTGTTGGGGGACGGCTGGAACTCGCTATTATGTACTTTTTGGAAATGCAAGAGAAGGGTGTTTGTCCAAATGTGATCACATACAATGCTTTGATAAACGGTCTTTGCAAAGTGGGAAGGATGGATCAAGCATACAAGTTTTTTACAGAGATGCAAGAAAAGGGTCTATCTGCAAATAAGTATACCTACACTATTTTAATAAATGAGAACAGCAACATGGGCCATTGGCGGGAAGCCATAATATTGTATAAGGATATGCTAGATAAGGAAATAGAGCCTGATTCTTGTACACACAGTGCACTTTTAAAACATATGAACAAGGACTATAAATTACATGCAATTCAACATCTTGAGATTTTGATTGGAGGTGGCAAATAAAATGCTGGTGCAAAGATTTGATGGATAGATTTTTCTTCCATATGGGATTCTCTCATGACTATTATGAGGCATGCCATTATTTGAATGGATTTTGCCTCACCAAGGTCTAAATTGCCCCAGAAGAAGTAAAATTGTAAAATTTTCTGCCCATCAAGTCAAGTAAGAGTTTCTTTTTTTGCTTTAACATACGATTCTTATATTAAAATCCATAATCATTTGTCCTTGACACATTGCCTAATTTGTTACAGGATGAAGCTACTGATGGGTTTTCACTATCAGTTAGAAGGGCAAACTGCAAATATATGCAATGCAATTAGGTAATACTTGAGAAAGCATGTGGATTTGATCAATTAAAATTTATATAAAAAATTTAATTATGCTGCAAAGGCAAGAGGCTTACAGATAAAGCCCAATTCCTCTGTCAAGATATTTCAAATAAACTTTTGACACAATCATACAGCATTTTTTCATTCTTTTGTTGTAGTCCTTTGTGGGGAAGAGGAAGAAATATATCCAATGGAACTGATTCTTTGCATGACAATAATGGTTATTATTTGTGATCCAAGAGGTATATATTTTGTTTTGCAGAGTTACAACTTGTATAAAGAATGGAAAATAAATGTTCTACCACTTCTATACTCTTTAGTTAGTGACGCACAACAACCTGTCTGAACATTTATCATACCTCACCATTCACTTATTTTTCAACTTTACTTTTATGGATGTTGTGTTGAAGCTGTGGAGAATTATACTGTAGCTATAGCCTATATGGTGAGGATTGACCATGACGGGATGACTGGTATGTGCTTGAGACTTCTCTTTCAACATCCTTTGGTTTCATTTGGATATTGGGTTAAGCAAAAAACAGGTAATTAAACTGGAGAGTGTTAATCAGAAAATAAAGTTCCTTGTTTGAGGTTTCACTTTCATTTTCCCCAGGACCAAGCATGGTGTGTACAAAAATATTTTCCTCTATACATTTAAGAGTTTTCTTCTTAACAATTACGAATGTGTATTTGTATGCATCAAGTAAACTCTTTGCTCTTCAACAACCCACAGCCAATTGATTAAACGTATTAGTTTCAATAGTTATGATTTCATTTAAAAGTTTAAAAGAAAAAAATGAATGTGTGGATTATGCTCATGTAATTATATATAATTGTACGAGGGAAAAAACTTGTGGCAATCTGCAGTTTTTGCGGTGATTTTTCATTAGGCTGAATTCTTGTTTTTTAAAACAAAGAAAAAACAGACAAGAAGTATTTTCTTTAATGGCATGTATATAAATACATGAAAGCAATATTGATATGAATTCTCAAAACTAATTTTATAAAACAATTTTGAAAAATGAAAAAACAAAAACAGAATCGAACAGGCCCTAAGTTTCTATATTTTATTCTTTTCTGTACTTTTTTGACCCCAGTAGTATATCAGATTTCATCCTCCTCCTGTATTTTTCTTCCTTCTTAATATATTTTCTTCTTTTATTTTTTTTTAAATTCTTTAGCGACTATTGGAATTGAATAAATCCGTTTTACTTCCACAATGAGCAAATTTTCATAAGTTGTTAAGGCATGACATATGCAGTCCATACATTCCTCAGTTTTGTTTTGGTTAAAATTTGAGTCCTCTGATAAAGATGACTTATGTTAAGTTGCATAGTTTGTGAAGTCAACAACCTCTGCTAAGGAATTCTGTTTCTATGGCTTTATCTTCTAGTTGATATTGGAATTCGGTGATTCCTTGTTAATCCTGGAACTAAGTTTATGTAATGTATAATAATCTACTGCATAATGGAGCTATGTATTGTGAATGTTTTTTCTGTCAGTAAATAATTTCTGTAACTGTAGGCTATGAATATTGTTAGACTTTGCAGGCATCAATTAGACTAAGTGGCAGCTATTATGTAGTCTACCCTATGGGGGCATTGATATTTTAGAATCTAACGTAATCGGGCTTGTATAACCATAGTTTATTTAGCTTATATTAATATCTTACTGATGTTCTGCTTTCTTCTTTTTGTCTGCGTTATAATCCTGGTAGTATGACTTTAAATTACTTTTTAGTTATGGTGGCTGTGATTCTGTGAACGAAGTCATAGAAGAAAATAAGTCTGACTTCAGTGGTATCTTCTATTTTATTTGTAATTAATGTAAGGGGGGAGAAAAAAGGCTAGATTGTTGTTCAGATGTTAAATATACATATATGAACATATAGCTTTAGAGAATCATTGTATGTATCTGCTTTACTCCTATCTTGTAATGTGCTTCAAAATGCCAAATGCATATGAATATTGATTTTTTGTTCTTATGGTGCTCTCTTATCCATTTACAGCTAAAATACTTTTCAAGAATTATATTTGTGACCCAAAATTGCTTGACGTTAGTAGATTCCTTTCAATAGCTTATCAACATAACCAAAAGTTTTTGCTTCATCTTTTTAGTTTTGGTAAGTAAGCCTCCTTTGCTATCTTGAACTGGCAACCATTTAAGAAGCAGTGTTATTGCAAGTGATATTTATTTCACTTTCATGGTTGATATTATATGTTCACACCTCTGCACCATACAGATGTAGAATTAAATGAACTGACGAAAAGTAATTGAAATATATAATAATATGGTTTAGCCTATGCAGAGTTGCTCAATGTTAAAGTTATTGTGATTTGTGTGTTTGGCATAATAGCTTAGTGTCTTTCAGTGCATGTCCTTTTATAGGCTTCGCCTTCAGATTTTTATAATAAGACACGCAATTGAAGAGCTTGTGGTATCAGAATAATTGGATTCTGGAATCAAATGGTAAAATCTGTGACAAGAGTCTGCTCCTTATCACCCTGTGTCTGTGCCAACATGGGGCACTGAGTGCTTTCCATAAACCTGATTGGCTGGATCATCTTCCATCACGAGTTTCTTTCTTTATGTGGAATTTAACTTCAAATTATGTTATATTTGTGATCAACTATGCTTTTAAGTTGACACAATGGAGAAAGATTGAATTTACTCTTATTCACTTGTTACTTGTAAGTTATGGTTGATGGTTTTCTTCCTTTGAAATTTAACTAACACAACTAAGAAATCTTAATAAAATATTAAGATAGCGGCTTCAATGGCCCTTCCTTAGAAATCAATGCCAAGGTCTTTTAATGTACTCAAATTTGATCCTTAAACTTTTCTCATTCCTAATTTTCAAAGTTGTGTCTCCTTTGTAGCTATAAATAGATAAAGATATTTTAGTTGTAAATAATTAGATATAAATATAGTTATTTATATCTTTGTGATTAAATTCTTTAAAGAAAATAAAATATATAAAAAATCTTTTAAAAATACTTAATTATAAAATAACGAGTTGTATAAATTATATATATTATTTTATAATTAAATAACTTGATAATAAAAGTATAAAATTTACACTAAAAATTGTTTCTTTCAAATTTTATTCATTAAAACCTTTTTTTTTATGTATATCATTTAAACCCTAATTCTTTTATATTTGAACCTTAAATTATCCCAAACTCATTGTATCACCTACCTTCCTCCAATAATAAGGTAGGCTATGGTGATATGTAATGGTTAGTGAGAGCTATAGGATGACACCAGATATAATAAAGGAATAGGATGACACTAGATTAATATTCCTTTAGATTTGTTAATTTTTTAAAAAAATACCAGTTAAATATAAAAAATTTCAAATGTGATGATATATTATGGCTAGTATATCCCAAATATCAAAGTGACATTATCCTAAATTTAAATAAAATTTTCTTATGGGTCCTTATCAAAGTGGAAGGTTCTTTTCCCATAAGTTTTGGGTAGTTTAAAAATGCTTCATTCCTACACGTCAAGTTAGAAATATTCTCAATAAGGTGAGACATTGAAAATGCAGATGGTTCAAATTTTTCTCTTTAAAAAATAGTTTCCATATCTTAACTCTCAGTAATATAAACAAGTTATCCAATAAACATGTTTTTCTAAAGTTCTATTATTGAACATGTACCTACCTAAATTTTAATATTTACCAAATACTAAACAAACACGAAAACTCCATAATATATAATTAGATATTTATTTCAATTCAAAAAAAATTCATGGGGGCCAACAAGTCTAAAATTTAGATAGATATAGACAAAATTACCCAAAATTAAGTTGTAAACATGTTAGGGAGAAAGTCTACATTCTTTATGTGCTACTTTCTATGAATATTTTTTAACTTATCTAATTTCTTCTACTGAATAAACAGTGCAAGATGATTAACTTTTAGCAACAATTTTTAAATCTTAATATTGCAAGAGGAGAAGACACAAAGGATGGTACAATGTACAAGACTTCTACCAAGTAAAATTTTAAAAAAATTAGATACACATAATTTTATTTCTGTAAGTAAAAAAATTGTTTTTAATATTTAAACATATGACTTTCAAGTTACATGATACTAACATTATCGTTACTCCAAAGTTAAGAATAATCATGTGTAATGTACAAGTAGAGTACTATAGTCCTCATACCAAACTCAAACTTAAGCGAGTAGCAAAATTAATCCTCATCTCTGAACTCATAAAATTCGAACTTATTCATTCAAAAAAAATTTAAAATAATTTTTTTTTTTAAATTATGATTTATCTACATATAAATTTATTAAAAAATACATACAAGTTACATCCATTATATTATGTAAATTTTAAATATACAATCAATATAAAATCTTAACAAATTTATCTTTACAAAATTATTCAAATAATTGAGTTTCATTAATGCAGTCTCATGATTTATTTTAAAAAATATATATCTTATTGATGAAATTAAAGTAAATAACATAAGTTACATATATATATTTTTTAATAAAATAAATTAAATATATATAATATAAAAAATAATATTTAAATAATTTATATAGTCTCTGATCTAAATACACTTTTTCAATACTCAATTTCGACCCAACGAATAAATTTTATAGTTATAAAATATAAATATTTTAATCATTTTTATCTAAGTTTGACCCTAACAGGAGAAGACATGTCTTCTAATAATAACGTCTTAGAATCCAATAACTATAAATTGCTATATAATTTGAATATGAAATCGTGAATTACTATGCCTCCAACCCTAATATATTAATATGGTGCCCTAGTCCGCATCACTCTAAAGATTGTCTTACTATGTTATTACTATTATTAGATAACTATTTCTTTTTTGGGGCAATTCCATACTTGAATATTCATTGAGATAACGCCAAAATGACTTTTTTTTCATTTTAAAATTGGCATGGTATTTTTTTAAAATAAAAGATAAAATGAGTTTGAATCATTTAAGTCTTTTGTGTATGACTTATTCAAAGTTATGTCTTTCATGTCATTTTAGAGGGTTTAGAGAGGAAATTATTTAGTTTTTAAAAAATATTTATTTTGAAAAAATTATTTGCTTAGTCAAATTTCTACTATAGTGAGAAAATGAAAATTTTGAAAATTCTCTTTTAAATAGAAGCAAAGCATAAAATTGTTTTTTTTTTTAAAACGTACCTCAACTCAAAATTATTGGTTATCATAATTTTTCAACTTTTTTAATTTATTCTTCCGAATACATGCTCTTTTTACTAATTTGAAAATAAATATTATTTTTTATTAAAAATAGGCTTATATGGAAATTTTGTGTTAAACTTTATTTCAATGTTATTATTATATGTTGAAAATTATAAATTTAATTTATTTTAAAATTTTATTAAAGTTACCACAATGCTTATATTTGTCATATTTAATTTACATGTTATTTTTTGAATTATATGTTATTAAATATTTTATTTTAACGGGTTAATCTTTAAAAAATATTTTGTGAATTTTTTTGTTTTAATATTATCTATTATTATACAAAAACTATATATTTTACTTAATTTAGAAACAAGACTATTTTATATTAGTTAATACATATTTAATATTTATTCTTTTGTACAAATAATAGATATTATAGTATTTTGATTAAAATTATTGTAATTATAGCTTATCTTTTTTAATAAGAGAGGTAAGTGTCAACAAAAGTTATGCAGCCCAAAAGAAAATTCTCACTAATGAAGGAAATCCTTTGACATACCTTCGGATTCATCTTAAAAGAAAGTGTAGGTATATCTAAATAATCATCTGTCAGGTACATTAATTTACATAAATTTGTTAAATAAAGTTTTCAAAATTGATTAAGCCTTCCAAATTCGTTATCACTTCCTCCCTCGCTCAAAGGTCACTTTAATATATTCAACAATAACATCTTTTTTTAAAAAAAATTTAAATTATAAACGTGAAAGACATTTTTTTTTAATAGAGTAGCTATTTATTTTATTAAAAGAAAACTATAAAAGGTTATAGTTTGCTTAAACTAGATTGATTTACTAACGGGATTAAATTTAATAGAAAAGTTCTTCTCACATCTTGACAAATTAAAGTTTTAATTAAATAAAATTAAATTTATATGCAGTTGCTTATATAATTTTACTCTTAAATTCTTTAATTAAAATAAAGCATGCAAAATTTTTAAAAAAAAATTATTCATAAAAGAGATGAATTTTATAAATCATATATATGTTAATTTTTTATTAAAAAATTTAATGATAAAAACATAAAAATTATACTTAACTTTTTTTATTAAAAAAAATATCTATATTTAATGTCTAACAATATTTTAAGTATAATTATATCTATTAAAAGATATTTGTAAGAAAAAAATAATTTATAAATAATTCTCTAAACTTTTAAAACCAATAATTTAAGTTCTTTAAAATTTTACAATAAGTCCTTCGTTTAATCTTTTTTTCCTATTGACTTTAATTTATTGTTTCATTTAATTAAAAAGTACAATATTAAATATACCTATTTTGAAATGTGGAGAGTCTAAAATGAGGAAAAAAAAACTATTTGTTAAAGTATGAAAGTTTAAAAATTTAATTTTCAACTTTAAAATTTAAAAGTAGTATATGTAAGTAATTTAAAATTCAACAGAACTTTTTGTTTTTTTTTTATATTCAATTAGTGATATAAGAATATTGTAAGGTTAAAATACAAAAAAATTCTTAAACTTTAAATTATGTGCAAATAATCCATTTAATTATAAAAATTAATTTAAAATCCTCTAAATTTTGTAATACATGCTAATAAAACTGTTTTAATTTTTTTCATACAAAATCTCAACATAGAAAACTTCCTCCAAACTTCAAGTGTCATTTCCCTTTCATTTAATGCGTCCCCCATTCGTTACTATGTGGCTTTTAGCTTACTTTTATAACTAAAATTTCAGTCCTTTATATGGGGCAATTCGTATCTCCATCCTCGCTTAAAAGTGACCCATGAACATGATTGATCATGATAGATAAACTTACCTGACAACTGCATTTGAAATGTGTAATTGTGTCAATTTTAGAGGAATTTACATCTATCATTACATTAGCATCTAACGAGTCGATATTAATGAAATTGGTTTTATTAAAAGTTATTGAATTCTTTTAATATAATAAATTAATGTTTAAATTTTTGTTAAAAGAAATATTTATATTTAATATTTAATAATATTTTAAATAAAATTATCTCTACTAAAAAATTATTATAAAAAATAAAAAATAAATATATATGGAGGCCAATAAATAATTGATGTAGATCAATTTATTAAATGCTCTGATTTAAAGAGAAAGATTGTGACGGAATCATGGCCTCTTGGTCTTTCCCTCCAATTATGAACACAAATCTGTAGAATAATAAAAGGAAACCTATTTAAGTGGCATAGTGTCTATTTCATTTATTGTATCAGTTTTTTTACACTTTTTTGTTGGACAATAGTTTTTGTACACATTTATTTGCAATTAATTCCATAAATAACACCTATACTGTACAAACTATATTAGGTATATGTGGTTGTCAAATATTGAACACTGAATAGTTAGATGTAACCCCAAATATCCCCCCCCCCCCCAAAAAAAAGAATGAGTAATTTCTTAAAATTGAAGTATTTTTGTGTAATTTAAAGAATTATATAGTTTTTTTTGTATTGAAGAATTATATTGTGTTTAATAGAGTGTTCATTTCTTTTTACAAAGTTGATGTGTTAATTAATTTTTATTCTCAAACATACTCATATTTAATATTTAATAATATCTAACCTTTAAAAATCAAAAGAATATTAAGAAGATAACTTACTTTTTAATTTCTTAAAGATTATAATATATTTTGTAGCCTCTAAAAAATCATAAAAATTAACCCGTTAATTTTTAAGTGGTAAACCTTTGATGAATACGCTAATATAATATGTTGAATGTTTATATTAATTATTAAATATTGATCAAGCAGCTATTCAATAATATATATATATATATACTTATTTTTTTATAGGGGATGATGTAACAAAAATATGATCATAATATGATAATGACATGATGATAATATAATAATAATATTATAATAATATGAAAAGAATTAATAAACATCGGTTAGCACTAGTAAGCATTTAAAGACCGATATGAACATTTAACATGGTATATTACCAATTTTTCAATATTAAGCCTTTATGCTTGCTGCACTAAAAGAAATTAGAAAACATGACAGCAACATAAGTCTTGAACTAAATTGCACTTCCTAACCTGTATGAACTTGGCTGGCATTAGAGAAAACTTTTACTTAAATATTTTAGTTGATTCTGTCCAAGAATCTCACATCTTAAACCAAAAATAAAACATAATAAGGCCAAGAAAACTTCGATTTTTTCATTGCTAAAAGTCTACTTTTTCTAATCCTCGGAAGCAACAACATTAGCATTTTTCTCTTGCTTCATCGCTGCCTCGAGCACACAAAACTAATAATCCATTAATTTATTGAGGAAAAAACTTGAACAGCAATGCACTGTTAGTTTTAATCAGAACACTGTATGAATCTTTTCTCTACAGCAATGCACTGTTAGTTTTAACCAGAACACTGTATGAATCTTTTCTCTTTTTTGTCCGAATCCACCATCAAGCGTTCCTATGTAAATTTTAAAATTTTTCTGAAGGAACAAGACAAAATTAATGATGTCAGGCATGTAAGAGTTGGTGGAGTTTCAAAAACAATCTTTCCTCTTTGTAATTCACAAACCCATAAAGCAGCTCGATCAGTTCTAGGAAGTTTACTTCTCAGCTAGGACAACTAAACCATTTTCCTCAGCAAACACCAAATCACTCTTTGATATGTCAGCTCTATTACAAGGTTTCACTCAACTCATTTGTCCCACATGCCCACATGTATTGCCTAGTCATTTCCGCCTTGAAAATTACCTATAAGAAGGTTTCATCCCCATTTTATCTTTTCCAACTTTCTCTCCATCATAAGAAAGAAAAGAAAATGGCTACCATTTTCTTATGTTCATCCTCTACTATCCTTGCGAGGTGCTGTTCTTCCATGAGAGAAAGCCATGACCAGCATAAGCAGCAGCTGAACAGCAGCATCAAGATTAATGGAACTTCTAGGTCTCCAATTACGATTGATTCACTCAGCCAAACTGCTGAAGCAGCAGTTATTTCCATTAATGGCCAACGCCAGAACATTCCAACAAAGAAGCAACTTGTTGATCCTTATCGTCAAGGGCACATCGTTGAAGGGGGGGTTGGCTACAGACAGACAGTGGTCATCAGGTCCTATGAAGTTGGACCTGACAAAACTGCAACACTTGAGAGCATCCTCAATCTTCTTCAGGTGACTACATGTATAGTACAACTGTACTAGTGGTTCATTGATGCTTCCATATCTGGTAACCTTAAACGTGTTATTCATAAAGTATAGTTGATGTGCAGGAGACAGCATTAAACCATGTGTGGATGTCTGGGCTGCTCAGTGATGGATTTGGGGCAACACATGGGATGATGAGGAACAATCTCATCTGGGTTGTCTCAAGAATGCAAGTTCTGATTGATTACTATCCTATCTGGTAAGTCCTATCTATGATGATTATTACCACAATTACACAAATTTTTGTAGAATTTTCAAGTTTGGTTTTGTTGGCCGATACAGTCAAACTGAAATTCTCACCTAACTCAGACAAAACTTACTTCATAATGGCATTTTCCTCAAGATGCTACAAGATAATCTCTTCATAGTTTATCTGCGGAAAACTACAAACACTTGTGTTTATAATCTAGACACATGACCATTCAAAACTCAACTAAACAAGAAAGTAAGCACATCTTAGTCAGAATAGCTTGTGAGAGTACCCGTAATCAGAGTAGATTTTCAGAAAACAATAACTTAATTCGAATCAAATGAAAATTTTAGTTTTCTTACTGGTATAAAGCTGAACCATAACTACTAAACAACTATGACAAACATGGCAGGGGAGAGGTAGTTGAAATTGACACCTGGGTTGGAGCATCAGGCAAGAATGGAATGCGGCGAGATTGGCTTATCAGAAGTCAAGCCACAGGCCTCATTTTCGCTCGAGCAACAAGGTATGTCCAAGAAAAAAAATCTCTTGTAACGTTGATATTTTTCCTCATATGTCCCTTTATGGCCTTACTCATTCCGACAATTCATCAAACAGTACGTGGGTGATGATGAACCGAAAAACAAGACGCCTCTCAAAGATCCCAGAAGAGGTGAGGGATGAACTATCACCTTGGTTCATAGAGAAGCAAGCAATAAAGGAAGACGCCCATGAAAAGATTGTCAAATTGAACAAGGAGGCAAAGTATATGAATTCTGATCTGAAGGTATATCTTCACCCTCATTTTCTCTAGCCAAATTTCAGAAAAAGAAAATATTGACTGCGCATTTTCCATTTGTGCAGCCCAAGAGGAGTGATTTGGACATGAACTACCATGTTAACAATGTGAAGTATGTAAGATGGATGGTAGAGGTGAATTACAAGTATCTTCATCCACACTTCATTAATGGGTCATTAATAAAATCTCATACTTAACTCTAAAAATTACATTTTCAGACCATCCCAGACCAAATCTTAGAAAGCCACCAATTATCTGGGATCACACTAGAGTACAGAAGGGAGTGTGGGAGCTCAGACATAGTTCAATCACTGTGTGAACCTGAAGAAGATGAAATACTCAATGATGTGGTGAAACAGGATTACAACACAAATCTGTTCAATGGGTTTTCCTTGGCATCCGAGATCATAAAGGGAGGTGGAGTCCTGGGTTGCCTTGAGCAGAGGCCCATTAGGTATACACATCTGCTACAAGCCGAAGGAATGAAGCAAGACGAAGAAATTGTGAGAGGAAGGACAGAATGGAAGAGGAAGCTCCCTACAATGCCATTTTCCACTCAGTAGTATCCATGTGGAAATTGCCATATTGAAGTGACAAAGTATATATGTTATGTGAATTTGCTAAGAAATTCTTGGGGAGAAATATTATTTAAAAAAAAAAAAAATTCAACTGTAAGTTACAGGTATACTTATATTTTAACTCGTGCAGATTGTATAAGATGTGATTATTCACTGGTTATAAACTGTTTTATTATAAATATAATTATAAATTAAATTTAAAATGTATTTTAACATGAGAAAATTTGTTTCCTTCACGTTTTGTTTCAAATATATTTTCTTAATCTCGTCGCAGGATTCACCATTTTAGAACTAGCAGGTCAAGGAATCTAGTGGTAGAAGTACAAGCATTGCATGAACTTCTAAAACTACACGTTATTGCAATCTTGCCTCACGCAAATTCAGTACAAATAAGCATAAAGCCACCGTTCTCGTGAGATCAATAAACACGAATCAATGAGTAGATATTTCATTCAAAATTAACTTATCAATGAAAAAATAAAAACACTCTGAAACGTTTAAAAAAAGGTTCATTCAAAGGCATTTTAGGAATGAATTGACCAAATACACTAATTTAAAGAAACCTGTTCTAACGCCTCTCACATCAGAAGCACTTCCCTCTACCAGCAGAAACTAATACTTGCCGCCCAAAAACTGTGAAACACTATCCTAGGAATATCATCATTTACAACTATAAAGTAGATAGCATTTACATTGAAATTGAACACAGATGGAAATGGATGACCATTAAAATCAGGAAGGAAGGAATCAAAGAATAAAGCACTACTTGATCAATAGTAAAGTTATCGCCTCTTTTTCACTAGATCCCGATGCAGTTGCCACGACCAAACAAGCAGAAATGTAACAAGAGCCACTCCAACCGATGACCAGAAGATTACTAACCACAAAGGCATTGATTTTTGATACAAGCCTAGTTAAACACAAAAAATCAGTAATTAGAGAATAGTGTTCTCAGCATAAAAATAATGGAAGAAAAAACTTAAGTGTTAGTTTTGTAGGTCGTTGCTACCAAGCTTTTCAATAGAATTATGAGATATGGAAGAACTTTTTCCATTGAGTTGAAAACGTTGGTGTTCAGTTGTAAAAAAAGGTCCATGGCTTGTATTTTTGTTGGCGAATGTAAGGAACTTTACCTAATTATTGATCTAAAATTAATAAGTATTGGCAAATATGGAGATACCTACCATGTCCAAACTTGATGCAAATCAGAAGTTCGACAATGCAAATAGCAAGAGATAGCCAACAAAATGCTCCAACCTTTTTTACAGGCTTTCTGTAAAGTTAACAAAAATATGCATGTATAAAATGTCAGAAGACCGAGGGATATAATACAGACATTCATCAACATAAAATATGCAAACAATGGAAAATGTTTTCTCTAAGCTGGGAGAGAAGGGAGAACAAGAGAGATGGACAATATACCTGTCTTGAAGATATGTATTGTACTCGCGAATTGTTGGAATTGCAATTAACCACCACAAAATCAACCTATAAATTATAACCGGGTTTCGTGGAGGTATCCAAAGACAAAACTTCAGAAAGAATGTGTTGAGCTCCACTGTCAAAAAGACAATACAAAGACTAAGAACTTGAAGGAAACGCCATGGACCCAACAATGGATGCCACTCATCTTTGTCCCACTGTGCTGGTGTGAATTGCCCTAATGTTCGTTTCACCTGATAATAGTTATAGATCAGCAAAGAGCATTGGAATCACATGCAATCTCCTTGACAATAATAAATTGATAACAGAGCATACAATTTAAAGACATTAAGCTAAAGTCAATTGATAGTTATTTTAACACAATTGGGAGATAAACTTCTAGTTATTTGATCTTCACATCATGCAAAGAGGCAAGAATAATTTATAGATAAAAACAACCATAATATCAAAAACATACTTTTCCCATTATATTAGGCTGACGGCTTAGACCAACCCACTTGTATGTTTTCCCATCAAAGTATCTAACAGTATGCATTCCTGCCCATATACCTGCACAGTCAATAGAGTAAAATATGTTATGACCAGCTCTAACAATTCTAACTCTAAAAGATACAAATTACAAAATACTGCAAGAAAAGAAATGCCACCATTGATTCTTGTATAATAAGTTGCCTCACCACACACAATAAATAACCATTGTCAGATCATTTGCAATTATCATAATATCAAGGGTACCATCAAAATTCTAAAAAATCAGATACTTGCGATCCTAGATTCTTCTGAAATTTTAAAGGGACTACAAACAGATGCCACAAAACATAACAGTTGTCATTCAATAATTTCCAGATAGCCTTACTCTTAAAGAGTTTCACTGCCTTAAAACATTTAACAGAAAAGATTCATCCACAGAAATGTTGGAAGTTTTACTTGCATTCCACATATAAAATGGTTTGCCCTTTCCAGAATCAATACTAAATCATTCACAGCATGTTTAAATCAAACCAACGAAGGAGTTAAATGTAATCTTCTGCATTTAAAACAGAAGAGCTCATGCTTCAACCTGTAAGCCACATGATATCTTTCACCTCATCAACAAAAAGGGGAAAAAAATGAATGTCTAATTCTTACCAAACCAATTGCAGATCAAGATGTCAAGAATAATACTGTCCCACCAGCACTCGTTGAAGTTGGGTAACATGTGGCGGAAGGTAAGCTGGTAATGTCAACATAAAATATGTTTATAAACAATATAGAAATATTTAAAGAAAGTAACATGCTTTAAGTACCTAACTAGTGCACAACCAGGTAAAAGTCCACACAGGGTGTTTATGAATAAAATCAAGGCCTTACCTCCATCAACTCAAATCCAATTGACAATACCCATAGAAGAGGCTGATTACGTATCAATATAGCCTTTCCCCACCACCCAATAATATGAGCTAGAACAAACTCATCAAAAAGTGTCTCCTATAGAAAATATATATATATATATATATATATATAAACATATATCAGCTGCATGTGGAACTATATAATACAACTAACAAGACATTAGGAATAAGAAAATAAAATCCAAAAGTAAAAAAGTTTTGAAAGAAGAAATCATACATAAACATTCTTAAACCTGCTTGTAGGGTTTTCAGGCATATATATGCGACAATCAGCACCATAAGATCTTTCTGGAAGCTCTGCATAAAGTAATGCATAATAATTATGATTTCAACCAACAAAACTTTGAAGTCTCATTAGCACTGAATTCAACAATAAATAAATCCCATTCAATTTAATGCCAAACTTGAAAAACCATATAGCATTACCAACACCAAGATCAGGATGAAGAAACTTCATAAACTGCCGAGCATCATCACGTTTCTGCAGAAAAATAAAATTGAGGCTACACTTTAGAATGGATTCAATTCAGTTAGAGGTGGTAGAGCAAAAAGTGGCATATACCTGCCTGTTTATTATCCAAAAATTGTGAGACAGAAAAAGAAAGAGTGGGAGAGAAGCAAAGGATGTAAATCCAAAAAGCAAGCAACACTATTTATAAGAAGTCAAATTGAGACACAACAACCAACCTGGAAAAGCAAAAATGTAAGTGCAACAAGGTAAACAACAGCCATGCCATGGACCAGCCGCCAAATTGCAGGATGTGGTCTGATAAGAACACTGAATGGAGACCAAAAAATAATGAATGTTAGACAAAGATAATTGTCTCAACAACTAACTACAACAAAACTTTAGTCAACTAGTACCCTCACTCCCAAAAACCATCCAATAAAAAATGAGGCCTTGATTATGTCACATGATCCTGGACTGTTACATAATACAAGTTGTCATCGGGATGATCTGTAGAGTAACTGTAACATTTTATTCAAACAATCCTAATTACAAATATAGAGTTAATATTATCAAAGAAAGTTAGAAATAAACTAACAAAAGATTATCTTCCAATTGTACAACTCAAAAATTAATTTCTCATTTCCCTCCCAGAAAAAAAATCCAAGCAAAAATCTGAACATGATTAAAAGTAACTGTCCAGTTTTTATATCTTTATCATCAGTTCTCTAATCAAAAAATGACATGTATATGGTTTATTCATCTTATCTCCCTCATGATTGGTTTTTTTTTAAAAAAATTCACATACTTTATTTTAATTAAAAAATCTAATAGCAAAAATATAACGAACTGCATATAACTTCAATCCTATTTATAAACCACAGACAAAGAAGTTAAAGCAATAAACCAAAACAAACACAAGACATTCACTCAGATTACTCACGTGGAGGGAGCTTGCAGCAGGCAATAAGCAAGAAAGACAGCAATCATTGCCCATACACCCCTAAAACAACATTTGCAAAGATAGTCAAAAAATTATACAACAGTATAATACAAACACTCAACCAGCAAATCGTACAATGTAATACAGCAGCATGAAACTAAAATATACTAAAAAGGCCAAACCTTTTAACAGAGGTTACAAGATCACCAGATGCATCTCTTTCTGGATCAAGTGCTCCACTTGCCCAACTAGCATATGCATCCAAAATGAAAATTTGACCAAACTCAATATTATAATACTATAGGTCAAATTCCTGAGTTGGTAAGAATACACCAATGTAGTTATATGGAAATAATATCTTGCAGAACACTCACATAAGAAAACAAGCACCAATAAGTAACAATGTAATCGTGCGCGGCTTGTATGCCCAGGCAGTCCATGGATCAAGTTCATCATCAACATCTGACAAATGAAAGTCACCATTTTCTTTAACAAGATAATCATTCCTCCTTACTCTGTGGTGACCATTGGACTCCATAATTTAGTGTTCCAGAGAAGCTAATTTCACACTACAACTGAATCTGCAAAAGTAAGATCATTTACTGATCATGTCAGATTGTGACTGTGACAAGGGGCCATGACTCTATGCTTCTTAAGAAAACACTCCCGGAAATCACACAGAACAAATAATATGAAACATTTAATCTTCTCCAATATAATTCAAGGAACCATCTCATCAAACAATGATGCACCAGTGCACGTTCACCAATATTTAACAGAATAAATGGTGCATAATAAAGCTTTTTATTTCTTGCTAAATTACTCGCAGAGAATTGCTTCTCAGTTACATATCATGAGCACACCATTGACATGAGAAAGATATTGAGAGACGAACAACAGATATATATCACACTAAAAGAAGTCAATAATTATGGTTGTATGATAGCAAACGATATGCCTGCATAATGTTAATTATAGCCAGTATAAAATACTACAATTGTGAGCAGAATAGCCAACCTGCAGTGAGTTTCAAAGGAATGTTTTGACACAATATTCTACATATACTTATTTTCATTGAACCCGTTTTTTTTAAAGGCATTAACTCTCTTCAATGCAAAAGAAATAATCCAAAGGAGGGGAAATAGAATGGGGCCACAGCTTCTGTAAGTTAAATCATCTTAGGTTTCAACATTAAAAACCAGAATTGACACATACACAAAACTAAATAAGTTTCAACATAACAAACCTGAAATTTGATACCTATGGCAGCATCTGAAAAAACAATTAAATATTAAAAGGTATAGATTTGACCAACAGTACATCACAAATTCTACAGCATTTGGAAGTTCTCTACAATATCATGCAAGTCTGGCTTTAATTTCTGAGCAATAGCAGACCAGTACAACCCAGCATTCTAGCACAGATAACAACACATGCCTATCACAAAGAAGCACACTGAGTATTGACCACTTTTTGAGACCAACCAATTAAACAAGCACCTGGCAAACGGTTAAAAACAACAAGAACTTCAACATACAGTAATTTGAATTGTCCGCCACAATAAATAAAATTTTTATCAAGTCAATTTTACTATGACTGTCATAGCATCATGATAGATCTAAATCTCGCATCCGCAGTCACAACATAAAAAAACCCATAACAATAATACGTAATTCAACGCTCCTCCATTGCATATAATAAAAAACAGATTGAACCTTTAACCCAATGGAAAATTTTAGTGTCCAATATACTTTGAGGGGAAAAAACTTAACTAGTAAAAAATTTAAAGAATTGGGACGAACCGCAAAATAGGGGGAGGGGGAGGAAAATGACGTAAACTGAATGTAAGGGGGAGATGCGGAAACTGGAACAAAGCACAATCCAAAAAGAAAACACAGAACTCTGCATAGGCACGAAAAAGAGAGATAGAGCCAGACAGAAAGTGTGCACTAGCTCGTGATATTACAGAA
Organism: Senna siamea; assembly: GCA_031216115.1. NCBI lineage: Eukaryota > Viridiplantae > Streptophyta > Magnoliopsida > Fabales > Fabaceae > Senna > Senna siamea. Next base: position 2,205,741 of record CM062358.1, read on the forward strand.
AAATGAATTTTTTCATTTGTATATATACACAGAAAAAGTGGGTTAGAATAGAAAGTCATGTATATTTTTTTGCTGTTAACAAAGACGGGATAGTTACGTAGACAGAGTTTGTGTTAAGGTTCGAAGCGGCAGACAGAGAACCCTGGCCGTACGATTGGAGAAACGAGAAGATCGTAGCCGTCGGATCAGAGAAGAGGGGAGTTTAATAATAATGAATTAAGGTATCGAAATCAGAGGAAGACGAAGAAAAGTGTTTCTCTTTCTGCTACTGATGAATGATAAAAATTATATATAATCTTTGCAGAGAAAGAGAGGGTAAAAATGAAGGGGTTAGAGTTACAAGTTTCAACTCTCAAGTCCCTCTCTCTCTCTCTGTGAATCTCGGGTGTATGTGGGTGTGCCTCTTATTGTTCTCTCTCTGTTTTGGTTTCGCTCACAGCAGAAAACAGAGTCTGCAACAGCGGCTAAAAGGGCCAAAAGGCTGATGATGAGAGAGAGAGAGAGAGTACGACGGTCAAAGAGAGATTTGAAGATGTTTTTGGATGCGCACGATGGAAGGATTGAGAAGGAAAAAAAATAAAAATAAAAATAAAAATACAATAAAAATCTTTCATTGCGATGATTGAAAGGGTAGAAGAAGAAAAGGATAGGAGGGATGCAATAAATTTTATGCCCAAAGTATTCTCTGATTGCAGCATATACTCATATCATTTAGGAAGAATTATTTTTGTGGTTGCATAGGAGGGATGCAATTAAAAATTTATAATTTTAAACCTTTTTATTTAATCTCTATTTTTAATTTTCATTAAATTTTACCAACATATTAATTATATACTATTTTAATATTATAATTAAATAATTTAAGTTAAAATAATATACATTAATGATATCAAAAATATTAATATAATTTTGACAAAATTTTAACGATAAAAATTAAATTATAAATTTTTAAACTCAAACAATTTAAAAATTAAATAAAATTTAAGAATTATATTATAATCACAAAAATAATTTAATCTAACATTCATATTATTTGATTCCACTTTTAATGCCCGACCTTTTATTTTAATGTTATCTATCATTGTTAAACCAAAAAAAAAAAATTATTCTAAAACTTGTTTGAAAAATTTATTATAGAGTTTATGTTAATTACATATAAGTTTAATAAATATTTTTTTAAAATTAGATGTTACCAATAATATTTTACTTTTTTTAAAAAAGTGATTATTTTATAATTTAATAAATCTAGAAATATAACTATTTTAACTATTTGAGAGTATTTTCATCAAATAAAGCAGGAAAACATTGTAATAAAAGAGATAGCCACCCGACTAAGTGATTTAGGATAATAATTTATCCTAGTTATGATCCTGGTTACTTAATCATCAAGATAATGGAGACAGATTGGATTACGTGTAAATATTTTGTTTAGCTTATCTAGTGATAAAGCATATCGGATAGCCAATAATGGTTTAATCCAATTATTGTAGTATAAAATTTAATTATTATATTTTGTAAAATTATTAGTATATAAAAATTCATTAAACTTTAATTAATTTTATTTTAGCTAGTTAATGTTTCATAAAAAGAATAAAATTTTACAAACAAATGCATACACAAAATTTAAACTCAAAATCTTACTTATAAAAAATAAAGTATCTACTATTTTAATTAATTACTTATTAATAATTTAATTGTAATTATTTAAATCTACAAAGCATAGGTTTTGCTTTTCCTTACCTTTTGTATAATTCTATATATGGATCAACGACTGGACGTTATGGCTTAATTGATTTTCGTAAGGGCATTTTTATTCCAAGAGTAATGGTAAAAATCTTTGACAACTTAAATAAATAAAAATTATATAATTATCATGTGATATATTATTATCTTAATATTACGAGGATTTGTGATGATTTCAAATTTTTAAAATTTTTCATTTTATTTTTAATTGTCTTTTACTTTTTTTTCTTTTTTGGTGTTGTGATCGTTTCAAAAACATAATTCATTATTTCAACTCCCGAAATTTCTAAGTTTGCCCCTAGCGATCTCTTTTCTCAATTTCTCTTCATAATAAAATAAAATGTAACACGAAGCATGATATAAAGCTATAAATAACTTGTGATTATATTCTAACCATTTTTTTTCTTATGATATTATTATGAATTTTTTTTTGTTTCATACTTTATTTTACATAAATTATTTTTTTATTTAAATCACTATTTTTTATATTTCTATATTAAATATTTAGATTAATAACAATTAGATACAAAATAAATTAATAATAAAAAATAAGATATGAGATATACGAATTAAAAGAAAGTATAAATTGAGCTTTAAAATTTTAAAGAAGTTTTCATTAATTATATAATAACATGCAAACAATAAGTAATTATATACTCTATTTTTTAAAAATTTGTAATCAATAAAGTGATTTATCTAATTCACTTCATTCTACCTCGCTTTATATCATTTTGCCTTATTTTATATCATTCTACTAATAACTAGCTGAGTATGTCCTTTTTAAAATTCTCAATCAATCCCTAAAATAGCATATGACATTTACGTTTTTAAACCATTAATTTTATCTAACTACATTTATTCTAGTTTCTTTGTAAATATATCCTAATAATTTTTATTATATTTTAAACATAAGAGTAAATTACACAAACCCCCCCCCCCATGAGGTTTAATTAATAAAAAAAATCAAGCCAAAACCAAAATAAAAGGCAGGAAATTAATTATATACTAGTTCAATTGTTTTCTCAATGGTATTGATGGGAATGTACTTAATTTTATGCTGGACATGTTTGATAACAAATCCTCAAATTTGAATTTTTCCCTCCTTGCAATGTGTATGACACTATGATGTAGATGAAATATTTTTTAATGCTTTTTTACTTGATATATATAGAGTTGAAATTTAAGAAATATTTCTGTAACATGGGAATCAGGTGTGATTATAAAAAGTTTATAATATTCATGTAATACTAGTTTAAATCTTAATTTAGTTATTATTTTGAAATTATATTATATAAATTTTACTAAGAAAATAGTTAAAGTATTTTTTATATTAATAGACATAATATTGAGTAGTGAGTACTATAAAATATGAAAAAAATTATTATTTCAACAGCTTAAGAATAACTTTTTCTTTTTCAAAATGCTACAGCAAGCATTTGATTTAATTAAAATAACAGCAAATTATACTTCATTTCTAGATATTAAAATTAAATGTTCCTTATATTATTTTAAAACCCTATAAAAAAATTTTTTATTAAAATAAATTAATTTTATCATTTTTAGCTCAAAATAAATAATAATCAAAAAATAAAATATAAAATATATTTGTTTATAAATTACAATTTTTTAAAAGAAATTAATATTTTGATTAAAATGAAAAATATACATTTTTTAATCTTTAGAAAATAGTACAAATTTTTAAAATAAAAATATATAATTTTAATATCTCTATAATAAAAAATAAAAAATTTAAATACAGTTTTTTATATTTTTATTATTAAATTTTTAATCAAAAATCAAAAAATATATACTTTATATAATTCATATCTCCCATAATTAATTATTTTCCTAAAAATTTTACACATATCCTTTTTTTAACAAAAGAATTTAATAATAAAAACATAAAAAATGGCATATAAATCTAAACAATAATAAAATATCTTAAAATCCAAAACCTTTCACAGATTGACAATAAATGGGTCTGCAGAAAAGTAATATTAAGGGTCCTTTAAGAGAAACTCGATTCCTATCAATTGGCCTTTACTTCTCAAAGCTACTTTCACAATATTAGTTAAATATTTAAAAATAAATAAAACAGACTCAAAACTATGTTCAAAATATTTGCAAAATTGGAAGCGAGCGACTTCTCGGAAATCGAGGCCTAGAATTAATACATGTGAGTTGGTACTGAAATAAATATCATATGCTTGCACTGCTACAAATATGATGTTTTCAGCATTCATGAATGTGACTCACGAAGCATCTCAAACACTTATCTTTAGCTTTTGGTTTTTAAGCAAGAGTATATTTTACTCTATAAATTTTGGCCAAGAGAAAATTTTGTTTTTCTTCTAAAAAATACTTTCATGTGTAATTGAACTTTTAAAAATTTATAATATATTTTTTAATCCTTACAAAATTACAAAAGTTAAGCGATTAATTATTAACAAACGTACTAATATAACATATTAAATATTAAAACATATCCTTAAATTTTAATTAAATATCTTGTCAACTTAAAATATATATATTATTTAAAAGTCTCTAAAATTTTAAAACTATACTGATTAGTTATTAAAGTGCCATATAGCAGCAGTAGAGAAAGTAAAATTCCTTTTATTTCTGCAATTTTCTAGTCATTTTTATATCATTTTAAGTAACGTCTCTTTCTCTCTCACCACACAAACTCACTAATTAAACCACTATTTCACTTGAGTTACATTTCTTTTCGATTCCGTCTAATCGAAAAGCTGACTTTCTTAAAGCTGTTCAATGAATTATATATGAAATATTTGCCTTAATTATCATCCTTGTTGATTCCTATTTATTAGAATGAGATTGCATAAAATAATTTTATGGATTCGTATGTTGAGAATGAAAGATATATAATATAGGAACAAAAAACATGAAAGTAAATAGAAAAATTAAGAAAAAAATTTGAAAACATTCTATTGTTGTTATAGGTTGACTCGAAAGTGGGTGTGAAACTAGTGAATTGCATAGCTTAGGGATCAATTATAATATTTTTAATCTTTTACAAATTAATATATTTTTTATTTTTTAATAATTAATTAGTATATATTTTAACTTGATATGAGATATCTCATTAATATTTAATTAATGACACATCTCAACATTTAATATATAATCAACATGTTTATTAATAATTAATGATTTAGAGATTAATGAATTAATTTTTATAATCTCTTAAAGATTAATAAATATATTATGATATTGTAATAATTAAATTGTAATTAAAATTATATTTTAACGCAAGGTTAGGTATTTTCTTTTCGCATTTACATACATCAGTGTAATAAATAGATGAAACGAGTATCAATTAACTATATACTAGTAATTCCACCAAAAAAACTATATGCTAGTAAATTTTTACATTGTATTAGTAATAAATAACTAATTATTAGTAATAACATAAAGGATTCATAATATGCATACATGTTACTAACGTCTTTTAATTTTCAAGTGATCGTAATGCCTAACTACTTAGTCAATGTTGACTAACAATTAGATATATTACTAATTTTTTCATTAAAAAAAACTTTTTTTCTTAATTCTATATAAATTTTATTTTTTATTTAATTTGAATTTTATCTTCTACATTTATTAGTTAATATAATTTATTTTTCAACCAAACATAACTAATATGCATTTACTATAAAATTACTTATTATTTCAATTATATTTTGATTAAAGTAATTTTATTGAAGCTCTATATTGGAGTCACGATAACCAAATATTATATATTTTCGATATAACAGCAAGAAATACTATTGCACCAACATAAAAGACATGAATTTTTATATATCATAACTATTTAAACAAATTAATAAGTAATTAGTTTGAATGATATATATTTTATTTTTTAAAAACAATAAAAAAATTTCTTTAAAATTTTTTATTTTTATTATAAAATTTTCATTAATTTGAATAATCTAAGTTTAGTAAATTTTTAAATATTATTGATTTAAAAAAAGCAAAAGAAAATGGGAGATGAATGAAGTAAGAATTAGAAAATGTGGTTGAAGTGAGGGTGACACGTACGATTGAACATTGATTATTTTTGCGTGGAAAATGGAAAGTGAGAGCAAATTAAAGTTTTGAAAACGCAGTTTTGTAGGCTTCGCTACCAAACAAGGAACAAAAAGGGTTTGGAATGGCTTTGCTTATATCATAGCTTTGCCTTTGCATGTGCCGTTGCTTTAGCATAGTTGATCACCAACACGGAACATGCAACACAATACTCATCAATATCACTGTCGTTCAACGTCAACCACAATTACTCATAACTCTTTATATATATTTACATATATATATATATATATATTAACGTCACATTTTAAAAAAAAAAAGTCTAAAATTGACTCTTTCTTGTCCCAACGTCACAACACCGTCTGCTTCACGTAATGTACTAGTTTTCTCTCAATACGGTTTGCCGTTTTCCAAAATCTGCATTGGACATTGCAAAACCACAGCGCTTCATTTTCTTACATCTGTCTATAATATGCAGATATCTCCTCGGACGTATGACCTCAACGGTGAGGTTTTCTCGTGTTGTTTAAAATTTAACAAGGTTAATTTATGATTGTAATTCTCATAATTTTAAGTAATTTTTAATTATTTTTTTATAATTAAGTTATTATAATGTAATAAATTTATAAATTAGTCTCTATTATTAATTTTTTATGAAAATTATATTAAATTTTATTAATTTTGTCAATATATTATTTTATAATATTTTAAATATGTATGATTTATGTAAATAAAAATAAAAAATAATATAAAAATAACTTTTTATATGTAATAAAATATACTTTATATTAGATAATATAAATAAATTGATTTAAATTAATTAAATTCATAATGTTAAGATGATATATAATTATCATGTCATTAAAATTTAATAAATATTTGAAAAAAATTTAAGCTTAAGATTAATTTTAAAAATTTTTAAATTATAAGAATTTAATTACAAATTTTTATACTATAAAAACTTAATTAAAATTAAGTAAAATTATAAAGACTATATGAATAGTTTAACCTTCAAAATATTAAGCTCATCCTAAATTTAAATATTAAGTTCAAGAGAGATAATTTTTTTATTACCAAATTATCTCAAAACTTGTGTATTCTATTACAAAAATATTTTCTACGGATTAAAAATACAAATTTGCAAAATATGATAGCATAAATAATTTATAAATTCTTAGAATATCTTTTTTATAAAATAATTGCTTGTTGTACACAAAAGTCTGAACTTAGGATCTACTTTGGCATCTATAATAGATTTCGTCTTTTTTTGTTTTTGTTTTTGAGTCAAAGAAATAAGGAAAGTTTGATGTGAAGAGGCAAGAAGGAAGTAGTGGTTTTCACTTTTACAAGCTTTCTTGTTCCCAAAGTGTCTTTATAATATTGGGTTGCTCAAAACTTGGTCTTCTTCCATTCCTCTTTTGCTGTTCAATGCACCCTTTCGCAAATCACAATGGTATCCAACATTTAGCTGCACACAAAAAATAGGCTTTTTAGGTTCATTCATTAGCTACGTAACTAGGGTTTGGTACACAAAGTTGAGAATGATGGGTTGCAAATTCCTCCATTTAGGGCTTCATGGATTTCGAGGGATATACTCCACCAACCTTTTCAATTTGGAGATTATAATTTAATTGTAATTTATCATCAAATTGACATGGTTTGGTTGCCAGTGATTTTCGTATAATTCATAGAATAAATATTAATATTTTAATTTAATTTAATTTTTTTAAAAAAATTACGATCTCTCAATTTAATTTTTTAATAAAATTATAAATATCTAACAAGTTTTTCAATATAATATATATAGATTATAATGATTATAGACTATTCTGATAACTAGTTTTACCAAATTATATATTTTATAACATAAATATAAAATAAAATAAGTGAAGTAAAACATAAAAAAATAAAATAAAAATAATAAAAAGTTATAATAGATTAATTAATTAAACAATTTTTTATTATTTAATTTATTATTTTAAAAATATAATAATTATTATATATCATATTTAAAAAAAAAAACATGTACCATGCGAAACTTGCAGTAAATATATATTGGTATGTGTGAATTAAATTGCAGTGCTCACTAGGCAATTGGTATAGATTAACCCAATATTCATAAAGATCTCCAACAATTCATTCATATGATCCAACAATACAATACTACTGATCAATATTTCAATACCAGCACATATTTTAATACGATTTTTTTTTTCTTTATAAATCTAGTGTTGAGCAGTTGAGCCAATATTAAACGAGTTTTTTCCCTCTTTAAAATGACTCTAGTGAGAAAAATATGAAACTTGAAATCTTTGCTTCTTATTAAAGTAAACATAAATACATTGAAAAGAGTACAAGGCCAATTTCAAAGGAGATGTACTAATAATATCTAAAAAAAAAAATAGCAACGCCTAAAGTTTATGAAAATTAAAGGATTTTTGAAATCTTCTTTTAGTATTTTGTACCACTATATTATAATGATTTGAACATTTATAGTTAATATTATCATAAAATGATATATTTTATAATATTAAATATAAAATAAAATAAGTTATGAGAGGACATGGGAAAAATAAAATGAAGGCAATGAAAATAAATAAATTTTTATTACTTAAATTATTTATTTCAAAATTTATAATAATTATTAGTTTATTTTATATTTTAAAAATTTTAAAAAATAACATGCATATTTATGCATGCGAAACTTTTAGTATATTCATATTATAATAGTTCACAGGTTAACTCTATTATTTAATTTATTATTTTAAAATATAATAAATATTTTTATATTATATTTTAAAATTTTAAAAAATTGACATGAATTTTTGTCTATGAAAAACTTTTAGTGTACATATATCTCTTTTTAACTAAGATTCAATTATAAATTATTCTATCAAAATATGAAATGTGTTAATTACTCTCTTTCAACTATATCTCAATTACAAAATATTTAATAAACTAAAAAATGTGACAAATACCCTTTTTAATTGTGATTCAATTACAAAGTACTCTCTTTAAATTATAAATTGTAACATATATGTACTTTCATTTAATTATAACTTAATTACAAATATTTGTTTAAACTATAAAGTATAGTAAATGCCATATTAATTATATTTTATGTGTTTGAATTGACTACACATTCACACCTCTATATTAACTCTCTTAAATGTCTTATATATCAAACATTTACTTAAACTTACTAATTTAAAAAGAAAATTCATCTCTAAATAAACTCCAAGCTTAGTAAAAGTTATACATACTTCTCAATAATATTATTTTTCTATTAACACTAAAAGTTTGAGATAGAATGTTGGAAAGAGATTGAACAAAATTATAAAAATACATGATTAATTTAAAACCTTTTAATTCAATAAATAAACAGTTTATATAAGGAGGAGGGATTTTTATCTAAATGAATAGATATAACTAAATGGTTATATATGAAAAATATTTAACAGAATTAATTGAAGTTAAATTCATACATATGAAATTATAAAGATATTTATCAAATTTTATAGTTTATGAGTATTTTTGTAACTAAGTTATAATTAAAAAGAAGTACATGCCACATTTTATAATTTATATATATTTTATAATTAAGTCATAATTAAAAAGAATTATGCCACGATATTTGGAATTGAATTAAAATTGAAAGAGGATAAATCCATTTTTTTCCTATTATTTAATCTTTTGGTCTAATTCCTAGTCACGTGTAAATAATTTCTTTTAATTAAAAACATTGATTTAAAATTCTTTTAAATTTTATAATTTATGTAACAAAATTTCGTTTGTTAACTTTTTCATTTAAAACCTTAATGTATGGTAGAAATATAAAAATATTTAAGAAATTTTTTTACACAAGGCCTAAATTTCATGGGAATTTGTTATAAGAAATTGAAAGTTTAGAAGAATTTTTTACATAAGACCTAAAGTTTAAAAAAAATTTATACATTTTGATATGACTTTATTTTACTGATGTGTTATGTATCATTAAAATTTTGGATAAAAAAATTAATAGATGGGTGTCTTACACAAGTTGTAAAGTTTGATGAAATTTTAAATTAATTTTTATAATTAACGAGAGTTATATGCACATAACTTATAATTCAAAGATTTTGAATTCTCTGTTAGGTGTTTTTGGTTAGGTGCCTATTATACTTTTTAGCGGCGGTTTTATTCGTCGCTAAATTGTGTTTTAATATTATTGCAACGAATAATATTGTTGCTATAACTTTTTGTTTAAATAATTAATTTAACAAAAGTTATAGTGGCAATAATATTTGTTGCAAACAATTTTAGCAACGGAAAAAACCGCTGCTAAAACACCCAGCAGGACAATCCAAACGCCAGTTCAAAAGAGTTTATACATTTTAACCAACAAAAAAAAAAACAACGTAGGGTTTTAAATATGATTTGGTAAAAAAAATGTTTGATAAAAAATAACACTTGGACAAGTATAATTATTAACTGCATAATTTTTTCTTAATTTAATTCTTTAAAAATAAAATTTCTTAATTTAATTCTTTAAAAATAAAATAACTTAATTTAGTCTCTTAAATATTTTATCCCAATTAAAATAATGTAATAGAAAAATTTCTCCTAATTAATATATATAAGAGTCTATATAATTATTAACTAAATTTCTAGTCTCACTGTCAAAAAAAAAATATTTTCAAATTTCTTTAAATTTTGTTGATAATCAGATATCAATCAAAGACATAATGCAGCCCCTTTAAGTTAGAATAATATTATATGTTGATACACCAACCAAGCTTTGAAAGAGATATTATATGGCAAAAGGAGAGTGGGTGACAGAAGAAGGTTGGAATAAAACATAACATTAATTAATTGCACGTAATTAATTAAGTAGACAATAGTGGGGGCCAAACAACAATAGGCATCAAACTAAAGTAGCCTTTTCATTCTTTATATCAACTACATTATTATGTGTAGTAGTTTGGTGGGATCCTTAGCTTATGATTGTTGACACAACTGTATTAATTCTTTTTAATTATGTAAAAATCAAATTCATGATTTGGCGCCATAATTAGGAAATAGGGAAACAGATGAAATTTGAAATCCAAAAAAATTTAATTAACCTTAATTAATTTAAACAGTGGTCTGGTATTTTTATTATTTTAACGTTATGATATTCTAGTAAGATACCAATAAATAAAATAATATGATAATTAAAATTTGTTATAAAAAGAATATTTGCTGGCTCACTCCTTAAATATAAATGTCATTGCTAAAACACATTAATTCAATCCTTGTTCCTCTTATTTCTTTACTTTCTATACTCTTTAAAGAATTGTGAGCGTCTAATTCATAAATATATATAACTTTGAGGAATTCAATCATTAGTCTCAAAATTATATGTGTTAAATATAAATAATAAATGTAGAATACATATATATATATATATATATATAAAGAAAAGTCAATGTATGTAAAAATATGAAAGAGTAAGTACTTCAATATTTTTTTTATTTTAAAATACTAAAATTAATATGATTTAATTTATATTTAAAAGATATTATTTTGAAATAAATTTCATATTTCAATCTTTTTAATTAATTTTTTGATATTTTAAGATAACAATTAAATTATAATATTTGAATCTTTAAAAATAACATAGAAAATAGAAATTATATTTACTATATACTATTTTCAATATATATATATATATGTTTGAATATATGATTATATTTTGCATTAATATTTTGTAATTTAAAAGACAAAAAATGCTGTAAGATATATAGAGAAAGTGTATATCCACTTTAACACAGTAATTAAAGTAGTATCTTTTAATGGACAACAAAATTACAAATAATTAATGTGACTTACAACTTGGTTATTATCTTCCATCATTATGAATGGGTCAAATTAAATCGATTTGGGAAGCTAAAAGCATGCATGTTCAAACTAATGATAAACAAATGAAGATTAATGATAACAATTTGTATTTGGAATGATGAGTCTAATTAGGAGAATCGTTTGGCATGAGAAAGAAATAATTAGATATGGAAAAAGTTCCAATTAGTGCAAACAATTGTCATATCAAAAGATCGAATTTTTGACTTCCAGCACTTGTAGAGTTCGAGGTTTGAAATTAAAGAAAAATTAAACGATGCCCGTCCTACATAATCATTGGGTCAACAAGACTAATATACATCATAAGGATAAAAAGGTAAATAGCAAAAAAAAAAAATATTCTTTGTGTGCGTGCGTGCTTGCGTGCGTGTGTGTATATATATAATTGTGTTAACAAGTCTCCTTGAACAGTGAATAAGAAAAGATTTGATTAATTAATAAAATATTTAGTTAATAAAATATAAATAATTTTTAATAATTTTTAAATGATTAAATATTTTATCGATCAATTGAATAATTTTAATTAATATTTTTAAAATATTAATTATAAAATTCATATAAATGTTATAAGATATTAAATTTAAGAGTAAAATATTCTCTTTTACTAAAAAAAGGACATATTACATTTTTTTTATTTTATTATAAAAATATACACACTTTTTGGGAAATTAAAAAAATTATGTTAAAATTAAATTTAGTTTGATCAAAATATTATATGTGTATTACTTTTATATATACATGATTTTATAAAATTACACTAAAATTTTAAACATATAAAAAAATAATTTAACTAATAATGATAATTTCTTATTCTCATTTTCTATTTTCTTAATTTTTATGATTATTAAGTTATTTGAGGGCAATGTTATAGAGTTTCGTGAATTTCTAAAAACACTATTTTTTTTTATTAGACATATTTGATACTCATACAGTGTTAGTTAGAAAACTGATAAGGATCACCTTACCTTTTTTGACTGATGAAGATGCCAAAGGTAGAATAATTAGGATCTCCTTCATCTGAATATTGGTCCAAATATTAATAGTGTTTTGTACTTTAGACATTGTTAATTGAAAATGACTGTGATATATTTAATAGAATCACGTAAAATCTCACACTTTTGACACGGCATCAGAGATTTTAAAAAAGGAATTAAAAACAGTATTCTGTATTTGAAACAGATATAGATGTTTGACTCAATCATTAAGAAGATAGAATGTTGCTCATGTGCTTATTTTAATTTGCAGCTTTAGGGCATATAAAATTATTTTAATATATTTATATTTATGCTATTTAATGAAAACTTTTTACTGTATTTTTTAAATTAGGAGTTTTTCTTTTAAATTAGTTGTGTTTTTGTCTTCAAAATACACATTTTTTTTGTTTTTCATTAAAAAGAGCACATTTAAATAAATATTTTAAAATTTAAATGAATCACCGAATGAAAAACTTGTGGGGTCATAAAATTGACCAATTTAACTGGGAGTCAAATTAGATAATATTATAAATATATAAAATAATAATAAGTAAATATTTTCTACATCGATAATATATCTCATGTTATAAAAAATTATATTTTTACTTAAAACTTCTAAATATAATTTATATAAGTTAAATGCATGTATGAAAAAAACACATGTGCAAATCAAAATAACTCAGACATTCAGTTTTCTTACACATCATATTTGTTGTTGTACAATCATATCAAATTTTAAATTCTAAGATTCATAATACAATTTATATTAAAATTTATTTTTAGGTTAAAATTTAAAAAAATTCTATTGAACTATAAATTATGTATATATAATTTTATTTAAATATAAAAATTAACATAAAATTTTCTAAAATTTAATAATTTATGTAAAAATCTCTCTATTAATTTTTGTATCTAAAATTCTGACAAAACATTGACATATCAGCTAAATTAAACCTCCCAAACTTTATATCTTATATAAAAAATCTCTTTCAAATAATTTGATGTGTTTATCTCTCTCTCTGTTAAAATTTTTAAATACAAAAATTAATAAATAAAATTTTCACACAAATTATAAAGTTTGGGAGTGAGGGGGAGAGGGGGGTTTATATATCAATTTTTATAGTTAAATTATATTATTTATGCATAATTTATAATTCAAAAAAATTATGTATATATTTTAATTTATTTTCAAGTTTAGTTTATATATAGTCTAACCCAACACATTGTTTCATACTCGAATATATATATAAAAAAAAAGCCTTAAAAAATGTTCCCTTTAAAGACCCATTTGGCTTAGCAAAAATTGATTTGATTCTTACTATTTCTCAAACTATTGGTTTATATTAATTTTGATTGGATCAAACATGTCCAATCAATCATTCAGTTGTTGAGAGAATTAGAATGTACGAATAAATAATTATTTGTTCAAGTGGTCAAATCTTTCTATCTAGTTCATTTCTTAAAACACTAATCTAAACATTTTCTTTTGTTTTTTAACAATCAATAAATATTTTTAAAAATAACTATCAAAGAAATACTAATTATTCTCTCTCCATTAGAAACTCTTTTATACATACCCTTCCACTAATTAATCTCGTTTCACTTTAATATATATATGTATGTATAACACAGGTTATGATCTAAATGACCATTTTATGATATGAAAACAATTACTTTTTGTTATCATTTTGATTTTTTTTCATAATAATATAAGTCAGGGTATGATATGAATAGATGTCCTGAGTTTGTTGAAGTAGCTTAAATCTTTCACTACAACCTGTAATGTTATGTTAAAGATGTTGAAATATTTATTGTACTTTTATAATGTTAAAAAAATTAAATATATTAAAAAACAAATTACATGATAGCATAACTTTGATAATGATATCTTTACAGAAAATCAGAAATGTTAAAAATAAACTCCATTTCTAGGAAGAAGAGGATAAGTGACATTGAAAACACAGAAGATACAAAATTGTTGGTCCAACCACTATGCAAATATGTGTAATCTGTGATGTCTATATAAAAATGAACATTCAAACAGAAATTTCTGTCCTCTCCCTTTTCTGTTGTTAATTTTTTAGGGAAACATCATGTCTCTTAGTCATACAAAGACAACAGCACTCAAATGAAAGATGATAAATCAAAAATGTGTGTGTGTGTGTGTGTATTATTTATATTTATATTTATATACAGGTTAGAATAATCCAGCTAGGGGAATATCACTTTGAGTTGTTCCACCTCAAAATTGTGACCAATCATGAATCTAAGGGTTCCACAGTGGCCCAAATGTCTCTTTTATACAGCTAATTAATTAATTTTATCCCAAAAAATTTAGTCTAAATTAATTTTTAAAAAAATCACAATATCAAATTAATTTAGTAAACATATGATTATTTAAACTTTGTAGTAAATTTTACTTTTTTTGTTTAAATACATAATTTTCAGAATTAATTGACCTATGAATTATTTCTTTATTTTTATATATGTCCTTTACTTAGGGCTAAGCAAATCTAGTTCCAACTAAATCCAATTGACCAAAACTAATTATATAATTGGATGAATTAGATGAAAATTTATAAAATTCAATTAAATTGGTTCAGTTTTTGAATGATAATAGATATTATCCAAATTAAATCAAACTAACCAATTAAATAATTATATATTATATATTAATTAAAAATTAAAAATTATTACATTTTAGCATAAATATTTTGTTTTATAATTAAAATTATTTTAAAAATGTCACAAATTAATTTTAATTTAAGTTGTATTGTTAAAAATATTGATTTTTATGGTTAAAATTTAAAAAAATCTATTAGTATTGATTTTATAAATTAAAAATTAATTATTCAATTTAATCCAAACCAAAAAAAATAATTTACATTGGATCGATTAATGTTTAAATAATTAAATTAATTAGATAATTTTTTTAACCAATTTGATTGGACAGATGAACCAAAACAAATGGAGCCAATTTGTTATTTACCTTTTTTCTACCCAAACGTTTTTCCACCTTATTCGCAAGGTTAGACATTGCCACGTCAACCTTAACAACTTGTAGGGAGTTGCATGTCAAGTTACAGCATTGTTCATCAGTTCTGTCAATCACATATCATCTTGTCCTACATTTCTAGTTAAGTTATTGTGATAATTTTTTGTTATGCCTGTATAAAAATTCCAATTACACGAATTTTTTAACAGAGTTATTTCTTAAGCTTCAATTTAAATAAATTATCCCGGAACTATTTTTATGCTAATATCACATGTCTTGTCATATGATTTGTTTTTTTTTCTATATTTTTAAGAATTATTTCAAAAATGATTTTTTTATCAAACAACAGGGTATTATGCGTTACGCACATACTTATTTAAAATTTCATCATAATTTTATATTTTAAGACATTAAATTGGCCACAGAGTATGTAATTAGGATTTTTTAAAGTTTATACATCAACAATCACCATTTCAATTTCTAATTCTATACCAAAACCATTTTCTCATATTTTCAACAAAGCCCCATCTTTAAAAAGCCCAATATCATATTTTCAATGAAAGGCCCATATGTATAATATGAGTAAACTTCTGTATATAAGGCCACAGAAAAATAATTATTGGGGCTTCCAAGCCCATTAGTCTTCAAATATAGTAATAAATCGCAGCACCTCCAAGTTTCACTTGAGGAGAGGGTTAGCTAGTAGCTACTCAATATATTTATTTTTGCTATTTCAGTTTCATCACCCTGCATTTTTTTTTTATTTAAAAAATGCAATTTAGCGCTTTCAACTACTATGTATAGCAATATTATTGATATTTTAACATGATATGTATAAAAAATTTATTTGAGTAAAAATATTTCTATTAAATTTTTTATTTCTAGTCAATTTTTATTTCTAAGAATAAATTACACCCTTATATTTTAAGAATATAAAAGTTATATTGCATTCTTCTTTACTTTTTGATTTTGCATAGGCAACTCTTATTGGAAGGAGTTTTTTTAAGGCATTATTAACAATTTTTTTTACAAAAATTTAAACATAAATTCAGTGCATCACACAAAAATTATTCCATTCCACAATTACATTGTATTTTTTGTCCAGTAATCAATCATATAACGTTGATCTTTTGTTCTAAAAACAATTTTCTCATTAACAAGCATGATTAAAACTCTTTTTTATAAAAATTTAAATATTGATTTATCTAGTTATAAAAACTATTCTGCTTCACAATCATATTGTATTCTCTGCCCTATAATCATATAAGATTGATCATTTGTTCCAAAAACAATTTTCTCATTAACAAAATCTAAAAATGTGGCCGCATCCATGGAGGATCAGAGAATACAATCCATGACATGGAATAATGCATGACACGCGCCCGAAAGCGCGTGACTACTGCATTAGGATAATCAGGCTAGAGTGAGTGAGGCATGTAATTACGATACGATGCTAAACTTCACCATCATCTCCTTTTGGGAGTCTGGCGACTGTTGTCAGAAAGCGAAGCTAACAGTATAGCCTGAAACCATAGCAACCACATTGGTAGTTTCCAAACGACGCCGTACTGCCTTGTATGCCCTCGACTCTTCTTTCTTCACTACAACCATACTCCACTCCGGGGAATCTCAGAACCCTAAAACCCACAACTCGTCGCCCGTTTCTCATGATGAAGGATCGGCCTCCGCCGTCCTCTTATGGCAACATTTACGTTCCGCCGCATCACCGTCTACGCTCCGTCGTCACTTCCACCGCTTACAACTCTCATGCTTCGGTTGACTCCAAGCTTCGTGAAACCCAAGGTGCAGTTTTAAACCCTAAAGCCACCAATGCTACTGCTGCTCTGTCTCACTCGCAGACCAAGTTGCAGGAGCAAGTTCCTAATAAGTTGAATTCGCGCTATGTTTCTGCTTATGATGACGGGTTTTCCGAGGAAGGGTCGGATCGTGAGTTTGAGACGTCTTCACTATCGGTGAGATTATTTACATAGGTGATTGATACGTTTATGATTTGGATGAATGGTGGTTTCCTTTATATTATTGTTCTAATTGTTGGGGATGGTTTGTTTGTGAAGGAGATTGAGGTGGTATTTGGAATTTTAAGATGCTGTACAGTGTCTTGGTCTCAAAGTCATTCTTTTTTTATTGCTGAATCAGCATCGCTTATGTGACAATTGAGAGTGGATTCAGTGGATGACTAATATAAGGTGTTTTCCTGTTTGGTGAATAGCAAAACTAGAAATAGCATTCCTATATATTTGAAGTTTGCAACCAGAATATGGTACACTGGTGCTTATATCCTCTCATTTCTTCCTTATGTTCTTGGATTTGGCATAAGTTCTGTCATACTAATGATTTATTTAACTTCGTTATTTTTCTTGGTGATGCAACCTAGTGGTTGATGTTATGCATGGCGTAATGGATTTGGTGCTTCTCAGAGTTCAATTTGTTCTATTTTCTATGTTATATTGATCGGCATTTTACTTGTTAGTTGCAGCTTACTTCAACAAGCTTTTCTCTTTCTTTTCTATATTTCTGTATATCTTAAGTTTTCCTAAGTACTGATTAATTTGAAGCTGTGATTTGTTAATTGCCGTGGAAAGGATTAATAGATCTAGGACCACCTTGGAGAGACTTAAGAGATAAGTTCTAATACTGGATTTTTTTTTGGTGGGGGGGAGGGATTTACTTATTGTGATATTCAACGTCAAGATGGCTGTGCCAAGTATCTTCTTTGATAATATGCTAAGGATTCATCATAAATATTAGTGTTGATTTTTATACAACATCAACATTATTTGACTTTGATGTGTGTTTCTGTATATATTAATTAAAGATGGTTTTTTGTTATCATGAACTTTGATTCTCAGAGTGCTTCACCCAATGATAACAGTGACGAGTGGAAGCATAAATTTATCATGCTTTTAAATGACAAGGGTAGACAAGAGTTGATCTCAAGGGAGAAGAAAGATAGACGTGATTTTGAGCAAATAGCAGTTTTGGCAAGCAGAATGGGATTGTATAGGTATCATTTCTATTTTCTATTTGTTTATTCTTTTGTTTTTTTCCTCCTCTGACAATATTATTGCTTGCACTGCAAGTTGTGCTCTTTAACGTGGGGATCTCAATAACACTTATTTGTGGCAGCCATATGTATGCAAAAGTTGTTGTCTTCAGTAAGGTCCCGCTGCCAAATTACAGATATGATTTGGATGATCGACGGCCACAGAGGGAGGTATATTTATAGTGTTGCATGATCTGTCCTCCACTTTCATCTGAATAATGACATCAAATAAAAACTTAAGTTTCCTTTAACTTCTACATATATTGTTGGTCTTCTTTCTATTGTCACCATCATAGGTTGACTTTTTTCTTAGTAATAATTTCATACTGTTGGAAAGTCCATGTTCTCTCATTGAGAAACTCTTAAGTAAAGCTTTCAGGAATTGACAGGTGAATGTTCCTCTTGCTATGTTTAAAAGAGTTGATGGATATCTTAAAGAATACCTGTCCCAAAAGTCTAGGCTGAAGGAAAGCTTTTCGGATTTGTCATCCACTAGATCTAGTAGTAGTGGAAGTTTTGCTACCGATGAAGGGCTTTTTGAACAACCTGAGCTACTAGCTTCCAGTAAGGCTGTTGTAGAGAAAATTCTCCACCGGAGAAGTTTACAAATGCGTGATCAGCAAAAAGCTTGGCAGGTTATCTTCCCTGAAAACTATAATATAATGGAATATATGTTTTCATTTTGTGATATAGCTCGTGCATATTTTATTGCATTACTTTTTCTGCTTCATAGGTCAGAGTTAAGGGCATATTATCAACAATTTTTAAAGTTTTCATGTATAATATATTCATTTTGAAGTTGGTTGTCTACATTCCATGCGTGATTGTATTGGTTTGCCACAGTTAGGTGACCTTAGCCTAAACAGGGTTTGTCGATAAAGGTTTTGAAAGAATTTTTATTATGATTTTTGTATGTTGTTGGGCTGGCCCTAGCAAATGATTAAAAAAACTAGTGAAAAGATAGGTAATGACTTGAATGATCTGATATTCCCTTGTCATTTCAGGAATCTCCAGAAGGAAGGAGATTGCTGGAATTTCGTAGAAGTCTCCCAGCTTATAAAGAGAAGGAAGCAATATTGTCAGCCATATCAAGGAATCAGGTTTGTTGTATAAACCTTCTTTGTTTGTTTAGTCACTAGTGAGAGACACCTTGTAAATTGTATTTCTCTTTTTGTTTTAATTGGGTATCTTGTTACGGAAATGTACTAATTAGTTTGAGACCACTATGTTTCTTTATTCTATTAGTGTATTTTTTTTTTTTGGATAAAGTTCTTTATTCTATTTGTTGTAGTATAGGATTTGTGTGATATGAACTTTTTGGACATTTTCAAGTTCACTTTCGGTGTCACCATTAATTATCTTTGTGCTGATGCAAAGGTGTTGCATTATGACAGTAACTATTTTTATACATACCAACTTTGTCAATTCTACCATGTAGCTTGGTTGTCCTGTGATGGATGCCTTTAGATACACGATGTTAGATTTTTTTAATATATAAATATAATGTAATCATATGATTTTATTTGTATTTGCTTGTTTCTAGAAGTTATATGAATTAAAGTTAGTGCCTAGTCTTAATTTAACTCTATTTTTAATTTTTCATCTTTAGCCTCAAATCTCAAAAATTCAATTGTTAGTTTGTATGTCATAATTTGCAGGTTGTTATCATCTCAGGTGAAACAGGTTGTGGCAAGACAACACAAATTCCTCAATTTATTTTAGAATCTGAGATAGATTCTGTTCGTGGAGCTCATTGTAATATTATATGCACACAGCCTAGACGGATTTCGGCCATGTCTGTTTCTGAAAGAGTCTCCTTTGAGAGAGGAGAGAAATTGGGTGAATCTGTGAGTTCCTCTATTGTTGACAAGTAACTTCTGAATGTTGTTTCCCATCCAACCTATTACTTTTCTCTATAATATATAATTTTCTGGGAATTTAAAGTCTGTCTGTCTCTCTTGTTGGCTTTCTTCCTTAAAGGTTGGATATAAAGTTCGATTGGAGGGAATGAAAGGGAGGGATACCCATCTTCTATTTTGCACCACAGGCATATTATTAAGAAAGTTGCTAGCTGATAGAAACTTGAAAGGTATAACACATGTTATTGTGGATGAAATTCATGAGCGTGGCATGAATGAAGGTAGAATTTTGAACTTGACTGAGTCATTGGTTTTTTGAATTCTAAACTAAAAAGGTGTATATCAACATTTTTGAATTTTGTTTCAGATTTTCTGCTTATTGTTCTTAAAGATCTCCTTCCCCGTAGACCAGAACTAAGATTGATTTTGATGAGTGCCACCCTCGATGCAGAGCTTTTCTCTTCTTACTTTAATGGAGCTCCAATAATGAATATTCCGGTATGTTATGTTACTGAATTTAGGATAATTGTACATTTGATAATTCCATGGATCAGGAAGAAAGATTGATAATTTGACATAATATTAAACTTAGGTTGGGTGTAGTGAGTAGCATAGAGTGGAAAGTGAGAAGGTGATTAAAGATCTTCATAGTTGTAATTCTTCTTTTTTGTCATAGAAAATTGGATAGGTGAAACAAGGAAAACTCAAATTGAATTAGGTTTTAAAGCACAGAAGAGAATCTTTGTTAAGTCAATGAGCTGGTAGGAGGGATGAAAAAAAATCAAAGAGGGGAATCTGGGTTATTTAGGGAGGTTTTGACTTATGGGTGCAAGCTAGATATAATATCATTTAAGATGGGAATGAAATGGCTTAAGAATTCACGCAGATAATTCCAAGTAATTTCTACTTCCTATTTTAGTGTTGAGAAGGTTGGAAGCTACTCTCTTTTCTTCCTCTTCCCTTGTAGGGTGGGGGAAGGTGAGGGACACTCTAATAGAAAGGATAACTAACATGTCCTTGTACAGTTGAATGTACCTGAGGATTAGCAATTTGGTGCCAAAAGCTAAAATTCTCTCACTCTCCCCCCGCCCTCTGTTGTTTTTTTTCTTGGTAGGGATTCACATACCCAGTCAGAACTCATTTTTTGGAGAACATTCTGGAAATGTCGAGCTACTGTTTGACTGCTTACAATCAAATTGATGATTATGGTCAAGAAAGGATGTGGAAATTGAACAAACAGACCCCAAGAAAGAGGAAAAGCCAAATTGCCTCTGCTGTAGAGGTATTAAAGAATTCCCGATTCCAGAATTACAGTTTCATTATCTCTTAATTTGAACTCATTTTTGGAAATATTTGACCAGGATGCAGTAAAAGCTGCTGATTTTAAAGAGTACAGCCCACAGACACAGGAATCTTTGTCATGTTGGAATCCTGACTGTATTGGTTTTAATCTCATAGAATATATCTTGTGCAATATATGTGAGAATGAAAGGCCTGGAGCTGTTTTGGTTTTTATGACTGGATGGGATGATATAAGCTCTTTGAAAGATAAGCTCCTAGCACATCCTGTCTTAGGTGATCCAAGTCGAGTTTTGTTGCTTACATGCCATGGATCAATGGCTAGTTCAGAACAGGTAAAGCTCATGTCTGTTGATTACTCCTTGCTTTGAAGTTGATTTAGAAAGCTGCATATGTTATCATATCTGAAATTAGAAAAAACAAATATATATTCATGATTTCACACCTCTAGCTGCTGCAATATTTTGTTTTTGTGTCAGAAAACGGTATCATGATCTGATCCCATGCCCATACATACAACAATAACAACAAATAAAGTCTTTTTCCACTAGATGTGTTCGGTTACATGGATCAAGTGACACCAACATGTTTTATCTTAGATTTATTGAATGCATAGCCCAGCATTGATGGAACATGCATTTTTCCTTCCTGTTTTATAAAATAATGCTTAGATTGTCTATTGAATATGCAGAGGTTAATATTTGAAGAGCCTGAAGATGGAGTAAGGAAAATAGTGCTAGCAACAAATATTGCTGAAACAAGTATTACAATAAATGATGTTGTTTTTGTTCTGGACTGCGGAAAGGCAAAAGAAACATCATATGATGCACTGAATAATACACCTTGTTTGCTTCCCACCTGGATCTCCAAGGTTTCTGCTCAACAAGTAAGGTTATATTCTAGTTGATTATGTGTCTGGCAGTAATCATAATATTATTAATGCATTCAATATAACTAAAAAGTACTTTTGCATCACTTTGTACAAACTTTCAGCTCAAATGTTAACAGTTGAGTAGGCTGAATGCAGTGGATGCTTGGACTGTGGGCATTATACCTACTTTTAGGACTGTATCTGATAATGTTCTGGATATGTTTATCAATTTATGAATGATGAAAGTTCTGTATATCTGTATTCTGTGCTACATTTGGGTTTAAGTCTTGCATTCTTCCTGTAGCTGTTGGCAGAAGAGTGGCTGTCAATTCTACTTCTACTGTATAGAAACCATGAATCTTGAAAGAAATGTACACATTAGGACATACTGACATACTCTATTGAGTTTGAGAAACATTGCTTTTACTCATCATACTCACCAAGAGCATAGGCATAAATGAAAATAGAATTGTTTAGATACACAAGAAGCATTGGTCATGTCTCACTATTTTATTCCCGAATTGACAGATTTGTGGATGTAATTCAGTACCTTGTATGCTTCATATTATTCTATTGTAAATTGACCTTTTTTTTTTAAGACCTAATGAAAGTCTTCACATATAGACTTACTTGTGAATCATGATCCTAAATACTAGCTGTGAAACTTTCTGACCTTTGATGTTGATTGCATTATCTCTGTTCTTCCTCTATATTTATTTTTTCAGAGAAGAGGAAGAGCTGGTCGTGTTCAACCAGGGGAATGTTACCATCTCTATCCTAAATGTGTATATGATGCTTTTGGGGAGTATCAATTGCCAGAAATTCTGAGGACACCTTTGCAATCTCTATGTCTGCAAATCAAAAGTTTAAAACTTGGAAGTATATCGGAGTTCTTGTCTAGGGCTTTGCAGTCTCCTGAGATTCTTGCGGTAAAGATAAATTAGATGCATTCACTCATTGTTATCATTTTAACTTCAATATTTCGTCCGCATCTTTCTATTTTGAAGTATTTTTTAATTGCATTTGTTTATGTGTTTCTTGTGTCAATAATTATTTGTATGTGATTGTGCATGTTACACTTTGATTTAATTGTTATTTATTCATAGGTGCAAAATGCAATTGAATATTTGAAAGTAATTGGTGCCTTGGATGAGAATGAAAATCTTACTACTCTTGGTAGGTCAATCCATTACCAAAATTAAAATTATAGCTTATCTGTTTGTCTTTATGAGCCTCATAGTTGGTCTTTCATTGACAGGGTGCTATTTGACAATGCTTCCAATGGAACCCAAACTTGGCAAGATGCTCATATTAGGTGCTATCTTCAATTGCCTGGATCCCATATTAACTGTTGCTGCTGGCCTCAGTGTGAGAGATCCTTTTCTAACACCATTAGATAAAAAAGATGTAAGTTGTGTTATAGATGATTATGTGTATTTCAAAGCTAATTCTTTTTGTAAAAGGTCAATGGGAATTTACTTTATCCTTATATTTTTCCTTGCTTCCTTTCTATACTTAATGAACATGTGGCATAACTAATAATTTGGTTTTCATTGTTTGGACACCAAATCCAGTTGAATTTCGTTCCATAAAACACAAGCTGTCTTAAGATCTATTCGAATTGGTACTATTTTCTTTTTGTTACTGGAAATATGTGCGGAGAAAAATCAGTGAGAAGTAATATCAAGAGCTTTTTCTTGACAACAGTGAGCACCTAAGCAAAAGCTAACTATATTGTGACATGTTTATTTTGTAACTTATTGCTTGATATCATCATTACGAATTGAAATTGATTGATATATCAAATATCTTCATTGCAGCTTGCAGAGGCAGCAAAATCTCAATTTTCACGTGATTTTAGTGACCATCTTACACTTGTTAGGGCTTATGAGGGCTGGAAAGATGCTGAATTAGACCTTGCTGGTTATGAATACTGCTGGAAATATTTTCTTTCAGCTCAATCAATGAAAGCTATTGATGCTCTTCGGCGGGAGTTCTTCTCTCTGCTTAAGGATATTGGATTAGTTGATAGCAACACAACCATCTGCAATGCATGGAGCCACGATGTACATCTTATCCGGGCAGTTATTTGTTATGGCCTATATCCTGGAATTTGCTCTGTTGTGGTATGTCCTAGTATATGTGACAAATAGTAGTTACTTGTTTATTTATTGAATTATTGTAAAAACTCCTGTTCTCAAAACCCCAAAGACACTGATGGGAGCTGTAACTTGACTAAATTCTGTTTAAATATTGGACATCTAGTAGATTCTTATGTTTATGTTGGAAGATGATAAAATAGGTATAATGTAATTTCATTTGCAGCATAATGAGAAGTCATTTTCACTGAAAACAATGGAGGATGGTCAAGTGCTACTATATTCAGTAAGTTGTTACATTCAATTTATTATAATATATAACTTGTTGGTTGTGAAAATGTATATTGTATACTGGGATTTTTGTGTTGTCTTTTAATATTTTTCTTCTCTTTTTTGACGGGATGTTCATCCCATCTGCCTAGAACTCAATCAATGCTCGGGAAACCAAAATTCCATATCCATGGCTGGTTTTTAATGAGAAGATAAAAGTGAACTCAGTTTTTCTCCGCGATTCAACAGCTGTGTCTGATTCAGTGTTGCTTCTTTTTGGTGGAAGCATCTCAAAAGGGGAAGCTGTAAGTTGCTATATTTGTGAATATTGTTTTTCTCCTCATGAAAATATTACAGCTTCATATGAACTTCTGCTTTTAAATTCTAACACTTCAATACTGTCCTTTCTCTGGCAGGATGGGCACTTAAAAATGTTAGGGGGATATCTGGAGTTCTTCATGAAACCTGCAGTTGCTGACATGTATCAGATTATGAGGAGAGAACTTGATGATTTCCTTCAAACCAAGGTAGGTGCTAGAAAACTTGATGCAAATGTTGGTATGGTCGTCTTCTTTCATCTAACCTACATTGATGAAGATTAGTAGATAACATTTACTTTTTAAATTTACACTGTTGCACGTGGCAGCTACTATTTCCATGGATGGACATACACTCATTTCATGAGCTTCTTTCTGCTGTACGGTTGTTGATTTCTGAGGATCAGTGTGAAGGCAGATTTGTATTCAGTCGCCAGGTCCCCAATCCCACAAAAGCATCTGTAATAATCTCACATCCAGCATTGGGTTCAAGGACTGAAAGTGGACCTGGGGGTGATAATTCTAAAAGTCAGCTTCAAACACTGCTTACAAGGGCTGGATATGCTGCACCCACCTACAAGACTATGCAATTGAAGAACAATCAATTTCGGGCTACAGTCGAGTTTAATGGAATGCAGATAATGGGCCAACCTTGTAACAATAAGAAAAGCGCAGAAAAAGATGCTGCGGCTGAGGCTCTGCAGTGGCTTGTGGGAGGAAGGCAGACAGGCAATGAGTGTATCAATCATGTGTCCACGTTGCTGAAGAAAAGTAAGAAGGATCATAATTAAGCAATCCTCTACAACAAGCTAGCTGGGGAAGTGATGGATCCCAAATTGGATGTTTTGACCTACCGCTGAGGTTTGTACTCCCTTCATCTCCTGTGTGACAAACGGAATGGTTTGTTGGCATTGGTACATTATTGATCTGGAGCTTTAAGCGAATTTGGATCTCATCACAGCCTATCCAACCTAGCATTTATCAAGCAGAATTAACTTGTACCCGGAAGATTCTGAGATCGAACCAAATACTGGATCATCAGGAAACGTGAAGCTAGAAACCACCAGTCAAAGCTTGAGGGGATGATGCATTTGCATCTTCAGCTTCTTCAGTGAGAAAATAAATTTGGAATTCTGATGGAATCTTTGACAATTGGAAGGACGTTGTTCATAGCATTCCTGGAGATGTACACATCCTGGGAATAATGTTGCTTCTTGTTCATAGCACAGATTCTTTGTATAGTTTCTAATTTTGGGTACTATGAAATCCATTGTCTATCAGAACACAGAAGTCCTGGTGTATGTTGGGGAACAAAATGAGGATGAAAATGAAATGAATGGGTTTTGGATCAATGAAAGGTAGGGAGAGGAAATTGTAAAAAATGATTGTCTGCAAATATAAAGAATAAATGCTTAGTATAAAATTTTGGATGAACATTGTTTCAAGAAATAACGATGGCTGAGCTTCGGAAGTTATTCGAACTTGAGGTAACAATTCTGCAAGTGATGACCTGGATTATGGATACTTGTTATGTAGCTCAAAATTCGACGGCAAAATACATCTTACCTATAGGCCATTTGTGTCTATAGAACCAGAAAAGGAGAACTTGTTAAATGTCGATGGAAAAAAGCAAAACGATATTCTTTAATTATTAATGTCTCTAAATACAAAAGTACACAACTACTAGATAAGATATAGCTACCTCAACCCTCAAACACCCTCCAATTATTTGAGGGTAATTCAATGAAGAATTATGCCTCTGAAAATGTTGAATTTTTTATTGAATATTTTAAATATTTTACCTGATTCTATAATCAATAAAATGAAATTTTCCAGTAATATATCTAAGAATGAAAATCAGCCTCGTAAGGATAAATCTCTTCATCGAATTACCGTACACACAATATGCAAATGCAATGCATGTAAAAGCAAATACTGCAATAGGTAACTGGTCCTTCCTTGTACACGAATTGTGATCAACCTATGCCTGTATGAAGTCTACCACCACGCATTATAAAGAGAACTATAAACTGCCCCAAAAGCATAATACAATATCAAATGCACGTTTTCTTTGTGGTTTACAATAACCCTTAATAGCCATTACTCCAAGAAAGGCTCTCCTCAGGTTTTATTCAATTCGGTTGCTAGGAAGGTTGAAAACAAAAAACAAAAAAAAAAATCAGAATCTTCTCAGCATTCACTGTTAACGAGGTATGACAAAAATAGCTAAAACAGATTGCATATGGTGAGACCAAAAGCACCGGATAACTAAACATCCTAGTATGTATAGCCTTTGACAAACATTCCTTTCTTGGCTTCCTCGCTTTCACCCTCAGCAGAGTATCTTCCGAGCTGAGCCAAGGAATTTGCTTTTGCACGCACCAAAAGAGCCTGCTGAGCGGCTTCCACATTTTCAGGAAGCCCTTGCCAAGTCTTAAGCACAGTGTTCTGTAGTGCACGTGCATATGAGAAAGAGACATGCCATGGGTTCGGGCTTTGGTTCATTGCATTAAGATTTAGTGTTGCCTCCACTTCAGATTGTCCACCCGACAAAAACTGAAAAGAAAATCAGAACATGAACTCTTGATTTGTTTTATAGTTCCAATGATTCAAATCTCTAACTTAAATGTAAAAAAAAAACAAATTAGCATCATCAATCATCATGATGTGCATGCCATGATAATCAGAGGATATTCACAAGGTTCCATCGATACAAGTACATGGAGGAAGCATGGAGTCACTGATTCAAACCTTTAGATTTTAAAATCCTGTAATTCTAGAAACAGATTGTGCAGAAAAAGTGCCATATGACTTTAAGAAAAAACAAATATTTTTAAAAATTAATGTTTAGTAATTGTACCATGATTCCAGGGACTGCAGGGGGAACTCTTCGTTTGAGCATTGTGAGTGTATATTTTGCAATGGTTTCTGGAGAAGCCTTTTCCTTGTGTTCAGCTCCGGGTGTCACCATGCTAGGTTTGAGCAAGATTCCCTCAAAAATAACATTGTTTTCAGCCAAGTAGTAGAAGACTTCTGCCCAGACCTTCTCAGCCACCTCCAGTGTCCTCTCAATTGGGTGGTCCCCATCCAGAAGAATTTCAGGCTCTACAATTGGAACAAGTCCATTGTCCTGCAATGAAACACAAATTGAGTCAAGCGATCTAATAAAGCAATAATTCACACAGGATAAACAATTCTGCAGCAAAATCTAGCCCAGAACAGACATGATGGAAAGTTCTATAAACATATTAACATCAACCATCAAAGCAAAAATTTATTAGCTAGTAAGAATTATATAGTTAAAAATTGCATTTCAACAATATTAAGAATTGAAAGTATCCCAAAATCTTAGCAATTTAAAATCTTGAACAATCAGGAGATTCTTAAAAATGTTCTAGTTTTGCAAAGTAAACATCTTAAATCTGAGCAATAAATGACTATCTGAAAGATAATAGCTTCCAACAAAATCTTGAATGACTTAATTTGACACAGGCCTATGCACAAGTGAACATCCAATGAGGATGGTCGAGGGGACCATAAAAATGAGTTAAGCAAGTTAATATATTGCTCCAAGAACAAGCTAATCCCAACCAAATATAGGTCCATGATGAATGAATACCTGAGAGATGGCAGCATAACGTGCAAGTCCCCAAGCAGCTTCCTTAACAGCTAATGCAGAAGGACCATTTGGAATGCTAACGACTGTCCTCCTGTGTATCACAAAAAGGGGAAAGAAAAAATCACTACTTGAACTCAATTTTGATGGATCTACCACCAATGAAGTATTATAAACTTCGACTAAAAATAAGAATGCTAATAAACTTCGTAATACATATAGAATTTTAAGGGAACAAGAATGACTTACCACTTGGCAAATCTAGCGCCTTGCTTATAGTATTCAGCAGATCTTGAAGCCAACCCATCTAAACCTTGGCACCAAGATTCATTGTTTGACCCTGGTAGTGGGACCAAACCCTAAAAGTAAAAACTAGAAACATTACCACCAAGCAAGTATATAGTATAAGAGAAGATTTTGAAGTCAGAGATTCCAAACAAAAAGTACTCAATGTACTCATAGACAGCAAACCTTGTCAACTTTGATGCCCGGTACAATTTTTTCCTCACAAAGGCAATCCACAAACTTCTTTCCATCTGTTGTTGACTGGTAAAGGGTTTCTTCAAAAAGAATAGCCCCAGAAATATATTCACCAAGTCCAGGTGTGGTCAGCAAAAGTTGTCTGTAAGCCTGCCGATTGGTCTCAGTGTTGTCCAACCCAATGGATGCTAACCTCTTCCCACATGTTGCATTTGACTCATCAATAGCAAGGATTCCATGACCCGGAGATGCAATAGATTTCTATACCATCAAGATATCAGAGTAAGAAAACTAATGGTGATTAAGCTTGCACAAATGCTGTTGTAATATAATAACTAAACCCAGCATCTATGCTGAAACATAGATTTCAACGCATCTTCCAAGAGAAACTGAAGTACTGAACCTCTCCATGTTATCTAGGACTGGCATGCAGAATGCATTACCAGTATCAATAAGGAAAATAATATAACAATATGCAAACTAAAACGTTCAATAAGTTAAATTAAAGTAGAAAAGAATGAAAACCAATCAGGAGTTTATCAAATATGTAAATCAAATAGGTCCAGCCGTAACATTGAAGTCAACCTTCCTCCTACAACCTGAAGCAAGGTTGGAAAACCATATTGGACCAGACCCACAAGCTAGTATTATTAAGAAACCAACCACTCAAATGAAAACTTGAATTCAAAATAAATAAATACAGAGAAACAGTCTCCTCTTTTTAGATTTACCGGAAGTATAACATAAGGTTTTAACTTAAAACGCCAAACAAAAGGAGAAAGACAAAACTTATTTCTTTTACACAAAAAGAGAAAAGAAAAAAAGAAATGCATGATACCCTGACATGATAAGTCTTCATTTAAATTCAAGAAGAAATAAGAAATTAAATACTTTGTGTCAAATGAATAACCAAATGAACTTTTGAACCTCGAATTTCAAACCCACAAACAACAAAATTCAAAAAATTACCCAAAATTATTGAATTAAACAAAGACGATTGAATCGGGATAAGAACAAGTCAGAATGAAAAACCGAGAAGCCTAAGTGGCAGATGGGTGAAGAGAGAACTAACAGCGGTTTGGACGAGTTCATCGGAGTAAGCAGAGGCGCGGATCGGGATGGATACTCGGCTGGTCGATGACGATCCTCGGCGAGAAGAGAAGGAGTGGTGGGCGATCCATTGGGATGACAAGGAGTTGAGCTTGGTGAAACTTGCGCAGGCCATGGCCTTTGAAAGACGGAGTAGAAGAAGAAAAGAGAGGAATGGGTTAGCGAAGATTTCAGTGTGAGTGGGTAGCTGCCTTTTAGAGAGAGAGAGAGACAGAGAAAGGAAGGAAGCCGTCAAGCTGGTTTTCTTCCTCGAGGAGTCCGCAGTTGTAATTTGAAGCGGTAATAACGATGAATCAATCATCATTCGGCAACACACCAAATAGTCCCTTGTTTCATGCTCACCATTTGCCATGTTATGTTATGTGCCACTAAATGACCATTTTCTCCATTTCATGATATTCTGGCTCATGAACACACTTTTTTTTAAAAAATAAATTTAAGTTTAATTTCTTCTTATTATTAAATATTTTAATAAAAATAAAATATTGTAGTATCATGAATTATAAAATTATACATATATTGTTTTTTATTAATAAATATATAAAAATTATACTTAATTTTTTATTCAACTGAGTTTTCATAAATAATTAAAAAAATTTAAATTAATTATTTATATTTTTATATACAGTATTTTAAATTTTCTCTTTTATTTCAAGATCAATTCTCATAAGATAAATTTCTTTCATGTGTAAAGATTAATTGAATAGTCTTTTAAAGATTGAAGATAATTATTTTTTTTTATGATTCTAATTTCTAATTATATTATTGCTCACTTGAAGTCTTAAACTAATATATATTTATTGAACAATGATATTAAATTGAAGAGACCAAAAATTCTTTTTGTCTGAGACAATTTATAATATTAAAAATATGATTATTATAAGTTTATGACATTCTTCTGAGGTGAATTGTACACTATATACATCAATATTGTAATAAATATTGTATTATCTAATCTCGTAAGAGATATAAAAGAGATATTTAGATTAAATTTAATAACAACTCTAAATTTTAGTGAGAGAAAAGTATTTTTACAAAAAAAATTACCAAATTTATAAGAGTAAAAATTAGGAAGGGCAATTCGGTCCACGTGTAAGAAAGGCACCACTCAGTGGTGAAGTCAAATTGGCTTGAACTCGAAAAAGAAATCAAGTAGGTTGGCTGCACAATGCGCGGTAGGTCTTTCACCTAACAAATTTTGCATTACACTCAATTCTTCATTTCTCCTTTTTTTTTTTTTTTGGGTCAAACCATTCAGCTTTTCCATTATATAACAAAATTAAGAAAAAAAAGGATTAAATAATGAATCATATAATAAGAGTTTTTCATTTTCTCTTTCTTTAATTACTTCTTCTATTAAAAAAAATAGCTTTCTAATTGGTAATGTTTTTTTTAAAAAAAGGGTCTAATCTCCTGGGCAAGCTCACAACAAAAAATATATGTGTAGCTAAAGTCTAAAAGGTTACATGATCCTTTGATTATAACCTTACCTCTATTTAAATTTATGTTATGAGATAACTATTATTATATTTTCATCAACAATCTCATTTTTAATAATTATCTCTTTAAGAATCAAAATATGTGAAGTAACTTTGATATTAATTGTTGAATCGAATTTTTAGCATTACATCAAATTTTATATCTTTTAATTAAAATACAACTTTTTTGACTTAATTGTAGTTCAAACAGTACGGAATTCAATTATAACACAAACTCTCATTTGGGTCTCATAGCACAATTCTTGTCATACTCTATCAAATAAATTTAATTTTTTAAATAATATTTCATTTATTTAAAAAAAATTTAAAATTAATTAGTTAATAAAGAACTGACTTGTCGGTTGAGATTTAGAATATATTATTTTAATTTTGATCATTAAAAAGATATTTTACGTTAATGTTAAGCATATTCTTTTGCCAAAAACTTTTTTTTTCTTTCTCTTTCTTTTTCATGGGAATTTAAAAAACAAGACAAAAGAGGGTTTATTCTTCCATATTTAGTAAGTAGGTCAGTAAATGTATTAGATTCTTTGAAGATGTGACAAACAGACCAATATTTTAAAGTTTTCATGAGGTATTTACACTTGCTGATTAAATTTTGGAGAGGATGATGGTAAGATGGAGTTGGATTCAATCCCTTTTTTAAAAAAAAAAATTTAAGAATTTTTAAGTCATTTTAAATTTGAGTCAAATTTTTGTCGAATTTAGTATAAAATTATTGAGTAAGGAACTGGGCTCAAAGAAAATAAACGAATTTAGGGCTAGGTAAATGGCCCAATGTCCAACAACGAACATAAAAGAGTGAATCTTTAACCAATTTAAATTCTAGAATGAGACCACAAGATAGATACTAAATGGTTGATTTGAAATTATTTTTAAAAGTTGTTGATTTTTAAATAACTTATTCTTAAATAAAATTTTAGGAAAAGGATTGTGAAAGAGAAACAGGTTTATTAATATTTGATTAATCCTTTGTATTTGACTAATTTGTATAAAAATGTTTTTAAATATATATATGGTCTATAATGTAATTGTACGTCTCAAAATAAATATATATAATTATTCAAAAAAAGAAGTATAATTTATACATAAAAAATTTGTATTTGTGAAGAATTTTAAGAAAAAAAGGTTACAAATATTATGATAAATAAAAAATTATGGATAAGGATATTTCTATTTTAAAATATTTAAATTTTAACTTGTACTTTTAGTTAGTTAGAAGAAGAAGATTCAATTTTTAGATTTTATTCTAAAACTAAAAAATTGTTTCTGTTATCACTTTTGAAGCAATTTGATGGTTTGTCAAACACTCCATTTTTCTAAAATAAATATTTTTAGCAAAAATAAACAATTTTTTCAATGAGAGAATCACTCACTATCGGGCTCTAAGTGAAGGATAACTTTGCTGCAATTTTACTATATCATTTTCTTCAATCCTGATTTATTTTAGGATTACATTTGCTAAATTACATTACTATACTGTTTTCTCATTTCTAATTAATACCAAACTCATGAATGTAAGTTTGGACACTTCTTATATATATATATATATATATATATATATATATATATATAAAAGGTAAAAACACTTTATTTTCTCAGAATTTATATTAATTTTTAATTTATTCTTTAAATATTTTTTGCTATTAACAAAGTTGATTTCTTAGATCCAATGAATAAAAAAAGAAGTACATTAATATTACATACGTAATATCATGTCATCATTTTTCATTAATAATTTAGACGACATTATGAATTAAGATAAAATCAATTATAATTTAAAATATTTGAAACAAAATTGACCTAAAAAAAGTTTAGAAACAAAATAAAAAATTTGAAGACATCAAATATATTTTTACCTTTTTATGATATTATTTTAAATTTTTTTATTATCTTCCACATTTTCATTACATGCATAATATTATATTATTATTTTTTGTTAGTAATTTGAATGACGTCAAGGGTTAAGATAAAATCGATTGTAATTCAAAATTTTTAAAACAAAATTGACTTTAAAAAATAGTTTAAGAATGAAAACTAAAAATTGGTAAAATTACTTTTACATCTTCAAACTTTATATCAATTTTTACTTTCATTTGTAAAGTTTGTTTGCTGTCAATTTTGTTCCACGACTTCACACTGTCTAAATCACTAACAAAAATAGTTAATGTGACGTCTAACATATGTATTTTTACTTACTCAGTACTTATATATTTATTTTCAAATGTATTTCTAAAATGTATCAATATTATCAAATGAGTTCCCAAAAATTATAAATATTATCAAATATATTCTCAACTCCTTCAAACAATTAACAATTTTTCAATAACTCAATCTATTTATATAATACTTTTTTCACCAACTTGTACAATCACCTACATATATTAAAGTTGGTTATTTAACTATTTTTCTTTTATAGTAAACTTCAACAATAAACAAATATATATAAGACCACCTATAACATATATGAGTTTATATTACAAACTATTATTTTACGACATATACATTAATAATTTCACATACAAGAGACCACAAGCCAAACAAAAAAATTCATTCATTATCAACCAATTATAAAACTTTTATATTCACATAAAAAAATTATTATATATGAAGTTATTGATAAATAGAACAACTCATTAATATTGTTATATAATAATAATTTTATGTCATGGTTATAAGAGGAAAAAACTCTAATATTTTATATACCTTTTACACTTTTGCATTGCGACTTTAATGACAGGATAAAATTTAAGAACTTCAATAACAAACTTCAAAATGGCAGACTTTTATCGTTAATAGATTAAGTGTAACATGATTTTAACATAATTAATAGACTTACTTTAATAAAGATTGTTCAATAAAGTAATAGTTCAATAATGTGTAAATAGGAATATTATTTTATTTATTTATATGACGTCGTTTTATAGTTTGATGTAATTTTATAAATTATAGCATATATGTAGTCAACAAAAATATATATGTTAGATGCTATTATTGAGAAATTATGGATTATTTGAATGAGTTGAGGAAATATTTAATAATTTTTATAAACTTTGAGAATAAATTTGATAATAAATATATAAATAGAGTATTAAATTAATAAAAATATACACGTTAAACTTTACGTCAATTATTTTAGTTAATAATTTAAGTCATGGAACCAAATTATTATAATTTAAAATTTTAAAAATAAAATTAATATCAAATAAATTTTAAAAATAAAATAAAAAATTATCATAAAATTTGAAGACATTAAAAATGTTAGTTGAGTCCCCACATTGTGTAGATTAAATTAATTTAAAATTTTTTATTATCTTCCACGTTGTCATTACAGCATAAAGATTTTCCATGTGAGAAGGGGCCCCAGAAGTGAGCGACTGAGTCCCACCGTCGTCCAAATGGACTCTTCTCGTTTTCTATGTAACGCCACCAACAAAACCACATGAGCTTCAACCCTAGCTAACCCTACATCTACATTATTCTTCAATCTTCTTCTTCTTCCTCTTTCAAGATTCAATCTTTTACCCTTAAATCCAAATCAATGTTCCCATAACCTCCTCTCTCCCTCTATTTCCCCTCCCCTTCTTTTCTCATCTTCTCTCTGCAACAACCATGTCCCAAAATGGTTCCTGGGACCGCAGAACGCAACCTCACACTCCTACTGATGGCAAAGGAGACGGCTTCATAAACCCTAATTGGGCCACACTGTCTGAATCGCGTAAGCTCTGTGTGAGCCCTAAAATTGATCACAAGCCGGAGAGTTATGATGACCTACAACTGGAATTCAGCCCGCTCCTCTTCAGTTCCCTTGAGTCGTATTTGCCTCTTCACGTACTGAATGCCCCGCGGGACGTTAAGGTCCACTACATGAAGAACATTCTGTTCCGGTATTTGCCAGAAAGTGAACGCACTCGGGTATGACCACATATGAGTATTGGGGTTTTTATGATTGAGTTACTTTTGCTTTGTCAGTGACGAGCAAGAAGAGATATCGTGAAAAGCCACAGAAAGCCATGTTTTATTCATTTCTATGAAATTATTTGATATTGCCCAAAAGCTCTAAGGTTCCTGGGCATTGACTCTGTGTGGGAAAAGTAAATGTTGCTTGGGTCTTGACTTAGAACGCTTCTGGGATAATTGCCATAACCCTTTTCTGTATGGAATTGGAAAAGCATTGTTTCCTGTTTGATTGGCTGAGATGGCA
The DNA here is from genome assembly GCA_031216115.1 of Senna siamea. Classification (NCBI taxonomy): domain Eukaryota; kingdom Viridiplantae; phylum Streptophyta; class Magnoliopsida; order Fabales; family Fabaceae; genus Senna; species Senna siamea. Next base: position 2,242,068 of record CM062358.1, read on the forward strand.
ACCAATTTAGGTGCATATATACTCCTGATTCATGAGAGGATACCAATAGTGAAAGTGATATTTATGCGTCCGCTTGCTCTCGCATTAAGACTCAGTCTCAAATCATTCATGCTTTTAGACACGCTCACTAATGTTGTGAGCATAATGGCTATCTGAATTTCAATTTGAATTCCCTTTTTTGTCTTTTAAAAGCACTTTCTTGCGCATTTTGTGGACGTAACACACATATAAAATTAAGGATTTCATGGAAGCTCAAACATTTTTCTAGGTGGTCTAACTGCACCCAAGTTTTGTCCCTCAGACTATAAGGAGAGCCGGTTTTTTCACTAGGGAAAGACCATTCTTTAGGAGTGCCAAATTCAAGATTTCATGATCACTCATTGGTTCAAAAATTGGACAAAAATGACTTTTTTGAAAGTTTTACCAAGTGGAAATTACTGAAATAAAATCTATTTATTGGTAAAAACATAACTTGTTATTCTAAAGAAGTTATGACAATGGGAAATAACAAGGAATGTTGACTCTGCCCTATCAATTTTTTCTTTTTATCATAATGGTTGCCACCCTTGGTATGACAATGTGATGAGCAAGGTTTTCATTTGTTTTTCCTGATATTTTGTCTTTGGCCTTGATTTTGTTGTTGAACTCTTTATTTTTCTATGTTGGATTGAACAGGTTCAAAGGCACAAGGAATATAAGCAGAAGATCATATTGAATTATCCAGTAAGTTTTTAATGAATGTCAATTTGCAACTTTCAGCATTTTTTAATTGAAAATATCAGTGGCTTCATTTTACGTTTTCCTGGGAAACTTTGGGAGATGCTGTCCATGTGATAATTTCTGACTCTTGAATGGGAGGCAGCTTTCATTTGGCAGTTGGTACTTAACTTTTGAATTTGGAAACAACATAAAATAAAACTAGAGGCTTTGCATGCACAAAACTGTATGCCATTTTTTCTTTAATTTTTGAAATATAATATAAAATAATAATTATTAAATTTTAAAATAAGAAATTAAATAATAAGAAGTTATTTATCTGTCCACTATTCTGTTCTAACTTCTTATTATTTTTATTATTTTTCCCCTCTCTCCTCTCCTCATATCACATTTTTATTTTTTATAATATATAATTTTTGAGATCAATGACCGGAGTTCCCAGAGACATTATAATTTAAATGCAATGGCTAACTGGAGAGCAATTGTCTTGTCTCCTTAATCACTGTTGTCCTTAACAATTGTTCACTTCTTTTTGTAGCCGCTACATAAGGAGATATATACCATGCATGCTGAAAATTTTTTTACCCTGTCATTTCTCAAAGCAATTAGAGACAATACAGAAGAGAGTTTTAGAAGTATTATGAATGAACCCTCCTCAGGAATTTATACATTCCAAATGCTTCAGCCACAGTTTTGTGAAATGTTGGTCTCTGAGGTATCCAATTTTCTTTCCTGACCTTTTTATGTAAATATGGTTTTATCCTTTATATATATATATATATTAGTTTTTCATGTTTTCTTATCAGGTTCTGATTCCTTAGGTGGATCATTTTGAGAGATGGGTTCATGAGACCAAATTCAGAATTATGCGGCCTAACACAATGAACCAATATGGTGCTGTGCTCGATGATCTTGGCATGGAAGGCATGCTTGACAAATTAATGAATGATTACATACGGCCGATATCTCGAGGTCATATATACCAATCTTCATGGGATTTGAAGTGAAACTTGTACTTGAATAAAGAAACAATTGTAGAGGCATGAACTCACTTTTCTGTTTTAATATTTAATGTAGTTTTCTTTGCTGGTGTTGGTGGATCCACGCTTGACTCTCATCATGGTTTTGTTGTTGAATATGGAATACACAGAGATGTTGAACTTGGTAGGGGTTTCAGATGTATTTCAATAGTATTGTGACTTTGTTGTTGCCCAGTATCTGTGGTTAGTTTTTTTTTTTTAAATATTTAATGGGGATTAAGGATTTGAGCTAAATTATTGTCGTGTTCATATTAATTTAGTTTCAATCATGTTCTTCATGCTACACACAAGTACCTGTTATTTGTATATTTATGTTTTTTCTTTACTGACACAAAGCAAAAATACAGATTAGATACATTAGAACTCAGCATGATTGTCTCAAATGAGTAGTTAAGAGACTGAAATTTACTTTCTGGCCATTTGATTACTTGACTAATTTAATTTTTCCCTCTCTCTTTGTATACTTAGGTTATATTGGCTTATCTGCTCTAAATTTAAATGTATTTTTTCCTCTGCTGTTGGAGGGAAGGTTGAATTTTGCTGCATAAGTTATCAGTCTATAATGACGAGCATATATTTTTCTCTCAAGGATTTAGTTGTATATGGGCCTGTTTTCACTGTTTATTGTTTGCACCTCAATCTTATACTTGCTAATATTTCTTTTTTTACTCGATTGTGTCACATTTACTGTAGTTTTTTTTTTTTTTTGTGTGTGTTGGAAAGGGGGGGGGGGGTTTGTCATGACATAGGATGCAATCTTCTAACTTTATAGGCTTTTTATTAAAATCTGAGGTGCTTTATCTTTGTAGGCTTCCATGTGGATGATTCAGAAGTCACCTTGAATATTTGCTTGGGAAACCAGTTTTCAGGTGGAGAACTATTCTTTCGAGGTGTTCGATGTGATGAACATGTGAATACAGAGACCCAACCTGAGGTATGTTTACTATTATAGATGATATTCTTTTGCCTTCTTAATTTATATGTAGTTACTCTATTCTCTGGTGTATCTATATAAATTCCATCTTAAACTTGGAAGGAAAATAGAAATGGATACCAGTTGATTATCATATCCTTTCATTGTTCTTGCTGCTATGTATATTCCTGTCGCCCCCCTCTTCTTTGGAGTCAAAAAAGATGCACGCCTGTTTCACTGGCGATTTGAATGTAGATGCACAACTATATCCTGGAGTTTAAATAGTAGTTAAATTACAGTGATTCAACATGTATTACTTGGATGTTAGGACAAGGGTGATACGGAAAGATAGGTGTTCAGATTGTTGTATTACAGCAGGGTGCTACCAAGTTACTGTGATAATAAATAATAATGGGAGGGTAGGAACATGATATATGTAATAATGCAATCCCAAGCTCATCCTAACTTGCCCCTTTTTCTAAGTACATTAATGGACAAACACATAATGATATAGATTGTTGAATTGTTAATTTATTATAATTCATACTCACAGTTGAATGGCATGATAACGACTTTATGAATTTATAGTATGATATTGAACAAATATAAATATATGAAGCTCATATGGATTCCCCTCTCTTCACTCGAATCTTTGTAGGAAATCTTTGATTATTGCCATCTTCCAGGACATGCAGTTCTTCATAACGGTCGTCATCGGCATGGTGCTAGAGCTACAACATCTGGACAGCGGATCAATTTGATTATATGGTGTAGAAGGTATATTCTTAATGCAAACAGCCTGGCCCCATGCTCCACTGAATTAGCCATTATTCACATGTCCCTTTGAGATGTCAGCTTGCAACAGAGGTCTTCTTTTGCAATCTTAAGGGAATATGACATTCTTTATTGGGTTCTTAATATATCCTCTCTTTTGGCTTAACCATAATGTGAGTTCAAATTCTTAAACCATGATTTTGGTCAATTGTCCAACTGCATTGTATTTGTAGTTCGGTTTTTAGAGAGATGAAGAAATATCTGAAAGATTTTTCTAGCTGGTGTGGAGAATGCAGACGCAAGAAGAAAGAGAGAGAGCGCCTCTCAATTGCTGCCACCAAACAGGTATCATAACATGCATCTGATGTGGAGGGTGTAGGGTAATCTTTCTTCTGTCATGAAATTAATTCAGTGTGTGCCATTATTTTCCAGGAATTACTGAAGAGGGAAGTTAAATCCATTTTTTGAACTCTTGCATACGCAAATCATGTTTGTAAAGATGCAGATCAACGGAATGTCAGCTTGTTGATATGTAGTTTTCTCTGCCCCTTCACCTTTTCTTTTTTCCTTTTTGGATACTACAGTCAAGGGTGTTTTAGGGTTTTGCCCAAAAAACTATATCTTTTTGAGGCGATCATAAGAACACGCTCCCTTCAATCTTACCCCTTTTGTTTATAAGCTGAGCATTTGCTGTTGATCTCTCTTGTAATTGGCTGTACAAAGGGTGATCAATGTTGTTACTCTATTTAGCTCCTTTTATTTTTCAGGATGGCTGTACATTCTAAATTTTGCTAGAAAGGTAGCAGTCCATAAAACTAATTGGTAGCTAATTGTGTGATTATTTGTAACATAAAATAAAATAAAAAGCAATGTCATAAAATAATCTGAGCAAGTACCTTGGAGTGCCACTTCCCCACAATAGAGTCAGAAGAAGTACATTTAGATTTATTGTTGATAAAGTTCAGAAGAGGTTGATGACTGGAAGGCGAAGACCTTATAGATATCAGGATGATTACACTCACAAGCTGTCCTGGCTGCGTCGCCTCTTCATTGTATGCAAACTTGCTATCTATAAGGTCTGCTTGCTGATAAGGACCAGAAGAAGCAAGATCCGGTGGCTTTGGACCAGGTCTGCTTGCCGAAAAAGCTAGGAGAATGAAAGGGATGAATAATGCAATGTAAATGAATATGGGATGGGATTAGTGGAGAAAAGGGACTTTATGGGTTTCAGTTTCAAGGTCAAAATACTGCTGCGGCAATTGGTGTGCAAAGAGTGGAAGGAAGTGGAAAAAGGTCTGACATGGAATATTGGAAATGTGAAAAGGAACAGATTTTGGATTACTGAATTAAGGATTATATGAGGGATGGCAGGTGGGATGTGAGTAGAATAAAACAGTTTTTTCCCATGGTGGAGTTCTCTATGAAGTCTGCTTCCAGATGCAAAATACATCGAGTGTCCTTCCATTGTTTACTTTTCGAGTTGGTTGTGAAGAATTCACACTTGACTTGGATAGAAATTTCTTTGAGTTTAATTTATTTATTAAATGAATGAGTCTGAATATATAATTAAATGTTTAATTAAACAAATTGAATTTAAAAATTTGATGTTCTGTTCGTTTAGTTCATGAATAATTTATTTAAAAATAAAATAATATAAATATATATATTGAACACTTTTTTATGTATATTTTTAAATTTGTTATGATTTTGTATAAAGATATTCTTTTGGTAGTAAAATGTCTAGAATGATGCAATTTATAGATTAATGTAATTTATAAAATAATTTATATATAATCAATTTACTTTTAATTAAATGACCTATGATTAACTTTTATATATTTAAATTTTAGAGTCATATATGTGTGGTTTATAATTTTATTTTAATTAATAATAATTTATTTAATTTATTTTTATATAATTTTATATAAATTATACGATCTGAACTTGAATTATATGAATTAATTTGAGTTTTTATTTAATAAAATAAATTTAGTTTAATTTAAATTTTAAATTTATTTAATTAAATAAATTAAATTCAAATTTATCAAAATTTGGTTCGATTTTATTCGTTTATGCTTTCACTATTATTTTTTGAGTTTCTTCTTCCTTGCCTAGTTATGAAGAAGCCCAGCCCAAACAAAGGGAAAAGACTCAATTATACAAGTTTATATAATACCATCTCACTTCACTTCCTCTCTAAAATGTCAAGTCTCTCGATTGAAACTTAAAGAAAAATACGAAAAAGGTCATATATTTAGATTTGATGTTGAAGATACTTTATTCATGATGTATAAATAAATGCTTATATACTTAAAAGGGAGTGACTTACACTAACCTTTGACTGTAAGAAATACTAGCCTCGCATAACTAAACACAAATTATTTTTAAATAACATGAAAAATAATTAAAAAAGTAAAACTTGTAAAATAATTTATTATTAACTAGAAAAATTTAAAATATGTAAAATAATTGAAGCCCCTGGCAAAATCAAAGTGTTGGTAACAAAATCTTTGCATTAATTTTTGAGATTCAGATGTCCTACCAAATAATAACCTAACACCACGAGTCAAAACCATCCATCCAATAAGTTGCAAACATTAATCTACCAGCTAAGCCAGCTAGGAGGCTAGCTAGTGTTGTCCAAAATTTGATGTGCTTTTGGCACAAATCGTGATGCTCAATTGCTCATACATGCCAACGACAAATCACTGCTTGCTCGCACTGCACACATTTTTTTTATCTTTCAGTCTTAATCTCACGCAAAGCGTGACACTAAAGCTGTCTCTCGGTTCGCACTTCGTTGTATTTTGATGTTAACGTTTCTAATTCTTATCCCTTTTCCGCTATTTTTTTTTAAATTATAAATATTTTAAACTTTAATTAATTTAATTTAAAATAACTAAATTCTTATAACATTAAAATGTTTTCATACATATACGCACGACTTCAATTTCATATTTTACTTAAAAAAATGATGTACTTAAGTTTTTAAATAATCTTTCTGACTGGACTTCTCATTCATAGCTTGCTTCACTTTTTAATAAGTCTCTCGGTAATTTTTTTAGTTTAATTATTTTTATTTATTTATTTTTAATTTAATTTATCATGTTTAAAATTAGTATCAATTTAATTTTTTAAATTTAATTATTTTTTAATTTAATCTCTTAAATTAATATATTTATTATATATTTTAATAATTTATAATTGAATAGATTAAAATAAAAAATAATTAAATTAAAGTTTTTGTCATATATATAGAGAATTGGCAGGTGAGCTAAGTCTGTTGATTGTTTGGTAGTGGCTTTTCCCAACTTTTCTTGAATCTTCCTGAAGAGATTATATTATACTCAACATGTTATCAACTTCTTGTAAATCACATGGTTATGCAAATTTTTTTAGTTTTATAATCAATATTTTGTGTTTAATAATGTCACTTCTGTATTCGTGCTGGTCATTTTGAAAGCAACAAATTGTTTATGTCTTTGTATTATTGCTTTCTCTGTTTTCAACGTCTTCATCAAATCCAAAAATTTATCTCCACCTTACTAATAACTCTCATATGCTTTCCATTATGTAGATCACCGTACCTTCCATCTTGATCCAACCAAAAACAAAAATAACAAATCTTTGATTAAAAAAGTTTTTTTTTTCTTTTTTTAATATTTTATAGACTTGTTTAGAGCGAGTGGGAGGGTAAAAAAGAAAAGTTCATATATTTTTAGAAAGGAATTGTTAGTGTAAATCGATATGATATATTTCTAATATTTCAATGGTACTAAAAATATAATATTATTATTAAATTTTTTGAAGAATTTTTGTGTCTTCCTTAAATAATAATTAAAAGCAAACATAATTAATATATGTTTATTATATTATAATACATTGATATTTAATATATTAATATAAAATAAATATTTTAATATATAATAGATGTAATAGGTATGAATCTGAAATAAATATTATACTCTTCAGAGTCAAATTTAAACTCGCACATAATAAATAAAATTCGCAGATATATATTATGTATAAATATTTTAATTATCTTTTTAATATAACTTCATTTACGCAAAAGAAGAAGAGACATACTGACCTACATATGCAATTAAAGCATTTTTAATTCCAAGCTTTTAGCTAAGGCACAAAAGAATAATAAAATAAAGAGTTGTTAGGGTATGACTGTTGTACGTAAATTTGATGCACTTTGCAAACATGTCTATTAATATAGGGCATATATATAGACCAAATCTTGCCAACCTTAATATAAAATATGAAGATAAATTTACTAAAAATTTACGAACGAGTTTGAGCTTTTACAGCTCAAGTTCTGTGCCTTGAAATAGTTAGTGATGTGGGATAGATGAAGAGTAAAAGTGATATATATAAATAATTAATAAATCATTTAATATAAATAAGTTATAAGAATTTTGAAAAGAAAATTTTAAAGTCTATGTGTGACATTAATCTAACTAATATAGATAAAGATGGACAACTAAATAATCAATACTTTATATTAATTATTTAATTAATAATTTATTTAACGATTTTTTATAAGTAATTGTTAAAATTTAATGAGATATTTGATACATAATTTTTAAAAAAATTATTAAAATTTTTTTTAAATATTACATTCTCATGTTTGATATAAAGATTAAAAAAAATTAATAATAATATATTTTTATATTTTTATAAATTTTAATTTTTATATAATGAGTGAGAATATTATATTTTTATAATACAAAAATATTTTTATATTAATAAAATCATTAAATTATATTTTTAAACTTAACCTTACTTTATTTTTTAAATCTTTTTAAAATTTAATCCTACCTTAATTTAAATAAATTATTAAATTACCATCCTTTACTTTAGATCTAGAGTTGAAAAAATATCTTGTGCACCTTATACCTAGTTGATTATCTATTTTGTTTCTGAACTTTTTTTGTTATTTTGAGAAGTATGCCAATGATGTTTTGAGCGACATATATTACTTTTTGGAGGGAGTAGAAACATTATAATTATGTTGATTTATGAGATTTTGAATTAGTACATTTGTCAATGATATGATTAATGTTATTTGTAAATTATAATTTTGATGGACTTGGTATTTTTTATCATATAAAGAAATAAAATATAGATTTTGTTTTTTTAGAAAAGTGTATGTATGTGTATCTCTTTATATGTATTTGTGTATGTTATTTAAATATTATTAATTAGTAACACGTTAGTGTGTATGTTATTTAATTAATAAGTTGTTATAATTTTTGTTTTTGATATAATATAAGTAATTTAAGAAAATAGTTTGTTATAATTTTAAAAAAATCTATATTTACAAAATTATTAAATATTTTTAAAAACATTGAAGCTAAATCAAATATAAAAATATAATATTATTGAGAATATTGTAAAATATTTTTTAAGTAAACTAAACAAATTTTTTAAAACTTTTGAAAATTACAATTCTAAAAATATGATTATTGAGAATAAAAAATTATTCATGTACCAGATGCTCTTTAAAAGTCACATCTATTCAAATATAATATATTATTTATACTTTTGATGAAACAATTTAAAATTTGAAAAATAATATTCATTTTATTCTCTCTTCTAAAAATATAAGAAAACATATTCTTGAAACATTATAGTATTTTGTTGACTATAATATTGATTAGATTTTGTAAAATCTTAAGAGTGAGTCTACCATTACAACCTAATAGTAACGATAGTGGGAACTTAATTTTCTCAAAGACAATGAACACTATCAAAACCGCAAATCTTTTCTAACACCTTAATAATATTCCTCCCTCTCTATATGACATGACTCGATAAGTGTAATTTTTTAAAAACTAATTAGTACCTCGACATTTATTAAATTAGTAACTAATTTAATAATTATTACTCTAATTAATCAGGACTAGGGGTGTCATGGCCCGTATATATTTAATTATGGTTATTCTTTCTTAACAGATTTTGTTTCTACTTTACCATCCTAAACTTGAAGAAGATAGAAAGTAATTTTGTAAAAGAAATTTTAGTAATTAATTCTCTCACTTTATTTTTTTTAATATTGTAACTTTACTTTCTTTTTTTTTTTTTTACATTATGTGAAAGTTAAAAAGACATTAGAAAAAGTCAAAATTTCAAATTCTCAAAGGTCAAAATTTTCTTTTTTATCTCTAATAAAAACATTCATATTCCTCATTCAATATAAGTTCCTTAGATTATTAGATATGTCTTTGATGCTAGACTTTGATTGCTCTGAAATTTTTATATTTGTAATTATTTTTTGGTAATCAATTTATTTATATCATTGTTCGTTACCTCTATAAATTTATATTTTGTAAATTTGTTTTAAATTTATTTGTGTTTTGATGATATTAGATATGCAGTTTCTTTTATGCATTTTTTATTACTTTTTATCATATTAAGTATTAATCATTTCATATAATTATTATATATATGTATAATATAACATTTATAAATTAAAAAATTTGGCCCCATGAAAAAAATTCTGCCTCCCCCTGATTGATGGAGAAGTGTTTTTTCATCTACTAATATAATGGATTATATATATATATTGGTAAACTGGTCTTCTTTTTAATTTAAAAACATATACAATTTTTTCTAAACTTAGAATATGATGATTTTTTTAAATAATATTAATTTATTATTTAAAACAATGGATTTTTAAACATTTAATTCATATTTATTTTATGTTGAAATTAAAATTTGAAATTAATTAATTTATACATCTTACCTATATATTTACTATTTTGGTTGTAAGCATTTCTTCTTAAAAAGATGATAAATTTTATGGAGAAAACTAGTGCATGAACAATAGATCCATAATTTGATTTACATACATAATTCCTGTGCGATGATTAAATTAAATTCGTCTGCACTTTAATCTGGCAATACCAAATAGGGACTAAAATTCTTTTGAATTTTATTTCGACAAGTAAATGATACTTAATTGCCTTAAATTTAGAATCAAACTTAATCATAATTTAAAAATAAGCTATGTGACTTTAAATAAAAAATAAATTAGATTATATACATGTTAAAATATTAATAAATATAATATCATATTACTATTAGTGCTAGAAATTGACTCATAAAATGCATGCACCAGCACAACGATAAAAAGTATTAAAAACAAACGCTAATTAATATCAAATTAAAAAGACAAAATAAAAGTTAAACTATAATGTGAAGGTTTTATAAATATATATATATATATATATATATATATATATATTTGTGTGTGTATTTAATGACTCTGTGAAGATAGTTAATTATAAGTAGTTAGAATTTAGTAGTGAAGAATTAAATAAATTTGTATCATTAAATAGGTTAGGTTTAATAGAATGGTTAATTTTTTATAATACAGTTAATTAAAATTAAAATGTTTATTAATTTATATTTAATATTTGATAATATTTCAAATAAATTATCCTAATAACTTTCAAAAATTTTATTAAATTATACATAATATATTTATTATTTTTAAATCTATATTCAATGTCTTTGACATCTTATATATATAAATAGATACTAAAAGTTTTACATGCATAAATATGTATGTTAAAATTTTAAAATTTTTAAAATATAATATAAAAATATTTATATTTTAAAATAATAAAATAAATAATATAAAGTTAATTAATTCTCTACTATTTAATTTAATTTTTTATTATTTCTCATTTTTTCATATTATATTATATTTTATAATTTATATTACATATTTTATTCTATAATTTTTATATCAAATTAATTTTTTATACAATATAAGATCGTAATTTATTCATAATATAAAAATGACATAAAGTTTTAACAAATTAAAAAATGTTATTTTGTTTTTATTATGATACTAAAAGTAGTTAAATAATCTTAAATTTAGGATAAAGGTTTATGCATCATATTAATTTTATTGTGAAAAAAATTAATATAAATCAAGTATGAGCGCAGAGTCACCACTCAAGACGTACCCACCCACCAGAAAAGTGGCAAAAAACAAAAAAATGTATGAATTGGTCGTTGCCATTGCCTTGGTTAACTTGTCTTAGTCTTTCTTCCACCGCCCAAATACCCTCTCTCTCTTTTAAACACAGCATGTACATTATTTTATTCCACAAAAGTCTTTTATTATATTCGTCATTTAACTATAAAAGATATTTTAATTTATTCATTCTTACTAACACAAGAGGTTGATAGATAAAAATTCCATATATATATATAAAATAAAAATTATATATGAAAATAAAATTGTTTTCAAGAAAAATATCAAAATAAATTAGAAACTTGAATAAAAAATTTTAAAATAAATCGGCAAATCAGGAGTAAAAATTTGAAAAAAAATTGTAAGAAAAAGTTTAGAACAAATTGGTAATTTATGAGAAAAATTCAAATGTTGGTTGAGTTAGTAATTATATATATAATTTTCATCTATTAAACTAATGTGGTTAGTAATTAAGAAAACAAAATTGAACAATTTATAGAGTTATAGGGTTAATGTGAAAGAAATTAAAATAAATGGATTTATATGAAACAAACGCCAGAATTAAGAGACCAAAATAAGATTTTTGCCTTTTTATTTTTCTATCTTTAGTAGTTTAGAATGAGGGTTAATTTTTTTTATTTATATTTATATTATATTATAATAATTTTAAGGCCTTTTTGGTCATTCTCCAAAAATTATATATTATATATATCATATAAAATAAAGTATGTAAAGTACTAAACAAGGATATACAAAATAAAAATAATAAAAATTTGTATGAAAAGTTAAATAGTTTTTCATGATTTAATTTTATTATTTTAAAATATAATATAATATTTTTTATATTTAAAAAAGTAAAAAAATATTTTAGTACACGTTAAGCCTTTAGTTTTAATTAATTACAAAATATTTGAAACATTTAAAATATTTAAATTATACGTCATATTTAAATGCCAATAAATAAGAAACTAAACGCAAGTTCATTTTCAGTATATATATGGAAGTACTATTAAATATTTAGTATTATATTTATTATATAATTTAATTCATTTTTAATAAAAATAACATAATTTAATATTTAGTATTCCCATCCAACAACACTCTGATTCAATGTGATTTGAAATAAATTAAAAAGACTGACCACAAAAGCATTAAAATGACATAACATTGATTGAATATATCATTATTCATAAGCACTGGTTGGCCAATTTAATAGGCCAGTTCACATTAAAACGACAGGCATGATATTAATGAAAATTAACTAGCATTGATCAATTAGTCAATTCATACCCGAGCTATTTAATTAAGCATTATGCGTTTACCTTTGATTTATTTTGTTCATTTTATATAAAAAATCACTAGATTACATATAGATTGCTTATTAGAAATCATGTCTTCCAATTTGGTTGTTAATTTGTTAAATTTTTAGTTGATGTGATAACAGTTTAAAATTCACAATAATAAGAAATTAAAATTATATTAAATTATTTTTAAATTATATTATTCTTAATCTTATCAATTTAATTATTAATATATTATAAGTTTAAATAAAATTAATAAATTCAACTCCGTGAATATATATATATATATATATATATTAAAAAAAGGTCCATGCATATCCATTTGTTAGAACATGGGACTTGTTTTCTTCTAATAAAATTGAAGATAGAGATTGAGGCCTTGCGTTGGGCAAGCATATTGCAAATCGTTTGGTGTAGGGTTGAAATCCTTTTAGCTGCGGGGGGTCCATTCCAAGATAAAGGGCTCTCAACTTTTTACATTTTTGTTAGCAGACAAACCAAAAAGGAGAAGAATTTGAAAGGGAATATATATATATATATATATATATATATATATATATATATATAAAATAAAATTATTCACGACATGAAATTGAAAAGCTTGGATACGCAACGAGACATATCTTGTGGGGCCCAATGGGACTCTATGTGTGATTCTTCCATTTGACAATTCAAATATAGAAATTTTTTTAAAAAATGAAAATAAAGGGTAAAATTATTTTTTTGAAATAAATTTAGGGATGAGAATGGGATCATGTACATGTTTGCAAAATTTTTGTCTCTAAAAATTTATTTAAGTATTTTTTAAATTTATATTTATTTATTTAAATATCTTTTTTTATAACTATTTTTATTATTTGTTAATTAAAAATTTTAAAAATAAACAACTTTAAAAAATAATAAAATTCTTAACAAATATTTTTAATGACTCTTTTTTTATTTAAAAACTCTAAAATTATAGTTAATTTTTTATTATTAGAATTAGGTATTTTTCATTAATATCTGACATATATATTATAAAAATTTTATACTATTATTTTTATAAATTATTATTAATATTTAAAGTTTTGTGGGGATTCCCACAATGACAAAATTTCAATGAAAAATAGAGATGAACAAAAAAATTTTTACGACATGAAAAATAGAAATAAAAATGAGAGACAATAATAAACGCATCCCGACTTGGTTGGCTTGAATTAATTTTGTATGTTAATTTTGATTTAGAGATATTATTTTTATTAACTACTATATGTCACTAACAAGCCATATATAAAATTTACGTAAAATTATGGTTGCTAAAGCATGAATAAGTTAATAAAAAAATTTAGATAACCTGAAATGATATATAAAATAGTCCCATGTAGTTTTAAAACAGTTTTGAATGTTTGATGCTTCATTTGATTTTTTTTTTTTGGTTAGTTATGTTTTTATTAAAATAATTTTATTTCAATTTTACATATGATTGATAATATTTTTTGAAAAAACAATTACATCAGTTAATAAAAAAAATTTAGAGATAAAAATTGAAATCTTATATAAAGTTAAGAGATACAAAATTAAATTTTAACCTCTTTATATATATATCAATTAAGAAAATGATAAGAATTAAAATTAATTTTTATGGCATGTTATGTAAACTAGTATTCCTATTCCATCTACAAAAGAATTAATTTTTCAATTGGCCAAGCGAAATAATTGAATTATTTTAAGATTGCACAATTAGGATATATTAAAAATCAAGTGGCCAAATGATACTTCGACACTAAGAAATCAAGAATTTGGGAACACGCAATCTTCAAAGGGACAAATAAAGTACAAATCTAATTGGTACCTAGGCTTGTTTTAAAATGCAATTAATAAAAATATTTTAAAAATTTATAAACATAAATTATTAATGTGTAATTACTAGTATTAAAATACATATATCAAAATGATTGAAGAAATAAACTATATTATAAAAATTTTAATATAGAACAGTCACCACGAGTATGGTGAGACATATACTCACTCTTGAACATGCTAGGAACAAATTCTTCAATTTTAACCAATTTCTACAGAGTAGGCCAAACAAATTGCAAATATAAATTTTTTAATGAATTTGTGCTTCAAATAAATTTTTATTTTTGAAAATTATGATAACGTGGTACTTATTTTTAAAAAATAATTAAAAATTAACAAATTTACTTAAATTTTATCATTTGATAATTTTTTTATAAGCATATAAGATACCCAATATTTAATATCTAAAGAATATGTATTACAAATATAATATATATTATTAAATAAAATTTTATGCTTTTAGTGTTATTGAAATTATTGTTTTTGAATTTTAGTTTATCATAATTATATAAGATTTTTATTGTAAAATATTTTTTTACAATCATTTATAATATTCAAATTTTTTTATTAGGTAAATATAAGATATATTACTTGATTATAAGATATATAATATATAATATTTTTTTATATATTTTAAATATTTGTAGTGTATCAAATATTTTAAATATTAGATAGTTTTGTATACAAATATTAAACATGATACTTTTTTTAAATTTGGTTAAGATTCAAACATTAAATATTTTGAATAAATATAAATACTTATAATAAAAATATAGATGACCACTTACTCATTGCCATTCCTATTTTTACAAGTATTTTTATCATTTCATTATTAGTGCAATAAAACTTATTATATATTATTATATTATAAACTGGGACCACAATACTTGGCCTTTTTAATCCTCAATTTTTCTTTTTTTAGTTTTTTCATAACATTTTAAAAATAAATCTGTTTAAAATAATGAACATAAATACCATTTTTAACAAAAATTAAAACTTTGATGGAATCATCACACTAATAGTGATTCTAAATTTCTAATTCTTACCTGTCTTTACATTTTAGTTTTTTTTAAATATATAATAATACTACGTGCGCAGAAAAAAAAGGCACAAGTACATAAGTAGAACCATTTCATTAGTAATTACTACTTAAATAGTAAACTTGATAAAATGCCTAAATTTTACTTATTTATCTACTCATGTTATATTGTTATATTATTTTTTTAGTATAAGAAGATTCAAAACTAATAAATATGAAGTATGTGAATCTCAATTAGTAAATAACAAATTAAACCAAATGTATGAATATATGTCTGTTCCTTTATTTATACGGAAAAAAAAAATTTAATTTCATTAACACAAAACTTAAGTACAAAATTTTAAGTGTTATTGTAAATTTTTAATAAAAATATGATAAATTAATATTTTTTACTGTTTAACTTTACACAATAAACACATTAAAAGAAAAAAAAGAACTACCTTATCCCTTCTTTTTCCTTTTTCTTCTTAGTAATTTCACTTCCTTTTGATTGATTTGGATCTTCTCAAAATAAAAAATTAATGTATTTTTTTTAATAACAAAAGAAATTAAAAAATTAGATAAATTTTTATTAATATAAAATCTTTATTTATTTTTTTATTCCTCTCTAGTACTACAAAACAATTACTGCAAAGACAAAACGTAAAAGATCCTTTTTTTTTTTTAATTTGATAATTTGAAATTTACTTTATGCCTCTCTTCTCTCTCACACAAGGCTGTGTTTAACCCCTTTTTATATCCTCCCACGATCTGTTCTTCTTTTACAATTCTCACATCACATCCTTCTCTCCTCTCAATTCCGTCGCTAACACACAAACACAATCCAAAACGGAAATTCAAAGATCAAAAACAAACGCAGAGACACAGAGAGGGAGAGATGGGATTGCAAAACCAGTTAAGCGATGTCTCTTCAGGTTCGATTCCTCTCCTTCTTTTGGCTCACATCGCCAACTGTGTCAATTACCTCCGCTCCTTCCTTCTCGCTTTCCTCCAATCTCTCGGTCTATGTAGATTCGACCCCAACCGAGACGTCGTCGACGATGCTATCTTAACCGCCGTCGGATCGCGCTTCGCCGGCCTAATCATATTTTCCGAGCAGCTCCATGCCAATCACAACCTCTCCGATAACTACATAGCCTCCGACGGCGATGGTGGTTCTGCCGCTGCGATTGGCGCCTCCAAGTGTGTGGTCTGTCAGAGCAAGTATAGGGAGGGAGACCAGGTTCGCAGGCTACCGTGCCGCCACGTCTTTCATAGAGGATGCTTTGATGGCTGGCTGGACCAACTCAAGTTCAACTGCCCACTCTGTCGCTCGCCGCTCGTCGGTGGCGCTCACTGAGCGACGCGTCGGTGGAGAACTCTTATCGTGGTTTTCTTTGCAGTGATGCTGTGTCGTCTTGTGAGATAAATGACACTGATGAAGATGATGATGAGGATGCACGGTGATAAGCACAGCTTCGAATCATCCCAGATTCCAATTTTACCCCCATTATCCTCTTGGTTTTACAGCGTTGGTGGCAATTTTGATCTTTTAATTTTCTTTATTTTTTAAAATTAGTTTACTATATTATATTAGCTTTTTTTTTTTTTTAACGTTTTCATATTTAACTCTGTATTTAAATCTTTCTTTTTAAGGGCTCTGCGTGAGGACCCTTTTTTGAGGTGCTGTAAATTTTAGACTCCTTTGTTAATGGGTAATAATCAGTGAAGACATTAGGAAGTAACGTAATTTCAAAAATATGTTAGTTTAATTAAGATGTAATTGGTTGAAATAATAAATATTTATTTTTTAAATAAGATATCAATTTGAATTTTATGTATAAAAAATTTTTATTTTCGCGTTTAGTTAATTTAAATTAAACTAATCAAATTTTAAGTGACTTTTAAATACAGTAGCGAAGAAAAAATATTAGTTAGAGTTTCTGTTCTGAAAGTAATACTCTGCATATTTTCAAAATAGAAAATAAAAATAAACACTTTGTTCTAAAGAAAAATATTAAAATAGGGGATAAATAAATTTTATGTATTTTATTTAATTTTTGGGTCATAAACATACATATATATATAATAATAATATTTTAGGATCTTTTCAGTTATAAGATATATATATTACATAATATTAAATAAAATATATAATATAAAGACGGAAGAAAGAGAATAAAATTACGAAAGAATAAATAATTTTTTATAATTTAATTTATTATTTTAAAATTTAATAATTATTATTTTATAATATATTTTTAAAATATATACAGTGCATATTAAGCATATACATATATATTGGAAGTACGAGGAACAAGCGAAGAGGTAGCTGAGAAGACGAGGAGGCGTAGATGCAAAAATTGGAGGGAGCATGAACACACCTATCTTAACAAGAATATCGACATAGAAGCTCAGCTTCACCAAAGGAGTGGGTGATATTATAACCATAGTCGAATAGTAAATATAACCATGGGTGATATTTTATAAATACTAAGATGTTTTTGAACTCTGATAAATTTCATGCTCATATTTGTGACAACAAAAAGAATCAATTCC
This sequence comes from Senna siamea, assembly GCA_031216115.1. NCBI lineage: Eukaryota > Viridiplantae > Streptophyta > Magnoliopsida > Fabales > Fabaceae > Senna > Senna siamea. The sequence continues at coordinate 2,260,225 of CM062358.1, forward strand.
AAATGTTACGCATCAAAGATTAAGGTTGGTTATCATAAAAAATATATATATATATTTTTCAGCTATGTATTTGAATTTTTGTTATGTTACGCAAAAAAAAAAAAGATTAATCATTTATTAATTTGTTTATTATGATTTTGAGATGTGGATGCACGTGATGAACCCCTTCTTTGACTGAATCAAACTCCACCACGTTGGGAGACAATATACATTATACATGCTTCCATGATTATAGGTTATTTATTATAAGCAACACTATTAGTTAAATAACAAACTAATATAATTCCTTATTCTTGTAAAATATTAAATTATGAAATAAAAGTTATGTAGTCATTATATACCAAGACGATTTTTCTTACTTTGCCCATATATTATAATGTTACTCTCATTAATACAGTTTTCCATGGCAATTCTTATTACTAATTTTATCATCATTGTCACTGTCGTTAATACTTGTTCTCACAATATAACATTAATTTGATATGAATAATGATAGAGACAGTTTGATCCAAGCCAAATTCTTTACATTTGAATTTTTATAAATTTTTTTATTGATTTATAAATAAATCTTGAGATAATCTAACAATAAATACATTTATGTCAAAATATATTTTTATGCGTTATAAAAAAATTAAAATTTTATTTTATCTAACTTAACATAATTTATAAACAAGAAGATAATTTTATACAAACTAATTTAGTGAATAATTTAAATAAATATTATATGCTCCCAAAGTTTATTGTTTTGTACGGCTAATTAATTAATCAGAACTTCATAAATAATAATAAAAAATATTGATAGAACATAGTTCCCACTTTCCATCGTTTAAGATTGTTCCAATAACTTTTAATTTCACTAGTCAAACTGTCAAATGATTTTTTTTGGTCACATTCTTTTTTTAATCTCTATATAATTTGACTCAATTTTCAATATGGCCATTATAATTTAAAAAATCTATAATTGAGTTCTTATAATTTTAAAATCTTTTAATTTTGTCCATACCATTAATTTTTTTTCCAATTAGGCCGTTAAATTTTGCTAATATAATCATCTATTTATTATTTTAGTACTCGATATATATATATATATATATATATTTATGATTCAAGCCAACTCATGCAAAGGCATTTATCGTAAGCTGTAACACACAAATGATTGAATTTTATTTTTTAAATTTTACACAGATATTTTTTATTAAATATAATATTATTTAAAGTATTATTAGGTATTAAATTTAAACATTTCTTTTAATAAAAATTTAAATTTATCACATTATAAAAAATTAATTTTTTTCACTTGATCTAATTTCTGTTGGTATATAGATATGATTAATTGTATAAACAAAATTGGACAAAATATTCAGAGAAAATAAAGAGCTATGACTAAATTAAAAACTTTTGAAGCAAGACTTAATTATAAATTTTTAAATTATAATAATTAAATTAAAATGTAGTGAAATTATAAGTATTAAAAAATAATTTGCTAATTTTTTTAAAGAAGACTATCTTTCTGTTTTCTTAATTAATTAATTAATCAAAATTAAGCAATAATGTTTCTAACACACATTGACACTTGACAGCATTAATTAGTGTGGCCTTTGGATGAAATCAGAAAATGCGTGGTGGTAGCAGCCAGTTGAGGCTTTGGATTGGGTGGCATCTTTTTTGTTTGCAACAAGTAAAGTATGAAATGGGGCTTAGAGTTTAGATTCATTTATTGCTGTAGCACAAGTAGCTTGTGGCGATAGTGATATAAAGGGTATATTTGGAAAAGAAAGGAAAGCAAGGTCAAAAGAATATAGTAATTTTGTTTCTTTTTTTAAACTTTAAAAAGAAAGAAATCTAACGATTTTATATTAATTTTAATTATTTTAAATTAAATTTTTTAAAAAAATTTAAATAAAAATAAAAAACTGTCACGTAACATTTTTTTTAAATTTTTTTTCTATTCTCATTCTTAAATACACTTGAGTCTAATTGATTAGTATTTTAAAAGTATTGATTAAGATTTCTTTTTATTAGTTAATAGAGAATTTAATAATTTAAAATTTATAAAAAGGTTAACAAAAATAATAAATTTTAATATTTAAAAATTTTATTAATCAATTAAATAAAATTTTAATTAGTATCCAAAAGCATCAGTTAACAAAACTCATGAATTTAAAGAACTTGGACTCTTTTTAATATTATACATGATGTAGTAAGACTCGAGAAGATAGATAAAAGAAAAATAAAATGATACCTATATAGTTGAAAAAAAAAACTCTCTCTCTTTCAAACATTAACACTATTAATTTGTTAACAAAATTAAAAGAATTCAAATCTAAATTTGAATACTTTTAGTATCATTATTGCTCTCTCAACATAAACCATCTCTTCCACCTTCCTGCGATCCCATCACTTTCACTTTCACTATTTTTGGTCGTTCAATCCATTATCAATGGACCCAATTTAATTGCTTGCTTTCTCTACACTCTACTCATCTCCAACCCTTTCCTAGTTCTATAAGTAATGGATTGTCACATCACCCAACAAATTAGGTGCAAGTTGTAGTTGTTTATAATTAAGTTTTTACATATTATAATATTAATCGAATTATGAAAAATTATTTATATGTTGTATTTTTAATAAAAAAATTGATAACAAACATTGATATAAATAATTCTACTTAAGTCTTATCCTACTATTTTTCACACTTTTAATTTGTCTCTATTTAATCCTAGCCTTCCTCTTGAAACTTTCTCTTAAAGCCTTCAAAAATGAAAATTCTCCCTTGTGCTATTATCTGTCTCTTTAGCGAATTTGATATGTGAAGGAAACAAAAGTAATTGTAATTGTTTTGTTGAAGCACTAAATATAATGAAAATTTTTAATCCCAAGAAATAGATTAGCAGATATTTTATTTTTTTAGTTCAATAAAAATTACGGATTTTTCATTTAAATATTCGAAATTTTAATAGAATGAATTTGTTTTTTTATATTCACATATTTTTTATTGAATCTTTTTTTTTTTTTGTTCTAGACTTTCTGTGGCAAGTACTCCCTCTAATTCATAGTGATATTAATTACTTAGATTCATATTTTTTTTCAAAGGTAGATAGCAATACTAAGTATATAATGTATTGATATATCTTGAATAAATAAAAACTATCTGATTTTTAGAACTAAAACTTGTCATTATCTTGTCTACCTCAAAATAGTAACCAAACTTATCTCAGCAGTGTCCACCTAATTATTTAGAAATTTTACATTGTGATGTTGAAATAGAGAGAGAGAGAGGCGTGAAGTGTTTTATGGGAATTATTCATAGATAATATGCACAAGTCTTTACAAGTTTGATGCAGATACAAAATCTCATGTCAAGTTATTAGATATTCCACTTCATTTTCATTTTAACACATGGAAAACGAAAAAGTAGAAGCACCTTTAAAAAAGGAAGGAGTTAAAAAATATGTGTTTTTATTATGAGATTTTTCTTAATGAAATTATGATATGCGGACACATTTTTTAAAGTGAATAACAAAAATATGATTGTTAGTTGGAAAGTATCTGTAATTTCATTGCTTAATTTCGTAAAAAATCATAAAAAATTATATTTAAATCTTGTCCCCCCAAAAAACATGTTGGGCAAGTTTTTTTTTTTTTCTTTTTAGTTTTGGTTAAAAAAATCTTTAGATATGTTTATGAGCAGAATACGTTGGGCTAGAATGGGCTTGCAAAAGGGTTTTGGGCTAAGATTATATGGATTAAGATGCGATGGATCTAAAGTGGGCTACTGGCAACATTTGTTGATCGCGTAAGGTCCACTTCACTGTGCATTGTGCATTGTGCAGTAGAATTTTGTCCCAAAAACCCAGTTGTATGAGAATGAATATGTAGAGATGTAGGTACAATAAATAAAAGAGTAAATTACTAAATTGCACAACTTCATTTGGCATTTAGTGAAATTAAACGTATTATCTTTTTAATTTTAAAAATTGCATTCCATCCCTTAAATTTGATAGAATGTTACATAAATTTTATTCTAATTAATTTTTTATAAATGAAATCAGTATTTTTCACAGCATGTATTTCTTTTAAAATAATAAAATAATTCAACTATATTTGTTACTATAAATTTTGTATGTACAAAAGTGTATGCCAATTTTTTTAAATATAATATAAAAATTATTATATTTAAACTTATGTAATTTTTATTATCTGTATTTTTTTCTCTTCACGTAACATATTTAATTTAATTTTTGATATTTTATAATATATAATTTTAAAGACAAAAAATTAAAAGATTTTAGAGCTATTATAATATACTAGAGATTTTTCATATAAAATGCATGCTATTTTTTTTAATTTTTAAAATATAATGTAAAATGATTATTATTATATTTTGTGTGTAAAATATGGGTAAGGTGATATAGTTGTCGGGCCTGATTCAAAGAAAAAAATTTTCCCATTCCAAAAAAATTATAATTCCCGTCGCCAAACCCGTTTATCAAAAGAAATTTTAAAAAGAGTAGTTTTTTTTTTAATTTACTTTAAACTTATTTATATAAAATCATTTATAAAAATCACAAAATAAAGAACTCACAACCATAATATTATCTAAATTCTAAAACATAATCAAGTTTTACAACCCTTGTTATAATGTAAATTTAAAACGTGTGATTAAAATTAAATTTTAACAAGTTTATTCTCAAAAGTATCAAATATAACTAAACAATTAATGCACACACGCGCGAGAGGTTAAGGATTAGATTTTTCTATAAATTTTAGAAGAGTTTTTGTGTTTTCTTAAACTAAAAAATAAAAGGAAATATAATTAATATATATTTATTATATTATAATAAATTTTAGATATAATTAATATATTAATATAGATGAATATTTTAATATAATATATGCTACAGTTTGAATTTGAGTTTGGGATGAATACTATTCTCTCTAAACTTAAATTTAGATCCATCAAAATTCTCATACCTATACCCACACTCGATTTTTAAGTACCTGAATCCAAATTTAATGAATAAATTTTAACATTATCTATTAAATATGAGTACTTATTTAACTACATTTTAAGGAAGGTATGTCTAATATACTCTAAATAAAATAAAGACACAAGACAAGAGTTAACAAGGTCATTAGACTTGTTGATTTACTTTCATATGATCTGCAAATATACACAGTAATGGCAGAGTCTGCATTTTAAGTTAGCAAAGTCTAGCGAAGCATCACCTTCAGCTTGAGACTGCATAATCATATAGCCCATTGATCCCCTTTTTTAGATCTCGTTCTGTCGTTCAGATATCATGAAGATCATATAGCCTATAGAGTTTTATTTGATGCTGAATATACGAGTCTATATATATGTAATTTTAAAAAATATATATACTTGTAATTTCATTTGTTTATTTCGTTAATGAAAAATTCACAGAAACATTTTTATTAATTATGATTTTATGAGTAAAAGATTAAATTGTGCCACTCTGTTTCCGCGTATGTTGACCATTTTTGGATCAAACACTTGATCTCAGTTAATATTAAAGGCATTTGAAACTTTCAGCTTTCAAGGGACTCAATTTCAGTTGTAATGATTGGTATTAAAGAATGTATGTAATTTCAGTTTCAATGAAATCATGCAAGCATCTTTTGACCAAAACATATGTGTTTATTTTCTATTGTGGAAGTAGGCAGAGACGAAGGACCATTCAATATATATCTTGTTAAACAAAAAAATTCTAAGCTACGTCACATCTATGTATATTTGATGGTCAACATTTCATCATTACAAGAATGAAATTTTGATCATTATGTATGTACGTGTGATGTACACAAAAATTTCTCAGTTTTATACTATGTATTATTATTAATGAATATGCTTACGAGGCAAGCAAAACACTTTAAAATAGGAGCAGCCTATATTTAAATAAAACAAACCCATTTCAAAGTTACCATTTTGTACATTGTCATTTTACAATTAATACTTAAAATATTATAACATGTATACCTTCTAATTCCTAGAAGATAACTACTTGGACCCAAAGTTTAGAAATGCATAATTTAATTTTGGTTAAAATACACTTTATTTCCTCAACTTAGGGTGAATGTATTATCTATTATTTAGCTTTTAAATTTGACAATAAATCTCTTAATATCCGCATTTTACCCCAATTTACTCCCTTATATTTAAATTTTATTATCTAAGCTAACAAGATTAAATCTAACAAAAAGAATTAGTCTCTCACAATGTATTAAATTAAAATTAAAATTTTACTAAAAAATAAAATTATATTTAATATATGATAATATCTTAAATAAAATTATTTTTAATAAAAAATTACTTGTAATAAACTAAAAAAAATCGATTATCCTAGTCAACTTAAAATGAAGCATTATATGTATCATTAAAGAGTTATTTTGTTATTTTAATCCTTCCTGTTGTTATATGTAACCTATAGAAGACAAAGTACATTTAAGTGAAAGCACCAACTCTACTCATGGTAAAACCTTTGTACATATCAGTGAAAGAAGAATGGTTTAAATGATGTAACTTGTCACCTAAGAAACAAGGGTCAAATTCAAACCATTTGAATTCATACACATAATGAATGACTCAATTTGCTGTTGCAAATGATGCAGCCCCCCTTAATCACTTCAATCGTGGGTAAAGAAAGCTAATAAGCCAAGACTTTGTTTTCTTCATTCCTAAGCTCAAAGCTATCAAAGCCATGAGAAACAAAGAAACTTGTACAATCATCCCAATACTCCTTCTCTCTTCTTCACTGGCCTTCTTCTTCATCCCCAAAATTCAAGCCAGACAAGCTCAGCCCTATTACTGTACTGCTCAATGCGGAGAGCTTCAAAACATCAGCTACCCTTTTCGCCTTCGGGGCCAATCATCCATCTGCGGCCATCCTGATTACACACTCTCTTGCGAGAATCGCAGAGCCGTCTTGGAATTCGGTGCTGGGAAATACTTGGTGAGGTCAATCGACTACGAGAAGCAGATAATCAGAGTCGTCGATGTCGATTTAGCCGATGGAAATTGTAGCCTCCCATCAGAGTCTCTTGATTCGTGGTTTAACGGTGATATTCGTTATCGGAAGCTGTATTCTCACATAGAGATAGGGTTCGTGAATTGCTCGAAGCCAATCAATGATTCGACGTTTCTGAGAGTTCCTTGTATGAGCTGAAATAGGTCTATTGTTTATGCTGTTTATACCAGTGCTTATATATACGAGTATCAGCATTCTTGCTCCTTTCCGATTTCAACGACGCTTTTGAATTCTGATGTTGATGAGAAACCCCCTTCTTCCTATGAAGGGGTTCAGAAGCTGTTGCAGAATGGGTTTGATCTTGGATGGTCAGTAGAATGCAGAGATTGTATTGTTTCTGGTCGTGAATGCTCATTTTACAGTGACCCTGAACCGTATTTCGAATGCCACAAACCATGTAAGTTGGTTTCTTTCAGCTCTCATGGATTCTGCTTCCGCTGCTGCAACCTTGATTTTGATGCTAATTTTGGTTATTCATGTCTTCTTGCAGATAGTTACCGTGATACTTTGATTAAACTTTACCTCTCTCTCACTGCTATCGGTATCTTTGGTACGATTCCCCGTTGACTTTAATCCTTAAAAGTTTAAGCTACAGTAAATATTTATAAGTAATTTTTGAAAAAAATATATGTTTTTGAGAATAGACTTATGTATAATTGTTTAGTATGTAAATTTTTTAAAAAAAATTAATTATATAAAAGATGATTTGTATAAATTATATATATATATATATATATTAATTTTTTGATTAAAAAATTTGATGATAAAGAAAAATACTTCTTTCACTTATTTGATTCTTAAATTTTAAAATATATAAGATCCGAACGTGTATTTTGGATTGAATCAGAAGTAGAGACTAAATAGTTGAGGCATATATCTTTTAGGCATAAAAAAGTTATATAAGGTCTATTTGATTTTGTTCTTTTTTTATAATTTTTTAAAACAATTTTGTGAAATTGATTTTGAGAATGTTATAATAGTATTAATTGCTTTTATGTATTTATATATAAATACCACTAATGAAAACACATTTTTTTTAAAATATTCAAAACATCTTTTAGATATTTTATACTTTTTTTAATTTTCAAAGCACATAATCTAATTTTTAAAATTCAAAATAGGACTTCTAAACAATTTTTTTTTTAGAAATCAATCATGCCCTTTTTTTTCTCCTAGTTTTCATTATATATAGTTTCTAAGACATGAAATTCATTTTTAGCTTAAGGTATACATAAAGCATAAGTCTATTATTGAAATTTAATTTTCAATTAAGAAAGTAGGACATGCGATTAATTGACTTTGATTCCCCAAAACTAAAAAGCTCTCTCTCTTGTTTTCCAGGACTACTTGTTATTGGTATACTGGTCTTCCTTCTATGCAGATACATCAGGAAAAGAAGGGCAGGCAATAATAACACAGAAGGATCCGGAAAAGGACCAATCCTTCATGCCAAAAAGATACACTAACAATGATATTATTTCAATCACAAACCATTTTGGAGATAAGTTAGGAGAAGGAAGCTTTGGTTCAGTTTATAAAGGGCAACTTGCTAGTGGTGACATGGTTGCTGTTAAAATGCTTGACAAGTGCAAGATCAGTGAGAAAGATTTCAAGAATGAGATTTCAAGAATTTGTAGCACAAAACATGTCAATGTTATGCAGTTGGTGGGTTTCTGTTCTGAGGCATCTAAAAAGGCACTTGTCTATGAATATATGCCTAATGGTTCTCTTGATGAGCTACTCTTATCAAAGGGAAAGGCAGAGTCATTAAAATGGGATCAACTTCATCAGACTGCTCTGGGAGTAGCTAGAGGGATTCAGCATTTACATACAGGAACTGATGCATGCATTCTTCATCTTCACATTAAGCCTAGAAATATCCTTCTTCACCAAAACTTTGTCCCAAAAGTCTCAGATTTTGGCCTCGCAAAGTTTCATGCTACTGGTTCTGAAGAAGGAGCTGCAAAGTACTTAGCACCAGAACTAATGTCAAGGAACTATGCAGCTGCTAATGTCAAATCAGATGTCTATAGTTTTGGCATGTTGGTGTTGGAAATGCTTGGGGGGTTGAAGAATGAGGATTCAAGCTCAAGCAATTCATATTCTGTGTCTGTGATTTATGAGCGTTTGAGTAAGGGACAAGATTTGGTGCTTTGGAATGTGACAGAATCTGAAGGCAGAATGGTAAGAAAGTTGTTAATGGTGGGATTATGGAGCATCCATGTGAATCCATCTGAGCGTCCTTCCATGTCCAAAGTGGTGGAAATGCTGGAAGGTGATGATGCCATAGATGATGAATTTTCAAAGCATTGACTACAATTCCTTTACTGAACACAGAATAACTGCTTACTTTGCAGTTTGCACATAACTACTGAAGAAAGAAATTATATGGTGAGAATTCTTTTTATTCTATTCTGCTTCCTATGTATGACAGAACATCAAACAGATTTAACTTCTATGCCAAGAAAATCTGATAATGCTTTGAACTTCTTTTTTTATTATTATTATAAATTTTCAAGTGAAGCTTTCAGATAAAAGAAATCATTTGTATTGAACCCACGACAATATGATATCCTCAGTGAATTGGCAATCCTGGCATGTTGGGTTAAAGCACAAGACACAGATTGCTTGAGGAGACTTTACTAATTAAAGCTAAAGGCTTAGTAGTTACTACCAATCGGAGAAAGAAAATCTCTCATATATATTTATTATTTTCTTTGATCCAAATATAACTTTTGAACCCTTTATACAAAATCATAAATTGCTTCCCAAAATTTTCTGATCAGAATATAGAATTTTCTACTTGATCCTTACTCCTCAGGTGAGATTTGGTTTGCCGAAGTAGGATTTCTGGGGAAAAAAAATAAGTCCTGGAAATCTACTACTTTTATAGTTAATTTGAAGCTTTAAATAAGATTTTTAATAATTTCAAATTTTTATGTGAGTTAATTTCCCTAAACCTTAAAGTATTATTATTTCCATTTATAAGCATGAGCTTTTTTTTTATTCCTGCCTTATTGATAAATACCAATTAATAAATTGTCACATTTTTGTACATTGCCACCTCACTTTACCAGTTTACCACCACTTTTCGTCACATTTATCATTATAGATTTAAATTCTCTCAATTTTTTAAGAAATTAAAAATATTAATTTGTAAGAAAAAAATACTAATTAAAAAATACAAAATGAACTCTTTATTTATTTATTTATTTTCTCTTCTGCTACACCACGTGCAGTATTACAGAGATCTAAATTCTAACCGTTACCTACTACTACTGCCAACACACACTCACATGCATATAAATAAATAAAAAAAATTCATCTATATTTATTCATACCCTTTTCAAGTGTCTCCAGAAGATAAACTTGGTAATTAATATTTCACATATTTGAAGTCTTTAAAAAATAAACATGAAAGTGAATTTTATGGTATAATATATGCTCCATTCAGTTTCTACAAAAGCACATTAGCTACATTACATAGTATAGGAATGATGATGAAAGAACATTAAAAATAGCATTGGAGAGAGAAGGGCTTCCCATGCAACAGTGGTCAACATTCATGAATTCATCTTCATGTGATTTTGGAGGTTCATGTCAAAAGGTGATGCAATTTAATAATTGTATTTTTCAGTAAAATTAATGCTGAAGAAAATACACTTTATTTTTCTGCTTTTGCAATATGCTATAATCCAAAGGGAGACGACAGGGAGAGTTTTACTTGTCAAGAGGTTAACTTACTCTCTCTCTGTCTTCTTCTTGTATTTTAAAAAAAAAAAAATTGATGGGAGAGTCAATGAGAACTCGAATTCAAAAACTCGAACTTTCTGTAGTGCTACTGTAACCCAAATTAATCAACAGTATCTCTTTTGTACAATTTCTTATGCTCACAAGCATAGAAGAAAAAAAGGAAAAAAAATGCTGTTGTTTCTTTTTTTTTTCGTCATCATAACTACCCCTTCCTGCTTTTTCATTACACAACTCAGCAAAATTTACCAGGAAAAAAACAAGCATGATAAACATGTTGGACCAATCATGTCAACTTTTCTGTTTTAAAAAATCATTTATATTTTATTACCAAGTAGACCTTATCTAAGGTTGAATTCAACCTTTATTGGAGTTTGGATTTTTAAAATTCAGTCCATATAAAATATTGGTGATTCGGATTTTATTCCTTAAAAAGGTATTTTAAATATAATATATTTACTTGTTTAGACCCCCACATAAATAAAATTACAGATTTTATTCCTTAAAAAAACATTTTTAATATATATTTAGGGTTCTTTCTCAAGGGACAAAACTCGAATCAATGTTTTTTTTAATCCAAAGTATAAATTTATTTTTTAGAAAAAGTCATAGAACATAAATATGTGACTAATTCATGTCCATTGATCTCCATAGCTCGAAAGGAAAATATATTTCTATTACTCTAATAGTAATAAAAAAAATTTAATGTTATCGTTATTCATATCTTAACAATTAAAATAGTTCTTGTCAAAAATTTAACATCCAACTTAATTATAATTTAAAACTAAATTATGTGATTTTATTAAAAAAATAAATTATATATTAAAATATGAATGATACTAGCTCATACTAAATTTTTCATTAGTGTATTACGACAAATATATTCCTTAGAAAGCATAGCTTTTTTTTTTGGCCTGATTAGAAAGCATAGCTTTTTTTTTTGGCCTGATTAGAAAGCATAGCTTTGAATATATAGCACTACACACAAAACAAGTATCCAATTTGATTCATTTCTTGTGATTCAATTCAAAATAAATTCATGCAAGAATATCCATTATTAATTCACTCATGATGATTTGTGTGAGTGAAGAAGATTGACATAAAGGGTTTAATCATATATAAAAGTCCAAAAGTGAGTAACTTTGTTTAACCAAAGTCATACTCTGCTGGATGTTATATTGCTTTCCCCTCTTTTTCTTTTGGTTTGGTTAGCTATCATTTTCTGCTTTGCATCTTCCATTGGAGGAAGAGAAAAATCAAAAGCTGAGAAGAAGAGAGACACAAAGTGATGAGAAAGAAGACAAGAGAAGAGAAACCAAAGTCATTCCTTTATATCAAATTCCATAGCAATAAAAAGCAAAATACATATCATTGATGGGTGTAAGTGATGCATGCCAAGCAGCATCAATATTAATAATCTCTTTCTCTCATCAAAACCCTTCAATCTCAAAATATAACAGCAAAAATCTAAACTTTCACCCAAACCAACCTCAGAAATCTATAGCTACCTCGTATGCATCTCTTACATCCCATGCTTTCATCATAAATCAACCAAAAAAAACATAAAAAGTGAAATCAGTGGCAAATACGTAATAAAGCACAATAACCCAGGGTTAAACAAGGAATTAAAAGAAAATCAAGGACCTAAAAACTAACAGTTAAAGGTAAAAGTCGGACCGCTACCCTCAATTCCCCGCAATGCAATAATAACGCTCTCCCAATTCTACCCCTAGAAACTCGGGAGAGCGCAATTGCAAAGCCTTTTCTGGTTGCTACATGTGTTGGTTGGCTTGACATCACCACCGCCGTCTAAGGCGGAGGGAACATTCTCCTCCTCCGCCTCCGCCATCGCCGCCGCTGCCGGAAGTGTCCAACTCACCCTTTTGGGCATGTTTCATATTTGCTATCAAGAGCTCAAGAAAATGAAGATGGGAGAGTAATGATAGGCGGCTATATGGTAGGTAGGAACTATGAAGAAAGAGTAGGAAGAAGGGTGTGAATGAGTAAGCATAGGGCCAAGAAAGGGGATATGATGGGTCGTATATAAAGGCAAGGTTTTAGCTTTTGGTCCTAACTTGATTTTTAATTTGTAAAAAAAAAAATGGATGTGGTTGTTGCATTGGTTTTTTAATAGAATTATTATATGTAAAGGGTTTTTCAATTTTTTTAAAAAATTATCAAAGTCCCTAAGTATAATTTAAGTAAAACAAGAAATTAAAATTTATAAATTTTTTCTCATAAAATAAAAAGGTTAATCAATAAATTTTGGTTTAGTAATAGTATATATAATCTCAATTAGAATTAAATTAATTAAAACACTTTACTAATAAAGTATTATTTTTATTTAAAAAAAAAACAATTGCATGTGTGTTATGTGTAGTGAAGAGGAAAAAAAGGGCAAGAGAGAGAAAGTGGGGTTGAAATTCTTGGTCTAAGATGAGGGCATGTTTGTGGGGAATGCAAAAAACTCCACTAACTCGGTTTCCAAGGCTCTTGGAATTTTCATTATCATATTTTGATGGATGAAAAAGGAGATAGATATTAGATAGAGAGGTGTATAGTATAGGAATAGGAGATGGTAGAGAGAAGAAAGATTGATTGATTGATTGATGGGTGGGTTTGTTTTGTTTGTCTGCGTATGTGAACGTGGCTTGTGCGTTTGTGGGAGAGAGAAAATGAAAGAAAGTAAAAGAAAATGAAACATGAGGTTTAACTTAAAAATTAAGGTTTTGATAAATTTTATTGTTATGAAAACATGTTTTAAGTGAATGAGTTATATAAAAAAATTATTAAAAATTAACTAAATGAAATATAAATATATAATTAAAAAATAAAAAAATTATTCAAATAAATTTTATTTGTTACTGTAGTTGTAGTTGATACAATTTTTAAATAGTAAAAAGTATTTTTTTTATAAATTTTAAATAATTAAATATTTTATTAATCAATATTTTGAAAGTATGGATGAAAAAAAAAATAAATTTAAAAATTAAAACAAAATTGGCAGCACTTAGCTCAATACAAAAAGGTTTTTATGGGCAACTTTTTGGATTTATTAGCCTATTATTGAGGGGCTTGGGAAAAGATGATGCGTTTGTGTGTGTGTAGTGTGCAGTGGGCAGTGGGGCATTAACCTTGATTCTTGTGAACAAAGGACTTTGGGGTATGGCCCAACCTGCTCTGCTCTCGACCCCACTTCATCCTGCCCTTACTATTCATCATTGAGCAATCAAACACCTAAAGAAAATTATACATTTAATAAATTTTATTATTTAAATACAATATATCACTTAAATAAATTTCATACATTTTGTATCTATTTTTTAACATCAAAATTATTCAAACTGGTGCATCTTGAGGCCTTAATATTCCGATGTTTGGTTGTTACTTAGAGAAGCTACTTAATTGAAGTTAATTACGATTTCTTTGATTATAATTTTTAAAAATTGTTTTTAGTTTTTACAAAAAATTGTTTAAATAATTATTTTTGATCAAAAATAAAAAAATAACATACATGTTTTGAGAATAAAATATATAAAAAAATTAAAAAAATTTTTGAACTTCAATTTTTTAAAATAAAAAAATAAGCCTCTTTTTTAATAGTATGTATGTAAATATATAAAAATAATACTAATATAAATTGTCAAAATTAATTTATAAAATAATTTTAAAAAATAAAACAAATTTCAAATAGATCCTTATTTTTCTCCTTTTCTTCTATCTCCCTCCTTAGTGATTTCATTCTCAATACTTTAGTAGTATTAAGCATTTATTTTTACATTAATAATTAATATAGGATTTAATTTTAATTAAATTATATATTTAATTAAATTACATGATAATAATACTCATTTTTTTAGTACACGACAAAGGTAGAACAAACATATTATTTCTTATCAGATGTGATTACAACTTTAATTATCAACTTACTTTTTTAATTTTTAATTTTAATTAAAGAGTTCAAACTCAAAATTTAATAATTTAATTTTTACGTAAAATCAAATTAGTAAGTCCAACTTATATAATAAAGTCCCTTCAATTGCCTTCTTGAATATGACATTAAAGTGAATAAAGTGTAGTTGAGCGTGCAAGCCTAGTTTCCATCAAAACATTCAGACAATTCACTTCATGAAGATGCAAATAATTAAAGCATATAAAACAAAGCTTAAAACTCAATCAAACGCGATTGTCTAGTGTGGAAATCGATTAATCGTCGACATTTTTGACCTAATTATTTAGGCTTTCACAAAGAGCATGCATGCATCTTTTTCAAACTATGCGATTTGTTGCTATAAAATGAGAGGACAAAAAACAGAAGAGACTTGGAAATTCTATCGCGCATGCAAGTATGCAATACCGATATCCCCCTTTTGCTTAATTTCTTAACTAGTGCGATTACAGTCAAATTCATTGTTGATCTAACAGAAAATATTATTCTTTGATCATAATACAATGAATTGAAATTTAAATACTTACTAAGAGATATTTATATTTAATATTTGATAATATTTTAAGTAAAATTATTTTTTATAAAAAAAATACATTCATACTCTTCAAAGTTCCAACTAATTATCGTGCAAAAAGTATATACTACATGTGATATATAAGTTCAACACTTTAGTTTTTGTTTGAAACTTAAACCCCTTATTGCCTATCTATTTTCTTAATAGAAAAATGAATCCTCTCATATATTATCATGATGTAAAAAATTCGTCAATTATTGTACAATGATAAGATTATTTCAAAAGGGATAATGATGGAATTTTTTGTCCTGCAGCGAGAGGGAGGATGCACGGGAAGGGTAATGAAAATGTTGAAAAGTAAGGGGTTTTTGTTAGGTAAAATCCACATATTAAAGATAATTAAATATATCATATATATGTATCACTTAAAAGTTTTGGCTCAAGCTCAAGTAATCATTTGGATATTAAGTATCAGTATGAGTATTGATGTATGCGGGTTCAAATTAATTTTATAAAAAGCTTTTTAGTTGGAGTATTCCACATATACAAATTAAATCTATATCTCTATCTACTAATTTTGAACAAATATCTTAACATGTCAAAGACAGATAATACTAATATAAGTACATATGTAGTGCATTTATGTCTTCGTTTATAATGAACTTACTTTATCTATTTTAGTAGATTACAATTTACGTTTAAAATTTGTTCAAAAAGTATAAAAACAAATAAAAAAAATGAGTGTGAGACATCGATGATGAAAGTGAAATGATGAGGGCACCACAAAAGCTTTTGGATTTTACAAGAAATAATAATGGACACCAAAGTCATTGTCTACCATATTGCTTGTAAGATAAAGACAGAGGCACGTAGAAACACCCTTTTGACAATGATAGAGAAAGATCCTGTTTTGTGCTTACAAAAATGTGATCCTCAATCTTGTTTTACTATACATCCGTATATCATGTCCATCACAATTCAACAAAAGCAAACACATAAATGCATATTTATTTAATTATATATTCACCAAAAGCACAATATATATAGTAAGTCAGCGGTTTTAGACCCTACTTCTTCTATCTCTTTTGCTATTTTAATTTTCTTTCTCTTTCCTTTTTTTTTTCTTTTCCCATTCTTAATTTGTGGGTATGAAATTTAACCACATTAAAAAAAATAGTACTCTTTGTACATTTGATTTGTTTTTCAGAGGCTATATATTCTTCTTTTAAAAAGAGTTTTATTTGAAATACTGTTAAAAATTAAATATAAATATTTTTTATTAAAATTCAAATCTTAATTTATCATATTATAAAAAATTAATTTTTTTCATTAGATTCAAAACTGTTGGTATATATTATATATTATAAATATAAACATATATGACGTTAAACTATTTTTTTGGATATATGAAAAAAATATTATAACATAGAATGTTTTAATTAGCTTTATGGGAGTTTCCATGGAAACATTAAAAAACCTAAACGTACTTAAATCCAATGGTAGTATGATGATATAAGAAATTCTTTTAGCAAATCAATGATTTATTGCATGAAATATTATTTTTTTCTCAATTTCATCATTTAAAGATAAAATTTTTTTAATTTAATCCCTTAAAAATTTTCTCCTAGTCAAAATAATCCATATATTAGGTAACTTTCTCCCAATTAGTAAGTGAGAGCCTATATAATTAACTTGTGACAAATATTTGATCAAATATAGCACACTCTTGTTTAAACTAGTGTCGCTTAAGTGAATTTTTATCTAAATTTGAGTTATTTTGACAATTAGATCTTTACAAAATTTGTGTAAGTTATATTATTTTAGGAGAAAATGACTCATGAGTATGCTTATGTCATGAGTTAATGACGCGAACTTTTATTTATTAATTGAAGGAAATTCGTCTAAAGCATGAACCATTTTGATTGAAAAGAATTTTAAAAATAAAATTAAAAATTTTATCTTAAAATAAAGATAATTGTTTAATTAAATAAAGAAATATAATTTTTTAAAAATAAAGAGGAAGAACGTGTAATTTATTTTTAAAAATTTTAAAAGTGAATTCAAAATTTTGATATCATGTTATTTGTCATCTTCTCCGTCCCAATCACAGCCTCAAGATTTTGATCAAACGGATTTGAAGTGTTAGTGTTTCCCTTGCTTGTATAAATTACGTGGCAATTGTGCGGAGCAACAGATTTTAATCCGACGGCTATAAAGAGTTGACTTTATTAGCATGATGTAAAGAAAGCGTGGGACCCATTGTGAGCATGACTTCGTGTTTGCGCTGTGTGTCCCACTTAGGAATAGATCATGACCGTCCGATTTCACTGATTAGGTGGGTATTATACTTCAGCATTACCTCATAAAAACGTCATCAGAATTTGTAAATAATAAATACATAAGTAATTATCAAGAAGAAAAAAAAAAAGTCGCACTCAAACCAACTCAATCACATGCGAGTATTACGAACACTTCAAATTTTTTTTCCCCAAAAAAAAAAAAAAATTGACACCAAGAATTTAAAAGAAATTGTGTACTTTGTTACTTGTTAGGGAAGTGCAGAGCGAACGACACGAGACAATTTTTGCTAAATTTGGGTTGAATTATTATTATTTTTAAATAATTGGGCTCTAGTTTCTATTGAATCATAAATTGTTCGATAATTCACAATTAAGATATCTTTATTTCCTTTTTTTAGATCAAGAGTATTTTTATGTTTAACCAGATTAAATTTCAAATTTTATAAAAATTTTTATTTTATTGCATTAAAGTTAAAAAAATTTATGAAATCTTTTCAAAATTGAACCATGTTTAAAACTTAAAATTTTATATTCAAATTTTCTAAAAATAAATTATGCGTAAGTTTTATTATAATTTAACATAATATAAACTAAATTACACTTCTTTCTCCCTTATAACAGTTTTTTAAATTATATTATATTAAAGATATAAAAATTACACCTTTTTTTTAAGATTATATTTCATTTTAGTATTTTGAAATACTGTTGTATTTATTACTTATATAATATAACAAGTATTAAATATGTAATTTAGCAATATACACTAATTACACTTATTTCTCACTTATAATAAGTTTAATTTATTTTAAAATTTAAAAATGTAATTTTTTATATTGATCAAATATATATTTAATACCTTTATATTATAAAAATAATAAAAGTAATAACATTTTTATTAAAATAAGTGATATTATGGATTATTTGTTCTTATTAGAGGGGATGTAACTTTTTAAAGCAAAAATAGAATAATATAATTTTCATATCCCTTGAGAAAAAGAGGAAAGGATAATGTACGTAATAGTATATTATTATATAGAATCCAAATTATAAAATGAATAATCTAGTTAATTAATGATTAATAGTAAGGTTATGTGATTTTATAATTAATTTACACAATTTATTTTCATTTGTTAAAATTTCACGGTCGTTCTATTTTGGTTAAAATATTTAGGCAATTTTGTTAGTTGTCTTTAACAAAATGTAAATATATATTTTTTTAAAAATGGCATAATGAAAGAAAAAGAAAGAAAGAAATCAATGATTGGATACTCAATTGGAAGTGGAAAAAGCGAAATTGACAATGTCTGAGGAATGGTGGACAAAGAGCGGCGCGTGAGGCCTCGAGAGTGTGTCTTACACAACAGTAGTGGGACCCACCGAGGCGGCAACGCCAAATCACAACCAGGCGCATTTTAGCCGTTTCAAGCTTTTCTACGGCAACGCATTGGATCCCGCATGCGCAACCATCTCTGTGTTTCCCTTTTTACCATTCCTATGGCCATTCCCATTTTTCATTTTTCATTTTTCCAAATTCTAAATTCCATTTTTCCTTTTCATTCTCTTTTTCTTTTTCTCACTCTTCTCTTCTCTTTTTATTTTTTATTTTTCAAATTTCAATGGGTGTGTGGCTTTATGGGACTACCATGAATATGCTTTCTACATTCCCCCATTCATACTATCCTTTGCTTTTTTCTTGGGTTTTAGTCTAAAAAATATTGATGAAGATTTTATTTTATGATAAATTACTCCCCTCATTTGTAAGAGATATTTCAATTACTTGATCATGCTATTATTTTTTTAGTAAAATTAAGGTATAATTTCTTATATTTTTCTTATCAATTTTTTTATAAAAATATTAAAAAACTTTATCATAAATTTCTACGTTATTATTTATTTTTAAAAAAATATCATATGTTATTTTGAGATTTTAAAAAATTATATTAAAGGCATAAAAATTATATCCATTTTTTTAAGATTAAATTTCTCTCTCTTATTTTTCAAAATATTGTTGTATTTATTACTTATATAATATAATAAATACTAAATATGTAATTTAGCAATATACACTAATCACTTTTTCAAACTTAGAAAAAATAAATTTATGATTTTCAGCATAAAAATTATGAGAAATATATATGTTCTAATTATTATATTTAATAAATAATAATATTTTTGAGGATATTGTGGTGATACTTTAATTTCAAGAAATATTTGTATATATTTTTAAAATAGAAAAAAGGTGATATAATCAAAATATTTTTCAAGAGATGAGAGTAATTGACCCTTAATTTTAAGGTTGCTTCTTAAAATTCAGACATTACAAAAAACTTTTTTCTTGGAGCAAGTTTGAACCCAAAAGGAGGAGGAAGAAGAATAATAAGAAATTTGTGCGGGATTTTAGTGGAGATCATTATCAATTAGTTAATTTCTATACTTTTATTTTGGTCCAAACTTGATAAGATTGTGTATAAAGGTTATTAGCCAACAATTTATTAAATGGTTGGAAATTTTCTGTGCCATATATTATTGTACTAGAATATGAAAATGAGGCTCCATTTATTTTATGATTTTGTATTTTCTTTCATCATAAACTCTTCTAACATAACTTTTCTTGGTATGATCAATACCAAGAAACATGGGTTTTTTCCCCCCTTCTTTTGGGATCAGACTTAAGCAGGAATCTAATTTTCGTTCTGTATAAAATTGGTAGATCTTGCATTTGGTTCATAATCAAATCCATTTTGGAGATGAGGATGAAACTCAATGTCAATCAATATACTTTTAATATTATGTTTACGATTTGATCTCAACAAGTGCTGGAATAGCTCAGTTGGCTAGAGCGTGTGGCTGTTAACCACAAGGTCGGAGGTTCAAGCCCTCCTTCTAGCGCTTTATTTATTTTCCTAGAGAATGATTGAACTTCCTATCAATTTTTTGTCCAATTGACGATTAATTTATATATATATATATATATATTTATTGATATACATGTCTTTGCATATTTAGTAATTTTGGTTTCTTAAATTATTATATAAAACAAGTATAAATTATAATTAAAAAAAATGAGTCAGAAACTTAGAATAAAGTTGTGTCGTGTATGCCTTGGAAACAATCTTTTTTCAAGCGCCATTAAATGTAAAAGATTCAAAGATTCATTACGTTATAGGCTTGTTCTTGATCTAACCGTTGATATGCTTGAGCTTGTTTTGAGTGGGTGTTCATTTATCATTTTTTTGGTATTCCATGTTGCTCTTCAGAATTTTAATTTTAATTAATTAAACTAATTTGTTTTGTTTCAGACACTCATTAAACTCTGAAATCGGGTTAGGCAATGAAAAAGTAAACTCCTTATCAAGAAGAATGCTTGACCAGCTTATCTGCATGTATAAGTGTTACAATGAATTTTCCTTTAGCAAACATTTATTTAATAATTTACGTGAGTATTTCAAAAACACTATTACAAAGTTCATATATTACAAAATTGTTAAAATGCTTGTAATTCTAAAATGAATACAAACTTTGGTTTGAACGAAGAGAGATACTGGATTGTTACTGTCGGGTATAATTTGTGATATTTGTGCTTCTTTTACAAACAAGATATTGAAATTAGAATTGAGAAACTTGTACTGAAGTTTGTTGTTGACAGTAGAAAGAATATACCAGACCTAAAAAGAGAAACTATATATATGTTTGGTTGCTGAGAAAGAGAAATTTTAATTTGCCAAAGCGAGAGAACTCTGCTCTTGTTTAGTTTCATCGGAAGAGATGCAAGCAGACATAGGTTAATCAAAAATTTGAGAAACAAAAACAGATCTACAAGTAACGGAAGCAAATTAAGGAAGAATCACCGGTATACCTGAAGACGAAGAGGGAAAAATGCGTGAAAGAAGAAAAGGGAAAGAAAGAAACAGCGGAAAATGAATGGGATGGGAGGCATTGGTAAGAGAAGAATGAAAATGAAGATGACAGACTTCAAATCTCTTGCCATGGCTCCCATCCCTATCACTTCCCGCCAACTCTTCTCCCATTCCGCCGTTTTCTTCTGATTTCTGCAATCTGGATTCTGAAACCGCCGTCGATGCTTTATATGCAGATCGAACCGCCCAAACCCTAAAACGGAGTCCAATGGGCTAGCAGAAGGGATTGACAATAAGAGGGTTGTTGGGCTGACTGGTAAACATTTTTCAACCCAATTGAATTTCTTTTTTCGTAAACCGTTTACACTCCATCATGTGCTTTAATATATAAATAAATAAATATATATATATATATATATATATATTATATTCTATGGTTTAAATTGTGTCATGAGAGTATTATCTTCAATGTTTTTAAAAATTAAACTAGATACTAAAGATTTTTTTATTCTCTATATTTCAGAAATAATATATTTTTTATATTTAGATAAAAATAAAAAAAAAAGAACGCCCATTAATAAAAATTTACTTTAAATAAACTAGCAATTAAATGTATTTTTCTTATCTCTTTAAATATAGATAAATATATTATTTTTTAAATTTAAAATATTTTGACCCGATAATGACTGTGTCAAGCTTTTAGGTTAGATCAGTTTGATTCAATTTTCAAAACCTTCATTACTATCATATAATTTTAGGTAAACATAATTTTGGTCCCTTAATTTTAATCTTCATTTTATATAAGTCTTTTAGCTTTAATTTTTTTATATTGGCTCTTCAATTAAAAAAAAACGTTTCAAGTTATTCTTACTTGCTAAGGTGATTAGTTTGATAGGTATAAATTCCATATATGATTCAACTGACTCTCAAATACTTCTCTTATTAGAAATAAATCTATTGTTGGCTAAAAAAGTTTAAATAAATTAAAAATTTGCAATAACAAATTTGGAATAAATTGGCTATTTGTGAATAAGAAACCAAATGTTCACTGAGCCAATAGTCACGTATGCAATGTTTATTTACCAAACTAATAACATTAGTGAAAAAGAATAAACTGAAACGATTTTTAAAGTTAAAAGATTAAAATAAAACAAATCAAAATTCAGAGATTTATATAAAATGATAGTTAAAGTTAAGGGATAAAAATAATATTTTGGTCAACATAATTTTGTTATGTTATCTTTTGAATAAAGTGATATATGAAGTCACTTGATTGATGTTGTTTAGATGAATGAAGACTTTGATAGTAGTTAAAGAATTATTTTGTTAAAACTTCTTAATTACGTTAAAGTTACTTCAAATTTAAATTCTCTTAATTTATTTAAAAATAAAATTTTTCAATTTTTTCTCGAACATTTTTCACAATATTGTTATCACAAATTCCTTGCCCATTCTAATTTCTGAAACCATTGGCTCAAGGTGCAAGAAACAGTATCAGATATTTGCTAGTATGCAATTTAAAGATCATTGTGAAAATTAGAATCAACATCAAATACTTCATTGTTCATTTGATTTTCAACTTGGTGGACTCAATCTTAATTACAACCTCCATAAAAATGATAAATTGATGCTGTTTATAACCTTGTAAACAAACAAGCTTAGCCATTATATTCAGAATATCTTACACTGAAGAAATATAGTCATATTGATCATTTTGAAATGTAAAAGTTATTCTTAAATCTTCTTTTAATATCTCAAATTGTTTGAGTTAAACAATTAAATCAACATAATATCAAAGCTTTTACAATCAAAATTTAAGTGTTCAGTCCATTCCTCATATTGAGAAATAATATTTTAATAAAAGGTATAATATGAGTGCATGCCTGTCTAATAAAATTTTATAAGAAAAACTACAAATGTCCCTTTTACTATTAAATAATCCCCTTTCAACTATAACTTATTTGTAAATATCTTATGAACACAAACTAGCAAATATATTTCTCAAAACTTATGCACATTTGCGTTTAAATCCAGTTAACCACTTATTTTGCTAAGATTTTCCATGACAAATTTCACTTATAACTTGATACAACTGAGTTGGCTTTGAAGCAACATGGGTCATAATGAAAGGACAAGTGGATTTAAAGGTAAAGAGATAAAAATGCATGGGATAATTTTCAATTTTGAAACTTTAAGAAGAGTATTTGCAAATAAGTTATAATTGAAAAGATTATTTGCCTGTTTCTATAGTTTGAAGAGTATTTACAAATAAGTTAGTTAAATGGGAGCATATGTCAAGTTTAATAGTTTAAAGAAATATTTTTTTTTTCTCAAATTAACTTTTTCTTTTGTCACAGCAAATTTATCCATTAGAATAAAGCACAGGCCATACATAGAAGCTGTAACAAACTTTTTTTCAAATTACTTAAACAAAGTAATTGGACTTTGGACAGAGTTGAGCTAGGTCCAAATATTATGAATTAATGAGGTTGCTTTGATTCCTTTTTTCTTTTCAAAAAAAATTATTCATACCAAACAGGCCCTTAATTGTTGTCTCTCTAGTATTTGACCCATAGAAATAAATAAATAAACAAATAAAGTTGGTAAAATCTGCAGTTTGCAAAAGCGTTGCATTGAGCTTGACTAGATAGTAGATTCAACCTCCGGCGAAGTGGCCATGCAAGGAGCATCGTCGGGCATCGGGTATGGTCTGAAATATCAGGTTGAATTTACAAAACCCTAACTGGATTCTTCTTCCTAATCATTTTAATCTTTATATTCCCAATTCTCATTCTAGCTTTCCTTTTTTGAATGCGTAGGCTAGATGCATATCAGACGTCAAGGCAGACACAGATCATACTAGTTTCCTTGCCGGAACTCTCAGTCTTAAGGAAGAAAATGAGGTATGTACTTAAGGTTTACCGTCTATTCTCATGCACTCCAAAGATAGTGAATTTTTCTTTTGCAGGTACATCTGATTCGGCTTTCGTCCAGTGGAAATGAATTATTCTGTGAAGGTTTGTTTTCACACCCTAACGAGATCTGGGACCTTGCCTCCTGTCCTTATGATCAACGGATCTTTTCAACCGTTTACTCTACTGGTAATTGACCTCTTTATTTCCTTCATTCCGTGTTCATGTTCCCCGTGAGACGCGAACCAGTTTTGAATCGATTCACATTGTAATTTAGTTAACATATTGGCATTGATGGGGAGCACTTTTGCATCAGCAAGGGTGTGGAAAGCCTTTTGTTATGTTAGTAGCATTTGGGATTGGGAGCCATTTGATCAATGAGTACTGCAATTAGGGTAAAAAGGAGAAAAAAAAATTCTGATTGATCATTCCCAAAGATCACCTCTCTATCTTCTCATGAGATTTACGTACTAGATGAGTGTAATGCAATCATTATGATGTCATGAACACTGGAGTTAGAAAGACTTTTGATGACTTTCATGTTGTAAAGGTGAATCATGTGGAGCAGCGATATGGCAGATCCCTGAGTTATATGGCGAGCTAAATTCCCCGCAGTTAGAGAAAATTACCTCTCTTGATACTCATGCTGGTAAGATTAAATGGTGAGTCATGATTCCAACATGAAAATTATTTGCTCGGGGGAAATATGTCAGTTTTGTCTTTTGCACTTTAAATTTCATGTTAAGTCACTGCCATAGTTTTAGAGAATTATTCAAAGAAGCAGAATTGTAGATGCAGGAAAGAAACAACAATATTGCTCTTAAGCAAGATATGATTTCTCTATTATGTCCCAATAGAATCACATAATTTCTCCTGTTTTATGGACCACCTTTTTGTTGATTTCCTGAAAAGAGTGCTGTATGATTTAATAATAACCTTACTGTTCATTATATGCTTGTTGCACAGCACAAGTTTGATACCTAGATTTTTTTTCTTTGGCTTCCTTACTAAATATTCACCCCTGAACAGTATTATTTGGTGGCCATCTGGGAGGCATGATAAGTTGATCAGCATTGATGAGGAAAATCTCTATTTGTGGAGCTTAGATGTTTCTAAGAAAATTGCACAGGTATGAAGTTCATGGTGAAGTTTATGAAGTCCTTGAATCATGACATGCCCTTGTCTGTATGTAGAGGGTCTTAGAAAATGTTTTGCGTGTTTGTGTACGTATATGTATCTAAATATGTCTGTGTGTGTATGTGTGTATATTTGCCACAAAAGCGTCTTATTGTATTATGAAAGTTCAATTTGAACGCTCAACCAAAAAAAAAAAGTTCAATTTGAACAAGGGATGTTATGGGAAATGAAGAGGTGGGTGATTTTTCCCTCAACAATTTGGATGCTTAAATTCAAGATAAAAGAAACTAATAACTAACAAGTGGACTTTACATATTGTCCATAATGGGTCTTATGCTGTTCATTTTGTAAAGGTTAATTATTTGAGTGAAAATTTTAGCATCCATATTAAATGCCAATCTGAATACAAGCCAAGGATTGATTAACGCAGTTATATGGGGGCTTGATGTAGATGCATTGTATGTACATGAGAATTTTATGTCTTAAGATTGGGGTTGAGACTTAAATGGTTATAGCTTTATTGCCTTAACAGATTTCCTATACAGAGTAGTAACTTACTACATCACTTCTATTAGTAAATTTTTACTGCCATGGACTTATTGTTGATTATGACTTATTCCACCTCCCCCCGCCTGTCTCCCCCCCCCCCCTCCCCTTCCCAAAAACAAAATCTAGGTGCAATCACAAGATTCAGCCGGTATGCTGCACAAGTTATCTGGAGGGGCCTGGGACCCACATGATGTGAATTCTGTTGCGGCAACTTGTGAATCATCTGTCCAATTTTGGGATATCCGAACAATGAAGTATGTAAGCTTTACAACATATTATGCATTCATATTCTGTTTTATTATACATCCTGAAATGAGAATCTACTATCAGGTGAGTGCAAATGTGGTTTGTCATTGGCTCATTGTGTTGTTCACTTCAGAGAAAAAGAATTGATTTGTTTTTGTTGAAGTGTGTACTTCAGACCTTGCACCCTGTCCATGTAATATAGGGTTTCTTTGATGTGTAAAACAAATATGGTTGGGGATATCCTTGGAAATGTTGTGACTGTGTCTGATAATACAGTTCTTTCAATTTCAGGAAGACAATTTCAGTTGAGTGTGCCCATGTACGGAATGTTGATTACGACTCTAAGAAGAAGCACATACTTGTAAGAGTTGAATTTTGTGGGCCTCCTTATTATGATATCAATCACTTCAGTTCTATTTCTTTATTTCTGAGACTATACACATTCTGAATTTCACTCATAATTGATTTTATATGGATGGGCAGTACTTGTTCCTGACATTTGACTACATTTATAGAAAGACGCGTCTATTTATATTTGTTATTCAAGTATTACTATGTTTCAATTTCCATTATCTTTTTTTTTTTTTTTACTTTAACTACTCTTTGAATTCATGGTAAGGATCACTTTAATAGTTAGATATACAACAACAACAACAACAAAAAGCTTTTTTCCACTAAGTGGGGTTAGCTACATGGATCAAGCAACTCTAATGTGTTATTTCTTGACTCATTTATTTTGTTAGGTTATTTATAGTTAAATTTATATTAATAATTTCTTCTATTATTTTCTTTGGTCTCTCTTTACCTCTAGTTATTGAACTATCTTTCATTTGGTTGACTCTTTGTACAGGAGCCTCTAATAGTTAGATATAATGGCGATAAATCCTATGATGAGAACTCTGATCTATTTTGGTTGTTTCTAGCAGAGTATCAGTCAATATTATTTTCCTATTTATATGCCTGTTCTAGAAAATATTATTTTCTTTGTTCAGAAAAGAAAAATGGAAAAGAAATTAGGCAAAAGTCTAATAGGCATTTAGATCCTGTCAAGGAAATCTGCTACTAATTCTCTATTTAGTAAGCTAGATACAATATAGATATTTTATAGTGGCGATGATACTCTTTCCTGACATTTGGTATTTTAAGAGTTGTTCAACAATTGCCATTGACTGCCTTCTTAGATAGATGTATTCTTTGCTTTTTTGTTCATATTGATAAAAATATGCTTTGACAGGTTACTGCAGAACATGAGTCTGGGATTCGCATTTGGGATCTAAGAAAGACAAAAGTCCCCATCCAAGAACTTCCAGGACATACACATTGGTAACTGTCAGCTACACTACCGTTTCAATAACCATACTATGTTAATGTTCCAACCACTGCTATGTTCCTACTACCCCATGCTGAAATGAAAAAGAAAATAAGAGGAAAGAAAAACAACTGCAGTATATTCAGTGCTTCTGATATTTTATTGCAATCATGCTTTTAATGCACAAATAAGTTAAATTTTTGTTATACATTCATGGCAATAAAATTATTTGTCCCTTTTTTTTTTTCAGACTTCTGACTGGCAATCTATTTTACTTTTATTACCAGGACATGGACTGTCAAGTGTAACCCTGAGTACGATGGACTGATCTTGGTTCTCTCTCTCTTCCTCTCTCTCTCTCTCCCTCCCTCCCTCCCTCCCTCCCCCTAACACATTCCTGCATGTGCACACACACACAAAGGCACATAGGTACACAGAGGCATCACCCAACTTGTAAGAGTTCATAGACTCATTGATGAAATATGAATTAGGACCTGGTAATTGATGTTGGAGAGGCAAGACAACAGACATTAGACCAAATTATATATACTTCCCAGTATTATAGTATTGTATTATTATTTATTATGTATTTAAAACTTAACATAGAAGAAAATAAAGATAAAAAATAAAACAAATTAAGCTTAAGTTCATCTTTAGTTATTATTTAAATAAAATAATTTTATACAAGAATTAGTATGAAGTTTAATGGAAGGAAGTTTACAATTTAATATAATATCAACATTATCATGTGCAACTTGTATTTAATTTATTAAAAATTTATTTCTCGTTAAAATCATACATCTACAAATTCTGTAATTATTTAGTATTGTTAGATGTATTTGTATTCATTAGTTTGAAAAATTTCTTATAGTTTTCTCATTTTTTAGAATAAAGTATTATATCTGATATATTTTGTCATATTTTATTAAAATAAACTTTCTAGCCACTGAATTGGAATTGTTTCTCACTTCGATTCAATGACCATCCACTTTTCATGATATAATTTGCAAATTAATGCCGTGCTCAAAGTGGCAACTTCTTTGTGTGCTTCAAAATTAATGTTGCAAGTGTCCATTTATTGGTGAAAGGTAATTGTGCTGTAAATATCATGCTGCTGGGCTATTTAGTTATTGATGGTTTTGTCATGAAATGTGAGTGCTGCAGAGTGCTGGTACTGACTCAACTGTTAACTTGTGGTTGGCTTCATCATGCAATGATGGGTTAACATCTGGAAGGTCATTTTTTCTCTTTGATATTCTAACATTTTCTTTGATGACTGCTTATTCTATTTTTTGATTCATATATGATTACATGTTAGCAGGCAGGCAGATTCCCCCACCCGTTGGGTTGATCCACTACTTAATACATACAGTGATTATGAAGACAGCATTTATGGTAAGCAAGTGCTTCAATTTTAGGATACTAGGTCTTTATTGACTTCCATTTACCACTTTTTTCTTCATGTTACAGGCCTTGTGTGGAGTTCTCGTGAACCATGGATCTTTGCATCATTATCTTACGATGGAAGGGTAAGACCACAAGTAAAACTTTTTGCTAGTTCTCAGTATGAAGGGCTAAATTTTTATTTAATGGAAAAATGCTAAATGAGATATAATTCTCCATAATGCTTGCATAGCGTTGCTTGATCTTTCTTTTATTGCTGCTTTACTTTGATGGTCCTGGGCTCCTAGCCCAATGACTATTACGCTATGACTGAAATCAATTTGTTCTGCCCCTTTTGAGTCAATATCATCAGAAGCATCAATAATATGCAGTAAATGCTCATTTTGTTGTATCTTTCTGTTGCATTTTCCAATTGCTCTCATTCGGCATCAAATGAATTTTCCTCTTAGCAGAGATACTGACAAAAGCTCTTACATTTTAAGGACCTAGACTTTTTAGTTTAAACACTTATGTAGCACACACTAATTGCAGTTAGTTTTTTTTCTTATTTGCTTGTCTACAATTCTACATTAATCATCTCATTAGTTTGATATATTTTCTTTCAAAACAGGTTGTTGTAGAATCGGTTAAACCTTTCATCTCCAAAATGTGAAAGTTCAATATCAATGCCTCGTTGCAACCGTCTTGTTCTGTGTGTCACTGTAATTGCATGCCTCTCCTCCTCTAGTTCTGGAAGGAGGGATTAGTTTCAGGAAGACCTAACTTGTATTACACCTTGTGTGGGTTTGACGTGGCAGAACACTTTGACATCTACATCTGAGGCCGGCAATCATAATGACTTTGAAATGAGCATTTTTTTAAAAAAAAAAATTTATACTTCGATTCTGTTTCTATCCTATTCCTTGGTTAGACATCCATCTTATGTAATTCATCATAGCCATCACATGATCTGTGTAGCTATAAGTTCATGTACCTCCAGTCAGTCAAACTAATCCCTTTACCTATTGCCCTTGTAAGTTCATGAAATAACTGTTACTGTAAAACGGGAAAAGTGCAGGAAGAAATTGGGCGAGTTCTTAATTCTTTTCATGGCAAATAGTTATCATGTCTTGACGTTATAAGTAGTCAGTAATGAAGCAGAATCATAAATATATAGTTCAGCACTCATCAGCTTTAATAATTAAAATCTAAAACATATTGGTGCCGTTTGGATTGTTGATTCTAAATTTACCACAAGGAATTTTATTTTCAGATGGCAGCTGAAATCAAGTTCCACTGAAAGTAGCAATTTAATCTGTATATGTATCAATATAAGAAGCACGGGGATTAGAATAAAAAGAAAAGAAAACAGTAACTGTAACTGGAGAGGAGATCCATTTCCTCTTCATAGTAAAAAAAAAACAAATGCTTATAACTTGAATTATACGGTTATTATACTTAATTTCTTTAAATTTTTAAACTCAACACAAGATCTATTTAAACTTTTAATTTTTTATAAATTATATTATCTGATAAAATGTTTGTCTTTTTTTTAATAGTCAAGCACTACATCAATATTTTTTAATCCAGTTGAATTTTTAGGTGATTTAAATAAGGATAATTTTAACATTTCAATTATTAAAATTACTCATAACACATTCATCCATTAACCCAAATATTCATAACCCAAAGACTCACTTTTAAATTATTATATTTTTAGAATTTAAACGTATTATTTTAATATAAATAAAAAAATTGTTAAAATTTGATTCAATACACAACATAACAGAAAAAATAATAAACTTAGACAGCAGGAATCCAATTTGCTGTTTGGGTATTTTGGTGGCACCAGAATTTTTAGAACTTAACTTGGTGGCTGGCTCTATGATCTCCGTTGCCTTCTTTGACGGAAAATCATGAAACACCACTTTTTCGGCATTAAAAATAGCCATTTGGGGAGTTTAAAACTCTGTTTTGATGGGAGTGTAACAAGATTGATTTTCCACAATCTGAGAAAGAAACTCCATTGCCAAAGCGTTTTGCCTCGAGCATCATCAGATTTATAATGTCATAATTACCTTCTCCATTATTAAAACTTTCCGAATAATAATTTCTAAATACTAAATTCTAAATTCTAAAATAATAAAAATAAAATTCCTAAAATCTTGGAAGGCGTAAACCTTGAAAACATAAATCTTAATAAAGGTTAACGGTTTTATATTTTTAAGAATTTATTATTTAAAATTAATTTTATTATAATAATAGTTAACTTTAAAAATAATTCATTTTTATTATCATACCTTTTAAATAATTTTAAAAATCATAGTTATCTTGCACCCTTTTTTTTTAAATAAAATGAGACATCAAAATAATATAAATTGTAAAAATGACAAAAAAAACAAAGAAGACAGATTGCAGTGAAAATGTGGTATATAGTTGAGGTCAGTTTGGAGATCCAGCGGAAAATGTGGGATTATTTTATAAATTTCGTCAAGTTGCATATTTTTTCTTCTTTCGCCCATGTTCTCGCTGCCAACGAGAGAGAATATTCGTAAAATAGTAAAAGAGAGAGAAATCATATAGAAAGATAGAAGATGGAGCGTTAGCATAGTTTAGACACGACGAGAAGATGAAGAACTGCGATTTGTACAAGATTTAGGCATGGCCTTAATGCGAAATAGAGATGGGTGTGGCTGCAGTATGACCTCTGAAATAGAGTAGAGATTGAAAGAGTTTGAACTTTTGTCAATCTAAATCAAACTATTTATCTGACCTAACCTAACCCAACTTTGTGGGTTGGGTTGGGCAGGTTAATCTGACACATTTTCACCCCTATTTGTGTGTGTGAAGTGATAGAGTAAAGAAGATGAAAGAAACAAAAGATAAAAGTTAAGAGAGAGAGAAAATGTATGGATTGAGAAAAGGATAGAAGTGGAGTAGGTAAGTAGAGAAGGCTTCTTTACCTTGTAGTTTAGACGCGTTTTCTCACCCTTGGATTCCATTCTATTTCGTAAGAATGATTATACTATTCCTAAATGAATATTTTATATTCTAAATTATATATCTCAAAATAATATATCATTAAAAATATGTCATAAAAAGTTTAAGTAAAATAAATAAAGAGTACGTATAATAAATAATATATTTTAATAAAAATAATTTTGTCTTAAATATATAATTTTCTTATTATTTAGAAACACTGAATTTTTAAAAATAATGTAAAAAGAGTATTAAGTTAAAATAAATATTAAAAAAATTAAATAATTTTAAATATAATAATTTTTGTTTATTTTATATTTTAAAAGTAAAAAATATTACAAGCATTTTAACATATGCTAACAAATTTATGTCTACATTATAAATATTTATTATATTTTAATTTAAGGAAGCTGCATATATATTATATTATCATTACATTCAAAAAATAACATTTTGTTCTCTTTTCCAGTTTACGGTATATATGTTATTATAGTCAGATTATTCTATTTCAGTTATCAAAAATATGATATTACATTAAATTATTACATTTCGTCATCAAAAGCGTTTGTAGTCCAACGGTTAGGATAATTGCCTTCCAAGCAATAGACCCGGGTTCGACTCCCGGCAAACGCATCTTAACAATTTTCTTGTAATTTTATAATGCTACGTTTGCTTTTGCTCCTGGATTTTGTAAAATATATATACATACATTTAAAAAAAAAAAAACTCTATTTAATTATCATCATTTATGATATTATCTCAGATGAATATAGAAATTCTAATATTGAAAGTTAACAGTTAGGAGGAATATTTTATAATTTTATAATATGAGGTTTACTATTTGGGTAGAATTGACACTTTTTGTTTCTATCTGTTTTTTTATTTACATTATTAACCTTTGTTGTACGACATGAAAGAAATTTTTTTTTGTTTACTGTTTGGTAGAATTGACACTTTTTGTTTCTATCTTTTATTTAATTGACATTATTAAAAAATTTTTTTTTATATCTTTATCAATTGGTTCTTGATCTTAAATTAAAAAATTATATATATGTAAATTATTAATCTAATAGTATTTAAAATTTTTTTAAACTTTGATTAATCTTATTCGAGTTGATAAAAGTTTTATAATAAAAATAAAACTTATTTTACAATTTTTTTTTATATATAAGACTTATATTTGAAATCTCTACTAATCACTTTGGTTAACTTATTACCCTATAATTGATTTTTTTAAATTTTTTTTACATATTTTACTTTTATTAAAAAACTTAATAATAAAAATATAAATATAATTAGCAAAATTGAGGCAACTATACCGGCGGGCAATCCAACAATTAACTCTAAAATATCTAATAATAGGAAGACATTAGCAAGTACTAAGGAAGATCCAAATTCTTGGGACCATCATAGCTTTTGCTTCTCCAAGCTAGCATTGATATATAGTACAGAGATTCTTTATCCATGTACTCAATTTCCATGAAAATTTGTTATTTCCACATAATATAGCCTTTTTCTTCCTCTGAAATTTCAAATTATGCAGTTTCCTCAGAGGCTGATGATAGAAATAGAAAACACATAGCCAAGATGGTCAAAGACTGTATAAGGAGGAAGTCAACCAAAATTCAGCTAAACATTTTCTCTTTTGGGTGCAATCTACTTCAAATTAATCAAAACACAAATAAACTGCTCTGGAATCTGGATTGCAAGTAGTATATTATGCTGCTTAACTTGTTTCAAAATATAAACAGACAATATGAGTATGTTATTGAAAGAATCAGGTGAAGAAATGAACATGAGCCTTATGGTGAGGAACATTGTGGACTCTGCAATAGACATATCAGTCAATAGCTTTCTGCCTTGGTAATTTGGCCTTTCACTCTCTTTCTTACATTAGCTCCAGCTTTCTTGGACTGATGTCGACCTTGCTTTTCACGCCTGGCAATAAAATAATAATGAGAGAAAAGTCCAAATACACTTTTATTTCATGAGTAATTGTTTTTTCAATTTTTTTATGAATAAAATTTTGAACCATGTATACTAAGTTTTGTAATAAAAAAATTGCATGTGAAAAAATCCTAAGGTTTGCATGAATAGACAGAAAATTAAACCTGCATTTATGAATGAGCTCTCCATAGTGTTGCCTAGATATATATTAAAAATGCAAAAAAGAGCCCTGCAGACGTGAGATTGTTTGCATGAATTTACAAAAAAGAAGTTTGAAAGCAAGTAAACACCTAAAGCACATTTGAGTTGTGAAATGCATCATTTAAGCATTATACCGCATGACAATCTTACAATACTTATTGCAAATCACACTGCTTGATGACATGAAGGAAGCTGTGAACATATCTCAACCTAACTGAGCAAGAGGTTATGCCACTTAAAGTGTAAATTTCTAGAAATTTCTAGAAACTAATAAAATTCCCACAAATAATGTGGAACATTTTTGTTAACAAAAAAAAAAAAAAGATTTGAAAAATCTCGTACGAAAGGTTTGAGATGACTAGACAGAAAATTAAACTTGGATAAAAGAGAAGGATGAAGAAAGACAGTGAGTACTCACAGTTGAGATTTCTTCTCTTTATGCTTCAACGTAACATTCCCTCCAGTCTCCAGTAAATTTCCAGAATTTCCTATCACTTCACAATAGGGAGAAAGATCACTATCGTGGTGATCAGTATGATTGCTCTCAGCCTTAAATCTTGAAACAGAGAATGATATAGTTGAACGAGATGGTCTAATTGTTTGAGAAGTGTCCATGCTTGTTGGATCATATTGAATTGTAGGATCAATATCCTTGTCCTCATGAGCAGATTGGGAGATAGACATGGATGCAGCTTCCGAAGAATCCTTCCATGACAGAAAAACAGGAATAACATTACACCTAATTTTAATATATTACAATATCCACATATACTTGATTACAGGATTTAGGTGAAGATATAATGGAATTAACATGAAATCACGAATTCTTTCATCTAAAACCTACAATACAAGAAACAATATCAAAGTTTCCAAAAAATTGTGCCATTTTCTACAAGTAATATGAATCTAAACCATTGCCTCATATGTCAAATGCTATATATGGTATGCCACCCACCCAATTCTTCTTTTCTAACATAATATTCCGGGAAACTGGGATAGAAAGGGCAATTTCAAGCATAGTCAGTATTACATAAAGTACAACTTTACCATGTACGATGAATGCAACAATTTTTTATAGTATATCAATTTGCAGGTTTGAATGTTTTCCTAAGAACTAAGAAAGGCATCATTAACCATAGAAATTGAATTTGAAAATAATGAAATTGATTGAATAAAGCTCTTGTTTAAACTTTGTGATTTACATTTTCCTATCTTAAGGGAAGAAAGTGATAAGCCACTAAAAGGAAATTAAACGGAGTGCACTTCTTTAGACAGTCAAGTAACTTAATCTTTACTCCGAGAGATAGTGATAATGCATTGAATATAGTAAGAAACACATTGATGAAAGCAAAATGGCAGCAATTCTGACCTCTATTGTGCTTTCATTGTAAATATCTGACTTGTCAAGTGATATATCCCTTTCTATAGAAGGGCAGGAGACATCATTATCACCAATCATTCCTCTAATTGGATCTTGATCTCCTTCGAATAGTTCTTCAAAGTTTTGGAATGTTAAGTCAACATCAGGTATGCTAAAATCATCTTGATAAATAAGTTCTTCACATATCCCAAGGTCTTGAATATTATGAGACCACAACTGCAAAAATTAATCAAGAGATTTCTACTTTCACCAGAAATATGATGTCAACCAGATGAATGCTACTGTGCAACCAATATAATGTCAGTCAAACGGAAATGTGAAAAAAAAAAAAAATAGTGAATAAACTTAGCATTTATCATTTATATTGCTACTAGCCAGTAGTTGAGTAAGCTGCCATCAAGTCTCATATGATTCTTAATTAGTAGATAAAATTCACTTCCAAATTCCAGAAGACATTCTACTTCTTGCAGCCAAGCACAGACTAGAGAGGTAAGCTTCTAGAGTTACTATTTAATATCTAGAACATTGTGGCACACAAAAGTGGACAGATAGTTATCGAACCTGATTACTTTGAAGTGGACTTTTGCATGTCCAGAAGAACTCACTGTGCAACGGAAGGTCTGTAATTGAAGATGAAGGTAAATTATCAAGTTGAGAAAATGTGGAAGACAAACTTTCAAGCTTGAGCTCTGCAATGGGACTGTCTTTTTCCTGAAGATTAGTAGTAATATCCCGAGGATTTTGTGCTTGCTGGTCACATTTTTCATTGTATTTCTTTTGAGTATGATATTCTGAAGAAGATGAGTCTGTTTCTTGTAACCCATTTATCTTTGGAGAATGATTACTTTCCTCACTGAGCTGAAGCCTTTTCAAATCAATAATCTGTTGGAGAATAGTTTGTCGCTCTTGATCTTTGTACAATTTCTGCAAGGTGAAGTTCAAAACTTAGAAGGTGTATAGAGCTTTAAACTTAATGAAATGACTTGTAGTTTGCATTTGGATAAATTATTTTCATCATAAGCGATTTAGATTTGAAATCTGTATTCAATGTGTACAGTTAATTTTTTGTTTTGATTCTTTGTATCAGGAATTGTCAAAAGAATGACTAAAGAAAAAAAGATTACACTTCAATCAAATACCCTAAGGAAAGTATTTTAAATTAATAATTCCTATATTTATCATAGATTCTTAATTTTTAATGCACTATTCCTTGCTTGGAACTATATTACCTCTCAAGTATTCTGCCAGACTGCTCTAACTTAAGGTTTCTGATATCAACTACAGTGATTAAAAACCCCTTTACACTGTACAACACTTTTGTACCTGAGGTAGAAATAAATTTACTATTATGACGGAATAAAGTATAATTGCAGTTTACAATCCACAATCACAGATTTCATCCCTAAAGTGGAAAGAAGTATGGAAACTCCCATCCTGCATACCTGACCTTGTTGACTGCTTGATCCTCCTTCAAATTTGGCCCCAGGCTGTCCTGAGAGATGTACCACATTTAAATCTGTAGAAGTGTATGAAATGGATGCAATCTTATCTGAATAAGCATTCTTTTCTATCTCATTCAATTCAAAACCCCAAAGTGCTGCAAAGTCTTTGGCAGAAGGGCAACCGATGTAACTTCTGATAGCCCGCTTCTGGTGTTTGAAGGAGAGATCATGCAACTTTTGATCACAGCCACGGCAAATCAAAATTTGGTGTTCAAGACACTGCACATAGGCAAGATGGTGTCTGCATAGGTTACATAGAAGAGTTCTGAGGTGCCGGCTGGACAAGGCATTGGCTATATGGACCTTTGCATCACAGGATAGACAAAGATATGCTTCATCAGACTTACAATAGACAACTGGCCTTAAAGATGTGCAGAATTCACAAACTCTCTCCATTTCCTTTGTTCTGGAAAGTTAAAGAAGCTATAAAACCTCATACTATGTATGTTGCATTTCGAATTCAAAAGAATCCAGATATAGGCTCAGATTGTGCAGGTCTATTGATGGTCTCAGTCCTTTTCCATCAGAGGCTATTTCATCCTCTATCAGAAGCTGTCCTGTGTCAGTTTGGAAGACAGCAATGCAATACCAGCATAAGATATGTAGTCAATAAAATTTAGAGCTGAAAGAAGACTTTTAGTCAAAAGGGAAAAAGAGATTCACTTGCATACATCATAACAACACATATTAAGAGTGCTTGTAAATTTTTCTGAGGGGAAAAAAAGGTGATTCACATTTGATGTTCCGAATTTAGTGGAAATCCCAAAGGAAAATTTCAGAAGTAATTCATAAATCTTACGTTCCAAACACACCTATCTTATGAAGGTTGTAAGCATACATATACCTGATACCCCAAATCCAACAGCCAAATTAATAGATAACCAAGACGGAAATAGAAAAACCACAAGGCAACATCAAAATTCTTAAGCAAAACAAAAGGAGATCTCAACAACGTAAGTACCAAATCAATCCCAAACACAAGACCATGACATCCCGTCCCATATTACCATTAGCATGAAGTTCTTGTGAAGTTTGAGGAGCATGCAGTTGAAAATTGAGCGTTGACGCTCTTTTGGGACAACCCCACAATGACTTTTAAAGGTGAGAAAAGCCAAAAAAGAGACGTACCCGTGATTGTTTCCCAAGAAAATTAGCAAAAGGAAAAGAAAGGACAGGTCCAATAAAGCAAAGAGAAAGTTGGGAGTATCGCCCTTCTAGTGTAGAAAAGGCAAAGGACGAGAAATCTTGGCAGAAAGTTGAAGAGTTAGAGGCTGTGTGAGCTTTGGATTCATTTGTGTTTTCTTCTTCTTCTGTGTTGGTTCAGAGTTAAGAGATAGCAGTGTTTAGCCATTTGGGATGACGTGTACAGATCTGACGATGAACTTTCCAGCGTGGAGGAGAAGTACGTGGAGAACGGGTTGGGACCCACAGACGCTATCCAATGAGAGATGTGAAGGAAGGAAGAGAAAGTTGGTTAGTGGTTAGTGGTTACGCAATCCAAAAGATTAGAGGCGTCCGACCAATGGGAGCACGACATGCTATTTCCAATTCACAAGTACACCCATGCTCTCCACTTTGTTTATAGATAATTTTTATAATTTTATTATTAGATTATTTAATTAAAAATTAATATGTGTATAATTTATATATTTTATTTTTAAATTTTTTTTATATTTTTTATTTTAATTAATAATGAATATATAAGTACTAAGTAAAATTTTGTTTAGATGACTTCTATTTACTTCCTTTTAACTCAATTAATTTAATTAAATGAATTTAAAAATTTATTTAATTTTTTTTAAATCCAATTAGATTGAATAATTAGATATAGTAAAATTTTAAATTTTCAGTATTACATAATTTTTAAATGTAATTATGCAAAAAATATATTTTTAATAAAATTAGTTAAAAATAATTTTAAGGTAATAAAACTACTAACAAATTATAATTTATGATTAATATATAATATATATAAAAAATTACATCAATTTTTTTAAAATTTTGACGAAATTATATTTGTTTTTCAAAAATTACATTAATAAATTACATCAAGATTTTAATTTAATTTATTTTATGTCACTAAAATTAATATTTTATACAAGATATGTTCATTTTAAAATAATAAAATTATTTAAATATTTTTATTGTATATTAAGAATATCATCTTAAAATGTAATATAAATTAAAATTTCTTTCTTGTTATATTAAAAATAAAATTATAGTCTTATTTTATTTTTTATTGGTAAAAAATAAGCTAACAGAGAGATAAGTCTATTTTTAAAATTAAATAAATGGTAAGTAAAATTTGGGCCAATCACAAAAGAAGTTGAAGTAAATTTTTTTATAAATAAGTAAAGAACTAATTTAATTAATGAATCAATTTAGATAATATGTTGAAATTGAATAAAATTAAATTTGATGAGCCCTTTTCTCAAGTCTCAAGTGGCTCACCGGAATGGGCGGAAGTCAGAGGTAGGGTCCACAGAAGGGAGACCCGTCCATGCTCACGACTCACGAGACATCTATACACTTTATTCTTCTTCCAAGTCCATTTTTCTTAATTGTAATAACTAATAATATATAACATCTTTCTCTGTGAAATTAACGAAAAAATGAATGTGAAAGTTTAAATCTTTTCAGTTGAGAGAGATAATTTTTTCCAAAAAATTATAATTGAAGAGATGTTTGAAGTAGTTTAAATTTGAGAAAACGGGTATTTGTTAAGTGGTTGGGTCACCTGGTGTTGGATGTATTCTAGCACATGAATTAAGTAATTTTTTTTAATTAAATTTTGATGATTTTTATGACACATTATCCAATAATTTAATAATTAATCTTAAAGACTCATATTAGTGTTAACTGTGAAAGTAAATATAATTTCAGTAGCAGAATGATTTTTTTAAGTTTTAAAAGAAATATTTATATACGCTTCAAATTAAATATGAATATGGAGGGGTTTAGATAATTTATAAGAAGTTTTAGATTCAAAATCTTGCTTTTTGACTTTCTCATGTATCCAGGAAAAACAAAATCTGTGCGAGGATATGTGTATCACTAATTAGTTTGAAAAGAAAATTTATTATCATGAATACTCATTTGAAATATTATATAAATTTTGTATTCGTTTTTATTTACTTTTAATATGATATAAAGGGTTTAAATACACTTTTGTATAAATTTGAGTGTAAATTAATCATTTAAAAGAAAAATAATGTCTAACTTTAACAATTGTCCAAATTGATTTAACATTATGATGACAAAGTAAAATACGTAGATACTATTGTTTGACTTTAAACTAAAAAGACTAAATTAACACTCATAAGAAATTTGAAACATTACAAGTGTAATAACATATAAATTTACAATTATGAACACACTATTAATATATAATAAATTATACTATAAAAATTTATTTTCTTCCAAAATATTAATAAAAAATGATCCAATTCAACCGAGTTACTTCAGTCCATCGCTTTCACCTGCCAAGTTGCACTA
Organism: Senna siamea; assembly: GCA_031216115.1. Taxonomy (NCBI): domain Eukaryota; kingdom Viridiplantae; phylum Streptophyta; class Magnoliopsida; order Fabales; family Fabaceae; genus Senna; species Senna siamea. Next base: position 2,300,685 of record CM062358.1, read on the forward strand.
GTTTAATTGCAACAATAATTTAGTCACCGAATTGTACCAACTACCAAGCGTGCTATCAAGTTCACAGAATGAATGGGTGCTAATCCATACCTGTTTCACGAGTCAAATATGTTCACATATTCATGCTTGATTATCAGAACTAATGACCTTAAATATATCAATTTAATAAAGGAAAATAAATTTAATCAATCACTAGAATACACAAAATATGTTAAATAAAATCAACCTTTGACTTGTTTATATATATACCTCTTATTAATAGACCAGATCTTTTCTTCTTTTTTTTTTCTTTAATTTCCGCAACAATTTAACGAAATCAGGACATCATTAGTTGTACAGGTCAAGTAGCATAGAGAACAAGATCTAAGATCTGCCTTGTCTTTCTTCTCATCCAATGAATGTATGGTCAATGAAAGCAAAAAGAGAATACAGACATAAACTAGATTTGCTCTATCTTCATCACTAAAATACAATGTCGAGTTTGGTATATTACAACAGGATAGGGACCCCATGACATGTGCAATTCGGATATGTAAGAGTCCATCAGATTTTGTAGATTTGAAAGTCATGAACCCGGGAATGTTTTCCTATTTAGCTAAACACAACTGCTCAGACGAAATTCTCGTGCGCATGTATAGATTGTGCTTATTAAATCTCCATCATTGCATGAATCACAATGTGCACATGAATTTCTCACAATCCATTCCTAAAACACCCATACACAACTTGCAGAAAACATGTACTCAAAATGTTCAAAAACCAAATATGCAATTTCCTGTTTAACGAAATCAAAGTTGGGGACATGATTTACAATCCATGGAGTTCATTTTACAATCCAAAAAGCAGCATGACAGCACAGTTAGGTCAATAGATCCAGTTAATATGTACACTGAAATACCATTCAAATATTCCGCAAAGTACAGAAAATTCCAAGAAAGGGCAAACATGGAATCAATATTGTTAATATTAACTCAATCAACTTCAACCAATAACTTCCTCAATTACTGACCCAAAAAAAAGGTTTCATTAACAATCAGTTTGCAGTAAACAAAAGTCAACTGATCAAAAGGGAGGCCGAAACCCTTGCATAATTCACATCTAATATAATAGGGTTTCTACAGTTAACCTATACCATATGACCAAGAAAATTATACAAACCAGTGTTTCTAAACAGTTTCATAAAATTCTATGCTGTACAATTAAGCCAAACACTGCATCTACATTTAAAAAATAGTACTCTTTTCTCATACAAGACATCAAGAGATTTAACTTTTATGGCAATCTAACTCCCAAACGAGGCGGACATTTTCAACTCTATAATTGAAGCAAAACCTGGATCAGAAAAAATTTTGGTGAGATATATATCAATACAATAAAGCAGCAAAGGGTTTACAACATAAAATATTCACTTGCAAATAGACAACAGATGTAAACCAATGATATCATTACACTACAGGAAAAAGTCAGTGACAAAATAAGTAAGCGAGAAGCCAAACCAGGGAACGCTCAAATAAGACCATCCTACAACGCAGACCAACAAATTTCTACATGAGCCCATGTCCCATAATCAAAAAACGAACATTTTTCTCCCAAAAAAATTGTTTCCCTTAGACAAAATGGTTCATGTTCTAGCAACAACTGAACCCAAAACCCAACTAAGAACAAACAAATCCAGGCTATTTCTCCTCTGAACTGAATCCCACAAACCAAGTCTGACTAATAGTTTCTCCAACAGCCTCATTGTGCTGATCAGTGTTGAGAAATTGAAAACATCACTTGGTAAACCCGCACAATGAGTAGAATCCATGCATAATTCCACTTGAAGTGTCAAACTTAAGTTCAATGATTCATACAAAGAACGAAAAAACTTATTTCCTGCAACTTGTAAAAATTTTGTATGACGCTCAACACTAATTATTGTTTTGTGACTTTTAACCCTCTTATTTATGCAAAAAAGTTAAAATAAATCATCATGAAGCTTGTCAATATATGTCATAACAACAATAACACAAAATATTTATTTTAAAAATTCTCTTAATAAAAAATAAATGAAAAAATAACGTAACTAGAAAAAGATGATTCTAAAAAGCAATAACCCATCCCACCTTGATCAGCTTGACTTAACATGAACTTCAATGATATCATTGTCTTCCATTCCAAGAACACCGGGGGTATGGGATGGACTTATTCTATCCCCATCAAAGGAAAATACCAAATGTTTTAGGTCAAGCTTTACTTTATCTGCATACATTTTGAAGATCCGTTCAAAGTTGTCATCCTAAAAAAGTAGACAAACTTCAAATCAACCTTATATGGAAATTAATAGACACCAGGGCATAAACCAAAGTACAAATAAGAAAGGGAAGAAAAGTTTTTTTAAAAGGATTGAGAAGCAGAATAAAAATGTAAACCATAATAATGGAATTTTTTAAAAAAAAAAAAAGAAAGAAAAGGTTCCTAAATCTTAATAACTTAGATAATTACTTTCTCTAAGGTGCTATATGCTTAAACAATAATAGTTTGGCTGAATTGTTCAAATGTTAAATATTAGGGAAGAAAAGCTTGCCATGCATTTCTAATTGTCAGTTGTTGCTTAAAAGGACTGCCACAACAATTTTCCTGATTCAACATATTTTAAGGTAGATAAGGGCAGAAGTAGCATAGACAAAGGGTAGATTAAACAAATGGTAATTCAACGGTAGAAAATGAATTATCCTTCCATAGAGTATAGGATAGGTCAACACTTAGATTTGTTTTTTGTTTTGTGAAAAGATTCTTAGATTTGTTTTTTGTTTTGTGAAAAGATTCATCTTGTCCAAAAAAATAAAAGACAACTTCAAAAGACACATCAGAAACACAAATTATGTTAGATCTCACCTAAAATACTGATAACAGAAAGTTTAATTACACAAGATATAGTATATACCATGTATACACGAAACTGCTTCAGCCCATCCTTATCTTGAATAGAGATGACAATCTTAACCCTTTCAGAAGGAGGCTTTGATGTTTTCTCACTTACAGCATCAAGGGAAGTCAGCAATGAATTATCAAGTTCTCTCTTTGCAGACTCCTCAACTGTTTGTAACAAGTTTTTTGCTGATTGTGCAAATGATTCAAGCTCCTGCTTCTTTAATCTACATGAATTAATCAATTTTTATGAGCAAATGTTTAGACAGAGGTGAGAGAATAATTATATGGTAAATAAGTATAAATAATCACTTAGTCATGGTAGAAACAGAATAATTTTCTCCTTTTATAAAATTAAAAAAAAAAAAATCATGTCAGAAACAGAAGGGAGTTACTTGTCCAAAACGACAGGCTATTTTAAAATCAATGAAAATAAGTTTTCTGCTTCCCTGGCCTCTGATATATATTTCTTTCCCAGCCCCCTCCCCCCCCCCCCCCCCCTCTTTCTTTTTTTTCATTTTAACACAGAAACAAGAGGCATTAATATGGAAAATGCAACTAGTGCAAACAGCTACATTTCATATACTGGTTGTGTCACTATACTGGGCAGTTTCTTATCAAAAAAGACTAACACACATACGTATAATAGAAGTTTGATCATGTTAGTGCTCAAGAGAACAACTCAACAGTCATCATCAACGCCAAATGGAAAACAAAAAAACATATGCATATTTGTCTTACATTGGGTGATTTTGGCAACTATTTCAAATTGGTTTCCCAAATTTAAAAGCCAGAGTGGTCATTTAATGAAGCAATGGAAAGCAGCTATAATTAGACACAAAGGAAGCCGATGCAAGCTGGGATATGAACTTATGATCCATAAAAAACAGACAAAGAAATAGAAGTTTTATGTCTCTCTAATTCTCCATTTTTATTCTCAAAAGAGGTTGCACAAGATAACAATCAGAAGCTAAGACTTAATGGATTTCACACACATTTCTTAAGAAGGCAAACACATTGAAAAACTAAGAAAAGAACCAATGATAAACAAACTATGTAGCGTATACACTGACATGTCATACTTCAAAAATATAGGACACAACACACACTCATTACAAAAAAATTTCCTTCCTTATATATGGGGGTTGGTATCAATTCGGTCCCTTGACTTTTTTCATTTGAATGTCATCCTTTAATTTATCTTGATGTTTCAATTGTTTCCTAAATATAACACCGTCTATAAAGGTGACAGCAAAGCCCCATGTGTCCACCTAGGTGACAAAAAATTGAGACCCACTATCCTACATGGCCAATCACCATCTCTCTATCTCCTTATATTTTTCTTCCCCATCAACAAGCAGCAAACTCTCCTCTGTCAAAAACCCAAAACAAGCAGTTCTTTTCAACAGCATTTCCTTCCTGAAGTCTGCAGAGACAATAAAGATTAGGTTAGTAGCATGCAAAGTAAGCCAGACAAACTCTGCTTGGTGATGGAGTCCTACACAGAGGAGTCATGGGTAATCCATGTGGTACATAAGCAGCATATTTTCCCCCTTACGAGCTGACTTTTTAGGGTGGGTAGCCTTCACTTGCTAGGGTCTCCATCAGGCATGGTTAACATTTGTCAAAATAGAGCCTGCAGCTTATTGAAAGAGAAGAATATAGGGAGAAAAAGAGTGCAACTATCCTTTTAGGATAGTGGATGTCAAATTCTTGCCAAGTTTTGTCCATGCAGAATTTTTCCATCACTCTGGTATACAGCATTAACATTTAGGAAACTATTAAGGGACCAAATTGAAATTACCCCCAACACGAGGGACCAACAAAAAAAATATTTGCCCCTTCTAGAATACCTGAGCCATTATCTTATACTGTATGCACCTTACACTATCATTTCACATGAACTTTTCTAAATACTGGTGTCAACATATATCACTTAAACTATTCGTGTACAATCCAAAACTTAAGAAAGAACTCTTCTGATCTCATAAAGGTAAGTTTATGGTTTCTCTTTCTATCTTTTCCCCAATCACATCAAGCCATGTCTGGCACATGTTCAAGCCCTTTTTATTGTTTTGAGTCGTATGTCTGGATCTTAGTTATAGAAATACAATTTGCAATTCATATTGTGCAGTTCAATTAGATCCAGTGGCAAAATGATACAGGTAGATGGCATAATTGTTTCGTGGCCAGAATCAGTGCGAGAATCACCAAAAATGTGTGATTTGCAGGAAATCGTGAATCGCACGTTTGCGAAGATTTTGGCTGTCTGTAAATTGTCAGGTCATGCGGGTCACAGAACCAGGTCATGGCTGACATGCACAACCCAAGAAGATGCAGGACCTGCCTTTTTTAGAGAAGATGATGGGACCTGTGTTTTTTCTATAAAAATAAATAAATGACCATACTCCAAACCCGGCGTTAATAGGCAAAGAAAACCCTTTAAAATAAACCTCTCACTCTATCAGATATCAGTAGCACAGGCTGCCAATTGAAATTTTCATTGAAGAGTTAGGACATTTGTTGCTTTCAATTATGACTTTGTGAGACTTATGGTAGAGTTTTATGTCAATTATTAGTTTAAATTTCTTATAATGAATATTTTATTTATGCTTTAAACATATAAGTCATTGATATAATATATCTCAAGCTAATTTTTATCATGCTCATGAATCGTACAATTCAATACAATTTAAGACTCAAAAATATGCTTCCCAATTCACAATTTGAATTGCGATTTGATAACTATGGTCTGGATCATTGTTGCAACATGCTGCCACAGTGACCATACTCCATACTCCTTAAACAGAGCACCTTGTGCTTCAAAGGTTAAGAACGAGGAAATGCTTTTTCTTTTACAGGAAAAAATGGGAAAGAGATCTTCTGAAATGCATTTTTTGTAAATGCTGAAGTGCGTTCTGTTTTTATATATTAACCCACATACAGGTTAATGTGTAATGTAAAATATTTGTTTTACACATGAACTCAAATGCATGCTGGTACAAAAAATGCACTTCAAAAGATTCATTTACGAAAAAATGCCAACCAAAAAGCAAATTAGAAAGATTCCTTCCAATTACTTAATCTGTAACATTACTATGATACCAAAAAGTTTAATGGTCAATCGTTAAAAAAAATAAAACAATTGTTACTTTTTAATGACTCATAAAAAATAAAATGTAATTTCCTTCCCCAAAAGAAAAAATTTTATGAACAGTAAATTGCTCTAACCTCAACTCCTTTAAAGTTGAATCCTCTCCAATCGTCCTGTGTGCATCACATGAGACCTTTGGTGGAGGAGGTAACCAATCGTCTTCCTTTTCCTCAACATCCACCGCCGGTATCGCTTTCTCATCAGTCTTACCTTTCTCAACCTAAACCCATAATAGTCCCAAAATTTTAGAAACAGAAGAACTCATCTAAGAGCATATTAACTGAAGTTGGAAGTGAAATTTTTATTACAGGCCGACAAGTCTTCCTCTTTTTAGCAACAAAGACCACATCCTCATCCTCATCATCATCATCTGTCAGGAATACAAAATTCAAAATCTACAACACCCAGAAATGCGTGAAAACCACTAAATTTAAATGTAATCTTGTTACAATGGGGAAAAACTAAAGAAACAAAGAAAAAGTTATCGGGAAACAGAGGTTGGTAGTAGATAAGATGAGAAACGAACCTTCAAGGCACACAACGTTGTGAGGTTGTACACGTCTGTAATCAAACAAGGGCTCGAGTTCTTCCGTAGAATCCGCCTACATTGAAGAAAACCCAGATATTGAAAAAGCAAATTAGAAAAAAGTTACCAAATTAGAGGAGCTATTCCAAAACTGAAGTGTGCGAGATGAAAAGCTCACCATCACCGAAATTCGCGAAGCTCACCGTGTGCCTCTCTTCGTTATTTCGTATTCTTCAGTTTCTCTTTTCACTATCCCGCCTGATTCCCGAAACTCCAAATGGCATGTTCTCCTCGTTGATGCCTATCGGATTTGAAACGAATCGACGAAGAGTAGCCAGTTGTGGGCCTTTCAGGTCTTGGGCCATTGGAACCTACTTCTGCTTTCTTAGATAGATACGGCCCAATAACTTATTATTAGCCCATCTTGATTAGAAGAATATTAAATTATTAATAATTTCCCATTATTATGGTAAAAACGTATTTAATGACTGGTCATATACTGGTATATCTAATGTTTAAACAAAAGAAATCGCTGTTGAGCTAGTAAGGGAAGTGATTCATGATTAGACAATCTAACTATACTTAAATTATAGTTGAAGCAGTAGTAAAATATAAAATATAAAATATAAAATATATTATTATTTATAAAATTATATATTAAATTTTTAATAAATAAGATTAAATAAAATTTTGGCCAAAAATATAAATGAATTATTAATTTAAGATAAATTTCAAATAATATATACTGATATACTAAAATATTATTAATGATTCTATGATATATAAATTACATGTATGCTTTTTTATTTTGGTGGGGAGTTTATGCTTTTAGAAAATATGATATTTCAAAGGATAATAATCACTAATATTCGTAATCAAGGGTAGAGGTAAGATTTTTTTTTTTTTACGGGGAAACGATTTTTTAATTTATAAGTGCAATATTATATATATATTATAATTTTATGAAAGAATTTATATTTAATATGATAAAAATAATTAAAAATGTACAAAAGAGAGAACATATATGCAATAATTAATATTTATATCACAAGTTCACAATAAAATCATGATTTATTAAATGTTTAACATTCAACACCAAGATAAATATTTGAATACATTATCAAATGCAAAATAAACAAAATAACGGATTGAATTTAGCTTGTACTAATTTTCAATTGAAGTTTGTTTCATAACATTGAGAACATAAATTTAGATCATGTTAAGGTGAGTCACAAAATTTTAAAAATTTATTATATAAAATTATTACATGATTAGTTTAATAGATATTAAGGAGTCATTAGAAATAAGGGACCCTTATATAATTACTAATAAGTGCAATGAAGAATAGTTGTATCAATAACAATTACAAAAATAGCTCATGAATTATTCATACATGCCATACAAAAATACCAACCTACCATTCATAAGATTTAGGAAATTCTTAACTATATTAAGTTGTATAAGCATTAATTCTCAAATATTAAAATTTTTTTAATATATAAGAAAGATGAGGACAAAGTGAAATTTTCTTGCCTCTGTATTTATGAGTCAAGATAGAGAATCAAAAATTCTTTGACAAACTCAAGATGTCAATCATTCGTTTCCCCTGCTCACGGTGTTCATTGACCACTAATATCACACTTTTTGTAATAACTCTTGAAGTTGAAAACTGTACTTGAAGTTGAAAACTACCAACCACGGTGGGGAGTGAGAGCCTGAGGCTTACGTTGGAGAAGACTTGAGGGCGAACTTCGGTTTTTATAACTGTCTTTAACTTCTACAAAAAGTCAAAAATAAAAGAAATAAATAAAAAATAAAAAATAAAATTACGAAACATAAGTGAATACCTTTTAATTTTCTCTTTATTTTAACCATAAAATAATAAGTAGATCATGGTCTGTAAACTCCCCATCGTAATTAGCAAACAAATATCAAAATTGTCATGTTTGGCTTCAAATAAATTTATCTTCTTTTGAGTTGTGATTTAAAGTCTCATTTTTTACCACTTAATCACTCATTAGATTTTTTTTTCTTAGTTTAACTTAAATAATCATATGAAAGTTAAAATGATAAATAATTTCATTCATGGAAGTACTTATACTCTAAACAGTTTCATAGTCTTTTAAGATTATTTCTGAGATAAAACAACATTTTAAAACTAAAATTGTTCACTTAATCCTAATTAATAACATCCCACCGTACTAGAAACTATTCAAGTGACAAACAAAATGAGTGTTAGATTTTATAAATTCCAATTTATATAAATTATATATAAACATGCTACGTGTTAATATTTTAATAGAAAAATATGTATACAATTATAATTAATAATTATAAGAAAATAAAATAAATTATTTTTTAAATAATGTTATTTTTAAATGTATTCACTTAACTATTAACAAAACGAATTTATATAAAATTTGACAGATTTGAGGTGAGAATATTTTTTAAACAAAATACTTACATACTAATTGAACAAATCATATAAGAGAAACAAACAACACCTTCTAACACACAATGGTACTAATTGATTTTTGACTAAGCCACGTAATTGTACACCATAAACTACCAAAAAGGAAAATTTGAAAATTTCTAATTATATGTTTTTTTTAAAAAAATGTCTTTAGTATTTCACACTTGTCACAACTGAGGTAGGTGGCTTAGGTGATAATGCATGCAATGCCAAATGTGCAGCCTCCAACCTTGGTTTAAGCACCAATTGTCGAAAGTGGTTTAATTAACAGAATCCTGCAAAATTGAATGAATTACTTAAAATTGCTTTTCAATTTTCGTTCACTTTTTTCTTCTTTTCTCGTTTATCTTTTTGGACCTGGATTTGAACTTTTTTTGTTCCCTTAAATGCCCACCAAAGTTTATTCACTGTGCTTTATGCAATCTGTACATGTCATCATAGCTCCTCTCGTTGCCACCCAGCACTTCCATACTTGAACAATCCTCTTTTCAGATCCTGAAGCAACCTTCCAAGTTCAAAGTTTAAACCTTTCCTCTCTCTTATTCTCTTTCTTCTTCTTCTTCTTCTTAGTTCATTCTCTATTCTGGTTCTCTGAGTTCTTTCAAATCCTGAAAATTATGGAAGATAGAACTGTGTCATTGATCAATTCTGTTCCTAGTTTTGCTCAAGGCTTTGAGATTCTGCTGATTCATAATGACGCTTTGTCACTCATCAACCTGTCATCCATGCTTGAGAAATACTCATTCAAAGGTATACAGAGATCAAATTCATCAAATTTGCTTTTGTTCAAATCTCTTTTTTGCCTTCTCCCTCTCATGAATCAATCACGAGAAAGAAAAAACAAGATGCTTAGACTTACAGATATATAAACCACGAAGGTAAAGTAACGAAAAGGTTTAGACTTTTAAGGTCCAGAGATTAAAGCTACCTGCAGAATGAAACAGAAAATCATTTGAGAATAGAGATGAACGTTGACACAAGACACTTTAGCTTACGTCTTCAATTTTACACTTCTGCCCCTCATCCATGAAATTCTATTTAGTTTAATCCTAACACTTTTTTTTGGTTTGAACTTAAGACCTTTTGCTTATGATCTACACCCCTCATGTACTGAGAAAAAACATATACTAGCTCTTGTGTTAGTGGCTTAAGTTTATAATCTTAAGTTCTGTTCTGCTATCTTGTTTTGGAATCAGCATCTGCTTGCACAATTTTTTTGACGACAAAAGGAATATAAATAAAAGTCATAAGATATCTTCAATTTTTCCTTATATTTTTCTTCCTTAAATTTACCTTTTTCGTTACTGCCATATGTAAAATAAGATGTTTTTAGGAGACTTAGTCTTCCAAAGATGGATAGATAAACCCAACTAATCATAAATAGACATATAAACATGACTGTGATATGATTGTTTGATCATTCAGTTACTGTTACTGATGAAGCAAAAGTGGCTGTGTCCATAATTTACCAACATGAAGACCAATTCAACCTGGTAATGGCTAAAGCTAACATGCCTGACATGGATACTCTTTCTTTTCTGCAATTCCTGCTTGAAAAAGACATCCCTGTCATCTGTAAGTTCCACTTCAGATTTTTTCAGTTGACTTAACTCTCTCTCAAAATGTAGTCTCATTTAACACTTGGATCATCTTTATGATTTTCATTGTTCAGTCATATCTTCTGGGGAATACAATGATGTAACTTGGAAAGCATTGGCTAAAGGATCATGCTATTTCTTCAAAGAACCGGTCCTTTTACAGGATCTTAAATATGTATGGCAGCATGTGTATCACACAAAACTCTACTCCGCCATGAAAACTCAAAATGCAAACTTTCTAGACAAGGTATGCTGTGAAAACTGCAGAGGAATTTCAATTTCAACATCTTAAAGAGAAGCAGGTGGCTTATCTAGGCCTAAAACTGAAAATAACATGACCATGTATTCAAATAAAGAGAAGAATAAACACATAGAAGTTGGCCAAGGTGCTAATAAGGGTTGGCTCAAATGGTAGAATCAAGTTGCATCAATTAAAGAGATTTGACTATATTAACAATTTGGTCCTTGAAAGATTCTTTTCTCTTTTGTTCAATCCCTAAACAATTAATACTATACAGTTTGGTCCCTGAAAGATTCTTCTTTCTCCTGTTTAGTCTCTAAAAAATTAGCATTGTACAATTTAGTCTCTACAAATTTTAAACCCTATACACATTAGTCTCTTTGTCATCTATCCACATTAAATTATGGGGACTAACATGTGTAAAGTTTATAGAAACTAAACTGTACAATGCTAATCTTTCATTGATTAAATAAGAGAGAGAAAAACTGTATAGTGCTAATCTTTCATTGAAGGGCATCTATCAATTAGGATGTGTTTTGCCATGGAGCTAGAACAACTATCCAACTACTATATTTTACCAGAACAAAAAGAAGTTATTTTGGAGGTTGAGTAAAATCTGATAAGGTAATTCGAACATACTTGCATTGAACAGTTGATGTTCACACATTCTCAGGTTCATGGAACTGATGATGAAAGAGGATGCATGCAAAAAGAGAAGAGGAAAAAACTTCAGATGAATTTTGACAGCGATCATCTTACTGCTGCTATGGAGGAGGAAGAGGAAAGAAGAGAACATTACTACTATGGATATGCTGAGAAAAAGTCACGTATTGTTTGGACTCCTGAACTACATCAAAAGTTTATAGATGCCATTAATGTTCTAGGCGACAAGAGTAATGTTTCTTTTCCTCCCATCTATAGAATTCGTTTCTTTTCTCTTCAAATTCCCACCTATAGCTACCTCCTACGGATTAAGCTTCATTCTTTAGTTTCCACTAACTTCATTGCTTGGTTTTGTTTTGAATCAAGATAATATTCGTCCAAAAGCGATACTAGAACAGATGAATGTGCCTGAACTGACAGCTCGTCAAGTTTCAAGTCATCTTCAGGTTCTTTTCTGTCACTCTAACTTCCAAAGGTCATAAAATAGCTTTTCAAGAATGTATATTTGGATGAAGGATAATGGAAGAAAGGGGAAGGTTTCATTGAAGTTAAAACTTTTTCCTTGTTTGGGAGTTATTAATAAGGAAAGTATTTAGAGGAAAAAGTTTCTCCAAACAAGGGAAGGGAAATTATCATTTAACCATCCCATTTCTTTTTTCCCATCCAAACATACCATTGAGTTAGCACAAATCAGTATGTATAAGACCACCATTGTTCTTCCTACACAGAAGTACAAAACTCAAGCACAGATAAATCAGCTAGTCCGCAATCCTGATTTGCCTCCAGTGAGTAACTTCTCAAACCTTGATGGCAGAATCCAGTATTACTCACCAGTTCAGAACCAGGGTTATCCAGGTAAATTAAAATGTTTATTATCCAGCCTAGGCATATTAGATGTTACCTAATGTACAGTTTACTATGACATTGAACCAGATAGAGCTATATATATGTATATATAGGAAAATGCTAATCAACTATGGATATGTGGTAACACTTGACATTCACTGTATTGTGGGGAAGTACTCAATGTAAAGACTGTACCTTACACACGCACATATATGTATGCTGTAAAAAACATCAAAATATGGATATGACTCACGCCACATTCTCACTATATTTCGGTGCAGGCTTAGTGTTTCCCAGAAGTGCATATGATAAATCAGGAGCTGAATTCGCTTTAGGTTTCCCTGCATCAACAGCGGGCCTGAATGAGAGCCAAAATCAAAAGCAGTTTCCAGTGCTGGAAACCTCAACCTTTGCATATGAACTTCCAACAGCATTGGCCAATTATGGAAGCCAAAACCTAGAAGCTGTAGTGGGACAACCTATGCCTGATGCTTTAATGGATCAAAACCAACCCATGATGACAGCATATGAAACTATGCAAATGCTTGAGGAAGATTGTAATCAGTATGACTGTTCTCCAAATGAACTACTTCCAGATCAAATTGATCAGCACAGTGAGATGCTAAGGAGCATTCTCGTTGGAGATACCTCTAGTCCTCAACAGATTCATATCTGAAACCTAGCAGATCATAAGGTAATACTCTTACTCTGTCCTTTTACCATATTGCCACACCACATGCCTGTTTTCTCTTATATTACCTCCCATCATCATCATCATTGTTATTATTGTTTTTGCTAGATCTGGCTGAAGTCTGAACCTTCACATTGGAAGCATAAGTGGAGCAGCAAGAAGGCCTTTTTTACTTTGTGGCAGCTCTATGTACAGTCAATCAGTAAAAAGTATTGAAAGATAATCTCTACATAAACTAGGAAACTAGACCATTTTATTTTCTTTTCTTTTCCTATTAGACAAAGCAGTGTCCTTTGTCATGAAAGTAACTGAACATATAGTACTGTCATGATTAAGCTTGTGTGTCTATATAAATATAGATGTTATGTATCTAAATGTGTATCTTATGTGTCCTTCTTCTTCTTTTTTCTTGGTATATAAATGAGGTTGCTCTTTTTTTTTTTAATGATTTTAGAATCAGTTGATGCAGTATCTGTCTTTTCTTTTCTTTTTTTTCCTTCAGACACGGCCTGGCGCGAATATATTCAATTAAATACGCGATTTACTTCTTTTTCATCGATTCTGCAATGTACGACTGAAATTATTTCAGGTTTCTTTCCTCTCTTTGAGAGATATTACCTTCTTATTTTGAAAATACACACAAACTTTAAATTAAAATATGAGTAAAATACTTTTCAACATCATATAAATGTTTTTAAATAAAAATATAACTCATTAAAAAATATATTTAAAATTTTTATTTCAATTTTATTTATTTTGTTAAAAATTCTAAATCTATTTTATTCTAAATTTTTTGAAATAAGTATTTTATATTGTCTGAATATATATTCAATACTTGTTATATGATATATTAATAAATATATAAATATTTGGTCAAAATAAAAATATAACTTTTTTAATTATAGAATAAATTGATCTAGTACATATTATGATTTTAAACCTTAAAATTTATTACGTATAAAATTTTTTAAATATCATTTATTACAATTTTAAAAAGACTAATGATACAAGTATACTTCCTAATGTGTGGAGTTGTTCATAACATTAGTGAAAGGCATAGATGTGTGGAAAGAAAAGGTCTACATAGTTACAAAAGAATTGTATAAATTATATTTATCAGTCTATAATTAAAAAACTTAATAATAAAACTAGTTGTTAAAAGAAGAAGAATTAAGTCACTTAATACTTCCTTGAACATTTCATATCACTCCATTCGAGACTTCAATAACTGGTACTACACCAAGGACATTTCATTCTATTGCATCCCTATCATTCATATTTCTCACAAGTCACAACTCTTATGATTCGTATGTGGTTGTACGTGAACACAATTGGTCTATGGTAATAGTTTAAAACAGTGCTTCGACAAATAACAGAAAACTACATACTTCTGACTTAACAATCATCTCAGAGCCAAAGCAACCGGCATACTGCTTTGTTTAAGCTAATGATACTACAACAGATCCTATCTGATTTGAGAAAAAGGTCATACATCATTTCAATTTCAATTCTTCAAAAAAGCTCAAAGGTAGAAATCAACAATGAAAGCCACAAACCCTATAATTTTTACAGATTATGGACATCTGGTGATTTTTCCTATATGTCTTTACTGCACTTGGAAAGTAGTATCATTGTCTCCTTGCATTCCGGGATCCATCTAACATGGGACTTGAATCCCAGCTATTGACTCGTGCAATGTCCCCATCATGTTGAGGTGGAATGCTTACAATATGAAGCTCACCAGGTTGTGGACGAATAATGTCATTGTTGGAAGATGAGGCTCGAGCATCATTTTGAGATTCAGCCAACATCTGGAAATAGGCATGAGGTCCCCAACCTACGTAGAAAATTATATAAAAACAGGTACACATGAGAAAGTCGTCAATGAAAAATTTTCTTCAAAGCCAGAATAAAAGAACCACATAACTAAAGTAAACTTTAAGAGCCCACAAGCATGTTAATGTGCTCAGAGAAGACATAGTGGAGCAGAGTAGATAAACACCAGATTAAGTAAAGCTCTTATATAAGACCTCAAAAATGTAAGCTAGAGTAACAATATGTAAACATTGAATTTAAGTTGGGAGAATATGCACCTTTTTTTTTTTAATTGAACTAACGACATTGTTTTGCAATATCATTAAGCTACATGCCTACATGTAAGCCACAGGCTAAATCTCCCATTATATAATTAATCAAACTGAAAATAAGCCAAAAATACTCATTTCTTTGTTCTTCTTGCAATTATTGGACCACACAAACAAAGATGCCAATCTGCAGTATAGTCAAACTCAAAAACATGCCAGTGGCAAAACGTTGCAAATCATCTCAGTCCTTTATGGTCTCAGCACTCAGGAATTATATATATCAACTTCACTGAAGCTGAAGGGGCAACAATAAAAGTGGAGAATGGAAACCCCCTCCCCCCTTTTCAAATGGTTTTGCAATTAATTTTTCATAATCTTACTTCTAATGGATGACTTTGTTAACCTATAATTCCCTTTCAAAGTCAACAAAGCACGATCTTCAAACCTAAAATTGACCTTGCTCCTGACACAGCTCTATGCAATAGCATAACATAATTAAAAAGGATATATTAGCCTGACAAGGACTATAATGTGTAAATTATTTAAGAGAAATCCAATAACACAATCAGAGTCAATAACAAATATCACAAACCAGTTCCTCCATTTCTTAAAGATGACGCTTCAGAGGCCATTTACATTATAATTAATTGAACAAAAATTTGGAGAAAATATTCAGCCATAAAAGCCTATCAATATCACATTTCTTGTTTATATAGTCTTCAGCTTTGTCAAAGACTATTTCAACCCAAAAACTTAGGTTCTTGGACCATGTCAAAGACTATTTCAATCCAAAAGCTTAAGCTATTAAGTGAAGGTCCATGATTGACTTTTATTAATATCTCTAACAAGCTTGAAGTATGATTAAGGTATTTCTTGGAAGCATATCTTCAACACTTTGAACTAAAGTACTGCCAAAGAACATACATATCCAAAGAGAAAAGGTAGACTGTCACTACAATTCAATATGCGTTAATCAAGGATCAGTCCATGGACATACCATCTACGTCATATGGAGGTGGAAAGAATTGCAAGTAACAAAAAGAAGCAATTGTCATCCCTGCCAAAAAGAAGTTCATATAAGAAATTTAGCTAAAAGGTTTATATGAATATTTAATCAAATAAACACAAAAATTTGCAGGCTTCAACAAACACACCTATAAGACCTCCAGCAAACACATCTTGCCAATGATGCCAATAATCATCAACACGTGAGACAGCAATCATAGCTGCCATGAGGATCGGTAAGATAACAATACAGAGCTTTGCAACATGGCCTCTACGATCAAATACCCTAATTTTTCCAGATAGATACCAAGCAAGAAAACTAAGACCAGCAAAAGACCCTGCATACCAACAACTGAATATTTGTGAGCTTATTTTTGTGGTAACTCAGAAAGCTTGTGATAAATTACTGAATTAAAATAAGCAATAGAAACAAGTCATTCACTGGATTGCCAAATGACGAAAAAGTTAGCCCCATATATTCGTTTACCACGCAGTGGTGATGCAAAAGTTAAACCCATGAGATTGAAAAACCTTTTTTTTTCAAAAAGCACCCAACACTTCAACCTTGTTAAAGTATGATAAATAAAGAGGTGCAAAGATTCTTATACCACATTTTTTTTTCTTGGAAGCTGACAATCAATGACAATTTCTGTCATTGAGATTATATTATTCCAAAGTAACTTACTCCACTCCCGACATACTGATCCATTTTGGGTCCAGGGCATAAGATTGCAAAATATATAAGACAACAGTACAGCATTACAGATAAGACAAGGAGGCAATAGGAGGTTATATACCATGCTCAAAATAAAACTAAGCAAGAAACCATACCCCTAAACTCAAGAAGATTTCACATAGATCCTAAGATTGATCAGAGTACTTACAAGAGGTATGTCCACTCGGGAAACTCTTGTGTCCTTCCTTAATAACACTCTTAACTCCCGTACACCTAACATCACTTGTTACTGGATCAAACACCTGAGCATTTCATGCACCAATGTCATGTTCAATGAGCACATTAACTAAGCTAAAGCATTTTGTATCACATAATAATAGTATTACTATCAATCAAACAATATGGTAGCTCATAAAATAAAGAACCCACTCCTTTGCCATCAGGGAAACAACGCCAGAAAAAGTCAGGCCGTGGCCGTCCAACACCATCTTTAATAGCATCAGTTATCACCGCAGTAATGAGTACAGAATATAGAAGGCCTGAATATGCATTTGGCAGTACACAATGTTACAAAGTTATGATTATGTCAGAAAGATGGGCAAATTGGATGGACAGGAAAAATTTTCAAAGGGCCAGAAATATACCCAAGATAGCATGATGAAAGTCAAAAACATCCTTTCGAATGAAATAGTAAACAAGAATGACAGCCAGTGGCAACAATATAGCTATTATCTGTCCACAAAATTAAAATCCAAGAGTTTATATTTAAATTTTGATCAAGCAACAAAGGGCCAAGATAATATGCACTCTCATTTTTTAATAACACGGTTCCTTAAAGAAAAACAAACCGGAACAGCCCAAAACGGAACAGTATTGTCTTTCAGCGGATATCTCAGGTCTGTCATCATCCCCTCTCCAACAAAGCGGTGAAATGGCTCTATCACATTCAAGATGACATCAATAACGACAAGAAGCAAAAGAATCAACCAGTCATGCATATGTATTCTTGCTACTTTAGCTCCATGTGATCTAATAGTGTGTGTACCCAACTGAATTTCTGGCATTTTTCTGAGAATGGCAAAATAGAAAGGTTAGCAGGGTTTTATTTTTTAATTTAAATCACCAGATATTCATGGAAATAAAGTGAGATCTCAAATAGAAAGGAATTCAAAATGAAAGGAGTGTTATGGTGAGACATACCCATGCTGCTACAAATTGCGACCCAGGAAACAGAACATAGCAGAAAATATTATCCCAGACCCAGAGTATGAGTCACACATGATTATCAGTTAACAATACAAAAGGTTCAAGAAAAATACAAAACATGGATCCATTCCAGAATTATCATATTTTGCAACCAAAACATTCATTATTGGGTTGAGCATTGCCATTAACATTAAGCACTGGGATCTTATTAAATATTTTTGTACTTAATTTTAGTAGTGGATGAGATTTTGATTATCTTTCACTTACTTGTAACTCTTTGTCTAAGACTAAAAGTATGTGCATATTTGTAAATTATAAATAGTATTCCATAAGGGGTTAGGGCCTTTATCCTTGATTCAATCCTTGGGGCCCCTTTAATTACAATCTCAATTCTGATACAGTTAAAGGATTCAGTCCCAGACATAACCCAAAACTGTGTCGTGGGTAAAATTCTCTTATATCTCCTTAAAAGTAAAATTCTCTTATATCTCCAAATTTAATCTGTTACCCAAACACAAGAAAACTCATGATTTCTTTGCTCCTCAAAAATACATTCTCCCTATCTGAATTACCAAAACTATTTGACAATCACATGGTTCAGCCACAAAATTTATAGTGATCATTTAAGTTTGCTTTAGTTATTGCGAAGATTATTGTGTCCTACCTATTGAACAGGAAGCATAGGCTATTCAGGCTTCATGCCCAGAAACTTTTTAACATCAATACCATAAAAATTAAAATTTAAAAAAAAAAAAAAAACTGTGAGAGGTCAGAACTATTTGTTTGGGTTCTCACAATAGAGAGGTTAGAAACGAATACTTTCTCAAGTAATTTGAGGCCTTAATGGAGGCATATAGTTGCATCCTTGGCTGAACTTTTTTTTTTTTTCTTTTCTAAAGAGATGGTAAATGCTAAATGCTAACTTCGACAGATTTCATCTAAAAAAAGTATTAACCAACTTCAACAGAAGATAACAGAAGTTATTAGAAAGCCAAATCCCTGATCGGCAACTTGAAGACGAAATTAATCAACTCTAACACAATCAAAGCAAAAGGGTAGAATTCTTTCAAACAAAAGCAAACAGATAAGTATTGAATTTTAAATGTTACAGAAAAAAAAAAAAGGCCAAACTCAACTAACCGCAAAATCACTGAACATCTTAATACTCTGCTCAATGATCTTCTCCCCCAACGTTTTCTCAAAAATATAATTAAAAAAAAAAGAATTTATAAAAGAAGTGACCTCCACACGCAGTTTAACAAAACAGGAAACAAAGAGACAGAAAAATGAATGACGAAAGCCCAAAAAAAAACATGTAAAACAGAGAAACAAATGCAGCGAAGGGAACAAGAGCCGCAGAGAAATCACAATGCCCACGAAAGCAGATAAATATTCAGCAAACGAGGCACATACTTACACGAATTCAAGGTCAGGGAAAAGGCGAGAATGTAATCTAGGGAGTGATGGGCATGCGATTTAAAAATAAAGCAGAAAGTGAGAAAGGACAAAGGAGAAGAGGAAGAAGAAGGAGAGGCAAAAAGAAGACTGGAACGAGAAAGGCGCGTGAGCTCTACGTGCACCAGGGATACGCGTCAGCCTCCATAATGGAAATCTGGTTTTGATTAAGCGAAATGATTCTTCACTTCGTATTTTTCCTATTCCTAATTAGTGCGCAACTGTACAGAACAGCAAGGAAGGAAACAGCACAGCAAAGCGACGATGAATGTGATGAAACCAAATGACTAAAATTAAAATATGAACAACTTTATATTTTATTTGTATTACTTCAACTCTATGCAGTTAGACCAAATTAAACATACAACTTTGTAATTGATTTCAATATTTTTAAACAGAACTTACTATTATATGTATATGCCTATAAAAGAATAGATCATTATGATTTTTTATATAAAAACAGTGAATTAATTATACCAAATGGCCCCAACTAATTATACTGCTAATTAGGTTAAGATTAGTAAATGGTAAAGTTATCATAAACTAAAGAATAAATTATGCTTCATTTTTCACATTACATTCAGTGAAGCAATTTTAATTTGGCTTTAAAAAATATTTGTTTATTTGTGTTAGCCAAAAATCTATCAATAAGAGATATTAAATTGAGTAGTTATCAAAAAAAATTTAAAAAAACTTTTAGATTTCTTGACTTAAAGGTTCTTATAAAATAAATTTTTTTTTAAAATAGATATAAGTTTAAGAGAATGCAGTTAAAAGAAAACTTGATATAAAATATTCTCCTAATCTTAATTCATATAAGATTAAATCATATGAGCTTTTATTTAGGATTATCTTACATCAATACTAAGATTCAACACACACTATAAATTTGTTATAAAGTCTCTTTTTAACCTTATCTCCTCTAAAAATCAATCATATAGATGTTTATTTATGACTTTTTTGTACCAATACTTAGAGACACATAAAATAAGTAAGAGAAAAGTTTAAGTCACAGATTTATAATACACAATATTAACTCACATAGAGAATGAATATGAATTTAAAATACTTTCTCAGTATTTTTTTTTCAATTTTTCTTTTCTTCTTTATTGTATCATTGACAAAGAGAAACTATATATATGATACTTGGAGATTACCGTTTAAAACTTACTCAAATCTTAGATTTTTCCTTTAAGTTTGACCTAATTGATATTCTTCAATTTGAATCACGTTTTTCATAAAGGCTACATGTAATCAAAAGTTGATGAAAGAATATTTGTGTTATTATGGGCTTTGTTCATATTTTTGACTTTTGTTTAACTTTTAGTATTAAAATTTTACACATACCATAAATAATGCCTTTCGTTTTTTTTTTTAAAGTACTATAATTGATTTGTTAATTAATATAATTTTGAATTTATATTTCAAATGAAAAAATATATTCGTTTAATTTTCTTTCTTATTTCATACATATACTAATATAATGACTTTATTTATTTTTTTATTGTAGCCTCCTTCTTCACTCATTATTTTGATATGAGCTTAATTTATATTAGGTATTTTATATAAATTTATTGACATAAATCAAAATATTTGAAGCTCCTTAATTTGGTAAAAAAATGAACAACGTCAAATTTTCATCATTTTGTTCCCTTAAGTCGTTGAGCATGCATGCTTGCTTTCTATCTTCCGAATTATTTTGTTTTCTTTATCTATTACCATCCTCAATTAGATTAAGATTTTTTATATAAAAAAATAATATAACAATATCATATTAAAAAATTAAACACACAATTAATTAAATAATGATCTTAATTAATATAATAGAAATTATAAATAAATAATATATTTTTACTTTGTATTTATCTTTCTATCACATAATATTATTATATTATTTTTTTACATAAAAATATATCGATTCTTTCTCTACCTATTTTTTGAAACTTTTATGAAAGATTTTTTCTTTCAGAATTTATAAAAAAATAATAAGACTTTTAATAAGGATTTTCCTAATAACTAATTATAATTAAATTTCAAATTTGCTACTTTTCTAAATATTTTTCAGCACCTGATGCACCTTATTGTTGAAAGAGTGGGTATTCATGGGTGCAGGTGGGTAGCTATTAGCTAAACTACCATTTAAAAAGTTTACAATTTCAAAATAATAAAATTAAAAAGAAAAACCAGTACGGAATGATCATGTTCCCAGGAAAATACGTATTCCTTTTAGCAATGCTGTCTATATAAATCTTTCGGAACAGAATTAAAGTTAAATCAAACATTTTAAAATAGGATAAAACGTTGTCTAATATGCTCTCAAGCCAACTTAAAACAAATTAAAATAAAAACTTAATGAGATACTTCAAGAGATTCACATCATTGTCTGGACGCCTATCAGATAATATTAAATAAATTTAAAATTTATAAAAAAATTATTATTTGAAATATAAAAAGACATTTCAATTTAATTTTACATTTAAAAATTGTTTTTAGTAAATATAAAAGACTTTTCATGTCCCTTCCAGAAGTATTTTGCTTTACGTTATACTTTCTATTGACTATTTTTACCTGTTTATTTGATTTCTTGCAGAAGGTGACTTGGGCAGGTTCTCTGTGATCCAATATTTAGACTCGACGTAAAATTCACTGATTTATTTACATGACATAACAGAGTTTAAAATTTAAAAGTTTGCATTACAGATATCATATTCGTTCTAAATTTTTGTAGCTAAAGTATATGGCATCATGTGTCTCGAAAAACTAATTAATTAAACAATTCTGATACCTTGCTTGTTTGGAGGAATAGTAACATTGGAAATATATATAAATAAAAGGGTTTGTGGATTAAAAAGAAAGAAGAAAATTGAATTCAAAGAAAAGGTAATAAAACGGACCACATACCTACCAACCCCGGATGGTATATATAGAGGTTTAATATATTAGTTTTAATTAATTAACATAACTGTATAAGCATAATTCCATTCAAATTTTTTAACTAATCAAAATTAAGTATAATTACACCATTTTTAGTTTTTTTTACTATATAATCTAAGTTAAAGCCTGCACGTAATTTTTGTAAGATTTGTCATTTTAAAGTATTTTAGTAATGATTGAAGATGTGGATTTATAATGTTGTTGGCATTTATACAATAACTCCACCTGGGGATGTTTTATCTAAAACTTTAGTAACACAATCCTACGTCAATGATACTACGTAGAGTAATTTATATTAAATAATAAGGTGTCAGTTTTAAAACATTGGCTTAATGACGAAGGTAACAGGTGTTCTATTTATCACTTTCCTCTCTCTCTCTCTCTCTCTCTCTCTCTATAACCATCTTGGTAAATGGTTTTCAGTATTCAAAAAATTGAATTAAACTACTCAGTTGTAACAAAAAAATTAATAAATTCATCTGTCCATTAATTTAAAAAAATTATAAAATTAAAGAATTAATTGATAAAAAATTAATTAAACTAATAAAAAAATTAATGATTTTATCAGTTTGATTGATTTATTACTTTTTTTAATGTTTTATAAAATATATATTTTATATTTTTTAACTATGTCTATTTAACATATCACTTACTTAAATTTTAATTTATAATAAATTATTCTTTTAAATTATTTAAAATATTAAAACTATACTTAAAAAACTCACAAAATCTTTTTCTTTTCTTTTTCTAATCTTTCTTTAAATATAATGTAAAATTAAATTAAAAAAATTACATAATAAGTATATAGTTGTTAAATTTAATTCTAAAAATAATAATTTTTTTAATTTTTTAAATAATTTAGTAAAGTGATTTGTTACAAATTAAAATTTAAATAGATAATATGTTATATAATCATAACTAAGTATTGATATTTAATATCAATAGTTAATATTATTTATTATATTATATTACATAATAAATTTATATAATATTTATAATATTATTTATTATAATATATTAAAAATTAAAGATATATATAATATATAAAATTAAAAAATATATATTTAATTACCACTTGTTCGATCACATTTAGATTAGTAAATTGTGAATCAATACATCAATAAATTTGATAACTAATTTGATTTTTAAAATCTTGATGATTTCACAAATGATATATTTTATAATATAAAATAAAATTATGTGATATAAAGATATAAGAAAAAAAAATAAAGATAAAATAAAGTTATAACATATGAATAGATTAAATAAATTTATATTATTTAATTTATTATTTTAAAATTATAATAATAATTATTTTATATTATATTTTAAAAAATTAAAAAACTACTAGTATATATATCTTGCTCTTATCGATTTAGTATATTTAATTTTTTTATAACATATTACGAGAGCATGAAACCCAAATTCATCAATTGAATTAAATCTGTTGAAATGAATATTATACATTACATTACTATAAAGATATAATTCAGGAGATAAGTATAATTTTATTTTCTTTTTAGTATGACAAAAAAGTATAAATATTTATTTTGATTTAACAAAGGAGACTAATATTACATAATATAATAAATTTAAATTTAAATTTTTATTAAAAAATATATTTATATTTAATATTTTACAATACTTTTAATATAATTATTTTTAATAAATAAATATTTGTGAGAAATTAAAAATATATAATTATAAATGTTTCTAAATTTTATATCTGATTAAAAAATTATTTTGATTGAAAAATTAATAGTTAGACTCGTTTTTTAATTTTTTTAATTTTGTTGTTATTTCTGTGTAAGATTGCAAATTTGAGTGATTCATTTTTAAATTTTAATTGAATAATAATAGTAAAAAATCATAATAATAAATATGGTTTGAGTGGATGATGCCTTTCCCAGATAAGTACTTAACAAATGCGTGAATGAATACCCACCAACCCAGCAAGGCCATCCATCACGCGCATTTATTAGTTCTTGAGTATATTATTCTTTTTGGGTTGCTTCATTAATTATTTTAAAAGATCAATTTCACTAATTAGATTTGTAATTTTATTATATAAAAAGTTAAATTGATTAAAAAATACAGCTAATTTTATTTTTTTTAAAAATAAGTTAATTGTAAATTATTATATGTATATATTATATTATATTATATTATTTATATGTTAACTAATAATATATATTAATTTTTTATTTTAAATTAAGCAACACATGAAACATATAAAATATATTTTTTTTGTTAAATTTTATGGGTTAACGACATAACCTAAAAAATTTTCACTAACCTGAACAGATGGCCACTCTGCCAGTCCACGTGACTGTTAACGTCAGAACACGACTCGTACGTAAGTCGTAACTTTGCACAGCAATATTGTGATTTTGAGTCAAAATTTGAGCTATCCATACTCCAAAATATAAATTTTAATAAAGTAAAAGGAAAAAAAAATGTAATAAAAATAAATTAAGTATTCGTTATTATGTATGAATTAAAACTTATATATATATATATATTTTTTTTTTCTTTCTTTCTTTCTTTACATTTTATTGTTTCATCAAAACTTACGCGCTTTGGAATATTGATACTCCAAATTTTGACGATAGTATTAGTATCCAACGCTACCGGTCAATGACCCCAAAAAGAGGGACAAAACCAAAGTCTTCCATTACAGTCATTTTTCCCAAAGTGATGATGTTTTATGTTGTTTTTTAATTTTTACTTTATTTGTCATGTTAAATTATAAAAGAGTTAAATTACAAGTTACGTGAGAGTTAGAATAATAATTATAAATTACTAAAATATAAATTAATTTTAACTAAAGGGAGTAGAGCACTTCCTTACTCATCATCCCATTCCTATTTCCGGTATCAAATAAAAGATGTTTTCCATTTCCATTTCTTCAAGGATTTAAGAATATACATGATCCTCACAAAAAGCTTATAATATTAGCAAAATTTATTAAAAATAGATAGATTTTTAATATTTTTTTAATTATTAATAAAAATAATCAATTCTACAAAGATAATAAAATATTTATTAGAATTTTGGACTTATTAAAAAAGACAAGCACACAGAGAAGAAGGAATGAATGAGTCTTAAAAAATTTTACTATCTTTTAGGTTATTAGGTTACCTACAATCATTTTTAATTTTTTAAATAACATAAGTAATAAAAAAAAATTATAAAATGAGATACTTAAATATATATATATATATATATATATAATATTTACCTAAATTTTTTAGGACAGTAACTCTACATAGGGGAGACATAGCCTTCATCCCCATTTTCAAAATTTCTTGAGGTGAAAATTTTTCATATTCAATTCTCTAAATGCGAGACTCTCTAGGAGAATCTCAAATCTAGTGTCTTGTCATCTCTACTTACGATGTCGGTAAATACAGTAATTTTAAGCGGAAAAATATAGTTTACCCAATTTTATTTACAACATACTAAATAAAAAAATACATAAATTATACTTTTCTTTTTTAAAAAATACTGAAAAATAAAAAAATTTGTAATTTAATTCATTTTAACTAAAAATATTTTTATATTTATTATTTATATAATGTAATTATCACTTTGACCAATACAAAAATTATTTTGTTAAAATTTAAAACAAAATATCTTTATCATTTTTAACTTAAAATAAAAATAATGAAATATAAGTTTTAAAATATTTTTTAGTAAAATATTTTTTTTAAAAAAATTTAATAATATCATTAAAAATATTTTAATCAAAATAGATAATATTATAAATTTTTTAATTTTTAAAAAATGAAGTATAAATTTTTAAAGTAAAATAAAGAAAATTATAATTTTAACATATGAGAAAAAAATATAATTTGTTCTAAAAAAAAAATATAAAACATAACTACAAATATAATTTAACATCCCTTTAAAGTGCTAACAAACTACCTTAAATGTATCGTAACGCTCTGAAAAAGAAATTTTAATAAACTTAAATGGCACACATGTTGAAGTTATATTTGTGCAGTTGATCTTAATAGTAATCATGCATAAATACGATTATCAATGATCAAATATCTACATTGGACAATAAACTTCTTAAAATTTTTCCCCGTTTGTTTTTATTTAAAAAAAAAATTCACAAATATAGGGCTTCTTTAAACACAATTTTTAAAAATTGTTTTAATTTTTTTAAAATATAAAAAAATATGTTTCAATTACAGTTTTTGATTGTAAATAAAAAATAGAATATTTGTTTTAGAAACAAAATATACAAAACAATTAAAACATATTTTTAATTTTAATTTTTTGAAATAAAAAATACAAAAATTAATTTTTTATTAATAGTATATACATAAATATATAAAAAATAATACTAACATAAATTTTTAAAATTAATTTCATAAAATCATTTTAAATAAAAAACAAAATGACATTCAACATTCTTATAGTTTTTGACAGATCAAATTTCTTGTGTTCTCGTTTTGTAAAAAAAAAAATTTCTCTTCTCCAATAAAAATTTCACTTCAATTTTCAGAGAAAAAAATTATTACAAAAATTATTTCTATTTTTACTTTTTTACTTCGACTCATTATTATAAACTTATTAACACTATACTTACATATGTGATATGCCATATTATCATCAAATTAAAGTCCACTACGGATTACATTGAACCCGAATAAAATATTTTTCTGTGGAAATTTTTTTCATTTTCCCACCTTGAAGAAAAATATTATTATAACAGCCTAGCTAATATAACATCCTGCGGAAATCATGTTTGTGTTTCTCCAAATCTTTACACGAGCAAGGACTACATGGAGGGTGGAAGCACTAATAGACTAATAGTAGAAGGAGCACCTACAGTTACTAGTATTTGCCGTCGTAGAAAACCTCATTTACAAATTACACGACACGTATAAAAAAACAGCAAAATCATCAAGTATTCAGGGTTAAGGCAAAGCCGAAGGTATACATGTGATGGATCACTTCTGTCCGAGCTCCATGGCCTCCAAGGTTGGGCTGTGAAAAGAGAAATGAGTGAACGCATCACTACCATTTCGCCCTGCTTCTTGACTCACAACCTCAACTTCCATGCCCTGCACACCCAGTGAATTCACGTTATTCCTGTTTGAATTTGCTCGGGATTCCTCCTCCACTGCTTGAAAATATGCATATGTACCCCATCCTGAAAACCAACAGATTTCATATATGCATTAGTGGTGAACTTTTTTCCACTAAATGATATAGCTTAAAGGTCAGAAAGTTATTTATTGGACTAAATGAAATAGGATGACATTATGGAGAATTTAACTTTTTAAGAGGTGGAGTCTCTTTACTGTTAGATTATTTTAAGACTAGTGTATAACAAAATATTTTATACAACAAACACAATTCACTCATTGCTAGCAAAGGAGGAACCCAAAATTTTCTGCTGACCCTAAATTTGCATACTAAATAATATAAAACGGAAAAGAATAGCCAGAATTGACCAGACTTTGACAACCAATGACTATCCAGACCACTGACAAGGCCAAAAAGTGGCACAATACAAAATGAGACAAACAAACATGCATCAGAGAATAATGATTGAAGAGTAGTAAAGATATCTCTTTTAAGTTTAATGCTCAATTCTTGTTTGAAATCTCCGTTATCTAAAATAACCTAATAGGTATAAAAAGTGACAGGGCACATTACAGACGCTAAAGCTTTTTTCCATGGGAACAGTTCAGGACGAAATACCAACTAGGAATTGAAACAATGACAATAATTTAATATAAATGATGAAAATTTTATAGTCAATAACGGGAGCTTATAATATTGTTTTGAGACTTAACCAGGCCAACGAATCATTGAATTGATAATTAACTTAAACCTCCTTAGATAGGGAATTCTTAAAGTCAAAGATGTAAATATATCATTTGACCAGCAACTGGTAAGACCAAAAGAACAGAGAAATAGACAGTGTTACCGTCGTCATTATAAGGGGGAGGGAAGAACTGCCTATAGCAAAAGGTTGCCACCACGAGCCCTGGAAGAAACAAACAAAGAAGCGATAGTTTATTTATTCTTCTAATTAAGTGAATTCTGATGATACAATTAATATCAAATTATATTTTTTGCCGGATAAGTGAGAAGAAATACACCTAGAAGGGCCCCAGCAAACACATCTTGCCAATGGTGCCAATAATCATCAACACGAGAGACGCCAACTAGAGAAGCAGCTAGTAGAGGAAGAAAAACAATGCATAGTTTTGCCACATGTCCTCTCCGATCAAATGCTTTAATCTTCCCAGATAGGTAGAGAGAGAGAAAACCTAAGCCTGCAAAAGACCCTGCAGAACTGAATTACATTAGATCAATAGGTTCGTGTATAAAATATTTTTTCTCTACTAATTAGCTAGTCATAAAATCGAGTACAAAATAATCAATCAGTATGTTCTTAACCTGAAAGAATTTGACACTAGAGAAAATGAATTACAAAGGAAACACTAACGCAAAGAAGTTGTTGCTCACATGATGTATGGCCGCTTGGGAAACTCTTGTGTCCTTCTTTTATATCACTAACCTTGCCATGACACACCACACCTCCCCATTTATCATAAACCTGTGAGGTAATCGAAGAAAAGATAATTATAGTGATCACTCTCCAAAGAATATTACTGTATGTACCAAATAAATTGACATTTAGAGTTTGCAGTTTGCTGGATACACTTTGCAACTTTCTCAATATCACAGTTAATAATATCCGAGTTAGGAGAATATGAACAAGAACAACCAAGAATTAAGAAAGAAAAGTGGTTTAAAGTGTAATCTGGCATCTCTTTACAACAATTTTTAATGCCATGGCAAACGGGCACAACCCCGTCACGATCTTAAACATCGAGACCCATATCACAAAGGCCCAAAACATTTTTATTTATATTAAATCATCTCACGAGAGAGAACGCCACATATAATTTGATCGCAAAAGAAAAAAAAGAATCACAATATATATGAGGTGGTCTATACAGTCATTTCGAAATAAATAACACTTGCAGACTTGCCTCTACTCCATTAGGAAAGCAACGCCAAAAGAAGTCTGGTCGAGGCCGGCCAACTGCATCTTTTATTGCATCAGTCATAACCGCAGTGATCAGGACAGCAAATAGGAGGCCTGCTGGCAATGAAGTACATTAATTATTACCTTTCACAATTCTTCGATAACTTGTTCTAGGCATATACGCATGTGAGAAGTGCAAAGATAATTTACCTAGCACACTGTGGTGTAAATCATAAACACATCTCCTACGCATATAGAAGAGAAGGAAAACAGCAATTGGCAACAAAACTGCATAGAGCTGATCATTGAGAGAAAAAGATCAATTTAACTAAAACTACTTGCAACTAATGAAATTAATAAATTGCTGGTAGGCAAACTGGGTAGATGCCACTATTTCTTCCGTTATCTTCATGGTTCATAAAGCGTCAATCAATTTTCAAAGGAACACTATAGCAATTGAGTACAATTATCAATTAGCACCTTATATTGATACAATTAAATGGATTAATGTTACACAAAATGAACCTAGAAACCCACAGAACAGATCCGTGACGAGCGAAAAAAACTTAAGTTTTAAATCTTTCTAATAAAGAATAACTTACAGGAACAGCCCACACGGGCACTGTGTTATCTTTCATGGGATATCTAAGGTCTTCCATCATGTCCCTTCCCACAAAGCGGTAAAATGGATGAATGGCAAACAGAACGACCTCTATTACTAAAAGAAGCAGCAATATAAGCCAGTCGCGTAAGTGATTTCTTGCAAGTGAAGCTCCATGAGATTTGATGGTGTGAGCAGCTGGATCAACTTGCCCCATGCTTACCTACCGTAGAAAACAGAGAAAGACAGTTGAAATTGACACACAAACGTCTAATTAGTAGGCTGGGACGTGTTAAAAACTCAAGCATTTCCTGCGATACTACATTATTGGCTTTGCATATTCGTCATACGCAACAAGGAGAGCTCGTGTCGTATGCTGAAAAAACTAATTTCTAGATGGCTCTAAATCCTTTTTAACTGGCCACGCTAAGAAGCTAAAACTTATTAGTCATTACACAAACAGAAACTCGTTTCATAGTCTCCAGATTGGAGAAGATATTCTGCACCACACGTGTCCAGTGTCGGTGATAATAGTAGATATGCGTTCATCCCTGTGTCCCCACCTATTGATGCATATAATTCCAGAATTTTGCTGAAATTGCAAAATTCTGCTATTATAATCTGCTGAGCATGTGAACCAACAAAAAAAATGAAAATTGAAGAGCCTGCAGATTATGCAGTGCTAAGTCAAAATGGGAAAGTTATTCTTTCAGTGTGACAATTTAAATTCTCATATACCCAAAACTAGGAAAAACTAAAACTCCGTTTTGGTATCAAAATTCCGTTCTAAAATATGACTATGTGTGCCAAATTTATAAACCCCTATAAAGATTAGGAACAAGATTTACGTAGTTAAGTGAATTTAACAACAGAACATATAAAAATAGCGAATTGTTGACAAAAAAAAATTAATAGAGTAAACCACTCCCTACCTAGAGAGTAAAACGATAGAAACGGAAAGAAAATCCGAAAGCAGTGCACTAACCTTAAACAATGCCCGGAATCTTCCAAAAGAAAATAGAGACGACAGCACATCCTTCCAGGCCATAGAAAAGGAGGCAATTTATGCGCGCAGTGACCAAATTCCGATTATTATGCCTAAAATTGAAAGAAACTGAGATTAGCCGACAGTGAGAAGGACGGGCGAAATAGATTCATTGTTCCAAAAGAGAGAGTTGGAGAGTAAGAAAAAATTATCCCAAACAGGAAGGAAAAGAAAGAGAAAAAGAGAAAAGAGTGGAGACAAAGAAAAGCAATCAACTACGCTAATATTTACTTAAAGATAATTCAATTTTTCGGGAGAAAAATTAGAAAAATATTTTCTCGGAAAATTTAAATTATTTCCGGGAAAGTAATGTTCACTGTGCGAAGAAGAGAAAATTACCAATACCGGTGAATGCAGAGACAGAGAAGGAAGTTTCTTACTTCGAAGTTCGAAATGAAATGGTTTGGCGCGGAGCGGTTAATGCTTTGCGTGACAGCGTGACACCACGATGGATGGTTCAGCCGAGATAACGACTCCATATCCTTTGTATTTTATTTTTTTAAGATTAAACTAAATAAATAATAATAATAAGTTCTTTTAAAAAAATTATTTTACTAATCAACGTTCTTACAACACTAATAAGTATTTTTTCATTAATTGGTAAAATTTTTATGCATTAAAAATTAGTATTTGTATTGATCTGTACAAATTCTAAGTTATTATATGCTTTATCAATTAATAAAAAAAATTTAACCAATGTTTTAAATATATTAATTATTCAAACTCTAAAAAAAAAATAATTTGACTTCGTCAAAGTCATGACCAATCAGTTCTGCCTTCTGACATCCTCCTTAAGTTTGGGACTATATTTTTATTTTGATAAATATAAATATTTTTTTTTTTTGAAGCTAACAATTGACAAAACAAATTTAACAATATAATTTATTTTTTATTAAAAATAAAACTTCTTAAATTTAGTATAAATTATACTTTTATTTTAAATTTTTAAAATTTACACTCCGTTATCTAAAAGATAAAGTATACGATATATATAATTTCATCAATTTAAATCAAAATATTGTTCATTATCTTTAGAGACTTCTCCTTGCAAACATAACTTATTATTAGAGTTATTTATTAAGTTAGATTAACTCCTCAATTTTTATTTATTTAGTTTTAATCTCGTCACTGATAAACTAAACCAATATTATATACTGGTAGGCTTAACCTGTACTAAAATACATGTTAATGTTTTAAATTTTAATTTTAAAAATAAGTGAGAAATGTGTTTGGTTTCATTATTTTTTCCATTTTCTTGAAAAAAGAAAATATGATCAAATATGTGTTTAGTATAATTTAATAAAAAAAATTTAAAAAAATAAGTTAAAAATGGTAAATGTCTAAAAGATATTTTCAACACTTTTAAATGATAATTGGTGTTATTTTTATAAATTTTTAAAGAAATGAATTATTTTGCCATATAAATATTATCATTTAATTATCATTAAAGTTAAAAATAATAAAAAATTATAATTATTTAAGTAATTTGACCTAAAAATAAATATGAACAAAATTTTAGTTTTATATAACAAATATATTTTCGAAATATTTAAAACTTGAAAATAAAAACTTTTTTTGAAAAACATAACTAAAAACTAAAAATATTTTGAGAAACCAAATATTAGCTAAGTAACTTTTGACTTTTTCTTAGTTTTTTTTTTCTCTCGTTATTTTTTCATATATTTATATCATTGTATATTTTATAATTTAAGAAATTAAATAAATGACTTAAAAGTTAAAATCATGACTTCAAGATAAAACTCTAACAAGTTGTTGTGGTTTATATTAAAATGATGATAATCAAGAACCATAAATCCTTATATCCTCTCTAATCTCTTCGAATATAATCATGCCATTGATGAAAATATGACTCCAAAAAGCACTATCATTGTCTAGATGATAAAAGTCTTACCAAAAATAGTGAGAAAATGACAAATTAGTGTGGTGTCCCTTCTTTTCCATCCACTTGTTGAAGATTGGCTTCTTCTATGCTAAAATAAATGTTGATGTTTGAGAGCTCTCTCTATCCAAAATCACTTTTCTATGGGTCATTACTCACTATCATTTATGGTTGATAATTTATACATCAATCGCTCATTAATCAGCCGACAATTCTTGTTGATGACGATTTAAATAAAAAGGAAAAAAGAAAAAAAAAAACTCCACCTCCTTTTTTTCTTATACGGTTAAAAGCACTGCATTTGCATACAACTTAACAAATAATTCTTATATTTTAGTTTAATTAAGTAGTCTTTTTAAGGAACAAAAAAGGAGGTGGTTATTTAAGTTGCACTTTTACTTATCTGTTTGATTTTTTTTTATTTTAGACAAAAATTTAAGTGAAGATAAAATACTTTAGTTCAGAGTCAAGATAAGATCTCAAATTTAAAGAATGTTTATAAAAAATTTATAAATAATTTATCAATAAAAAATTATTTAGATTTAAACTTAAATTATGCAATTGATACGAGTAGAAAGAGACTAAATAAACCAATCTTATTGGTCTGTCTATTTGAAATTCTAAATATATTTTTATAATTTCTTGAATGATAGTATTAGAATAACCTATTTTTATTACTATTTTTTTTTTCAAAAAACATAATTCATAATATATAGTTTTACAAGTATAACATGAAAAGATGCACTAAGTAGATTAATCATTACATGATAAATATATTGATATGAAAAAATATCTGATCAAGGAATGAATTAATTTAAATTTTCTTTTATGCGAAATTTTGTCAAAAACTTTGAAGTTAAACCTTTTAAAAATTTTTAAAATAAAGGAAGCTTGTAACCCAGTTCATAATTTGCTATATCTGGTTTTGGTGTTTATAGTATCTTTGGTTCCAAAGATGATATGGATATAAAATTTATTGGGTGAATGGAAAGTTAAGTAATTTTTTATTTTAAAAAAATGAATTATTTTTTAATTATTTTATAGTTTTTTATATTTAAAAAATTAAAGACAAAATTCACATGCCCTATACCCCCTATATTTTATATGGATCTTGATTAATTACCCCCATTCAACTATGTTTATCTAAATAATTTAATTGTGGTAAATAGCTTTAACTTCATTTATCTTTCAAAGATTCTCATATTTATTCTAAATTTGATTTATTAGATAAAATACTAATGATAGTATAATATCATAGTAATGAGTATTAAATGAACTCTATTTTTTCATAGATATTTTTTATTAGAGGTAAATATTGTCTAACATTAAATATAAATATATTTTTTAACATAAATTTGAATAATAATTTATAACTAACTCATTTCACTGAATTTAATCTCTATTGGTAAATAAACTCTATTTTGACACCACATCCAAAAGCCAAGTTGATTAGAAAATAATAAAGTGAACAGTTTATTAATGGAGGAACTAATATGAATGAATTTTGAATCTCAAGATCCAAAATGAGCATACAAATTTGTTAAGGATTAATTGAATCTTTTATCCACCTGTAAATGATTAGAATAAGATAATAAGACTTCAGTCCACAAACCTTTAATAGTTTTTGCTTCTAAAAATATAATATTTTTGGGCTTTTATTTAGTGAGGTTCAGCCCAAAGTAAATTGGGTAAGAATTTAACATTAGTGGGTTGGACTGAGGCTCTCAGCCCATTGGAATTGAGTCTGAAATCTAACTCATGTGCAACAAGGATTATTCATTACTACTTGGCAACTGTCCAGAAATAAATGAAATAATAAGATTGACATGCATTAAAATATTTGTCAATATTTTAAAATTTATTTTTAATTATATAAAAATTAGAAAGTTAAATAGCTTAGAAGATTAAAGAGACAAAAACTTTAAAATTGTATAATATAAAAGAGAGTCGAGTTAAAATAGATGAAATTCTATGAGTTTGTTCATTAAATTTTTTAAAATTTATAAAATTAAATTAAAAAAATTTTAGTTCAAATTAAAAACAAATCAGATCGACTTGTTCTTAAAAATAATAGTGTCAAATCGGGTTAATTTGATTTTTTTAATTTTTAATATGTGTAAAATGAATTAGTTACAAGACTTTAACTTTAATTTAAATTATATTTATTTTAGCTTTAATTTATCTAATTATTTTAATTTATATTTTATTAATATATCTTATTATTTTAAATTGTAAAGGAAGATAAATATTACAATAAAAAAACTTTAAAAAAGATAATATAATGATAGTACAAAATGAATGATAGTAAAAAAATAAAAAATAAAAATAAATTTAAAATTTTTATTTTACGTTATTGATGTGTTATAAATTTATACAATACAGATTATGTAATATAGTTTAATAGTGTGTTTTTTTTTTGTTTTTAATAATAAAATTAACAAAAATAACTTATTGTAATAAATTTAAATTTAAATTTTATAAATATTCTTTAATAATTTAAAATATTATTTAAATAACCAGCCCTTAATAAAATCCACTAAAAATAGTGGCTCTTACTAAACCAATTTAACAACTCTAATATATATAGATTTTAACATAAAAGGTGAAGATAGTGAGATATCGTTTTAACTTAGCTGGTAAGTTTCTTTGTAATGATGCGTAAGAATTTCAATTTGAATATTATTTTTGTCTTTTTGAGGGGACAATGAATTTCAGGAAAGAAAATAAAAAATTCCTTCTCATTACGCAATCCATCATGATTCACGGGGCCAAAAAAAAAAAAAAAAGCGATTATAAATTAAGATTGCAAAGATGTTTTGAAAGATGAAAAACCCAAGTCCTTTGGCTTTTATCTGAAATAAATGAAATTGAAATAAGAAATAGTTCATTATGTTTGAAAGTATTTTCAGGCTTTAATAATGTTTTAATGCATTTTGATCTCTTTAATTTTATAAATTAGAGGAACTAAATTAAAATTTTTATAAAATAAAAACGGCCAAAAGTGCATTTAAATCTTTATTGTTAGATAAATTTTTTGGTTGATCTTAGTTTTTATGCTCAAGACTCTTTCTGTTGGAGAATTTAACGGACTAGACATGTAAAAGAGTAGAAATAATTATTTTACTGAAGCACTAAATTTGATGAATAATTTTAATCTTAGAAAATGGATCAAAAGAACATTTATTCACTTATTAATTCAACGAAAATTACAAAAATTTTAATTTATCATTAATGTTGCAACTTTTACAATTATTATGGGAAGAGAAGATGATTCAAATTTATCATATTTTAAATTTAATGAAATTTATAATTTTACAATCCATACAACCTTAATGTGTTTTAATGTTATTTGAGTGTTTCGTTAAAATATCTATCATAACTAATTCATGTTAAAGTTAAAAATAATTTTATTATGTGACATGATTTAATTTAATAAAATTAAATAATTTTTATAAAAAATTAATAATAATTTATAGTTATGAGATTTAAATTAAATTTAAATTTATAACAAAATTTATATATTAATAAATACATTATGTTTGATCCTTAATTAATCGGTCATGAGTCATATATAATTTATTTAAAAAATAAGTATAAATTAAAAATAATTAATTGAATCATTAATAACTCAACAATATTTAATGAAGTTAAACCAACCAAGCTCGCTCATTTGACCAAAGCTACCTGTGTGTTCGGTTTTAAATTATTTAGATTTTATTTATCATTTAGTTTTATTTAACTTTGAAATTAATTTGTTGTTATGTATTTATTTCGTATTATAATTATTATTTTTTATCTTTATTTTAAAATTTGAAATCCAAATGTTTATCCTAAAATTTTGAAAATAAATTTATAATACTTGGATGTTGTATTTTTATACATATCTTATTATTTTATTACTTTTAATTTTTCTTTTTCTTTATTTGCTTTATTTTGATTCCTCGTAAATTATGTTAGTTACCCTTTTAAATTTTGATTTTCAATTTTGATTAGGATTTGAAGAAAATAAAATTATTTATGATTTATTGTTATGTTATGTTATTTTATTTTATCTTTTTTATAAAAAATATATTTTTGTTGCTTTTGGTTTGTTGGGTCATGAATTTTTTCTTGGGTCTATTTTAATTTTTGGATCAGATTTGATTTATGTTTTTATAACTTGTTTAATTCAATTATTCTTTGACCCCAACAAAATAAGATATTAAAAATTTAACATCATTTATTTTTACTAAAGGTTTTGCATATGTAAATGTGCATTTTTTTTAATTTTTAAAATATAATATAAATTAATAATTATAAATTTAAAATAATAAATTAAGTAAAATTTTTTTTAATTCATTCATCTCCTATAATTTTTTATTGTTATTTTTATATTCTGATCATATAGCATATTCTATTTTATAAAATATATCATTTTATAAAATCAATTAGATAATCATTATAATATAAATAATAATAAAAAAAATTTATTCTATACAAAAAAAATTATCTTTAATAATAAAAAAATAAATTAAAAAAAGATAAATACAATTTTTTAAAATTCAAAGAGTAATAAATATAATTTATCTAAATTTTAAAAGTAGTTGATATAATTTTTTATAAAATAAAAAATTAAATCATTAATATAATTTAAAATTTTTAAATTTGAAGTAAAGAAATAAAGTTGAGGAGGTGATAACTGGAATAGACAGGAAGAACCTAATCCAACTTGGTCCAACCACTAAACTAGCTGTCAATCCCTTCTTCCCTCTCTCCCACTGCCCCTTCTCAACAGTACAATCCCAAATCTAAAATTGCACTTATTACTTTTATTAAACCTAATATTAATGACCAAACACTGTCTCTTTAAAATGTTTATACTTGAAACCCAAACAAAAAAAGTTTCGGCTTTGGGAGTAGAAAAAAGAGAATTAGGGCCAATTTTTAAAAACTATTTATAATTTTAAAAAATAAAAAATATTTAAACAGGCTCTTAATATATTATCTTCTTTCTCTATTTTAAAATTAATTCTATCAAAATTTAAATGAAGATAAATATAAGATAGGTGAAATCTGTTTAAATTTTAAAGTTTAAACTTTAAGATATGTGTAAGTTTTATATAAATATATTTATCTTTTTAAATATTAAAAGAGATATATACAAAGAATTAGAAGTATCCTAAATGAATTAAAACTCAAATTTTGATGTATCTTTCTTTTATTTTATAAACTTGACCCCTCTCTCTTTCTTGAGAAGCCAAACCCGAGCAAAAGAGAGGACCAGGTGTGGAGTAACTATAAGAACATCAAGTTCCACGTCGTTAGCCTCTCTCTCTCTTCTCTCTCCTCCAAAGGAGGCAGCGCACGCAGCATCCAAAAAACCTCCCCAAACCTCTTCTCCTTTGCCACCCAATGGAGGCTCCCGCCACCGCTCCGCCACTCTCCTCGGCCGTCCCACCACCACCACCTCATCTCAACTATTCTGACTCTGTCGAGTCCTCTCCTAGCTCTCGCAACACCGATTCCTGGGATGAGCCTTACCCGCCCGCCGCCACCTCCAACAAGCTCCGCCTTATGTGCAGCTACGGCGGCCACATCGTCCCTCGCCCTCACGATAAGTCCCTCTGTTACGTCGGGGGCGAAACGCGTATCGTTGTCGTTGAGCGACACACCGCCCTCTCTGACCTCTCCTCACGCCTCTCCAAAACTTTCCTCAACGGCCGTCCCTTCACTCTTAAATACCTTCTTCCCAGTGAAGACCTCGATTCCCTTATCTCCGTCACTACCGATGAGGACCTGGATAACATGATCGATGAGTACGATCGAATTTCTAATTCGACAGTGAAACCCTCTAGAATCCGCCTTTTCCTGTTCCCGCTGAAACCCGATTCATCTCAATCAATACCTATAATTAATAGTTCAGCGAAGTCGGAGGATTGGTTTCTGGGTATGTTTAACAGAGGATTGTCGGACTCTGGCTCCGTTAATTTGTTGATGGGTTTCGATGATGAGGTTGTTGCCGGCAATCTCGATGCGGGTTCGAAGGATGTCGAGGCTGCGACTTCTGGATCTTTTGGGAATTCCAAGGGTGTGAAGCAGCAGGGGCAGGATGTTCACTCTGTGCCCGACTCACCGATGTTGGAAACGTCGTCGTCCTTTGGGTCCACTTCTTCATCGCCTTCGGTGGCAAATCTGCCGCCGATTAGGGTTCATGTCGATGATGGCACCGGTAGTGGAGCTAGGGTGCAGGATCAGAAGGCGTTGGGGATTGAGGATCATTTTGCGCAAATGGGTGTTAGTGGCGCACAGAAGCAAGATGAGGGTTTTGCGCTGTCTTCGCCTCCCACAGTGCCAGGAGTGCCGATCAGCCCTCCAGTGGTTTCCGGTGAATACCAGAGTCGTGTGGTTTCCGATGATGAGAGATCAGACCATGGGGTCCCTGTGGGTTATAGAAAACCTCCTACTCAACAGCCTCAGCATCTGCCTCTGCCTCAGATTTTTCCTACCCAATTTCAACAGAAGACTACCGGAGGCTTTGATTTGCCTTCCCCAGATTCAGTTTCAAGGTATTTTCAAATGGCTTTGCTTTTCTTTCTGTCTTTCTCAGTTTGTTTATCTGGTTTTGACAGTGGCTTGTGCTTATCTATATTATTGCATTGAATTGTTTATCATATTTGGTTTGATTATATATTGTGGATTGTTCGGAACTTGGTAGAGCTTTCTGGATTAAATGCTTGGTGCTGATTGCTTGTTTAATTCTGCAGTGACAATAGTATTACAAATGCAATGTCACGCCTGAAACCTGTGGTCTATCAAGATCAAGTCCAAGTCCAAATTCCTTCTGGAACTACAAGGTTACCTAGTAACCAAGTCGATCCAAAATTTAATCTGTCTGATTCACATGGTAGGATTCAAATGCAGCAACAATTATTGGATCAGGGATATGTCCTGCAACCACAATTTGATCAACAACAGCAACAACCTCATCATCAGCAGCAATTCATACATGGCACACAGCAACAAATACAGGAACCGGGATATGTATTGCAACCACAATTCGATCAGCAGTTGCAGCAGCAGCAGCAACAGCAATTTATACATGGCACTCATTTTGTTCACCATAGCCCTTCGGCGGCTGTGCCAATCCAAACATACTTTCCTATATATCCTTCCCAGCAGCAGCTCCATCCTCAGCAGCAGCTCCATCCTCAGCAGCATCATCAGCTTGAACAACAGTATCAGTTTTACGTTCTACCTGCAAGACAGACCCAACCTTACAACTTACCCTCCCAGCAACCTAATATTAGTGAACCTGCCTCTGCCATCCCTTCTAGCCGCATCCAAACAACAGCGAATCCTGCAATAGTTCCACAATCTGCAGCTTACAACCCCACTAGAAATGCTGCAGTACCTAAATCTGAAATGACAGCACCATACAGAACAGCAATTCCAGGCACTGCGCAACTGGTTCAAGTTCCTTCAAGTCAGCCCCAGCAACAGTTTGTTGCCTACTCCCAGTATCATCATCCGTCTCAGTCTGTTGCCCCCAGTTCTGCTGCCCCTGCTAGTTATGCTTATGAGTACACTGATCCTGCTCATGCCCAAATATACTACTCTCAGCCTCTGGCACCCACAATGCCTTCACAATACCAAACTATGACGGGTGGTGCTGCTGCAGTACTACCAGAAGCTTCTGCTCAGCCTCCCTCAGACAGCATGAAGCAGCAAATAAGAACCTCACAGCCATTGTAAGTCAGTCCCGAGGAAGGAAACAATTTTGAAGAAATGGGTTTGATTTTTTTTTTTACTTTAATTTTTTCTGTTTTTGATTACCTGTTTGTGGGCTTGTATTTGTGATAGAATATGAAAAACTCTTCTCAACTTGTACTTTTTCTTGTATGTCATAATTTATAGAAAATGAAAGTAGTCCAAGGTTATACTGTAAAAGTTCAAGACTCAACATTGTATTGTGAAGTTCCAATTCAATTCCTGGATGATTGTCGTATAAATTAAAATGCATTGTTTCTGGCTCTGGTCTGTATTTTGATTCATGAATTGATTTCCTTTTGTAAACATTTCTTCTATTAACAACTGCGATGGATATGGCCATTTGGAGTCTAAAAGCTTGCTCCTGGTTCTTTCAACTCCCTCAATCTTGAAGGACCACAAGTTTGCACTTCCTCCGCAGACATAAATATAATTAACAAGTTCATTTAGATTTCTGATTGGTCTTGTTTGTTTTCCATGGGAAATCATATATTTCTGCTAACTGACGTGTTTCACGGTTGCCAAAATTGAATTGGATTGTCTTTGATGAAAACTACATGTGGAATTATCCCACGGTGTCAGGTTGAAACTGCACAAGAATTGCTATTTCCATTTGTTGTCCTTTGATGACCTCGTGAATCTTATGAGAGTATTTCAAGCATCTGAGTATAACTTTATCCAGCGATTAGAGTAGCTGGTTCCATATGATGTGTATGTTGGTTTCCTTTCTTAACTGATCTTCAATACTTTTGTGCTTCATTTGAGCCATTTAGCTTCTTTTTCTCTTGCTTTTTCGTGTCTAACACGTTGTTAAGAATGGTTGGTATTCAACAAACAATCAAGATCAGAAACTAACGGTAATCATGTTAAGCAAAATAGTCTGAAGAACAGATGAAAACATTTGACTTACAGTGAGCTTTAAGGAATATAAAACGTGCTTGACACACAGCACGTTACGTATCTTGTTTTGTTTCATTGGAGTTCACGTGACATTCAGTAGTAACGTACCTTAGATTCGTACTTTAGATTCGGTTATTTTTTATACAAAAAACTGATTATTACCTTATGGTTTTGATCATTTTGGCACAAGTGTAACTCAAAAACTCTCATTTAAATGAGTGGGATTTGCATTTGATATTTAGAAGTTAGGAAATAGGGATAGAATGAAAACGTATGAGTTGGATTTAAGAGGAAGTGGGTGTGCCGTGTGATGGTGGGTACGCTTCAAGTTCAAACATCCTTTGTGACTCGTGAGTCATGGTGATGATCGTCACTATTACTAACATTATCAATCATGCACCAAAATCAATAATAATGGAGCCATTATGATATTTGTCAAAGCAGGCTCGTGGGGTCCACACCCACACGAGAGGTTGATTTTCTGTGCATATGCCCTTTTCGTTCTCGCTGAGTGTGTGCGTTTTGGGGACCCACTGCTAGTGCCTCCATATTGTCAACTATTTTAGGTTGCTTTGCGGTTCTTTAGTTTGATTTTCGATATTTAAATTTTTGTTAGGTCTGACTTTTTTTTTTTTTTTTTTAAGAAAACCATCTTAGTGAACGGAGGAGGTTATTTTGCTACAAATTCTTATAAGCTTATATATTTGAGTTTAATTATTTTTTATTTTTTATATAACAAATTCGAAAAAAAGTTATTTAATTTTAAGGCAAGAAAATACTGAAATAATAAGTATAAGTGAATTAAACACAAATGTTATGACAGAATTGTGAAGAGAAGAATCTTTTCCAAAAAGTTGTCGAAGAGAGCGCTTGTATTGTTTTTTAGTCTGATTTCTTTTAAAGTACTTATTTTAAAAAAAGGTGTTTGACAATTTTTTTAGTTTTTAAGTATAAATTAGAAATTGGTGTTTATGCTTCTAGCTAAAAGTAAAAATTAAATGTTAAATATTTTAAGACAAAATACTTTTATTAAAATTTTGTATTTATCAAAATATCCTTATCTTTTACCCATATCCTTTTCCAAAGAAGGTTATGCTTGATGTAGAGGAAGGAGATGGATCTTCTGGCATGCAAAGTAGTTCTTTTACTTTTATTGAATTGACATGAAATAAAATTAATGATGAAATTGTTTATGTGACATTCCTTTTGACATGCAAAGTAGCTCTTTCACTTTTATAGAATTGAAGTGAAATAAAATTAATGATGAAATTATTTTTTTTTCCGTAAATGCAGAAATATATTACCATACCAGTCGATACAGAGTTCAAAACAAATCAGCAGACACGAAGCAAACAGAATACAATCAAAACACCAAGCAGTCGGCCTGGCTCAAAAGAAGTTCCTACACTACGTTGATGCATGATTCCACTGAAATCCTCCCAAAAAACATTTGATATATAAACTATTTTGAGACATGTAAATCAAAGTATGGGATATTTATATATAAATTTATGTGATTTTATTGTAATGTTATTTTTATATTTTATTTAATTAATAATAATAAATTGATAACAATTAATAACAATAAATATTTATAACTATTTATTTATTTGAATAATATTAATAGTATATTAAACGTAAACATATCTTATTTAGTAATTTGACAATCAAAAGTATTTTTTTTATACAAATTAACCAAACATAAATTATTTCTCACTAATTTTAAAAATATTTTTTAATTAAATTGATTAAACACAAATTATTTCTCTCTCATACCACTTTTTAAAACTTTATTTAAAAATAAGTAAATTTTAAAAATTTAGCCAAAGTAGACTTAGAGATGGTTGAAAATTGAAGATATGGATAAATGATGACTCACTTAATTATTCTCTTATGAATTTTGTTTGATAAAATATTTTAGGAGGCATTATTCTTATTCTTTTATACCATGAAAGAATTGTGCTTTTTTATTTTTTTGTTTTTCTGACTTCCCTCTAAGAAATGTCACGTTGAATGCCTTATTGGTAAGGCAGTCTCCATTGAATGTTGCACATATGGTAACGGTGGCCAAGTGAAAGGAATCAATCCTCTCTTACTCCAAATATGTTGCCGTTGTGAGCACCCACCGAATCTAATGCCATCATTCATTAGAGATTTTTTTTTTTTTTTTACAACTCAAAATATCTCAAATTACATTCAACTTAAAATTAATTTCTATTTAGTCAATAGTATTAATGTAAAACTTTTCAGTAATAATATTTTTTAGAGTAAATCATACTCTCATCTTATCTATTTAAAAAAAAATTATATTTCTGTCATTTAAAAGATAAAAAAATTTATAATTTTATTTATTTTGATAAGTTATTTTATATTTATTATTTATATAATTAAATATATATTTGAGTAACATAAATTTTTTTTAACTTAAAACAAAATAAATTTATTATTTTTAACTTAAAATGAATAATAATAAAATTTTATAAATTTTAAAATTTTATTTTATAATAAATTATAATATTTAAAAAATTAATAATATTATTAAGAATATTTTAATTAAAATGATAAAATTATAAGTTTCTTCATATCTTTTTAAAAGAAAAGAGTGTAATTTTAATCTTTTAAAAAAAATATAATTTACTTTATTAAAAAAATTCTTTTAGTTAAATAATACTCCGAGTTAAAGAGAATTCTTTAGACTAGATGTTACTGATCTATTTTGATAAACTAGTACTAATTTATTGCTCCGATTATAGCTTAATATTGAAGGATTTTTTAAATTTATTTTTTATAATTGGTGGACTGTCACTTCTGAAATTTGCTTTCTGCATCTTGTAAAAGGGCTCCACCTAAGATTATCATAAAGTTGAAAACTCTGGAAAGGATCAGAATTGCCCATCTGGCTAAGAGTAAACTCTATCATACCACAAGCTGTCATTTTCAAGGAATAATTATATTCGACATTATTATTTATTAGTGTCGTTTAAGATGTTCAAAGACATGGAAAGATGTCAAACCATATACAGTGGATTATTATTGGTTAATATCACACCGTATTCTTACTACCATAGTTTTTAATTAATGTAAATTGCACGTATCTTTTTTCTTTTTTTGAAGTTTAGCGATATTATTGTCTTTAATATTTCTTCTATTTTAAAAATTAATTTATATCTTTATTTTAATTTAATTTCTATTAACAAAGTTAAAGTTTTATATTATATATGTTTATTCTAAAATAATAAAATTATTTAACATTTTTATTGTTATATTAAAAATCTCATTAATAAATTAGTATAAATTTAATTGT
The DNA here is from genome assembly GCA_031216115.1 of Senna siamea. Lineage (NCBI taxonomy): Eukaryota > Viridiplantae > Streptophyta > Magnoliopsida > Fabales > Fabaceae > Senna > Senna siamea. The sequence continues at coordinate 2,345,664 of CM062358.1, forward strand.
ATTTATTATTATTATTTTTAAAATCAAATCAAAATCTTACTTTTTTTAAAAAAAATTTTCATTGACTTAATAAATTGATTTTGAATCCTTTATATTTATTCTTTACAATAAAAAAAATATACCTTGAATGGACTACCAATTTTTCAATTGAAGAGAATTAAACCCAAATAAATCAGAGGTGAGAGAAAATTTTCAACTAAAAGGAGATAAATGTAATTTGCTATTTTAATTATCACTTCAAATATTTAACATTTTAAATATTTTGCTATATTATATTATAGAATCTAAAATTTCAAAAAAAAAAAAAAACATTGTATCAAACAACACCTAAGCGTGGCCTATGATTGGTACTGTAAATAGTCTAACAAATATACCAAACTCAAACCCATGAAAACTAATTTATACTTTACCACTTGGTAAGTTTGGATTATTAAGGAGAGAGTTCTTTTTAAAAATAAAAATAAAACATTTAACTATCTAGTTGCTTGTTTGTTCGTATGAACAATTTAGTTTGATTCTTTTTTTTTTTTTTAAATCTTTATTCAATAAGAATCCATTCTAATCTTTACTTTCTAAAATGCACTTTATGCTTTAGAGGTATCTTTATTAGGGTGGAGAAGTAAGACAAATAGAATAAAACAAACTTCACACTTGCACTAACCATATAGATACAAGAAATAAAACCAAGCCCTGTAATATACGTTAGGCAAAACAAGAATGCATGCAGAGTAGACTCAACTTCACAAAATATATTAAACTCCCTTTTTCTTAGCTATAGCTGTGAACATAAGAAATTCATTCTACAGATATATCAAAAACTAAAAGAGTATAGAAGCCAAAAAAGATCAGACTAATCAATAGTTATTTCAAATACTCTCACGCAATTATCAGCTCCACAAGAAGCTAGTTGCATACTCTTTTCATTCTCTCCTTTCTTCCTCCATGCCAGGCGGTTCACAGAAGAGACATGGCATATAACAGGATCTATGCGTACAACAAGAGCAGCAGCCAGACCTGGTGCTGCATTGCTCATATCATCTTCTGCTTTGTTGTATGAAAGGCTCCAGAGTTCTATGAGGCCAGATTCCATTCCAATGGCGAGAAGTCCATTGTTTCTTCGACCACTGAGACCCATCCAAGATAATGCTGTCACACTACTATGAAATTGAGGCAGAGTCAGGAGCTGCCTGACTGTAGATTCCTTCTCTACAGCCCAGATTTTCACTGTCTTGTCCCGGGAGCCTGTTGCAAATTCATGGCCATGTGGATTCCAAGAACATGACCAGATAATCCGTTTGTGTCCTTCTTGCCTTGTGAGAAGACTACAGCTAATTTCGCCCATGCCTACAAACCACAATTATGTGACTGAAATTTCTGTTCACTTGCAGCAGTTATTAAAAAAACTGATGGCTATTGCAGTACCAAAGAAGTCCAAATAATAGGAAAAGTTTAAAAGAAAAAAGAAACTTAAATTCAATTTTGTAGGTGTTTGTTATGAGGTTCTCTAATAAAATTATGACATGTTGAAAGTTTTTTTTAAGCAATTAAAAATATGCCGGTTAGTTGGAAAAAATACCCACTTGTTATGTCCTTATTGAAAATCTCATAAATTCTTAAGAAACTTCAGCAAATTCTTATCCATAAGATATCTGTAGACTCACAGCAGTAAAGTTACTAAGAAAACCAGCAATTCTTGCAATACTAGAGAAGTCCAGTTTATAACGTTCTATCCTTTCTTTTCTTTTCCTTTCTGTAATCCAACTATTACTTTATTTTTATTCTTGTTTGTCAATTCCGGAGCTGAAGAGAATATGTCAACCCACAGAATTTACAAAACACAAAAGTTGCCCAAGCATATGCTGGCATTCTATAAATGATGATGATGATCAGGTACCTGTTCTTTTGATTCTAAAGATGGAAAAGTGGCGATCCCTAGAAACAGCCAAAAGAAAATTGTCATCATGCGAGAATTCCAACTGCGTCACTGTTAAGCTGTGAGACTGCAAGTGGCCTACTGCTTTCCATGAATCCACTAGCCAAAGCCATATCTCAGCCGCAGTTGCTGATTGGGCCTGCAAAGCATATAACATATGGGCAATAGTTACTGAATTATAACATAAAAAAGGCACTGATAAAGAATTAGAGAGCAATTATAGATTTGACTGCCATAACATTGCAAGCTAACTACATTTAAGTATAAGTGGCTTGGCATACACTTCTTTAAAATATAAAATGAATATATAATAAAAAAAAGTAATGAGAAGTTATTTTGATATTTTAAAAAGTATAAAGAGTAGTAAGGAAATTATTTAACTTCCCACTCTCTTGGTGCATTTTATATTCCATATTATCTATATCTATATGTTAATATACAATTTAGGAACCAAAAACACCAAAATGTCCAAACCATATATTATAGTACAGATATGTATCTAACGAAGGAAAAGGAACATTGGAACCAAGAAAAAACTATAATAAGCATCTAGTGCCACAAATTATGAAGTTCGCAAGTTAATATAGTTTCTGCAGAAATACCATAAAATCCTCGGTCTAATAATACAATTGTATAGCTAGTCTCACCATCTATGTCATACCTTACATGAAGAAGCAACAAGCTCACCCCTATGGTCACAGCATAAAGAAAATATTTCATTTCCATGACCATAGAGTTTGTGTGATTCAGGCCAGAGCGTGTGCCAAGCCAGTTGATCTTCAATTGGAGGTTCAGTCAACACTGTTGGAACTGCATCGGGAATAGTTTCGAGGGAGTCAAGACCATCAATCCCATTTCTCTCAGGGGTTTCGCGTACAGCTGCATTGGAGAATAACCCACAGAATTACAGCATTTCATAAAGACACAGCATTGCAGATTATATATGATGGTCAACTTCAATTTTAACAAGAAAAAATGAAATAAGCAATTTAAATTTACTAGTTTTTTCTTTGATTGTCAGCCTACTCTTGGGTAGTCTTATATCAAAGAGTAGAGACAACCAAGTATACATGCAACAGGTACTATAACATAATTTTAAGGGACGGTTACAACATAATTGTACACCTAATATGCGAGTTGATTTCCCATGTAATGAAGGGAACAGGGTGAAAAGTTGATCTGTTATCAAATTTCTACAGACTGCTCATTCCAGTCAACAACCTAAGAGAGACTAGGTCAATCATCAATAGTAAGATCTCTCTCAACAACTGAATGCTATGCACAGCATCTCAAGATTCTCAACTTACACAAGAATTACTGACCTTGAACATAAATAGGTTTCTGTGATAACCCAAGAGCAGACATATTTGCACCCAAAATCTGAACATCTGATTTGATATCATCAGAAGAACAATATTTCTGCAAAGAGGCATTATTCAGAGTCTTCAAAAAAGACAAGGGGGCTTCAAAAACCCTGGCAACTTTCTCTTCAGCTCCACTGACAAAACGATGGTTCCCCTTACTTTGGACAACTGTCACACAATTAATATCATGGCCATGAACCTGAGGACGGGCAATCTCATGCCAATTTTCCCCATCTTGAAGAGAATCCTCAGTTTTCCAGGGAGCATAAATTCTAGTTGTCTGCAAGTTTTGTAAGTTGCAACATCAAGTTTCAGAACAAATCAACTTCAAAATGAATAATTATAATACACACAAATACGAACACAAGAGTGTGCACACACACAATAAATAGAAAAGTATAAGATTAATAATACATCTATATAACATATTTTAGTCAAGAAAAAAGAAAAGCTACTTCAGTAGACTTAATTATATAATTAGTTATTACTAATATGAAAAATTTTATCATCACATGAACTGAAACAGATAACCCTTCTTGCTGATATGAGATTTAAGCAATGGAAATATAGGTGTAACGTGTTGGGAACCCAATTCCCATTAATCAAACAGATAGTAGCACTCTAATGCAGAAAGATTATAGCTTTTGTCTCCCAAATTTTTCAAATGTCAGATAAAGTATGTAATTATTGATTAATTAACAATCTCATAACTGGATTGCGTTGTCTGTGTGTGCCAGTACAACATCAGATGTTCCGAGGTGAAAATAAAGTAGAAAATCAATTGCTATGATGACCTAATGGTAACTCATTGTTTTGGGTCAAGGCCACAAGGTGATAGCATGCCTAAAGATCATGCCCTCTCAAGATCTATAGAGCAACTACATTCAATGTATCAGAGAAATATAAGTATGCCTTATAAACCCAATAACAGTTATCTATTTAAGCATAAGTTATTATAGTTTAGATAACTCATATAGAGTAACTCCTTATGTTGGCTGAATTTGATGCCCTCATGTAAAGCATACAATATGTTGAAAATAATTCTTTTAAGGTCATGGTGTTCTTCAATATTTATAGCTATTCTTCTATTTCTTGCATAACTGTATAAAAGAGGAGAGGATAAAATTGTCAATCAAAGAAAATCACCAATTTAAATTCAATACAACAATTTATGGACACAACCTAATTTATAGCTATTTTGGCATTCTTCACAGAAGAAAAATTGTTTTTGGAAAGGGAAAAAAAAGGACACTGAACTTATTGCAGTACTTACTTCCCCTGCTTTTTCAGTGCAACAGTTTTCAGGAGCTTTGGGTGAAAAGCTTTCAGCTATGCAGTTCTCCCAAAAGTTGAAATATCACACACAGCTAGAACTATAGTCACTATCTCGTTCACTTACTTTTAGGTTCTAACCAGTAACCACACCACATTCAGATGACATGACAACAGAATGGCTCTGCTTATTGTCCACTTATGTCTACCCAAGGAACTCAACTCATTTAGCAGCAGATTTACAAGGCAGACAATTTTATGCAAGATTTCTTGTATTATGGCAACATACCTGGTCGTGACTAATGGAAAGAATGTAGTCACCAGATCTAGCCCATGCAACATCAGTCACTGATGCGAAATGACCAGAGGGAACCTTTTGTGGGAGCCAATTATCACTGCCAACATTTTTCCAGAGATGGAAAGATCCACCGTATCCATGTGCTAATATTGAATCTCCATTTGGGCTCCAGTGACCACCATAGAACCCCAGGGCACAGTGGCTTAGTTCCCCAACAGTGACCACATTCATCCAAATACCAGAAGTCTTTTCAGGTTGCCATATCATCATTGTCTTGTCCATGGATGCTGACAAGATGCTTTGAGGTTGAAGATATGAACCTCTCTCCAAGGATGCAACCATAGGGGGTTGCCACTCTACTGAATATACCCAATCCTCATGTCCGATTAAAAGTGATTCCAAAGATATTTGAAAGGAGGATGAACCAGCTACAAGTACTGGACCTTCTATATATGATGACAAGCTTATTTCTTCTTTCCTAGCATGTCCATTGGACAGAGAACTGCATAGTGCCATCTTCCAAATTCGTATACCTTTATCCTGAGATGAACTTACCAGAAAAATACTGTTTGATTCCCCATCTGTATTGATAGGCAATGAGAAGTCCAAACTCCGGATCCAATCTGTATGCCCTTTTAGCTCACATGCATGTACAAACTGGGTTCATATGTGAGAAGAAAAGCCTTTACACACAGATAATACTTCCATATAATAAAATAAAGTAAAATTTTAAAATTCTGTAACTTTCAGGGAAAAATTACCTTTCCTGTCCTTCCCCCACAGTAAAGATGAATCTTATTATCCAATCCTCCCATTGCAAGGACTATTTGCCCATTATTTCCAGGCAATTCCGCCAATGATAGGGCTACCATTGATTTAGAACCAACAGTGAAGGAATCCAGACATGATAATTTACAGTCACCTAAAATGATGAAGCAAATCTCTCAATGTAGAGAAATGAAATAATTATGAACTTGATGCATTGGATGAGACAAAAGAAAACAAGGAACATAAAATGGCATCCCAGAAAACCAACTTCAGGTAGTAGTTTTACTATTTGGTCACAATGACTCATCTGCACTACCCAAACAGTTGTTTCGATTATTACTAATATTGTTGTTAATCTATGGCTTACCGACATAAGATAAAGTCAGACAGAAAAAAATGGGAACTCAAGCAGGCACGATGTTGACTGTATCAGTTTGGTATTCAAATTTTCGAACAGATCAAAGGAAAAGGTTGACCAAATTAAATACCAAATCCAAACTGTTCTAAATCAGTCAGTCCATAGAAAAAATAAAATAAAATAAAATGTATGTTTAGCACAGAGGTTTCTCAGACAGTGAGAGACATCCTTCACAGGAGAAATGATAATATACAGACTTTGAGATAAAGAGAAAAAGATCAATGTTAAACAGATGCAGCAGTAAATGTCAATGTCAACAGAAATTAATGCTTACCTCCTTTAGTCATTGGAAATACCAGTTCCCATACACAAACTGTACCATCTGAAGCAGTAGATGCAAACATTGCCTCAGTTTGAGAAACCACGATTCCATTAAGGCATGTAACACCTTTCTTGTGTGATTGTGGTACTTGTAACTCATGTCTCCACTATGGAAAAATGTCAGAGAAAATTGAAGTCACGATTAATAGAATCTTCACATAGACATCAGTCTTTCAAGAAATATTTGCACAAAATTGACAAACCCCACTCCTCTTCTTTTCCTAGAAATGTTAAATTAATTTGAACAAGTAGTAATGACTAAAAAGAGTAACAAAAAAGAGCATGGTGTACCTTTCCGTCCTCAAGGGATAATTCCCATAGAATAATAGCACCATCTGCATCGCCAGATAGCAAATAATGTTGCTCAAACTGTTTTGCTGCAAATAAAGGAAAAATCTCAGTGAATAGTTAGTTAAAACAAACAAACATAGAAATAAAATATTCATCACATTTTCGACATTGAAACAAGCGTGTGTCAATGTGCTCGTGTTTCCGTGTTGGATTAAAGCAGTAAATTAAGATTTTGGCCCTTGCCTTCCACTGCCACAGCGAGCTCAAGAAAGCAAATGAACATTAACTTCAAAGTAAAATAACGAAATTGGCAGTCAAAAATCAGTTTAAAAGAGGGAGACAAAGGATGAAGATCTATATATCCACTCTTGGTTCTCACCAATCATACCTTCCTCTTCTCTCAATATTTCTCTGATCATTTCACTACAACCCATCTGATCGTCATGCAAGATAGACAACTCCAATTACAACCAAAAAAATTCATATGGAGTAGACTTACAGTACAAAAGCATTAAGTTCTAGATTTCTAGTCTATGAGAGAAAGAGAAAGGAACTACCTTTAAACGCAAACTTGCTGCTTGGAAGCCAGTGGGTGCAATTTACAACTGCTTTATGACCCGGAAGAGTAGTCAAAATTTGAGCACTCTGTGAAAACCCAATAAAAGAAAAAGAAAGGGGCTCTCAATCTGATGTTAAAAGATAAAGGTTCTCTGAAAACAAGAACCAAGCGAGTTCAAGAAACAGAAAGGGACCTTGGGGCAGTATATAGCAACGGCGTTCTGAGCACCAAAGGAGACAAGGCCACAAGCGCCCCACGAAACATTGTTCACTATTCTGTTGCATCCTGCTCCAATAAACACTTTCTTCACTTCAACCCCACCACCACCACTAGACATTATGACTGAGAAGCGTTCAGACACACAGAGAAAGAGAGAATGAAGAGGGTGGTTTTTAACAAGGCGGCGAAAGAATGTCCTTTCTCCGGCGACGAGAGCGTCGGGGATAGACGAGAAGGAAGGAGGAAGAAAATTGGATCATCACTTAACAGTGGGCTTAATAGTCCACATTAGAGTGTAGTACTTTGAATGAGACAATAGTGGGCTTGTCGGTTTTTTGTACTTAAATGTGGGGGGGGGGGGGGGGGGGCGCGGGGGGCGCCTAAGAATACAGGATGCGGAATGCTAATATGGACTTTTTTTCTCAGACCAAAAAAGGTCATGGGCATTTTAAAGCCCTAAGTTTTTAATTTGAAAATTTTGACCCAAAAAAAATTGTGTATGTGTCTATGTTTAAAAAGAAGCTTTAACATTTTTCCAAACACTTGAAATTTAAATTTTTTCATGTAAAAAAATAATATGATGACGTCACGTAAGAAAAGAGATAAATAATTAGACACAGAATTGATTGAGTCATGAGTTCTATTTACAATGAAAACTGTGAATACATTATGTATCTTCACTTTGTGTTTATGTTTTTTTTTCATATGATATTCATGTTTTTATATTTTCTATATTTGATAAATTGTATATTTCTCTGTATTTAGAACTAAATAAATAAAGGATCTATACTGATAGAAACTTATTTTAAATGAATTAGAGATTTTTTTTATTTTTTTCTAAATACAGAAAAATATATTATTTTTTAAATGTAAAGAATCAGAATCTAATACCATCATGTTATTATTTTCAGGTGAAAAAGGATCCTCATCCAACCACTTGTGTGTCTAGAGAAGCTGACTAGGATAACAAAGGGTCATGAATGTGTAAAAGCATGATATTATAAGCGGTTTTTTCTTATATATATTTATATATATATTAAAAAAAACTCCTTGGATTCCTCCATTCACTTTTATTAAATACATTAATAATTATTGTGTAGGCTAGTTTGTTTACACTTTGATTAATTTACTTTTCTCATTCGAAAAAAAAAAATCTATCGCTTATCTCAAAAAATCGACAAAAATAACTTTTGAGTTTATGGATTATGTTTCAATAATGCAACTAATTACACATTACATATTACATATACCATGTACATGACGTACTTTGTAACTCAAAATTGCAGTGTGATATGACAATTGAACGTTCATCCAAATATATAAGAGACGTGAAAATCTCAGATTCTTAGATGAGTACAAGTAAAATGCCATCACAAGTCACAACCTCCACAGTGTAATCGATCCAGAGGACGAAGTTGGAGGTATGAATATGAAGTTTAACTTCTGTTAAATTGTAATTACAGTTAGAAAAAAGTCCTTTGTAGCTACTGAAGCAAGGTAGGATGGGATGAGGGGATGTGACCAGATCAGTGTTCCCTTGAAAAGTAGCACTCTTGTCATCACTTAAATTATTTTCAGATAGTGTTTGCTCTTTTGGACAGATAATCCATTGAATCCACAACCATTGGAATAATGATATTAGACTGAACGGTTATTTCAGAATCTGCTATTGCCAAGGCTGCAGGCATGCCAAAAGGATAAAATATTTCATTCTCCCATTTAATTAATTGAGGATGTCTATATTAATCTACTCTAGTTATGTGGAAGTATTAGCAGTCTCCACATACACATATATTCAAGCTAGCATTCTCTCTCTCTCTCTCTCTCTCTCTCTCTATGTATGAAGTATTTTTCTGCTTGCTTTCCCTGCCTCAGGTCACAGTGGAATATTGACACAAGAGTCTAAGCATTTGTAGCAATGTGAGGAAGCAGAATCCAGAATAACTTCTGTTAGGATCAACTTGGCCATTCCTTGTTCTTGAGGTGTTTTGTTTCTACCTTGTGTTCCATGTTGACAGTACCAGAAGATAAGCTTTGTGCATTCAATGATTGATGATGGGGGAGGCTTCACTGTCTTCCATGTGCTTTTTCATATTGGTTATTTACTCAAAACTCACACTATAAATAGGTCAATACATGAATGCAACTCAGTACACCTACACTACCAACACTTAAGCATCATCCCAATGGATTCAAACACTTCGAGCTTTGTTTTGAACTCTTCAACTTTTCACTCAGCTTTCTACCAAGACAAACAGCATGATGATGGCATGATTGATCTGGGCCTTAGTCTCAGAACTGTGCAACCTGAAGCTTATCATTCTTCTAATAACTGTATGCCTCACAATCCCTTATTTTTTGCCAACACAAGTTGGCTCGCTTGGTAAAATCGAGCTGCAAGGACCAGAGAGTCTTCAGTTTGATTCTTACTATCCTACCTGTTTAAAAATTGAAACAACCTATCTAAATTTGGTCGTGATAAATACTTTGCTAAATTTTTAGTTGCTACCATATATAGAGTAATGTGAGTATGTGACTGTGTTATGTTTCCAGTGTCAAGTCTTGGAGGATATGAAGACCTTATGGATTGGCCACAGTCTAATCTCAACCTGAAGAGCTCAAGCACAATGCTTTCTAGATCTGTCCCAGAAAACTATGATGAAGAAATAGAGGGTGTCCAGAGCAATGAGAAGTGGGCTTATGTGAAGGTTAACATGGATGGAGTCGCAGTTGGCAGGAAGATTTGTGTCCTTGACCATGAAGGTTACCCAAGTCTAGCAAACCAATTAGAAAACATGTTTGGTAAGCATAGCCATTAATGCTCTTCCAAGAAGTTTGAAATATTCTTATGTAGATCAGGTTGGTAGACCATATCAATCATAAATGGATATCAGAGGTGAGCCTAGCATGTTTACATGTCTCTTCAAGATTAGCTAGGTCTACTCTAGTTTTTCCTAGAATGGGTATATTAAAAAATAAATTTTTAACTAGTGCTCTTGGTTGATGAAGTTTTTAAGTATTAAAAATTATTATTTTTGTTGACTTTTTATAAATTTTAAATTATTAAATATTCTATCAACCAATGAAAGAAAATCTTAACCAGTGCTAGTTAGTAAAATTCTTGGAAATTTTTTTGATAAACCTAGTTTATTAAAGATAAGTAGATTAAACAAATTAGAAAGAGACACGTAATAAAGTCATATTCACTTTTCAGAAGGATTCACCTTTAGCATGTTAGACGTGTTATTATGATTGACTTGGCCTGCGAATCTTTTGTGAACTATGTCTAAGAATTATTCAAGAAGCCATCTAGTCTTATATTTACTATTACTGTTTTTTTAACGTCTTGTACTCTTCAGGAAGCAAATCTGCTTCTGGTTTAAAATTGTTCCAGTCTGGTTCAGAGTACTCACTATTCTACAAGGACAGAGAAGATCAATGGAGAATTGTAGGTGATGTCCCATGGAAGTAGGTTCCCTTTTCCATCTCTATCTTGTTCGAGTTACCATATTTCTGTATTCAACTCTAAGATTATTTACTATTTTGAACTTTTTTCCTAACGTAAGTTTCTTTTGTCTCAATTTATACAGAGAATTTGTAGAATGTGTGAAGAGGTTGAGGATTTCAAGAAAGAATGCGGCCTTTGTTTCCTGTTCTTCTAGCTACACCTAAATTCTCAGTCTTTCCTCATGTTTCCACACCACCGCTGAAATTATGCCTAAAATAAATTTATTGACAGTATTAATGGAAATGACTTTTGGTGATCAAAATATTGAATTGCGTTTACCTTGAGATATTCTAAGGCATATTCAATCTATAAAAAAATAAGTAGACCAAACTAATTATAAAAAAACATGTAAGGAGTTACGTTCCACTAAAAAGTTTAATTGACATGGTAACATCTTTTTATAATTGGCATGATCTATCTAACAACATATCTGAGCTTTCTTCGCTTGAGAATGCCAAAATGACAGTACCATAAGAAAATGATTTACAGTCATCATGGACAAGCATATAACAATACAAAATGATAGAAAAACTGAATAGAAAATATAGAAGTAGCAAGGCATATTCTCCCCTTTTGTCCATCATGTATATGAGTGATTATGACAGTTCTATTGTGAGAGTAACCTCCCACATAGTGGATGTATTGAATTCTCTTAAATGTCATCTACCATCTTGATTACTAGTGTCTCAAACAGAGACATTGTAACATCTGAAAGACTAAAATATTTAACGTGTTGCTCATAAAAATTTGCAAATAAGTGATTCTCCATTAAAACTTAGAATCCAACTCAACTATAACTATAGAAAGCATATTTGTGTCCTGAGCATTTTTCATCAAGTTGGTTGTCTTGTCTGTCCCATAAAACTTGATGGGGTTCAGCAAATCAGAAATGCACATGGGAGTTCAAGTCCTTTTTAATGGAAAAATCAAATGTGATGATTAATCCTTCTGTTACTGATTGCATGACACATTTCATTTTCTAACCTCCAATCTTTCTGTTAATGCTTTGCAATGGGGACAATAATTGTTCGCTAGTGTTTCTCAAATTCAATGTTAATCTAGCAAAAAGAACTCAAGTTGCTTTCACTTTAAACATGACAATGACATGTCTCCTTCCATTGATAAACTAATTAATCCTAACTAGAGATGTAATATGCTTGCACCCTCATCAATTATAGCTATTTGTTACTTGGAAGCAAAAGGATGAAAAGGCTTTAATTTGTTTATTGTGTTAGCTTTATGGTTTTCTCTTTTATGAGGTACATATATATATATATATATATAAAAAAAAAAAAATTGTAAGAAAAGCATAGAACAACTGTGTCCCACTCTGTTTAGTATGTTGTTTTGAAACATTAAAGCATTGACATAGGAAATTCAATGTAGTAGAAATTTATAGTTAAGTCCAAATGACAGCCAAGAATTCTTCGACAGTCAGTCACAGGTTGCTGGAGTCCATTTCTCCTAAATTTGCGCCACATGGTTTGGTTATCCCAAAGTCCAATGACTTACTTAAATTATGAGATTGTGGGGTCCTTCATCTTATTTCTATAATTAGGAATAGCATTTATTGTTGTATTCTTATCCATTTAAAACATCTACCATATGAATTTAAGCTGAATTAAAAAATATATTATTTTTAATATTTGTATTTAAAATTCTTCGACATCCAAAAACTTGAAATATCAAAAATATCAAAAAATAGATATTAAATATTCTCTAATCAAATAATATACTCAATATCTGATACTTAATACTTATTTAATAAATTTTTTTAAATATTATAAATGACTACTAAAAATTACTTTATAATAAAAAAATTTATATAATAAAATAAAATAAATCTAGTAGCACTAAAAAACATAAAATTTTATTTAATAATTTATATTATATTATATATTATATTATTTAAATATTAAATACTGATATTTTATTTATTCATTTATTTAAAATTTTAAATAGATATAAAATATTTAAAATTAATATCCGTGCATTTCTAATATTTGATTGATAATTATATTTTATTATTTATATCTTTTTTAATATCTAATATCTATTAAATATTAAATATTTTTTTAAAATAAATATAATCAAATATCCATAATAACTATAGCCACACATCCGCCTCACTATCTGGTAGTCAAAAAAATTTTTATTAAAAATAAATGTAAAAAGTTAGGTTTTTTTTCTTTTACTTTTTAATCTTAAGTATAATAAATCAAATTTTTTTTACCATGCTGAATCTTATGAGAAGCCTTTTAAAATTAAAATCTTATATGCATCATTTGGTTCAATTTACCCAGAAATGAGATTTTATTTTGAGTAAAACTAAAAAGCATCTTTAACTTTAATACAAAAATAATTGTTTTTACTTATCATATACAGTTTTGCTAGAGGAATATTCAATGTTTAAATCAAATGTGAAACCATACGCCGAGAAGGTTAACCCGAAGTTAAGGCAGTATGGCAAGCAATGCATACAGCGTTCATTGTCTGATAACGAAAGCTTTAATGGTTCAAATCAGTGACAAAAGGAAGAAAAGTATGGTCAGAAACTAATAATCATTCAGAGAGCTCAAGAATAAAACGTCTAATCACTTAACTACTATTATGGAGCACACACGTTCCATATCACGCTTATAATATTTCTCAGAATCATCCTTTTTTATTATTTATTTTGGGTTACAGGTCTTAGATGCTAAAGCATGTCCTGGCTGGCACCTTCCACTTTTGACAAGTAGAACGGGACAAAATGAAGAGTAAGAAACAACAGAGAGAACAGACACTCACAGGCCAAATAAAACCAAGGATACTGTGATATATGGTTAAAGCAAGATCAATACATTCTGTCATTTCTTTCTTTATTTGATAAAAAAAAAAAAAAAAGCCAACTAAATGAGGAGAAGAAAAATGCTTCTGAGGCATGCTCTATCTGTAGCACACTAACACAAGCAATTCTCATATGCACTTCTAGGACTCGAGAAAGATTCAAGGAGTCAGTAAATACTCACTGAAGTGGTTGTTTTTTATAGTGAGGACTGCTAACATACAAAGGTGTAAGAATTTCTCAACACGAACACAGTTTCTTTTTATAATGGCAAATTACAATGAGGAGCATACTTGGAGAGATTGCTTTGCCTCAAACAAATTGCTTCATCATCCTCTTCTTGTGCTTCAATTACAAGGGGTCATATTTATAGTGAAACTCTTAACAAACCTAGCAGATTGAAACCCTTAAAACATGAGCAAAACATAAAGCTTCACAAAAGAACTGGATTCACAATTCATTCACAGATGATTCCTAAATTTTCTCAGTCAGAAGAAATTGACAACCTATCCAAAGCATCAAGAATATGCCTCATTGTCGGTCTCTTCTCAGGGCTACTATGCACACAGGCCATGGCAATCTTCAAAACTGCAATAATCTCCTCTTCTTTATCTGCATCTTCTGGTAAATATGGATCTAACACGTCTGAGAGTGGCTTCTTCTCCTCAATGCAGAACTGAATCCATTGAACAAGGTCCATTTCTGTGTTTCCCACTTGGACAATTGCCAATCTTCCTGTGATCATTTCCAGTAAAATCACACCATATGAATAAACATCCCACTTCTGTGATGGCTTCACCACTTTCAGTGCTTCTGGAGCCTGATAACCAGTTCCCAAGACATTAGTTGTGACATCTGCTGCAGATAAGCTCTTTTGCCTTTCATGGGGTTTCTCAGCTGCTACTCGGTTGGATTGCATGGTTGGAGACCCTCCAGCAATATTTGCTAGTCTTCCAAGTCCAAAATCAGAAATATGGGGTTCCATGTTATGCCCAAGCAGTATATTACTTGGCTTCAGATCTCCATGGACATATTTTTTAGGGCTAAACTCGTGCAGGTAGACCAATCCTTTTGCAATTCCTTTCATGATTTTCAGCCGAACTGACCAAGATAGTGGTGTGAATGCAACAAATCCTGCCTTCCCTGAAGACATTGAATGAAACCCAACAATCAAATTGTTAGAGACTATAATAATTCCAATTATGATTTATGAGCTTTAACATAGAAGCTTTTTCAAATGCCATAAACAAAAATAAAATAGGCTTGCTCATAATGAAACTTACCATGAATGGCTGTAGCAAGGCTTCCATTGGGTATATAATCGTAGATGAGAAGCTTCTCATCAACAGACCAGTAGTAGGCTCTAAGGGTAACAATGTTAGGATGCCTCAATCTTCCTATTGCTTCTACTTCAGTCTGGAATTCTTTAAATCTTTGAGAACCACCTTCCCCCAATCTTCGCACAGCTAAGGTAAGCCCATCTTCAAGCACCACTTTGTAGACAATGCCTATTCCACTCTTTCCCAGAACAAAAGCAGAAGCCTTGAGAAGCTCATCCAAATCGAAAGCCACTTGGGCATCTAATGGAACAAGATCATATTGCTCAACATTCTCCGATAAGGTCTCAGATTCATCCTTTCTGAAGCACAAGCACTCTTTCTTCCTTCCTTTACCTCCCTTCTCAAAACTGATTTCATCATTATCCTGATTAAGACCACAAACCCTTGAGTAGCAGTAAGAGAACAGCAAACCCAAGAGGCAAATCCCAACTATGTCACCCACAACAATCCCTATAATAGCACCCTTGCTTAGCCCTTTGGTATTCTCACTTCTCTCAAAACCATTATCAGAAGGTGGGTAGTTGTCTGGCAGAAATGGAATTGAGGAAGGTGAGCTAGCACCTGGAGTTTCTGAAGAACAAGGGTTTTTCAAAGGAGGCCCACAGAGACCAGGGTTGCCTATAAAAGCTGTTGGTCCTCTGTTCATTAAAGCACCATTTTGTGGTACTGAACCACTCAAATTGTTGAAAGTAAGATCAATATAAACCTTCTCAGGCAAATTTCCAAGGCTGGGTGGGATTGAACCAGTAAAATGATTATGAGACAAATCAACAGTTCCTTGTAGGCTTGATAGATTCCCAATGTCTCTAGGGATTGAACCATTGAAATAATTGTAAGAAAGGTCTAATTTTTGCAGAGAGAACAAATCAGTACCAAATCGATCTGGGAGAGGACCTGTGAAGTTGTTTTGACTCAGAACAAGGGTTTTGAGTCTCTTGCATTGGACAATCGTAGCAGGTAAAGACCCATTAAAGAAATTTTGTGATAAATCTAAGGTTTGAAGGTACCTGAGCTCCCCAATCTCTTTTGGAAGAGACCCAGAAAAGGAATTGCCATAAAGGACCAAACTTTGCAGTCCCTGTGCTTCAAATAGCTCAGGAGGCAACTTTCCAGAGAGCTTATTGTTCCTGAAATTTACATGGCGGAGCTGAGGAAGAGATCCCAGAGCAGAAGGAAGAAACCCGTAAAGCTTCCTCTTTGGAATACTAATGGACACAACACTCTGTTCCTTGCATGTAACCCCATTCCACGAACATGGGTTTTCATCAGAAAAATTCCAGTTACTCAGAGACCCTTCTGGGTCTGTGATGGACTGCTTAAGCGTCAAAAGCACAGAGCCTTCAGCATTCAGAGAAGTCACAGGAGAAAAATAGTTGCAGAGAAGAAGAAGCAAGGAAACCAAAGGAATCATCTCCAACTTAGTGACCGTTGGAGCAAACTCAGAATACAAAGGAAGCTGAAGATTGAAGAAGAACAGAGAAGATTCCCTTTTATTTCTGTAGCAGAAAACAAAGTGAAGAGAAAAGTAGAAAGAAAAAGAAAAGGCTAAAGAGATAGCAAAAGCGTTAACGAACAGTGATAAAGGCTAATGGGAAAGAATGGGAAGTATTGAAGAGTGGAAAAAGGTTCAGTTTACCAAGACATCGGGGAGATACAATATTAGACGAAATGAAAGAGGAAAAGAAGGTCAGTGAGAGTGAGAGTGTGAGAGAGGAGAATTCGTAGTGCACGAGTATGGCTGCGATATTTTGGCGATAGTTTCGCCGTGGTCCAAGTTTCAGAAAAAGAAAGGGAAGAAGAGTAAAGTGTAAGGACACTTCTTTTCATGTACACATTAAATATTTAATCCAGCTTTTAATAGCAGTATAAGTTTTTTTTTTTAACATAAACATTTTATTCATAGTACTATCCCAATCTCATTGTTTCAAAAACAATCTCTGAAATTTTGACAGAATGAAAATATAAATATAAATATATTGGATATAGAATAATTATCTTGAATAATAAAATATTAAATTTGTTTTATGGCATTTGGTAAAGTGGAGCAGTGACAATAACATAAGAAATACCAAATTGAACAGTAATGATTATAGTCTTTTGCTTCTGGACCGTTAAGGAGACATTATGATGATTATGTTCTCTCTGTGCTCCCTATTCCTCAATCACCATTTTAACATCTCCAATAATTATCACTTTTTTTTGCCAAATTTTTGTTTTATTTTTACCACCACTCTATTAAGAATTAACAATAACATTAAAAACCCACAATCCAACTATGGCAGTATAATATTGCCACAATTAGTAACTCATACCATAACATCCATGTTATGAGATATTAATTTTTTTCCTTACATTTAATCTTGTTGGTGAAGAGATTGATAATTGAGTAAGCATGATTTAATTAACACAGTAGCCAATAAAAATTAGTTAATTATTGATTTCAGAAAATATGATATATTTTTCTAATGTGGTCAGCAGAAAAAGATAAAGTAATAGTATTAGACATAGATTTAGGCCAAATAATTAAATAAAAAAATAATATACGTGAACCTCTGGTGTACTGGACCCCACACTAGACACGTTGTGAACGTTGGTACTCCACTTGCAGTTACAGCGTAGGTAGGAGTAGGACTGTAGGAGTATAAATATACAAAGAGACGTAGCGGAATCGTAAATTATCGCGATTCATATAGGAAGGACAGCGATAAATTGGCGAGTGAAGTGTGAACGTGGTAGCAATTAGCCGTTTGCCTGTGGCTCCGCTACCCCATGAATATGATGACCGCGAGATTGGTAGGAGGAGGAGGAGGAAAATGCATAAATTATATTTTATGGGGCCTACGTGAAAATTTTGGGAAAGTATTAGGCCCCTGCTTGTCTTCTCCTCTGGTGGTCCAAGCCCTAAGTCCTAACCAGGAACCACCTCGCGTGCATGCTCTTTCATTTCTCTCTCCATCTTTTCAATTTTTTGTAATGCACGGAAAGTTATGTGTAAATAATTTTTATTAATTATAAAAATTAATTTAAAATTTGTTTATATTTCACAATTTATATAGAAAATCCTGTTCATTAGTTTTTTATCTAAAATATTAATAGATAATAGATATATTAAATTTTTTAAATATTTTTTTACTTAAAATTTAAAGTTCAAAAACTTTTCAACACAAAATCTAAAATTTATAAGAATTTTTATATAATATATAAAGTTTAAAATTTTTTTATATTTTGACATAATTTTATTTTATTTATATGTCACTCTTTTATTATAATTTTAAATAAAAATATTTTGTATATAAATTATAAGGTTTAAGAGAATTTTAAATTGATTTTAATAATTGATAAAAATTATTTACACATAATCATCTATAGTTAAAATTTATTTTTTATATTTTAATTTTAAAAAAATTGTAAAAGGTGTAATTCAAAAGTACCTAATTTAAAAATTTTATTAGTGGGTCAAATTAAAAATTTTCTAATTAACTTGTGTACACGTTAACGTTTTCCAAGTAAAAAAATAAGATGCAATAATGTAAATTTTATTTTAACTATAAATCATGTTTATTATATCCCACTTTACAAGTAAGCCAATGATCCAAGCGCCAAGAGCTTTTTCCTATCATGTAAAAGAAAATGACAGCTAGGGCATTGAAAACATCCACATCCACTTAATCTATGAAAAGAAATTTAAGGGTTGTTAGGTTAGTTAATTAAAAATTAATATGTATATAATTTATATAATTTATTTTATTATGATTGATTCTTATTAAAAATATTTATATATTTTATTTTAATTAACAAATTTTATATTAAAAATATAAATAATTATATATAAATTTAATCTTTAATTTATCATATTATTATAAAGTTTTACAGAATATTCTCCCACTTCCTTCTGTAATATTTTTTTATAGTCTCCCACATAATTTATATTATAATAATCTTGAAGTGTTTTGATTATTAAATTTTAAAGTTATATATTGGTTGGCTCATTTAGTTCTTTTTGCCTATAATAGTTGTGTTTAAATTCAAGTAATTTTTTATCAGTAAATTACTTATAAATCTTTTTTATATAATATAAATATGAGATATGAGATATATAAAAAATAAAAAAATTATGAGAATAGAATATTAAATAACTTCTCAAGTCTATATTTTATTATATTAAAATTTAAATTAATAAATTTGATAATTTAGTAATTACCAAGTAATAATCAATTTCTGTATATATTAATAAATCACAATAAATAATGAGAATGAAAGAAAAGGTAAATTGAGAGAAAAATCAAAAAACCTTGATTAACAAACTTTAGGAAACTAGTACTAAAAATTGGATTGTAACAGACAAAAAAAAAAAGGAGAGAAAAGTTTGAAAAAATATATTAAATGATAATTGTGTTTAAAAAAAAGTACTCTTTAATAAAATAAATAAAAATATTAGTTCAAATGAGATATAGGAGTTCATTTTCCATACTCTAGTGATTGTGCACTATCAACAAACTTATTTGACTATATATTCAATATAATTTTTTAATAACTATTATATAATCTAATACTAAATTATATTTATATTGGATAATAAATTTTAAATTGAAATTATTTATTTGTCAATATATAAATAATAATAATATTAAATTTATTAGTATTGATAAATATAATAAATATTTCCCTCAATTAAAACACTAGTTGTGTTATCTATAAATAATAAAAATTTTGTTAACTAGTTTTCTTAATGCATTGATTAAGATTTTTTAAAAAAATTAATTCATAAAATATTTAATAATTTAAATTTTATAAAACTTACTAAAAATAATAAATTTTAATATAAATAAAATTTTAATCAATATCATATATCTGAAAATTTAAAATACTGATTAAGAAAACTCTAATAATAAAAAGGAAAGAGGAAGCGTTGCTGGTTAGGAGAAGTTAGAAATATTCTGTTAAGTGGGACGGATAGTAAGAAAAAGCAGAAAACATTAGACAATTTCATTCTTTGGAGCCCACTCTCCATTAAATTAAAACACCTAACCTAAACAATTGCCATGATTATTAAAGGTATAATTTTACTTTTTTGTTTGTTTAACTATTTATATTAAAAAAATCATTAAATTTTATTTATTTTAAATTAACTGAAATTTTATAATAAAAATATAATTATTTCTATATACAAACTCCAATTTAAAATTTTATTTTAAAAAATAAAATACATATCATTTTAATTAAACATCCATTAATTAAATGATACTTCACAATTCCAACATCATCCTTCTTAAAGGTACACTTTACAAAGTACATTTGATACCATTATAGCATGTATGCCCAGTTTTTGTTTATTATAATTATTAAAGGCCTTATATACTTGGTTACTATATATATCACTCGCATGATTATATTGCGCCAATTATTTGAATGAACGAAAACAAGTGTTTTAAACGAATTAGAATATTTTAAAATGAGGGAAGTGATAAAGTGGAGACTTATAAAGAGAGAGAAAAAAAAAAGAGAGACAGATTAATGACTTATGATGAAAAGAATAAAATAGAGATAAATTAATGATTTATGATCTATGAATTAAAATTTATTTATATTTTTTTATATTTCATCACTTCACTATTTATTTTACTTTAGAGAATTTAAATTCATTTTAAATTTGTTAATGAATGATTTATTTATGTATTTTAAATATTTAAATATAAAATTGTAAGTTACATTATCAAGTGTCAACTAAACTAAGTTTTTTAAATAAGACAGGAACTGCATATAATCCTTCACATTATAATATAATTACAATTTTGATATCCAATATTGAAAACATAACAATTTATTCATCCATATTATGATGAAAATTAAAATATTACAAATTTGTTAAAACCCTAATTTTAAAATTGAGAATTTAGGAGAAATGATTTTGGAGATTTGATAGAAGCCATTTTAATTTACACGCAATATTTTAGTTTTGACGAGAGGATAGCCAAGTAAATATTGTTTTAAAGTTCAGCGTACGAAAAATATAATTAAATTTTTATTTTAATGAGATTATATTTATTTTGTTCTCTTTTAAATATAATATCAAGCTTGTCAATATTCTCATGACATGGAGAGAAACTTTTTAAAAATAATCAGTAGTATTTATTGAGTTAACAAATTTATTATTATATTTTCATTAAATAATTATTAAATACCTAAAAAATTTACACATAAAATTTGTCTCCAATTTTCATTAAATAGTAGGGCTTGACACACAAATCTCTTTATACCAAAACGGCATGACATACAGAGAAGACTTGTCGTTTTCGGGTCTGCCATCAACGGCATCATAGTGAGGAAATTGGATCATATGCTGTACGAAATAACTGCTATTTGGTGCTGTCCAAAAAATGTACACCATCCACCTGATCTAATAGTTATTGTGATACCACGTGTCCTTGTTGCCTTTTTTACCCTTTTCACCCGTATATGAAACACACCGTTTTACGATAAAAAAAAAGAAGGCAAATGTTGGTTCCCTCATGAGCTGCATGGATTATTAATGCATGGTGATAATGTAAAAATGAATATATTATCTAATAATCAATGATAGGTTACTCTATAAATTATTATTTATATATAATTTTTTAGGATAAAAGTAATTTTTATATTTTATATTAATTTTTAATTTTTTTAAAATAAATTATATAAATTATATATAAATTATTTTCGATTAAAGAATCTAATAATAAAATATAAAATTTATCTCTAAATTTTTTTAAAAATTATTTCTTATAAATTTTAAAAATAAAATTGATTATAAAAAATTTTAAAATAAAATTAAAATTTAATGTAAAATTTAAAAATATAAAAATTACTTTTTTTTCTAAAAATTTAAATATAAGTAATAATTTATAAAATAACCTATTATTAATTATTAGATGATATATTCATTTTTACATTCTTATCATGCATTTATAATTCATGCAATTTGTGAGGGAATTAAGATTTGCCTTTATTTTTTTTCCTTTATCGTAAAACGGTGTGTTTTATGTGAGTGAGAAAGAAAACAAAAGGCAGCAAGACATGTGGTGTCACAATAGCTACTCGATCAGGTGGACGGTGTAGATTTATTGGACAGCATCAAACAGCAGTTGTCCGGCATGCGATCCGATTTCCATAGTCAGCCGTTCATCTGAGCCGTTCGTCTGATGCAACGCATCAAGTAATGCCACGTTGCCTCTTTTTTTTAACACTTTCTATTACTTAAACGCACAGTTTCCTGGCTAATGAAAGAAAAAAATTGGAAGTTTGAATTGCTCCTCTTCCTCTCTTCTTCGCATGACAAAGAGATTACTGTGAAAAGAAAAAAAGTTGGTAGTGTCTTATTTCAGTTTTTAGAAAAAACAAATTTCAATTTTTTAGAAAAAGAGATTACTGTAAAGAGGAAAAAAAATAGTAGTGTCCTATTTCAAAAATTGCAGATGATGAACAAAGAGGTGAATATAAACTAGATTTATTGATTTAAAGATTGATAGACAAAAAATAATCATTCAACCAAAGCTTCCCTACCCTTCCCCAAACATGCATTGTTTATATCCAAATAACACTCATTGCAATCATCAACCATGGCATTCAATATTAAAACAGAAAAGAGAAGGCAAGAGAGAGTCAACTCTCTTGACCAAAACTGAGAGGAGAAATCCGCGAGCCCAAAGGCCTACAGGCTGTGTTTTCTGGCGTCGTTTGATGGTTCTGCAACAGTAATTTTCTCCGACAAGCAGCTGCTGTGAGGATGGGTAGAGGAATGCGATATACTTGTAGTGTATTGCAACCTAGATTTTTTTCCCTCTGCCTCCTTACCTCATAAACTCCTAACAATCATGAGCACGTGGCAGGATCTGGACGGTGAGATCATGTGGACGGTCGAGATCTTCAGGACAGCAGGAGACAGCAGTCAATCACGACAGCAGCGGATCTGATTCCCTTATCTTCGCAGAGACAGATCTTCGATGGTTGAAGAGAGAGTCGAAGAAGACAATCATGGACGCTTGCATCCGAGCCGTTGTAGAAGCCATACACTCGAGCCGATTTCAGGCCGTCCTCTATATCTCCGGTGGAGCCTCTCAGGTCCTCTCTCTATTTCTCTGTGTCATTGTGTAATTGTGATGAAAAACGTGGACCCAGTAGTAATGGGAATCACATTGAATGTGATCAGGTCTTGGGTTCGTTACTTTCAGTTCCTGGTGCTTCAAACACAGTGCTTGAAGCTGTGATTCCCTACTCCGGGATGTCCATTATCCAGTTGCTTGGCAAGGTCCATGTTTAAATTATTGTTCTGAGCAAACCAATTTATGTTTCTTAAAGTTTCTACTTTGTTATTGTCATCTTTATTCTCGCAGATTCCCCTTCAGTTTTGTAGTAAACCGACTGCTGAAGAGATGGCTTTATTGGCTTATAATCGTGCCCTTAAGCTCTCCAAACCAGGTTGACTATTCGAAATAAAAATCACGCACTTGGGATGAGACCCAATAAAAATTTGATGATCGTTCTTGGGAAAATGTGATTATACCAATCGGTTTTTTCCTTTATTATTGATAAGTAATTTGCCTTTTCAGGATCCCCAGTTCTTGGTGTCGGTTTCACTGGTTCTTTGGCCACTACACGTCCAAAACTGGGGGAACACAGGTATTATCTAGTTTTAGATTATATACAAAATTGGTTAATGGTGTCTGACTTTTATTCAGCCTATGCAAAGCTTATTATGATTTTCTGCTTTGCTTAATTTTTAAACAGATTATTCATTGGACAGAAAATAACTATGATATACTAGTTGCCAACTTGCAGGTTATTACCATTGGGGGCTGGCATAACTTTGGTAAACCAAAAAAAGCTAGAAATCATTAACTACCACCATGCAAGCTTATAATATAAGAGCACGTATAATTCTTGCTTGATGTTTGTTTGCTATTCTTATTTCTTGGCTTCTAGTGGCGATATACTTCTCCTTCGCTGTGGCAAAAGTTGTATTAGTTGTTGGGTATTTATAAAGATACTCCATTTATGCTAAGCTCAACTGTGGTTAGAAAAGTGCATTACCACTATCTTAGCTACTATTTGAATAGATTGTATAGCTGTTTGACCATGTAAATTGCTTAAATTTTCTTTCAAGGGGTATTTTCCAGGTTGTGCTTTCTCCCCGTCTCATTTAAAGTGACTCTAGATTGTATGGCTTTTTGTCCGTGTAATTCCAGCTGAGCCTTTTCTTTTATATTCATTTATAGATTTTATATGTCAACAAGAACAGCTGACCGGATGTGGATATCAACAGTGACCTTGAACAAGGTACTGGTATTTTCTTGAGTGTTCTATAATTTATTTCAAACTTGAACCTAAGAATTGAACACATATTTTATTATTTATATACACATTTATATTTATTTATTTTGCTTATTGTTCTAATTTAGGGGTTGCGTACTCGAGAAGAAGAGGAAATAGTTTCTAGTCATCTTTTACTCAAGGTGTGTAGCTGTTGTTAAGGGAAGTTGTCAATATGTTGGTTTGCCATTTTATTTTCACTTATGAGCTACTTTCTTCTATTTACTTAATTATACATCTTTTTGATATTATAAGAACATTGGAGTTCTCATATAATGTGAATGGAAATATTTGGCTGAAAAACTACTTTTTTCCTTTTTTTTTCTTTTTATAAAATTTTATTTTATTCCTTAATTCAGTATTGTTTCAAAATATTGCTTTATTTTAGTCTTCTCCCCCCTTATTTTTACCTCTTCTCTGTTCTGGTTGTAGGCAATTGCAAAAGCTTGCAAAGTTCCAGCAACATCTATCTCTGAGTTGACAGAATCCGATGTATCTGATGAATGTGAAATTCAATTCAATGAGGATCAAGAATTAGAACAACTAATAAACGGTCAAATATGCTTTAAAATTTATCCGTTTTCAAGTGGTATGGCCAAATCATTGGAAAGAATCAATCTTAAGAGAGTTACAAATTATGATTAAATTCTACTTTTGGATCTTATTCTTTGGGTTGCAGAAACGTATACATCAGCAGAAAGGAAAATAATACTACCCGGTTCTTTTAATCCCTTACATGAAGGGCATCTCAAGCTCATGGAAGCTGCCACTCGGTAAATGAGCTTATTTATATATCATGGAATTTTATACTTATTATTAGTCTAATAGACTAATCATAGAATATAACACCCTTACTTGAAATTTTCACTGATGTTATTTTAATATGCTTATTATGTGTATTTCAAAGTTGTGTTATAATATACTTTTAGAAATTAATATTTGCTCATATTGTTAATTTGATACTAGTTGTTGAATAATTTAATTCTATAAAAAGTTAGGAAACAAATTTAACCTTGATGTATTAGAATAAGCTATTCTTTTCAGATATAAATTAATTAATAATGTGATCAATGTTATAAATTTCAATATCATATACAATTAGGTAATGATGGTGTTAAGTTAACATTAAACATTATATTATATTATCATAAAATTTAATTCATCTAATTATCTCTATTTCTTGAAAATCTATTTAGGATTGCTTATCAATGTCGATCCATTTAAATTTATTTGCATCTGTTGGTAATTTCATTTTATGATTTCACTTATTAAGAGCTCATGTATGCAGCATTTGTGGTGATGGCTATCCTTGCTTTGAAATATCTGCAGTCAATGCAGACAAACCTCCATTATCAGTGTCTCAAATCAGGGATCGTGTCCGGCAGTTTGAAAAAGTTGGTGAGGTTCCTTCTTCGTACTCTTCCAGGTTCTTTATTCTAAAAGTTGCTTAGGTTCTAAACACACTTTTTTAAATAAATATTTGTTCAAGTACTGGTCAATGATGGACTCTGCTTCCACATTTATATGTAGTGATGGGCTTTTGCCTTTTGATTTGCCATATAATTGGTAGCATACAACTCAAGTTGTGTAGCATGATTACTGACACTCTTCCATTGTGAAAAATAGCCCAGTTCACTTGTATTTACCTAATAGTTGATGCTGTTGGCACAGTCAGAGAGGAGAAGAGGGGATAATTAATCATGTAAAATTGTTTCCACGGATAGTATTTTTTTTTTTGGGTTGTAGAGATAATATGTTTTATAATAATGAGTAATTGGTATGGTGAATAGGGTTCATATGTTTCTGTTAAGGTCAAAACTTCAGAATAAGCTCTTTCGGTGATGTATGGAAATTTTTTACTGCAACAACAAATTCTTTGGGAGACAATATGCTACTTGCATGATTTAACTTTGCCTCTCATCTTGTTAAGACATCCGAGCTTAAGATTTTTTAGTATTGTTTGTTTCTTATCTTTAACTGTATGATTTAAAGTTGTAATGATTGCTCTACTTTGGTGGCAGGAAAGTCAGTAATTATATCCAGTCAACCTTATTTTTATAAGAAGGCCGAACTTTTTCCAGGCAGTGCTTTTGTAATTGGTGCTGACACAGCAGTGAGACTTATTAATGTATGAAATCTCATACTGCTAGAATAAATTTTGCTTGAACTTAACAATTTAATAACCTAAGCACTTCTGTACATGGTTAGTTTTACTAGTAATGCTTGACATACTTACTATAGAGGTAACCTGATTCGTAAAGCAGGTCTGTGTTGTGTTACATTATGTCCCTATCCTACAAGATTGTCTATTTAATTTGGGGACACTAAGCAGTTCTTTTGCAGCTATGAAAAATCACATTACTTATTCATTATAATGATCATTCAGAGAACATAATTTTCTCACAGCTGAAGTGGTGAGAGCAATCGCACTGTGTCTTATCTTATATATGATTCTCAGTCTTCATTCCTATGGTACTGGTACATGTCGTGACATCCTTGAAGTGGACTCATCTGATTTTTGTGAAACCAAATTGTGTATTTCGTTGAAGCATGTTCATCTAGCTCTAGGACATGGACAATTAAATTGATATTTTTTATCAGATAAGTTTTGGGGTGTTAGGTGGATAAGTTACTGTGGTGAAAGGTTGGTGCAAAAGAAAATTTTCTGAGAAGCTAGAGTATCATAAAATATGGACTAGTGAAAATTGATTAAGTTTGGTGACCAGATGTCTTGATCAATTTGTGCTTCTGCTGTGAAATGGTGGAAATTATATCAAGTGAACCAAGGAGAGATGAAAGGGCGCCAGTGGTGAGCCGCGAGTGTCTGGTGATGGTGAAGTAATGCATATTGAAGAGTTTGAGTTTGCAAATTAGTTAGCAGGGGCTACAGCTGTAGATCGAGTAAATAGTTGTAAGGAAGTTTTTCTTATAAATATTTACTGGTTTTGAATAAGGATCCATGTAGCCGATGGGTTGCTTTAACTAGCATAATTAAAAGGTGGTTAAACCATAAATATCCTTACAAGAATATAAAAAGTGGTAAAGAAGTAAAAAAGAAAATAGTAAGAAAGAAAGAAAGGAGGTACAGGAGATGTCTCATTTTTGTTGCTTTACTGTTAGTGTTGAGCCATTGAGTCTGAACTGGATATGAACTGGCTAAATCAGTACCCAAAATTTCTACTCTATACTATTTTAGTAGTTTATAGTAAGTTTACCTATTTGTTATTTAGATAGATTTGATTAGCTAATCTCTTCAAGTTTTATGCTATGCAGCCTAAATACTATGATGGGGATTACAACAAGATGCTGAAGATACTTATTGGCTGTAAAGAAACAGGATGCACCTTCCTTGTGGGTGGTCGGAATGTAGATGGCGCTTTCAAGGTATTCCTGCATACTTGAAGAGCATTGTTAATCTTGACATTCTTATACTCCATGTTCAATGTCAACAAGATCATTGTATGATCCTACAGGTTCTCGAGGATTTTGATGTTCCAGTGGAACTAAAAGACATGTTCATCTCCATTCCAGCTGAACAGTTCCGCATGGATATATCTTCCACTGAGATAAGGAAAAGAAGTGGAATGTGAATATCTTTTTGGCCAAAATGCACAGAATCTCCGTGAGTTTTGCACTTTTTGCACATAACCCTCCTTAAGTTTGAAACTTAACAAGGAACCCCCATTAAATTTTAAAATCCTGCAAATAACACCAATCGTTAAATTTTTCATCCAAAAGTTAACGGTCAAACGTCAAGTTAGACACGTTGACTCCACATGAGATTTTTTATTGACTTGGACCAAGGGCAATTTCGTGTTTTTTTTCTCTCTCTTCCACAATTCTCTAGTCTTCACTATACTTCACAGACGGTCGCCAAAAAGTCAATGGTTGCCCAACAAAATAGCACGAACAGCAGCGGAACTCTACTGACAAGTGGCGACAGACGACAGATCCCATGGAAAGCCGCGGATGAGTTGCCAATCACCGAAAATCACGACATATCCAGTGGAAATTACGACAGATCTGAACGTTCGCAATTTCCATCGGATCTGTCGCGATTTCCACCGTTCGTGGTCGAGTAAACGAACCATCGCCCTTGCCAGTTGTCCTCTCATGAACCCTTGCCCTCACATGTCCGTCGTTTGTCTATTTGTCGTCATTCATGCTAGCGCAAACAAACCCTCACCCTCGCTAGTTGTCTCAACAGGAGGGTGAGGCGACTCCTCTGCGGCTTTCAGTCGGATTTGTCGTTTGTGGCCGCACGTCCGTGGTCATATACTGGCATGGGTAGCGTTACTTGCCGGAGAAAGAGAGAATTGTGGAAGAGAGCGAGAGAAAAAAGTGAAAAGACGAAATTGTCTTTCGTCCAAGTTAACAAAAAATTTCACGTGGAGTTAACGCGTTTAATGTGGCGTTTGACCGTTAACTTTTAGATGATCAATTTAACGGTCGGTGTTATTTGTAGGATTTTGAAAGTTTGGAGGGATTTCTTATTGAGTTATCATTGACCAAGTATGAATGCATGGTGCTTCTGCAGTTTATGGCAACTGGCATCCTTTTTAGCGTGGAATGTTCTTTATAACTGTTCTAAGTAATTGTTTGATGTCTCAAATTGTAACTTCTTCCCCTTGTCTTTTTTCACTTTAAAAGTAAGATTTATTTACATATTTAATGATAATTTTAGTTTTGAGTTGTAATAATAATCTTTAATCACTCACAAATCTTATAGGAAAGATTTAACATGTTGAAATATCATTAATTATAATATAAACTTTCAACTTCTACCATCATCCCAAATACAATATTGAAATATGCCCCAAATCTTATTGTATGCTTTAATAACATTGTTTGCATTTATATACGAATACAGTATTGAAATATGCCCAAATCGTATTGTATAGTTTAATAACACTGTTTACATTTACATAGTTAAAGCAGGAAACAATAGAGTTCAGCTTAAACTTGTCATCTGAATTTTTTTTCTCTCACAGGTCCCCTTGGAATCTTGCCGAGGACTATAGAATCCAGTGTCCTGAACAATCTGTTCAAGTCTCTGTTGCCTTTGCATGCTAGATAATATACCTCATATTCATACCTCTCAAACATAACTGGTAGGGTCACTGTGCAGAGAAACACTGCAGAAGAATATATAGGAGATCAATTAGGCTTATGTAAGAAGCTTGATGACTTTGCCATGATAAAATAGGTTTGTTTGGGATCTTACTGATATATAGAAGATTCAAAGTGGTGAAATAAGCTCCAATAGCTGACATGATCCATAGACCAAGGATAGTCTGAAATTCAACCACTTAATGTCGGTTAACTAATGTTCCAAAAGAAAAAGTCCATCTACAAATTTGTGGAGAAAATGGTCATGAGAGGATTTCTATTACCATTAAGAAGTATTTCAGATCTTTCCCAGTTGAAATCTCATAAAATATTCTCAAGAACCAGTTGAGTTTCTTGAATGGGTATCTAAAGGTGGATTCTGGGATTCCCACATCATAGATACAAGGAGGCTTCCTGCAATACAACAAACTCATATGCACTCTTGGGTTCATTGAAGGACAAGAATTTAAGCCATTAGGTATTTATTATCACAAAATTACCAAATTAATCTGACAAAATTATTCTTTTTATAGAATTCAAACAATGTTTTATCCAATGAAGAATTTTCTTTTTCTTAGAAAAAAAGTGTACTAATCGATGCTACCAAGTAGAAATTTACATTACCAAGTGATTAGTCCTGCTGCATTATACCAGAGGAAGAAGAAGAGCATACTGGCCATGAGAAAGTAACAGAGTAAAGTAACAGAATGGTATTCCACCACTTCAAAGAGAAACCAAATGATGGAGAACACACTCAAGGTTGCAGCTGATAACTTCTTGTCCTCCCATAACAATATATCAGCAACTGCAAAATCATCTCAACAAGACCACAAAAAATAACAAATTTTAGAAGGCTTGTTTTCAATTTTGATCTTTGGAATACAAAAAATACACCAACTATTGTATGGTACAAAAAATAAAACCAGAGAGAGAGAGAGGATAAAAAATGTAAAGTTGGAAAATATCTTACGCTTTCCTCCACCAAGGATGGCGTGAAATGACCTGTGACGGCCAAAAAATCTTGCTTGAGGTGGAGCTTCATAGGAACAAGTAGGCATTGTTGCTGCAAAATAAACCACTGAAACTGTGTTGATGATTATGCTTCTCAACCAAACAATTTCTTACTACTAATTGTGATTCATGAGCCATGAAGCCTTTATATATATACACAAAAAAGATGGTAATAAATCTAAGCTTTGCAACAAAGAAACAAACTCATTACAGTGAAGGAAAGGAATGACTTTGCCATGGCCTTCAAGTTTTTATGTTCACGTGCTCACGCTGGATTCAGCCGTGTCAATACTCCTCAATCAAATGCTATTCAGATAGAAAAGTATACATAGATGTGTGTTAACAATTTTAGACAAAACTATAATTTTTTCCTAAAAATGTGAGGATTATTATCAATTTGGTATCAAATATTTATTTATTTATTTTTAATTTTGTTCTAAATATTTGTAAAATTATCAATGTCTTTCCAAACGCTAGATAAATCAATTAGATTAACAAAAATTGATGATGGATTATATATTAACTACAAAATTTCTACAGCTTTTTATAAAGCTGGCCCTTTATATTATTTCTTAATGTAATAATAATAAATAAATAAATAAATAACAATATATGCGGCAACTCGAAAACAATTGACCCTTACATTACTCTTAATATCAAACAGCCACACTTGAAAAACACAAAGCAAAATGCACACAAAAAAAAAAAACACAAGAACATAATTCTAATAGTATTATGTAGGGAAGCAACGTATATCAGCAGTACTCTATCAGAGTATATTTTAACTCTCATAAAATAAGTTTTTTTTTTCACTTAATAATATCAGTATAATCTTAAATATCACTTATTATCATTATTTTAATAGGTACATACACAAGCTCATTTGAAATAATTTATTTTTCTGTACATTTTAAAATGTATCATTTAATTTTTGTGTCTCATTCAAAATGAATAAAAATTATTTTAAGAGTACCTTCTACGTTTGTCTTGAATAAAAGAATAAATGATTTTAAATATTAGCCTTAAAATATGAATTTGATGAGGAATCAAAGTATAAAATACATTTCTTTAATTTAACCAGTAAATTAACCCTTAAAATTTTTTTTTGAGTAAAATTAACCCTTAAATTTTAACTATGTTTACATTCTTTATTTTTATACTAGTATATAGTTTGGAGTTTTGCTTTGTCACTGATTACTCTCAAAATTATATACATTTTAGTATATCAGTATACATAAAACATGAAAGAATAGGGGATTAAGTTATTTTCCACTCTTTTTTTTATTATCTTTAAATGCTTTTATTGTTGAACAATATACATATATATATATGGTTAAATTTATTTATACTCTTAACAATTCTATAGTATTTTAAAAAATAGGTGAGTGAAGCTAGAAGCAACAGGAGCAAGTTTTAAACCTCAGAGATTCCCATTGCTAAAGCCTAAAGGCATGCCCTTAGGTGGGTAGAGTGGTAGACAGCTTCATCCACCAAAATGAAAATATAAGGAAAGATAGAATTTCCTTGTTTAAGAACCCTTTAACAAACGATACTTGGACCCACCACCCCATTAGTCTTAATTTTCTAACTCAAACATAACGATCATGCGTCAATACGAGAGTGACAAAATAAATATAATAAAAAGTTAGATAAGTGATGAAATAATTTTTTATTATTTAATTTATTATTTTAAAATTATAATAATAATTATTTTATATTATATTTTAAAAATAAAAAAATATATATTTGTCCGTGCAATATCTCTAATATATATATCTATACTATAATAATTTTAAATTTTTTTAATTAGTGATATTATAAAATAATATATTTTATAACATAAAAAATAAAATAAAATAAAATATATAAAACAAAGATATGAAAAAAAAGTAAAGATAATATAAAAGTTACAAGATATTAATAAATTAAATAATTTTTATTATTTAAAATTATAATTATAATTATTTTATATTATATTTTAAAAATAAAAAAAATACATACGTATAAAATATTTATACATGTGAAACCACAACCTCAAACAGCATGCCAGTACTGGTTTATATAGAATTCATCCTTCAAAGTGATAAACTTTATCTCAAAATCTTTTATTTATCCAGATTAAATTACACTGTTTTTAATTTCTAATTTAAAAGAAACACATCTTAATATCTTATGTAAGAATAATAATAATTTTATTAACAAAAGCTAATTTTTTAATATATATATATATTATATTCTTTTTTTAAGATATCTTGAAATTATACTTTCATCCTCTTCATTTTAAAAAATTAGACTCTTCTTTCTTGAGATATAAAAAAACTTATTATTTGATCTATTTTGATAAAAATATATTTTTATTTATTATTTATATAATTAAATATGTATTTGATTAATATAAAGTTTTTTAAACTTAAAATAAAATAAAATAAAATTATTATTTTGAACTCAAAATATATAATTATAAAATATTATAACTTATAAAAATATATTTTTATAATAAATTATAAATTTTTAGAAACTTAACAATAAAATTAAGATATTTTAGTTAAAATAGATAAAATTTTAGTCAAAATATATTTTAGTAATTTATATATAATATGTCAAATATTAAGAAATCAAGCATAATTTTAAAGTACATGTATATCAAGTATAATTTATTCTCAGTGTCCACGGCACTTGAAAAGATTATTTTTAATAAGAAATTATCTGTAAAAAATAATAAAATTTGTGCCCAAAAAAAGTGTAATTACTGTGTTCAATTTTTTAAAATATTCTAATATTGCCACGCCACCCTCCACACCGCAACGCAACGCAATTTTTTAATTAAATGATCTAATTAAATTATATTAAATATTCTTATCTTTTAAATTATAAATATATCTTTACAATTATTAAAAAATTGAATAATAATTCCGTAATATAATTACAAAAGTACTCTATTTTTATTATTAATTAATATTTTATATATATATATAAACAAATGATTAAGTTAAAACTGTACAAAAGAATTATAACTGAAAATTGAATCAAACCATTCAATTTTGTTCTTTCAAAAATCAAACAAAATCAATTTTTTTTTATTTTGTTCAGTTTCTAATAAGGTAAATTTACTTTAATCAATTTAGATTGATTTTAAACACCCTTACTTAATATAAAATCAAGGGCAAAATAGAACTCATCAGAGCGGGGCGCTACCCTGCTTATGTAGAAATTTACACTGACAGGACCTGAAGTCTGACAAATCCCCAAGTATAATATAGCTTCAAGTCCAAGTCCAGCCAGCAGTCTCTAGTCACTACTAGAGCAAAGTGCCATATGTTGAGAAAGCAAGCTCTCATACTACAAAAGGTAAATCTAAGGAGAACTCTACTTTTTATGAAGCTTCTTCATCATATATGCATTTTAAGATTCTCACGTTAGTATTTAAAAGATTGTAGTGAGAATTTTAATATATATATAGATATATATATATATATATATATATAGATAAAAGAGTTCACTCTTGAGATACAACCTAAACAAACTATAAAGCCAGAGTTGAGAAATATAAACAACCATAATACTATCTATATATCTCGTTTCAAGCAGTATGACATAACACATTATACATTCTCCCAATACTACATGAACAATTCAGGATTGGAAATCTTGTCCCAAACCATTGTTTTAAGCAAATTAAAAAGCCACCAAAATTGTGTAAACCAACCCATATTTCAGGCCTTTCCAAACTCAACTCCTGGTTGCGGATTATTGAAATTGGAAGTAGCCAACCCGACGCCTTCATTGCGATGCTTCTCCCAGCCACCAGTATCAGCCTTGGAGTGTGCCCAATAGTACAAAATGGAAGCCAGCAACGACAACAATGTCAAGGCAGCACCGGCAGCAAACACCCCCTTGCGAAGGGTGGTGCAAGATAAGTTGTCTGTTCCGAATATCCCTCGGTACTTTGTGTGGTATGCATTCCTTGCTGAACCTGCTAATAAGCAAGCCTCTGCTCCCAGGAAAGTAATCCTAATATTTGCAGTTAACAGAGAATTTCAATTTTCACATTCCATTTCTATTCAACACCATCTCAAGAAGAAATTTACTTTTTTAACTGCCAATTGTAACCCAGAAGTGATTTGACTGAGTTCCACTTACGAGTTTGACCCTCCAACTTTTATATCCATAAATTGATAATATAACAAGAGCAACCTCTCAAATATACCCATAACATGTACATGTCAGTACAGTAAGTACTATGATTAGTTCACTGTGATATAAATCATTGAACAAGAGGAATTTTTTTCTTGTCAAGTGCAAATTACTACCCTCGAGTGATTTGACAGAGTTTCAGTTACTAGTTTCAGAGTGTCAACGCTTTTTTTTTTCTTGTGTTTCTAAATAAACCTATTGAAATTACCTTTCAGCTTCTATAGCCTTTTTTATTGATTATTAAAAGACAAAGCGATTCTTTCAGAGGAGCATATGGGTTAAAACACGTTTTTACCCAAATCGCATCGCATCGCATCGCATGAGGTTAATCTACCCCCTTTTCCATAATAAATTATTGGCTGTATCATACTATTAGACCTAATTGATTCTAATCTGTGACAGAGAAGAACATATGGTGATCAGATGCAGATATTGAACTTACAAAAATGAAAAAAAAAATTGAGAAGATAAGACACTTACATATTGAAGGGTGGAAAACGATTGAAGATAGAAGAGGAATAAATAGAAAGATTTACCAAGAGAAAATGAAGAAAAAGATAGCGCAAGTGGTGGAAAAATTAGTGACAAGCCCTTTGCCGAAACAGAGGCATCTCGTGACGCCGTTAACCACCGTCTGACTCACCAGCAGCAGCACACACGCCGCCAGACCGTACACCGTGGACGCATCGGAGCCGTAGACACAGAAGGTACGCTCGTCGTACTCATCGGGCTCCACTTTGGCCTAGAAAAAGGAAGAAAGAAAACAGTCCTGAGGCTCCATAGAACTCAAATGCGTTTGCAGAAGCAGAAAGAAAAGGAAGAGAAAGAGAGAAATAGGGTTACCGTGCTACGACGACGTTCGGCGCCGACGGCGAAAACGAAGGCGATGAGGTGGAGGGAGACGACGACGGCCAAAATTGGGACGGAAACGGCCATGATTGCCTCTCACAGAGTCACTGATTTTCTCTCTCTCTTTCTCTCTCTCTATTTCTCACTCCACTCAACTTCACTTCACTTTACTTTGGTGTTGATGTTGCTGCTGATATTTTATTCCTTTCTCAGTCTTCACACGCTCTTTCATTTTGCGGCTTTTGATGGAAAAAAATCGCCCCCTTCTTGCTTTTCTCTTTTTATTTTTTTAAGATGAGATAATTTTATTTAAGATATAAGTAAGTATTAAATATAAATATATTTTTAATTTATATTTTTGTGTATTAATAACAAATTACTGATGAAAATTGATTCCAAATTTTGTGGGCAACCATTATTTATCACGTATAATTTATTCTTAATTCTCACTTATTATAAATAAGATTTGTAAGTAATTTAATAGACTGAAAAACAAACTCTGATCTTAAGATTGTGTTTAGTAAGATGTTTTATATAATACAAAATTAGAATTCTAATAAACTATGAAATGATTAGTTTTAATTATAGAGAAATTCTTGTTTAACATAAAGAAAAGGTTGGGGTAAGCTAATTGATTGCGGGATTTGGTTAGGAGATAACTTTTTCCCATTTTGCAGAAGGTGGTGGGAAATTTTGTTTTGCTCTAAGCGGGCTAGTTCGCGCGTGACGGCTGGACAAAAAGAAACGGTGGGGTTTAAATTGAGTGCGTGAGGGTGCATGCAACTTTGATACCTTTATACCGTCCATGGAGCTAAAACGACATGAGCTTTGGATACCAATAACTTGATTAATTTTATGTGATATACGTTAGAGTGGGACCCCCTTATTGAAAGTAAGATTAGGATGGATGGAATGATAAATTTGTGACTGCAAATATTATATTATATTATTTATATATTAACTAATATAAAATATAAAATAATTAAATAGTCTTAAATCTCTCAAATAAAATCAGAACGGAGGCACATAGGTCAAAATAGACAGGTTGGCTTGTGGGAGCATTCGGTTCGGTCTTCCGGGTTTCCTTCACTGTTTTTGCGGCTTTGTTCTTTCTTCCCTTTTGATTCGCTTGCTTTATTTATATTTTTTTAAGAGAAAGAAGAGATATTAAATTATATCATATAGTTCTTTTAATGAATCAATTTATTTCTTCTACAAAATTTCAAATTATATGATCCTTTTTAAAAAATTAAAACTCCATTCTAATTGAGAATTACATTTATATATTTATATTTTAAAACTCTAATAAAAATAAACTAAATATACTTTTTAAATAAAAATTAATTATACAATTTTGACTTGTGGAAAATAATTATCTTTTATTTTTATTCAAAAATGTAGAACAAAAATATAAAAATTATGTATACGTTTTTTTATATGGTTTTATTGTAATATTATTATAATATTTTTAATGTGTAATATAAAAATATTGAATAATTATTTCAAAATATAAAATAAGTTTTAAAATTTTAAATACAAAATAAATAATATTAAAATACATTTTAAAAATATTATATAAAAGGTATATTAATTATTTTTAAATTTTTTTTAAATAAATTGAATATATTTAAGAAATTGTATAATATAAGTATCCTAAAGAAAAAGTATATTTACTTTTTAGTGTTTAAGATTTATACACACACACACACACATATATATATATATATATAGATGTTGACGACAGTGGAAGGAAAGCAATTTTAATTGTCAAAATATCAAGATCAGATTCTCCAAGAAATAAATATCTAGAGTGTATAAAATTCAAGAAAGATAAAATATGTAAAGAATGTTAAGGATCGTCAAATGAATCACAATAAATTTTGGTTTGATAAAATTAGATTTGATATTTATTATATTTAATTTTTTCTTTTATATCTAATATGAATTTGTAGTTTTTTTAAATTTATTTTTGTCAACAATAATAACTGTTTACTTAATATGCATTTTTTGCAAATCACTAAAAACATATAAATTTACTATAATAAATTTTCTTCTAGTTTAATATCAATTTCACTATTTTTAATAATCTATAAAAAAATAAAACTACAATATTGTACAATACAAAAATTTATCTTTACATATTGATAGAAAAAATAGAGGAAAGTAAAAATAAATAAAAAATCAATATATTATATTAAAGTACATATTTTTTATATTAAATTTTTAAGAAAATTAAATCACGTGAATTTTAATGAAACGAGGTCCACTTAACATTTGTTTCATTTCTTTCTCTTTCTCTCTATTTCTTTTCTTTTCTTTTCTTTTCACCCTTCATTTCCAAACAAGTAAAAAATTATTAATTGCTCTTACATTTCCGGCCCTCGATTCTTTCCCTCGAGTCTTTTTACCAAAATTTCTCATCTCTTGGGAGATCATTATCCCAAAATCATCTAATTTTCTAACCAAAAGATAAATAATTAAATATGTACCATTCTCGTCAAAGAATTGTTTCACTTACGTGCCCAACTACAGTTAGAGTTAACTTCTTCCAACTAAACACATAAAATTTAATCAATAGCCAAAAGAAACACGTAGGAATTTATGCAAATAACTGAATTTAGTAGATTTTTTTAACTGACTGGTCACAATCTCTTAATCAAAGTTATTGCAACTCTAAATTATACACTTAATATATTTGTTTTGTTTTTAATTATTTTCCTCTTTCAAAATAATAAAATTACAAATTATTTTCATTGCTATTTTAAAAATCTCACAAATAATTCTTTTACAATAAAAGCGAGAAACAATGAGAAATAAGAAAAAAAAATTAAAGACTTAATCTTAAATAAATTAAACATTTTTTTTTATTTTTATCTTTTCGTAAAGAAGCGAGAACTGCATTGAACTCTACAAATATAGGACCCAAACTCAAAAATCTCATGTAAGAGTTTAACATTCATTAAATTATCTTTACTATTATTTTAAAATTAATATCACAATCATATAAATATATAGTGTGCAAAAAAAAATTATCTTCTTTTAAAAAACAAATTAAAATAAAGCTAAGTTATTTTTAAATTAAAAAAATATTAAATACAATTTAATCAAGTTAATATAATTTACTCAATTATTAATTAACCAATGCAATATAGAACAAAAAAATTTTGTTAATTAATGTCCTCGTTAAGATTTTTTTGATTAAAATTTAAAAATTTAAAAAAGTCAACAAAAAAAATTTTTAATGTTTAAAAAAAACATTAACCAGTGTCACATTGGTTAGCAAAATGTTAAAATAAAAAAATGGTATAGATTTGTGTAAGTAGAGAAAAGTTCCAAGTTTGCACACCTTCTCGGGGACAAGCACAAGTAGCATACATACTGAAGTAGAAGTGTATGGGGGGCCAAGGCTCTAAGGAAAGAAAGAAAACTAATGTGAAAATGGAAAAGCGTCTGGTTGTGGGATTGATGTGGTCTTCTTCTACAATAATATTTCAGCTAATCACATTTATTATCATTGATCCATTATTTGGAGATGCTACCTAGTTTAACACTTCCATTACAACATCATATTTCTGGGTTTCTCTTAATTATTACATCCATCTACGTTTTCTTTTAATATCAAAAGCTTTCACACCGTGTGACTCTGTGTATTTGTGTTTGTGCATCCATGGCCAATTCAGATCTCTCAACATCATCAATGGCTTTCCCAAGGATACTCATCGTCTCTCGCCGTGCCGTTCGCAAGAACAAATTTATAGATTTTGTTGGTAATAACTTTCTCTCTTTAATCCTTCTCTCTTGATTCACTCACAAACACAGACATGGAAGAAGGTTCAAGCAAAGTATTTTGTAGCCATGGTTGCAACAAGTTGATAGATATCATGACTAACATTCTTAATTTCGTCTTAGTTGGTGTTTTTTTTTTTTTTCTATTTCTAATTTATTCTAAATTTTGAGGAAAAAAAGTGAGATTTTATTTTGGTCACAACTCACAAATTTAAAATGTTATATTATATAAAGAATATATAAAAATGTTATTTTCTGTTGTAAAAGAACTAATTGTAGCGCACTTTTAATTTTAGGAATGGAAAATATAATTTTTTTTAAAAAAATAGTTTAATATATAGATAAGTTACATCTCTTTGGTTGAAATTTAGATCATCTATAAAAAAAAAGAGGTGAAATTTGTGAAATATGAGAAATAGATAAAAAATTAAATCTTAATATATTTAAAATAAATTATTTATTTATCTCTTTTTTAATTTTTTTTTATCTCTTATAAGAACTTTAGGTCTTTCCTCTATAAAGTATTTAGAAGATTGTTTTTCTTTTATTGATATTGAAAATTAAACAAATGTTTTGACTGTTCTTTCAACATCAAACAAGTTGTAATTTTATTTATTTTGATTAAAATGTTTTTATACTTATTATTTATACAATGTAATGAGTATTAAATATGTACCTGATCAAAATTCTGAAAATTGATTTGACCTATATGAGAATAATTTTTCAAATTTTCTTATATATATAACATGCAACGCATGAACAGGAGAATATCATCTGGATCTCATAGTAAGATACGGAGCAGTCCCAGTCATTGTCCCAAGAGTCACTAAAATTCACACTCTCCTTCAAAGCTTTGAGCCCTTCCATGGTGTTCTTCTCTGTGAAGGCGAGGACATTGATCCTTCTCTCTACGATGCAGAACCATCCCGGCTTTCACCTGAAGAACTTGATCACATCAGGAAGCTTCACCCAAGTGATACTTCCATCGATAAAGAGAAAGATTCAATTGAACTAAAGCTAACCAAGCTCTGTCTCGAAAGAAACGTACCCTATTTGGGAATATGCAGGGGTTCTCAGATTCTCAATGTTTCATGTGGGGGTACGCTTTACCAGGACGTAGAGATGGAGATCTTCAATGGGTGCTCTCAGTTTCAAAGAGTTTCTCATATAAACTATGAGAATTATGATGGGCATCGCCATTTGATAAGGATGATGGAGAACTGCCCGTTACGTGTTTGGTTTAATGACTCTATGAAAGATGGGAGAAGGGAGATCATGGTGAATAGTTATCACCATCAGGGTGTTAAGAAACTGGCACAGCGATTTGTTCCAATGGCATTTTCTCCGGATGGTTTAGTTGAAGGGTTTTATGATCCTCAAGTGTATAATCCTGAAGAGGGCAAGTTCATTGTGGGCCTTCAGTTTCATCCAGAGAGAATGAGACAATCAGATAGTGATGATTTTGATTACCCAGGATGCCCAATGGTTTATCAGGTAGTATTGTTATTAAGAAATCAAACAATTTTAGTCAATGAATGTTCAATTTCTTCTACTGATTCGTAAGTAGATAAAGGTAATAAAAAAATTTACATAAAGCTCCTAAGAGGGGTGGACTTTACTGATAATTATATGAGATATGCATGCATGTCTCTTAATGATTAACTTTATTTATTTATCTTTTATAGACTAGGTCTACATGAATTGTTCATTGCTTCAAGATTAAAAGTAAACATATTATTTTTCTGTTTCTGACTATGATATAGGAATTTGTGAAGGCTGTAATCGCCCATGAGAAAAAGTTCAACTGCTCAGAGTTTGTGCCAGGGGCTCCAAGGCTTAGTGAGGAGTTGGAACTAAAGAGAAGAATCATACTGAAAAGCTTATCAGTTGCTAGAAATGTTGTTAACAAGCGTGGCTGTGAAGTGGTAACAAACCAACATCCTCAACTTGAAGCAAGAGAAGATTTTCTGCAGGTTTGCCAAAATACCACCATTTCAAAAAATTAGAGAGATTGGCAAGAAAAAATAAGAAAAAAATGAGAGTAAACTTTTTGTTTCCTAAGATGTACATTTTTCTGTGTTTATTTGAAAGGAAAATGATGAGGGACAAAAGTAAATGTGGATAAAGTGAACCTATCAAAATAAGGGGTGTGAATTTTGACCCAAACTAGAAAGATTCTGTTTAAAAATAATGGATATCCCAATATAATGGTATTCAATATCTACTGTCCATCACTCAAAACGGTAATGAAGAGATTGTCTTAATTATCATTTTGTTTCATAGAGAATATGGAAATAGAGTTCTGTAGTGATGGCTATATTGCATACTTGCAGGTGAATACAGCACTGAGCTTGCAGCAGGAGAATAGGCTGAAGCAGGTGGGTGAAACAGTTAGAAATGGTTCAGAGTACACACAGAAGATGAAAATGAATCAGGAAAGGGAAAAAGTTGCTAGTAACATGATGGAAAATATGTCCATAGAACATTTATCTGAATTAACGTCCTTTTACCAGTTAATGGGTCAGATATGTTCAGAGACTTTGGAAAGAAAATTAAATGAGCTAGTACTCCAAGAATAAAGTTGATTTATTTTTCGGTGAAACCTTTCTCTCTCTCTTGGAGGTTTTTTTTTAGGTGATGGGTGGAGCTAAAAGTCCTAAATTCAAGTTGTCATATAATGAGTCGGTATATTGAATATTAGGGATTTTATGAATTGGGAGAGAATGAAATCAAATGGTGTCCGTCTAATCCTGATAATAATTAGATAAAAACTCTGATTGTAATCTAATTCAGCATACTTACATTGAATAATTATAATTAGTTACAAAAAGATTTCAGAAATTAGAAATGAACACATGTTAAAACTGTAATAAATTATACATAGGACCAATGAACAAAATCAACGGACTTACATAGTAGCATCGTTTTATTATTTTCCATGGTTATTGTAATACCCAATTAAAATGTTTCAAAAATTCCAAATATTTTTTTAATGAAGCCCAATAATTTTTTTTTTAATTAATTCCTTATCTTGTGACCATCAAATCATCACCATAATATTGAGAACTGAATCGGACCAAACCGTCTAATTTGTGACCCGATAAAGTAGACTTTAAACCATTCCAATTCAAGTAATCAGTTCACGATACAATCAACCCAGGTACAACCCAATAAATTCTAGCAAGTTTTTATCAAATCAGTGACATGATTGATTTATTAACTCAATTCAAGCTTTCATTTTTATGATAGACGAAGGAAGGAAAAAAGAGAAAAAGATGAATAGAAATTCGACTTACAAGCTTCCATTTTTCTAGGAGAAAAAGAAAGATAAGTTTAGATTCTTTTTTCCATCCTTTTTCAGAAGCTTACATTTTTTTTTCCAAAATCATCGGTTGATCACCATTCACAATGGACAGAATTATGAATAAGAATTCAGTTTAAACCT
The DNA here is from genome assembly GCA_031216115.1 of Senna siamea. Lineage (NCBI taxonomy): Eukaryota > Viridiplantae > Streptophyta > Magnoliopsida > Fabales > Fabaceae > Senna > Senna siamea. The sequence goes on from CM062358.1 coordinate 2,388,521, forward strand.
ACTAAAAAATATTTTATTGGTATCAAGAGTCAAAACCCTATTAAGCATTCTACATGTAATGCAGCTAGCCAGCTCTCGTATTCAAATACATAGTTGGGCCAACTCAAACAGGAGCAAGATTTTCTATTCAAACTCCCCCATAAATTAAAGCCAGCCCTAGGAAGTGGTCATCAGGACAGAAAAAAAAAAATACAGCCTGTTATCTGTAACAGTTTACCAACATAAAATAGTTGGGGAAAAACAGAAATCAACAAATGTGGGGCCTTCATGATGCTGTTAGCCAACGAAACCATCTCATTACAGGTAGGTATCAACCATCACTTCTGAGGCTTCCCTAACTCTGTCCATCCACCATTTAACACATCCGAGGTTCCTCAATAGAGATGCTTGTCTAGAGCTTCACTGCTTTTAATTCCATTATTTTTCTGATTCTTCGCTTATAATATCAGGAAATTAAAGCAGGGAGTTACAAAGCCCACTTATCCTAGTGTTTCTTTTCTTGCATAACTTTTTTTTCATTTTTCATTTTTTTTCTTTTTTCCTTCTGTCAATTTGGTGTAAATTTTCCATTTTTTTTCCTTTTTCCTTCTGTCAATTTGGTGCAAAACTGACTTTATCAAGTTTGACATATGATATATGGGCCAAGCTGGTATGAAATGACGGGCCCACTCCTTACATGGCCAGAGTAAAACTGTTACAATCACCTTAATTAACATCATCTACGGCTGAAAAACAGGAAATCTGGATGGCTGACCTGAAGCAATCTCAACCAATTGTCAGCAGCCTGCAAGAGAGAGCTAGCTAATTGGCGCTCATGTCCACCATTAGGAGTCCACAAAGAACCTTTGAACTTATATGAAGCAAGACCAAAAACAGGTAAAGACAATCTAGGTACACCATCTATTTCACTGCGATATGTCACTATGGGAGCCTGCACTCTTTGCGAACCTGAAAGAAATAATCAAATTAGCTATCAGTGTCACAGACACATCACTTCTAGTTCTAGGCACATACAGTCAAATGAAATTGTAGAAACAATGATCAAGAAACATAAGTCTTCATTCATGGCAGAAGTTGAGGACAATAGAAGAACCCAATTATCAGTCTCAAATAATAGCTGTATGTCATATATTGTCAACCAAAAAGAACCAAAATATGAAATAGGGACACGTAAGAATTTAAAGCACACCCAAAATACACCAATCCATAGAAAGGGGAAGGAGAGAATATAACATAACACCATCAAATTCCTAAAATTTATCTAAACGAAGAGAAACTGCTAGGTGCAATAAAAAGGATGATTATGCAATATGGCAATTTAATGCATTTCAAAAGATGAGAACTAGTGAAGGATAATCGATTTTCTTGCATAATAGTAGAATTTACCATAGATTCTAACATAATAAAAATGTATATCATAACAGGTAGTTAATGGCTTAATGCCAACAGCCCAACACAACAATGTCATTTGAAACTTCAATACAAATCAAAAGCTCATGAAACAGAAATGAAGTCAAAATTCATCCTACCTTCCATTGGTGTATGAAGAGAATGGTATGTCAGAAAACAAGCATCAAGGTCTTTCAATGTTGGTCCAGTTGGTATCCTATAAATCGGATACCTACAAATAAAAAACAGAAAAGTTCAGTCACTTGGGGCATCTGTTAGTTGATTATCAGAGAGTATAAGTAAAGAAAGCATACCATGCTACAGATATCCAACTTGAAGACAGTATATCACAACTTCTAAGTGTCATCAGCTCAGGGATACGAAGAGCAAGGTCCAATATCTGTTCCAAAACAAATCAGAAAGTCTAATCAAATGCTACAAAAAGGTGTACAAACAGAATACAAGAACTCTATAACAATACAACTGAATAAGAAGGCAAGAAGAGGGATAGGGGGGAGAAAGCTAACACACCTTATCGGCCAGAGGTTCACGGCTATAAGGAGGGTCCCGTTCAAGATACTCAAAAATCAAGTAATCTCGTGAATTGATTGATTCTCCATCATCACTAGAAAATCCATCTTGAGGGACATTATGGTGATCTCTCATGGATAATCTGCTCATCCAATAAGATACCTCATCTGACAGATGGGGAAGTGTCCTCTGCTCACTCAAGTATTTTAGTCCTCTTGCAGGCTCACAATCACTGCTAGCATCACTACTCGAGTCCCGGAAATCACTGTCACTGTCCTCACCTAGTTGCCTATCAAAGAGGGAAAGAATCAAATAATTGCTATTAGTAAAAGAGTGCGTAAAATTAATCTAAAATGCTCTGAGAATGAAGAAAAATGCTTGCTACAATCAAGAAAGCATACTGTCATCTCAAAATGGGAGGAAAAAGAGGGAGGGGAGGTAGGGATAGGGGGCATTGCATATCAACCCCGTGAAAAGGAGATTTTATAAATATCCAGTTGTGAATAACACCAAATAGTTAATATTTGCGCCTAAATTTCTAGATCTACAATTATCCAAACAAGTTACCTTGACTTAGAAGAGGGCTTCGTAGTGTCAGCATATATTTGAATTCCAGACAAATAGGGAACATAATATTGAACGACACCATCATTGTCATTTAGTACTAGAGGCACTCCTGCACCATATGCACTCCACTCCCTGAAAGATTCCCACAAATCACCAAGAACAAAGTAAGGCTGACACTCCCCGTCACAATTCCTGAAGCCTCTCATAGTCGACTGCAATAATTAGTCCACAGTTAAAACGGATGGCAAACATACATTCATATCTACACATCTTACATTTATTCGTCCGATACAGAGAATGGCACAAACTTAAAGAAGAGTTTTAAAATTAATGAATCCATAACTAAAGTAAATTTAAAGAAATGAAATGTAATATCATCACTTCCCAGTTTCAACAAGGCCTAGTAGTGATAAAACAAAGAAATAATAACAAAGAAAGAAAGAAGACGTAAATAAACAGAACATAAACTGACCGAACATATAAGCAACTCAGCAAACCAACCTTAGAGAGATACTGAGCAGGCACAGAAGGAGTGATCGCCTGCAAGAACCGTTCAAGATTACTCAACCGCTTCATCACAGATTTAGAAGATGGTACGGAAACGGGCTTCTTGAGCTCCTCAGGCTCTACCTGGTTCTCAGGTTCCCTATTTACGGAATCCACCGATTTCTCTCTAACCAAAGGCAACGACCGACTTGCCGTAACGTCGCTATGAGCTCTACGTAATTTATCACTTTCCATGCTATGTATGGACCGCCGCGCCTTCACTGGATCATAAAACCGATCCTCTCCGCGAGCACGCCCAAAGTGTAACCCAGTACCCAACATTCCTATACCCAATCAAAAACAAAAGTACCACCAATACAAGATTTGGAAAGTAGCCCGAAAAGAGAACAACAGAACCTTTTCTGCTGTTCAATAAACCCCAACTTAATAGTTAACGATATATGGATTGAAGTTCTGTAAAGATTGAACAAATTTGTATCTACGGCTAGCAATTCAATTGGAGCAATGACGAATCAGAGGATCTGCTGAGCGAGGTAGTCGGTGAAAAAGAAAGAGGGGTTGAAAGTTTATGTGAATCGGAACAAGAGGAAAAAGGTTATGCAACTTTAGAGTTAAATAGAAACCCCCAACGTGGAGGATGGAGGGGGAAAGTGGATCTGGTTGAAGAGTGCAGTGGGTGTAGGTGTGGGTGGGGACGAAGGGCAAAAGGGTAAGTTACACGGAGAGGTAAAGCAGAAGCACAAAGAGAGAACGAAAGAGAGAGGTATTCAATCAATGCAAAGGAAATGAAGCGAAGCAAAGAAGGAAACGAAAAGAAAGAGATAAGCGAACCAGGCTCTAAATGAAAAGGATGGGCAACGAAGAAGAAAACAATTTTTTATAATTATTTTTATTTTTATTATTTTAAAAATTTTGAGATCGTTATTTAGTGGCATTTTATTTCAAGCAAGGAAGCATTTTGGTCACGGGTATAGCGAAAAGACACCTATACCCCGGGTGGAAATTAGAGTTCTGAAGTTGAGGGGAGTAATAAATTTTTATATAAAGGGTATTTTAGTATGATGAGGTAGTCAGATTGCGAGGCATTATCTAAAGAGAAAAGATCTAAGAAAGAGAAAGGAGAGGTGTGATTGGTGGAAAGTAAGGCATTCGGATTAGTGATTAACGTGGGAGGGATGAAGTGGAGACACGTGTGAGCGAGAGAATGGAGGGGACACGTGTGTGGGTGAGATTGAAGGGAGTAGAATTGGAGAAGCTGTCTCTTTCTTATCCAATTCGAATTTCTAAATCTAAAATTCTAATTTTAAAGCCGCCTTGTTTTACCCCAAAAAGTATTAAAATAAAATAAAAGAAAAAGGCCGCCCTATTATTTAAAAAATAGAAGGTGGGACGCTGAGAAACGCAGCATCAAGGCGCGTGAGAGACGCGCTAAAAGCATATGGTATTCGCGGGAGTTGTGGAGTCACGTCGCTTTATTTTGTTTGACTCAGGTTGATCGTTGATGGGAGCAGCCATAGATTTTTATTTTGTAATTTAAAAAATTAACAACAAACTTTTTTTTTTGTTATTATTGATGAATATAAAATGCTTTTTATGAGAATATTTATTTTTATTAAAATTACAATTTCTTAAAATTTTAATTCATATTATTTATCATGTGTTATAAATTATAAATTTAATATGATTAAATTTTAAATTAAATAATCATCTTATGGAGATCATATATAAATATATATATATTTGTTATTTAGACTAAAATATATGAAGCAGGGTGCATATTTTGGTATAGGGTATAGCTTTTTAAAAAAAAAAAAATTTCAATGGAGTCTTGGAAGAGAGTGGAATTTTTTAAAATAAATAAGAGAATTGTGTGAGCATATCTCAGATGAGAAATTAAATATTTATGCTAATTAAAAGAAAAGACAAATGAATACAATTTGAAGCTCAAAAATTTACTTGGCAGAAGGAAAATAGGATGAAAATAAAGGATACTTTCCCATAAAATACAAATTATATTTTTTTCTTATAATATATATGAATTGAGAGATGAACAAGAAGGAGAGTTAAAATTAAATTAAATTAAAATTAAAATTAAAAATTATCAAATAAAAAAATTTTATTTTTTTCCTTTCATTTTTTCTCTCTTAAAAAAGTCTTAAAATCTTCATCAGGACTCATATATAATACAAAATAAAGTCAGAGGGCTTAATTTTCTATCAAGGCCTTAAGCACAACAACCCTTACATTAATATAATTAATAATTTTCTATTCTCATATATTGTATTCGGATCATATTTAATATAATATTTATTAATACTAATAAAAATTAAATCTAATAAAAATGATTAATTTTTTATAACATGATGAATCAATATTTAAATCATTATTGAGATAAGTATAGACATTTAGTGTTTGACAATATCTAAAATAAAATTATTTTTGATAAGAAGATATTTATAAAAAAGTAAAAATAAAATATAATACTTATTACTTATTCTTAAATAATTATTACTTGTCAACTATAAAATTAATTATCCCTAACTCAATTAAGAGATTGCGTACTCGTTTAATATATATTAACGTGACCATAACATGTCTTGCAATATCTAGCTTTAGAATATTTATTATATTAATTCAATCGTATTTTCTCTTTTCGTCGTTAAGCCATTAAATTATTTGCCAAACAACCACGACAAGCCCACAAACCATAATAAATATATTTGAAAGTTAGAAATAATATGTAGTCGGATTAGAATGAAATATATATTGAGTTGTTGATCACATGGTTTAAATATATATGTTTTTTTGGTCGTATAGATATAACTGTAAGATATTATATTTGAAGAAGAATATAATGAAATCAAATATTTTTCCATAGCAATCTGCATTCTTAAAGGTTTTCAAGAACCGCTGAATTATTCTTAGATGTAGTTCGTATTTAGCAGTATGATTCACATCTTTAAAACGTTTTTATATTAAAACATGTTTATAATTTTTTTTATTTTTTATAAAATTGTTTATTGCACTAAAAATCGTTTATTGTACTAATTTGTTAGTGTTTGAATTTTTGTTTTCAATGTGGCAACAAAATTTTACTTTTCTACAGTGAAAAAAGGATAACCCACGTGATAAAAGTAGGATGGAGAGATAATATCATTATATGATTAATATGAATTGGTTCAAGCTTTTTATGATACATTAAAGAAAAATCACTAAACAATTGAAAACAAAATTAAATTTTGAATTAATTATTTTAACAATAACTATGGTTAAGATGTTTTTCATAAAAGTACCTTACGTACAAAGAAAATTCAAAAAAAAAAAAACGAAGTCACGATATCATAATTGTATAGAGGTAATTACTAATTAGTGTATCATTTCAATCACAAAAAATATTATCAATAAGTTTATTTAGAAAGCGAGGATTTGAAATCTGAATAATAAATTTATTTTCGCATATACAAGTTCGTGTTTTTCTTAGACTAACCATATCTGAGTTTTTTCATCATAAGGAAGGACATATTTAAAACACATTCACGTGTTAAATATTCATCCAAACATAGAATAAGTTTTAGTTATAAAGACATATTAATAGAATTATATAAAAGGTTTTAACTTTTAAGGCATAATCAATTGAGATGTTCCCTTAGATCATATCACATGGAGATAATTTTATATAGAGTTTTATTAATTAGTACCTTTAAAATATTAATTAAATTTATTTAATTGAATCAAAGAATATTTAATTATTTTTAATTTGTAAAATAATCAACAAAAATAATTTTTAATATTTAAATATTTCATTAACCAATCCAATAAAAAGTTAACTAGTACACTTAAAATGTTAATTACCAAAATCTGTTTATTTCACATTTTATATTTTGTTTCACACTCTCTCTCTTTCTCATAGTTATAATAGTAATTTTGATATTTTGCCCAGCTATAATTACGGTTCTTCTTGAAATATTTTAGGAACACGTTCTCCCATAATAATTTAGTATGTTCCAAATTTTACTCTTAATTTATATTTTTTTAAGAATCAAACTTTTGTTGAGAATTAACTTAGAAATTTCTTTAATTGATAAACTATAATACTATATTATCTATCTTTCCATTAGTTTTAATTATTAATTAATGTATTCCTTTATCCTCAAAATCTTAAAATATTTTTTTAATTCATTTAATGTAGCTTAAGATTAAATAAAATTATTATTATTTAATTTATCTAAGATATCAAATTTATCACTACAAAAATATATGACTTTCAATGGCGACAAAAAAATTTGTCACTAAAAGTTTTCTTTTAGTGGTAACTTTTTGTGTCGCCATTAAAAGTCTTCAATGACAACAAAATGTGTCACCATTAAAGATCTCCAATGACAACATTTAAAAAGTCGTTACTGAAGAGCTTCAATGACGACAATCTATCGCCATCAAAGAGTTCTAGAAAATGTCGCCATTAAATGTTTTCACTGGCGACACATTTTATCGTAACTGAAAGTTTTTAATGGTGATTTTTTAAATGTCGCCACTAATGCATAAAAAAACTAAAAAAATTTTGAAGTTAATTTTTTATTTGTTCTTCTCCCTCCAACACATTTCATCATAAATTCCATATTTTCTCTTTTTTTCTAAAATTCCTTCTTGTCTCTCCTCTCTCTTTTCTTTCCTTCCTTATTCCAAATTTTATAAATAATGAAACCCACATATTTAAAACTCATTTCATGCCTCTCTGAAATCTTCATCTTTTTCCTCCTTTCCTTCATGCATCTTTCTTCCATTTTTCCCTTCTTCTCTAACTTAAGTTCACTTTCTACCACCATCACCACTTACTAAGGTCGCCATCGGTCATTCACCGACCATCCCCACCACCTTCTGTAGTTTAGGCAACACACAATAGCGTTCATTTGTTGTATAATGGAGGAACTCGAAGTTCCAATGGCTAGACCTTTTAGGCTGCAAAAAAGAGAAAAAGTTTAGAGATTTTGTTAGAAAATTGGTGAGTAGTTAAAATCTTTCATATATTTTGTGTTTTGCATTTGTTTAAGTGAGCTTTGTATCCCCATTGTTGCTGACAAATTACCAAAGAGAGAGAGAGCCACGGGTAGAGAGAGAAAGTGCAATAAAAAACACTTAAAAAGCTCAAAAATGAAGAAAAATACAAATAAAATGAGCTCCTTTGATTTGCACATTTTGAATGCACTTTGCTTCTTTTTCTTTCCTCTCATTTCTGATTTGATGGTTGTAATGGGATTGATTTTAGTATTTAGAATGTCCAAAAAACTCAAAAGAAGCTTTGTATACTTCAATCTAAGCTTAAAAGACTATTTAGAGACATTTTATGAAATTGGGACTAATCTAAAATTTTTTTAAATTTTTGGGGCGTTGCTGCAACCTCTGAAAATCTAATATGTTGTTAGAAACAATGGAAACGATGGGATAGAAGTGAAAAATTGGAGAAAAAAAGTGCAAAACTATTATTTGAAAAGAAAGGGACTAAACTGCACATTTTAAAAATTTTAGGTAATGAACTAAAATTTCATAAATTTTGATATTTTCTGTGATATTGAGTTATATGGAGGCTCTCATATAAATTAAGGAGACTTTTGAGACCTTTAAGGACTATTTTTAAGACTATAAAAATTTTAAAGACTAAACTGAAAAGATTCTTTTTGTTTTGTTTAAGAAAAAAACCCTATAATTTTGAAATTTTGAGTTAGGTCAAGTTTATTTAGTCTCCCAAAAGTATCATAATGATCCTAAGTAATTAACTGAAATACAAGTTGTAAACTAGAATACAAGCTTTTTATTTATTTAACCAAACTTTTTTTTTAACAAAAGTCAAGGAGATTAAAATGAATGTTAACTTAGACAATATTGTTCATGATTTTGTTCCATTAGAAGAAATTCAAGGAAGAAACATAGATATTATAGGTTAGAGATTGTTATTTTAATTATTTAAGTTTATAAATTAGTATTTAATGTGCATATTGTCTTGTCTTTTGTTGATAATATATATATATTTTTTTATAATTTATGACTCTAATAATTTAATTTTATTATCATGAAACTAATTATACTTATCTTTAATTTTTTTATTTTAAACAGGGATAAAATTCAAGAAGGAACAATAATTTTACACAACAATAATGCTTTGAATGTTTTATATTTCATTCCAATTAGTTGTGTAATTATTATAAATTATTTTATTATTGACAACAATGTAACATTACTTTTGTGTAATATAATAATATTTTATTTTATAATTTTCTGTTTGTAATACTTTTAAGATTACAAGAAATATAAAAATAAAAAAATAAATATACAAAACAGATGATTCAATGACGACATAAAAAGGTTGCCACAAAAAGGAATTTCAGTGACGACATTTTTCATTGCCATTACAAGGAGCTTTAGTAGTGACATTTTTTATCGTCACTAAATCTAAATTTCTGTGATGACTTTTAACTTTTAAATTTAAACTTTTGTGGTGACAAATTTCATTTTTCAATGGTGACAAATGTCACCACTATATATATTTTTAGTGGTGATATTTTTTATCGCCACCAAAAACTTTCAGTTACAGAAGTTTTAATGATGACAAATGATAATTATTTTATCACTATTAAAATTTTTTAATAACGACTTTTCTACTTTCAATGACGACTTTTGTCATCACTGAAAGCAGGAATTTTTATAGTATATTTTGAATTAACTAAATATTATTGAATTAATTTATCAATAATCATAATTTGAAATCAAATTGGCTTAATTTGGTCTTAAATTCCAAAATAAGTAACATAGAAATTTTGCAAACTTCTAATTTTAATACTACATGTATTTTTTTAAAATACTTAAGTATAAAAAAATAAAAATTCAATAATTAATCTGTTATACCTATTACTTAAGCATGAAAAAATAAAATTATTATATATCCAAGAAAAGATGAGAGAGACATGGAATTCATTTAAATGAAGTACCATCCACCAAATTGGAAGATAATAATGTGCGATCAACCTCAACAACCATCTGTCATTAAAAAAATTTTTAAGCGTACATATTTTATTATCTTATTTATATATTATTGAATAAAATTAAACTATTTAATTTTATTTTATTTTTATATAAATTTGATAATTTAAAATAACAAATTAAATAAATATCACTAATAGATATATAAATAATATAGTATAATCTATGCTCCTTTCCTCCCAAGGAGTCAAAGCATTGGCGTTCTATACAGAAAATTAATTTTACCGACTCAAATTCATTAAATTTTATATAAATTTATCACATATTAATAATTAAGTAAATAAAATGAAAAATAATATATTTTATAAATAATTTAATTTAATTTTTTATAATGATCAATTTTAACTGTATATTTTTTAAATTAAACTCTTAATACATATTTATATATGTTTTATATAAATTTAAGTTCATACAATATATAGCACCCTTTATACATCCACTGCTGTCCGAAGTGTCTGCTGTCCCTGCTGTTGGGAAGATCTAACCCGTCCATGTGATCGTGCGTCCAGTGTCTTGCCATGTTTTACTTTTTTTTTTTTTTAGTGTTCTATCATCAAAACACACTGGTTTGGTTAAACAAAAAATGATGCATTCTGAGATAGAGAAATCTTGCACTGAAACGCAAAGAAATAGTGCAGTGGAAGTAGAAGCCATTTTCGAAGTGCAATGATGTCATTTTCAAAGTGCAGTCAGCCATTTTCGAAGTGCAGTAAAACCATAATATATTTTTACTTTGCTTCCTTAGTTGCTCTGCACCCATACACTGGACTAAAACTCAAAGAATATAAACAAGAGCATCATCAATGATTGCAATAAAGAAGCGAAAATCTTTCTTGATGAGCTTGGTGAAGAAGCGCTCAACCTCTACGGCAGAAACATCGCTACGGTAGTGTCGCCAAATGAGAACATAGCCTTTGACGTCAAGAAAGAACAAAGCAGAGGCAACCCTTGCCATTGGTGCTTCTGAGGATCAGATCCTACAGGATCATATCAAAAACAGATCGAATTGGTAAGGAAGGAAAAATTTCGTCAAATTTCTTCCTTATTTTTTATGGCCATTAGCTGCTGTAAAACTCACAGTTCTTTATGAAAGATGAGGTGAAAAAAAAAAATTGAATACGTGGCAAGACTTGAGCCACTGGATGGCTTTGAATGGCTGAGATATACTGGACAGCACAAGACAGCAGGGACTTTAGACAGCAGTGAATCCATACACTTTGTTGTGGTGGGCAATGTGAGGGAAGGCAGGCACAAGCTAGCTTCTTGTTGTACTCAGAAAAAGACTGTTAACGAAATAAATAAATAAAAGAAGAATGGGAAGCCACACAATCACATCTAATCTGAGCATCAAATTTTGTAAAGATTAAATTTATATATAATTATGCAATTATTTACTTTCTTACTGTAAATATATAAAAAAATTTTAAAAAATTAATCATAAAAAAATAAATTATATAAAAAATACATATATTAATATCTCATAAAAAAATTTGATGACAAAGATATATAAATTAAACTTAAATTTTTTTCATTTTCAAACCATCTCTATTCATAGCTCACTTCCATACAGAATAAGCCCTTGTTGTTTTCTCTTTTTATTATATCAAATATAGTATAACTAAAATTGTAAAAAAAATAAAAACATAGTTTAGTCTAAAATAAACAAGCGCTTCCTATAAAATTAAGAATACAATAATAATTTAATATATATGAAAGAATCATTTTTTTTAATTTAATAATCTAAAAATAAACTTTTTTAATTTAATCCCTCAAAAGAATTTTTATAATAAAAATAATTTATTTACTAGACAAAATTTCTCCCATTAGTAGATAGCAGCCTATGTGACTATAACTCACCACCTTAACTTGTCCAAAGCAATATTTTCTCCCCTCATATAATGTTGTTTAAACAAATTTTTACCCCAAGTATGGTTATTTCTTACAAGCGCTTGGTTTTACGAAGTTTGTCTAAATATGACTCTATTTTGGGGAAAAAATGACACCTATAAGAATTTAGGTTATAAGTTAACAAGCATGCTGACTCTCATTTATTAATTGTGAAAATTTTGCACAAGAGACTAACCATTTTGATTAAGAAAAGTATTTGAATTAAAAAAATCATGTTTTAGAGATAAAGAATTCTGATCTCATAATTAATCATCCAAAACCTGGATTTTTCATTTAAAAGATTAACCACAATTGAAGAAATAGAAGATAAAGAACAAATTCAAAAAGAATAAAATTCAATAGAAGGCATTGAAGACTGCAAGAGCCTTAATTTGATAATGACTTGAACATTTGAGACTTTTAGTGATGAAGAAGTACACGGTGAGTCGTGTATTAATGAATAGTAAAAAGGAAAACTAAATAGTGACATGAAAGGATGAGACATTCTCATCCTCTTTTTGTACGAAAACATTTATAAAAAGCATAGAGAGATAGAAAAACAAGTGTCTTATTCACTCTGTAAAGAAAATTTGTCTTGTAATATTATTTTATAAAATTTGGAAAAATGGTTGGCTTCCAGAGCAGCGATGGAAAACCGTTGACTGTGTGGTGTAAGAGCGTTGAGTGAGGTGTAAGCTAAACTCAAGCTGCCCACACCATTCATCTTCCAACTCACATTCTATAGGTCGCACTTGTGGACTCAACATTTCCTCAACTAATATTTTTTATAAGTTTTCTTTAGATTTTAAATTTTAATATGGCCAATTCAATTCTTACTATTTAATATTCTTCCTTACATATAGATTAAATTATATATATTATCGTGAACAATTTTAATATTTTTAAACAACTTCAACTTATGGATCTGATCCACCTAACCCGCTTGTGCAGAGGTGAGGCCCATTAGTTGAGCCCACTATGTGTTGTGGGCTCAGCTCAATAACAATTTCAATTGTAGACAAGAACCGCTAAGCATCTTTCCAATTTTGTTTATTTAAAAAGTTTTAGATAAATGATAAATTTTTATAGTTTTTAATCTCCTTTCAACACTTTATCTCAAATTTACTAGCTAAAATTTGAGACATGTGAACTAGAGTTAGTAGGAAAAAATGATTTATTGAAAATTTTGAATAAATTTAGGGTTTATTTAGAGAAATTTTTTTAAAAAAATTAATAAATTTATATAAAGGTCTGATCTTGAATATATTTAATAGAATTAAAATAGAAGTGTGGGGTTAAAGTTAAATTCAAACATAAAAAAATATAAAAAATTATTTGTCACACTATAATTTAAAAGAATAATTGCAACTAAGTTATAATTAAAAAAAATATTTATCACAGTATGTAGAAGCAAGAAAAGAAGAAGAAAAAAAAGTTTGATAATAACTTAATATACATAACTGATTCTGATTGCATGTGATTTATGGGAACCTTCATATCATCAACCTGAATGTGACCTACAATTAATAAGAAGTTGTATTCTACGTATATGCAATTGTTCAAAGATCACATGGTCTTTGTAAGCATAAAAATAAAAATATCTGTCCATTTGGATTCAAATGCAATCTCATTTCGATTCTAATAACTGTAAGAAAAAGTTTACAAAAATACGCCACCGGTTAAAAGTATCATAATTATGAATAACATGTATAATTCAAAAAATCAAACTAATTATTGCTTGATCTTATCGCTGGGTGGCTTCACTTTGAGATAACAATGGGACAAATTACCTAAACTTTCGAATATTATATTGCGTTTAAGAATTACATGGTACTCTTATTCTCATATTAAGTTTATGGTAGTGTCAATTCATAAACCCGTAGAAAAGAGATAAATTTGACTCAAAAATTAGTAAAAATTTATTTATGTGAATAAATAGTTACACAAAATAAATATATTTAGAATTAAATTTAAATAACATAAATTTAATTGCATAAATACCTAAATTAAGTATATTTCAATCATAAATTTTAATATATAAATACTTAAATGCATCGTTTTTGAATTCTGATCATTGATCTAGAGAGAATTTGGGTTACCGAATCATCCGTTGGATTAATAAAAAATTGATTGAATTGGTAAAATAAACAAATTAAAAAATATATTATAAATTTACATGAATCATTACAAAAATCAAACTATAAATAATTAAAATAGAGGAAATTAACCAATTTATGTTTCTTTATGCTACAAGTTTATTTTTTATAATTATAAAATAAAATTTTATGTTAATATCTGTCACAATAAATGTTTTAAATCTTAATTTCAAAAATAAAAATTATATGCATAAATTTAAAAACTATGTAAATTTTTAAAAAATAATTAAATAATATACACTAATATATTTGAAAATAGCTCCTTTTTATACATAAAAATTGAGTTATAACTCTTTTAATCAACAAAGTATATAATTATTGTTAAATATTTTTATATTTAATACAATAAATATAATATATCACATTATATAACTAAAGAACACTTTGTGGCGTAATGGAGAAACTTTATGTTGCAGTGCACGTCATTTACAATCTGAATCTCTTACACAACATTTTGTAAATTACTTGCAAAATAAATTGGAGTGGGTCAAGACTAGGTCAGTAGGTTTATCACAAGCTCGTTCGAGTTATCCAAGGTGCTCATTAGTTTGAATGCAAGTTGATCAAACTGTCAAGATCGGATCGATTGGTTGCTCTTGATCCATCGGTCACCGGTCGGACCACCTAGTCCTGTCTAGGGCCAAATACACTGTTTAAACGTAATTAATCCAAATCAAGCATCATCCATAACTTTATACATAATTAATAATTCATATATAATCAAATCAAATAAATTAAAATTAAAATTTAGCAAAGATCTTTAAAAATCCTACCATAATAATTTCCTTCATAAATCTTCAATCAAATTAAGTGTTTGACCAATTTGTTTTCTCATGGGTTTTTTTTCTTCTCCAACATTTCTTAACAAATAATGTGAAGTTGAATTTAAAATGAGAAGAAAAACAAATTATATGATAAACACAATATTATTAAATTTAACTCTAAAAATAATAATTTTTAATATTTTGAACAATTGAAGGAAATACTTTGTTATAAATTAAAATTTAGGTGAATAATGCCTTATATAAACATAATTGAAAAGGATAATAAAAAAGAAGTGAATTTGGAGGTAAATATGAATTTATCTTATGTTTTCTTGAGCTTACTTGATTTTATCAAGCATAATTTGAATGCTCCAATTTTGGATTAATATATGGATATGACGAGTGGAAGCTAGAGTTTCTATTGCGATGGGTTTCAAATTTTTTTTTTAAAAATTAGTAATTAGATTCTTAAAATTTTTAATTTATTCCATATATATCTTTAAAATTTTGTCAATATTTTATTAAATTTTGTTAACTTTATAATTAAATACTAGCTTAACGTTAATAATATTCATAATTCAAGTTAATATATTTCCATTTCTTATCATAAATTGTATGTTATGCCACACATAAGTTATTTTTATATAATTATTTATTTTTATTTTTGTTAATACAAGTTATGCATACTTCAAATGTTAAGATACATACCTTAGTAACATTAACAATAGGGACTAAATTTAAAATTTTTAAAATTATAATAAATTAATTATAAATTTTTAAACTCTATAAACTTAATTGAAAATTGAATAAAATTATGGAGATCACAAAAATAATTTAACATAAATTGTTTCTCCTATTAAATATAATTATTCATAATAGCGCATTGTCAAATGTAATTAGTTATCTTGAAATAATATTGTAGGACATGTTTTAGAATGTAAAATATTAAAATTTGAAAAAATTTTAATGGTCAATCGAAATTAATTCAATTGATTAAAAGAAGATAAAATAATACTTTTGGTTCTTTAACTTATACTTAAGTTTTATATTCATCTCTTAACATTTGATTGATTTTACTTTAATCCTTTAATTTTAAAAAATTAATTAAAATTTTTCTAGTTTCTATTACCTATTAATTTATTTAATAAAAAATATTGAGTCGGAGTCAATTATAATATTTTTATGCTATATTATTGTCAATATTATCAATCTATTAATCTTACATAAAAAAATTAAATTAAAAAGTAACACTACATTTAAATTTAGAGTTTAAATTTTAAAAACTTTTTTTAACATTTAAGATTAATGGATTATTAATATTGATAATAAAATAGCATAAACATATTAGAATTGGTTCTAACTCAGCACTTTTTGTTAAGTAAATTAATAATACTAAAGATTAAAAAAAATTGATTAATTTTAAAATTAAAGAGCTAAAATAAAGCCAATCAAATTTAACAAACAAATTTAAAATTTGAATCAAAATTAAAAAAAATAAAAATACTCTTTTACCTTAAAAAAATCACTAAGATTAAGAGTCTAGTTGAGTAAGCTCTTTTAAGAATAAAAAGTTATTTATGGATTACACATTTGCTCGCTTTTATGAGATTCCGAACATGTTATTCACTTATTTGCATTATGGCAAACAAATTAAAAAGTTACTTGCATCATTTGTCATGACTGCCATTTTTTAAAGTAATTATAACTTGGTATATTGTGTTTAAATTTTTTGGGGAAAATTTTTGAGAAAATTATACATACCTCCCCTAAAGTTTAGTTAAATTATATTTACTATTTTTCTAGTTTAAAAAAATTACTCTTACATTTTTTCTAATTTATTGTTATCAATAAAAATAATTTTTTGTGTAATTAGATTATAATTGTATTTTTAATATCATAATGAATAGAGTCAAATTCATACTAAATTTTAACATAAGATATTTAATATAATAATAAAAATAGTTAAATTATTTTATTATTTTAAAATGAACATATATTATGTAATATATTAATTTTATTGATAAAAATAAATTAAAAGAAATATTTTTGTAAAATTATATTAAATTTTAGAAACACTAAATATAATTTTTAAAATAAAAAAGAAAAAATAATTTAATCAATATTTTATAAAAAGTATAATTTGGTGAAAATGTTTTTCACCTTTCTAAGGTAAGAAATGGCAACGTGAGCTAGTTGCTTACGTTGATTACTTCGAATGAATGATTGCATAAAAGTTGAAGATGCAAGTTGCAACTGTAAAAGCGGATAATGTCGTAAAAAAAATTTGAATGATTGAATGAAATATGAAGCAGACTTTTTGTCCCTCGCACGTGTTAACGAATCCAGCTTCCTACGTTGGAATTTTACTATTTTTTGAGTAAAACTTTAGGAGTTGGTCAAGTTGTTCAACTTGCTTGTTTGCGTTGTGTAGGCCTAGTTTTGGCATATTTCACTGTTTTGCATATTTATTCAATCATTCAAATTTCAGAATCAAAAGTCCAATTTAGAAGGCAGACTAAAAGAGATGCTGGATCTACACAAGTGGACAAAATTTTCAGGTACGTGGAACGTCGGGTTGACTTTTTTTAATTTTTTTTTTTATGTTTTATATAAAAAACATTTTATTATTGTTATATATATATATATAGATATGAAAATAACTTTTAATTTAGTTTCATTAATAAAAATAACTTTTAATGCAAAATAAAATTATAATTTTATTTTTAATATAATAATATTAACAAAATTAAATAAATTTATTATTTTAAAATAAAATAAAAATATCTCATATAAAATATTAGTTTTATTAACATGAAATAAATTAATACAACAAGGGTATCAAACATAATTTTATAAAATTTCAAAGAAATGGTAGTGAAGTCTACTCAAAATTCTATTATGCATCTACCTCTGTCAGAGAGAAAGGGTAAGGGGGCTGCTTCTTGCTCTTCTCTCTTGGTTTCAGGTCAAACCCTTCACTTAATATTTTTATTATAGCAATAGCCTTCTCCTTCTCTGCCTCTTATCTCTCTCTCTCTCTCTCTCTCTCCTTGACCACACCGTTTCAGAAAAATCCCAAATGAACCAAAACGCCCTCTCCTCCTTCTCCTTATTCTTCTTCTCTGTGCTTACCAGACTCACCTTGTGTTCATCTCTGAACCCAAAGTTTCAAGCTTGCCAACCCAAATCCTGCGGTAATGTTCAAAACATAACCTACCCTTTTTACATTCAAGGCGTACAAGAATCCTATTGTGGGTACCCTGGTTTCGCCCTCTCTTGTTCCAAGAATGGCTTCCCCATCCTCAATCTCTCCGATACACGGTACATCGTCCACGAAATTTTCTACAACAATCAGTCAATTCGAGTGTCCGATGTTGCGTTATCAATCTCAAACGCCACAGGCACAGCATCAGCATGTCTCCCTCGTACCAGCAACCTCACCCTTTACGGAACCAGATTCGGTGTTGCTCCCAACCAGAAGGACCTGGTCTTGGTGTTTGGTTGTAAATTGGAGTCGCTTCCACAAGGGCTTTCAGAGTACATAATTGGGTGTTATGCAGAAAATGAAACGGAGTCTGTTTTGGGGTTGAGAGAGGAGGGTGAGGATTTGAGCTCTGCGTTGAACAACTGTACGGGAGGGTTGATGGTGAAAACGAAGGTGGAAGATGATGAAGGAAGGATTAATGAACAAGTTTTGAGAAGAGGGTTTGTGTTGAATTGGACTGTATCAGATTGTAGCTTGTGTGCTATGACAGGAGGCAAGTGTGGGTTTGATTCAGCAACATACAGCTTTAGCTGCTACTGTCAAGATAGAGATCATGCTCGCAAATGTGATCCTGGTTAGTCTCTTTTTCCTCCTCTTTCTCAACTTATAATTATGTTAAAGGATATATGTTAGTGTTTAAATATAATTCGAAAAATTGAAAGTTTATTAGATTCTAATTAATGTCACTACTCTTATAATGGGATAGAATTTTTTCAGCATGTTTAAGTATTGTGTTAAAATATATATCAAGTGTGATATGATTTATATATCAAGTTGAGTCTAGGAATCTGTTTGAGGATCAAGCTCAGCAAAAAAAATAGCACACATGTGATCCCATTCATAGGTAATTGGATTGACAGTGTGAGATAGATAGTGAATTTTTTTTTTTTTGAACATATATAACAATTGCAATCACGGGGATTTTGTGTCTAATAATGAGTTCAGTAACTATGATAGAGACACTAAAACATTATTGTTTTACTTTCTTATAGATCACGAGGTTTTTTTTATCTAGTAATTCATATATTTTTTAATTTAATTTATCATAATTTAATATATTATTAATTTAATTTTTATATTTAAATATTTTTTAAATAAATAATAATTTTAATAATTTAAACATTTAATATTAATTAAATAATATTAAAAATTAACTAACTATAATATAATTCTTTTATTATTTTTTAATTAGTTAAAACGCTACATCTTGATATTAATATTAAATATTATCTAACTAACACTAATATTATTTAATTGAAAAAAATTAGAGCATAAATAAATTTTAATATTATTTTATTAATATTAAATACCTAAATTATTAAAATTATTATATATTAAAATGATATAGAGATAAAAAAGAAAAATTTATAAAAAATTAAATAAAAAAAATTGTTATCCATGAAAGATTAAAACGATGTTTTAACGAATGTGATGATATCTACGTTTGTTTTTACTAGTAGGTGATGTCTTGTGTTTGATTTTTCCAAAGCCACTTTATGATTACGTTAATTGTGAATATTATATTTAAAAGGGGAGATATTGACACCGTGAAAAAGAGATGTGTCTGCTACAATTGAATTAAAGCTGCTATAATATTCGTTGTACTTGTTAGACTCTTTCAAATCAAGGTTTCCTCGCATAATAGGTAAGTAAACCATAAAATAAAAGAAAAAAAGAAAATGAAAAGAACGGTTAATCATTGACTTGTGTATAATGTAAAATAAATAAAAAAGATTAGTTAAAAATAAATAGCTACTATACATAAATAATTTAATGAAAAATTAAAGAATAATATATATAAAAAAATTAGTTTAATAATCCTGTTAGATGAAAGAATAGTTATCTTGTTAGACGTAGAGACTTATATATAGTCCTAAAAAATCAAACATAAAAATAATATTAGCAAATAGGAGGCATGGGGGTTGTAAAGATAATTACGGGACGGCATAATTAATTCCTTATGTCATAAAGATAATATAATTAAAAACAATGATGAATATGTCACTTAAACAAAAATATAATAATGTTGTGTAAATGTTCCAGACCTGCATGGAGCGTGCAGTGGGCGTTCATTTTCTTTTTTTGGGATTAAAAATCTAATGATATATATATATATATAATTTAGAAACATAGTGAAATATGACCATTCAACTCTATTAATGTTGACACTTTTACTATTAATAAACTTCCCACTTGAATTGAAACTTTAAATAAATATAGATAAAACAAAGGGGAAAAAAATCAGGACAGTGTCTAGCTAGTTGGTAGATTAAAATGTTTGGTAATTTTTAAGCACTTCAAAACCTTTTTTAAAATAAAATATTTTATGCAAGTCAATATTGGAGTAGAAGTCTGCAGTGATTTAAATATATTAGCATAAGAAGATTTTTTCATGGGGAACATAGAATTAAAATGACTAATTTGAAGTGTATGATTGGAATCTTCCATGTTTATGCTAAAGTAACTTCTTTCAAACTTCGAGTTGTAGACTCGTGAAATTCTAAAGCGCTTGTTTTGATTATAAAGACTTTAAGAACCTTGTAGAACATTAACGTATAGCATTTTGGATTATATTGACTGGACTAAAGATTTGAATGAGAATTTGAGAGAGTAATTGTGCAAGAAATAACACTTTCTTTGCGTTTTCCCATGTAATAGAAATTTCCCTGTTTTTGTTCATTGTAGATCTATTTCTTCCATCTGACTTGAATGATTTACTGGAAAGCCTGCATTGAAGTCAGATGCTAATGGCTTTGCTCCTTCTTCTCGTATAGTTTCTCTTTAGGTCAATTCTCTTTCAAGGTCTAGTTTCAGTCCTATAGAAGCATATACAGTAGCTCACAGATAATAGAACTAGAAGGATAAGGTAGAAAGTAAACAGAGACTTTACATTACATGTACACTGTCCATAATCATATATGTTAGTTTTGTGATAATTTTTAACTCTGGAAATATCAACATCATTATTTATGTATACCATTGTAATTGAGAAACATATTTTGAAAGTTAAAAGATGTTGTTTAAATTATGAAAAATATTTATCTTAAAAATTAATTTTTAAAGTATCTCACAATTTAAATATTATTTTATATTTTAAATTAAATTATATTAATTTATTTATTTTTAAAATTTTTATTTTTAAACGAGCTAAACTCATCCAATCATGTACTTGCGGACTAAATGATCTAGCTTGTGAATTTCAACACGTTTTAATAATACTATTTAAACGGTAGTTTTTTTTTTTTTTGAATTTAACATGCTAGTTTATAAGAATTGACTCGATAACTCTATTCAAAACATTAAGTAGTTTAAAGTTTAATTTACATATATATTTATTTTTTAATTCATTATTTTTAAGGTAAGACTTTTAGTTAAAAAAGAAAAGAAAGGTAGGAAAATAGTTTTGGTTCCATCAATATGTAGACTCACATTAATTAAAGTGGTGTTGGAGTATGAGACAGAGGAGAAAAAAGGAAAGTGGCGAGAAATGAAGATATGAAATAGACGACTCTGACGTAGTCAAATATATAGTAAATTTGACGCGTTTTCTCTTTCACCTTCTTATTCATTGATATGGCCACTCCGAGCCACCCTAAGTGTGAACTCTATGCGCCGCTAAAACCAGCAAAACCTTGACATCAACGCCTCGGCTCCACCAAATGTTGCTAACATATCTTCATCTTCATCTTCTCTCCTCTCTGTTTTTGCAATTTTGGTGTCATCCTCCTCCTCTGCATCATCATGCACTTTAGTATTCCTCTTACTTCCAATCTGTTTATCGTGCTGGAGACGGTTTAAGAAGCCAGAGTTAGAAAAATTCAGAGAGAGACACAGAGGAGTACATTTGAAAAGTGGTAGATTTTGAACAGTCAAGGAGTCAAGTCTTTCTGCTGCTGTTCAACAGGAGAAATTGAGCTTTAAATTGGCTTCAACAATCATTCCACTTGCAAGCAAGGTTACCCAGTTGCTCCATCTCTATCTTTTTGATCAACTGGTGATTGTATCAGTTTGCGTGCACTTCAACTAAGAAATTCCTTATACTTTCTCTTTTTCATACTCATTTCACAAGTATATTCAAACTGGCGTGTCAAGCAATCCAAAAAGATAGCATATTGGGGAAGAAAGTGTAAATTAGGACACATTTTAGAGAATCAGATTCTTTTCTGAGTCCTTTTGAGGATGATGGCTTCGGTGTATGTGTTTAGGATCCTCGTGCTTTCATATCTTGTTCCTCTTGTCTGGGCTGTACAAGAATGTGGGCATGAAGCAAAGTGTCCATCCTCATTTGACTGTGGATATCTTGGAAAGATCCGCTTCCCTTACACCACCACACAACGCAGAGACTGTGGTTTATTACCAATAAATGGCTGCAATGATCTCAAATCACCTAAAACTATATTAAGCAACAAAGGAAGAGCCTTTGATGTTATAAGCCTGAGTCACTCTGTTTCTACTGAATCAACCATTGTTGTCACAGACTTGGACCTCCGTGAGCGTTTAAGAAACAAAAGCTGTGGAGCTTTCAGTAATAATTACACTCTTCCCCTCACCTTCTCTTCTTTGGCTTCTTTCAACATCAGAAACAATGGAACCTTGTTTAGATGCAACAGGACCCTTCATGTCAGACGTCCTGCACATTTCTTTAGATATCCCTGTGGTGACTATGATATCTTATATGGCTTTACTTATCCAAACAATAATGAGAGCCTTAACTTATTATCTGAATGTTCCATTATTCATTTTCCCATGAAAGACCTGCCTGATAATGCTGACCCTTTTACTTTCGTAACCTCTGAGATCATTCTTCACGTACGATTGTCGGATGAGTGTAGTAAGTGTTACCATAACAGAAAAGGCCATTGCCGACTTGACAGCAACCAAACCATTTACTGTGATAGAGGTACACACTAGAATTTAGTACAGAGTCATATATATATATATATATATATATATTCATACAGGATGATAACATTTTGAGCAGTATCTCATGCCACTCAAATTATGGGACATCACATTCCTTAAGTTTTTTCCTTATGCTTTGTTCTAAAACCTCAATACATTAACAGTAGCTTGCTTTAAATTATAGAAACATTGTAATACTTTATTGCTTCTGTAATTGCTTGCTTTAAATATTTTTTTCGTTTTTAAATTCTGCTGCAGATGGTTTGAGCAGGGGTTTGAAGATGGGGCTTGGACTAGGACTAGGTACTGTTGAAAAAATTTTCCATTCATTTATGGAGAAGATATTCATTTATTATGTCTGAGAAGTTGAATTTTTGTAAAATATTGAAGTTTGAAATTCCGTATTACAGGTTTCGGTATTGGGCTTCCAGTCATTCTGATAATTGGGTGGCTCATTGGACGGCATTACAAACGAAAATATTATTCTTCTGGTGACCAATTCGAATCAAGAAACGTGTATTCTGAAGATACCTACTCAAATCCAGATCCAGAGAATGGCAGTATCTACTTTGGAGTCCCACTCTTCTCTTACAAGGAGCTTCAAGATGCAACCAACAACTTCGATCACACAAGAGCACTTGGTGATGGAGGCTTTGGAATTGTTTACTATGGTAATCCACTCACTCACTACCCTTTCATTATCATTTCAAAACAGATCCTAACACGTTGCCACACGCTGCTTCACCCAAAATTATGAGCTTGAGATCATGGTATAGTATAGATCTATTAAATTGGTACTCAAACTTAATATTGAAGTTAAAAGGTTAAGTTATTAAACAAAGGCTAGAATGCTAAAAAATTTTTTAAGTTGGTCATGTGAAGACAATCTTTTCAAATATAAAATTTGGCTTAAAATCTTTTTAAATGTTATAATTTGTTCAAAAAATTAATTTGTTAACTGTTTTATAAAAAACTTTAATAAAACATAAATTTTCATAAATCCATAATCATTTAAAAATTAAACTGATATAATCAGTTTTCATAAATTTTTATCTAATATATCTAATTAAGTAATTGATTTTAATCAAATTTAGAATGATCAGATGAGATTAGTTTAGTTGAAATTAGATTTTCTCATCTCTATTTTAAAAAAAATTTTAAGTTAATTTTTATAATTATAAAATAATAATTACACATAATGTATAATTTAAAGAGATTATGTGTATTATAACCTTAAACAAATGGATATGAATAATGTTATTAAGTCTATTCTCTATTGCATGATAATATTTATCGTAAATTATACCAAATTTATGTGACATTTACTTAAATTATATTTATTATTCTTTTAGTTTGAAAAGTTACTCTTATTTTTTTAATATATTATTTGTCAACAAAAGATAACTTGATATATAGAATAAGATTATTTTTTTAAATATAAGACAGTTAAGTTTATGTTAAATTTTAACATGATATTCTTAATGTAATAATAAACATAGTTAAATAAATTTTTTTGAAATAAAAATATATTATATAAAATATTAATTAAAAAAGAGGATGGTGTAATAATATTGTACTTAATCTAAGTAATATTGAGTGTAATTTTTAAAATAAAAAGGATAGTAAATGTAATTTTATCATATTTTAAAAGAAGTTATTATAATTTACTAAAAATACATCTATTTAATTATAATCTGGAACATATATTTGAATGAGCAGGAAAACTGGGAGACGGTCGAGAAGTTGCAGTGAAGCACCTATACGAGCACAACTTCCGACGAGTAGAACAATTCAGAAACGAAGTGAAGATCCTCGCTAACCTCCGTCACAAGAACCTCGTCTCCCTGTACGGCTGCACTTCACGCCAAGGCCGTGACCTCCTCCTCGTCTACGAATACATCTCAAACGGCACCGTCGCATGTCACCTCCACGGCGACTCTTCAAACCACGCGCCTCTATCATGGCCAACGCGCTTCAAAATCGCCATAGAAACCGCAAGTGCACTCGCCTACCTCCACGCCTCCAGCATCATCCACCGCGACGTCAAAACCAACAACATCCTCCTCGACACCAACTTCACCGTCAAAGTCGCCGATTTCGGACTTTCTAGATCGTTCCCCAACGACGCGTCCCACGTTTCCACGGCTCCACAGGGCACACCGGGGTATGTGGATCCGGAGTATTACCAGTGTTACCAGCTGACGAGTAAGAGTGATGTGTATAGCTTTGGGGTTGTGTTGATTGAGCTGATATCGTCGAAACCTGCGGTGGATATGAGTCGGAGTAAGGAGGAGGTGAATTTGTCGATTTTGGCGGTGAAGAAGATTCAGGAGAGTGCGTTTGGGGAATTGGTGGATCCGATGTTGGGGATGGAGAAGGATAGTGAGGTGAGGAGGATGGTGGTGTCGATGGGGGAATTAGCGTTTCAGTGTTTGCAGAGGGATAGCGCGTTGAGGCCTTCCATGGATGAGGTTTTGGAGGCGTTGAAGAGGATTGAGAGTGGGAAAGGTGAGGTTGAGGATTTGGAAGAGGGTGGTGTTTTGAATGGTGATAATGTAAGTACAGTACCACCGCCGCCGCCTTCGCCTCCGCCACCCGTGTCGCCGGATTGGGAAGAGGTTGGTTTGTTGAAGAAGATGAAGTTACCACCTAATTCGCCTAATACTGTGACTGATAAATGGAAGAGTGAAGCTACCACCCCTAATGTCAGTGGTTGATTTGATATTCATATGCAAATGTAAAGCTTTCGGAAGAATTGTAGATAAATCCATTAATGTATCATGATCTACTCATCCAGTCCCCTTTGTATTTTTGTTTATTTATACTTTATAGGATGATTATACTGAAGTGCTAGTGATATGCATATTTGGGCTAATGAGAGGGGAATATATATATAAAATGCTGAAATAAAAATTGAGAAAGAGAAAGAGATGGAAAATGTACATATAAAATGAATTACATGTTTTTTACTTCATATTTTAATTGTTACATTATTACATCAAAAGCTATAATTATCTGTTAAAATATCATTTTTTACTTACTTAATTTAAATATCAAATATTGCTTAATATATAAGTACTATTGCATTATAATTAAAATTGACAATAAATGCGAATTTATAGTATCATCATTCCGGTGAGCTAAACTAATGGTCTGGTTTATTATGGCTTGCTAGTTGCTCCAATTGCAAAAGGGTTCATCTTTGGTAAAATTACGCTGAGTTTACGAATTAAATCAATGGAGGGATGTAAGCGAAAACGAAAACCACTCGAACTATATTGTTTTGTAGAGTGACACATTTTAGGAATTTATTAAGAATTCTTTGCAAAACTGTGAAATTCCGATGAGAAGAAATGCTATTATCTGAGCTTTGTCACAACTGTTATCATGTAAGACGACGGAAATGTCGGCTTGAAGGAAAATTGCGTGCCAATAATGAGCACTTATCATAATCACAGTCCTAACATTTAGCCACATAATCATTTGGATTACTTGAGGTGCGTTTGACTTTTCTAGAATCCAATTCCTTTTTTCTATGCCTTGTTTATTAACAGAGGACATTTAGGAGGTTATGATACAAGGTACTATGTTTTCAAAACAAATTGTCTTCATATTTACAAGTGAAAAAATTATTTAAGTATAATTTTTATATCATTATTATCAAATTTTTTAAGTTATAATCCTATGTTTGAATTTTTAATTTTTTTAAAAGTTTTTTTTCAAATATTTTACTTTTATTAGATATAACCTAGTAAATAAAGATTTAAATCGAAATATTTTTGTTCGGATGTGCTTAAAATTTAATCATTATAGCTGGCACACTTGGCCATTGTGTTTCTCATTAGAAGAGCTTGTAAAGCTCATAGAGAAAGGATAGAAAACAAGAGAGAAAGATGAAGAGTGAAAGAATATTGATGAGAGAAATCGCAATCCATGACTATAACATCAAATATCTTTAATATAATTTTTAAATTTAGTGTAATTAATTCTTAAAAAAATTAATGTTTAGTGTTTATCGTAGTATTTGAGACAGTGACTCAAATCTTTCTGCCACGATTAACTTAATAATCAGTTAATAGATCTGTATTATTTATTACTTATAGGTGTTGATGTTTTAAAATTAAAAAAATTATATTTTTATACATTTAAATAAAATAAAAAAATGTAATCTTTAATTTATTTAAAGTAAAATTTTTTATCTCTTTTTAAATATAGATAGAGTTTCTCATAAAAAATCTAAAATCATTCCTTATTTACTATCTTTTTTAATCCTTATATTAATAAATTAATTTTATTTGATATATTCATTCATTAACTAATATCACAAATTGAATGATCATTTATCTTATATTATTGCTAAAGAAAAGACATGTCTTTCATTTTCCTAATTAGTGATATTTCCAAGTCAAGCCGTGTGTAGCACTTCAAAGATGTGTGGTGAAGGAAATATAGAACACTTGAGACGTACTTCACCCACTGAGATTATTATTTGAAGCATATTAGCTAATTTCAGTTGGGTCAATCAAGTGAGGTTGAGAAGAATGGTTGCAGCAGTTCATGTGTTTCTCTTCATCTTCATGTTTTCCGATTATGCTGCTATTGGAGGAGATGAAGGAGAATACTGTCCTCCTTCTTTTGAGTGTGGAAAACTGGGCAACCTCACATTTCCTTATACCACCACTCAACGCAAGAGCTGTGGCATATTTGCAATTCATGGTTGTGATGGCCATAATCCCAACGCAACTAAAACTGTACACCTCATCAATGGAGGGAAACAGTTTCAATTGGCTGCTGTTGGCACCTCATGGCCTTGGAGTATTTTCGTTAAGGACGAAGATTTAGAAAAGATTTTGCTAAAAAGTAGCTGTGATATCTTCTCCTATAATATTGATCTTCCTCCTAGCTCTGCCTTGGGTTATTATACGATCAGAAATAAAATAGCCTTCTACAAATGCAATCGCACGCTCAAAGATATCCCTTCATACCAATTTTTAAACCATACATGTACAGGCTGTGTCAACGAGAGTGGTGAGACCATCTACTTTGAAACTCAGAATATACCAGATGATGCTCCATCTTCTTTAGCTGCGTGTTCAAGGGTTCAGCTTCCAGTGAATCGCTTTGTTTATGGGAACGACCCGTTTACCTTCATAGCTGCTGAATTCCCCATTGAGTTCCAATTTTCTGATGACTGTCAAAACTGTCACCAAAAGAAAATCGGTACATGTAGACTTGACAAGAAAGGAAAATTTCTTTGTATAAAATCTCGAGGTATGCAAAAAATAGTAAGAAAAATTTTCAAGTGTAACAAGTTGATTAGGAATCTGCGTATAAGCGTGTTTAATTTTACATATTTTAAGTAAGATTTAGCTTTCACATATTTATTTATATTTGGTACATCGAATTAACCTAACAATGTTATTCTACTATATTTCACCTTTCTTATTATATACTCATCAGTTACTCTTGCTTCTTTTAACTTAAGCAGAGGATAAAAGTAATGGGGCTTGGAAGCTGGGATTGGGATTCGGAATAGGTAATTCACTCTACCAATTTCAGAATTCAGAACACACAGCCTCTCCATAAAAAGGAACTGAAGTGAGAATAGATGTTTGTTATTTAAAACTCTAAACTTAAAAGTTGAACAGGTTTAGGAGTTGGAGGATGGATCGTGGTATTGGTGTTGATCCTCTTGCGACACTACAAAGGAAAATGTCTTGTTTCACGTGTCCGACTCCGATCAATGAATGATGCAGATCCAGACAGTGACAGGCACTTCTTTGGAGTTCCCATATTCTCTTACAAAGAGCTTCAAGAAGCAACCAACAATTTCGATCCTTCGAGAAAACTAGGAGACGGAGGCTTTGGCTCTGTTTACTACGGTCTTCTTCCTCAATCACTCTTTCATCCTAAATTTTCATTTAATTGCTTTAATTTAATTATTAATACTCTCATCTTTATCAAGCAGGAATACTCCAAGATGGTCGACAAGTTGCAGTGAAGCATCTCTTCAATCAAAACTACAAGGGAGTGGAGCAGTTCATGAATGAAGTCCAGATCCTCACTCGCCTGCGTCACACAAACCTCGTCTCCCTCTACGGCTGCACTTCCCGCCAAAGCTGCGAGCTCCTTCTCGTCTACGAATACATCCCAAACGGCACCGTTGCAACCCACCTTCACTGCAAAACAGCAAACCATGCTTTGCTCACGTGGCCCATTCGCCTCAAAATCGCCATCGAAACCGCAAGCGCGCTCGTCTACCTCCACGCCTCTGGCATCATCCACCGCGATGTCAAAACCAACAACATCCTGCTTGACAACAACTTCACCGTCAAAGTCGCCGACTTCGGACTTTCTAGATTGTTCCCGAATGATGTTTCCCATGTTTCCACGGCTCCTCAGGGAACCCCTGGATATCTTGATCCAGAGTATCACTATTGCTTTCAGCTTTCGAATAAGAGTGATGTGTATAGCTTTGGGGTTGTGTTGATTGAGCTGATATCTTGTATGCCAGCTGTTGATATCGGAAGGGAGAGAGATGAGATTGCGTTGGGGAATCTCGCAGTGAGGAAGATTCAGAGAGGTGAACTTGAGGATATGGTGGATCCGTGTTTGGGAATAGAGAAGGATAGTGAGGTGAAGAGGATGGTGGTGTCTGTGGGGGAATTGGCTTTTCAGTGTTTGCAGAGAGAGAAAGAATTGAGGCCTTCCATTGATAAAGCTTTGGAGGTGTTGAAGAGGATTGAGAGTGGTGGGAATGATGCAGAGGAAAATGGTGATGGTGGAATTTTAGAGGATAAAGTAGATTTACGTAATCCAGGAGCAGTAAGTTCTGATGGGGTTAGGATGCTGAAGAATATCAAGTCAGCGTCTTCCCCAAACAGCGTGGCTGAGAAATGGAAAAGTGACTCTACTACTCCTACTGTCAGTGTTTGATCTCTAGCCCTATTATTCAGTACTGTTTATGTTTATGCTGTTTTGGTGTCCTGGGACAATATTTACTTCTCACCCCGCAAGTAATGATTACATACTTACTAGTTAATGAAGTTTTGAAATAAAGCTACTTGCGTTTAGGTTTGAAGTGTAGTATGCTGAAGCGAAGTTAATTTTATTGGGACAAAAACAGTATAACGTTGCTATTTATTTTGCACATGGCAACATAAACAATCTGAATATTTCTCACTTGTATTGCATATTGTTGCATTAGATTCGAGGTTACAATTTACAGAAAAATTTTCACCAGCATTAAAATATATTAAAATATGTTAAAATAAAATGTCAAGTTGTATCTGAAGATAAGTTGCACAGGGGTTAGGCAGTCACATTGCTCAACCTCCACTAATTGCTCTGATAGTATAGGCACCGCACTGCTCTTCTTCAACTTGTTCTGATATGCTGCTCTGGTTTTGTTGTTTGATTTAAATGCTAACATTACTTGATACTTGTTACTCCATTGTACCCAATGAATTTTGGGAAACATTTTGTGAGCATTCATATTCAGTTTTGGATAAGTTATATCATCATATCTCATGGAGTGAGAGATGGTTTTTTATGCTTTACACTAAAAGGATGGTTTTTCTAAGGGATGTCCATGTCATGTATTTTTACTCATGAATTGTCATGATTCATGAGGAAATATTCAACCATTTCCCAGAACAGATGAGAATTTCCATGTTATAAGCAATTAATTCCTTCTTTCCCCGTAAAATCATCACTGGACATTGAGATTCAAACTCCACTAGATTGAGTTGAGAGGCACTGCTACGTAGGGAGAGAAAGAGAGAAGGTGGATTCACCTGGGAAAGGAAAAATTCAAGCCCTTCATGCACGATGCAATGCGGTGAGACTAGCTGCTTCAGCAGAAGAATGCGTTGAATTTACGCGAAAAGGGCAAAGATTTGATGCGCGGATATACCCTGTGAAATAACTCTTTATGCTTTCGCTACCAATCTCTTTGTGCTTTCGCTACCAATCTCTAAAGAAGGTGAGGATGGAAGAAGCCTAACGGTTCGGTTTAAAACAGATCAGAGTTTCCACTTTTTGGCTGCGTGACCCAAGCCAGATTAGACGGAGATCACTTCATTTGATTTTTGTAGGGATATATTCACTTATTTTAATATATTTAAAATTATTTTATTTTAAATCAAATTTATAAAAATATAATATTTTTTTGTAGTACTGAAAATTATTAATATTATGAAAAATTTTGCTTAAATTTATTCTTGTTACTCTAAATTTGTTTTTAATAGGAACGAAATTAAATTACTCTATAAATTTATTAATATTTTAATAAAAACGTATAGTATAAGATTTTTTTAATTTTGTATTAGCAACTTTGTAGCGACGGTTTTATTTGTTGTTAATGTTTATTTTAATATTACAGCAATACATATTATTGCTACTATAAATTTTGTTTAAATAATTAATTCATAAATAACAAGTTAAAATTTTTTTTTCACAAATTAAGTTAAAATATTTATAATTTAAAAAAATATAAAATCATTTAAATAGATATTAAATTAAATTTAAATTGATTTTACTTTAAAAATTTATAGTGATAACTATAAAATATTGTTTAAACAAAAGTAATATCTAATTAATTAATTTTTTAAATAAAATTTATAGTAATAATAATATATTTGTTAAAATATTTAAACATACATTAGCAAAGATAAAATTGTCGCTACAAAATTGTCCTATATAAAAAAAAAATCCTCGATTACACGCTCTTATTAAAATATTGCTGGGCCTACAAAGAAATCTGAATTCAAAGAGTGAATTTACACTAATAAAAAAAATTCGTTCTTAGTAAGGACCATTTTAAAGAAATTTATATTTTTATAGATTTATTTTAAAATAAAATAATTCTAAATATGTTATGAAAAGTATATATCTGGACAAAAGTTTAATTCATTTCATTTTTCATATCTCTATTGAATTTTAAAAATTAAAATTTTTTATTTTTATTTCTCCTTTTAAAGAAGAGGTAAAGAATGAAAAAAAGAAGCTCGACTTCCTTGGAGGTGAGCTTTCTATAGTGAAGCCTTAATTTAATTAGTAATTACTTGACAAAACAAGTTGTTGGGTACATAAATTGTATAATTTTATTTATACATTAGCTAATGAGATTCATAATTTTTTTTTTCAAATTAAAAGACCCAAATAATATATAAAATAAAAATAATTTATATATTAATCTTGTTATTGTAAATTAATTATTTAAATAAAAATTATAACAAACAGTTATATATATCGTTAAAATATTTAAACGCATGTTAACAAAGAATAAAATTGCCGCTACAAAGTTACCCTGCAAAAATATAAAGAGTTCACAATTACACGCTTTTTATTAAAATATTGCTGGGCCTACAAAGAAATTTGAATTCAAAGAGTGAATTTAGACTAACATAAAAAATTCTTTTTAGTAAGGATCAATTTAAATGAATTTTTAAATAAATTTATTAATAATATTAATAAATTTATATTTTTATAAATTTAATTTAAAATAAAATAATTTTAAATATGTTATGAAAAGTATATATATGGACAAAAATTTAATTCATTTCATTCTTTAGATCCCTATTGACTTTTAAAAATTAATTTTTTTTTATTTTTTCTTCTTTTAAAGAAGAGGTAAAGAATGAAAAAAAGGTGAGCTTTCTATAGTAAAGCCCTAGTTTAATTAGTAATTACTAGACAAAACAAGTTGTTAGGTATATAAATTGTATAACTTCATTTATACATTAGCTAATGAGATTTATAATTTTTTTTCAAACTAAAAGACCCAAATAATATATAAAATAAAAATATTTTATTAAATTCTAAGTAAAATAAAAATTTTAGTTCTTGAACTTTGATCAAGTTTTATTTTTATTCTTTAAATTTGATTAGTTCTACTTTAGTATTTTAACTTTAAAAATCAATCAAATTTTTTTTAATACCTAAGTCCTTTCATTTACTTAATAAAAAATGTTAAATAAGATTTAATTTTAATATATTTATACAATATTATTATTTATTAGTCTTACATGCAAAAATATTTCTAAATTAAACCTCTAAATTTTTATTCATCAAATCTAAACTTAAATATGATACCACTTATAAATTTATTTATTTTTAAATGTAAAATTAATAGAGTGATAATTTTGGTAATAATATGAGATATACATATTAAAATTAGTTTAAATTTATTATTTTTTGTTAAATGAATTAATAATAATAAAAATTAAAAAATTGATTTTTTTAAAATTAAAAAATTAAGTAAAATAATCAAATTTAAGAAAAAAACTTGAATTAAGGTAAAGAGATTAAAAGTAATTTTTTTATCTAAAATTTATTATTTAATATATAAATAAAACGAGATAACATGGCCACGTAACAAATGTTCACTAAACAAGGCTTATATTATTATATATATTGATGGGTCGTCTCATCCTATTGATTGTTAAACGAGTTACACAAACCTCAATTTACCAGTCAGCAGTCAGTGGGTCAAGTCTTCACGTCAATTTCATTGTTTTTATTACATTTTGATTGCATTAAATGTTGATAAATCATGAATGTTAGAGATGATAGATAGATGTATATGATCATAGTCAATTTTCCAAAGTGAAGTGCCGTGTCAAGCACGGAAATTAGGATGTATGGTGAAGGAAGTGTAGAACAGTAGAAAAAAATACAGTCCGACATTTAATTTTTAATTAGTTTAATTTTTTGATTAATAAGATAAATAAAATTTTTAAAAAAATAATATTAGTAGATTGAATCTTATTATAAAATATAAAAATAAGGCATTTTAGTGTTATATAATCTATAAAATAAATCACATCATGTTTATAAATTAGACATAAAAAATATAAACTGTATATTATGTAATGTTTAATTTATAAATGTAATGTGCTTTATTTTTTTTATTGAATAAGATTAAATTTATTATTTAATAGTCAAGTTAATATTTGTAATAATATTATCAAATAATTTTTATTTATAATGATTAAATTAATTAAAAAATTTTATTTCTCAAAAAATAAATTAGATAAAAGTTGACCTTGGAAGCAGGATTGACAAGAGGTTTACTTCACTTTTATGTGTTTACTGTGCGCTTTGCAACCTATTTTACCAGAAGATCAGGATAGAAGTTGGGCATGGAGCCTGGGATTGATAATTTTATTGATAATTAGTAAGTGTAATGCATTCTAGTATGATTGTTGATGTTCTCATTGTTTACCAACATAGTGAAAGAGAGAAGAAGAGAGAGAAAGCATATTCACCTGGAAATGGAGAAATTCATCACCTGTTATCTTAAGAGACCATTTAACACATTTTATAAGATTTAATTGCATACAATACGATTTATATTCATCAATTATTTGGTAGAACATTGTATACACATATACTAATATAGTCAATTTAATTAACTCCACTTAATTCATTAATCGCTACATAATTTAATTAGCCCTCCCTTGAATTGATTTAATCGTATAAAAGATATATATGACAAAAATAAAATAAATTTGACA
Source organism: Senna siamea (assembly GCA_031216115.1). Lineage (NCBI taxonomy): Eukaryota > Viridiplantae > Streptophyta > Magnoliopsida > Fabales > Fabaceae > Senna > Senna siamea. Next base: position 2,423,040 of record CM062358.1, read on the forward strand.
AAATGAAATGATTGTCCTCAATCACCGCTCCCTTGAATTGATTATAGTTTTATTTTTATTTTTAGAATTGAGATTTCCGCGACTTGTAAGACTTACATCCAACATTACGTGGTATGACTATAACATCGAATATCTTAAATATAATTTTTAAATTTAGTGTAATTAAATAAAAAAAATTTATGCTTAGTGCTTACCTTGGTGGTGACTCAAGTCTTTTCGCCACGGTTAAGTTAATAGTCAATCAATAAGTTTATTTTATTTATTACTTATGGGTATTAGATGTTTTAAAATTAAAAAATGTTATATTTTTATATATTTAAATAAAATAAAAAAATTTAATCATTAATTTATTTAAAGTTAATTTTTTTATTTCTTATTAAATATAAATAGATGTACTATTTTTCGTAGAAGATATAAAATGACTCTTTTTTTACTATCTTTTTTAAACCTTATATTCATTAATTAGTTTTTTTTTTTTTTTTATCATTCATTAACTAATATCACAAATCGAGTGATCATTTATCTTATATTATTGCTAAAGAAAAGACACGTCTTTCATTTTCCTAATTAGTAATATTTCCAAGTCAAGCCGTATGTAGCACTTCAAAGATGTGTGGTGAAGGAAATATATAACAGTTGAGACATCACCCACTGAGATTATTATTTGAAGCATATTAGCTAATTTCAATTGGGTCAATCAAGTGAGGTTGAGAAGAATGGTTCGAACAGTTCATGTGTTTCTCTTCATCTTCATGTTTTCTGATTCTGCTGCTGCTGGTGGAGATGAAGGAGAAGACTGTCCTTCATTTGAGTGTGGAAAACTGGGCAACCTCACATATCCTTATACCACCACTCAACGCGAGAGCTGTGGCATATTTGCAATTCATGGTTGTGATGGCCATAATCCCAACGCAACTAAAACTGTACAACTCATCAATGGAACGAAACAGTTTCAATTGGTTGCTGTTGACTACCCATTGCCTTGGAGTATTTTCGTTAAGGACGAAGATTTAGAAAAGAGTTTGCTAAACCGTAGCTGTGATATCTTCTCCTATAATATTGATCTTCCTCCTGGCTCTGCCTTGGGTTATTATAAGATCAGAAATCAAATAGCCTTCTACAAATGCAACCGCACGCTCAAAGGTATCCCTTCAAACCAATTTTTAAACTATACAGGCTGTGTCAGCAAGAGTGGTGAGACCATCTACTTTGGAACTCAGAATACATCAGATGATCCTCCATCTTCTTTAGCAGCGTGTTCAAGTGTTCAGCTTCCAGTGAGTAGCTCTGTTTATGGGAACGACCCGCTTACCTTCATAGCTGCTGAATTCCCCATTGGGTTCCAATTTTCTTATGACTGTAATCACTGTAACCAAACGAAAAGCGGTACATGCGGACTTGACAAGAAAGGAAAATTTCTTTGTATAAAATCTCGAGGTATGCAAAAAATAGTAAGAAAAATTTTCAAGTGTTACAAGTTGATTAGGAATCAGCGTATAAGCATGTTTAATTTACATATTTTAATATAAGATTTAGCTTTCACATATTTATTTATATTTGGTACATCGAATTAACCTAACAATGTTATTCTACTATATTTCACCTTTGTTATTATTTACTCATCAGTTACTCTTGCTTCTTTTAACTTGAGCAGAGGATAAAAGTAATGGGGCTTGGAAGCTGGGATTGGGATTCGGAATAGGTAATTCACTCTACCAAATTCAGAATTCAGAACACACAGCCTCTCCATAAAAAGGAACTGAACTGAGAATAGATGTTTGTTATTTAAAACTCTAAACTTAAAAGTTGAACAGCCTATTTGAATACTTAACTCCTGAAGCCCGTATACAAGGAAAATTGTGCTACGGGAAGCACTTGGATTTTTGACTTGAATATTGCCATATAATAATCATTCGGATAAAACTAAACATAAGACCCACATGACACGTAATGTAAAAGAAAAGAATTTTAGCTAATGTTTAAATTAGATGTTAGTCAACAGTTGGCGTTATTTAATTCATACAGTCAACTCTATTTGATAAAAAAATGTTTAGTTTATTGTTGTTGTAAAAATCACGTGTTAGTGTTGCCCAAGAATTATTCAAGTAAAAGAAAAGACTTTTGCTATGACAGTGACATTAAAATTCCCCAGTTCATTCTATTGCAGGATTAGCTACTGGATGCGCATGCTTGATTTCAATTGGCTTGTTTATCATTTTACGGCCAAAGGGGCCAAGATACAGTTGGTTAGGATTCCTAAACCAATCAAGAAGCATTTACTTTGACATCCATCCAAGTGAAAACCAAGAATGTGTAACTGTCGATTTCGACATCCCCGTCTTCTCCTATGGGCAGCTGGAAACAGCAACAAACAATTTTGATTCATCTAGGGAACTTGGCAACGGAGGCTTTGGGGCTGTTTACTATGGTAATGTAACAAGCAAGAAAATTTAGGAAGAATGTGATTTTCTATGAAATACTTTTGAAGTTTGACCAAACTCTAATTTCTGCAAATAAGTAGCTTCTGTAAACTGAAGAAGAAAGCCTATGTTAATCTGATTACATGACAAATAACTTCTATATTGATGTTCAACAATCAGGAAAACTTAAAGATGCACGAGAAGTTGCCATCAAGCGCCTATATGAACACAAGCGTGATAGGAAGCGTCTAAAACAGTTCATGAATGAAATTCAAATCCTCACACACTTGCGCCACAGAAATCTTGTGACTCTCTATGGATGCACTTCACCTCACAGCCGTGGGCTATTGTTAGTGTATGAATATATTCCAAATGGTACTGTTGCTAGTCATCTCTATGGTGAGCTAGCAAAGCCTGGTTCACTGCCATGGCCTGCACGAATGAAAATTGCCTTAGAGACAGCTAATGCATTGACTTATCTCCATGCTTCTGACATTATTCATCGTGATGTCCAAACCAATAACATTCTCCTTGATGATAATTTTTGTGTTAAAGTTGCGGACTTTGGGATTTCAAGATTATCCCCCAATGATGCCACACATGTCACCACAGCTCCACAAGGAACCATGGGTTATGTTGACCCTGAATATCAAGAAAACTGCCATCTTACCGACAAGAGCGATGTATATAGTTTTGGAGTTGTGCTCATTGAGCTGATATCTTCTCTCCCGGCACTTGATTTCGAAAGGAATATTGATGAGATTAAGTTGGCAAATCTAGCCATAAAGAAGATTCAAAGAAGAGCATTTAATGAGCTGGTAGATCCTTCCCTTGGTTTTGAATCAGATAAAGAACATAAAAGGATGATAATTTTAGTGGCAGAGTTGGCTTTTCAATGTTTGCAGAGGAGCAGGGATATGAGACCTTCCATGCATGAAGTTTTGGAGGAGTTAAAGAAAATCGAGTGTATTGGGATGAGTTTAAATCATTGAAGAGTTTGAGGCCACAGTGGCTTCACCAAACATACTGGTATAGATAGTGATTCTACATTTCTACTATACCTTACTAATGCCACTCTATAATTAGTTAATTGCATAACCTAATTCCAAAGGTTGATACTTGATACTCCGTTCTACCCCTTGAAATTTCAGAAAGGATTGTAACATCAATCCTTAAATCGTGATCCCTTGATGAAAATGTTGACGTTGCATGTTAAATGTTAATTTTGGCTATTAAATGCTTATTAGAGTGCTTATTTAATAACTGACATATACTAATTCTTTTCATTATCACATTGCATTTTAAATATTAATTTCAGCTGTTAAATGCTTATTAGAGTGCTTATTTAATAACTGACATTTACTAATTCTTTTCATTATCACATTGTAATCATAGTACTGTCACATCATTAATTATGAAAGAAATTAGTACACATTAGTTGTTAAATAGACACTTAGTCAATATTTAACATATCATATTATCAAAGGTTTACGGCCTAAGGATGGGTCTAATAAGTTGATTTTATGATCTTTCAAAAATTAAGAAACATATTATAATCTTTTGAGAATAAAATGGTAAGTAAAAGCATTTTTAGGGACTAAAAAGTTGGTTATGAACAAGTTTCTGTTTTAGTGACCTTATTATTCTTTTTTTTTTTTTTTCATTTAACTAGCTTTGATGAATTTCACTTGCTGGCTATCAGACGTATTTGTTTCTGCTCTTTCAACAGACAAGTTGTAAAGTAGGTGAACAGAGCAATTATAAGCACAAACTTTTAGCTTGTGTTTTTATAAGTTAACTACATAAATAAATTTTCCTTGGATAACTTGGCTATCATTTTATTTTAAATTTTAACTAAAACGAACAGCAAAATTGTTTTCTTATATATCAACCATCTTTCCTCTTTCAGAAAGAAACCTTACTTTCATGATCGGCTTTGTTGCTCATAGTTCTGTTATCCAGAATTTGTTTTAAGAGCAATTCCTCGGATCGGCCTGCAGTCATTTTTCATTTTGTTCGTTGATTGGTTTGAGGATTCTTTCGTGTGGAAACTAGTTCTTTAATTTTCTGTGTTTAATTGAACAAAACTCTAGAGACATTGACAAATCTTTTATTTGTTCATCTAATCTTTTTATTATTTGAGGAATTGTAACTAGTAACTACATTCGTTCAACATACAACAATTCTGTTATAATCTAAAGATCATAAAAAAAATCTCTAATAAATATGAGATGGGGTTATGCTGACAACAAAGCTACTAGCTTACTAACATGAGTGATTTATATAGCTTTGGAGTTGTGCTCATTGAGCTGATATCTTCTATGGCTGCTGTTGATGTTACAAGGAATATTGATGATATTGAAGTTGGAAAATGTAGGCATAAAGCAGATTCAAAGAAGAGAGTTTGCTAGCTAAGCTGGTAGATCTTTCCTTTGGTTTTGAGTGAAATAATAAATTTAAAAAGATGATAGTTTCAGTGATTGAATTGACTTTCCAATGTTTGCAGAGGGATAAGGAACTGAGGTCTTCAATGTATAAAGTTCTGGAGTGTTGCAGAAAATTTGAAAGTGAAAATGATAAGAGTGAGCATCTAGCTAGAGGTTCATGGAGCTGGGATTTTACACAGGGATACACATACAATTGCACCAACCTCACTGGATTTTAACGAGGTTGAGTAGGATCATTGAAGAATTTGAAGGCACGAAAGAGCCTCCACAAAACACTCATAAGTGGGGATAGTGATTATATGTAACTTATTAATGTCAGTGTATTCTGCCGCATAAATTTTTACTTCTAAACTTCATTGTGATCTTTAGTTTAAAAAAATTCAGAATTTGACTATCAATTTGTTCTATACTATAATTAAAAAGTTTAGAACTTAGAAGTATTTCTTAAAATCTTAGTACTCTTTTTTTCATTCTACAAAGAAGAAACTTTCTGGTTGATCTGTTGCCCTACAGTTTTGTTTTCTTGAAGTTTTTGTTACAGTTCTCATTGAAATAAACTTCATCCACTTTATGCTCTTACGAACTGAATTCAGGAACTTAAATTTCAAAGACAATGACATTTAGTTTCAATCTTTATTGCGGTGCATAGAGTATTCGCCCTAGTGTAAACCTCAAGTTCCAGGAAAACAAGTGTGGACCATAACCAGATATTTTTATAGGAATTAATTAAAATTTTACGAGTAGGACATTCGAGGAAGCTGATTCTTCACCTTCCCCTTTTTGGACACAATTTCTCCGATTATTCCTGGTCATCCACCAAGTCAACGAGCGTATTAAGCGCACTAATGCTATAGATAACAGAAATTAGGTTAATGCTTCAGCTGCAAAAACTCTGAAAATTGTGATGGCTACCCATTTTGTGCTCCGTTTCCTTTTACTCTGTTATTTTCTACTTCTTGTCTGGGCTGCAAACCAAAAGGATTCCTATGACAACTGTCCAAACTCTTTTGCATGTGGAGATTTCGGGGATGTTCATTTCCCTTTCTCCAACACAAGAAGCCCTGAATGTGGTTTACCCATAAGGAGTTGTAATGATTCAGATGCAGTTAGAGAGGTCCAACTGGGAAACCAAACATGGTTCCAAATTGAAAACATCTATCAGCAGGAGGATAGCAATCAAATCAACATCCTGGACCATGAGTTACAAAACCTCTTGTCTTCCAAAAACTGCTCTACATTCATCTATAATCTCACTATGCCATCCTTGTCTCCTATGATGTCTTTTCACATCCTAGACACTATCACTCTCTTCAGATGCAACCACAGTGTCCCTCTCCCTCAAAACTACTCCAAATATACAAGCTGTTCTTACTACCATATCTACTTTGATCCTCTCAGAACAAATAATGGGATTCCCAGGTCTTTAAGCGCATGTTCTGTCACCCAGCTTCCATTTACAACGCAGCCTCCTGACCCTCTCTCCACGGTCAGTGATCCCTACACATTCCTGACTGCTGAAACGCATATAGGAGTGGAACTATCCAAGCATTGTCATGACTGTTATTCTAAAAGACGACGCCGATGTAGACTCGAAAGGAAATTGTGTACTACTGATGATGGTAAGCACTGACATTCATGACAATCAGATTTTGCACATAATCATTCTGATGACATACGATATATGTGGTTTTTTGAAAATCTAACTCGTTATTCTGCTCTGCTTCTTGTTGACATGACAACCAGATACGGCGTCCACTGAGCACAAGAAACGAGTTTTGAAGGCTATAAAAATAGGTACTGTATTTCCAAAACGAATTTGTATTCATATTTTACCAAAAAATAAAATTTGAATCCATATAACCTATAGAGAAAAATGGCCTGGGCTTGTTAACAAGGTGAGATTTTTTTACCAATCATCACACCCAAAGTTGGTACTTAAACTTCATACACATCTTCCTAACTTTATTGTACGAACCCACAGTTTGACTCACTCACGTTGCCTGTTATTCTTAAAATCATTTGATCTTAACTAGTGAAACTAGGAATCAGATTTTCTAAAGTAGGTGTCTTGTGAAGTAAGTGAAACGCATTAATATGCAAAACAAAAGTGTAAATTGTACTAAAATACACATTAATCTACTGGTAAGTAGATGTGTAAAATAATAATTTACTTTTATTCTTACTTATGATTAATTCAATAAAAAGTTAATGTGTAAAATAATGTATTTTAGTACACTTTACTGCACTTCACAAAATACACACTTCTAAGTAAGAATATAAACGAATCGAACCTTAACTTGATTATTCTTGTTCATTTAAAATAAGGTAAGTCTAAATTTTAAAATAAACAAAAAATCATGATTAAACTCGGTTCATTTAATAAACGAGTCGAGTTCGAATAGTTTGCTAAGAATATTATAAATATAATATATAATTTGTTGCACATATAAAATTAAACTAAATAAGAAATTATCAACTTTTATAATATATATATATGTATATGAGCAAATTATATAATATTTTTTAATTATGCATGAATTTTTATATTTATCTAATATTTTTTTAAAAAATTAATATATAATTACAATATATATTATTTAAAATTTAAAAATATAATATATATTATATAAAATAATATTTTATTATTAACTGAGCTGCTCATGAATTTAATAAACTGAGTATCAAATATTTAAGCTTGATTAGTTTAATTAAATGAGTTTAAAATGTTAATCAAGTTTAATTTATTTATTAAATAAACTGAGCTTGATTTGAACATTTAATGAGTCAAATTTAAATAATTTATGAATGGTTGGATTCATATATTTCCAAGTAAACTTTTATGAAGTATTTAATGTCACTAAACATCAATGAGAGAAGTTCTCAAAGAAAATTAAGTCATAAAATGAATTTTGACATTTTGAGTATTTTTGTCTTTTCTACAACATGGGTTGATTAAAATTCCTACAGGTTTAATTATGGGAGTGGGAAGCGGAGGCGTGAGTATAATTGGGTACTTGTTTATTATTTTGTGGAAGCAAGAAGTCTTGAATTATTCAGGGTTTGGTATCCCTGTCTTCTCCTACGAGGACCTGGAAAAGGCAACAAACAATTTTGATCCATCTAGTGAACTTGGAAGAGGAGGTTTTGGGAGGGTTTACTATGGTAAGTGATTCAGACACTACTGCATTTTCCCTTTATAATTACATTTAGTTAACAAGGCAAAATTTTTCCGTGTTTGGTGTGACACAGAACAATTTTCTACTTCATCAAAAGCTATAATTATCTGTTAAAATATCATTTTTTACTTAATTAATTTAAATATCAAATATTGCTTAATATATAACTACTATTGCATTATAATTAAAATTGACAATAAATTCGAATTTATAGTATCATCATTCCGGTCAGCTAAACTAATGGCCTGGTTTATGGCTTGCTAGTTGCTCCAATTGCAAAAGGGTTCATCTTTGGTAAAATTACGCTGAGTTTACGAATTAAAACACTTGAACTATATTGTTTTGTAGAGTGACACATTTCAGGAATTTATTAAGAATTCTTTGCAAAACTGTGAAATTCCGATGAGAAGAAATGCTATTATCTGAGCTTTGTCACAACTGTTATCATGTAAGACGACGGAAATGTCGGCTTGAAGGAAAATTGCGTGCCAATAATGAGCACTTATCATAATCACAGTCCTAACATTTAGCCACATAATCATTTGGATTACTTGAGGTGCGTTTGACTTTTCTAGAATCCAATTCCTTTTTTCTATGCCTTGTTTATTAACAGAGGACATTTAGGAGGTTATGATACAAGGTACTATGTTTTCAAAACAAATTGTCTTCATATTTACAAGTGAAAAAATTATTTAAGTATAATTTTTATATCATTATTATCAAATTTTTTAAGTTATAATCCTATGTTTGAATTTTTAATTTTTTTAAAAGTTTTTTTTCAAATATTTTACTTTTATTAGATATAACTTAGTAAATAAAGATTTAAATCGAAATATTTTTGTTCGGATGTGCTTAAAATTTAATCATTATAGCTGGCACACTTGGCCATTGTGTTTCTTTTTAGAAGAGCTTGTAAAGCTCATAGAGAAAGGACAGAAAACAAGAGAGAAAGATGAAGAGTGAAAGAATATTGATGAAAGAAATCGCAATCCATGACTATAACATCAAATATCTTTAATATAATTTTTAAATTTAGTGTAATTAATTCTTAAAAAAATTAATGTTTAGTGTTTATCGTAGTATTCGGGACAGTGACTCAAATCTTCCTGCCATGATTAACTTAATAATCAGTCAATAGATCTGTATTATTTATTACTTATAGGTGTTGATGTTTTAAAATTAAAAAAATTATATTTTTATACATTTAAATAAAATAAAAAAAATGTAATCTTTAATTTATTTAAAGTAAAATTTTTTATCTCTTTTTAAATATAGATAGAGTTTCTCATAAAAAATCTAAAATCATTCCTGATTTACTATCTTTTTTAATCCTTATATTAATAAATTAATTTTATTTGATATATTCATTCATTAACTAATATCACAAATTGAATGATCATTTATCTTATATTATTGCTAAAGAAAAGACATGTCTTTCATTTTCCTAATTAGTGATATTTCCAAGTCAAGCCGTGTGTAGCACTTCAAAGATGTGTGGTGAAGGAAATATAGAACACTTGAGACGTACTTCACCCACTGAGATTATTATTTGAAGCATATTAGCTAATTTCAGTTGGGTCAATCAAGTGAGGTTGAGAAGAATGGTTGCAGCAGTTCATGTGTTTCTCTTCATCTTCATGTTTTCCGATTATGCTGCTATTGGAGGAGATGAAGGAGAATACTGTCCTCCTTCTTTTGAGTGTGGAAAACTGGGCAACCTCACATTTCCTTATACCACCACTCAACGCAAGAGCTGTGGCATATTTGCAATTCATGGTTGTGATGGCCATAATCCCAACGCAACTAAAACTGTACACCTCATCAATGGAGGGAAACAGTTTCAATTGGCTGCTGTTGGCACCTCATGGCCTTGGAGTATTTTCGTTAAGGACGAAGATTTAGAAAAGATTTTGCTAAAAAGTAGCTGTGATATCTTCTCCTATAATATTGATCTTCCTCCTAGCTCTGCCTTGGGTTATTATACGATCAGAAATAAAATAGCCTTCTACAAATGCAACCACACGCTCAAAGATATCCCTTCAAACCAATTTTTAAAATATACAGGTACAGGCTGTGTCAACAAGAGTGGTGAGACCATCTACTTTGAAACTCAGAATATACCAGATGATCTTCCATCTTCTTTAGCTGCGTGTTCAAGGGTTCAGCTTCCACTGAATAGCTATGTTTATGGGAACGACCCGCTTACCTTCATAGCTGCTGAATTCTCCATTGAGTTCCAATTTTCTGGTGACTGTCATCACTGTTTCCTAAAGAAAAGCGGTCAATGTAGACTTGACAAGAAAGGAAAATATCTTTGTATAAAATCTGGAGGTATGCAAAAAATAGTAAGAAAAAATTTCAAATGTATCAAGTTGAGTAGGAATCTGCGTATAAGCATGTTTAATTTACAGATTTTTAAGTAAGAGTTAGCTTTCACATATTTATTTATATTTGGTACATCGAATTAATTTAACAATTATTTACTCATCAGTTACTCTTGCTTCTTTTAACTTAAGCAGAGGATAAAAGTAATGGGGCTCGGAAGCTGGGATTGGGATTCGGAATAGGTAATTCACTCTACCAATTTCAGAATTCAGAATACACAGCCTCTCCATAAAAAGGAACTGAAGTGAGAATAGATGTTTGTTATTTAAAACTCTAAACTTAAGAGTTGAACAGGTTTAGGAGTTGGAGGATGGATCGTGGTATTGGTGTTGATCCTCTTGCGACACTACAAACGAAAATGTCTTGTTTCACATGTCCGACTCCGATCAATGAATGATGCAGATCCAGACAGTGACAGGCACTTCTTTGGAGTTCCCATATTCTCTTACAAAGAGCTTCAAGAAGCAACCAACAATTTCGATCCTTCGAGAAAACTAGGAGACGGAGGCTTTGGCTCTGTTTACTACGGTCTTCTTCCTCAATCACTCTTTCATCCTAAATTTTCATTTAATTGCTTTAATTTAATTATTAATACTCTCATCTTTATCAAGCAGGAATACTCCAAGATGGTCGACAAGTTGCAGTGAAGCATCTCTTCAATCAAAACTACAAGGGAGTGGAGCAGTTCATGAATGAAGTCCAGATCCTCACTCGCCTGCGTCACACAAACCTCGTCTCCCTCTATGGCTGCACTTCCCGCCAAAGCTGCGAGCTCCTTCTCGTCTACGAATACATCCCAAACGGCACCGTTGCAACCCACCTTCACTGCAAAACAGCAAACCATGCTTTGCTCACGTGGCCCATTCGCCTCAAAATCGCCATCGAAACCGCAAGCGCGCTCGTCTACCTCCACGCCTCTGGCATCATCCACCGCGATGTCAAAACCAACAACATCCTGCTTGACAACAACTTCACCGTCAAAGTCGCCGACTTCGGACTTTCTAGATTGTTCCCGAATGATGTTTCCCATGTTTCCACGGCTCCTCAGGAACCCCTGGATATCTTGATCCAGAGTATCACTATTGCTTTCAGCTTTCGAATAAGAGTGATGTGTATAGCTTTGGGGTTGTGTTGATTGAGCTGATATCTTGTATGCCAGCTGTTGATATCGGAAGGGAGAGAGATGAGATTGCGTTGGGGAATCTCGCAGTGAGGAAGATTCAGAGAGGTGAACTTGAGGATATGGTGGATCCGTGTTTGGGAATAGAGAAGGATAGTGAGGTGAAGAGGATGGTGGTGTCTGTGGGGGAATTGGCTTTTCAGTGTTTGCAGAGAGAGAAAGAATTGAGGCCTTCCATTGATAAAGCTTTGGAGGTGTTGAAGAGGATTGAGAGTGGTGGGAATGATGCAGAGGAAAATGGTGATGGTGGAATTTTAGAGGATAAAGTAGATTTACGTAATCCAGGAGCAGTAAGTTCTGATGGGGTTAGGATGCTGAAGAATATCAAGTCAGCGTCTTCCCCAAACAGCGTGGCTGAGAAATGGAAAAGTGACTCTACTACTCCTACTGTCAGTGTTTGATCTCTAGCCCTATTATTCAGTACTGTTTATGTTTATGCTGTTTTGGTGTCCTGGGACAATATTTACTTCTCACCCCGCAAGTAATGATTACATACTTACTAGTTAATGAAGTTTTGAAATAAAGCTACTTGCGTTTAGGTTTGAAGTGTAGTATGCGGAAGCGAAGTTAATTTTATTGGGACAAAAACAGTATAACGTTGCTATTTATTTTGCACATGGCAACATAAACAATCTGAATATTTCTCACTTGAATTGCATATTGTTGCATTAGATTCGAGGTTACACAATTTATAGGAAAATTTTCACCGGCATTAAAATACATTAAAATAAAATCTCAAGTTGTGTCTTAAAAATAAGTTGCAGAGGGTAGGCAGTCAAATTGCTCAACCTCCACTAATTGCTGATTCTATAGGCACCGCACTTCTCTTCTTCAACTTGTTCTGATATGCGGCTCTGGTTTTGTTGTTTGGTTTAAATGCTAACAATACTTGATACTTGTTACTCTATTGTACCCAATGAATTTTGAGAAAGACTGGTAACATTTTGTTAGCATTCATATTCAGTTGTGGATAAGTTATATCATCATATCTCATGGAGTGAGAGCTGGTTTTTTATGCTTTACACTAAAAGGTTGGTTTTTCTAAGGAATGCCCATGTCATGTATTTTTACTCACGAAGTGTCATGATTCATGAGGAAATATTCAACCATTTCCCAGAACAGATGAGAATTTCCATGCTATAAGCAATTAATTCCTTCTTTCCCCTTAAAATCATCACTGAACATTGACATTCAAACTCCACTAGATTGAGTTGAGAGGCACTGCTACATAGGGAGAGAAAGAGAGAAGGTGGATTCACCTGGGAAAGGAAAAATTTAAGCCCTTCATGGACGATGCAATGCGGTGAGACTGGCTGCTTCAGCAGAAAAATGCGTTGAATTTACGCGAAAAGGGCAAAGATATGATGTGCGGATATACTCTGAGAAACACCTCTTTGCAACTTCGCTACCAATCTCTGAAGAAGGTGAGGATGGAACAAGCCTAACGGTTTCGTTTAAAAGAGATCAGAGTTTTCATTTTTTGGAGGGAAGTCGGATTGGACGGATATCAATTCATTTGATTTTTGTAGGGATATATTCACTTATTTTTAATATATTTAAAATTATTTTATTTAAAATCAAATTTATAAAAATATAATATTTTTCTATAAAACTGTAAATTTATTAGTACTATTAAAAAATTTTGTTTAAATTTCCTCTTCTTACTCTAAATTTTCTCTTGAGAACGAATTTAAATTACGCTATGCATCCATTAATATTTTGATAAAAAAGTGCAGTTGTAGACTTTTTATTTTTAATTTTGCAGAATAACTTTGTAGCGGCGATTATACTCGTTGCTAACATATATTTCAATATTTCAGCAATATATATTATTGTTGCTATAAATTTTGTTTAACTAATTAATTCAAAAATAACAAGTTAATTTTTTTTTTCACAAATTAAGTTGAAATATTTATAATTTAAAATTTTTTAAATCATTTAAATAGATATTACGTTAAATTTAAATCAATATTACATTAAAAATTTATAGTTATAACTATAAAATATTATTTAAACAAAAGTAATATCTATTTAAATAATTTTTAAAGTTATAACTATATTATTAATATTTCATTAAAATTTTACAATTTTTTAATTTAAATATTTTTTAAATTATAAATCTTTTAACTTAATTTATGAAAAATAAAATTTTAGTCTTGTTATTTTTAAATTAATTATTTAAATAAAAATTATAATAATAATAATATATATTGTTAAAATATTAAAACACACGTTAAAATAAAACTGTCGAAAAATAAAAAAGTCCACAATTACACACTTTTTATTAAAATATTGCTGGGCCTACGAAGAAATCTGAATTCACTTCCTAAGAGTGAATTTAGACTAATAAAAATAAATTAAAAAGGATGAAATTAAATAAATTTTTAAATATATTTACTAATAATATTAGTAAATTTATAATGTTATAAAAAAAGTGATATATTTTTATAAATTTAATTTAAAATAAGATAATTTTAAATATGTTAAGAAAAGTATATATTTGGACAAAAATTTAATTCATTTCATTCTCCAAAACTTGATCCCTATTGACTTTTAAAAATTAAATTTTTTTATTTTTTCTTTCTCCTTTTAAAGAAGAGGTAAAGAATGAAAAAATGAAGCACGACTTCCTTGGAGGTGAGCTTTCTGTAGTAAAGCCCTAGTTTAATTAGTAATTACTAGACAAAACAAGTTGTTAGGTACATAGATTGTATAACTTCATACTTCATTTATACATTAGTTAATGAAATTCATAACCTTTTTTTTTTTCAAACTAAAAGACCCAAATAATATATAAAATAAAAATATTTTATTAAATTCTAAGTAAAATAGAATTTTTAGTTCTTGAACTTTGATCAAGTTTTATTTTTATTCTTTAAATTTGATTAGTTTTACTTTAATATTTTAACTTTAAAAATCAATCAAATTTTTTTTAATACCTAACTCTTTTAATTTACTTAATGAAAAATGTTAAATAAGATCTAATTTTAATTAATTTATACAATATTATTATTATTATTATCAATATTATTATTTATTAGTCTTACATGTAAAAATATTTCTAAATTAAAACTCTAAATTTTTATTCATCAAATCTAAACTTAAATATGACACCACTTATAAATTTATTTATTTTTAAATATAAAATTAATAGAGTGATAATTTTGGTAATAATATGAGATATAAATATTAAAATTAGTTTAAATTTATTATTTTTTGTTAAATAAATTAATAATATTAAAAATTAAAAAATTGATTATTTTTTAAAAATTAAAAAATTAAGTAAAATAATCAAATTTAAGAAAAAAATTGAATTATGGTAAAGAGATTAAAAGTAATTTTTATCTAAAATTTATTATTTAATATATAAAGAAAACGAGATAACATGTCCACGTAACAAATTTTCACTAAACAAGGCTTATATTATTATATATATATTGATGGGTCGTCTCATCTTGTTGATTGTTAAACGAGTTACACATACTTCAATTTACCAGTCAGCAGGCAGTGGGTCAAGTCTTCACGCCAATTTCATTGTTTTTATTACATTTCGATTGCAATAAATGTTGATAAATCATGAATGTTAGAGATGATAGATAGATATATATGATCATAGTCAATTTTCCAAGTGAAGTGCCGTGTCAAGCACTGAAATTAGGATGCATGGTGAAGGAAGTGTAGAAGAGTAGAAACAAATACAGTCCGACATTTAATTTTTAATTAGTTTAATTTTTGATTAATAAAATGAATAAATTTTTTTAAAAAATAATATTAATAGATTGACTCTTATTATAAAATATAAAAATAGTGTCTTCTATTGTTATATAACCTATAAAATAAATGATATCATGTTTATAAATTAGACATAAAAAAATATAAACGATATATTTTATAATGTTTAATTTATAAATTTAATGTATTTTATTTTTTATTATTAAATAAAATAAAATTTATTATTTAATAATTAAATTAATATTTATTATCGTCAATTAATTTTTATCTAGAATGATTAAATTAATTAAAAATTTTTATTTTTCAAAAAATAAATTAGATAAAAGTTGGCCGTGGAAGCAGGATTGACAAGAGGTTTGCTTCACTTTTATTTTTTTTTACTGTGCTCTTTGCAACCTAATTAGATTACCAGTCCGATATAAATCGTAAACTTTTCTTTCGGTTACTTTTACCAGAAGATCAGGATAAAAGTTGGGATTGAAGCCTGGGATTGATGATAGGTAATTTACTGCACTTTATATTCATTTTAGTTGTGTGCTTTCGAAATTCCAACCTAACTAATATCAATATGGAACCTGTATACCATAATATACCAGTGCGTTTTAAATCATTAACTTTTTTTTTTCAATTTTCCAATAATAATTTGCCCTCTATTTGTTTCAATCATTTTTTTCAATTAGGAATAAGTATAGAATTATAAGATTTGTTTGTTTTTCTTTATTTTTTTAGAAAAAAATCGACTTAAAGTACTTAATTCATTATGGCAATTAATTTAGTTATTTCAATGAGAATGTATATAATTGGAGAATGTATTCTAAAACGAGAATTAAGTATAAATGAGCTATCAATGATGAAAGATGTTTTATTCCAGTTATAAAAAGGGAATAATACGTAAAAAATATCAAGCACTTGAGACAAAACTGTTGTACAAATAAGTTCGTTTTAGACATTTCATAAATTGTTACCAATTTGTTGATGTCAACAAGAGTTTCTTCCTTCAAATGATAAGATAAGATGAAATTGCATCGACATTATATATCATAAAGGTCCCAAAAACCAAATTGAGAGAATCTGCATGTGGAAAATTGATCTGAATTTTCCCTTCCTAAAAGAAAGTTATAGAAATGTGATTGAGTTAAACTTCAACATTGATGCCCAGGTTTAGCAGTTGGATCATATATCATCGTATTGGCGTTGGTCCTCAGCTTGCCACATCACAAAAGGAAATATGCTCTTCCACGTCATGTGCGACTGCGATCAATGAGGAAGGGAGAGAGATGAGATTGCGTTGGGGAATCTAGCAACGAGGAAGATTCAGAGAGGTGAACTTGAGGATATAGTGGACCCGTGTTTGGAGATAGAGAAGGATAGTGAGGTGAAGAGGATGGTGGTGTCTGTGGGAGAATTGGCGTTTCAGTGTTTCCAGAGAGAAAAAGAATTGAGGCCTTCCATTGATAAAGCTTTGGAGGTGTTGAAGAGGATTGAGAGAGGTGGGCATGATGCAGAGGAAGATGGTGATGGTGGAATTTCAGAGGGTAAAGTGGATTTATGTAATGCAGGAGCAGTAAGTTCACTGAAGTGGGATCAGGTTAGGATGTTGAAGAATATGAAGTCACAATCTTCGCCAAACACCGTGGCTGAGAAATGGAACTGGGACTCTACTACCTCTAATGTCAGTGTTTAATTTGTAGCCCCGTTATTCCATGAAAAAATTCTTACGTACATGTATTATGTGATTTCATTTGTTTAAAAAAATTAATTAAATATAATTAACTAATATATAAATATATACGTATATAAGAATCTATTTTATGTTACTTTGACGTGTGTGCTAGTGCTATTTATGTTTCTCACCCGTCTAGCATAGTTAATTTTATGTATATATGGTTAGACTTCTGATTATAGAGCTAAATTATGAAAATGGTTAACAAAATGAAGATACAGCTTCAGAAAGAGGATATAAAGGAAGGCAGAGGAAAGATCCCAGAAACGAGAATCTGAAACACCTTCTGAATTCTCTAAAAGCAGAAGTGGGCGGTGAGAATCAAACCTCAACCCATCAACATAACAATCACCTTTTCAATTGTTTTTTTTTTTTTTTTGGTTGTGTCTCGTTTTTCTCATTGTGACTATTATTATTAATCCAATGTTTTCAGGTCTAAATCTAAACATATTTTGGACCATATATTAAATACAGACGCGTTAACATCAACACCACCCCATGTGTTGTTTTGCTTGTCTTTACCTACAACTTCGGACTATAATATTATTCGAACGTAGAGGAATGTTATTGACTCTTACTTAACTAACGTGTTAGATACGATTTATAAAAAAAATTAACTATATTAATTTAATTATAAAGAGGCACCTAAATAATTAAAAGTTGGTCTCACAAAAAATTGTGCTAAAAATATTTATACGTCTCACATTTCTTTCTGATCTTTAATTATAGATTTAAGTTTTCTGGCTAATTTTTCGAGTTTAGTTTATCGGTGTATTTCATCAAAGCCACTAAAATCGGGCCTTTTGTTATACGAAGAAGTGTACATGAGAACTAAAAGAAACTAAAAATGACTCACAGAGTGGACAATTTTTGGACTTAGACAAAAGGGGGTTGATATTAGAGACATGAAATGAAAGAGTAATTTTACAAACTTTATTTTAAGAACGCGAAAAATCAGAAAAATCCTAGAATTGTTTTTTCAGGACTTAGAAACGTGTTTGTGTAAGTATTTTGAAGATTTAAAGGGAGGCCGTTGCTGTTGTAGACGACGCAGCTATGCAATTTTCCCATTAAACAGTTTATTTTCTCATCAGAATATAAAGATTGGATGCGTCTATTAATATTTAATTCGATTTGTGTATACAGCTTTTGGGTGTTTGTGTTAAGGAAATAGAGTTTACCAAAAAATAATAATTTTTGACCAAGATAAAGACTTGGATAATTTCATATCAATAATATATCAATTTCATCCACTTATGTTAGCAAGACGCAACTTTGATTGCTGTTACTGGTCTTTTGGCGTTGTGTAAACTACAATACAAGAGAAACAACCTTGGACCATAAGAAGTATATTCATTCAAGAGTCAAGCATTTAAAAGTCTTGCGATATAGAAATTCGAGGAAGGTGAGGAGGATCCAAATTCATCTTCACCTTACCCCTTCCCCTCCTTATTTGCTTTTCATGACACAATTTCTCAAAGTCTTGCTAAGTCATCGTCCAAGTCAACCAGCGTATTAAGCACACCGATGCAATGGACCAATAATAACACAGGTTAGTACTTGAGTTTAGAGGTTAGTACAGAGAGAGCGGACATTGTTTTTGTGATTAAACTCCATATCTTTTCGCTGATAATTTTGAGAATTTGATTATGGCTCCCCATTCTCTGCTTTGTTTCCTTCTTCTCTGTGATCTTCTTCTTCTCTCGGCTGCACAAGGAAATAGCTACACCAACACAACGAATCCTAACTGTGGTTTGTCCTTACAAGTTTGTGACAAGTATGGAGGAGTTCATGGGGTGCAAGCGGGGAACCAAGCATGGTGCAGAAACGACACCGGTCACGATCAGATGGGTTACACTGAAATCCTCATCCAAGACTCCGAATTTCTATATCTCTTTCATTCCAAAAATTGCAGCGCCTTCGACCATAAGTTCACTATTCGTTCAGGCTCTCCCATAACATCCTTTCGCTTCCTTAACAATACTACTCTCTTCAAATGCGACCACAGTCTCACTCTCAAATCCCAAGACACTGAAGACTTCCTCAAACACAACTGTTCTAACTTCGATATCTACCTTAATCCTCACAGAAAAGATGAAGACAAGTTGCCCGAGTCTTTTAACCATTGTTCTATTATCAATCTCCCATTTGAAATGCACTCGCTACCTTCACTCCCTCCCCCCATGGACATAAACCTATTTGAATACTTAACTCCTGAAGTCCGTATACAAGGAAAATTGTGCTACGGTAAGCACTTGGATTTATGACTTTAATTTTGCCATCTAATAATCATTCGGATAACTTACAAGTGTGTTTGGCTTTTCTGAAATCTAACTCCTTATCCTTCACTTTGTTAGCACCAGAGCACAGGAGAACGCCTCCCAAACCTGTAATAATAGGTATTGCATACTTGACCACTGTGTTTCTTATTAAACCATCATTATCCCCTTCGTTTATGTAATAAAAGGATCACTGAACTCCAAATTGAGTTTAGTTCAATAGTATAAGGAGACCTTTTAATTTTGGAATGAATTTTGCTTGCTATTTGCGTTAATAAACGTTGGAGCTTACCCTGGTTGCCTGGAAAAATTACTATTACTTATTTAATATACCTAACACATTGACAAGAAAACTTGTTGATAAAACTAAAATTTAATTTTCATCTAAATTTTACATTATAAGGCCCACATGAAACGTAATGTAAAAGAAAAGAATTTTAGCTACTGTATAAATTAAGTGTTAGTGAATATGTTGATATCACTTTATTCAACTTTATTTAGTAAGAAAAGGCTTAATTTGTTGTAGTTGTTGTTGTATAAATCAAGTGTTAGTGTTATCCAATAATTATTCAACTAAAAGAAAAGACTTTTGCCATGACAGTCACAACTAAAAGACTTACGAGTGTGTTTGGCTTTTCTGAAATCTAACTCCTTATCCTTCACTTTGTTCGCACCAGAGCGCAGGAGAACGGCTCTCAGACCTGTAATAATAGGTATTTGCATTTCCACAGTAAATTATATTCATTTGTGTTTCTGATGGTGATTTCCCTGGTTATATTAACTTATAATTACAATATGAATTTTCAAGTTTATATTACAAGTCCGAAGCTTATTCTCCTACAGGTTTATCCATTGGAATCGCAGGCGTGATTACAATTGTGACCATTATTCTACTGCTAAACAAACGAAGACACAAGTCAGCAGACTTCCAGGACCAATCAAGAAACATTTATTGTGATACACACTCAAATACAAATCAAGAAAGTGGAATTATCTACTTCGGGGTCCCTGTCTTCTCCTATGAGGAGCTTGAACAATCAACAAACAATTTTGATCCATCTGGAGAACTTGGAAAAGGAGGCTTTGGGATTGTTTACTACGGTAAGTGATTCAGACAATGTCCTTTTCCCGTAAAACATAGATTGAGAGGCTTTCATTTGCGAAAGCTGATGATTCTTCAATAGTTTCTAGTAATAACTTCAGCAACACAAATTTCAGTAAACAAGTTAATTTCTGTAAAACTAACATAGATACAAGACACAACACAATATGGACATTATGATACAAAAGCTATATAGACTGTCCATATGTAATCTGAAGTAGGACAAGTGAATCTTATGTCTGGATGAACAACTTCTGGTTTTATTTTGAATTTGAACAACTAGGAAAGCTTAAAGATCGTCGTGAAGTTGCTGTCAAGCGCCTATTTGAACGCAGCATCAGGCGTGTAGAACAGTTCAAGAATGAAATTCAGATCCTCACATGCCTGCGCCATAGAAACCTTGTGTCTCTCTATGGCTGCACTTCTCGTCACAGCCGTGAGTTACTGCTGGTCTATGAATTCATTCCAAATGGTACTGTTGGCTGCCATCTACATGGCAAATTAGCAAGGCCTGGCTCACTGCCTTGGCCTGTAAGAATGAGAATTGCTGTAGAGACGGCAAGTGCATTGTCTTATCTCCATGCTTGTGACATCATTCACCGTGATGTCAAAACCAGCAACCTTCTCCTTGACAACAATTTTTGTGTTAAGGTTGCAGACTTTGGTCTTTCAAGGTTGTTCCCCAACTTTCTCTCCCATGTCTCCACAGCTCCGCAAGGAACGCCAGGTTATTTGGACCCAGAATATCACCACTACTACCAGCTTACAAATAAGAGTGATGTATATAGCTTCGGGGTTGTGCTCATTGAGCTGATTTCTTCTACACCTGCTATTGATATTACAAGGGATAAGGATGAGATTAAGTTGGCAAATCTAGCCATAAAGGTAATTCAAAGAAGAGCATTTGCTGAGCTGGTAGATCCTTCCCTTGGTTTTGAGTCAGATAATGAGGTTAAGAGGATGATAGTTTCAGTGGCAAAGTTGGCTTTCCAGTGTTTGCAGAGGGACAAGGATCTGAGACCCTCCATGGATGAAGTTATGGAGGTGCTGCAGAAAATTGAAAATGGGAAGGATGATCTTGAGGATTTAGAGTTTCATGGTGCTGGGATTTCAGAGATAAAGATACATACATCCCTGCCAACCTCTATTGATAGGGATGGGGCTGGATCATCGATCAATTTGAAGCCACAGCGTTTTCTCAAAACATTGTGATCATAAATGGGATAGTAATGCTATTATACCTTAATGTCAGAGCATAATTACTGTACTTTGTACTTAGTTCTAGTGTTATACTTGTTGCTTCATTCTACCATATGAGTTTTCAGAAAGACTGATACAATTTTGTCACCATTCATCTGTCATCTACTTGAACTATTGTGTATAGAATGATTTATTATAATGTAAGGCACATCCTTGTCATGTCAATGGCTGAGGGAATGTTCATATAAAAGGAGTGGACTATGAAATACAGCTTTGAAGCAGAGAAACGGGGCAAATATAAGGATATATAATAAGCTTGGCATATGCATAAACTACTTTTATTATAATCTCTAGTTTAAGAGATAGCAGAAATTGGTGATAATTCCATTCCAAATTTTAATATAAAAACATAGTAAGTATGACTTTCTTGATGGATTGTTTGCTTACACTTCTCTCTTCTTTTTACAAGTGCAGTTGTTTGGTCTAGTTTGCACTAATTTTCCATTTCGTTAGTTGACGGATGTGACTTCTTTTTTCTTAGTAAATGATTAATCTGAAAACAGATGCCATTTTCTATGCTAGAAGTAATCAAATTTGAAGAGAGAACTAGTGAACTTCACGATCACTTTTTTTTTTTTGAAAAATAAAATATAATGGGGGAATAATTCATTCAAGTATTGATGATATTTATCCGAAAATAATATATGATATTGAATAAAAAAAAGTGAGTATCATTCCTATCATATACAAGTAAACTTCATCTCCTTATGCTTTTAAGAGAATATTGGTTTTAAGGACAATGATTCGGTGTTTAAACGTTGATTGCGATGCAGAGTATTTGGTATAGTGTAAACTGAAAGTTGCAGGAAAACAAATATGGAGCATAAGCAGAATTTTCAATAGGAAGTAGTCAAATATCTACATGTAGGACATTCGAGGAAGCTGATTATATTTAGTTATCGTCCTAGTCTACTGAAGTAGTAGGCACACTTCTATTACAAATTTTAATATATAGACATATTAAGTATGACTTTCTTGTGTAAGGGGATTAAACTAAATTTAACTGTTAAGATTATTTCGGTCCTATTTTTAAAGGGGTGTAAATGAGCTCAGACTCAATTCGTTTAATAAACGAATTTAAATTTAAAATCATACTCAACTTATTTTGTTAAATAAAAACTTAGATTCAATTCATATAGTTCGTATAAAATTATAAAAAAGTAAATTAAATAATTGTAATAAATCATAATTAATTAAAAAAATTATAAATTATAAATATATGATTCTAAAATTTAATCATAGAATAACATTTAATTAAATAAAATTTGATTATATACAAATTATTTTATATTTTACACTAATATATGAATTATATCTTTTTAAATATTTTACTAATAAAATGATATCTTTATACAAAAATATAACAAATATAACAAGTTTATAAAAAATATGCATAGAAGAGGTGTTTATGTTATATATGTAGAAAAAAATATCATTCAAATATTTATTATACATGTAATATATATAAAAAAATATTTTTATGTTATTTTATTATTAAATAAACTGTTCATAAACTAAATGAATAGAGTATCAATTTTTTAAGTTCGGTTCGTTTAATTAAATGAATTTAATTATATATTTAAATTTATTCATTTAATAAATAAATTAAATTTAAACAAATTTTTATACAAATTGAGTTTGAACTATTTACGAACAGTTTATTTTATTTACATTTCTATTAAAATAAAAGAATTTAAACCATAAAAATAATAACATAGGTTAAAGATAGACTTTTAGATTTTAGTTCGATTTATTTTAAGCCCACATACTACAGTGACTATTATTTTATATATATATATATAGAGAGAGAGAGAGAGAGTAGACTAAGAGAGCAAGTTTAATGTTATGGGAAGGGTCGTTCCAAATGGTCAAGGGAAAAAATTTGTGAGAATTAATGTTAATCATTTCGTCTGCATTTTGGTTTGTTTCACGAAAAACATGGGATATCTTATAACCCTTTCCCCTAGAAAGAACAATTATGATATCTTCAATAATAGAATCATCTAATAGAACCAAGATGATGCAACTTGGAGTTGGCATTTTGAATTCGGTGGACTGCCTCCAAAGAATTAGTTTCTAGTTTCACATTATGAGCACCTAACTCCAAAGTCATAGAGACCCATTCGAACAACACATAATTCAACTTGCATATTGATGGTTATATTATACCAATAAATTCAGAAATATTTTTTCTACTTTTGTTAGTAGCAAACGACTAGAGGCATTGACAAATCTCATTTTATTTTATATATTGAATGCTGATTTAAAGAGTTCCATTAAAAATGAAAGATGAAAGAAGTCAAAAATGTATTTATATCGATATTATTAATAAAAATATTTATTTTTAAAAAATAAATTCAAAATGTCTTTTAACTATTCATATTCTTTTGTTTTCCAATTTTTAAAATATTTTTTTAAGAATAATTTTAAATATTCATTTATCACAAAATCGACAATGTACTTGGCCTACTCATAGACTGTGGTCTACCTCTTTCGGTTTTGGTGATTCATTTACCTTCATAAACAAATAAACTTCATCCAACCTACGTTTTTAAGAACAGAATTTGGGAACTCAAAAAATTTATTTATTTCGGTGAAACGGGAACTCAAGTTTTAAGGACAATGACATCTCTGTTTCAGTCTTTATTGCGGTTTTTCCGTAAGGGATTGAGCCTTTAGATTGTTGCTATTTGCTTTTTATTTGTCCACACAAAAAACAAAAAAAAAATGGAAGGATGTCAATGGCATCATCTTACTAGACGACGAGTTTCAACTTTGAACAGCTCTTGAATTCTAAAGATTGCAGTGCCTTCAACTACAATCTCATTATTCCTCCTCTGTCTCCTACCTTGTGTTTTAGCAATTAGCATCATACATAGCATCTTAAATTCTCTCTGCAGTTTAAAATTAATGTAAAGTTAAAAATAAAACACTCATAATAATAAATATTTATTATAAATAAATTAAAGATTAAATTTATTTTATTTTTATTTTTTTATTATAAAAATATATATCAATTTTAAATTGAAAAGAATACAAACCCCTTACATAGGTTAGAAGAAGAAGTGGAGGAGGAGGAGGATTTTTTTCATCTTTCAAAATCTTTAAATTTAAAGTAATTAAAAATTTAAAATTAATAAAAAAAAAGTTTAAAATTAATATAAAATTTTTCACTTTCTTCCTTTTTTTAAATTTTAAATATTAACAATAAAAAAATATTAAAATCTTTTTCCTTCCTTTTTTATTTTTGTCTTCTTCATTCTTTCTCAAATCCTGTAAGTCCAATTTAGAAGGCAGAGAAGTAAGCCGTTGAAATCTGAGAGTTCGACTTCCCAATAAATAAATAAATTAGAAAGAGTGGAGAGAGGTCAGATCCTCTCGAGTCTTGACCTTCTCCTTATCAAGTATAATAATCTTTTTCTCCTCTCTCTCTCTCTCAAATGAACAAAAAGACTCTCTACTCATTCTCCTTCTCCATCTTGTTTCTGCTAATCACAATCACATTGTGTTCATCTCTGAACCCAAAGTTTCAAGCTTGCCAACCCAAATCCTGCGGTGATGTTCAAAACATAACCTACCCTTTTTACATTCAAGGCGTACAAGAATCCTATTGTGGGTACCCTGGTTTCGCCCTCTCTTGTTCCGATAATGCCTTCCCCATCCTCAAACTCTCCGAAACACAGTACATCGTCCACGAAATTTTCTACAACAATCAGTCAATTCGAGTGTCCGATGTTGCGTTATCAATCTCAAACGCCACAGGCACAGCATCAGCATGTCTCCCTCGTACCGGCAACCTCACCCTTTACGGAACCAGATTCGGTGTTGCTCCCAACCAGAAGGACCTGTTCTTGGTGTTTGGTTGTAAATTGGAGTCGCTTCCACAAGGGCTTTCAGAGTACATAATTGGGTGTTATGCAGAAAATGAAACGGAGTCTGTTTTGGGGTTGAGAGAGGAGGGTGAGGATTTGAACTCTGCGTTGAACAACTGTACGGGAGGGTTGATGGTGAAAACGAAGGTGGAAGATGATGAAGGAAGGATTAATGAACAAGTTTTGAGAAGAGGGTTTGTGTTGAATTGGACTGTATCAGATTGTAGCTTGTGTGCTATGACAGGAGGCAAGTGTGGGTTTGATTCAGCAACATACAGCTTTAGCTGCTACTGTCAAGATAGAGATTATGCTCGCAAATGTGGTCCTGGTTAGTCTCTTCTTCCTTCTCTATCTCAACTTGTAATTAAAGGATATATTTTGCATCCGGATTCTCTGTTTGGTACTCTGCTGGGGACAGCGGCGATTTTTTTTACTGTTAAAATTTCTTGCAACAAAAAAATTATTACTATAAATTTTTTAAATTAAGTATTTAAACAAAAATTATATTAATAATAATATTTATTGTAATAATATTAAAATATACTTTAATAATAAAAAAAATTACCACTAAAAATATCAACTAAATACCAACTACCAAATAGAGATCCAAAATCATATATTTTAGTGTTTAAATATAATTTAAAGGGCTGAAAATTCATTACTTTCTAATTAATCTCACTCATATAATGGGATAGAGTTTTAATACCCTAAACCCAAATTCGAAATATCTATTTGGAAAAGTTCTTACAGAACCAATAAAGATCGTGGCGTTTTGCTTTTAGGAATCTGTTTGATGATCCGGCTCAGCAGAAACAAAGCCCATTTAACCCACTTCTAGTTAATTGAATTAACCATGTGACTCTGAATGATGCTTTTCTCTGACATTTTTTCAGGTTAATTTTGTTAACAGACAATAAAAAGGCTAATATTTTTAGAAGAAAATGAAAATACAATTCTTGATTTATCTTTACGTTAAAAATTTTACTTAACACTAATTATCATTTTGTTTTTGTTTAAAGGAAGTTATTGTCTTATTGATGACTTTTCTTTTCCATGAATTTTGGTTTCACACACACACACACACACACACACATATATATATATATATATATATAATGGAGTAAATGGGTAATGACTTTCGGCTTCATGAGAAAAATAGTAAAAATTTATTTAATTTCTTTTGGATATATTATATCTATATTATAATATTTTTAAATCTTATTAATCAGTAGTTTATAAAATAATATATTTTATATTATAAAGTATAAAATAAAATATATAATATAAAAATTTAATTTTAAAAAATTAAATAAAAATTATAAAAATGAGTGAATTAAATAATTTATTATTTAATTTATTATTACATAATTATAATAATCATTATTTTATATTATATTTTAAAAATAAAAAAAAGGACATTGAATATTTGTACGTACAAACCTCTTGTATTTTATATTATCTATATCTTAAAACAAGGTTTCACAACAAAATCTACAAATAGACATTGGTCTGGTCTAATATACATATCTACATTTCATCTTCAAAAAGAGTAATCAAGAAAACTTAAGTTAGTTTTTATGACATTTTTTTGACAGGCACTGATGTTTTATTTGGCCACATAATGAATCAGATAACTTGAGGTGTGTTTCCCTTTTCTGGAGTCTAACTCGTTCTTGTTCACCTTGTTTGATGGTAGATAATAAGAGACGGCTCCGAAACCTTATAATAAAAGGTATTGCATTTCCCTCTTCTCTGCTTCGCATATTTGCCTCGCCTTTCAAACTGTCAAATTTAGTTTAAATTTGGGGATCAATCTATTTAAATCCTAGTTTATTTCTCTCATTCATTTTTATTTATATCAACACAACATGGGTTAATTAAAATTACAAATATCACATCGTCCTACAGGCATAATTATTGGATTCGCAGGCGTGACTACAATTTGCCTTTTTGCTACACTACTACTGATGAAGCAACGAAGATACAATAGTTCAGGCCTCCTAAACCAATCAACAAACATTTATGTCGATGTCAGTCCAAGTATAACCCCAGAATATGTTGCTGACATTTTTGGGATCCTTGTCTTCTCCTATGAGGAACTGGAAAAAGCAACAAACAATTTTGATGCACTCAGAGAACTTGGTAGTGGAGGCTTTGGGACTGTTTACTATGGTAAGTATTCACTATTCAGATATTGACTTTTCTCAAGATAAAATAGATTGAAACATTTTCTGTCTTGACCAATTTCATGCATGAATAGGGTAAATTGAGAGGAAAAAGCAATTCTGATTACTTCAAATTGGTTAACGAGTCACTTTGATCCATAATCTATTCATTTGCTCTGACCATTGAATAAGCAGGAAAACTACGGGACCAACGGGAAGTTGCCGTCAAGCGCCTACACAAGCGCAAGCATGATAGCAAGCGTGTAAAACAGTTCATGAATGAAATTGAAATCCTCACACGCTTGCGTCATAGGAATCTTGTGTGTCTCTATGGATGCACTTCACATCACAGTCATAGACTATTGTTAGTATATGAATATATTCCAAATGGTACTGTTGCCAGTCATCTCCATGGCGATTTAGCAAAGCCTGGTTCACTGCCATGGCCTGTGAGAATGAGAATTGCTGTAGAGACAGCGAGTGCATTGTCCTATCTCCATGCTTGTGACATCATTCACCGTGATGTCAAAACCAGCAACCTTCTCCTTGACAACAATTTTTGTGTTAAGGTTGCAGACTTTGGAATTTCAAGATTGTCCCTTGAAGACGTGTCCCATGTCAACACAGCTCCACAAGGAACCATGGGTTATGTTGACCCTGAATATTTAGAAAACTACCGGCTTACAGACAAGAGCGATGTATATAGTTTTGGGGTTGTACTCATTGAGTTGATCTCATCTATGGCAGCTGTTGATGAGAAAAGGAATGTGGATGAGATTAAGTTGGCAAATCTAGCAGTGAAGAAAATTCAAAGAAGAGAGTTTATTGAGCTTGTAGATCCTTCCCTTGGTTTTGAATCAGATAATGAAATTAAAAGGACGATAGTTTCAGTGGCAGAATTGGGTTTCCAATGTTTGCAAAGAGAGAGCAAACTGAGACCTTCTATGTATAAAGTTTTGGAGGTACTGCAGAAAATTGAAAGTGGAAAGGATGAGCCTGAGCCTTTAGAGGTTCACGGGGATGGATCATTGAAGGATTTGGATGGACAGTGACTTTACCCAGTACTTGATAAATGGCGTAGTAAATCTATTTTACTAATTAATGTGAGTTCATAATTACTTTGCTTAATTCCAAATATTAATAGAGGGATTGATTTTAGTTAAAGGGACTAATACCTCATAATATGATGAATTAAGGTTTGAATTTGTGTTAATATTTAATGTAAAATAGTGTCTTGAACAAAATTACTTTTGATAATAGTATATTTGTGAAAAATTAAAAAAATATTTGTCAATCCAATCTACCAAGTGAATTTCCAGAAAAAAGTATTCAACTTCAGTTGTTTGGCCTAGTTTTCTTAGCAGTAAATGAATGGAGGCATTGAAAAATCTCATTTTATTTTATAAATTGATTGTTGATTTAAGGAGTTGGGTTGGAAAATGAAAGTTGAATTTCCATCTAAAAGTTCAGCCATCCCAAATTGGTGTATCTTTGTAGGTTTTGGTCATTCAAGCAATTGAACCACTTCCCTTCTTTTTAAATCACAAAGAAAAATAATAATAAATATTTAAAATTTCAGAAAGATTTAAAGGGAACTAATCAATCAATGATGTGTTGGGAAAATAATATGCAACCATTCTGAGAACAGATGCCATTCTCTGAGCTAGAAGTGATCAAATT
This sequence comes from Senna siamea, assembly GCA_031216115.1. Lineage (NCBI taxonomy): Eukaryota > Viridiplantae > Streptophyta > Magnoliopsida > Fabales > Fabaceae > Senna > Senna siamea. The sequence goes on from CM062358.1 coordinate 2,452,461, forward strand.
TATGAAATTGAAATAGAAAACTTCATGATCATTCTTTTTTTCTTATCTTTTCTTTTTATACATTCAAACTCTTGCGATATAGACAATGGAGGAAGGTGAGTAGGATCCAAATTCATTCATCTTCACCTTACCCCTTCCCCTCCTTATTTGTTTTTCATGACACAATTTCTCAAAGTCTTACCAAGTCATCGTCCAAGTCAACCAGCGTATTAAGCACACCGATGCAATGGACCAATAATAACACATTGTTTTTGTGATTAAACTCCATATCTTTTTGCTGATAATTTTGAGAATTTGATTATGGCTCCCCATTCTCTGCTTTGTTTCCTTCTTCTCTGTGATCTTCTTCTTCTCTCGGCTGCACAAGGAAATAGCTACACCAACACAACGAATCCTAACTGTGGTTTGTCCTTACAAGTTTGTGACAAGTATGGAGGAGTTCATGGGGTGCAAGCGGGGAACCAAGCATGGTGCAGAAACGACACCGGTCACGATCAGATGGGTTACACTGAAATCCTCATCCAAGACTCCGAATTTCTATATCTCTTTCATTCCAAAAATTGCAGCGCCTTCGACCATAAGTTCACTATTCGTTCAGGCTCTCCCATAACATCCTTTCGCTTCCTTAACAATACTACTCTCTTCAAATGCGACCACAGTCTCACTCTCAAATCCCAAGACACTGAAGACTTCCTCAAACACAACTGTTCTAACTTCGATATCTACCTTAATCCTCACAGAAAAGATGAAGACAAGTTGCCCGAGTCTTTTAACCATTGTTCTATTATCAATCTCCCATTTGAAATGCACTCGCTACCTTCACTCCCTCCCCCCCTGGACATAAACCTATTTGAATACTTAACTCCTGAAGTCCGTATACAAGGAAAATTGTGCTACGGTAAGCACTTGGATTTATGACTTTAATTTTGCCATATAATAATCATTCGGATAACTTACAAGTGTGTTTGGCTTTTCTGAAATCTAACTCCTTATCCTTCACTTTGTTAGCACCAGAGCACAGGAGAACGCCTCCCAAACCTGTAATAATAGGTATTGCATACTTGACCACTGTGTTTCTTATTAAACCATCATTATCCCCTTCGTTTATGTAATAAAAGGATCACTGAACTCCAAATTGAGTTTAGTTCAATAGTACAAGGAGACCTTTTAATATTGGAATGAATTTTGCTTGCTATTTGCGTTAATAAACGTTGGAGCTTACCCTGGTTGCCTGGAAAAATTACTATTACGTATTTAATATACCTAACACATTGACAAGAAAACTTGTTGATAAAACTAAAATTTAATTTTCATCTAAATTTTACATTATAAGGCCCACATGAAACGTAATGTAAAAGAAAAGAATTTTAGCTACTGTATAAATTAAGTGTTAGTGAATATGTTGATATCACTTTATTCAACTTTATTTAGTAAGAAAAGGCTTAATTTGTTGTAGTTGTTGTTGTATAAATCAAGTGTTAGTGTTATCCAATAATTATTCAACTAAAAGAAAAGACTTTTGCCATGACAGTCACATTAAAATTCCCCAGTTCATTCTATTGCAGGATTAGCTATTGGATGCGCATGCTTGATTTCAATTGGCTTGTTTGTCATTTTACGGCTAAAGGGGCCAATATACAGTCGGTTAGGATTCCTAAACCAATCAAGAAGCATTTACTTTGACATCCATCCAAGTGAAAACCAAGAATGTGTAACTGTCGATTTTGGCATCCCCATCTTCTCCTATGGGCAGCTGGAAACAGCAACAAACAATTTTGATTCATCTAGAGAACTTGGAAGCGGAGGCTTTGGGGCTGTTTACTATGGTAATGTAACAAGCAAGAAAATTTAGGAAGAATGCAATTTTTCATGAAATACTTTTTAAGTTTGACCAAACTCTAATTTCTGCAAATAAGTAGCTTCTGTAAACTGAAGAAGAAAGCCTATGTTAATCTGATGACATGACAAATAACTTCTATATTGATGTTCAACAATCAGGAAAACTTAAAGATGCACGGGAAGTTGCCATCAAGCGCCTATATGAACGCAAGCGCGATAGGAAGCGTGTAAAACAGTTCATGAATGAAATTCAAATCCTCACACACTTGCGTCACAGAAATCTTGTGACTCTCTATGGATGCACTTCACCTCACAGCCGTGGGCTTTTGTTAGTGTATGAATATATTCCAAAGGGTACTGTAGCTAGTCATCTCTATGGTGAGCTAGCAAAGCCTGGTTCACTGCCATGGCCTGTACGAATGAAAATTGCCTTAGAGACAGCTAGTGCATTGACTTATCTCCATGCTTCTGATATCATTCACCGTGATGTCAAAACCAACAACATTCTCGTTGATAACAATTTTTGTGTTAAAGTTGCAGATTTTGGGATTTCAAGATTGTGTCCAAACGATGTCTCCCATGTTTCCACAGCTCCACAAGGAACCATGGGTTATGTTGACCCTGAATATCAAGAAAGCTACCAACTTACTAACAAGAGTGATGTATACAGCTTTGGAGTTGTGCTTATTGAGCTGATATCTTCTCTTCCAGCTGTTGATGACACAAGGATTATTGATGAGATTAAGTTGGCAAATCTAGCCATCAAGAGGATTCAGAGAAGAGAGTTTACTGAGTTGGCAGATCCTTCCCTTGGTTTTGAGTCAGATAATGAAATTAAAAGGATGATAATTTCGGTAGCAGAATTGGCTTTCAAGTGTTTGCAAAGGGACAAGGAATTGAGACCTTCCATGAATAAAGTTTTAGAGGAGTTGCAGAAAATTGAAAGTGGGAAGGAGGAGCCTGAGCATTTGGAGGTTCATGGTGCTGAGATTTCACACAGGTATATACATTGAAGAATATGAAGGCACAACGCATTCATCAAACACACTGATAAATGGGATAATGATTCAGCTATACCTTATGAATGTCAAAGTATTTTTGTTCATAGGATGATTACATTCTAAAGCGCGTTTTTGTCATGTCTATCACTAAAGGATGTGTATATAAAATGAAGTGAGTTTCTGTTTACCTTAATCTTTTGTTTAACTAGCATTGATGTCCCGGTGAATTTTACTTCCTGCCTATCAAACGTATTGCATTCTTTTCTTTCAACTAAGCAGCTGCGAAGCGTGAAAACAGAGCAAATATAAGCATAATTTTACCTTAATTCTTTTCTTTCATCCACCTTATGCTCTGTAGCTTAGAATTTTACAAGTAGGACATCCGAGGAAGCTGATTTTTTTTTTCTTCACCTTTCCCCTTCTTGGAGCCATTTTCTCCAAGTCTTCCTCTATCATTTTCCAAGTCAACTAGCGTAGTAAGCACGCTGATGCAAAGGATAAGATAACAGAAGTAATGTTATTATGGCTTTCATATTGAACTCCAAATGTTTCGGTTGCAAAAAAATAATAAAAATTATATGACTCCTAAATGTGTGCTTCGTTTCCTTTTTCTCTGTTATTTTCTTTTTCTTCTCTCGGTTGCAGATGAAAAGGTAGACTGTTCAATGTCTTTTCCCTGTAGAAATCTTGGGGAAATACACTTCCCCTTCACCAACACAAGGAACCCAGAATGTGGTTTACTACCCATACGAGGTTGTGACCATCCAAGCCCAGATAAACAAGTAGAAGTACTATTGGGAGACCAAAGATGGTTCAAAATTGAAAGCATCAGTCAGGAGTATTACAGTACAATTACCATCCAAGACCATGAGTTACAAAACCTCTTAACCACCAAAAGTTGCAGGGCCTTCGACCATAATCCCCCTTTTCCTCTGGTGTCTCCTATCATGTCTTTTCAAGTCGTAGACAATATTACCCTCTTCAGATGCAACTACAACCTCAACAATAGTGTCCCTAATTTTCACTTCTCCAAATATAACTGTCCTGGATTTAATATCTACTTTGATGATCCTCACAGAAAAAATGACACTGACAAGTCGCCTACCTCTTTAAGTGCATGTTCTATTATCCAGCTTCCACTTAATACGCAACCTGATGCCTCCACCTTCAACGCCAGTGACCCATTTACATTCTTAACTGCTGAGATCCGCATACAAGTAGCACTATCTGAGCCTTGTTATGTCTGTTATTATTTAAGAGGAGGGCGATGTCGACTTGAAGGAGAATTGTGCAGTGTACATGGTAAGCAATTTGATTTATGATTCTTGAATTGGGCACACAATCATTCACAAAACTTAGATGTGCTAGGCTTTTCTAAAATCTAACTCGTTATTCTTCAACTTGTTAATACCAGAGAGCACGAGCGAGAGTACACCAGGTTATAAGATTCTATCCGGTAGGTATTGCATTTCCAAAATAACATGAATTTCAAAATTTCGAATAAATTTTAATTTTCAAGCAAATTTTAAAAATCTTGTATGCCATGCCTGTTACATTACGTAGGTTGACTACAATTCCTGTGTTCACTCTCCTGCAGGTACAGTTACGGCTGTTGGAAGCTTAACGACAATATTATTTGTCTTGTTTCTTATTCTACAGCTTAAGGAGCAAAGCTACGATTGGTCAGGCTTCCTAAATCGATCAAGAAGCATTTACTTTGACATCCATCCATATACGAACCAAGAATATGAAAATGTCGAGTATGGGGTTCCTGTCTTCTCCTATGAGCAGCTGGAAAGGGCAACAAACAGTTTTGATCAATCTAGAGAACTTGGAAGCGGAGGATTTGGAAATGTTTACTATGGTGAGTGACTTAGATAACGCCTTTTCCCTTGATAATATACATCCGCACTCTGTTTTCTTGAGTTTCATCTATACAGCTGTTACTGTACCCCCTTTTTTTTTTTTAAAAAAAAAAAGAATGCATCTTTATGAAATATACTTCAACCTACATCATTTTTTAAAACAAGGCAATTTCTGTAAATTGAAGAAAAGAGTCATTTTTATCTCAAGACTTGATGAATAACCACCGCACTGACGTTCAATAATCAGGAAAACTTGAAGATGCACGAGAAGTTGCCATCAAGCGCCTATATGAACACAAGTGTGATAGCAAGCGTGTAAAACAGTTCATGAATGAAATTCAAATCCTCACACGCTTGCGCCACAAAAATCTTGTGTCTCTCTATGGATGCACTTCACCTCACAGCCGTGGGCTACTGTTAGTGTATGAATATGTTCCAAATGGTACTGTTGCTAGTCATCTCCATGGTGATTTAGCAAAGCCTGGTTCACTGCCATGGCCTGTACGAATGAAAATTGCCATAGAGACTGCCAGTGCATTGACTTATCTCCATGCTTCTGACATTATTCATCGTGATGTCAAAACCAACAACATTCTCCTTGATGATAATTTTTGCGTTAAAGTTGCGGACTTTGGGATTTCAAGATTATCCCCCAATGATGCCACACATGTCACCACGGCTCCACAAGGAACCATGGGTTATGTTGACCCTGAATATCAAGAAAACTGCCACCTTACCGACAAGAGCGATGTATATAGTTTTGGAGTTGTACTCATTGAGCTGATATCTTCTCTGCCGGCACTTGATTTCGAAAGGAATATTGATGAGATTAAGTTGGCAAATCTAGCCATAAAGAAGATTCAAAGAAGAGCATTTAATGAGCTGGTGGATCCTTCCCTTGGTTTTGAATCAGATAAAGAACATAAAAGGATGATAATTTTAGTGGCAGAGTTGGCTTTTCAATGTTTGCATAGGAGCAGGGATATGAGACCTTCCATGCATGAAGTTTTGGAGGAGTTAAAGAAAATCGAGTGTATTGGGATGAGTTTAAATCATTGAAGAGTTTGAGGCCACAGTGCCTTCACCAAACACACTGGTATAGATAGTGATTCTACATTTCTACTATACCTTATCAATGCCACTCTATAATTAGTTAATTGCATAGCCTAATTCCAAAGGTTGATACTTGATACTCCGTTCTACCACTTGAAATTTGAGAAAGGATTGTAACATCAGTCCTTAAATTATGATCCCTTGATGGAAATGTTGATGTTGCATGTTAAATGTTAATTTTGGATGTTAAATGCTTATTAGGGTGCTTATTTAATAACTGACATATACTAATTCTTTTTACATCATAGTCACATCATCATCATGTTATTATCACATTACAATCATATTATTGTCACATAATTATGAAAGAAATTAGTACACATTAGTTGTTAAATAAACACTTAGTCAATATTTAACATACCATATTATCAAAGGCTTGCAGCCTAAAGATGGGTCTAATAAGTTGATTTTATGATCTTTCAAAAATTAAAAAATAAATTATAATCTTTTAAGAATAAAATGGCAAGTTAAAGCATTTTTAGGGACTAAAAAGTTGGTTATGAACAAGTTTCTGTTTTAGTGACCTTATTATTCTTCTTCTTCTTTTTCATTTAACTAGCTTTGATGATGTCTCGCTGAATTTTACTTGCTGGCTATCAGACGTATTTGTTTCTGCTCTTTCAACAGACAAGTTGTAAAGCAGGTGAACAAAGCAGTTATGAGCACAAACTTTTAGCTTATGTTTTTATAAGTTAACTACTTAAATAAATTTTCCTTAGATAACTTGGCTATCATTTTATTTTAAATTTTAACTAAAACAAACAGCAAAATTGTTTTCTTATATGTTAACCATCTCTCCTCTTTCAGAATTCATGATCGGCTTTGTTGCTCATAGTTCTGTTATCCAGAATTTGTTTTAAGAGCAATTCCTCGGATCGGCCTGCGGTCATTTTTCATTTTGTTTGTTGATTGGTTTGAGGATTCTTTCATGTGGATACTAGTTCTTCAATTTTCTTTATGTTTAATTGAACAAAATTCCAGAGACATTGACAAATCTTTTATTTTTCCATCTAATCTTTTTATTATTTGAGGAATTTAGTAACTACGTTCGTTCAACATACAACAATTCTGTTATAATGTAAATATCATAAAAAAAAATCTCTAATAAATATGAGATGGGGTTATGCTGACAACAAAGCTACTAGCTTACTAACATGAGTGATTTATATAGCTTTGGAGTTGTGCTCATTGAGCTGATATCTTCTATGCCTGCTGTTGATGTTACAAGGAATATTGATGATATTAAAGTTAAAAATGTAGACATAAAGTAGATTCGAAGAAGAGAGTTTGCTAGCTAAGCTGGTAGATCTTTCCTTTGGTTTTGAGTGAAATAATAAATTTAAAAGGATGATAGTTTCAGCGATTGAATTGACTTTCCAATGTTTGCAGAGGGATAAGGAACTGAGGTCTTCAATGTATAAAGTTCTGGAGAGTTGCAGAAAATTTGAAAGTGAAAATGATAAGAGTGAGTCTCTAGCTAGAGGTTCATGGAGCTGGGATTTTACACAGGGATACATATACAATTGCACCAACCTCACTGGATTTTAACGAGGTTGGAGTAGGATCATTGAAGAATTTGAAGGCACAAAAGAGCCTACAAAACACTCATAAGTGGGGATAGTGATTATATGTAACTTATTAATGCCAGTGTATTCTACCGCATAAATTTTTACTTCTAAACTTCATTGTGATCTTTAGTTTAAAAAAATTCAGAATTTGACTATCAATTTGTTCTATACTATAATTAAAAAGTTTAGAACTTAGAAGTATTTCTTAAAATATTAGTACCCTTTTTTTCATTCTAGAAAGATGTCTAACTTTCTGGTTGATCTGTTGCCCTACAGTTTTGTTTTCTTAAAGTTTTTGTTACGGTTCTCATTGAAATAAACTTCATCCACTTTATGCTCGTAAGAACTGAATTCAGGAACTTAAATTTCAAAGACAACGACATTTAGTTTCAATCTTTATTGCGGTGCATAGAGTATTCGCCCTGGTGTGAACTCTGAAAACAAGTGTGGACCATAACCAGATATTTTTATAGGAATTAATTAAAATTTTACTAGACTTTCGAGGAAGCTGATTCTTCACCTTCCCCTTCCCCTTTTTGGACACAATTTCTCCAATTATTCCTGGGTCATCCACCAAGTCAACGAACGTATTAAGCGCACTAATGCTATAGATAATGGAAATTAGGTTAATGCTTCAGCTGCAAAAACCCTGAAAATTATGATGGCTACCCATTTTGTGCTCCATTTCCTTTTACTCTGTTATTTTCTACTTCTTGTCTGGGCTGCAAACCAAAAGGATTCCTATGACAACTGTCCAAACTCTTTTGCATGTGGAGATTTTGGGGATGTTCATTTCCCTTTCTCCAACACAAGAAGCCCTGAATGTGGTTTACCCATAAGGAGTTGTAATGATTCAGATGCAGTTAGAGAGGTCCAATTGGGAAACCAAACATGGTTCCAAATTGAAAACATCTATCAGCAGGAGGATAGCAATCAAATTAACATCCTGGACCATGAGTTACAAAACCTCTTGTCTTCCAAAAACTGCTCTACATTCATCTATAATCTCACTATGCCTTCCTTGTCTCCTATGATGTCTTTTCACATCCTAGACACTATCACTCTCTTCAGATGCAACCCCAGTGTCCCTCTCCCTCAAAACTACTCCAAATATACAAGCTGTTCTGACTACCATATCTACTTTGATCCTCTCAGAACAGATAATGGGATTCCCAGCTCTTTAAGCACATGTTCTGTGATCCAGCTTCCATCTAAAAAGCAGTCTTCTGACCCTCTCCCCACGGTCAGTGATCCATACACATTCCTGACTGCTGAAACGCATATAGAAGTGGAACTATCCAAGAATTGTCATGACTGTTATTCTAAAAGACAAGGCCGATGTAGACTCGAAGGGAAATTGTGTACTACAGATGATGGTAAGCACTTACATTCATGACAAGCAGATTTTGCACATAATCATTCTGATGGCATGCGATATATTTGGTTTTTCGAAAATCTAACTCCTTATTCTGCTCTGCTTCTTGTTGATATGACAACCAGATACGGCGTCCACTAAGCACAAGAAACGAGTTTTGAAGCCTATAAAAATAGGTATTGTATTTCCAAAACGAATTTGCATTCATATTTTACCAAAAAATAAAATTTGAATCCATATAACCTATAGAGAAAAATGGTCTGGGCTTGTTAACAAGTGAGATTTTTTAACTAATCATCACACCCAAAGTTGGTACTTAAACTTTATACACATCTTCCTAACTTTTTTGTACGACCCCACATTTTGACACACTCACGTTGCCTTTTATTCTTAAAAACATTTGATCTTAACCAGTAAAACTAGGAATCAGATTTTCTAAAGTAGGCGTCTTATGAAGTATGTGAAACGCATTAATATGCAAAACAAAAGTGTAAATTGTACTTAAATACACATTAATTTACTGACAAGTTAATATGTAAAATAGTAATTTATTTTTATTTTTACATATAGATTAACCCAATAAAAGGGTAATGTGTAAAACAATATATTTTAGTACATTTCATAGAATGTACACTTCAAAATAGAATTATAAATGAGTTAAACTTTAATTTAATCAATCTTATTCATTTAAAATAAGACGAGTTCAAATTTTAAAATGAATCAAAAATTATAATTAAATTTGACTCGTTTAATAAATGAACTGAATCTAAACAGTTTACGAATAATGTAATAAATATAATATATATTTTTTTGCATATATAAAATTTAAACTAAATAAAAAATTATTAACTTTTATAATATATATATATATCTATGTATGTATATGAGCAAATTATATAATATTTCTTAATTATGCATGAATTTGTATATTTATCTAATAATTTTTTATAAAAAATAAATATATAATTATAATTTATATTATTTAAAATTTAAAAATATAATATATATTATATAAAATAATATTTTATTATTAACCAAATTCTTTACAAATTTAATGAACCAAACATCAAATATTTAAACTCAATTTATTTAACTAAACGAGTTTAAAATGTTAATCAAACTCAAATCTAATATCATAAAAAATATCTCATTTTCATCAATTCTTTTTACTGATCAAAGATACCAACTCTTGCCTAAAACAAAACTTAAACTTGGAAGACTAAAAGTAAACTTTTATGAAGTATTTAATGTCACTAAACATCAATGAGAGAAGTTCTCAAATAAAATTAAGGCATAAAATGAATTTTGAAATTTCGAGTATCTTTGTCTTTTCTACAACATGGGTTGATTAAAATGCTTACAGGTTTAATTATGGGAGCGGGAAGCGGAGGCGTGATTATAATTGGGTACTTGTTTATTATTTTGCGGAAGCAAGAAGTCTTGAATTATTCAGGGTTTGGTATCCCTGTCTTCTCCTACGAGGACCTGGAAAGAGCAACAAACAATTTTGATCCATCTAGTGAACTTGGAAGAGGAGGTTTTGGGAGGGTTTACTATGGTAAGTGATTCAGACACTACTGCATTTCCCCTTTATAATTACAATAGTTAACAAGGCAAAAATTTTCTGTGTTTGGTGTGATACACAACAATTTGCTACTTCATCAACGCTACTGAAAGTAAATTTCTTCAAACAAGTTAATTTCTGTTAAATGAAAAAGATTAAAAGAAAGCCTATGTACTAATTTTCTGTCTTTAACCAATCACTTATGGAATCACGATTTGATAACTAGGAAAACTTGAAGATGGACGGGAGGTTGCTATCAAGCGCCTACACGAGAGAAAGCGTGACTACAAGCATATAAAACAGTTCATGAATGAAATTAAAATCCTCACACGCCTGCGCCATGGAAATCTTGTGTCTCTCTATGGATGCACTTCACCACAAAGCCGTGAGCTAATGTTAGTATATGAATATATACCAAATGGTACTGTTGGAGACTATCTTCATGATAATTTAGCAGAGCCTGGTTCATTGCCATGGTCGGTACGGCTGAAAATAGCCATGGCAATGAACCAGGCTAAATTTAGAAGTAGTTATGTGCTTAAGAGTATATTCACTGGTACTGCTCTAATCTCTACTTACCGTTGTGTAAACTTCAAGTTAAAGCAGAAATTTAGAAGTAGTTAAAATTGTTCATCTTTTCCCTTTTTGAAGTGAATTTCCCAGGTCTTCTTTAGTCCTTGTCAAAGTCAACTAGTGCAGTAAGCGGAATGCAGCTATGGATAAGATAACAGATGTTAGGCTATTGTTTTCTGATCAAACTCCATATACTTTGGCTGAAAAAATTATGAATTTTATCGTGGCCCCCGATTCTCTGCTTCGTTTCCTTTTCCTCTGTTGTTTTCTTCCTCTCATTTGCAGATGAAGACGAACACTGTCCAAAGTCCTTAGATCTTGGGAACTTCATTTCCCCTTCAACAACACACAGAGACCACGAGTTGCAAAAGCTCTTGATTTCCAGAAGTTGCAGTCCCTTCAACTATATCTCCCTGTTCCTTCGGAGTCTCCTACTGTGTGTTTTAGCATTTTAGACAGTACTACTCTCTTCAAATGCAACCACACTCTCAAAATCAAAGTCCCTCGACACTTCTCCAAATGTGACTGTGGTGACTACAATATCTATCTTGATCCTCTCGGAATAAAAGATGAGTTTCCCAGCTCTTCAAATGGATGTTCCATCATCAAGCTTCCATTTAGAAGTCAGCCTCCTGTTTCTTCCTCCGTGGACAGTGACCCATTTACATTCTTAATTGCTGAAACCAGTAAAGAAAGAAAATTGTGCTTTGGTAAGCACCATGATTGTTAAATTCAGGTTTGCCACATAGTAGTTCAAATAACTTGAGGCGTGTTTGGCTTTTCTGTAATCTAACGCGTCATTCTTCACCATTTTATAATACTAGAGCACAAGAGACAGTTTCGGAAGATTATAATAAGAGGTATTACATTTCCAAATAATTATCTTGTGTTATGATGAGAAAACTTGTTAAGGAAATTCAATTATAACATGAATTTTAAAAATTTGCTAGTTTAAGAAATTTATGACTTCAATGCTTAAGTTAGTTTGAGTTGAGAGAAGAAAAAAACTAGATATGTATAATGTTTGAAAGCAGACTTAAAAGTCTTTTTGTAGTGAAAATTCTCTTTTTTGATTAGGTGTGACATATATATACGGGTGATTGCCATGATTAATTTGGTAAGCCAAAGACGCTTATAATGGGTCGGTCAAATTTCAGATTATCAAAGTTTTATTATCGATTTGAACAAGTTTTCTCCTGCAAATGCTCATTAAACTTGAAGTAAAAAATAAAATCTATTTATACTATTACTACTTCCTATATAGATGATTTCACGGACATGAATTTACTATCGATAACAATGTAATTATAGATAAATTAAAAAGAAGGTATCATTTTTTTTTTTGGAAATATTTAGAATAAGTACTTTTTTGCTCTAAAAGATACATTGACTAATAATTTAATAATTAAATCTTTATAAGCTATAGTTTAATCCTTGAATGTTCCTAAATATTAATCCAATAGTTCTTCAGAGTTGAACCGTGAACCTTTAACAGAATAAAAATGATAAATAAGTACTAATTCATTATGTTATGGAAAAAAAATTACTGACTAGGTAACACATAAATCATTAAATGAAATTTAAAATAAAAAATTTACAGAATTCAATGCTTCTAATCAAGATTTGCCTCATTTGTGTTCCATTCTTGTTTTCCATACTAATTTCGTTAAGTGACTTATGTGTTACCTAGTCAACTACATTTGTCCACATGATAAATCGGCACCAAATAACCATTTTAATGTTTTACACATCGTCAAATAACATGTCAAATCAATTATTTTGTTAAGTGTTCATAGCTGATGAACTAACGACTAAAGTACATTTAAGAAAAATTATAGACTAAATCATATATTTTAAACATTAGGCACTAAATAATTAGTTCAATGTAAGAAAATATTTGTCCTATCGGACATTAATAACCAACCAAATTTATGCAAATAAGGTTATTTCTATAAAATCAGAAACTTATGCATTGAAGTTTAACAAGAAGGAATACTTAAAGATGGATGGGAAGTTGCGGTTAAGCGCCTATACCAGCACAAGCGTAACTACAGGAATTGAAAACAGTTGTTGAATGAAATTCAGATCCTCACACCCATGCGCCACAGAGATATTGTGTCTCTATGGATGCACTTCACCCGACAGCCGTGAGCTACTACTAATTTATGAATACATTCCAAACGGTACTGTTGGTTGTCATCTCCATGGTGATCTAGCAAAGCCTGGTTCACTGCCATGGCAGCACGAATGAAAATAGCCCATGAGACTGCTACTGCATTTGTTGGCCAAAATGTAATAGGATGAGGTTGGATCATTCAAGAGCTAGAAGAGACAGCGTCTTCACCAAACACTCTGAAAATGGGATATTGAGTCTTTTATCTATTATCACTAAAAAAGTTAGTGTATAATTATTTAACCTAGTTCCAAAGGTTAACCAAAGACTGGAAATGTGGATATCAAAGACTGAAAATGGGCTATCGAATATTTTATCTCTTATAACTAAAAATCTTAGTGTATAATTACTTAACCTTGTTCCAAAGATTAATTCTTGATACTCTCTTCTCCATTCTATCATATGAATTTTCAGAAAGAATGATAACATTTTGTCGGCATTCATTATCAGGTGCGCATTAGAGAGTTATGATGATTATATTTCAAGGCACATCCTTGTCATGTGAAATGAAGTGAGTCTCTGTTTTACCTTATTATTTTGTTTAAAGTAACTAGCTTTGATGATGTTTTGATAAATTTTACTTCCTGCCTGCCCATCAAACGTTTTGTGTTCTATACATCTAAAATAGCTTTGAAGCAGGGAACAGGGAAAATATAAGCAAAAACTTATTTTCTGGAATTATAAAACTTACTTAGTTTTAAACTAGTTTCCCTGGTTTTCCTTAAACAATTTGTCTATCATCTTATTTTAAATTTCAACTAAAACAAACAGTAAAAGTGTTTCTCGACATATTAACCGTCTTTCCTCTTTATAGAAAGAAATCTAACTCTCATAATTAGATCTATTGCCTAACTGTCCTATTTTCTAGTTGTTTTATATGCAATTTTGGTCTGCACTGATTTTTCATCTAGTTAGTTGATTTATTTAAAGATTCTTTCATGGGGGAATTTTAAGTTTAATGTTCTTATCTGTTCATGTATGGATTTGCTATTATATAAGGAGTTAGGATGGAATTGGAAAGGAAAGAGTTATATTTCCTTTAAAATTTTTAAATAAACCCACATTGGAAAATGTACTAGTCCTACTCTCATTACGCTTTACCTTTTTCTATCCATTCAAGCTTTTGAACCTCTTTCCTTCCTTTGAAATCTCCAAGGAAGAAAGAAATAAAAGGGAACAAACCAATCAATGGTGTGTTAGAAAGAAAAGATGCAACCATTCCCCAAACAGATCCCATTTTCCCTCTTAGAAGTAATCAATTCCCGCTGTCCCCATACAATCATCACTCAAGACTGAACATTCAAATTCAAAGTCACTTCAACCCACACAAATTTGAGAGCCACATCCACAGACACACACACACACACACAGGCAGAGCAGACTCATCTGGAAATGGCTACGCTGCAGAAATTCAAGCTCCTCGCTATGCAATGTGGCGTGGCTCCGAGCCCCACAAGAAGCCCCAGGACAAGCCCGCTGGTTCAGTTCCGTCGCCGGAAAACCACCCTAAGGATGCTGCTCTGCCGGAGCACCAGTCGCCGGTCACCTCGACAGCAAGACTCGCCGCTTCAGCTGAAGCATCTGTTGGATTCACCAGATAAGAAGGACGAGGAGGAGGAGGAGGAGAAGAGGAAGGACTTGATGCGGAGACACTCACTGAAAGACCTCTTCGTGTCTACGCTTCCAAATGAAGAAGCAGGCATCGGAGAAATCAGCGAGAGCGACAAGATTCATTCCAGAGAACTCGGTTCCGTCGGAAACATGGATCTTGTTGCGGGTTCGGGCACTTGGAGAGACAGACTGGGGTCACCCAAACCGGGTTGGACCGGTTTTCGTTGCAGGTCGTTGTTGTTGAGGAAAGGTTGGCGTCCAATGCTGGTTACTATCCCCGAGTAATCGAAATCATCGTTAAGTTTTCAACGCCTTTGATCCAAATATTATAGTTCTTTCATTCAGATGCTATGTACAATTTCAGCCAATTGAATTCAACTTGATTATTCTCTATGAATTGGATTTTAGAATTGGAATTGTCTAATCTGAACACATTGCACATTTGTGGAACCTGGCTTTTTAATTTTTCTTTTCTTTTTTTTAATTACGATCGACCGTTTTTTCTCTTATTGTTCTTAAATTTGGTAACTTTATCCTTGTCATCACGCAATTTACCACATATTCGTTGACAGTGACTTAAATATTTTTAAAATAATTAAGATCACTCCCCTATAGACTTGTAATATCAAATAATTGAACATAGATTGAGAATAAAAAATAATATTTTTTCTTATTAATTAAACTACTCTTTTTGGATGTAACATAGTTAGGATTTCAATTGTTTAAATTATTATATATTGCATGTTTGCCTTTATAACTACATTAATCTCTTGAAGTTAGTAATTAAAACTGTTAATATAATAATCAGCATTTGTCATGCTAATCAAACCGATATCTAATGTTCATTGGATAATGGAAAAGACGTTCTTTATTGTTTCTTATTCTTCTTTTTAGGAAGATAATAGGGATAAGAAAAAGTTAAAGTATGAAGAAAAAAGAGAGAGGAGTGGGCCATTTTGGAAATTACATGGAGGAAAATTATGGTGAAGCATGAACAATCAACGTCGCCAAAAAGGCTACAGACAGAGGACAAGCATGCTTTATGCAAATAAGCACAAACAATGACTTTGGTCGTGCCTACCATTAAAAAGATCACATGAAAGCTTCAGTTGAGGACTTAGAATAATGTTCAGTAGAGACAAATGTGTCTTGAGATTAATTATAACCCCAATGCCTTCAGTTCATTCACTATTTAAGATTCTTCGCTCACGAGAGGGTATGATTGTCTTCAGTTTACGAATTTTGAAAGACGTATTCATACTTTTTTGGAAGACATATTCCTATTACAATTAAGGTGAATGTCATGAGAGGATAGAAATTTAAAAAAAAAAAATTGTCATTTACGTAAGACTAGGTTTAAAGACAACCAAGACTATAGGTTAAAAGTCAAATAAATATCCCCATACCCCCTTTTTATCCCCTTTCCTATAAAATTGCCTTAAACTTATTCACTACATGACACCCCATTCTTTCTTGGGGCTAAGATTCTTCACAACTCAGATTAAATCAAAATCTTGCATCACAGCGAAAAAAAAAAAACCAAAAAAGAAAAAAATCAGCCACTAAGTTAAAAATTATAAGAGAAAACAGAAATCAGTTAAAAAGAAGACAACTTAAACTATCAACGTCATGTTAGCCGCTATTTATTTCCCAGAAAAAACTGATGAAGCTTTCTCATTGGGTGACTCATCCAAAAGATTCATAGTGTTGGTATCAGAGCCCAGGACCTTGGCCATGGCAGAGTCCCATACTACGCAATTAGAATCATAAGACAGGGCCTTTTTTAAAATTTATGTCACTGTCTTCTGGCTGGGGCTTGTTAAGGTCATTGGATTTAGGATAGCCTTTGTCCTGAGGTACAACCCGATGGAAGAACCTGTAAATCATCTCATAACTGGTGAATGTAATAACTGCTGATGGAGTAGTTCTTAATAGATTGGTTGCACAACCGCGGTAAAATCCTGGAAGGCCTTCCTTTTGGAACACCTTCCTAGTACAATCAACAACCCCTGCATATGGGACCTTGATATTTTTGGCCTGCCCTTGCTCCTGCAGCCTGGATCGTATCACCTGGAAATGCAATTTTAACAGTTAACGAAAATGTGTGCAGAATTAAAAATGTGTTGCTGATAGGCATACTGCACTTTCATTGGATAGCAATTTAGCTAGAAGCTTAGACATACCTCATGAGGGTAAGTCATCACAGAGGCAACTACTTTGGAAATTGAAGATGCAATGGCAACGTTTCCAGGACTTAGCTTGTCAACCGTTGTGTTTTCTGAAATATTTGACATTTTCATTTGGTAAGCAACTACACATACGAAACAGGAAAGGATTCATTTATCCCAAGGACAAGTAAATAAATAAACAATTTACAATTATCATATTTACCCTTTTTTGCTATGTATGACTTGATCCTTTCGTATGATGGAAATTGTATTGCAACATGACTTATGCCAGCCAATGAAGGCAAAATGCCACTGCATCACAAGAACTAAAAATTATCATAACTACCCAAAGGGTTAGCTTAATTGGTAAGAAGAGATACTATTTTCCTTGTCAACTTATTTGAATTCTCTGGGAGCACTCTGCAAGTGATACACTAAAAGCACAGGCCAGACAAGCAGAGGAGCACTCCCCTTACTATTAACTGAGGAGTAGATTTAACCATTACATCGTCTAGACATCTACCATTTAAAACAAGAAAGAAAATTTCATCTCTTCAATAATAGTGTTTCTTTACTTTGTTTTATGCAGAGTCCAAGTCACGAATCCTTCATTACAATATACATGATGCAAATATAAACTATCACACAAGCTTTTAAAAAAATGATAGATATATAAATCTCATCACTTTCAATTTCACCGAAAATTTCCAAAAAAGAATATCAAGCAAGTGTGAATACGAAGAAACTGACCTATATAGTCCTCGCATGCCTTCCTCATGGGTAATCCTTGTCAAAGCAGAAAGAACACTTTTGTAAGGAACAACATCAGGCCTCATTCCCTGTGTCTAATAGGGACAGAAAAAGACATGAATTATTGTCCAAAATAACAAGAAAAAAAGTAAAGAATTTGCAACATGTTATTGTAAGGAACCTTTAAGATAAATGGATAATATTAGCTGAATAAAAGTAGGCAAACAATACAACCTATCACATGATGTATCTTGAGTTTTCAGTTTCCTAACTGTAGTAAACCAAATAATTCAGACGTTCATGTTGATAGCACCAGGACCCAATATATTGCAAAATGAGCATTTGTGAATAAGGGGTTACTGCTAGACCTAATGTCTTCAGAATTAAAATTTGGCTGCTTCTGAGACTTGGAATCAAGCATTTATCAAAAAATAAACTAAAGGATTGACAATTTTAATATTTTAGTTTATCAAAACAAAAGGTTTCCAAGGGATACATATTTAAGCATAAAAGATCAGCATATGCCCAACCCTAAACAATCTAGCATACACATCAGATATTAGCTAAGGTGCTAAAAATTAAATTGATAAAAAGAAGACAGAACTATATAAGATTTCAAAGCATGTCTCTAAGACTGAACAAACTTACTTGGAGTCTGGTCTTAACAACCCACAATGGATTTGTTGAAATTGCTGTTGCTGCCCCAGCACCGGCAGCAGCTATCATATTTTCACCAGTTGTAAGTTGGTCACAACCATCTGTTGCAATTTACCAATGAAGAATGTTATAGAAAAGTCTAGCAAATTTTGATTCAGGTTTGGATACAACCAAAATTGGAAAAAATCAAGTAACCTACTATCATAGTTCAAACCGTACAGATGTATTAACTACACAACATTAAAGTGATATTTACCACGTGAACGGAGCAGGCCTTTTAGTTGCTCATAAACTGTGAAGTAAACCTACAATTAAGGCATTTTTTTGTCACTTCAATAAATATGAATCGAAACTGTTACAAACATAGGACAGAACAACATTAGCATGGTTATGCATCTTCAAATATTAGAACTATTTTATCCCTGAAGTACAATCAATGCATCAAAAGTCAAAAATTCCTCCAGCAAGATGACCAAGGAGATAGTCATTTAGATGATGGTTGTAGTTAATGTTACTTCTTTCAACCTCAGAGGTTTTATTTGGCAAAAAAGTAAATCATAAAAGTAACCAATGAGGAAAAAATATAAGACCACTTTCAACTACGGTCAACAGTCAACAATAACTGAGTCAATGTAGAAGATCAATATAAGCACTTACTTCTAAACAAGACACAATATATGGTCAAATAGGTTTGTTTTCAATTGATGATTTTCTCTGAAAGAGAAGAAAAAACCACATCATCCCTCCAGTTTTAAGCACTAGTGGAGAAAGAATTTAACAGGAAGTTCCATCACAATATGTATACGGAGAAAAGGAAAAAGGGAGACCAAGAATTTAGTGGCAAGAGATAATGAAAGATATAGTTGCAAGTAGGTTGGTGAAGAATGCTGGCCTAGAGAGGACTACATGGCAAATGAGAATCAATATGAAGATAGTAGTTTGTTCTGAATGCTACATACTTCACCCCAAATTCTAGGGTTGTGGCTTTCTTTGATATGATATAATAAAACAAATTGATGCTGATGTAGGACAGAATAAGAATAACATCTTAATCCACCAGCTTACAGAACCTTGCATGTTAGGATATTATGATCGCTTATCATAGCATAAAGACGTAGTTAGAGAGACAACAGTAAGAGAAACATACTGCCCAGTTTGGAAGTAATGCCAGTATTGTAGGTGACAGGCCACGGTACATTCCCCTGAAACCTTCAGTCCTTACTATATTCTGCAAGCTCGTGACTATAACACTACCTAATAGCATAACAAAAGTTACCTTGGGAAGCAATCATTCAAGAAATATATGACAGAATGTATTAAAATAGGCATAGGGCAGCTGACACTTCGAATTAGATTACTATGATCTAGAGTATCAAATGTAGAATATACAAAATCTTCAGCCTAAAGTTCATGACATAAATTTATTTTTCACGAGAGAATAAGCACTTCTTGATAAAGTTAATCCATAATATTCACAAACTTATGCCAGCCATCTATAATCTAAATTCTGATACTACTTCTCAATCATGTTAGCTATTCAAATTCAACTCCGGTAAGACCAGCACTGTTGTCTCCGACCATTAAGTAATTACTAGAAAATCTAAAGTCTTCTCTCATAGCAAAGTGAACTAACTTTGAAAAGGAGGCCGGGGTGGAAATCTAGCATACCTTTCTGTCCAGGGGGAAGACCATGAACTTGTAGTCTAGTCTTGATCACATCCAATGGGCACACAAATGTAGCCGCTATTGCCCCTTTAATACAATCAAGTTAATCATCCAGTAGTAAATGTTACACTCAAACTGTCAAACATTATAGTGAGAGACACCAGCAGTAATTCTTTAAACTAGTAGCAAAACATAGAAGTGACCAAAAATAGGAATTAGGAATCTCAATAAAGAAACTAACAAAACCCCAATAAAACTGAGCTTATATTTTAAAAAAACGGGTAAAGTGGAAAACCTTACCAGCAGAGGCACCAGCACCGGCGTTGCAGATCAAGTCTCTGAAGTTCTGGCTACCGCCGGAAGATTGGTCATTGCTACTCATATTAAAAATACACTTGTAACGCAATTTGTCCTAATCAACGAATTGAAAGCAATTCCCTATTAAGAAGAGAATTCTCATGGCAGATCTTCGCGAACTCGTTTCTTTTATACCATTCCCTCAACTATTAACAAGATGGGGCATTAGTTGTGGGATTGTCTTGTCCGAAGGGTTTACGCGGCGAATTGGTCCAAAAACGATTAGGACGTGTAATACACTGTTCAGGAAGAAGAAACTACGAAATCCATATGCGGTATGAGAGTTGAAACTTGAAAAATTGTTTCCTTCTCTCACTTTTCTTCTTGTTATGGGTCTTCGTTTTAGTCCTTAGGATTAGGAGTACCTGATGCAAAAATTTGGGGAAATTTCAATTTGTTGAATACAGAATCTCTGTGACTCTATCCCAACTTCGACGCTGGTCTCCCTAAATTCTTGAACTCTTCTAGTTTTGTTAGGTGAGCCAGAGCCTATTTATTGTTTTTTTAATTTACTAAATATAAATTCTAAAAAATCTATAATATCAAGTTATCAACTTCAAATAAATGGATTGGATGATAAATATATCAAATTAGTTAAACTTCTTGGATGTAAATCAAATTGAATAGACTTCGAATTTAAAAAAATATATATATATTCCACCATGGACAGAGTGTCACCACTTCTAAACCTTCTCAATTTCTTCGATGATACTTTATTAAGAGTTGCTAACATAAAAATTCCTTGAAACAAAAATCAATATTGGACATATATAAAAACTTCGGCAATTTCAAAACTTACAAATTTATTCAAACATAAGAAAATTTTGAAATTAAGAATGGACGTCTCTGCAACATTCCTATAGGCTTGGACAGCTTCTTTTCGCATGAATTCTACTTATGCTCCGTTGAATTGCAAAACCTAAACCCATCTGATGGCTATGGTTTCAGACTGCAAGCTCACGTGGTGATCTTATTGTGGTAAATGCTAAAATCGTTGATGATTAGTGCTTTATATTTAATATTGTACTCATAGTTGAATGTTATTTAAAACTAATTAATATTTTCATTTGATAAAAAAATAATACTCTTATCAAAATATAAATTTAGAAAGTACAGATAATTATAAAAAAAATAAAATCAAATAATTATATATCTAACATCACATTTGTTGAGATAATTTTGGATATAATCCTGCTAAATTCCAAATTACTAACTAGATTGTTATCTTGAAATTAAAAGTAAGATCACTCAAGTATATAAAAGTGAAAATCAATTTTCGAATGGATTTAAGCTGATAAAGGGTTTGAATTTGCTTCTAGATATAATAATGAATGCATTTTTATTTATTTTGATACAAAGATTGGTGTTATACCAAGAAATCTCTAAATTTATAAACAAAAGATCTTGCGATCAATTTTATTTATTTCTTTCTTTCTTTTGAAATTTGCATCCCAATACTTCTACAAAACATCCTGATTGATTCAAACTAAAGAGAAATTTGCACAAGTATTGCGATGTAAATTTCAAAAGAAATAAATAACGAACTATCTCTTTTAACATCAATTGACAGCTATATTCAAAGATTTTGCGTAGAAACAAATCAAGTAATTTGTATTTTAGATGTATACTTTATATTTGCTTAGTCTTTATTGGCCAAAAACTGTTTGCTTAGTCTTTTGTTTTCTTGGGCTGGCTCGACCCCTATATACTAACCCAAAAAGATATCGAATGTACGAAAAACAATCTAAAATCCACATTGTTACGTTGTTAAGGCTAGCCCATTGCTTTATTGTTGGGCTGCTAATCACCTGCAATTAGGCTTATATTTTCACTGTTCTTTTCAGAAATTTATTTTTATAAAATAATTTTTTAAATAAATATCACATATACATACTTTTTTAAAAGTCAATAACGCACAATTGATTTTTTAAAAAAAATTTTAAATTTCATAATTTAATATAAAAAATTAGAACAACGATCTTTGAAAATTCTGCATTTATGTTTCTTTGTTTCTAAAAAAAATGATGATGGCAAATTGGCGACGACGCATCAACGACTTATTCGCAAAAAAGTGCGTGAAACTGTCTTACAAACTGCATATATTTCAAAAATACAAGGGAAAGAAAATGAGGAGATTGAAAATGAAAAACTTAAAAAGAAAGAATAAAAATAAATACATAAATTCCTCGATAGGAAAATTAACATGTGCTAAAAAAAAATGGTGTGGCATTTCATCCATTGTTAATTATTCCTTTTTTTAAAAAAATTAAAATACCTTAAAATTATATTAGACTTTCAGATTAAGTCATTGCAAGACGAAAACGTTAAGAGACAACTTAAGAGGTAAATATTCTATTAATGATTAATGTTATTTGAATAATAGACATCATACAGTCTATATATCTTTATACACACACACACACATATATATGATACTATCATGTGGTCGATGATTTCATATAGTAATATCTCAATTCTAGTTATTTTTAGTACATGGCATAATAGATGTTAGCCTTATAAATGCAAACATATTTTGTTGCATATATGTTTAGTGTTTTATAACATGGGAGGGGGATGGGGACAATATTTTACTCCTTCTAACTAAGAAATAATAAAATATCAAATGTAATTAAATACATCTTTGAAGTTTTAATTATAGATTAAAACAAAAAATATTAAATACTGAATATAATAACCCACAAAATGCCGCATGTGTGTTGATGTGATTCTCATATTTACAATTTTATATCAACTTAAATTGTTAAACGAAAAAGTGATTTCTGAAATTAATTTAACTCATATTTAAACTTTTCATCATAGTCTAAGGATTAGAAGAATTTAAATAATTTTAAAAAAATTATCACTTAACTTTTTATTTTTTTCTCTTCCTTTTTTTTAAAATTCTTCTTCCTTTCCTCTTCTCTTTCTTAAATACATCCTAATTGTTTGTTTAAGAAGGATAAAATAGAGGGATAAAGAAGGGAATGAAAAGAAATATAATAACATTTTTTTTGTTTAATTTTTAAAATTTTAGAGAGAAAAAAATTAAATAATTTTATATTAATCCTTCTTAATATTTTTATTTTGTTAATTTTAATTATCTCAAATTATAAAATTTTGGAGGATTCAAATAAAATAAAAAAAATTATTACTTAACATTTCATTCTCTCCCATTTTCTTTCTCTTTAATTTATTCTCTTCCTCTTCTTACTTGAAACACACCCCAAAAGTTTATAAAAGTGTTTAAATATGTTTTAGAATAAATTACATTCTTAATCGCTAGGGTGTGTTGGGAGAGAGATTTTGAAAGGGAAGGGAAGGGAAGGAAAGGAAAGAGAAGAAAATTTATTAATTTTTTTTTTAATTCTTAAAATTTTGAAATAAAATAAAGTAAAAAATTTTATGTTAATCTTTTTTAACTTTCTTTCTTTGTTAATTTTAATTATCTCAACTTAAAAAATTTTAAAATATTAAAATAAAAGAAGTAAAAAATATCACTTAAATTTGATTAGCAGAATGATTTGAAAGTAGTGTGAGGTGAAGTGAGATGATTTAAGTTTACAAATCATTGATTAGATGTTTAAAAGACTAATATGATAGAATAGTTTGGAAACAATTTCAAATTATTTAACACCTCAATTTTCAAACTCCTTTAAATTAGAGGGTTTAGAATGGTTTGAATTTTTTTAAAATTTTTAATTCTATTTTTAACCCTTGCTTATTTGTCTACTTTTATTTATTCTTTTTATTTGTTTATTTTGTACTTAATTAATTTTTCTACTTTAATCATTTCAAAAGTACAATTTTTCTTTTCAACTCCTATTAAAACTTATGCAAAATTTAGATTTGTTCATAGCTTCTTATTTATATTTTCTCTTCCTAACAAAATAATATGTATAAACAGAAAGTATGAATGATACAATAAATAATAAAGTAATTTTTAATTGTATTTTAACCCTAAAACTTAAAATATTTTTTGACTAAATTATTATGTATATATTTTTTTATATCTTATTTTATATAGATTGTTTTGTTATTTAAGTCACTATTTTTTATATTAAATAATTAGATCAATAATAAACTTTGAAATATGAAATATATATATATATATATATAGAATATGTTTGGTCCATTAAAATAACTTGTATTAAAATTTTAAAGAAATTTTCATTAATTATAAGAGTAATATTGAAAATTTCATCTAATTAATAATATAATAACATCTAAAGAGTGACAAGTGATTTATGATCTTTTTTAAAACTCCTAATCAATTGAGTGATTTGTTTCACCTATTATCTTCCCCCAACTTCATTAATAATCACCCCATACCACTCTTCAAAACTTGGTGTGTTTGAAAATGGGAAAGGAAAGAAAATGAGGGGAATTGAAGGAAAAAAGAAAAGGAGAGAAGAAAAAGTTAAAGAATAATTTTTTCTTTTCTTGTTTAAATTTTTAAAATTCTTTAGAGTATTTAAATTTGATAAAAGAAAAGAGTTAAGAAAAATTAACATAAAATCTTTTAATTTATTTTATTATAAAATTTTAAAAAATAAACAAAAAAAAATTATTATATTTTCTTCTTTTTCTCTCCAAAGTCTCCTTCTCAAATGCACGATAAAAGATATTAAAATTATACTTTTGTTTTTTCTATTTTTAAAAGCCTACACACTAGAGTTGTTGAACTTTTTTGTAGAATATATATATTAGAGGAAATTATACATTGTGCAAGATATTAATTTCATTGATAAAAAAATAAATTAAAAGAAAATTTTGTGTTACAATATATAAAATCTCATAGTAATTTTTACAACTAAATAAATAATAAGTGTAATTTTATCAAAATTCATCAAAAGTTAGTATAATGTATTCTATATATTATCAAAGCATGAATGGTATTTTTAAATAATTACAAAGAAGGGATTACACCTTGAGATTGCAAAGTGAAACATTTTCTAACACTTTATATTTAGAAAACATATAATAATTATAATTAAAGTTAGGAAATGGATGTTGAAATATAAATTAGGATATATACATGGTATCTAAAATGGTGTGACCAAACCGACAAGCAGTAGTTGTTTGTCCCCCGAAGGCGGGGCAAACTGGACTCTGATACAGGGCCTGAAAAGGCCCATCTTCCTCTCACTACGCTTACAGTTGCCGTGCATGATTATTGCACCACCTTTGCTTTATTTTCTTCGCTTTTATTTTGTTCAAAGCTTGGGCTATATTTTAGGGGTCGATTAAAACTGATTTTTAAAACCAAACTAAATCAAATTAAGCAAAGTTGAATAATATTTAGTTTTGATCGCTTTGATATAAGCAATTATATAAATGATTTTGTTCGATTTTTAGTTTGTTGTATCAAAAATTGAATAAAATTTTACACAAACACACACATATTATTAATTAAAAAAAAATTAACCTCTCTTATGAAACATACCATTGAATGAATAAATTTGCGTCCTTCCTTAATTCTTTTTTTTATGTTATATTTTTCTTATAAACTTGATTTTGAAAACTTAGCTCAATTTTATAATTTTGGATTGAACTTGAAATAATAATGTAATTGTTATCTTATTATTTGTTTAAAAATTAGCTAAGAATAATTGCAATTTTATCTTATTAATGAATGAAATATTATATATTTTTTATTATTAGTTAATATTTATATATTAAAAAAAATTTAGTTGATAAATTTAAATGTCTAAATTAGAAAAATTAAAATCAAATCAAATCATTAAAAATCAATCATTTATAATTTAATTTAATTTGATACTATAAATTCAAATGAATAAATATACTATTATATTAAATTAACGTTAATAATTTAATTTAAAAATATCTTTAAATCATCGACATATTCATCCAACAATCCTTAACTTTCTCAAAAATCTCATTGTTTGGTGAAAGTTTGTCATCAATAATGTCTACAACACAAATATTAATACAATAGGCAACAAGTTGGAGATTGTGTCCTTCACACTCATATTTTCTACACAAAATGGCATATGCTTTTTGTTTCACTTCCCTTTCACCACTCACTGTCCATTCCATTGTGCATATTATGCTTTACTATACTCAGTTATATCAGCTGTAAACGTGAAATGCAGAAAAGTTCTTAAATATTATTCAATGTAAATGGTAATATAGCTTCTTCTTCTTCTTCTTTTTTTGTAATTTGGTTCAAACTTATTTTATTTTTTTACAGTTTAAAGTGTCTGAATAAATATAATTTCTATGAACGATTTGTTCTATCATCACTTAAGTGCTTAATCATTTTGTGAAACTTTTCGTAAGAATTATACTAATAAATAATTAATCACATAAATTTTAAAGTAATTAAAAATTAAATAATTTATTTTACTGGAATAATTTCATAATGTTAAGAAATTATTGTGATTGAAATAATAGTTTCACTTTTCAAATGTCAGGTCAATTTTAACAATAATCTTCTTACATTATAAAATCATTTTACTTTACTTCTAGTGACAGAAAACACTACAAACTTGTTAAATGATAATAATAATAATAATAATAATAATAATAATACAAATCATATGACGATTAATTAAATATAATAATTTAAACTATGTATATGAGTAAATTAATTTTGGAAGCAACCATATTGTAAAAAAGTGTAATTTACCAAATGAGTAATAACCTTACCAACCTGGGATAGGACAACAACATAGCTTCAAGGATACAGAAGAGTCATCCTCAAAGAGAATTTTTAATTTTTCACAAATATTATTTTATTAAAAATAATTCTATACGTTAAAATATTATGAGACATTAAATATAAATACTTCTTTTAACAAAAATTTAAACATTAATTTTTTATATTATAAAAGATTAATCTATTTTGCTAAACTCTACTTTTATTTGTTCCTTAATCCTATATTGTAAAAGATTAATTTATTTCGTTAAACTCTACTTTTATTTGTTCCCTGAGAATGATTTAGATGTAAAAGAAAAATTAATAAGAACAAAGTTTCCTTAAGGCCTCGCATGATGCAAAAGACTAAATGGTACAAGTTTTAATGGAAAAACTTAAAATTCCTCCTCTCCAATGTCATCACATAAGCCAAATGAATGAATATCATAATGGTAAAATTGGGACATAAATTGAGAGAAACAATATAGAAGAGAGAGGGGTGAATTAGAATTATTGAAAATTCACAACATTGTTGGATGATGATGCTACAACACAAGATCAATACTTTGAGTTGCCAACTTGCTTTCTCTGTCATGTTGTTGTTTTAGGATAACCACCATCTTGTCTCAATGTCACTTTCAAAAGTTGCAAACAACTCCCACAACACTTCTTTTTTCTTCCCCAACTACTGCTCTTAATTTCAATTATGCTTCAAAAGTTTTTAGGTAGATTCAATTTATATATACAAGATAAGTATCAATGTATGATGTTAATTACCCAAAAAAAAAAGAGATTAGGTGTGGACATTTAGATTCTCAAAGAAATTTTATAAAAGGTTCAATTATATCTTGGTGAGTTAATAAACTTCTAATAAAATCTAACAATTTGGATTTGAGTTCTCTCCATATTTTAAAAAAAAGAAGGTCAAAATGAGAAAAATTCAGTTGTGAGCTAATATACTCATTTTATAAATACTTTTTTGTCAATAAGTATTATTAAAGCTGCATAATTTATTCTCTCAATTTTAAAAATTTTAAGTATGTGCAATATATACCCTCTCAAACTTTCAAATTTGCATATAAACCTCTGTGTGGATATTGCTTGCTTAAATATGTTAACAGAGGGGTATGTTATATATAAAAAATTAAAAGTTTGAAGAGTTTTTTTTTTTTTTTTTTTTGTCAATTTATAAAGTTACAGAGAATAAACTATAACTCCAAAAATTTGCATTTTAGAAATATATACATATATTTATGTCATGTATAACTCGAGTCTATCTTAATTTTTTTTATATTTATATATCATTTTTCTACGCACAGGAATTCATATTAAATGCTTTGTTTCCTTGTCATCTCCAATTGCGATATCACAGCAACCACATAAATTTCTGCCCCCACTGCTAATAGCTACATAGATAAGAGGGAGTGGAATCAAAGTGCACCAGCTAGCAAGCTCTCCATTCTTGAAAATAAAGTGCTCCCTCGTCAATTATTTTTATTTTTTTCTAACTGACTAATAGTTGTTGATTAATGTGTGACAACAATGTTTTATGAAAAAAATCTGGATAAAAATAGAATTATAGTCAAATTAGGTGACACTTGAGTTAAGATATAATTAATTAAAAAGAATTACATTCTGATTAACAGTTATAATTTTTGATATAATAATAAATACTTATCTAAGAATAATATTCTATTGTGCCTTTATGATGAAGATACCCCATATGCATCAAAATCATATCATGAAAGCTGAGATTAAAGACACGGTGCATATATATCTCAGAAAAGATATACATGAGATCCTGTGTTCTGAAATGCTCATGCCCTACTCATTACTAGCCACTACAATGGATGCTTATCTTCATCTTGATTGCACCACCTACAATCTTCATGCCATTTTTTTTTTTCTTGAAAAGGTGTGGCTACTCTGTCTTGCTGCAATAACAATGATTTTTTTTTTAAAAAAAATTCTAACTGAATTTGAATTTGAATCTTTCAATACTGATTAGGAGTACGTTTAACGTATATATATACTCATCAGCAAGTATTCTTATTCATTTATAGCTAAAATATAAACTATATTAACATTTATTTATAGTCTAAAAAGATTTTTGTCTCTTCTGTCACTCTCCCTTATTTGAATATTTCACTAATTTATCGTTTCGCTATTATTCTCTATTCAATATATATATATATATATATATATATTTATATATAGTTTTAAGTTTCTTTTTTAGAAATTTATTTGCAAACGATTGATCCTTAACTTTTATTTCAAATATCGCCATTCACTTTTCTTGTTCATCACAACAAAAAAATATTAATTAAAGCATCTTGCTTAAAACTTAATATTTACAAAATGCACTAACAGAGCTATATATCTGTTTGTTTTTTTTTTTTTTGCACAAAAAACAAATGTTTATAAAATACAGAATTTATCTTCCTGAATCACACCAAACTGAAATAACAAATTTGAGGAAATCTTACAACAAATTAGTACTATATATGCAGTAATGTTTGACAATCATTTTTTTTCCTTTCATTTCACCATTTTCAGATCAGCAACAGGTGGAGCATATTAATTAATTTAATGGATTATGATTTATCAGTACTGGCAATGGTATAATTGCTCATTTGCCTTTAAATTTTGATTATATATGCAACATAGGATACCTATGTAACCAAATTATTAAATCAATTAGGGTGCACAGGGCTATATATATATATATATATATATATATATATATATTATATCTTATTATTCTTTTACAATATATGTATCTGGAGCAACGTAATAGTCATACAATCACATGCATTTGCTTTTTTAACCTTCTATCTTTTGCCTGAGCTGCATAAACTTGCTCCTCTATTTCCCAACATATTATATATTTGCAGAAATTTATGATGTTGACAATCTCTTCCTCTGTTCATGGCTTTGTGTGCCTGCATTACTTGGCAGAAGACATGAGCTAAATAAACAATCAATTATTATCTCAGAAATATAATCATTAAGCTTCAATCCTAACTTAATTTTTTTTTCTAAGTCATGTCACGAAGAATTTTTTTAATGAATTTTCGAATTTCAGCTCAAATCGGTTTCTTCATCGAATATAGAAAAAAAAAATTGAAGAACATGTGAATCGGTTCAGATTACCATTTTATTTTATTTTTTAAAAAATCCCACATGCTGCCAATAACATGGCAGGTAGCATTTAACTCATACCTTTTTTGTTCTACTCTTTTTTTTTTTTGGAGAAGAGGCATGAATGCCTTACAATGAGCCTTTATTCAAAATTAAGGTAATTTTTTATTCCATATTAATTAGTGCTTGAAGACATAAAAAAACTCGTAAGCTTGTATAATTGAGATCTATAATAATTATTTCAGGATTGGTTCAATTCTATTATTTTGCAAAAGCTATCATATATTGTTAATTCGTACATTCAAATGGATGCAAAGAATATTTGATGAAAAAGGTAAATAATTGACTAGTAAAATTAAAAAAATGTAATAAATAATTTGTCAATCCGTAACATACATTCATATATACATATATATATATATATATATAGTAAAAGTTATGGTAAAAAATTTAGATGCAGCTCTTAGATATTTGTTATTATGTAATAAAAGTAATGTATGTAGAATACTTTTATTGAAGTTAATAATATATTATTATAAAAAAGTTCATAAATAAATGTTATTAAAAACTTATGACAAATATTTATAGAACTCAAATGAAGTACCCTCCAATGCAACTTTCTTTCTTTCTTTTGAAAAAAAATTAAAATTTTGTTTGCCACTTAAAAAAAAATGATTAAAATCTCATCAATCACATTCGAAGGTAATAAATCAATTTCTTGATAGACATTTTACCATGCCATGGTGGGAAGTGAGACATAATTTTAAAAAGAGGACTAAAGTTTGAATATTGAAAAAATAATTGCAAACGTCTTTTAATTAATTATCCAAAAAATTAGACTCACACGTCACATGCGAAGATACCTTTATCTAAGACAAGAAAAATGACATTTTTTAGATAACAATATACTAAGTATGATGCACATGAGTTTTGATATCTATTACATATTTTTCATTTATTTATCCTCTTGAGGTTTTGCATCTCATTCTAACAAATGAAAAAAAAAATTAATTATCTTAAAAAGAGCATATGAAAAATGAAAATGGAATCACGATTTTTATTTTTGTGCAAGAACGTTAACAAATGAGAATGGACTGTGGTCCGGGTTCCCAAATCCCAAAAGACCGAATCTCAGACCCATACGGACCGGCCCTGACCCGACCCGGTTCGCAGCAATAAAAGCAAAGTGTGGTCCAGTGTACCTCTGCAAAGCTGCAGCACACCCTAACAAATGCACCGTTGTCCATGTCATCATTGCTCTCGCGGAAACACATGCAAGCCCTCAACCACGTATCGCTTTTCTCATCCCGACTTCCCATGCTCCCATTTCCTCTTCTGTTTGTTACTTGCACACTTTCATGTGGTCCCACTCTTTCTTCTTTCCTACCTTTTTTTTAATTTTTATTTTGGGAGAAAATAAAATATTCAAAAAAGACAGATTTTTGTGTTTTCTTTTTTGTTTTTATCTAACGTAAATATCAGTTTAATCGCTTCACTTTGTTTTTGACGAAAATTGGTCTCCTTTTCTGATGGGTAATTAATTCAACTCGCTTTCGCATTCTTGGCTATTAAAGTTTTCTTATTTGTTATTCCTTGCTCACTGTAAATTTTCCCGGAAAGAAAAATCGGGTTGCACCTTTTTCCACAGGGGAAAGGAAGAGAGGAGAGAAGAGGTTAAAGAAACCGACTTTTAATAGAAACAGAATGTGGGGCTTTGGACGGAAGGCTTTTTAGTAAGCAAAGCCACTTTCTTCCTTCAGTGTATGGAAGCTAGCTAGATACCGAGATCCCACGGCATTTTCATGCTTGGTTCAGAAATGGGTTACATATATTAATAAAAATCTTTGCGCGAGTGTTGGGTGGAGGAAAATTGTTCCGAAGCTGACATGGGTTGGTCTCACAATTTTTAATGATTTCCCTTTTTTTATGCCTACATTACATCTCTCTCTCTCTCTCTCTCTCTAGAAATTGGGTTATTAGTTGAAGATTTTGGGTTTAGATTAATGGGTTTTACAGTTCATATCTTGTCATCAATACGCGTTTCGTATCCGTGTTGATATCTTGCTTCTTTGAATTTTTGCTTACTGTCGCAGTCAGATCTGCATCTGGTTTTGCGCCGGACGCACATCTAGACATTCCAGCGGGTAATTCACCAACTTTAATTATTCTGCTTGGAATTCTTGTTCTCTATTTGGCTGTTGTGAAAACTGTGAACCCAAGTTAAATTTTCATCCTCCCTTTTTTGCAAAACCATGCTTAGTATTGTAACATTGAAGCTTCATGGTCCTCAAGTAAAGTTAGCAGTCCAACGTTGGGTGATATAAACTGCATTCCATTTTGTATAACGCATTATAAACTGTACTTGCAGTTTAGAATTCTATCTGCTTCTTGCTTGTGATCAATGAGAAATTCTTAGATCCTAGCTTGACAACTTCATTTGTGACGAATGCAGATCAAGTTGCACTGAGTTGATTTGACCCAAGTTGGGAATCTGAGTTTTCGTGCAATTAGTTCTTAGTGTTTACTGCGAGGGAGAATTTTGTTTCCTCGTTCTTGAACTTATTCTGATCGGGCTGGATGTGCAGTATTTTTAGTTCGGAGTTCTAATATGCTTGTGAGAAGGACAGCTCAGATAGTTTGAATTATTGGGTCTGAAAGAAATATACTGGTAGGCTAGATATGGCCTCAGGCGAAGGAAGGCGGCGTCATCATGATCTTGTGCCTCTCGCTGCATTATTAAGCAGAGAGATGAAGAGTGAGAAGATGGAGAAGCCCACTGTGAGGTATGGACATGCTGCACAGTCCAAGAAAGGGGAGGATTACTTCCTAATTAAGACCGATTGTCAGCGAGTACCTGGGAATCCCTCAACATCATTTTCTGTATTTGCGGTATTTTTCACCATTTCTATAGCAGACTATATCTGTTTCTCTTGAACTAAATTTCACAGTAACTGGCATTTAAGAGATAAAAAATTTCCTTAATCTTTCAACTCTTAGATGCACTGATGCAGCAGCAACTTTTTTGATTGTATCTTTAAGTTGTGCGCCGAACTGAATTTTCTTTGGATAGAAGTGTGCTAATATGTACGATAGTCACTGATTTCTTCTAATTTTTCAGATCTTTGATGGACACAATGGAAACGCTGCAGCCATTTTCTCTAGGGAGCAATTGTTAAATCATGTGTTGAGTGCTGTTCCACGAGGTCTTGGACGGGATGAGTGGCTGCAAGCTTTACCTCGGGCATTGGTTGCTGGGTTTGTGAAGACCGACAAGGAATTCCAGAGCAGAGGTGAGAACTTTGGCCTTTATTTATTTTTAAATAGAGAAATAATTCATTAAGACAAAGTAAATACAGAAAGGAGTATGAGTTTGACCTTTATTCTTAACTAATTCTTTATGTGATTATCTGGTTTTCTCCAGGTGAAACTTCTGGAACCACAGCCACATTTGTGATAGTTGATAGATGGACAGTGACAGTTGCTTCTGTTGGTGATTCCCGTTGTATATTAGACACCCAGGGTGGAGCTGTTACAAACTTAACTGTTGATCATCGGCTGGAGGAGAATATTGAAGAGTATGTTTTCAAGTCTAAGGCTTTGTTGCTAACTTTTCTTCCTTTATGCATATGGTACTCACATATCAATAGCACTGCTTGTGCAGGAGGGAGCGTGTTACAGCCAGTGGAGGTGAAGTTGGGAGGCTGAGCATTGTTGGTGGTGCGGAGGTGAGCATTTAATATCAGATTACCGCTTTTGTCTTCTTGAAAAAGAAATTAGGAAGAGATTACTCATTTATGTTTATTTCTTAAGTTCTTTTCAGCATCCAACCTAGGACTTTTCCTTTTGCTCATTCTTCTATTATCATTTTGAATATAGTGTGTTTCTAATGTCATTGCAGATTGGTCCCCTCCGATGTTGGCCAGGGGGTTTATGCCTTTCTAGGTCAATAGGAGACATGGATGTTGGGGAGTTTATAGTTCCTATACCATACGTCAAACAAGTGAAGGTTTGATTATAAAGCCTGTGCATACATTCAGCTAAGTCTGTCTTCATAATGTAACC
The DNA here is from genome assembly GCA_031216115.1 of Senna siamea. NCBI lineage: Eukaryota > Viridiplantae > Streptophyta > Magnoliopsida > Fabales > Fabaceae > Senna > Senna siamea. Next base: position 2,486,601 of record CM062358.1, read on the forward strand.
TGACTTTCTTGATAAATTATAGCTATCAAATGCCGGTGGGAGGCTTATAATTGCATCTGATGGCATCTGGGATGCATTATCCTCAGACATGGCTGCAAAATCTTGCAGGGGTTTGCCTGCAGAACTTGCTGCTAGGCAGGTTGTGAAGGTAATATGCATTACAATGCTAACTGCTAGTTCTAGTCAAATCAACATGCCTTCTTGCTTTTGAATTTTGATTTACCATAAGCTTCTTGTAGAACACTCTGAACATTTGTCCTAATACAAGCTGAAGTCTCTACATGTTCTTGCTCTTATTCAGGAAGCATTAAGGTCAAGAGGATTAAAGGACGATACAACTTGCATTGTAGTTGACATAATTCCACCTGATACTGCATCGCCGCCGCCACCTCCACCAAAAAAGCAAAACAAGTTGAGAGCTCTACTTTTCAGGAAGAGGTCTCGTGATACGGCTAGTAAACTGTCAAAGAAGCTTTCAGCTATAAATATAGTGGAGGAACTGTTCGAAGAAGGATCAGCTATGCTTGCTGAAAGGTAATGTCTTTATCTTTTATAGACGATATTTTCAATTTACAAATATTCAGAAATCTTATGATGATGTCCTGCGTCTTTTTTTCTTTTTTACCTTTCTTCTTTTTGGTGGCATGCCCTGGATATGGGTTTTTATTGTTACAATACAAGTAGACGTTAATATTTAATTGATACAAGGATACAGAATTAGAGAGAGAAAGGAGGTTAGTGGGTGAGTGGTCCTTGACAGAGAATTTTATCATGGAGGATATTGCATGTATAATTTATATATACTACAGGGTAGCCTTTTGTTTATTTTTTGTTTTTCCTGTTTTTTCTGGGATTCTATTGGAATTGATCAAAACTAATATTAAGTGAAGCATTGGAAAACAAATTTTAGATAGCAAAATAAACCGCAATGACTCAATGTGATGATATCAACTCCTTGCAAATGAGGAGACACTGGACACTGGATTATGTCTGTCCTAAACTACTGCATTCTTATGTGACATCCAGTCTGTTTTCTTGGGTGACTCTTCAGCTACACTTTGCTTTTTTTGTCTCTCTAAAAAAATTATATAAAAAGTAAAAAATTCAGTATAATGGTGCATTGTCATTTCTCAATTTCAACCAAAGAAAAAGACATGATTTTTGTTAGGCTTGATGCCAATATTTTATACAAAGAATTTTGCATTTGAGTTTAGGGTATAATATAGGACAAGATAATGTATATTATACCTTTGAATTTTCAAGTGGACATCTAATTGAAGAGATGAGGAAATAGAAAGGGGATTACTTTTGAATGGAAGTACTATTTAGTTCTTTCCTTCAGTCATTTTGACACCAACAAGAATTAATTAACTTTAGAGTATCTAATACTTAGCACATCTTGCAGACTAGGAAGCGATGACACAGGACAATCAACATCCGGCCTCTTTGTCTGTGCTGTGTGCCAAGTCGATCTTGCTCCAAGTGAGGGCATCTCTGTTCATGCTGGTTCCATTTTCTCCACCAGCTCAAAACCCTGGCAAGGTCCTTTCCTATGTGGTGATTGTCGTGATAAAAAGGATGCCATGGAAGGGAAGCGTCCTAGTGGAGTGAAAGTGTCATAGGTTACCAACTATTTCTTCCCTCCTATTCTTTATGCCATCATCATTCATTTTGTTGTAATCATATTTTTTCATAGGTCAAGTAATTGCTTGATCCTCACTAAGTCACTATCAAGTAGCAACATGTATATCTAATATCCACGAATTAATGTAAGATATGGGCATTGCAATTTTAGTAGCAAGCAAAGGGTAGGAGAAGGAGAGAATCTGGACTGAGTTTTCAGGCATCAGCATATCTGTTTCATCTCTATTTAATTGGTAAAGCTGGATGCTTCTAGCAGTACCAGGTAGATTCTTTTGATTGGACTTTGTATTTAAGTGTTTGCAATTAGATTCTTCAAAAGAAGTAAGACAAGTGGATAAACTTTTATAAGAAGTCAATAATGTAATATTAAATTGTAAAAAATATTCAATAATAAATAAACATCTAAAGCAGGCCTTTTTGTTCTATTTTTCTTTTGCTCTTTATTTTACAAAAGGATCTTGTCTATCATTATTTCATTGTGATTTTGAAGCTTGTTAGGGACCATTTTACCCAAAAGTTCATATCTTCAACACTTCTCTCTACACCAAAGAACTTCAAGTGACAGTCTGATTTGAAGTTGTGGTTTTTTTTTTTTTGTTGTTGAAAACTCAATGTATTTTGAAGTTATATTAGATTTGAGAATAGAATGTTAAAATAAAGTTTTTTCAACAGATATATTTTTCAGAATTCAAACTTATGTTTATGGTAAACTCAAGGTATTCTTTATTACTGGGTGAGGTTGCTTTCATCTCAAATAACAACTTATTATTTATTCCCAAAATGGCCCTCCAAGCAAATTTGAAAGATTACATTGAGGCCCTACATAAATTTAAGGAATAAATGTTAGTTTAACGGATTTGGACCTTTTAATTTTTCTCAAAAATTACGTCTAAAAGTAGAAGAAAAAAAATGATCTGATACTCACATTTTAAAAGTAGGCTATGTTTATTGATTAAATAGTAAATTTCAAATGTTATTTCTTTCATTTTTAAAATTTAGAAGATTTTGATTCTTAATTTAAAAGAGTGTTTGAAATACAAATTATACTTAAACTTAGTTCTCTTTTATTAAAAGAGTGGACTGTTCGTATTTCATAATTGAGAGTGTTTGAAGAATGGAATTAAATTAAATTCTTATTTTTCAACATTAATTAATTGTTTGGAATAAAATTTTTATTTTTATTTAAGGTTTTTTTAAAAACAAACAATTTTTTTTTTAAAAAAAAAAGTTACCGAATTTATTAAAATTTCATTTCCTATCTAAGTTCATTGTGTTGAAAGGCCACTTTTTTACAACCGTTAAGCCGAAAACTTTTTGCCGGTAATTTCCTGATATTTATTAGAAATTAGAATATTATAATTCAAGATAATCAGCATTCCAAATTCTAATAGGATCCGACAAAAAGCACGCTTCTGGAAGTACTTGACCAATCGGATACTTGGACAATTTGGCGTTTGCTTTTGTGTTCCTCGAAAGTGATGGCAATAGCAGAATTTTCGAAATTGATAAGAAAAAATCGTTTGTCGGGCTTTCTCGTTGTTTTCATTTTTTCTTACCATAATTGTTCCATTGAAATCTGGGCAATTCTTCAAACACTTTAATTAGAATTAGTTCAGGGTCTTTAATGAGTTGGACATTATAGTACAGTTAGATTTTACTATCTTAAATTACAATCCTGAAATTGGATTGAATTTAGTAAATTCCAAGTTTTAGTCTAAACCCTAATGATTTTTTTTAGGCTGAGAATTGTTCTAACAAGGACTCAGTCAATCTCATCTACCTTGATTTTTATGCACATCTTTGTCTTACACCTGATCACAATTCTCAAGCAACCAAAGGTTTCCAGTTTTTTTCTAAAATTCCAAGTAACAATGTTTGATGGTCAAAGAAAGCATATCTTAACCCTCTCAAGTCTTCTGCACTAAACTTCAACTAGCATTTCTCTATTGTTGCAAAAAGGGGTGTGGAATCTAATTGAACAATGATAACAGTCATAAATTTATTCCTCTTCAGTTAGTTCACTTACATTCTGTTCTTGTTGGATTTTTTCAGAGTGGTTTCACTTTCAGTTCAAGTGTTTTGCTTTCTCTTACTTTCATACCTTGTGCAACTCCTCTGGGGTGGAGATGGGAAGTGTCCACCTTCATTTAACTGTGGAGATCTTGGAAAGATTTAATTCCCTTTCACCAACTCAGAACGCCTAGATTGTGGCTTATTGGTGATACATGGCTGTGATGATAATTACCCAGATGCCAAAAAACCCATAAAGAACAATGAAAAATGGTTTGATCTTCTTAGACTTGGTGCTATGACAGATGACGATCTCCACGAACTTCTGCTCTTACGAAGATGTGGTGTCTTCAACTACAAGCATCCTTAATTTTAATACAACATCTGTTTTGTCTTCTTTCCTTTTAAAATATAAGGTAACCCTATTCAAATGCAACCACACCCTCCCTATAACACCCCCATAATCTTTCTCTAGCTTCACAATATGCTCTGAAGATTTCTTCTATGGAACTTCTGTTACTGGTGATGGTGATGAGTTCCTCAGCTTCTTCAACTCATGTTCAACTATTCAGCTTCCAATCACAAACAAGACTGATGATGCTCTGAAGCCTCAGATGACAGATCTCGGAGACCCTTTTGATTTCTTGTCTGCTGATATCTCCTTTGAAGTAAAACTATCCTCTGACTGTTTTAGTTGTTACTATCATTGAGGAGGACAATGTCAACTTAACTTTAAGGGCAAGTTTTATTGTGCCAAAGGTACGTTTTCGCTACTGAAAAATATTTGAAAGCACTCCAAGTCTAAACAATTCCTCTATATTGATAGTATAATTGATACTATTTAGTGTTTGAATAAAGATTTGCTGGTTTGAATTCTTCAAATAGGTCAAAATTTTGTGGCTATGTCTACCCATGGACTCATGGTGTTTGTGGCTTTGCAGAGAAAACTAGAAAGATCGTGCATGTAGTGGCAGCACGTAAAACATTTACTACATCTAAAATTTTCTTCAATTTTTTAATCCAAGCAAAGCAACTAAATCTAAATTCTCCAGCTCAAGAGGATTATTATTATTATTTTTTTTTTTCCTTTTCATTTTCTACAGCTGTTTCAGCTGCTGTAGCACTAGGAATGCTGATGATCTTGGCTTTCTGCTTGAGAAGACGCTATTGCAACAAAGAAAACCCAACCCACCAAATAATTGAGAAGTTTCTTGAAGAACATGGACATCGATCTTGCAGCCAAAAGGTACAGTTATTTGGAGATGAAGAAAGTGACGAACTCTTTCAAAAACAATTTAGGTCAGGGTGGATTTGATACTGTATACAAAGGGAAGTGAATTGATGGAAGTCTTGTGGCAGTGAAGGTTCTAAGTGAGCTAGAAGGTAATGGTGAAGAATTCATAAATGAGGTTGCCAGCATTAGTGTGATATCCCATGTCAACATTATTAGCTTACTGAGGTTCTGCTTGGAACGTTCAAAAAGAGCTTTGATATATGAGTATAAGCACATGTACGAAGAGAAGGATTCACCTAAGCTCAATCTCTAATTGAGCTGCAAAGCAATATACAACATTGCTATTGGTGTTGCTTGAGGATTAGAGCACTTAAACAGGGGTTGCAACACCAGAATCTCGCATTTTGACATAAAGCCTCTGAACATACTGCTAGATGAGGATTTCTGTCCAAAGATCTCCGATTTTGGACTAGCAAAAATTTGTCCAAGGAAATACAATATCATATCCTTGTTGGGTGCATGAGGAACTGCCGGATATATAGCTCCTGAGGTGTTTTCTAGGAACTTTGGTAGGGTCTCCCATAAATCTGATGTCTATAGTTGTGGAATGATGGTGTTAAAAATGGTTGGAGGAAGAAAGAATAATAACATTGTTGCAGTTGAATATTCAAGTGAAATATCTATTCCCCACTGGGTTCACATGCGTCTTAAATCAAATCAAGAGGTTTCATTGCGCTGTATCAGAGTTAAAACTGATGAAGAAATAGTTAAAAAGATAGTAACAGCGAGTTTGTGGTGCATACAAATTGATCCTTCTAATCGGCCTGCAATGAGTAAAATGGTGGATATGATGGAAAGAGGTTTGGAGTCATTGGAAATACCATCCTTGCCTGTTCTTTCTTCACCGCCCTCATCTCCATCCCATTAAACTCAAACAGATCAAACTTCGAGTAGCTTTTTCAGACAGTAATAATCGAGTTGCAATATGAACATCTCCAGTAGCTTCAATGCTGGTGTGTGTAGTATTATGACTCACAAGTTTTAATAATCTTTTTTCCAAGAAATTCTAATCCAAATTTGAATTTTGAATGATTCAACTTGTAGCTCTTGCCCATTATTTTGCAGAATCAAAGCTCATTTCAGCATGTTTGGTATAGTGACTTAAATTTAAGGTTTTCACTATTATTAGATCACATCTCTCAGCACCAAGCTTTTTCCCATGGCTGAGGATTGGTGGTTTTCAGACCTCGTAACTATGTCACTTCTCTACACATTCTAGTTATCTAGTACAATGTTTTTTTCTAGAAGGTGAATTCGTCTTATTAATCTTTAGAATTCTTTGTCTCAATTTTCTACTGTGCAATCTAGGAATTCTCTATCTGTGATAAAAAGTGAATGATTATAGAGAAAGGCAATGGCTCAAACCCATTTTTCTACAGTACAATCTAGGCATTAACGTTGTGGTGCATAGCCCAAGAACATACTCTTTTAGAAAGAGATGATCGCTCAGAGGAATTAAGGTTGCAATCTAGGCAAATCTACCGTGCATTCCTCACCGCAGTCCAGTTCTTTGAAATTGAAGGTTGGTAATTTTCACTTCCTTTGGAAAATCTATTGATTATTTTTATGTGTTTGTTATTATTGTTATTTTTAAAGGTATATTACAGTTTATCTCTTTAGTTAAGAGTGTGTCACCTGTAATTTGTTATGTTACTGTTTAATTACCTTGTGTTATTTTTTATTCAAAATTTAATCAAATTAATCAAATCAAAAATTTTTAAAAATTAATTTGTGTTTATGCGATTTTAAAATTTTGGATGAAAAATAATACAACCTAATTAAGTAGTAACGAAACAAACTATAGGAGGTCAAGTGACATATTCTTAAGCCAAATTACAAGGAGTTTTCCCTATTTTTTTTAAAAAGCGTGCTGTGTGGCACTATTTTACCAACTTCTTGAACAGAAAATTACATGTCAAATTTTAATTAAACAAGTTAATTACAAATATTTACAAAAACTGCATATAAATTTTGTCTAACAACCGTTTTGTATATTTCTCCTTAAGTGTTTTTAAGGAATATTGGAAGGGTGTTTTGATAAGATTCTAAAACTCATTAATACCATTTATCCCACTAACCCCCCAATAAGGGGACTACTGACTACATAAGAGGAAGAGGAAGTTATAAATGATGAGAGGGGAGGCAGTTACTAGCCTACTAACAGCAAGCTATCGGCCACCACACTCCATTTCTAGCAGTAGGGATGTGGAGCACATAGCTCAACCACTTTCAGCACTTTATGCACTATTCCCATGTTCTATTTTGCTGCACTCGTGTCTGTAGCACTTTCCTTAATTTTAGGTCAGCATTTAGAGGGTATGTCTCTAAAAATACCCATGGGTTCTGCATTTTAAATTCAAGTCAGATTTAATTTAGCTTATGTATTGGGTTTAAGTCCTACCTAAGGGCTAGTAATTGGAGTTATTATTGTGTTTAAGATACTTGCAACTAATTTCTCCAATTTCTTCTTCCTATTGTATTTACTTCTCAGCCCTCTAACATGTTTTGAACAAATCTATTGTACAAAAGAATAAATATATTCTAAGACAAGAAGTAATTTACTTTTAGATTATATAATGAGTGCCTTTAAGGGAAGCAGAATCAGCAAAATCTTAAGACAAACCAATTCAGCCTATCAAATGAGGGCGGGAACCCCACCCATCCGGATTCTGTTAGAATTTTTTTCTTTTCCCCATTGAATCCAAAATTACAAATTGTCACTTTCTTCAATTGAAAAATAAGTAGAAAAAAGAGTCAGCGATCTTGTTGAAGAAGAAAATAAAGGTTTAGGAGGTATTTCTTTGCATTCCACCTTACCTTCTAGCATATCCAACACCCTGCTCATTGGTGGCCTATTTGAAGGCTTAGTCTGAATGCACCAGAGGCCAATTATTATCATCTTTCTGACTCTATCTTTATCACCTTCAGTTTTAATAATCTGCACCCCACAATCCTCTAGTTCAAGGCTCTTGTATATCCAATCAGGGAATATTTCACTAGTACAATCAGCAGTTTTAACACTATTATTCTTTCTTCCACCAACTATATCTAAAATCAGCATTCCAAAACTATATACATCTGACTTGTGAGACACATTTCCAAAAGTTCTAGACACTAGCTCAGGAGCAATGTATCCTACTGTCCCTCTTGCACCTAACATTGAGACAACACTCTCCCTTTTAGGATACATTTTAGCAAGTCCAAAATCAGAGATCTTAGGGCCAAAACCCTCATCCAAGAGTATGTTGTGAGGTTTTATGTCAAAATGCAATATTCGAGTATTACATCCTTTGTGCAAGTATTCTAAACCTTGGGCAACCCCTACTGCAATATCATACAATGTTTCCCAATCTAGTTGGCAGTTCAACCCGGAGGAATTCTCTTCCCTGATGAACTTTTCAAGGGATCCATTAGGCATAAACTCATATCAAAGCTCTCTTGGAACCCTCAAAACAAAATCCTAGAAGACTAACAATATTGATATGAGAGGTCTTACTGATACTCGCAACTTCATTGATGAATTCCTCACCGTTGTCTGTTGATTTATTTAAAACCTTTATGGCCACTAGATGTCCACTAGGTAATTTCCCTTTGTAAACACTGCCATAGCCTCCTTGGCCTATTTTGTCTTCAAAACCGTTGGTCATTTTCTTTATGCTTGAATAACTATATCTAGTTGGAAGGGGTCCATGGTTCCTCAGAAAGTTCTCGAAAAGCTGATGTTGGGTTGAATTTTTCTTCTTCCACACCAAAATAAATTTCATTGATGAAAGATTTCTTCTAAAGCAGTAGGCTAAGACCAATATGGCTCCAATCCCAGCGGCCATAGAAGCTGTTAAGTCAGCAAGGAAAGTAATAAAGATCAGTGATTAAAATGTGACTGGAACCTCAATAGTCTATAAATTTCTTACTTGGATGAATACTTAAGATTTCATATTAATTTGATGACTTAACGAAATGCGGACGGAGGATGAAATATCTTAGTTGTTCTTATTTTTAGTGTCATAATTATGAGTTTCACTAAATCTATTGCATAAATAATCTGCAGGTTAGTTAATTACGTGCTATAGCTATAAACATAATTACCTGTTATAGCTATAAACACAAACTTTTGAGTCTTCCCTGTCAAAGAAAAAAGAAACATAAACAACGAATACTTGAAGCTCAAAAATTAACCACAACAAGCACCTTCATAATTAAATGACCAGTTTTGGAGCTAAAGGAAACAAAACATAGCAATATTCTACAAAACATAAGAAAATTCTCTTTTTGTATATCTGGACAGATAGATTTATGTATGAAGAAGCAAATGAGATTTTGGACCTCTATTGCTTTACCTTTGGCAGTACAATAAAATTGCCCTTTTCTGTCAAGTCGACATTGACCTCCTCTGTCATGGTAACACTCGTGACAATCTTCAGACAACCTTACAACAATGAAGGGCTCATAGGAGAGGAACGTAAATGGGTCACTGGACTGAAGAGGAGGTTTAATTGGGAGCTTAATAATGGAGCATAAAGATGAAGAAGGGCTCAGAAATTTGGAATCCATTGGAGAAATAGAACTGTAATAGATATCAAAACCATGGCAGGTTGAACTTTTAGAGAAATTCTCAGGAAAACTAACATTGAGGTTGCTGTTGCACCTAAATAAGGTTATATTGTTCTTGATCTCAAAGGAAGCTAAAGGAGAGCTCAAAGGAAGGGTATAGTTATTGCTGAAGATTTCACAACTTCGGGATTGCAAGTGCCTTTGGAATAGTTCATCATGAACCCAAATAGTGTTGTCCTCTTGGAAGATGTTGATGACTTCAAACCATCTTCCCCCTTTTTGCAGTTGAATTCTTTTAGCCTCTGTGGCATCATCACAACCATCTAGCATGCACAATCCACAATCTGGGCGTTTTGTGGTGGTGAAGGGGAAATGGTTGTCGCTAAATCCACAATCAAAAGAGGTGGGACAGTTTTCAGCCCAAAGAAAGTGCACTAGAGAGAGAAGCAGGAAGTGAAACAAATATACTGGAGCCAACATCCTTGAGTCCGTCTCCAAGCTAGATAAGTTTCCAAGTTCTTGTATCTTTGGTCTTCCCTTCTCTACTTTATCTTCCGTCGTTGACTTGGGCGGACTGAATAGGCTCATTATTTAAAACAAAAAAGTACACTTTATCAAAATTATAGTTTTAGTGAATAATATATTATATAAATATAATTAAAAAAGATAAAATGTACTTTATATTAAAAAATAAATAAATTATTCTAATTCTATCAATTAAAATAACATTGAAAGGTATCATTTCACGTGGTTATATTCTTTTCGGTGCAATAATAATAAAATAAAAATTATCTTATGAAGAGATCGATGGTTGAGTTTATATAAAATAAATTCTGATTTTATTTTTAATATAATAATACATATAATTAAATTTATAAAATTTTTAATATAAACAGTTATATAATTTTGTTATTTTAAAATGAGCATATATTATGTAAAATGTTAATTTTATAAATAAAAAAATAAATTAAAATAAAAGTTTATATAATATTATATCAAACTTAAAAGTTAAATAGTGTAATTTTTTAAACTAAACAAATATAGTAAATATAATTTTATCAAATTTCATAAAATATGAGTATAATTTATTCTGGAAAACAAATATTTTTTTGGGTAAAATATAAAAAATTTCTTTAGATTTAGAGTCATGTGCGAAAAATTCCTAAACTATAAACTTTGACCAATAATTTCACAAACTTTTATTTTAGAGCAAAAAGTCCCATTTTATAATTATCATAAAAAAATCAATTTTATTGCCACGTCAAAAAAAAAAACTTCAGTAGGACATTTATGTCATTACTCAAATTAAATTTCTAAATCTCCTCGTATCAAACCCTCACATGCACACTGGAGGGGAAGAAGAAGATTGAGGAAAAAGATGAGATGTTGTTGGACACTCACAGGCACAGGCTCGACGAATGAGCATATCGGAGTCAAGGTGTGGCTGGTCACGACGAATGAGAATAGTAAGGTTTTTTTAAACATGTCAAACATTGATACACGAGAGGATAGCCGTAAGACTTGAAATGACAAGCTAGTCAATACCCAACAACATCTCGTCTTCTCCAATCTCCGTCAATGGCTGATAGGAAGGGTTTAGGGTATGAGTACTGACAAAAATGCTGATATGTACTCATTTTTCTGAAGTGGTAATAAAATCAATTTTTTGAGATGATAATTATAACATAGGGGTTTTTTTATACTAAAATGAAAGTTGGGGGAATTATTGTTTAAAGTTTATAGTTTAAGAAATTTTTTGCACAAAAGCTTAAGTTTAAAGAGATCTTTTGTATTTTTTTTTTTTGGAAGACTTTTTACAGAGAATAGAACCACTAAAACGGACAGTTGGTCTACAACATAGGAAATCATAATTTGAATATCTGATATTAAAATTTTAAAAAAATATTTATATTTAGTGACGAGTAATACTTTAAAGTTAGATTTAAAAAAAAAAAAAAAAGTAAAACGAAAAAAATGACTTCAAATATATACAATAATCCATCGTAGGGGGATTACAATTGTGCATAAGACAATCAGTTTTTGGATTCTTTAGCAATTAGAAATGCAACCATCTGACTCACCTAAAAGCAACCAAACACAACCAATGCACGAAGCCAAGCCTGGCAGTTTTCACTTATCTTCTTCAACAGCTGGATGAGTACTGGTCTCGTGCTTGCTGAAATGGAATAAAGAGTATTAAATAATAAATATAGAGCAAAGTGAAAATTTTGAAATAAAGAAGAGTATTAAATATAATTCAATCAAATCTTTAAAAAGGTTAATATAATTTACTCTAAATTTTAATAGTTAGAATTTTTGTTTTATGAAAACAAAAGTACTAGGTTTTACATAAATATAAGCCAATTCAAACCTAAATGGAGAATTGAATGCATGGGTTAAAAAATCATATCAATTTTAGCTTTAGGAACTCAGATTTAGTTGAACAAATTCACATAAAATCCTATATAATATTTAAATATTTATGTTATTTCTTTTAAATGAGTTATTTATAAATTAAATAATTAAATTTTATTCATGTATTAAATCAACTGTGTTTAAATCAGGTTATGTATGAGCCAAAACTTGAATTATTCACAAATAGGTTGGCTCATTTTCAGCTTGCATTGTAGAATGGGATAGGCTTTAGTTTTAGCCAGCCAAGTTGATTTAAGGAGATGAATGCCTCTTAACTTTTCTGGTAATTGTAAAATATGATTTTTGAAAATATTTTGGTTATCTTTTAATATTATGAAAAATTATATGGATTTAAATTTTTTAATAAAAAATCTTGTATTTTGAGTATCCCTCAGAAGTCAGAACTCAGAAGAGAAGAGATAATTTACCTTTATATTTTATAGGTTTGCATTGGACGGTATAATTTTTTTTTTTATTTATTATACAAAAATGTCTATCAGATCAACTTCATATATAAATTGAAACTAAATCCCTCCTCAATAATTTCAAAAGCCTTTCACATATAAAGGTCTAAATTTAATAATCTATTCAAAATTTTCACTATTATCACTTATAACAATTTAAAAATAGGTAATGTTGCTTAATTAAATAGTAAATTTCAAATTTCATTTTTAAAATTTAGAAGATTTTAATAGTTATAGTTTAATTTGTTTGAAATAAGATTTATACTAAAAATTTAGTTCTTTTTTTAATTAAAAAATGGACTCTTCGTATTTCACAATTGGAAGGGTTTGAAGAATAGAATTTAATTAACTGTTTGGAATAAAATTTTTATTTAAATTCTCAAAAGAAATAATTTTTTTTTAAAAACAAGTTACCAAATTTATCCAGACTCCATATCTAAAAATTCATTTTGTGTTGAAAGACCACTTTGGCCTATTGTAACATTCATTTTACAACCCCTGCGTTACGTCGAAACCTTTTTGCCAGTAATTTCCTTATATTTATTAGAAATTAGAATGTTATAATGCAAGATAACCAGTATTCCAGATTCAAATAGGATCCGACAAAAAACACGCTTCTGGAAGTACTTGACCAATCGGATACTTGGACAATTTGGCGTTTGCTTCTGTGTTCCTCGAAAGTGATGGCAATAGCAGAATTTTCGAAATTGATAAGAAAAAATCGTTTGTCGGGCTTTCTCTCTGTCTTCATTTTTTTCTTACCATAACTGTTCCATTGAAATCTGGCTAATTCTTCAGACACTTTAATTAGAAATAGTTCATGGTTTTCTAATGAGTTGGACATTATAGTACAGTTAAATTTTACGATCTTAAATTACAATCCTGAAATTGGATTGAATTTAGTAAATTCCGAGTTTAAGTCTAAACCCTAATGAATTTTTTTTTTAAGAATTGTTCTAATAAAGACTCAGTCAATCTCATCTACCTTGATTTTTCTGCACATCTTTGTCTTACTGTACCTGATCACAGTTCACAAGCAACCAAGCTTTCCAGTTTTTTTTTTTCTTCTAAAATTCCAAGTCAACAAACAATGTTTAATGAGTCAAAGAAAGCATCTTGTAATCCTCTGAAGTCTTCTGCTAGCATTTCTCTATTGTTGCAAAAAAAAAAAAAAAAAGGGTATGGAATGTAGATGAACAATGATTCAACAACCATACATTCGTCTTCAGTTATTTCACTTACATTCTGTTCTTGTTGGATTAATTCCAAATCAAAATGGTTTCAGTTTCAGTTCAAGTGTGTTGCTTCCTCTTACTTTCATACCTTATGCAACTCGTCTGGAGTGGAGGTGGAAAGTGCCCACCATCATTTAATTGTGGAGATCTGGAGAAGATTCATTTCCCTTTCACCAACTCAGAACGCCCAGATTGTGGCTTATTGGTGATACATGGCTGTGATGAAAATTACCCAGATGCCAAAAAAACCATAAAGAACAATGAAAAATGGTTTGATGTTCTCAGTCTTGGCCCTGGTCCGTTTACCATTACAATCAGAGACGATGAACTTCACGACCTTTTGCTGTCAAAAAGATGTAAAGTCTTCACCTATAATCTTCCTTTTACTACACCCTCTGCTTTTGCTTCTTTTTACGTCAGATATAATGTAACCCTTTTCAAATGCAACCAAACCCTCCATGTGACACCTCCCACATCTTTCTCTAGCTTCAAAAATTGCTCTGAAGATTTCTTCTTTGAAAATTCAATTACTGATAACAGTGACGAGTTCCTCAGCTTCTTCAATTCGTGTTCAACTATTCGGCTTCCAATCACCAACACGACAGATGCTCTGAAGCTTCAACTCATTGGAGACCCTTTTGATTTCTTATCTGCTGATATCTCCATTGAAGTACAATTATCTCCTGATTGTTCTAGTTGTTACTATCTTCAAGGAGGACTATGTCAAATTGACTCCAAGGGCAGGTTTTATTGTGCCAAAGGTAAGTTTTCGCCGCTGAAAAAAATTGAAAGCACTCGAAGTCTAAACAGTTCCTCTATATTGATAGTATAATTGATACTATATAATGTTTGAATAAAAAGTTGCTGGTTTGAATTCTTGAAATAGGTCAAATATTTTTGTGGCTATGTCTACTGATGGTGTTAATCTTATTGTTCGTGGTTTTGCAGAGAAAACTAGAAAGACAGTGTATGTAGTGGCAGCAGGTAAAACATGTACTAAATCTAAAATGTTTTTCAATTTTTTAATCCAAGCAAAGCAACTCAAATCTAAATTCTTCAGTTCAGGAAGATTCTTATTTGTTATTTTTTCGTTTTCATTTTTCTACAGCAGTTTCAGCTCCCGGAGCACTAGGAATGCTGATGGTCTTGGCTTTCTGCCTGAGAAGACGCTACTACAACAAAGAGAACCCAACACACCAAATAATTGAGAAGTTTCTTGAAGAACATGGACATCTTGCAGCCAAAAGGTACAGTTATTTGGAGGTGAAGAAAGTGACGAACTCTTTCAAAAACAAGTTAGGTCAGGGTGGATTTGGTAGTGTATACAAAGGGAAGTTAAGTGATGGAAGTCTTGTGGCAGTGAAGGTTCTAAGTGAACTAGAAGGTGATGGTGAAGAATTCATCAATGAAGTTGCCAGCATTAGTGTGACATCTCATGTCAACATTGTTAGCTTACTCGGATTCTGCTTGGAAGGTTCTATCAGAGCTTTGATATATGAATATATGCCTAATGGATCTCTTGAGAAGTATATATACGAAGAGAAAGATTTATCTAAACTCAATCTTCAATTGAGCTGTGAAGCAATTTACAATGTTGCTATTGGCGTTGCTCGAGGATTAGAGTACTTACATAGGGGTTGCAACACCAGAATCTTGCATTTTGACATAAAACCTCACAACATTCTGCTAGATGAGGATTTCTGTCCAAAGATCTCAGATTTTGGACTTGCAAAAATTTGTCCAAGGAAAGACAGTATCATATCCTTGTTGGGAGCAAGAGGAACTGCAGGATATATAGCTCCTGAGGTGTTTTCTAGGAACTTTGGTGGGGTCTCCCATAAATCTGATGTCTATAGTTATGGAATGATGGTGTTAGAAATGGTTGGAGGAAGGAAGAATAACAATGTTGGAGATGAATGTTCAAGTGAAATATTTATGCCCCATTGGGTTCACAAGCGTCTTAAATCAAATCAGGAGCTTACATTGCGTTGTATCAGAGATAAAACTGATGAAGAAATAATTAAAAAGATTGTAACAGTGAGTTTATGGTGCATACAAATTGATCCTTCTAATCGGCCAGCAATGAGTAAAGTGGTGGATATGATGGAAGGAAGCTTGGAGTGCTTGGAACTACCACCCTTGCCTGTTCTTTCTTCACCACCCTCATCTCCGTCCCATCAAACTCAAACAAATCAGACTTTAAGTAGCTTTACAGATAGTAGTGATCAATCTGCAATATGATAATCTCCAGTAGCTTCAATGCTGGTATGTGTAGTATTATGACTTACCAGTTTTAGCCATCTTTTTTCTTATAAATCCACAATTTGGATTTTGAATGCTGCAACTTGTATCTCTTGCCCTTCTTAGAATTGGTGGTTTTCTAACCTCGTTACTATGCCACTTCTCTACACATTCTGGTACAATGTTTTTGTTCTAGAAGGTGGATTTGTCTTGTCAATATTTAGCATTCTTTGCCCCAGCTAAGGTAATCCTTGTATGAGAACAAAGAATCCTCTTTATATATATATATATATAAAAAAGATAAAGTGAATAATTATAGAGAAAGGCAACGGCTGGCTCGGACCCATTGTTCTTTCTGCAAATTCTAGAAAAAGGCAATAAAATTTAAACCCTGGCTGAATAAAAATTTCAAATCTCTACTCAAGCATTAGAAAGCAAGTCATCTATCTATACAAGTACAAAATTCGTTCTTTACATTTTTCTCATTCAAAGAGGTTACCTGGACTACAATTTAAAACTACGAATTCTCAATTATTTATTATAAAAGTGGTTAACTTGATAAGGGCATCAAACTCCTAATAGCAAAGAACTCCACCATGTGGAGCTGAATGATGTCATGCCATGTTTATAATATTTTTTTTTTGGGTCAAAGATCAGTATTGTTTTTTAATACAAAAGGACACAAATGATTTAACTTATGACTTTTTTAAAATTATTATTTATACTTTTTATGAAGGTATTATATTTCGATTAAGTATATGAAAAGCTTAATCTCTTGAAAGGTGACTTCTTTATAAAAGAGCACTTATATCTAATCAACTAAGATTTTATAAGACTCTTGAGTTGTGTGGGTATTGGACTTTGTGTTTAATGAGATCTTAAAAAACATTAATTTAATTTACACTAAATTTTAGTAGTTAAAATATCTTTTATTTTAAACAAGTACTAATTATTATTATTATTATTATTATTTGCATAGATATAAGCCAATTCAAACCTAAATGGAGAATTGAATGGGTTAAAAAATCATATCAATTTTAGCTTTCTCATGAGAGCTTAGATTTAGCTATATAAATTCATGTAAAATTATAGATAAATGATGAGTTAAATGTCATATTGTCAAAATCAGATCGAATCATACGATCTAATTGGTTGAATCAGTAACTAATTAGTTCAACAATTTAATTTATTCTTAAGAACCGAATAAACGATCAAACCATTTTAACTTAATTAAAATTGGTCAAAATCAAAAGAGTAGAAAAAAAAAATTGAAAACACAATGATTTTTTATTGAACTGATCAAACCTTTAACTTTTTATGTTTAGGCTTGAAATTTTGAATGAGATTGGACTATATACATTGTGCATATTAGAATTTGAAATTTTATATGATTATGGAATAATTGATATGATCTATAAATAATATAAATACTTAAATTATCATGATTTAAGCTTACATTACTTTTATACATATAATTTACTTGAATAAATTATTCATTATATTTAAAAATATAAGTAAAAATATAATTTTTGTAATATAAAATATATTATTGATATTAAAATTATTTAATTATTATTATTTTTATATTTATGATGTCATCTGGTTGAACCAATTAAACTGATCAGCCCGTGACCTGATAAGTTTTTTGATTTAATAACTAATTTGATTTTTAAAACATTGGTTAAATGAATTTTTACAATATTTTAAAAAATATTTATAATTATAACACATAATACATAGATGTATATAATATTTAAATATTTACAACTTTGGTTTTCTCGAGTACATGTATAGGAGGATCAAAATGCTGGGCTCCACCATCTAACGTTTGGGCTTTTATCCTGGACCCGTAGGCTATTTAACAATATGGGCCACGGCCTATTGATCTCTAATTTCCCAGCCTGCAGCCTTGTCTCTCTTGTCCAATTGCCATCTGATCAAATGCAAAATTCAGACTGATCCTTTGTCCCATTCTCGGCTCAAACCCATCTTTCTCTGCCAAGTTCTAAAGAAAGGTAAAATCTAATTTATGCATTAATCGATGATTAATGATATTTATTTAATTTTTTTAAATTAAAAATTCACATATGAATAAAATAAAAAATAACTAGGTAAATAAAATAAAAAATAACTAGGTAAATAAAATGAAAAATAACTATGTAAATAAAATAATTACACCTAAATATTTTTTTTGACTCACATCTAAGAATTTTTCAAAATCTCGAGTCTTATCATTTGTGCTCACCACTCTGCCATTTTTTTTTACAGAAAAAAAACCAAGAAGATAGAAGAAACCGTAGTTAAAAAGTTAAAAGGTAAAATTCAATGACTTAGGACAAAATGAAGGTTCATTGAAGATGACACTGATTATGTTGTAAAAACTTGGACTTGGCAAAATGATGTCAGATTAGATCAAATGAATTATAACTACATCTATAAATATATTATAAATAAACATGCTTTTATATTTATTTATACTCATTATAGATTCTCAATTAATTTTATTGAGAAACAATGGGTGGAAGGAAAGAATTTCAGATTCTCAATAACATCTTACCTTTTCTATTCGCAAGTCGCAACAATCTTCTTTGTGCATAATTTCTGGACCTTGCTTGCACTGTCAACTTATATAATATTATTTTAGGTAAAAAATTATTTTAATCTTTTAACTTTAATTCAAGTTTTATTATGTCATTTAAATTTAATTAATTTTATTTTAATTTTTTAATTTTAAAAAATTAATTAAAATTTTTAAAATTTTTAATTTTGTTAATTTACTTAACAAAAAATATTAATTTAAAAGTAATTTTAGCATTTTTATACAATATTTTTATCAATATTATTAGTTTATTGACTTTACATGTAAAAAAAATTATCAAATTTAAAAATTTTAAATATTTATTAAACATAAATCTAAATATAACTCTACCTATAAATTTATTTAATTTTACATGTTAGTTAATAGAATAATAATTTTGATAATAATACTAGATAAAAATATTAAAATTGACTTAAATTTAATATTTTAAGGTAAATAAATTAATAATTTTTGAAATTAAAAAAGTAATTAATTCTTAAAATTAAAAAATTAAAATAAAATTAATTTAAAAGATAAAAAATAAAAATAAAAATAAAAAGTGATCTCTTACCATTATTTTATTATCACTTTGCTTTATTTTACGGTTGAGCCCCTTCATTTGCTCATTAATCACACATTTAACACTTCAGTCTTTTCTTTACAGTTACTCTTCCATCGGTCATTACACAAACAAACGTCACTGCCTCTCACTCCCTCGCTCTACTCGCTCCTTCTTCCTCTGGCTTTGTCTCTGTATTTGCAATGGCAAAAATGGCGGTACACTCTTACTTCGTTCTACTAGCTAGTGTCTTCTCCATAGCTTTTCATTCACTTCTTCTCGTTGAAGCATCCGAAAACCCAGATTTTGATGCTCTCATGGCATTCAAAGCCGCTTCTGATACGCACAACAAGCTTACAACTTGGAACTCCAGCACCGACCCATGCACCTGGGCCTCTGTCTCTTGCTTCCAGAACCGAGTGTCGCGAGTCGTTATTGAGAATCTTGATCTTCGCGGCTCTATCGAACCCTTAGCTTCGCTGTCTCAGCTTCGAGTTCTGAGCCTGAAGCGTAATCGTTTTTCTGGTCCCATTCCAAGTCTGTCCAATTTCACAGCTCTGAAGCTTCTGTTTTTGTCTCACAATGAGTTTTCCGGCCCGTTTCCGAAGACGGTTACGTCGCTTGTCCGCCTTTACCGTCTTGATCTGTCTGACAACAACTTGTCCGGGAATATTCCGGCTACGGTTAACCATCTCACCCACCTTCTCACTCTCCGTCTAGACGAGAACCGATTCTCGGGCCACATTCCCGTTCTGAACCTTCCCAATCTGCAAGACTTCAATGTCTCCGGTAACCACCTTTCCGGCGAAATACCCAAATCGCTATCGGGTTTCCCCGAATCATCGTTCGCTCAAAACCCGACTTTATGTGGAGCCCCTTTGGTAAAATGCAAGAATGCTCACGTGGTCCCTAGCGAACCCGGATCTGCGGGAGCCATTGCGTCACCATTGAAGCCAGGAAGCAATCCTCCAATGCCTGAAAATGGAACAGCGCCTAGAAAATCAGCTAACATCACCCACCATCATAATGGAGCACCGAAAATGAGCTCATTAACTATAATCGCCATTGTACTCGGCGACGTTTTGGTTCTCGGCGCAGTGTCCCTTCTTCTCTACTGCTATTTCTGGAGAACCTACTCTGCTAAATTGAAGGAGGGAAAAGGGTCGAAGTTTCTGGAAAGCGAGAAAATCGTGTATTCATCGAGTCCATACCCATCATCCCAACCTGGATTCGAGAAGGGTCAAATGGTGTTCTTCGAAGGGTTGAAGAGGTTTGAGCTAGAGGACTTGCTTCGAGCTTCAGCAGAAATGCTGGGAAAAGGTGGGTTTGGGACAGCGTACAAAGCTGTTCTTGAGGATGGCAATGTCGTCGCCGTGAAGAGGCTCAAGGACGCTCAGATTAATGGGAAGAAAGAATTCGAGCAACACATGGAAGTGTTGGGAAGGCTAAGGCACCCCAATGTTGTAAGCTTGAGAGCTTACTATTTCGCGCGAGAGGAGAAGTTGATGGTCTTTGATTACATGCCCAATGGTAGCTTGTTTTGGCTCCTTCATGGTACGTCATATGATTTTACATAATTCATGATTGAAAATGCATCAAAGTGGTTAATATAAAATAGTCGCAATTTACGTTTTTATACTGCTCAATATTTTGGTCTTTAGTTGCCAATAGGTGAAAATAATGGTCAATTGAAGAGTGTTAACAAAGTGGGTTCTACGTTAATTTTTATTTTCTTTCCCACGTTTTCCTAGCAGCCAAGCAGGAATTAACAAAATAGCCAACAGTGTGAGACACCTCTAAAGTCTAAAGTAATATATCTGGATTAAGATAGAAGGTTATGTGGGTCTATCTAGGGCAGATTCGAAGTCTAAAGTTGGACCATGTGATTATGGATGGTTTCTTTAGAATACAATATGAGGACTTCATAGGGTGAGTCACATTCTCCTTCCAGTTCTCTACAATTTCTAGGAATTACAGACAAAAAACTGTTAAATGAGCAGCAGCTGCACGATATTAACCATCTGGGAATTGAAATCACTAATCACTATACTATTATTTTATCATTGTACAGACTGTTCACTGAGCTGTGTTGGAACCCAATAAAAAAACTACAATAGGTGAAGAAAAAGTCAATTGAAGAGGGTTTCCTGAGTGGGTTCTAGCTCTGTATTTTCTTTCGCACGTTCTCCCAGTCCTTGCAGGCATAAACAAAATACCCAATACCTATGTAGGGTATCTGCATCAGTAACAAGTTATGTGGGGTCCATCTAAAAGAAATTGGACCAAGTGATTATGGATGATTTCTTTGGAATATACATTGTCAGAACTTTCTCCTTCTCCTCTTTTGCACTATTAAATACAATTTCTAGGAATTGCACAATCATAACCACAGGGGAATTAGAATCACTGCACTATTATTTTAAGAGGGGAGATACCTTCAAGAAAATACAAGTTTATGTTCCTCTTTTTCTTTTTGTCCCTTTTCCAGTACACTAGGCCTCCTTTAATCCAAAAAACTGAAAACCCAGTGTCAAATGCGTAATTCCAGATAAATTGATGGGTCAATTGTATATCCGACAGGGAACCGAGGACCCGGGCGAACCCCACTGGACTGGACCACAAGGCTCAAGATAGCAGCCGGCGTGGCAAGAGGTGTAGCCTTCATTCACAGTTCATGTAAGACCCTTAAGCTCACCCACGGTAATATCAAATCCACCAACATCCTCATCGACAAGGACGGAAACGCATGCGTATCAGATTTCGGGCTCTCCAACTTTGCAATCCCAGCCCCAACATCAGCCCCCAGATCCAACGGCTACCGTGCTCCGGAAGCACTGGACGGTCGAAAACATACCCACAGATCCGACGTGTACTCCTTCGGTGTTCTCCTGCTGGAGCTCCTCACAGGGAAGTGCCCCTCCGTGGTGGACACAGGTGGGCCCGGAGGTGTTGGTAGGGCGGTGGACCTACCCAGGTGGGTCCAGTCAGTGGTGAGAGAGGAGTGGACGGCTGAGGTGTTCGATATTGAGCTGATGAGGTACAAGGACATTGAGGAGGAAATGGTGGGGTTGCTTCAGATCGCTATGTCTTGTGCTGCGGCAGCACCTGATCAGCGGCCCAGGATGAGCCACGTAGTGCAGATGATTGATGAGATACGTGGAGTCGAGGTGTCCCCGTGTCATAACACGTTGGATTCCGTGTCTGAGTCACCATCCTTGTCTGAAGATGGATGCGGAGGTAGTCAGTAATTGGAACTGGGTTAATTTGTTAATTTAGTGTTAATTTTGAGTTAAATTTTAGTTGGTGAGTTTAATTAAAGGAAAAAAGGTTTTTCTGTCTCGAAATTATTGACCACCATACTTGGCATTGGTTGGTGAAAGCATTCGTTGGATGAGTTCAATCGTGGATTGATGACTTAATCTGAATTGGTTTTTTTTTTTTTTTTTCTTTTTAGATGCCAATTTTGACCATATGGGGAACATTCAAATGTAATTTTGCTACACTTTTGCTTTCTGCAGGTCTTCATGATTCTTGTTCTAATTTATTAGACAATATATTTTGGATACTAACTAAATTATTTGACCAACAAATATATATATATATGTTACTATTTCAAATTTTATTGAGCTATGTATATAGCAAGTCAATTATTATTTCAAATTTTATTGAGCTATGTACATAGCAAGTCAATTGTTATTTCAAATTTTATTGAGCTATGTATATAGCAAGTCAATTGTTATTTTAAATTTTATTGAGTTATGTATGTGTGACTTGTTTTATGTTACGACATGGTGTCAATTATGAAGCATATCATATTCTTAAAATAAAAATGAGGAATGTTATGTTTCCTTTTACTTCTTGAAATTACGTCTCTTAATAAACTTGTGAAATAAAATTTTTAAAAATCTTTTAAATTAGATAAAATTTATCAAAATAAATCTCACTGTCTTTCTTTTTATATCTATTTCTCTTTATTTGTATCATGTAAAGTTATTTAAAAATAATTTTAACCTCATGTTTTGTTTCTAGTGGACCTTGTATTAGCCCGTTATTTATCCTAATTTTTTTTTAAGAAAATAATATAACTGTCAAAGATGAAATCTGACCTCTTAACAAGTTGAATAATATTGGTACTATGTCTATGCGCGTATTTTATATTTGCTAATTTTGTCCGTCTTTCTTAGTCTTTATCTCATTAATAATAAGAAAACTTTTTTGCCAACCTTAAAAGTGGAGAGAAGCACAGGATTTTTAATTGGTAGTTTTTTTTTTTTTTTTTGCATTTTCACCTTAATAATAGGTCAGTCCTAAATGCTACAATGTTGAGGGCATGATTTCTTATTTATACATATACATTTCTCTTTAAATAGCAGTGTGAAACCTCATACACGAACTCAGCTAGACGCTACTGAATTTGAGGACAAAAATTGCGTCCACACTAGGGAAAACAAAAAGAAAAAAAATTAAATTAAATAGGTCTTTACACATTTTCCATAATTATAAATTAGTTGATATACTTATAAATAATATAATTTAATCTTTATATAAGTTGGCCGGGATTTAGATATAGATGTTGTAAAACCATTATTATGGAGGTGATCTATTTGTTGATAGGAAAGTACTGCCTGGGCCAAAGAATGGGGAGTTTGTTTTTAATGTCATAATTTGATTTAAAAAAACATATAAATTTAAGAGAGTTTAATAGTAGAGATGAAATTACATCAAGTATAGGTATTGAGAGTAGACAAAATGTGTAATATAACAAAAACAAATTAGAAAAGATAAAGAACGAATGAAATAAAATTGGATCCTTGATAAGGAAACAATTGGGTTTAGGTGTAACTCTAGTATTTGTGCACGTAGACCATTTGGCAGTGGTATGAATCAAAAATGCAAAATCTTTGGCGCAAACCTGAGAAGCCTAGTCAAAGTCCCAGGCGAGAACTTCCTAGCAAACAGATAACAAGCATTGACTGCATCCCCATTGTACACACACTTGTCGCCCCTTAGACTGCTCAAAAAATCAACGGTAACCTCAGGTCTCAAGAACCTCGCTGGATGGGGCCCACCCTTTGACCAGTCAACCCACGTCAAGCTCCGATTCGAATTCCTCTTACAGTGCTCC
Source organism: Senna siamea (assembly GCA_031216115.1). NCBI lineage: Eukaryota > Viridiplantae > Streptophyta > Magnoliopsida > Fabales > Fabaceae > Senna > Senna siamea. Next base: position 2,510,717 of record CM062358.1, read on the forward strand.
ACGCTCACGAACGTCGCTAGGTAATGCTCATCCGCATAACACGACCCCTTGCAGTAATCCTGAAACACGGGGAAGAACCGCGTGTCCGACACCACTTCCACAGCCAGTTGTCTCTCCATTTCGAACCACTGAGACCCCTTGCGCCACTGCTTCAGGGTGATGTTCGGGTACATGCGGGGGCTGTAGCGTCCGCGTCCCACGGCTGAGGGGTCGTCGTACGCCATCACGTGGCTCACGGAGGAGTTTAGCAGGTAGGAGTAGACGGTGGAGAAGTTGAAGAGAGGAATGCAGGATTCAGAGAGAAGGACGAAGCGTTCGTTCCAGATGTCCAGCAATGCGTTTGCTAGCAGACGACGCTCTGCTTCTATCATGTTCACGCTTCCCCATTCCACTTCCTGAGAGAACTAGACGCGATCAGTTAATGGGGGTGTCCTAATTTGGGGCCTCTTGAGCTACCCCTTTTAAATGCTAGTACATGGGATTGGCAAGTGGGACAAATTCTTTTGCCAAGGATGTCTAAGAAACTGTTTAGATTATGGCAAGTGTTACCATATCGGGTAGGAGTGAAGGACCTTGTCAATAAATTTACACCAAATTGGCTTCATTACTTTCATCTCCCTCTGTTTTGTTCTGTTTTATTTCCACTTCCTATGTAAGAAAAAGTTGGAACTATTCATTTGCATATTCGTGTTTCTAAGTTTCATTTCAAATATCCAAGCTACATTCATCAATTATAATCACAATTCATGTTAAGATAGGAAGAAAGGAACAGCAGAAAGAGAAAACTAACCTTACTGGGAATTCTCCGACCATGAAACACTGGACTTTCTGGGTCTGATCCATTGTAAGAGGGATTCGAATGCACGTAAATTGAATAATACCTTTCCTGCCCTTTGAAGAATAACTCCCAAAAGGGAGCCAAATACACAGGACCCCTCGTCAAGAACAAGAAGGCCACTTTGGGAACTCGATCAAAAGGGTATTTTTGGATCTTTGGAGCCATTGAAGCTCTCCATAGCAGCTCTTCATCATCCATGTCGTGCATGACAGGTGGGGGCTTTAGATACCTCTTCAATCCCACACGGCTGGGATTGGAAATCCCAGGCCTTGCAATAATTTTTTGTGATGGTAATGGTAATGATGATGATGGTGGTGGTGGTGGAATTTCAGAAGGTGAGAGCTGAGTGAATTGCAGGCTAAAATTGCAGCCTTTGAGATAGAAACTGATGATGATTCCAAGGGTTATTCCACAGCCTAAAAGGAGGAGGTAAGGGAGGAAACGGAGGATTTGGGAATGGATGTTGAAAACCTTGGAAACAGAGTTTAATGGGCAATGGTTATTTGAGGTCTTCATCTTTGTTTGGAGGAAAAGAAAAGAAAAGAAAATATTCCAGTTCTGTCACCTGGGTATGATATAAAATATACAATCTAAGTGGCTTGAAAAGGAGGTTTTCTTCTCAGCAAAGGTTATAATTATGGGAATCAGTTGGTACAACTGATGCATGTTCTACCAATGGCTTTTTGTAGTGATAAGAAGACGTTAAGGAGAAGACATAAAAAACGTTATCAGCAATATACTTTTCTTCCTAATCAAATTATCTGTAAAATGAACGAGATTTCTATGAAATAATTAGGATCACCAAGACAAAAATTGATCCGAATGCGATAGGCACTGAAAGTTTGATAGAGAAAGATAGAACAGATACCTTTCAAAAGTGAGAGAGAGAGAGAGAGAGCATAAGGAGAGAAAAATAGATGTTTGATTGATAGAGTTGATGACGGCTTTGAAGAAGAACAGTGAATAGGAAGGCGGCTTTCTTGTCCAAGTATCACCTTAAGGCTTAAATATCTGCAATTTCATCTGTTAAAATAAAAATAACAACTTCTTTAATTAATTATTTGAATAACTGTTTTTGCTGGTTTTGGAAACCTTTTGGGAATGGGAAGATGATAAGTGGGGTATAACGAATGAAAAGCTATATCACCTTAGTTCTGTATTGCTGGTTCTTACTAATTGAATTTCTTACCTCTGGAAATTTCACTTTGTAAACATTTGAATCTAAATTAAAGAAAACATTAATTCTTTTTTAAAAACTTTTTTATAAATAATAATACTATTTAAAATATTCTTTATAAAAAAATGCACTTTTTTTTTTGCCAATACTAAAAGGACGATTGATTAAGGAATAACAACAATATTTCGAACATACCTTACTATTATTAAGCAGTTCAATATTAAATTTCATCTAATTAAAATAATTAAACATATATATTATTCTTAATAACACACATTATGATCGGTAATTAATAATTAATATCAAATTAATTAGACAATTTAATCAAAATTTTAAATTATTTTAAATAATAAAATACATTTACGTAATGAAACAATTAAAATATTGCTCTGCTTCTGTACCTATAGACTTTTCGTTTTACAAAGAAACTAACAATAGTTACCAATGGAAGTAAAACAAGCCTGATTTGGAGCAACAAATTATTTTATTGAAATTAAAAGAAATGGAGATTTTGCTTTTGTGGTTATTAATAATTATCTTAGCAGTACGTTACTAAGTTATGTTTAATCAAATCTAAGAAACTGTTTAGTTTTTCAAAAATATTTATTTTAAAAAAATTGTTTCACTAAAATTTTTACAAAAAAATAAAATATCTTTGAATGATAGAAAAAATAATTGTCTTTGTCGTAGAAAATAAGAAAAAATTTTAAAAGTAAAATTTTATTTCTTGATAATAATTTAAAAAATTGTTATCAAAGAGTCAATTACACATATTTTTTCTGAGATTGGACAAAACTATAGTTATTATTCTTATAACCCAAAAAACTATAATTACATTATCTCTAATTTACTTTTAATATAACAATAATTATAGTTAAATTTATATTAAATTATAAAATAAAATTTTAATATAATACAATTAAAAATTAAATTAATTTCTAATAAATACATAATATATAGAATATTAATTTTATTGATAAAAATAAATTAAAATATATGTTTATATAACATTGTATCAAATTCATAATCATGTTAAATAAAATTTTTAAATTAAAAAATAATAAATATAATTTTATCAAAATTTAGTGCAATTTAGACAATAATTTTACGAGATCCAGGCTTATATTCCTTTTTTTATATAAATATATTTGTATTAAAAATAATTTTATTTAAAATAATATTAGATACTGAAAATAAAAATTTTAGTTTTAAAATGTAAATTTTAATTCCTCACGAGACTTTTACTCAGCATTCGAGAAGACTAGAACGACATGGGCGTTTTCCAAAGAGCGGTTGCGCTTTGAGAAGGCACGGACAAGTGTCTGAAATTTAATGTTAGGACTTACGATTTACGACAGAGACTGCGTTTTGTAGCAGAAGCCTCTCATCTTCCTTAATCAACACGCTCACGCTGTCGCTTCACTTGTGTTTTCAACTGTTCAGTTTATTGAGGGGACGTTATCGAATTGACTCCTTTTGTTTAGTAATATATAGATTGTTTGATTTAAAATAATTTAATAGTGAAAAAAAGTTAACTCTTTGTATCAAATAATTCTTTCAAATATATTTTTTAAAATATGTTGATTTTTCAATATTTACATGCAAATATTAATTTTACTCAACGGAATAGTATAGTAAATTTTAGGGATTTACACTTAATACTTTGTGTATTAATATTTGAACGAATGACTAATTTTATTTTTAGACTTGACTATATGCTTTCCTATTAGTAGGCATTTGAACCGTTTTGAATACGAAACAAGCATCAATTTTTAAGTAACGTCATTTGAGCTGGCTATTAGCAAGTCGATGTTACAATAGTAGGGTTTTTAAAATATTTAAAAATATTTTTAACTACATTTCTATAATTTAAAAATATACAATTCAATTTTTATAAATTTAGTTTTTATAATTTAATTTTTATTATTAATTTTTTGTTATAATTATATTAAATTTCATTGATGTGGCTAATTTTATAATATTTTGACATTATAAACATATATAATTAAATTAAATTACTTAATATAAATTATATTTTATACTATGTATATTTTTTCGCTAACATAAATTTTATATTTACTAAAAAAATTAGGTTTACTAGACAAGCTACTGTTCAAATTCTCATTGGAGTTGCCCGCATGTTAGGGCTTGACGTGGCCGATGACCGTGGAGCAATGTAGAATAGTCTAAGCATCTAAACATTTAATTAGTTGTATACAAAACTAATAGAAGGGACAATTTATGATAATTTAGATTTTAAATAATCCAATACCTTAATTAATAATTTATTATTTAAATATCCCAATCTTCAAACCCCAGTGATTTGGAATTGTTTAAAATGTTTATAATTTATCGTTTAATTTTTTAACTTTATTTACTTGCCTATTTTATTAAAAGGGTTAACATTATAAAGATAAAATTAGAAATTTCATTATTTTTACCAAAATACCCTAACATTGGTAGTGGGGTACCATGATGTTTTTGTTAAATTTTCAAGATACTTGTAAAAAAAATATACATATTTATAATACCAAAATGATATATGTAAGTTATACAATAGTAAAATTTAACATAATTATAATAAAAATGAAATAACAATGATTAAATTAAAAAATTGAAATTACAAGAACTTAATTATCTATTTTTAAATTATATAAATTTAATTAAAATTAAATAAAATTATATATGAAAAGACTAATTTAACGAATTTATGTCCATACAAATATATGATGAAAGAAATGTATTTGGACTTTACTGTTAAGAACCACACGTAAGGGTTACGTGCCCCAAAAGTTGGGAACCCGGAAGAAGGCAGGCACATTAATTGAAAAATTTTCAGGAATCTTCATTTTCTATCAACAAATAACCAAGAATGTGACTTGGAAAATGAGGTGGATGACAGAAATGGAAACACCAAGTGAGCAAGTAAAGTTCATTATTGTGGAATTTTTATTTTTAAATAAAATTTCATAAAAAATATCACAAGGAATAAGTTTACACGTAAACTTATTTCAAAATTTTATAAATAATGATGATAAAAAATTTATTATACAAATAAAAAAAAAATTTAACGAAGTTCAAAGAGCTAAGTCTTGGTAGGAAGAAACCTTTTTTCCTGAAAGTGTAATTTGTCTTTTATTTATTTACTATTTCTCGGTCCATCCTCTATATTCAGATGTCTTCATCATTCATCAGACAACAATTTTTAGTCAGTAATCAAGAAAAGAGACGATAAATTCCACTAAACCCATGCCTCTTAATTATGGATCATTGAAATTATTTATAAAATAAAAAATAATTTGTTGATAGAAATTCTGAATATGATATATATTTGATTTAAACTGATCTCATTTAAATTCCATTAAGAAAATTAATTGAATGCATCATATATTGAATAAAGTAATAAAAATAATAAAAATGATAAATCATGATTTCCGGACATAATAGATTTTTGTTAAAAATCAAATTTTTAATAAAGTCCAACAATTTCATTTATTTTACAAAATAGTGGTTGTTTGAAAAAAAATGGAGAGAAGTGTTGTTTAAGTGAATTTTGAACTTTACGTCATTGAGAATAATTAATTATATAACTGTGCCAAAACAAGTTAATTAAAAGAAATACAAATTGATGTGAAAATAAACAAGGATATGGGTAATACAAGTCAAATACAAATGTTAAATCCGACTGGGTCACCAATAGGTTTGTGTTCTCGTAATTTTCATTTCAGTTCTGGAGTCAAATATGTCGTCTAAGGGTCCAATAATTTTGAGAACTTACTTTACTAAAAGTAAATTAATTATAATAAACTCGTTTGGAACACATAATGCAGGTTAAAGGTATGATTTACTACATGTGAAAAACTATCCTCTTTTATTAAAAGATTAGACTTATATATAATAATTTATATTTTTTATTAAATTTTTTAATCAAAATAAAACATAAAAAATTTTAAAAAAAATTAATCATAAAAAATAAATTATATACATATCAATCTCTTATTAAAAAATTCTGACAGTAAAAATATAAAAATTGCAAATAAATTTTTTCTTTTATTAAACCTAACATTAGTAAAAGAAAAAAAAAAAATCTTTAAAACTGCACCTAAGTTTTCACTAGTGATTTATTTGTTGAGAAGCTTGATAACAAATACTTCATAACTTTACCAAATTCTTGTTTCAAAATAAACAAGAGGTGTATGACTTGCAAGTTGCAAGGGGACCTGGGAAAAGATGAATAATAAGAATTGATCCCATGACACATGCTCACCTTAATCTTAAAATCTGAGATGAATGGAATTCATAATCATCAGTCAAAACCATCATCTGGCTAGTGGCAACTGCTTTTGTATCATCAACTTCAAGCCTGTCTGCTTAAACTCTTTTCAACATTGAGGCTTCAGATTCTTCATTCTCAATTTGAGTAGTTACTGAGCTTGCTTTTTGACGGAGTAGAACACAGCAAAGCCAGCCACAGCCACAGCCACAGCCCCAGCAACAAGAAATGGATGTTTCCTTAAATGGAAACCACCAGTGATGTAAGCCAATGTCCATTGAGACAGAAATTGCAGCCTGCAGGTGTTCTGGAACTTCTGAACTGAAAAATCCTAGGTGGGGAGGTGCAGTATGCTCTGTCAGTTTCACTAGAGAAGAAACAGCCAAGCTCACAAACAATTCTTTTCTCAGATAATGATACAACATACAAGAGTCTTATACAATTATTGCAAGAAGGTTTCTCTATCGAAAGGCTATTTCAAAGCAAATAATGAATTTTGCAGATGGTTCTACACATGGAAGAAGCTAATGGGTAGTCAGTACTTTTGAGGCCAATCAGAGCTTTCCCACCATGTCAACAAATGCAACCAAACTGGAATTGTAAGTTTCTAGAGAGAAGTCCTGCAGTCTCACAGAAATTGTGTATGTGTTACTCAATGTGGAATATGTCATTAATTCAGTCATAAACATGCTTGCCGAACAATTTTCTCAAGACACAAGAGTAGAATTGCAATTTCAAGGATCATACATAGTCCTTGTAAATTTGGTACGTTGAGAGTTGTCGTAATCATAACAATTTGAGTTAAATGCCAGTTGGCAGTCATACATAAGAAGCTATAAATATGCAATTGCAAGGCAGTACTAAAATCTCAAATTATGTAGAAGTTTCAAATTGTTAAAACTTTAAAGTCTCCAAATTTCTCCTTTGTTATATTAAAAATGAGAACTTCCTAACTAATTCTTCTCTACGGTTGTCAATCTGTAAAAAAACCTAGCTAGCAGCAATGAAGAACGGAATAATTACCTTTGGTAACTTATCTTGCTGGGCTAGATAATCCACATGGAGCCTCACATTCCACGATGCAGGAACCCAGGCCCTACGGTCAACATCAGAATATACATTTGCAACAATGTCAAACAATGTTCTCGCTCCGCCTTCAATTGCTGCCAAGATATTTGCTTCCCTACTCCTTCGGTTCCTGCAATATAAGTAGCATTCTTCAACCATTGAACTTTGTTTGTTAAAAACTCGAGCTTGTTAAGGTAGAGTATTTTGGCAAACAGAAAACCATAATAATTCCCCTCCTCACTCCCTGGCTCCCTCAAAACCACAGTCAAAGATGATTGATAATTCATACTTGAGATAACCACACAGCATGTGCTTTGGCCATAGGTTTACTCTCCCATGCATTGGTATTAAAGAATGTGGAGAGAGCTCCATAAAATTGTAAGTGGTTTGGAAGTATTCCTGCAAATAACAATATCATTAAGCTAAAGCAATGCATCATAATATAAAGGAGAAATTCTGGTGGAATATGCAGTCTTCTATTCCCTTACATTTGGACAATGGAAATTAAAAAAGAGAAAAAGAAATTTTCTGTAGCCTCTCGGAGCTCACTAGAAGTTGCAGTTTCCAAAGGGCATTGAATTGCTACAGTGTAGCACCTAACTGAGGTCAGAGCTTCTAAGGTAGCCCTTAGGGGTGACTAACTTCATCGGAGCACCTAAATATGGCTAGGATGGACAAATTTTATAATTTCTATATAGGGTTCAAGGCAGTGGAAAATTATGGCCCTCATTGATAGCAGTTTTTAAAATCTATTTTTAGTTTTTAAAAACAGAAAAACAAACAAAATCTATTTGAATAATTGTTTTCGACATAAAATAGAAAAATAAAATGTGTTTTGAGAACAAAAAATACAAAACAATTAAAAGATGTTTTCTGTTTGGACGTTGTTTTGTACTTTTATTCTTTAAAACTGTTTTAGAAAATTAGTTGTGAGAATTCATACTAATATTGCTTTCATGTATTTATATACATGCTATTAATAAAAAGACTTATTTTCATTGTTTCCTTTGTTTTAAAAAATTAGATTTCAGAATATCTTTTAATTATTCTGTATTTTCTGTTCTTAAAACAAATATTCTATTTTTTTGTTTTCTGTCAAAAATAATTATTAAACAGGGTTTTTTGTTTTTCTGTTTTTAAAAACCAAAAAAAGTTTTAAAACTGCAATCAAACAAACCCTTAAACTCCAATTTTTTAAAACAAAGAAAATACAGAAAACAAGTCTTTTTATTAATAGCATATATATAAATATATGAAAACAATACTAACATGAATTCTCAGAATTAATTTTATAAATAATTTTGAGAATTCATGTTAGTATTGTCAAAACAACTTTCAAACAAACCCAAAGTACTCTAGAGCCTAGAGATTTTAACAGCCAACTAGTGGTGTGTCTTGTTATATAGGAAAGATGGAGTATTATATGCACAATACTATAAGCATAAGTAGGTAGTGGAAGTATATTTTATATATAATCCAGTAAACATAGTTTTAGTCATAAATGACCCTTTTATATTATGAAATTTGTTTTTCCTTTAATGATTAATTCCTTGATAATAATTGTAGACCAAATTCAAAAAGGGTATAGACTCCTATCATACGTATACAATTAGATCTTTTTAAATAACAAAGCAAGGATGCTGATCTTTTATGCACAGGATACATTTTAGAGAGTAAAGTACACCTATATTACTACTGATAAATTAATTACTAGATTGAATATTGTTAAAAAAATGCATTTTTGTAGGATCATATTTAATTAATAAGAATTTTAACCAATAAATCACTAACTATATATATTTTTTAATCAATAGTTGCCTCACTGCACATCACTCTCTAAAGTGCAGACACTGTACCCTTACACTTAAGAGAAGCTGAGCGCAGCATTGCAGTTGCATACTACTGGTTCTTAGTAGTAGTCCATACTCCATAATATAATAACAACAAAATAGGTAATCTAACGTTACTGGTAGTCTATTCACACTTACAGCCATATTTCCACCAGAATTTATGTCCAACACAGCACTTCCTTGGCTGAGACAAAGCAAAGCATTATGTTAGCAAGGCTCACAAAAAAAGACCTAGAAGATAAAGTAAATCAATCAATAATATTGGAACTGAGGAGTGGAAGGTACAAGCTTGGATAGTATGTGACAAATACAAAAATGGCATGCCAAGTTAAAATTTTACCCACCTTGGCATGAGTTAGATAGTAAAAACTTCAAAATTAGCAATATGAACACTGGTGATTGAATTGTCCCGCGCCCTTTTTTTTTTTTTCTTTTTAAATTTTTATTTAGCCCAATACCATAACTGTACTAGGGATAGCTGAAATTTTGTCACTTTCCAGTACATTCTACATTGAAGTGAAGTATTCAAAGCAGTTCTCAGAGACATTGTTCCAGTTCCAGATGGGTATTCAAATGTTTTTCGCCAGTTTCACTTCCGTCCAAATATGCATAAAAACATACAAATACAAAGGAATCCTGTATGTTCATGCGCAAGTAATAGCAAGAACTTGTTCTTTAATTAATCCATGATTCATGGTATTCAACGGAATCTTACCCCACACAGTGATCACCTACAATCAATGAATGAGTGTTCACATGAAGCAGCGCCATATGACCATCTGTATGTCCCTGAACTAGAGAGATTTTCATATTCATTAGAAGATAGAAGCAAGTTTATAGAGAATATATATATTTTACAGAAGAAAATTTTATTAGAAAGAAGATTACTAGGACGGATCACAAAATACCCTCATAAATAAAGAGAACAACGAAAACAGAGAATCAAAAACATAAAACCAAAAGGATCGAAAATTTTTAATTTTTGTCAGGAAACAAATCAACCTACAAGTTTAAGCTATTAGATAAAGGCCCATACATGGTTTTTCATTTATAATGCTAACAGACCCCTTAATACAAAGGCACTCTGGGCTTGAAGCAAAGACAAAGCACAGGTCTACCACTATTTGTGTACTGAATTAGTAAGTCAATGGGAGAATGAGGCAATGAGGATTAAATCTTAACCCACTTTAATGAAGAAACTCTGATGCCATTCAAAATTAATTGAACTTAAAAGCTTAAGGTGCTAAGTGAAGACCCATGATTTTTTTAAAAAAAAAAATTTATAACTCAGTTTTTTTTTATTAAAAAAAAAAAAGATAAAGAAAAGTTGTCTAGCATGGAATGTGATGTTTAAAAGCAGTAGAAGTACCATTGCCCTAGTCATACATCTCAAACAACATTATTGAATTTATATAGAATATAAGGTCTAGAAAATGAAGTTATAACAAAAGCCAATAACCACAAGAAATGACAGATGTTACTCTCAAATAAGCTATACTCCTAAATATAATTGATTGTGCATGAAAAGAGACCGTGATGGCATGAAACTAGCTCTTGTTCATACCGGCGCAAAAATAACTCTCAATCTCTGATCACCAATGTAAATGTCTTCACCTCCAGAAACTGAGGTATAACCAAGTGACCAGTCATCTGTGATCATGCAATACTAGATTAACAGGTTGGAGAAGTTTATATTTTCACTACATCACATTAGAAACTTTAAAAACTAAAAGAAGACTGTTTAAGAACTACAAGTATCAAAAACAATTTGGGCAAAAATATTAATAATAAAATCATGACTTTTTAACTCGAATAGTTAAAACCATAGCAAATCTACTTTAAAATTCACAACTCAGTGGCAACAATAATGTCCTGCCAGAATTTAATTTATCATTTAACTGTCAGGACTGAATTTAAGATTTTTACAGCAGAAAAAGGTTAACAGGAAAAATCTGAAAGATACTATACTTCACTGTATTCAACAGAAATGCATGTACATGTTTCTAATAGCATGGCTATTAAGTCAAAAATTCCAAACTAAGAAGGAAATTAGACATGTATCAAAAACGTCAACATCAAAATTTATTTAAATGAAAACAGAAACTATAAGTTTATTATTGCAACCTCTGCTTATGCGACGCATGGTGTTATCATGCGCTAACAGAGTAGTATCAGGATTGCACCTCTGGATAACTGAAAGACCTGACAAAAAAGATTTTTAAAAAAATGTCAGAACATGAAGAGCATACTCATTAAGTAAAATCCACAATAGCATTATGCAAGTATCTGATTAGAAGAATATACTCATTACAGACAATAGCCTCCAGCAAAAGTAATTGCATCACCACCTGTACTTACTTACCTAATCTACATTAGGAAAAATACAAGTCAGCATACTTTTAGCATAGACATACCATCTACATGATCAGGGTGATGATGAGTGACAAAGACAACCAATCTTCTCGGCAAACCAGTTACAATTTTCTGTAACTGAAAATTTAAGAGTAAGATGTTAGGATTTAATTGAAGGGATAGCAGAAATTTCTAAATCAGATGATATGGAAATAAGCTGCAATCTGCAGGGAGAGGGACTAATTGATACTTCATAGAATTAAGGTAAGGTGTGGGCAAAAGAGAAACACAAAAAAAAAAAAAAATCACTATCCATAAACAGTCATATTGACTGGAATTTAGGATGGAAAAAAATTATCAGCTAAATAAAAACATTTTGGACTTTCTGTTATTTTAGGTTGGATTAGGTTCAAGGTTTGGGGAATTACAAGGAACAATCCACTATAATCAGTCTTGCAAATAATTTCTGTACTGTGATCTACATAAACAGTATTCAAAGTAACCTTCTGACTTCAGAATAGGACTTGGTCGAAAGCAAAAAATAACACCCATATGTTGTTTCTAGATTTGTATATCCATGGAATTGAGAAGATATTTTGCCAAAATATGAATCCATGGCATTCCAAGTTCTTAAAAAGAATGGTTTCAAAAGAAACTAATGCTTAGCAGTCAGCATCAACATTTCAAGATCTCAGAACATGTTAATATTTCTTTGTTTTTATCGCTATCCTTTTATTTTATACAATATATACAAATGTATGTGGATTTTTGCACTCACGTCTCTGAAACTCTGAATCGATTTAAGTTTTAACATTTTACCTCTTCATGGAATTCTGATAGACATCCTGGATCAACTATTAGAGCATCTCCACAAGCTATAAAATTTTTATCCCCAAAATCACCTGGAACATGTTCCGGTGCAAATACCACCAAGTTTGTTGTGTGAAAAGGCTTTACTGTCCTACTTCCCATAGGTATAAGTATAACACCAGGAGGGTACTCCTGAAAAAGAAAATAAATCTTGATTTTGCTCCAGAATATAAGCACAATGAATTTGTTTGAGAGTAAAAGCTTCTTCTTTCCACTTTCATTCTACATAAATATTAAACAGCAGAAGTAAATTCAATTAAAATGTTTTCCAAACATTAGAACTACATTTAGCACTTCAACATCTAGCTCAACTGGATGAGGTTCTTATGCTACTAACATCACAAAAAAGCAGGTAGGGAAGTGAGTTTAGAAGTTTGAAAATCTGCAAATGAATACATGGGGTTGAAACAACAACAAACTAAGCCTTTTCCCACTAAGTGGGGTCGGCTATATAAATCAAGTGACGTCAACATGTTCTATCTTTGCTCATTTCTACAGTTAGATTATTAATACTTAAATTCATCATAATAGTTTCTCTTATTGTTTTCTTTAATCTTCCCCTACCTCTAATTATTGAATTATCTTCCATTTGGTCAATTCTACACACGGGAGCCTCTAATGGTCTCCTCTATATATGACCAAACTATTTAAGACGCGTTTCTACTAACTTATCTACAATATGTGCTACCCCAACTTTTTCTTTAATACACTCATTCCTAATCCTATCCTTTCTAATGTGACCACTCATTCAATGCAACATTCACATTTCTGCAACGTTGAATTTTTACTCATGTTTATATTTTATCATCCAGCATTCAGTATCATACAACAATGCAGATCTTATAGCTGTACAATAAAATTTTTCCTTAAACTTGAGTGATACTTTTCTATCACAAATAACACCTAAAGCTTTCCTCCATTTCATCCACCCATCCTATGATTTATGTCATTCTCTATTTCTCTATTATTTTGTATTACCGTTTCCAAATACTTAAAACTTGTAACTTTTTGTATGGAATGATCTCCATGCTTCACCTCTATCCTAGAATCAGTGTCCCTTTCATTGAAATTACATGCCTCACAATGAAAATAGACAAAATTAAAAGAAAGCAGACCTGATAGTTAATGGTTGGAGGAACTTTCCTCTTGGCAGGTGAGTCATTTATAAGACTAACAACTACCAATGGTCCGACACGATCAACACATGGTTTCACTTCCAAAAGCCAGTTCAGACAGCTCTGAACAGACATCCATCTACAAATATCTGCATATGGATTTCTAGGGTAAGTCACACGTGTCATCACAATCTAGGTTTATATTTAAGGAGTAGAGAGAGAGAGAGAGAAAGAAACTTTATTACAACAAACCATGGTTATAAATGAAATGAACACATTGATAACAACTGAATAGGTTGCAGTCCATTTAAACTACCTGCAGGTTATAAATGCTATCATAACCAAAGGGCGTCATCGGTGGGCTAAAACTTTTGCAAGGCAGAATTTACTTTACCATCTTCCATTTGAACATCACTCACAGAACAATCCACTCAATAGAAAGGAAAAGAAAAGAAACAAAACAGTGCAGGAAGTTGAGATTTGAGAAAGTTCATGCCTCTCATAATGTCATCACGAGAAAAGATAAGCATCATATTCATTGCCATTACCATTGAATGTTACCACTTCTCTAGGAATTTTCTTAATGTATCAATCAAACATCTTGCTCTATCTTCCCTGTCCTCTCCCCTCCTTTTTTTTCTTTCCTCCTAGACTTCCTTCCTACTCCGATCATATTTAACAGGTCTTCAGCAACACCTGAGAAGTCAATCATCATATGCTGCCAAACACCAAATCCCTGAAGGCTCTCTCATTTGCCTATTTCTACTAGAAGTTTATTTTTATTGAGGCATTATCCAAAAATTAGTAAAGGGGGAGACAGTGGTTAGATAACAATTTACTAGTCAAGGCTAACTTACTAAGTAAGTGACACAAACGCATAAAAGCTTTTCAATGCCTACCAAAAGGCCAAATATTAGGCTTTCTTACAAAAAGTATAATAAATTTTTTTTTTCTTAACAAATCAATTTCTGTATGGAATATTTATGAAGGAGCTAATTTCAACTTAACAGACAGGCTGGATGGATCAGCAACTCCTTCCAGGAACCAACCTGACATTACAGATCTAGTTTGCATCAAGTACAAAGAAAAAGGCAAACCTCGTAAGTCCATGTCCTCAGCTGCCAATGTTCCCGTAATGAAGACCGTGTGAATGGGCAAACCAGGTCCAAATGCAGCTTCCTTCACATACTTAAAGAATTTCCACTCTCCCCGGCTCACTGCCCCAAACCCGAGCGGTTTAAAGACCTAAATGCAATCCAAAAGAACGCAAACTTTATCATCAAAACATATGGAAACAAAAAATTGTATATTCAAGAGCAAGACCTCGTTAAGAGCCGAACGGATGTCGAATTTTTTCAAATCGATCTCTTCCAAATGCGAGCCTGCAACTTCCACCACAGCCTGAGACTCGGATTCTCCTTGCAGTGGATTCAACTGAGCCGAAGGCAAGTCCCATAGATCAGAATCGACATAAGAATCGTACTCCTCATGGCCAAATTTCGTAGGGCGCGACTGCTTCACGAGCAGAAAATGGTCATCGTTTAGAGAGTTTTTTAGGATCAACGCAAGCTTGTGAGTTGCCATAGGCCAAAAAACTATATTTGGGAAAGGAGAGAATGTGCAAGATTAAAGAAATTTTGGGTATGAAAACCAGAAAGGTAAAGTGATAAGTATTGAAAGAAAGTGGATGGAAAGGGCAAATGGTAGTTGTGGTTAGTGGGTAGAGTTAAGAAGGTTTGCTTACAACCGCTGGAGTGGGTGCAAATGGAGAGTTTTGGCGCTCATTCTAGCTGAGACTCAGTTGACCTTAGAGATGAAGGGCTATTGACATTGGCGTTAGGACAAGGATGCAATCAAACTTCAAAGCAAGAAACTTTAACTTGAGTAGCTTGCAATTTACAAATGGAGATGAAATACAAATATTCACCGAAGAGTTGAGTGATCATGAAAGCAATCTTTAACTCCGACGTGATTGATTGGCCTAGATACTCCTTGGTTTAGTCACTGAAAAACAAGCTAAAAAATTACGAAGACTTATAAAGAAGCTTTTAGAATTATATTAGATAAGAGTATACTTTAATGCTGAGGTAATATCTTTCTAGACAAAATGTATATATATATATTTTTCCTTTAGAGTGAATTAATACTGCTTTTATTAAACCCAGTACTAGATTATAGTCCATCTACCCCTATTTTTCGTTAAAGAAAAAAAAGTTACGATAAATATATTTCAATTAAAAAATTATAAATTAAATAAGTTAATACAGAAATTTTTGGAATATTAATTATCATAATAATAATATCTAGATATTATTTTAACTTAATATTGCATCTTTTAATTTTTTTGGTAAGATCTTTGAATTTTTTTAAAACAATATAATTTGATTTAAACATTTAGTAATAAAAAAAATTAAAAATCGTGCGTTCTTATAATTTAAGAAATTTGTTTTATGGCTCCAAAAATATACAAAAATGAGCAGAAAACTAATTTTATATTAGATTCCGATTTGTTAGCCACGCGTAGGAAACGACGTGATCTGGATTTTGGTTTTTTCATAACTAAATAATGCTCAATAAATTCAAACATAATCCAGTACATCACTAGTGAGAAATTACAGAATTAGGGAAAGAATCAAACCAATAAGGTGATAAAAAACCATACAGATATTTAGCAACATAGTGGACTACTTTGTTAGATTCTTTATGTACATGAAACAAATTAAAATAAGTAAACTGTTGCGATAGTAATCTATAATCAGTCATGATAGAATCCAACAATGAGAGTTTAATAGCATCTTTAAAGGTATTATATATCGTAAGAGAGTCTGTTTTCACCTCTTAATTTATTAATGCTACATTGGATAGACACTTGAATTCTTCTTTTAACTGCAAGAGCTTCAACAATTGATGGATCTAAAGGTGCTTTCAAACGATGAGTTTCAACTATGAGGACTCTACCTTGATCATCTATAATTACCACCCCTAAATTCCAATCAGATTTCAAAAAATATTGGCAGCATTGTGTTCACTTTAAAATAATGACTAGTTATTCCAATGTTGTAGCTCTCTAATTCTATACACCCTTAGAACTGAATTACTAGATTAATACTTAGTAAGCAACTTTACTACATTATTCGCAGCCTCATGTGCTTGGATGGATTTAGTTTGAAAAATAAGACTTATTTTTTTTTAAATTATCAGTAACTACAAATTTATTAAATTTTAATTAATTTAATTTGAACTATTAAAAATTTCATAACAAAAATAAATTTTTTTTAATAAAATTTTTTTATATACAATATTTAAACTTAAAATCTTATTTAAAGAAAATAAAATATTTACTATTTTAACAAAATTATTTCTTTGCTCTCAAATAATCTAGTACATCATTATTATGCATCTCAAAAGTTTCATTTCATCCTTCGTTAAGCACTCCACTAACCAATCATAAAATTCTTCGTCTAATTACAGTGACAGGACAAAGCCTAATGGAAAATGGAGTCATCATGCCCTTTCCCCCAGACACCTTACAATTACAAGAACGTTGTCTTCTATTTGCAAAAAATATCTTGGACAGTCACACAATAGGCTGATGAAATTCAAACCAAACCCGAATTTTAGATTCCAATTTGTTAGATTATATTGATTTTTATTTTAATTTAAACTGAATTTAATAAATTAATATATTTATTATTTATTATTTATTAAATATTAATTAAAATTTTAAATATATTATTATTACTATAAATATTTTTTTTATAATTACAATTATTTTAAAATTACCTTAAAATAATTTTAATATAAATTTATGACTACAATTTTTTATTTTTTGAAATTAAAAAATTATTAATATTAATATTTTATTTTTAACTTTTTAAAAAAATTAATTAAATCGATTGAATTTAAATTAATCAAAATTATTGAATTGAATTAGTTAACGTCAAAAATACTAAATTAATTAGATCAATTAATAGCATAATTTAAATCAATTCCAATCGAATTAATGCTGATCCTATAAACTATGGAGAGACGAAAAAGTAAACGAAATTTACCCCCCAAAAAATAAATAATAAGTAAAAAAGCGAAAGCCTTCTGGGACATCTGCGTCGTAGTCGTACAATTACATAACCCTCCAGGTTCTCTCAGAGCACACGGTCTTTCTTCTCTTTCTGTAAATTCAAAACACCAGTCTTGTCCTTTTTCTTTCCCTTCCTTTGTATTTTTGACCTCACAGCTTAGGCAAGATCTCAATTCTCATCAACTGATAAATTGCCCTCTTTTTGACATTTCGAGGAAAATATTAGCGATCCAATGAAGTTTTGAATCATGTGTCTTCGTCTCCTCCGGGAAGTGTTGTTCTGTTATTGGTTCTGGGTTTGGTGGTTTTCGTTTGAAATCTTCGGTGACAGATTTCGGTAATTGAAGAAGCAACAGAACAATCATTTTTGGATAGAAAAAGGGGTAACGTGTTTTAGCTGCTCTGAGAGAAAAAGAGGGGCAGACCGCCGGAAATGGGGACGGGTTCCAAAATGGAGGGAACTTCTGCCCCATCAATTCGACGAGACCCATATGAGGTATTGTCCGTGTCAAGGGACGCAAATGATCAGGAAATTAAAACGGCTTACAGAAAGCTCGCTCTCAAGTACGTTTTGCTTCTAGCATCTTGGCCAAATCTTTTCAATTTTGGTTGCGTTAATTTTCTGTCGAATATACATGAGGTTCTGTTTGTTCTGAAAATTATAGCTTTTCTTTCTGTTTCTCTCTTTCGACGGGTATTTTTTTCTTATTGACATACGCTTTTAGGTCTTAAGAGTGCCAGCTTTGTGAAGTTAGTTAAAAGATTAATTCTTGCTTGGTTTTCTTGTTACTTACTTTCCTTGCACTGGATTAGTTATTTCTCCATCTCATTTGCATGCTAGAGCGTCTCTATAGAGAAGAAAATTGTTCTTTGAATTTTTAATCTGATACATAATGAGGATGAACTTCCTTGTCAAGCTTGAGGCTCTGATATTACAGTTTGCATTGGTTTGTAGGCTGAATACGTGGAACAACTTGCATAATTCTTGATGTTCTGTGATTCTCGTTATATACTATTATTCAGTCTCATTTTTTAACAATATTAAAAGGAAGATAAATATTACCTTATCATGGTGACATTCCTGATTCTAAAAGTGGCTTCTCGCAAAATTCTTCAATTTATCCTTCATAGCAGCTATGCAGCCTATGGTGTTTACTGATATTGTCTACCTGTTTGTCAACATCTTTTTTGACATGGTGGATTTATTAGGTAAAGTGCATGATCGAGTAAGAAGATTAGTTACTTAAATTGAGTGTATCTTTTAGTTTTCCAATTTGAGTCTATATTTTAGTCTTCCTTTCCTTTGCCTCTCAAAAAGGTGGGGTGTGGTGGCAGAGCAAACCAACTGAAGCCATATACAGATATTCTTTGCTTCTTTTACTCTGTAAGCATATTGTATTCTGTCTTTGTAGAATCAACGAGTTTATGTAGTTACATGTGGATAAGATGATAACAATGACAATGATGAAGCTGTGTGGGATCTTTTACATATTTTATATACCATTTGATATTTATTCCATTCATCTGGTAGGTACCACCCTGACAAGAATGCTAACAATCCTGAAGCTTCAGAATTATTTAAAGAGGTTGCATATTCTTACAATATCTTATCTGATCCGGAGAAGAGAAGGCAGTATGACAGTGCAGGATTTGAGGTCCCTTTCTTCCTATCTTTCTCTTATTTTTCTTTTCTTCTCCAGTACTTGCTACAATATTCAATATTAAAACATGAATAGTCTACCATAAGGGGTTGGGTATAGTGGAAGGAGTTAGTCTGCTACATCGTTGTTCAAATCTCAGAGCTGCCTACATTTAGTGTTTGAGTCTTGAAAATTCCTCAAATAAAATTGCTTTTAGTAGAGGATTCCTGTGAAAGGAAAAAAAAAAAAAAAACAAATAGTCTGCTTAGCCGAAATTGTAGAATTCACCGAAGTCTAATAGATTGTTGAGCTCATCCATGACTTATTTATGGTCTTTATTCATTCTTGCTTCTTCGGCTCTTGGATGTTGTCTGTTTCAGTCATTGCCTTCAAGATTAATCTGCTTGGACTTGATGAACATGAACTATGTATACACACAAATGCACATCTTTTTTAACACTCCTTCCCCCCCGCTCCCTCAAAAAAAAAAAAAAAAGTGCTTACTAACCGTTAAGGCACCATGTTAGAGTTTCTGGTCTTGGGAGGGAAAGAAGATAAAGAGGGAACAGAAAAAGAATTTGAGACAAAAGATAGATTTGACACCTTTTTTCTTGACTTAATGAATTACTTGCTCCACCCTGTCTTCCCTTTATTCCAAAAAAAAAAAAAAATGCAATGCTAGACTAATTGGCTACATTTTCCTTAGAGAGCATGCCACTAAGGGGTAATGTGAAATTGGACCTGCCTATTTTTAAAACTATTTGTAAGATTTGACAATATTTTAGTCCTTTTTATTAGTTTTACATAGGTTGTTTATTTATAATTTTATGTGAGCTCATATCATCTATGCATATCTTTTCACTTCAGTACCCTTTCCAATTTATTTCTTTTTTGATGTTTAACTTTCTTAAAGCTATGGAATTTTATGATAATTCATGTCAGGCACTTGATGCTGATAGCTTGGATATGGAAATTGATCTGTCTAATCTTGGAACTGTTAACACAATGTTTGCAGCTTTATTCAGGTGAGCATTTAGTTCATGACTACTAAACTTTTGAAATTCTTTAGCTTGGTTTTTATTCTTATTTATTTGGTTATAGCAAGCTGGGTGTGCCTATCAAGACTACCATTTCTGCTAATGTTCTTGAAGAAGCCCTGAATGGCACTGTTACTGTCAGACCCCTTCCTATTGGAACATCAGTTAGTGGAAAGGTTCTTACTTTCTGTACATTGATAGAGCAAGACGGTAATCTTCCTGGTGATGTTTTTCTTCTACTTATCTTCCATTTTGTTGCAGGTAGAGAAGCAATGTGCTCATTTTTTTGGTGTGACAATAAATGAGGAGCAAGCTGAGTCAGGGATTGTAGTAAGAGTTACTTCAACGGCACAAAGCAAATTCAAGGTTATTATAACAAATTTCTCTTTTTGTTTCTGTTTTTTGCAATTTTGCTTCTGGGTAATATGATATTGGATGCAATATTGAAACCTGATTTTGCAGTTGCTCTACTTTGAACATGATGCAAATGGTGGCTATGGTTTGGCATTGCAGGTAGTCTATATAATTCCAATCCTTCTTCATCTAACAATTTTTTATTTACCAATTTGTGTTGTTTGTTTATATTATTTGGGGCCATGATGAAAATATGACTTCTTTTTCTAGTTTTTGAATATTTCTTCTCTGAAATGTTACTAAAAATACTAGTTATGTGGTTTCGATTGTGGTATGGAAGCATTTATGACTTAAGCTTGGTATTGCGTAGAAAACTTTAGTTATTCCTACAGTAGCTAGGTGGTTATCATTTTTTTTGTCCTGGAAATGATTCCAAGTGCTGGTGGAAGATTTCTGGAGGGAGTTAATCATTGGATTTCTATAGGAAGATTTCTAACTTGTACTCCACAGTCCTTGGTTTGAGGTATTAAGAATTTTGGAAAGTCTTGTATTGCACCCCAATACCCAAATTGTCTTTGTGTGGTCATAGTATTTGTATAAATAGAGGATGAAGGGTCACTTTTGTATACACACAACACAATAGTTAAGTCTTTCAGTAATATGTGTTTGGTCCCTTTCTTTTTCCTCTAACGTTTGCTACCACTATGTTCTCAATGGTCCAATTAGATATGCACAGACTGTTGAATTCTTGCGTCCTTCTGTCATGAAACATTTCATTTTTTTAGAAATATTGCTGAAGTTAATAGTACTCTATTTATTTTGGTGCATTAGTAAAGTACCTGTTGATGGACGACCAACCACTGAACACCAAGAAAGAATCGTCATAGGACTGTGGGGCTTGCATTATGGACTGCATCTAAGTTTATCCAATAAATATACCCAAATGCTCCTTATTTATTATTTTTTTGGTTATTATTTTGGAAAAGCCGAATGAAGCATACACTGTTGTGTTAAACTTTTTAGAGTTTAAACTCGTATCAATATTTAAGCCTTAAGATATGATTGTTAGACCTCTACCAAACACTATACTGCTTTTTAATGCTTTGCACATACACTTCCTCACCATCCTCTAATCTTATTCATGTATTAAATTTCTGTGATAAGTTAACCTAAGAAATTAAATAGATTATTCTTAGGCTATCTGAGCTAAGATAGAACACATTGGCATCGCTTGATTTATATGGCCGACCCCACCTAATACGAAAAGGCTTTGTTTGTTGTTGTATTCTTAGGCTATCTGAGATTGAAATTGTATAGATTGTCTTTTGTACAGGAAGATAGTGAGAAGACTGGCAAGGTGACATCTGCAGGCATGTATTTCTTACATTTTCAAGTGTACAGAATGGATACAACCATGAATGCGGTATTCATATATGTCCATTATTATCATTATTATTTTTTGGGTTCTCTCTTTTCCTTTTCTGTTGTTTATGAGGGAATTTGAAAGTGGTGTGGTTACTTTGTGTGCTACGTTGTAGTTAGCAATGGCCAAGGATCCTGAAGCTGCCTTCTTCAAGAGATTGGAAGGCCTTCAACCTTGTGAAGTCTCAGAACTAAAGCCTGGCACTCATATATTTGCTGTTTATGGTAATAATTAACTTGTCTCATTGCCTTTGTTTTTATTTGGGCTATTTTGTTCATGTAAACTAAGTTACATAGGCACTGATTGTGGTTGATAATTATATTATCCAGGAGATAACTTCTTTAAGACTGCTACCTATATGATCGAGGCAATTTGTGCAAAATCTTATGAGGATACCACTCAAAAACTCAAGGACATTGAAGCTCAAATTCTGAGAAAGAGGAATGATTTGCGCCAATTTGAATCAGAATACAGAAAGGTTATTATTAGCCCAAGTCATTGATGTGTTACTGTGTTTTTAAGGTACTTACAATATCGTTTCTCTCAATGATTTCTAGGCATTGGCACGCTACCAAGAAGTGACTGAAAGATACACCCGAGAAAAACAATCAGTATGTTCTTATGCCTTATGGTCTGTTATGCAGTTAAAATAGAAGTGCCTCTATGGATATGCATTTTCATTCACTTTACTATTAATTTTGGCCACAACTTTGGTGACAACATGATGATTCTAAAAGACATTTTAGAATTCAACTGTACGTAATGAGAAACCATGAAAGATGCAAGAGGTTAGTTCTGCCTTGAGCATTTTACATTGATCCGCGCCACTATTTTCTAATATTACACAGAACTTCCCCTTTAGTTTTAAAACATAGATTGTGGAATTTTAGATATAAAAAATATGAATTGTCACAATTTAAATTCTTTACATTTTTAATTTCTTGTTTGGATAACTATAATATTTGTAAATTTTCTTGTTGTAACTAATAACTATATGTATAATATATCAATGTATGTATCTATATACAAATGTTTGTATATTTATTTGTATGTGTATGAACCTACTTGTATGTAAGTGTATACACGCACAAGTGTATATATATATAGGCATATGTTCATGTTAGTGTGTATATATGTGTGTATTTATATCTTTTCTATATATATTAAAAATGATACAAATAACTGACATTTTAAAATTAAGCAATAAAGAAATTTTGAAATTCCACTTATTTAGGTGGAATTTCAAATTCTTCCTTAACTACTTGATTAAATTGTCATAGAATTTTCAAATTTCATTCCCTTTTAATCCAAATAAGAGATCTTATAATGAGGTAATTGAAATACCTTCAAACATTACTTTCTCTCCTTGAGTTACTTCATCCAAACACAATCTAAGTGTATTTCCATAATGTAATTTTAGCTGTATGGATGGAAAAGAGGTTAGTGGATATTTGTTACGGTAAACCGTGAAATCTTAAAAAATGGTAGTTTAATATAATTTCTAAAAGAAGAGGGGAGGTGAGTGCAAAACATCTCCAATTGTCCATTCAATATTTCAGTTTGATTTGCTTTCCTTGTATTGTGTTTTATGGACTTTGATCATGTAAGTTTGATTTGTTAATCAGGTGGATGAACTTCTGAAACAAAGGGACAGCATCCATTCTACCTTCACCGTTGCCAAGTCAATCTCTATTAGTGGGGGTGGTAATAATTTAAGTAACGGAAGTACTAGCAAAATCGCCGGTGAAGATTCCAAAGTAGAGAGCCCTGGGGAAGATGGAGGCTCAGATGGGAGGGATAAATCAAGCAAAAAGAAATGGTTTAACCTCAATCTTAAGGGTTCTGATAAGAGAAGTTAGTTTAAAGGCTGTTTGATGTGGTTTGTTTGGATTAATCAGAGGTTGAGTGTAAGTTCTAGTATCACAATTAGCAGCCTGCGGGTGTTTCACTTGCAGTCCATGTCGAACATTTTCCTTATTTTTCTTGGTTCCACCGAGGATTTATACTGGTTTTTTGGTTAATCTGTTCCTTGGTACTGTGGTGCATTCCAAGGTATATGTCTCTGTTATTTCCATGTTCTTGTCTATCCTTGATATGATTCTCATTGTAGCATTTTGAAACATACATAATTTTATCTTTGTAATGATATATTCATTCTTGTATCGAAGTTATTTTCCTCAGCCTTCTTGCTCTTTATAATCCAAACGTCCAGCAAAATAATAATACCCTATTATTTTCTATTTTAAAATTTTTACAGATTCAATAATATGATGTTAAATTGCAGAAATATTCAACTATACTATATCCTTCACATTTTTAACATTTTTAACAAATATGTTTAAAATGTGATTCTTAGACAAAATCCTTGATTTTTGAGAAGATACTAAATTAACCATAGATTCCTATATTCGAGCTTTGATTTTAGGGTCAAGTTCTCATATTTGAGTTAAATTAAACTAAAATGAAAATAGTTAAATGGGCCGTGTTTTGTGTCTACTCATGCCGTTGGGCCATTATAGTAATGATTCCCTATTGGGTTTAACGTGAGTTTGAAGTTAGTCCCAACACTTAGAAATTTATTAGACTTTGACCCAAGAACTGTCCCATGAACAGATATACATGTGGCCCACTGCATGTATGCAAGCATTCCGTATAGATTTTGGAGTTTTTATCTTTTTAATCTCTAAAATTATATAATATATCTATATTATAATATTTTTAGAGTTTTTTAATCATTGGCACAAAATATATATTAAATAATATAAAATATAAAATATAAAATAAAATATGTGTTGTAAAGAGATGGAAAAAAGAAAGTAAAAGTAGTTAAAAGTTGAAAGAGAATAGTAAAAAGTTAAATAATTTTTTATTATATGATTTATTATTTTAAAATATAATAATTATTATTGTATAATATATTTCAAAAATTAAAAAAAATACTATGCATTTTTGTGCATGCTAAGCATCTAGTAAAGATATATAAGAGTTGAGTGTTATGGGAGTAAAAGGTATAAGAGAGTAAGTAGTTTTTTAATTTTTACTTTTTAAAATATATTTAAAATTAATTTTTTTAAAAAGTTAACATGTGTTAGTTTTATCTAGAGTAAATTATATATATATATATAAATATATATATATATTAAAAATGTCAAAATTACATTCTCATTTCTTCTATTTTAAAAACTTATACATTCTCCCATCTTAAAAAATTAAAAACTTACAAATTGGTAACTTTGAAAGAATGCTTAAACTTAAGCCATAATTACAATTACATGTATAGATCTTAGAAGGAGGGCTTAAACCTGTCGGTCTTGAAGGATGCTTCCTTTGTCAATTTCAATGATGAGGCATTCTTGTGTAAATACATCTTATAATTTTTATTGTTCTAGAAATAACGTGACAGACTGAGTCCACTCAAGTATATTATCATATCATGTGAGTAAAAAATTCAAACCTAATCCTGCTTCCTTCTACACTTACCCTTGTGACTTGAGGTTGACTCATTTTTTGTCCTTCAATTCCTAACCTACAAGCTTTGCTTTTACTACCATAATAGTTAAACAAAAATTTCTCAAGGATTGGTTTGAACTTTGAACTTTGAACACTGACAACACACTGCTTTGTTGACAAAACAAGTACCACAAAGTGGAAAACTATTTTCTAACCTCAGAAGAAATTAATTAATTCAAATTAAGCAGATATTGTTGGGTTCTATTTGAAGAATTGAAACTATATATATACCACATCTTAGCTCATCTGTCTAGAAACCTGATTAAAAAATTAAGCTTGGGATGACTTGAGGCACACACATTAACTTATACTTTAACTACCATTAATTTCTTGTAATATAAACAAGCTTGTCTTTTATAACATGATCTGAATCTCAACTTGTCTTATAATTTAATGAATTAGACTATTAAGGTCTGCTTGGAGTTTCCCAATAGACAAATGCTGCCACAACCTAATAATTAATTATTAAGCAATTGTTATATTAATTATCCAACTTTTCTTTTCTTTTTTTTAATTTTTGTTTTTGTTACAACAAGCACATCGATCACGTAGGTTATTAGAAATAATGCATAAAACCCTTTACTATATATATATACTAACTAGTTCCACATGCACATGAACTATATTTATTCCTTTTGGGGTCTCAATATGAACCTAAACGTGGATTTATTAAGGTAGATTCCTCGTTCAATCATGGTATGAGAATCTAATGCAGACTTGTTTTTTATGTGCGACAGCTTAGTTGGCGACAAACGAACCTTAATTTATGCGATATCTATCGGAAGTTATTTGCTTCAAATTAAATTAACATCTCTCTTATTTTATATGATATAATTAAAGACTAAGTTTAATGTCAATTCTATATACTTGGATTTTGTATATATATTCACTGTATTCAATTTCCCTAAGCATGTATATTATAAAAGATCAATAGATGAGAGATATATCAAAGCTTTTATATATATATATATATATATATGATTATAATAGGATCTGAATTGAGGTTTTGTCTTTATCATGGAGACAAAATTAAGCTTAAGAAAAGATTCTATTGCAAGTATAAACTATATATTAAAAAAATAAAATAGATTAAATTGAAGTCATAAAATTACTGAGGCGTATATATATGTAAGCAGATTTGGATATGGCTTGGTGTACCATGATATATAAACACCATTACCCTGCAGCTAGTAAAAAAGAAGGGAATCTAGTTTGAAGAATAGACTTTGTTTCTAATTATAGAAGTTGAAGCTAGCTTCGTTTATATTATTTAGGAACAAATAATTAAAGCTGGTTGTATATAAAGCTCAATTTTGGAATAGTCATAAGAAGAAGAAGAAGGAAAGATGAATAGCCCAAGCTAGTAGGTTTAAGTGGTGGTGATGATATGTGTGGATATATAAATAAATAAATAATTCCAAACAGTTTATAGTGCATCCCCATGTGGTTAATTATAATTAATTAGTTAATAAAAGTGAGTGTAATGGAAAGGGAAGTGATATATAGTATATATAATGATTAAATTACAATATGAGTGTTTGTTTTTACATGCAATTAGTTTTGTCATGTCATGTGAAGATGTCCCCTAAGAATGGAAGTCTTTGGGTTTTATGTTATGTGGGTGCCATATGCATTGCATAGCCGTCTATATGTCTCTCACTTTATTAGCAAACCACGCACTTATTTTTGTCTTATTCATTGACTAAACCTCTCTCCCTCTCAAACTCAATTCACGGGACCTTCCAAAACTGTATTTTATACTCAGCACATTTATTTAACAAATTCCTTCTTTTCTTTTCTTTTTTTTCCTTCTCATCAATTAATGTCCACATTCTTGATACAATCTATAGGGGCTTATTAGTTCCACCATCAGATTAGATTATTAAACAGACTAAAAAATACAAATTATATTTAAATTATTTTATTTAATATTGTGAATGTGAATATAGTTTTCACAGTTTAACACTACATGACAATTCATACCTTTAAATAAATTTTTTTAATTAAATGAATTGATATAGTAAATATTTGAAAATTTTATACACAAGTTCTGTCCTAATAAAAAGTAGATATTTAATATGAATTATGTTAAGCAATATACCTAATATTATATGCTTAGTTAATATTAATTTAATTTATATATGTATATCTAAGAAGTAGAATTACGTACCTGAAAATTTTTTTAGATTATGGTTTGATTAAATATAATAAGAGAGAGAGAGAGATGAGTTCACATGACTTAAAGCTAACTCCACCCCACCTATCCACTAATTAGTTTATTAAATTGGGGGGAATTATGTTTTTTTAAAAAAGAAGTAGGTAGTGTCACTTGGAGTACGTGGAGGGGCTAATTGAGTCATACCCACATTTGTTTTGGGGAGTGCTTAAAAAAGTGCTTTGAACATATCCATAAAATGGATTTCCAACTTGAAAACTAAGTCATATTAATTATTATTAATATATATATTATAATTATATGGACATTGAGCTAGCTGGGGGCTTATTATCTCTTTAATATCCTTTTTGGATGCTTCCAAAGTAATGGTTGCGAAAACAAACAAAAGATGATTAGAAAGTTAATGGAGCTTCTAGTGTGTGTGTATATATATATAGATATCATCCATGTCTCTCTTAATAATAAATACATTGTAATTTATGGTCTCATTGGCTGATTTTTACTTGATAAGCACAACTTGGTGGGCCATAATCACGATTCGGGCGATCTTAATTGATAATATTGGCATCACTTCAATCAACAACAACAAAAGAAAGCATGATTAATGCTCTTAAAAAGTGATTTCTCACAAATTGATGGTGGAAACCATTACAACAAGTTTCAATTGAAAAGCAAATTGATTGTCAAGAAGACAGTTGTTTATGAATCAACACTACTTGTAAAGTGTGATCGATTGGATGGATTTTCATAAACATATTAATTTATATATACTTATGTTATTAATTTTTTAAAAAATATATAAATATTTCTTAATTAAATTCAATATCGATGATTTCTTTTGAATTTGTTTTTTCACATATTATATTTTATTAAAAAGTTAATTATATCAAACATTAAACAACTGTATTGAATTAATTGTCTTTCTCACAGCACCACTCACTCAACTAAAAAATTCAAACCAAAGAGTATTTGTTCATGTGGGGTAGAATATAAGTGCCACAAAACTTGCACATGTGGTCCCAAAGTGGGTGGGACCTACCTATGTTGGTTCAAACAGTGAGGAACCAATCAGATCTTCTTTCCCATGTGTTACCCTACATCAGTGGAGAAAAACCATGAGTTCATCATCTGTCTAACCATTTTCAAACTATACATAACTCTTCTAGCTAACCCACTTCTCATTTTCTTCACACTTTCTTTCATTTCTATCTTTCTTTTTCTCTTCCTCACCTTTTCACTTAGGTGGGGTTAGTATATGTGAAAATTTTAATAATTTACTTTTATTTATACAATCAAACATAATATTAATATATAATTAAGCTTCTAAATTTTATCTATATATTTTAAATAATATTAAAAATTATATATATTGTGGGTTAATTCTTGAAATATTCATATATAATTCTGTCAACAACTTTGGTGTGATCACACTGTGATAAATATCTTAAAAACTTTTGGAGTTGAGCAATGGAATATATTAAAACTAAATTGATAGAACAGGCATTAATTCATATATCCAAAAATGATAATTTTCTATACTTACCAATAAATTTTTAAATACTTATTAAACAAATTATATATTGCAAAAGAATTTAAATATATAAGCGCTGCCTCAAGTCATTGCAAGTTACAGCAAAGTTTGGACTTTTCTTCTGTCCACTCTGGTAATTATTCCTGCTTTCATATGCCGAAGACACGAGGAAGGTTCAAATTAAATTGGTGATCAATTTCTATCCACATAGCTAGCTATAGCCCTAACCTGCATATACTATTATTGAGCGTGACTCAAATAACCCTAAATTGACTGCCTACAGTGAATGACAATCATATAAATATATTTGTACTAAACTAAAAGACAAGTCACAAATTTAGGTGGATGCATGAATCAGGCATAGTATAGTTAGGACTAATTAGGACTGCCAATGTTATAACACCAGATGGCCAAGAATATGACTTTGATATTAATTCCCATTTGTCAAATAATTAACCTAACCACGTACACAAGAAAGGATCAAAGGAGTGAGTAAGTAAGTGGAGCTTTTGAAAAATAATGCCACTAATGGAAGACAAAGAACTCACAAGATGAAGCCAAAACAAGGTACAAGTTTGCTTGGCCTCCACTTATCCCAACAACTCTATTCACTCTTAAATTTATTTTTTAAAAATAATTTTTTATCTATAAATTGTTTGTAATATCTTATATAGTGTGAGACTAATTACTCCCATAGTGGAATTAAAGTGGCATAGCCCTGGTTTAATTTTCCTAACCTTCCCATGACTGAGAAGGACCCAAAGAGAGCATGATCATTGGATCCACATAATAAAGCATAAAGGTTATGTTAGGTTTAGTTGTATATTTAATTTTTTTTAACTCTTAATTAATGATATGATACATATCAATCCTAAATATTGCGACACATGAGTTATTATTTGGTGCCTCCGGTAACCCTGTTACATGGATTTAATCCTTTGGCCCCACACCACCTAAAGAATGACGGAAAGACCTTTACCTTCCATCATATTCATATACATGCATGTTTACACACTGGATGAGACAAGAAAAGAGAAAATCTACGGAGAGAAAATAGAAGGTTAGAAATGCTATTTTGGCTAATTAATGGTTGAAAATGCAATTCAATATTAAGATTATTCTAATGTCATCACAAACTTATTACTATTATTAAATTATGAGTGTTCTCGAGTTTTGATTATTCTTGGAGTTTTTTTTTTGGAATAATTTAAAGTGCGTCATTTTTAATTTATCATAAATTTAGTGTATTAATTATTTAAAACATACCAATGAGACTAATTATTCCTTTGTATATCTTGAACTCTAATGTGTGAAGAGAAAGATTAATGTTTAAGATGAAGAAAGCCCCCAAAAACTCATTTTAGCAGTTGGGGCTAGGTAGGTGTCATGATGATTAACTAGTTTGACCTTTGATTTACCCATGTTATATAGTACTCACTACAAGCATATATAGACTAATTAATTTTTTTAATGAATGGCTTGGCAACTTGGGGGTTATGCTATAATGATGATTAATTTCGAATCTAACGGTCAAAAAAGAATGTGAACTTTCGCTCCAAAGTTGATCCAAATCATGGGGATTCACAAAGATTTTTGTTTTCTTTTACATGGGAAAATTTGACTAATTGTGAAAGCGCAAGAGGGGGAACAAGGTGGGTCACATTAGGAGTTGTGACGAAGACTTTGGAATTGAATGGGAGGCTTTTTAATTTTAAGTATGATAAATTAAATATTACTAACCATTATGATTATTATTAATTATTATGCTTTTTAAGTGGGATATTGCAAACCCCCAAAAGCTCTCACACTCTCTCGTAGTTAGTAAGATTCGCACAGATCTCTCCCAAAAGAAAGAAAAACCATTTACAAATATATATAGATTTCAACGTCAATCACGCAAACATCCTAAACAATTATTCATCATCTTCATCATCAAACACGTAATGGTGGGGGCCCAAACCCTAAGTTTTGTAAACTCACCTGAACATTATATTCAATATATATCTCCATGTCATCCATCAAAATGCCCATTCAAACAAGCCAAACTGAGTGTGAGTGAGGCTATAAATGTAAATAAAGCTGCCTCCACCTATTGAGAAATTTTAATTAAATAGATCATTTCATTTATGAAAAACAATTAATTATATAATACTCTAATTAAATTCTAATGCATATTTATGCAAACCTTTACAACTTTATATGTAGTTGGAGCATAAGCTGGGCTTCTTGTGCTGACTTCATTGACGAAAATGCCATCATGATTCATGGCAATATATGTAGTGCTGGGGGTTACATATTGAGAGAGAGAAGAGGTTGGAACAATGTGGAACATGCATATCCAGCATGAGATATGGGATGGTGAAAATGATGTTGACACGTGGGCCAGAAGAAGTGATTAGAGGGACCGACGGTGTTAGATATATTTGTGAGATTGCGAGTATATATCATCATCCGCTAGTTTAATTTAGGATCTCTTGGATGCTATCATACTATGAAACCCTTAATTTGTAGGGCTGCTTTGACTTTTTCTGGAGAGAGAAAGTGAGTGTCGTTGTGTTGGTGGTGGGTGAGGGTGTCGGCTTCTCAGATTGAACCATCCAAGCCAAGCCAAGGCATAATTGATGTAATAGGAGAGAGAGTGTCTTAGCTTAGACACAGAAACTAAACCTACAATTTGAAAATAAATATATAAACTAAACCTAATTCTTAATTACATAATTAAAATTTTTAATATATTTTTTAAGAAATAAATATTCTTGGAGTTCTTTTATTCTTAACCAATGTTGTAGGGAAAATGGTGGAGATGTAGGTGTCATAATCATAAATGAAGTGGGTGAAGCAGTGTGACGAGGTGAGTTTGATCGTAGAGCTAGCAAAGCAGATTCTTCCTTTATATGGCAAATGTTATTTATTAGTTTAGTTGATCAAACAATCTGATAAGCTTGGGATTGGTCCATCTTACGCAAAGTTCAAATGCATACCAAAAAAGTGGAAGCATGTGCCACATAATATCCCACATATACAAACGCTCAACGTTAACTTTTCAAACCTAATTGCATTGAGAGAACACACTCCACTTGTTGGTTGGAAAATAAAATGGTGTTTGGGTGATGAATGATGATAAACAAAGCGATGGGTCCATTAATCGTACCATAAACACATGCATCACTTATTTAGTCTGCTTATTTAATGCCTTCGGTGCCAATAAAGTCTAAACCATCAACTTCATTGGTCAAAACTCGCCCTTCAATATAAGCCAACATGCATGCATATATATATATATATACTTATATATATCATGTATAATTTATTAAAGTATAAAACGATATTGTAACATACATATATAAGTGATCTAATAAAGCCAATCATTTTATATATATGGGCTTCATTCAACCCATCCCATACTCCCATCTCACATGCACCACATTGTCAATAATCCAGTCGGCCCCCAGTATTTCATTACAATATGAAAAACAAGAACCCAATTGATATTATTATATTATTATTTGTTCCTCATATTGCATAAATTGCTCATAAAGTCAAATAATTGAGAGAGAAGGCCAAGTTGGTAATTTTAACAAATAAACTGCAAAGAGACAAACGCGATCCCTTGGGTCCCCTCCCCTGAGTGTTATCGGGTCGTGTTCCCATATTTCACACACTTTCTCTTCTCTTCTCCTTGGGATGTCCGCAAAACACTCCTTCTCTCTCTTCACTGTGTACTTATTTGTATATAATTTTTGTCAAAACCCACTCAATCCTAAGTATAAATAGACCTCCAACTCATGCAACAACTGAACTCAACTCCTTATATATGCTATTAACACACACATAAATTATAATCCTCCACACATATCCCTCTTCCTGTCTCACTCTCACACAATTAAATAATCTCAGCACTACTATACCCCTTTTTCCAAATTTCCAATTCAATACTCCCATGGAGGATCCATTTGAATACCAAACCAAAAGAACTAACCCCACTACTCCCACCACGCGCTTAAAGCTCTTCGGCTTCAGCGTTCAGGAAGACATGCAAGATGAAGAAGATCAACTAGTGGTTGAAGATGTAGCTGTAGATTCTATTCCCAAGGCCACTTCTCCATCTGGCTCGCCGGATTCTGGGGGAGGAGGTGGCTGTGGAGGAGCCGCCTTCCCTCCTTCCTCCGGTGACCGGAAATACGAGTGTCAGTATTGTTGCCGAGAATTTGCGAATTCACAAGCGCTTGGTGGGCACCAGAACGCACACAAGAAGGAGCGTCAGCAGCTCAAGCGGGCGCAATTGCAAGCCACGCGCAACGCCGCCGTTTCGTTCGTGAGGAACCCCATCATCTCCGCCTTCGCCCCCCCGCCGCACCTCTTGGCTCCGCCGGGGCCCGTGGTGGTGCCGGCCCCTCCGGCCTCGTGGGTCTACGTGCCGCCACGTGCCGCTCCATCTCCCTTCCACGTGTCGGTGTCGCACGGTTGTGTGTTCCCGTCGTCGGCGAATAACGCGATCAGTTATAGTAGTGCCAGTAGCGGTATTACAAGTGGTAGATCTGCGGGTGCAGGGATGGTACCGTATGGTGGCGGTGTAGGGGATTCGTCCTCCGCATTCTCGTCCATAGGATCACAAGTACTGGCTCGGGTCAACGGGAGGGTTGATGGGCCTTCCCTGGGTAGGTTCTCCAAAGGGGATGGTGGGCCCAATCTGGATGATGCATTGGGCTTGGACTTGCATCTTAGCCTTGCGCCGGCTGCGCCGTGATGGCTCACCTCAGCTCGGCTTGGCTTCAAAGTCAATTGTTGTACTCATCTTTCTCTAGGTTCAGGTTTGAGGCTCCACTTATATATGGCTGGCTGCTTCAGCTTCAGCTTCAGCTTCATGCTTCACATCTTGTACATTTTCACATTTATTTGTTTATTTTTTTCTAAAGCAATTAGTACACAATGCAGTCACTGCTCATTCAGTACTGTACATATGGGTCACCCCCATTCCCAACGGTGGATTCTAACATTTTTCTCAAATTTTCTACAACTCCAATCAATATACACAAAAGTCTGACGGAAAAAATTTGATTAAAAGAACAAGAAACAATTAATTATAACCCATTCAATAAATCAAACTACTTATTTGTAATCCTCAGTATCACCAATATTTGTACTGACTATTTCAATTTGTTTATGTTTTTCGCCTTATACATCTTTTAGTGGACAAACAGCTAAATTGAAAAAAGCATGCATCCACCATTTTGATGTTATATTTGGATAATGACTTGAAGATGTATGAGAGAGAAGTTACTCAAATCCCACCTGTATTCATGTATTTAGGCTTTTCACGGCCAATTCAGTCCAAAGCTAGCTAGCTTGGCTTACGTACTACGGTACTAATTAGATAATGAAAATAAATCAATTCTTTCTATAATGTGTATTTATTGAAATTCATAATAGAATAAAAATAAATAAATTTCTTTACTTTTGATCACATATTAATTAACAAAATTTAAACAACTAATAATGTGAATTGGAATATATTGTAATAATTAAGTATTCAAATTTTAGGGTTTTTATGAGAAAACTTAATAGTAGATACTTAAAAATTATATGTTTGTTTTTTTTTATCCCTTAACAATAATGCTAGATTTTATTTTTTAAAAAATAAAGTTAAGAACTTAGATATGGATATCATTGATAATAATGTACCAAATCAATAACTTGTAGTGCATAATTTCATGGCCAGTTCAAAAGTGTGTTTTTCTGGTGGTTGATTATAAACAAAAACAAAGATAAGTGTGTTCTCTACCAATCTATATATAGCTGAGTACAGCAATAGTATTACTTTAATTTTCTACCCCACTAGTTTTTCTTTATTTTTTTCTCCTTCTTAATTATGAGTAACGATAATGTCTGAACATACATAGGACATAGAAAGTACAGTTAATGACATTTTTTTAGGTTCTTTGAATTTTTTGTTCAATAAGTTGATGGTACAAAATTTGTATTCTGAGGTCATAAAAGTCTTTAAGAGTGTACTTGATGAGGTAAAATTAGCTGGAGAAAAGCATCTGGGATTAAGATGTTCATGCATGCGCTTTACACATATATTAAGCATATTTTAATTGGTGCATTTCAAAACTTTGCTTAGAATTAAATTCTTTAAAAAAAAAAATAAGAACCGAGTTATAATAAGAAAAGATATATATATATATATGTATGTATATATATAGAACAATTGAGTTAATTTTTATTCTTATGATGACTATTTATTCATAACTTTTTTTTTCTTTAACCAAAATGATTTTCTAAGTAGAGGTGGCTGTGGATCAGTATGTATATATGTTATAATGATATTTCTTTTGGAACTTACTTTAACATGAATTTGCTATCTCTATTTAGTTCTGCATTAATTGAAAAGCAACCATTTATTTGCCTTATAATGGCAAAATGGTTGATCTGCTTCAATTCATGCCATTAATTACTGGCTATATATCAAAGGGGGAAAAAATAAAAATGGGGAAGAATCTCCTGATATGAAGACTGACATTAATGTGTAGGACCAGAACGTGCCAACATTAATTGGAAGAAAAGGACCTTTTTTCTGATAATTACAACTTAATTTCAATTTGAACTAATTAGCAAAAAATAATGTTCTTTTGATGACAAATTAAAATAATCAACTCAACATAAATAATTAATCTTCCCTAACATTATTTTAATTTATTGTTCCTAAATAGATTTCTTTGCATAATTATTCGAATTCTCTAAAGTAAAAATTTTATTGAAGTAATGAAATACAAAAGGAGAAAAAAAATATATAGGTAAACTTTAATTTATCATTGTGAGCCTTTAATTTACGCGTCCGGATCCTCTGCTTGGCACTCTCTGCCTGGCGCCTGTTTGGCGTTTTTAGCAGCGGTTTTTTCCGATGCTAAAGTTTTTGGCAACAAAATCATTGCCACTATAAATTAGTTATTTAAACAAAAGTTATAGCAGCAATAATATTCGTTGCAATAATATTAAAGTACACTTTAGCAACTGATAAAACCGCTGCTAAAAACACCAAGCAGATTACAGCAGAGGATCCAAAATCTTAATTTACCTATCTCTTTTAGCATTAACTTAATGTCTAAAGTTGGACATGCCAGTCTCAAAAAAATTAATTGAAAAACCAACACAAAATAAGACCCGATTTAAATGAAATAAAAATTTAAGCAATTGGTACCTTTGGGTAAATAAACTCAAAGAAATTAAAAAGAATATATTAAAAAGATAATTAAAGTGAAATGGCAGATTACAAAAAATTTGAGTTTCACTCTTTAGTGTGGATTAAAAAAATGATCATTGAAAGTCCAATTTTCAAAAGTTCGTCACTAAAAATTATTTTTTTATTATTTTTTATTCTTAAATCTAACTTTTGGTGGGCAATTATCTAATAGTTATTAAAAAAACTTGTAGTGAATATTTTATTTTTCATCACAATAAGTGTCAAACTTTTACTAAAGATTTTCATTTGTCACTAAAATTTGTCATGAATTTTTTTCTTTTCACTTTTAATCTGTTACTAAAACTGGTAGTGATAGTTTTAAATTTGTTAGTATTACATTAATTTTTATTTGCGACTAAAACTTATAGTGACAGTTTTAAATTTGTCCGTGTTCTATATATATATTTTTAAAAAATCAATAACAATAATATGAAATAGCTTCAATTTTTTATGAAAGAAATCAATAAAATTTCAGTTCTCTTGTAATAATTTTTTTATTCATATGATATTATTGTACAAAATTTTGATATTTACAAAAAAAAAAAACTATTTGAATACTACTACCTAATATAAACTAAATAACAATTTAAAACTTCTAAACAATACAACAAGATCATATATAATTCATATCTCGCTTATTCTTTTTTTTAGTCTCCTTAGTTCACCATCTTTGTTTCATCTTGCATGCTCCCTAAAAGGTATGGTATTGCTGTCCATGATCCTTTCAACATCATATCTACATATGTCAAAGATATGCTTCTGCTGCTTCCTCTTGAGTGCCTGAATTGGATTTTCTCACAATTTTCAGTAAAACAAATAAATAACCATCATTAGGGGATTCACGTTGTTACAGTCTCAAGCATTGCGAATAAGTGGCGTTTGTAAAAAGAGATTGAGGCAGAAATGACAGAACCAAAAAATTTCATACCTACCTACGTACTTAAAGCACGCTAATGCCTAAAGCATAAAACTTTGGGGTTGGAAATTTAATAATGACGCTTGGATGGATTTACTGAATGTGCCAAGATGAAGATCCTTATTTCTTGCAACTCCTGCTTATGTAAAAAAAATTTTTTTGTTTTCTGCACTTTATCACTTAATTAAAATTTACAATTTCAAAAATTTATAATCTAATTATTCATAATCTTTATGCCTCTCAAATTAAGAGGGTGATACTTGAGAGAGAGGAAGAGAGAGTATTTGTTTATAAAAGAAAAAAAAAAAAGACGAATATGGCTAGCTTTTAGTCAAGATTTTAAATTACAGTTTCCTACAATGGAAATTTTCGTTTTCCAATTAAGTTGAAACAATGCTTCTAATTAATTGCTCTCTAATTAAATTAAAGAGAATTTTAGGTACGACAAAGCTTACGTGGTTGCACCAAAAACAAAATCTGATTCACAGCAAGAAAGCACTAATGAATCAATAAAATGAAGACACACCAAAATGTATAATTAAAGAACAAAAAATTAGGGATTTCTTGTCAGGTTGTGGTATATATATATTCCAAGAACTCTTATTGATTGTCCTTCCTAACTTAAAGTGAAGTTGAGAAACAGAAAAATATTTTAAGAAAATTAAGATAACGCAAGGTCGGTGCTTTTGCCACCCATTATTGAGATCTCTCATCCATATATGTCCAACCCAAAAGCAAGATTTGGCCACTCAAATTATTTTTAAAACACAAAGTTTAGATGGATGATATAATCTGCCTAGCTATAGCTTAACCATATAAGCTTTGATTTTTGGAATCTGATGGAATAATTTATCACCTCCACACAAGGCAGCTTAAGAGGAAATATATATAAATGTGAATACTTAAGACTTTGTGGGGTTGGAATTGGAAGATGCTTTTGCTTTTCCTCTCTCCCTTATGATATATTCTGCTTGCTTCAAACTTACTCATAGACCATAGTAGTTTTGGTTTGATTCTTGGAAGCAAGAAAAGGATGGCTGTAATGATAGATTTGAAAAGTTTTTTTGGGCTTTTTTGAAAAAATAATCCAATCGTTGTCTTGTGGTTGGAAATGATACTTGGAGAGAAAAAAAAAAAAAGAATAGAAGAAATTACTTCATTATTGAACATAAGATTCGATGTGGATTTGTAATTAACCTTACAGTTTAGTAAAACTCTCCCTCTAATGAAGCTCAATTTCTTGTTGATTTTAAACTTGAAACCCATATAAATAAAGCAAAGAATCTTGTCATTTCTTAATTAGCTAGCTACAACATATATATATTAATCCAATTATTTAAATATATACTGACACTAATTAAGTTCAAAAAGAGTGAGGAAGCACTAGGTTTGTTGGGACCATATGCAACTATATTAATTTGTTGGAGATAGCTCAGCCATCACGTTCAAGCACTATATAAAGGAAACCATGAACAGTTTCTTTTCAACTTTTGATCAGCAAATAAAAGGCTTCACAAGGAAGAGATCGATGATGTAGAATTAGAAAGATATAATAAGAAGAAAAGTTGGAAACGTGAGTTAGACTTGAATGATTCTTTTCTTTCATTTATAACCAAAATTTATATGAACCTTGCTTGGTGGTCCTATATGGTATATATATATATATGGAAACGTGATCACAGGTAGCTATATGGCTGGTTACCAATAATGTTTGTGCACAGTTGGCTTCTTTCTTTTCCCTCTTGGCCACAATTCAACTTTGGTGGATATATATGTATTTTTTTCCCATGAAATCAAAGACCTTTCAAGCAATTAAGTACGCATACACGATCAATTAAATATAATGTATTAAAATGTTTTGAAACCAAAATTAACAAAGGCATAATTCGCACTGTTTAAGTAATATTTGCGTTAGATATTTTCTCGATCTTTCGTGTGTTTAGTTAAAAATATATATATGTATTTCATGTGTGCTAACACTTTGTAAACACGTACATTGTCAGGACATAAAAAGATATTACTATAGCAATTCCACTGGTGCACCTAAATATTAAGAAAGCTACAAGGCATGATGACATTTTTTTTTCTAACTCAACGGCACACTAGTCTTTAAGAAAAGGCACATTATATAATTTAATTAAAATTTTTGACAATTTTTTTAAAACAAATCAAACTATAGTTAATTTCCTAGTGATTGTCACCAAATGTACAAGGGAAGAGAGAGAGCCTTTACCTTCGGAGGATTTTCATTTTGTTTTCCCATATATCGAAAAATTTGCATATACCTTATAGTGGGAAAACAACTATGTACATATATATGTAACGCAAGCATCCACTATAATTTTATGCTATGTAATTATACATTGGATCATGACTTAATTAAACATTTTAGATTGGGGGAGAATGACTCAATCTGATTTATTAATTTGTGCCATATATATATATATATATATATATATATATAGCTTGTTGAAGTTTGAGAGCCAATCATATTGAGAATCATCATAGTTTGGGTTATGTATTAATTAATTAGGGTGTAAAAACACAACCCCAAGTCTTTGAAAGTAGTTAATCGTACATGACACAGTAAAAATTGTCTTTTAAAGTGTACTTAGCTGAGGTGCAGTTGGAGAAAAAGCGTCTCAAAATGTGGAAAAACGCTTAGTAGTGCACTCAACAGATTATATATCCGTATGCATATTTCGGTGCATATTGATTTGAATAAGGTAATAAGACTGCTTAAGTTATATATAAATAAGAAAATTCTAGAATTGTAGTTTGTAACTTTTTGTACCCTTAATTTATTTGTTTGACAAGAAAAATAATAATAATATATAAGAAGAAAAAGTATGGGATCTGTGGCGCTTAAATCAGACTTTATACACACACACACACACACATATAATAACAATAATGGAGTTATAAGTTAACACGCATGCAAGGTCGGTGCTTTTGCCAACCAATATTGGTATGTTCATACTTGAAAAACCCAAAACCAAGATTTGTACGTCCCCTCAAAATCTAAATAAATAGAGATTTCGTTAAACCAGTGTCAGTAACATGAAGAGGTTAATTAAAATTTTATTTAACTGATTGATAAAATTTTTAGATATTAAAAATTATGATTTTTTATTCTCTTCCTATAAATTTTAAATAATTAAATATTTCATCAATCAATCAAATAAAATTTTAACATGTATTCTAAAGATATTGGTTAACAAACGCACTAAATAAATATAGTGGGGTTGATATTTATCAGCTTAATTAACCAGTCACCACATAATCCTGGTTTCCTCAAGGGATCTTAGGGAATAATACGAATACTTGAGACTTAATTTATTGGGAAGAAAATGCTTTAATTTTGCTTTATACATATATTATATTTCTCCTTTTTGGTTGCTTGAAATTCTTAAAAGCTTTGGTTTGATTTTAGAAGAAAGAAAAGGATGGTTCAGAAACATCATGATAGATTTGAAAAATGGTTTGCTGGATCCCTGATCTTGAGGGCTTTTTGTTATATATTAGTACATATATGATCTCCTATGGTTGGTTTAGAAGATAACTAAGATAATCTAACTTAATTATTCCCACGGCTTCAATTACTTTGCCTCATTAAACATAATTAAGTAGCTGTGTGGATCACCCATTCTCCCTACTACATAGCATTCATTTTACACATGCAAGAAATTTATTTCTTTTTTTGGCCAACACTTTTCTTTTTATTTCAAACCAATAAAGAGAAGATAAATTTAAGACTACAAGAAATTACCAAAGTTCTTTCAGTTTTCTTTTTCCCCAATTGCAATTGGGTTCAACTTGTAAGATATATTACCATCACGTTTCCATGTCAAAATTAGAAACTAATTAATTAATGCGCGCGTGTGTGTACATATAAAGAATTAATTGATACTGGCCTGGTGTGAATTAAAAGTATTCCCACATTATTGAATAAATTTGGTGAGATGAACTTTTTTTTTAAAAAAAATATTGTTGGATTAAAAATTCCTATCATATATAAATATTAGAGTCAATTAAAGATTTAATTTCTAGAAGATGAATATCTCAATTTAATCTCTAAAATATATATTAATTTTCAATCCAATTTGGTTTGCACATTAAAAAAATGCAAATAGTTTGAATATATTTCATTTGTAAATTTGGTATGCTTTATTTTTTATTACTAAGTAAAATCTAATTTATCATTTAACAATTGAATTAATAATTTTTAATATCACTATTAATTAATTTTTTATCAATCTCATTAATTAAATGACCAAATAAATTGAGGATTGATATTTTAAAAAATAAATTCAGATATTTTATCTTTCTATGACTAAATTGAGAGAATATACATCTTTTAAAAATTAAATTATTAATTTACTCTAATTAATATTATCATTACAAAAATTGACATTAAATTAAAGTTGTTTAGTATCCTCTCAATACATACAAAAATTATCCCATAAAATAAAATTTTAAATATAAAAATTAATTAATAACTATTTGGTTGCATATTTATATTTATTTCTTTTTTTTATAAAATTTGGCATAAATGATCAACATTATTATTAGCTTATTACTTTTAACTTAATGGTTAGATTAATGAAAATAAATTCCTATAACAAAATAATGGAGATTAAAAAATGTCAAATTTTATACCAGCAGTGCCAATTGATTGTATATATAAATATAATCTCTATTAATTAAAAGACTTAGAAATCTGATTAAAATGAGCAGATAGCATAAATGTAAATATGTCGCGAGTATCTTTGATTATTTCCTCCCAACATATATATAGAACTTGATTGGCTAGCCGCCCCATGCTAACATAATGTGAGTGTTTAAGAGTTGGCTAGCTATTATAGCATTGACCTATATATGCTAAACAAAACAATAATTAAGCTTCTCTAAAAGCAGCAAGCATATCAAGAAGAACCCACCAAATATCAGAAATTGATATCATGACACAGTTACTACATCGATCATGGTAATGGTCATTAAGTTCTATTTCACTGATTACATGGTTGAGCCTATAATAGCTCTCTATAGCTACTTAATTTCCATAAAATATATATCCATTAATAGCTCTCAAGTTAGCTATAGGCACTTTCCTGAAAAATAAGTATATTCCAATTGCTCGTAAGACCTGTTATAATTCTTATCTGATAATAAAACATACAAATAATTAATGATTATTCACCCTCATCAACCGAAATAATTCAACCTTTTTAGCAACAAAGTTAAAATTTAATAATTAGTCATGCTTCGATCATTATGATTGCTAAAATAGTACTGTT
The DNA here is from genome assembly GCA_031216115.1 of Senna siamea. Taxonomy (NCBI): domain Eukaryota; kingdom Viridiplantae; phylum Streptophyta; class Magnoliopsida; order Fabales; family Fabaceae; genus Senna; species Senna siamea. The sequence goes on from CM062358.1 coordinate 2,553,465, forward strand.
CACTTTGCGATCTTTAGAGCTGATAATTAATGGAGGACATTTGTGTGTGCAGAAAATTCAAAGTTAACGTTGAAATTTGCTTCACGCTGTGGTTACCTTTAAGTCGACCAGACCTTAGAAGTTCGAAAAATGAAAGGATGACAGAAGAGTACTGACTCATTAAAGTCCCACAGAATATGAATTGTTCGTGGGTGCATATGGATCACAACTTTTTACTTCAAGCCACTTTAAACTTTCAATTTCAAATAACTTTAAATTAATTCACCCGCTAAATGAATTTTTTCCATGAACAATTTTTGAATTAGGTAAACTTTATTATTAATTAAAGAAATTTAAGATATTGGATATTTGTTTGAGCTGCCATGCTGCTAATTGGAGGTGTCTAAACTTTAGATGATGAGCTTGTCCCCAACTTTTCTTTCCACAATAAAAAGTTAGAAGACCATGTTTTCTAAGCGTGCATGTTTGTGGTATCATATAACAATTAATGTTTCTTTACCAAGAAGATTTTGTACTTAAAAAGGCTACAAAATGATCATACTATGTTCTTCCTATAGCTCTCATATAACTTAATTTTCACGTTGATTGGGCCCTAATCCCTCCTGAATCTCGAACCCCACAAAACAAAATTAAAGAAAATAAAATCACTTTAGTTTGACAGAGTTTAATTACACTCAAAGTAACCTACAATTCAATAATTATACCTTAATTTGTTGTTTACTTCAAAGCTAGTTTAATTTGTCTCTATATAATTCACTACTTAGTAGTTAATTTAAACCAATTAACTATTTTTTAGTATATTATATATATATATATTCAATCTTGAAAAAAAAAATATATCCATGAGAATGTTAAAAAAATTGATAATTTTTGGTAGAAAAACAATTGATAATTTTATACTTTGATAAAGATGTTGTTATTAAGAGGTACTGTCAGCTTATATCAAACAATAATATCCTGATGTGTCTCAAACCCAACCAAAGCCAGAGGAATATTTTAATTTAGGTTTATGACATAAATAGCCTCATGCACCTTAAAAGTTTATAGAGCCTAGCTAGCCTTTAATGTTACCAATTAATTGGTAATTATAATTAGGGTTTTGCTAAACTTTTGAGTGTCCTTAAAGTACTATTAGCAAAACCTTAATAATTGTAAGAGGGCAAAGATAGCTTCTTCTTCCAGCATCTTTTTCTTTTTAATTAAGGAATATTCTTGTGTCAAATAAGCTCTCTTTAATTTTTGCAAAAATTTAGTTTTTGTTAACGTGATATTATCGCTCATGGTGCATGACATAATATGTGAGAGGATGAGCAAACAGTTTTCTTATCTTCAATTGATTCATTTGCTATGGTGTCGGTTCTTAGAGCAAGATATTTCAATCTAATGTTGAGATCATTATTCTCTTTTTCCTCTTTCAAAGGAGAAGGGAATAAAAATCAGAGAGACTTTTAGATACATTTTATAAAATTAAAAGCATATTATCAAATGCAAAAATATTCCACGTCTGATCAGGCTAATTAATAATTCAGTTTCATAGGTAATACTTTCTTGAACATTATAAACCGATCGATAAAGCTTGAGATATTTTGGGGATGCTGATAACGTGATCATATATATATATATATATATATATATATATATGCTGCATGCTTGCATTTGCATGCATGCTTCAGAGGAAGAAGGCAACAAATTAAACTGTTGAATTAAGATTTCAAAAGCTGGTCAAGTTGGAGACAAGCATTTGTGGTGCTTACAGGTGCAGTTTGGTATATAATATACTTTTGAGGTCACTCTAGCGACTAGTCTCTAGGTTCTCCTTGTACTTAAACTTGAACGGTTTTCATTTTCGCAGATACAAAGCTGGGACCCAAGAAAGAAAAGAAATTGTTCTTATGAACAGTATTATGCCAGCCTTTTATGAGTGACAGGTTTTGATATCTTAGTACTAACACGAACCTAAAGGAACCAAAAATAAGCCATACGCATCCACTAAATTTCACAATCATGTGAACTTTTTTGCCTTTTTCTATCACCCAATGAAGGGCTATACCTATATAGGGGGCTCCTAAAGGCATTCTAGGGTATTTATTTTGGTCTTTAGACTGATTCTGAAAGAAAAAATTAGTATTGAATTGAAAGAATATTATAGTGTATGAAAGAGAAATAAATTAATCACAATAAGTATGCAAAACATTCGATAAAAGTGTGTTATATATATGTTTAACATGTTTATATATATTTTTTTCATAATCAATTTAATTAATATTAATTTTAGTACGCTGAATCTAAAAATATTGCTCTCTTCCACTGCATTTTTAACCATAAATGATGGTACCATTACATGGGAACATGCTCTCCAAGATGTGGGTGGCCCCTACTACGGGGCATATTCCTTCCGGAATAGGACAGCCTATGTGCTTCAAGCCAAGCAGGAAGCAGCACATGGGATATAGGTACTTCATTATCTTTATGAAAGGGCATAAAATGAACGGTGTCTGTGATTAGTGAAGGACTGAATGCCCTGAAGTCTAAAATCTTTGGGGAATCAGTGTGTAGATGGGATATTAATGGAATTAGTGGCCGCCTCAAATCATTATCATAATATATATTCCTAAGCAAGATGAGTCATGAGGGTGACTACTGACTACTTAATTAGTGAAAGGAATCTGTCATAGAACTGGTTCATCAAGTCATATTCATCACCAACTCACCCAAAGTACATCAAGAATGTTAAGCTAATAAAATATTATATAGCTGCATAATGCTACTATATATATCTGACATGCAAGATAATAATGGCATATCGTTAATTTGTTTTGTTTATGCAAACAAAAAAGGATAATAATAATAATAATAATATAAAAGCCGTAACTGTAAGGTAAATGCCTGCAATGTACAAAGAAAACTATTCAATCTGATGATCCAAACTTCTTGTTCTACTTCACATATTGTTAACCAAAAGCCTTGCCTGGCTGCCCATTCACAAGAAGAATGCTATTACAGACAATTTTTTTTTGTGGGCTCAACATTTAGACCTTTTTTGAGGTCCAGTTATATAAGATATACGAAAATTACAAATTATACTTCCCGGAAATCAGTGTTCAGCTGAAGTTGAGATCTATAATAGCGCTAACTTTTCTTTTAAGGTACAAAGCAAAGTGTTACAATCCCTAATCCCTGTATAATAATGCACAGGCATTATTATAAAGGCCAGAGAAATATCCGGAACAGAATCCTAACGGCCTCCAAGAAAAAAAGAACACTGTAAAATGTTTAGTGCTACACCATGTAGTCTTAAATTCTTTTACAATGTTGAAGCCTGGTATGCTACAATTACCAATAGATATTAGTGATTCAAAAATTACAACAAAGTATTGTAAAAATCACTGCTATAAAGTAAGAAAATTGGATTGCTCCTACTGGTTTATAGATTAGATTAATTTCTCACTCGATGTGCAGTAATTCAGCTTTTTGATTCACTGGAGGTGTTGGATGCTTTTCTTCAACCACGGGTGCCCTCTGTTCTTGCTGAACTTGTGGTTCACTTGGGATGCATGGTCTCCAAATTGTTTCATTACCCACATCCATGAGGGCAATGCCCTTTACAGTCAAATCGGCTCTAATCTTATCACTCTTGGGGAAGTCCTTATTAATCCTTGCTAGAGTTCTCTCTTCTATCAAACGCAGCACATCATCTTCTACCAATCCTGCTCTCTTCAACGCTTTATCTTTAAACTGCTGCAGAACCTGTTGAGTAAAAAACAAGTCTTTTCAAATTTAATCCATAATGACCATCCTAATGAATAGTCAGCTCTAAAGTTATTCATAATAGACAGGTGTCAATGTGCAGAAGAATCTGTCACCTCAGTGTAGGTAAGAGAGGACAATAATCCCAGTACATTCAACACTTCTTTAACTTCTTTCTCTACTGCAGTTAGAGATTCCATCAATTCTAACAGCTGCTTCTTCTGCAACTTCTTCTGGAAATCCCCCAGCAGAATATATTCCATAAATTATTGACACACATCACAGAAAATAGGAGAAGAAACATTACATACAGGCATTCAAGGAGCTGACATTGAACACATACCTTCAGCATCTTCAAAGAACTGTTCACAAATTTCAATGCCTCTTGAAAAGCACCAGTTAGTACTACTGGTGTTTGCAAGTCATCTGACATTTTTTCCTCAAACTCTTCTCGCATCTTTTTAATGCAATTCATGGCAGCCTCATTAACTCGAGGTCCTTTTTTGTTTTGCTCAGTGCCCACTTCTTGAAATGATGATAAAGCGCTTTCACAATCTTGAAGAGTCTAACAACCACAGAAACAAAATACTTCCCATAGTTAAGCAGTGTATAACAAAAGATAATAGTTCCGAAAATTTCCCAAAAGTTATGACATCAATCAAGTGCTGCAATTTTTGCACACCCATGTAGCTCCATTTGTCATCTTTGCTTCTTAAATGTCAATAGACACAAATCATATCAACAAGCAAAATTGTTTTAGAACAGAGAATCTATTCATTCACATCAATTGGCAACTAGCAAGCATTGACGGGATTATTTTGCATGAGAATGCCAACAAACCCTAATTAACACAATTCTGTTCCACAACACCAGGATGCCAATTATACCATTTTCTCAACAACCAACTGGCAATCAATAACAGGTAAGATCCATTCATTCCCAAGAAGGCCATTAGAATAATCTGACACACAAATACAGGAGAGAAGAGCTAAACAATATTATCAAAGAACATAAGTAAATATCTTCTTTTCTAGAAACATAAAATATCTAGGAAAAAAACACTACCAATTATAATTCAAACAAAAAACTTGCACATCAGTCATGGAACCCTGGCATATGAAATAGCAAAATCATTCACACAAAACACATGACATGTATGAGAAAACAACTCAAAGACAATTAAACTAGTTTGAAACTAAAAAAATGCAAAGAGAAACTGTCTCAGCCACTGCCAAAGTAAATCAACTAGGCATTGGTGCAGCTATTATGATGCAGATTACATATGTTCTGGCTACCTGATATATATAATAAATAGCATCGGATGAACTTTCCAGCTGTGAGACTGTGTAATTTAGAGGAGATTTGTAATGAGAGCTAATTAAGAAATGTCTCAAAGCAAGTGGATGATAACGTTCGGTGATCTGCAAATAGAGGGGAAATAATCAATCAAAAGATAGACATCTTTAAGAAGATTTCTGCCATGTAGGTGCTTCTAAGAATTAAATAAAAAAAATTATCAACAATTATTTACCTGGCGAATAGTGAAGAAGTTGCCCAAAGACTTTGACATCTTCTCGTTGTTATTAGTGACATGACCATTATGCATCCAGTAACTGATTTTGCTCTCTTGGCATGCAGCACAGCTCTGGGCAATCTCATTTTCATGATGTGGAAAAATTAAATCAATTCCACCACCATGAATATCAAATTTGAAAGTTAAATAATGAGCACTCATTGCACTGCATTCAATGTGCCACCCAGGTCTTCCAGGACCCCAAGGGCTGTCCCAACTTGGTTCACCAGGCTTAGCAGACTGCAATTATTACTTATTAGAAAATAAAAATAAATAAGATGTCAACCAGGATGTGTACATAGTAAATGGTAAAGGTCCCCAAACCTTCCACAATGCAAAGTCAGCAGGATGACGCTTTCTTGAGTCAACAGCCACTCGTTCCCCGGCTCTATTATGTTCTAGCTTTTGTCCTGACAAACAGCCATAACTTGATAATTTCTCAACAGCAAAGAAAACATCTCCATCAACTTCATACGCATAGCCCTTGTTGATAATCTGCAGATAAAATAACCACCTACTGAATTTTACATTAATTCCTTGAAACTAGAGGGAAACATAGCACAACAATTTTTTTTTTCAAATTTCACTTTGCCGTGCTTACTTCCATATCATTATTCTCAAATTCTTAAAAAGTAAATTAATGTTGTTCCGGTAGAGGTATTAGTATCATACTCAGTACAGGAATGGGATATGCCAAGTTCTTAATAACATTGGTTATGGGTACTGCAATATATACAATAAACAATGAGTATTTTATAATATATAAATATAACAATCCTTACAACAATAAGATAAACATTTTATAATATATAATGAACCAAATAAAAATTCAAGTTTCCTAATATAATCTCAAAGCTCAAATAATTATTAAAAATAAACTAAAGTAATATACGATATTACACACAGAGGGTACTAGTGTTCTTTTTTGGGTAGAGATAGTAGAGTTGAGTTTCAAATCTCCAGACCCCAGGGCTAGAAGTTTGTTGGAGGTGGGGACATACTAATACATGCCTAGTAAGGGTACAGCTTGAATGTTGCTGTAACCATGTTCAAATAATAATCCGAGTTTCCTAATATGAACTCAAAGTTCATATAACTTCATTGAAAACAAATCAAACTGATCTATCATATTAAAGTTGTGCACATAACTCTATGCATACTAGTTTTTCTAAACAACACAACAACCACAACAAACCAAGCCTTTTCCAACTAAGGAGGATCGGCTATTAGATTAAGCGATGCCAAAGTGGTGTATCTTTGCTCCGTTTTTCTAAAAGAAAGAACAATTGTTGAGAATTGAGATAGTAAGGTTTAGTTTCAAATCTCAAGAATCCAGAGCTAGAAGTTTGTTGGATGGGGGGAACTTGAATGTCACCATAGTGATGTTTCGAAAAATGTAAATCATTTGAAGACTAGGAGGGTATGTTCCTAGGGATGACAACTTGCAACTATTGAATACAAACACAAATTTATCCATAGGCCATACTCAATATGATAGATCTACTTCATATATCTCCAATACTATAAAAAGTAATTAACTAATGGCGAGTCATAAATTTTCAAATAATTACACATCATCTATTAACTTTGCGTTTTTATTTTAAAACCAATGAGAGAATGCATTGTGGATCATTACCAAGTGCCCATGTCCTTTGTTTTTAAAATTTATACAATGGAGAGAGAAGAAACACCTAGACACAACCTTCAAAACCCATATATATTAATGTTAATAAAAACGCAAGGTCACTTTTCCTTTCTTTTTTTTTTTGTAATTCATTCACAACTTTGTTGTCTTTATATGCAAACTATAAGGTTAAATTATCATACAGCATATCCACTACTTGAATATTAAAGAAGGAACATCTTTATATGTGACCAAAAAGAAGGTCCAAAACTATAAATGCATTTGAGTAACTTACACACACAAAATGTTCATAAATAATACAAAACAGCATGTATAACTTTAAATACATTGGAGTTTCATCGAAGTAAAAGGGAGAGGAGAAAAACATTAATTTTCATTGTGTTGCACTCCCTTAAGGAACCAGTCAAAAATGGGTTTATGATAGCAGTAGCATTAAACCTGAGTTATCATGTCCTTTATCTGTTCCATATGATCAGACACTCGAGGTTGATGAGTTGGAATCAGGCACTGAAGATCATTCATGTCAACAATATATTCTTCACAGAAACGGTTGCTTAATTTCAAGGGATCTTCACCAATCTCATTTGCTCGCTTTATTATCTGCAGCAATTCTGATATTAGCAGACTACAATAAGCATTGAAAAAAAGGATAAGAAACTCAGGTAAGAAATTATAGGTTTAAGGCCTGATTCCATAGGACAAATGATATGGATGAAACTTCTAACAGTAAGAGTTATCACTTATCAAGCTTAGTAAGGCTAATCGTTTTGCAATTATATTGATAAGAATAGCAAGAACAACAGCAATGATAGTAATAGTAACAAGAAAATGATTTAAGAGAGAGCAAGAAAAAAAAACAATTTGAAAATTTCATTTAAACTATATTACTAAGTATGATGCAACTCAGACATTTAGAATCACACAGCATGCAGGCAGCTATGTGCAGCCCAGTCATATCAGTGGCCTATTGATTCATAGAGCCAAACTGCGACAATTCTAGTCATCAAGAATTCAGGCTGAATTACTTATCTGAATCCAATGTGAAAAAAAAAAACTTGTCAACATAAAATAATACTTGACAAAGGTTTCATAGCAATTCCTTTTTTGGTGACAGCACGAAAGGTTTCATAGCAATTGACGAAACAATAAGGTGGTGCATCCACTGCACCTCACCTTTTTTTAATGAAACCACTGCACCTCAACATTAGGAAGAGCTATTAGAGTAATGAGGAAGTTAAAATAAACACAATTTGATCATGGAAGGTTAATAATAAAGTCAAATCTAAAGAATTTCACAGCAGTAGGAAAAAAAATTACAAGTTCTATTACTTGTCAATGGCCAGAGACCATAGAAAGGTGTTGATAACTAATATTTCAATATTTATTTAAACAAACCTCTGAAACCTACAAAACTTCATACTCTACGATAAGTTTTAATCACATTGATTCAACAAATCCTATTTAACATTATATTAGATCGTTAATCATATATATCAGCCCATACTTTATGTTTATTGTCAAAATATTCATATATTTGGGCAATACACCGACATTATGAATATAGTAATTCTCTATAGGATTGGACACAATTTGGAGAAACTACTGCTTCACATGATCTATTAGTGTTAGATTATCATGCTTTTGATCTATTAACACAAGAATATCATCACACTTGTAATCTCATATGAGTACTGGTCCAACTGAAAATAAATTTAATAAGAGCAATCAACCAAAATGATATAGAAGGGGAAAAGAACTCAAAAAGAGTGGAGAAATTATATATATTAGAGAAGCTCAGATACAGTCTTAAACAAAATCTGAAAGATACTACAATAAGAATTGCACCAGCAAATTAGAACAATCAATTCTCACCTTGTCATCCACATCAGTGAAGTTCCGCACATATGTTACTTCATAGCCCAAGTGTTGAAGGTATCTGCAAACCATTAGGTTAACCATGACTACAAACCACATATTAACTCTCAATTTTTACATCTTCTATGAAAATCCACGAAAAGAAATATGTAAAAATATATATATTTTAAAAAAAGGCCAAAAGGGTTGCCAACATTCCAGTACCCTCTAAACTTAACATAAAAAATAAAGCAATTTAAATGATAAGAACACAACAACTGACAGGCTGGCAGCGCCCCATAAAGGACAGAAGTAAAAACAAAAGAAACTGTAAATCTACTACAGTCATTTTGGTTAAAAGTAGTAAATTTGGCAAGGACAGTTTATGATTAGCCAAGAAAATCAAGAAAGCAATGCAACACATACTTTTTCCTATATGTGAACAACAAGCTTTACATTAACAAGCTCACCAGAAAAAAAAAAAAAAAAGCTTTACATAGAAAAACGTGCAAGATCCAAGAAATAACATTAGATAGTCAACGTTAAGTCTTAAATGATATACAATGCTAAATTCAAAACTTGAGACGCATAGATAAACTTATAGCAGCTAGTTCCACATGTGATCATCAGTTCATTGCCTCCCTATTGGTCTGTAAGTCATCAAAATAGGTAATACCAATACATATATATGCTAATGCTCAGTCATATAACGGGTATCCAAATCCATGTAAGATGTAAATTTTGTCAAACAAGTGATAGAAGTGAAAATTCTACATGCATGGTACATTCATCATTCGATTGGTTTGCAACCTCGTAGAATAATATATAATGAAAGTCAATGGATTCTAGATCTGTCAACAGTTCAGAAGGGGTATCGATAATCCATGCCACTGAGTTCCACCAGTAAGCTTCATAGTCTCTGAAGTGCTAATGAACATAACGGGCCAGGAGGTAGCAAGAGACCTCCTTTTTTTTGGTTTAACAACATATTAAACAAACAGATCACTAATCAGCCCAGAAAGATGTAAAAAAACCAAAGGACACTACTTTATCGAATTACACAGCCACACACACAGACCCAATTGGTGCGTACCTGTAGAGGATATCAAAATTGACGGCGGCACGAGCGTGTCCCAGATGGCTATAGTCGTAGGAGGTGACTCCACAGACGTACATACCAACCTTACCGGGAACATTAGGCTTGAAGATCTCCTTCTGCTGAGTCATTGAATTGTAAACTCTGAACTCCTTATCCTTCGCCATTGCCACCAAAGAAGCCACTTTTCCGCCTCCCCTCTCACAGTCTGAGCTCTTTCTCTTGTAAAATTCAACGGCAAGGCACGAGAAAGAGAAACCTAAACTCTCACACTTGCTGCAGAATGATGAACGCGGAGTACTACGCCGTTTAAGGCGACAAATCAAATGGAAGATTTTGTGTGCTTGGTAACGACGCAAATGAAGGTGAATAACAGCTGGAATGGGCCTTATCCGTGTTTTTTTTTTTTTGAGGAATCCAACGTAAGTTTTTGTGTTCTCTGTAACGACTAACGACGCAAATGACAGAGATTCAGATCTCGAACTGAGCCTGATCATATTGTTATTTTTCATATATTGGCTCAGTTCGGCCCAAATAAACAAGGGTAGTAAGTTCTGAGGTTTGCCATGGAGTCTGTAATTAAAAGGTAATAATATTTTTTTAGTCTTCAAAATTTTTAGGTGAATTTTGATTTTGATTTATATTATTTATTAAAATTTTTATGTATTATTAATTGTTAACACCTCCTAATTTGGTTAACTGAAATTAATATCATGCTAGAGTACAGTAAGTGAAATTATACGTAGTTATGCGTTATGCACAAAATATTTTAATTTTATTTTAAATTAATTTATATTATAGAAATTAAAAAATTTTCATTATTCATATAATCTTATAAATTTAAGTATTTAATTTATTTAAAATTCAAAAAATATATCCATTAAATCTGAAAAATGCTTTAATTTTCAACTTTCTTTTAAAGGGCTTAAAATGTTAAGGTTTAGTGGTTAAGGCTTTAAGATTTGTGGTCTAAAGTTATGGAGTCTAGGATTTAAGATTTTAAATTTTATGGGTTAGGGATATAGGGTTTTTATTGTTTGATACTTTGGGTTTATGGTTTTAAAATTTTAGAGTTTAAGGTTTAATACTTTAGCATTAAGATCTCGGCGTTGAGAGTTTTAAGGCCTTGGGGTTCACAGGTTTGTGGTTTAAACTTCAACAGCTTTATGGTCTAGGGTCTTAAAGCTTAGGGTTTAGGTTCAGAGTATAAGATTTAAAGTTTAAAACTTTAGAACTTGGGGTTTATCATTTAGTTTTTAGGAGTTCAAGATTTAAAAAATTAAGCTTTGAGTTAGGATCTAGGATTTAAATTTAAAGCTTAAAATTTTGATAGAGTTCAGGGTTCAAAGTTTATATCTTAAAGTTTAGTTTTGCGCTTAAGTTTTAGGCTTAAGAGATTAAATTTTAAATGCTAAATTAGTTAGACTTTAAAACAAAATAGGTAACTTTTGGTACACAATTTTAAAAAAAATTTTTAAAATTAAGAAGCTTAGAATGTTATATTCTTATCTTTGGTACACAAATTAAAAAAAAAATTAAAAATATTATATTATTAAAAATAAAGTATTTTCACGCTTTTACAAATTTTTATTTTTATCTAAGAAGGTAAAAATCTTATATTCTTATAACATATGAATATTTTTAAAATAATAAAGTTATTAAATTACCTTTATAAAATTTAAACAAATATTTTTATAATATAATATAAACTTTGTAATAAATGTATATGTAAACAATCAACTTAATAATAATAATAATAATATAAACTTAATAATAAATACATTTAATTTTAATAATAATAATACTAATAATAAATACATTAAATAATAATAAACTTTATAATAAATGTTTGTGCTACATTTGTGTATCAAATGCATTTAATAATAAATTTTTATGGTATTTTATTTTAATTTATTATTTTAATTTATATTTTTTAAAATTACTTATGTACAAACATATATAAATTGTTTGTGTATTAATATATTTATACACAAATTAATATGTGCTACCCCAGCACATTTGTATTGAAAAAAAAAATTTAATTGTAAAATATTACAGAGTATCAAAAATTATTATTATTTTTATTTTTATTTTCTTCAAATTAATTATGTAAGTTCTACTACCCAAATAAGAAACCATTAGGACCTTGTTTCTATGATATATAAACTTAACCTTATTTCATGCAGATAATAATATTATTAATGTTATTTTCAAATTATAATTTTGATAAATTTGATAATTTTTTATCATATGTAGAAATAAAGTACAAATTTTTTTTTAATATATGTATGTATAATTCTATATATATTATTCAAGTGTCATTAATTAGTAGCATATATATATATATATATATATGTTATTCAATTAATAAGTTGTTATGGTTTTTATTTTTAATATGATATAAGTAGTTTTAAAAAAATAGTTGGTTATAGTTTAATATATATATTTAAAAAATTGTTAAATATTCTAAAATATATTGAAGTTAAACCAAATGTAAGAATTTAATATTATTGAAAATATTTTAAAATATTTTAAAAAATATGATTCTTAAAAATAAAAAATCTATCTTTATATCAAACGTTCCCTTGAGCTTTATGTTTTAAAGTTTTAAAATTTAGGGTTTTAAATTTATTGTTTAGGATTTATATCGTAGGTTTGAGGGATTAGAGATGAGAATTTAGGATTTTCGGCCTTTGGATTTTGGACTTTAGGATTAGTGTTTTGAGCTTAAAGTTTTCTATTTAAGGTTAAAATGGTTCGTAGTTCTAGGATTTAGTACATTTCGTTAGAATTTTGGTGTTTTAGGGCTTTAGTATTTAGCATGTAGGGTTTAAGATTTTATAGTTAGGGATTTGATATTTACAGTGCGAGCCTTAAAGGTTCATGGGTTGTGGATTTTTTCAATTTTAGGAATAATGATTTAGGGTTTTGTATTTTTATTATTTAGCATTTTGGAGTTTAGAGTTTAAATTTTAGATTTAAGAGTTTAAATTTTATATTTAAAAGTTTAAAATTTTAGATTTATTATTTTCGAGTTAGCATTTAAATTTTAGGATTTAGAATTTAGAATTTAGAATTTCAATATTTATTGTTTCTAGGTTTTGGAATTACATTTTTAAATTTGCAGGAAATAATTATATGTCATGACATATAGTTAAGGGTTATAGTTTTAGTATATTATATATAAATTAGCTTGATTAACTTAACCTTCATTTTGTTTTGTGTTTCCTTTACACTTCTTGGAAATCTTATCAAAATGGAAAACATAGAAACGAAAATCTTAATTTCCTTAAAAAAAAAATACAGAACTAATATTCATATTTCTTTATTATTGTACAATACATCTTGTACTCTCAAGAAGCTTTAAAACTTTATATTTGATCTTTATTGGTTAGATGGTGTACATAAACGCCCATTATTTATTTATTTTTCACTGTATCCACCTTTCTGTTTTTCGATTCAACACAATTACCCACCTTTTTATTTCTAAAGAGAAAACATAGAAAAAGAAAAAGTCTAATCCTTCAAAAAGTCATTGATTAGTTAAGAATGTGTGCTCAATAATGGGCCATATTAGTAAGCTAGTGGCTTATGAATGATAAGCTGCATAAACAAGTACCAAAAAATTATTTATTAACATATATGAGTGTCTAGATTAATTAGAAAGCTAATCTCTTAATCATTGTTTTCTTTCTCCAACCTACTGCTTTTTGACTGAATTGTTTTGTCCTGATGCAACAACATAAAACAAAAAGAAGAAAATTAGGGCCCCATGAAAGATTAATTTATATAATTGTGGGCATACAAAAAATAGTATCCTAAAACAAATAGTCAACCATTGTTGAAAAGACCACAAAGCAGTCACATGTAATTATTAGCAGAAAATTTCAAAAGATAAAAAGAGGAGAAAGAGTATGGGAGAGCCCATAAAAGAAGGATGCCTTGTTTATTTGTCCCCATAGCCTTAAGCATAGTGATATTCATGATTTATTTTTGTCCCTTTCAAGCCATCAACTGTAGCTTTCAGTCTTCACTGTCCATTCCATATAACAATGAGATTTTTACATCACTTTGTCCACAAAATAAAAGGGGATAAATGTAATCAATTCTGTTTAAGGACAATTTTATGGTGCACTATGGTGACATACTTTGTGGCAAATCATTTTCTCATTAGAATAATCATGAATACATGTATATAGTAATGTCAAAGCCTCAAAGGTAGTATAATTATTGAAAACATGTCGAATGTTTTAATATACTTATTCATAATTAATTAGGTGTTAAGATGAGAGCTACATAATTTTTTATGTTAATCAAGTGCTTACAATATTAATTTTTTCTTTTTCAAACAAATAAATAAATAAATTCTTTCACATATTTACTAGGAAATGTGATAATAAATACCTAAACTTTCTTTCACTTCCTGTAAGCAAAATCTAACTAAGAATTTGGCATGTTTTCATGTGATATTCTCAAACTTAGCTTTTAATTATTTCTTGTTATTATTATTCCTCTGAATTTACAGGTAGCCTCACATGAAAGTACACGAGCCAAATTGATGGACAGCAGAACCTATCTGCACTTGAGGATTTGATGATGAAGGAGAACTTCAAGAAAGAAACTACTATTTATTCTACTTCTTCTTTTTAATCTTGCCATTACAAAATAGATAGCCAAATCCGAAGAAACCCACATATGCCTTTGGAATATACGCTTGTGGTAGATTCAGAACAGGACTGATTCGAACCCCATTACCAGAAGCTCCACATTTCTTCTTTAATGAAGGTTTCTGAGTTTGACACGAACTGTAGAAATAAAATGTACTCGAACTAGAGAACGATGACGAAGATGGCCTTCTGCTTGAAACAGAGGACTGTTTCTGCAACCTCTGTTTCTGAGTTTCCTTCGGAATCTCTGTATGCTTCAGATTCGGTACTGCTGAACCAGTGGAATTGCTTCGCGATAGAAACTGTAGCGATCGAATTAAGCTTTTCCCACGAGTGCCTTCATAATTCAAACTGCTGCTACGGTTGAATTGCCAGAAAGATCTGGATTGGGGCTTTTCTTCTTCGTTTAAAAACTCTATGAGCCTCTTTTTCTTCTCCGTACACCCAGAGCTTGAAGATTCAGAGCGAGGACGAACAGCAGAATCTGAAAATCGATGGGTTTCATTGGAAGAAGAAGAAGAAGCATTGGGGAGCTTTAATTTGTTGATTTCCATAGGCACAATCTTGCCATTGGAGAAAAGCTCGTCTGCCGAAGAGAGTTCTTGAGATAACCCATTATTGGAAACGCAGAAAACGAAGTCAGAGCTCGAGTCCAAGAGGTACAAGTCCGATCGCCGGCGACGATGATCTTCAAGTGGATCTTCTTCGTCCTCTCTGTTCTTCAGATCATGCGAGAAGGAGATTCGTGGGCTGATTCCTGCGCTGGAAATCTCAGAGCATAAATCTATAGCCATGACTTTGGCTATGAACAGAGTTCTTCAAGCTCTGTTTCTGTGGAAAACAGAGATTCTTGACTTGAGGGGTAACCGCGAAAAAGTTTCAAAATTTATGAGGTAATAGTGTTGGTGGAAATGGGAACGAAAATGGGTTTGGAGAATTAGAGTCAAAGGAATTGAAAAAGACTGGAAGATAGAGAGAGAGAGAATGAAAATGTTGAATAATGGCCTAATGGGGTATAAGAAGTCAGAAATTGCAGCTTTAGCTTTAGGTTGTGCTCTTTGTCTAAGCTAGAAGTTGAACCACCGTCCAAAAATGGAGGAACAACTATGCAGGAGAAGGATGATTAGCAATTTGTGCTTGGATTTTATATTCCTTTCTTTAAGGTCTCTAATCAAAGAGTAAAGAGAAAAAGCAGAGTAGAGGGAAAACTGTAGAAATAATCACCGAAAGCCTATGAAAGGATCTTGCTTTTAGGGGTTTCCAAAGAAGCTTTAGCAATCGGAGTATCCGGGGAGTGTCCTATGCTATGATATGCATCACTAGCTTTATAAATATGTGGTGAGTTTTGAAAATTGCAATGAAATTTGTTTAATAAATATATAATATTATACAAAGAAAATATTTTGAAGTACTATATATGATTATTAAATTGCCTCATGACAAAGTTAGGAAAAAAAAAAAGATTTTAAAAAACCTAAGTTTTGTGCTTTTGGAAATATTATCTGTTCTTAAGCTCAAGGAATTTGGAATAATAGATTATGAAGTAAAATATAATAGCACGATACGAAAGTGAAATTTTACAGTTGCTTTTGAACATATTGTTTTTCCATCTTTAATTTTTTAATTCTCCGTTGAAAAAACTAATATGATTAAAAGACTTTTCCATGACATGTATATCTAAACCTTTTGAAAATTTGAACTAAACTATACATAAAATCTTAATTTTATCATTACTTGTTTGGAACATCTAATCTTAACTCTGTTTGCAGTAGATAGAAGACAAAGCACAAGGATGCAAATCTTATTTGCCAACTTTGATATACCATTAACCCATATATAGATTTAAAGAATCATCAAGATCAAGACAAAGACAAAACACATCAAATCAAAATCCAAGAACACTAAAAAGAATTTAGAAAATTATCAAATTTAATAATGAAAATTGAATATTTATAGTTTTAAAGCGTTTCTTCTTTTTTATGTCAATTCAATTTTATTTTTCAACAGGCTGGACAATCACAACATGCTGATGTATAAGTAAACTTAGGGAAGTGGTATTGTCCTAAGTAGTGGGAACACTAGGTTGATAATTAATTGATGACCTTAACATCATGTTGACGAAGCATGCATGCCATGTAGGGTCCATTTGGAGGAAAATAGACACATAGCCAAAAATGATCCTCTTATTCATAGGACATCATAGTTGTATGAGTAGGCACTATCAGGAGGAAGAGGACTGCAGTATAGTACCACAACCTCTAGTACTTCTTTAAGCAGATGCCAATGTCATGACTGAAGATTATGATACAAAAGAATGCTGTTGTTAGGACAAGAGCCAAGAACTTAAAACCTTTTCATGATTTTGAAGTATAATGGAAGGTGCGGAGTACAGTGCTTTTTATTGGTAGTATGAACCAAAAGGAAAGGGACTAGAGAAGAAGACACTGCCCAAAAGAAGGATTGAAACTTTGTATGAGGTTTCACAAGCACAACAAACCCTAAAGTTGTGTAACTGTTTTCATCTTCTGAAATCCATTGAGATGGGTGTTACACCACAAGTGTCTTATTCTATTCTTTTATTAATTTTATGTTCATACTAACAAGTTGTTGGTTAAAGTAGTAATAATCTTATTTTTGTAAAAAAATTAATACAATTTTAAATATAAGAAAGTGTACTTATTAAAAAAAATTTTAACTAAATAGTTAAAAAAATTTTACTTTAATACTCTCAGTTTGAATGAGATTAGTTTCAAGTTTAATAAAACTTAAGGATATTCTAAATTCTTACAAAAAAGATTTATGTGTGCCTTTTTTTCTAATGAGATTTAAATTCTAAAATGAAATTGTGGAGACTCAATTATGGAGCTGAGTAGAAATTCACAAATGCTTAAGTTCTCTTTTCTAAAGCATTTTGTCATAGTTAAAGTGACAAAAATAGTGAAATACGATAACTACTTACAATTAGGCTCAATTCTTAATCACAGAGGTTAAGTAGAATATCACAAACACTTAAGTTCTCTTTTCTCAACTACTTTGTCCTAGTTAAAGTGACAACAATAGTGAAATAAGATAACTAATTAGGCTCAAAAATAAGAGTATCCACCCTATGATATTTGTAATATTTACTTATTAATTTTTATTCGTTTGGGAATTAAGTTCACTAGTAAAGCGGTAGTATGAATTTATATTAAAAACTGTCTCAAAGGATATAAGGGTAGAAGATGTTGGGATCGAACTGCAAGAAAATGTCTCATTAATTTTTTTTTAGTTTTGGGCTTTTGGCATAAATATATACTTAGTCTATAACTAAATTGAAAAAATATATTAATTGAGGTGTATGTAAATAATATTTTCTAGTTAGAATCCATCTGACCATAATAAGAAAAAAAGAAAAGAAAGAAAGATGATTTGATGATTTGATGTTGAGTTTCAAATACAAAAATGCATTTGATTGGGTGGATAGAATCTTTTCTGTTGCAATTCTGATGTCTGGCATACTCTGACATGACTGCCACATGATTCCTTCAATAATAACTATTGTAGAAACTTTCGATTGTATTTTCTTTTTGATTGTTTCACATTTGGTGTTTGGTTAGCTAGAACTGGAAGTTTTGTTTATTGCTTTATGTTTGTTAGCAGATTTGATAATAAACTTGCAAAATTAGAAGATAGACGGATAAAGATGGTAAGAAAATGAGAATATTTTTTTGCAAAAAAATTAATATAAGGTAGAAAGAGTAAATAGAGTAATATATTACGATATATTAAGACCTTTATATAGTGAAAATTTGTTTTAGTTTAGAGCATATTAGATACAAAATTAAGATTAGTAGTAGTAAGTTACAATTATATTTATTATAGACTTTTTTTGGCCAAAAGATAATGCAGAGTTGAAGAGTGAGCGAGGGTGGTGTGATTTGTATTTTGTTTGCCTTAAATTACTTCTTTTAGTACTTTTGAACTTGAAGATATTGTTTTACAGTTACAGTAATACAATTATATTTAAGTTATTACTTTGTAAAACGTTAAGTCATTCATTGTTTAGCATGAATCACTTCCTTCGAAATAGTAACGGTCTTCTCAGTTGTTTCTTATCGCAGTTCAGCCTGTGTTGGGCTGAACAATGAAAGTATAACACATTTGGTCTTGAAACACAGATTCACTAATTATGTCATGTTTGCCTTAGTTTTTTTACACCTATCTTAAATACCATGCATTTACATTTGGTCTTGTATGGATATTTGATTTTCTTTTTCTTAATTATATCTGATATTCTGCTTTCATTTCATATAAAATTGGAAAAAAATGTTTTTTTTTGTCTTTCATATTTGAGTTAAAATTTAATTTTGCATTATTTTTTAAACTTAATTTTGTCTTTTATGTTTTACAAAAAACTCAATTTCGTCCCAATATTTTACACTGTTTAAATTCCCAACAAAATAAGCTAACTTAAATTGTATATCTTTGCAAGCTTTTATTGTCAATGCTTAAGTGGATTATATTATTTTGTTTATTTGGAAATTGGACAATAAAGGTTGGCTAAGATGTATGAAAACATTATGAGGAAATTAAAACATTTAAAAAACATAACAGATGAAATTTGAGTAAAAAAATATAGAACAAAATTAAATCTTATATCCACTTTTAAGTTTTAGTCATATTATAAATTTTGAATTTTTTGGAATTTTAAAATTTTAAAATTAAAATTAATAGGTAATTAACTGAAATGATAAATATTTTTTAAAACAAAATTTTACGAAAATACTCTAACTGATAACTCTATCATTTGCAAGAGAAAGATATCCTCTAAAATATATTTTTTGTAAAATGTTAAAGTATAACATTTTTACACATTAACTTAAAATAAATATTTTATATTAAACATTAATCTAAATTTGTATTAATATATAAAAATATTATACTGCAGCACTCTTACGCAAAATACACTTCAGAATCCATTTTCCTGGCCAAGTGCCAAACAAAAAGAGTTTAGGAAGTCTATTGTTTCTTTCTTTCATTTATTGTCTTTTTATGGACAGTTTTCGTTTATTGTATGAATAGTCTGTTGTTTCATTTCAGGAACTTCGATTCTTACATAACCGTTATTCATGAATCATGAAAGCCCATATGCGTGAAGCCCAAGACAGTAATTACTTGAAGCCCAAGTTGGAGATTTAAAAGTCAACGTTCAATTCTTTGTCAAAAATTGACCTCAAAAAAAAAAAAAAAACCCAAACGGGATAGGGCACTAAACAAGAGCATCTACTCTAGGAACGAACGAAGAATCTGTTGTCCCCAAAACGCACGCTAATAACGCTCACTGATTCTCCTCCTTACTCTGATTCACTAAAACTAGCAGAGGCAGCCACCATTTCCCATTATTGGATTCCCTAAAGCCCTAAGGCCCTCGTCCTCATCCAAGTCATAGTCTTTTCTTGATTGGGAACCAGAGGTTGGTTTACTTCCCTCCAAATCTGTACTTTCTGAATCACATGCAATTTTCAATTCTTTAGTTGGGTCTGGACCATTTTTCAGACCTTGTTGACCGAAAATGAGCAACTTTGATGCTGCAATTCTTTTCCTTGATTTGTAGAATTTTGGGTGATTTTCTAAATCTTCATCTATGTTCATTATGGGTTTGTTTTCCCCTGATTCTTAGAAAATGCCGACCAAGGATGACAACTCCGATAAGGATAAGTGCTTGGAGCTCTTTATGAAGATTAGCTTAGACGAGCGCACGGCTCGAAACACAATTGCTAACAACAAAGTCACAGCCAATCTCACTGCTGTCATTAATGAGGTAATCAACCTCGTTGTATGGACCGAAACTTAGTTATCGATGGGTGAAATTTGATTGGAACTAATTTCTATTTTTAAGGTTTAAAGTTCTTCATTTGTGACTAATCTTACTTTCTGATGTGGTATTTTAAGGCTGGTGTTACTGATGGATGCAGTCGGACTGTAGGAAATCTCCTGTACACGGTAAGATAATTCTTGGGGTAAAGTTACGAATATGCCAAGCTTTGGTGGTAGTTCCTTGGATGGATTGCTGGGAAACAATATGTTTCTTTTTCCTCCCTGCATGCAGTGAAACATTGAGAGATGATTGCATCATATTGTATATGAACTCTATAATACGGAAGAAAAATTGTTCATATTAATATTTTTATTTTTTGTTCATTTTTAATATTGTTTACATAATTTTTGCCATTAATTTACGTGGCAGGTTGCTACAAAATACCCAGCAAATGCCTTAAAGCATCGCCCGAAGTTGCTGCAATACATTGTTTCATCGAAGGTGTGCAGAATAGATTGTTGGTTGCTGTCTAATGTTCTATGCCTGGCTTATATCATGGCATTGCGGATTATCTTATGGATTATATCATTCGATGTTATCTTTAACTACTTAGTTGATAATTTTTTATCATGAAATCTATTTCGGATAAATTGGCTAAAATAAATTTTTTACACTGGCGTATTGCATTTAGTCTCACAAAATTTTTTTGTTGTAGATAAAAACAACAGCTCAGTTAGATGCAGCACTATCCTTTCTTGCTGTTACGGGGTTGGAGAATCTTGATTTGGAGAAATTTGAAGAAGCTTGTGGTGTTGGTATGGTAGAAAGAACTAAATCTCATAATATTAACCTTAGTATTGAACCCTTGGTTTGGTCTGTAGTTTGTTCTGTATGGCAGTTTATGCATGTTCAAGTTCATCTTATATCTACTGCTAATGGTTTTGTCCTAAATTGATTTCAATGTTGAGTTTCTGGTTCAATTTTAATTGATGTTTCTGAATTCTTTACATATGTGAGCAGGTGTTGAAGTTTCGGTGGAGGAAATCAAACAAACTGTTAATGAAGTTTTTGAAGAGAATAAGGCAACTATTGTGGAACTACGCTATCGAACCAATGGTGGGTGTACTTTCTCATTGAATCAACCAATCTAATCATATAACCAATTTCTTACTTCCTCATAAAATGTTATTTGAATTTCAAATTACATACTGTATATACTTCACCTTGCCTGTGATTGTTTAGCCTGGGATGCCCGTTTTACATTCATATAGCAAGTTCTGTACAAAATACAAACTGAATTTAACTTGATTACAGAAGGTGCATCTTGTCTCCCTATTACCTTTGCACACAAACTACTGGCCAGTAACTATAGCTTTCAAAAATGAAACTAGTGTAACAATCCAAATAAAAATAGAAAACTTCTGAGGTTCATAATGAACAGAACAATCATATCCAAGTAAGTACAAACAAAAATTCATCAAAGCTGAAACTGAAAATAGTAAAACCTGTAGTGAAATCTCCTGTGTTACTTTGATCTTTCAGGCCAAAATGTCTTCATGTTGGGAAAATGTGTATTTATTAACTTAATCTCATACTTGTCTTTATGGTATATATGCACAAACCTCACCTAAATTTGAGCTTCCATGAATTAATGTTCTCTGAGTAACATTTCTAAATAGATAATATATTGTATATACTTGAAAAAGACTATCATCCAATTCTCTGACTTGTCACTGAATAGTACCTATAAAAATGACATTGGAGAGGGTGAAAGAGCCACATTGATCTCAGCACGGTTTAGCCTTTGTTAGGAATTTAGCTGCATGTGAATGAAGGGAGTGAGAAGATAAATAAGGGAAAGGGAATGATTAGCCTTGTTTGCATGTTTTAAAAATTAAGGGTAATGGATTATGAGGTTAATTGTTCCCATTCCATTCTCCTTTACGCACCAATTTTTACAAATTGGAGGGTAAAGAGACCTTCTCCCAAATTGACATTTTTGTTCTGGGTCCCAGATCCAAATTCTTACTGATTGAAGGATGTTTGGTTTCAAGCCTTCGGGCAATGGGTCCAAGTAATTTATTGGTATAAGTAGAGAGGAAAGATTTTTGACACTCTGTCTCATTCTATTTTAGTGGCTCTACCAGTAATTAGTGGAGAAATCTGAAAATTCCATGGTTTCCTGGTGGAGTGGAGTCCCATTTTCACATAGGTTGTGAAATTGGTTAAAAGAAGCAATTTAGCAAAAAAATTTCTGAATGGCTGTTTACTCTGTAGAATATAGAGGAAATAGAAGAAAAGATGAAGTTGACAAGTATTCTTTTCTCTGTGAGACTGTGACAAATACAATGGCTATATTGTAATTTACATCTATATTATTTACCATTCAATTCATTTTATTTTAATTCCAAACAAAGGGAAAGGAATTTCCTTCCCTTTATTAAACTTTCTAGGAAGCGAAATGCCATTTAATCTCTTTTCTTCCCTTATTTCATTATGAACCTTTGCATTCCATTACCTAGGAAAACTTCCAAACATGGCCTAAGGTGTTGTAACTTTATTCAAAATTACTCCTTTTGTGCTCATCCATTACTAATTTCCTTTAAGGCTTTGTAACAAGTTGATATGCATTTGGCATGACACACCAATGAGATGACATTGTCATTTGACAAGACAAGAAAAGGAGAGGTCGGCTACTTATCCTATTAATTGTGCATATTCTGCTCCATATTTCTAGGAATTAGTTTAGGGATTTTATTTCCTTTCATAGGCTGATTTATTTCCGCATTTTTAGTTCCTTGTCTCATATAATTTTTCCTAATTTGTAGGGTCTCTTTTAGGAATTTCCCTTGTATATAGTCTGTATTATTCACTCTAATTGAGTAAGGTTAGCTTTACAAAAATAGCTAATTATCTTCTTGAGGGAGTAAGTGAATTGAAGTTTAGGGGTTCCAATTTTTGGGTATCCTTAAGTAGATTTATTTACTTTGCCAGACTGATCAAATTTTTTCATTTTCTCTGAAGTTATATATTCTCATAGTCTGTGCAAGTGGATAATTCATTTTTGTGCTTAAGGCCTCCTTTCTTAATATACTTTTTTTTTAAAAAAAGTAAAAGAAAAAAATTTTGAAGTTGACAAGTCATAACTTTCCGTCCCAATTCAAACTACCAATCTCTTCACTCTTCAGCACTTATTAACTTCAATTTTTACTTTTTGTCTTGCTAGTTGGTGAATTATTGGGGCATGTGCGGAAGAAGCACCCATGGGCCGATGCTAAAGTTGTCAAGGTGATGGTGGCTATGAAACTGATATGATAGTCAATCGATTTATTTCATATTTTTTATATATATAGTTTAATTGTTTGACTTCTGCCTTTTTTCTGTTGCAGCAATTCGTGGATGCAAAATTATATGAGCTGCTTGGTGAAAGGACAGCTGCAGACGATGAAAAACCTTCAAAAAAGAAGAAAGAGAAGCCTGCTAAAGTAGAGGTGATTTTTTTTGCACCGTTTTTTTTTTTCATTTTCTATTTTTTTAATGACATGACTAGAGAAGGATTTTTGCAATTCAATTTACATGCTTACATAGGATAAGGCAGCAGCAGTTCCTACCCCAGAAAAGTCATCTGAAGAAGATCTGAATCCATTCTTGATATTCCCTAATCCCCAGGAAAATTTTAAGGTATATAATTTCCCTATTCTAAAAATTAGTTTCATATTCATTTTTTATTCTGTTCGTGTTGTTAATTCATTTTAAGGTCATTTTTTATATCTTGTTGTATTGCACTTTTTGTACCATCTCATGTCTAGTATCTATTTCATTATAAGTGCTTCTTAGACCTATTGCAGTTGATAACTTTATCTCTATGTGATATTTTCCATTCAGTGTTGTGATTTATAAATATATTTTAACTTTCTTGTGATGTTTTAAAGACCTTAAAGATTGTGAACTTCCCTAGATGCTAGGTTTCCTGGTAAAACTTCAAAATTTCTACTAATATAATCTCATATCTTCAACAGCTCATGATTATTAAGTTGATTTTCAGGTGCATACTGAAGTACCTTTTAGTGATGGTAGTATTCTGAGGTGTTGTAATACAAAAGAGCTTCTTGAAAAACACTTGAAAGCTAAAAAGGAGATTCTTGACAAGAACCTCATAGATAGAAAGGAGCTTCTTGAAGAACACTTAAAAGCAGAAGGTGGGAGTGTGTTGACCCGCTTTCCACCTGAACCAAATGGATTCCTGCATATTGGACATGCTAAGGTACATAATATGTAATGCATTATGACTATGCTGATCAATATAGATATATATCCTTTTTATTAACCTAGTTATTGCTCAGGCAATGTTCATTGATTTTGGACTGGCAAAAGATAGAGGTGGAGGCTGCTACCTAAGGTGATTATGTTAGCTGATAATTTATGTTATAGTTTTTGATGCAGATTTCAATGTTCTTTACCTTTTTACTTTCTACTCTTTCTTTTACCAGGTTTATCATTTTAGTTTGAAGTTTGAAATGTTTTATGACTGATGCATTATTTACTAGTAAAAATTCCTTTTGATCTCTTCATTGAATATTTCCTCTGATCTTTTATCTACTTGATTCTTTTAGTCATGCATCTAGCAATTTTGTGCTGTATGAAATACAAATGCAAGTAGATTGCAATTTGCCTCTTATGTTTATGTAGGAGCTCCAAAAACAAAGGCTTTTATACTTTCTAGGGAGGATTGGCTAGGTTATTTAGGGCCTCTGTAACTGGTATACAGATTGCTGTAGATAGTTTGGGGAAACACTTAGAAAGACTTATTATTGGTTTAGTGCCAAGTTGATGGTGCATTGAACAATTCTACTGGAATATATTTATAAACCTCACAATAACAGAGCACATATCAGAACCTAAACACAGCACAAATACATGAAAATACCAGCAACACAAGCACTGCACTCTTAGTTCAGGACACTCACACTAAGCTAGATAAACAAAAGAAAATAGAGAAGAAAAATGACAGAAAACCATTAACAAGAACCCTCTAGGACTTTGAGAGGCTAGACTCTCCTTCCTTAACCAAAACCTTGCCTAGGAGACCACAACACTACCCTCCACCCTTTATATCTCTCCCTTGGGTGTCTGCTCCACTAAGCCACTGTCAGATGTGGTTATTAGGCCAATTCCCTCTTTTACACCTGCTGCCATCTGTCCCTTCTTTCTGTCACAGCCCTCCAGCCCACTAACTTCCATGAGCCCATCATTATCTCTCCCTTGGTTGTCTGCTTCACTAAGCTACTGTCAGAGGTGGTTATTAGGCCAATTCCCTTTTTTACCCCTGCTGCCATCTGTTCCTTCTTTCTGTCACAGCCCTCCAACCCACTAACTTCCATGAGCCCATCACAAGTCCTTCCATTGACACTCTAAAGTCTACACAAAGCCAAACATTTTCTAATTTCCATTACTTGACTAATGCTAATAGCTAGCCTTAAGTCTATAAAGATTTACTCATCCACCTCTACCATATTTCAAGCCGTATATACCTACTAGGGAGAGTTGGAGCTTGAACTTCAATAGAAGCAAGAGTCAGGAGCAGTGGCAACCAACGCCAAAAACCGCCCACTGCCGACAGCAGAACACCAAGAACAAGTGAAGAAAATTGGTTGTGGGTGGGTAAAATGAAATAGAGGTCTTCAGTATTCAAATAAGTGAAGAATGCACCTCTTTCAGTGTCTCTGTCTATGCATGTGAATGGAAGGGATTTGGGAATTTCTAATGCTATTACACTCTGCCTTTAGGGGTTTTATCTTCTATGGGCTGGCTTGATATGGGTTTGAAGAGTTGATAAGGAAAAAAACATAAAAAAAGCGACAAACTAGCCCTAAATTCCTGCAGCTTTTGTAATTGTGCAATTTCTCACCGCAAACTTGTGATTCCACTGCAAGTTTATGATCTCAGTCGAGTTTGCTTTGTATTCATCAAACCTTCTAGTTGGCAAGCATTCCACTTTTAATGTAGAGGAGGGATGGCTCCTAAAAGCAGGTTGATAAGAGGGGAGAGTCTCCACTATAAGTGGGAGTTGTGTCTCACTACCAGTCAATATGGGCCCATGTCTATTTTGTCCTATTAAAAGCTTAAAGATGGTTAAGTTCCTCTACTTATACACTTTTATAATGGAATGAAAGATTAGTTCATATATAGCAAGCAAAAGTTTAATATGTCATGATTACTGCTTGATATGACAAAGCTTTTCAGGTTTGGCTTTCACAGAACTCTATAAAATGTCTATAAGCTTCCAACAGCTCTCTGAGCATTTAACATTATCTTTTATGTTCTAGGTATGATGATACAAACCCTGAAGCAGAAAAGAAAGAATATATTGATCACATTGAAGAAATTGTTGGGTGGATGGGTTGGGAACCACTGAAGGTATGTTACTTTGCATTGGTAAAACGGTTATGTTGTTACATTTACACATAGCCTTTGAATTTTTAAAAGTTGTGTACTTTATGCAGATTACTTATACTAGTGATTACTTCCAAGAACTGTATGAGTTAGCTGTGGAGCTCATAAGAAGGGGTCATGCATATGTTGATCATCAGGTTAGTAGTAGAACATATCTTCACATTACCACTGCAAACAGTTAAGATGGTGATCTATTCTGTTAAATGGTTTGTCTGTCCTTTCCATTGTGGGTGGAAGAGATACATGTATCAGCTATTAATCAACTCATCCAAATCATAATTCCTTATCCTTTTGGCAGTTTCCTGTGGCTTTCTCATTCACATGAAATTTTATCAGCCCAGGATTAAATAATTGATGTGTATCAACTAATTTTTACCAAAAAACAAATTATACCAAGTTCAAACTAATAGAGGGTAAGATAATTACATGTTCTCAATTCATTTTGTATTGATTTCTGTGATGACAAATTATGCATTTGAATGATTTAGACACCTGACGAGATAAAGGAGTATAGGGAGAAGAAATTGAACAGTCCTTGGAGGGACAGACCAATTGCAGAATCGTTGAAACTCTTCGAGGATATGAGAAGTGGTCGAATTGAAGAAGGAAAAGCAACACTCAGAATGAAGCAAGACATGCAAAGTGATAACTACAACATGTATGACCTCATTGCATACCGTATTAAGGTGAGTGCAGAACCAAACATGTTTTGATGTGATAATATAAAGTTCCTTAGAGACCATAAAATCTTATTGTTTAATGCTTTATTCCTTCAGTTTACCCCTCATCCACATGCTGGAGACAAGTGGTGTATCTATCCCAGTTATGATTATGCCCACTGCATTGTGGACTCTCTTGAGAATGTCACACATTCAGTAAGTTTTCTTTCACTAAAAATTCTCAGTGCTATTACAATGTAAGGTATTTATATGTTGAGAATGTGGGTGAAATCCTATGTTGTATTTTTATGAATTTACAACCACTTTTGTTGAAGACTCGCTTGGACTTGTATGAACATTCAAAACTTCCTTCTTTCTTTCTTTCTTTTGGGCACTGTGAAGTTGCATGGCAGCTTCAGAATATAGTTTGGCATTTTGATAAGCAATGGGTTTTTCCAACTCCAGAGTCTTTAGAGCTTTCTTAACGATTTGGTTTAGGGATCTTAGGATTAATAAGGTGTAAGGGTTTTTTGGGCAATTTGCCGTTTGGTTGGCTTGTGGTGTTTATGGATGGAATGGACATATCTTCCTCTACACCACCTTTGAGATATAGTTGCTTTTGGGTTCTCTTTGGGTTTCAACTAATTTTTTCTTTTTCCAAAGAGGATCAATTTTATAGATTCACAAATTGAAGAGCTTTTTTGATCTAATATTTTTTATTTGGCTTTTTATTGTGCTTTTTAGGAGCATTTCTTATTATATATTATCTTGCCAAATGTGTGTTAATTCATGCTATGATTTCAAGATCTGCATGTTTAATATATGATTTAATATCCTGCCAAGTTTTCTTCTATTTAGCCAATTTATGCATAATACATGCAGCTGTGTACACTTGAATTTGAGACACGCCGTGCATCATACTATTGGTTATTGCATGCGCTGGGCCTCTACCAACCTTATGTATGGGAATATTCAAGGCTGAATGTCTCTAACATGGTTATGTCGAAGCGTAAGGTGAGGCAATGGTTCTGAACGTGTAAAAATTTGTTTGTAACACAAATTTTTGGTTTACCTAATTATTGGTCATGTGTTTTTGTTAAAGCTAAATCGTCTTGTGACGGACAAGTGGGTTGATGGTTGGGATGATCCCCGTCTGATGACACTAGCGGGTTTGCGGCGTAGAGGTGTGACTCCTACCGCAATCAATGCTTTTGTTCGAGGAATTGGAATCACTAGAAGGTAAGAAATGAATGTATACACAAATACACCATCTATGAGACCATTAGCATGGTTGACAATTGGTTGTATTAGATATGAATTTAAGTTTCTACTGCAGAAAAAAGTATTTGAAATATTTTACGCATTGATTCATAATCCATTTCTGAATTGTTTGAAATTTTATGTTTGCATGATTTTGAAAGTTTTCTGCCAAATTGCTTTTGGTCTTTCTATATGGTTAGATCAAATTTATTGCAGTTCAAACTTTTTAGCACACTTGCTTTTGCTTGGAATAATTACTCCAGAGTGTGTTGAGTTGTTGATTTTGATGATAATGTTATGGTGGAGCTTATACAATGGTCATCTAGAATGGTAATAGAATTTAGATTGTAGTGCAAATATATGGTATTTTGAATTAATGTACTACAGTACATTCACGAATGAATACTTGCTGCTTAATTGCATTAGTTATGCCTTAACCTAATTAATGAAATTTGTTTGCTATATCTACTTATTTTCCCTGCTACATCATTTACATTATGTTCTGCTGCATGAGTTTTCTTTTTAAGTGAGTTGGGAAATTGTACATGTGGAAATTTGACCCAGAACTGTTGCTCATCTGCAAGGCATGAATAGTGATTAGGCATTTAAAGGCATGTCACCTGATATATTAAAGTGGTTATGGTTAGTTTCATCAACCAAAAAAAAAAAAATTCCTTCTAATGCAGTGATGGCACTTTAATATCTGTGGAACGTCTTGAGTATCATGTTAGGGAAGAACTGAACAGGGAAGCTCCTCGCACAATGGTTGTCCTACATCCGCTGAAGGTATATATGTCTTGGTTGCCTTGTTTCCTAAGGATATTGTCTGACTTTAATTACCTTGATGCTGATTGATTGTGTTTTAAGGTTGTTATTACTAACCTGGAAGCCAACTCAACAATAGAGGTGGATGCAAAGAAATGGCCTGATGCTAAATCTGATGACTCATCTGCTTTCTACAAGGTGAAACTGATTTTCTGGAAACCAATGTCTGTAGAGTAGTAGCGTTTTAAGATAATGTATCATCCTAGTTATTGTACTAAACTAAATTTTTTTTTTTGTCCACTGGTTCACTGTCTAATGGTTTTACCATATTAACCTATTTTTTTGTAGTTATTTGTCCTTAGTTTTTTTCTTAAAAAATATATATTACTTATTGTGTATTTTGTTTTTGTTCGTAGATTCCATTTTCCAGTACTGTATATATTGAACGTTCAGATTTTAGGATGCAAGATTCCAAAGATTATTATGGCCTTGCTCCTGGTAAATCTGTGATACTCAGGTTAGTAGAAGGTACAGATTATATTTTGCCATGTACATGAGAAGTTATAGATCCAACATACAAGATTTTGTTTTGTGCAGATATGCTTTTCCTATAAAGTGCACAGAAGTTATTCTAGCTGATGACAGTGAGACTATTCTAGAAATCCGGGCCGAGTATGATCCTTCAAAGAAGACAAAGCCTAAGGTTTACTACTTTTGCTAAATCTCCTGCTTAAGATAATGCCTCTTAAGAGTTTGTAAAATAATATTGGTTAATTATGTATAAATTGCAATGTATAGGGTGTTCTTCATTGGGTTCCTCAACCTTCCCCTGGAGTTGAACCATTTAAGATTGAAGTCAGGTTGTTTGAAAAGCTTTTCCTGTCAGAGGTTGGCCATCTTTTATCTCCCAATCTTCTTTCAACTGTCTATTCTTGTTTTCTGTTAGTGCTGACTGGCTATGTTTATTCTAATAAATGCAATAGAATCCAGCTGAACTTGATGATTGGCTTGGTGATCTGAATCCCCACTCCAAAGTGGTAATTCCAAATGCATATGGTGTGGCCGCATTACAAAAAGCAAATGTTGGGGATCGATTCCAATTTGAAAGATTAGGTAAATTTTAGGATCCTCTTATTGATTTTTTTAATATTTGAATCTCATAATATAACTTATACTCTGTACTTGGCCTAGGCAAAAAATAATAGGAGAGCAAACAGAAAAAAATTTAATAAATAAAAATAAGTAGTTCTTTACATGATATTCATGTAGTGGTGTCCAGCTCTAATCTGTCAAAATTAGTTGGTTGCTAGTTCATTCCAACCTCATTGTCTTTCAAAATTTGATATTCAATGGTGCAACTAGAGTCAGAAAATTGGTGGGGACCAGCCCCCAACCCTAAACTAGTCAGACAATTTTTCAAAATAGTTTTTAACTTTGAGGGTGACTATATATATATATATATATATCAGAAAATTTTGACTTTAGAAATAATTACTAAGTTCTGGATTTGTAAATTATTATTTTGGAGAAAGGGAAGGGAGGGGGAGGAGGAAAGTGTCATGGTTAGAACAATATGGATAATAGCCTGGGTGTTTTGGTAATGTTTGTATAGGCCTGGTAGTTCCTTTCTCACGGTTCTTCATTCTTGCTTCACAAATATTGGCACACTACAGAATGCTTGAAGCTAGATATTATAATTCATTTGTCCATGTTATTATATTTATGATTACTGTATCTGCAATTCCAGGTTATTTTGTGGTCGACAAGGACTCCACTCCTGAAAAACTTGTTTTTAATCGGACAGTGACCCTTAAAGACAGCTATGGTAAGGGTGGGAAATAGGACTTTTGAATGCAGATAGGATTTCATCTGCATAAAATAAATGCAGATTGGAAGTAATGTTGATATGGAAGGAAGGTCATCTGGTAATACCTGTCCAAATATCACTTAAAAAAGATATAGAACTAGTTTTTTTTTTTTTTTCTAGGTATGTACAAACTGACACTTTAATACTTCACGGTCTTTTTGGTCATGTAAATTCTTTTAAAAAAGCAATTAGTAGTTCCTTGGTTATATATATATATATATATATATATATATACACACACACACACTCAGGTGTGACTTTGTGCTATGAAGCGTTGTATTTGTTCTGAAATATTTGTTTAAACCCAATGAAGTAATTCTGACAGATTGTGACGAAGGGGTCTGATTCTGATTTTGCTATTTTGGTTTTAGACTTGAGATTCCTGAAACATAGTTGTTTACACATTTAAAGTTTTTGCTTTCCAAGTTGAATAAATCTCTCACTTCTAGAGACTTTTCTTTTTCCTTCTCTTTTTCTCCTGTTAATTTGTCAACATCTGTCTTATTGGTATACCGTTTTATCTCATGCTTCACATGAACATCAGTTAATGTGTCATTCTGGTGAATTTGTTGGTTGCTCATGTCTAAAGGAGACGTATAATGGCCTGTTTCATGATTACATTTGTTTCTTTCGGTGTTTGGTCTAGTTGTGGTCTTTTTCAGTTGTCTTTCATTAAATACCAAACTCTTACATTCAAAGTCAAAGTAGAGAAGCCATTTTCTGTTACTGTTCAACAACTTTGGTGATGGAGGTTGTAGGGTGAATTCTTAAAGACAAATTTTAAGACTTTATGAAACTGTGGGGTCATTCCTTCAATTACACGTAGCCCACAGCAAATAAATTCAATGAGAGTTACGCATAAGAAATTCTGAAATAGATATTGACATTTTTTTTTTTAAACCAACACTATCTTCAATAAATATTAAGCATGTTACATATATTTTTATACTAAGATTTGTGTATATCTAATCATAGTTCATGAATTTTTTTGCTAATCATAGTTGTAGACGAAGCCGATCATGGAATGATTGTTGCTACTCAGTTTCTAATGACTAATGTATTATTAGCAGCAAGCAGTATTCTATCATAGTAGAGACTCAGACAAAAAATTTTCTCTTATTTCATTTTCACATCCTTGTAATCTTTAGATTTCATATGCCAGTTTGCTTGCTCTATTTATGTATTTTTCCTACAATTGTATATCCCTAGCTAACTATAGCATAATTTCATTAAATAGCAGCATCATTTCAAATTTGGTTAGATTTGGTCATCTTATGGTCCACTGATTGCATTTAATCTTTTGCTCAATGTGATCTTACATATAAATTCTCTAATTAAAGTAAAAAAATATATATAATAACAATAATAAAATAAAAGAATTTCTTAATATATTTGTTATTATATTTTCTAATAAAAATAAAACTTGATTTTTTTTAAAAATACTTAATTATACATTTGTTATAGAAGAAGCATACACTTGTCATTTTGTGATTAAAAAATTTAATAATAAAGATATAAAAATTACAATTTACTTAAGTGATGTGACTTTACTATGTAAAATTTAATTAAAAAAATAAATCCATTTAGAGGTAGAAAAATGATGAAGCAGCTAGTGGAAAATGCCCCATTGCTATCATATAAGGATATATATTTCTACTATAGTATTATTACTATATTAGCCTTATCGCCCTCAAGCATGAGATTCCATATCTTGTAGCCTCTACTATTCTAGGTTTAGGGCATCCTGAGTATGAATCTTATTCTATGACTTAGAGAACTAAATTAAAGTATGATATGCTTCTCAAATGATTCCACAAAAAGTGTCACGTCTCCTAAGCCCTACTCTCCTTTCTCCTTGAGAATTGGCTTATAAAGCTAATTCAATCAAATCACACTTCTAATCAACTTGGTGCATATTCTTTAAGTTCGAAATCGAAAGCTAATGATGATTTAGTGTCTTTCACTTGAATCCACTTATCCCCATTTTTGAAACACTAACAGCATTTTTAAGTTCAACTGTACTATTTATATTCATTAATATAGTTCTATGAAAATATCTAATAAAATATTTTAGATATGCAAGATGATAGATAAAAAAATAAAAAATACTGATAATATTTAAATATATATATAGTAAAACTAAAATAAATAAAAATTAATTAAAGACAAAAGTGAACTTCATGCATAGTTAAAGGATAAAATAACTTTTTTTCTTTTTCTTTTTTTGCCTTCTTTATCCAAGCAGATGACTTCCAACCACTGCCCGCTAGCTTCCAAAATTAGATGCGGATGCAATGTTTAGTATATTTATATATTCGCAATATCTAATTTATTCCTTGCCCAAAAAATAATGAGACGTATTTCATAAAAAAAAATACATAAAATAAGAAACTCAAATAATTAGATGTCTTTAAAGATTGTATGATGCCTATTACAGTAAAATTTATATCAGAAATTGTTAACAGTACAAGTGCCTGATTATTGTTATTATTATTGTACCCTGTATTTCGGAGAATTTAAAATTAAACAATAATAGACTCAATCAAAAGTTCATCAAGTAATTTAAGTGGTTCATAAGATCCTTTGTTAGGTATCCCAAAGTCCGTAACCCTCAACACTAAGTCACCATCTAATAGGTTGATTGGTTTTAAAAGTAACGTGAAATTCCCGTTTCATATTTATTTCAAAGGCACATGCTTTTTTCATTAGTACTTTTAGAGTGTTGCGAACCAATATTTTTAAAGTACTAGTTAAAAAATAAATAAAAAGTTTTATTTATTAAATATTTTATTGATAAAATATTTTTTAAAATTAGTGCTTTAAAAATACTACTTAATTAGCAACAGTTTTATTTTTATACAATTTCTTTTGATATGAGGGTTAAATATTATTTAGATTTAGTTGCACGCAGCTTGATTGGTTTAATTTTCTAATCTGGTCAAAATCTGAAAATCCACACAAGACTTAAATATAACACAACAAAATGTTGTCAATTATTAGTGCAATTATTAAGGTTTAGGATTTAGGGTTGGGTGGCTTTTGTACTTATGCGTTTCAATTCTCCATGGGGAGTTTGGTCTCTGGACGCTTATGCTTTGATTTTTATGTGTCTCACAAGTATTTTTTTACATGTAAAATTAATTTTATTTTATTCCAGGTATTGAAATTGTTTTTTTTTCTACATATTGAAACTTTCGATGTTATAAAAATTATTTAATTGCTGTGTTTAAATTTATTTATTATTGGAGTAATTGTTTGCCATCGTTGTACTAGTTTGATTTCATAAAAAGTTAGAAATGAGGAGTGATGAGTATATTATCTTTACATCTATCCCATCCAATGTCACTTTCCTATTCAAAGGTTCCCATTCACATCAACAGTTACTTAGTTCATGCTCTGATGCGACCTTTTCTTTTGTTTTTTTCTTCATTCTCCAAAAGCTTATTTTGTGACTGGATATGTATATTATATATAATTGAAAAAGTCTACTGTATACTTTTTTTTTAATTGTTGGTAGTTAACTTAGAGATCTAGTAATATTGTGGTAACGTAAACTTATTTAAGAAAATTTTACTTTCAAAAAAATTAAATTTAATTCATTATAAACGATATGAAAAAATTAAGTTTTTCATAATTCAGCTATAATCAAGTTTTTGTTTTTATTATATTTATTTAAAATATAAATGATATTATAGAGAGCTGCATCACTTAAGAAATTGAGTTTAGAAGTTCTTAACTGTTTTATTTTATTAATTAAAAACTAAAATAAAAATATCAAGATACATTTAATTTTAAAAAATGAACCTCTTAAAATAGTAATTATCTGAAGTTATTTGAAAAGAAAAATATTCTCAGTGTCCTAATCTATCTGTATAGGTATAGGTGACACTTGTTGATTCAGTAGTCTATAAAGACTGTTAGCAGAAACCTACATATAAAAAAAAAAAAGGTGAAAGAGATTAAATGAATGATGAAGTAGAATTATTAAGTGGCCGAAAATAAGCACGTTTTGAGAAAGAATAATTCACCACAAGTCACACCTCACAAGTAAGCCTGACGTTGAGCATATATCCTTTTACTAATTGTTGGTTTGGCAGTAAAGAAAAAAGGGTTTTGCTAAGTTTTTTTAAGGATATTAATTAATATTTTTTTAATTAATTCATAAAGTATTTAATAATTTAAAATTTATAAAAAATGGTTAAAAATATTAAAATTTTTATCAAATAATTAAATAAAATTTGAGTTATGCTAATAAGTATCTTTAAGATATTGATTACAATTTTTTTCATTGGTTAATGAATTTTTTTTGTATTAAAAATTATTATTTTTATTAATATTTTATAAGTTTTAAGTTGACAACTGCTCTCCTATCTATTAATGAAAAAAAAACTTTAATCAATGTCCTAAAAATTTAAAATTTAGGATACTGATGAAAAACTTTAACAAACACCTAATAACACGGGAGAGAAAAATTACAGAAGAGAGTGCGATGTAATGTAAGGGCAGCCATTTATCATTTTTGACCCTTCATCGTGGATGGATCACTTTGATTTCGCATGAAGACTTTGAAAAAGCAGAGAAGATGAGTAAAAAATAATGAATACTCGAATAGGTTATAGGTATAGGCGTATAGGCTTATAGGAATAGCATTGTATTGGTTCAATGATTTGATGATTGTATGAGTAAGTTCAAGTAATGAAGTTGATGAAACAGATGGAGAGAAGATAGTGGACAGGAACATTAAAGCAGTCTTTATCTGGGATTGTACAGAGATGAAAGAGCAAGTGCAGTCAAAGAAGCTTTACTATTATTGTATGTAATATGTAGCTTTCTCATGTCAAATCAATATCAGATCAATGTTCTTTTCAGTCATCCTCATGCGCGTGCTATGCTTTTGAACTATGTTACCACTTGGCAAAAACCCTCACTCATTTCAATTGACAAAGTCTGTGTGTTAATTACCCAGGAATTATTGCTAGTAATATGTCCGTGTATATTGAATAGTCTGTGAAATATAAAATGATCAGACTCTTCTATATATTTCATAGGTTAATTAATGCTTTTCGTTAGGACTTAAACTTTTTTTTTTCAGATGTATTTATATTTTTTTGAAGGAAATTCAACCAATTTATTTCTTGATTTGATTTAAAAATAGGTTGTTCATGTTAGAACAAAAAGCTTCCCAAAGAAACTCTTGTTAAAGGTTGCTTTATGAATTTTGAAGAGTGTTGAGTATGAAAAGAAAGAATTTTCATTCTCTTGTTTAAAAATTTTAATTAAAAAAAGGAAATTACATTCATCATGTTGAATTTTGGTTAAATTATGCTTAATGTAATTTATAGTTTAAAATTTACATTTTCCTCCCAATTTAATATAATGTTGCTAGCTAAACTTTTATTTTAATTTTTTTTTGCTAATTAATAAAATTAATTCGTATACAAATTTTGTTCCTCTTAAAATAATAAAATTACTTTATTGTCATTAAATTTTAAAAATTTTTCATGTTAAAAATAAAATCACGATCTCCTTTTTATTGAATGAATATAAATTAAAAGAGAGTTGAGCTAATAATACTATGAAAAATAATAATAATACTTCATCTCTCATTTATTATTTGAAACGTACAGCAATCATTCATGGAGTATAAAAAAGTTTGAATGATAAAATTTGTAATATTATATATATAGTTAAAAAAATGAAATAGTAATCTAAAATTTGAAGTTACCACATTTCGCCTCATCATATATATAAATCATATGGTAATTTAATTAGACTTATAAAATTATTTCTCAAACTCGTAATTTCATGTTTATATATAATTATATAATATAATGGAGCTGCATCCCTGTCATTTTTTATCACCTTATCCTGCTGGCGTTGCCGCTGATTAAGCAAGGAATAATGGATTATATATATTTGGGACAAAAGGTGGAGTTACTATTTGCAGGTCATAAGTGAGACTAGGTGGATGAGTCAGAATGACCAAATAAGGCTTTAAGAATTGATAATATAAAAACGTGAGAATTGAGTAATTAGCAAATTAATTAAAGTAGCCATTTGATTTGTTCACATGTTTGAAAAAACTGGAATGCATGCATTTGAGGTTGCAATCTATAATGCAACATTTTAGATTTACTGTTTGCGCCACATGCTTCTTTAACCAACTTTGTATTGCTCCTTTGCAAAGTGTAAAGTTGTGGAAAGTTTTCTCAATGAGGTGTGCAAAGGCAACAGGTGATCATTAGCTAGCCTTACTATTCACCTGGATTTAGGACAAAAAAATTGAATTTTAATTTATTTAAAATGAATTATTTATTTATTTTTTAATTTTTTTTCTTATCTTTCTCATTTTAAAAAATCCTTTCCCTATACACTTAAAGCACACGTCCTTTCAAGTTTCAATTCAACAAGGGAATTAATGTTTAATTGGAAATTTCAAACTCCAACTCATAGTTAAGCACATGCTAATAATATATATTGACTCAGAACTTTTCTAAAGCAATTTCTCGATCATTCATAAGCTGTCTGTCACAAAATGTGATATTTATGCTACAGCTCCATCAATGCACTATATAGTTTGAAGATGGAATTGTGATGATAATATGAAAAGATATGTAGTTACGAAGAATGAGGTGTCTCACAATTAATTTATTATGAGTTATAAGTCTCACACCTGTGGCTATGAGACGCGTCCCATGACCCATGGTCCAGTACCGCCACTACACATGTACGTAACTTGATGTACTACTAATCAATTTGTGTGTCAGACCAACATAATGAATTCAATTGAATTACTCAAACTTCGGTGTATTACCTCTTATCAAAGCCAACACGATATTAAAATGCGTATAGGTTGATTTTGGACTCACCTAATTGCAAATAATAATAATAATAATAATAATAATAATAATTTCTCTTTAGGTGATTAATGTTAATAAAATTATACTTATTATTATTTTTATTTCAAAAATTATACTTGATACTCATGAGATTTATTAAAAATTATCAAATGAACAGAAAGAATAATTTAGTTTTGAGACGTGAAAATTCACTATAGAACAAAGAAATTCAACAAAAAAATTTCTTTCAGGACACAAAAAATGAAAAAAAAAGTCCTCTGGAACTCTTCTAAAAAACTAAACTTCTCTGAATAAAAGAAGCTATTCTATTGTGTCTGAACATTGCTTCCAACGATTTTTTTATTTCAAAAATTCAAATTTGTATCTTTTTTAAAATTTATTTCAAATTTCAAAATTAAATAAAAATAAAATTAATTAAAAATGCCCTGTGAGACTTTATTTCCACACATATATATTACAAATTATTCAATAAGATTTGATACAATATTATACAAATATCATTTTTAATTTATTTTATGTCAATTAAGTTAACATTTTACATAGAGTATATTCACTTCAAAAGCAATAAAATTATTTAACTGTTTTTATTATGATATTAAGAATTTCATGTTAAAATTTAGTATAAATTTAACTATGTTTGTTATTATGTTAAAAAAAATTAAACTATAGCTTAATTTTACATTAAAAAATCTTTATCAACAGAAAATAAATAAAAGGAGAGGTGATTTTTCAAACTAAAATTGGTGTAATTTGATCTTAATGTTTATAGGCGTTATCTTCAATTATATCTTCTTATCTTGTAACTAATGCTCAAGAATTGAAGTGGTCAGCTTGGAAACATCTGGGTCCTCGTTAATATTAAGATTTGAGAGTTAGCCACTTAGCGCCCGCCCTACATGTTGCAAGTGACTATACTTTAACATAAATAGTTAAATACAGCATTTTCCACTTTCCTGAATACTCTGATCATAGATGGCCCCCCTATTAAACCTATGCATGCACATATTTTGCGAGAGTCACTGCACAATTAGATGTGACTTCACCTCTGTTTCTTGTCACTTCTCACATAATTTCTTCGAAAATTAAAATATATATAGTGGCCCATTTGTTTATTTTTTGTTTTAAATCCTTGGAAGAGGTGGGTCTCAACTTTCAATCCCCAAATAATCTCATTTATATAACACACAAAGAAATTAACACCACCATGTACGTAGAAATTGCATTCATAACATTCCAGTTACATTGTCTTAGTCAGTGTTTCACAAAACTGATAATGATAAACATCAGAAACCATTCGCTATATTACTATATATCCTCTGTTACATTTCAATTCAACTTGAGATAATAATCATAGAAATTAAATACATATAAGTCAATAGTGAATTTTATTGAAAAGCATGTATAACATGCTTACAAGTTGTTTATAATCTACTTAAAAATTTTCTGACTAATAAAAACCTTAAACAATTTGGAAATTAAAAATCACTATAACATATGACTTTCTAAATTTTAATTTCTTTTCTTGGTAGACCATCCCATAGTAAAAAGAGGCTGAGATGTATGTGTATGCCCTTCTTCTCCTGCTCCTGCATATGCGTACACTGTCACATTGCATCCATGTTCCATAAAGTATCTCCCATGTTTCCAAACACCCACTCACTTTCTGCTGTCTGATAATAATCAAACTGCAAATTGTCATAACCTTCCATCCCTGACATTGGTTCCTTGTTTAGACCTTCCATTCCATAGCCATTGGTACTGTTATTCACATACCAGCTTTCCTGAATAGGATTATTGCTGTCATAAACACTGTTCTCAAACAAATAACAAGGACTTGCTGGAAGTTCTGAAGTTTCAAGAAGCTGCGAGAATTGTAAGGAATCAGAGGGAAGATTGCTGCTTGGAATGGAGTAGATAGTGCTGGAATGATTTGCAGGTGGTGGAGATGACGGAGACAGAGCAGGAACAGCGGAGCTATTTGGCAACAATGGAGGTTGTGAAGAAACCTGAAGGTTGGTGTTTGTCATAGAAGAATACGAGGTAGAACTAGAGGGAGAGTTCTGTTTCTGTTCCACATTTTGAATCAATCTTGGCATCCAGAAACATCGAACTGCATCGATGAATTTCTTGCTTCCAGACTCGATGTTTAGTTGGCGTGCTTGTTTCTGCACCCTCGTTCTCCAATAGTTCTTTATCTCATTGTCTGTTCTTCCTGGAAGATGCTGTGCAATTTTTGACCACCTACAAAACCAAACCATGCATTTTAACTCAGTCCAAGTGTTCAATTATAATTTGAATTATAAAGTTTATGAAATATTGGTGCCTTATTGATTTACCTGTTACCCCATCTGGAATGGAGTTCAAGGATCAAAAGCTGCTCTTGTGGGGTGAGGTTTCCTCGCTTGATATCTGGTTTCAAGTAATTAAGCCATCTGAGTCTGCAACTTTTTCCATTCCTCTTCAGTCCTGAAATGTTGCAAGAGAAATTGATGTTATGAAGATGAATTTATTCCCCTAAGAGTTAAAATAAGATGATGGATAAGGCTCTTTGATTATATATGTACCTGCACTTTTGGCCAACATATTCCAACGACCTTCACCATGACGAGCAATATAGTGGATGAGAAGGCTGTCTTCTTCAAGAGTCCAAGGGCCTCTTCTCAGCTCACTCTCTTCTTCATTAGAACTCGGCTTATCTCTCTTTGTAACTGCAGACATAGCTAGTGTCTTTGCGAGTCCTGTAACACAACAAGAGCTTGTGTGTAGGTTTAAGCTAACACCTAAAGGAAATATGATATGATCCTAAATGATGAAAGTGTGTGCACACGGCCATACCTATTTATACTCTCCAATGGAATTTTTCAAGATAGGGGCTTGTTAGCTATTTACTGATGCCAGTGCCTATATATAGAAATTTACAGACAATAAAATTAGAATTTTAATCTGATAAAGTGTTTTTTTGACTACATGTGAGATTACACAATTACCCTTTATGTGGGACAAAGGAATATTATATTTGGTTATAAAAATATTCGAGAACAAGAACTTGAAAATGGACTGTTGATAGAATGGTTGTACCATAATATCTATCTATCCCACTAGACAAGCATCAATGAAGCAAAACAGGAGGGATGTCTACGCATCTACTCACAGTTGAGAAAATGAACAGAGTGAAGGCTGCTAAGGAAGGGCACATGTTGTGCAAATCAGAATTTTCTTTAGGCCTTTTGTAGTACAGATTCTTTCTGAACTGTTACCTCAAAACAATACCTCCACAAACTCAGAATCCATCATATTCATTTTAGCTTTAAGATAAGTTAGAAGTGTAATCTCTTTCATGTGTATACTAAGTCTTTATTCCAACTAAAAAATATATATTATATATTACAATTTGGTTTTTAGAAGATACAATATTTAACTATTTAGTCTTTGAATATATATCTCTACATGTTTATAGTCTTTATAAGTTCTAAAAGAATCGAAAATTAATTTTTTTTTATTTCAATACATAATTATTTAGTCATTAAAAGAACTAACTTATATATAAATATAAATTTAGAGAATAGACAATAAAATAATATATCTTTTTAGGGCTAAATTGTTAGAATATAGTTAAAAAATCTTAATAAAAGGATATTAATTGTAAATTATTCAACTATTTGTAAATGTATATAAGCTTCTTAGCTGTCAATAAAAATTAAAAAGAAAGTTAAACTTACTTCCTTTGAAATTTTTAACAAACTGGGTCAATCACATTTTCCTTCTTTAAATTAGTTCCATTCTGTTTTATTGTAAATATATATATATATATATATATATATATATATATATATATATTCCCTTGAAACTAATAAAATGACCAAAATGCCTAAAAAAAATCTTGATCTCTTTTATTGGAAATATAATTTAGAGTAAATTAATTATGATTCGGTCCTTAAAATAAACATGTTATTTTAATTTGGTCATGGAAAAATAAAATATTTTAATTTGATCATCAAAAGATCAATTTAAAATTAATTTAATTATTCATTTAATAGAATAAATAGAAATTTGATTGAGATGCTATTATAATATTTATGGATAATGACTTAGTTATTAAATGATAAATTAAATTTTTTTTGACAATAAAAAATAAAATAAAATGTGAAATTTATAAATTACATATAAAAAATGCAAATGATATGTTTTAACCATGTATAATTTGTAAATATTTTGTATTTTGTTTTTTGTTGCTAGAGAGAATTCTATATGTTATTTAACAGTTAAATTAGTATATGTTAATGTTATTATTATTTAAATTTCCTCCATCAAATTAATTGAAGAATCAATGTGATATAAGAGATTGATCTTTTAGATACTAAATTAAAAAAATATGCATCAGTTTAAGAAATAATTTTATGTTTTGATACTAAATATGCATCATTTAAAGAGATTGATCTTTTAATCAATGTGATTAGTATATGTTAAATAAGAGATTGATCTTTTAGATACTAAAATTAAAAATAATT
This sequence comes from Senna siamea, assembly GCA_031216115.1. Taxonomy (NCBI): domain Eukaryota; kingdom Viridiplantae; phylum Streptophyta; class Magnoliopsida; order Fabales; family Fabaceae; genus Senna; species Senna siamea. The sequence continues at coordinate 2,596,216 of CM062358.1, forward strand.
TTATTTAAGATATTGTCGTATAAAAAATATAAATATTTTTTTAATAAAAATTTAAATCTTAATTCATCATGTTATAAGAAATTAACATTAACTTCTGTTAGTTTATGTTTTGATATTAAGAAAAATGAATTCAATTTTTACATCTCTACAAACAAAATAGAGCTTAACACTTTCTTCAACTAAGTGCAATTTTTCATGCCACATATATGCCCAATAACTTAATCCAACGCAACATAAAAAACCAAAAAACTGAACTAATGCATTAACATAAACTTCGTAGTTCTTAACTTATCACATGATCGTGAATGTAGAATTTATAAATTTTATGAGACATTTTAGTATTACTGACAAATTAGAGGAGTATAAAGTGTATTTCTTAAGTGCAATATTACTTTGTCCTATGAAACAATTTTATTACGATTTAATTAAATTTGAAGTATAATCTAATTAACAGCGATAAACTATTACGGAAATCAAGATTTTGTTTTAATTGAAAAGTTCATCTACATGTAGAACTGATCTTCAGAAAAGTAAGTAGGCTCCTTTTGTTTGGCATGAGTAATTAATGATTAAGTACTTAACTTTTGTTGACTAAATAATGGAGCTAGAGGACAAAAGTTAAATATCCTTTTCTAGGAGGTATTTGTTATTAGATTTTGTCATCAAATATAATATGAACATCTGTAGAGAATTAGACTCCTAATTTTTCAAGACATATTAAAATTATATTTTTATTTTAAAAATTTATATTTTTTTAAATGATTAAAAATGTATAATTTTATTCATTTTAATTAAAGATTTTAATGACATTATTAAGTTTTTAAAATTATAATTTATTAAAAATATTACTTTATTATTATTTATTTTATTGAGTTAAAAATGATAAATTTATTTTATTTAAAATTAAAAAATAATTATTTATATTAGTCAAATATATATTTAATTATGTAAATAATAAATATAAGAATATTTTAATTAAAATAAATAAATTTATAAATTTTTCTTATTTTTCAAAGAATAATAATATGATTTTAATATCTCTTAAAAGAGAAAATAATAATTTATTTAAAATTTTAAAGAAAAAAAAATACACTTTACCTCTAAGCACGTTGAAAAAAAGTAAGTACAATTTTTAAAATGAGATGTGAGGCCTATCCAAAATTATGATCAATTGGTTAATTAATTTTTTGATAATTTCATACAAGCCCTAAACTCGATTACAAAAATTAAACTTACCTCTCATAGTGCACTACATTGCTCGTCGTTGTTGTTGGTAAAATTGAGGGATAGAGATGGGTGGCAAACAAAGGAGAGTGACAAATGGAGGTCAATGATGAAAGAAGGCGATGTGTTAGACAAACTAACGTTGTGTTTCAAGGCAAATCAAATTGAAAAAATAGGAAAAACAAACTAATTATGCAATAAACACGTATTAAGTCTATTAATTTGAAATCCAAAATAATATTTTTATTTTTTATGATAATTTAGAGAGTGTTGTGTTTTAAGTAAAAGTTTAAGCAAAGTAACATAGTTTTCCCATTTTAAATAATCAGTATATTTTTATTAAAAAATGTGATAATAAGTATTTGAAACTGATATCTAACTTCTGTTTGAATGAAATGTGAAATAGAGTTTGAAAGAGTGGAGTTGATTAAGGATTAGCGATGTGAGGGTGTTTCCAAATGCGGCATTAGAGAAACGTGTTTGACTGGAAAAGATAATGATATTAAAGTGAAAAAGAAAAATAGTAAAGAAAGTGGGGAAAATGCATGAACATGGTACGCTTAGGCCGTCGCGTCGGCAAAGAGGCGTTCAGCAAAATTCAATTATAGTTGGTAGAGACAGTGAGTTAGATACTAGTATGGTGCCACCAGCGCTTCAACTGTCGGGACGGACTCTTTTTTTATATGATGACATCAATTGTCATGTTAAAAATAATAATATTATTATACTATTTATTTTATAAATAAAACTTGTTACTATTTTATAAAATATTATCACGTTATCTCCAAATTCAAAGAAAACTAAAAGAAACGGGAGAAGGGGAGAGACTGCCTAAGGAGGCCTAGTTACATATAGGATCACAAAACTCGTGTGTAGAAACAAAGTACAATGATTTGATGTATTTGAGTCATAAAAACATTTTATTTTAAAAGATTAATTTATTAAATAAAAATTCTTTATAACTTAAATACTTGTTTAAATCTTTATTTTTAATTTAAATTATATTAAATTTGATTAAATTATTTTTAATATCTTATAATTTAGAGAATCAAGTACATTTATTTTCCTCTAAATTTTTTTATGTCGATAAAAATATTTTTTACGCAAATAAGTATATAATTTATTTTTATTATAGTAATCAATACAATTAAGTAATTTTAGGATTTTAGTAAAAAATTGAAAAAGATATTTTTAAAAAATTTTTAAATTAAATGTAAAAAAGATTCAATATAATTTTAAAAAAATTAAAAAAATTTAATTTCATTTACTATTATTTTTAATTAATACGAGACTTTTCAACCATCTATTTAATGTCTATTGTCTATTAAATTCTGAATAAAATCTGTAAAATGTTAAAGAATAATATAAGTGAAAAAAAAAAAAGAGGACAAGAGTTATTTTTTCTAAATTTAACCGCCACGTTACAAAGTGTTAGAGTATTTATGAGGTTGTTGGATTTATTGATCAAATTAGAGAGGAGGAAAAAAGTCAAAAATAAATTTTTATACATGAGAATTTAATTTTGCTTTTTATAATTAGCATGCAATTTCTTTCTGTGATAAAATATGGTTTATATATATATATATATTATTAACAATAAATTCATATATAAAATTTAATTGAAATTATTCTTTCAAAGCTTCGCTAATAGCCTAATATGACCGAAGAGTTTAAGGTTATAATTATTAAGTTAATCTTTATATTCTTTCAAAAATATTTTAATGTTCTTTATTTATTTTTTTGCATGACTTTAAATACCCAAATGAATAATGTGAAAAAAAAAAGTTCAACTATGTTTTAGATAAAATAGTTTTGCTTCAACTTCATGCATGACTAATAATATCTGGTGATAAAAAAAAATAACGTCAATTAATAAAAATAAAAAAATTAAGAATAAAATCTCGTATAAAGTTAATTAAACAAATTGTTTAATGGAAAAAAAGCTAAGAGATATGTCAATTTAATCTTCAATTTTTCAATTCCAATAATCCAATGTAAGAAAAACACATCACTACAACTTTATGTCGTTTTCTATCTTATCATTTGGCAAGTGCTACCCCAGCCACCCACGTGGAGAAATCTTAATTATTTATGTAAACCAATGAATGGCTGTAATCAATTATGGGAAGCAAAATAATGGTGTTTCAGATAGTCAATGAAAACCATACTGGAAAACAATACAATGTATAATTTTTTTTGCCCAGAAAAATCATTAATTATACTTATAAATAATCTGTTAGCTTCAAAAATTATATTTAGTTTTATTTTTAATTTTTTATTAATAAACATAACTTTATGTATAAAAATATAATTTTATTTTCAACATACGACAAATTGACAATAAATTAATTTTAATATAAATAATTTTATTATTTTAAAAAGAATGCATATATACAATGTAGAAAGTAAATTGTATTAATAGAAACTAAATTAGAAAAAAAATTCTTGCAATATTATATAAAAAAATGAGTGTAATTTTTGAAACAATGAAGATATCAATTATATTTGATTAAACTTTAGGAAAAGTAATTGTCTCACTCGTTAGAATGTCAAAATTATATTCCTTTCACTTTACTTTTAAAAACTACATTTCCTTTCTTTATCTTAAGAATAAAAATTTTTATAATTTTATATAATTTAACTAACATTTCCTTAATATCAATATTAATTTATTTAAAAAATATTTTTTAATTATTATATTGATATTATTTATTTTGAATTAAAAATAACAAAGTTAATTTAATTTAAATTTTAAAAATGATTATTTTAAACTCATTTGTGGACCACATGCATGAGCATGAAGACGGTGATGCTGTACACGTGCCAATTAGATTAATTACAAGAGGACGATCCAAACAAAATTCATCAAGTTAAACAAGGCCAGGTGAAATATGTCCTTGGAGATGGAACTGATTTTGATGAATTGGACTTAGAGCAAGGAGTGAAAATTGTGAACATGATGCAAGTCTAATTAGGAGAATAATCTAAGCACAACTAGTCAACTAAATGATGTATATTGTTTTGGACTTAATTAGTGATTATTATTTGAGGCCTAATTATAGTATATGTTGATTAAACTTATAAGTATAAATTAAGATATTTCTATTTAAAAGCATCCTAGTTTACTCTTTAAATTAAAAGTACAGCCTTCATAAGCATAGTAGACAATTTGACATTCAATACGGTTTTATTCTTATTGTCTTTTAACAAACTTGTAGAGATAACTTGTTATTTCAAAATATTTTATAATATTAATTTTTGATTATCTATACTCAACTAATGAGTTAATATTCCTACCATTTGAAACCTCTTTTGAATGATTTAGATTTGATTTTTATATATTATTGTTGGGTCTCATGACAAGCTTGTGAGCATGCATCAGTAAAAAAATATATATATATTTATTTAATTACATAATAATAAATATAAAAATAATTTGGTCAAAATAAATGAAATTATAATTTTTTTATTTAAAAACTGTAATTTTTCAAAATAAAATGGGAGTAGTATATCTCAAAAAGAAGAAGAATATAATTTACTGTTTACTCTCTTGTTTCCATACACTTTTGCACACTTTTTTTATACATATATATTTTCAATTTTAGTGTAATTTTTTTGCCAACCAAAAAGAAAAAAATTCCAGTCTATTTTATTAATAAATAACTAGAAACTAGTTTCTAAATTGGATTTATTAATTAATCTGACTGTCCATGTTGTTCAGAATTGTGCTTTTTCTAGTTACTAAACATAGACTTGGAGCAGAGTCTACCATAATTGCAAATTCAAGAAGAGTTCAAGTTTTGCTAGTTCTTCCTTCATCTTCATTGGCCTTTTTTTTTTTTTTTTTCCTTTTCAGTAGAGCCTGGGAGAGCTACTATTATCATACGCTTTTCTCTTGCTTCACATTGTACAACATATATATATATATATATAATCTAAACTCACATGCATTTATTCTCGAACAAAGCAACATATATATTTTGTTTCTTTGGCAAAACAATATTCTTCAAATCTTTATAAATTTAACTATAAGGGCTAGCCAGTGCTGAAATTATTCATCATTTTGTCACTCTAGATTCTAGAGTCTAAGTGAGTTCAACAGTTGAAGGTAAATTTTTCTTACATAATAGAGAGCTTCAGAATACAAAGGACATGGCATACAGTTTGCTAGCTGCTATATGTTGTGCACATTACTTTCTTGCAATGTCTGGGAATCATTCATTAAATTAAAGTGGTTCCCTCTAGAAGTCACTTTCTCGGTGTTGTTAATGTTGCCAGAAATATTTACGTATGCATTTTCTATTAACTAATTGTACAAACAATTGATAAAAAATAGAAGAAACTGATTAGTTAAATAATTTAATATGACTCTACAATGATTACGACCTACGACAGTTCAAGCCCAACCAGGATAATGGACCATAGGTCCATATTAGTACTGAACCATCAGGCCCATATTCTACATAAAGTATCTTCAAATGGATCAAAAACAAAAAGATCAGTGTGACATGTTATCTAAGAATAACAATGTCATGGGAGAAAATTTAATGGAGTTGTTTTCAAAGCTGCTCTTGGAATATCAATTAAAGGAAATTAATAACAAACCCTAATATATTGCGTTGTAAAAAATCATTATTTCCGTTGTACTAAACTTATTTGACATACAAAAACATATAAGAAGAGATCTTATCTTGGGAAATACAAATTCTGAAACCTTGAAAAATGAGGGTTTTTTTGGTAAAAAAATTGTGACAATTAAGATTTATTGCCAATTATTTTGACACTTTCTATCGGTGGACTAGTGATTAACAGAAAAACAAATAGAAAGTAACGTCTAATAAACAGCGTAAAAGTGTAATTAGCATGCAAGGCTAAACAATCAGTAAAAGGGCCTTACCAAGTACACATGCCTTGAAAATCTATCCAGTAAATTAGAATGGCATGGAGATGAATTTCTCGTTTAACATAAGAAAGAAGATTGAGAGATAATCTATGGATTTTAACCATTGACATTATATTAACATTAATTTATATTGAGAAAGGACGGTGAAAGTGATTCATTTCTTTAAGAAAAAGTATTTTCGTCTGAGAGGAGGTGTTTTCACCTATGTAATAGAGACACATTCACCTAAAAAGAAAATGTATATCTATCTCTCTTATTCTATATAATATGTCCTTTAAACAGTAAACATAAATAAGACACTAGATACTTAACTATGTGATACTATGACTTAGCTTAAGACTATACAAAGTTCCTTGCCTTAATCTTTACAGAGTGTCTTACCTTAAGTTTTTCAATATCACATGATCTTTGATATCTAGTTTCAGTAAAATTTCTAGTGATAAATTTCTTGGTGAGCAAAGTGTTTTTGAATGCCCAATAAATTCGTTCTTTGAATAGTAAACTAAGATACTTTAATTTTTTTTCTCTTAAGAAGTATGAAATTATGAAGAATGTGATGGGGTTGTCCCCTCCCTCAAGGCCAGCACAGTGTTGACTCGAGAAAAAGCACGCTAAGGTTATTCTAATTTCACAAACAAACAATACTCTTGGAATATGTTTAGTGTAGGCCAATCGCCACTAGTGGCACCTAATTTAGATAAAGTTGGGAATATTGTAAATGAGTGATTCTCATCCTCCCTTTTCCAAAAACAGACTTCGGGAGTGAATCGATAAGATTGAAGTAAAGATTTTTCATGCTTGGGTACCATCACTTCAAGTAAACTAGATAAAAATTTAATACTTAGTAAATTAATTATTATTCTATTAAGCTCAAACTCTTTTTTCCTAGTTAAATTAGCATTACTGGCTACTCTCTATTCTCTTAAAGGAGTCAACCTTCTAATATTAACTGCTTCACATCTTACCAATAGAAACGTCATCAATAACTGACATCATCTACATACTTTTCAAGTATTAATCTCCACAATCTCTCATTCTTTTTAAATTTAGTCCACTACTTAGTCTCATTATCTTGTTATAGAACGTACATATAATTATCTATATTTTTAAGATACAGCCTATCAGTCAATAATTGACCACTTCTCCCTGCACTATAAATAAACTCCTATAAGATATTAGGAAAGGGAGAAGACAGAGGTCTTTTTGACAAGATACAGAAGCGAAAGATAAACTTACACATAGTACTTTCTAATAATTATTAAATCCTTGAGTTTAGTAAAAATATATTAAATTTATTAAAATTTAAACTCTTTTATTTTACTTATAATTTTTTTATAGTGCTTCACTTCTTCTCTACTAAGAGCTTCTTAGTTATTAATCTTTTAATTACTCTGTACCTCCTAAGTTTAAATCTCGTGTTCTTAAAACATAAGTATATGTCAATCTCTACCAAACTCAACAAATTTTAAGATAAACCATTTAATTACTAATGTATATATTAACCGTTAGAAATTTGGATAAGGATGATGACAGTTTCCCTATTTAATTCAACCACTGAAATTATAGTAAAATTTTAAGTTGGAGAAGATTATACACACACACCCACTTCATGTTGCAACAACAATTATAGATAGCTAGCTATATTATTAACAATAAGGAAACTCCTATGCTCTAATACCTGGACATTTCCATGACGTGGATGATGGAGGGTCATAAGCACCTTAGGCCCACTATATGCTAAACGTACATTAATTGCCTCATGAATTATTTATATACTCTCTCCACACACAAAAAAAAAAAAAGAATGGTTTATATTCAATTTTGGTATTTTATATGTACAACATTTTTAAAGATTTTGCCCATTCATTGCTAGATTTTTTATTTAAATGAGGGATGGAGAACCAGAAAGTAAGCAAAGTAGGATTCAATTAATGCTAAGTTTTGGATCATTATTTTGAAGAATTTATATGAAGATTCTGTTATTGAGATCCCTCTGAGTTGTAGAATTTTAAGTTTCATATACAAGGAGGTTTTGTTAATGAAAATGAAGACCAAGGCAATTTTCTCAAATGTTTCATTCATAAAATTATTCATTAAAAAAAATTTATCATGCAGTATTAATTTCACCCCCTGTTAAATAAAATGTAGGAGAGGTTGATTAAAATAATAAATTAAATATTTTGGAGGAAAAATAACACCTGACCCAAATATATCGAGAAGAAAAGGTTTATACACGTAATGTTTACTTGATCAAATAATTTAAGATAAAATATTTTCCTAAATTTAATTATTGGAGGGATGCATTTGTGGTGGTTATGAAAGTATATATAATGGACCCTCCATTAGAACCTCTTGAAAGAGTACACTGCATCTTGGCAATCATGCAACTTCCATGAACTATAGTTTGAGGCACGTAGGACCAACACAAGTTTCTGAACAAATTAAAAACATAATTGAAAATCTCTTGTGCTTTCAGAGCTAAATATGATCATTAACTAGCAACTACATTTTTATCAAGCATAATTAGCAATCTTAATATTAGAAATCTGTACGTCATATAATCTTAATCTTAATCCTAATCCCTTTTATATTTATAAACAAGATTGTTAAATTCAAAAGTTTAAGTAAATTCATAAAAAAAAGGTAAATTCAACACTTCAACTCAATATTTAAACTCGTATGAAATTTACTTACATCAACAAATAATTTTTAAAATATATATTTCTATCATAATAAATATAAATAAAATAAATTTTTAAATAATAGAAATTCATACAATTAATACATAAATATTGAATATAAATTCATTTAAATCATAAACTTCTATTCATAATTTATGTATTTATTAAGAATATAGTTATTTATATTTAAATAATTCTTTTTCAAGTTTGGCCAATGGACTATTAATGTTTTTTAATTAATTTTTTAATAAAAAGGACTTTTGTTGGTAGACTTCACTAAAAATTAAGAGGATCCAAAATATACTTTTTACGAGTCCATTATGAGTTTATATATTTTTGAGTTTGACAACAAGTTAACTAATTTTATTTAGGTGTAAATGTAAATTCGTAAGAGTTTAAGATTTAAATCGAGAGTTTAACAATATTATTTATGAAGTATATGTTATTTAATCTTATTATTATTTGGATATCCAGAATTATATATATCAAATATACATGTAGGCTCCTTTCCGTATAACTGCGTTCCTTGTATCCAACTCTATATATGTAGATGGTTAAGATCATGATTAATATATCAAATATATTATAGTTAATTTCCTCAAGTTTTGTTGTTTTGAAAAAATGTATTTTGCTAGCAATGTCTATCTAAGAGGTATATAAAAAGGAATTAATGAATAACGAATTTGAAAAGGAAGGCTTTTTAAACAGAGTGACTGAAGCTCTTCTCTCAGCAAGCTAGCTATACACTCTGAAACAGGATAGAAAAGTCAAACTCATGAGCAAGGTTCAAGGATTAATCATGTCTTTCTCCAATGACAGCCTTTTGGATCAACAGCTGAATTTCCCATTGATTCAGTCATCAGAAAGCTTAGGGGAGGATTCTTCTTCTTCTCCATATTTTGCAAAATTTCCAGAAAAGAATAAGGTTCATAAAATTATTTTCTTCTTTAAGTTCATGCCTTAATATACTTTGATGTGCGAGACATAACAGTTCTGGGTTTATTCTTTTTTGTTATTGGCATTTCACAGAAAGTGGTTGGATACAAAAGGAAGAGAAATAATGACAGGTTTGAAGAGAATTCAAAAGAAGTTATCCATGTAAGAGCAAAAAGAGGCCGAGCAACTGACAGCCATAGTTTAGCAGAAAGGGTACAATTTCAATTCAAACCCTCTTTTTTCAGTATAAAAATGAGAATATTTGAGATTCTAATTTTTTTTAAAAAAAAAAAATTCAGGTAAGAAGAGAGAAAATCAATGAGAAGCTGAGATGTTTGCAGGAGTTGGTTCCAGGGTGCTATAAGGTAATTCACCACTCTGGCAGAAAATGTTTGTTTAATACATGTGAAGTAATAAATTATGGCCATTTTTATGAATTTGCAGGCAATGGGAATGGCAGTTATGTTAGATGTGATCATAAACTATGTTCTTTCACTACAGCAACAGATTGAGGTAAGTATACATATATAGTGGTAATAATCCTGATTTTCCATTCTGGTTATCAAATATATATGCTGAATTATAACATTAAGATTTTGCCTTTCTTTTTCCATAGTTTCTGTCCATGAAGCTTTCAGCTGCAAGTACGTATTTTGATTTCAACACTCATGACATAGGTGCCATGGAAGGCACACAGGTATTCCTTTATTGTCATCTTCCTTCTTTCTCTATGCTTTCCTACACATATGGAATTTATAATTCAAGTAAAGTTGAGGCACTAACTAGCTTACTATTGAAATGCTAATGAGAGTGGCTTATGTGCTGCAGAGGAATAAAAGCACAGATGGAGTCCAAGGAATGGAAAGGACTATGGCAGAAGGTTATGGAGGGTATCCTTATTTTAACCCTACATGGCCACTTCAATAAAAAAGTCTTTTGGTTCTGTTAGGAATATGAAATTCCTATATATATGCTTTCCTGCATACACATTAATGAAACTCTGTAAAACATATATAGATCATAATAGCTAGCTTTGTAGGTAATGGCGAATCAGCCAACAGTTTGTGTTTATTTTGCTTTCCCAGTCATCAATGTGTTCAAGTTCTGAAATGTAATTTTCATATTCATGGATTGATGATCAGAGAAGTGAATGTTGGTTAAATTCTTATATGAAATAAAATTAAAGTTCAACCCATGATTAAATCTAGCATAAAACTCTTGGAGAGTAGGGTTATACAAGAAAAGGCAAATTCAAGGGTCCAACTTGCAGAAATAGATCATAAGAGTTATGGAGAAGAAGCGAAAATGAAAAGGTCCCAATTAATTTGTACAATGTCGGTGATAATAAGTTGGGGTCCCAGAAATTGAAAATTCTAGGTTAGATTAATGTTAGTTAGTAATGTAATGGGATCTGATTTATGTTACGTGATTGGGTTGGTTGGTGCATAAAGAAAAGTGTGAAAGAGCAAGTACAATGGATTGTTAATCATAAGTTTGGATGGATGGACCAACGTCCTAATATATAAAGACAAGTTGAACAGAGACACTTCATACAGAATAGAGATACAGCAAACAGGAGAATGTGATGCAGGATATGGAGACTGGAGTGGGGTAGCGAGAGAAGCTGCATATATAATAAAATTTCAAAATTAAACAAATTTTTCTTAAAATTATTAATATCTAAAAAGTTAGTTTTTACAATATAATAAATTAATATTTTAATTTTTGTTAAAAGAATACTCACACTTGGTACTTGTCAATATTTTAAATATTACCTTAAATCGGAGGACGTAAAAAACCAAAAAGACAAAATTTGGAGGAAGTCCCATCAGGAGTAAAATTCCCTCCAACTTTTTTTTTATACACATGCTCAAGAGAATTGCACATAGTCAATAAAATAGTCAAGTAACTTTAAGAAACTCCATTATACTCGTCCTTATCTAATTCTCTAGTTTGAAATATCTTTCATACATACATACATATGAATTCATATATCATAATTTTAAATCTAATTAAAAATTATGGTGTTTGATTATCTAGATTACATGTTTTTTGTATGGCATATAACTATATAGTTACAGTGCCGTTGTTAGTCACAATAATTATTTTAATTTTATTGGAAGAAGCATTTTATCGTATCAATTGATATTTTTTGTTTAATCTTTTTTTGGTTGAAATATACCTTCTTTTACTTCTACTTTTTAATTACTAATTTAATATCTTATTTTATAATTTTAAATAACTCAGTTAAATTTTTTGTTTACTTAATTTAATTTAAAAAGTTCTTACCAAGATATTTGGTGAATAGTAATTTTGAATTCACACTTACAATTAAATTTAAAATTAAATATATGATTTCAACACATACATGATGCAACAATAATATGTAACAAATTAAGACTTTTGCTCCAAAAGTTTCAGCGAAATTCTTTTTCTCAGTCTAGGTAATAGTCTTATGCAATTTTGATTAATTTGCTTATAAATAAATAATTAAAAGATCCTATTTAGCTATAGCTATAATATTTTTGAATTTGGTGAAGATTGTATGCCTTGAGCAAAGAATAAAAGATTTTGTACTTACACTCGTTTCATCCTAATCCTGGCATGGTAATTTGTAAGTTCTTTATTTTGTTTCATTTCGTTGTTAGATAGATCCACATGCATTGTTTATTTTTGATGTTATGTTTGCATACCTAATAAACACTATTAACATTTTCATTATTTATATCATGCTAAATTGTTTCTTCAAACCATGCTGGCTTGTTCGACGATACGAATACAGAAAACATAGAAGCCCAAAATGTTGATAATTAAGGGTCAAGAGGCCCAACAGAAAATGCAAAATACTGCCCTTGAAGAGAAACAAACCAGCATGGTTTGAAGATTCTGTAACCAAATGAAGGTGAAGATCTGAAAGAGTTTTTTAGGGGTGACATTGTAATCTTCAATTTTCTGTTAGAGATCATTATAAAAATGTAATGAGTCTTGAATGAAAGTAAGCATTACTGTGCGAACTTGTTTCACCAAGGGAGTTTATATCTTTTCTTGAAACAAGATCGTCACTATGTCATTTTTCTGTTGTTCCTTAATTCTTTCTTTCAGTCTGTTGTTCTTTTTGTCAATGTATGATAACAGAAATTATATGTGAAATACTTTAAGACTTTCATTTATTAATTAGAATTAACATTAATGCTTACTTTTTTTTAAATGCCTTGTAAGTAATATAACAGTATCGTTTTTGGACTCTAACCTTTCAAAAAGACTTGCTATTGTTTTTAGACCTCTCAAAATTTTTGGATTAGCCTCTTCCTTGTGATTACTACTATGATCGATTAGAGGTAGTCACCATCCTTTTGTTTCCCTTAATTATAAGATATATGTATATAATTCTCTCAATTATAAAAATTAATTTAAAATTTTTTAAATTTTGCAATTTGTGTCAAAAGTTATTTTTGTTTACTTTTTTATTAGAGATCTTAATAGAACGATATGTTAATAAAATTAAATCATATCAAAATATATAAAATTTCATAAACTTTAAGCCTTGTGTATAAAAAGAATGTTTAAAAATTTGACTTCTTTATCTTTAGCTAATGTTTTGAATGAAAAATTTTTGCACAAATATTGTAAAAATTTGAGGAAGTTTTAAGTCAAAATTATATATATATATATATATATGTAATTAAAAATAATTATCTACACATGACATATAATTAAAATTTTTTTGTATATTTTAGCCAAGTTTTAAAGTGATATGAAGATTTATGGACATACTGGAATTTCTTGTTAATTTTCTATATTTTATTATCATATATAATCTATTATAATGCATATGTTATTAAAAGAGTTAGACTTATACCCAAATTTTTATATTTTTAATTATACGTATAAATTGTAAGAAATTTCTCTCAACTTAGGAAGTTGTATAATTTACTATCCGATCAATTTTAAATATTAACACAGAATATCTCCTTAAACGTTTAATTTTATGCAATATACTCCTTTATTCATATTTTTATCCAAACATTTTTTTACATCAACAAAATAATTGAAAGGATATTTTTTAATAAATTATAAATTTAAGGATGTGTTTTGCAGGGAATTTAAAGCTTGAGGAAATTTATTTGTCTTTTTTAAGTTAACGAGGTAAATTACACAATTATAATAACACTTTTTGACAAAAATATTAGGAAGGGATATGTTGCACAAACTTAAAAGTTTACCACGTTTTTTGTTAACATTTAAAGTTAAAGAAAGTAAATTGCACAATTCTCTACATCTCCTAAATTTTATCCTTTTTATAATGATCAAATTGATAAAAGTATAACTCATATATTAAAAAATTAAAGAATAATAATTAAGTTAAAAAAATCTATTAATTATGTTTTTATTATAAAATTATATAGTAAAAATATAAAAATTGTATGTTAGATTTTTCCTTATTACAATCGTAGTGCTCATGCATATAATAAAATTAATTAATTGACATGCATAGTTCCAATAATTAACATGGTCAACTGTCCAATTATTAATTGCTGTTGTTTTTTAGGTATTCATCCATGAGGGAGTAATTATGCATATCCCAAATTATACTGAAGTACTGCGCTTCAAAGAAGCACAGACAAAATTCTATCAAATATTATAGATCATTTTCAAAAACATAGAAATATTTAAAGTTTAAAACACTGACTCTACCTAGTGTTAGAAAGATAATAAATAACTAACAAAAATTAGATATATTAGAAGAGATTAATTCTTTATAACATCATCAATTTATGTTTAAATTTTTGTTGAGTGAAGTATTTATATTTAATATTTGATAGTGTTTCGAACAAGATTATTTTTAATAAAAATATATATATATAAATGTTAAAAAAATAACAAATATGTCCAAGAACTAACTTGCTAATCTTTGGGTCCACTTCTAGTAATCTTACATTTATTAATATTTTGATATATAATTTAATTTTTTAATAAAAATTATATAATTTATTTTAAAATTATAATTAATTTGAATTTTAAATTTTAGTCAGAAATTATTTATTTATCAAACTATAAATAGTAATAAGAATATTAATATATTAAAATTTTTGATACTTCCAATATTAAAAACATTGTCTAACCCTTTGAAGTGATCAATGATAATTTCAAGGTCAAACCTGAACTGAGGATTTCCATGAACAATCCCATGCAGTACACGTTTATGTAATCCCAAAAGTTGAACTATGAATTGTGATGGAGTCATATTATACTTTTACATGCCCGCGTTACATATGGTCAAATTACTATTCCAAATATATAAATTAACCTCTTCCCTAGTTCCATTGAATCAAGAGAGTTTTTAATATAATATATATATATTATACTATTTTTACGTTATTTAATAAAATTGAGTTATATTAAATATTATTTTTATTAAAAATTTATGTAAATTAAAGTTAATGTATAAAAATAAAATATGTAACTCAATTTTAATAAACAATATAAAGATAGTGTGATACACGCATTGTATTTAAAAAAAAAAAAATTAAATCAGACCGCGTATGCTATTTTTAACACTCACATTTTGTGTTTTTGGTCACATCTCAACCCTGGATTGAGGTCCCCTCAGTCATTGGTTCAATGATTCATGAATTCGTCATCCTCATCATCTCTTCCACCTATATATGGGGACCAACACTTACAAACTGCAACATAACCACACAACCACTGAAAAATAAAACAAAATGTGTCAAAATGACGGACCACGTTTGATAAATGTCGTGAAATATTATAGGTACATTATATGTTTGTGACTCTGAAAACGTGAGAGTAGTGTATAAATTCAAATTTATTTATACCTTATTCCTCTTTATTACAAGATGACCTTAGTGAAAAAACAAAAAAAGCCGCGTGTCAAAAATCCAGTGAGCGTGTGGTCAGAATTGTAGACCACCACAATTTCGAGCCTGGCAGCTTCTTACAGTGGACCCCATAGCAAACTCATAGAGCTGACGGTTTTTGGCGTCTGCTGACTCAGCCACCTCATCACCCGTTCCAATCTTCTCGCTGTAGGAAAAAAGCCTCGGCCTTTTTCCTACGTGGCGCGAATATTCCCTCCCAACCGACCCAATCCTTATCTTCCATGCATCCCTCCTCTTGTTTACATTTAACACAAGTATCATCACTGTTTCTATATAACCTCCATAGTCTCCTCTCTTTCAGATCCCTCCTCTTAATACCTTCCCATTCTATTCTCTGTTGTAGTTGTGACCTATTAATTCCTTGTCTTGTTTCTGAATTTGAATTTCGTTTGTTTAATTTTTTGCTTCTAAAGCATGGAAGTTCCTGTCATTAACAGGCTCAATGATTTCCCGATGGGTTTGAACGCACTGCAACATCCGTCCATGCTTTCCCAGATCACTTCCTCTATTTCTGGGATCCAATCTGTTTCCATCGCTTACACTTTATGTAAATGGGGTGCTGTAATTCTTGCTCTACTCGCTACATTTGGTAGTTTAATTAACAGAGTCAGGATTTTCATCATCAGATTCCGCCGCAACGGTCCTTCTCTACCATCTATACCTTCTCTTCTCAACCAGCTCGACGACGATGATTTCAGCAGCTCCGATGATGACGATGACGAAATCCCCTCGTCGCCGTCCTCTCTGTCATCTGAGTTTGAAGAAGAGGAAGACGAAACGACGCCGTCTTCGAGTTCCTTCAATTGGCGCAGAGTGGATGAAGATTTCCGAGTTCGAGGCTCTGGTCACCACGTCGATGACCATTTGCAGAGCGGCAACATGAGGCTCCGACGACTTCGTAGCATAGGCGACATCTTTTCGCTGTCGGAAATCGCTAACAGCAAGAGCGTCGTGAAACTATGGGATAGCATAGGATTTGGACTGGGTTTAGACTTCGACGATTACGACTTCCCCGCCGAAAGATTGGTCCCGGCGACGACCAGTTCTTCCCCGCCGGTGGTTGTCTCCGCCGAGGAAAACGCGTCTGGTAAAATGGCACTGAAGATTTGGGACACGCGCCTCCGGCGTGGAATACCGGCGGTGATCGCCGAATGGGGGCCCAGCCTGGGCAAGATCGTCGGGGTAGGATTCGGCGGTGTCGAGAAGTTTTACATTGGAAATGACGCCAATGATGATGTGACGGTAGCAGACATGAGAAAAGTCAGCTCGCCGTTAGAAAATGTAACAGAATCTGACGTGGACACATGGTGGGATGCCGATGCAGTTATTGTTTCACGTGAAAATTAACGGGAAAAAAGAAAGATATAAGAGAAGTAAAATAAGGGTAGTACTCGTACCGGAGTAGGAAAAGCTGTTGTAATTCGTAAAAGGAATTTGTTTATATTAATGTATGCTTAAATATGTAAATTAAAAATGTATTAAATTAGTATATTTACAAATTTGTGTAGACTCAGAGTAATGCGTGTGGTTGATAATAACCCATTTATTCTTGCTTCTAGACAATAGGTAGCTTCCTTCACCTGAAAGTTGCAAGCTGTCAGGTTTCTTCCAGCTAGTGATTAGTATTAAGCAGGTGTTGATTATAACTCTCTTTAAAATGAGATTGATAAAATTACTAATATTTATATTATAATTACTAGAAGATTTTTTAATTATATAAAATAAAATATGTGATTCAAATGAATAAATAAATAAATTTATACATAGATTTGTTATATGATAATTTAGAGACAAAGTTCGAAGTTACATTTGGGCTTGTGTTCCAATTATATGACACTTGTCTTGTATAATTGCAAAGCTTATCACGACATAGTAAATTATTGTTGTGAATTACAATTTAAAACGTTAGTTAGAGATAAAGTAATGGACTAATGGGTGGTATGGCTATCTCCTAAGGTTGAGCCTTACAGCGGATTAATTAGAAGATTAGTGGATATAAACGTCAAACAATTCTTTGACTCACAGAAATTAATTAAAAAGTTTGGTTGGTATGCTTAGACTCTTTTCTCTTTAGAAATATTAAAATTATATTTATTTTTATTTTATTTTAAAAATATGCATTTTCTTTTTTAAAAAAAAAGATAATAAAATTTATAATTTATTTATTCTTACCAAAAATACTCTTACATGTATTATTTATAAAATTAAATATGTATTTAAATATTATTAAAAAATGATAGTTTAATATTTAAAATAAATTTAATTTAATTCTTAACTCAAAATAAAATGTAACGAAGTAATAATTTAAAAAAAATTATAAGTTTTGTAATTCTTTTTAAGAAAAAAATATAAAATATAATTTTAACATGAGAGAAATATACGTTAATTTGGCGTGCTTGGCTCTTCCCTGCCTACAACTTTCAAGTGACATTAACACTATCCATCCATCATAGATAGCCACCAATGTATTCCTTCCTAACCCTTGACTTTTCGTATGGGGCTGTTCAAGCTTTTGGACAAATTAAGAAAATGGAATTATTACATTTATTGAAAGAGTTATATTTTTTGCCTTATTAACTGAGTTATTTTTATTTTTTTTACTAATGTACAGACGATTTTATCTTGTTATATTTTACGTTAAGAGATAACCAAGATAGATATATATTTTGAATTTTTGATACATTCGTATTCATGATAACTGATGATCGAAAAGGATGTTAAATAATTTCCTGTTTTGCAAAATGTTAAATGTAATTTTCTTTGTACAAATTTTAATTTTTTTATTTTTTTAATCAAACATAGAATTTTAAATATTTTTAGGATGTCAACAATCAGACGGAACTTAAATTATCGTGTTATTTGGGCTTAGGAGTCATTGGGTTGGGGACTTTGACCCATCGGGGCCCTCAGTTGGCTCATTGGGCAAGCCTATTCAATCCACCTGAGCTAACGAGTGCAATCCTACTACTACGAGGCCCATTTTTTTTACTTTCTTTTGTCAATAATAAAAGTAAGAAACTGATAACAACAATATAAAAATTATTACATTTAAATTTTTGTTCTGTATATAATATATCTGATACACCGGAGGATATATTCAAAATGACAAATAACAATTTATATTAGTATTATTTTTATATATTTTATTTTATAAAATTAGTTTTAAAATTTATACTCATATTATTTTTATGTATTTATGTATATGCTATTACTAAAAACATTGTTTTCTATATATTTTTTGTTTTAAAAAATTTAAATTTATAACATTTTTTATTTTTTTTTATATATATATTTTTAAAATACATTCTATTTTTTTTAATCAAAAAAATAATTTAAAAATATTTTTTATTTTTTGTTTTTAAAAATTAAAAATAATATTTATTGAATTGTATTTAAATAGACACTAAATATTTATAATTTAAGTTTTATTTAAATAGTATGTTTTTTTTAGTTAAGCAATTTAACTGAAAAAGGGTAATTAAAATGCAAAATTTTGCTTGTTTCTAAAAAATATTAGAAATGGTGGCATGGCCACCCGAACAAGTTTATATATATATCTATATATATAAATAAATTTTGCTAATCAATGTGCTTATAACACAGGTTAAAATTTTTTTTATTAGTTAATGAAGTTTTCAAATTTTAAACATCAAAAATTATTATTTTTATTTTATTTTTTATAAATTTTAAGTCATTAAATATTAAATAAATAAAATAATAATAATTTAACAAAACCCTATAAAAAAGGATTAGTGTGAGTTATAGGATCATGCGCAAAGGAACCGCACGCGCACTCTGTCTCTCTTGGATTCTGCTCTAACCCATCATCGTGTTCCTCATCCTCCCCACCATTTTCTTAATACTCCCAATCCCATGTTTTTCTCTTTGTCTTTCATTCCTTCTTGGATCTCCCACCTCTCTCATCCTCTTTTCATAATTTTCACGCTACATTCTTACTATTCTCTCCATTTCTATTTTATATTTTTATTAATACCACTATGTTTTCACTTTTCACCTCCACTCCCGACTCTCATACACATTTTATCAAATACTTGTAATACACATCAATTCATTTACATTAACTAACTTCATTTCTCATACCTTAGGGTACACACACAAACAGATGCAACAGCCTTAACTTACACTACTGGATTCTGTTATTTGAAGGACATGACATTTATATGCCAGATTGCAGCAGCTTTGCAGGTTGTATCACTTTATTATGACAAACTTATTTTTGGGTAACCTTTTATTTTTTGTTTCATTCTAACTCTCTCTGAGAATAATTAAGATGAGATCCAACATATAACACGAACATTTCTATCACTATGTTCTACGACACATAAAGCTGTTCCTTCGTCATCTTCTCCCACTAATGACCATTATAAATACATCAATTAAACTATAAGAATCGGACAAAATATTAATCATCATATAGCTATAGCTTAAACACCTCAACATACATACATACATATATATATATATATATATATAATTCCATATCTGATCCATGTCAGCCAATTTAGGTTCTTGTAAGATGTGCTGAATAAATTATATTATTTATGGGCGCAGCCTATAACCCATTATTCTTAAAACTGAAGAACGTGTAATCATGATAATACTGCACACACACTATGCTAGCAAGCTAGTTGGGACTTTGGACCAAAGAACAAGACAAACATGCTTGCTGAAGCCAAGTCTGTGTTTGGTAATAGTAATTAGCAAGGAGTCTTGTTCAGAGTAATGTTCTGTTCTCTGAATCTGAAATGACTAAAACAACATACGGCTTGGTCCCCACGCATGCTATTGTTTCCAAATAATGCCTATTTACCTATGTGATGAGGGTTCAGAACAAAAAGGAATTAAGGACAAGTTGTTGGTTGGGATCCAACATTTTTTAATTACATTCATTTATCAATGTATTTCTTATGGATACAAGTTATGACAAATTCATAACATAGCTTTCTCACAAACCAAGGAAAATAAACGAAGTAGACTTCAAATTCATGGAAAGGGACAGTAAGGAAGACAATGTTGAGAGAGTAATGCAAATTGATGGTAATTTACACTTTGAATGATTGGTTGTATACTATTATATTAGATCTTTAATTTGTAGCGTAAATTATAATCTTTTATATTAACTGGTTTTGTGATTAGCAATATAAAATTAGTGGAGTGTAATAGTACATGTTTGGATTGTAAGATATCTTAATACCAAGTCATGGGATTTTATATTTGAGAAATTCTCATAATTTTCACAATCATATCTCATTATTCCATTGAAGTCAATCCATTGTCCCTAGTCATATTATGTGCATTAATTAATATGCTGGAGTGTCTAAATGAAACAGGATGAGCATCCTGAGTAATAAAAGGTAGCTTCTATGGTCAACTATTCTGTATTCTGTTTTATGCAAAATGAGAAATTAAATAGTAAGTGACACTGGCATGCAAATCCAAAAGTGTGGTGGAAGAGATTATAACTCTTAGGAAAATGGAAAAATTTTAGGTAGATTATGCATATATGAAAGGAAAAAATGAAGTTAGTATGATTTATGATTAGACATATATGATACCTATGGGAAATAAAGTTCGTTGAAAAATATTTTTGATAATTGATATTATGAAACTCCAGATTCAGAATTCAGAGTGTACATTTTGCAACTGTTACACCTCAAATGAATTGACTTGGTTATCAATTCCCTCTACCAAAAGGCAACAGCTCTGAGGAACAGAGCTGGAGAAGACAGGGGCTTCATATTATTATTTGTTTTGTTGGGGTTATAGACGCCTTTAGATGCGCTGCCATGATCTTCGCTGGCCATTACTTTTAGTAGCGGTTTTTTACGTTGCTAAAGTGTTTTTAAATATTATTGCAACGAAAATTATTGTTGCTATAACTTTTGTTTAAATAATTAATTATAGCAGCAATAATTTTCGTTGCAATAATATTTAGCAACGCAAAAATCCGCTGCTAAAAGTAATGGCAGAGTAAGGAAAAGTCATGGCAGCGAATCCGAATGCGTTATAGACAGACTTTATCATTGAACGCAAAAAGAAAGCATGGTCAGAGACTCAGAAGATGTGGTCATGTGGAGACAGGCGGTCAAAATATTATTTATTATAATTTTTTAAACAAATGATAAAAACTAAAAAGACTCGTTGTTTTATAAAATTGAACTATTTATAGTATTATTTAAAATAAATTAATAATTTAATTTTTAAAAGATTATTTTTTTAAAATATTTTGTATTAAAATTATTATTTTATTAGCATTTTTTGGTTAATAAACAAAAGTCTATGGAATCATTAATTCATAACTCAAATATGTCTTTGTAAAATTTTTAACAATTACTTAACTTTGTAAAATTTGTTTAAATTAACTATTTTAAGGATAATACTACCAAGACAATTCCATGTATTAATTAAAAAGGTTTTTTTAGAATAAAGATTATTTTGGTTGAAAAGTTTTTAAATAACTAAATTGAAAGCCTTTATTTTTGAATGATCAAATAAAAAAATCATTTAAAAAGTAAACTATTAATTTACTCTAATATCTAAAATGAAAACAATTTAATTTGAATACCTCCCTCCAAACTCACAAACAAATAAGACAGACAGATCGGTACGTATTTAGGATTATTTTATCAAGGATCCCGAATGTTTGATATTAAAATAATCTTTATTCCCCGAGTTCTCTTTAGCTAATCCCACGATCATATTCAAACAGTGGAGGTCAAAACTTGTGCAAAGTTTATAAATGATTAAAAACAATGAATTTATGAATTATTAAAACTTCTTAATGTTTATCAAATATGAAATTTTCAAATGAATTATTTGTCATAATTAAAGTGCAAGAAATCAAGTATTAGAAGTTGAATGCTAGGAGTTAAGTAAGAGAAAGTATTTACATAATAAAATGTTTAAAATTAAAAGGATCAACCAAGTCAAACTCTACAGAATGAATAAAATAGCCTTGAGCCCAAATTCCTTATGACATAAATAAAGCTACATTGTGAAGCCAAACATATAGTTAATTTGCGTTCATGCATCCCCTAAAAAAGAATTCAAATGAAAGAGAAGAGATGAGAGTGTTGGAACTTAGAAAAGAGGTTTTATACACTAATCCACGAGAGTCAAGACCGATTCTCCACTGAGGTGTAATAAAGGCCAATTTTGTACCTATATGAGATATATCCTTCACATAGAATTGAGCTTTTAGAAAGTTAAGTTTCCTATGCGATTTGCTCATCATTTTTATATCCACGCTCAAAATGTGTGTGTGAGAGACAAATGAAGTTGGAGAATAACATTCACAATTTAAGGTTCCAAAACTCTAAAAAAAAAGGCTATAGCTACCAAAACTTTCACAACAGCTTTACTTATAAAGTGGTTTCTTTACTTAGGTGCCTTAAAAAATGACAGAACTCCGAAATCCTGCTAAGCTGAGCTCATTCAACCTTTACTGCAACTCCAAAAGCCAAAAATTGTTCGTTCCTTTCCTCTCTATTTCTTTCCCAGCAATTCTCAATTTTCATTTTTTTTCTATTTTTTCTGTAAATTAGAGAGAGAGAAAGAAAAGAAACATAAACTTTAAATTGGAGTTAGCTGGACTTAGCTGGAAGACCTACTCCTTCAAGAACCGCTTCACAATCTTCACGCTTGGTTCTGCCACCTGTCTCTCCCAAATATCCGACCACCTCTCTCCGTCGCCGGAACACCCGGATGTCGTCATCGCCGCCCGAAATGTCTCCGTGGCATCCATCCTCCGTAAGTCCCACCCTGACCCTCGAAGCCGCAAGATCTTCCCTATCTGCCTTTTCGCTAGTTGACACGTGTTGTCCTTTATCGCCCTCACTGCCTCCTCGTACTCAGCCTCCTGCACCTGATTCTTTCCTCCCCTCCTGAGACCACACGGTGGTGGGTACCTCTTGAAATACCTGTCGAACTCGGGTACGCCGATGGCTTTCCTCAACCCAAACCGATGGGACGATTCATCTTCCAGGTCACTCGCTTCCGGGTCGAAGAACTCACCCAACTCGTCAACCATTCCCAAGTCAAGCATGTCGTCCACTCGCTTCAATAAGTAATCTGATAAAACAGGGAATGATACGTCCACCCAGAGGAAGCAGCACTTGTACCTTAACTCCGACGACATCAAGCTGGACGACGTTGATGACCCGTCATCGAACACATTGAACTCCGGGTCGAACCGGTCCACCAGAAGAGCGTGAACGAACGAGTTGGACCCACCAACGACGATCGGAAGCTTCCTCCTGGAGCTAATATCGGTGATGATCGAGCCGGCACTGGACCGAAAATCCGAAGGCGAGAACTCTCCGTTGGCCGGGTCGACGTCTCCGAGGAGGTGGTGAGGGATGCCGTTCCGTTCGCCAATGGGGATCTTGTTGGTGGTGATGTCGAGGCCTCTGTAGACTTGCATTTTGTCAGAGTTGATGATTTCTGAGCAAGCACAGCGCGTGGCGAGTTCGATGGATAAGCGAGACTTCCCGGTGCCGGTGGCGCCCATGATGACAACCACTTTGTCTTTCCGGCGGTGGCGGTGGTAGGCGGAGGCGGCGTCCATTCGTGGCCAGCGGGGTCTACGGGAAGAAGAAGGCGTGGGAAGGAAAAGGGTGAGTGAAGAAGAATCCTGAAATTTAATGGGGGAAGAGCAATGGTGGGAGTGAGCTATTGAGAAGAAGGAAAGTGTCATAGGAAGAAAGGAAACAGCTAGAAAAGATGAGGGAGTGAAAAATCTTGATGGTAAGGTGTGAGATGAGATATATATGAGCTGATGATGAATATGCAGAGAGAAATGTTAGAATTTGAATTGAATATTACGTAGATATATCTATTATTGTTATAAAATTTAAAAATTTATAAAATAATTTAATTTAATTTAATAATTTTTTTAATAAATAATAATATATAAAAATTAATAATATATATAAAATTTTTAAATTTTTAATTATTTATAACAATAAATAAATTAATAATTTGATACATAAAAATTTAATATAAATAGAGTATTTAATAATTAAACTTAAGAAAATATTTAATTTTCTTCTTTTTAATTCTTATTTGTGTTTATAAAAAAATTAAAAATATAATTAATAACAAATTAATATTTTGATTAATTTTATATAAATTTTGATATATTTTCGCCTTCCTTACTTTTAAATTGTTTTAAATAACTTCTGACAAATAATCTAACAAAAAAGAGGAAGAGAGAGAGAGAGAGACGGAAGAAGAGAGAGTTGATAGAGGAAAAAAGGCAGAAAGTGTGTGTGGGTGTGTTTGTGTGGTGGCGTGGGCACAGGTAGCGTGTAAGCAGAGCAGAGAGTGGGTTTGTTTTATGGCATTCAGAAATTGGGAAGAGAGAGACAACTGTGTCTGTGCCATGGAAACGGCATTGCATTTGCCAAAAATACCAGATTCGATTCAGCGAATACACAGTGTCTTTGCTTCGTTTTCCTTCTGCCTCTTTTTGCTCTGTCTCTCTTCGCTATAACCAATTTCTTCTTTCTTTCTTTTTTTCTTTTTTTCTGTGATGCTGCAAGCTGGGATTGGATTCAAGTTCGGAAGGTTTATTGCGTTTCTTTTTCTGTTGTGGGTTGCGGGACTGAATGGGCTTTGCTAAACTTAGCTCTCTTCTCTCAGTCTATGCCCTCTGCTTTTCTGCGACTCTGTTCTCCAGCTTCTCTCTCTCTCTCTCTCTCTCTCAATGAAATGAGATTGTGAGAGTATCTGAGGAGGGAGAAATATCAAAGTCCTATTTAAATTGCGTACTATTTGAATATTTATTATGAAATTCTCCAAGTACTTTTTTTTTAATTTTTTGATGATTTGATATTATGATGCTAAAATTATAAAAAAAAAAATTCTTATACCTTTTTTTAGTTAAAAATCTGATAAATTTTTAATCAATTAGGCCGTCCATGAATGACTCAAAATTTTCATAGCCATGAGCTGCAAACGATCACAAAGTTTGAATAAAAGGGGGTCGCAAAATCTAAATAGAATTTTAATTTGAAGTACAGTCAAGAATATTTACAAACCTTCTTTAAATTAAGTATTTTTTCTTAAAAAAAAAAACTCTTTTCACATAAATCACACAATACTTATAAAATATTGAAAGATTAATATAATTACAAAATTACCCATATAAATTCAAAATCTAGTTAGATAAATTAAAATAAGTCCAAACTCTAGTTATAAATTTTTGCATCAAAGATGTTAATAGTTGCTAATGTGATGTCATAGACCTCAAGCACTTCCAAATTAGTCCCTTCACATTATCCTTCTCTTAACGCTCTCTTTATCTCTAATTCTTGAATACAAGAAGCTTAGTCTACCATACTGTCACATGCATGCAAACCAATTTTTCAAGTAAGAAGTTGTTTATTTTGATTTTTTGTAAGTAGTTTGACTTAAATTTTCCTACAATAAGAATAAAGTAGAAATTTGAGCTTTTATTTATATTATAAATTATCATACTTACTTATAATTTTTCATTTATTATTAATTAATGTATATATAAAAAATTAAACTGCATTTATTCACATTCACTATTTTTTAACATGAAAAAAAAATTATTCTAGCATACCTACAATATGTAACAGAGTGAACGAGATTTAGAATTTCAACACCTTGAAAGAACCATAAACAGAGAATATTGAAAATTGAAAAAGAAAATAGGTATTTGTGGTATATGTGCAAATACAAATTGAATACATCATTATTTTTGAGTATATTTCTAAGAAGGATGTAATTACGTAAAACTAATCGTTTGAGTATACACAAGATGCTTCCCTTTTTAAAAGCAAACAAATATATGACATAAATCATCGATTTATTGATCGAACAAATTCCAAAAACGTAACAATTAATTTACAAAAATTATTTCACCGACATTACCAATCATCTGTTCACTATTCAAATTCATTACATGAAAATTGTTTCTATTTTATAAGTTACAACAACTTTTATATATGAAAAGAACTTCGTACCCTTGTCCTCTTTTTTTTTTTTAAAAAAAACATATTTAAGAACTCTTACTCTACTTTTGAAGGAAAATATGACAATTAATGGACTAAGTAGTTAATTTATACGCAACTATTAACCAATATTTAATTTAAGGATTTGTAAATTAGACAACGGGTTTTAGAAGAAAACATGATAGAGTATAAGATTGGATTGTTTCACAAAATAAAAGAACTTTATAGTTTATTTTTAAACTAAAAACCAAATTAAAAATTTTTATAATCATTATCCTTAAGATCAAATTTTAAATCATAAAATTGCATAATTTTACATAGTAAAAACAAAATCTAAATAGTAGCAAACTTGAAATCTAACAAACTTAGAGAAACTCGGATAAAATTGGGTAAAGTCGTGTTAAACTCTTGATTTTAGTTCTATATGTTCACTTTTTTCTGGCAATATAAAAGAATCCCATTTGTGTGTGTGTGTGTGTGTATTTTATTCATAAATGTATGTTTGTCACTAAAAAAATTTATCCATAACCTAACTCAATCTATAAGAAAGCCCATCATCTAAACATACACAACCTAATTGAACATTGATAATAGAGAATATTAAGATAAAAATTTTAAAGATATTAAATGTTTATTTTAATTTTTTTTATTTGAATATGTATAGATTATCAACTATTTATAGAATTATGTATGATGTTTGATTTGAATTAGTTATGTTTAAGTATTTATATATTAAAGGTTATGAGATCTTATATTAAGTATGTTTATATCTAAATTTATATATGTTATTTAAATTTTATTTCAATTGAAAAAGAATTATACTAGGGATATATATATTATAATTATTTATTAATATAGGTAAAATTTTATGAGTTTAGGTTCTACAAATTTATTTAAAATGTGAAATTGAACAACCTTGGTTAATTATAATATTAGAAAGATCAAAAGTTGATTATTTTACTAATAAATAGTTGGTTTAAGTGGTAGATACTCTATTTTCTTTAAATAAGATATCAAGTTTGAGTTTTATATATAAAAAAAAATTTGTTGAAAGAACTTGACTTTCGTTATGAGACCTCCATTAACTCGAGTAAAATTAATAAAATTAAAGTATAATAAATTTTTAGATATTAATAATTTTGACAAATAAAAAAATTAATTACTTCATTGTAAATTATAAATTTACATACAGTAAGTTTAATTGAAGTAAGATAAATATTATACTAATTAAACTTGAACTTATGCCCTTCATATATTTATAAAACTTTGTATACTCTCAAATTTAAACAGATAAATTTTATGATTACCTAAAAGAGATCAATGCTATCAATTAAATGTTAAATATTATAAAAGTATAAATTGTCAAAAATAACTTTATATAGTTCAAAAGTTTTAATTGCTGAGTGAATTTTATCTTCTACTTAGGATTTGGGTAACTGTGAGAGTCAAACCTCCATGCCATTTTGCATTTAAAAAAAAAAACTCATAAATCTGGAAATGAAAATCTCATTGAATTGAAGTGTAAATGAAAGCAAATATACATTTAAATCTTCTACTTAGTATTTGCTTTCATTTACATTTAAATAAATTTGAGCAGGGTGATTTGTTGAACCCCTTTAATCTTGGATGTTCAAAATTGTTATGGGAAGAATAGGAAAATATGATTGCCTTGTGTATTATGCCTTGCATTTAAACTGTGATAAAGTTATAATCTTTATATTTGATGGACAAATTTATTTTTAAAATAAGAATATTGATTCATCTGAAAGTTCATTCAATATGATTTTATTTATCTTAAAGTATTATTTTTTTTTAAATAATTCACTCGAGTGATGCGAGACGCTTGAAACGTCGTCAAAACGAGCATTTTAAGTTGCAATTGAGATATCGTCGTTTTGAACTGTTCATTTTAAGTTACAATTGAGATGTTGCCGTTTTGGATGGACAGTAAAAAATTGCTGAAAATGTGAACTGCCGAGGATCCTCTCGCCTAAATAGGAGGGAGGGGGAGGGGGTGGGGTATTGTCCACCATCATCGCTTATGAGACAGGCATTGAAGCGTGGGACATGTATACGTGAACAGAGACATCCCATTGGCCTGTGAGGCTGCATGCTTATATATATATATATATATATGGCTAATGGCTTCCCCCTTTCCCTTCACTCCTGCCTCGCCTTGCGCCTTGAGACAGTGGGCGTGCCTCTCCCCTCACATGAATTCCATCAATATTAATTCTTCTCGCTCTATTATTATCTATATTATAATAATTTTAAAATTTTTTAATCATTCTTCTTACAAATTATATATTATATAATATAAAGTATAAAATAAAAATTGTAATATAAAAAAATAGAGAAAAAAAAGATATATAGTAAAAAGTTTGAACATAATAGTGAAGAGATAATTATTTTTTTATTATTTAAAAATATAATAAATATGATTTATATTATATTTCAAAACTAAAAAAAAAAAAAATAACATGTATATTTATACATGTTAATCATCTAATGTGTGTGTGTGTGTGGGGTTAGAGCCTTGGACCATACATGTTTTGGCCTGTGTACTATTTCCCTAACCTCTACATGTTATTATTGTTCTGGTACATCCACACACTAAGGTTTTATTAACTTCTTTTATAAATTGTTGTCATCTCTCACTTCTAAGTTCTAACTCACATTTACATGTTTTTTTATGGGTTTTTATAAATTGTTCTCATTTCTCACTTCTAACTCGTATTTACATTTTTGTGAAAATTTTAATATTATTTTAATATTTTTGTCATAAGTTTTCTGATTGAAAATTAATATAAATATAATTTATACAATTTATCTCTCTTAATATGATTGATTTATTTTTTAAAAGAACATTACATGATTTTTTTTGATTAAAAAAATCTTATAATAAAGATATAAAAAAAATTATATATAAATATAGTTTTTTTATAGAGTAGTGTCTTGTTGATTTTTTTAAATTTTTTGATTTTTTCAATTATTTTATAGGTTGAGCTTTCCATTCTATTTCTCTCTTCTTTTATTTTTTTAATAATTTTTTAATCCTTATATATTTTTTAATTAAAATAAGCTCTCCTTCTTTCAAAATAAAAAAAAAGAGTGTATTTTAATTTTTAAAAATGAGTTTAATGCCAAAATTGTATGCCATTCCCAAAATAATAAATTAAGATGAATTATTTCCTCCACATGTCATGTTACCCGGAAATTGTTTTTACTTTATAGACAGGTTTTTAACTTATTTTTTAAAAAAAGAATTTTAAATTTACTTTGAGTAAGCCAAGCCCCTAAAAAAATTTAAATGAACAAGTATAACCTTTCAAAATCAAATATTATCTGTCTGTCTGTTTGTCTGTGTCTTTTCTTAAAAAAGTTATGCAACTCGATAATTATACGTTGTAAAAAGTACAATGAATAAATTTTTAAATTTGAATAATTTGAGATGATTAAAAAAATTTTCAATGATTTAAATATATTTTTGATTCTTTTAATTTTATAAAAAAATTAATTTACCCCTTTGATTTAAAATATACAGTTTAGTTTTCTCATTTATTTTGTGCAGTAATCTAACTTTATTATTTTATCATATAATTGATCCAAATTTTATTACTAAATTTGATAATATATTAATTAAGTTTTTATTTATTTACACAAAACTATTGGCTTGTACAAAATTAAATAATTTTATAAAATAAGAAGAATAAATTGTCTATTTCTAAACTAACATATCAGATTAAAATTTTTCTGAATGCATTTAAGCGTAATATTATTTACTACAATTAATGCATAGAGGACACATCAATTTTATGGTGTACAGAAAATATGAAAATGGCAAAAACCTATAGCATAAATCAGAGAGGACTTGCAAACAAATGGCATTCCACTGTATGCAACAAATGGCAAAACCTCATATAAAATACGAATATTTGTTTATTTGTCCATTTATAATAGTAGCTGGACTTCTTGTAAAATATCATATTATTATTTTGAATTAATTCTTTTATTCCTTTTTATTTATACTTGCTTACCGATGTGCTTCGTACTTTTACCTGTGGGTTTTGTGATGTTACTTGTTAGGTTTTAATATTAAACATTAATTTCATTCTAAATATAATAATAAAGATAATTAAAAATTATTTTAAAACAAAAATATATTATACAAAAAATTATTTTCATTAATATAAAATTCATAATTAGAGGATAGATATTTTTCAATATATACCAAATACAAGAGAGCCAGTTATATTCGTTTTTTAAAAATAAAATCAAGAGATAGCAAATGAATTTGAAGAAATTAGTTTTTACTTTTAAAACGTAACATGTTTACCTGATATATATATATATATATATATATATATATATATATATATATATCCTAATTGATCTGGATTAACCCAATGGCTGTTTCCCCATATATAATTTTATGGCCTTGTCTTGAAATGAAATAATCACGTACGATTAATCAAGACAGTTTTTCATATGACGAAAATTTTCATTTAATTCAATCTTTATTTATTTAATTCGTAATATACATATGAATCATTATCTTCTTTTTTTTTTTTTTTAATTGGGAGAGGGTTGAACCATTTATTATATAATTAGTTTGATGGAAAGAAATATCTTCTTTGGATAAACATTACAACCCGAAAACGTATATAGAGGAATTGAAGTATATATATCACAAAAAATGATACTATCAAAGGTAAATTTTAATGTAAATTAATGATTTAATCTTTAATTATTTATTTTTTAAATTTAATTGACAAAGTTATGGTCATTTATTAGACTACTCGATAAGTGTGGTAAAAAACAATAGCTAGCACATATGATTGTTAATAAATGTTACGGAAATATTTTCTTCCAAATAGAATCATTTTCTTAGATTTCTTAATTACAATTTAATCACTTGCTCTAATTAAGGAGCTAAATTGGTAAAAAAAAGTCATTCTTAGATTATTGAATTAAAAAATGATCATATTTTAAAAATTAAATTATTATAGAATTTATTGGTTTTTTAGTTCAATTGGATTTTGAAAGCACAAGTAATTACGAAATGACTATTGTATTTATATAAAAGTCAAAGATTTCAGTGAACCATTAAAGTATTCAAAGAAAAAGAGGAAAAGCGTTTTGAATGAGTAGACTGGGTAGCAAGCCGTCCAAGTTTGAATGCTCTGTAATTTAAAATTGGTATTTTTTTATAATAAAAAAATAAAAAAAAATTATCTTTAATCTATTTATAATAAATATCTATTAGCATAAATTTTTTATTTTTATTTCTCTCTTACTATAAAAAAATATATTAATTTTAAATTACAAAAAATCACGAATTGCAAGATGTGAGAGGCAATATTAGTGTTATTAATTTGTGTCATTTAACTTAAATATTAATTAACAAATTTTAATTTAATTTGTTATTTTATATTATAAAAATCATTTGAAATAAAATAAAACAATTAATTAAATATTATTAATTAATATAAAATAAAATAAAATAATATAATATAATATATATACATAATAATCTCTTAAAAAAATAGATTATTAAGTTCTATATTGGAGCCGTCTATAACTTTGTGATATCAAGATTAATCAAAGAAAATGTGCTTTGGTCATAAGTTGTGATGTTATGTCTCTTTCAGTAATTGTCAAGCTCCGGAGCTCTGGGCCCAGTTTCGTTCAAGTTTCAAATGCGTCCGAATTCTCGTTTGGGTGGCGCTTGCTTAACGTTTTTAGCGGTAATTTTTTTAATTACTAAAATTTTTTACAATAAATATTATTATCATTATAATTTTTTTAAATTAATTATTTAAATAAAAATTATAACAACAATAATATTAAAACACATTTAAACAACAAAAAAACAGGCCACTAAAAATACTAAACAGTACCATACATTTCAAATCAAGTGTTAAGGTTTTGATTTTCTCTTTGTTAATGATGAAATGAGGTACAAGATTTATCTTTTTTCTTTCTCCCATGGTGGATCTTTCGTTATATTGTCAAGTCCGAATTAAAAAGCTATTTTTGCAACAATTTAAGAAATACTAGTAGTAAAATGAACAAAAATATATTTTTCTTATTAAACCATTTTCAAATTATATGGAAATATCTTCTCCAATTTAATTTCTTCTTGGATTTTAATGGGGAGAGTTTGATCTTTTGAAATATAGAATATTTTTGTTATTAAACCATTTTCAAATTAATGTGTATAATAATACAAATATTTTATACAAATTTTTAAAAATAAAACTTTTTTTCAAAAATACCAGAGTCATTAAAATAACATTACTGTTATTATTTTTGCTGATACTGATTATGAGCAAGAAAGAAATGTCGGCAGAAATAACATTACTGTTGGAGGTTGAATTAATTAAGTGGACGATAATAATAATGAACGTTGAAATCATGACTTCTCTCACCGTCAAGGACTTTTAATTCATGGACCATTAAGAAAAAGTAGACACTGAAAAATGGAACAAAGAATTTTATCCAGTAAAATATACATGTAAAAAAAAATAGACAAAGATAATTCACATATAAAATTAAAAAAATATTATATTAATTTATTTAAGTGTGTTTTATTCAAAATTTTAATAAAAATATTTTTTTATAAATATTTAATAATTTATTGCTGACTTAAAAAACTTCATATTATTATATTTTTGTCAAAAAATACCGTATTACATTTAATCAGTGTCTTATATATATATATATATATATATATAATAAAATATTACTTTAATATATAGATTTGAGTTTGTATAAATTATATATAAATTCATATATGTTAAGAGTTTGATAAAAAAATGTGTACGTGTAATTAAAATTAACTGTTATAAAAAATAAAATTATATTAAATTGTTTTTTTAAATTATATTATTTTTAATTTTATACACTCAACTGTTAACATATGATTCATATATGATTAAATGAGTTCCAATGTGTGAAATTTTTTTTATTTTATAAAATATTGGATGATATAGCTTTTTATTTTTTTGTGTACAAGAGAAAGAACTAAAAAGAAATAACTTATAAGGGTCTTTTTAAATGTTATTTTATTTTTTTGTTTTTAAAATTATTTTTAAGAATTCAAGCTATTATTATTTTCATGTATTTATATATATGATATTAATAAAAATACTTATTTTTTATTTTAAAAAATTAAAATAAAAAGAATTTAAACAATTAAAAAGTATGATTTGCAAGGAGGCCTTGCTTAGAACACCAGAGAGATGGAAGCTGGAGTTTATATATATCAAAGGATAGCTACTTCTCCCATTTTAGCCAAACGTGGTCAGATTCATCAACTAACAATCCTTCCTAATTATTCTTTCCCATCGTTAATATTCAGTTCCCGTTTAATTTATCTGCGCTCAAATTAATATAAAATGGATCATAAAATTAATAATGAATGTTTTAATTGTCCTGAACTTATTAATGTGTGTGTGTGTGTATGTATTATAGAAAGATAATGATTAAAGAAAAGGTTCAATGCATAGTATAATTAATTACCTAAAGGAATGGTCAAGCCTGCATGCAAATACATATAATTGACCTCTCGCGCGTGCTTAGGTTAAACTCAACCCAACAAAAAAAGGAGTTTATATTTCTTTAATGTTTTGGAGCCAATAATGATCAATCTAAACTATCTATAGTTAGTTTGTCATGGTGAAATTTTTGTGTTTTTAACATTTTATAATTTATATTTTCTTTTCGGAAAGAAGCTATATGTATGAAAGTTATTACTGATACGTACGGTTTCTAGCTTCCAAATTCAACTTTTTCAATGAGTATCCATTAAAAAAAAATCAATCCTCATACCCTCTTTAGTTTCAGGAAATTAAATCAAGAATTTTAATCTTCTGTTAATTTTTATAATATAATATAAGAAATTAAAGATAAATCAATTGCGTTAATGCGTTATCCATCTTGACCTACAAGTACTACGCAGCTAGTTAGGAAAAGTATATATTATTTATTATAAATACTGCTTCAAATGGTGATCGATTTGAAAGACGGTATTGTCTTTGCTCAAGTGTTTCAGAAAGAGCATGAATTAATATCTATACTTTTTAGTATAAGATCACGTTTGAACATAAACTCACGCAAAGGATATTCTTTTTTTCTCTTGGTATTAATTAATAAATATATAGCAATGGCAAAAAATACAAGGGTTAACATAAGAGAACAAAAGGAATAAATTAAGACTGAATTTACTTGTCATGATTTATTTTGCATTCATGACTCTAATTAATTTTGAAAATAGGTGACTTTGCATTCTGCACTTTTGTGATTGATAGAGGCTTTTAATTAAACATAGGTCTGGTTAATTAGTATACCCTCAAGCACCAAATTTAAAAGATTTTTATTAATTGATAAAGTTTTAAATTAATAAAAACAATAATTTTATTAACTTTTTAAAATTTTGAAACTATTAATATTCTGTCAATTAGTAAGAATATTAATTTCTTAATCTGTATCCTAAGGATACTTAGTAAAATCCTTTAAAGATTATTAAGGGACAAGTCAATATCAAATTCTTAAAATTAATGAAGAGTCACTATCCTTTTAATTTATTATTAAAAATTAATCAGAAAATGTGTGTGAATTTATTTGTCATGATTTATTTTCCTGAAACTATCCATTAATATTGTCTTTGAGTAATTTTTCCTTATACGAGGCTGCTAATAGGGAGTCATTTCAACATATAAAACTACCATATCTGAAATGTTAATTTTGATTTTGCATTATCTGAAAGGTTCTTAAAACTACCATATAAAGATTCTTAACGTATATATTACAACATATTTTAATTTTTATATAAAGATTCTTAGACGTTTCTTAATCATTTTAAGGTATTAGTGAACTAGACTTATTGATATATTAATAATAATCCGAGCTTCATTTTTTGTTGCCTCTTCTTGGCAGCATGTAATAAATCATATACAAGCCAGCTCTGAATATCTGGTTATCGGAGTTTGAGGAGTCTTAATCTTCATGTCATGCGCTCATTAATTATAATTAATCACACTCTACTTTGTCTTAATTAATATTGTATTATTTGACATTTTAGAGGATAACCACGAGTTTGTGCATATATTAGATAATGATGTTGCCGTAGGTTATCATCATATTAGGTATACAACCGCAGGGTGATGAATAATTAAATTAAATATAAATAATTAAACTAATAATTAACTTGCCAACCTTTACACCAATCTAATAAGAGACAAAAGTGACACCAGGCAACAAGAGTCTTAAGATTTTTTTTTTTTCTTACCATGGAATTATCTTCTAATATTGTAACTCATGTATGCTTGATTACGTTGTAATCACACTAGATTAATATTATTTTTTCTAAAATTAAAAGACAATATGTATATATTATTCAAACCTTTCATTACTGGATAAAATTAAATTTATTGCAAAATAAAGAAATTCATCATCGATCGAATATTGACAAGGATGGGAAAAATTCAGAACTAAGAGGTGGCCAAACAGTAATGAATTACATGAGTACGAAGAGAGCCTTATATTATTGTTATTTTAATTTTTTTCCTCTTAGAGCATATATACATATATATATGATTACATGCACGCATATTGAACTTTATGGAAAGAAAATTCAAGGTTACAAGCGAGTTAGTAGACTTGTCGATTTGAAATAATCAAAGTATGGGTTATGATATGGACGCAATCCAAAATCGACGTAGCAGCTTTATGGTTCTTCATGTACCAAAAAGATTAGTTCTTCCTTTTTAGATGAAAGGTGCAATAAATAGGCCATTACTGGGCGATCATAATTCTTCTCTTGTACAACTTACAAGAAGGCCAACATTTGACTCTACCAAGTTATGATTAATTGCTTCAAGGACTAAACTTATATATTTCACTTCATTACCATATATATCCTCCCATCTCTTTGAGCATATACTACCATATATATTTCACTGATGTTGATGCCCAAGGAATCACATTTCAATGGACCCACTAATTACTAAAGTGACTTTTGAAGTTAATCTGAACAAAATGCATGTCGTCTTTTAAAACAGAAATTAAATATAATTTGAAGCTAAATAATGTGGTAATAATTAATTAATTAAAGCATGCATATATAGAGCTGTTCTAGTTATTTGTGCATATATATATATATAGCAGAAGATGAAATGGAATTCTCAAGAATGGTATACTCTCACTTCTAAGTTGGAGGACGATTATATATGGTACTTGAGCATAAATTCAACTTTTTTGAAAGTTTCCATGTAGCCAGAAAAGTAGTCACCATTATAGCGATGCTTGAAATGGAAAACTAGCTATTTTTCTGTAATTTCTTATATCCTGGCCTAATCACAGGTCAGCTTTTAAAATTTCAGTTTAAAAATTAATTAATATATATATATAAATCAAACACATGCATGATTCGAAGTCGGACGAATCAAGATCCATCAATTGTAATCAGAAGATTGACTTTAATTATAACACTTTATTTTCAAGGGAATAAGATATAAGGTGGATCCTATATGATGCAGATGTACATGTACGTAAATATGTGTATAATGTATATGACTGGTGGTTGAGTTTTATTTGGCTATATATCATTGCATCCTGACCTTTGAGGAAGAATAAAAAAGACATTGGCAAACACTTGTCTTCCACATTATCAGCATATTGAAAAAACGTTACTAGCACACTACGAAAGCATTACCAACTCTCTTGAAGTGCATATAGTTATAGAGTAAATTGTTATTATTCAAATATGCATGTTGTCTCAGTTTAATTCATAAAAAATTAAAAATTTTAATTTTGTTAATCAAATAATTATTTTCCAAATAATTTAGTAATTATGTTAGTTACAAAGATACGTGGAAACACTGAATTGTTTGAAAAACATTATTTAAAAATGAAATAAATTTTTTTGATATTTTAGGGATGAAATTGAGACAAAATATAATTTTCATGAATTAAACTTATAATTTCCTCTAGGTTATAACTTCTTTCTAATATTGACTTCTTATAAGAGTTCTCTGAGTGTTTAAGAGGTAAGTAGCTAATTATTAACACACGATCTGAGAAAACTTGACAACAAACATTTGATCCGTGAATAGTGTAAAATATGATCCAATAAAACTATGCCATCTATCAATTTGACCATATAGTGTGCATAGTGTAAAATTCATCACCCTAAGATAATATTTGAGAAAATGAAAAATGTGATGAAAGTTAAAGAAGGGATCACCGACCGGGTTTAATTACATATATAATTAAGATTATTTAAATTAAGTGAAGCTGAGTGTGGTGATCTCATGGCTGGCTGTACTCTCTTTTAGACACAAGGCTACTGTACCAACTACCACTAACCTCCATTAATAAAGCCATGAGTCACATATACTTGAGAACTTGAGATCAGTCTTTCATATTAAAGTAAACCACTAATGAGAGAGACCCATGAACAAGATGACGTCTAATTAACCCCTTATTTAATGGATTAATTTAATCCATCAACTTAAAATAGGATTATTTTAATATTACTAAATAAGAAAAATACTTGCTTCATTTGCTTTATGTACTCCACTTGGCTCTGCAAGCCATGTCCTCGGATGTCTTGCTAACGTTAATAAATTATAGATGAGGATTAAATAAATTACAAGTAAACTTAATACGTACAAAGCATAAAAAGGGTATTTAATTTTGATGGGATGAGTAGATTAGGTTAACAGGATTAATAAAATTAAGGACAACATATACATAGCCTATAGTACAGGTCTTTTCAGTTTTGGAGCTGTTGGACTGGAACCCACATAGGTCAAGAGCTAGTAAGATTATATTATTAATTTGGGCTTCTATTAATGGAGCTTATTAATTAGGGATAATGTGACAAATTAATCATTGTACAATGCATTATTAATAAATAACAACGTTAATTATAAGTAGATGCTTGCAAAATGAACACATATATATTATTATAATACGTTGTCTTTTGTTTTTGGTTTTTTGCTTGGGTGTGCGAGGCTAGCGAGAGGGTTCTGCAGTATGATTGTGTCTCTATTAAGAATTGTTGGTTTGCACATGCTTCCTATTAGTCATTATTCAATGTTCAGTTTATTTAATTGTTATATATTTCTTAGGCGGATGAGTTTCCCTAGGAGTTTTTTAAGCCTTCCTTTTGCTTCAAACTCAATGTCCTATACAAGATTGTTGAAAGATCATTATTAAAAAAAGCATATTAATGGATCAGTTGAAGGTCGAGTTAAAAAGTTTTCATTTGACATTTAATATAGAACAAGTGACAACATGCATGTCTCTTAAACAAACAATATAATAATAACAATAATAATAATAATAATAATAATTCATAATACTCCATTAATGTGTCATAGACTAGAGTTTTACTTTGAACTGACTACAACTCTAGTAAAAAAATATTAAGGGTAAATATTATCTTATATGAAAGAATAACATTATGAATAATATATTCACTCATGAGTTATGATGCATTAATTTTGTGTCTAATTTTTTATTTATATAATATTTATATATTATTTTTCTCCTATAAAAAAATTTAAATTCAAAACATAAGTGATAAGTTCGATAAAAGAAGAGAAATCAAAGAAAGGCTCAGTAATTACTTGATTGAACCTGGATGGTTCTGTTGATGAGGCCATTGAGGCCCATTTTAATAAAAGCATATATATGGGCCTGTAGCTGAGAACTTGGGTCAGACCAAAATTGCGTAGCCAGATGCATCAAATGCCACCCTATTGGTTCAATAAACACAAACACGTCTTATGTGGAAGTTCTTTTTGGATTCAAGATAGTTTGGACTACAAGGTAAGAAACCCTCGGGTGACCCAATTTCTTATTGTTAAGAAGTGCGTTAGGTTGTAATATTATAATGTAAGTTTGTATGTCATTTTTATGCATCTTTAAATATGTCAGGAGGCTATGGATTATAATTTTTCTAGGCATAGATTTTCTCAAGGCCTAGCTACATGCTTTTATAGTTGTCGGAAAGTGATAATGAAATGTAGAGAAATCATCTCATTTAATATCCCTAACATTAAATATATATTGCAAAAACTTTTTTGAATGTAATTTTTTATGAATATAATTAATTTAAGCAATATATGAAACTAATTTATTCATAATATAATATTAAAAATAATTAAGTTGATGCTTAAGACATGATAGCAAATGACATATTGTGCAAAATTAATTTTATGAAAAAAAAGCTAAAAAATTACAATGTATATATAAAATGTTAAGTGTTGGAATACCAAAAGCAATTAAACAAAAATTCACTATTTAAAAATGAAAAATGTTAAGTGTTGGAATACTGAATAATGCCCAAAAACAGGAATCACCGGTTAGGGATATCTAAATTTCCTCCCCTAAAGCTATTTCGGATCTAAGTATGAATTAGAATAAAGATTAGAGATAGTTCTAGGTAGAATATGAATAGATTATTACAGTCATTGTATTTAAATTTGTATTTGAATGAATAAAAAAAATTAATTTTATTTTTAAATTCATAAAATATTTGAATTTTAAAACTCATACTTGTTTATTTAAAACAAAATTTAAAATGATTATATTTTTTTTAAATTGTCACTTGATTTATACAAAAATGTATAAATTTATAAAAAAAATAATACAAGATACAGTTAATTATATTATGTAAATTTAAAATATATAAATAATTTAAAATTTTAATAAATTTATCTTTATAAAATTATTAAATATAATAATTTATAAATTTATCTTAAAGTTAAATTAAAATAAATAACATAATGGGTAAATTTTACCGATATGAGCTGATCATATTAGTACCCTAATATAGAAAATACCTGAGACCCCCTGATCTCTCGTCGTTATACCAAGATGGTTTGATCTTATTTATGTTGGTTCCCACCAAACTCCACCGTTTTTTCCCATAGAGCGGAGGCCTCATCATACTATCACCACCATGTCACTTCTCAATCAACTCTTTAACAGAGGCGTTTTCGGCACAAGATGGTAAGTTGCCGATCTTTCATTCGATTCCCTTGAAGGGTCCGGAATTTTCGTCTCTGTCTCGGGCATTCGATTGAATTACTAGGTTTTTCTCTTGTGTTAGTGATAGAGCTTATTGGTTCATACTTTGGTTGATTCCTGAAATAATTATTTAATCAAATTGCTTAATGGGTAAGAGTTCAATTCCAATCTTGAGTCTTTTGGTTGAATGTCTAAATTTTTTTAAATATCCAATGTGTAATCGGATTTTGGGATAGTTTTGGGACTTAATTTTTTATGTAAGTGAGCTATTTAAACGAGAGAGCTGTGATGGTTTTCTTAATCTTAAAAGGTGTGAATATGGAAATTGTTGCTTCATTCTTTGAATGTGGAATGAATAATTTATTTTTCACATATTGTTCTTTCAAATCTCTTTAACTGTGTAATGAACTTTCTCTCTCTCTCTCTCTCTCTCTCTCTGTCTTCCCCGTCTTCTGTAGTAAAACATGCTTGAATTTGGCGATATCTCGCATTAAGCTGCTGCAAAACAAGAGAGATATGCAACTGAAACAGATGCGCAAGGAGATAGCCCAATTTTTGCAGGCTGGCCAAGAGGCAATTGCTCGAATTCGGGTAATCTTTCAATTTTTGGTGATAGCTAATTGCAGCTACTTTTTCCTCTTTCTATGTTGACTTGGCGTTTATTATTTGTACTGATTTAACTAGGTGGAGCATATTATACGAGAACAAAATACAGGGGCTGCGTACGATATATTAGAGTTATTCTGTGACTTTGTTCTTGCACGCGTTCCTATAATCGAGAACCAGAGGTAAGTCCACTGGCCATAAGTGTTTTATTGGTCATACTCTATTCTACTTCCTTTCTTGTTGATTAATTCCTCAAAACCGAAGTGCAGCACTCATGCAAAGGACATAGTATTTTTTTCCCTCTGACCTATGCAATTTTCAGTTCCCTTGTAATTATAACTTGGTGAAGTTTTCTAATGCCACTACACTTAAATGGGTAACAAAGCGATGACTTTGTGGATCTACTTGCTTCCTATTATTTTATCACGAAGTCATCCTTTTCTAGGAAGGTTAAATTTACATATTGTGTAATGAGTATACAATTGAGGGTTTGAAGTTGTTATTTGAACCTACTAGTAGTCCTGTTACAGTTTTTCAGAAAATCGTTTTTGGCCATATTTTACAAACTTCAAGCCTTTCTTTCCAACAAAATAGGGATTGCCCTCAAGAATTGCGAGAAGCCATTGCAAGCATTATTTTTGCTGCTCCCAGATGTTCAGATGTGCCAGATTTACTGCACATTAAAAACTTGTTTACCACAAAATATGGGAAGGAGTTTATATCTGCAGTCTCTGAACTTCGTCCTGATTCTGGTGTGAATCGCACGGTAAAGTATCTCTAATTGCACTATCTTAATATTGGATTATTGATTTTACTGGTGTGTTAATATTTGTTTACTATTATCAATTCATCTCCTTTTTTTTGTTATATTATTGCAGATAATAGAAAAGCTTTCAATTCATGCTCCATCTGGAGCAGCAAAGCTCAAGGTGTTGAGGGAAATTGCAGAAGAATACAACATAACATGGGATTCTTCTAAAACTGAGTTTGAGTTCAGTAAAAATCATGAAGATCTCCTGGTAGTTTTATCATTGGATATTTTAGTATTTCTTCTTTCATGATTGGACAGTACATAATCTTATATGATCAATATTCATTCACAACCAGTTCCTGGTGATACCATTTATTCTTTATGTTAAAGAGCAGCTATTTCATGTCCAAACTATTTTCCATTTTAGTGGTCCTACTAACTTTGTCTGTGACTCCAGAAATCTACTTCAATTTTCATTTAAACCATAGAAACCAAATCTGTGATTCCAAGGATTTGGATTCTCTTTATTTCTTAAAGAAGTTGACAGTGCCAATTTGAAAGAGAAAAAAATCCAGTGTGTGGGATATGCATTTGAAAAATTATGTGGAGTCTACTAATCATGTGCTGGACTCACACATTTTGCCTTTCTCTACCCAAATTGACAATGTTATTCCCTCTAAGAAATGACATCTAAAGAGTTTTAAGTATCAAAATTCAATGACTGGGAAGATAGGACTAAGTCCATGACTCCCAGATGTAGAATATATTGTCAAACCTTGTAATTAACACCTAAAGAGTTTTAAGTATCAAAATTCAATGACTGGGAAGATATCATGGACTCATTGTTATTGCATTTATACCAATCCTTGGTATTTGGTACTTATTTATGCGTTTCTTTTACACCAAGCTCATGGTTTACTCAGATAGCTTATTTGGTGGGCAGTTGGATGATTTGGTTGTTTTAATTGCAGTTAAGTGAGAAATTTGTTTGAAATTCATAATTTACCTAGGAAATAGGAATTGTCTTTTTTTTTTCTGCTGCAATTTTATGCATATAATATGATCTCATCACTTTGTCTGTTGGTTTATCTAGTCGGTACAGTAGCACCTCAGTTGACTTGGTTTTTCTCTGTTTAGGAGCTTTCATGATAAATTTATGCGCTGAATATAGCCAACCTTTATATTTGGCAAAACACTGTTTTTTGCCCTTAAAATTGGTGGTTATTTTCAATTTTGTCTTAGAAGTTTTCTTT
This sequence comes from Senna siamea, assembly GCA_031216115.1. Classification (NCBI taxonomy): domain Eukaryota; kingdom Viridiplantae; phylum Streptophyta; class Magnoliopsida; order Fabales; family Fabaceae; genus Senna; species Senna siamea. The sequence goes on from CM062358.1 coordinate 2,639,516, forward strand.
TGCATCAAACAAATTGTCCTAAATATTTACAAAAATTCTTAATGATGTTCTAATTGTTAATGCCATCCAAATGAGAAATAGAAAAACCTTATTTGTCAATCACATGACTAGATTGTTTTAATATTTGTCCTAATTTCATGATCCAATCATAAAATGTGGGGTCTTTTTATCACCTTTTTCTTTTCAAAAAGGGTCACTTATGAAGCTTTGCCATTAATGTCGTCAAAATAAATATCCATTTGTCTGAATTCATTTAAATGTTTATATTCTCTAATGTTTATCTAACGACATGTTCGATAAGTCAACCAAGTCTATTATTGACTTGGATGTCATTAATAATTAGGATGACATTGAGAGTTTTTGTAAATATTTATAATAAAATTGACACAAAAAACTGACAGGACAAAACTAAAAAAACGATTTAAACACAATAGACTAAAGGAAGTTGTTTTGCCTTCATCTTTCTCCAAAACTTCTTTACTTGACCTTGAGAAGGCCATTACATGTCACAGTCTGGCTTATCTTCTATTTCTATTTTCTTTTCTTTTGGTCACGTGCCTTTAAGCAAGTTAACTGATAAGCTCCTCTGTTATTTGACCTCACTAGCTGATATGTTAAGTACCATTTCAACTAATGGTTGTTATTCCCAGAATTGCACAAGTTTTGTTAGCTTGTCTGAACAACTTCTATTTACGGCATATTCTCATATTTCCTGTAGGGTGGAGCAAAGCAAGTTGGTGGTGGAGCTACACCCCAGACGCCCAGCAAATCGAGTTCATTCAATTCTGTACCTTCTAGTAAGAAAAACTCTGAAGTGTCTATGCATAATAAACAAGCCTATGCACACCTTGAAGCTTCGAGCCCTTCTACCAACAAATCTCATTTGAATACTCATGAGATTGAACCATCACCTAAAAATAATGATGTTTACCCTCACCCTGATGACGCCAAAAGTGAGACAAGATCTCAATCTTGTGATGTACTAGAGAAGGCTCGAGCTGCCATTGCTGCAGCTGAGCGAGCTTCGGCAGCTGCACGAGCAGCGGCTGCACTGGTGCACAACAATAATTTTGCACCCCCAAAACTGGAAGGGAGATCTTCATAGTGCTCAAATTGGATTAAACTCAGTCCTGGATCTTAGAAGGTGGAACGAAACTCCATTCTGAATGAATTAAAGAATGTTCTTTGCTGTGGAGATAATGTAGTTTGAAAACAGTGATTATGAGTAAAGAAGATTATATTGTATTCTAGAACTCCATCGTGATTTTGGTAGTCATCAATCTTTGTGTATCATGTAATAAAATATGTGATTATTTGCTATGACATATTCAGAGAAGTTTTTACTTAATGCATAGTTTTGTGCCTTGACAAACTGATTGTGTATCAAATCATTAACTTTGGACTGATGATAGAGAAATTTCAATAAATCGAGAGGCTAAGTCCTAGGTAAGATTGACTTTAGTGTTGCCCCACGAGAAGGTAATTTTGCAGAAAAAAATTTAACACAATATCCAGGGATGCATTATTAAACTTCATTGATGCCTTTGCTTCTTCCCTTTTATTTAGGGTAAATTGTTTTTAGATTTTTCTTGTGTGTTTTGGTCAATTTTTTCTTTTATACATTTTGCTAACTAATGTCCCAAGTCACTAGTTAAACAAATTTTTGATTGTTTGTTAGAGTATTTAATAGTTAAAAGTTGTAACTTATGTTGATTTTTTTTTTAAATCTAAAACTATTAAATATTTTATCAATCAATTAAATGTTTTTTTAACTAGTATCCTTATACATTAGTTAACAATACTCATTATTTTACCTCCTAGAGTAATAAATGCTCAAGCCTCAAACTACATAATTATATTTTAGTAAAGCATATAAGTGGGAACAGGAAAGGCATGGTGAACCATGATTGCGAGTTACAAGAGAACCAAGAGAAGTGCATAGTGGAAGGAACCAAACAAAACGTTGTTGAAACCTACTGCTTACTGTACTTAATGAACCTTTTTGCCAGGCACAGATTTTCTCAGGACACAATAGTTTCTTATTTAATTCAACTTTATGATCACACTTCACAAAAGGCACCCTACTTATGCATGAAACTATTGTGAGAAGTAAGCACAGAGATTATAGTTACATTTATTCACTCTGGTCAGATCAAGATGTAACATGGGTTGGAGTACTGTGAGGGAGTGTGTTTGTGTTGGCGTACTGTGACAAAGATGTAACATGGGTTATTATAGCAGGAGAACTGGAGAAGTAATAAGAAGAGAAAGTGAACAAAACCAATGAATTAAAAAAGTTTGTTGAGGATGATTGGTAGTATCCAAAAGAAAAAGGGATCGATCAAAGCGAAAATTCAACTCAACCGCATGATCTTCAGCAGGAGATATAGAAAGTGAGAACTCACATTAATGATTTTGCGGAAATGACAAGTAGTTGTCGTATTGAATTTGGTCTTAACAATATTTCCATTGCTATCTTTGATCTCTTCTATATTTCTGCTGCCATTCTCCTTCTTATCCTAATTCCTACAAAACTTGATTGCCCTGCATAAACTGAACATGTTAATGATGTAATACACAGATATCTTTAATTATCAATTGTCTTAATCACATATATCTTCTGTTTATGCAAAATTGCTCCAGAATTTAGACCCTCGCATTCAATAATGCTTTCTTTATATATGATTCATAAACTAAGAAAATTTTACAAAAAATAAAATAAAATTAACCAAGGCATATAGTCCTTGTAATTGATGCAATAAAAGGTTTTCACTTTTTTAATATCTCCCTCTCAAGAGATTAAATAGTATTATTTATGTAATAATAAAAAAATCAGAATAAATTTTTAAAATTTATTTAAATATTAACAAAATTTTAAAATGGACTCATCATGTAACTCCATTAATAGACAAACTGATATCTGAGTAGAAACGAAGACAGGACTTGCTATTACTATGTAATCTCCGACATCAGCTTAACATATGTGTCACGAGTATCCACTATCCATAGTAGCTCACCAGCATCGGGCAACCTAGGATTGGAGCTGCCATTTGTGTTCTTATCAACTATTGTGGTTTTTTCCTTTTTTTGGGCTATCCTTTAATATTTAAGCAACTTTCATGTATATTATATTATTTGGTCAAGCATTGCATCTTACAGATGAGGCCTACCTAAGGCTACAATTTCATTCATCGTTTGTCCAAAAGATATAATATACTCAAAAAAATTTCTTATCGTTTTAGCACTGAAAGCTCCTAAAAACTAAATTCTGATATTTTTCTGCAATATGCATTCCAATTTCTTGCCCGGAAAGGGTTTTGCTCTCTCAATTCAAGGTTTTTAGCTATGTATTGATAAGCTTAGGGTTCAATTCTATCTAATCCCTTTCAATGCTTCCCAAGTAGATATGACACTTATTCTTTTCAAAGATCAACTGTTATTTCTAACTTTAAAGGATATTTTGATTAAGGTTTGTTAAAACAAAATAATGCCAATGCAAATGGTAGTCACAAATGGGAAAAGAGGGATTTCAAGACTATGTTCCATCATATCCTACTTGTTAATAGTACACAAACACAACAAAACTAGGATTCCTTTCAATTAAAGAAATAACGTGAAGAGAGATAGATATATTAAGTAATAAATTCTACTTAAAGAGTAAATATATCCCACAAAATGTGAGTCTTTGCATCTTTCTCTACGTTATTTTCACATAGAAAATATCCAAATCCACAAAACCCTCCTCTTGGATTCAAATACCATCAGTATGACCACCGATGAAACCTTGTCCTATAAGGGTGCACTAACCGTGGCATAGTTAAGGTTTTGGTCGACACACATGCTGGTTTTGGGTGCTACTCTGACCCACTTGGTAATCATCATTCATTGCAAAATAACTGGGTGGTTCTGAAGTTGATGGCACATAAATATGGGTGTGTTGCAACTTGTGGATTCATGTGGGTGCAGGATGAACAACCACACAAGTAAGTGGGGAATCTCATAGTCATACACATTCTCAGCTCTCCCATGTTCCCTCCACACCAGGATCATAACTCCTGGCATGACCTTAATGTTTTCAAAATATTACTCTTATAATGTTAGAACAGAGAAAACATGACCACGACGATGATACCTCCCTTGTAGTTAAAGAGGCACAGATAATTATACCGTAGGCTATGATGGGTATCAAAGATGAGGTCACGAGCATGGTTGAGTGTCTCTGTTTCCCTCTTTGACTCAATTCAACAAAAACACACACATATTAATATTCATATTCATATTAATCCAAATCAAAAGCAAGAATTTCAGCAATGTTTGTTTGACAGGTTTAAATTTGTCGAGAAGGTGAAGAGACCGGTGTTCGTTGGATTAGTTGGGTGAATTAAAAGTTTTTTTCAAGTTAATTAATATATCACTAGTTGAGTTAATTTGAATTAGCTTAAATTTTATGAAATTTATTATCCAACTCAAATCAAGCCAACCAATATTTATGTGAGTTGGTTTGAGTTGAGTTAATTAGTTAAATTTTTTTAAAATAATATTTTTATTTAATTTTTTTAATAAAATAAATTATAAATTATATATAAATTATAAATATTAAAATAATAATAATAATTTTTATTTATAATTTTAAGATAAATTAATATTAAAATTATGTTTTTTTTATGATAAATTAATTTTTTTTTAAAAATAATATAGGAAGCCCGTCCTTCCCTTATTCTATCTCTCTCCTTTTTAAGAAGAGAGAAGAGAGGAAAATTTGTTTTAAAAAAATTAAAAATAAATAAAGCAACCAATGATAGGTCGATTTCTTAATAGGCCAACTCATTTTAAAATTATATCATAATGTCTAATTTTTATATATTATTTTAAATTATAATTCTTTAATTCTTTTATCCTTCATCTACATGCTACATGTATAATAAAGTAATTGATTGAAGTTAATTAATAAATATAAAAAATTAAAAAAATACTAAAAACTATACAATATAATGATTTAACATATTTTTTTTAAAAAAATCATTGTTTTAAATTGAACAAATTAGTTTGAGTTTATTTTTTTCAACTCCCAACTAAAATCATTTATAATAGGTTAAAAAAAATCTCAACCCAACTTAATTATATAAATTATATTAGATTTAGTAAGTTGACCCAATCCAATAACCAATCTTAAAATAGACTAGCCTTGGTGATGGCGGTTCAAGACTTACCAAGATTCTTAATCCTTCAAACAAAGAACAAGAACTGTGTAGGACTAGTTAGAAACCCTTCAGAATTCTTTCACCATAATTTACGGGAAGCAATCAAGAAATTAAAAGGAAAATGCATAACAAAAAATAGGAAAAATAAAATCAAGAAGCTAGCGCTGACAGCTTCTTTGTTGGACTATCTTCTTGACTTCAGAATCAAATATATTCAAGCAGACCGAACAAAAATAATTCTTCTATTTTTTGTGTTTTTGGCAGTTGTGCCTTGTAATGTCATTAGCGTTTTTTATTTCTCTGACCACAAGCAGCACATATGTATTTGCCTCTATTTTTCTTCTTGGTATTCTACTCCAGCATCTCACCTTCTGACTCTGAGTGGTTGTTTTCCATCTTCAGATAATTTATTTTCAATTACAAGTAATGGTCAACCGTTATTTTCACCAGAATGCCAAGGGATGGCTCACTATTTGGTATGCTTAATTATGTCTTTATGCTTTTGCTCTAGTCGAGGCCAAGAATCCTTACAAATATTTTTTTATGTTTTAGAAACTAGAGCTGCTTTAATAATCCTTCCTTCATAAATGATTAATAAATTAAGAAAATTTTAAAAAATAAAATGAAGTTGACTACTGCAGATGGTCCTTATAATTGATATAACAAAAGGTTTACATTTTTTTTATACCTCCTTCTCAAGAGATTAAATATTATTATCATTTATGTAATAATAAAAAAATCTGAATACATTTTTAAAATTTATTTAAGTATAAAAAAAAGTTTAAAATGGGCTCCTCATATAACTCCATTAATAGACAAACTATGAGTAGAAATCAAAACAGAACTTGCTATTATGTGTTCTTATGAAATATTAGAGCTGCCATTTGTGTTCTTATAAACTATTGTCTGTCCTACACCTCATTAGATCGTGGTTTTTTTTTTTTTTTCTAATTAACTATCCTTTAATGTTTAAGCAACTTTCATGTGTATATATTTGGTCAGATATTGCATTTTATAAATAAGGCTTACCTAAGGCTACAATTTCATTCGTTGCTTGTCCAAAAGATATAATATACTTGAAAAAAATTCTTATTGTTTTAGCACTAAATTCTTCTGAAAACTAAATTTTGATATTTTTCTGCATATGCATTCCAACTTTTTGTCCAAAAATAGTTTTGATCTCTTAATTCAAGGTTGTTAGCTATGTATCAGTAAACTAAGATTCTATTTTATCTATCTAATTGTTTTTTAAATAAACATGACATTTATATTTTTTAGAGATCAACCGATACTTCTTACTTTATAATTACTTTCCCAATCTCTCAGATAATTAAAAAAAACTAGGAAAAACACGAAAGAAGATCCTCTAGTTAAGGTTAATATGTTAAAACAAAATAATGCTAAAAGATTTTTATGGATAGAATATTGATATATTCTATATCAAAATTAAAGTATTGCTGGTTACCGATGCAAATGGAAGTCACAAATGGGAAAAGAGGGATTTCAAGACCCTCTTCCATCATGTCTTGTTAATAGTACACTAAACACAATAAAACCAGTATTACTTTTAATTAAAGAAATAATGTGAAGAGAGATAGATAATAGTAGATATAGTGAATAATAAATCCTTCTTAAAGAGTACATATATCTCACAAAATGTGAGTCTGAGTCTTTTTCTATGTTATTTTCACATAGAAAATATCCAAATCCACAAAACGCTCCCTCTTAGACTCAAATACCACGAGTACGACCACCACCGGTGAAACCTTGTCCTAAGGGTGCACCAACCGTGGCATAGTTAAGGTTGTGGTGGACATAGTGGTGCTGGTTGCTACTCTGGACATGACCCACTTGGTAATCATCATTCACTGCAAAATAAATGGGTGGTCCTGAAGTTGATGACACGTATAAATATGGGTGTGATGCAACCTGTGGATTCATGTGGGTGCAGGATGAGCAACCACACAAGTAAGTCGGGAATCTAATAGTCAAACACATTCTTAGCTCTCCCATGTTCCCTCCTGGACTAGGATGATACCTCCCTTGGATTCTCTCTTGACACAACCTTAATGTTCACAAATTACTCATATAATGTTAGAACAGAGAAAACAAGACCACGATGATGAAGAATATTAAGCATTGAAAATCATTTTGTAGTTAAGAGGCACAGATAATCATACCGTAGGTTATGATGGGTACCAAAGATGAGGTGACGAGCATGGTTAAGTGTCTCTGTTTCCCTTTCTGCAGTCAATCCAACAAAAACACACACATATTCATATCTATTCAAATTAAAACCAAGAATTTCAGCACTGCTTGTTTGACAAGTTTAACTTTGTGGTGAAGATGAAGAGACTAGCCTTGACGATGGCGGTTCATGTGTCCCCCAAGAGCCTGAGAATTGCAGAACTTGTGGGAACAAAATCTGCACTTGTACACCTTATTTCCACACTCCTCTTTCCCATCCTTCTCTTCTCTGCTCCCTGCAACAACATTTCTTGCATTAAAACAGAATCAATTCATGTTCGCTTGCTTTCATATTTTAATTATTGTAATTTTATTTATACGGTATGATCAATTAGAAAAGATTACCGGAGGGGTAGCTGTGTTGAAGAACTTGCATACCATCTCTAGAGTAGTCATCAGGAAAATTGTTGAGGTCTAATGGGTTCCCTTCAAGTATCCTGAAAATTATGGAACAAGAAATTAAGTCAAGAGGGACAGAGATTGTATATAAATGTGTGTGTGTGTGTGTGTGTAATTATGTGAGTGAAAGAGAAGGAGATTAATAGAGAAAATGATATGAGGTAAGAGTGCGAAGATGCAGTGGAGGGGAAGACACCTACATGGTACCGACAGATGAGAGACAGAAAAACCATGAAGTAGACACTTTGAGATGGTAAGATAGAAAAAACTAAAACCTTTTATAAGATTATATGACTCTCAGTTTCGGTGTGATGGTGGAACAAAAATAACTTTGAAAGTTCTCTCTCAGTTGTATCACTTGTAACATGTATTACTATTTCCGGCAATATATTTTCATTTTGGCCTAATAATATTAAATAATGAGCTCATACTTACACATTTTAAGTGTTAAAAATCTCTCTTAAGCAAGTATGACTATATTTCAACATAAGTTCTTAACATCGAGTGAATTTGAACATGTACAACATGAATTAATGAAATGTGGTCTTTTATGAGATAAAAGTGATACTATAAAACTAAAGTTGTCCTTTCTGCCACGCCTATATGAACTCAAAATTGGATAAGCAAAGGGACGGTGGGTCTCATGACTCTTAAAAGAGAGCGTGAGGAATGGCTTTTATTTGCTAGCTAGTTAGTTTCGTCTGGTTTGGTTTGGATTGACTCTAAAAACATGTCCACTGAAAGCTATAAAAATACCAGAGGTCTACTGTAGTCTAGTGAAAGCTGGTACTTCAAGTTTCAATATGAACTACAGAAATTTACATCACACGTTGACACTATAGCTTGAACAAAGAGGTGGGGGCTGTTGAGAAGACGAATCAGAGGTTTGTCTGCTTCTTCTATGTATTAAATTTTTCATCGATCACAGAAACGCACACCATGTTGCCCTCGAATCAGTGCCATATATTTCATCAAACACTCACTACCATCAATAATTATAGGCCTCCCATAAAGACAAAATTAACGTTTTCAATATTGCACTTTTCATCTGCATATAGGAGCTTTCTATTCCTGTGAAAGTATATAGGCCCCTTAATTATGTTTTTATGCGATCTCTCTTTTCTCGTCTGCTTCTGCTTTTATATTTTCACCAGAATGATAAGGGATCCCTCACTACTTTGTATTGTAGTTTGCTTTCATTCTCAAGTGAGAAGAAAGCACCACCTTCAAAAAACACTGAATGTTTATGTTGACGAATTTGAGTTGAAACTTCAAAGAGTAACGGCTTTTTGACTCTCTCGTTCTCATTGTAGCTTCATATGAAAGGGATAGTGACCTCGAACATATATATCAACTTTATAAATGCATATGTTGGACTTGTTTGACAAATAAGATTAATTAATTAATTATATTATATTATATCTATTAAAGGATGTATTTTCAGAATATTTTAGATACTGTTTTTCCTCTTGTCTAAGGCCAAGAATCCCTACAAATATTTTTAATGTTTTAGAAACTAGAGCTGGTTCAAAGATTTGTAAAGAGAACAAGAAATCTGCATGGAATGTGGGGAAGGAGAATCCCCAAATGTAGCTTTAATGTCTAAATTAGCAAAAGACAAGAAAAAACTATGAAGGTTTGAGATTTTGGAGTAATTGATGTAGCATGTCATTATGTCGATATTAAACTGATGCACATACACCTGTCATGGATAGGGACATAATGCTACATTAGATCCATTGATGTTGGGATGTTTGGCCAAGATCAATTAGACCTATGTTTATCAACGTTGATACTCAATTCATTGTTAGTGCCTAATGAGACTTGTTCTGGTATTGAAATAATTTATTTGCATTGACTGAAGAATACTGTTATTTTGCCCATCGCCAAAAATCATGAATGCCTAAAAAGTTCAATAAGAATTGAAAGGAAAGCGTTAAACACCGAGCATGAAACGTAAATAATTTTGTTTCTATAACGTACAAACACATTCTAAATTTATAGAATACATGTAATTTCTCTTTGGATCCATATTGCATACTCCTTGGTTGACATTGGTTCGAACGAGTCCAGGCTCCTTAAAATTTTTCTGTTAGTAGGCACATATGACAAGAGAAAGAGAACTAAAAGACCAACATTTCTGGGCCTTCAGGAGCCTAAGTATTGGACACTTGGCAATACTCAGACCCAACAGAAAAAAAAAAACAGACCCTTAAATTCAATATAAAAGGTACATACCGATGATTCACCAAATCAGATTGAAAGTTTTTTTTTTTTTTTTGGGGTCATGATCTTGTAGGATTTTATAGAAGGAAAAGTGTTGCTATGCAAAAATGCAAAGTGTTGCTCTCTTTGCATTGCATGGCTTTAAGCCTAAGAATCTTTTTCAGATCCAAAAATTAAAAAAAAAAGCCTAAGAATCTTTCACACCGAAAGAAGTAATATAGATGGGGCAAAAATCTTGGAGTTCGATAATTTATTTCATGTAGTTACTTGTTAATAGGTAGGAACCCTTCCAATGAAGATTTATTACTATTAATTTTGCAATAGATTATCATTTTTTACAAAATTAATAGAAAATTTTTGGGCTATTTTTAATCTTTTTTTAAGAGAAAAAAAAATATGTGGGACACACATACTCCTAGTACAGTGAGAGAGGGAAAGGAGAAAGAAAAATGAGAATGAAAATCCAAAAAACCTATCCTATCCGTTTAAGTTTTCTCGCTGGCTGGAGAGCGAGTACAGAACATACAACTTCACAGCCATGGCAGCTCTCCTTTCTCTATCTTCATCCTCATTGGCCATAAAGCCATCAAAGTTTCCTTCTCTTTCTTCTCCATTCAAGGTATTTTCTTCTCAGAAAATCTTTATCGCTTTTGCTTCTTCATTCATCCTCATTAATTGCACTATTTCAGGGAAGTTTGAAAAGTTCGGAGGTTAAACCCTGCAACATCCCATCTCTGAAAATTCACCAAAGCAGCAGAGGAAAAAGACCCATGCTTATTCTCAATCAGGCTGCTGCTTCCCCTGTTGTCGCTACCCTTTCCACTGATCGATTCCGTCTCGATAACCTGGGTCCTCAACCTGGTTCGAGGAAGAAGGCGAAGAGAAAGGGGAGAGGTATATCAGCAGGGCAAGGTGCTAGCTGTGGATTCGGCATGAGGGGTCAGAAATCACGATCAGGGCCTGGCGTGAGGAAGGGTTTTGAAGGTGGTCAGATGCCACTTTATCGACGAATCCCTAAACTCAGAGGAATTGCAGGAGGTAATGCCTGTTTCTCTCTATTACCTTCTTACTTCAATTGTGGGAAATGGAATTTCTTTTACCTGGCTTATTTGTGTCTCCAGGAATCTCAATTTTGATTACTTAGACCTTGTGATGATGATGCTTTCCTGAAATCAAGTTAAATTATGTCTATGAACTTGAAACTATTACTTCATTGGTTATGTACAAATTGCATAAGGCATTTTGTTGTATTAGCTTGGGAATTCTACAGTACCAACGTTTTTTATCTGGACCTTAATCAATCCCAACCCAGACGTCACATTACACAATGTAAGTTCATAAGATCAAAACTACAAAATAAGAAAATGGTAATGGAAAGAAAAGAAAGAGTCTGTTATGGAACTCTATGTTTTCTTTCCCCTACTTCTCTAAGGAGCAGAGTGGAGACATGTTCCTATTGCACATGCAACACTATGACATCTCACTCTAACACTCAGGTTGTCAATATCTGAATAAAAGAATATTACAGTTCGTTATCATTGATGCTTTTAGAATTTTTTAATCACATGTTAGATATACCGTAGACATATTTTTCATATATTAGTTGATGCTTCATTCTTCTGTATACATAGAATTGGGTGTTCACAATTTTTAACATCTACATCATGTTAAGTTTAAAAAAAATGCTTATATATATGAACTTTTTTAATTGTTTCTGTTCATGCGTGTTTATTTCTTTAGGAGCCATTTATTGATGAGGGATACCCCTCATTTTTTTCTATTTTTTGTTGTTAAGGTATGCATGCTGGATTACCCAAATATGTACATGTAAATTTGAGGGATATAGAAGATGCTGGATTTCAGGAAGGAGAAGAGGTATCTCTAGAGACACTGAAGGAGAAGCGTGTAATTAACCCATCTGGAAGAGATAGGAGACTTCCTTTGAAGGTACAAATAACTTGTTGATCTATTGACTTGTAAATTTTCTTATTTAAGTGTTCTGTTACTCATGCTTCTCCACAATTGGCATGTGTGATATCGTCCTTCTGCTTCAACTAAATTTGTATTTCCAACACCATACTCTAGTTTTTAAGTTTATCTGGTTTTTTTTGAGACATGTTATAAGATTTGTGATGTAGGAAAGATGAAAGATGTGAAATTTTGGTGCATGTTTAAGCGATTTGAAAAAGATAAAATGAAATATATAGTTCTTCATTGTGATATGAGCACCATCCATATTCATAATGTTGGTGTGTGTATAGGGATTACATACTATTGACACAGTTGTAAACAGAAGTCCAACTTATATTTTTGAATAACTTTCAATTGGAGTACATTCTCACAACTCTGCAATTAAATGAAGTTGCTATCATCAATATTATGCTCATAAAATTTCACATTAATTAATGATTGTTTTGTACTCCCCTTCCTTCCAACTCCTGACAAACCTTTATGGAATACAACTTTGGCCTCTCTGCATTTACTGGCGTCAGTTGGAAAAGAGAATGGTTTATATAGTATATTGGGTAGCTAATGAATACGATGGGGAGTTCTATTGCCTGCTAAACAAAGTGATATATATAATTTAACCAAGGTTTATGAATGTTACCCAATCAAGATTTTCAGAATATATAATCCCCCACCAAAGTTTGCAGATGAGCGGATCTGATTCTCAGCTTGATACACAACTGCAGTTTGTAGGCTGCAATTTTTTTTTGTGATTTAACATTTTAATCCGATGGTGCTTAGCTACTCATGTAGCCAACAGTGAGATGAAATAATTAGCAATTCCTCAGTCTGCTGAAGCAGTTTACGTCCGAACTTGGCTCTTGCCTGAAAAAAAGTTGTTAATTCCAAACCAACAAAATCCTTTTCAATTTCCTTTCATTTTGGTTTTTTTCTGTTTTTGCCTCGATGAAAGAAAGAGTTTGTTGTACTTTGATTAAAGGTTCTGGGAGAAGGAGAACTGAGCAAGAAGCTGACAATAAAAGCTCGTGCGTTTTCAACAGCAGCAAAAGAGAAGCTTGTGACTGTTGGCTGTTCCCTCACTGTACTTCCAGGCCGTAAGAAGTGGGTTAAGCCATCAGTTGCCAAAAACCTTGCCCGAGCCGAAGAATACTTTGCCAAGAAACGAGCTGCTGCTGCTGCTGATTCCGAACCGGCCTCAGCTTGAGTACAACCAAATTTTTCATCAGAAATTTAGAAACCTTGTATAGAGATGCCGAGTGATCTCTCTTTACGAAACACCTCACTCATTGAACCTTGCTGAGATCTTTTTTCTTTCTCTTCTTCATTTAGTTATTATTATTTTTTAATCCTATTCTGCATTTCATGTTTTCAAGTATTGTTTCCAAAAACAATGTTGTATGTCTAATGAAATTTGGTTCAGCCAGAACTATGATTTTTTTTTTTTCTGGTTGGGGGTGGAATTGTACAAAACTTGTTAAATTTCATATTGCAAGTTGACTTTAAAAAAAAAAATCCCTGCAATTAGTTTAGATATATTATGTTGCTTGTTGTTTAAGGTGGATGGTGAAGTTTTTCCTATTCCATTCTTCCATATCCAGTGATGCAAATTCTGTTTCAAACTTGGGACCCACGTGTTAGAGAAAAAACTACTTAGCTGAATGCGACGTATTGCAAGTTGAGACATATGGATCACCATGAAACTTGGTCATACACGTAGCTGCAATTGTTTCCAGAAGATCTTCCTCTCCTGGTCCTAGATAAATTCTTATACATGCATCTTGGACCAAAGATAGTTGCAAGGAATAAATAAAAGTTTATTAAAATAATCGTATCCCTACATCTCACTCTATGAAGAAAATTTTTTAATTAGATTCAGTTTGCCAAAAAAAAGTAAATCGAAGTACAACTAACTATTACTATTATTGTCATTTTAAAATTGTACTGAGTGCCATGTGAAATTGGGTTTCACATACATGAAAAATATTTCCTGCAAAATTTTACACTGGTCAAAAATTGCCCCATTTGTCATATAAATTGAAGTAATCTTAAAGTCACTTTTTTAAAAAAAAAATATTATTATTTACTTCTATTATTGATGAAAAGTCTAGTTAAGATTTTTCTTACTCGCTCCCTCAATTTCCATTTTTCTTCTTTGTATTTAAATTAAGTATCTCCCTTACGAACATTGTCCCCTGCAATCGGTTTCGTTGTCTTCTTAGTTGTTACAACATCATAAAAGTTTATATGGACTTTGTTTCTTAATCTAATGATGCAATTCTCTAAAAGTATAATGCAAGGGAATTTCATAGTTGAAATTGGGATGAAAAGGCTCATCAAATTGATCAGTTAGAAATGTCAAAATCATCATTCTTTCCAACATGCCACTTTGGGATGCAAAGCATGTGCTAATCACTGTTATTGCCACCAAACGCATTTGATTTAGAAAAAGGTGTTGCATTTGTCAAACCGAATGATGAGAACAGTAGAGAATATATATATATATTATATATATGAGGTGGTGTTGATTTTGAATATATTCTTCTCATAAAGCAAAGGCCAAAAGTAATTGCAAAATTGGTTACTGTACGTACCCACAAGAACTTGGGTTGGACGACAATTCTAAAATCAAAGCTTAATTTCTTCTTTAATAATTCTAATTGGAAAATACCATATGATTATAAATTACTCAATGTGTAAGCCAGTTTAAGAAATAAGAATGAAGTATTGTGCTTGATAATTCACATGCTATGGACTTTCTGTAAAAAATAAAAAGGAAAGTTGGAAGGAACTGGAAATTAAAATTTATGATAAATAATCAGGCATCAATAATTCCTTATCAAAATGTGTTTGTGTCCCACTTCATGGGAAGCATAGCAACAAGAAAAGATGCTCGTCTTTAGTTTTGTCAATATTTACATTGTTTATTCAGCAACATGTTTTCTTTTCCTATCTTTCTAAGATTCTTTAGTGATATCACCTAGACCCACACTATATATTATATAAATTAAAGTCAGTTCAGCTATTTATATGGATCTAAAATGGAGAAATTAAAACATACATATATACTGTGAGATATATAATTTTATTCTTATAAAATGAATACCATTCTTATGCGTGAATGTGCCTTCTCCAATCATTCAAATTCCGATGCACCTCAGTGAGCACTAGTCCCAAATATTAACCCACTAAATTTCCCCATCATTCTCAGAACTTGATTTCATAAAATTCACGAATCCAGATCTAGATATACTCCTTTTTAATAATGCTTTTATTCTTAATTATCTACCACTACTCCATCAAATCTGTGTAACACAATAGTCTCTCCTAATTTTTATATTGTTAACTAGTATGATGAATTCATTATTGCAATTTAAGCTTCTTGTTTAGTTTGTAATTGTGTTGCCCAAAAACTTGAATAATTAGTTATTACTGTTTAAGTCAAAATAAATTCAAACTTGATTTACATATTGGACGGCATCATTGGGCATATCTCACCTTGTATTGGCTAAAACTGAGAACGGCGTCGTTCATTCGTTTGTGACGGAGCTTTCTTCTCTTTTGATTTCTGCCTCTTAAATAATTGCCGACCAGGTCCAAAAACTCCGTTTTTGTTAACTAAAGCGAGAGACTGACACGTGTCGACAGCAGCTTGCGAGTCTTAAAGCTGTGGTAACCTCCATAGGGAAAGAAAGACCCGTTTCCAACGGATCCGTTGATATTTAAGATTTTTTATCCTAAATTATTTTTTGAATAAAAATATTATTTAAGATTTCTCGGTGTGAAACGCAATGTTCTCTCGGCACCGCCCGCGTGAAACTATTTTATAATACTTTTAGAAATATCTTTCGAAAATTAAGTGCCAAACACTCTCAAACAGAAAGAAAATAAATAAATAATTGAAATAAGAAATATTAAATAAACGTAAACCAAGTGTGGTTGGAACCTTGAGTCGCTGCTTCCCTCTCCCACCTTCACTCTCTGCCTCATCTCTCCCATACTTTTCTTTTTCACTTTCTCTCTCTGTTTTTCATTTTCCGATTCGCTTTCTCTCTCTTCTCTTCTGTATAAATTAGACCATTCTTCCCTTTCCCTATCCTCTTCACCTCTTCTTTCCTTTCTCTAACCCTTTCCTAGTTGATTCTACTTTTATTTTCTCAATAATTTTGGAGTCTTTCACAGGTTTCGTACAAGGTGCTGTACAGTTAAGCTCACAGGTACTTGCTCCATCCTTCATTTCTTCCATCAATTCTCAATTCCAACTGTTTAATTTCTCAGATTGATTTTCTAGCAGCCTTCGTAGATCCGCAGTTTTTTTTTTCTTATCCTCTATTCGTTTTTTGTGTCTCTTTTCTCTTTCTCTACCTCTCTCTCTCTCTCCTGGATTGGACTTCTCACGATGTGATTTCCGTTTCGGGAAGTTGAGGATTTTGATTTAGAAATTCGCTTGGCCAACAAATTGTTTCAATCGTTTTCAATTTTTGGTGAAAAAAAAAATGAAAATTAAGAGTTCAGATTCTGGTGTTTTCAACTGTGGTTATTTCCTCTTTCAAAAAATATGTATGTGCTGATTTTTTTTCTCCAGATCTATCCTGTGAACTGCAAGCTTAATTGCTTTCTCAAGAACATTGAGGTGAATTTTTGTCATCTCGTTGAGAAAAGAAAAAAAAAAAAAGTGGTTCTCAAATGAACAGAAATTTAATGGACAACGGGATTCTTTTTTCACGACTGTTCAGCTAAGAAAGAAAACTAAACATTATTAAGGTTTGAATATAATAATCTGCACGGTCTTAATTAACTCTTTGGGTAAGGTGTATAAGCTATTGGAGGACGGCGATGGGTAGTTGATAAGTTTTAAGCTCAAATTATGATTTTTTTTTTAATTGTTTGGTTTGACCAGATCTAACGTTGAGCTTTTCAAATTTTTATGCACGTCTTCGATCTCTTACAATATAATACTGATTAAGTCCTAACTTATATATTTCTTTATTCATTTGGTTTTTGATTTGGCTTTAAATATATTTTGGCTTTGTGAGCAGGTTATCCCAATTGTTGATAAGAGCCAAAGACGAAAATGAACCACTGTGTAATCCAACAACAAAACGTCGTCGCATCACGCGAAGAGATGAGCAGCAGATACCCCGTCGTTTGTCCCAAACCTCGCCGCCTCGGCCTTTTAAACGTCGCCGTTAACGACCACCCGGTTAGATCCTTCCGGTGGCATGTCAGGTAATAAGTCATCTCTTTGCTTTTCACTTTCCTTTTTCTTTTGCCTTTCCTTTGCACCTTTCCCTCCCTGTATTTGAACTTCAACTTTGAAACAAAGTCATTTAATTGAACTTTCTTCTCCTGTCTTCTTCAGCTGCCAACCAGAGATATGTGATTCAAAGTCTATGTCTGACCCATTGGACCTCATCCTTGCCAAGGTAGCACCTTTGTTCATTGATTTACCCATTTTGTGTGATGCTAAATGATTTGCTTGTTGATCATGCTTGGAAATTCTATATCTTTAGTTGATGTTTTTTGTTTGGGTTTGCAGGGTGGTTGTGGTATAGAACAATCATGCACGCAAATAGCCTCGTCGCCCCCATTTTTCTGCGGGTCACCGCCGAGTAGAGTAGAGAACCCATTGATTCAAGATGCTCGATTTGGGGATGAGAAGTTCTCCCCGCTCTCACCGCCACCACGGGTTCCGGCCCCGTCAGCCCTGGCGTCATCTCCGGCATCTTCCACAAGGAAAGGAGGATGTGTCCGAGCCAATTTTGGAAACAATCCGGCTGTGAGAATCGAGGGGTTTGATTGCCTTGACAGGGACAGGCGAAATTGCAGCATCCCTGCCCTGGCCTAGAACACCCACCCATCTTCGGAGAAGATCAAATTAGGAGAAAAGAAGCTTTAGTATTCATCATAAAATAGGAGATTCACATAAACTACGAACCAGAAGAGGAATTTTGAACCTCCCTAGAGAGGGAAAGAGAAAGATATCTTTTTGCCTGGTGTAAATATATGTTCAGCAAGTGTTTGTAAATGTCATGTCGATTAAATCATGTGGTCTAGAAGGTTGGAAACGAGAGGGTTTGGTTTGGGTGTGTATTTAGAATTGGCCCTCTCTAATTCTACATTTAGTATCTTCCATCCTCTTCTTTGTAAGTAGGTCTAGAGGAAGGGAAATTTTACATTATCATTTGTTTTCGGGTCTTTAAAACGTAGTTAGCGGCTTAAGAAGAAAAATTTGTACAAAATATGTTGTTGATTTGAGTCATCCAAGATATAAAAATGGTCAATTTCAATTGTGAACGAGAACCAGTTCCTATGTAAAAGATATTATTCTGTTCTTCGGTATCTAGCACGTCGTTTTTCTTTTCCTTTGGGTCGGAGGGCAGGTGGTTTGCTTACGTTTTACGCTAAACTAGGCTCTTTGTATAATGTCATGTAAACCCTCTTGTCAAGAGTTTTATATTTATTTGGTTCTTTTTTTCAAGGGTGTATAAGCCTCTCATGTTGGAAAAATAATATATAAATAAACGACAGATAAACAATTAAACATTGTGAATTTAAGAAAAATGAGTTTGAATTTTTTGTATTTGAAAAATAATGAATTTTTTTATTTAAGAAAAAAATAAAAAAATAATTTTTAATCTATTTAAAATGAGTTATTATTCATGTGGGTATTCTATTTTTTTTTTTTCAATCTCTGAAATGAACTATTTCTTAAATCCACAACATTCAAAATCAAGAAAAATCTGAAGTAATGGGAGTCTACTGGTAGATCTTCTGAGCTTTGTAGGAGGTCCCATTTCGAACCTTTATTCCCTGTAGTGGTTCTGTCCCTCTGTTGTTTCTCAAAGTTTCATGCCATTTGTGTGGCTAAAACTCTGGTTCTCAAAGCAGGCAGAATCTGTTGGCATAGTTAAATCCCAGTCCCAATCCAGGCCCTTATCACGAAACTTGAACAAAATTAAAAATATAATTATAAGATTTTAAATTTTTTATTTAAATAAGAAGAAGAAGAAGAATTAATGGTGGATACTTTAGTAATTATATTTTATGCTTAAAGTAATTTTATGATGCCCACGTAACATGTGACTTATCAATAAGTATTTAATTTTTTTTTATAAATGCGAGATTTATTAAAGTAACAGAGATATTACAAAAAGAGGAAATAAACAAGAAGCATCAAAAAAATAAGTCCTTACAACATTTTTATTCTCTTGGTATATGAAATCCCAACACAATCAGTCAAAAATAAACTATCCGAAAAGGAGGGGAATTACATCAAAAATGGAGAACAGGACTCGATTCATAAGAACCTAGTTGGTTAAGCCATCAGTGCAAGCATTTCCTTCTCTGCAAATATGCTAAACACAAACATTAATAAAACTTTGGAAGTTAGGCCCACATAGTTGAATCAAAGGGTTTAAGTGATGAAAAGAGTGATATTTCATATTAACAATCAGATTAACAATAGTTAAAGAGTCAGATTTGATGATTAAATATCGATAATTCAAACTCTTCACAATTATCAGACTAATATAGATTGCTCACATTTTTGTTATGAGATTTGTGTCTTGTCCTATAAATTTATAGTAATCATTAACTCAAAATTTGTTTAAATTTTTTATCAAAACTCTCACTGCTATTGGATCAGGATTATATGAATAAGAGTTATTAGTATTTAATTTTCACTAACTCCTTTTTGGGAATTTTTATTTAATGAATCTGTAAAGGAAATGCCTCTTAATTGAAAGAGAAATCTGTAAGAGATAGTTTTATTTATACAATTCTACATAAAAAAATTTTGTCTGACATAACAAAATAATATTCATATACATTTTGAATTATTTGTCATTTGGTGTTTTCCCAACAAATGCGGGTCACAAGCTAGCAAATAAGCTATTTTGAGGTCAATCTCTCTCTCGACATTAAATTTTCAAACCATCAAGTCCTCTCTAAACGGGTTTATGAAAGCTAAGATTGCATTAATCGTGTCTCTTACCTTTTAAGAAAAGATTACCAAAACTCTATTCCAATCTTAAAAACCCAGACCAAGCATTACTTGTCTAATAGTTAAATTGTTACCCGATTGAGACAATAAGTAACTAATTTTATTTGCACACAAACCATGATCCATGACCCGTAAGCCTCGGCTAAGTGTATGGGAAATTCAGTTTACATTTCTTAAACAATATTATTCTTTTAAAAAAAATGTGTTATTTTTTTATGTATCTTGCGTTAAGTAAAATTGAGTATATAAAATAATATTTAAATTGTAAAATACTTTTATTTAATAAACTAATCTTTTAAGATTGATATTTTTTATGATTTAAATAAAAATAGTTTTGAACAGTAAAAACTATTTTTTTTACATAATTTTAATTGCAATCTTACAACATAGGTAGTGACTTGTGAATGGTTAACAGTTTGTGTGTTGCAATTTGAGTTAAATGACCTTTTTCTAGTTAGATGTGGATGGTTATCCAACACTAACAAGTGGGATATATGTATGGTCCAAGGATGTTTGCTCAGTCTCTTTGGAAGATGCCCGTTGAGGCGTTGACTTGGTACATGGATTGGGACACAGTTTAAAAAAAAATTAAAAAATTAAAAATTTAGAATGTTATATTTTTATGTTTAGTACATAAATTAAAAAATGTTTTAAAAATAGTGTTGATTTGGTACACAAATTGGGACACATTTAAAAAAAATTTGAGAATAAGAGATTTAGAATATTATATTTTTATATTTAATACATGAATTAAAAAAATATTTTTAAAAATATTATATTTTTGAGAATAAAATATTTTTATACTTTTATAAATTTTTATTCTCACTTAAGAGAGTACAAATTTTATATTTTTATGGCATAAAAATATTTTTAAAATAATCAAATTACTAAATTATTTTTGTAAAATTTGAACAAATATTTTTATAATATAATATAAACTTTGTAATAAATGTACATGTAGACAATCAATTTAATAATAAATACATTTAATTTTAATAATAACAAACTTAATAATAATAATAATAAATGCATTAAATAATAATAAACTTTATAATAAATGTTTGTGCTAAATTTGTAAAAAAAATGCATTTAATAATAAATTGTTATGATATTTTATTTTATTTTTATTTTTTAAAATTACTTATATACAAATATATATAAATTGTTTATGTATTAATACATTTACGCACAAATTAATATGTGCTTCCTAACACATTTATATTAAAAAATTATAAAATATTATGTAATACCACAAATTATTATTTTAATTTTTACTTTTTAAAATTAATTATGTACTTTCTACTATCTAGATAAGAAATCATTATGCTATTATTTTTATGATATATAAACATAACTTTCCTTCACGTAAATAATGATATTATTAATATTATTTTAAAATTATAATTTTGATAAATTTAATAATTTTTTATCATATGTAAAAATAAAATACAAATTTTGTTTTTTTAAAAACATATATGTATGTATAATTATATATATTTATTATTTAAGTATTATTAATTAGTAGCATGTCTATGTATATTATTCAATTAAAAAGGTGTTATAATTTTTATTTTTAATATAATACAAATAGTTTCAAAAAAATAATTGGTTATAATTTAATATATATATATATTTAAAAAATTGGTAAATATTTTAAAAATATTGAAGTTGAACAAAAATATAAAAAGTTTAATATTCTTAAAAAAGAATATTTTAAATAAATAAATAAATAAAATTTTTAAAATTATATTTTTAAAAATTATCTTTTCAAGAATATAATTAGTGAATAAAAAATTTATCTATATATCTAGTCCCCTTAAAAGTTGGTTGACGGCAACAATATTATTGAGAAATTCTGTAACGCTTTTTATTTGAGGTATCAATCTGACGAGGATAACTCAGACTAATTTTCTTTTTGCAGCAGTTTTAAAGCTGATGTAATATATTTGAAAAATATTAATCTCATCAAATTCAGTAATTTATGAAAATTTCAATTTAAGAATTGTAATAACCATATACTCTATAAGCTATTAGATAGGAATGGAGCGAAAACTCATTTGCATTTTTTTCTTTATAAAAAAGAAACAATTAACTTGAACTAATTCTTCACAGCGTTTATTTTCTCTAAAAAGAAAATATTTTCAAAGAGCCCGACCGGGTTCAAACCGGTGACCACTTGATCTGCAGTCAAATGCCCTACTGGTTTGGCACCATAAGAAACAATAAAAGAATTAACTAGGCATCACAACCCATGAACCGAAGTATGGTTTGACCTTTCAACTAATCGTACCAAAATTTTTTTGATAAACTTAATATAAGAAAAACATATAAATAAAAATTATTTACTTAGTCCATCTTTTATTAAGTTAAGTTTGTCTGAACCTATTATGATAACCAAATTCAATAAAGTAAAATTATTGTACTAATTTTAGACACTAACCTTTTTTGTGCAAGTCACACTCGTCCAGACTCGAGAGAAATCATCGCTAACTCACCAATTATAAATAAATATATTAACTAAATATATTAAATATAAACTTATTAAAGAAAAACATCCTGATATATGTACTTTTTTAATAGGGCTTAAATATGTGATATGAGAATTCATTTTTAATACTCATGTAATAATGAATATTTAATATAATTATCATTTATATTAATTTATTTTTACATGAAAATCAAATAATTTAATTTTAAATTATAATTAAATTAAATCCTATATTTTTAAAAAATATATATATCAATATAAAGAAAATAATAAAAAAAATTTCGGAGCCAAGGGGCATGGCTCTAATAAATGAAGAGGTTTGGAGTATGAGTGTTTGGTGGTGGTTTTATGCGTGCAGCTTGAAGAGATGTTTAAATTGAATCACATTTAATATAATAGTACACTAATTATTTTTACATTATTTTGTTCAATTATTTTATTCAATTTAGTTAAATTTGATAAAATAATTTAATTTTAATCAATTTATAACAATCCTAATCTAAAAAATAATCTTAGTTATATATATTGTATTATTTTATCTTTAAATTAACTAATCATATTTATTTAAATATTTTTATTTTTTATAATACATAGATCTATCAATATAAAATTTTAAAAAATTAATTAAATATTATTAATTAATATACAAATAAAATTGTCCCTCTAAAAGAAGGAAAGTGTGGAGGGGTCGTTTGCCATGTGATTTGCCTGTACGCTAATTAATAATTGTTATCCCCATCAATTCCAAACACGTTGGACACGTTTACGGAAGTTTCGGTTTTGCCAACCAGCCCATACGTACGGAATTTTAAAACCCACAAAAAATTGTAATTAAATTGGGCCCACTTAATAAACAAGTTGAACCAACAGTTCTTGTATATAATATTATAAATATAATTATATATTTAGTTTCTCAATTTTGATTTAAATTTTTTTATTTAAATTTAATTAATTTCATTCTAATCTTTTTAACCTTAAAAAATTAATCAATTTTTTAATTCTTAACTTCTTTAATTTATTTAACTAAAAATATTAATTTAAAGTTAATTTTAATATTCTTATATAATAATATTATTAATATTATCAATTTATTAGTTTTACAGACAAAAAAAATATAAATTTTAAATTATAAATTATGTACTCATCAAAAATAAAAATAAAAATAAATTTATTTATTTTTACATGTTAAATTAATATAATGATAATTTTGATAATAATATATATAAGATAGAGATATTAAAATTAACTTAAGTTGAGTATTTTTTATTATATCAATTTTTTAAAATTAAAAGACTAAAGAAAAATAAATTAAAGTTAAGAAACTAAAAATTATTTTTTCTTATAAAAATATTGTGATCTTTTATATTATATATATTAATATTAAAAGTAAATAAATCTATATATTATAATTTTTAAATAATGCATATTTTTTATTTATTTTATTTTTAATAAAAATATATATGATTAGAATATATATTATCTAAATTTTAAAAATACAAAATATACTATACAAAACAATATGTTATAACTAATTATGTTTTTTACAACTTTAAATTTTTAAATTTGATTTATTTAACTAACTCACTTTAATGTATTAATCAATTTCGTTATTAAGGTTGAATTTAAATAGTTTACAATCACTTCACTTTGGCACATTTATACCCTTATAAATAATGATATTAATTTCTTTTTCTAATTAAGAAATTTCCAATATTTTTCTTTTGTGACATTTCTTTTTTACTGCAGACTGATACAAGTTTTAATTTTAAATCCCTTATAAGATAACTTTTTAGGATTTAGAGTTTATCTTTCTCCTCAACTTGCAATACGATTATTACTACGATCAACCACTTTTGCACAATAATGTCCCTTTTTATTACTGAAATAATAAATAACTAAATAAATACTGCCTAACATCTCTACATCTACCATGGCCACTTCTCCACAATTAATGACATGTGCTTGCTAGTGCCATACAAACTTAATTTTAATATGCATTAATGTATATTATAATGACTTTAAATTTTTTTTGTTATTACTCTTACAAATTATATATTATATAATATAAAATTTAAAATTTAAAAAAATAAAAAAATAAAGATAATAAAAAGTTATAAAAAAGAGAGATGTTAAAATAACTTTTATTATTTAATTTAATTTATTATTTTAAAATATAATAATTATTTTTTATATTATACTTTAAAATAAGTTTGAGTATTCTTAAAATAAATGTGAGTCAGTATTTTATTTTTGTTTAATATTTTAATATTATACGTTATATGTCATGTCATTATTTTTTATTAATAATTTAAATGAAATTAGATTGTGAGATAAAATTAATTATAATTCAAAAATTTATGAATAAAATTAATAAAAAATTAAAAATATAAAAAATACTTCCACCCGCCATTGGCAAGCTTAAGTTTATTTTTATTAATTTTTAAATAATTATAATCCAATATGCAACATCACTTCCAAATTCCAATCAAGAACTATATTGCTTGTCCTCTTTGGTCTTTCATTTTGAAATATAAATTTTGAAAATCCTTCTTTTATCCAAAAATCACAAATATGGATGCTCTTGTTTTTATGTTTTTGGTCTATATGGATGCTTTTGCAACAACAATATATTCTTCGACCCTTTTTTATTTTCTTCCAAACATAAGTGGGCCTCCTTTCGTCTTCTCTGATTTTGGGCCCATAGAGAGAGGCCTTGTCAAAACCATGGGGATGTGATATTTAATTATTAAAGGAATGGCTAATGATATACTGGCATAAAAATTACAAGTTTATAAATTATTATATTTTTTATATTTTTAGTACAATTGGTGAATATATAAGAGAATTCTTTTATCAACCCTATCAGATTTAAAAATTAATAATAACGAACTCTTTTGTTTTTTTTGGGTAAATGGAAAACAGAGTACAAAAGAATAATCATCTCTTTTGATTTTAAACAAAGTGAGTCAATTTTTGAAATTTAAAATATACTTGATTAATTTAATTCTAATAATTATATCAATAAATATTTTTTAAGTTTAAAACAAGGGGCAGAAATTCTAGAGAAGTATGAGTACAAAATTACGTATAATCGTAGAGTTTTCTATATCAACTTAAACTTTCATTATCAAGTTAATGAAAAGTAGCAAAAAGCTGTTGATATTCCACAATCTACCATTCTCAAGCTTCACAATATGAAAATCCCGGATAGAAGACTAACTGAATTTCAAATAGAAATTGAGGAAGAAGAAAGAAAAAAAAAAAGCAAGAACTTGCAAGAAACTAATTAAACAATATTTTAGTCATAAAAAAGGGTATATAGTTAGTCATTTACTAAATACTAACGAATAGTAAAATGTCATATAGTGTAAAGATAAGACATTCTCATTTTCTTTCTTTACGAAAGCATTTGACTTGTACAAATAGATATAGGAACATGGTAAAAAGACATAAGAAATAGATAGAAGCATAGAAAAAAAAACACAGGTGTTGTATTTACTCTCCGTAAGAATTTTCTCACAAAATTTGTAAAAATCTTTCGCTTCCATATTAGACATGTAAATTACTTCCGACAACTTATAAACCACAGTTGCTTCTTTCCTGTTAATTAAGTTAAGCCCTTTCTCACTGGGCCACTTTGATAATTGGTATCAGATCATAAAGCATGTGAAATATACTTAAATGATGGGCTTCAATTAATCGTGGTATCCGCTTAAATAATAAATTTCACATTAACACATTCTCAGTACAGCTATTTCTTTAATTTTAGCTAGAAATTGAGAGAATCTTCTTCTTTAGTATATAAATCATAAAAATATACATTAGATAATCTTATAAAACTTTTTACTAACTATTTATTATTAATCCCTATAAATATATGCTCTTGGTTTAATGTCTACTACTTAACTTTGCGTCTGAAATAGATTAACAATCAATTTTGAGGGAGGTATGTTTTCACGTTGTGTTACTGTTAAGACTCAAGACTCAACAGTCTATGGCCTAAAAGATACATGCATTTTGAGAATTTAAATGCATCTTGAATATATACTTCATACATGCATTTTGAAAATTTAAGAGTAAATTAATTATGTATAATTCTTGAAAGAAATATGTACTTTTAATTTAATTAATTTTTGAAAGATAAAATATCTCAATTAAATTTTTAGAAGATCAATTTTTAATCAATTTAGCTATTAAAAGATTAATTCTCAATCAATTTAATTATAAAAAGATCAATTTTTAATTAATTTAATTATTAAAAGATCAATTCTTAATCAATTTAATTCTTAAAAGATTAATTCTCAATCAATTTAGTTCTTTAATTAATATAATTAATAAAAAAATTAAATAACAGTTACATTAATAGGCGCTAACTAAATGTTAAATGATTAATTTAATCTTATTCAATAAAAAAATAAAAATTATGCGTTTTAACAATGCTTAATTTATAAAATAAAATATATCAAATTTACAAACTGCACCTAAAAAATTAATGTGTAATTTTTCTATTTTTGTCATTAAATTTTTAATCAAAAATTGACACATATATGATTTATATAACTTATCTCTCCTATGATTGATTCTTTTAATAAAAATTATATACTTTATTTTGATTGAAAAAATTAAAAGAAAAGATATAAATAATTGTATATAAGTATAATATAAATACAAATTGTGTATTTTAAAAATATTTAATTTATAAATATGATGAATTTTATTTTTTATTATTTAATATGATATCATTTATCATTTCCTTCTTAATAATCAAAGAATCAAATTGATTGAAAATTAATTTTATAGTGATCAAATTAATATATTTTATCTTTTTGTGACTTAAGTTAAAAAAACATACATTAGTTAGGGATCAAATCATTAATTCCCTCAAAATTTAAAAATCCTTTGATATGCTTAATTTAAATTTTATTTATTTTATAAAATTTATATATATAAATCAAATAGTGAAAGAAAAAAATCATATATAATTTTTATATTTTTGTTATCATTTTTTCATTAAAAATTTAATATATAAATGACTTATATAACTCATTTATCTTATAATTAATTTTTAAAAAAAAATTTAAATATTTTTTTAATTAAAAAATTTAATAATAAAAATATAAATAATTACATATAAATTTAATCACATGAAAACAGTATTTTGCCGACAGAAGAGCATGCAAAAGTAGTCAAGTGTTGCAATAGTAAATGCATGTTTTTATTTTATATTTATTGTTTAGAGATTAAATGCTTTAACATTAAGGGACACGTACTATTCAACAGCATTCCCAAATGGCGAAAAATTGCCGCTTGGCCAACATTGCACGCTCCAAAATATCTGCCTCCCACCACTGTGACAATATTATTGAAACTCTCAATTCAGTCTACAAACTTTTTTGCACTTTCTTTTTTTTTTTCTTAACATTTTCCTATTAATTAACGCTCCATCTAAATCATTTATATTTCATTGATGAATTACATTACTGATTTAGTTCATAGTCAAACAAAAAAATTTAAATACGATGAATATGAAAATACCAGGAAATACTTAATTCACAATTATAGTAGTGATATTACTTATAGAAGCTTATAACTTTAATTAAATAAACTCAAAGACGCAATTACATTCAGCTTTCGTATATTTTTATATTAGGTTATTAATAATAAATTTAAACGTACGTAACCAATTGTAACTTTAATATTGACTTAATAAACAATATTTGTTGCATCCAGAATTTTGTCGGTAAATCTTTAAATTTAATCAAATATTTACTTGTTGATTTGTCATAGATAGTTGTTTCAACTAGAATTTTTCGGTAGCTTAATTGCCCCTCTGTCAACGACACCTAATAATCGTCCAATAATATTGAATACTGAAACTTGAATGATCTTTGCCATCACTTTCGCCTCTCTCTCTCTCTCTCTGCTTTTTTTTTTTCTTCAATTGTAAATTTCTCACAAGTTGCAAGTACAATTTGACAAGCTAAAGATGAGTCATATATAGCTGTGTAGAATATGATTATTAATTTTTATTTTACCTAAGCACAATAGATTAACATGCAACTTGGTAATCATGTATATAACTAAGTATGATTAGCGATGTTTATGCCCCTTTGCGCACGCTTAAGCAAATTCATTTTCTTAAACTTGTGAAAGATATATAAAATATTGATATTGAGACGAAAAAGTTGACATAAATAATTGTATATTTAAAAGTTGTGTTAAGAGAAAGGTAATTGAAATTAATAAAGAAAGAGTTTTATATGGAAGGCACCTCGATCCTAAGATGGGAGAATTCATTGAAGGAAACCCATATATGAGGAAAGTGGGTCAGGTGAAGAGTTGGATTTGAATAATGCCACTTGGGACTTGCTCCCTACGTTGTCAAAAAGGTCAGATTTTGTCGTCATCTTCCAAAATAGAGAATGCCGGTCTCTACATGAGTGGTAATCCTCGCATATAAATAAACCAAATCTCTGCTCTTCTTCCATGTCAATTACAAGCATCCTCCTATATATTCCTCTCTCTAGTCTCTAAGCAAACAAGTTGAAAGAAAGAAGGTGATGATCATAAGATGAAGAGGCCGAGAGGTGTAGAAGGAGGTTCAGAAATAGTGGGGAAGAAGAAAGTGAAGATGGAGGTTGATGAGATTCAGAAGGTGAAGGAGATGAGAGAGGAGGAGGAGACGGAAGGGAAAGAAATGGGGTTGATGGAAAAGGTGATGAATAATTGTATGAATTGGGATCAGCATAATTATTATTGGGGTTGGATGGTGGATGAGCAGATGTCATGGGGTTCCATTTGGTTACCATTTTGGGATATGGATTTCACTTTCTTTTACAATGACGTTGTTTGGGATGACGATATCTGGAACCTCAAGAACCAAATTCCATATCCATTTCACACACACACAGAGTGAAGGATTCTGGTAGCTACATGCAGTTCAGTACTAGTGTAATGCAGTTTTGTACTCTGTTCAATGGCAACATTAGGAATGAAGTTTTGTACTGTGTTTTAACATGCTCATCCATTCATTTTCTTCACATTTGATATTTGGAATTGAATATACAAGAAAGAGGAAAGAACTGAATCCATGGGCATAAGATATGATGAAATGAAATTAATTAATAATTAGAAGGCAGGGGGGTTGTAGCCTGTAGGCAATGAAACTGATAATGCGAAAGGAGTTAGGATGAGTGAGTGCATCCAAACATGGTCCAATACCTGCCGTCATCGTACCGTGGTGACATGTCCAGGTTCTCATGGTACATAATCCATGCTATATTCATATCAATTCAACCACAAATAAAACACAACACGTCACTCTCTTTATTAATTCAAAATTTGAAATGATAGATTGTATTTGTGTATATATGTAGCCTGCCTACCTGCAATTCGAATTGCAAGCAAGGAATCCAACCCTTGCGAACAAGTTACTCCACGTCTTTACCAAGTGATTCAAGGGAAAGAGTTGCAGATAAGACACAGTCTCAAACTTCTTACCAAGTGGGCCCACGCCTACAATTTTTTCAATTTTCACACCAAACGACATTTCATTTCACTATTCTTCCCCTTTTTTTTAAGTTCTTATTCCAATAAAATGAAATATATGTTTCGGCTATGGAGGTAATGTGATGGCGGGGCATGTGGGTGGCTGGGAATGCTCAAGTAGACTTTAAGGGCTGTGAATGGAGGCACCATGGTAGTGTGAGCCGAGCAGACCCGGTTCACGGAAGCCATGGCAGTAGATGGCACCAACGAGGAAGCCATTATTCCTATATTATATATATGTGATCAGCTGATGAGGCATTAATTTCTCTGACCATTCTTCACCCTCTTTTTATTAATAATAGTTATTTTTATCCTCGTAACTTCAGTCTCTGCTTTGAAAATATCTTGGAACTAAAAGATAATTATAGGTAAGATATAGATAAGACATTATAATGTTTGAATCTAGATGTGAATTTGAACGGATAATAAAATTAATTTTTATCTTTAGATGCGTAAAATTTTTTAATATCTAGATTTAGAACCTGTTTATCAAAAAAAATTAAAATAAATAATTTAATTATAAATTTATAAAAAATTATACATCAATTATATTATATAAATTTTAAATATATAATTAATAGAAAATTTTAAAAAAATTATTCTTATAAAATTATTAAATATAATAATTTATAGATTTATATTAAAGTTAAATTATCTTATTGATAAAATTAAAATAAATAACATAATTTATATTTTTTTTAAATAAAATAATATATATTTATATTATAAAAATAATTTTAAGTAATTTATATTGAATAAATTTGAGTTTGGATAGAATATTATCATTCAAGTATTTAAATCCGAATCGAAACTCAAACTCAGATTTACTCCTTTAATCTGAACCCAAATTTAATAAATAAATTTTATGAGCATTCATAAAATTTAAATATTTTGATCATTATACTTAATCATTAAATTTGGGACGATAATTGAAACAACTATTTATCCTTGAGAAATAAGATTTCATTCTTTAATAAAAATCACTGTTTTCACTTCAAATTACATTTGAGTTTCTCCAACTCTAAACTGTATTTGTATCAAGTTGGACAATGTTCATCAGACCTTTTTTCTTCATCAGAAAATTGTGGGTGATTGGCAAACAGGAAAAAGCAGAGAAAAGGGAAAAGTTTATGTGACTGAAAAGCCTCAACTCACTGCTATGTCTATCCAATATCCTCTTATGTGTGCTGATAATATGTGACATTCTCACCCTAAAAGAATTGAGCACTTATCTATTTATGTGTATCTTTGGGGGCATTAGGTGACACAAACTTTGGTTTGCTTGCATCACCATACTATTATTTGTTTTTTGTTTTTTGTTATTCATGGATTCTCCTCTTGCCAACAGATAGCAAAATGATATAAAATAATAATAATTAATATTAATTAGTCATTACATTTGAGTTCTCTTTTTACATATATCAGCGCGTGAAATGTTGAAACGGGCTTGACTCATATTTGGTCAACAAAAATGATGCTTATTATTAAAAAAAATATTTTTATTGACTAATAATGAAAGTAGTTTTAATATAAAATTAGATCTTTTTTCTTAAAATATGAATAAAGGTAAAAATATTTTTTAAGGAAATTCTTCCATTTAATATTATTAACTGCCTTAATTACATTTAACATTTTTTCTATTTTTAAATACATAGTATTATAGTAATTTAATAATAAAAATATTTTTTAAGAATTTAAGAGTAAAAATAATATTAATAAATATATTTATAAAATAATTTCAGCCAACACTAAAGAGTTGTCTCTTAAAATTTTTTTGAAGTTTTTAAAAATATATTAAAATAAACAAAAATTTACAGTAATTTAAAGAATAACTCCCCTTCTTTAATAGATGTTAAAATTATACTTTTTTTTCTTTCAATTTAAAAAATTATACTCTCTTCTGTTAAGAAATAAAAATTTACTATACTTTAATCTAAAACTTTAATTTTCAATAAAAGAATTTATTAAAATCTTGGCTTTATTCAACTTCCAATGCAGATTATTTTTATAACCAAATTGTCCTCTTTCAATAACCAATTAATGCTGAAAACGTGCCTCCCTCTCCAATGTTTTATTTTCAATATTTTATTACTATATAATATATTCTAATTTATAATTAAATTAAAATTTGAATTTTATTTAAATTTTTTATTTATAAATATATAAATAGTAAAAATATTTATATTTTTGCACTATAAAAATATAATAAATAATTTTTATTTTTTTATACTCCTTTAGTACAATTATTTGTTATAAAAATTTATTTATTTATTTGAGTAGATAATAAAAATAATTTATATTTTTAAAGATTTTTTATTAAATTTTTTAATCATATAAACATAACAAAAAATAAAAATTTTAAAACATTTAATTACATGATACTAAATTATAAAAAGAGTTTTTTTTCTGGGCCCAGTTCTTTCTAGAGAGGCTAAGTCATCCTATTGTGGGCCAATTTTAATCCACACCGAAAATGGGCCAATTAATATTCTGTTTTAGTCAACATTTTGAGCCCTCTTGTATATTATCTTGGAAATTGTACTACTTTTATAATCTGATCTTTTTTGGCCACTTTTTTTTTTAAGAAAGGATTTGAATGAATATTATAAAATGAAACCAATATTTTAACTTAAAATGAATCAATCATGACAAAATATATAAAATGGAACACTCTAACATGACTCCCTATTCATTTATTTTAGTATATGGAGTATATAATTATAGCAATTTCAAATTAATTAACACTTAAACACAGAATAATAAGGATAGTCGCACGTTATTTTGGATTCATACTAATCACATTGCACAGAGATAGATTTGATTTGTTTGCACATGGCTCTGTATGTATGTGTGTGTGTGTGTGTATATATATACACACACACACAAACAAACCAAAATCTTACCTCACTAGATCTGACATATATAGTAGTCAATTATAATTAGTGAAACCCAAAGGAGCAGAATAACTTTTCATTATTTTAGCAAATCTTTATGTTCATTTCTTCTTTAAGCAAATGCCAAATGATATACTACGTACATATATCTACAATTTAGTAGTTAGCGAACTTTTTTTCTTTATTTACAATCAATGTGTTTTAATATCGATAAGATTAATAAATAAATGACATCATTTTTTTTATCCACACTAACATGTTTTTATCATTGTATAATTTTCATAAATAATTGGTTTGTGATATTTGTCCTAGTCTAAGCCAACCATAAAATAATAAATTGAATCCTATGTCTATATGTGTGTGTGTGGAGGGTAATGGCAAGAGGAAAAGGGCAAAGAGAATAAGGTCAAGCAGAAAAAGGCAAAGAAAGATCAGAAGAGGACAGGTTAAGAGAATTAAAGGATGGAAGCAGAAAAAGGGTTAAAGGAAAATAGTGAAAGAGACACAAAAAGAGAAAAGAGGAAGAAAGCTATAAAGTTATGAACTTTATGTGTCTGCAGTTGCACACAGAAGTAGCAGCAGCAATGGCAGTCTATACTCTCTGTATAGAGATATTTTCTAATCAGAATTCAGATGCTCCTTTTTCATATTTGTTTCAACTTTCTGATATTCAAGAGGAAGAAGAGGTACTGTCTGCTGTCTAGTGTGTGCTTTTTGAACGCACCAAAACAAAACCCACTTTTAAATGCTCTCTCGGGAAACACATTTAAATATCTTATTTTATTTACTGCTACAACGGACATTCACTGCATACAGATCTACTACTATCACTATGCA
This sequence comes from Senna siamea, assembly GCA_031216115.1. Lineage (NCBI taxonomy): Eukaryota > Viridiplantae > Streptophyta > Magnoliopsida > Fabales > Fabaceae > Senna > Senna siamea. Next base: position 2,673,326 of record CM062358.1, read on the forward strand.
TGCACACAACACAAATGAGAATGAGTTTTTTTGTTAAACTTCATTCAAATTTTTTAAATAACAAATGTGTCAAAGTTTAATATTTTGAGGCATCAAATTCTTGGTAAAATTTTATTTCGTTTATGATAAAATTTATTAGAGACAATGATGTGGTTATTATTGATTTTGTTTTCTTTCTTTGTTATAACAACTTAAATGTTTGAGTTGAAATTATTTTTGATAAAAAAGTGCACGTTCAAATTTAGAAATTAAGTTTAATTTCAAGTATTTGTTAAAAATTAGATTATTGACATAAAAAACATGATTTTTTAAATTATATCCTATTTATAATTTTAAATAAATTAAAATAATTTTTTTAACATGAGTTAAATTATATTTAATATTTCTATTATTTTAAAAATATTACTCATTGAAATTTGATATATATTATAATAATCTTTCTTATTAATTTTTTATCAAAATAAAAAAAATAAATAACATTACATATAATCATAAAAATATAAAGATTCTTAATTATAAATTAAAGTAGCGTTTTTCTGTGGATAAATAATATGGAATTGAGAAAATAATTACATATAATGAAGTGAGTCAATTATACGAAGGTGTCCTTAGGTGCTCAGAACAGACACTGAAATTCAGTCAAATAGTCTAATCACATCTTCAGTTTCTGAGACAGAAATGATATGTCCTATTTATTCACTGCTTCTATTTCCATTCAATCAATCTATTGATGCCCAATTACACTTGAAAGTAGTTTATAACTATTAAAAATAATAATTTTACCGTACACAATGACTTCGAACTAAATTGTAAGGTTAATACAAATTTTAACACAATTGAAACAAATGATTGTTCATATATGGATATTTAATTTCATACTCCTCTACTCAGATATTATACCCAATATGAATAATGTCTCTCTCTTTCTCCTTTTATCCTGTGAGATTTGTCAGTGTACAGAAGCGATCATTGTTAAAATTACAATTTACAGGCCCTCGTCCTTCCTTTCCATGTAAAATTAAGTTGAAGCTCTGCTTCTCAATCCTAAGTTTTAAAACTAGCATGGGGAAACTAACCAACCACCATTGATGATCACGTACCAATACCACTCAACCAAGAGAATCCTTAAATCTTTGCAATGGATCGAAACTACCCTTAGTAGGCCCTTTTTAAAACTCAAAAATCACAGGAGGAATATTGTGAGTATCCTATGTTTTTAAGTACTTTCAAAGTAATTGCTTGAAAAAGAATACAACAAAATTAGTATATATATATATATATATATATCTTATACACAAATTTTAAAAATCACAAATTCTAAATAAAATTCTAAAATAACATACTAGCTACTAGTGGCTTGGTTTTAAATAATTTTTATTATATTTTTAAAAATTGTTCAATTTTTCATTCTCTCACAACATGCATATTAACTTTTATTTTTTAAAATATACGCCAAGCCACTAATTTATTGGTCTATTAAAATATAATTTTAGAAACTGATAATTGAAACTTTAAAACTATATATTTCTATAGATATATGTCAAACATCAGGAAACTAATTTTTAATTAATAAGCCTTTAAATTTATATTATATAATTGGATAGGTAACAAATTAAAGACTTAAATTTATGCAATGTAGTATTTCTGTGTCACGACATGGTGTGGGATATCATAGATGGGATTTGCTGGATACAGCAATTAGATGCTCGTGAATGAGTTGTTGCTATATTAATATTAATATAAGTAACGGTTAAACTTATATATATATATATATATATATATATATATATATATATATATATATAAAGCTACGAAGCTCCCCATACAGGCATGTAGTGTTTACTCTTCAATCTTCGTGTTCATATAGGAAACAAATTTTTTGCGTCAATATTACATTTTTGTCAGATTAGCTAATACTCATCTCTCTCCTTCAATAAACATTTCAAGTTTAACTATTCGATTCTTGGAACTTATTATTAATTACATTATGGTATGAATATCTACATGAACATTCTGCTCGTATATTTCCTTGTTTTATTATTATTTTATATTGACTATGAGTTATCAGAGAGTCAAATGAGGCAACAACTGTTGAAAGTCTAAACATTATAATTATCCATGTGATTGAGCTATTTGATTATACCTTCCATAAGATTTGATTAAATTAAATTTATCACTCTTTTTAATTTATAAATTATGAATTTAGATCCGATAAAATAGGAGAAATTGAAGGTTTATAAAGTAAAAGATAAATTTGAAGGAAAAAATTTTTAAGTTCTAATTTATTCGGGATAAATTATTTCTTTTATCTCTTTTGTTTATATCTTTTTTATATTTTAAGAATTTCATCATGTAAATTACTTTAGATGGTCCTTTTCCAAAAAATACACTTATCTATTTTTAAGTTATTTTCTATCATTGAAGATCATTTTTTGTGCACAATAATAATATGATCTTATTTTTTTAAAAAATAAATTAATAATTTAGTCTACAAAATATGTATATTTTTTTAATTTAATTGTTTAAAGATAATTTTTTTTAATTTGATAATTAAAAGATTAATTCTTAATTAATTGACTCATTTGATTAATAGGATTGATGAAAAGTTAAATGAGAGATGCATTAATAGATGCTAACTAACTATTAAATAATAAATTAAATTCTATTCAACAAAAAAAAATATAAATAGTATTTTTTGACAATGTATAATTTGTAAAATAAAATATATCATATTTAGAAATAGCATATAAAAAATGTCAATTGTCGTTTCAACAGTGTTTAATTTGTAAATATGATATTTTTAAATTTTTTATTATCTAATAATATTTAATTTATTATTTAATAGTTAATTTAATAGTCACTAATATCACTATCAGTTAAAATTTTTTTTTTCTTATTAATTAAAAAATAATTAAATTGATTAAAAATTAATATTTGAGATATTTAATCTTTTAATAATTAAAATAAGAAAACAAATATCTTTTAAAGATTAAATCATTAATTTACTCAATTTTTAATATAAGAAAAAATATAATTAAGTAATTGTAATATTTTAAAATAAAGACATACTGTATAAAATATTAATTTTATTGACATAAAACAAATTAAAAAGAGTTTTTATATAACATTATAATCTTTGAAATTATAAGAGTAGTGATCCATATAATTTAAAAAAACGGATTATTTGACATTGGTATAATTTACTATTTATTATAATAAGACGAGGTAATTAGACAAGTCAAACATGAATATGTTGTTGATCGAGGATATTGGGTAGAGCAACATGCAACCCGTTCTTCTGAATATAATTAAATGCAAAGTGGTATTTATGATTTAAGTAATTAAGAGAATGGTAATTAAAAGAGAAGTGAAAAATAAAAATAGGAAGAATGGAGTTAATAAAGAAATAGTAATAATTGAGAGAAGTTAAATTAAGTGCAGTTAAATAATGAAGAAATGTTTGTGAAATTGATGACAAAAGGGAAGTTGGGAATTTAAACTTTATGGAAAAAGGAAAGCAAAGGATTCACAAGGATGCATCAAAATTTGGTGAAAATGATGCCAAAGAGTGTACGGAGAGACGGTGCTGCTGAAAACCCAATCTCTGACGTCAAACCACAACACTCCTCACACAAACACCAGCCGCGATTCCCGCCCCGCCATCCTCCTTTCTCTTTTCTCTTCTCTCTCTTATTTATTTTTTATTTTTAACATTTATTTGGCACACAAATTTAATTATAGCTATATTGATCATTTTTATTATTTATAAAATTTATCAATTTTCTTTCAATATTTGATGCAAATTACAAAAATGTTTCGTTTGATTCACTTTTTTGTTGATCAACTTAATTCTTTCATATAGATTACGTTTCGCAGTTGTTTATAAATTTATTTTAATTATAAGAGTTTGGTAGAAATCAACAATAATGTTAGTTAAATAAATACTCTTCACCATGAAATGTATTAGTCAATTGATAAACAAAAAAGAAATGTGACTGAAAATATATCGTTGCCTCGTTGGGACACTTGAACATAACATAACTTCGAGATTAAATTTTTTGTAATAATTTTTTATAATAATTATTTATAATAAAAAAATATACTTTAATTTATATAAGTTGATCATTATTCTTAATAAATTTGTATATATATATTTTTTATGTCATTTTTATTTAACTACAAGACCAAAACTTTCCCTTTACAAAATCAAAAGCCATGGTATTGGAGTATTGCCCAATATACATACACTACTGTCTGTTGCCACTTTTTTTTTTTTAAAATTATATATATTTATTAAGGCTAAATTATTAAATTGAAGTCACGGATTTCTGAACTTCAACGCTGATCCGGCCGATGGGCGCGTGCGCGCTTTCTAATTTTTGTCACCGACATCCACATTTGAATCGCACACCTTAATTCGCTTTTACAATATTAATAAAAAGCAATCTCGTCTAAAGGTTTTGACTACTTAGCATATGTTTTAAATAAAAATCTTCCTCATACTTCTCTCATTTTCATTTTCAATGTCATTATCATATGTATATATTAATAAATAAAATTTAAATTTTGATTTCATTATAATTTTAAATTAAATTATATATGTAATTTAGAAATATAAATTGAATTAGGTGTCAGAATAGAGAATACTCAAATATTGAATATTACATAATCTCCTATTAAACATACATTTAAAAAAAATTTAATGTATTTTTTCATTTTGGACTTTGAGAACAACATGAAAGAGTGTTTGTTTTTACAAGACATTGATGAAGGACGAAGGTATTGAAATTTAGTGAATATGGAATGAAGTAGTCACACAATTCTCCAATATCAAGCATAACAGCCCCGCTCCTGTAGGGTGGAGGCTATAGCGTGGATTTGATAAGACAATTTATATATATATACCTTTTAGATGTTGGTTTTAAATTTTTAAAATTCTCCTATATATTCTATTTTAGTAAAACCTTGAGAAAAAAACACTTACAAAACTGTATCAAAGAGTCATGTCATGTTTCAAAATGATGGGAGAAAAAAATACAAGTAATAGAGAAAACTAATAATATTATAAAGCCAGTAATTTGATGGACCCTGTAATCAATAATGGTACAAAAATTTTAAAAATATATCATTAAAAAAAGAGTGTCTGTTTTGGGGGGTTTTTGTTCACGTGGGGCCACTGTGTATGTTGCTGGAGTGGCCATGGCCATGACATGAGCGTCCATCCCTCTCTCATCTCATCATCTCTCTCTCAACTCAGCATCTCTCTCAAAGTACCTCCCCTCCATTCATACCTCTGCTTTTTCCTCTCAATTCCCACTCTTCTTATCTCCCAAACAAAAATAATAACCAAAAACTCCCACTTCCACTCCCACGTCCTTCCATTTGTGATTCTCTTCACCATTTCCAGAGTCCTATATATATCCTCCATCTCCTCCTTTCTGGTTCAGAGAGAGAGAGAAAGAAATTGATCGGAAAAAGAAGGTCCAGATTTATGCGGGTGGTTGTACGGCGGCCACCATGTGGTTGGGCTGCGGCAGGAGACTCGTCTTCCTCTCTCTGCAGATGGGGCTTCTGGTAATTTCGCTTCTATTCATATTCATGTGGCTATGCTCCAACTCGTGCCGGGTCACCCCGATTTCAATACCTCCAGCTTTCACTCTCGCTCATGATAATAATAATACGATCATCGCTGATGCTGGGAATTCTCTGCACAGGCTGAACCTGAGCGACGTCGTTTTGGGTGATAACAACATCAGCAACCACCAGCTTCTGCTTCGTAAGTACTTCACTGGAAGAAGGGCTTTTGCTTTTGCTGCACACTCTCACAACAACAACGTCTTCCATGACAGCAAGAGAAGAGTTCCCAGTTGCCCAGATCCTCTCCACAATTAATCCTAATTTCTTTCACCTTTCTTTCAATTTTCAATTTCTTTCTTTTTCTAAATTTATAAACCTCATCCAAAATACCCTCGTTTTTCTTATCATTTTCTCTCTGCTACCTACCTATTGCTTATTAATTCAAGATTATGAGGGAAAACCGGGGGTATTTTGGTATATGTAGACCAAAAAGGAAAAAAAAAGAAAAGAAAAGAAAAGTCTTCTCTTTCATCCAGATATATGGATCATCTTCAACATGCTTGTGCATAGAAGCAGGGACAGGTTGAATTTTAGAGTAAATCAGCAAATCTTCTAGTGGAGCTTGTTAAATTGTATTGTATTGTATTGCTCTTAAGTCTTAGCTAGCTAGTGCCTAGAACTAGAATCTCTGTCTAAATGTAGAGATTAGAGAAAGTGTGCTACTTACTAGTTAATACTTGGGGTCCCTCTTGTTTGATTAGTTATTGTAATTTTTACTGTTTGAGTGAGTGGTGAGAAGGTGAAGATGGGAGAAGACTGTGTAGTATCAAAAAAAGCAGGGATATTCATTCATGCCTTTCAGTTTCAGCTGTACCTAGCTATATACTTACTAGCTATAACAACATATCATTTCTCGTTTCTTTAATTTCCCAATGCAGTATCAGGAATAATGAATAATTATATATTATAGTTTGCTAATTCTCTCACTTTTGTCAAACCGTTTCAATACTTCATATCATCAAATAAGGAAAAGATCAAGTATTCTGATCACACTTCATAATTCACAGTTCAGTGCTCAGTCTGCAATTTCAGCTGGGTCATCTTGATCATCATCTTTTACATGTATTTGGTAACTTGGTTACTGGTCAGTATATACTCTCATCTACCGTTCGCTTCTTTTTAATCTCTCTCACATCTTGTAATCTTGTTCTTCCACATTCTCACCAAATTCCTGATCCATTCTTCATATTTTTTCCCACTTCTTTTCTTTTGGTCAAACCACTTCTTTTCTTTCGAAATATATATTTGACAAAGAGATCTAATTTGGAATCTCATCCTCTGACAATTTTGATTACTAAATCTTAGCCGTTGATTTTCATTGACTTTGTTCCTTTTCCCATACCATTTCCACCCCATTTATTTGGGAGACATACATATATATATATATATATATATATATGGGTCTTCTTTCTTTTCCTTTTAAAGAAAAAAAGGGTTTAATCACATTTCAGAAACTCTTTTTAAATGACACTCTTAACATTTAAGAAATGTTAAGAATTGGCTATGGCATGTTCATGTAATTGCACTAAGGTAAAAGATCAGTTGTAAATGCTATGTAAAGAAAATCAATTATAGAAATGATGAATAGTATAAACAATACATACATGCATGTTACTTTCTGATTAAGAAATTTGACGGTAAACATATAAAATCAACTGTATATAAGTATTTCTTTGATTGTTAATCTATTTGTTATCCAATCCAAAAGCACACCATTTTTGTATATACATAAATGTAAAATTCAAAGAGTATATAATGCATGAATTTTTTGTTGGTATTTGACTTACGTACCCATAAGTATTGCTGTAAGACTAATTAGATAGTTGGAAACCTTCTCAAGAATAAGTTTTTGAGAGTTTAAATTTTTATTCCTTTTTTAAGAGTATGACTTGTTTATTACTGCGTTCAACATTTGTTATTGATAATGCATGAATATTATAGATTTAAATGTCATTGTGACAATCTAAAAGTGTAACAAAAGACAACAAAATTAATATAGCCTTTCTACTCAAGCATGTCAGATAATTTGCTCGGTCACTGTTGTGTTTGGTTACTAGTCTGGAGGTTTTCTCAACAATTATTTTTTTCGGAGTTTGAACTTTTCTTTTCATTTTAAGAGCGTGACCTATACCAAGCCCAATCTTTGTTGATAATGTATGAGTATATATTTTAGATTTCAATGTCTCTGTGACAAATTAAAAGAAAAAAAATTAATATAGCCTTTTACTCCACTGCAGACAGATTTTTTACATTATATATGATCAAAATATAAAAATGATGATCGTGTAAAATAAAAATTGACATTGAGATATATGGAAATTAACTAAATTCTTTATTTGGTGATACCGTTTATAGGCTCCCTTCCCCTTGACTCAGCCTTTCTCATAGTAAAATCATTTATAATGTAATTCCTTTTTATTTTATTCATTAATATCTAAAAATTTATTAAATTTTAACTAATTTAACTTAAATTAATTCAAATTTTATTATAAGAATAAAACTCTTAAGTACAATAAAACACAAGATTTAAATTTAAGATTTTATTTAAAAAATAAATAAAATATCTGTGACTTAATTTAATCAATCACTCATCCATTTTAATAAATTAAAATTTTTTATTTTCTATATAAACTTAATTTCTTCTTTTTTCAAAACAATAATAACAAATCCTTCATTGTTTTATATCTTTTTGGATTACCAACAACATTAATTAATGCATAGTAATTTAGATGCATGTTAAGTTAAGGATAAAATTATGACAAACGCTCTAACATTAAGCAAGCTAACAACCAAATAACTCATGATTCACAAGCATCTTTTGGTCTTGAATTATTGGTGACAACTGTTTTATATTAAATCTGCATGATTAAAGAACCTAATCCCCTTGTCCATCTTGTCCAAAAAAGTATATATATTTGACCTTAAGCGCAGATTAGATTTTTTTTAATTGAAAAAAAACGTCATTCCTAGTACATAACATCACTAGACAACTAGCTACCTAGCTCTATATTAGCAAAGATTAGATTACAAAATAAAAAGGATGTTAATATATGTCGTGTTGCATGATCTCTAAAGTTGAGAAACTTTTGGCGACATGAAGATTTTTTTTTTTGGGTTTGTTTTTATAAAACGTGATGCTTATGAAAACAGTATACAAATAATATATAACAAAGATATATACTAATAATTGAAGTGTTTGAGTACAAATGTAGATAAATATTAGATAGACTATAGTGGTTTTAAACCAATGACTTGTGACAAATGTTGGCACCAACACGGTTACAAAGAACGTTTTGTCTCCTACTAACAAAAGTGCGTATAGACATGAGAAAGGGCAACATAGAAAAAGTGTATTTTGGTTGATTTCAAAAGAGCGAAATGATGATTTTTGTTGCACTTAATTGTATACGTAGTGTGTGCCTTTTGGAGCTATAAGAAGTTGATAGAGTATATATAAATGTGAGAATAAAAGTAATGGTTGTGGGATTGTGGGGTCATCGTATTTTTACATGATGAGAGAGAGACAGAAAGCAGAGAAATCGATGTGGGATAGTGCCACGTACTACGCGGCGACGAAGAGGATTTTAATAAAAGATGGCAGTGATTCGTAGTCTCATACTTTGTCTGCTTGTGTTTTGGATTTGGAATCAAATTGACTCTCTCAATATGCATTCATCATTCTGCTTATCCACACCATTTAGCTCCTCGATGCCATTGCATTGCATATAACTTTATAAGCATATTGCATTTCACTCCCAACCTTGTTATTACATTTTTAATTAAAATAAAATATGTAAAAAAAATTTAAAAAATTAATCATGGAAGAATAAATGATACACTTATTAATTTTTAATTAAAAAATTTAATAACAAAAATATAAAAATTATACTTAAATTTTTTCATATCTCATTCTCTCCTAATCCTAATTAATCACTATTCCTCATTTTTCTTTTCCTTCTTCTTCACCAAATTTCCTTTTCTTTCTTTTCTTTAAACAAAAATATTTGATTAAGATTATATACAATATTCCTTATTCTAAATTAAAGAAAATATCTAAATCAAATATCTCAATTTCTTCTTCTTATTTTTTTCTTAGGAAACAAACTTTAATATTGGAATTATAATGCCCTATTATAAAGGCAACGGTGGAGGAAAACTTTGATTGGTTTCTCCAAGCAGGCATTATTATATGGTACTAGTATACCTTCTTTTTCTCTCTTTCAACTAGTCCCTATGTTGAAGGTGTATGTAATCTTCTCTGTGTGTTTAACCAGTAACTGCAAGGTGTGATTGGACCTAAAAGCCCAACCCAACCGACACAAACCCAGTAATATTTCTGTATTTAATGGTAATTTGGGCTGGAAAGAATTGGCCTCTAAGAGCAGGCTTACATGCCTCTTCGGCTCGGTTTTATTTTTCTGGGCCATCAATATATATTTTATACAATAAACAATTGACATCCTTAAGAAAAAATTACAGGCAACACAGTTGCTATCAAACTCTCTTCAAAATCAATTTTCCACTTCTTGATACATAAAATTTCAATTAATTAATTAATTAATCCCATACTTATACAATGTTAATACTAAGTGTTATTATCATGCATGAAATATTTCATACTGTTCAGCATTCAATTTCATAAATCATATAAAAATAAGAGTAAATTATTGTATTTGAGCTTGGCCTGCGAAAGATGCACATGATCTTATTAGTATCTGAAAATTTAAAATCTTCAGTTTCGTCATTCAAAAAAAATTTTTCGAACAATTTAATCTCTACATTAGTTATATGGATGGCAACATATTAGAGTACTCAAAAACAGTAATTAGCATACCCAAAAAATATTTTAGAAGTCCAAAATAGTAATTAGCATGTCCATGTAACTAATATAAAGATTAAATTATTTGGAAAACATTATTTAAAAGATAAAATTAAAAATTTTGATCTTTCGAAAATTAAATTAAGACAAGGTATATCATTTAAAAATTAAAAAAATAATTTACATGGTCATTAGGTCTGCTCGATCAATTGTGTAGGGCACTGTTGAATATAATTAAGCAAGCTTGTTGAGCAGAGATGATGCTATTTCCAACCTCTCTACTTTAATATTGGGTAATTAAGTTAATTACTAGGCATAGCTGGAGTGGTAGTCACAATGAGCTGGAAGGTGGTAGCACACAGTTCATTCCCTCTAAATTTATGTATCTATTTGTCTTTTCGGCTTTTAGTGATGTTACAATGTTTTCTAGTTCAGTAATAGTTCCATTCCTCCAATTAATTTCAAACTGCCAGCCATGCATTATTAGCAATTTATATAAGAAAGAAACATCTATGAGGCCCTCGTGTTATGAGGCGAGACTGAGAAAGGTTCATTTTTTACGGACATTGTATTTCAAGTCTCCAAACAAGAAAAGAAAAATGATAACTGTTACGTTACGCGTTCATCTTCACTCTAACTATAGTACTAATGCATGCCCCTCCACCACTACTTTTTTGCCTTTTCTTCTACTTTCTAGTACCATATGTGTTTCTGTTTTTATCTATTTGGTTATGTAAGTTTTACTCTTTTGAAATTATTGCAGTGTAATAATTTTTAGAAAAAGAAAAAACTTAAAATTACTTTTTTGATATATGTGATTACATATTAGTAATTTGATCTCGAATGAATAATGCTTCATTCATCAAGGACAATAAGGGCACAGAAAACCCATGGGCGAAAACTCTAACGCATATGTAGTATACTGTTTTACCCTCTGGCCCAGCCCACAGGGTTTGATCAAAAGATGCGAAGAACAGCAAGGTGCTCCAGATTTTGGGGAGTTACGGTGTTTCTTTATTATTAATATTATTACAACACACGCTTATCCCACATGCTCAGGTGATTTCCACGATCCATCCCTCACCATTTTGCTCTTTTCCCTCTTAAAATGACCTATTTACCCCCTGAGTGTTATGCCACCCATCCTATGGCTAGTGTAGTTATGCAGTGCATGGAGGGCTATGATGAAAAAGAAAGCAGCCAAAATGACCCAAAAACCCACAGATTGGCAAAAGTAAAACCGTTGGAGGCCAGGTACCCCTCTCTGCTTAATTTGCTTGCTTGTTCACAATCACTAATTGCTCGCTTTGGTGTTGGGTGGCAATAAATAGTAACGAGTGTTGTCGTCCCTAGTATCGAGCATCGAGCATGAGAGTGAGCTGCAACGGGTGCCGCATTCTCCGAAAAGGTTGCAGCGACAACTGCACCATCAGGCCCTGCCTCCAATGGATCACCTCTCCTGAATCCCAAGCCAACGCCACCCTCTTTCTTGCCAAATTCTACGGCCGCGCTGGCTTGCTCAATCTCATCAATGCCGCTCCTCAACACCTTCGCCCAGGTCTGCTCATCTTCATCTCTCTCACTTCTTACACCTATTATTTCTAATCCCAATTCTCAGCTTTACCTTTATTTTTTGCAGCTGTGTTCAAGTCCTTGTTGTACGAGTCGTGTGGCAGGATCGTGAATCCGGTTTACGGGTCCATGGGGTTGTTCTGGATGGGGGAGTGGGGCCGGTGCCAGGCTGCGGTGGACGCCGTCATGATGGGGTCGGAGATCAAGGCCGCCGTGGCACCTTCTGATTGGGAGGGTGGTGGTGGTAGTGGTGATCATGCTTTCATTGCCGCCAGTGATATACGCCACGTGTCGAGAGATGAGGAGATGCATGAACAGGTGGAGAAGAAAGTGAAGGTGAAAGGGAGAACCCGGTTCAAGAGAGGAGGGGCGAATGGGAAAGTGATAAAGCCGAAAGCGCGAGTGGGTTGGGTGGACTCATCTGCGCTGCTGAAGCCGGGTCAGGATTTGTCGGAGGGCGAGAGCGTGTTCTCTGGGCAGACCGTGGAGGGTAGCTTGATCAACCGGGTTGAACCGGTAAGGGAGGGCGTGGAGGATGAGAATGGAAAAGGCAAAGAGAAGCGAGGCGGTGAAAGTGAAAACCGGGTTGATTTGAACTTGAGTCTTGGTTAAGGGTAAGGATGGAACATGGAAGTGTAAGCACTGGCGAGGCAGAAAGGACATGAAAGAGGACACTAGTACTGGTTTTGTATGTTTTGCAGTTTCTCAGACTCAGAGAGATTAGAGTTGCTTTTCTTTTCTTTTTTATTTATCTTCCCTAGGAGAAAGTCAAATGTAGGTTTAGAGAGGGCTTCTGTGTAAATATGGGAGAGAAGAAGAGAAGCAGATACCTTGAATGAATAAATCAATAAATGATCAAAGTACCTTTTCTGCCGAAGCTTTAATCAAGACTCGGTCATTTTAGTTTATATATACATATATCCTGAAAACAATGTCGTTTATAATCTGAATAAAATCTACGATTTGAATAAAATTAAAATCAAATCTGAATTGTAAGACTATCCCTATCACTGCCCACCGCACAGGGACAACTTAATTAGTCTATTTTTCAAACATTGCCTGAAGTTTGGTGTCTCGGTGGACAAATCCTCTTATATATTTTTAATCCTGAATTCAATTTTAATTATAAAATTAATAAATATGTCTTCCTATATATAAGAATATTAATTACTATATTCTAAATGGAACAAACCGCAAGCTGGATCATGTGATTTTCGGCTCTAACCTTCTATATTTGTTTGTTCATTTCAATAAGGCTAAAGTTCATCATCAAACTTGTTTAAAGAAAGTAGCAATTTCTTACAATTAAGTTTGACTAGAATTTAACATTTTTATTTCAGTTCAGAGTTCATATTTTTATCATGCTATTAATTAATTTGTGACTAAATTGATATATAAATAAATTCAATTTTTCATTTACATAATTTTTAAAACTAAAACAACTATTTTATTTTCCTTGCCATTAACACGGAAGTAATAGAAAGCAGGGATCATACTCTTATTGGGGCGTATTTGATACACACACAGTTGGTTCACTCAGAAATGGAGTGTGTCAAAGTCAAACACAATCACACGTATGAATGTAAAAACAAATAAATGTTGAAACTTTGAATCAAGAAATTTATATCTGCTGGACCTTTTTTTGTATCACTTCAGAAAAATTCTTCTCAAATGTTAAAAATAAGCTTTTATCACCACCACAAGCTAGACGTGGTCTCTAGAATATATAATATTTTAATTTAATTCTTAAATGATCAATTTTTAATCATATTTATCTCTTTAATAATAAAATATATAAAAATTTAACCAAGTTAATTACGTTACATTTACAGTTAGTGACATGTCCATTAAACGCTGATTTTTATTCTACTCAACATTAAAAAAATAAAAAATCCAATTTTACACAACCAGTCAGCATTAAAAAAAAATGACATGTCCGTTTCAATAAATGCTTTGCTTTTACTTTTTACATCAAATTCATCATCCCTTACAAATAAAAGAACACTGTGTTTCTCTAAACCCTTGTCCAGGGGATGGTAGAGAAACAAAACTTGGTTATCTTAGAAAAAATCTTCGCCAATTCTAACAAAGTCGAATAAGAATGTAAGCAACGACTGCAAGAACCACAACCAAATGGGCTCTGGAAATGAGAAAGAAGGCTTCTGTTAGCTCTAGGAAGAAACAAATGAGGATAATGAAGGTCATGAGAACAATCTGATATAATAGCGATTATGTTCACTACTCTATACTCCATTCAAGATTCAATTTCCTTTTTTTTTCTTTTAACGTTTTTGTAAGTGAAGATAGAAATAGGAGGAAAGGTCGTCTTTTTGCTCTCACTTTGATGAATTAAAAAGGAGAAGAAAAAAAATGTACTGAATGAATTAAAAGCAACCAAGAAATTGAAACACATTATTGTTGTAATTTTTAGCCAAATAATGCATGCTGCTAGCAATTTTTTTACCAAACAACTTTGATAAACTTGAAAAACATGGGGATTTTTTTTTTTTTTTGGTTCAAGGCGATGATGAAACACCATGAACGAAACAAGCGCCCATGGACTATTACGATGGGAGGGATAAGGTTTAGACTTTAAGAAACGCAACATTTTTTTTTTTGTATGGGACGATTTATATCTGATGTAAAAATAATGCATTTTTTTATTTGCTTTCAGTTCTAAACATAGTATCTTCAGACGTAACTTTTCTTTATTTTTTAAATGTTGACTAAATAAATGAAAATTTTGATTTGTTATTTTTTTCTAATGTTGACTAGAATACAAATCGATCAACATTTAATGGACACATCATTGACCAATAATGCCGCATCATCAATTTGGTTAAGTTCTATCCAATTTCATTTACAAAGTGATAAAAATAATTAGTGATTTGATCTTTTAAATATTAAATTAAAATTTTTTATTTTTTAATGATTAAAATAAGAAAATATACATCTTTTAAGGATCAAATTATTAAATTACTCAATGTGATTTTATTCATTATATAATAATTAAGACAAATAATGTTAACTTTTGAAAGAAATGTATAGTATACAAGTTAACTTTATAGAAAGAAAAAATACTAACGGAAAGGATTTTGCAATATATAAATGTCACGAGATTTAGGTATAATTTTCAAAATAAAGATAACAAATATAATCTAATCAAATATAAAAAAAGCGTTAGTATGAGCTAATCAAATGGTATAAAAATTTAAAATTGACCCCTGGTTTTCAAGACTCTAATTTTTATTTGAAGACATGATTAGAGAAAATATTAAAATAATTAAGAAAAAAAGTAGAGCTCAAGGTTGCAAACAAAACAATAAAAAAGGTAGTAAATAATATTAAAATAAATATTAAATAAAAATGTTTCCATTGGTATAAATTTGAGAAATCTCGTTAAGCATTTAGATTTTCTAAAGTTGAAACATGATACATGTCTTTGCAAGCAAAAAAAAAATTGACAATAATTTATTTAGAGTGAATCTCTTATTTTTATTTTTCAAATTTTGACGCATTTTAAACTTAAAGAGATTAATTTAAAATTCTAAAATAAAACTAAGAAACTAAAATAATAATTTAACCTTACATGTATAAAAGAGTAAAGTGTTGTGAGAAAAAATTTGTGGAAGGAAAAACTATGAAAGTAAAAGTTGTGAGTGAGAGAGAATTTACTTAACTTCTCACTTATCTTTATAATTAAATTTCACAAAAATGTATGCACAAAAAATTTCATATCAAGCTTACTAATACTTAGATCTTTTAGGGTGTGTTTGGAAAGAGAAGAAAATGTAATAAAATTTTATTTGTTTATTTTTTAAATTTTTTTAAAAAAATAAATTGAAGAATTTTAAGTTAACCTTCGTTAACCCTCTCTTTTTATTAATTTTAATTATTTTAAATTTAAAAAATTTAAATAAAATAAATAAATTAT
Organism: Senna siamea; assembly: GCA_031216115.1. Lineage (NCBI taxonomy): Eukaryota > Viridiplantae > Streptophyta > Magnoliopsida > Fabales > Fabaceae > Senna > Senna siamea. The sequence continues at coordinate 2,689,288 of CM062358.1, forward strand.
CACTTAATATTTTTTTTTCTCTCATTCTCTTTACTTTCAATTCCTCTTGTTACTTTGCTCTCCTCATTCCCAAACACAGTTTTTAAATATATAAATTAGTAAGGAATTATAGTTTATTTAAAATACAAATATAAGATTACTTATTTTTAAAATATGAATATTTGTAATAATATTTAATTTTTTAGTAATATAAAAATATTGTAAATACTTGTATTTTTTTAAAAACAAAACCAAAGTGTTTTTCATTATTATTTACAGAAGTGAAGAAAATCATTCATGAACAAAAAAAATAGGAGTGAGGTAACTTGTAATATTCCAGTTGAATAGAATGGCCCTATAACGTACATCTCATCCTCACATGAACAACTTTTATTAGATTTATTTATTCCAACATATTACAATTTTGAAAAATAATTAGTGTTGAAGTAATATGAAGAAATTAAATTACAGAAATGTTATTGTCAAGCATTAGAAAATTGGACAAATGGAATTGGATTTCATGAAGGAAATCCAAATGAACAAATAAAGAAGGTAGGGAGAGGTAACAGATGGAAGATGGCACAATCTGAATATGAAAGTTATCTTTAATACCGAAGGGAGTGTGACCCATGCATATGTAAGAGGACCACATCAATAATTGGCGACCACACCCAATTTGTTAAGAAAAAGCCAGATCTCTTATTTAATACAATCCCCACCATCACCATCACCGTCACTTTTCACTTTTTCTATTCGTCTTTCTCCAAAACTCATTTTGGAAATATTTGGAAAAATTCAACTCATATTATCCCTCCGCAATTACCTTTTTCATTATCTACTAGTATTGTCTTCTATCTTTTTCATTTCTACTTATTTACTTTGTCATTCTAATTACGAGTTGGAGTGTTTTTATAAATTAGTTTTCTTTCAAAGTACTAGTGCTAGAAAGTTCTAAGTCAAGACTAGAGGTGGGAGTTTCTAGGATATAGAAAGTTAATTTCACATTGATAAGAAAATGATATGAAACGTTGAAAAAGTATTGGCACAAGCGAGAATAAAGCCAACGCAGCGGATTAAGTTTCATATTTCAAATATATTTTTAACTAAAATTTAAGCTGAAAATGGAGTAAGAATGTTGGGAATTAAAAAAAATTGGACATTACTTAAAAGAGAGTTGCATTTAGTCTCTCTTAACATATTAGACCAAAATTCAAATTCTCGTTGAAACATCACTCATTTGAGATTACTTTTAAAATCTATTTAATTTATCTTTAAATAATTTCTTTTCAAATAAAGTTTAAGAGAAAGTTGAGAGAGATAAACATTTTATGTTTGAATAATTTGTATAAAAAGACTCTATATTTAATTTGTTATTAATATTATTTAAATATATAAATAGTTATAATATTTACTTTTGTTCATTTTTATTAAATTATTATTATTAATTAAATAAAATATAAAATATAAAAAATAAAATTACAATAAAAAATTTAAAATATATAAATGTTCTATACTCTGATTTATATGTCCCAAAATAATATATGTAATTATTTCAAAAAAGGAAAAATATTTAGAAAACAAAAAATTTAAAAATATGATAGTAAATATCAAATTTTAGGTAGCGATATTTTTATCTTAAAATATTTAATTTTTAACATTTACTTTTAGCTAGAAGCAAAAGTTTTAATCTGTAACTTCTAAGGTACAATTTGTACACGGTTTAAAAAAATATTTTTGAGATAAAAAGTTTGAAATATTGCATTCTTAAATTTAATACACAAACTAAAAAAATTCCACCTAAGGAGTGAAAATCTTGTATTACCATGAGAATATTTTGATATTAGTAAAATTATAAAATTATCATTCTAAAACTTAATCATATCTTATTATGATTTATTTATGATTTAAGGTTATAGTTAATTGATTTTAATTTTAATTTGATTGTTAAAAATTTAAATTTTTCATGGTTCAAGTTCAAAAAAGATAATTATTTTTAAAATTACAATATTTTGTTCAAAAGTTAACAATGTAATTTAATTTAAATTGACCAAATTTAATTTATATTAGTTTGATTGAGATAAAAAATCTTTGATAAATTATATATGTTTGATTAGATAAATAAATGTGAATTAAATCAAATTGTAGAAAAAAATATAAATACAAATTTTAAATATTAAAAAATCTTTATTTTACTATCTCATTACATATCCAAAAAAAATTAATTCTTCCTTCCATATAATTTTAAGATACTTTAATTCTAAAAAAAAATTATAAAAAATTTAAAATTTAATTTTTTTAGAGTTTTATCTATTAATATAAAATCTTCATAAAATAATTTTATTAATATTAATTAAATAACTTAAAATGATCAAATAATAAATAATTAGACTAAAAAATAATGAATCATAGTCGACATGACAGATCTTATATTCTTATAGTATGAGATATTGTAAAATATTTTTAATAATATTTTATAGTAAATCAAACAAATTTTTTAAAATTCATGAAAAGCATATTCTTAAAAAATGTAATTTGTGAGTAAAAAATATATTTGGATACCAAACGTCTCCTATTGTAAAATTAAAAATTTACATTCTATGTGACTTAAAAATATTTTGGATAGTTATCTAACTACTATATTTTTCTGAAATAAGTTTTTTTTTTTAAAAAAAAAAAGCAATTCTTCAGCGGGTGGGAGAAGCACTTACAAACAAGCTAGTTCAACAATGAGATCATACACATGAGAAAAAAATTGGACATTTACATCTTCACTAGCCACACTTTGTTTAAAAATTTTCAAGTTATAAGATAATTATAAATACTAAAGGCCTGCACAAAAGTACCTTTTAATTTTTTTATATGATATAAAAATAATAATTACATTTTTAAATAATAAATTATTTAACTTTTATTTTCTTAATGTAATTTTTTATTATTTGTACTTTTTATTTATTTTCTTTTTATATTACATATTTTATTTTATAACTTTATATTATATAATATCTAATTTTAAAGATTAATGACTAATAAATTTTAAAATTATTATAATATAGATACAAAATAATTTTAAACTTTGTAAAATTTATTTATGTATGTAAGATAATCAAAACTTATGATCTTTTTGTCCAAGTTCTCGGGGGGATTCAATCTTTCTGCTTTTACTCATTCTATATTTAAATATCCAAATAATGACTCTATTTCTAGGGGTTAAAAAAAAAAAAAGAAGAAAAAAGTCATTTATGGAAAAGAGACTTGAGTTTGGTTGTCTAGTTGCACTACACCTAGCGAAGATGATGCTTTTTCATTACACACATTTTACTCACCGTCTCAAAAGGACCCTGCATAGTGGGGGTACTGTAACTGTACTGAGTCTGCGAGATGCCTTGGTTGTTTGTATGGAAAAATCTAATCAATCATCGTCACCGTCATTCCAAACAGACGCAGAAATGACTTTGAAAAGGAAGCAGTGCATATAATTAAAGCTACAGATTCATTCATTAATACTGCATCTGTACACAAATTGACTTTGGTAGATGGAATCTAACAAAATTAAACTTCAAAATTTAATGGCGAAGGCGAAGTGAATGCCTTAAAACAGCTTCATGTTCATTCAATTATTTGTTGAGTAAAGGAAAAGGAGGTGGTGCTGCAACTGCAAAAGAAGCCCTCTTCACAAACCTTCCTTTCATTCTGGGTCTCTTCTCCGCATTCAACTTCCGAACCTCGTACCTTATTTTCTTCGAGAACAGTCTTGTCCTCCTCTTCTCTCTGTATCTTGACACCCTCGCTTCTCTCCCTCCATCTCCCATCGCTGTGTGGCATCCATATCCTCCCATTTCACCGTAATACGCCTGATGCACCTCCATTCCACATGTCCCCTGTTTCATTCACCCACAAATTCAAACGTCAATCAATTAATATTTAAATTGAATTATATATAAACATGACAGAATTTGTAATATTTAAATACAATTTCAAATAAGTACCATGCAATCAGGCCAGCACTCATCTGGGTCCAATTCTGGTTTATCACCGGTTGTCCATGGCGATTTTTGGCATGTCCAAGCAGAAATCACTGCTTCATAGTCTAGCTGCAGCAATAGTATCTTCCTCTTTCTCTGATTATTAATATTAATCCCATTGATTTCTTCGTCATTCATATTCTTCATCTGCTTGCTCATCTCCAACCCAGCCTTCTCCTCTCCCACTTCTTCACATGTGGCAGGAGAGTCATAATCGAAGCTCAATTCAAAGGGTTCTCTTATTCCCATCTCCATTTGATCCGTCTCAAGCTTACAAGGGCATTCTTCATCCTCCACCTTCACTTTTTCACTACCCACAGCACACTCCCTCGATTCCTCTTCTTTACTATCAATCAGCCCCAAATCTTCCATGCCTATACATTCATTCTCTAGTCCCCTCCCCAATAAACTCTCTACATCAGCCGCAAACTCTGCCAGTTCCATCTCAGATGGAAGAAACCCATGTAAGTTTTCCACACTGTTGTTGTTGCTGTCGTTATTCCCCAATGAAACTTTGCTTTCGGTTCGCTTACTCTCGTTGTTGTCCACCTCGTTAGGCCCAGCAAGGGCTGCTGCTTCCGCTGAAGTTACAGAAGATGGAGGAGTACATAGCTCAGCGACAAAGGGGTCGAATATGGGGACGCGATAAAGAAGCTGCTCTTCGTTTTCGTCGTGGGAATTGGAGTATTCATCGGACCCCACTTCCGGCACCAGATGGAATGGGTTTCTCGAGGGCTGGTCTTGTCCTTGAGGCGTTTCATGTGTGGTCCAAGAGTGGTGCTTCCCGTGTCGAGGCGTCCGAGCCTTCTTGGTGAACCCACGGTGCCACGCGGGAGCCAAAGTGAGATCCGCTGTAGCGGCGACGGAGACAACGTCGGAGGAGGACTTAAAAGACGCGGTTTTGAGACGTACCCTTTGGTGTCTGCGAGCCAATGGATTAGCGGAGTGAACGAGAGAGTCACAGGATTGACAGAGGAAAGCATCGTCGGCGGCACAGTACCAACGCGCACGCTTCCTTATGCAGCTGTCGCAGGCTCTGGCCGTTTTGGCACCAACGGCTTTACCCACGCTTTTACCAGAAGTCATGAAAGCAAAATTGTAATCCGAAAATCGAGAGAAAGAGATAGAAATTGGTGAGTTTGGTTTGGTAGGAGATAGTAGGTAGTAGAGAGTAAGGGAAGGAGGAATTATTTGAGAGGAAAAAGGGGAGGAGTGAGGAGGGAGGGTGACCCACAAGAGGCACTTTTGCAGTATGTTTAAGAGAGGGAGGGATGGTGTTCGTGTGGGTTTGCACTTTTGGTCACAGTAAAGGGGTAAGAGGGGAAGAGAGGGATGGCGATGGTCCTCATGGACTTGGTCCCCTGGTAGTTGTAGAGGAAGCGGAAGGCTGGAAAGCCTTATCTGGTTTCTGATTGGAGGAGCAGCCAAACTTCATCCTAAACCAAACCTTCTCATTGGCTACCTTTCTAATCAAAGGGATTTCTGGTAATGTGTCTGTGTGTCCCTACTTGGCGTTAACATTACATTACAGGATTACCATGCCTCTCTCTCTCCTCTCTTCCCTTCTTCTCCTCGCTACAAATTTGAATGAGACCTTTTTGTTACTTTCTAAGTTCTAACGTCATAGTAATCACATAAATATACATTTAACATAGATAATATTTAAATTTTGGGTTTTGTTAAGAAATTTCTTTAAAAAATTTTATTGATTGATAAAATATTTAAAAATTTGGCTAAATAGTGCTTAGAATTTTAAAATTGATTCAGTCTCACTAAGTTTAATTTAGATTTAATTTGGCTCCATTTTTTAGGATCGAACTAATTCATTTTTAATTTAGGCTAAAATTATTTTGGCCCAGTCTGATCTTAACTAGGGTTTAGGCCAGGCTAACACTTTTTTTTGGTAAATATAATATTTTAAATTATCAAATAATATTTATGAAATAAATATTATATGAACATTAAATTATAAAAAAAAAAAGAGTTAGCCCAATTTGGTTGTAGTCTAGTTTGGCACTATTCTCTTCAGAGCTAAGCTGGGTTGATTTATTTTTAATTAGGACCAAAACTTTTTTAACTTGATATTATAAATTCTAAAGAACTAAACGAGTTAGCTTGTATGACCTAACTTATTTTAACACTTTTACTAATATTTTTAAGATATTGGTTAAATTTTTTTATTAATTAATAAAATATTTAATAATTTAAAACATGTAAAAAGTAAACAAAAATGATAGTTTTTAATGTTCAAAAACTTTATTAATCAATTAAATAAGATGTTAACCAATGTCCTAAGAATACTGGTTAACAAAATTTAATATTAATTACTTGAAACTTATAAAAAATCAACAAAAATAATAATTTTTAAATCAAAAAATTCAATAATCAATTACATGAAATCTTAACCCTTAAAATTTTAAAAAATATTATTATGAACTTGAGTAAGTAAAGTTTTATATGAAATTGTCACATTAATAATAGTGGATAAAATTAAAAATAATATGATTCAAAAATAGTTTAATATAATTTAATAAATGTCTATCTTTAGCAGCTCTTATATTTGTTTTTATTAAACTCTTAACACTACAATGAGTCTATATATTATTTATATAAACTTGAGTTCATAAAATCAATACTCTAAAATTTAATAAAATGTCTACCTTTCAAATACTAAGTAGAAGAAAGAATAAATTTTAAAATATTATATTTTGTTTAATCTTGAGTATTTAATATATGATAAGTACAGTTACAACTCTTTTTTCAAAGGTCTCCTTCGTGGTTTGTGGGTTATAGTTATACCTCGGCTGGACTCCTGACTTTTGTTCTGCGGTCCCCTTCCACCATCTCTCTCTCTCTCTCTCTTTGTTTGAGAAATTTTAATTTTAAAAAATAATTAAAATAATTTATGTAATTTTTATTAATCAAGTTTATTTGGAAAAAAACTAATCATAATTCACTAAATATATGTGGTATATATATCACAGGTTTATTTAGAATTATTTTGGACGATTAATATATATATAGGCGGAGTAAGTGTACGTACTTGAGTTTGAACTTGAGTGTGAAAGCGTATATATGCAATGAAGGGATGGCAGTAAGGAAGGGATATTGTTTGAATGGAAAGATAAAAAGGTCACATCCATTGCCATATAAATCCTGAATGAAACCCATAAGGGAATACGTTAGTTGATCACCAAATTCCATCAATGCATCCAAACTCCATTTTGACAGAAAGTTGGGGACATGTCAGACAATTAAAGATTTAAGAAATATATATTTGAATGCTTCACAATCTAGCTACTTGCATAACTGCAAGTTGCCCTTTGCTCTTAGCTCAAATGTGTCTCTCTTAAATTTAGTCACAGGCATATATATATATATGTAGGATTGAGTGTTAGTTATAAATGAGTAACTAGCTAGGTGTTGTCTTATGATGCAAGGGGCATGGATGGACAATATGTAAAGAAAAGTTAAGTTCAAACATGTGTGCATAACTTTTACTTTCAAAATTTCTACCATACATATTGCATAAAGAGTAAATAGAAATTTATTATTGTACATAAGTTTATATATTTTTAATATTCATGTAATATTGAGTAAACTGAATTGATTCTTAAATTCTATCACAAAATTGAATCATTTATTTGTTAAAATAAATATTTTTGTGAGAAACTACTAAAAGTTGCTACAAAATGTGGATTAAATGAACTCTTATGAAAATAGTTAATGGTAATTTTTTTGTTCTAAGATAAATATATTGTCTCAATTTGATTATTAAAAAATTTAAATATTCAATTTTGTTTTTTAAAGAATTTTTTAAAATAATTTAATTAGTCCTTACATTAATTATATAAATATTTCCGTAACATTAAAATAACAACCACTCATATAACAAACATGAAAACTAAATTATTTAAGAAATATTTTTTAAGGGACGAAATTGAAAATTTTAATTTTTTAAAGATTAAATTAAAATAAAATATATTTTTTTAAAAACAAAACTATAATGTGAATGTGAGATTACTTGTGGATATTAGATGAAGATTTGATCAAGGATAAAAGGTTGAAAAAGCAAATGGATATTGATGATGTGGAGTTTTGTTGGGTGCCTCATTATTGTCATGGGAAAAAATATACATTCATAACATATTCCTTTGGCTTGAGTATGAGACTGCTCCTTTTCTGTCCTCATCTTATTCTCTCTCTTCCCTCCCCACATGTCAACTGGTCCGGATCCTCTGCCTTAAGTTCTCTGTAGTTTCTCTGCCATAAATTTTAGCGGCGGTTTTTTTCGTTGCTAAAGTTTTTTGCAACGGATATTATTGTTGCTATAACTTTTTTGAAATAAATGATTTAAACAAAAGTTATAGTAGCAGTAATATCCGTTGCAATAATATTCAAACACACTTTAGCAACGACAAAAACTGCCGCTAAAAAGTATCGCAGAGAAACTGCAGAAAACTTAAGGCAGAGGATCCAAAGTCCATGTCAACATGGAATCTCGTTCGGTTTAGGCTCCATTCTGGAATATTGGAAAGCTACATTTCATCTTCATAATTTTAATCTTAAATTATAACATTTTATTATTCTAAAATATTACAATTAATTCATTAATTATTATTTTTAATGTATAATAACTATATGATAAGTAGAAGTCAATTTTCCAATGTTTCAAAGCTAGCCTTTCTGATATATTTTAATAAAAAAGTATTTTTTTTAATGTTATATAATTACAAGATAAATAATATAAACCGAATTTTCAAACCATGAAAGTTATATTTTAATTAATAATAGAATTATTAGACACTAAAATTAACTTATGTTTAACTTTTTGTAATAATGTAAGAGATAAATTTTTTTTTTCAATTTATGTATTAATATTTGTAATTAAGTTATAGTTTAAAGGATAAAATATATATTTCTTAAATACATAGATAAAATATTCTTGAAAAAATAATGTGGTTATTTCATTTTCTTAGAAATATATGAATGTAGGATCTATAAGATATATATAACGTAACTATCAAAATATAATTAGATATAACGACAGCTTGTATACTTCAACAAATTTGACTGTGCCTTAATTCCAATGGGCCTTTTACTGGTCCAGATTTCAGTGGGATTTTTACAAATTAGAAAGAAAACTCGAAGATCTTGACCAAGAAACAACACATCCCTATTCTTCTTTTTTCATTCTAAATACTAAGCCCATAAATGTGGAATTAGAGAGGTAATATTTCTTCAAAACTTCTATAAAAGAAGGAAGGAAAAAACTCCCAAAGATAAAAGAAGGAAACATTTTTCCTTAATGGAAAAAGAAAAGTAAAGAAAGGAAAAATAAAATAAAATAAATCAAAACAACTTAAAGAAAGGGAGGGGCTTTTTATGTTTTTTTGTTTTTTGGGGACAGAAGAGAGTGGGCTGCTTTAGGGAGAATTGTTTATATTAAAGCTGGGCCTTTCCTTTAGATGGGCTTAAAGATAACGGTGTATGAAAGGATATATACTTGCATCTTTGGATTTCTTTCTTTGGGCCTCGGCCGGAAGGTTCAAACTTGCTAATTGCTAGTTAAAATTTAAAAAGACTGTGTATGTATATATATATATATATTATTAATATTATATATGGTTTTAAAATTTTTTGTTATTAATCTCATAAAATAATTTATTTTATTATAATATAAAATATAAAATAAAATATATGCTATAAGAATATGAGAGAAAAAAAATAAAGTAATAGAAGTTATAAGAGATGAGTCAAATAAATAATTTTTTATTATTTAATTTATTATTTTAAAATTATAAAATAATAATTATTTTATATTATATTTTAAAAATAAAAAAAGACATATATATGCCAGGTCTCTGCTAATATATATTATCTATAAAGAAAACTATCATTAAGCAGGATCGATGTGGTAAAGTCCATCTCGAAATCTTCGACAATAAAGTATGGACATTTCAAAAGATGTCTTTGATTGAACCAAAATTGTGGGCAGATATACATGTTGACAGAAAATATATATGTTTCATATTTGTGATTCTCTGATAGCCTAAGTCATTTCAGTTAATGTAATTTGATGAACAGCTTGATTAATGCGAGAAGGACACCTAAAAAAATGACTACCTATACAGTGCCCCGTAAGTCCTTCTTCATCGATAATTAGAAGTTATTGGAATCGTTGAAATTCGAGGTCTAGGATTCATTGAAGTTAAGTGGATAACTACTCTTCTAACAGTAAGTGCTTCATATTTGACAAAGATTATCAAGTAAAATAATAGTAAAATATTTTTTTTTGTTTTAAATTTTGCTATCAATTTTTAATTTTATTTATAAAAATTTTTTACCTTTAATTTTATTTTTAAAATTTTAAATTATAATTAATTTTATTTTACGGGTCTAAATTACTAAAAAATAAAAATAATATAATATTTGACGTAATATTAAAATATTATACAAAAAATAAAATATTAATTCATATTAACTTTGAGAACAAAATATTAAATATTATATTATTATTTTTGGTTAATAATTTAAACTGTATTAAATTATAAGATGAAATTAATTGTAATTTAAAATTTTAAGAATAAAATTGACTAAAAAAAAATTTAAAAATAAAACTAAAAATTGATATAAAATTTTATGACATAAAAGGCACTTTGCCTAAAATAATATACCATTAAGTTTACTTCTAGAGCCTTGCCTTTAATTCATTTTTTAACTTTTGATTTATATATGAATATTAACGTTGTGCAATCAGATTCGTTCATTTTATAATTAACGACCCCAATTATGCAATTGCCTTAAAAAATTGTTTGAGGTCAATACGTATCAACAATTTATATGCATGATAATGCAATTACTTGAAAATGAACCAGAATTAAAGAAAGAAACTCCTGAAGATAGAGTAAATAGTACAAAGAAAATATAAAAAGTTGGAACTAAGTGAAAACCTTTGTTACATCCATCCATAACCATAAATACTTCAATTTCTCATAATCTCATGTAATCTTTTAATTACTTTAGTGCAATTAATTTTGATCTCTTACATTACTTTATAGGTACCTATCATCTCTAGATGACTTGTGTATTATAAGTATCACTCTAGCTATCTCACTATATAAAAACTATATAAAATCTTTACAAGTAATTATATATGAAGCTTTTAATTAAACTGTTATTTATTTATACTGGACTATCAACTCACTCAAATTTAACATGTAATATAAAGAGGGCATGCTTAACTCTATCTTACCCAATTTTATATATATATATATATATATATTTCACATATATGAAGATGACGAGGTTTCTTTTGGTGGGCAAGTGTGTGTCTATTATGATTGATACCATCTTTAATGCATTAACTTGTCACCTTTATCTCTCGGCAAATCCTTATATTTACAAATATAAAATATACACATTAATGGAGGCCCTGCAATTATATATGTGCCTTATAATGACTTGAGGATAGGGTCTGCCATACTTGTTAATAACTCAAGAGTGTGAACTGTGAAGAGTTCTGAGCCAAGAAGAGAGAAGGCCTGAAAAGCAAAGAGGACAATCTATATATAATTGTCTCAGACAAAGTATTAATATTGTCAGACACAATATTGCCTTTTCTATTATAAGAATTTTGACAAAAGGTTGGTTCAAAAACAACACACAAGTGAAGGGTATTGAATTTTCAATGTCAACAACCAGAAATATATATAACTTGCACCAAAAAAGCCAACTGCCATATATATTAATACTTCAAAACACAAGCGCAAGCTACTCAAATTAAAGCACATATCATTGATTCACTTCCTTTCAAAGCCATTCTGAATTATCAGTTTCTTATAGTTAATTTTGTTTTCTGCATATAGGAAACCCCACAACACCTAACTTATTGGCTCAATACAATTTTTTTTAAACTATACTTATATATAATTATTTATATTTTTTTTATTAAGATCTTCAATCAAAATAAAATATATAAAATTCTCTTAAAAAGAATTAATCATAAAAGAGATAAATTATATAAATTATATATGTGTATATTTTTTTATAAAAAAACTTAAAAATAAAAGTAGGAAAACTGTAACTAAAATTTATATATATATATATATATATATATATATATATAATATGAAGCAGCAGTCAACTTCAGCTTAGTCATTCTTAATTTTAAGACTCTGTCGTTTCGAAACTATATAGGTGGGAGTATGACGGAAAATATTATTTTATTCATATGTGTGCCTTCTTCAACCTGATCCCGTAACTCTCATTGATACGTATCAAAATGTAATTGAATGGTGAAACCAAAGCTGAGGTAATTAAAGAAAAACAATTTTAGCTGAACATTTAATTAAGGTCATTTTCCCGATCTGGACTTCACAACTGCTCTTATATTTTAATTTTAATTGGCTTTATTTTTTCATGTTTGCATGAATATGCACTGTCAACTACCTAGGCTTAAAAAATTCAATAAGAAATTAAATACTCAAACTACCACATCTTTTGCCCCAAAAATCATGTATTAAACCTACTAAACATAGATATTGGTGGATGAAAATGAAATTAATTAGGTACACTTAGAACTGTATCTTATAAGATTTGAGTTTAATTTTTGTGGCGTTTGACTAATAAAGAAACTACTGGGAGATTAATTAACTTTTAGAATATTATTGCACTAATTACAAAACTCATTCATAGTTATTTTCTTGAGGGTGTGTTTGAGAGTGAGGAAGGAAAGGAAAGGAAAGGAAAGAAATTAAAGGAAAAGAGAAGGAAAAAAATTATGAAGTAATAATTTTTATTTTCTTTATTTGAATACTCTAAACTCTTTTAATTTAAGATAATTAAAATTAATAAATAAAAAATGTTAAGGAGATTAATATAAATTTTTTTAATAAAATTTTAAAAAATAAACAAAAGAAAAAGTTATCACATTTTTGTTTTCTTTTCAAAATCTTCCTCCCAAAAGTACCATTAGATTCCAACGTTTGTTATTTCCCAAGTTCAGTATGATAATTGATAGTGTAAGAAATAAATAACATAATAATTCGATCATATATTTTACCTGAAGACACAAATTAATATATGGTCCCGTACGTCTTTTTCTTTGTAATTAAAATAGCATTATATTTTTGGAATAAATTTTCCTTAAAAAGAATTTTTAATAAAATTATTTAATGAGAAAAGGATGGGAGTAATGAAAGAAATATTAATCAAAAGAAGCTTATAATAAAATCTATATTTGGGATATGTAATTGAATATTGATGTGCATTTTGGATGATAAAGCTTTAAAAGCGAGCAGGACATAGTTTATGGGAAAAAAGCTATTTTTACCCTCATATAGTATATATAAATTTCAATGAAAAATTAGATAATTATAGCCTGCTCAAGCTCATGTTGAATAAGTAGCATATACGCATATTTTACATACTAAGTAAGTTGTATAATAAATATCAAAGTACAGATATGGTAATTTGGGTTAATTATACATATACATATATATATATATATATATATATATATTGCAAGAGTTTAATATATTTTTTGAAATTCAAAAGATATTAAAAAATAGGATGAAATGCAAAAGACTCTGTTAAATTTTAGTCCATGTATAAAAAAATTATTTGAAACTAATAATCTTTTAAACTTTTATTCTGGTGCTAAAAATATCAAATGCTCCTAAACTCGTGTACATCAGATTTGATTTACACCTCAATAAAAGAAAAATTATCAAATTCAATTTGAACCAAAATTTTCAAATTACATGAATTAGTTTATACGGAATTATCAAAATATTCCTTAAGCAACAAGAACACAGATCCGAGAAGCTAAAATCCTCAAATTGCAAACTCTCACTAAATGGCTTAGCATCTCTCCGCGTTTAAATTGCAGCCACCACTAGACGACCACCGTGAAGCAGAGAAGAAAAAAGAGGACTGCCCTCTTGAAACTGAAAGAAGCAAGAAAAAGAGGAAAGAAGGAAGAATAGAGAGAAACTAGAGAAGATTGAACAGAAGAACCAAAGTTTAAAGAGATGTTTTATATTTTATCTTAAAAAATAAAAATTTCTTTCTTCTAACAAAGTCAGAACAAATATAAAATAAGGTACTATATATGTCTTTCTTTTAGCAAGAAAAAAATAAGGGAACGAACCTAACACACTTTAACTGAATCTTTTTCAATAACTGGTGCAATTTGTTTTGAGGATTACGTCACTACACAAAACCTATCTATATATGGTACTCTTGTGTCTGATTTTTTCTTAAGAAATTGAGAGAATGTAAACTCTTTTTAATGAGTTAATTCAGTCCTTTGATATTTTGTTTAACTGAAAGAGAAAGCTAACGAAATCAACCATATTCGTATATAGGACAAAATGCAAATGGACTGAATTACAGAGATATATATGTATGTGTGATTTTTTTTATGTATATTTTTTATTAACCCTATCATATAAATGTGCTTTTAAAACTCATACAATACTGTGACAATTGGTTTGGTGCTGTATCTCAATTATTGTTTATTAAGAAAAATTAATTATAAAAAAGCGGTAAAGTGGTAAGCTGCAAAATCGGCATTAAAGTAGATCATGTTCAACAAAGCATTGAATTTAATGACCTTTGCAATTTATTGGTAAAGATGTGCCTTGGAGCAGCCAATTCTTAGCAATAATAGCGTCAGGTACATTCTAGAACGAACAAGTTGTATTAATTTCAACCTGTGGTCGCTGTAAACAACCCATATATTACGTTCTTTTGCCTTTTTCTTCATCCTCGTGTTGTCAACACCTTCCATGTCCATGATATATAGTCATCCATACATATATATATGAGATACCTTAATTAAAGATGTTACCTAATTCTTCTTTTAGATTCTCAATTTCACGTAAAACCATATATATATATACGGTTGTCCATGACATTTTGGCCAATTTTACCTAGGTATCTACAAAAGATGTTGATGACCCAATTTACAAATGACGACAAACCACAGGATCATCATCTAATTATGAATGCATGCACACACAACACAATAAGGACGCAAGGCAGTTGAAAACTATCATAGTGCAATCAGAAATACATTGTCTGATTGGTGGTAGGTGCTGGTAATTATTACGGGAGGCACCATTTTTCTCAGTGCCAAAAATGAAATTGTTAGATTTGAGAATCACCATGTCTGTCTGTCTATTTATTTTTTACTAATTTTGCTTCTTTAGCATCACAATGCACATTAATCAATTCAACTCTCAACACATACAGAAGCCAGCAAAATCACAAGAAATTAATTAAGCCTCTAATTGTAATCCTTTTAAAAAATCATAACAATTGTTTGACACGAGAGAAATTCTTGTATACACCACATCCATCAACACACATGAACAAGGTTTAAATTTTGATCTGCATATAGAATCTGACATGTGGATCGATGCCATGTATATACATGCAAATAAAATCTAAGGCGTTGCACTTGTGTTTCTATAAATAGTGTACATAAAAATTTTTCAATGACAGAAATAAAATAGTTAAGAATAATGGAGATCCAGGTGAGAAATTAAAAAGATAAAGAAGCTAGCATGACAGATGAGATGTATTTTAATTTGAGCAATAACTGAAATGAAAGTAAGCCAATCAGTCAACCTTCAATTCTGCCACTTGTTCTTCATGATTGTTCTAGTCTTCTACAGCTTAACGATCTCAGGAATATGAACCGGATAGCGGTCGATACAATCAGCCCAAGGACTATCCTCGAGCTCGACCGGAGTCTTAATGGTTCGGTTACACTTCCAAACCGCACTGTTACACTTAAATCCACTCCCAAATGCTATCTGCCACACCCTCTCCCCTTTCTTCATCCTCCCCTTTGACTCGATGTAGTTCAGCTCGTACCACAGCGACGATGACGACGTATTCCCGAACCGGTGCAGCGTCATCCTCGACGCCTCCACGTGCTCCGCTGAGAGCTGCAGATTCTTCTGCAGCTCGTCGATCACCGCCCTCCCTCCTGCGTGAATGCAGAAGTGCTCAAACGCTTGTTTGAAGTCCGGAATGTACGGCTTCCACTTTGGATTAAAGATTTTCCTTCCGATCAGCGTTACAAGGAAGAGAAGCTGCTCCGATGCCGGAAGCACCAGCGGCCCCATCGTTGTTATGTTCGACTTCAGAGCCTCTCCGGCAATGGCCATCAGGTCCTTCGACAGCGAAATCCCCACCTTTCCTTCTTTGTCCTCTTCCTCGAACACGCACCGGTACGCCTTGTCATCTGCTCCTTTGTGCGTGCGAACCACGTGCACCAATCTGTATTTGGCTCGCCTTCTCTCTGACCGGCGGTTTGATAGGAGTATAGCCGCACCGCCCATTCGGAAGAGGCAGTTAGGGAGAAGCATTGCTCGTTCGTTTCCCTGATAGTAATTAGGGGTAATAATTTCAGTACTCACCACTACTGCATTTGAATTGGGATAAACTTGAAGAAGGTCGCGAGCCAAGTCTATTGAAATCAAGCCTGCGCTGCAGCCCATTCCAGAGAGATTAAAGCTCTTAATGTTGCTTCTGAGCTTATACTTGTTGATAACCATGGCGGACAGGGAAGGTGTGGGAGAGAAGAGGCTGCAATTCACTATAAGGATGTCTATATCTTTGGGTTTGAGTCCAGTTTTCTTGAAGAGAGTATCCATGGCGGAGAAGATGACGAGTTCGGCCTCGGATCTGGAAGATTCCATGGTAGGCTTAGGAGGTATGTAGTGAATGGAAGGGGGGAGACAGGTCTCTTCTCCGAGTCCAGAACGTTCTAGAATCCTCATTTGGAAGTCGACGCTCTTGGGGTTGTTCTTAAGGATGAGTCTGGAATGTTCCATGAAGGTGGCAAAGGGGACGCGGCACGTGACGGGAGGCTTGAAGCAGGCGTAATCAACGAGGAAGATAGTGCGAGGTTTGGACATGAAGTAGAGTGTAGCCATGAAGATGATAAGGAAGGCAGAACAGAGGATTTGAACCAGATCGAGGTGAAGGGATCTCCAAAGGTTCGAGATTTCGGAGGGACCTAAACGTAGAACCTCTATCGACACAGCAAGCATGATAGGTATGAGTGTGAGAGTGATAATGTGGTTCACTAGGTATTGGTACCCAAGCTTCACATATTTGAGCTTCACCGAGTTGGAGAATTCCGGCAACATTGGAGGCATCTTTCTTAATTTCTTTCTTTCTCTCTCTTGTTTTTGGTTTTCTGTGAGATTTGATGAGAATGAGAATGATAATGAGAAGAGCAGGGACACTTAGTTTTGTGTTTGGGATTGATGAATGATAATAAGAAAGGAGGGAGGGAGGTGAGGTTATAAAGGCCAAGGGGGCCAAGGTAATGAAGAGGGCAGATGAGAGAATTAAATGAAGGCTTCAACGTCACTCAACGCTCATAATTCTCAATCATGCAAATACAGTTTGTAACACCTTGCCTGATCAAATATATTTAATAAATATTTCAGAATTTTACTTAAATTTATTATTTGTTCTATAAAATTTCATATCTACTTCCATGCTTCTCCTCGTCTGCACGTCCCCGTAAATTTGACATGCATTCATGCTCCTTCTTTACTAGCAAACCCAATTAATGTGGTATATAATGTCACTTTACATCATTAAAAACGAGTTTTGGAAGCCATATGGAAGATTGCCATGTTTGCGAACTCAGTATATATACACAATCAAGTATGCATATATATATATGGAAGACTCGGATCAAATAGTGCAGTTTTTTTATGCATCTAACTCAATAATTATATATGAAATCTGAAAGAATAAAAAGAAGAGAATCCATGTGTCACAAGGTTTGTTTAAATTTAGTATACGGGTATCTTTACTAGCTAATTTCACAAATTATCACAATGTACTGCCCAGTATTAACAGAATTGTTGATTTTTAAGGGCCCTAAATTCTATATACTGCAAGCTTAGTTATTTATAATTGAACTATTTTATTCACCTACCACGTAATAATTTGTTTTTTATTTGTTTATATATATATATATATATTAAATATAACTGCATTATTTATGTTATTGAATATTGAGATTGTGTAGGGGACAATATATGTGCATTAAATATATAGCCTCTACTTTGCATTAGAAGGAGTAGATGGTGCCAAATCCAATAAGTCCCACACAATCACCTTCGACTTCTTCAAAATTGTGGATGCTTGAGAAATTAAAGATGAATGAGGATCTTCCCCATGTAAGATGATATAAAAAGACACTAGCTAAGTTGAATTTAGTAAAAAAAAAATTAATTTTTTATAAAATAGTAAATTATAGTTTAAATTTTATTGAAAGTAATACTCAATAATATTTTAAATAAAATTATCTCTTAAAAGGGATATATGAGAAAAAATTAAAAAACTCAAAACAATATTAATTATTTTGTCTTCCATATTTTGTATGAGTTTTTACTCGTAGTTTTCTTATTAGAAAATTGCTGTTTAGTCATATATATATATATATATATATCAGATATTCTTATTTTATTTTTTTATCCAATTATATATTTTCATATTCACTTCTCAAGCATTCGTGTAAATTGTAACTACCTAATTAGACGTATATCAAACACTTTAATTAATTCCAAGTTTTCAGCTAATATATTTTTAAAATTAATTTTAAGATGGTCTGAGAAATTAAAGATGTAATTAAGTCAGAAAATTTCAAAAATCGGGTTGATTATCAGAATATATAGTCTGAACTCTAAAACTCTCTCTCTCTCTCTCTCTCTATATATATATATATATATACATATATTTGGTTTGAGTAAATACTTTTTTCCATATAATGCCATTCATAATAGGTAGTTCCAACAAGCAATATTTCTATGCAGGGTAATTAGCAGTTAAATGTATATAAATCATTGATTTGATACAGTAAAAAAATTAAATAATTTTTGTTTAGAACATTCCTAATATTATTATTCTTATGCATGTGACTATACTTTATTTTTACTTTAAAAAAATTTAAAAATTAATGTAAAATTTTTAAATCTTTGTAGTTAATTTTTTTAATTAGAAAATCATGAGATGTAGATAATTTAGTACCTTATAATTGAATATTTTTAAAAATTTTAAAATTTTTCATTTTTAGTATATATATATATATATATATATATATATAGACACACACACTCACTATACACTTCAAATTAAATCATTTTCATACTTAAAATATTTAAATCTTTATATATGTGTATGTTAGCATCTACCCGAATATCAATATTGTGATGCTTCATTTGGTGAAACAGGTGGCTGACCATCAAATGTTAAATGCCTTTTTTCAATATATATATAGACGACGGAGGAGAAAAGACACTCAGATGGTTGCCAATCATATTCTTTCTTTCTTTCTTTCTTTCGTTCTTCCTACCATTGCAACACTTCCAACCAGCTGAATTCCAATGCATTACTTGACTCTTCTATAGTTCGTCTACTAATTTGGTTACAAGATTGTAAAAATTGAATTATTTTTTTTATTTTTTATTAAAAAGTGTATTTATTTTTTAAAATGTGTTAGTAATTTTATGATAAAAATATATTTTATGTCTTCAATATTTATATTAATTTTTAATTTTATCTTTAAACTTTTTTGTAATCATTTTTGTCTCTAAATAATTTTATCTTACGATTTAACATCGTTCAAAATTATTAACAAAAATAGTGACTTGACATTTGAAGTAATGTTAAAATATTGAACAAAAAAGTAAAATATTGACTCATGCTAACTTTGTGAATATAATGTTCGACGTCATGTCATCATTTAATAATTTAGATGACATTAAATTATAGAATAAAATTGATTATAATTTAAAATTTAGAGACAAAATTGACCATAAAAAAATTTTAAAGACAAAATTAAAAATCAATGTAACGTTTAAAGACATAAAATGTGTTTTTACTTAGTGTTAAATAGCAATATTATTTATTGTAAAACAGTGACAATAATTAAGTGTATGTAATTTTTTTCTTTTATTTTTAAATGAAGGAATCAATTTTTATGGTAAAATTTTTATAATTTAAATAAAAATGCTTTCCATAATATTTCGTTTTTATATGATCTGAATGCCATCAATTCTAAAGACGTATACTTTCCTAATTATTCAATAATAGTTTTAATGAAAAAGAAAGAAACAAAATATGGTCAGTGCGGCTTACACTCATTAAAAGAAATTTCATATTAAAACAAAACATTATTAAATACATGCAGCATTTTCCAAAAGAAAAAATAATTAACAATGATTTATTATATACCCTCTGTGATAAAATTAAAGAATTATCTATCAAATTAGTTTTTGCAAAATTTCACTAAAAATCATTGTTATCAATTTAGTACTTGAAAGATTTTATTATCATCAATTTAATTTTAGAGTGAAGAGAAATCAAGACTTTATGATGTACTTCTCAAAACAATTATGACTAACTAAATTGATAGCAATAAATTTTCAATGTCTAAATTGATGATATTAATATTTTTCAAACACCAATATAATAATTTATTTAAAAAAATAATTCCCTTAACATATAAAAATTTAGAATTAGAAAGTTTGTTAATTGAACTTTATTAACTCTTCCTTTAAAAAAATAAAAAAAAAAATTGCTTCTATTAAATTTGATAAACTGTTGTTGCCAATGAAATCCACAACACTTTTTAGCATGAATTCATGATATGTAGGGCCATCTAACTTTGGTTTGAAAAAGTAAGAAGCTGTTTGGCAGAGAACAAGAACTCCAAACAACACGCTTCTTCGGAATATGCTTTTTGTCCGTACATATTTGGTTTTGTTTTGCCTTTTTGGCTAATGGCTAGTACTGTCTATGAAGTTGGGGGTTGGATTGTAGGTTTCTAACCTACTTAATTTGATGTAATTAAGGAAAACTTAAATTTTACTTCAATGAATTAAATTAAATTTTAATTTACAAATTTGGTATATAAATTTTAAATTTTAATTATAAAAGGAAAATTTTCTCAGCACTCAAGTTCATTAAATTATGCATAAAATTAACCCATCATATGCTGATATTTTAATGGATAGAATAAAGAATAATGTAACTTAAACAATAGTTTAATAATTTATTTTTTATTAACTATTATTTTTAACTGTATATATATTATTTTTTTTGTTAAACAATTAATATATGTAGCGAGTCTTTTTTTTTTTTTTTTGGTTTATATGACATAAGTTCATAACCAAATGCCTCTTTCAATTTTGAATTTATATGAAAACGTTAAATCATAACTAAAATTAACTGCAAAATCCTTATATCTATACTGTCATCCCAGTTTAATTTGATGAAGATCTTTCAAACAAGAAATTAAAGCAGTTTCTTGTCGTGAATTTTAAGGTAAATTATATTTTGATCCTAAAAAATTAATCTCCATTGAATTTGAAGACCTACTTCTGATTATTGATT
Source organism: Senna siamea (assembly GCA_031216115.1). Lineage (NCBI taxonomy): Eukaryota > Viridiplantae > Streptophyta > Magnoliopsida > Fabales > Fabaceae > Senna > Senna siamea. The sequence continues at coordinate 2,710,725 of CM062358.1, forward strand.
GTATTGGAATTTAAAATTAAAAAATTAATCCAAACAAGTTGAGAGATTAATATAATTAATCCCAACTCTTGGAAGGATCTCTAGTGATGTTGTATTCTCCATGTGATTCAGATTTATAGCCTTATGAATATATATATATATATATATATATATATATAAATCTCACTTCGAAGCTTAAGTATTATACATAAAAGAAATAAACAGGTCAAATTCCATAGATTCTGCTCTAAACCTAGATTTTTTAATATTCCTACAGCCAAAGAGTGTGTGAACTATTCATTCAGTGAGAACTATTCACTGAATTTGTATATATAAATAACACACTGATCCTATAAATTTTTTAATGCTTTTTCACTTTTACACATTTTATTGTACTGTGCCTCTATCCACTAACACTAATTTACCATCCATTTCAATTAAAAAACCAATTTTGATCCCTGATTAACTTTATTTACAGTGTGTTTCATCATTCCAAGGATTATTTTCAAAAATCATCCATTTCTAACAGAGATTATTCAACTAGTCTTTAAGCACTAAAAAATCTTTTTGAAGAGGTTGTTTGACCATGAAGCCAGACTACATTAACTGAAAGGAAAATTCAAAACCTTGCACATGCATAAAAATACGAGAAAATTAGTTTAAATTTCTTCAACCAAACCAATTATTAACTCGGTTCACATCGACATATATATCACTGTTTCTTTCAGTTACCAATCGGATATTAATTGATACAAGATATTCAACCCACCGAGAATTTGAGTTTTTTTTTTATTAAATTACTTTAAGATCCATGCATACAGTAATACACAAAATTTACATAAATCTTAAAAAAAAAATCTTAACATCTTTAAAGTATTAGCCTCATCAATTTCAATGGCTACTAGTAATTCATCAAACTTGGTTATCAAATCGCACCAAACGTGTATTTGCCTATTTGGGTGGCATTCAAATGTTTGGATACAACCTAACCCTGCCCCTACCAGAAAACAGTTTTGTATGAGAAAAGGAAGCTTTTTATCTTTTTGTTTGATTGTTTTATGAGAGTGAAATGAGCTTCCTTCCCTTGCATATATGCTGCTGTGTCTAATTTCTCACCCTTTTGGTTGGCCTAATTATAACTTGCTCATCTAATAACTTCAACTCATAATGTATCCTTTTCAATTCTAGCCAGTGCTTCAGTTTGCCACTTGGGGAAAAAGTGGCATCCACAGAATTGATTATCATGTGTTATTCTTATCTACCATCCCACATGAACCATGACAATGATTCAAAAAAAAAAAAAGATAAACGATTTTCTAAAATATTTTATTTTTATTTAAAAAATTTATAATCAAGACATAAAAAACTGTATCTAATTCTAGTCATTACCCCAATTAAAGTATACTTGTCGGAAAACAGCATTCAAAATTTTTGCATTCTTTGACATCACACACACACACACACACACACACACATATATTTGTATATCTTTCTCCTTGCCCATCTTCATATTTCTCCATTTAAAATCATACAAGTGGCTTAACAAAAAATTAAATTTTTTAAAAAATAAAATGTAACTTTTTTCCATAAAACGTACATTTCCCAATTATTTAATTCTTAAAAATACATAATTTAATTCATGAAAAACTTTTTATTCTTCTAGTCTTTATAAACATGTATATTAATTAATTAATTTGTCATTTTTAATTTTTATCTAGTTTTTAATGGACTGGATAATACTAAGAGGTACAAAGTTTAAATAATTGAAGAAAATATTATTAAGGACTAAAAAATATATTTTTATCATAAAACTTTGATTCTCACAAATGTCAGATTACAATTCGCATTGTATATATTATGCTCTTAAAAAAAATAATATTATTATTTTTTCTTTGGAACAAATTTAAATATAATTTTTATATCTTTAACATCAAAATTTTTAATTAAAGATTGATACATGTATGATTTATATAACTAATCTCTTTTATGAGTAATTTTTTTCACAAAAATAGTCACATATTTTATTTTAATTAAAAAATATAATAATAAAAATATAAATAATTATATATAAATTTAATCCTTCTCCCTCCTTCCATTACCATTAATATTGATGAGCGGGAGTTATTTATTTGGGAGAGTTGAACCAACCACTGTCCAACTACCTTAGCCTCAAACCCTAAATTAATAATATTTAAAAGTTGTATTTCCAGCTGTGGATTTAGTGGTTGAGACTTGACACTCATCACTCCTCCAACTTCGTTAGGCCTGTTATATGGCCTAACATCAAAACTCACACAAAAAAGCTAACTTTAATTATATATCTCTCCACTCTCCAATTCCATTCCTCAACAAAACACCCTCCACAACAATGTAACAATATACATACATTACACACCCTACTTTCTCAACTAATAATATATATTCATATATATTTTATATAACTACCTTTTCCTATGATGCTATCCCATTGCACCAAAACACCAAAAATAAAAATATATATAAATATACCATAGCCCCAATTTAATGTGGAAATTTTCGGATCCATATTAAATTTCACTCCAATCACGTGGAAAATAGTGTTGATGAAAACATAATTAATAAACATATATAATTCATATATGTTTCAAACAATTTTTAGGAATAAGTGGTTGAAATCATATTGCAGCTTTGCAAAAAAATAATTTCTGGGACAGAATGCAGCTTTACAATTTTTTTTTTATGAAATACTTACGAAAAACTGAAATTTGTAGTTTACTAAAAAGTTTTTCACAAAATAAGCATATGCATTAGAATATGAAATGTTCGTACAACCCGGCCCAAATCTGATAACACTAAACATGGAAAGCCCAATAATAGCGGAAGAAGGAGGCATTCTTGTCCACTTATGATTTTGACCCATAAAATTAAATGGTAAAGACAAAAAAGCTCACTTATTTTAAGGCCCATCAATCATCCACCCAAAAACTTATTTCTCTCACTCCTTTTTACACAAAACTCTGAAATATTGAAAATGAGAGAAATTGTTATGTAAATATGTGCTACCATGTTATTTATGCACTATCAAATAATAATATAATTTATCTACTATTTAGTTGTTTGCTGACAATTCATATAATGTGTAAACATGAATAAGTTATTTTATTATCATTGAATAATATATAAATATGGTACAGTATATGTATATAATAATTTTTTTCATTCATAATCCCAACCTCAAAAAAAGAGAGAAGAACAAATAAATACCACATTGCCTTTGAAAAAAACTGGTAGCAAACCAGTACAATATTTAATTTTCTTGCAACTTTCTAGATTGGTCATTGATGAAATAATCTATATTATAAAACAAGATTATATTTATAAATCAATGCAAATATCTCCATATCCAACGTAATGCAATCTGAAGGTGACACAATCCCTAGTGTGTTTTGTTAGATGCTAAATATTTGGTCTGGATAGATCAAATATATTTTTTAAAAGGATTTGTCTGTTTAGAGCAGTGAGTCTCATTTTAAAAAAAAAAAAAATTATAGAGTGAAAAAAATTAGAGAGAGAAAAATATGGAGAGAGAAAGATGAATTAAAAAAAAAAGAAAAAAAGAAGTCTGCCGAAAGAGAGAAATACAGGGAATGAGAGAATGGGAAAAAGAGGAATAAAAAAGACATAAAAGAAAGAAAAATAATAAAAAACATAAAAGAGAAAAAGAAAATAAATTAAGATTACAAAAATTAAATTCAAACAAATAACGTTAAGATTAGATAAAGAAAAAAATTTAGTTAAAAAATATTTAAAATCATTTTTCAATTATGAAATTAAATAAATTTATAAGTTTATAAAGTTAACTAAATTTTGATTTTAAAAAATTATTAATAAATTTTATGTGTATAAATAATATTTTAATATGAATATTTTAAATAAAAGAACAGTTATTATTTTTTTAAAATAAATTTTTATTAAACTATGATATTTTTTTAATTAAAATTTCGTCTAAATTATATTTTAATTTAAAAAAATTATTAATAAATTTTATTCTAAATTAAAATATATATAAAATGAAAATTGTTCATCCCCTCTTTTTCTCTCTATTTTTCTTCTTTCAAACAAACTCTGACAAAAGCTGTTTTGTTTGGTCTTAACTTGTATTTTTCTCTCTCTTTTCTATCATTTATCATTATTATTTTATATATATATATATTTTTTCTTCTCTCTCTTCTACTCGTCCTCTCAAGTCCCTTTAAAATATTAAAAAAAATTCATTGGTCAATACAAAACAAAATTAAATACGTATTCTGAACTGTACGCCATTTACAAGATATTGGATGCGCGATGAATGGTGAAAAGCCCATGCACACACTATCCAATAAACACAAGAAACGAGACGAGAAAGTGACGCAGCCAACCCAACCTTGTTCTAATGATTCTCATTAAAATACAGAAAGATCAAGGTCATACCTGAGCTGAGATTGACAAAAATAGAGAGATGCCAGATTACTGTGTGACTGGTGGTTCTGGGTTCATAGCTGCTTACCTGATTAAGGCCTTGCTGGAGAAAGGTCACACTGTGAGGACCACCGTCCGAGACCCAGGTTTAATATTTATTTCTCTGCTATATTCATCCATATATTGTAATCATTAATCAAGTCAACATTCAACAACGCCCTTTAATTTTCTGCTACAATTCTATCTATTTGTCATCAGGGGATGTGGGAAAGCATGGGTTTCTGTGGGATCTGAATGGCGCAAAACACAGGCTCAAGATTTTCAAAGCTGATTTGTTAGTTGAAGGCAGCTTTGATGAGGTTGTGAAAGGGGTTGAAGGTGTGTTTCACACAGCATCGCCTGTGCTTGTGCCCTACGATCACAATATTCAGGTCTACTTGTAACTTATGTACTTCACCTTCTTCTTATTATATTCTGTTGTCAAATATGAGATGCTTCCTGTGTTTTTGGATTTGGATCATTTACAAGAATGATTCAGTACAGATAAGATAATCTTGTAAACCGGAAGTGTTCAATTCTACAATCATCTCACTTGTCAAGTCCAAAATGTGTTGAATAATTTTAAAAAATGTCGCAGACAACTTTAATTGATCCAGCCATAAAAGGTACTGTGAATGTGCTTGAGTCATGCATAAAAGCAGATGTGAAACGGGTGGTGCTAACCTGTTCTTGCTCTTCCATAAGATACCGTGACGATCTTCAACAAGTGTCTCCTCTTAACGAGTCACTTTGGACTGATCCTGAGTACTGCAAACGCTACAATGTAACATTTCCTGACCCACTCTTGGTATTTTGGATGACAGCTAATATCTTGATTAAATGTCTCTATAATGTCAAACACAATTCCATACTTGATCACTATTCAAATGAAAAATGTCGACAAATTTTTGTTTATATTACATTTTTATGAATCTCTTATTCAAATGCAGCTATGGTATGCATATGCAAAGACTCTAGCAGAGAGAGAAGCATGGAGGATAGCAAAGGAAAGTGGGATGGATATTGTAGCAGTTAACCCATCTTTTGTTGTTGGTCCCCTGCTTGCACCACAGCCAACTAGTACACTGCTCATCATTCTAAACATTGTCAAGGGTTAGATTCTCAAAACAATCAATGCAATGTTAAAATATACTTGTGCTCACAAATCCATCCTTCTTTATCCATTTATATATCTACATGTCCACAAGTAAGTACTAGAAAGAATCTAACTTCAAATTACTGGGTGGCTCCAACTATCATGAACAATTTTAATTGACAAGTTTCAAAGACACTGTATATTTAAGGAGCCTAGTGTATTGACAGGTTTAAAGGGGGAATATCCAAACACAACAATAGGGTTTGTACACATAGATGATGTGATAGCTGCTCATATGTTGGCTATGGAGGAACCTAGAGCATCTGGCAGGCTTATTTGTTCAAGCTCAGTAGCTCACTGGTCACACATCATTGAAATGCTTCGAGCCAAATATCCTTCCTACCCATATGAAAACAAGTGAGTTATAGTTAAAACTAGCTGTTTTATATTCATAGATCAAATTGTTTTAACTATGATATATACATGGAAATTATTTTGCTGTCTTTGGTTTGCGTAAAGTAAATAGTAAATAATTTTGATTATGTTAAAACAGGTGCAGCAGCCAGGAAGGAGATAACATCCCACATAGCATGGACACCAGTAAAATTGCTGGGTTGGGGTTTCCTCCATTCAAAACCCTTGAAGAAATGTTCGATGATTGCATCAAGAGCTTCCAAGAAAAGGGCTTTCTATGACATCCATCATAGGTTCTAGCATATCATATTCAAGTGATTGTGAGGTGTCTGCTTCTGTTGCTCCGAATTAAATGAAGGCAATAAAGTACCCTATGGCGAACTAGAAAGTCTTAGATTCATCTTTGATTTGTGTTGCATTTCTTGTCCTTCAATATTATCGTGCTAATCAAAGGCACGGAATAATTTTTTTTTTTGGGGTCAAAAAAGAAATCTTCATTCATCAAAGAAAGGCTACAAAGCATGCAAAGGAGATGATAATACTAATACAACCAACCACTCTTAGAAAAATAACAGATAAATAAGAGAAAATAAATAACTTTTAGGCAACACACCTAAAGAAATTAAGATTTAAATTTTTTACATAAATTCTAAAGACATACAATATTTTTTTAATTTATAATATTTTTTACACGATAAAAAAAAACTTAAAGATTTATTAGAAAAGATAACATATCCCTCTTCCTCTATGAGGAATTAATCTTTATTGTTGTTTTTTTTTTAAATTTTGACTTCAGAAATGTAGATATGAAAATATTATTATCTTTAAAATATCTTAATGAGAAGGAACTCCATAAAAAAAAAATAGAAAAGAACTCCCACAGAAAAGAGAGAAAATCTTTCTTATTGGAAGAAGAAAACCTTCCCTAATTTTTTTTCTAGTGGAAGGAGAAAATATTTATAATTAGAGACACTATTACAATTTTGAATCCAAGTTCTTAACTTTGCCAAAAAAGTTGGTTTTGGTTAGGCCTATTGTGACTCAACTTGGGCTAAATACTGGGTAATCTCTCGTTCATCCAGATGGATCATACATATCCACCAGTTTAGATCAGCTCAGACCCAATAAGAAAAACATAAAGAAGCCCAAAACATAATTAGCTATTATTTTTTAAAAAAAATAAACTATTTGGTCACAACCTGCAAACTCATTGGACTCAACAAACTTGTCTTAAATTAATTGAGATTTTGTAAAATAAATTATAGGATTTCTTTATCGTCTTAATTTTAAGAAAACTGACCATTTTTAGAAAAAAAATAATTATAAAATTATAAGTAATCTGTATCAACAGTTTACATAAAGGATGGAGGACAAAGTAAAATTATATTATTTAATTGTCATAATATTATATTGTTTAATAAAGATTTCAAACGTCGTGTGTCCTTTTGTTGTACAAAGAATTTTTTGAGTATAAGATATACGGAGGAGTTAATAATCTCAAGATTTAAGATTAAAGTATTTCTTTTTTAAAAAATAGTAATAACATGTTTAAGTCAATTTATACGTCAATTGAATTGCCCAAACCGAACGACGTATAACATTTTGCGTACCTGAATTGATATGCGTGTGTTTGGGTTTGTAGCTGAAAGTCATTGATGTTCAGAGAAAAAATGAGGTGAAGTGTGAAGAGGAATGATACAGATCAGGATGCGTCAACTCCATAGCAGACGAAGCCCATCTTGAAACATTGTATAAACGAAAAACACTATTAAATTGACGACTAATTCTTCCTCATCACCATTTTCCGTTTATCAAAGCTTAGGTCTTGGGATTTGAAATATTCACATATTATCACTATCAACTATTTCCCCAAATTGGGACTTTCTAGGGCGAGGTGTAAAACTGTGTTTGTTTTGTGAAAATTCTTTATTACCAAAGTAATTCTTTTTAGATAAGCTTTTCCATTTTCTTACCAATAATAAAAAAAAAAAACAGAGGATAAAAGGAAAAAGGAGGTTGTTCTCTAGTACATAATTTTGTGCATAAGGGTAAAAAATTTAAGAACACAATAAATTGTTTAGTTATAGCATTCCTATCAATAAAGAGAAAAAAAAATTTATAGTATTTGTAGATATATGATTATTAATCTTTGATTGAGAGTAATGTTAACTTAATAAATGATAATATAAATAATGATGATGATGATAATTATCTAAGATATATACCAATAAATTTTGAATAACTGAAAACTCTTTTTTTAAAAAAAAAAAAAGAAAGAAAGATCCATGTGTAATTTTAAGAGAGTTAATTTGACGGGGAAGGAGATGTGATATGTGTGCCAGACATATTCTAATTTGTTCAAAACTTAATTCTGTCGTGATTCAACTTGTCTTTGTCTTGATGTAAATGATCATTGACCATATTTGAAAAATAAATAATTTGTTAAAGTATACAAGGAACCAAATACACCCAATAATAGTAACAATAATTAGTATACCAAATTGCATTAGTTTTTATTTGATGTATGTCACACTTTTTATTTTCAATTTACTTTTTGTCAATAAAATTTACTTTTTGTACAATTTTTACATAATATGAAATTGTGATTGTGATTTTATTTGAGAGAAAAGTTCACTAAATTGATGTTAAGGTTTTAACACTTAAATTGTTATTTTATTTTCTTAATTAAAAATGAATTAATCTAACTCAAACTAAGTTGGGACTAAAAAATAAAAAGAGTCAAAAAAAATCAAATATTGAATTGGCGATTGTGTCAAGAACATTTGGTAAAGCACTCTCCTTAGTCCTTGGGTTTAGAATTCTCACTAATTAATAGACTCCACGTTGTTAAACAAAACGCGTGAGTGACTCTGTTTTCTTCATTTCATTGGAGTGCAAACGACGAAAATCAAAACACCAATCAAAGTATGAAGCCCATATATTCAAACAATAAACATGGTCTCCACTTTAATCTATTGCCTGCTTAATTAGGCTTTACTACTTCAAACTATATCATGAATGCAAAATCAACGTAGTAGACATGTCGTGAATTACGCGAATGCCTTTCAATAAGGAAAAACACACATATACTCACATCAAACAAGAATTATATCAAGTAGTCCATTGCCCTAAACGTGGGGGCAGAGCAAAATTGCACTTTCGCTTTAGTTACACAATTTAAGCACTTTCTTTCAAAAATTAAATAAATAAGAGAGAGAGAGGAGACATGGTATCAACCAAAATTGAATCTAATAGAATAAGTTATTATTTCATAACATAACAAATTATTATTTAAATTTTTATTAAAAAAAGTGTTAACATAATTTAGTGTCAAAAAGTATTTTGAATAAAATTTTTTCTAATAAAAGGATAGTGAAAGAAAAAAAGAAATGGGGAATGTGAGAGACCATATATTATTATTTGAGTAAATTATATTAACTTGAAAAAATCGATGAAATTATATTTGGTATTTTTTTTCAAAAATTATGCTTAGTATTCTCAAGATTTAATACAATGCTACATAACAATAAAGCTAACGTTTTATCAATGACATGCAAATCAATATTTAAATCTTTACTAAAAGATATATTTATATTTAACATTTGATAATATTTTGAATAAAATTAATTGTCTCTAGTAAGATTAATTACATTTAGGAAGAAAATATCAATAACAAATAATCAAAAAAATAATAATAAAGTTAACATTTTACACAATATGTGTAAAAAAATCTTTATTGATAAAAATTATATTAAAAAGGACGTGGATATAGTTTTTCTGAAATAATAAATATAATTTAGTGAAATATAAAAAAGAAGTAGTACTCTTGTTGTTTTAGTGTGGGGAACAAGGTTGACAAAGAAATGCAACCAAAGTGATAGACTGAATTAATTAATCTTTATTAATGAAATATGGACGAAAACAAAATAAGATTGAATAAGACATATTAGTTAGGCCGAACAGAAGTAGACTAGTTATAACTTATCATTGTGTTGAATGTTGATGTATCCTTCTACAGAGCTTTGGAATGACATCCTATGTAGATTCTCACCACATCATGAGAATATGATTTCTTTCTCCATTTGTAATTCGGGTCGGGACCCATGTTTCCACTTTTCGGACCCTATTCTTATTCAACTTCCTCCTCTTATTACTTCTTTTATTTTATTCTTGGATCTGAATAATATTACTTAATTTTTAATTGAATTTTTATAATTTAAAATTTTGTAATTGAGTTTTTATGGTTTGATAAAATTTTAAATTAATCACTATTATTAAATTTGTGTTAATGTTATTAACATATAATATTTTAATACTTTAAATATATATTTTTTATGTCAACAAAGAAAAAGAATAAATAATAATATAAAAATAATTTTTATATATAAAATAAAATATAATTTATGTTAGATAATATTAGTAGATTAATTTGAATTAAGTAAATTTATAATGTTAAGATGATATATAATTAGCATATCATTAAAATTTAACAAAACTTTGACAAAATTTTAAGCTTAGAGATTAATTTAAAAAAATTTTAAACTATAAGTGTCTAATTAAAATTTAAGTAAAACTATAGGTAATATATGAATAATTTAACCATAAAAATATATATTGGTTGTATATGTATGGATTCATGAATTTGATATACACCATGGAATAAATGGAATAAAAGAACATATAAGAATGATTTCCTTATAACATTCATTTAAAAAACATTTAACAGTCTCTAAGTTTGAAAAAGTCTAAAAGAAAATTTACAAAATTAAATATATAAGATAATGATTAGTTTTGCCTTTTAAAAAGATAAAGAAGCTAAGTTAATAGAGTGTAATTTTTATTCAGTTTTAAAAAAATTCAAGTTTATTAAATATTGTTTTAATCAGTACCTAAAGACACAAAGTAGCAAGATAATTAATTGATTATATTTTTTAATAACAATGAGACATAATTATAAATTATTAACCTTGATTAAATCATAATATACTTTAATTAATTATGAATTCCTCATTATCTTATACTAAATATTCAAATAATAAAATAAAGACTTTTGATTAGAGATTAACCTTCCCACCTCTTTTCCATAAAATAAGTAAAACTTTTATTTCAATTTTAATTTTATTATTGAAAGTTGAATTACTAAAAGTAAGGATAGATGAAAAATCTAAGCGATATACTCACGTGAATAGGAATGACGTTGAGTTTGAGTATTATGAATATCCTTTTCAAAAACATGTGATATCTTATAAATATTAAATATCATATAGGCATGACTAGTAAAATTAGGTATTAAACAGTGACAAATATGAATTTTAAATATCTTATATTTATTTGATATAAATAAATAGATAAAATATTTAATATTTAATATTTAAATAATATATATTATTAAATAAAATTTTATTCTTTTAATTTTATTGAAATTATTTTTAATTTTAGTTTATACTAATATTTAATGTAAAATAATTTTATAGACATTTATAATTTTTAAATTTTTTTATTGGATGGATATCGACTAAATTAATTTATTATAAAATATTTAATATTCAGTATTTATTAAAATTTTAAGTATTTTAAGTATTTTAAAGATTAAATAATTTTAAATACAAATATTAAAAATAATATTGTGAGTGACCAGCAGTGTGAATGAGCAACCTATAAGAGGTATGGCTATGACTTATGAATTTGAAGTGCATGATATGAAATCAGGTTGACACAGAATTTTTTTATCCAATTGAAGTTCACAAATATTGCATATCGTTACGCCGACACGCAAGAACTTGAATATTTCATACCTTTTAATATTATAATGACCTGTTAAAACAAGTTCAAAAAAAGAAATTGCACATTGATTTATTTCCCAGAGCAGAAGTTTTCAAAATTGCAGAAATATCGGATCCATCACATAATATTCGGAAAATCACATCAAAAATCGAATCCTACTGCATCCTTTTCTTTTGGCTAGAACTGGGATTGCCACATTTTCTGACGAATCCACGTGTGACACAAAAGTGGGCCCCTCAGCTGACAAATTCTTTTTTCTTTAATTAACGGATTTTGCTAAAGATTTTTTTGCAAAATTATTTCAAAAGGATTGGACTTTTTTAAAATAGTTAAATTCTCTTTTATTATTATTTGAATGGCTTAATAAGGTTTGTATTAAATGGGAATGTGAAGAAGGACGAATGTGGATAGGGTGAAGCAAGTGAAAATGGAGGACAGCTAGCTACAGTACAAAGGGTACTTCATGAGATAAATTCACCATCTTTCGCTGCCTGTGGTTGACGATGTGCTTCACCTTCCCAAAAGAATTTTCCAGCTTTGCCCCACATTCCTTTTACATTTATAATTCTTATCTCCTGACCAAAAGACAGAATAACCCTCCTTCTAAATATAGTTCCTTCGTACCTTCAATGACATTGAAGGCTACTACTATTACTGCATTTCTACTTCTACAAATTTTTTTTTATATTTGTTTTATAAATTAAATATAAATCCTACAATAGTATAAATTATCAATCCCTTAAAAGAGAAAATTCTTTTTTCTAGCATTATTCAAATATTTTGAGACATAGAAGTATACGTTACTTTTAATTTCTTGATCAAATAAGGTATGTATATTTTTTTTTATCTCTTGAAATACCAGGTAAAACAAGATGTAAAAATGTATAAAAAGATTTCACAGATAGCTAACATGAAATACAGATCAAAGAAGCTTTTGATTTATAGGGAATACATAAGTAGTTCATGCATAGTTTGAGAACCCTTGGACGGCTCTATTAGCACAGGAAAACCCAAAAGATTCTCTGACGCTCATTTTTCTCAACCTCTAACAAGATCTCTCACCAAATTTTAATTGAACAAACTCAAATTAACTCATAAAACTACTATTCTCAGGAATTGATTTTGCAGTTCCTAAGATCATTCTCACAAGAGACACCAAAACTTTCAGGCACACAAGAACTAAGTTTTTAAGTAGCTGCAAAACTTATGCGCAAGGTATGTTGAGGGGTTCCTCAATCCAACCAGCAAACTCATCATCAGCACCAAAATCGCCAAAATCGCCAAAATCGAAATCAGGAAGCTCACTAGGCTCATCCTCATTAAATCCACAAACTTGCATGTCCAAGAAGTCACCAAGATCATCATCCACATCAAAACTTAGCTCAAAATTATCTACCATTAAATAATCCAACTCAACTTGTGGAGATGGCAATGGCGCCTTCAACAAACTCAGATCAGGCATTTGGAAAGTTGCTGCTGCAAGTTCAGACTCCAAATCATTAGCTTCTTCTTTACTTGCAACCTTACCATTCTCAGTACCATCTGAATATGTAGGTTGGACAGAAGGTGGTGATGATGAGAAACTCAAATCTGGAATTGGTAAAGCTGCAAATCCAGAGTCAAAATCATTGGTTTCTTTGCTTGAAATGCTACCATTCTCAGTTAAAGTATAAACTTGTAGGACAGAAGGAGGTGATGATTGTGAAAACACACTCTCGGAGTCCTCAGATGCAAATGAAATTGAAGACGAAGATAAAGAAGCTGTAGGAGTAGTAGAGATGCTCTTTCTAGAGTCAGCCATGGCTGTTTCAGAACTAGAAGCAGAAAGAGACTTAACCATGGCTTCAAACTCCATCCTTTTGGCTTCATAGGCTTGGGATGCTTCCTCTGCAGTATTGAAAGTGCCCAACCATTTACGACCCTGAAGAGGATGACGAATCTCAGCAGCCCATTTACCTGAGTTTCTCAGTCTAACGCCTCTGTACTTGGATGATGAACGCCTCCTCAGTGATTTGTTTTTCATGGCTCGACATTCTTTACCGTCCTTACCGCCATTGTTACTCTCCTGAAAAGAACTATTAGTTTCAAAAGTTTTGGTCTTCTCAGGAAGAAGGGGAAGATGGAGCACGTGAACCATTCGTTTTATACTTTCCGGCTTCTTCTTTATCCGCTCAGCTTCATCTTCGCTTGAGGATGAGTCTGTGGCTTCAGGGTCGTTATAGATGATGCGAAGTTTTCTCGACATTCTGTCCTCCACTTCAATGGGATAAGGCTTTTGATTCATCTTTTTGCAGGCATTTATCTGATAGGCCGGTTTCGCCAATTTCTTTCGAAAGTTGGCCATTGAGAAAAATTCCCCTCCAAACAAAAAACCTCACAAAGCCGAGTGATTTGATGTAGAAATCAAAACAGGGAAAAGGAAAAACAAAATCGAGATGTAAAATAAAAAAGAGTCCCTGAAATCAAGTAAGATCCCCTCTTAAAAAGATGAAAAGGTGAGGAAATCGTTGTATGTGAAAGCCACCAAAGCACACTACTCCAGAACAAGTCCTGCAAAAACAAACCATATATACTTGAAAATCTATGGAAGGAGTAAAAGGGTTTAACGAGATTAATGCGAATAACCAAATCTCACAAACCTTTTTGGTCTCAAACGCATCGAAATTGTTGGGTTCACCAGATTCAAGCTCTGCCTAACAGAGCAGAGGAGCATATAGCAAAAAGCAGAGCAATAAGACAATAGCGGCGAAACAGAGAAACCCCAGAACTGCAACGACGACATAAATTCCCTACTCGGCCTCCTTTGAACGCTGTTGAAGAACACTGTTCCTTCAACCTCGAAACAGTGATTTCACACTCCCGACTCTGCTTTCGTTTTCGTTTGACAAGCAAGTAAAAAGTAGGAGCAAGAGTAAGACACCAATATATAGAGAAAATAAAAGAAAAAAGAAAAACCCCAAGAGACAATTTTCTAATCAGAAAGAAGATCGCAATTCTATGGCTACGATTTTCGCTCTCAGAAAAAATTACATTCACAACATTAGTTATTACTAGTTTTTATCGATCTACACAACAGTGACGCAGACCCGCTCTGAGAAAAAGATTTTTTTTTCTAAAAAAAAAAAGAAAGCCGACCTTGAACAGACGCAAATCTCTATAAAAACTGAAAAACATCACACTCTGATTAAAAATACAAACAAAATTTCTGCAGAAAAACCATTAATTTATGCAAAATCGAAGATATTACCTCCTCTGCCTCTTTTCACTGTACCGGTGGCTTTCTCTCTCGCTGTCTTTTTCTCTGTCTCTGCTTCGCAGGCTTGCTTCTCTCTTCTCTTTCACTCTCTCACTCCTTTTTGTAACGAGCCCGCGGTCAAAATATGGAATCGAAATACGGAATTTAATTAAATATTGATTTGGTGATGAGCTGGCAACGGGATGCACATACATGATGCATGTCCATGATGGTTATACATGCATATCATGTTCATAATAAATATATATATATTAGTATGTCAGTGGATCACTGAAATTCTGCTCCTCTAGGTGACGTACGTGCATAAAATTGCGAATTTGATTTGGATTTTCATTATCCAACGATTGCGGGAAATCTGTTATACACGCGCTAGGAAAGTGCGTGAAAAGAGGAGTGTGCTTGTTGCAGCTTTATTTTAGAACGCAGCGCCACGAACGGCGAGTTGGGAGCTTTTTGACTATCTACATTCTACAACGGTTTTCCTTGGCCACGATCGTAACGGAAACTGTTCAAGAGACCTATTTACGAAAATGCCATTGTTTGCCAAAAGCGGTAAATGAAAATATAGAAGAACGAAATTTAAAAATTTAAATTCCATATTTTAATGAATAGACTATACTTCTTTTTATATATATTAAAGGTACATTTTTTTCTAATTTTAAAAATTAAATTCATTTTTAAGACTGTTAAAATAAATTACATATAATAAATCAGCCTATATAACCTGTTAAAATAATTAAGGTTGGATTTAATAATTTTTAACCTATATAACTAAAATAAAATGAGCTAAAATTGATTAAGGTTGGGTGAGACTAAATTAACTTATTTTTTTATTATTTCTTAATTTTTCCAATGTTATTTTAAATATTTATATATTAAATTAGTAATATAATTTTACATTTAATTCAAATGATATTATTTTTTTATTTAATTTATCTAATTAATTTAATTTATATTTTGTTAATATATGTTATTATTTTGAATTGTAAATGAAGATAAATATTATGATAAAAAAATTTGTTGTAAAAATTAGAACAATAATAGTGAAAGATAAATGATAGTAAAAAATAAATAATAAAAATAAATTTATAATTGTTATTTAATTATGTTAATATATAATGAATTAATATATTATGTATTTTAATGATTTATAATCATTAGACTTTATATAATGTATTATAAGATTATGTCTGTAAAAAGTAATTCAATTATAATGTTAAACATATTTCAATTACTTCATTATAAAAGTTATTGTTTGAAATAAATAATAATAATTTAAAACTTTTATGATAATTTAATCAATATTACATATTTTCATTTAATTATATGCGCAATATTTATACAAATATTTATATTTACAAATGTATGTGTATTAATGTAATAGACACATATAGCTATATATATTCATGTACTTACACATAAATAAATACATGCATGAATATATATGTGTTTATATATATATATGTGTGTGTGTATAAATATGCATTTATGTGTACACATATGTATTTATTTACCTACATACATTCATAAATTATAGTTTATATATATATTTATTAGTTACAGCTTATAATAAAAAAATTTATAAGTATTATGATTATCTAAATAAGTAATTTAAAATATAAAGAATTTAAATTGTAAAAATTTAAATTATCCAATCCAAATACAATTTAATTTTATATTTGTTCTTGTTTGTGGTAAGAAAATTTAGATATAATTTTTATTGTGATCAATTATTAAGTTATATAACAACATAATTTGTCATCTTTAAATTTTATGTATTATAATTTAATTATGTTTTTTTGTTTTAAGAATATTTAAAAAAAGTTAATATGATAAATTATAATTATCATTTTAAAAGTATTATTTACTAAATTAAATTATATTTTAAAAAAATTAAAAACTAACTAGACCTAACCCGTAACCCTAATAGAGTTAGATTATATTAAGCAAAGAATGATCTGTTTAAAAAATATATTAATCTGATCTGACCAGTTATAAATCATACCAAAATAAACTTAAATCAAGTCAAATCAATCCATTTTAATAGCTCAACTCATATTTCTCCACATATAAAATTTAGCTACACTTTAGTGTAAATTTCCATTTTCTATTAAAATGACCATCCAAACCGTTGCTTTCATTTCAGCCAAAAAGAAAGCCTCTGCTTGTATGACCAAAATACCCTACCAAAGTGACTATTTTTTAAATTTTAAAAATTAGACTAGTTATCAAATTAATCAAGGTACTGATTCATAGTTCATTGGTTTAATTATAATCAAATCGAACTGATGGCAATTAAATATATATATGTATATTATAATATATATTTGATTTTTAATATAACATAATAACTAATACTATAAATATTATATAAATTTATTATGTAATATAATATAATAAATAATACTAACTATTGATATTAATTATCAATACCCAACTATGTTTATATAACATATTATTCACTTAAATTTTAATTTGTAAAAAATTATTTTTTTGAACTATTAAAAAAATTAAAAAATTATTATTTTTAGAGTTAAATTTAACTACATGCTTATCATATAATTTGTTTTTCTTCTCTTACTTAATTTAATTTCACATTATATGTGAAGAAAGTTTGGAGAAAGGGAAAAAAAGATTGTAAATTTAAATACAATTTTATTATTTTAAATAGTTTAAGAGAATGATTTATTACAAATCAAAGTTTATACGGGTGATGTGTTATATAGGTATAGTTGAGGGATATAAAATATAACTTTTTAAAAATATTAAAAAAATAGTGAATCAACTAGACTGATCAAACCATTAGTTTTTACCCCTTTTTTACTGGTTCTTTGGCTTCTTAATTTTATGATTTTTTCGGACTGGCCAATGGATTAGTTCATCAATTTTTCGATCTGATTAGTTGGTCCAATCTAATTTTTAAAACTATGCTACTTCCTTTTAGAATTTTTTTTATTGTCTATTTTTCATAGTTTTGGATTTAAATTAATTATTGACTTGATAAAAATTTTAGATCATCGGATGACCAGCTACTAAATAACTAAAAAATTGATTGAATTGATAATATAAATAAAAATATTTAGACATAAAGAAAGTAAGATATATTTTATTTTAAATAAATCGATGTCCTTCAATGACATATAAGTTTAAAAATATATAGGAATAGGTGTAGAAAACTAATTTAGGCTACATAAGCACTGTAACTGGTTTCTAAACCTTTTTTTATAGAATTATAAACATCTTTGCATTGAATTAGCCTATTAAATATTAAGTAAGGAGTTTTAAATGCTAACACTAAAAGTTGTAATGGCAATATTTTAAAATTATATCAATGATTTTTTAAATCGGGTTTGTTGCTATCATGGAATCTCGCATTAGTGGTAGAAGTGCTGAAGAAAGTTATAAAAAAGTTTGGCATGTATAATTCCTCTAGAGTATGATGCTAACAGTTTCTCAAATGGGATTTGGTTATTAAGGGATAGTTCTAAATTCAACATAAAAATCCTTAAATCCCATAAATATTGCATTCACTTTCAGTTGCGTCTCTATGATTTTAACATAATGTGTTATGCAACTGTTGTTTACGCTTATCCACTAAATAACAATAAGAATGTTTTATGGAATGAACTAACAGACATCACCAATAATATGAATGATTCTTGGTTTATCTTTGGAGATTTCAACAATTATCTCTCCCCATCAAATAAACAAGGAAGCAAACATATTAACTGGACATCGATTAATCAGTTTAATAATTGTATCAATTATTTCAGGTTGATGGATATCGGTTTCATCGGTCCAAGATTTACTTAGGAGAGAATTGACTGAATGTTTACTAATTTGCTGAAGCAATGGTTACTCACCTTTCGGAATATAAATCTGATCATCGACTCATATTACTTAATTGGAACCTCTTGAATAATAAAAAGAGAAATACTAATACCCCTTTTCGTTTTCAGGTAGCATGGCTCACCGATGAGATATTTAAGGATAATGTAACAGGTAACTGGAGAAAAGAAGCCTCATTGAAAGACAATGTTAGACTCTTCTCTATTGCTGGTAAAGAATGGAATTATCATACCTTTGGAAACGTGTTCAAAAGGAAAAAGAAATATTTTCAAAATAATCCAAGGCATTGATAACCATCTTTTGCACAAACCAAATAGGTTTCTCATGAACCTACAAAAAGATCTATAGAGCGACTATGAAAAAAATTTTGAGGTACCAGAAAGCTAGAGTGAAGCCATTACTTGCACACTTAATACAATTGCTCGAAGACGACGGAATAAAATTTGTAGAATAAAAAATGCCAACAACCAGTGGGTAACAGAAGAGGAGGACATAAAAAAGAATTCCACTGAATTTTTTTAAAAAGCTTTACACTCAAGAAGGAGAGTAGACTCAGCTGCCAATTAAAGACAAGTTTCTTACCCTTAGCAATGATGAGTGGAATTCCATCCAAGCTGAGGTTATTGAGACTGAGATTAAGAAAGCTTATGAAAGTTGGATGAGGTTTAATCAACGAAAAAAAAGCCCTTTGGTCTCTGGTCATTTGATCTAAACATGAATGTGGAATACAACTTATCCCTATTGTTTCTAATCTTTGGCAAGGAATTTCGAAAATTTGGACCAATACTTGCTCGAGAATTGGGGACGGCGAACGGATATCCTTTTGGAAAGATACTTTGAAATAAAGTATTAGATGAAGTGACTGTGATTTAAAATTTATTAGTTAGACCATTATTAGATTGAAAATAAAAAATATATGTAAAATTATATTATATAAATTATTAACATTAAACTAATAAAATACTATTTGAGAATATGATAAAAGTAATAAATGCCATGAGTAACACTTGCATCGCCCGTAAATTATCAATATAATATATTAAAGTAAGATTATAAATTCAATTTTAATTAAAATATATTTAATGTAATAAAAAATACATACATATCATCGTAAAAGGCTTCTACATCATTTAGATATTTAATACATTATAAAAATTAAAATGTTTTATCTATTTTTTTTATTTTTATGCACCCATAATTATTATGTATTAAAAAAATTTGACATTTATGCATTAAACATTTTTTAAATATCATTTAATATTAAAAAAGTTTATATTTACATTAAATAATAGAGTATCAAATGATAATTATTTGTGTATTAAATATTAATTTTAAGTATACCATATTAATTATATTTTTAATTAAAGATATCTATAATATTTAAAAAGAGTAACTTTTAATATATATATAATTTTTTAAAAATTTAAATATGATTATTATTTTAATAGATTATTATTTTAATTTAAAATTTTTATTAAATATAAATATTTAAAAAGTGAATATTTTAAATTATCAATGAATTTTTTGAATTTCAAATTTTATGTCTTAAAAGAGTTGTCATTTAATATATGCTCACCAAATAGTAAGTTATAATATTATGTCAAGTATATTTAATGGATCTAATTTTTTTAAAACATACACATATCATATTACTAATGAGCCATTTAAATTGCAAATTTTATATTTTATATATAAGAAACATCATTTTAAAAATACAATATCAGTTTATATTTATATAATTAAATACATTTTTTATATTTATACAATATCAACATAGATCCCACGGGGCATTTCTAGTTATAGACAATTTTGAAAAGATACAATTAATTTAATTCAATTTCAATTATTAATCCTGAAAATAATTATCGTTTGTATTTTGATAAAATTTTTACTTAAATATTTAATATATTTTTTCTTATAAAGTAATCATGCTAAATAGTCCTTATAAATTCAGTTTCGGTCCTTTTAAAAAACAAAAACAAAACATACCACTAGATTCAGCAGGCAAAAGCATTTATCTATACTATTTTATATCTTCATTCAGTTATTTTCAAAATTTTATAGAGGACCCAATTTTATTGTATGAGACAGCGTGTTTTTTTTTTTTTCAACAAAAGATCATTTAATATTTTAATATAATTTTTTGAAATAGTAAACAGTAATTAAATGGCAACACAGGTTGGTTTCATTAGGAGAAAGATATCTGAAATATGTTATAGGATAAAGTTTTTAAAATAAGATAAAAATAAAAAAATAAAAAAACTTATTTTAAATAAATTTAAATTTAAATTTTGTTATCTCTTTTAAAAAAATCTAAATCTATTTCATTAAAAGTTTAGTCGGGAACTGAAAAAAAAAATCACAAGCTCGATATTCGGCCCGGCCCGGCCCGGTCCAGAAAATTTTAATGTTTTAGAAAAAGGAACGACGCCGTTTAGAAACCCTAGATCCCTTGGGCCTCGCCTGACTGAAGTGCTCCCTCAGGGTTGGCGAGAGGAGTCTTGAGTAGACACTCCCTCTAGTTGTCTCTGCCCCAATCGACCACCTCCTTCCAACAATGTTACCTCCAATGACGGTAAGACCCTCGTAGCGAATCATTATCCTTCTCGAATCTTGGAGATTTCCTTCCCAACCTTAATTCGAGAACATCATATTTAGCTTCTTTATTCGATTTATGGTCAGTGGGTTGCTATTGATTTCAATTTTGGCAATAAATTCGTGGTTCTAAATGTCTTACGCTCACGCATTTGTTCACAGCTGACCTCCATTAGCTGTCGCAGTTTCTGAAGAGAGCAGAGCTATAAGTTAGCCATGCTCTTTGTCCCAAGTTTACCATCAATTCGATGAAAAGCAGAGATTTGAAGCGAAGACCCAGGACGAAATATGTTCTAGGATTTGTTCATCTATGCGGGCTTAAAAGTTACTCTTTTGATGGCGTGGGGAAGCAGATGACCCTCTTATTCTTCATATCCCGTTCTTCAAGTGTTCGATCTTTCAAGATAGCCATTGCCAAATATCATGGCCTTACTCAGATAAGATCTGGCCCGCCGCCTTTGGACGATGAAGGGTTAATCAAAAGAGCTGAGGCTTGGTTTGTTAAGATTGTGTGTACTCTTTTTGTCCGCTCAGACTCATTGGATGGATTCCTGGGCTATTTTAGTAAGCACTTGACTCCTTCACTCGTATTTGAGGTTATTAAAAGGCTAAATAATCCAGACTTGTGTTTGAAATTCTTTGCGTTAAGTAGGGAAAGATTGAACATCACTCATTCCTTTTGGACTTATAATATGCTTTTGAGGTCCCTTTGTCAGGCTGGTCTCCACAATTCAGTGAAAATGGTGTATGACTGTATGAGGTCTGATGGTCAATTGCCTGATAGTTGGCTGTTGGGATTTTTGGTGTCATCTTATGCAGAAGTAGGCAGGTTTTATGTTTCAAAGAAATTGCTTGATGAGATTAAGTCCGATAAGATTGCAGTAAGTGCTGTTGTTTATAATGACTTGTTCAATATCTTGGTAAAACAGAATAAAGTAGACGATGCTGTTACGCTTTTTAGAGAGCACATGGGGTCACATTTTCATCCAGAAACTTGTACCTTCAATATTTTAATGCGAGGTCTGTGCAGGGTAGGAGTAATTGATGAAGCCTTGAAGTTGTTTGATGACATGAGGAGTTGTAGTTGTTCTCCTGATATAATTACATATAATATTCTTATACATGGTTTTTGCAGAATTAATGAGATTGATAGAGCAAAGAATCTACTAAAAGAAATTTATTTAAAAAGTGAGCTTGTTCCTGATGTTGTTAGTTATACAACTATAATATCAGGTTATTGCAAGTCGACTAAGATGGAGGAGGCTGCTATTCTTTTTGATGAAATGATTAGACGGTGGCTTAAACCTAATGAAGTTACTTTTAATGCTCTTATTGATGGCTTTAGTAAGGCTGGTGACATGGCATCTGCACTAGCCATGTATGAGAAGATGCTCTTTCATGGCTGTTCACCTGATGTTGTTACTTTCACTTCCCTCATAGATGGATATTGTAGAATTGGACAGATGAATCATGGCTTAGACTTGTGGCATGAAATGAATGCCAAAAATATTTCGCCTAGTTTATATACTTTCTCTGTCCTTATCAATGCTCTGTGCAAAAACAACAGATTCTGTGAAGCTCGTGACTTGTTAAGATTATTGAAGCAAAGTAACATTGTTGCAAAACCATTTGTGTACAATCCTGTCATTGATGGATATTGCAAGTCTGGAGATGTTGATGAAGCAAATAAAATTGTAGCAGAAATGGAGCAGAAGATGTGCAAACCTGATAAGTTAACATTTACAATTCTCATTATTGGTCATTGTATGAAAGGGAGAATGTCTGAAGCAATTGGTATCTTTTATAAGATGTTGGCAGTTGGTTGTGCTCCAGATAACATCACAGTAAATTCTTTGAGATCCTGTCTTTTGAAGGCTGGAATGCCTGGGGAGGCTGCCCACATTAAGCAAGCTCTATTAGAAAGCCAGACAATGGGCTTATCATCGTCGAAAATGTTATATCATCCAAAGACAAATGCAGATATGCCTATTGCTGTTTATTAAATTTTTGACATTAATCCAGTGGCTTGACAAGGACCTCCCCTGAGTATTGATTGAATATGTCCACTTTGTGGCATGGTTATCAGGCAGCATGGAGACGATCAACCATGGAACTTGCATTGCAATTTCCTTCAGAGTTAACGAGTCTCTGTCAGTTGTTCCAGAGTTTGAGAAGGCTTTAGGAAGTGTCAAGTCAGACACTGATATTAGCCTAGTTGTACTATCTGGATTGAACAGATACAGCATGAAGGTCAATATATAAACTGGCACCCCCTTGAGTTTCAATTTTTCAGTATTTTTTAATTGTTCATCCTTTTTCCTGCTGACATCAATTTAGCCAGTAGCATAGTAATTTTTTCAGAAATTACTAAAAATAATTTATGATTCCTGAAGAGGCAAATTAATAGCTGAAAATGCTGATTTTTAAGACTGTATACTGTTTTATGTAAAATAAAAGTTTACAAAGCTCATGAATGATTTGGTAAAGTAGCTTTATAGTTTGTACCCTAGGACCTAGTTCATGGTTTTTGGAATCAATTGAGTTCTGTACCATGCTGTGGAAAAAAATAAATCGAGCTTGGCAATGGGATTGCACTCTTGACCGTACACAATTTCTGATGCTTCTTTTTTTTTTGTCGAAACCATCACTATCTAAAAGTCCACTTTATTTTGACTAATCTGGCTCGAACTATAGAGGATTAGAGTTCTCCAAGCAGAGTTTTTTCCTTACATAATATTCAAATCCGAGACCTTGCTTAAGGGTAATGGAATATCTATTTACTCCAACCAACTACCTGCTGATTTTTTTTTATGCATTTTTAATTGTTTATAATTCAATTGTGTTGCAAAATAAAAGAGCTTTGGTAAGAAAGTGATACTTAGTGTTTGTGATGTCCGTAACCCTTTTTTTCACGTCACACTCTCCTTGTCAAGGACAGTGTGTCTGCCTCTTCTCTGCTCCTAATGTTGTTTTCCAATTCTGCATCATCCTAAAGTGGTAGTGCCACGCCTTCCACTTCCACATAACTGATGCACAGCATGATTATGTAGCATGGAATATATGCATGTTGCCTCTTCATTTTTTGTTTTGGAACAATAGACTACAGCCAACAAAATGATACTTCCTCATAAATTGACACCGATTATAAAACCTAGTGGGTCTTTGTTTCCCAAATGTAATCTGCTTTCCACAGACACAAGTGATATAAGCTAAATGTATTTGCAATTTTTGGCATAAAGACTTAGCCCACAATCAAATTATCAGTGTTAAACTAGAATTTATATTATATATGTATGATAAAATATGCTATCTTTTTGTGGATATTGAAGAATGTTAATGTGAATGGAGAGCCAGTTAATCATTCAAAACAGGGTTGGTTATAGAGAGTTATCATTTTTTGGTTTAGTGGGGGCTGATTTATGTTTTGGATGAACAAGTGAGTGCTACATGCTTAGAGTATGTCTCAACTGTGCCTTTGTGTATGGAGTTCAGCAGGGGGCACTTGTATTTGGCAGATTCTCTAACCAGAGGCCAAAGCTGAAGACCAGAAGGTTTTGTCCAGAGGCCAAAGCTGAAGACCAGAAGGTTTTGTCTCAAATTTCTTAAACAGCTTGTTGTTACCAATTGGATCTTTAGATTGCTGATACTTTATTTTCTATGGATGCCCTTCTTTTTTACTCTTGTAGGCTCACTCAGAATCAAGAGGCTGCAAAAAGATTCGGTTAAGGAAAAAGGTAAGTACTATTGATGTTGAAACTTGATTGCTTATAATATGTAAAAAACACTAGATATAGTCCTCTGGTTTTCTTAAGTCAATTGGCACCATAATTATCTGTCTGTTTCTTCTGTGTTATAGATGATGAGGCTTTAAACTCGGTTGCTGGCTTGAAGAGATATGGATTTCATTAAAACGAAATATTGAATGATGCAAGATTAGCTTAATTTTGCCTTAATGTCTTCTGAGTTTAACATGATATATATTATAGGTATTTCAAGCCCATGATTGATTCCTTTTTGCTGTTTTACTGTCTCACTATATGGTACTTATCCTTTCCCTTGTTCCTTCTTGATTATCAGTTCTTAGAATGATTCTGTGGGAATTGAGTTCCTTAATTGAAGTTGTGTGTAATTCTTGTATAAATGATTAGATGACAGACACATTTCATTTCAAGGATTATCTTTTCCTTATGGCCTTATATATGGGAGATGTTGACAGTATAAACCGTTCTACAACTATCAAATCCAAATTTCAAGCATTTCTCGCGCATTCCTGTGCACTGTGCTAGGGATGTTCAATTGTACAAAATATTGTTGACTTTCTGGGAGACTGAACGAAATTGTTAGGCATGTTTAACTCTTGGTCAAATAGCATTAAGTGAATAAGTGAAAGAGATAATGCTCCTGAAATCCATATGTAGAAAAAACTAGTATTGGAGGACTAGTTAGTAGTTATTACATTATGCAAAGTCGGATTGGGCGGATAGGAGAAGCTAGAAATACTTGCACCTGACATATTAATTAGGGTATAGGTTACCTTCTCTATGGCCAAAGAGATAAAGAAAAAGATTGCTCACATTGCTGAGGTCAGGGTTCATTCTTAACACATCGGTGATGTGAGTTATTAAAGATTACATGTGGTTTTTTGAGTCAAATGTGTTGGGAATTTTATACAATATGAGGAGAAACGTGACTTTTATGTTTATTGATCTGTCAGGTGCTTTGGCATTTGACATGGACTATATGCCTGCTGGGTTGATGAGCATCAATAGCTGATCAAGACCAAAGATGGGCTGTTAATTCTCAGATGGTAGATAATGAACTACATCTTATTGATGGTTTCATGGTACATTATGATAAAGTGTTTAGGTTACTGGGCTAGTGGCAAAGTCAGAAGTATTTCGCACAGTTCTGCCATGTGGATGACACCCGCAGACAGATCTTTCCTGTGACTTGGTCGTATCATTACTTGTGAACTACTTGAGGTGTCTTGATTGATTACTTCATTTGCTTTTGGGATACAGACAATTAGAAATTAGGAACTGCAATGAGGGAGGTTCAGCAGTTGATGGCCATCCAAAATCTGCATCTGTTACTGACCACATTTCCTTATGTTTGGTGCGAGTTTCGAACTTTTGACATGGTTAACAAGTGGCTGCACGGAGAAGCTATGTTTTGGTAGCTGCTGCTGATCTGATTTTCTTTTAGAAGTTAAAGTGGCCTGCAGCATTTTGATCTGTAAAAGTTCTCAAGTGTTTCCAAATATTCTGTACATTAGATGTTAGGCATGTGTGGATATCATTTTCACCCTTTCACTGAGACAGCTTTGCAAAAAAGCATTTGATTTTATTCATAGATGCTTTGTTCCTAATCTGGCCCATATCTGTTAAAATACAGTTTAAAAAGTGCATGGCTGAGTTGATAAAGTAGCTTTATGGTATTATTATTGTGTTAAAAATCGTTTTTATTTCCCCTTAAGTAAGGACTTCATTAAAAAAACAGAAACAGTACAAGGAAGAAAAATGGTTGAATTGGTTTGGTCAACTTTTAAAATTAGCTTTACAAAAAATCATTAAGAACTAAAAATTTAATTAAAAAAATAATTCACTAAACTAGTAAAAAAAAAAAAAGAATGATGAACTGAAAGAAATAAAAGTACAAAAAAAAATGTTTGAATTTAGTGAACTTTAAAATGAAAAGAGAATGTAAGAATAAATTATTATTTTGATCTTTAAATTATCTATTTGGTTTTAATTTGGTCTTTGGAAAGTTAAAATTTTTAATTTTGTTCTTTAAAAAATATTTCTCAAATAATTTAAATCTTATAATAATTATATAAATATCTAAATAATATTATAACAAGACAAAATGTTAACTAGTATATTCAAATAAATAATATTACAGTAATTCAAAAAATAATAACTAGTATGTCCAAGAGAACATTTATATAATTAATAGATTAATTTGAGGATTTAATTTTTTTAAGAACTAAATTAAAAAAAATGTATCTTTCAAAACAGTAATTTACTTAAAATGTAATAAATGGTTTGTACATGACATTTTTTATTTTTTTAAATTGATGATTATTTATTGATTTGTTAAAAAAATATAAGATATACTATATACTTATTTTTTGTGTAATAAAATTAAATAAAATATTTATTACTATACTTAATTATAATATAAAATTAATATATAATGTTGATACTAATTCAATCACAATTTAATTACAGTTAAATATTCAATTGTGAATCAATACCTTGTCAATTCAATTACTAGTCTAATTAAACATTGAAAATTATTGTACATAGATTTAAACCTTCTAATTTTTTGAAGGACTAGATAAATATGTTAATTTTTATATCTTTATTATTAAATTTTTTAATTAAAATAAAATACGTAGAACAAAATTTTTTAAAAGATCATTCATGTGAAATATAAATTATATAAATTATACATAAATTAATTTTTTATTAAAAAACTTAATGACAAAAATTTAAAAATTATACCTAATTTTTTTCTTTTTTTAATGTATAAATTTTAGAAATAGATTATGCAATATTGATGTTTTGTATATGTATTACTACAAGTGGGGCTTATTAACCTAGTACTGAATTTTGATTTTGAATATTTTATATTTAAAAAATAATATATTTTTATAAAAAAGTTTATATATTAATTAATTGCACGAATTAACTATGTGTTGTCTGCTTAAAAATAATATTAACTTAATATATTTCTTATATATATTTTAACATGATTATAGTTTATATTGATATTTATTTATTTATTAAGCATGTTACTAAAAACAACAAAAACTAACTCCTAAGTCATTGACTAATTAATCAACTTTCAAATAATTAAGAACACATTTTTTGTGTGCAAGAAAAATTTTGAAATAAACTAGACATTGACAATAAAAATTTTCTAATTAATTAGCAATTTGCAAGTAAACATTTGAAACTGATTGTTAATTTTTTATCAAAACCAGAAAAGCATAAAAAAGGTGGTGAGCAACAAATGAAAGCAAACTCAACTATCCCTTCCTTCCTTCCAGCTCCTATCATCATCAAACAGAACAGAGACCAACGAGGGTGGGGGAGGGAGAACAGTTAACAGCCATATATATGATTTTTATTTATTAAACTAATATCCTTAGCAAAAAAAAAAAAAAGATTATAACATTTTTATAATTAAAAAATTAATATAAAACCAATAAAATTTAACTGACTTAAATGAAACCAAAGTTAAAATTAAGGGATTAAAATAATATTTTTGCCTGACATAAATTAGGCATAATTTATTGCATGTCAATTATGTCTTTATTTGTTCTAAAACTAAAAAACAAATTATAAAGATAATAAGAAAAAGTAGTACGTAAGAAGTTATTTTCAGAGAAGTGAACTAACAAATTCGAGTTCCCGAGAATGTTAATAACTTAATATAAAAAATAGATAGTGATATGCATATTGTTAAAATTAGTCATTGATACAAAATTGAACTATTAACCCAAATTTTTAAGACATATCATTCTTTATTTTTTTCACTAATTTATTAAACTTGCAAGGATTCATGTATAATTTCATAAACTCATATTAGTGAAATCATTTTTTATTTTTATTATATTTTTAAAATAATAAAAAAATTAAATAATTTTCTATAGTACTTTGTATTTCAATATTTCATATTATTTATTATTTATATAACAACATATGATTTTGAAATGAAAAACAGCATCTGATCTTAAGTTATATCATATAATAAAAAGAGGTAAGAAAATGTTTTTCTCTCTTAACATTTAAGTTTATGGTTTATTTTAATTATCTATTTCTTTCACTTATTTAATATTTTTAATTTATCTTTTATTTTACATTTATAATATATAATTTTAAATAGAAATAAATTAAGACGTAAGCCTTGCTTCAATGGGTGCATAGTAGATACTCATACTCTGAAAGGTGTGCGATGCTCCTACTAAAACATTTTGCATATCACACTCTCAGTGTAAGAGAGAGAGAGAGCGCGTGCGTGTGATTCTCTGCGCCAAAAGATATATTCAATTCTGCATTATCTTAAGTCACGTGACCTGGAGGGCCATGACTGACTCATGCTCGTGCCTTTCCTATCCACTCAACTCATGCACATCATGCTTATGTACCATCAATTCATCATCATATTCATAACGCATGCATGATACATCATCATATTCATAATATCTCTTTTTACATTTATTTAAAATAATTCTCTTATTTTAATATTCTTGCTTGAGAAATTGAGACATGACTTAGTTTTAAGATAACATAATAAATAATTTCCAAATGATATTTAAAATAAAAAATATAATAATCAAGAAACTGAGTTATAAAATATAATATTAAAATTCGGAAAAAAACTGATTTGTTTAGGTGGGACGAGGGAAAGAGAGGAAAAAGGACACGTGGGATGCGGCAACGAGGTGAGTGGACCGAGGAAGGTCGCTTTGGTTTCCCGCCAATGGCGCAGACGTGGGACCCTTTGCCTTCTTTGGCGCCAAAACACCCATTTTCGCGGTTATGTAGCAAAGAGTCGTAGGACACGTGTTGTGAAGAGACAAGTGGCGTTGAGAGTGTAGATGATGATGGTGACGAGGACGGCTTCTAAGAAATTGAGGTGGGCCCCGCCGGATGCTTTGAAAGTGATAGCGCTCAATTTACTTTACTCTTTCTCTTTTTTCTAATTTTCATCTTTATTATTAATAATAGTATTATTATAATCTTTGTCCAAAAAATAAAACTAGTATTATTATAATCAAATTATCTGCTTTTTTGGGATACTGTGCTTATGACGTGGCAGCGACGATTGCCGCTCCTTCTCCCACGTCATCGTGTAGCACTCCTTCCCAAATGACCCCTTTGTTTTTGTGAAAGGGGTTCCATGTGCCTTCTCTCCTACTCTTGTCTCTCCGCCTCTGTATGACAATAACAATTACAAAAAGCAAATTTTTAATTAAAAATTAATATATATAATTTATTTTTAAAAAATGTTGGTTGTTTTATTTTCATTAAAAATTTTGATATTAAAACTATCAAGAAAACATTTCGAATTCATATTGAAAATAATTAAACATTTTAAAATTTTCACTTCTTTGTTTTGTTAATTTTCAAATAAAGAAATATAACTTGTTATTTAAAAATAATTTAAAATTAAATAAATGAAAATCTGTAAAAAAACAAAAAAACATTTGGTTGCCCTTTTAACAATCTTTTTTTTTATTGTCCATTTTAACAATGTTGTTGGGCTCCCGTCAGCAGAACATGTGTTGTTTGTTTGGTTATGGGGCACATAACATATTTTTGAATGGATAACTTAAAGTCCAATCCAATTTTGGGCAGGGCAAGAAATTGGTGTAGGGTATACTTTGGGCACCCTAACAACCATCAACGTATTTACTAAAACTTAACACTTCAGCTACCAAAAAAGAAAAACGCTAACTAAGATCTTTAGGACATTGCTTAAATTTTTATTTAATTAATTGATAAAATTTTTGGATATTAAAAATTATTATTTTCATTTAACATGTTTTAAGTTATTAAATGTTCTATCAGTTGAAACCTTAAACGTGCCATTTTAATCACACAAATTAAATCAATTTCAGACAACTGATTTTGTAGAATGGGTAAATGATCAAAAGTAAAACAAGAATATTTGATAGTAGAAAATGAAGTTGCATCTTATTGCTGAGTGCTACTGATATATATACAAGATGATGACGGAGTTTCCTAACAAAGTGAAATAACTAAACTGCTAAAACAGAACTAAGTGACTATCAGACCTCTAACTTCTAACTAATAACAATCTGAAATAAATTAGATTACATCTCAGTTTACAGATTTCCCATGCATAACTCCACTAGTCACTGTCAAGTGTAGCTTCAATATTTATGTAATTATGATCATTTAAAAATAATTAATTATTTTTATTGTTACATTCAAAAAGTTTATATTAACATTTGGTATAAACTTAATTATATTTACTGTCATTTTAAAATTAAAATCACAATCTTATTTGAAATAAAATTATTTTCATTAGTAGAAAATAAATTGAAATAGTAATATGAAATATATTGAATTGAAATTAATAAAAATAATAAACAAAAGGCTACTTTAATCAAATATCCAAACATTAATTCACCCCTAATGCGTGTGTAAGACAGGGATGTCACAATTTTATTACAATCACTTTTAAATATTAAAATTAATTATTATTGTTACTTTTTCGGGCCACTCTGTTTTTTTTTTCTCTTGAAAAAACAGAAAGACATGACTATAAATCATTTTGGATCTTTTAAAGTTTATAAATAGTAAATTTTTTTAAAATTAAAAAGATAAGAAAAAAATAAGAGACTAACATTAATAACAATTTACCTTAAATAAATTATAAATTAAATATTTATTTTTATCTCTTTAAGATAAATTTGATCATTTCTCATCAATTCAAACCACTATAAACACCTTTTCTTACCTAATCTAGACGAGATAAAACTAAACTATGATTTTTATCTAATGCAACACTTCATCTAATTCTTTTGAGTGTTCCAAATATATCTATGGGAGACCATTCTAGAGCATGAGTAATTAATTAAAAAAAAACATTAAAGCTTTCAAATATCAAGATTAGTTATGAATGAGAGTTCTTTCAAAAATTGAAAAATGAATTTTATATTAGAATTTAAAATTAAATATAATTCTACATACAAAAGGAAAGGCAAAATCAAACAATTTAAGGTTATATTAATTTTTTAATATTTATTTACGATGAGTGAGATGTTAATCACCAGTCAGCACCTTTTCATTTAGCTCATTAATTTTTTGTCTGAGTGTTGATGTTATTAGGGTGAAATGTTGAGTCCGTTCGTGGATGCCGCTTGCCTCTCAATCTCTTTTTCAAATAATTACACTTACATTTATTCCTTTTTATAATTGCAACTCCACCTAGCTTATAATGTTTGGTATGAGAGTGAGAACAGTGTAATACGATGCTGTGGCCAACTCACCGAACCTTCTTTGTTCATGGGCCACAAGACCAGACCCTCAAACTTGTAGTGTTGTGGATACCAGGCCTAATAAAAAGAAATAAATGTGCAGAAATCTGTTTTGCTACATGGTTTTTTTTTTGTTTTTTTTTTTCTCATTACCAGCTTTTTGCTTTGATTTTTCTCATGGTATTTGCCAAGGGATCATGAAATAAAGAATTTAATCTTTTTAGAATTTTTTTTCTACACCGTTGCATTTATAATAATAATAAAATTATTATACAAACTAAAAGAAATAAAATAAAGAATTTAACTTCGTATAAGATACAACTCTTCATGATAGCACTATTAAAATTTCTTACTTATATTTATTATTTTGCCTCAATTATATGTTTTTCAACAAAATTCAACCAAACTTTTTGTTTTATATATATATATATATATATATAGACACACACACACACACAATCTATATACCTCTCACCACTAAATTATATTGTAATAAATGAAGAAACAACTAGAGACTCGGCACGTCAGCACTTGATTCAAAAGGTCCAATAAATTCCCGTACTCAGAATCATGACCAACTCAAATTTCAGACGAACATGTTTGGAAATGAGAGAATGGAGGAAGGGGAAGGGGAAGAGGAAGAGTAGGGAAAAGAATTTAATAATATTTGTTATTTTAAAATTTTTAATAAAAAATAAATTATAAGATTTTATATTAATTATCTTTAATATTTTTTATTTATTAATTTCATATACACTTACCTATTTCAAAATTATTTTTTCAATAAAAATGATTTTTTGTACATAATAAATAAAATAAAATTTATATTATGTTTAATATGAAATTCATAATATAACAGTAAATTAAGTTAAGTAATTTTATTGTTTTCAAATAAACACGTACTATGTAACATAATAATTTTATTTTTAAAATTTTTAAATAACATTGTGTAACATTGCATCATAATTGAAGGGTGCCAGGTACAATTTTTGTAAACTATGGACATAAGTATAACTTTACTAAAGGGACGTTTGGCATATTTTGATTTTAATATTTTGATTTTACATATTATAATATCTTAAATGTCAATATATGGTATATAATTATTATATGATAATAAGGTGACATATGAAATAACACTGTGATGTTATCTAATTAATAGTCAAAATATTATGATATTTTACATAATATGGTTGAATAGAATATATATTTTTTAAATTCTTTTTATAAAAAAGCATGTAAAATATGATGAATAAATTATTAAAAAATTTAATTGCATGTGCTTTTTATATGAAAAAAGAGAGAACAAATTATATGTGAACTTTTAATTTTTTAATTTTATTTCCATCCATAAATAATAAAAGTAATATAAACTTTTAAAGTGAAAGTTATTTAAATTAAAGAAGCATATTTAGAAATTTAAGAAATAAATAATATTAATTAATATTCACAATGAAAAATTAATATTTTATTTTAAAAAGTAATAATAAAGAAATAAACTATTATTGGAGTGAACTTCTAGAAGTTTAGCAATTTAATTTAGTAAAAGAAGTAGAATTATGGCGTCATGCAACTACTATCACAAAGTTACGGCACTCATCGTATGACCCACACCCACATCCACACCCACATCCACACCCATACCCACCAGTCACCAACCACCGACCACGTTAGCCACACGCATCTCACGTGATGATTGCGTGTCCGTATAAATTGGACCATCCCATTCCCATACCGTACCTTAGCATTTCTTTCCAAAAATAATAAATGTTATTGGCCACGCAAAGAATGTATTGGGAATGACGGTTACAGGCTAGATTTAGAGATTTACAGTACTGTACCAAAACCAGCCCATTCCGTGGACACATGTCAGACGGAGAGAAGAGGAAGCACGCGGCTGCCTCCGCCGACGACGATGCCGTGTCGGTGAGCCGGAAGAGGGCACGGGATCAGGTGACGGATGATGAGGTGGAGGAGTTTTACGCGATTCTCCGGCGGATTAACGCGGCGGTGAAGTACTTTAAGGGCGGCGACGATCGGCCAGAAGGAACAGCACCGCATAGGCGGTGGAGAGCGTCGTTAGAGACAGAGATCATGCAGCAAGTGAACGGCGTTAAGGAAGAAACCAGGACGCAAGAGACTCTAGATCTGAATTTGAGTCCGAAACCAGAATGACTCGTGTTTTACACCTGCTTTCAGGTTTCTAGTTTTTTTTTTTTTTTTTGAATTATGTTTTTTAATTTTTTGAGTAAGTTACATTTATCATTTTTAGAAGTGTTTAAAATTATATTTTCTTTATCTCTATTTTAAAAATTTATATTACAATGCTTTTACACATATTATTTGGATATATTGTTGACCAAATAGTAAAATATTTAGACATATTCATGTGATAACGCCTTGCTTCTCTCTGCCTTTTTCATTTCCCAATTATATAATGAAGTAAAAAAGGAAATGAAATATAAAGTCTCTTCTTAATTATACATTTTTCACTGTTTGATTAATCCATACATGTTGCCTTTTGAAGCTTTCACTGTGGGAAAACCGAAAAAACATGAATGGACGGTAATGTGTCATTTAGTCGCGGTGTTTTAAGCAAAAGTTTTGGAGCTGTGAAAAGGAAGTTATACGCGGTTATGCGTTGTGCCACTTTTTTCACCTGCCGCCCATACTTTCTTCTTATTTTTTGCTTTTCATGTCTGTGGACTGTGATGTGGTATATTAGATTAGATTAAGCATGGTGCAACAAGGAGTATAGTTTGCAGAATCGAATATGGGAATCTTTTTTTATGGGAATAAAGAGTAAAATTTTTTAAAAAAGTGAATTTAGACGCGGGGATATGGTACTAATTCCCATCTCCATTATCCCTTCGCGGGATTTTACATTAAAAATATTATATAGATATTTTTAAATTTATATATGTATTATAATAATTTTTATTTGTAGTCTTTTGTTTTTAAAAAATAATATAAAATATATAATGTGAGGATATAAAAAAAAATAAAAATAATTAAAAGTTATAAAAAAGGAATAGATTAAATAATTTTTTATTATTTAATTTATTATTTTAAAATTATATTAATTATTATTTTATTTAAAAATATACATATTTGTGAATACGAATTTTTTAGTATATAAATATTGTATTTTAAATTTTTTTATTATTTATTAATTCACAATTTTTTTAGAAATTAGCAACTTATTAATTCTATAATTTAAAAAGTAGTACAATTTTTAAAAGCTTTATTTATTTTTCTCTCACTTCCTCTCTTACATTTTGTTTTATTTTATAATTTTTTTTTTATACACGAGGAAGATTTTTTTCAAAGTGGAATAAAAGGCACTCTTCACTCTTGTCATATCCCATTGCCTTCCCTATATTAATTCAGCATTCTTCCACTATCAAAATTAATAATTTTATATAGAAAAAAAAAAGTTTCCTCTCGTTCCAAGAAATTAATAGTTGAAATTTTAAAATTAAAATCTCATTTGAAATTACTCATACTTTTATTTTTAAACCACACATATAGTAGTTAATGTGATAAATATAAAGTTATTAATTATTTTCATATTATAAACCTTTTAATTTATATTTGAAACTTTTTATTTAAGAA
Organism: Senna siamea; assembly: GCA_031216115.1. Lineage (NCBI taxonomy): Eukaryota > Viridiplantae > Streptophyta > Magnoliopsida > Fabales > Fabaceae > Senna > Senna siamea. Next base: position 2,746,806 of record CM062358.1, read on the forward strand.
TTTTTTAATTTAAAATATCTCTAAATTACATTCAATTTTGATTAATTTTTATCTAACCGTCAAGAAATAGCTTTAAAGTACACTTCTCCCAACAATTATACTTTTTGAAATTTAAATTTGTATAATTATTATTTTTAATAAATATTTTATATACTTTGTCTTATATTTATTTTATTTGTTAATTTAATATTTTCAAGGACAATTTAAGTAAAATTTATTTTTATTTCATTTCACTTTAATTCAGTTATTTAAACAATTAATTAATTTTAGAATCCACTATCAAAATTTAAATAAAATTAAAGATTGATAAATATTATAAATTTTATCATTTTAAAACCTTGAGCTTTTTAGTTGAACAATGTGCTTTTATCAATGTGTAGTGGTTTAAGTGAAAGAAGTTTGGATCATGAATAAATGGAATAAATATTATTAAAGAGATCACTGCTTAAAGATCATATATATGGAACAAATATTATTAAGAGAGATCACTGCTTATTTAATAGTATTAAAAAATTATATTCTTAATTATCTATTTAGTGAAGAATACTCGTAAGTTTTTTTTTAAAACAAAATAAAGTATGCTTTTAACTAAATTGGTTCGCATTCGGTAACTTTGGAAATAGCATATATATATATATATATATATTTATAGAGACACACATATATACGTGTGTGTGAGTGTGGGGTCCAACCAAGAAAAAAGGCGAATCTAAGAGGGACCAATAAACAACAACCATAAGATATGATCATAGCTTTTTTAGTCTTTACCCTTGAATTAAATGACAATCACAATGTTCTTTCGCTTTTGCCTTTCTTTTTTCTTTTCTCGAGAAGCATCTATTCTATATTCTTGCAGGCATCGTGAGATTTGGTATTATATATTAGTTAAAAAAAAAAAAGAGAGAGAGAGAGAGAAAGAAAGAGAGAGTTAGAGCCACAAAAATATTATAATTAATGTAAAGAGTAAATTTATATATAATTTTTTATATTTTTATTATAAAATTTGTTAATCAAAATAAAAATATGTAAAATAAAATTTTAAAAATAAACAATCATGAAAGAAATAATAAATTATATAAGTATTAATTTTTAATCTTGGTAACAATGATTTTAAAAATAACACTTCTTTTTTCTTTATGTAACCATAAATTAATGTTTTGAATTGTACAGTCGCAGCTCACCACCAATATTTTTTCTTTGCCGTCTCATGTGCATATTAAGCTTCAATCTCTAAAATCTAGTAAGTAAATAAAAACTAATCAATTATTATTTTCTTAAAGCGCATTAAGTTTACGTCCTCTTCTGGTTTTCCTTCTATTTCCGGTTCGCTATCCCATGAATGCTACATTCATACCTCGTTGGCTTTTCTTCGAAGTTTTCCTTATGGGCTATCACGTTTCACACCTACGTCATTCTTCTGACGTCATCTTTCCCCATGGCAACGTTGAAAATAATTCACACCATTCATTCCCTCATCTTCTACATATGTACATGCAATGCAATACATTATGCATAATGAAAGCCTCGCCCCAATTATATTATATTATTACTATTTATGCCTCAGTTTAAATGACGCCGTTTGCTAATGGAACCGGAGAGGAAGAGGAAGATCGATGACACTGAAAGTGGAACAGAGGAGTCGAAAAAATACGAAGATCGTTAAAACCGAGGAGGAAGAGAAGGAGATGGAGGAGTTCTTTGCGATTCTCAGGAGAACTCACGCGGCAGTCAAGTATTTCGAGAAGGCTGACTGGCGGCGCCGCCCTGAGTTGTCGGCGGCCACCGCCCACATTTGGAAGCGGTCGTTCCAAGTACAAGATTTCGAGGAGGTGGAGGGTGGAGGGTGGAGGGTGGAGGGTGGTTTGGGTTTGGGTTTGAATTCCGAACCTACGATTAAGCGCCATCAAAGTTGAGCAACACCCAACATTTTTGTATGAAGCAACGAAGGATCTCCCGTTTTAATCAGAATATATATGGCGTAGACAACTTATTTTTAATAAAAAAACTGATATATATATATATATATATATATATATATATATATATATATATATTAAGAAAGACAGATGAAATGACTTATTTTATTTAAGAGTACAAGTTTGGAAATTCAATTTTGAAATTGAACGTTCAAGAATCTACTATCTAATAACCCAATGTCTAATCTTTGAACAGAATTAATGTTACTGTTGTATGTAAATTAGTCATAAGAATCCTGTAGGGTGTGGACCCAAAATAAAAACGTTTAAAATCATGGACCGAAGTAATCACCCTGTTATCATTGGGCTAAAAGCCCAACCAAGTATCGCACTTTGGGTCTGAAATTGCACTTGATTAATAATTCGGGCCTCATGGCCTATGAAACTTGCTTCCCATAGTCATATAGCCATATGCCCACATCTTTAGAATCGAGTTCAAAGCAAGAAGTTCAATTTCTTTAAAAGGTTAAGTTTTCACTGTAACAACTTTTTAGGTCTCAGTTTATTTAGTTCATCAATTAAATTATAACAAGAATAAAGTTAAAAGAGAGTTAACGATGTATTGGTGGCTTGAACAGAAATTTACTTGTTATGATACTATTGTATTTATTAAATAGGCTTCTAAGTTTTAAGATGTATTCTATTTATAAATTTATACGATATGTTTATACTTTATACTATTGGTTGGGTTGCTTTAGGGACGATAAAAGTATTTGAATTGATTTGCTTGAGTTTAAATTTATTTTTTAAGTTTGTATCTTATTTTTATTAACAAATATCATTTCCTTGTATCTTTAAATGTTGTTATTAATATGTGAAGCGAAAATAAAATTATTCTAAATAGAGAAAGAGTATGGCTTAGTTATACTATAGATAAAAAATATAAAAATAGTATATCCAAATATATAATAGATCATTTAACATAAATAAGTTAAAAAAAATTTAGAAATAAAATTTTTAAATTTCATATATGACTTTAATCTAATTATGATTAATCAAAATGTATCAATCTAAATAATTAATATCTTATATTAATAATTTATTTAATAATTACTAAAATTTAAAGGTTACGTTTATTTAAATATAATATATTATCTATATTTATAATGAAACAATTTTAAGAACTAAAAGATATATATATATCTTTTATTTCTTTTAAAAAATCAGAAAATGTATTCTTAAAATATTATAATATTTTTTTGACTATAATATTAATTCAACTTTATAAGATTTTAAAAAGAATATGTGGTTATAACTCAATAACAAAAATAGTAAGAGCATAAACTCCTTAAAATAGTAAATACACTTTTTAAAATATCATCAATTTAGTAAATACATTAAATAAAATTAAAATTGAAAAGGAATCAAAATTTATTTTGTCCTGTCTCATTAATGTACTATATATGATATTTTTAGTTTAGTTTACCTATTTTCAATGAATTTAATCTGTACAGACACTTTTTAATAAAGATATACAAATTTTCAATGACCAAGTGTCAAAGCAATGGTGACAAAGACAAGACAACGTTTAAGTATTATAATAGCTATGTAAAAGAAAATTGAAGATATCTTTAAATTACACACCGACACCATTGAAGAGGAGGGGAGCAGTACAAAGATAGGTGTCGTTGATAGAATAAAATAATGGTTGAATGCTTTAGGTGACTCACTTTATCCATGTGATGTAACGTGGAGATATCTTAGGTTGGACATTATATGCCTATATTGTAAGTGGCATATATACATATTTATCATATAGGACCATTAATAAAAGTTAAGGTATATACTTTTTAGCCAAACCGAGTGAGTGGTGCGCATTGGAGCTTTGTCCTTTTTTGTATATACGTACACTGATTGATTGCAATTTGTTGAGTTAGGCTATCCGCTGTTTGTTCGGTTCCACATAGTTTTTGCTTTCACCACTTTATCCCTCACATACACGTCTTCTCTCAGAGGAAATAAAATAAAATCTGAAGTGACAGCATTAATCGGAATATAGTTGCTGTCCGATGCTCAGTGGGTAATACAAAGCCACCACACTATTCCCCAAAAATAAATCAATATTTATGAAAATCAAACATGGCGATAAGAGAACCATACTTTTAAAAACTCCCAAAAAACTATTTAACAAATTATACAGTTTGTTTCTCTCAATTTGCAAAATTAATAAAAAAATTTATCCAAACATTTATTTGTGTAATATACCACTTTTTTTAATATTTTTATCTAAATATTTGTCCGCTCAATAAATTTGAAGGAGTATTTTGCGGAAAATTGAAGATTTAAAAATTTTGTTGTCAAAATTATTAAGTTGAATGGGTAAATTACAAAGCTTCAGTAACACTTTTTGAATAAAAAATATTTAAGGAAGGTGACATGTTGCACAAAATTGAGGAGTGTAAATTGTACAATAATTTAAATTATTATTTTTTTTTCAAAATTTAGCCCAAAAAATTGAAATAAAATTTTAATTACTAACTAATGGTTCGTGAAAAATTATTTTCACAACAATATTTATGAGAATACCTAATTCAAGGCAAAATAAAGTATTCAACCAGTAAAAGAAATTTGAATGGTTTTTAGAGCAAATTATGAATTTAGTCATTAAAAAACGTAAATTCTCTTAATTTGGTTCTCAAAAATAAAAAAATATAAATTTTGTTTCTCAGAAATATAACTCCAATTATTTTCAACCTTGGGATGGAGTTAATAAAATAAATAGAGGGATGAAAATACTTGAAATCTTTATTTAAAAAATTTATTATTATGTTTTTAATATAAGAAAATTTCCAAATCAATCATTTTTTTAATTTTTTAAGTTTTTAACAATTAATTTTAGATTAACATTTTTTAAAATTAAGTGAACTAATTGGCTTAAATTTAGTAGATGCCACTTAATGGTGAGAGACTGGAACAATTTCGTTTTTGGAAGTGTCATCATGTATGGAAATAATAATATTCCCAGCATGTTAAAAGGGGAAAATATAATATACATATGTGTGTACGAAAAGTAACACACTAACGTAACCAATGATGAATAAACTTTGATAAAGTGATCTCAACTCCAAATGCATAATCATGTCTCGAGTTAAGTGAAAGAAGGATCGCATCTGTTAATTATTATGGGTCACAATGTAACGAAAGTAATGCGTTGTACTCAATTTTAAATTTTTTGTTTCTTTAAAATTTATTTTTAAAATACAAAAATAAATGCATCAATTTCACTATGTCACAAAATCCAATATACTCTTTATATCCTCATATGTAAGTGGATTTGATTAGTATTTGATGGTATTTTTTTCTGTTATATTTTTCATTTTCTTATATTTAATATTTTTTAAAATAAATATTTTCATATATATGTTTTTAGAATAAACTTGAAAAATATTTATCCATCTATTTTTTAACAGATTATTTTTTATTGTTTTATGTAAAATATGTCAGTTCAGTATTTACAACAAATCTAAACATTTTTGAACTTTTGTTCTGTCGAAGTCGATTTAAAATATTCTATATTTCAACTTTGAAATTTATATTTTTAAGGTGAAGTATTGTTTTATTTTTATTTTTCAAAGTCGTGACCTTTATATTTTATTTTATTTTTATTGAAATAAAAATATTTCACATAACAACTATTTTTCGGCTTAACTTATTAATTTTTAAAATTTGGATTTTTTAAAATATAAAAAAATAAAATTTATGAAATAAGAATGAGATATAAAAAAAATAGATTATAATCTATTTAGAATTGATAAGTTATTTATCTATTCTTATTTTTTTTTTATCTCATTCCTATTTCAAAGACTTTACTTTTTAAACACAATCCTTTTCCTAATTCTTACCGGTCATTTTTTTTACTTGATCAATTATTTGACTTTCTTGCAATAACATTTGAAAAGTTTGTAAGTGTTTTAAGGAAAAAAAATTATCCTAAATAGTTTACAAGATAAATTTTTGCATTATGAGAAATATAGAAAAAAGAGTTAAGATATGACATATGAAAAAAGATATTTTAAAGAGTAAAGTTTTTGTAAAAGATATTAAAAAAAATAATAGACCCATTATAAATATGATAGAGTCTATATTTCTTTTTTACTATTTATCTTTTATGTCACAAACTTCAAATTTAGATTTATGATATATTGATATACACGAAGTCTTTCTAGTTCTTATAACATTTATTTCTTTTGGTCATAGAAATTAATTTTTTTAATTAGTTTCATAATCTAAGATTAACATTAGAGTAGGCAAAATTAAAGTCTAAAAGTGTTGATTTAAATAATATATCTCTTAAACATAAGTGTTGGCAGAGAAGGGGATTTCATAATATTGTGATTGAATCCAATTCCCATGAAGTCATAAACCTCATCAATAATGCTCATATTTCCACTCCGCTCAATTCTCCTGCGTATCAAGCCCGCTATCAAAATGTTGGCATTGCGTGCTTTATATATGTTTGTCAAATTTTTTGAAGTTTTCGATTTTTTGTATTTAAAAAAAATTAATAATATTTATTTATAAGAAAGAAATTTATAAAGAGTAAGGAACTATTTGATTGTAGTTTTTAAAAATTATTTTTAATTTTTAAGAATAAAAAATATGTTTAAATAATTATTTTTGATAAAAAATAAAAAAATTAAATATGTGTTTTAATAATAAAAAATACAAAATAATTAAAAGATATTATAAATTTAATTTTATAAAAAGAAAAAAATAAAATAATTTTTTTATTAATAATATATATAAATTTATAAAAATAAAACTAATATAAATTATTAAAATTAATTTTATAAAATAATTCTAAAAGATAAAATAATGATTCCTAGTTTTATCTCTATTATCATTTTTTTGTTTTTTGTCTCTTACGGCACCATATACAGTAGTATAGAGGATATAAATTCATTCTCTAATAAAAAAATTGACTTATATATATGATATAACTCATGATACTCATCTGATTTTTTTTACATTATTTGTTTTAATTATATAATTTGATAATAAATATATAAATAATTATATATAAGTATAATTATTTTAAAAAAACTAATTAAAGTGCTGTTTAACTGCGTAAATTTGAATCTCCTTCTTAATTCATGAGATAATTCTTTCTTCATTTGCTGATTATAATTTTACAATTTTTAAGGCTTAATATTTTTGTATTTTTTTTTCCTTCTTGATTGTAATGTATATTTGGTTAAAATGCGCGAACACTCAAGCACTTCTTATTTAGTATTTTTATAAATATTTGTAAAAATTATTTATTGGTTCAGAATTATTGATTTCAAAGAAATAAATTTGAATCGAAGTATGCATATTTTTACAAGTTAAGGTTTGCATAACTTGTTTCTATAAATTACAACAAAATGACGGAAATATATTTTATTTTTATTATTAAATTATTAATAAATAAATTTATTATAATAACTTCTGTCTTTTTTTCTTTTATTACTTCTAATTATATGTTATTTCTATAAATTATTTAAATAAAAAATATTTTTTAGGATGGAGATGATATTTAATGTCCAAATTTGAGAAACGTTGACTGTAAAGTTGAAACTAAAATAGTGAAAATAAAGCTAAATGATTAAATTATTATCGTTAAATATTTAACTATCCCAACTACTAGTTATTAATCGGGAAAGAGTTGTTGATGGAAAAAGAAATTTGGTAAAGTATTAATAATAAAAAATTAAATAGGGCTGTGATCCGAATTTTTGTTGAAAGATTGGAGGTTAAGGATAAGGTGGTTGCGAAATATAGCATGGGAGACCAGAAATTTCTAGAGGGACCCATGAAGAAGATGCACATCGAACACAACCAGGTTTGAATGCGATGGCACAATTGTTTGGTCCTTTAGCCTATAACTAGGGTTAGCTAAACGTCACTGTTATTGCCTTCAAAGCCAAGCATACGGAGAACATGTCAATACAAATCCTTTGTTTTTGAATGCTGGTGCCCTGTTATAAATACGGTATTATAGTATTGTATTTATATATTTAAATTTCAGTAAATAATAAAATTAATTTTTATAACTTCAAATACGTAAACTTGAATCTATTTATTCAAGAGATTTTAAAATTATAATTTATTTGTATATAAATTTACAAAAAAATATATAAATTACATCAATTATATTAAAATTAAAATAATTTATTGACAAAATTAAAAATAAATAACATAATTTATCTATATATTTTATTTGATATAATAAATTAAATATATGTATTTATAATATAAAAATAATATTTAAACAATTTATATAAAATAATTTTAAATATAAATTTTAATAAGGTACAACTCTTTTTAAACCTAAATATATTTTTTTAATATTTTAATTCAAACTTAACAAATGAATTTGATAAATATTCACGAGATTTATCCTAAATCCTCACGATAAAGATTTGGATTTGGGATCCCATCATCTGCGTTAATAGGATGATGAATAATTCTTAATTGATTGAAATATAATTTTTAAAATATGTGAAATTAAAGTGTGGTGAACACCAAAACTGATATTTCGAGCGACGACCCATAAAAAAATTACAACATGTGAAAAAAAAAAAAAGAAATATAAAATATATGTTTGATTTTTGTTGATGAGAATAGGAGGGAAATTGATTAGAAATTGGGAAAAAAGAGTATGGCTCCAAAGCAGGAATGAGTGGAATGTCATTCGACATATCTTGTTATGCTCCAAATCAAAACACACTTGCTACTACTTTGAAAGTGATGAATCATTGTGTTCCCACTTCCCACTTAACCTCCTGGGCCTACAATCCTAGACTACAGCCCCGTGTGTTTAACGTGTTCGCCTTTTGATTAGACCACCACTCTTTTCAAAAGCACACAAAAAATACTTCTTTTGAGATAGGTTGATCTTTCTAAAAGTAATTATCATACTTATAATTTACACATCAAAACTTAGTTTTGAGTTAGTATCTATATATATTGTATTGATTTTTACTAAAATAATTTGGAAAACTCCCAATATAAATTTAAGGGTAAACTACATTTACTAGTATATAGCATGAGCCAAGGGTTGATTGAAGTACTTCGTTCAACTCTCTTGTTATTTCTTTCATTATCACTTAATTATTATATGGTATTTTTTAACAATTTAAACTCAAATAATTAAGTAAAAGTTAAAATAATCAATAATTATATTATCCAAAAATTTTAAATTATTTTATAGATGAATTAATACAAATTAAATGAACTAAATATAATAAGAGATTTATTAATTAATATTTTAAGATATTAGTTGAAGTTTTATCCAATTAATTGATGAAACTTTTAAATATTAAAAATTATCATTTTTAACTTTTTTTAAATTTAAATTATTAATTATTCTATTAACTAATCTAGTAAAATTTTACCTATTATCTTGAAAACACTTGTTAAGAACTCTAAAAAAAAAAACGCTTGTCAAGAAAGCTCATATAATAATGATTGAGCTGGATGTGTTTCTTTCGGCAAACAATAGTAGGATCTAAAAACATTGGGACTTCCACTCTTCTTCCAAAAATATTGGGACTTAGTTCAACTAGATATTTTGCTCAAGAAAATCAATCATACGTTATAACATTAATTCCTGTGGTCACTATTCCCTCTACCCTCAAGGAATTTTGACCTATTTGTCTGTGCAACGTCATATATTGCCACCTATTCTGGCTGAAATTTTTTCTCCCATCGTCACATTTTGGATAATATTGCATTGGCCTCCGAACTTACGCATTTCATTCATAAAGGTAATTAAGTTAAAACATGTTGGTGTGCTCTCAAGTTAGACCTCAAAAAAACGTACGATCGTATCTCCTAGAATTTCATTCATGTTGTGCTCATTAAATTAGACGTTCCTCAACATCTCGTTCAGATAATTATGAAATGTATATCTACTTTTAAATTAGACATTCCTCGACATCATACGAATTCACGATTCTCCTTCCACCTCAACTTACTGGGTTTCACTTCCATCTCCAACAGGAAGATCACTTTAACGACGCAGCATTGGGGGCATATGACATTAGAACATTTATTCATTCCCACCATATCCTAGTCCAGGAAGCAGACTTACAATGTAGTAGATTACCTAGGTTTATCTTTCCTCACTTCCCCCCCTATTTCCTTTGGTTTGTATTATCCTGAACTCTAACCTCTGTTTTTTCAATTTTTTTTTTTAAAAAAAACAATAGGATCTAAAAGCACTGCTTATAAGTCAAGTGGCGGGGACAAGAGGTCAAGCATACAGAGCATAATTTTTAGGTATATGTGCTGTCGTTTTATTTGTATATTAATAAATTATATTTAATTATTTTTTTATATGTAAGTTTATCAATATAAAATAAAAATAATTAGTTAAATATTATTAATTAATACATAAATAAAATACAATAAATGTGTTTAATAATTTTTCTAAGCATACATACTTTTTATAAAAAGAGATTGTGACACTGACAGATTTTAGGTAAAAAAAGTGTTATATCATTATAAAATTTATAATTTTAGGTAAATAAGTGTAATTTTAACTAAAAAAGAAAAGTGTAATTTAATAACATACTTACAAATTGTATTAAAATTGTCCATAATTCATTAATTATTTCCTATTTTAATTTATAACTGAACAACTGTATTTATTAAAACTGAACAGCTAGCCCTAGCTAGTTCATTACTTTTTGGTTCCCATGTTTCGGAGACAACCTCGTGTAAAACCTTCTTCCTGATATTATTATTTTGGACAAATCAGTACTTAGTAGACCCACCCTGTTCATAAAGTCATCAAATTGAGATTCAAAGAGAACAAATTTTAAAAATCCTAGTGGATCATAAAGTTGAGCATTTGTACTCTTAATAACGTTAAACTGATATAGTACGCTCGTGTTTTAATTTTAAGATTATTTTTCAAGTAAAGATATTCTGCCTCTTTTGGAAAGTAATGGACAAAATTAGTTGCTTGGAAGCATTGTTGTAAGGTCTGTTTTCTTGTGAAAAGAATCTACTTAATCAAGTAATGGTGGCATCTCTTCCTCTCTCTCTTTCATATTCTTCTTCTTTATTTTTATTAATCCCATTGACCAAGTGGTGTGATCCCGCTCGTCAATCCCATCTCCATTTTTGTTTACGTATGGAGTTTTCTCTTCTCTATATCTTTTTATATATTACCATGTACCACTTGTCACAATAATTTTGTTCTCTCTCTGCTCGAAGATTCTAGATAGACAGTGAAAATATATATATATATTATTTTATTGAAACTGTTAATATTTAAAACCCACTAGTTTTTAATTAATTTAATTTAAATTAATTGAGATATTGAAGTAGAACTTTCGGAATAAATATATTTTCATACAAAAGAGTAAATTTTGTTGAAATTTTACTCTTTAAAGATAATATATGAAATAGTTACTTTAAAAAAAAAAGGAGAATTTTTTTAATGTACTAACCATGTTTCTTATCAAAATGCAAGGATCACAAGTATATAATGAAATGAGTGCGTATGATAATAAATATAGTTATTGATACATTGATACTAATAAAATTTCAATTTTTTAGAAATTTTATTTTGAGTACCAACATGATAGTTGAAATATTGATCTCACCGCTGTGCCAGATAGGTGATGATTTGAGCGACAATTCAATGCATTATTAGTGCTTGCTTGGATATTGGTCAAATAGAAAATAAATCAACATAATAATATAGTTTAATTAACATGAGCAATTGGGTCGTAAGTGGGTTATTTCAACGTGGAGCACAATGATAACGCTTTCATGTTAACCCTAATTTTAATGGGTTGGTATTATGTATGAGTAAATGTACTATTATTATAAGTTATAATCTTAAAAAAAAAAAAAATTGGCCATATATATATATATATATATAGAGAGAGAGAGAGAGAGAGAGAGAGAATTCAATCTACATTTGACTGCGATTTAAAAAAAAAAAAAAAAGGGAAAAAATAAGAGTTTTTAATTACAAGAAAATTTCAAGGTTTTGGATGCACGGAAATAAGCATTGACAAAGACGAAAGGATTGACTCAATTTTCTTTCAATCTTAAATTTAAACATGGTGTGAAGTTTATAATGGGTTGGGTATTATAAATTTCGTTTTTTGACCCAAAATTGAGTTGATAATAAAATTAATTCTCATTAGACTCGTGAAATTTTAAATACCTAGATATGGGCTAATTTATTATAAACAAATTAAAATGATTTTTTTTTAAATCATGACTTATCTACATATAAATTTATAAAAAAATATATAAGTTATATAAATTATGCTATATAAAATTTTAACAAATTTATACTTCTAAAATTATTATATATAATAATTAAAAAATTTATATTAAAGTTAAATTATCATATTAATAAAATTAAAAAAATAACATAATTTATATATATGTTATTTAATAATATAAATTAAAAATATTTATTTATTATATACAAATAATATTTAAATAATTTATATAAAATAAATTTAAGTCCAAATAAAATATTATTATCTTTAAATTCAGACATACTCTTTTTAATATATAGACTCGATAAATAAATTTGATAAATATTCATAAAGTATGAATATTTTAATTATTTTAATTATTATTAACTATTAAATTTTAATTTTTAAATATTAGTATTAGGGTTAGGATTAAGATTAGGTTTAGAGTATAAGTATAGGAATGCAATTCTCAAACAATATTAGCGATTGCGTGTCTTTCACATGTGATAGATCTTATTTCAAAATTTCACCAAAAAAATGCGTGCTTGTATTTAATGTTTAATAATATTTTAAATAAAATTATTTTTAATAAAAAATTGAAAAAAAATTACTTCTAATTAAAAAATAAGAGTAACTCAATGTACAATATTTTTATTAAATAAAATTTTAAAAAATTAAATACAGATAACCTTACTCTTATAAACAAAATTCTTAATATTTAAACTTCTAACCTCTAAATTATATGCCAACACTTTTATTTATAATTCAAAACTCACACTTTTTTAATAAAAAGAAATAAACGTAAAAAATAAAAATAATAACAGTGTGGAAGCGGCAAGTTACATATGCCGCCTTGTTATTATTTAATATATGGAAGAGACGGCAAATGGACGCGGCAGTGTGATCAGCATGTTGACATGATCGGAACAAACAAACGGCAAATTGAATTTTTAATATAAAAATGAAAGCTAAAAAAGAGTCTTGCATAATAGTATTCAAAAATTGAGTTTTGATATATTTTTTTAATTTTTAAAATCAAAGAAAGTGTATGGATCAATATTAATTGAATTGATTTCATCGTAGTTGGGGAAGTAAATGGTAGACACACGACGCCTACAAAAATCTAAAGGAGCTTTCGAAGTTGACACGTTCCCACTTGCCACAATATCACTCATCTCTTGCATCACACTTACCGTGCCATCATCCCCCGATCTAGAAGTTGAGGTTTTTATATTATTTTTTAAAAGTCTTTAGTAAAACATGACTTTATTATTTTATACGTAAACTTAAATATAATTTAATAATAAAAAATTTAACTAATCAATAAATCAAACTCTTCGTATCATGTTCTTTTTACAATTTTTGTAACACTTCTCCCTCTGGAATTTGTATTATATCCCGTGTCACTTAAACAAATTTTAGATAAAAAAATTTAATTTAGGTCAAATTTTTATAATTAAAAAAATTATCTGTATAGAATTTTATATATTTTAATTTATAAATTTATTATCTGTAAAAAAATTTAATGAAAAGATATATGTACATATAAAATTAATAATTATAAAATTATTTTTAATTTTATTCACTTATTTGTTAATATATAATAAATTAGAATAAAATTTATTGTATTGGAGACATGATGACATTTTCCATTTGCATGTGCCATCTCATGTATCATGTGATTTCATTTCCTCTAGATCATCCCACCACTCATCACGCGGTCCCCACCTCTTCTCCACATTCTACATCCGTGGACCTTTATCTTTCTTTCTTTCTTTCTTTCTCTTAAATAATACAAAAGTAAATCAATTTTGGCGCCATCTCTAACATAATAATTTTTTGTAAAAGAAAAAAAGAAGAATTGTCATCTCTCACCTGGAAACTCAGCCACGTGGAAACGTGCAAGCAAAGCGAAATTTCATACATTTCTATCTCTTTATTCGTTTTGATAATCAATATTTTTAGAATATTAATTAAAATTTTATTTAATTTTTAAATTATACTGTTAAAAATTCAAAATTTTAGGATTTGATGTCTTATTGACTCTTTTATTTTTATAATCAAAGGAGAGAGAAAGAAAGAGGAGAAGACGATATTAGTTAATAAAACTCTTATTTCTTGCATTTAATTAATTAATTAATGATTGTGGTCTCGAAGAAGCAGCCAGCGCCAGGTACGAGCGAGCTGTGAGCTGTCCAACAAAGGAATCTACATTCTTTCGGCTTCGGCTTCAGCGCCTAGCGGCGGCATTCCGCAATCCTTTCTCTTTGCATCTCAACCAATCTCGGCTTCGGCTCCACCCTTGCGCCTCACGCATCTCCCGCCTTTCTGAATGTTGGTAAATAGGTTACAGCAAATCGACCTTACAATTACAAAGTATCATTAACAAATATTATAATTTAAATATTTATGTTAATTTATAAATATCGAAAGTTAATATTATTTTACACATAAACGCCCGTATTTTAATTATAATTTCAGTAATTCTTCTATTAAAATTAATGATCAATTATTCAAGAGTATATTACATCAACCCTTTAAGATTTAACTAAATTATATTTAATATTTTTCTTATTTTAAAAATTATACTTATATTTTATCATATTTTTTTATATTTCAAAAAATTTTCAACCAATTTATTTTCTGTATAATATGAAACTATAATTTAATTTTTACTATAACAATAAAAAATAACAAAGCATTTCATCTCTTTGAAAATATAGGATTTCATTAAAAAACAAATTTCATTGATAAAAAATTAGATATAATTTAATCACATTTCAATAAAATTTAATATAAGGAGTTTAATTATTCTTGTAATTTCTGTGATTTCATTTAATTTTTAATTGAATTTTTATAATTTATTAAAATTTTGAATTAATTTTTTTGTAAATATTTTTAAAAAAATTATATTAAATTTTATAATATTATTAACATATAGTATATTAACACTTTAAATATGTATCATTTATGTTAATAAAAAATTAAAAAATAAATATTAATGTAAAAATAACTTTTATGTATTAAATGAAATACAAGATATGCTAAATAATATTACTAGATTGATTTATATTAAATAAATTTATAATATTAAAATAATATATAAGTAGTATATCATTAAAATTTAATAAAATATTAACAAAAATTTAAATTTAAAAATTAATTTAAAATTTTGTTAAATTATAAATACTTAACGATTGAATGAAATTATAGGCACCGTATAAATAATCAAACAAATTGTCCTCATCAGATCGTATTAATAATTTAAAATTATTTTAAATTAAAAATAAATAATAATATATAACTCTTCGTACATCACAAAACCACTATGCGACAGTGCATATCTTTTCCCTTAAGAGTAAATGCAGTAATAAAGACTCTATTAAAATGGTACCTCAGAAAAAAAAAAGTACCTCAGGAGGAAAATTGGATTTGGATGACGGGACAGATGTGAAAGTGGCAGTGAAAGGAACAGGTGTTAACGGGTGTAAGAATTTAATTGTATTTTTTATTTTACAAAAAATATCATATATAGATATTTTAAAGTATATATAAACATATATATTACGGTTAAAATTATTTTAATTTCAATTTTATCTTTTATTTTTATTAATTGATTTAATTTATTCACCTAAATAAATATTTACAAATATAACTAAGTTATATATAAAATTTAAATAAAATTACTTTTTTTAAAAAAATATATGAATAAAAAAAAAAGACAAAATTAAAACCTTACTTAAAGGATAAAAATTTAATTTTAATCAATTTATAATTTAATATAATATGACTATTCTTCAAACAAAGTGTGCAGTATGCACTATATTTTTATATTAAAATTTATAACAAATTATATTTAATTTATATAAATTATGGTTATTTTATATTTTTATTTTTTAAATTATTTTTATCAATAAAAATAATTTTTTTAGAAAATAAAATTGTAATCTTACTTTTAATATAATAATAAATACAATTAACTTCTTACAAAATTTTTAATATAATAATTAAATAGTATATTATTTTAAAATAAATACATATTAAAATATTAATTTTATTGACAAAAATAAATTAAAAATTAATATGATGTTATGATTAAATTTTAAAAGAATTAAGTATAATTTTTAAAATTAAAAAAAATTCATTAAATTTTATGAAAAGTTGGTATAATTTATTAAAAATATTAATAAAGAAAGGTAAAAGATGGGACCCACGGTTTGGAAGTGGTTGTCTCCCACTACCACTTGGGGATTAGTGTGAATGGTTGGTATGGGACTATGCCGGATAGTTTTGGTAATGTATCCTTTATATTTTAATTTTTTATATTATTTTAAAGAAATAAAAAAATTTAAATCTTAATTTATTTAAAATGTATTTTTACTAAAGTAAGTTATTTATTTTTTTATCTATCCTGTTACAAATAAATACAGAGAGATTAAAATGTCTAAAATTAATATTTTTAAAGCAGAAAATGGGTTAATTGATCACGTATCAAAATATATAACTTAATTTATTTAAGATCAGACTCTAATTTAATGATAAATTTTATAAAATATATAAATTTCGTCTTTTTTAATATAACTCAAAATTACAATTATTTATTAAATATAAATATTTTAATCATGAATTTGATGACAGGATGCCTAATCACTACTGGTCGTTACTCGTCACCTCACGCTTTACGATAAAAAAATATTTTATATGATCAAATTTTCAAAGTATAAAAATAATAATAAATAAATAAAATATTCACTTTAAATGTATTAAAATTTAAAATCTTTTTTATCTATTTCATATTTTAAAATTTTCACCACTTTCAGACGATCTAAATTCTATTTTGGTGTCATTGCCTGTTTCATCTCGCTTTCCTACGCCAACCATCTGTCCATTCATTTTCGTAAAATATTTGATTTATATGTAATTTTTATATTATTATTATTAATTTTTTAATTAAAATAAATTATATAAAAATATTTTATAATTAATTAATTATATAAATCAATAACAAATTTTTCAAACGTAATGTTAAATTTCGTTTTTCCAAGTTTTTACTAGTACAGGTGTCTTCAAAATTTATCAATGGAGACTAATTATTTCTTGGACAATTTCAAAGGTTTTTAATATTGATTTAATGCTTTTCTTTTTATTAACTGAGTTAACTCCCATTATAGATTTATAGTTATGATTGTTCAACTTTAAATATATTTAGAGTTAGTCACACTATTAAAATTAAACATAATTATAATAAAGTTTTACAACCGATATTAAATGATAAATTTTTAAAATTTAAAAGACCTAATTATAAATTAATAAATTATAGCAACTTGATTAAAGAATAAATAAAATTATAAATACTATATATATATATATATCTATACTTTCCTGGGAAAGAAAACGATACCTAATTCTTATATATTAGGTGATCCGTGTGAATGTTTGATGTATGCACTGTTTTCTCTTTTAGTTTTCTTGTGTAATCAACAAAGTCGCACATGGCAACGCAATCGTGCAAGCTCAACTATGTATGATTTTGGATTTCTCTATTTATTTTATGCACTAATTTTTTGTAATAATAAAGAGATAAAATTAAAAAATAATAATAAACTCGTGTTAAATGAATAATTAACTTTGTTTTGTTGTCTCTCTCTTATTATAAAAATATGCAATATTTTTTAATTATAGGAAATTCAGACATAATAAATATATCAATATATTTTGAACAAATGATTAAACCAACTACATGCAAAACTTGCTTTTTCAATCTTAATTACCTTCTAAGTTGTAACGTACGTTTTGGAGTGTTTTCCACCTAACTTGTTAAAATCAACGTTATTATCTAACAAAACATTGAATTCATTGACTGAAGTGATAAAATACAATTTGTAAAGAAAAGTTTTGAATTTTAATGAATATACTTATTGAGAAATTAAAGACGTGTACTAATGGACATTATAGTAAACGTTGGCTGCTTTAACTCTGCAAGGAGATCGTTCATAGTCATATTGATTTTACAAGCTTATGGTCCCATCATTTCTTATGGCCCTTGTGCAACAAAAAGAAAAACTTATTTATAATTTTTGTATATTTATTATTATATTTTTTAATTCAAAATTAATACGACTTCTACAACCTTTTTTTGGTAATTTTTTTAAATTTTATATGTTTTATTTTAATTAAAGAATACAATAATAAAAATATAAAAAATTATATATAAATTTAGTCTCTCACAAAAATTATTTTAACAATTTTTTTCCTTTTTTCTCTCCGAATGACAGTACAAACTTTCTAACCCAAATCATGGGTTTGGTATATCTGCCGTTAAAAGAAACGTTCATGCAAAATAGAAAACGATGGTAAAGGCTACTAATTTTTTATATTTGTATTATATAATTTTAAATCTTTCTCCTTTTAATTTTTTAAATTATATAATATATAATATACACATTTTAAAAAATAAAATTTATAAAATAGTAAAAATTTATTTAAATTAATATTTAACATTTAAGAAGATATTTTCTTAAATTATAAAATTAGTATGAACCAATTTTATAATCAGATTTAATGTACATTTTCTTCACTTGTAATTCATGTAAACCTAAACTTTTGGCTTCAAATAGTGGTCCAGTATCACTTCCGTGTTAATTTTTTTCTTAATTTTTAAAATATAATATAAAATTTAATTATTATATTTTAAAATAATAAATTAAATAATAATAAAATATTTAAATTCTTATTATTGTTAGTTTCTTAATCTCTTTTATTCTCTTCACATTACATATTTTATTTTATACTTTATATTATATAATATATATTTTGAAATTTAAAATGACCCAAAATACCCCATAACTATTATAATATATATATGTATAATTGAAGAATTTATTATTAATAGATATGTTGATATCGTCTTTAATTAATATTAATATTAATTATTAAATAAATATTTAAGTTCATCTAGATGTTGGTGGGAATGTTAATTAAGTAAAATATTAAACCTTTATATATATATAATACAATTTTGCATGTGATAGATATATTCAATTTGTCCCAGAGATCATGTCACACAGTGCTATCCATGTATTCATAGCATTGAACTGGTTGTAAGAAAGAGATAATAAAAGAGTTAAAATTTCAGAACATAATTAAAAAGGTATGTATAAGTATGAAATACTATATATAGTCAGTCATACATTATAAGTGACCTGTTAAATAAGAGTACTGCTAATATTACATCACCTTTTTTAATGAAAAATTTATATATTGTTTTATTCTCTTTTTGTTGTCTGAATTTTTATTTTTTCCAAATAGAACTTGCAAATTTTTCAATGCAAAATCAACCAAAAAAAAAAATTATATGGGTGTGCATGCTGCTTTAATTATTCCATGCAGATATTTTATTAGAAGGATACTTGGTCACTAAACGGAGATATAGAATGGAATAAAGGAAATGAATACATTACGTAACACAAGCATGCACGAATATTCATAATTTTCTTTTATACCATGAACATGAAATTTTAATTTTACTGGATTATAACAACAATACTAAGAATTAATAAGGATCAATCATGCTTATGGTCCTAATTTAAGAAAAAAGCATCTCTACAAGGAATTTTCAATTTTGTGGTGAGATCTGAAATTAGAAAAAAGAAAGCAATATTTAACACATAATTTATTGGAGATATCTCTTTCAGAAAATTTGGTTTTTCTCACGCAGAAGTGAGTGCGAAATTAAAATAAAATTTAATGAACATCGTTGGTGACAATGTTACAATAATTTATCATGATTGTCCACTTTTTACTTAAAAAACTAATCTTCCATGTTTTGATTTATTCGGAAAATAGATTAGTCAACCTAATCAAGTTATATATATATATATATTAATCCGATCATTCATAAATAAATAAGTAAAAGGTCAAATTTTGCAATAAATCACATGCAATAATGTTTTCTGTGTTAGTAATAAGATCATATTTTCCTAAAATACAAGTCTTTCTAT
The DNA here is from genome assembly GCA_031216115.1 of Senna siamea. NCBI lineage: Eukaryota > Viridiplantae > Streptophyta > Magnoliopsida > Fabales > Fabaceae > Senna > Senna siamea. Next base: position 2,766,993 of record CM062358.1, read on the forward strand.
TTAAATTATCACCCATTAAAAAAATGATCAGTCTATTTTAGATTGTAATATCCACCAAGCTAGGATAATCGTTTATTTATGGAAAAAATTTAAATAAATTAATTTTTTTTATAAATTCATATATTGATAATTAATATTTTAGAATTTTGGAAATTTTCCATTATTTTATTCCACTGTCACAGTTATTAATTCTGTTTTGTGTTGAGGTCTAGGACCAAAAGAAAAAGAAATTATTAAGAAAGAAAATCTAATCAACGTATTTAATGGTTTCTCAGATAGTCAATTTTAACATTATACCTTTTCAAGTCCAACATATTTTTCATACACACCATTGATTGATTTGGAAGTTGTAATTTCTTCAGATCCCAAATTCCTGAGAAATCGGTATGTTATTGGTATCAAAGTATCGAAATCAGAATAAAAGCAAGAGAAATTCTAATTGTTTTTTGAGATTTAAAAAGAAAAATTGAAAACCATGAAACCGAGTTAAAAAATATGTCCATATATTAGATTTTTATTAAATAATAAATTTAAAAATTTAAAAATGATATATAAAATTTATCCCAGAAAAAGTATCGATTGTGATTCTTTGATTTTCAATCTTTTTGAAGACATCCATCATAAGATTCACAAAAATTGAATCAAAATTCAAAGTCAAATAAATATTCATGTTCGATAATTCAATTTACTCTTTCCCTTAATTGATTATGGAAGTGAAGCAGTCGTAGTGGCCATCGCTATCGTTTTTTAAATAAAATCTTTAATTCCAAAATAAGATTTCATTCATCCACTTTGCCAGAAAGTCCATCCCATTCCACCACTCCATCTATCATTCAAAGCCACCCAACAAATTTCCCAAAATACCCTCCCATTTACCCCATATTTAATTTTCCAACCAACCCGTCCCAAACCCTACCAAGCTAACTTGGTTGACCCTAGCCTAAGCCTAAGCCGAGTCGAACTAAACTAAACTGGAAAGGCTCACAACAAAGGCCGTGATTGACTATGAAAGTGGGACCCACCAACTGACCCGGACTCCAATTCGAATTCAACTCCGTTTAATAAAAAAAAAAAGGGAAAGCAGCAGCAGACACCCAATTTCCCTTTTTTTTGTTTTTGAGAATTTAAAAAAAAGAGAAAAAGGTATCAAGAAACGTAAAAAAGGCAAATCAAATCCGTGATGGCCTAAGTATTCGTTCCCACACGCGCCTGCCTCATTCCATTATCACCTCCTCTCTGTCTGTGTCTTTCTCTCTCTACCATGTCCCCTTCTTATATAAACCCTAGCATCTCTTCCCCACGTCTCGCCACCACACACGCCCTGTGAACTCACGCCTTGCGTTGCCAAAATAAAATTGAAGAAAAAAAAAACAAAGTGTGCCCAAACCCTCTCATCTTATTATTTTTATTATTATTATTCTTACCCATGGAAGACCCGTGTTCGAAGAAGCGGGTCCGAGATGACTCGGGCGAGTCCGGAATGGAATCGCCCGAGGTCAAGAGACTCAGAGACGATCTCCTCGAGTTCCTCGACGACACCGATCCCGCCCTCTCGAGTCAAGATCTTGACTCTGTCATGAAGAGCTTGCAGGACGAGATTTCTGCCTCCTCCTTCCCCGCTCCCGTCGTCGATCTGACGTCGGATTCCGGCGAGTCTCAACCGCAGATTGGGTACCTCCTGGAAGCCTCCGACCACGAGCTCGGTCTGCCTCCGCCGGGTGAGTCGGTCAACCCGGAGGGGAAGAGCGAGTTACAGGCTGAGTTTAGCAAGGTATCATCGGACTCGTCTGGTATCGCCGACTTCTGGGAGTTTGAGGATCAGATCCCGAGTTACGACTCGTTCGAGTTGGGAACCGGTGTTGGTTATAACAGTAATAGTACTGAGTACGTGGCGTTCGATGGTCTCTTTGATCACTCCGATGTGTATTACGACTCGGCGGATTTTTCCGAATCGTGGCGGCACGAGACCTTGCCGGCGCAGTAGTACGGAGAGAAAAGATAAAGGAATGTTTCCGTCGTACGAATTTTATTTCGTATACGACGAGACCTGTAAATTTTTTTTTTCCTTTTCGAAGGAATTACAGAAAGACATGTTTAGGATTAGGATGAAATGAAAGACGATCTCTGACTGGTGAATTTTTTTTTAAAAAAATTTAATTAATGGCAAAAACTATCAGATGCTCTCGCTTCAAAGTCTATGGTTCATCTCTACAGTGGGATACGTTAAATATATTAATTAATTTACGAAATCCCAAAGCAAATATAACAGGCAATTGGATTTATGGCCAAATAAATATTAAGAAATTATATAACATGATATTGCATTTCTATACTTAAATTCAAAATGTATATTTAATAATTATATTTAAACTGGACCGATAACTTTTATGAATAATAATAAAAAAAGAGTACTTTGATAAAGTTGCAGCAGCCGAAGGTTCTCTTTCGTAAACACATGGAAAATGGATGTTAAAATAAAGAATCCACCTTATTTATCTAACATAAATGAATTGGAAAGCCAGATAGGAAATTTTTTTGGCCAAAAAGAATTATTAATTCATCCAAAAAATTTCCAGAATACAATAAATGTATATAAAAAATTATAAAATCATCAAAATAAAATAGACATAACAGTAAGAACATTGATGAATGCAAATGAAGATTAAAACATCAAAATTTAATTAAAAGAACACATTTTCGGTGTGACATAAGATAAATTAATAAAATAAATACTTAATATTATTTGAAATTATAAGAGAAAGAATGTAAAAACATAATATTGCAAAATGCCACGTAAGAATTGAGATTGTATTTTTTCTAAGTAATTGTATTAAGGAAACAAAAAGTACTATTAGACTTTTTCGGCTAAAAAACGGGTTAGTTACGTTAGTATTTGGCATGGCCTGTGAAATTAATTAAAACAATATGTAATTTATATTAAGGAGACAAGCTCTTGCTATTATTAGGGAAATATTTATTGATGATTTTTAAGGTTTTATCATTAATTTTTTAAATAAAAAGGTAATAAAAAGATTTTTTTTTTCTATACTCAATCTGTATAGTTTGAAATTTTTAAAAATTATGTTTATACAAAAATTATATATGAAATATTTAAGTAAATTACATTAAAATTTTTAATTTGACTAAATTACACTTTATATTTCTCTTATTTAAAAACTTATACTTATTTTTCATTTAATTTGTTTTTTTCAACAAAAATAACTTTTTTACATGACATGAAATTGCAATGTTATTTTTAGTATAAGAATAAAGATAATCAAGTTGTTGTTAAGATTCAATACGTTATTATTATAAAAAAAAAGCAATTCAAAATTTATATTATTTTCAAATGAACAGATATTATATGAAAATTAATTTCATTCACAAAATAAATTAAAATGAAAATTTTTGTAACATTTAATATGTCTCATGAGTCAAATATAATTTGTTTGACACATATTTTTGTGAGCAAGGCTATCAAACCCATCAACAAAAACAATATTATTAGTTGATTTAAGATCTTAGATGACTAATATGGCCAAGTTGATGATAGCTAATAACATTCAAATCTATAGATTATAAGTTTGATGTTCAATTTTGGATATATATATATATAGAGAGAGAGAGAGAGGGAGAGAGAGAGAGAGAGAGAGAGAGAGAGAGAGAGAGAGAGAGGGAGAGAACAGAAGGATAACATTGTAAATATCTTAATAATGAGTAAAATAAGTTCAAGAAATTATATATAAATAAATTAAAAATTCGGCAATATATTAAAGATTAAAAACTTGATTTCTCTCTCTCCGAATCATCATCCCTCTTTTTAAAATCAATAAAAGATACAGGTTTTTTTTTTTTTTTTCTGGACAGAAAAGATACAGATCGATTGAATTTTTTGTTTTGGACAAAATTGATTTTGATCAAACATAATTATAAGAAAAAACCACATAGGCCTTCTAGCCCAACTGTGTGGGTATATGCTTGGGCTATATTATGAGAGCATTGAGCATAGACTTCGTCCTCATATTGCAGCCCAAAAGTAGGAAGGATTAGTTTAACGAGAGCCCTATTATTATTTTTTAAAAAAATTCAAAAAAAGCGCTTAAATTTTGACTTGCAAATGGCTGTATGAATTTTACAATTGGCTATTATTCACTTAATTTCTGAAATTTTTAAAGTCTTTATAGCATATATATGAATATAATATCTAATTATTTATCAAATTTTAGCTCAAAACTCATACATTTGATTACTCAAATTCAATAAAATAGTAAAAATCTAACAATATCATAACAGTGGACCAAAATTTGAGAAAAATTTACTAAAATTGCATCAAATGAGTTCTAAATAACATGAATCTTCATTGATGAGATCTTTAGGACCTTAGTTACTAATAGATACAATTTTAGCCAATAACTCATTCATTTGGGCCAACGTCCATAGAAAATATATAAATCACACACATGTTTTATATAATTATATTGACTTTAGGTGTACAAAAGATGTATCTAACAAATTCTAAAATTAACAAAATTTAGCAACCATAAATTTTTGTATATCTAGTTTTACCTTGCCAACTTTTATAATTTTTTGAGCTTACTGAAAATAATTTTCACAATTTTCTTTATCCCTTACAATTAGATCCAATTTTATAACAATTGAGTTTCAACATGTCTATTTCAACCATATTCATACTTTATAAAAGCCTTATAATACTTATTAAAATTGTCCAAACTCTTGATTTGAATTTTTTAACATAGTTAGATAAATTTTTGTAAACCTTTTGGGAATGTTACTATTTACCCTTGTATATTTGATTATTATGCTATATACATCATTTTTATCACATTTTACAATGAACATGTCCTATATAAGTCACATAATGTCATTCATTACTCATTTTATCATAACATATCATGGATACAAAATCATACTTTAAGTTTTTCTGAAGTAGCCACTTTCTCTATACTTTTCTAATGAGTTGGCTACCAAAAGAACTTTGTATTATTCCTACTCATGTTTCTAATTATCATAGTTGACATTGGCATAATTTGCATCAAATTTATAAGTAGGTTATCAATATTTATATCTCGCTCAAAACTATACAAAAATTACATTAAAATAAGCAAAATCACTTTCTACACATATCTTTCTCCCTAATTATACATGCAAGAGACTATGAAGCCACTTCTTTTTGTTGGCTTTTATTTGTTTCACCTGAAAATGTTTGTAAAAATTTTGGTTGAAATATAAAGTCTCAGTAGTTCACTTCAAATTCTAAATATACTATGGCATGCAAGGGAAAGTAAAACATACAAGAGTATCTTATACATAGCTTATGGTTCCATTCTAAAATTATTATGTAAGCATTTAAGTTATGGCCAAACTCATCAAACAACATACCTAGGGTAGGACTTAACTCATCAAAACCCTTCATAACATCATATATCTCACATGACTTGAGCCATTGAGCTTTATAACATATTTTCATATCAGGCATCTCATGAGCATACAAAGCCTTTCAAACATCAAGTATGCATATACACACCACAAACACACACTTAGTATATAAGAAATGGAAAGGAGCTACCTTGCATTCAATCTTCTCTTTCTCTTAAATTTTCTTGGCAATAACAATGTTTTCTTCCTACTTTATTTATAGGTTGACTCACTTGATAACAACAGGTACCTAAATTAACATGAAATTCATTATCAATATTATCATATTCATAGTCTTTGAACTTATTATTTACTTGTGTTATGACTATATTAGATTTTCCTTTTAGTAACTAAATTTACTTTTTAAACCTAAAGTATGCATATAAAATCAAATACATCTATCATGTTCTCTTCTTTTTTATGTTTGAAAACATGTTTTTACAGTTCTTTTAGACTATAAATAATCATCCATATGCTAGTTCATGAGCACGCCATTACATATTACAGTTATTTGCTAACCTACACTTGTTTTTCAAAAAATCATATTTAGATATGCATAATATAGATATTTTAGGGCTTTAAAAACAATTCAAATAATATCATATAACTCAAAATTGTGGCTCCCTTCATCCCTCAAAATTTCAAAATTCTTGATGCAGTGGCCTATAAGTGAATTAATTCATGAAACTAGCATATTTCAACTCCTTTGAGTTAGGAAAGCATTTCATGTGACTTTTCTAGTCATGAAAATACTATATAAAAATTAGATTTCTCATTCTCTTTCATAAACCCTATCTTTTTATATTTGACATATTTGAATGGTTTTGAAAAATCTAATTGAAATCTAACATATTTGGCTATTGGAGAATTTTTTTAAGCACCTAAAACACTTGCAAAAATCTCTATTTCATGCATCACATTTTGCCTTATAAACCTTAATTTCATCATATGCAAATTCACCATTTGGTCATACTTTTCTCTTATAAAACATATAAAATTATTTTCATGGCTAACTTACTTCTTCTTCCCTTTGTTATTTCTTTTCAAAATAGTGTTTCATTTGCATAAAAATTTCCTTCAAATTTAGAGACGGGGGCTAAAATTTAGATGAAGAGAAAGTTCTTGAGTAATACATTAATTTTACTAACTACGAAGAGGTGAAAAAGTAAATGGTTCTTACTCTTTTTGGCATTTTTTTTTTCTCTTTTTCTTCTTCTAAACATGAATTAGCTCTTTTTCTTTTTTCTTCTTCTCCTCAACATGAACTAGCTCCTTCTCTCTCTTTTTCCAGCTAAAATGCCATGGGAATGGTGGAGGAAGAAAAAGGAAAAAGTGACTTTATTAATTAGGTCATAAAATAATTAAAAATAATTATTTTGCCCTTGTATTATGATTTTTACCTTTTGAAGCCATTAGTTTGTAATTAAGTATATTTATAAGTCAAATTGAGTATGATAAAACTCCTCATAACTTATAAATTACTTAAATAAACTCGTAATAATTTATATCAGGTAAAAGTTTTTATTTTATTCTTAATGTCTACTTTTTATGAAATTTGCTATAAAATCCTTTTTAAAATATTCCAAGACTACACTTTGGTTTCTTGAAGTCTATATCACCATAAAAAGATTTCATTTTGTATTACTTTACCTTATTTTAATTAATCTCTCTTGATTATTTTTGCTGTTTTAACTCTCATTTTTTATTAATATATTTTTTTAATTTTTGGCTAATGTCTAAATTGTAGTTTTTAATCAACTTTTATTTTTCATAATTATCTTATCTCAATTATTTTTGATTTATCTGTAAATATAAAATTTCGGTGATAACACATATGCTAAAACAGTAAAATACTACAAGAAATTAAAATTTTCTAAATTTAAAAAACCTATATTGACTCATTGGAATTTCAATAACCACAAAGTATATTATAAATTATTTCAATCATCTACGACAACTTTATAAATCCGTGGCTTAAATGCATTTTTGTTCCTCTGATTTCATATAAATTTTAATTCGATCTCCTTAATTTAGGAACAAAAAGATTAGTTCTCTTATTTTGTAAAATAGTTGAATTTTATCCTGTTATCATATTAAAAATTAAGATTCAATAGATATTTTATTTTTTATAAAAATTTTTAGAAGAAATTGCAATTATTTACCATAAATTATACTTTATATCGTTATAGTTAGTTTAAGAAATTACAATTATTTCATTTTTAATTTATTTTTTATTAATAAAAATAATTTTTTTTTGTAGAATAAGATAGTGAGCTTATTTTCAATATAATAATAAATATTTTTAAAATTATATTATGAATGTACGTAACATTTTTAATGTAATAAAAAATAATTAAACTATTTAATTATTTTGATATAAATATATTAACTTCATTTATAAAAAAATTTATATAATATTATATCAATCTTTAAAATATTAAATATAATATTTAAAATATAAATATAATTTTATAAAAAAAAAATAGTGTACTTTACTCAATTTTTTGAAGAAGGCGGTAATGTGATAACTCCGCCTTAGATAATTTGACAGCATAAACTCCTCATTCCCCTACGGCAGGCGCAAAAATCTAGCTCAATCCACTTCTTTTATAAAAATAATTTCTTATCACTCATAAATTAACGTGGAGGGCACGCGCGCCGTTATATGTCCACGCCGAAACAAACCTCCCATCCACGCCGCGCGTCTTCCCATTCCCTGAATAGCGCGTAGAATCTGCTCTCAACGACTGCATGTATATTAACTAGCATTTTGGTGACCTTTTTAAATTAAGATTTAAGAGAGATTTTATTTTTCTGTTTATTTATTTAACTTTCTACGAAAGCTGTATCTTAAAGTTTTGGGAACTCTTGCTTCGTCTCGTTGTTAGGGTATAAACCTTTGCGGATCGGTGGAGCAAAGCCCCTTCCGACGAATTTCGAATCTGTTCGGGTGGGGATCGAGAAGTAGTAGGAGAAGATGAAAGTTTTCGTGAAGACTCTCAAAGGCACCCACTTCGAAATCGAAGTGAAGCCTGAACACACGGTTTGTCCATTTCTTTGTTCAATTTGTTTTTCTTATAAGTTTTATGTTTTCTTCATATTGCGTATTGCGTTTCTTGACTTCGATTGTCTGTATTCGGTGATGCTAAAGCCCTGAAACTGAGGGATAATTAGGGTTTTGATTTTTGCGTTTTTTTGGGTGGTCTGTTGAAGTGGTTTCGCTGCGTTCCTTGTTATGAATTCGACGGTTAATTCCAAATTGGCGTTTTAATATTGAAATTGGATTTCCAATTGATTGGTTTGCGTTTGTTGGAAATATTGCGTGGAATGATGAAATATGGATATGGTATTGTGGTGGGAACATTAACTGACCAGTTGGTTGTTAGTTCTGTCTGCTGCATAATTTGACTTGTGATATTACTAAATACCAATTGTGGCCGTGTGTTTGTAGATGCTTCACCGGATTCTGCTTTTTAGTGGGAAATCCCCTTTTCAAAGTTTGGTGATATTGACGCATCATAGTGAAAAAGTTTGACATTTGTTGGACATTTGCATGGAGGGAATATCAATTGGACCTCAGTTCCATGAAATTTAAACTGAAGTTAGTTGCTAACATCTGATAATGAATATGGGTTTTATTTTCTTCTAAACGAAGACTTTGTTAGCTTGTTATCACTAATTATTTGGATGATATGTCTGTTAAATTCTTAGAGCGGATATTCATGTGCATCTTCAAATCTGACCCCCCCCCCCCCCCCCCCAAAAAAAAAAAATTGTACATCTTCAAATGAGCAAGTATATGTTTTTTGGTTGATAATGTGGAATGGTTATTGCAATTTACTATGCAATGTGTCACTAATACAAGTTTGGACCATGATTAACGTTCTTGACTTTGAATGTTTTGGTGTTCCATAGTTTAGCTAATCTGACCTTTATATACTGCTTGCAACTGGCACTAAAATCAACAACCATGTGAGTGTGACAGCTTTGAGAATTATGATGTTCTTATCAACTTATTTCAACCCTTCTGGTGGCAAATCTCTAACAATTAAAATTCTTCTAAAGATTTTAAACCAGCCAACGGAGTTATTCAAATATGACAACACTTGATGATTTTCCTATGTGTTTCATAGTGCTCTCTGCGTGATATTTCAGCCTTGTTCCTTTCTCTTGATTTATAACAGCTGAACCAGTCTAGTTTCATAGATTGAAATAGTACAATCGTCCATTTTGTTATTCTTTTCAGGTTGCTGAAGTGAAGGAACATATAGAAACTGTCCAGGGTGCAGATGTCTATCCTGCTTCAAAGCAAATGCTTATTCATCAAGGGAAAGTTCTCAAAGATGATACTACCTTGGAGGAAAATAAAGTAGCTGAAAACAGTTTTGTTGTAATTATGCTGTCAAAGGTATTTTTTTTGTTTTGAATTTTGAATGGTATCAAATTATATTCCATAAATAGGTCGCATACGAGTTGTTTAATCTTCAAAATTTAAAATACTACTGATGTGTTGAGAACTATTTAAGTGTTTAATTGGCGGGCGTAGGTTTAGGGTGTTTCATTGTTCATTTTGACATTCTAAGAGGTTAATTGAAAAATACAATTAAAGTTGGAGCAATTAAGGGTTATCAATTTATCACTGAATTATATGTCATCCCACTTATCCATTGAATGGATCTATATTTCCAACTCCCATATAGTAACACCACTGGACAATTAGCTGTTCTATTCTACTGGTGGTGAGTGCATGTGTTAGGCCTTCTGATGAAAGAAGGGTTTTGGATTTTGTTGTCCCCTAGTGCTCTGCAAGTATCAACATATTTCCTAAGCGCTCTATTCATTAAGTTATATTTGCAGGAAACCCACTATTTAAAAGTTATTAGGACAGTTTTTTACTTGGAAATTTAAAATGATGGTCCAACATCAAGGATGTTGCAATGTGTACAAAATAACTGTCACAACTTCTGTAGTTGTCTTTCAACCCCTTTTTTTCCCCTTTCCATTTGCTTTGTAAGTAGCTTCTTTCTGTACCGGGTAAAAACTCTTAAAAATACAGAAAATAATTGTAACAGAACTTTTCTATCCAGTATGTATGATCGATAGAATCTTCAAGAATAACCATTGAAAACTTAAACAAGGTAGTCTTTTACAAAGACTGATATTTGTGCTATGGGTCACATTGATTCTGAGTGATCTTGCTGAGAGATTTTGTGGTGAGACGGAGTATCTCTGTGTCTTGTTGACTTGTGGCTCCAAGAAGTTACATTTGTTATATGATTATTATTTCCATTCAAGTGTCATTTTAATAATTTTTGGCTGTAGTTAGAAATGCTGATCATGTTATCAGCTAAAGCGTACGCTGTTTCCACTTAAATTGTCTGGACTTAATCTTCCCAAACTTCATTCTTTGAACTTCATTATTATTTTTGCAAATCTTTTCTACACTTCTTTCAGGTTATTTTTCTAGTTTTTTGGGTCAAGGTTATTTTACTAGTCAGGTATACCATTTTAATTTTTATCCCATTCTGTGCATAATTCAATATTATTACGCCTTTTATTGTAAGATTACTAGGTTACAGGAACGGGGACAAGAATTCTTCCCAAGAAACCAGAGAGAAATAGGTTTTAAAAAAAAATGATATAAATAAATAAATTGTTTAATTATTTTAAGTAAGGAATTATATTTGCTTAAAAAATCCTCTCCAATTCCTTTGAGAATCAATTAAAGAAACAAACTGTCTTGCAAATTCATTTGACTGGTGTCTGTTGGTCACGTATCACATGCATAGTTGTTTCCACATCACTGTTATTGGTGATGATGCATCATGGCATTCCTTAGTCGTTAGTATTCCTGCCTTCCAATTAACACTTCAACCCTAATTTGACTTACAATGGAGTTGTTTTTAGTGAGTTAGACTTAGTTCAATGAAAAATTGTTGTGATGCCTTTATTTTATTGTGTACTATATTCTTTTCTTCAGCCTAAATTCTAACCCATGTGCTCAAAATATGCTAGAGTAAAAGCTCTTCTGGCGAGGGATCTACCACAACAGCACCATCAGTTAAGGTGAGAAATAGTTTCTAGGTTATAATTACTGGTGTGAATGTTATTATTATTTTGGCAATGGATTATTAAAAAACTGCAGAGATAATGATACAATGGAAAATAATGCCCCTTATTGGATAATTTTATGGTATACTGCAGGCCCCACAGACAAGTTCAGCACCTACATCAGTACCAGTGTCAACGGCACCTGAAGCTCCTGTTGCAGCTGGGGCACCGTGAGTCTCATTTTTCTTGACATTGTCTCTTCTAATTTGAGATAAATCTTAATTTTAACTATTATGATGTGAAAAATATGGTCTGAAACTTCATTTCAACTTGACAGGCCCGTGTCTGTTACTGCTCCTGCACCTATGCCAGGGCCTGATATCTATGGGCAGGCAGCATCTAATCTTGTTGCTGGAAACAACCTGGAGGGAACAATTCAGCAAATTCTTGATATGGGTGGAGGGAGCTGGGATAGGGATACTGTCATACGTGCTCTTCGTGCTGCTTACAACAACCCTGAGAGAGCTGTTGAATATTTGTATACAGTATGAGAATATCAGATGATGTTTTATTATCATTTTTATCTATTGTTTCTTATCTTGTATGTTAATTTCTGGTTTAATTGTCATTATTATTATCATTATTCTTTTTATAACAAATATGGATGACTAGCATGTACCAGATAAAAGGCATGATATTGTGCTATTATTACTAAGTTAAATTACATTATATAACCAAAATTTATGATTTGGTGGACAAGCTCTATATATAGGCACTGGTTGATATAATCATTTGTGTTCAGCAATTTATGAATTCTTTGAATGATAAATACAAATTTATATCTGAATACTAAATGGTTATGTAACCACATCACCTTTTGCAATCTATTAAACTTAAGAGTTCATTATTATTTTGGCTTCGCTATTATTGTTATGATAGAAATTTACTCTTAGATCATTGATTTAAGCCTTGCACATGTCATATTTAAATATTGTTTATGAACCTTAGGGTATCCCAGAGCAAGCTGGAGCTCCACCTGTGGCCCAAGTGCCTGCAAGTGGCGTACAAGCTGCAAATCCTTCAGCTACTGCTCCACAAGCAGCACCTGTTCCTTCAAGTGGACCTAATGCTAATCCCTTAGATCTCTTTCCGCAGGTAGCTATTGCTCTGTTGTTGTTTTTTTTTTGTGAGAAAAATGTTGGAGATTTCTTAGGTGGTGCAGTAATGTGTAACAGGGCCTGCCGAATGTTGGTGCTGCTACTGGCACTGGAGGTGCTGGTGCAGGCAATCTAGATTTTCTGCGCAACAGTCAACAGGTATTGTTCATCTCCTCTATGTGCCCCAAAAATTTTAACTGTCTTGTGTGCCCTGGATTATTCAATTTTAATGTATTTATTGTTGCAGTTCCAAGCCTTGCGAGCACTAGTGCAGAATAATCCACAAATATTACAGGTCTTCTTCACTGTGATAGTATAATTTTCTATTTTCTTTTTTGTTGGAGTTCTTAATTTTGTTCTTGTTGCAGCCTATGCTTCAAGAGCTTGGGAAACAAAATCCTCAACTCATGAGATTGATTCAAGAGCATCAAGCTGACTTCCTTCGCCTGATAAATGAACCTGGGGAAGGTGGCGAGGGGTGAGGCATCCTTTTTTTTTAAAACAATTTTCTCTGTTGTCTGATTTCGGCGGGGGTCTGTTATCCTTTTGTTTTTTACATCAATCGATGTCAAGTGACTCCTTTTGCTATTGAATTACTTCAGGAATATAATTGGGCAGCTGGCTAATGCCTTGCAAGAACACACAATATCTGTCTCTCCTGAGGAGCGCGAAGCAATTGAACGTGTGAGTTGAACAATTTTTCTTTATAAGCTCTAAATGATATATCCATGTACAAGGAAGTGAAAGTTTCAGTTAAAACTATGCTTTTTTTTTTTTTTTTCCACTTGCTAATGAAATGATTCCATCTACTTTTTCTTGGCATTCAAGTCTAGGTGGACCTGTTAGATATTTTTTGGTTTTCTCCTTTTAAATCTTGGTGGAGACTGTTAAAGTTGGATTAACTAATTTGATGATGTATAAAAGGCATATGATTGTCATATGATAATCATGTTGGTTTTAGACGCTAGTTTTAACTTACATGTGTTGCTTTCACTTTTTATTATAGTTTCAGTGGAACTTTTTGTTTTAAAAGGTCATGTGCCAGAGTTGTAATTAAGCTATAGTGTAGGAGGGTTAAGTATAGTTTTCCCTATGAAATATGACATGATGTTTAATATGAATACCGATTACATTGTAGAACTGATTTTGTTATTGAATTATAGAATAGATAACACTTCTATTTCTGATTCCAACATTTAAGCCACTAGTCAATGTCAGGAGAGGCATATGTTTTTGATATATGAATTCAGATTAGAAAATAAAGATGAAAGAAGATATCATTGAAATAAAATTAGAGTGCTTTGGATTAGTAGTTCTGATTGTTAAACTGAGAATTGGCTTTTTAATTATATATGCTATAGGTTAGATTAGAGGATAGGGTCATGATGAAATGGTAATTGCAGAGTTTAAACATTGATAAAACTTAAATATCTGAATTTCGTAAATAGTTCTGAATATTTTGGCACTTATGGTAAATTGGGTAAGTGATGGTAATAGTTTTCTCTCTAATTTATAACTTTCATGGCTTAGCGTTTTTGTTTTTCCCATGGCTCAGCTTGAAGCAATGGGTTTCGATCGAGCACTTGTCTTGGAGGTGTACTTTGCTTGTAACAAAAATGAAGAAATGGCTGCGAACTATCTCTTAGATCACATACACGAGTTTGAGGAATGATTTGTGCTTACCTTTCTGTCCTCAGATTATTCTTACCTTTTTCAAACTTCTTTGTCATGTTTAATGTTTGATAACAAGAAGTCACAGAATGGACAAAGGAATAATTTTTACTTCGTCCGCCTCATTAGCCTTGTATCTATCATTTTCTCCTTTCCTAGGATTATCCTTCTCAATATTCATATAAATAGTTCTTTGAATTCTTCTGATTATTCTTATACATGGTCTGTGCATGCTTTCAAACATGTTTTATTTTGAAATTTGATTATTATTTTTTCTTTGTACTGAATCTTCATTCTTGTTCTGCAATTTATCCAAACTACCAACGCCCCTTGAAACCGAGAATTTTCCCCACATTTTGCTTAGCAGGTACTCAAGGAACCTTGCTAGGCCTTGTTTGGCATTCAATTGTCAAATTATATTTATAGTCTATATCCAAGCTTTTACAACTGGACTGCAATTTGTTAGTTCCTAAAATCTGAAATCTAGTCATAAATTAGCCAAAACTGGGTCAAACTCTGAAAAAGGTTTCATGGTGCTGAAGTAGTGGATTAGCACAATGTTTTTGGATCCAGGCTGAACCGATTGGTCCAATTGAGGACCCGGGACCTGTGATTTGATTGAAACATTAATTTGGCCCAATTTGTTTTTCCCAAAAGGCTAAAACATGCCAGGATGGTGTGCAGAAAAATAGCATTTTTGTTGACGTAAAGAATCGAGCCCATGACCTCCAAAGAGAATGGAACGTGTTATATATGTTATGCTTTAAATATGTTACTAGACATGAATGCAAATAAAATCATTTTTATTAATTTGTCATAATTTTAACATATTTGCATTTGTATTATATTCTGAAATGTATTGATAATAATACTATTTAATTTTTTTTTCTATTAATGATTTATATATTTAATTTTGTTGTTTTTTTATATGTTATGGCATATAACAGAGAATAACAAATATATGTTTTCATTGCTAATAAATTTGAATGACCTACTTTTTCATTTTAATGCATGATCTAGAGTTGATGACTCAAATTATTTATCGACTAAATGGCCAATTTGAATTCAAATTCTAAAGATTAGTATGTCTGTATATGTTCGGCAGCTTTGATTTTCTCGTAGCAAGCATTTAATTGTTGGATTTTTTATTGTGGGGTAGAAAATCGTAACATGGTAGCCTGTTATACTCTTTTAGGTTGTGGTAAAAGAATTAAACAATAAACGAATGGACTTCAAACTTCGACGACGTCATCGTCTTCGCCTTACAATTTGATTTGAAACGCTTTAACGAGGGGCAACAACACAAGAGAATGAATTCCTTGGTGGCGTGGTTTCCAATTTCCATGAGTTTATATAAAATCTCAATGAAGTCAAAGAAATGTCTTTTACCCAAAAAAAAAAAAAAAAGGGAACGTCCATGATTATACAATGAAGGTTTTCTGTATCGCTTTTTAATTATCTGCCAAATAATTTATTAGATGCAGTACCGTTGATTTAGAGGGCAAACATCCCCATCAAAGGACCAAATATCAAAATCAAGGGAGAGGGTGCTTCCACTGCTTGTAGTCGTGGATTAGTAGAAGTAGAAGGTTGTGGGTTGGCTTGCCTCAATTATCAATATGCAAAATAAAGGACCACTTGTCATTGTTTAGGACCCACATCCATCTATCCAAACCCACTTCAACTGAAGTCACAAATAGCAGAAAGATAACGTGCTTACAGTGTAGGGGTGCACCCTTTATTAAGGATAAAATGTAAAAAGATAAAAAATAATTTTGATTTATGTGTAAATTTTGATCTTTGATTACTAATCTTTTAAACTTTTATTTATATATGAAAACCTAAAATATTCTAAATTTATTTACAAATAAAATCTAAATTTCCACATAAATAAAAATAAAATTATTAATTTTAATTTCAGTGAAATTTTACAAATTTTAAGAAAAGGAAAGCCCAGTTTTTTTCAATCCATCTGTAACGTGATTCACGAACAAGGAGAGAAGATGGCCCAGAGACACGTGGTTAGGTCTGTCATGACTCATCAAGTCAACTTTACTGGTCATATCATATATATCACGGCACAATTACATATACTTTGTTCTCAACTTGTTACCTCTTCTCTACGTTCTCCTAATAGTAACACAGTCGTAGGTCAAATCAGGGCATGAAATTATTTTGGTGTTTATTTTTTTGTTCATTTATTTATATCCAAATGGGTGAAGTAGGCTTAGGGATCAAACCAAAGTACATTAATTTCTCTCGGTTTTAAAGTCTAAACAAATTGTGTTACATTAGTTAAGACTTTTGAGCATTTGAGTGTTATTTTTAAGTACAAAAAATGATACGTATATATATAATGAGTCTTGTTAAATGTAAATACATTAGTTATTTATCAACTAATTATTGTTTTAGTCTATTATTATTACTACTATTTTGGTAAATAGATCATTGAAGTATGTTTAAATGGGAAATTAATAATCATGAAAAAAAATTAAAGAACGTTTCCTTGAAACTTTTTTTTATTTTTTTATTTTGTATAAATTTTTTTATTAAAAATAATCTTATTTTAAAAAAATTTTAGAATTCAATGTACCTTTTTAATTAAATAATTAATCTTTCAAAGTCATATTTCTTTTATATTTTAATTTTTTTTAATTTAGAATAGTTTAAAATAAAGAATTTTTTCAATTAAAAAGAATGAGTGATCTCACATTAAATATTAATTTCCTTTCTTCTTACCTTTTCGATTCTTTCTATTTTCATTTTTTTCGGGACTTGGAAAATTAATCTTAAAGAATTTTCCTTGGTGCTGCTCCTATCAGTTTGTTGTCAATTTCATATATTGCTTGCATCAGCCATGGCGTCACTGAACCCACCCTGAAAGCGGTATGCACCACTGAGTGATCTGATCCTTCTATCATGCTTTTTGTCTTCCCTTGTACGCGTTCGTTTTTGATGTATTCATATTTCGTCGTCCATGTAATATCCACCAGCCTTTAGTTTTGCGAAGGAGAGGCCACGCTTTAAGCATTAAACTTTAATTTGCTGGGAAAATCCCACGCAAATTTGTATTCTATATTTTGGTAAATTAATGCTTTTAAATCTCAATTATGGCTCTCTCTTATATTGCAATTCTATATGTTCCACATTCTCAAATTATAGGAAAAGTGTGTGGCAGCCAATATATTTAAGAGCTCTTTTATTTTAGTTTTGGTAAAAGAAAAAAAATTTAAATGTAATTTTTATATTTTTATATATAATGAGATTATTTAATCAAAAGATTAATATGTGTATAATTTACATAATTTATTTTTATTATAATTTATTTTTTTAAAAAAATATTTTTATATATTTTATTTTGATTAAAAATTTAATAATAAATATAGAAATAATTATATATGAATTTAATTATTGAGAAAAAATGATAATAAGAGTAAAATATACTCCAAAACTAGTACGTAAATGTAAATGGAGGACATTATCATAGAATTACTAGTTTGAAATTAATAATCCATAGACCGTCCAGGTCCTATCCCTCATACAAGTTTGATCTAAAATAAAATATATGATATAAATAGAAATAAAATAATAAAAAATTATAATATATGAGTGAAAAGTTAAATAATATATTATTATTATTTAATTTATTATTTTAATATTTATAATATTTTTGTCATGTTTTAAAAATAAAAAAATTGACATGAAATCTCTGGTATATTGAATAAGAATAGGAGAGACCATAATATATCTTCACCTGTCTAGATCTCTCTCTACACGATCCTGCATACAGTAACCATTATATATATGCTCACATCTCTCTCTCTTTCTCCATACATGATCCTGTATTATAAAATACTATTAGTATATATGACAATCATACAACATGCAATCTCTGATTTGTGAATTATTGGCAATTATTTAAGGATTTTAAGAATTAGTTTAGTGATAAAAGGGGTATAAAGTAATTTATCATTAGATGCAATATATCAATGCAAAAGTTTGAGTTATATGTATATATATATATATATATATATATATATATTATGTTGATGAGTTGATCTCCGAATTTTATTGCAAACGATCTGAACTGAAATATGAATTAATTGAGATATAATCAAATTAATTAACTGTGAGACCATTTAACAATATGAAAAATGCATAGAAAAAAAGTAAAGCATACTGCCCAGAGAGAGAGAGAGAGAGAGAGGATAATCTACTTTATCTAGAAAACTCAGATATCAATGTCTCCGATATGGAGCAAGATGACATCCATTCTTTTAGAATTTATATTGTATTTATCCATAAACAAACTTTTTTTTTAAAGTAAACGCACTTTGGATTAAAGTTAACATCACTAGCAATAATGGAGATTTCAACCTCAAAACTTATTATTAGTTAACCCTTTGAAGAAATTATTTTTCCTTTCTACTTGTGTGCGCATTTGGCATATCAATTATGCTTCTGGCTTTGCTTTCATTGAAAGAAAAAAATAGTATTTGAAAGCAAATAAATCGGCGTATGTACAATAACGGTGATAAGACAATCTTTTAAATTATGTTCTGTTATTTAAAAACAATATATTAGAAGTTTAAAAAGTATACACACTAGAAAGTTTAAAAAGTATACACACTAGAAAGTATATATTAAATTTTAAAATTTTTTTGAAATATAATATAAACAATAACTATTATATTTTAAAATAATAAATTAAATAATATAAAATTATTTAATTTTGTTTGTAAAAGAAGTTATCTAAATTTTTATTATTTTTTCTTTCATCTTTTTATATTACATATTTTATTTTATATTTTATATTATAGAATATATAATTTTAAAAATTAATAATTAAAAATTTTCAAAACATTATAATATATAGATACATACAGTTCAACAATTAATATATAGATAGAGTTGGAAAGGATTAATATCTGAAAATAAATATATAAATCATAATTTTAGGACATAGATTTAATTGTTGAATTGAGCATCAAACGGATTTGAGTCTGTAATTGAACTGGATTAAATCGTTTTAACTCGACAATTGAATTGTGCTGACCCAGAAATTGGACTATGTTTTATGTTTTCAATCAATAATTTCAAAGTAATTAATTTTTGCCTAAAGTTTTTAATAATTTTAAATTCATATATTAGTTTATCTAAATAAAACGTTATATTAGTTGTATTTTATGATTAGATCAAAAGTACACATGCAAATTTATTAATTATACTATACATATTTTTTTAAAAAGATATCATTATGATAACCATAAGTACTTATGTGTGTATTAATGTAGTTTTTTAATATATTAAATTTAAGTGTGTGTGTGTATATATATATATATATATATATAATTTTTTAATTAAAATTAATTGGTTTAATTAGTAACTCAATATATAGTTGAACTAGTTAGCGGTAAGACTTAGGGCATGTTTGATTGTAATTTTTAAAAATTATTTTTAATTTTTAAAAGAAAAAAAATTTGTTTGAATAACTATTTTTGATAAAAAATAAAAAAAATAGATTATATGTTTCAAGAATAAAAAGCACAAAATAATTAAAAAATGTTCTAAATTCTAATTTTTTAAAATAAAAAAAATAATAGTTTGTTTGAACGTTTTATTATTCTTTTATTTTTTAGGACTGTCTTATAAAATTAGTTTTAAAAATTTATATTAGTATTTATATACATGTTGCTAATAAAAAAATTTATTTTCTATGTTTTCTTTATTTTAAAAACTTGAGTTCAAAACATATTTTAATTGTTTTATATTTTCTGTTTCTAAAATGCTTATTTTATTTTTTTATTTAAAAATAATTATTCAAATAAGTTTTCTTATTTTTCTATTTTTAAAAACCATAAGTAATTTTTAAAAATTACAATCAAATAGACTTCAAGTATTATATTAATAGCGTGTGTATAAATACATAAAAATAATATTAATATAAATTTTTAAAACTACTTTTATAAAATAGTTCTATAAAAAAAAAACAAAATAATTGTCAAACAAACTTTTTGTCCCTTCACTAATTCTTGATTCCAAAATTATAATATAAATAAATTGAAAACAAACTACATTTTTACTCTTCAAAAGTTTAACTTAATTAGTTATACTATTAACATACGAATTTAAAGTTTAACACTTTGATCCATGAATTATTATTTTTTAAACTAATTTTAATGTCTAATAATCGAATAATAGGAAGATGACTTTTTAGCATTAAAAGAAAGTTTGTTATAACTTTCAGCCAGAAAAAAGAAGTAATTTTCAAATGTCTGCTAATATTACTTTTAAAAAACTTATATTTCACAAAAGTAGATATTATAAATTAACTTTTAATTAAAGTCTCAAAATAAGTTTTTTTTTTGTTTACCTGGTATTCTAACCCCAAAATAAAATAACAAAAAATTCTAGGCAATGTGAAAAATAATGGAAAAAGACTTATCAAGGCAGCAAATTAAAATTCTCGTTTTTTTTAAAAAGAGAGTCGTAAGCTAAATATCTTTCCTCGATCTCGTTGTCATTAAAATGATACAAATAATTGTTTCGTAAGGCCACAAAAATATTTTGATCTTTCATACATAGCAAGTTGAATGGTGCAAGTTGCGACAAAGAAAAAAAAGTAAATATGACAAAAATGTACCTTCATGCCTATCTATCCATTCAGGTTACGAAATTTATTTTTAATCTTTAACGTATTAACGAATTAATAAGTAAAAATAATAAATTTTTGAATTTCATAAAACTTTATTTTAAAGGATCAAATTCCCTTCTTTTGGTTACACTTTAGAATTGTAATCAAACCAATCAAAAGATATAATTGGAGTAATTTGTGGCAACTTATACGAAAGTCACATGAAAATCCTAACAAAAAAGTAGGTACCAATATGACACATTTACAAAAAACAATTAAAACACAGGGATGAAGTAAATAGAAACACTCCTAAACAGGCTTTTAATTCTTATTGACACGTTTATTTTGACATAATGGATGGCAGGCAATGACTGATTTCACACCATTACATTAATTAGACGAAGGTTTGAATGATTTTTTCAAAATTGTAAATATGTAAATTATTTTTCAAAAATTATTATATAATTAATTTAATTAAATTTTAAATAAAAAGATATCACAGAAGAATAATTAAGCAGCAACGAAACAAATCATAGATAAAAAAATTAAGTGACACGCTTTTCACTACAAGATAAAACTCAGATTTTAAGCTAAATTAAAGGGATAAATTGTAATTGGTAAAAATGCCAAAATATACCTGTACGTCCATACCTATCTATCGTCCATTATCAATTATAAAAAGACAAATTATTAATTGGGAAAATTTTGAACCACACTAACCCCAATTTTTCTAATATTTAAAGACACAGAGACGTCAATTTTAACCACCTAATCATTGTATAATCCAAAATATCTTAATTATTTGTTATGTAGGCTTGACTCTACGAGTGGTGTGGTGTGAACGCTAGCTTCACGGGCGTTAACGACTGTGAAAATTATAAGTCCAGTACGTAATTCAAACTCTTAGGCTATAAATACTTAAGCTTGTTCCCATTTTTATGTACTAATTATAAAGAGATCGAGAATATCGAATCCTGAAAAGATATGGAGCAGCAACACAAGCATGTAATTAGAAGAAGGAAAAAGGGAGGTCTCCTCACAATGCCCTTCATCTTAGGTACATATAAGCTTCATATGTATATAACTTTTCTCTCATGAATTTTCACAAACAGTAAGAGTACAAGACTTGAATTATACATTTTGGTGGTTCTGAGTGCAGGAAATGATGCGAGTGAGAAGTTAGCAATGGTGGGTTTGAATACAAACATGATTAGCTACCTGACGACACAACTTCACATGCCATTAACCAAAGCAGCTAACACACTTACCAACTTTAATGGAACTGCAAGTTTGACTCCATTGCTTGGTGCCTTCATTGCTGATTCTTATGCTGGAAAGTTCTGGACCATCACTGCAGCTTCCATTATTTACCAAATAGTAATTAATACTATTCTCTTCTTAGTCTATATATATATATATATATATATCACATACATACACATAGTCACACATACTAACAATTTAAATTAATTCAGGGGATGATTAGCCTGACAGTATCAGCAGTGGTTCCATCGCTAAGGCCACCTCCATGTAAAGGCGAGGAGATATGCCAGGAAGCTAACTCATCACAGCTGGCAGTACTGTACGTGTCGTTTCTTCTCGGGGCTCTCGGGGCGGGGGGGATCCGACCCTGTGTGGTGGCATTTGGAGCAGACCAGTTGGATGAATCTACGTGGACCTACTTCAACTGGTTCTATTTTGTGCAGGGCTCAGCCATACTAGTGGCTGTCACACTCATTGTGTATATTCAAGATAACGTGGGATGGGGATGGGGATTTGGAGTCCCCACAATGGCTATGTTTATCTCAATTATCACCTTTCTTGTTGGATACCCGCTTTACCGGAACTTGGATCCGAGTGGAAGCCCGTTTACCCGACTTCTTCAGGTGGCTGTGGCTGCTTTCAGAAAGAGAAAGCTACGTAATGTGTCGGATTCTAATGTGCTGTACCAAAATGATGAACTGGATGCTTCCATTTCTTTGGGAGGGAAGCTTCTACATACTCAACAGATGAGGTTAGTACTAAGTACTGTCTCTCCTCCTTTTCCTGTGTTAAATTGTTAATACATGCACAGGTCACATCTGCACGTTTGTACCAAGTTCTTATTATCATTATATATTGAGGAAATTATACTAATTTTCTCTAAAATTTAGTTAATTATATTTACCATATTTTTAATTTAGAAAGTTTATTTTTATTTTTTTCCACAAAAATAATTTTATGTCCAAAATAAAAATTTTATTTTATTTTTAATATATAACAATAAATACAATTAAATTTAACTAAATTTTAATATGAGATTACAAATAGAAGAGTAAAAATAGTTCAATAGTTTTATCGTTTTTATTGAATAAATATGTATCATAAAAAAAATTAATTTTATAGATAAAAATAAATTAAAAAAATTTATATAATATTATATCAAAATTTAAGAGTTTGGAGTATAAAATTTAATTGGAATAATATATTATCCTTAAGTTAATTTTTTTTATAAATTAAGTCTACCTAAATTTTTTCTTTTAGCAGTTTATGTATTTGTTATTGATTTAGCTGGTGCGTTCGTTAGGATTAATTTCAATCTCTATGATTGATTGAAAGTTCAAGAGATGATGTGTGGATACCACAACTTACCATAAGTTGTTTACTTAATCTCTGACTTTCAAGTAATTTGTATCATGGACTAAATTCATATATAATTTGTTACATTTTCATTATCAAAATTTTTAACTAAAATAAAAGTATATAATTTTTTTTAAAAAAATTATATAAATTATATACATATTAATTTATAATTAAAAAATTTAAAAATAAAAATATAAAAATAACACCTAAAATTTTTTCTTTTTATAATGACTAATCATTAATCAACTTTTGAAAAGTGAGAAATATATATATGTAGCTCAACAACTACCTTGGAATTTTGCGCTAGCTAGCCTCCAAATGTATTATTTCTTAACTATTAAATACAGCTAATAGTGTTCATAATGTTAAGACTGGTCTACATCAACCATTATTAATTTTAGTAGTAGATTCACGTACTGTCAAATATTATCAATTTTTTGGGCCCTTTACTTTTCTTGTTCCCCCATACGTTTGCCACAAACTAATTGGTCAATAGTAACAAAAATTGAGTTAAGTAGAATAAATCATTTTTCAGGACCAGAAGAATTAAACTTTAAATTTTTATTACAAAATTTATATTTAATACTTAATAATATTTTAAACAAAATTATCTTTAAAAAATTAATTGGCCAATTTGATCATTATTTTCTTCACTTCATCTTTATGTATACTTCTATCATTGGCAGAGGTAGTCGGCAATTTGTCATTTAGCAGTAATAAAAGATTAGTGTCATCTTTCCAGTTATAGTTATACTGATATTTTGTCATCCTTCCACCTCACCAATTGCCCTACCTTGCTGCCTATTATCTTTATGTTTTTTTGGTTATATAAATAATGCTGCCATAAATATATATTATTATATGTAAATTTAGAATCTTCTAGTAAATAGTCCCAAACCTATATATAATTCAATATAAATAATGTAAAAAATAAAAATTTAAATTCATTTGAAATATGAGAGAATAAAAAGTATGGAAAATAAAATAGTTTTTCATTTTTTAAAGATATATATGAAAATTATTATAATTTAATTCTAAAACAAATTTAAAATTAATTTTAAAACTTATATTATTTTGTCTCCAATTGATATTCAAATTTAAATCTTTTGGAGATGACTTTTTAAACAAAAATAAAAAATAAAAGTGACTCTAATTCACTAAATCAAAGCTTATTAGATAAATGGACATTATATGAACATTAGTGAGATTCTTTTGGTATGAAGCAGGAAAGATTCTTTTAAAATTTTTTGCAGATTTTTGGACAAGGCAGCCATTGTGACTGAAGAGGACGATGACCTGAAAGCACCCGATTTATGGAGGCTGAACACAGTTCACAGAGTGGAGGAATTAAAGTCCTTAATAAGGATGGGCCCAATATGGGCCTCGGGCATCCTCCTCATCACAGCCTATGCCCAACAGCACACATTCTCCCTCCAACAAGCCAAAACCATGGACAGGCACCTCACCAACGCCTTCCAAATCCCAGCAGGCTCCATGTCTGTCTTCACCATCGTCACCATGCTCGCCACCACCGCCCTCTACGATCGCGTCCTCATCCGGGTAGCCCGCAGGCTCACCGGGCTGGACCGTGGCATCAGCTTCCTCCACCGAATGGGAATAGGGTTCGTCATTTCAACCTTTGCCACCCTGGTTGCTGGGCTTGTAGAAGTGAGGCGCAAGCGGGCCGCAATAGCCCATAGGCTTGTTGACCACCCTCGGGCCACCATACCCATCTCGGTGTTCTGGCTGGTGCCTCAGTATAGCTTGCATGGAATGGCTGAAGCCTTCATGGCTATTGGACACTTGGAGTTTTTCTATGATCAAGCTCCTGAGAGCATGAGGAGTACTGCCATGGCTTTGTTTTGGACTGCCATTTCAGCTGGAAATTATGTGAGTACCCTTCTTGTGTCCTTGGTCCATAAGTTCAGCGGTGGGCCTGATGGGTCCAATTGGCTCCCCAATAGCAATTTGAACAAGGGGAAGTTGGAATACTTTTATTGGCTCATCACTTTGTTGCAAGTTATTAATCTTATTTACTATATATGCTGTGCCAAACTATATGTTTACAAGCCAATTCAGGTTCACCAAAAAGGAGACGGAGATGGTGCTTCAAATGAGAACCAAGTTGAGCTTGCCAACAAAGTCTAATTTGTCATGGTTGATAGTATATTTGGGTCATCTTATACGTGCCTCATTTGATTTCTATTTGTAATCTAGTCAAAGGCAAAAAATACATCATAAGAAATTAATTAGGAGATGTATTGATGTAAATAATATTAATAAGGAGTGATAAGAATAGTAAAATGAAGTTCTTATTTGCCGTTGTTCAATGTATTTCTAGTTGTTATCTAAGAAGAAAAGATAAAGGGGCTATTCAATTTCTGCATGCTTTGTCATAAACATTTTATTTATGGCGCTCTTGTTCTATATATATGTAAATGTCATTAGTCATTAAATAGTCAATTAATATGTAACAAGTATAAATTTAACTAATCAAAAAGGGGTATCTCTAAGTTAAATGATTTTTAATTTGAACCGTGTTTCTCTCTTTTCTCATGTCCACTGTTCTCACTCCTTAATAACCTTTTACTATTTTCTTTATGGCATACTTTTTCTTTTTTTTTTTTATTATTTATTTTTTTTCTGACTTCTAACTCTATAAACATGAACTATCTTTAATTGTCTAACATCTATATCTAAAGAAATTTGTAATTAATTATATCAAATTAAATTTAACAGACAAAAAAATAAAAGCTCATACACAAACTTCATCTCAATGGGTTTTCTTTATTATTAGACAATAATTAATTTATGACATGTGAAATAATTATTTTTAAAAAACTTGAGCATGCTACTGAGTGAAAAAAATATTTACACACTATTTTTTAATTAAATAACATAATAAATAAATTTTTATCTTGGTCAAAACATAACAAGAATAAGCTTAAAATATAAATTTTTTTGTAAACTTTAAGTCATATACAAATAATGCTCTTCAATTATAAAATTTGATCTAGAAACTCTTAAGTTTGCAATTTGTGCAAGAATTTTTTTTATTGAATTTTTCATTAAAAAAAATTAATAGAATAGTAACATATCAATAAAATTAAGCTATATCAAAATAAAAAAAAATCATTTAAATTTTAGGCATTGTGTAAAAATTTATCTTAAACTTTGTAAGTTTTATATAAAAAGTCTCTTTAAACTTTAAGTTTTGTATAAAGATTCTCTCAACTAATTTGAAATATCTTTTCTTGTTAAGATTTTAGATGAAAACATTAATAAAATTTTTATTTTTGAACAAATTATAAAATTTAAAGAATTTGAGGTCAACTTTTTTAAATTATAACCTATTCTTCAAGGGTGGGTCAAAATCCACAGATCAAAATGATAAATGGACCAAAAACGTAAGGCCTCTACATAGCCCACATCCCATCCCTAGCTGGTGAGACATAGGATGGACCCATTACCATAGTTGGGCCAATAAAAAATCCACGTCAATGGGTCATGACAAAACCGCGTGAAGCGTAACCGCCATTGACGTGGCAGAGGTGGACTTTTCTCTTTCTCTCTCTACCTGCTTTAAGCAAAATGGCGCGCTTTTCTTCGAATCTCAGGCTCTGCGCATTTTTAGGGAATCTTCTAACCGACAAAACATATCATCTAATATTTCAACAATTTCAGATCTTTCTTTATTCTTTTAGTTATTTATTCCTCTTTTGACGTTCCAGCAATGTTCGATCTTTGAGTCAAGAAAAAAGGGAAGCAATATTTGATCGCGACGGTGAATTTTGACGATGGTCAATAGCAAAGTTATGAATAATGAAGTTATATCTCCGGCTTCGGAGACGATGCCTCTTTCCGCCATGGCCGACGCCTTCGAGGAGCTCGCAAAGAGGATCAAGAGTAGGAAAAATGGGTCCACGGGACAAGAAAAGCTTCGGTTGGATACATTCTGCGAAGCTTGCTTTCTGCCCTCTGTTCTCTTTAACTGCCTTGGCCTGGCTTTCAAATTCGCTGAACAGGAATACGTCGCCAAGGTTCGTCTTTTTTGTTTGCTTTTGTAGTTTATGTGCTTTTTCGGTAGTTGATGCTCTTTTCATGGTTTTATGTATGAAAACCTTTTTTGAACATGAAGTGAGAAAAATGTAACTTAAGATTGTGATTTCTGACCAAAAAAAGAAAGAGTAATATCTTTAAAGGTCCAAATTGTGTATCTACTAAAAATAAAGTGAATGTGTTGGGATCTCTTTTTCTTCACCAATGAGTTAAATCTACAAGGCGCTTGTTATGTTCACGGCGCCATGTTTACTTCCATATTTGACAATTTACCTAGCAGTGCTCTTTCATTTCTGAAATTTTAATACTGAATGATATGATTGATATGCTCAGTTACGTGGACTTGCGGAAGCATCAAAGACATTTGACACTTTAGGAGATATACTTGACCATGATATTGCACGTGACACAGTTAAAACAGCAGGAAGCCTTTCACGTAATCTGCGCAGAGTTCGGCAGGGCCTTGATCTCATCAGAGCTATATTTGAAAATTTTTTGTCCTCTGGGTATGGAAGCCTCTTAGAAATGCATCTTTTATTGTCTTTTGAGAATTTCTTTTTTTGTCTATAAAACTCATACTCTTTCTTTTTTGGCTTCTTCGCTTTTCAAAAGAAGAAAACATTCTGATATCTGAACACTATTTTAGATACAAACAAGGACTTCATTTGTATTCTTAACAGTTCCTTCCATGAATGCAGTCATATTAACTGATTTTTATTAATCACAGCTCATGAGAACTGAATCACATTGAGAAAAGCTTAGAAATTCATCAATTTTTTATTTATCAAAGATCTTACTATGTATTCAGGCCAAAAAAAAAAAATCTTACTATGTAGAGTTCAATAGAAAGTCTTAGATGAATCTCATCTCACTTAATTTATGCTTCCAATGTTTTATAACAGCATTCTTGCTTGAAAAACAGTCTCATGAAGCTGATACTTCAGCTTTGAATGTCTATGCTCATGTCTTGTGATATATGTTAAAAACAATTTTGCGTAGCTTTAATCAATACTTCCTGACCATGGCTTTTCAAATAGTACAGATAGATAATTGGGAAGGGTCTTACATTGTCTACATTAAATAATTATACAGCTTGCATCTGTTAGTAATATTCTTCTGTCTGTTAAGTTGCAGTGGTAACACAAAAGTGCTTCATAATACTAACTTTTGCATGAGTTGAAGTTATTTTAGTGTCTGTGAATCATGGATTGTGGTGATATCTGATTTGTAACTTTGACATTTTCAGAGACAACTCATTAAAACAGGTAGCTTCAACAGCTTATGCAAAGGTTTGTGCACCGTATCATACCTGGGCAGTAAGAACTGCTGTAGCTGCTGGAATGTATGCACTTCCAACGAGAGACCAGCTTTTAATGAAGCTCAATGAAACAGGTATGTTTATATCATTTTTATTATGCTCAGTGCATGTCTCGTATGAAGTTTACCCTTCAAGAACCAGTAATAGGAAGCAACTTTGTTCAAATTTTCAACCAAACTATAGTAGTCAATATCTTCTTACAATGATCAATTTGGTGTGGAACCAAGGATTTTAAGCTTTAGTGATTTTGATGTATTTTATAATAATAAGATTTAATATTCTAACACCAGTCCGAAGTTTCAGGACCTGATGCTATCATTGATATCTTTGCAGATCAATCAGCCGAAAAGAAAATGAGAAGGTACATCAATGCCTCAATTCCAGTTGTAGAATACATTGATAAGTTGTACCTTTCTCGAAATATTAGGTTGGACTGGTGAATATATCTGCTCATCAGTAAAAATACAGTGCTCTGTTTATATGGCCAGAAAACCAAAACAAAGAGAAAGAGAAACTTCCAAAAAAGAAGAAATCGGTACCCTCTCTGTTTGTTAGAAGACAGTGAAGTGGTTCCATTGTATAACAGCAACCTGAGCGTACATGCTTTAAATATTTGTTTCACTTCATCAGATGGAATTATGATAGTTTCTCACTCAAATTTAATAAATCTATACATAACCGGAGTTATACTGTGTTTTTTTTTTTTCTTCCAAAATTTCCATTTTGTTTTCCTTTTTGAACCATTATAAATTATGTGATTGCCGGCCCTTAGTGAAAGTAGGAGAAAGCGACGAGAAATGAACTCGTGCGAAGCAAACTAGATTTTTATTGCAAAAGCATAAGCTTAATTCTGTTCAAACTTTGATTTCACCAAAGTGGCTGTTTATAATAACATCCTTCACTGAAAAATCAAGGCTCTCTCCTCCAAAATCCAGTTAACAGCTAGCTTCTAAAACCTCACAAGAAGAACAAAACGAAATACAAGATAAACACAAAATGAGGCACTTAGCTTCACAGTCTCATCCATAAATGGTATTGGATCGTCATCCACTGGTGGGTGGGTTAGCACATATTATTATGTATGTATTCATGTATAAGTGCTGAATGACTACAACGTTAGGCTCTCAGGGTTTTCAACGATTTTTGAGAATGTCTGAAGGAATGCAGCCAAATCAGCTCCATAGATTATTCGGTGATCAGCTGTTACATTCACCTGAAATAGAAATTGTAGATCCAAGTAGTACCCACTTAGAATATAAAATTGAAAATATTGCTTACTACTCCATACATTTGGTTTTAACTAGCAAACTCTCATTACTTATATCTGAAGCATCTGATTATTTCAGTGCTACCAAGACAGGCCAAACAATATGTGCTAGTATAAAATCCACGTTTTTCTCAGTTTGTACAAATTGAATACGATATGTTATCCATCCTTCATTGACAATGTATACCATATAAGGATCACACAAAATGTCGATATATCCTTCTTTCAACATAGTGATTTGTGACTAAGTTTTTTACAATTTTAATTTTTACTATGGTACTGCATCTGTGCATTGGAGTGAAAAAAGGATACAAAGGATTTTTTGTTTTAAAGCAAATGATGCAAGCCTAGAAACAGTTACAAAGAATAAACAGTAACACTCTTGACATGCAAAGCTATAAATTACGCACAAATACAATAGGATTTTGCAGTTTTTACTATGTACTTCCTCCAGTACGAAACACAATTTTCCTACATCTGATGAGAGAGAGAGAGTAGATTGTATTAATTGGGTTTAGGATCATTTGGTGATTGAGAAATTTGCCAATTGCTACTGTCCCCTTCCAGATAGAATTTAATCCAAATGAACAAAGAAATCTTTTGTGGCGTTCATCTAATGTAGTAGTCAGAGTGGACAAAACAAATGAAATCAAGATGACAATTTGCTTCAAGAAAAATTTGATAGTTGATCTCCTACTCCTAAGTGCTAGAAATGGAAGTAAACAATTTTCAATTTAGATCCCAAAGAGCCACTAATTGGTTTCCGGTAAATCAAATAAGGAGATTCAAGAAAACGACATTTATGACTTAAGAGATTTTCTGTTGTTTTTGGTGTGTCCTTTAAGTGGATGAATATGATACAGGAGCTCCAAATTCGAAGACAAGAAACAGTAAGAAACCCTATCATTCAGTGTAAAGCAACATAGAGAGTGATGATGACATTAGACTCTGCCTCCACAGTGATTCAAGATACAACTCAGACTCCAAGTACTAGCCAAAATTTCTAATTTCCTGCGATGGATCAGCTATCATGTAAAGAATTCAAGTGTGCAAAGCAAAAAAGTTGATATTTTGGGAGGCATAAATATCTGTTTTCCAGTGATCTTTGTAACAATCGGAAATCCAATAAATAAGACTCCGAAGGAAGAGAGACACACTTTTAGCAAACAGGTTATGATTGCAATCCAGGAAGCAGTTTAAATAAATAATCCATTAAAACACATTATTGTGAATGTAAACTATATAGGGTTTTTCCCAGAGCATCAACTGTTAAAGAAAAAAAGGAGTATTTTTGTTGCATAAAACCATGCAGATGTAATCCAATCATTATGTCTTCAAATAAAATGACTACTATGCATGGCTCAAAATGTTGATAAAATAGACTCTCTCTACTAGAAAGGGCTCTCTGTTCGCTTAGGTGAAACTGTTATTCTAAGCATCATCATTACAAGAAAGTGAAAGACAATTAAACAAACTCACCAGCATTTTATTTTTCACACTGAAGAATCCATCTACATTAGCCAGAACAGTAGGCTTTGATGCTCCAACAGCCATAATAGCCCCCTGAAAATAAATACCAAAAATTAGCATAAAAACCAAAATTACCACAAAATGAGTCACAGATTTTTCGAGGTTAATGGTTCAAGGTCCTCGAGCTCATGATTCACCTGGCCTGGAGGAAGTATGGCATCAAATCTATCAACTCCAAACATACCCAAATTGGAAAGCGTGAAAGTTCCTGCGAGCATAAGAATACAGATTTTCTCGGGTTAGAAGGTTCTAGATCCATGGAAAGAAAATTAAAATAGACACAAAAATAACTTAATAATAAAACCTGAATTATACTCATGCGGTTGCAATTGCTTGGCACGAGCTTTTTCCACAAGCTCTTTCCATTTTTGGGACAACAGATATAGATCTAACTGTAGCAACCAAGGAAGAAAAGGAACGAATTAACATGGAGTTGAAAACAAATGGAAAGATGATCATAGAAACATTTTCTTAACCCACAATTTTGGATTCACAAATCACAGACCTTATCTGCATCCTGAAGAACCGGTGTTATTAAGCCACCATTGATCGCCACAGCAACAGCAATGTTTATGTTGCTGTTATAGGTGAAGTTCTTCCCATCTTTACAGCTGGCATTTACTACTGAGTGCTGAACCAGTGCCATTGCAGCGGCTTTCGCTAGAATGGCAGTCATAGTCACGCCTTTTGGTTTCACCTGAGAAATTAATAGCAAATAAGTAAAGTTGAAATCCCTGATTCAGAAAGAACTATAATCAGGAGAATACACTCAGCGTACCCTCTCATATAGTGCATCAAGTGAGTCAGTCGCCACAGAATACCCAACACGAAATGTCGGCACAGAGAGACTATCCACCATATTCTTCGCAACCGCAGATTGCATTGTTGTGAATGGAACGACCGTAGATCCTGGAATTGGAGGCGGAGAAGCCGTCGGAGCTTCAGCTTTTGGCGGAGTTGCAGCCAACGACGAAGCTACATTACTCCTAGAAGGTGTTATTCCAGCAGCCGCCTCCACATCAGCAGGAGTGACTCGCCCATTCGGACCAGTCCCAACCACTGATGCAATATCTACCTTGTGCTGCTTCGCAAGCTTCTTTGCATAAGGGGTCGCCACGGTCTTCCTTGGGCCATCAGAAACCACCTTAGCTGGAGGAGGTGGTTGAGGAATCGCCGGAGTGGTATTTGAAGTATCGGGTGGAGGAGTGGAAGCCGCAGGTGTAGGAGCAGACGACCCGGATTTGGCTGCTTTAGCTTTGGCTTCAGCCACTTCTTCCTCGGTCTCCGCCAATAACCCAATAGGAGCACCTACAGGAGCAGTTTCGCCCTCTTCAACTACAATAGCGGCAAGGATTCCGTCGTAGAAAGTCTCAACATCCATATCGGCCTTATCAGACTCGACGACGACGACGCTCTCGCCCTTGGAGAGAACGTCACCCTCGGATTTGACCCAGGACACGATCTTACCCTCGGTCATAGTGGAGCTAAGGGCCGGCATAAATATTTCCCTAATCTTGGATTGAATGGAGAAGGCTCTCCGGCGAGTTTTGGAAGGAAATGCAGTGAATCTCCGCCATGGGAGGGAGGTGGAGACAGAGGAGGAAAAGGAAATGGTGGTAGAATGGGGAGAGATAGTATTGGAAAGAAAAGGAGATGCCATATAATTGGGAATGAAAAGTGATAGAGGAAGAAGAATAGAGGAATGGTGACTGTGTTGTGCTGTGATTTGTGAATGATGAGAATGAGAATGAAAAAGAAAGAGGAGGCGGAGAAGACGAGGTGGAGTTGGTTGGAGTTTTGGAGCTGCTTCGCTATGTTAACATCGTACAGTTAGTTAATAGTTAACAATTCAATTTTTGTTCCGCACCCAAAATTAGTTTTAAAACCAATATTCCATGTATATAATTATATTTAAGAGACTTGTTTAAATTATAAGAAAGTTAGATATTGATTTTTTTTATAATTTTAAGTTTTAATTATACTAATTAAAGGTCAAAAGTAATTCTCCCCTTAACTTTTATCAATTTTTATTCCTAAAATATTTCTAATTCATTTTTATTGGAAAAGTATAATTTTTGTTTAAATATTTTCTTATACTTAACTTCGTTTTTTTCCTTTTAAAGTTTTAGTATTTAAACTTGACGTAGGGATACATAAATTTTTACTCTTTTTAAATTGATAAAATTTTCAATTTAGCTCCTCCAATTTAATGTAAATAATGTTGCTTTCCTATATTGTGAAAAGATTTAAATTTGGTAATTCTAATATATTATTAGTCTAAATTTCAATACTAAATTTAATAGTATGTTAATTAAGCTGTTTTTCATTTATTTAAAACTATTAACTCGCACTTAAATTTACATTTAATTCAGTAAATAGTTAAATTTCACATCAAACATTGAATGAAAATGTAATAATAAAAGAGGACAAAACTAAATTATTTCATAACATAAAAGAACAGTCTCGTCTATAATGGTGGTGAGTGGAAGTATTATGTGGTTGAGATTTAGAATACTCACTTTATAAAGAGCATTCGGATTTAGCCTTAGATTACTTCATTCAAGATTTGAAGCACATTGTTTACATTAATGATTTAACTTCGAAAACAAGAAAGAGATGCTTCAACCTTCAAGGGTGCAATAGGTAAATGCAATGCAATGCAATCCAAAATTGCAAACTATGGTCACAAAGAGATGCTTGCCCTTGCCTAACCACGATGTTATCAATGAATTAAGCTTTTAGATTAAGTCAAGGATAAAAGACTTGTCACACAAACAGCTTCCTCGTGGGTTAGTCCAAGCCAAGCTGATCGAATCAGATTCCAAAACGGAAAAATGAGAATATCTCATCTCCTGGCGTCAATACAAAAGTAGAAATCCACCAACATTATTTCCATAATTCCATCCTCAAACCCCACAAAATCCTCTTCCAAAATGCCTTTTGGTATATCCAGAAGACGAAATCGTGTGGTTGGAATGTATGAAAAGGCAAGTTCTTGTTTCTGTATATATCCAACAAACGTTCTCTTTTTCTAAATTGATATCACAATCAAGTTTCTTGTTACAAATTGCAGTATTGTTGCATGGTCTTAAGACTCAACATTGACTGCAATGCTTGTTGCAGAAAGTTAAGGAGAATCGTTCTGAGGATGAAAGGTAAAGGCTTGTTAGTTTTAATACATAGTGAAGGATACGAAAATTCTAACATCATATATATATATTTGGTTTCATTTTGAAGAGATAGAGACCCATATGATAGAGAAGCAGCAGCGGAGGATAGTTGTGTGCGGTAGATTTGTTCCATCAGATGTTGCAATAAAGATAAGGAATAAGATGAATCGTAGAGTTGAGATCCTTGAAATTCAGGAAGTCAGCAACGAAATGAATGAGAATGAGAATGAGAATGAGCATACAGTTACAGAGCCACCAACAGAGAATGCTGCTCCTAATCCTGTGGTGGTATATCCTGGTCAAGCCCCTTCCTTCCAGTTCGAGCATGGCATGCCCATGGCGTATTGCAAAACAGGTTACTCTACAATGGGAATTGCACAAGTGTGGGGAAACTGAGTACAGAACTGAAACAGAAGATGAACTTCCATGTCAGGAGAGAATGGGAATTGCAGTACCGTCATGGCAAAACTATTTAGATGATCAATACTAAATTCATAAGTAGGGAATTAGGAATATTTAGCTACTTGTAATAATAAAGCCAAGCCAATAAATTGACAGTTTGCCCATTTTGCAGAGCCCAGAATTTGGTACAGGGCTTTTTTATAAAATTTGTTAAGGACATTTGATTTATAAAAAAGTTAATAAATATATGAATACAGTAATTATATATTTTAAGTGAAACTCATTCTTAATATTTATATCAAATATGTTTAAGAATTCTTGAGTCAAACATTATCCCATTAGCCTAACTCTCGAGTTAGTCATGGAGAGTAATAGTTGACTATTAATCTTTAGTTTGAAATCAGAAAATTCAAGTTGATGTAAAACTATTCACATGAGTTTGCATTAAGTTGTAATATATAAATTAGAAAAATAGTAAATAATTCTTGAGTTCTCTTTTATGGTAAAAGAAGATATAAGCTGGACAAGGGATTTTAGTTAAGTATTTTTTTTTTCACTTGAGTTAAGGACAATTTAAATGTAATTTTTATAACTTACATTATATGATTGATTGTTGTAAAATAATCATAGTTGAAAGAATCAGACCAAATCGGCCAGTCCGACCGGTAAACTCGTCATGACTCTAGTTTAATTAACCTTTAAATTTGGTCTTGCAAAAAATTAGTCAATAAAAAAAAAATTGATCAAAAATCAAATGAATTAGTTAAAATCGGCCGATTTAGTGATTTAACCGATTTTTTAAAAAATAATTTTTTATGTGTTTTCTGTATTATTTAACAAAAATGACAAAGAAAAAGTAGAATAGAAAATAAAATAAAAAGAAATGAGAAAAAAATAAAAAAAATATGATAAATAGTTTGTACATTATGACATTTAAAAAAATTATTAAATAGTTTATTGATTGTCTAAAAAATATGATATATTTTATATTTATTTTATTTTATATAATAAAATTATGTAAAATATTTATTATTATACTTAATTATAATTTAAAATTAATAAATAATATTAATATCAGTTCAACTACGATTTAATCACGGTTGAACCATTGATCTATGAATCTATACCTTGATTAATTTAATAAAACATTAAAAATAATACTTTACACATTAGGTTTTCTAAAAAATTAATAATGCATACTTAAAAAAAATTTCAACTAATCCAACTTGTATTGGTCAAGGAAATTAGTCTACAACATGATAGGGGATATTCTAAGTTTATTAAAAAATTATTATTGTACCAATAAATAAATTATTGATTAAAATACTAATCATTTTAGCGTGGAATATATATATATATATATATAAACTTGAAAAACATATTTGTTTAAAAATATTTTCTCTCAACGTTCGCAACATTTGTATAAATTTAATTTAGTTTAGAGATACTTTAATTTTTTTTGAAAAAGTAAATTATATTTTCATTATCTAAAAAATGTTTAAATTAAACCATTTTTTATTTATTTTAAAAATTATATTTTTAAAGATGAAAAAATTTATAATTTTATATATCTTAATTAAAATATTTTTATATTTATTATTTATGTAATTAAATATATATTTGTTATTATAAAAAATGGTTTTTTAAAATATAATTGTAATAACCTCATCTTCACAACGGCTGG
Organism: Senna siamea; assembly: GCA_031216115.1. NCBI lineage: Eukaryota > Viridiplantae > Streptophyta > Magnoliopsida > Fabales > Fabaceae > Senna > Senna siamea. The sequence continues at coordinate 2,803,994 of CM062358.1, forward strand.
TTAAACTGCCCTCATTTTCACAAAAATACCTTTCTCCCCTCACTCACCATCCATGTTCTACTTGTATTTCATTAATTTAAATTTTTAAATCCGATAGGAAACTAACGCGCGTAGTAGTTGTTTGCTCTAACCTCTCTGGGTAGCGAGATGGACAAACTAAACCCTAAGCCACAGCCTGTGGCCCACAGGTTAACTGAATTCATGGCCACCAATGCCGAGGACGACTGCCGTCCCAAGCACCGGCCATCGTCGTCTTCCAATGAGGTCGATAGATCCCCGAAGCGCCACAAGCATAGGCACCATCGTCACCGCCGTGGTGGTAAAAAATATGAAGAAGAAAGCGAACATGATTTAGAAACTTTTGCTGCAGTTCCTTCTTCAACTCTCGCTTCTAATTCTGGTTCGAATAACCATTGTTCCGATGATGATGTCGAGGAGGGGGAGATTCTCGAAGAGGAGGGTTTCGGCGGTCGAGATGGTGAGATTGGGAAAAAGCAGACGGAATCTGATGCTGAGTCTGGTGAAATTAAGGTGATAGAAGATCGAAATGTTACGTCGGATGAAGCAAATATGGTACGTGATGATCGAATTTATTGTTTTCCTTTTCGTTGCTACTCTGGCATCTGTTTGGTTGCTGAGAAAGTAGGTCATTGAAATTGAAATTGAAATTAAGGAAACTTATTAGTTTTGTAATTCGTGTAGTTTTGATTGCAAAATTCAAATTATATTTTCAACGCATTTAAAATTTCGGTATATCTCACTTCCTCTCGGTAACCAAACAGAGCACTGTAATTTTGTAGTTTCGGACTTATTAATTTGTTTACTCGTGAGAACTTGGTAGAGTGGGATGTCAGTGTTTCATAGAATTGTAGGAACCTGCTTGCACTACACGAACACGAATGAATTGCAAAAGAAGTATCTCTAGGCATTTCAATGAAGGCTGATGGCTTACATTTAATTTGTAAGAGCTGGTTATGTGTCTTTTAATTTATTTTTGTATGTTTCCTGATTTAAATGTTTTGCTTAGTTTGTTCAGCATTAAAATGTATTATAATTTGTAACATATGGACTTAATCTCCTCTTTATGCCATTCAGGAACTTTTCACTAAAGAGTCTTCTGTGCACTATGAAACTGCTGCCTCGTTAAGCAGGATTGCAGGGATCAATGCAAAAATTTCAAAAACTGGAAGTGAGGACATTAGCAATAAAAAAATTAATGCTTTGGCATTGGACGGAGAAAATGGGACATTCATCCATGGGATTTCATCTTCTGATAGTGGAGCAGAGAAACAAAGGACCTCAGGAAGTTTGCCTTCTCGTGATGGATATAGGAGTCTATCTGGATCAAGCGATCATAGTAGGGGTAGGTCTTGTTCTCATAGTGTTATTGAAGAATATGCTCATTCTCATAGAAGGCACCATGGTGAAGAAAGAAAGGTAAAATGCAGCAGAGACCATGGACATGGCAGTAGAGATTTGGTTGTAGATGATATAAGGGAACATGGTACCAGTCATCACAGTGAAGAGGCCTGCAGTATAGGTAGGAGTAAGGACAGGAATGTGGATAGGGACTTAATAAGAGAAAAGGAAAGAGAATGGATCCAAAATAGGGATATTGACAAGATGTGTGGGAGGGAACTAGAATATGAAAGGATCTATGAGAGGGATAGAAGGGAAGAAGATAATGATAGGAGCAGGGCCAGAGAGGTGGATAGGGACAGGAGAAGAGAAAAGGTACGAGATCAGAGGTGGGAGAGAGTGGTTGAGGGGGATAGGAGAAGGAAAAAGGAAAGGGATAGAAGCAGGCATAGAACGAGGGGTGGTGAGCGAGTTAGAGATTGGGAGAGTGAACTTGATGTCAGGAATCAGGATAGGGGTAAAATTAAGGAGAGGGATTGGGAGAAGCAAGATGATAGAAATAGGTACAAGGATAGAGCTACTATAAATAGTAAGGGTAATCATATGGTCCATGAAAATGGTAATGACAATCGAGATAGATGTAGATGCGGTAGGCATTCAAGACATGAAGGTATGAGATACCATCAAGAGAGAAGAAATTATGAGCCTGTAAAGACTTATAACTCTATGGGAGGCTCCATGGAAGAGGGTGAAAATACAGTAGAAAGGTATTTGTTCATTAGTAACATTTTCTTATCAGTTTCATTGTCTCCTCTTAATTCTTTTTGGAGAAAGTTACTTTATTGATGTATATTGATTGCAGTAGAGGTGAGGACAAACAAGATGACTTAGACGATAGGGTTACATTGCAATTAGCTGAAAAAGAAGAGGAAGATATCAACAGAATTAAGGAGGAGAGTAGAAGGATAAGAGAAGCAATCCTAGAGAAATACAAGAAGAAGCGACAGCAGCAAGTAGAAAAAACTCCTGAAATTGAAGAAAAAGGTATCCTTTTTCTTCTTTTGTGATTGATTTCTTCTTTTTAAATGCCTGAGTGATAGTAACTAGTATCACATTCTCTTTTTCTTTGAGACACCCATCGAAGACATTTATCTAATTATTACTCTGTATGTTAGATCAGATCATACATTAAAAGTGCTTTCATGAAAACTGAAATCATTAAGCATTGCCATGTAATATATGTTCTTTGAAGCAGCTTATGAGGATTATAATGGTCTTTTATCCAATTGTTGAGTCCTACTTCTTCTGCAGTGATCCTCTGCTTTTAAAGCCATGTTAAATCCTCTGTTCTTGTTAGTGGAATTGGAGATGGCATTAGATCCAAAGCCATTGTCTTTGGTAACTCAGAATTTATGGTTTAGATTCCATGCGACATGTTTTGCACTGGTCTTATCTGCTTCTCTAATATTATGGAAGCAATGTTATGTCTGGGGCATATATGGTGGAAATTATTGATGTATGGAAATGTAGCTTCTATTCTAGCTAGAATTCAGCACATTACATCAATAATTGTAGCCTTATTAATTTATGTTTGTTGGGGGTTTTATACATTCCTATTTTGCATGTTGTATGTTAAGAGTTGAAAATTGTGATATAAGCTGTCTATATATATGTGTGTATATATATATATAAATATTTCAGTTGTTGCTGAACCTAGGGAGATTTAGCATTTGAGTCTTTTCTTCCTTTTTGGTTAATCCAAGTGTGTTTTAATTTTTAAGTTATCCAACTTTTCTCCATAAAAATATTAGCCCTTGTATTTCTCTCATTACCTTTTCCCTTCATTGGTCTTGGTTTCTTTGTGATTGCTGTACTTTCGTTTTTTTCATTCTCTTAGTGTTTGAGTAACTAACTCTCTAATTTTTCATAGGTGTTTAACATAATTGAGTGAAATAAATGATGTGAGGGTCAAAAGACACAAACCTAAAACATGTTTACTTGAGAGATTCTTAGGTGCATATACTGTGCCATCTCATTTGTGCACTGGCCAATAATATTCAAGTAACTTCTCTTATTTTACATAGATGGGCCCACATAATATGAAAAAGTAAAAGAGTTGGTTGAATATTTTTAGTTATTAAATAAATAAGGTGTTACAATATATGCACCTAAGAATTTTTTTTGTTTATTATAAAATATAGATGCAGGATTTTGGTTTTGTGGAATAGGCAAAAGAATATTATGATGACGCGAAATATATTTTAGATTGATAAAAGATAAAGATTTGGAAGTTGGATCAAATTATATGTGTAAAGTGTGTTTATTGTTGTTCCATTTCCCCCTTACTATTGTAATTTGAACAGTTTTGGTTTCTTCCTAAAGTGTAAATTTTAAACTTGGACTAGGCAAGGAATCTGTGGATATTCCTGAGGGGAAGATTGATGGTGTTGGTGTTCTTGACATGGAAACATCATTTGCTGTTGGGAAACCTCAAGAAAATGGAAATGCTGCTTTTGAAAAGATCTCTAGTGCTGGGGGGTTGGGAGAGGGTACTCCAAAGGTTGGTCCTTTTCTTATTTTATCTATATTTTATAGGAAATGTCATAAGACTCGTAAATAAATGGAAATTTGTTCATATGCCTAAATTCTATTTGGTTTTGAAGCCTAATTGTAACATTTGCAGAGTGAGAGAGCAGATGACAAGTTTTGTGATGATATATTTGGTGAAACACCAATTGGAGTTAGGAAATTGGTAAGCATTTGCTCACCCATTATAATTTTAATGGCAGCAGCTCTTTGTCTACTCAAGTGAATAAGTTGCCGATTCTGTAGTATAATAGTTGTTTACTTAGCTTTTCTCTGTCCTCTCCAAGCTAAGTGGCACTTATAGTTGTTGCACTGTAGCATGATATTTTTACTGCTTGGTTTTATAAATATATATATATATTTTTTCATTGCTTGGTCTTAATCTAACCTAGCAAACCTTATGTGGCTACTAAAGCTTACAGTAAATTATTTCGGAAAAGGCTTTTTCTGCATTTTCTTGACCTGAGTTTTTTAGTCATCTTTTATTTTAAATGATATAATGTTCCCTCTTTTCTTTCCTCTTAATTCCTGCTTCCTTTGCAGGGCAAAGACGATGGTTTACAGATTGAGAGGGATGGTCTACATGACAATTGGGATGATGCAGAGGGGTATTATAGTAAGTTTTCTATCTGATTGTATCTAGCTGTTGTGGTCATTCTCTTTTCTTTTGTTTGTTAACTTGAGTGTTGAACTAATTTTTGTGGTGTTGTTCTGTATTGTCTATGCATTGGTGAGGGCATTTTCGTTCTTTTAGGAACTTTGTTTATCAAGATGATTGTGATTGATTTGTATGTTATTTCAAATGTGATGGTGTTTGGTGAATATTTTACCCCAAGATGGACACACTATTAGTAGGATCTTGGAGAAAATTAGAAAAGAAATACAGATTCAGTTCCCTTCTAAATCAAATGCCCTGGATCAGCATGTTTTGGTTGTTACTTGTTAGCGACTTTTACAATTAACAATTCAGAATTGTAGTCCTTAGTCCTTACTATCCATGATTTGGCAATTACGTCTCTTGTACATTGCTAGTAATGAGTTATTTGTAGAATCATTTCCAGTGTATCTTTTCAGCTATACCTTGTTAATGTGATGTGGGGGAATCTTCTGGATCAATTAGAATTTCTGTTAGAGTTTTTGGCCCCCATTTCCTGTATGATGGTCCAACATTTGTCTATCTTTATGTTTGTAGTCACACCATAAATTATTTTTTGTGCGACATTGCAGACTATCGTTTTGGTGAAATACTGGATGGACGATATGAAGTCACTGCTGCTCATGGGCGAGGTGTCTTTTCAACTGTTGTTCGAGCAAAGAATATTAAGGCTGCTAATGGTGAGCCAGAAGAAGTGGCTATAAAAATTATTCGCAATAATGACACTATGTGAGTGATTAAGGTTCCCTAGGTATCTATATATTCTCTGCTTTTGGCTTGTAGCTTTATTGCTTATTGTTTGGTCTCTAATGTGATACAGGTACAAGGCTGGTGTGGATGAGTTGGTCATATTAAAGAAATTAGTAGGTGCAGATCCAGATGATAAGCGTCATTGTGTTCATTTTTTTTCAAGTTTTAAGTACAGGAACCACCTTTGTTTAGTTTTTGAATCTCTTAATATGAATCTGCGTGAGGTTTTAAAGAAATTTGGTCGCAATATTGGCCTTAGGCTAACTGCTGTGAGAGAGTATGCAAAACAACTTTTTATCGCACTGAAGCATCTTCGGAACTGTGGTGTCCTCCATTGTGATATAAAGCCAGATAATATGTTGGTATGTCTTAGATACTATTTGGTGGTTAAATTGTTTCTTTTTGAAGAGATCCATTTTTTTGTGATATTTTGTACACCTTCCTTTTTTGACAAGGTGAATGAGGCAAAAAGTGTGTTGAAGCTTTGTGATTTCGGTAGTGCCATGTTTGCTGGTAAGAATGAAGTTACACCATACCTTGTGAGTCGCTTTTATCGTGCCCCTGAAATAAGTAAGCTCCATTTTATAGTCCTTGTAATTTGATGATTCTTAAATTTTTAATTACTTTTTTTTTTCTTATCTTTTAGTTGCAAACTACTATGTTTTGATTGTTTCTGTGCAGTACTCGGCTTGCCATATGATCATCCATTGGATATGTGGTCTGTAGGTTGTTGTTTGTATGAACTCTATACAGGGAAAGTTCTTTTTCCAGGTCCTACAAACAATGCTATGCTACGGCTTCACATGGAATTGAAGGGCCCTTTCCCCAAGAAGATGCTTCGTAGGGTAAATAACTATTGATTTATTTATTTGTTTATACTGAGTTGTTGGTTGTAGTTTGGACATTAATCTTTTTGGTTTGTAAAACAGTAGGTTCTTTAAATGAACTTGTGGTGTGAAATAATCTGAGCTGGGCTTCTAATGATATTTTGTTATATTATTTTACTCCCTGCAGGGAGCATTTATTGAACATCATTTTGACCAGGATCTGAATTTTCTTGCTACAGAAGAAGATCCAGTAACAAAAAAGGTGAGCTAGACTTTATTTCCAATTTAATTATGTTCTGGTTAGAATGGATAAATATTCTTTCAGAAGTGTTTGTTGATGTCGGTGTTAATTTTATTGCTTAGACTTTAAAGAGGATAATTCTCAACGTAAAACCAAGAGATATTGGAGCAATCATCACTGGCTCTCCTGTAGAGGATCCAAAGATGCTAAGCAACTTTAAGGACCTTCTGGAAAAAGTTTACGTTTTGAATCCGGACAAGAGGTTGACAGTCTCTCAAGCACTGAGCCACCCATTCATCGCTGGCAAATGAACAATGTTACTGATTTTGATTGCTGAAATGATGTTCCCAATTATTTGTAAATACTGATCATTTGGCATTATCTATCTTCTTTGCCTGGCCATAGTTTATCAGTTCACTTGTCTGCATAATGAAGTGATTCAAGTGAAAAAGGGTGATTCCTTGACAGGCATAACCTTTATTGGTGATTCTTTTGGTGGATTGTACTGTTTATATTGTAAGGCAACTTGTCAACACGGTTTCCCCTCACCTGTGTGGCCATTAGGAAATTTGATCTTTGTTAGTTTCCTTTGGTAGAGCTATATTTGTACTTCAAAGATTATTCTTGCAATTATATCCGCTGGAAAATTTATTATGAGAAATTTGGCTTCAGATAAATTGTAAATGTGTTTTTCTGCTCTTGATTGACTGGTCTATTTTGTTTTGGTCTTCTTTTTGTGTTTAGTTAGCTTCCTCAACTTCAGATAATTCCTTCTTTTGTTAACATTCTTTAATTTTATTGTGGTCTTTATTTATTACTCTTACTGTCAGTTCTTGTATCTTTACTGTTTAATACAGTTTCTTTGGATTCTGGAGATTCTAATTTAATTTTTCATTCAGGAGATCCCCTGCTGCTTTGAGGGCATCCTTCCAGTGCTTAGATGCTTAGGAGGCACCTGGGAGAAGGTACCTTGGTTTGTTAATTGAAGAGTAATTTGTCCATGCTGAAATGAGTTATTATTTCAATTTTTTTAATCAATACTATTTGAGTACCCACTGGTTTGAATGGAAATTTAAAAAGTTGGGCTTCAATTGTCTTTTCTGAGTCACGAGGTTATTATTTTCTGAGTCACATATTAATGTTTGGTGTTGCTCTCCAAATACATGGGAGCATGTTAAATGTGGAATGTAAACAACTCTAGTTAGTATGATTTGCACTGGCATTGTTTCTCTTGCCCTTGATATCTGACTGTAATGTATAGGTGATACTATTGCTAGTGTGGTGGTTTTTTATGCTTCTTTATGGGTTTTCCTTTCTGTCATGAAATAATTCAGGTTGTATAAATCTCAATTGTTTGACATGTATCCCAACTCATTTATCATGGAGATAAATATTAGTTTTTTTTTTTTTAATTTAGATTTTTTTTTTGTTTATATGCGCATTCAATCTCTGCTTTCATTTTGTTTATATTTATTTTCTTGAATGTGGATGAGTGCCTATCCTAATGAAACTGTGTTGCATTGTTCATGAACTGGTCATCCTGGAGGTGTTTCCAGAGGAGGTCTCTGGCTGTGTTCTTGAAGGAAATTCTTATATGTGAGTAATTCGAGTCAAAGATCTGCTTGGTTAGGCTTGTTGTGCTTGTTAAAATTCTTGTTGCTTGTCTATGACTTAATATTCAGGGTTTTGATTTCCTTCGTTTCTTTTCAGGTGCAATTTGCATGGTCCTGTAATTCTTGTAAGTATATTCAATTCCAAATTTCAATTCTTGTTTTACAATTCTAGATTGATAGCATTGATGCTCTATGCTATGCTATCTGTTTTCCGATGATAATTAGTTTCTCAAAGTTCTTATTTCTGTTCTGAATTTCTCTTGATATTTTGGAGCCTCAATAGATGTGATTTGTCGCAATAACTTCATTGAAGTTATCTCTTGTCAGCAATGTTTCTAAAGGTAAAAACAGGTGCAACTTGGAATGGCATTGCCACTAAAATTTTCTGTGCTAATGTTTCTCATGACATCTATCAGTGGCATGCTTGGTTTTGCTACTTCTGTTTTGTGTCATCTGAAATCCTTATTTGAAAGTTGAAACAACTTGCTGTTTGGTTATAGTCTTTTATAGGTCTAGACTCTAGACTAGATTCCATTTTAGTCCTCTTGGGACTGGACTCTTTTTGCCCTCTAATTTGGCTAGGTTTTGTCATTAATACTGAATGAAGCTTTTCACTTATCTAAACCTTTATATATGCCACTGTTTGTCTACCTTGATATTCTGTTATCTCATGGACTGAAAAATAGCTCAATGTTTTGTTCCTTTTGTGATATATTTCTCTCCAGTGATGCTAAACTTCTATTCAGCATAGCCTAGAAGAAAGGAAGAGAAACTTCTTTGCCACAGAGTTTGTTCTGTAGATTCTTCGAAATAATATCTAGGTTCATATGTTAATTAAATGTGCTTTGGTATTAATGTGGATTCCCATACTAGTTACCACCAATTGTTGGCAGCAAATATCAACTGTTCAAATGTCTAGAAAGAGTTCCAAAACTGTGAGTGAGTCCAAATAATGACTCATTCACCTAACGTTTTAGGTTGAGCTTTGGGTGAAATTTAGACTGAATGGACCTAGTTACCTATAATGGTTGAAGCTGCAAAGTGTTTTAGGGAAAGAAAAAGGTCTAGATACAGCCTTACTGAGTCGGACATAAAAGTTCTTGAAAAAAAACAATTTTTTCCTTATTAATTCTGCGTAGTATCTTAAAGAAATCAACAGTTCTCTTAACGGATAAAAGGAAGTGTATAAATACATTAATCGCTGGATAAACTTATCTGAAACAAAAGTTATCTCTTATCAGGATAAATATAGGAGTTTCATTTAGCCATAAAATTGTGAGGAAAAAACTCAGATTTGAGAGAAGGTGAGCTTTCTCGAAATTTGGGAAGCAGAATTGTGGAGACTGAGTTCCGAAGATAAAAAAAGTTCTTGCTGCCAGTTTTGAAGAATTTGAAAGCTGTTTCAGAAATTTGTAGTTATCCGTTGGGTTTAGCTCAATCAGAGTTAGTAATCCTGTCACTCTCCAACGAGACTTGGTTGAAGCCCAACATCCCAAGCCAGAAGAAGATCTTTGAAGCCCCCTTTCATCTCAGAACAAAACATCAAACACATGCCAAGATTGCATGAGAAGCCATGAATCCAGTCTCTGATCTTCTTTGATTGTTCCACTATAACACCCTGCTGCCCGTTGACTAGTTGAGAATCAGAGGTCAAAATTAGCATTGTAAATAATAAATATATTCTAAAGGGCCTGACGGTAAGAATAAGGGGGCTGACTACAGAGCTGCCTTCAATAAATGAATGATAGAGAGAAAAAAGTAGATGAAACACTGAGATGTGGACAAGGGCTTACTCTTTCCCTACAATACCCAAGGTTATGGAGGTTTTATACAACTAAAGAATAATAAAAAAAAGGGAGCTACTACTCTGATTTGCTGGCGTGGGTCTCTGCATTGCTGAGGTGAAAGTCACCTCCCCCAGACCCCTTGTAGAATCTCACTAGAGATTTTCTCTTATTTATGTTATGAGTTCAGGTGTATTGTTTAATCTCTTAAAACTGGATTTTTAATTGCCTTCTTGTTTGTAAATGCGGAACATTGGAACTTATTCATGAAATTTGTGAACTTTCTTTTCATAATTATGGATTGACTCTCATTTTTCCACATGATTGCAATGCTGCTACTGCATTAATTATTAGTCTCTTAAGAATTCCCTTGTGCTTTTGTTCCACCGACTTCCTAGTGAGGTTTAGCTTTTCTTTTCCTGATTATACACCAGTGTGAAATGATTTGAGGTAAGAGATGATTTGGTTGTCTGGTATGTGGTGCTTGTTTTGTTGTTAATTGCGATTTGCACTGAAGTGCAACAGTTTTTTTTCCGTCTGTTAGATTGCTATGCTGTACTTTTCATTAGGAAGTCTTGACTTTTTAGGAATTTGTGAGGCTCTGATTACATATCCTCAATTTTCTAACTGAAATAGTTCATTTACGGAGAACAGTTTATACTTCCCTCTTTTGTTTGTAATATGTTTTGTAGTTGCTGTGGAAATTGGTTTGAGTGATTATACGGTGTTGAGTACTTTTTGCCATTGCTATTGTAAGTGGATACGTTGTACACAACATGTTGGCAGTAGTTATGATATGATGGCCGAATATTGAGTGATTCTTTCTGCCAGTATTGATTTGTTTGGGACATAAAAAATGGGGGCAAAGGGAAGAGAAAATTTTCATTCAACATTTTTTTAATTTAGATTCAAAATTTACACCTTTTATTTTTCTCATTTGTCTCTTCAATTCAAACATGTAATAAGGGAAAAAATGTGAAATTTTATTCTAACATATATATATATATATATAAACAAGGTTGGGTTTGGTAAAAATGGTTAATTTTTAACAACGTGATAAATCTAAATTTGAATTTTCGTTAAAAAAGGTGTTCGTATTTAGTGTTCGACAGTATTTTGAACATAATTATTTTTTTGTAAGAGATACTTATGAAAAATTTATATATATAAATATATATATATATGTTAGAATATAAATTTCACTCCACTTTTTCCTTATTCTCTCCATATTTCTTCTCCTTAACAAACTTAGAGTTCAGTGGCTAGTTGGTCTGGCCTCTTCATCTTTCACCAGCTGCTATGGACAAGAATTTTTTCCATAGTTTCTCTTAGGTGGCATTTATTGGCGGTGAATGGAATTTTCTAGATATATGGAAACTTGTTTGTAAAGAAATGGAGCTTGAGGTATGTGAAAAATTTTCTGACAATCAACCACGGCAACATAGACCCTGCTTCCCAAAGCAACAACCAATCACGGCTGGGCAGTCCAGTGCAATTTGATTCTGTTTCAAGTGAATATGATTGATCTATAACTTACTACTCGGCACATAATCAAATCAACCCAGTCTCTCATTTTAGTCTTTTTTATTGTTTTGATATTGTTCTTTTGGTCAAATATTGTTTGATGTTAAACACAGGGAGGATTAAGCAGTTAACGTAGGAAGGAAAAAAAAAGGACAATGGTGGATCTAGATTAATGAAATATGATATAACGTTTTAGACTTTAATTATCATCTATGGCACAGAAGGTGAATACTGATTGAAACGACCGTAATGAACAAATCACTTGTATTTGTAAATTAAAAAAAGGAAACTTGAGCATTTTGTTTTTTTTCAAATCACGAAATATATAAAAATGAAAGAAAGTGAGTTGTGAGAAAGAAAAGATATGGAAGAAAAAAATAAATATTTTTTATGTTGTGTGGTCAATTATATTTGTATGTCATTTCGGTTATCATTCGAATTTGTCAAAATGTTTAGTGTAAATTATACTAACCTTTCATGAGATATGATGGAATTACATTAATCATATATCTAATTTTAAAAATTATATTTGATATCTTTGACATTTAATACAATTTTGTAGAAACTTTTTAAAAAAATTAGTAAAAATTTCATTGTATTTATTCTTATAGTAAAAATAAAATTATAGTTTTATTTTATAAAAACTAATTATTGTTAAAAAATAAATTAAAGACGAGGTGTAAATATAATTTTTTAAAGTAAACAAAAAGTAATAGTTTTGTCAAATATAAAGAAGGTACTCACGGTTATATTTGTTATGAAACCTTTTTCCGGCAGGAATTAGCCTAATCTATTAATTTGACACCTTGTCATACAGTGCTCGTGCCTCTGGATTGGGAAGTTATACGTGGTGAAGTAATAATTATAAAAATATATGCTTATAGTTATAGCTAAGCTAGCCTCTGACGAAAGCACATAGTTAAAGTTATAGCTATCATCTTCAATTGATGGCATTTGTTCTGACTATTTCACTTGTGTTAGGGGGAAGTATGGAAATCCTCCGTGCGTTTCTTTATCTGCCAAGTATTACGACGTGGTACAACTGCAAGTCATCTCTAAAATTTTCATTGAAGTCATTATCAAGATTTTACATATTCTATATTTTAATTTTTTTATATTTTTTATAATAGAAGAGAGATTAAAAAAATTATATTAATAAAATTTATTTTAAATAAATTAAAAATTAATTTTTTTATCTTTATCCTATTCTTGAAAAATGTAGAAAGAATAAAATGTAAAAATTCTGTTCCGTATTGTCAGTCATTGACGTTGAAGAATGAGGAGTACCTTTACGTACGTCGTTCTTCCTATACCCATGACTGAGTCCGTGGCGTGTGGGGGCGGCCTATTGACAAGGTGGCATCAGTTGGTACATCTGAAGCTTCTATATTGCCTCTCAAATGGTCTATTTTGGGCTGAAAGTTCTGCATCCTTTGAAAATTTTGAGTTTTGATTTAATGACGCACAAATCCTATATTACTCCCTTCTGAAAATGTTTAATTTGGATTTCATTTACGTTCATAACAAAACGAAATTTAAGCTGCTAAGAAAAACGATGTCCTCTTCAGTTTACAAGACTTTCAGTTTAATCATTGAAAAAAAAAATATTTGAAGTTTAACCCTCTATGATGCTACGAACCAAATCATAATAATCACAGTAAGTAAATACACCCGCGAGCAGCTATAGAATTGTTATAGGTATTTAACCTCTTAGCTTCCCACATTTCTATTGATCTATGACACCTTTTTTTTTTTTGGTTTTATATTTTAATTTTTTTTATTTAGAAAGTAATATTTACGTTACTTTCTAAGTTTGGTGAAGAAGGTGGCTGAGGTATCGGTTTACCATATCATATTTGCGGGGAAACTGTCAACAGCAAATGATGAATTGTCAATTTGTGGACCCCATTTCTATATTTATCATACTTTATTCATTTTTATTCTTTTCGTTTCATTAAAATGTATATTTCTGAAAATAAAAAAAGAGCATTTGATACTTTGATAGTGTGTATATAAGAGTTTGATAATTTTCTTTATTCACATGTATTTTTTATTAAAAATAATGATGTTAAAAAAATTATCCATATTAAATGTGAATTTTATTAATAAAAAAGTTTGATATTTAGGTAGCATTCAATGTTATAATAAATGCAATTTTTTTGTTTTCGTATAGAAATATTGTAATTTAATTTTAAAAAATAATTGAATTGAATCTTAAATTTAAAATAATAATTATTTCTTTGTCAAAATACATACAAGAATATAATAAATATTTAGATTTTTTTCTTTTTAATAAATATTAAAATTATTTTGCCCATTTTTCTACTTTAAAAATTATATTTTTTATTTAATACATTTTTTAATCTTCATTGTAACATAAAATAAATTCAATATAAATTAAACAAGATTGAAATCAAATTTTTTAAAATTTTTTTTTAATAAGTTATATTTTTAATAAAAAATAAATATTATCTTTGAAAGTATTTTAATATATTTTTTAACAATTTGTGTATAATTTTTTTAAAAAACGAAAACTTATATAATTTAACCATCTCATAATTTACGTAACTTTTCCCGGCACTTTCATAGAAAATATGAACATAGAACCTGCATCCCAATTTCCTTCAACCTCACACGCTAACCGCGTTTAAGAGCCTCCTCCATTTTCGTCCCCTTACTACTCTTCGCTCCTAAGAAAACCCTTTTAATGATTTACAACTCTAACAAAAACACCCCAATTTTTTTTCCAGAAAAAAAAAAAAAGGAGTTCTTCTGGATATGACGTGTTTATACATTGTAGCCAGCTAGCTCTCATATATAATTCGTTTTCTTTCTCTCTCCCTTCATCTCAGTAACATAGAGAGAAGCAAATTCAGCAGGCAGAAGCAGAGGCATCCAAAAGTAGAGTACCTGTATATTATCATAATTATATGGGTAAGAAGCTGGATGCTCTGTTTGGGAGAGGCTTCAAGGCTTCAAAGTTCAAGCCACTGGTTAACCTCGCCATTTCTCGCCTCGCTGTTCTCAAAAACCAGCGTCAAGCACGCTCCAAACAAGCCCGTTCCGATGTCCTTGATCTTCTGCGACTGGGTCATCATGAACGAGCTCTGCTTCGTGTAAGATCATTGTATCTTTTATCTTCTCTCTCAAATCCTATGAATGAAGCACAGATATTTAACAAAAGTTTTCATCTTTGATACGAAATCTGCTTTTTTTGTTTTCTGGGTTTTGAAAAAGGGGGTTGCTTTTGACAGGCTGAGCACGTGGTCAGGGAGCAGAACTTGTTGGATGTGTATGATAAGATTGAAGGGTACTGCAACCTCTTGATCGAGAGGGTCCATCTCATTGAGCAAGAAAGGTTGGTTGGATTCTCAGGTCATTTGTGAGTTTTCAATTTAAGTTTTTGAATTTGATCGATAGCATCTCATAGGGGTTGATGGGTTTGGTTTTGGTGTGGTTACAGAGAATGCCCTGAGGAACTGAAGGAGGCAGCGTCGAATTTGGTGTACGCGGCTTCAAGATGTGGGGAATTTCCCGAGCTTCAAGAGATTCGTGCAACCTTGACGTCTCGTTTTGGGAAAGAGTTTGCTGCTCGTGCTGTTGATTTGCGCAACAACTGTGGAGTCCATCCTCAGGTATTTTTCTGCTTCTTCAAGCTTTTATCTCTTCACTTATTTATTTGTTACTTAGAGTTTGATAGTCTTCCAAGTTGAAATTTGAAATATAAGTAGTCTACCTAATTCCAACACTAACATCATAATATACAAGCTGCCAAAAATTTCTTTCTGTATGTTTCATAATGGTCCTTTGTCTTCTGGGTACCTGTAGATGATACAAAAACTATCAACAAGGATGCCAAGCTTGGAAAGCAGAATGAAGGCACTCAAAGAAATTGCTTCAGAGAACAGTATTGTTCTGCAGCTTGATGAAGCTTCACCAGTTTTGGTTGAGGTATATACAATTCCAAGTCACAAACAGTTCAATGTTCTTGTTCACCACACTTGTTTAAACAACTAACTATGGTGTTTGATATGATGTGATCAATGCAGGAAACATTGAATGTGAAAACTCAGAACCAGACCGAGCCCGAAAGAAGGGAAAAAGAGAATGTCCACGTTTTAAGTAATGGAGGAAAAGATGATAAGTTATCTGATTCCCTTGAGGCAAGACAAAAGTACAAGGACGTAGCTGATGCAGCACAAGCAGCTTTTGAGTCAGCAGCATATGCAGCAGCTGCTGCAAGAGCAGCTGTGGAACTCTCTCGATCTGAATCACATGATCCTCCTCCTGATAATCACAGCAGTCCAAGCCTTGGACCAAGAAAAGTGTTGGATGATGGACATGAAGATTCTATGGAGGACAAGGAAATCATCAGAGAAAATCATGATAATGAAGAGGCCGTGAAGGCTGCTGTGCCAATGGCTGCAGAAGTTGATGCTCGTCCTCTTAAAGAGGAAAGAGTTTTTTATGAGAATGAGAATGAAACAGATTATGAACGTAAGAGCAATCAATCTTTTGACCAGATATCTTCCAAGAATCATGATGGTACAGAGGCAGGGTCCGTCCCTATGGATCCAATTTTAAAGATAGTCTCAGGACCCAAGATGCACAGCACGCCGTTTTTGGATCTGGCGAAGAAGCCACTTTCAGCGAGGACTAGACGAGTGCGGGGTTATTAAGGAGTGAGGATGAGTGCATGCAGCGTATATTTGCATATGGGACTTAAGTTTTGCAAAAAATATATTTAAAAAAATTTGTTTAGTCTACAAAAAATAAATGAAGTCAATTATATGGAGAAATTTAAAATGTCATTTAAAAATATCTTTAACGATAAATACCTCCTTACATAATTGACTTGGTTTATTTATCTTTTGTAAATTTATTGTACTAGAGAATTTTTCTAATTTTGCTAATAGCTTAGGCTAAGTGTGTAATTGCATTGTTAGCTATTATTATTATTATTATTATTATTATTATTATTATTATTATTATTTTAGTCATACCATTCCCCATAAATGCAATTTTTATTTGGATATAGTGAGTTTAAAATATTGTTTACACAGTTGGAAAGATGACCACATAATATCGTGTATTTCAACTGAACTCTCCATTAGTATGTGAAGAGAGCTAGCTACCTCTGGGCATGGACATACACAAAATTCGGTTAATATATTACCGCACAGAATTTGATGAAGGCAAAATAAACTTCAGAATTGTAAGAAATTTCTGGGAATAAGTGTGATGACAAGTTCACATAAGATTCCACCCGTCGTTGGTAGTCTTTTTTTTCCCAGTTTAGAATCATCAATTTAAACCAGAATATTAGCATAGGTAAAGCATTTCTGAGATAACTAAGGGACACAAGGAGTTCCGGCCATGGAAAATGATAATAGTGCTTAAACCTGGAACTCAATTATCATTCATTAGTTAATTAAAAGTATGAAAAATAATATGCCAGAATGCTTTATTACCTTAAAACATGACAATGCGGTGGTATGCTATACAATAACACTAATATAAGGTCTGAAGAGAAATATAAAAAATCATATATTGCACGATTTATGAGACCGTGCTCCAGTTAGCTATACTTGTAATTTGAATAAACCCAAAACTTGGTCTGGATGATAAAAACTTATACAGGCTATGTAATTTGTAATCATGTTCAGGTGAGGTAAGAACAACAAAGAATTAATACCCCTAACTTGTCAATAAGGATAGAATTCTTATAAATATGTCACTGCCCCCTTGGCCTCTTCTTACCACGTTGCAACAGTTCACTATATGACTGCAAATTCACATCAACATCTTCATCATATTCTATTCCAAGCTCCTCCTGCAAAGTTCAAACAACTATCAGTAACGTAACGGAGACATAGGAAACCATATCTAGTTTGTGAGACAGGCCAAAGAAAAGATAAAACCTTAAATTCTTTGGGATCCTTAGGCGAGTTCTCAGTCAGTGTATCCCATAAATCCTTGAACATTCTTTTACGCTTTCTCCACTGACTTAATTTTTCTGAGAATGTGTCCTCAACTGCCTTGCGTTCTTCTGGCCTCACCAGAGTAACACCACTACGTAACTTAGTCAATTTGTTCTCCATTTCTTCAACCTGACATAGAATGTAAAGATGCTAAGTACGTTAATTTTAACTGTAGAGTCACAAAGCCTCTTTAATTGAAGGAAAGAGTTCATAAACACACATGTTAGCTACCTCTTTTCTCAGTGTCGCTTCTCTTTCACGGATTTGTTCGAGTGTTAAATTTGATTGCAATGTTCTAATTTCTGCAGTAACAAGTTACATCATAAATCGTGCCATCAAACCTTTTTGTCTTGTAGGTTTCAGATTCATGACAACTAATACATAGAATTAGAACTATGCCCGGAAATAATTAACAAAGCAATGGTCAGAAAACATATGTATGACGTAAGCATACCTCCTTCAACCTCGCTTATAGCCTTTTTCTGTTCTTCTAGCTGTTTTTGCAGGTCGGCATTTTGTTCCTTCATCTGATTAAGCTCTTCATTGTTGGGAATACTGAATTGATCTTGCCGCGCTAGGTATATCTTCTGCTTACCATACTCCTTGAATGAAATTCGTCCGCTATCTGTGAGATTGTCCAGTGCTTTCTGTACGGCTGACTTCTTGAGATTAAACTTTTGCAATGCATCGGCCACATTTTGAGCGTTTAATGGCCTATTTTGCTGAGTAAAGAAGAAAATTGTTCGATTATTCTCACAGAGAAAATTGTCCAATATCCGTTTTGTTAAACTAGCAAATTTTCTGAGATATTGGAAGAGAACACTCATCAAAACAAGCAGTTGAATATTTTCTCACTTCCCAATTAACATAAACTACAATTGAGATGAGAAAATTATGCAATTTCTGAAATTTTTTTTTAAAGGCATACATATAAAATTTGCTAGCAATCTCAGCTAACATTCACAAACGCAACCCTTGTTTTAAGAAGATACTTCTTATGAAGTCCAAATGCCTACGATTAGCGAGCATAGGGAAGTGCTTACCTCATTCACGAAGTTCAACACGATCACTGAAATTTTCACAGAAAAATAAAAAGCAGGAAGATGGCAATGTTAGATTCTCGAAGGATAACCATCAAAATCGAAACTGAAAACAAAGCGATGGCAGAGATCAAAATGGCGGAAACATAGAACAAAGAATTTGCAGAAAGAAGCAGACTTAGTTCAACAAAACGGATTCAAGCAAAGTAAACGAGCAAAAAAGAACAACGCCGGTTCCGTTGATGAAGATCTTACCTTCGGCACTATCGGATTTCGTAGCCATCGTTTGGAACACGAGAAAATGGGCGGGAAAATTCCGGAATCTTTCCCTTCTCGAGCGCGAGGGTTGATTGCCTTGCCTGATAAGGGAAAAGCAAATGCAGTAACGGCGTCGTTTGAATCTGAAAAATTGCGAATAAAAAATTAGACTTAAATTAATACCCTTTGAGGAGTTTTAATTTTATCCTCCTAATCAGAAAAACAAATAATTTTGTGTTCCTGTTTTTTAAAATGGCTCAGTTTTACCTTTTTATCATATAATTTATTCATAAAAGTATTTTTATACTTCCAAACTTTTCATTCATTTTTTATTTCATTTATAAATTTTTTTTGTCAATTTCATCTTTAAATTTGTTATTAATTTATCTCAAATATTAACAACATCTATTATATTAACAGAATTTATATATGTGACAATCTAATTATGATTCTTGTTAACATAATAAATAAATTATATAAAAAATTAGGATAAAATTGATAATAATTGTAAAATTTAAAACAAAATTAATAATAATTTTAAATATTAGAAATTATAAAAATACTTTGACTCATTATTTATTTACTTTTTCAACTTCGTTTTCTCTTCTTACTACTTTTAAATATTTTTTGTGACAACTGGTGCTCCCAAATTCTTCATCTTATCAACTCAACAAATATAAAATTTCACTTCTAAAAAGGAAAACTAATTTAAAATTTTTTTAAAAACAAAGTTACTAAATTTTGGCATATGAAATATCAAAAAGAAAAAGGGATGGAGCTTTAGAATATGAAGTTGATAAAAGTTGTTTAAAGTTCAAAACTTTAGTAATTTTTTTGGATATATCTGTTTATGGAAGTTTTTTTTTTTTTGCTTTTATTTTAATTTTCTTTCTTTCTTTCTTTTTATAATGGGTTTTCTTGAGATAAATTTTTATTGAAAATTAACTTCTGACCGAAAATTTGAAATGGGAGAGTTATCACAAAAAGAACATGTTAATTTTAAAATAAGAATGATATAATTTGAATACTTTAGAGTAGATAAAAAATGAATATAGATTTGGAGATTATAGTTTAGAGTTTAAAAGTTAAAGATTCAAACTTAAAAATAAAATAAACAAAAAATGGCAAAATTACTTCTTTTGTTCCCAAAATTTAAGATTATTGTTAATTTTGTTCTTAAAATTTATAATTATTGTCAATTTTAATTTTAATTTTTAATATAATTTATTTGTTATGTCAACAAAAATTTTAATTAAATTGTTACATATGCAAATTTCTTTAATGTATGGACAACATTATGATTTTAAAATAACATTGACAAAATTTAAAGGTTTGGAGACAAAATTTAAAAGTTTTGAGACAAAATCGATAAAATAAAAAGTTTAAGAACAAAATTCAAAATAATGCAAAATTTAATGACATAAAAGTTGTTTTTCCTTAATTTATTACTATATACACAGAACAATACTATTTACACACAAATCTAGTTTTTTGTTAGAAAAATGTTAAATTTAAAATCAAAGTGTGTATATTTACAAGAGTGGGATATTGGTAGTATTGTTAAAATGGATTGGTCGGGGCAATCTATTGAAGGCTTCCAATTCTAACTTAACTTAGGTGGATGAGCTTAAAATATTAGGCTAGTCTATAAATTTGTTTAAAATATAATTTATTTTATTTGACTTAATATGTATAATTGATTTTACATATTAATATATTAAAAATAAATATGATATATCAATATAATTTTTTTGTTAAAAGATTAATATCATTCATGAGAAAAAGACACCAAAGTTATACAATATAAGAACTACAACATGACTCACACATCAAATAAAGAAAACACAGGTTTGCACTCCTAAAAAGTAGATACAATAACAATCAGAACAATAGGCAAAACACCTCTTATCAAAGTTTAGCAATAATACAAATATTAACAATATATTTAGTCAAAACTATACAAAAATAAAATACAAAAAAAATTTGATGGTCTACATGAAAAGTAACACACTTCTCCAATTCTCTCTGACAATTTAACCTTTAGCACTTTCTTTTCTTTGAGAGCTTCTATTGTTTCAGATTTAAAGATTTGTTATCAATTTTTAATACTATCTTCAAAAATAAAGAAAAAAAAAACCTCCACAAATGTGATATCATTACACATCAATATATTAAAAATAAATATGATATATCAATATAAATTTTTTTTCCCCAAACCCACGATGGGCTTGTAATATCATTATAATATTATCAATATGATATTACATGATACAATATTTTTTTTAATATTTTATTAAAAAAAATAGAGGAGGCTTAGTAAGGGCAACTCAACCCAACTCTTATAAGTCCATTGTGGTATATGATTTAAAATGAATTAGATTAAAAGTTGATATTTAAAATAAGTTATTGTAATGGATTAGCCCAGCACACTCATAATTTTATATATTTTAACTAAAATACTCTTATTAATATTGTTAATTTTTTTAAAAAATTATAATTTATTATACAAATATATTTTTAAAAATACTCATTTTTTATTTTGAATTAAAATTTATCAAGTTATTTTATTTTAAAAATTTTATATTAGATAAATACATATTTAATTATATAAATAATAAATATTAATGTATTTTGATTAAAATAATTGAAATTATAAATTTTTTTTATCTCTTAAGAGAGAATATAATTTTTTAAAACAAATGAGAGAGGAGTGTAATTTGAACATTTTTTAAAGAAGGAGGGTGTAATTTAATATAAATTCAAAATTAAAGTTTGGATGAAAATATGATTATAAGGATAAAATTAGATTGTTTTAGAAAATATAAAATAACATTATTTATTTTTTGAATTGGAAAATTAAATTAAAATTTTTACAATATCATATCAAATATTTTAGCCCAAAAAATATTTGTTAAAAAGGCCAAGTGCATAAGACTGGACCTCGTACTTAATTCAATGAATACTACCCAAAAAGGGAAAAAAAAAAAAAACACTCGCTTAAAATTCTATTTCATTTCTTTGCTTCTCTCCTCTGAGTCTTCTTCCGAGTTCTGGAATCTGAGGTGACCGGCCGGGAAGGCATAGATATTAGAGATTGGTAAGAGAATCTGATACTTCTCAATTAAGTGATTTGTTCAAGGAATAGCATTATTGTATTCTCTAATTCTGAAGTGGAGGATCTTCAATATTTGATTGAACCAATATTGAATCATACCCTCTGTTTGGTTGCCTAGAAAGGTAGGAGAGGAGCTAGAAGCTTAACATTTTGAATCTTTATGATCTGAGTTTTATTGTTTTGCTCGAATTTAAGAGAAGGTCCACTGGACGGGTTTCTGGAGTCACTTACAGCTTGTTGTTTAGAGTATCGATTCTTTAATGCTTGCAACGTTCATAAAATATGGAGTGAGTGTTAGACTTAAAAATTATAGAATGTTTCGGTATTTTTATTTCTTCGTTTTCTCCAATAGCTTTCCAATTTCTTGATTTACTAGGGTTTTGTTTTCTTTTTTTGACCAAGTGTTTTTACGTGATTTTTGATGTTTGTGTTTGAGGATGTTTTGGAATATTGATGTTCGAAAGTAATGTGTCTGGACAAAGAAGAAAAGAAAAGAGAAAGTTAATTCAAGAAAACTCAAGAAAGTATTGATGCATGAATAATCTAATAGTGCTTGGAGTCTTGTATTATTTATTTAATCGTTATTTTTTGTTGATCTGGTTGTATTTGAGCTACTTCACCTCTTACAATTGGACTAATTTTCTAATTCTACCAGAAATCTTGGAAGCAAAATGTCTACGGTTGATGAACCACTATATCCAATAGCGGTGCTTATAGATGAGCTGAAAAATGATGACATCCAGCTACGCCTGAACTCAATTCGCAAACTATCAACAATTGCACGAGCTCTTGGAGAGGAGCGAACTCGTAAGGAATTAATTCCATTTTTGAGTGAGAACAATGATGATGATGATGAGGTGCTTCTTGCAATGGCGGAAGAGTTGGGAGTTTTCATTCCTTATGTTGGGGGAGTGGAACATGCCAATGTGTTACTCCCACCTCTGGAGACACTTTGCACTGTTGAGGAAACGTGTGTGAGAGACAAAGCTGTGGAGTCCCTTTGTAGAATTGGGTCTCAAATGAGGGAGAGTGATTTGGTTGACTGGTTTATCCCTTTGGTTAAGGTTAGATAACACTAAATAAATATTTTGTTATTACCTTATGTGTAACGCCATTCTGAATGTTGCTACATGAAACTTGCTTCTTGCTCACTGTCACCATTTATCATTTGTTTTAATTCTGGTTCTGGTTTTTGTTGGTGATTTCAATTTTTAACTTTATTTCTTTACCTGGAATATGACTATTTTCTGTTATATAAATGTCTTGGACTCTTGGTAGGTATTGGTTAATGGATCTGTGTTAACTTGGACTCGGTCACTAATTTCTTAGTAGATTTTCTTTGGTAATGATGAGTTTTCTATATTCTGCTAGTTCTTGTTACCTTTCATTTTGTTGGTGGAACATCTTGTGCAATATATGCTCTGATTTCTGTTTCAGAGACTGGCAGCAGGTGAATGGTTTACTGCCCGAGTCTCTGCTTGTGGACTGTTTCATATTGCTTACCCAAGTGCACCAGAATTGTCAAAGACTGAGTTGAGGTCAATATACAGTCAATTGTGTCAAGATGACATGCCTATGGTTAGAAGGTCTGCTGCATCAAATCTAGGGAAATTTGCTGCTACTGTGGAATATGCTCATCTGAAGGCAGACATCATGACAATTTTTGAGGATCTTACTCAAGATGGTAATTGAATACATTTTCTTCTGTTTATTATAAGGCCTGTGATTTGTATAGCACACTAGGCTGTTTTAGATGTTGCAGAGCCTGGTTATACGTGCCTCTTTTAATATGTACTTCTCAAATTGCTTCAGATCAAGACTCTGTTAGATTGTTGGCTGTGGAGGGCTGTGCTGCTCTTGGCAAGCTTTTGGAACCTCAAGATTGCGTTGCTCATATACTCCCTGTTATTGTTAATTTCTCTCAGGTACATTTAGGGTGCATAAAACTATTAATAATGTATAATTTCTCCTTTTTTCTTTTTCTTCATTATTCTCATGTTTTCTTTATTGGTGATTAGTATGCAACCTATGTACTTAGTGATGTGCCTTTTCCTTTTTGAGGTGTGTTACATTTATATGGAAGTTACTGTGTGCATCAGACAAACCTTCACTATAACTTTATTTTTGTTGTGATTTAATTTGATCCCGAACAGGATAAGTCTTGGCGTGTGCGTTACATGGTTGCTAATCAATTGTATGAGCTCTGTGAAGCTGTAGGCCCTGAACCTACTAGGTATTTTTTTTTGGCTGAAGCTGAAGATGATTCATATTGCTTATCTTTTCATCATATTACTTTGTTCTGCAAATATATTTCACTATGGGCTGTGTTCATTAGTTATGATATGGTTTTAAAGCCAAAACTTGGGATTCCAATATAAAATTTCTCTTATATTTACTAAGGCCCAAATCTAATGTTCTAGAAAATTGTCTATTTATGCTTGTTAAGAGTTTCTTTCATAATTATTGTTTTCAAGAACGGAATTGGTGCCTGCATATGTGCGGTTGCTACGAGACAATGAGGCTGAAGTACGTATAGCAGCTGCTGGAAAAGTCACCAAGTTTTGCAAGATATTAAATCCGGAACTAGCAATTCAGCATATTCTTCCTTGTGTGAAGGTGTGTATGCTTCAGAAAAAGTTATCATACTAGTATGATGTTGCCTTTTATGCATCGAGACTTCTATTTTTGTTGGTCATGCAATTTAGTTTTAAGAACATGATACAGGCTTGAATTCTTTACAACAACTTTTGCAGGAATTATCATCAGATTCCTCACAGCATGTCCGTTCTGCTTTGGCTTCAGTGATAATGGGAATGGCTCCAGTGTTAGGAAAGGTACAAGTGTTACATAGCAATCTATGTAGCTTTTTATTTTTTTTGAAAGGAAAGTAATCATTGCAGTTATTGTGAATGAAGTTGACTTATTAATTTCTTTTTTTCTTCATTTTAGGATGCAACAATTGAGCAGCTTCTTCCTATTTTCCTTTCCCTTCTAAAGGATGAATTTCCTGATGTGCGCCTAAATATCATCAGCAAGCTTGATCAAGTGAATCAGGTTTTTATTAGTTGCCAAGTTGTGTTTATTTGTAACTGCTCCATATTCTTTTAGCAAATTTTTTTCTTTTCACAAGTTGATTTTGTAAATTATAGTGCACAGAACTGGTGCTTTTATTTATATCCTTACACTCACTCACCATTCTCTACATGAATACAAAAGGAAGTGGATACAAAGAATGCCAAGTTCTTTTGTTAGTTGTGTTGATCAAGCCATTGTTGCAGGTTATTGGAATCGATCTGTTATCTCAATCTTTGTTACCAGCCATTGTTGAGCTTGCTGAGGATAGGCATTGGAGGGTTCGCCTTGCAATAATTGAGTATATACCCTTATTGGCAAGTCAATTGGGTGTAGGATTTTTTGATGACAAGCTTGGTGCTCTTTGCATGCAGTGGTTACAGGATAAGGTTTGTGCTCTCAACCTCCCAGCTAATGTGAATGTAATAATCTTATAATCATTGTACACATCCTGTGTGTTTGTCCATGGGTGATACATTTTGTATATCCATAGATTTCTTGTGCTTCTGTCAAGGTCTTGGCATACAATTAAAAATTCTTTGACTTACATACCAAAATTACTTAGTTTCTTAGAAAAGGATTTTATATAGGAAGGGTCTCCACTAGAATAAATAGATGTGAGCACACAGGGAACTACGTATTTCACTAGACTTCATTGTTAAACTTTTGGCTGTTTGTTGCAGGTTCATTCAATTCGTGATGCAGCTGCTAACAACCTGAAGCGGCTTGCAGAAGAATTTGGTCCTGTTTGGGCGATGGAGCATATAATTCCACAGGTTCAACTGTTTGGTTAGGTTATTATTTGGATACCCCATAGTGCACCAATATATGTCTTGACATAAATGTGTCTATCTCTTCCTGTATGTTGTGTGGGCTATGGAGCATATAATTCCAGGTTCATCTACGATACAAGTTATATGCAGTACCAAAAAAATATTTTTTCCTGAGCAAGAGGACATAATTATATATAACTAAATCAGACATTTAACCTATCAACCTCTATGTTGATAGAACTAATAACTTAGGCAAGCTAAAAAAATTTTAAACTATATATATAACAACACAAAGTATACTTGTATACTAAATAAGCTCACTGCCAACCCCTGGTGAACTCTATAGATTTCTATGCTATGTAGTGCTTTCCCATATGCCTAGTCATAGTGGAACGACTCACAATCCCAACAACTGTGGTCATGAATATGGGAAGTTTACTTTGCATATTACGTTATTCAGCTTCCACCATTTACCAAAGGGTATGATGGCATTCTGAAAGAAGGGAGGGGTGCTCAGAAGATGCCTTCTGGATTCATGGTTATTCATGTTAGCCTTCTAATATATGAATTGTCTGAATATCATCTCAAAGCTCATGTTTGATTAACAATATTGGACTCTGCTAACAAAATTTGAGTTTGATTTATGATGCTGTGAACTCGTGTGGCAGTTAGTTAATATGCGAGGTTGGCTGGAAGTTAGCTAGAAAATTAGAATGTTGAATTGGCAACTCAGCATGTGATGGACTAGAATAAGATGTAAATTAGAATATAACTACACTTCAGATGTTACAGATACTGAGAAGTTCAGTTGCAATAAAACTAGGATTTGTGGTTTCTTTCTGTTCCACCATTTTCTGTGTCATCTAACAAACACCTTTTTCTAGCTCCATCATAACATGATTCTGTAGTCCTAAGATGCTTAATGTTCAAATATCTGGTTTTGACTGCAACTTTGTAAGGTACCAATGTGAACATGTACATACAGGTTTTGGATATGATTAACAACCCACACTATTTGTACCGGATGACCATTCTTCGAGCTATCTCTCTTCTTGCTCCTGTAATGGGTGCTGAAATCACTTGTTCGAAATTGTTGCCTGTCATTATTGCTGCATCAAAAGACAAGTATTTCTATATTAATTCCTTCTTATGCTATAGAGCAAGGTCCAATATATAGTTAAGTTAGTTACTTTTCTAACTGCTACCTTGATTGCTCCTTGTAGAGTTCCCAACATAAAGTTTAATGTGGCGAAGGTGTTAGAGTCAATCTTCCCCATAGTTGATCAGTCTGTAAGCATCTCATACTTTTGCTATTTCACATTTCTATTGCTGGAAGTAGTGTTTTTGTGTTCCCCATCTACTTTGTCCATCTTTATGTCTTTTTCTTGCACTCATTCTTCAAATATCATGGCGGTTCAGGTGGTGGAAACGACAATTCGTCCTTGTCTGGTTGAACTCAGTGAGGATCCTGATGTTGATGTACGATATTTTTCCAACCAAGCACTTCAGGCAATTGATCACGTCATGATGTCTAGCTAGGCGGGAATCTTTAACACGCATTTAGATTGAAGACTTCTATAGAGATGCTAATCTTTTCACATACTGCTTGGTGCTTTTCCGGTGAAAGCAATATGGTTTCTTGTAATGTTACATAGTAGTATTTGTCAGCTTGATGTGATTTAAGTTTCCATATGTCTTTCTTTTTTCTCAGAAGTAATCTGATTGTGTTTTGCGTAGTTTATTTTTGTTTCCTGTCCTAATAGGCAGTGGATTACTTGTTTAGTGACTCTGAAGTGAAAATTATTATCTGTATCTGGACACAAACCGATTCACGTGTTTTTGTGGTTGGCAAGTGGCAATTCCATCCCAAGAAGCCATAGGATCATGTTTGGCTAAATATTAGAGAGGAACGAAAACCCCTCTTTGAAGTGTAGAGCATGAAGTTGAAATCTTAAGAAACAATGAAGAGTAGACAAACAGGCCTAACCTACGAGATGCCTCCCATTAACTTCATTTCAGGCCAGGAAAAAACCTGTGCAGTTGTCAAATGGTGTTTTTTATATACACGTGTGAAAATATTTTTTTAGTAGAAAATTAACATTTAAAAAACTCTTAGTAGTGTATTTTGATTGAAGAGAATGATGAGGAAGGGAAGGAAAGTAAAATTTCAAATTTAGTATTTTTTATTTAATTTTAAATTTAATATTTTCAACTCTTAAAATATACTTGGATTGCTAACAATAAATGATATGAAAGAAAAAATATATATATTCAAATTTAAATTAAAAATGTCAAAATAAAAATTTGCACTTTCTTTTCCTTCCATATGTAAGTTGAATTAAAGCAAACAATTTAAGATTATTGTTTATAGCCAGTAGTCTGCTGGACACCAATTGTTCTGGAACTCGAACTACTCAGTGCCGTTCTTAGGTCAAAGCCTCCGTGCTTCTCAATCATCTTAAGTATTCAGATTCAGATTCATGCATTTTCTTTCGTAACTGTAATTTAAGGTATGTTCATATTATAGTCTTCTCTCTGAGCTATATAAGTGGAGGAAGAAGATAGTTAATATTTCAAAATTTTTAAAGATCTTCAATTTGTATATTAATTAAATTTATATATAATTATATCTTTGCTATAAAATTTTTTAATTTAAATAAAAAATATAAAAAAATTAATTATAAAAAATAAGTTATATATATTATAAATATGTTAATTTTTAATTAGAGAATTTGATAATAAAAATATAAAAATAGTACTTAAAATTTATATATATATATATATATATATTTTGAGAGCTGCTTTTATCAATTCGATTAGAGAATTTAGAAGAGACGAATTGTGCAATCACGCTGTGCTTTTTAATACTATCATTTTGGTAGGAACAGATATAGTAACACAGCAAATAAAGCACCAAACCAAATGACAGTTTTTAATATGAAGGATGTGTAGCATTTCGGTGCGATCTAAAACAAATTCATCATGCCCATCGCATATTGACTCCTCCTAATCAAACACACAAAACGGTGCATCACCTAATTAAGGTCAACAGAGGAAGATCAAATCTGAAAAATTTATGTCTTTGCATATAATTTTTTATTTCAAGTTTCAAATATAAATCCAAGTTTAAGATCTTATCTCTAAAACCTCATGGTTGAGAAATTTAAGAACAAAATAATAATAATTTAATTGTCATAACCAAACACCATTAAACTTTTTGATTTTATCCAAATATTCCATTTACTGTTACTATTGCTGTGCTTCATATAAAATTATAAAGGTCTATTTCTCAACAACATTTTTCTTTTGGCCAGTTAATTGAACTTAATCCTTGTGATGCCAAGTTGAATATTTCTTCAACAGATAATAATTCTTTTCCTCTTTCTTGATTTTTTTTCTTGTAGTCATAATTTACTATCATATAAATATGCATATAGTTCAATCATGGCAGTGTCCCAGAAAGTACACTTAATTTTTTTTTGGTTAGATCTCATCAGATATATACGTAGACATAATTTAGAAAAAAAAGTCTAAAATTTTTTGGTCAACCAAAACATAAAAAACTTAATTATCAAAGTAATTCAAATCTCAGCTAGCCTATAGTCAAATACTCAAATCGTACGTTAGGTATCATTTAAAACAACGTAGCCAATAAGGCCAAGTTTGAAATATATATACTTGTATAAATAAGTATATAGAGAGCATGAACCAGAAGCATTGCATTCATTCCATTATTCAACAATAAATTTCATTCTCTGATATTGAAATAGGTAGCATAGCCATATATGGCTTCAAAAGCAGAAGCCTATGAGGCTCCTAAGGCTCCTAAGGCACAATGGACGACTGGCTTTTATGACTGTTGGGACGACCCCTCTCATTGTAACCTCCATCTCCATGCTTATACAATATATAATTTATGCTCTTTGATTTACATCCTTTGTTTATTTCTCTTTCTTCTTTTACATTATTGCATGCATGTGCTATAAGTGTTGAAACTAATTACTTGCTATTGTGTTTTTATATATATATATATATATATATATATATATATATAGGTTGCTACACATGCTGGTGTTCGTGCTTCACGTTTGGGCAAATTGCAGAAATAGTTGATAGAGGGACTATATGTAAGCTATTTGTGAAAACAGAAAATTTTGATTCAATCTTTCATGTTGTCAAATATATAAAAATCAAAAAGAAAACTTAAAAAAGAAAAAAAGAACTTATATGGTTTTAGGTTTTATAATTTCTTTAGTCTCAAGGTTGTTATATAAATTATAAAATGTATTTGAGAGGTCGGAAAGTTAATAATATTTCTCTTTTTTTACTAGTTTTGAAAAATAATAATGAAAAATTGATATGATCTATATGTATATGAGAGAGTGAAAAATGAAATAATTTTTTATTAAATTTTTATTGTTTTCAAAATATAATGAAAAAGAAAAAAAATGTATTCTAAGTCCACCAATATATTCCAGTAGGTTTACGAGTTAGTTTTTTTAAAATTTAATTTTAAATATAAGTGAGAAATTAAATAACTTATCTCCTGAAATTTTCTCTTTTTTTTTTATAACTTTTTATTCTTAAATATGTCTAAATCATATATTAAAGTATAGGATAATTTTTAAAAAAAATTTAATATTGAATATAAGTGAGTTATATATTCATTCATTATATTATATAATAAATTGGTTTGAGAGAAAAGAGGTAGATATACAGTGAAAGCCAGGTTATCATTTAATTAACATTATCATAAAAACACACGTGGTGAGTAAACAACGATCATATTATTAGAAAGACATGCTAAGGTATCATATTTTGGAAAAAGAAAACAAAAATGTAGCTATCACTTATCTGATAAGGTGGCCATGCTTCTGTTTGAGGATGACAAATCGTGGACTTTTCATATTATAATGATTTTAAACTTTTTAATTATTATTATTTAAATTTTAAAATATATAAAAATAAAAATAATAGAAAATAGAGAGTTAAAGTGTATTAAGAAAATGAGATATTAATTAATTTTTTTAATTATTATTATTATTTTAAAATATTATTGGGTGAATTTTTGGCAGCAAAAGAAGCAGCGTGCTGTATCTACTATGCAGTGGGAGGAATGAAATGGCTGTATGCTGGAAAATACAGATCAAATCTGCGACGATTATTTTCGCTGCCACAAGAACCTTACTCCGATTACTTCGTCCATTGTTGTTGCTGTGTTTGTGCTCTCACCCAGGAATACAAAGAACTAAAAAATCGTGGCATTGATCCTTCCATTGGTATATTTATTATCATACCTTCATTAATTATGTATTAATATATTGTTAATTAAAGATTCATATCTTCATTATAATTATTTTTTTAAAAAACATTTGTTTTGAAGGTTGGGAAGGTAATGTTGAGAAGTGGAAAAGGGAAGGAGTGGAACCACCAATTGTTCCCACCATGACTCGTTGAATATATTATAGTGAGGTCATCAATGGTTCCATATACTATAATATTTGTTTCGTACGATAATTTGTGATGACTAATTATGATTTGTTTTATGGTTGATTTATATATTTTGTTCAGAATAATAACAATGTGCATATATATTTGTATTATGATATGAGTGGTTTGATTTAGTAAGTTACAGTTGAGTGCATTGTGAAAGATAGTGAAAATATTGTAAGAGACACCAAGTCTATGATGTTGTTGATTAAAATGTTCGTGGCTAGTTGAATCCTACTTTGTTGATCATCACAATTATTCATCTAACTTACGTAAATGCGAACTAATTTGAACTCAAAACAAAAATGACAAAAGGCTCAAGGGAACTATTTGGATTTTACAATAACCAAAATCAAATTAACTATTTGGATTTGTTTAATTAATTAATTTTATTCAGTCAACTAATTTTCTAGCGATTAGCTCATGGGCCTTGGTAAGCCCATTTCAGAAAAAAGTGTGGTCAACTAACTGTCACTACAAGTTGAAGCAACATTTGAGGGAGGAAAGGAATCTAATAGATAGTTTGTGTTTGGATGAGTTGTTATTGTCATCCTTCTGTGTAATGGAATCCAAAGCCCAATGAGAATAACACAAAAGAGGAATCCTCGGCAGAATCTGAAAACCAACACATGTCGTTGGCCTAACAAGAATCACAAACAAGAAACAATCTCTCTCTGGGTTCCCCACTTTTACAATAAAAGAGAATTATGATTTAATTATATTAATCTTAGGATTTAAATTTCAATATGAAATATTTTATTTTCATAATTTTATTGAAATAAATAAATAGTTAGTCACATATTAACTTTAACGTACGTTCAATTATCACCTGACGAACAAAAATTAATTTGTATGATCTTAAAAATTGATTTACATAATTTATTTTATAAAAAATAAATATGTTTCAAAGTAACATTAACAAGAATTGTCATTTTTTTAAAAAATAAAAACAGAAACTGACTGCGGAATGTTACAAAGTCGGCTTCTATTTTTTTTTTTTTATATATATACATTAACAATTTTTTGTGGTAGTTCAAAAAGATAAAATACTTTTAAAGTTTCTATATTATTATTATAACTACGCCATATAATTAGAAGAATAAAATTTGTTTTTCCAGTAACAAAATATGTATTTCCATTTTTTTCACTCTAATGAAGGAAACATGTCTACTATAGATGACAAGAAAAACTTCACAAAGTAAGATATGCTAACTATTTTATATAAAAGTGGTTATAATGATTTTTTTTTTTTATTTGAGTTCATAATTGAATACTAATCACAAAGAAAATTTTTAGTTTTTTTTATTTTATTTTGAAGGAGGTACAAAACTTAGGAAGTTAAGAATGGAGAAAGGGAACATAATAAAAATCGAACTCAAGTGCATCATAATAAAAATATATGTGAA
This sequence comes from Senna siamea, assembly GCA_031216115.1. Taxonomy (NCBI): domain Eukaryota; kingdom Viridiplantae; phylum Streptophyta; class Magnoliopsida; order Fabales; family Fabaceae; genus Senna; species Senna siamea. Next base: position 2,836,468 of record CM062358.1, read on the forward strand.
GTTGATGGGCACAATCTAATATTACTAATGCGGGTATTTTTTGCCTAAATTATTTGTTTTTCTTTGGATAATTTTGAATGTGCACGTTTGAGTAGATATGTTTTGGCAGCTTCACGTTAGAATAATATAGTGAATTATGGTTAGAATTTTTAAGGTAAAATATCCTTTCTGTCTTTAAATTTTACTGATTTTAATCTTTTTTATTTTTTTGGGGTCAATTTTATCTTCATACATTCAAATTCTATCAATTTTATTTCAAATTCTAACATCATCTATTATTCTAACAAAATTTGCATGTGTCAATCTACTTACTAATAGGACAAATAGATTATATTAAGAATTAGAACAAAATTGTTAATAATTATAGAATTTAAAAATTAAATTAATAATGATTTCAAATTTTAAAAATCAAAAAGAAATTTTTGTTTATTTCTTTTTCGAAGTTTGAATTCTCAAACCTTAAATCCTAAACTTTAATTCCTAATACTACCATCATTTTTTATCAACTCTGTATTAATTAAACTATTTATTTTCTATTTTAAAATTAGTATATCTTCTTTGTGACAAACTTTACTTCAATGAGAAGTTGCCCTTTTAGCAATTCATCTGAAAAAAGAAACCTCATTACAAAAAAGAAAAAGACAAGCGAAAAGAGAAAAAAATAACTTAGAATACAAGTAAAAAAAAATACATCTCCTATAAAAATATATAAAAAAAACCAAAAATTAAAGTATTAAACTTGAAATAACTTTCATCAAGTTTATATTTTGAAGTTATATTATTTTTTGATATTTCAGAAACTTCAAACTCTAATAACTTTGTTTTTGACAAAAATTTTAATCAAAATATTTTCTTTAGAAGTTAATTTTTCTACCAATTGAATTGTTTTGATTGAGATTTTGGGGGCATATGTGCAGCAAGGATTTAAAAATGGCAAGAAGAGAAAATCAAGTTGGCAATTCAAGCTGAAAAATAATGGGCAAAAGTACTTCTTTAATCTCTAAAATTTGGAGTCATTATCATTTTATTCTAAAATTTTATAATTTTACAATTGATATCAATTTGTCTCAATTCCTAATATAGTTCATTTGTTATATCAACAATAATTTTAGTTAGATTGCTATTAATGTAATGGACAAGAGTTAGAATTTGGGACAAAATTAACAATAAAAATAGTTTAGAAACAAAATTAAAAATCAATATAAATTCTAAAGACATAAAATGTATTTTTTCTGAATTTTTAATAAAAAAGATGTTTACATTTAATACATTTGATAACTTTGGGTAAAAAAAATTAATTTAAAATTTTTTAAAAAATTTATATTAAATATAATTCAAGCTCAATTTCCCATATCTATTAAAAAAATCTGCAATAGAATTTATGAGAAGATAATTGATAAATTTCTTCACCTATGAAAAAAATAAAAGTTGAATAACATAATTAAGGTTTTGGCACTCTCAATGACTTTCCCACCTACTTTTGCAATAAAAATGAGGAGGCAGAACAAGGGAGAATCATAAGAGGACAGACACATATCATGTTCATGTGTTTGATGAGCATGATCGTATTTGAAGCAATCCAAATAATAGAATAAGTTTGACCTTTTTAATGTTGGTTACATGCCATAATGAGTGGCGATCCATTACCATTTTGATACTCTCATTTGATATTTATCCATTTCTTAAACCGCAAACAAGCCAAACATCACCAACATTAGAAGCCATAATTTTGGATATTTTATGGTAACCCAATCCATAAGAATGCTTGACGTTGATGTTTTATGCTCTTGCATATTTTCCATTTATGTCACTCCAAAGTAACCTCCAATACCTTTTTCCATGGTTCACCATTTTTTACCTGAAAAATCACATGTTAATATTATATAAAAAAGAGATATATAAAGAGTAAAAATATACTATTTATTTAATAATTTTTATTATGTAAATGAGATTTATTATTTAATTTTATGTCTATTTCTATTATCACATGATACTTTCATGTTTTTTTTTTTAATAAAAAATTTATATTCTTTCTTCATTTACTTAATTTTCTAATTTTGTTCTAGTTAATTTCATTTTACAAAAAATAACCAAAATATTCTAATGATAATATTTTTTTTTTAAAAAAAATTATAATTTATTGAAAATATATTTTAAAAATTATTATTTTAAAATTAATAAAATTATAAATTTTTAAAGAAGTATAATGTTAATATCCCTTAGAAGAAAAAAATAATTTGATATATCAAATATGCTTGAAAACTTTTTCTAGAATTCATGGATTCAATGATTACATTACAAAAACAAATTTTTTTTTTTAAGAAAAAAGTAGCTGGAGGAGTGGCATCTTTTAACGTACGAAAACGGACACATTCTTCCAACTTGGACACTATTGAAGAAGAAATTAACAGAGTCATTGCTTACTTGGACCTAAAACATTGACTACAAACAAAGCACTCTTTTCTCAATGATTCTTCTATATAAACCTTTTAAAACCTCTCATTTCTCTTATCAATTCTCAAGTCAATCATAAGCCTACCAATTCAACCTTTCAATCCCGAACATGGAGATGAACTCAGATCGTGGTTTGTTGTTTGACGCCGACAACGACGATGATGTTTTCTATGCAGAGATCAGGAGGCAGATTCTTCTACTAACAACTGAAGAAGAAGAAAAAGAAGACAACGTGGGTTTCCTCGAAGAAACCAAACGTCGTTTCAACCCCATCATAAAAAACGGTGGTTCAAACGTGTCCGGTTATGGGTTTTACAGCAGTGGTTTACCTGTTGGAAGCCATTTTTGTTCCTGGGAAGCTCAGAACTGTGACTGTTCACCTCCTCTTTGGCTTATTAACTTGTGGAAGAATGGAAAAGGAACTGGGGTGTTCATTCCTCAAGTTGTCAGATGCAAGAAAAATCAAAGATCAGGTACATACATATTGATCAAAATCTCTCTTTTTTTAATTGTTTATTTTAGTCTTTCACCTTTTAAAATTTGTCTGATATGATATCCATTAACTTTATTAACGGATCTAGTGATATGACACATTAAATAAAATCATGTTATTAGATCCGTTATCAGAATTAATGATGTAAGTTTCAACTTTCAAGTTGATGACACTGATAACGGAATCTTTACTGACGAGGGTGCTTCTGAATCCTTGCAGGAAGAACCAACAGCACAAGAAAAATATATAAACAAGTGATGAACAAGGAGTGATGAACAAGGATTGATAAAGAAGCAAAATACGTAATTCATGTTGGAGAAAAAATTAAAGATTTAGATTGAGCATTCATAGGCAAGAGAGCTGTACAAAAATTTTATTCCTCTAAAAAACTGTGTTTAGCTTTAGACATCAATGTACAGATCATAACATAAATTGAATGTATAAAGGAACGTTTGTGGATTTAGTTTGATAAATTATAATATCCTTTTGGTTTAAAGGTAATAAATTGCTGAGATTTGAACCCATAACATCACTATAAAAACAGAAAAAGATAGAAATTGGGAATGAAGCATCTATAATAAAGTTAAGTGCTTTTTGGCAACGCCATCTCACAGTGAGAGGGTGACAATAAAATGCATAAAAATCTAAGGATTCTCAACTTTTACATGTAAGACTAACACAACAACCTCTTGAAGGTTATAATGTACAGAATATTTCTCTCAACACTTGAAAACTTGTACATATCAAGATGATGATGAATCAGGCCATTGACTAAAGTCCTAAAGAAAATTAGATCATCAGCAGCTATCAAAACCTAGGGTTTTTTTCAGTACGGCAGGTTATTAAATCACAGGTAAGATTCAAGACTAGCTACAACTCCTTGGCGAGTTCCTATTACAAGAAAACTAGCCAATCATTTTGGAGCTATCATTGGAGATCAGTATCAGTCCCTACTCCCTAGGGCGTGCTAACCATAATGAACTAAGTGCTCGAAGACGTGAAACATAGTCATTTATGACAAGGAGGGCTCGAGCAGCTTGTCGCGTGGTCAAGATCTTTTGCAACTGTTGCAGGGTTTGTTGCCTCAAGAGATCAGCCTAAGAAGAGATCGTACACTCAGAATGCAATTTGAGACATATTTAAAAGTGTGTGTAGTCAGTATTTTGTAGTGAAAATTTACTATACTATGGTCAAGTACATTCCAGATATTTAAAAGGCTAGAGCAGTATAGTAACTAGGAAAATAAATGATACAAGCCTGTAATACTAATATCCCTTACCTGATGAAGGAAATTCTCCAATGTAGCAAGTTTGCCCATTGCAATCGCCATTTGGCCCATGTAATCGGCAACATTTCCAGAACCAGTCGGCCCAAGGGAGGTTGAGGAAAGTGTCTCCATGAGAGATTGTTGCAATGCATCCATGCCTTGTGTTAAAGCATCCTCGGCTTGAAGCGAAGACTGCTGTAAATTATAAATGCCCATCAATTGCTGTTCTGTCAATGGCTCAAGGTGGTTCCTTACTATCTGAATCCAAAAACGTATACACACAAAAGTGTCAAGATAATATACTTCTCCGAAATGAAGTAACTTGCAAACCAAGGAATTAATTATGCAATTTACCTTGAGAAGTTCTGATGATCTGAATCCACCAAGCCACATGAAACATCTCTCTGCAGGAGTCTTCCACATACCATAAAGCATGTGAATCACATCAGCCTTTGCCCCTATGCTCTTTAGCCTAAATACTTCGTCGTAATGTGTCATGACACCCTCAACAATAAGATGCAATTCATTGTCTCCCATTTGAGAATTGACAGCCGATCTTAGGTCATTGATCAGCTGCTGATGCTCATCAACCCAGCGTCCATACTCCATATCAAATGCTAAGGCACCTGAGAGTTCAATACATCATGAGTCACATTACTCCTACTATTGTACAAATTTTAAACATATTACTTACACAAACCACATAACGCTTATGATGCATTAGGGAAGGTAACCCCTATGCCATCTTTAACATTCATAAACTTTCTTACATATGGATTTAGGATTTTGCTTAGCAATTTAGCAAAATCCTAAATCCATATGATTTTTGTTTGAGTTCATGTGAACTATAATTCGCAAATACAATTTCTCACATGATTGGATGTTAATTGAGGATTCTTTCATCCATTCTGTCATATGTACTGATCATATGAACACATGTTAAGAGAACGATCATAATTTTCTACAAAAACATGAGTTAAGTATAGAGTAAAACCTCGCTACCTACCATTTCCAACCATGGATCGACCATGATCCCCTGCAAATCCAGTTGCTACATGTATTCCCTGCGTTGGAATGAGCAAGAACCCATGAACAACAGTTTAAGTGCTAAAACAATGATTTCACTCAAATATTAAGTGGAAATCTTCAACTTATTACACCTGCTGACGTGAGCGTTGGAGCTCTTGCTCTATTTGTGCGAGCCTGAGACGACTGTTCTCCAACTGCTGTACATATGCCTATCCAAAACCAAAACCTAATAATCATCCATATATGTTCCTTTTATTATCCTACGACTTCAAAGTCCCTAAAGCAAACAAGATTTGTTCACAAATAAATGAAAGAAACACTAAACTAGCACAGCAGTAAATGTCTACTCAAGCAGAGGCAAGGCTAACTAGCAAAATAAAGCAGAAACATAGTGAAAAAGCAAACCAAAACCAATCTTGGGTATGACATACATTTCATATATATCATGTTAAATTCAAATGCATATTTTAAAAACCAAGTTTATGCAGAGTAAAAAGATTGTAAATAAGGTGCCAATTAGAATAACGTAAACTCAGAAGGCTTTATTTAGTGTTTTGTACATTTCAGAGCATTTACCTTTTTCCTTAACCGGCTCTTCCTTGCAGCCTCACGATTCTGAGCTAGCCTACGAAGAGTCTAGAAGAAGAGCAGCCATAGAATCAAAATATCAGTGACAAAAATTGAATTGGTAACTAGAAGCTGTTTAAGAAAGTCGAAGCACACAAAAACAAAACCTTATGGTCTTCAGTTTTGGCCTTTGGTTGTTGATCCATGGAGTCCACAGCCACAAGTCCCTGAACTCTATTACACTAAGGCATAGTTGAGAAACAACAAGAATCAGCAATACCCATACAAAGATAACAAATTTTCTCATCCACACATGGCATAGATTCAGATTCTATATTGAAAACAGAGACCCACTTGGTTTTTATCATCGACGTCGATATCTGTAGAAGTATCAGTGTGTTGGCTATTGTCTACCATGCCGGAATCGCCCCAATTCTCGATGTGGACGTTCCCGAACGGCATGGAGGCGCCGACAGCCGTGGGCCCTTTATGACGCATGAGATGCTGCCCTGTATCGAGACACCCTGCCCCTGTTGAAGCAATCTCTGAAGAACCAGTGTTCTGTACACACAAAGAAATTTCGACCCCAAACTTTATTCAGACAAAGTTTCAGATACAAATGGAAAACACAGACCAAACTTAGAGAGAAAGAAAGAATACCGAGTTCAATGCCCCATACTGCAAGTTAATAGGAATAACAGCGACATTGCTCGACTTTACAGTAAACATAGAGCCTGCAACGAATTTTAAATTGGATGTTGTTGAAGAAAGTATATCTTGATATATATAATACATGCATAAGATAATATATATATATATATATATATAGAGAGAGAGAGAGAGAGAGAGACTTGAGCTTAAATCAACAGCATCGTCATGATGAAAGGGAGCTTCGGAATGTTGAAGCTCTCCAAGATCCGAGAAACGCGTTGGATTTCGGCTAATGTCGTCTCCCCTGTTTCAAAACAGAGAAACAGAGAAAACTCTGTTTCAGACTTTTTATTGTTTTGTTTTTTTCTGATACCAAAAGGCATAACTTTTTAAGCAGATAAAACTATTTCCCAGAACCCCATTTTCACAAGGAAACGCAAAATAGTTGAAAATACCGAAGAAATAAGGAAGGGTGACAATAGAGTTGTTGAGAGCTCGATTGAACCGTCTTGAAGCTCTGCATTTTGTTTTTTCTTTCTTTCTACACAAACTCTGTTTTTAAAGTTTTCCTGTGTGGTTTCTATGTCTTTCTACGGAACAAGCAGCATGAGAGAGTTGTGTGCTCGAATAGATGAAGGCAGGAAATGAGAAAGCAGGTTGGGAAGCGAAGGGAAGATCTTGATGTATCTTTAAGAAGAGGATAGCGCATCAGTACGGCTCCTTTTGTTTATATTATATTATTTTTAGCATTACAATAACTTTGAATTGTGAGGCTTTTCTATGTTAAATTATCTTAAAAATTTATATTATAATTTTTTTTCAGTTTAGTTAAATTATAATTGATATATTTTATTTTAAAAAAATATACTTAATTTTTTTTGGAACGACCGTTATCTAAAAATTGATAATTTTTTGAATACTTGATATAGTATTATAAAAAATATTTTTATTAAATAAACTTTCCATTAATAAAAATATTTTTATAATATGTATTATATTTAAAAAATAAATTTATGTAGTTATTTTCAGTCATATATATATTAAAAGTTTTATATAAATTTTACCATTTATTTAATTATTTTTATTTTTATATGAGAAATAAATTACAATCTTATATAATATATAAACTACATATTATTAAAAATAAATCAAAAATTTAAGTAAATTGTTTTAAAAAGACTAAAATAAACTTAATTTCTAAATTATTGATAATGTATAAATAACTACTTAATTAAAAAAATTTATATAAAATATTTTAGATTTTATAATTTGTACAAAAACTTCTTCTCTTAATATTTTTATTTAAAATTTTAATAAAAAATAAACACGTCAAATTATATGAAAATTTTTTTATATAAAATTTAAGTTTAAGTAAATTTTTTGTATAAAATCTGAATTTTATAAAAGTTTTCATAAAAAATTTAAAATTAAAATTTTTTTGTATTTTTATATGATTTTATTTTATTATTATATTATAATTTTGTTAAATTTTTAAATAAAAAATAATAAATTTTTTTATATAAATTAAAAAATTTAAAATATTCTAATTAAATTATATAATTAAAAAAATCTACATATTAATAATAACTCAAAAGAATTTCTACATTTAGTCTTTTAAAAAATATTAAATACAATTTAACATAATTAATATCCATTATTATTATTATTATTTTGTGTAGGCAGGCTTTTTTTATTATTGCTTTCTGACTTGGGATTTTAGTTTCCCAACACAACTCCTCCTCCTCCCACTCTCACACACACAGTTCAAAAACCATCTCAGTCTCCTCTCTGTGCAACACGTAGCCTTCACTCTTCTTCCCTTTTTTTTTTTTATTCCTAGTCCTTCCTCTTTGTTTATCTTCCATGTATTCCTTCTTAACATCATAATAGGTAAAAAGGTGCCTTCGTATTATTAGTACTTAATAACCTGAACTTGGCCACTCGTGCATCTTGCATTATAATCTATGAAATTTTAGGTATATCCCATTACTCAAAATTGGCCCTTCAAGCATCAAAAGAATTATATTAACCATAACTTATGCAGTTAGGCAAAGAGAGAATAAATCACATTTACTATCTCATCTTGTTCTTAGGACCAATTTTTTTCCTTTCTTTCATAAGTGAGTCAAAATAAGTCCCTGATACAGATAAGTGAGATTTAAATTTTTTAAAATAAAGCCGCACCCATCATTAAAATCCCATTAACCAAACTGTTTGTTAGAAAAAGATAAAAACTTTGAACACTATACAACTCTAATATAAAAGATGAATGAAAATTACTATTCCGGTTCTTAAAAACTAAAGTTTCTCATTTACTTAATAAACATAGTCCCTGATGACAAGTTTTAGCTTATTATTGCATTGTAATCAATTAATTACTTGCTTGTTTTTGACAGATTTTGTGATCAAAGAGAGAAAACAGAAACATAGACACACTCTCTCTGACTTGGCGCGTAGATAGAAATACAAGGCCCACACCCCAAGACATAAAAAATGAGCCCTAGATGATTGATCCTGTGTTGTGTTGGTAATGCATCTATCTTTCTCTCTCTAGGCTCTCATCCTAGCTAGTTTCTACACTACAATTTGCGAAGAGCTTGATTGAGTGAGAGAGACAAGAAAGAGGGAGAGAGAGATACCCTTTATATGTCTCTCTCTCTCTGAATATATAATAATAATAATAATAATAATAATATATATATATCTCTAATAGATTAAATATGCGTATCTCATAGGAGTAAAGAGCAAAGAGAGAGCTTGTTATGGGAAAGAGTGTATACTGCGAAACTGATGGGATGGTGATGAGATTGAGGACAAATAAAGGTAAAGACAAAACCCAAAATTGTCTAATAATAGTTCTTTTTTAAAGAAGAAAGAAAAAGCATTAAATATGATGAAGCTTTTTCTGGGGAGGAAGAAGGAGGCCGTTAATGTTTAAAGAACAGAAAGTGAGGATCAAAGTGAGAGAAAAACAGAGGGTTTGCTTCAAAGTAAGTTAAAACCAAAAGTGAAGGGGTTAGATTGGAATAAAAGGGAAGAGTGAGCGAGAGTGTTTTATAGTTGTAATTAAATAAAAGAGCAGAATGTGTCAGAAGAGAGAAGAGAGAAGAGAGAAGAGAGTAGGTGTGTATTTTTACGCTAATGCAATCAGTTATGGCAGTATGTGAGAGAGAGAAAGAGAAAGAGACCCTCAGATTAGAAAGCGTATGACGCATTTTATACGGCAATCGTACGCACTGTCTTCTTTCGTTCTCTTCTCATCTCTTGTTTTCTCTGTATTATTTATTTATATGCTGCGTAGGTCCCTGTCTCCCTCGTGCCTATATCAACGTTTAGGCCCAAAAACATTGCTTTTTTAGAGTAAATTAATATACTTATGTAACATCTTTTTTTTAACAAAAACTTTCTTAATTTATTTTTTAATTATTTTTGTTAGGGTTATTTTTTAGTTTAAAACTTTAATTTTAATTTTAATTTTAATTTTTATTAAATAATAAATTTATTTTCTTATTTAAATATTATTCATATATATCACAAATTATATATATATTTGGATGTTTCTGATAATATATATTTATTACAATTTAATATTTTTCAACCATTTAGACAAAATTAGCTCTATAAAATTTGGATTAGACTCATATAATTTTTTATGTGTTTGTTATCAAATTTTTTAATAAAAATAAAATATTTTAAAATAAATTTTTTCTTTCAAAGAAAAAAGTAACACTAGCTTACAATTTGAGAATGAAAAAAATTTAGGTGTTATTTTTATAATTTTATTATAATTTTTTAATTAAAAATTTACATGTGTATAATTTATTTTTTAATTAATGTTTTAATTTTTTTTGTTTTAATTAGAGAATCTTATACTAAATTAAGATATAAAAAATTATATATAAATATAATTCTTTAACAATATGACAGACATGAAATCGATAAGTGAAGGAATTTTAGGGTGGAAAATAATTTTTCAAAATGACTTTTTTATTGTTTAAAAAATTTTTGAATTACTGTTTTCAAATGAAAATTTGTTTTAAAAACCAAAAAACATAATAATTAAAAAATATTTTTAGTTGGTTGAGGTAGAAATGTCTTTGTTCTATAAAAAATAGATATAAATTTAAATTTCAAAAATTATATTTATTAAAAAAAATTATTTTAATAAATTAATCTTAAATTTAATATAATTTAAAAATATTTTTAATTTTGAAAAAAAATTTATGAAAACCTAGGGTATAATAGGTCAATATTAACTTAAAACCATATAAAAAGATTTTCAATCTCCAATCAAATACGCAATTATCAACTACACCTAAGCCTTTCAGGGCCCAAAAACAAAAACTACACCTAAGCCTTCTTTACTTTCTCTAAACTTATATTTAAGTTTAGCATCAAAGGTTTTCTACCTCCATGCACATTACTTCCCGTGTCTTTTGGCCTCTTGCGGATTCTTGTACCATAAAATCACATATATGTAATGTAGTTGTCATTCTTACATTATCAAACATTGATAATAGCATTTTGATGCATACTCTAGGCTGTCATCAAAACTCAAAATGTTGCATAAAAGTAGTCTTACGTGTTTTGTACTTTGTCAAAGGTACCGTGTATTATGTTGAATTCTTTTTTAAAAAAGTAGAAAACTCTGCTTTATATAGGACACACCATACAATATAGAACAAATATAATAATAACCAAGTACAAATTGTTGAAATTAGATTTTCAATCTAGCTCATAAAGTGGTCCCTCCATAATTACTTTTTGAGTTTTTAGACATCGTTTCTTCAATACATCTAGTGCTAGAAATTAAAGAATTCTTTAAAAACTGAAAACAAATTATACTAGTTTTACTTTGGTTAAATCATAATTTTTGTTTTTTCAAAAATTACATTAACTTTGTTAATATTTGATATTTATTATAAAATTTTTTATAATTTATTTGTTGTATAAAGTTACCGTTATTTAAGAGACCTCCTCATCTATAAAATCTATTGTAATAAGCCTCCTATTATTTAAATTTTGACATTTCAAGAGATTGGTGTTTCCATTTCTTTCTCTCTTTATATATGAAATAATTTGAAATTTAATTGAAAGAGAGTGAGTGCGTGTGAATGGGTTATGGAAGTTTGAGCTCTCCACAGAATATCTTTACAAAAATTAAATACAATTTAATCAACTTATAATAAAAAATAATAATAATTTAGTGAATGTGAAAATTTTTTTTAAATATATATACTGTAACATCTCATTTGTATATTAATTAATTATACTTAATTAATTCTTATTTTTTTTTTTTTGTAAGTCTATCAATATAAAATAAAAAGACTTTATTGAATATTATTAGACAATAGACAGATAAAGTGATGAAATGTAAAAAAATTTATAAATATGTACATTGTATCATCTCATTTATACATTAACTAATAATATTTAATGAACTCTTCTTACTTTATATTAAAGAATCAATATATTAAGAAAAAATAAAAAGAGAAAGTTAAATATGATTGATTAATATATAAATAAAGTGATATAATATATAGATTTAAAATTTTTTTTATAATGTATTTAACTAAGAATGTCTCGTGAATGGTGGTGGGTGTGGTATGAATGTGATCATGAGTGCAAATATAAAGAGAGGAGGGTGCAGGAAGTCAGATTCAGATAGGTAGCATAGAGGTACGTATAAAGGCAAGAGAAAAATGATAAAGAGAGGAGATATGGAATCATTTTCACCAACACGCACGTCAAAGAACCTTCCAACTAGTAAATCAAAATCTGCACACACACTGCAAAAGATTCCACCACCTGCTTCCTAATGCTACCTGCATCCTTCATTGCTTCAGCCTTCATTGTACTCTTTATATGCTAATATCATCTTTCTCCTTTTTATTTTATAGTCCTCTTCCCTTAAACAAGAATCTCTTATCACTGCTATTGCTATATCACTATATATCTTCTACCTTTCTTTCATTTATTTGCTTTCATCTCTCACTTTTCTCTCTGACTCTGATTGCGTGGTGGAATCATCACTCACTTTTGGAGACATTCTTAGGCATTCGTTCACACTATAAACCAATCTACCACTCTACATTTACTCACCTTCCTACCAAAAAAGTTCTTTGATATTATGGACGAGTTAGTTTGGTTGCTAAGTAATGACTCTACATATATGAGAAGTAAAAGTTATATTAAATTATTTTCACTTTTAATTCTATACAAAATTTGAAGATATCTTTGTTAGCTATTAATAAAATATTTGGCTTTTTTTCAATCCCCATTTTCCGTTTAAGCTCTAGATAGAGACAGATCCTATGTTTAAACAATTGCTTATTAATCTTTACTAGGAATAGGACAGTGATTTTACTATATTCTCATGAATAATGGTTTTAGCTTATTCCATTGAAATTTGGAAAGCAATTAGGACCACTTCCATTATGATAGGTGCCTGAATAAAGTGCAGCACATCCACAAGCATATTCTAATAAAGGCTGCATTCTAACTCATACTTCAACGGTAAACTGTTTTCAATCTTGAGGTAACTTTATTAACTAATAAAGTCTGTCATGTATAAGCTTTTTTTAATGAATATTTTTCGTTAGATCTAATTTATAAAAAGATGGTTAGGTCAATTATTAAAAAAAAAAAAAATTTCAAAGATAAATTTTATTTTAAAATATATATATCTAAAATCAGTACATCAAGTCTACTAACAAAACTGTCTTATTTGCATGCCAATGACAGTTGTTAGTAAGGGAGATTCTTGTTTTCTTCCTAATTTTTAAGACATAATTATATTACTTCAAGTGGAATTTCAGAACTCATCTCAATAAGGAAACTAGTATTTTTATCATAAAAAATAAAACTTGGATAAATAAAGTGTTGCAGTATGAGTACAAGACAAGGGTAATTAATCAATCAAGTTGAAAATGGGTAAGAACTTCCCTTGCTCTTGCACTTCTATGTTGAAGTCTCTGGTGTAGTGTCTCAGACAACTGGTTGAAAAATTCGTCGTCCCATCTTCTAATCAATAAGGGGTCTTCATAGCATATGTATATGGATGTCACCGCACTTTCCACCACAACAATTGCAACACCAACCTGCAAAATTACACATAAACATGATGCAACTGCAAACATAAGAGTTCAAGATTCTTAGATCCATCCAGTTAATTATGAAGAGGCATATAAACATAAGAAGCACGCTCTTTTAGCGAGAATCTAACAAGAATTCAATTGAAATATGACCAGTGATGTTCTTTGTAATTAGTTATGCTGCTATTCAACAATGGGCAACAGCCACCAATTTCTAAATATTAAGAAAGATTCTTAGGTAAACTAAGCCAATAATGAATGAACATATATCATAAGTATGCCAATATTGTGGGTCTCACTAAAAAGTGACTTTGACATACTTAAACTTTTAACCATTATTAGCTTAATCTACGTTTTTCTTTTTTTTTTTTTAAAAAAGACCAAATCTACCAATAGAAAAGCCCTCAGACTGAAGCAATTCTGTTTAAACCATCCCACGGATCACAAGACACAAACTGCTCTATTCAAAAGGATGCAGTGTTCCTCATCAACTATGAAAAGATAAAGCAAGTTAAATATACTTTTCAGCTTTCATACACGTCTCTTTATAATTGAATTTTGTGAACTATAACTGCCTAAAAATCTTTCAACTCAACTGAAGTACGACTAATGGTGTTCTTTGTAATTGTTATGATACTATTCAACAATGGTCAGGAGCCACAAGTTTTATGACCAACATTGAGAAGCACCATCAAGGATCTCACAACTCACGAGACACATGACTGCTTTTATTCAAAAGAACGCAATGTTCCTCAATAAAAACTGTTCTACCGGACCAATCCCCCATACTAGCAAGTTGAAAAAACTTACCAAGACCATCCCCATCAACATGGATGTGAACCCGATCATAATTACCCGATCATTCCATTTATACCACGTCCAAATACCAGAGCAAGTTCCGGTGATTAGACCTCCACAGACAGTGCCCATTAGCAGGACAGCACCTGAACAGTCATAGGCCACAAGTGCTTCAACTCCTGTTGACTGAAGTAATTCCCAGGCATCTATTGCTGAACGGTTGAAGCTTTTACCAGAGACAGCAATCTGCCAAAAACCATGCTAGAGTAAGTTGTCCAAGAACCAGAAGCAGCTAACTTGCTTAATCTAGATTCAATCCTGAATGCTACCAATAGGTTATTTTTAACATAGAAAAGCGAACAACGATTTCTAACTAAAAGTAAAAAGGAAGAAAGTTTATAAAAAGCCATTGGCACCATTCGTTTATGATTTTTCTAGTGTAGGCTTAGCCTACCACCATAAATTCCGCTCAAAATTGAACAAAAGTCAATAACAAAAACTTACAACTTTAATATAGCAGAGCTCTGAATCATGTCTAACACTAATTTGTAAGCCTTCCTTTCTTCCACCATTCAAATAAAAGATATACCTATGTCTTCATGCGTAAATACTCAGAGGCAAAGCTTGAGGTGTTTGCTATATCATTCTGAAATTTTCTCTGTCATCATCCATTACAATTATAATCCACAATTGTCTATCGCTTTATTTAGATACTGATGTTTATAAGGATTCCTTTTTTTATGTTTAACCACCCAACAGCCTAAGCTACTTTACCCTGCTAAACCAAATTTATGAAACTTGACTGTGCCAGCTAATGCACCAAATAAAAGAAAACATTCTGCCTTTAAGATGTATAGCCAGCAGAATTCCACAGATCATATATTAAGTTTAAATTATTAAGATAAAATTTATAGACACACTGAACCAATGAAAGACAATATAATCAATTATCCTTATGTCAAAGTGCCAATAGCTGACAGGTCAATAAAGTCACAAATATGTAGATGACCGTCACATAGCAGAGAATATTTCAATGTTATATGAAAGTGGTATTTGACAGTGAAATAGAAATCTACCTGAACATAGGCATACTTGTTAAAGAACCGAACAAGAGTTTCCACAAGATGGAAAAGGAAATCAACGCAGCAAAGCAAACACTCATTGTTGCCAATTTTTGACCGGAATCCCCTTATCTGAGAGACGAATAACAATTTTGATTAAAAAAAATGAGGGGAATAAAAAGCCTCCGAGCTTAACAAACAAGATATGCAAATCAGTTACAGAAATGTAACTGGTGGCAAATACCTCCCACCGCAGTGTCCTAATAGCCGCTGTAAATAAGGAGCCATAACAAATGCTGCCAAAAGATGTTGTTAAGGCATATTGTAAAGATCTCATTAAAGAGTTAGCAGGTATTGAAGCTGCCTCTCTACCACCATGGATAAGATCAAGAAACACCATCCCAGACACTATGACATGTACAGTATTACATAGTACAGCACCTGTCCAAAACAAGCTTACAGAAAGAACCTGCATGAATAAATAGCAATATAAGTGTAATCAGATGGAGCAAGCTTACATAATCCGCTGCCATAATCAGTTCCAACTCCCAACAGGAACAGATAGAATGAAGAACAAAATTTTCCAGCTCACCACAAGAAGCCACCAGCGTCCACCATCACCCATGCTTGAAGCCACAACGCCTGCTGCTCCAAAGGACCACAAAGCCATCCATAAAAGCACTACAAGCATAAATGCATATCCCACTCTCATAACCTCAGGAAGATTCCAAACCAT
The DNA here is from genome assembly GCA_031216115.1 of Senna siamea. Classification (NCBI taxonomy): domain Eukaryota; kingdom Viridiplantae; phylum Streptophyta; class Magnoliopsida; order Fabales; family Fabaceae; genus Senna; species Senna siamea. The sequence goes on from CM062358.1 coordinate 2,852,618, forward strand.
CTTCACAGCTTTTTGCAGAACCAGCATGGTAAAGGGGAGTCTAGAGGGGAGGGGGGGAAAAAAGCACCACCAGAATCATCTTACAGACTTAATTATTTTTACAGAAGACAAAAACAGGGATTCAAGAGAAAGATGACCTAGAATAGATGAAATAGAAATGCCATAAGTAAATCACAGCAGTAGGCTACAAACTCTTAGAAGCAATCAATATTTAATCTGTTAACGCATGAAAGTATCTATGGAGCATAAAATCTTGAAAAATGGAGAACACATATGCAAACAACCATTTATTTTCATCTTATTACATTAGATTTCTATTTTCTACACCAAGTCAATTATGTAAGAAAGTTTTGGATAAAAATCCTTTATAAGGCCAGCACCGGTCCCACTTGTCTTTAGTTGCCCTCCAGTAGTCTGAGGAGTAAGGAGATGTTGAGTAAAACTAAAATCTCCATTACTTCACTTCATCAGGATAAAATGACCTTCCTCCTCACCATTCATACATCATGAGGAATGAACCTCACAGTATACTGGAATCATCAAATAAATATATTGATATAAAGCTGTTCCAAACCTCATTCAATTATCAACTATGATTAATCAATATTACGCAATCTCAGTTCTTCCACCTATTAAACTGTATGACCATTTACTCTTTAGTTACTTACACATTGACTTCAATGCAAAATATATACTCAACAGCCTAACCTATATAATTTTAAGGCAATAAAGAAAATTTAGCCTGTATTGTCAGTTAAACTACAGAATTTTAGATAAACCAACATATTAAGAATAACTTGCTCCACCAATTCCATTTGCTGCTGCTATAAGAAAAAACGATTTTGTGATAATAGAAAACAAATGAGAGAATTTCAGTAAATAAATATTAAATTTGCAACAGGCTGCCAATACCTGTCTATAACCGATATCACGTACAAGAACTGTAGAGCTGCCCCGATGGCAAAAGCAACCCCCCAGAAAAACTGTTCAGCCCAGAAACAGAAAACACTGATCACAGCAAGATAAGTGGTCAGTATGTGAACAGACACCTTCATCATTTGATTTGCGCTAGAACCCAACAACAACAACCAACTCCATCCAAGAACAGTCCCAACTCCACCAGCAACAGCATAGAGCGGCCAGTAATCCTCAGTCAACCCAGGATGATGCTCTGAAGCCTGGGCAGTGTACTTATCTATATCTAGTCTATCCCTTTTCTTAAACCTATTAAGGCCGAGAACCACCATAACGAGTCCCAGGCAGATCAAGTGAATTATAAATATTCCTAACCAGAAAACATCATGCCACCGACGCAATTGCTCTGAGGTCACAGCTTCACTGGCGTCGCCACTTCTCCGACTTCGTCCCGCATTCTATTACAAGAAAAGTAATGGGGTTCAAAAGTTCCAAATTGGTTTCTCACTCTTCAAAAGAATTTGAAATAGATCAGATAAAACAAATTAGTAACACATGAGAGAGAGAGAGAGAGACCATTTTACCAGTTGCAGACAGCAATTGGCCACTGGGGTACCCAGATAGAACAAAATATTACAAAACAGAAAAACTTCTGCCATAATAGAATTGGGGTACACAGATAAAGAAAATGAGTAAAAATGATTGAGAGAGAAGCTTTTGCCATCACAGAGTGATGGGGGTATCAAATTAAAAAGAGTAGCAATGATAACAAAACAGAAAAAAAAATGTCAAAAGAGAGTAATTCTGGTACCAAATAAAATCAATGAAAATGAAAATGAAGAATAAAACTGAAACAAAAATTTCCATTGGAGAGTATGAGACTGTAACCGGAATACCTGATCAGCGGTAGCGATGGGGCCGAGATCGGAGGAGGAAGATGAGAAAGAGGGAGAATCCATCATCAAGAGTGATGGAGAAGCATTGTACAGAAGGACGAAACACGGTACCGATGAATTTGATTAGAGGATCATGTTGGGAGTGAGGAAAATGTAAGGAGCAAGGCAAAAACCAGAGAACACGGTGAATGCGGTTATGGTTTTTCAGGGTTCTGAAAAATCAAAATATTAGAATTGAATTGGGACGTCTGTAAGTGGAGGGGAAACTGAAACTCAACGGCTAACAGAGAGAATCGTGTTGGAATGCTAGAGTTCAACTAGAGAATTCCTATGTAGCGATTTGCCAAACTATCGTTTTCGGTGTGTTTTGGATGCCAATATAGAAAAGTTTTGCCGCCACGCGCCACAATTAAATCATCTTAGCTTCTTATGCAATTATGTATGGATGATCGTTTTCGATGTGCTTTTGAAGTCCGATACTGACAACTAAAAACTATTCCTATTTTTTTGAATTAGTCTAGGGAGTGAGTGTAATATATATATATATATATATATATATATATATATAGAGTCTTCAATTTAATTTAGGTCATCTATCAAAACTAAAAATTTAATCGTTTATTCAATCAATTCAAAATTTAAAAGATTATATTTTAATCTTAAAAGCCTTTTCGCAGAAGCTAAGACAGAGAGAGAATTTAGAGAAAGACTTTTAAAAAATTTTCTTTGTAAGTTTTTCTTTTATAAAATTTAAATCTTTGTATATTTTCTTTCTTCCTTTCTTCCTTTCCCTTATCTAGTCATTGCGAATTACTGTCATTTTGGTTCCCTTTTATTGTTTTAAGTTTTATTTTTTTCCATTTTGCATATGCATATTATGTGACCAACTTAGTGTGGGTACCTACTTCTTTCCTCCTTCCTTTCCCATACCTTAATCTTTTTGCTCCTTATATGGGTAGTTTTGAAGAGATATATCTAAAAAGTTTTATGAGCTTTTTATTTTTTAGAGTTTTATAATAACTCTTAGTTTGAATTTGTTGGTGTTCTTTATATTTTGGTTGAAATTTTTTACAAGGTGAAAAACCAAATTGTTCAATAAAAGAACATAATTTTTTCTTAGCGAGGGCTTTTTCTTTGCTAAATTGATGCGAGATCCTATCATTTTGGCAGATTTTTAAGGAAACTTTTTGAACAAGAGTTATGAGTTGTCCATAATTCAAAATTTCATAATGAATTTGGCCATCACCTATTAGGTTCTTGAGTTTTTCTCTAACTTCGTCAACTAAGGAATTTGGTAGGCCTATAATAAATTTTTTTCTCAAAGAAGATGATTACTATTTTCTCTGGTTTAAACCATAATTAGAAAAGTATCTTTATATCACCTAAAATCAATTAAAGTTTTGCATCGAAGGTTGGAAAGAAGTTCAGCAAATTTGTCTCTCCATAAGGATGGATCACATATAAAATCTTGAGTAATTTTAGAGATGAGAGTATTGACTGCTTCAGGAACTAGTTCACAATTATTGGTTACAATAGTTCCATTATTGGTAGTTTTAATTGAACTAAGGATTTGTTCCTTATGCTTAGGAGTGAGATAAAAATTCTACCAACCTTTGAGTTGGCCAGTAAACCCAGCGATTAATATATGAGCAATTTGTTATTCATTGCAATTGTGATACATAAGATCTTCAGATAAAAAGGATAAAGCAAATTTTGAGAAAAAATGAAGATCTGTTGGGAAAAGATCTTTAAATAAATTTATTATTTTAAAAAAATAATCAAGATCATTTATCACAATAGTCTAGATAAGGATCAAAAATTTTCCACCATCTATTAAACCATAGTGGAAACAATAACGATTATTATTTTTGAAAAGGATTAACCAAGAATGGCTAAATTTTTTATTTTGATACAAAAAGATACAAAATCAGGCATTACAGTAATCCCAATAATTGTAACCAACTGGATTAAAAGGTTGAGAAAATTTTTTAATTTTGTTTAATTCTTGGCCTCATTGAAAGAGTAATGGGACTTTAAGAACTTGTAAAGTGGAATAAGCATGAGAAAGCTTATGTCCTTGATCTGAGAAATGTTTAATTCTGATAGATTTAGAATCTATAAGAATAAATTCATAATATTTGGGATTTTTTTATCAGAAGAGGCTGATAATAAAAATTAGGAAGAAAGATTTTTTAGGTAAAGATTTGAGGATTTTTATCAAAAAATCATATTTCAGTTTGAAAGATATTCATTGCTCTTTTGGGCTTTTGAATGTAATTAGTTTTAGGGAGATTTTTTTTAGAAGATATTAGGACAAGTGCATTTGAAGTTCTTGCTTTAGTAATTTTTTGGGATTTTTCTTGAATAGCATTAGCTAAAGCAAGGTCATCTTCATCTGTAATATCTGTTTATCTTTTGGATAATTTTTTTTAAACTAGAGGGCCAATAAAGTTTTAATTGGGAAGTCTGTTAAACCTTTTTGTTGAGCAATTTCTGCAATAAGTTGTTGATGGTAATGTTGTTATGCTTTGGTTTTCTTGAACTTTCGAAAAGACTTTTAAGGTTAAAACATAGTCTTTTGGGTTTTGGATTGATTGAGTAGAAGACTCAATTTTTTGGTTTTGGATGGATGACCCAGATTGGGTTGAAAACCCAAGTTTAAAAATTTTTTTAGGCTTAGCATGAATGTTCTTTTTCTCAGTTTTAGGGCTTTCATTTGTAAGGGTTATACAATTTTCTTTTTCTTTATCCTTCTTTTTGGGAGGCATTTTTACCTTGCAAAAATTCTCTGGTCAAGACATTTGAGAGAGAATTTAAAGATCCTTTGAGATGTTCGATTTCAAAATAAAAATAACTAAGGATTGCTTGCCATCTAGCAAACATTTGTTTTGAAGTAAGGTTTTTAACATATTTTTTCAAAACATCTTTGGCTGCAACTCTTACTAAAATTTTTTATTTAACAAATCACTTTGAAATTTATTTATGCAAATAACTATTGCAAAAATTTATTTTTTAATTGTGGAATAGTTCTGTTGAGTTATATTCTAATGCTTTGAGGTGAATGCAATGCATGATTCTTTTGAATGGATTTGTTGTTTTAAGATGCCACCATATCCAATATTAGAGGCATCGGTCTCAACAATTTTAAATTCTTGTGGAATAGAAATACAAGCAAGGAAGATTTTGGACATGATTTTTTATCTGTTTAACAACAGAAGTATAATCATTTATCTAAGAGGGAGGAGATTTTTTGAGACAATCATGAAGAAGTTTATGATATTATTTAAATTGGGAATAAAGTCACCAATATAATTTAAACATCCTAAAAATTTTTGGAGTTGAGTTTTATCAAGAATTTGATCAAGGAATTTATTTGCAAATTTAATTGCTCTATTAATAGGAACAATTGTTCCTTGATGAATGTTATAACCAATAAACCTAATTTCTTTTTACAACATTAATGAACAAATGAATATGTTTAAAATATTATTCAATAGATTTAGAATATATTAAAATATCATCAATATAAAAACTGACGAATTTAGTATAAGGATTGAATATCTCATTCATAATCCTTTGGAACTTAGAAGGAGCATTTTTAAGGCCAAAAGGCATGACATTCCACTCATATTGACTAAATGGAACAGTAAAAGCGATTTTATACCTATCAACTTTATGGATTTGGATTTGCTAGAATCTGGATTTCATGTCAAATTTAGAAAATAATTTTGCATTATGTAGACGATTGAGAAAATCTTTCTTATTTGAAATAGGATATCCAATCCATTAAAGAGCTTAGTTTAATGGTTTATAATTGATTAAAATCTTAAAGATGCCTATTTCTAATTCTGCATTTTTATTGACATAAAAAGCAAAGCTAGACCAAGGTCTTTGACTTTTTCTAATTAACCCTTTTTCTAAGAGGTATTTGGTCTCTTTTCTACAGTGATCCAGGAGGTCCTAGTTCATCTGAATTGGTATAGCTTTTATAGAAATATTTTTCTCCTCAAAATCTTTTTTGTAAGGAAGATGGACAACATGTCTTTTTCTTTCTCAAAAGGCATTTGAAAGGTTTGAACAAGTGGATCCTTCAATTTAGATTAAAAGATTTTTAATTCTCTTTTGAACTTGAGGTTTAGTTATTTGGGTTTCTAAGATTTTGTAAGAAACTTCGTCTTTTAGGAAATTATCTTGTTTTTCTTTGTATTAGATTGTATTTAAAAATTTTGTGAAATGAGTGTTAGAGAATTCAAAAAGAATTTTCTTATTGAAATATTTAGTTTCAATTTCCTTTTTTTAAATGCGGAAAGGCATAATTTGTTCAATGAAAGGAGATCCAATAAATACTTCATGTGATAAAATTTTTATCAAAATAAATGGAGTAGAGATTCTCAAATCATCATTTTTGACACCAACATTTGATAATTTATAATTTATATCCAATATTGAACCATTACTTGCATTAAGTGATTCAATAGTTTTTTCAAAGAATTTGATAGGAACAAGCTCTTCCTTGATACAATTTAGGGCTGCACCAGTATCAAAGAGAGCAGTTATTTTCAAAACAAATTCATTTTGAATAATAATTTTGATTGGAATATATATACCACTTTTGGATGGAAATTTTTGAAATAAGGTTTAGAAATGGTTCGGGATGATCTTCTTCTTAGTCTTCAATTACCAATTCTTTTCCTTGTTTAGAAATTTTGATTTCTTTTTCTTGGACTTGGTTGATTATCAAAGAGTGAAGATCTTGGGGATTTCTTAATTCTTTGATCTAATTTTTCAAAATATTAATTTCTTTTTGTAAACCCACTATTGTAACTAATTCTGGTTTATTGTCAAAACATTTTATAATTTCTATAAAATTATATCGTTTTGGTTGTTGGACATGTTTGGGGTTTGATGTAGAAGGAGTTTTTACATTTTTCCTAATTTTATTAAAATACTTAATTTTTTCTTCATATGAAAGAAGATAATTGAATACTTTAACAAGAAGATTTTATTCTGAAGTAAGAACATTAATTTGAAGAGAACCTTAAGAGTTTCATCTAAAGAATTGACTGAAAAATTTTCTTTTTCAAAGAAAGGATTTGATGAAACATCATTTTTAAGAAGTTGATTTACTTTTTGTTCAGAAACTTCACCATCTTTTTCTTCTTATTCAGAAGAGGTTTCAGCCATAAGATTGTTGATTTGATTTAGGATTGGTTCTTCCAAGTTAAGAGTCCTAATCTTTTTGTTTAATTTGCAATACTTAGCCATGTGACCTTCTTTTTTGCATTTAAAAAATTTAATCTTTCCTAGGGTAATTGAAAAGCCCGGAAGAGCTATGAGCTATTAGCTATCCATAACTCAAAATTTCATAATGAATTTGGTCATCACCTGTTAGGTTCCTGAGTTTTTCTCTAACTTTGTCACCTAAAGAATTTGGTAGGCTTGTAATAATTTTTTTTCCCTTAAAGGATGATTATTATCTTCTCTAGTGTAAATTTTAATTAGGAAAGTATCTTCATACGACCTGAAATTAGCTAGAGTTTTGCACCGAAGGCTAAAAAGAAGTTTAGCCGATTTGTCTCTCCATAGGGATGTGTCACTTATAAAATCTTAAGTAATTTTATAGATGAGAGTATTAACTACATCAGGAAATGGTTTATCATTATTTGTTATAATAGTTCCATCATTGGTAGTTTTAATTTAACTAAGGATTTGTTCCTTACGTTCAGGAGTAAGATAGAAATCTCACCAACCTTTGAGTTGGCCAGTAAACCCAGTTATTAATATTTGAACAATTGCTTATTCATCGTAATTGTGATACATATCTATCCATTTTTTAGATATATCTTTACTGGACTGGAGAGCTAATAAAGTTTCAATTGAGAAGTTTGTTAGACTTTTTTGTTGAGCAATTTATGCCCAAGTTGTTAATGATAATGTTGTTATGCTTTAGTTTTCTTGAAGTGCTGATATATGCATATATATATTATTAATAAAGGTATAACCATCCTTATCACATGTTTTTTTTAGAATTGTTATTTTTAAATAATTGTTTATTTACTCTACTGAATAGAGGTATCACAACAGACTATTCAGGCTCGTTTTAGCCTTGTCTTTTTAAGATTGGGTTAGACCAATCCATTTTTAAAATGAGTTAGTATTTAGCCAGCTCAACCCAACCTTATTAGGGCCAAGGGCTGAGTTGGTCTAGGTTAGGATGACCTTTTTTTTTAAAAAAAAAAATTATAATAATTTAAATTAACAAATAATACTTACAAAATAATAATTATAATCTATCATACTAACTTTTTTAAAATATTCTTAAAACAAATAAGAAAAAAACATAATTAAAGTACATTACATGATATTTAAAGATTACAAACCATAAGATAAATGATAATTAATCATTACATAATACATATCATAAATAAAAAATAAAAAATAAACACCTGTCATTAAGACTTCAACTTCATTCTTCATTTTTTTTTAAAGAAAGTTGATTAAAAAATTAATAAAATATTTCTAAAAATAATTTTTTTAAAAAAAATATAAAATGAGTTAGCCTAAGCCCGATCTTAACTCAGTTTGGTCCTTATTTTTAAAGAACTAGGCCAAACCAACCAATTTTTATGAGTTAAAATTTTGTTAGCCCATCCTTAATTATTTTTACGTGCCAACCCATCAAGCCAAGTCTATTTTGACACATTTACTAACGAAACAACTCATTTTATCACTGAAAATAAAAAATTTCTTTTTATTAACTTACTTTTTAATCATTTATTTAATGTATTGACATTTGATAACTTTTTCTCTTGTTTTTGCACCTTTTTAAGACATTTCTACTCCAACTAATTTTTTATAATATTTTTATAAGATTTTTTTTATATAATTACTCTACTTTTTTCAACATATTAATTTAAAGGCATTTATATTGACTAATTAGTACTGTCCAAAAATTGATATATGAATGAAATCATGAAAATGAATTTTGAATTCTAATTTTTTAGCAATTGTTGTTGAGAATAGAAATTTTGTTTGTTAATTTACTTTTTAACATTTTATTTAATGCATTGATATTTAACAATTTGTTTATTGTTTCTCCATCCTTTTAAGACATTTTTACTCCAACCTTATTTTTTATAACATTTTTATAAGATTTTTTTAATATAATTACTCTACTTTGTTCAACATATTAATTTAAAGTATATTAACTAAATAGCAATGTTGAAAATTGATATATGGATGAAAATGAATTTTGAATTCTGATTTTTTAGCCAAAAATAAGAAATGTTTATTTTTAATTATATTTTTAAAATTAATTTTATTATATCAAAGATAAAATTTAATATTAATTATTCATATTTTTGATAATTAAAAAAATACAAAAATTATATTTTTTAAAGGTATTATCCTATTTAAGTATTTTAATATCTTTAACTAATAATTTAAAATAAATGGATAATTAATATGAGATATTTAAGATTAAATTTTGTATACAAATATTCAATATTTAATATTCTACCATTTAATGTAAATATGCACCTTTTTTTTAAATATTAAATTGCAATAAAAATATTTTACATTTTTATTACTTTAAATATTTTGAAGATGTAGAAACATCTCACAGCACTTTATTATTATTATTTATTTTAAATATATATAATAATCTTATTCTAAAATAATATATTGGTATTTAATATAAAATTTTTAACAATAATAATTAATTTAAAAGTTTTAAATATAATCAGTACATAAAAATATAAATACAATAAAAATATTTCAACTTTTTTATTGTGTTAAATGTCTAAATAATGTGAAAATATACAATTTATTATTATTTATTACTTTAAATGTATTTAATAACTTTATTTAGTATAATTTAACATAATAATTTTTATCTAAAGGTGTTTGTATGTTGGGTTGATTTAAGTTAAGAGGTTTTTTTAAGCTAAAATCAATTACGGGTTAGATTGGGTTAATTGTGGGTTAAATTTTTTAAAAAATAAAAAATATATTTGCATTTAATTTGTTTAAAATAAATTAAAAAATATATAAATTATAAATATAAGAAAAGAATTATTATTTTATCTAAATGAACAGTTTAGCAATAGAGTTTGTACAAAATGTGGGAATTATCACAACCATACAAAGTGAAAGTTTGAAGAAGACTTTTATAAGCCATTTGCAGTATTTCTGATTTGGAAGCGCTAGATTTATCTGTTGTTGGGATACTTCTAGAAATTAAATGTTTTTGTGAAGTGAAGGAAGCCAAGCGTTGTGAAGTTTGCAGCATTGTCCTTCCAAAACCACACGAGTTTGAAATGGATTTATGCATCATCTTTAGATGTAAAACGATTAACCATGTATCGTAACAGTGAAGCAGTAGTGCCTCCTTTACAATGTTAAGGTTCGAGTCCACAGAAAAATCACTTGTGGTGAGCGACAGTCACAAATTCCAAAGAAAAACAAAGAAGGGTGTTATACGTATAGTTATGAACACTAGATAAAAAAAAGTCTTACATGTGACGGTTGTAAGATGGGAAGAAGTTGCAAAATTTGATGTTTTGCGATGAAAAAACGAAAGTTATGTAATTGCCTCAAAAATCACGAAAATTTTTAGTTTGCAACTGATTCAGCTACATTTTCTTATATATCATCTTGAAATATGGGATTTTATATTTTAAATTTCAAGTTTGACAACTAATTTCAAATTTGAACAAAATTAAACAAATTTTTTTCGTTTAAATTATAATAATTTGTTTGGTCAAAAAAGAAATTTCCAAGTGACCGTACTTTGTTTACAGAAAATAAAAAATCTTTAATCACACAATCTTCCTTGCTTAAAATTAGCATAATCTATTTACTCATAAAAAACTTAAGTATAGATAATTAATTAATTAAAAATTTAAGTTAATGAAGGACCACCGATATTTGACAGTCCCTCACGTATCTTATCATAACTTCATCATAACCGTTATGCCAACTCATCAGTCATCGTGCCACACAATCCGTTACTATTATAGCGCCATTCAGCTGGTCCCACCACATTACAACCTTATCCGAATGGGCCCACAAACACAGCTGTAAAAGCTCCACATAACCGGGGGTAAAACAGTAAATAAAAATAAAAGCAATAGACAAAAGCTTCTGCTTAGCAGCTATTGGCAGAGAATCCAACGAGTGAGTTCGCGAGATCAAAACCGACACGTGTCCCCTGCTGCTGAACGTTACCTATGATTGACAAAGCCGAGGTAGTGGGCGCGAACGCGAAGCAAAACGTGCCATCAGAGTCAACGGGAATCAGGTAGTTCTTAGCCGGTAACGGTAACTCCCTCCCCTCCGGGAATTGAAACGACACCGTCGGGACCTCTACGCTGGTCTTCGAAGACAGATTGTAACAAGTGTCAAACAACGCCAAGCCGTTCGCAGATGGCAATTCCCGTGTTCCCTTCACGAATGCGTCACGGAGCGAGTTGTACACGTCACTCTGCAACCGCGTCACCGCCGTGCCGGAGTCTACGATAATGCCGCCACTTCCGGTGCCGTCCACCTGAAAGCTTGACTCGGGAATCGGAAGCAACTCGCCTCCGACGCTAATTCCCGTCAGGCCGAGATAATAGAACGTGTCCAGTTCCGGGTTATGCTGTAACGGAGCTGTAACGGCGTTTGGAGGCAACGGCGAGTCAAACTCGACAGTCGAAGCCGAGTCTGAGTCACGGTCCACGAGGCAGTAGGAGAAGGACGAAGCATTGATCTGAGCAGGAAAAGACAACGAGCCACCGCCAAGCCCGAGCAAACCGGCTGCGCCGACGAACAAGCCCTCGTTATTGTGGCCGCAGCCGATAGCTATCTCTCTAACCGAAGCCGAGCCGATAGTGATAGTCTCCGTCACGAAGTCCCCGACGGTGTAGGATCCGTCGCCGTAGGATACTTCGTATAGACAAGTATTGTTACGGCACTCTGATAAATCCAACGATTTGCATTGAGGGCTTCCGCAGGTGAGAGGCGAGTACGAAGCGGAAGAAGCCGGCTCAAAGATCGGGTCGGCTTGCTGGTAGCAATCAGCGCACGGCGCACATTGAATCCAGCTGACATCGGAGCCGGTATCGAGCACCATGTAAGCTTGAGTAGGCGGCTTACCGATTCCAACTCGGGAGAAGTACTCGCCGCTTCCTTGACTCGTTCCGGAGATAATAGGACCCTTCATTTCCTCTGCCCCAAATTTGAACTTGTTCCCTGTATCATTTGGGCGAAGATCTGAGGGGGAAACTCCTCTTATGGCTAGATCTAAACGGGTGATTAGGGATCTAACTCGGACTGAGTCGCGCTCGAGTCGAGCTAGAGTGAGAGATTTGTAGTCCCCATGTGAATGTTTATGAACGGAAGCTCGAGAATGCAGTTGCAGAGTGATGGAAGATGAAGGTGAAAGGGATGAACTTAGTTGCTGCTGGTTCAGTGAAGTTTGTTGGGTCATGGAGAGAAGTTTCTGGGTTTTTTGAATGGAAGAAGTGATATCAAGTACTGTGGTTTTCGAGCTATGGGATATGCTCCGAGAGTGAACTAATGGGGAAGTAAAGTAGATCAAGAAGATGAAGGAGAAGACCAGAAACATAGGATTCTCTGATTTTGCCATTGAAACCAGAGAGTGAAATGAAAGTGCATGAAAGGAATGTAGGGAGAATATGAGTTTATATTTAGGATGGAGAAGGGGACCAGTGGGAGGCATTTACAGCGATTCACGTCAAGCTCACTTGGGGAGATAACAAGGGTAATTAAAAGCAAAAGAAAAAAGAAAGAAGCTTTGCTTTCATAACCTTTGCATTGCCTGTTAATCTGTGATTGATTCCTTGGTTACTATTACAATGGTTTCAATAATCTTTATGATTCTTGGGAAAGCCGAAAGGAACTTGGTAATGAAAACTCTAGCTTTATTGGAAGTTGATTAGGCGAATTAATAAAATATGGGTGTTGTTGGGATAAGCGTGGTTAGTGTGGGTATGAATATGATGCTTTAGAGACATCTTTTTCATGAAATCCATCTTTTGACTAGTTTATTATGCATCAGTTGCTTTGGTCTTGCTTGACCATTTTGGGCCAAATTCTAATACATTGCCTCTAGTTAAATGATGATTTTAGGGGATTGAGACCTACACAGGAATACAGGATGTTGCAGATTTGTGGGACAAAAAGTGGGATTGAATCCTCGCAGTTGCTATCATAACCAGGCAATCATCTCTGCTCATGCACTATGTGTCATAGCACTTTCAGTGTGGTGGATGGTCTTCATCATTTTGGTCCCATGGTCTTTTTTTTATTGTTTTTTTTTCTTTTCGTGTTAATTCTGTGAGAAATTATACCTCCTAAAACATGAATTTTCTTTCACTATTATATATATTTTAAAATTAATTTTCTAAATTTGACAAATGAAAAAAAAGAAGTTTTTCAAGGACTTTTTTTATACATTGACGTAATATTTTGAATAAATTATATTTTCTTCTTTTAAAAAATATTAAAATTATATTAATTTTTTTTTTAAAAAATTATACTATCTTTTTTAAAGATAAAAAGTCATAATTTTATCTATTTCATCATAATAACTTATATTTATTATTTATATAATTAAATATATATTTAATTAATATAAAAATTTATTTTTTAAATTTAAAATAAAATAATTTTAACATTTTAAACTCAAAATATTAATATTTTTAAAATATATATTTTTAATAAATTATAATTTTTAAAAGATTTAATAATATCATTAAGAATATTTTAATCAACATAAGTGAAATTGTAAATTTTTTTAATTTTTTTAAAAAAGAAGTATAAACTTTTAAACTAAAAAAGAAGACATGTTTTAAGAGAGAATTATAATTTAGTTTAATATTTTAGACATCCATTAAAGTTTAGGGTTTACTCCAAATAAAGAATAAACATAATTTACTTATAAAATAATAATAAAGCAATATAAAGAATAAAAAAAGTGAGGAGCACCGTTTTCACTTTTCAGTTTGACATTTTCCTAAATTGTTATTTATTACTGTAAAATTTGAGCTTAGCCAGCTTCCTTAAGCAGCTAATCAACAAGAATAAAATTTTTTAAGTATAAATTTTGATAAAATAGTAAAATAAAAATAAAAATAAAAATACATTTTAATTTATATATAATAAATCATTAATTTATTTATATCTTATATATATATATATATATATATTTTAACACTTCATTAAGAGGATCATACTCTGAACCAATTGAGCAATTCTTGATCCCACAATTATGAATCAAGCAATTTACATTTCAGAGTCAGTCAAGCAAAGGAATTCATCTTTCTTAGTTCTCATTGCTTTCAGCTTTGTCCCCGGAATTGAATTGCATGCACAAAAATTGAAATAATAACAGCCACAATAAATATTAAAGAAGAACACCCACCTACGCGTGCCACCCACGCGCGCCACGCTCGCTCGCGGCATTTGTTCGCCTCTCGTCTACTGATTCCAATTTCTAAAGTTCCACCTACGACGACTACGACTCATCTGGTGGAGGTATAACAGTCTCCAAAAGTTGTGTGAAGAAGCCTCAGAGAGAGAGAGAGAGAGAGAGAGAGAGCAGAGAAAGGTTTTTTGGAGCTGAAAACTCTCTCTCTCTAATCTCTGCCATTTCCACTTCGTCTTCGCCGTTATTTCTCATTCAGCGAAAATGAGCTCTGTCGTTCAGGTACTCCTCTTTCAATTCTTGAATTTGATTTCTTTTTTTGGTTTTGGATTTGCCTTCTGTTTTTTTTTTTTTTTGACGAATCTCTTATTGTTTGACTAGGGATTCACCAAGTCGCTGGCCATGACTGTGCTCTCCGAGATTGGGGATAAAACATTTTTCGCAGCTGCGGTCAGTTGATCTTCTCAAGTTTTTTTGTTACTATTATCTGTTAAGCTGGAAATACTATCCACAAAGGAATAGAGAAAGTTTGGCCAATGGTCTGAGATTTCAAGCTTTTGGTTAGGTCTCCATGAGCCCTGGATAGATTGTGTTCTTCCATTACAATTTTCGAAAGTATGCTACAAGACAATTTCTTTTTAAAAGAAATTATTAGCGGAGGGTAAAATATAAGGGCCTGGGGCCGATACTCCATATTAATGAGTGGGATTCTAAGGGCCAACATGTGTTGCGGATTACTATGATATTATCGACTGAAACGCCCTGAGAAACAATTGCCTTGCTTTAGTTACATATTTGTCTAACTGTTTCTATTACTCTATTGCTCGAAGCTTTAGAAATAACTCTCTAGCTGAGATTTATTGTAATTTGGGAAGAGTAGGTCTA
Source organism: Senna siamea (assembly GCA_031216115.1). Lineage (NCBI taxonomy): Eukaryota > Viridiplantae > Streptophyta > Magnoliopsida > Fabales > Fabaceae > Senna > Senna siamea. Next base: position 2,867,744 of record CM062358.1, read on the forward strand.
TGGGGAGCATGATGCAAGTGTTTTGATCATTAAATTTCTTTTGAGATTCTCACTTGAATTTTTTATTAATAAAGTGAAAATCTCAGATTAAATCTAATTTGCAAAATACTTAACCCTGTGAGAATTCAAGCTTTTTTATATATCTACCCTTTCGGAAATGGGTCGTGTTTCCCAGTTGCTGCAATATGTAGTATAACAATGTGTGAACTGGGAAGTGGTGTTTGATGAAACAGAATTTGAAATGTTCAATGCAATGAGATTCAGTACTTCATTACGTAGTTCTTGACAAACGAGAAAGGCCCTAAAAATTATCTGTATGGTCTTGGCTCTTGGTAGTAAAAGGTATAACTCTAACTATCTGATGTCATGATTTTTATGTCAAGATCCTGGCGATGCGTTACCCCAGACGACTTGTCTTATCGGGTTGCCTGTCATCTTTGATTGTAAGAGATTGTTCTTCTTTCCCTCAATTGATTTATTATATTTTTTCTGTTTTAATATTTAGATCACTTGCTTTTAGGATTAAATTTTTCTATTTTAGTCTCAATTTCTTGAAAATTTTGCAATTTACAGGTGATGACCATTCTGTCTGCTCTAGTTGGCTGGGCTGCTCCAAATCTGGTAAGCATTCTTTGTTGCTGGAGAAACTTCACAATTCTCATTTTTTATTCTTAGATCTTTGTGGAGCTGTGCCCCTGGCATTGACCAATATGTTGCATGTATTCAGCTTGAACACATTAGAGGCTTTTAGTCCATGGGTGAAAATTACTGTTATATAGACAAAGTTAAGCAATCATCAAAATGGAAAATTCATTGGATTATTAATCTGATGATCTTGAAAGTTTGAAACAACTGAATATAGTTTCTGGTAGAAGGAATAATCAGATCAGTAACTTTTACAACATACATTTGAAGGTTTATTATTAGAGAAGTTCATAGATCTGTTTAGTATGGGGGCATTAACCAGACATGATGAAAAGCTAGAAAACTAGCCATCCCTCTACCACATCCATTGTTGGCTTTTTCTTAACATCAGAATCTGCCTATCTATTGCACGTCCTGGATGATCATTAAAGCTAAGATGTGCTGTGAGAACTGATAATTACATCATTGTCCAGTATCCTGTGCTATTACTGTCTTGAGTCAGATCTTTAGAGCTGTTAATATTGCTAATAATGCATCTGGAATATTCCTCTATTAGGTTGCTGGTCTAACCTGTGAACGCTGAACATGCGTGTCAGGTTAATGAATTTATTCATATGAAGTTTATGCTACAAACAAACTCTTGTTCAAATACGTCGCTCTTTTACTTTCTTTGATTTCTGCCCATAGTGATTGATCTTCATGGAATTCTGCAGATCTCTCGGAAATGGGCTCATCACATTACAACATTATTGTTCTTTGGGTTTGGACTATGGTCCTTGAAAGATGCAATATTTGAAGATGGGTAACAATTTATATTGCTGATCATTTCTAATAAACATGAGTTCTCCTCTGTGTAGATACGTTTTCGTACTAAATGTTTACTGATTTCACTGGACAGGGAGGCGGAAGAATTGGCTGAAGTTGAAGCAAAATTGGTTGGTTTTTTGCTTCTATTCTTCTATTTACATTCTTATTAGTCAATTATTTTCTGCTTGACACTATCCTTGTGTTTTGTTCAGGATGAGGATTGGAAGGCTAAAGGTGGAGCTTCAAAAGACAGCAAAAAGGTATTTCAATAATAGCTGTCTATTAAAAAGTGTCTGGCCTTTGTCCCCTCTCATGTTTCACTCTTGGTTCTGACTATGGATTGAACTAAGTCTCCATGTTTGCCCTTGCATGATTATTTTCACGCCTGAAATATAACACTAAGGCGGGTTTTCAAAATTTATTTTTTGGAAACTTGAATGTTTCATTTTGGGTGTGACAAATACTATCAAATACTATTTTTTTTATAGCAGATATTTTGTTTAGTTTTGCTGATTTTCAATTTGTTAAGGATCCTTGGAAAAATCCTTACAACTACTACAATAGCAAAATGGAAGTATCCTGGATAACTAGATTACATATCCTTTGCCTAAAAACATTCAAATATGTAATAAGGCACATGAAGTCTTGCATGAAAAGCTGTAATACCAAATTGTCAGTATGATGACTCCATATTGTACTTGAGGGAATCATCAAAAACATCAAAAGTTTTTCTAAGAAATGAGTTCTCTTGGTAGCAAAGAAAAACCTAGTCAGCTCCTGTAGTTGCAGCATCCATGCTAAACTGATGTGTGGGTCTGTTTAGGAGACAGAATTATTTTGAATAAATAATTGATTAATTTCAAAATAGATTTCTGAGGTACAAAATACTTGGTATTTTGAGACTGAATAGTATATATTGTATGTCCTCATTCTCAGGTTGATGATGATTTGAAAAAGCATAAACGACCATTATTCTCTCAGTTTTTCTCCCCCATCTTCTTAAAGGTAACGGGTTAGTTTATCACTATATATATTATTTAACCAAAAATGCAGCATCTGATCCCTTTTATCATGTTCATTCTGCAGGCATTTTCTATCACATTTTTCGGTGAATGGGGTGACAAGAGCCAGGTAAGCATAGTTAGAGAAGAAGGTTTTTCCTGCATAGCTTTCATGATCAAAGACATCATTCACTAAGCTTAACTTTCTTCTGTTTCAGCTGGCGACAATTGGTTTGGCTGCAGATGAGAACCCATTTGGCGTTGTTCTTGGAGGGATTATGTAAGTTTTGATTACTTATACTTTCATCTGTCACTTAGAATCAACAAATTTCGTTGGAGTATTTGGCTAATTTATTTTTGGTTGCTCATGATGGCACATTTTACTTGAATACTTTTGTTTTTAAGTGGGAATATTACAAGCACAGGACAGGTTTTTGCATAGTATGCAAATGTACTGTTAGTCTCTAGAAGGATAAAAATGGCTGTAGGATGTGTCTGATATGCCTAAGGTCCAGCAATTTCCTTAGAGGATTATTTTTCTTAATATGTTTTGCAGGGGACAAGCATTATGCACAACTGCTGCTGTTGTTGGAGGAAAGAGCTTGGCATCTCAGATATCTGAAAAAATAGTAATACCATTTTATTCTGTTTATTTTCCTTGGATATGAATGTTACGTCATCCAGCTTTCCTTTATTCACACAAGGTTTACAATGTGATATGTTGTCCATTTGTTGCTTTCTCTCAATATTCTTTCTTAAACATGGTCATAACATCAAGTTTTAATAATAATTTCTTAACTGATCAAAAATTAGTTTAAAGTTCCAGAAAAAGAGGAAAAAGAAAGACTGAGTTTGGTGTCTATCATACTTATTCTGCTTGATTTAATGGATAATTTGACATAATAATGAAGAGGAAACAATAGACGAGCAAACTTTCTCCCCAAAATAACCTGTAGAACAATTTTGATTTTTAGACAGTGTAACCCAGCCCTTATGGTTTGACAAAGTGTAGTATTAAGCTGTACATACATGTCATGTGAATCCGTTATTTATACTTTGCAGGTTGCACTCTCAGGTGGAATTCTGTTTATTGTTTTTGGTATACAATCTTTGCTTACTCCAGTTGGATATTGAAGACTAAACTATTGGTTGGTGATTTTCCTTATCACTTTAACTTTGACGTTTTTATCAATTATACCTGCTATGGTTATTGGCTGCCTAATAAATCTGATTCAAAATGAAGATACATAGTTGGATCAGATCCAAATTCAATTTCTTTTCCTGTTGACTTTACTGGAACGATCTTTTTTAATCATAGACTGGTATACCTACAATTCATCTCCTTTTGTCTTTCCCTCCGTCTATGTACTGCATACGTGCATTTCCCAATCTTTTCTTCTACAAGAATGAAAAAGGACCGTTTTCTAAAAGATGAAAAGGAGGCTGTCTAAGTAACTGCAACCATACTTAACTTGGATGATCCTCATGTACTTGTTCATGAAATTGGCACTGCTGAATCAATTCTTTAACGATGACTTCCTTTCTCCATATGCTTTTGTGGAAGATTTTGAAACACTTTTGATTCATTTGAACAGGAGTTAACAGCGAGGTTGGCAGGCATTGTCAAATGTCTAAATCCTGAAACATTATATTTTGCAAAAAGAGATTATTTTTTTAAAGATCAAAGCTGTCAGAGGTATAGCATGAGTCAAGATCATGTTGTGTTGCTGGCGCCTTTGACAAGGTTCATAAATTGTTACCATTGCTTGTTTTTGAAGTCTCGCTCGTAACCTTTTTTTGTTGAATTACCATAATTTAGCTAGCCTATGCTAAGCTCAGATTTTAAGTACCCCCCACCCCAACACCCCCGCCGGGAAAAATATAGTTTTATTTACTCTTACTCTGAAAGGGGGGAAAAGGTGATGAGAGAAGGAATAGAAGAAAACTCTATTCACAATAAAGTGGGTGATTTGTGAAGATATTCATATTCTGGGTTATTTGTTAGAATATTTGACTAAAATCCTCATGGATATTTATTTTCATTTATCAAATTTGCGGCCGTCATGTTTGATGTTTCCTGTTATTCCTTTTGCTGGTCTGTGTCTGAGTTGGTGCGTGTACGTGTACCGGCTTCTCTTCCAACTTCTTTTGAAGGAACAATATCCAAATTCAATGCAGTGTTTCTGTTATAGAGCCAAACAAAAAATGTCTTTATTTCCAACCTTGTCCACCTGATGGTATGGTAAGATGAAAATACTTTCTACCAACCACAGTACCACCCCTACCACCTTAATTTAAACACCATTGATAAGATGAATTGTGGGCATGTTTGATTTGGTATTTGTTCTTATATATTTTTAAATTGATTTTCTAAAATTAGTTGAGAATATTAAAAATGTCATATTATGTTAATGTTATTTTTATGTACTTATGTATATATTATTAATGAAAATATTTATTTTTTTATTTTGTTTTAAATAGTTGAAAGTTAAAATATATTGTAGATTTATTATGTTTTTATTTTTAAAACATTTTATTTTCTATTTCTTGTCTCTCTATCTCTGCAATCAATCATTAAACAAACACGCCAAAGAATTAAGAGCAAATTATACCAAGTTTGAGCTATGGTAAAATTATACATGATACTTAATTTTTTTAAAAAAATTATCTAGTATATTTGTTATTTTAAAATAATAGCTAGTTATTTTTATTGTTATAATAATAATAATAATAATAATAATAATAATAATAATAATGATTTTATATTAAATTTTAGTATAAATTTACTAATGAGGTTGGATATAACTGAATTGTTTTAATACAAAATACTTGAATGAAATTAACAAAAAAAATTAATATAAATTGAATTATATTTATTATTATATTAAAAATAAATTTGCAAAATAAGGTAAATTACTCAAAAATTATCAAGGATTGAATATTTTATATTCTAAGCATCTGAATCAAGGTCCGTCACCAAATAAAGAAAAAAAGACATAATTTACAGAATTCCAGGATCTTAAAATGTCACAAGGCGTGTGACTTATTTATTCATCGTATAAGATACTAGAAAAAGACACATTTTTTTTAGTACCAATAAGATACTTGTCACTTGACAAGGCGTTATTATAAGTTTACAACTGTTCAACTGCGACCACAATTGATTCTGCTTTCTTTGTGGTACGTTTTCACATCGTTTCTAGAGTCACATTGATGGCTTTAATTCTAAAAGTGACTATCCCAATGTCAACTCTAACGTATATTGTTTTGGAATATCCCTTTTATCTAATCCCAAACGTTTTCTTATACAGTTTCATTATTCACAATCTGACACCAAAATATTCTGAATAATGTATCTACTTTGACGAATCAAGTTACAACGTGACAGCTACTCTACGATTCCTAGTTTATTCTGCATCTTCAGAGTTTAACATTAACATTAAGTCAAATTTAAACTCATATTTGGAGAAACTTATTTAACAACCGTGTTTGGCAATTCGAGTTCACGCTTTTAAAAGGCTTTCATCTAGCGAATAAAAATGAAGATTCCTTAAGGTTGAATAATGTATCAAAATTCTATGACCTGAGTATCTTATGATGAAAATGAGAGACCTTTTATATGGCGTGGGAAAATTTTTTAACTCATAATATAACTCAGACTAAGTGAATGAATCTGTCAAATAGGGATCGCAGTGGGAAGGCGGAGACTATCTTCTTATTTCTCATTTTCGGGCCCATTCTGCCCCTTATTTTCTGTACCGGAAAGAAAATCTCATTTCTATTTTTTACAAAGTTCAAAATTTGATAGTCTGTAGTAATTTAAAATATTAACAAAAATTTATTACAATAATAGTAAAAACTTTTCATAAAATTTTGTTCCCACATGAGTTTTATTTTATTAATTTATTTTTAAATAATATTTATTTATTTTATTTAATTAAATCTAATAATTTTTATAACTATATTATTAAAAGAAAAATTGACTTTCTTTAATTAAAAAAAAGTAACTTACCTACCTCTTCCTTTTCAAAGAAGAGTCACCTCTTCTTTTTTTTTTTTAAGAAAAGGTGACTTCTCTCTAAGAGGAAGTAATTCTTCGTCTTAAGAGAATGCGACTCATCATCTTAAGAGGATGCGACTCATCGTCTTAAGAGGAAGCAATTCCTTATCTTAAGAGGAAATGACTCATTTCTTAGCGGAGGTAACTCTTTAAGTAGAAGGGGTACTTTTATTTAAGTAAAAGAAATGTCTCTACTTAAGTAAAAGAAGTCTCCATATAAGAAGAGGAGGTGAGTTTACCTCTCTCCCTCAACATATAATTTATTCTTTGGACAGTAAATATAAGTAAGCATTAGATACTTAGTTATGTGATACCATGACTTAACTTAAGACCATATAAAGCACCTTGCCTTAAGCTCTCCAATATCACATCATCTTCGGTATCTAGTCCTTTTACAAGTCTTAGTGATAAATCCCTTACTGAGTAAAGTGCTTCAAGGTATCCAGTGAATCTATCCTTTGAATAATAAATTAAGATATCTCACTCTCTCATTTTTTAGAAGTATGAGATAGTGAAGAGCGTGATGGGATCATCCTCTTCCTCACATTAGTGTAGTGCTAACCTAAGAAGGACCACACCAAGGTTATTCTGACTTTGCGAGAAAGTAACGCTTTCAGAATAGGTTTGGTATAGAACAAGCGCCACCCACAGCTCTTAATTTAGATAAGGTTGGGAATACTATAAATAAGTGATTCTCATCCTTCTTTTCTCAGGAGTAGTCTTAGGGAGTGGCTTGGTAAAATTAAAGTGAAGGTTACAATCATTCCAAGTAAGCTAGGTAAGGGTTTAATACCTAATAAATTAATTATTATTCTATTGAGCTCAAACTCTCTTCCTCTAGCCAGACTAATACTATTGACTACTCCCCACCCTTCTAGAGAAGTTAACCTTTTAGTATTGCCTACTCTACACCCTCCCACTAAGCATGTCATCAATAATTGGTATCTTCTACATACCTCTCACATATTAATTACTCGCGATCTCTCATTCCTTTAACTTTAGTTCATTACGTAACGTCACTACTCATTAAAGAACGTGCATATAGTTACCCACATTTTTAGACTGTGACCCATCAGCCAATAATCATCACTCCTATTCCCATTATAAATGAATCCCATCAAATATTTAAAGGGGGACAATACAGAGAACTTTTGAGAATACACAAAAACAAAAGATAAACTTACGCCCAATATTTTCTAATAAAACATAATACATTTACTAAAATTTAAACTCTTTTGTCTTACTTCTAGCTATTGGAAATGTTTCACTTCTTAACTATTAAAAACTTTTTAGTTATTAGTCTTTTAATTACTTTGTATCTAACATTCCATTCTCTAAACAAATTTTTTAAAAACATTAATAAAATATTTAATTTTATCAAAATAATAAAATATTAATTATAATTTTAAAGTTTAAAATAAGACAAGAAGTAATAGAAGAATAAATAAGGCTCTAAGAAATTAGACTACGAGAGTTTGCCGTCTCTACTCTCGGACAAGTGTGTTAAGGGCACACGTATCCTGCAAATGATGAGAAAAATGGCAGATAGATTATGGGCCCCAATCACAAAGGCATATGTCAGGAAAGGGAAAGTTAGAAAGTGAGGGGTTGATCCAAGCCCGAAAGGGCAGGAGAGAGTGTATCACAGAAAGAAGAGAGGGGCAGAAAAGAAAATTGAAGAGGGGGTAACTAACTCCGACATTATAGCTGGCCAACCTTATATGGGCAGAGTTTAGAAGGAGAGAAGGCAAGGAAAAATATGAATAAAGTGGAGAGAGTCTGACATCTCCAAAGTCAGGCAACCCTTTGAAATTTCTTGTCATTTTGATTCTATTTTTGCCATCTCTGTGGGCCGGAGTAGAGTGTCTTTTACGAATCTCTGATGATATTGCTGTCTTATATTTCCTCGTGTTACATTATACTGTTTTATTTGAGTGTTGGTGATTCTATAAAGCACGGAGTTCCTATCAATACACAACGAATATGCACAATTATATTATATTGATGACTGCATTGGACTTTAATGAGACAAAAACAATTAAGATGTCCCCAACAAAGATGCAGCCTTGCATATTATTGTGCATATTTGTGAGTGGTGCAAGTGCGACGTGTCCATTGAAAAAAATTGACGAACATAGGCTCATGCAGGTTACCTCTAAATAAAATTTCTTAACTCATAGTGATCAACATAAGACAACGTATATCACAAGGGGCTCCAATATAGTTCTCAGTAAAATTTACTTTTGACATGTTTATGTAATAATTAAAACCGGACTAACCAATTCACTAGTTAATTACCACTTGTTTAGTCTAAAATAACTATAAAACCAAGTCAAAGAATTAGTCAAAAACTACTTGAACTAATAAGTGGTTCACCAGTTAAGAAGACCAACAGAGAGAAGGAATGGATGAAGGTGAGAGAGAAAATAAAACAAAAATTGAAAAAGAGAAATGAAAAGAGACTTGAATGGCTTTGAATTTTAAAATAGATTTTTTACACAATAAAATAATATTATTTTTATTTATTTAATATGATAAGTATATATTTATTATATAAATACTAATAATAATTATTAATATTAATACTAGTTCAATCACAATTTAATTATAATTAAACTAGGAAACCTATTATTATTATTATTATTATTCATTTTTAAAACTATCACTCGAGATAACCTATGTACACCGATTAATACTTTCCACTCTTTCCTTCTTAATGTTATAAAAAGGAAATTTAAATCGACTTATATTTATATATATTAAGACCTGTTAACAGCAGCCACCACTTGCAGGTTCAATTGAACTCAGTAGCCCATTGCCTCTTAGTTGCATGCAGTGTTCTTCAGCATCAGCTTGGGCACAGATAATCACCACTGACAATCCATTGTAGTGAGCTTCTTGCATTATGTTAACTGCATTATCAAGGGTCATTCCAGGAATAACCTTCATTAGTACTTGAACAACATATTCACGTTTGTTGAAGTTGTCATTGTGCAAAATTACTCGGTATGGTGGTGCTGTTTTCCGAGATTTCCTGCACATTTAGAAAACCCAGGATCAGAACTTTTCTTTTTCATTTCATTTGAAGTTAGATCTCTGTGCTTTGTAGTAAAATCTAACCAATAAGCATCATTGAAAAAGGAAAGATTAGCTGCAAGTGATTATATGACCTGCATTCTTTTACCCAAAAAAATAATAATAACATCATTGACAGAATTATTGTCAATTCCCATTGTTATTTAAAAAAAAGTTTCTCAGATTTCTGCATTCCTTTCAATGGTTTCTATGTTTAGGTATTGCAATGAGAATTCCCCTATTATTGTAATTAACAGAGTGAATCTGTGAAACTAATTTTTTTCCACTTATAAAATAGTAATTTGAGGATTGCAACTATCAAAATATCTGTTTACCTTAAATCGAACTCAGATTCACGGCCAGGAGTGCCTTTTTCAATAACTGGCTTCTCCAGCAGTCCTCCTTTACCTGGTCCTGTTGCCACTGCAGCCATGGGAATACAAAGATTGGCAAATGGTCCTTTATAAAGAGAATATTTATCCCCTGTAATGCATATATGGATTCTGTAAGTGTAATTGAAGCACTCAACCATATGGATAGATGATAGAACGATCTGAGAACACCAACAAATTCCATAAAACTAAACTAGTTGTGAAATAAGAAAGATAAGATATGAGTTTAAACATAACAAATCAATTGACTGTACAAGATTAAAAAAAATTATTAGGAAAGTATATCTTACAGATGCAAAGGGGCACAGGCACATGCAAGCAGAGAAAACAGAGGAAATGTTAAAACATGGACATCTCCAGATTGGTCTATATTAAACTGACATCAGGGTAGAAGCTGGCAAATTTCATACATTTAATAACTTATTGAGGCTTCAATCTTCACAAAATTCACCATATGATCTTTTAGGAATACAGATGGCATAGTTACTAATATCCAATATACAAGAAATTAAGCAAAACAAGTAGGTAGATAAAATAAACGTGACAAATAGAATGTAACTATTCTCAGGTCTCAGTTAACATAGAGCAAATTCTACCCAAAACAACTTGAAATGGATTAAAATGAAAAGCTTACCTTATTAAAGCTGATATTCCAGAAGTTCTAGCACAGAAATGTTCCATATGAGCCCATGTTTGCAAATGAGGTTAAAAACATTACATTGTGAATATTACTAAAATGCTCGTCAGTTTTGGTGAAAACACTCATTTTACTCTTTTCTTCAGCAAAATTCTTTGAACCCAAGCCTCCTCGTAACTGAAAGTCCTCACCACTAATTCTTACATTAGTGATAGCAAATTTCGAACTTGATGCTATGCTTATGTGCATTAGGAGGTTTTCTGCGCATCTTTTCCTAAATAACAACATTCTGGCAACCACATGACATGGCCACAAACTTGGTTCCATTTCTAACAGTACCAAAGGAGAGTTATGTCAATTTTTAGCCCACTCTAGCAGAAGAAACTGTAGATACAAACTCCAAGTTCTGTACGAATTTCACATCAACAATTATGCTATTCCATAGATTCATTTAACTTTTTAAATTCCAAATTTGAATGATCGTACTTTAAGTAAGGGAAGCAAAAATGGTAATTGGTGATAATAAGAGCACTTCAAGAAAGCTTTGGTGATACAACTCTTAAAGATAAAAAACTTATTCCTCTATTCTGCTGTAATATTGATAGGACCTGGGAGAGCTCAACACATTGAAAAATCCATCATTAAGGAATTGTAGTTTCTCAAGTGCTTCTGATTGCAGATTAATTCATATACTGACAGTAAATCAGTAATTCAACAAAAAGAATACAAAAACTCTCTGGGGAAGCGTGCGTTCCTGAAGAAGGAAATGAAAATCTCGCACCATGATAAACACCAGCAAGAGCAGGAGCAGTTTTCATAAACATCACGAAGCAGAAACTTAAGCACATGTAAATTACTTGCACAGAGAAATAAAATTCAAACTAGAAATTTGGCAGGAATCACTATAGTCGAGATTAGGTTCAAATAGTTGAAGAATACAGTCGTTGAATTAGGCAATGAATCAAAATTTTCAGAGAATAAAAAAATAAAAATCGAAGGAAAAGGAGAAATGAAGAAATTACCAGGCTTTGGATTGAGAACGTGGTTGGGAGAGAGAAGCAATCTCCCGCATATCACAGTCTCCATCTCTCGCTCGCTCGTTCTGCCTCGCCTCTTCTCTCTATCCGTATGAGACGACAAACAAAATACTATCTTTTTTTTGTGAAGAAAAATAAAATCCTTTCTTTCTATAACATTTAATTTGTAAGAAATTATACAAATTAATAAAGATAAGAGATAAATTTAAAATTTAAAAAAAAATATAGGAAAAATTTAATATCTTTAAAAAATTTATAAAATTAATTTGAAAAATAAAAAATATTTTTTATTTTCTGATTATAAATGTTGGAAATTTCAATCACCACCCTGGTCTTTTTTTTCTTAAAGAAAAACAGGCTTTATTTTTTATAATATATATATATATACATATTTAACAAGAATAGTTCTTTGTCTTTTAAATTTAGGGTTAATTTTAATTTTCTTGCAAACATTATTTAGTGTTAATTTTGTCTTCTGTACTTACAAAAAAATTATTTCTTTTCAAATTTATTTTATATTAATAAAAACCACTTTTAATTCAGAATATGATTGTGATTTTATTTTTAATATAAAAATAAATATAACTAAATACTTTTATTATTTTAAAATAAACAAATATTATGAAATTTATTAATTTTATTGATAAAAAATAAATTAAATTAGATGTTTTTGTAATAGTATATCAGCAAATTTTAAATTAAATAAGTAATAAATATTTGGTTTAATTTATTCTTATATATATATATATATAACATATCGAGTGAGAGTATTCTATTTATATAAAAAATGAAATAAATTCTTTTTATCGTTAAATTAAATTAAATTAAATGATTGAAATTAATATATTACTTTAAATATCACATGTGATAGTCATATGAGATTTAAAATATATCATGTGATATTTAAAATAATGCTCTAATTTTAATTGTTTAATTTAATCTAATAGTTAAAAAGAATTTTACTCATCTATCACATAAGTACAATGTTGTTACTTGATATACTTTATATCTATATTATAATTGCTTTAATCTTTTTGTTTAATAATCTCATAAAATGATATATTTTATAATATAAAATAAAATATATGATGCAAAAATAAAAAAAAATAAAGATAATAAAAAATTACAATAGATGAATAAATTAAATAATTTTTTATTTTAAAATTATAATAATTATTATTTAAAAAATATACATATTTATATATGCAAAATTTCTGAAAAGTGTGTATATATATTACCTATATTTTTTTATTAAAAATAATTTTATTTAAAATACTATTAGATACTAAATGTAAATATCTCTTTTAGTGAAAATTCAAAATTTGATTCATTATATTCTGAAAGATTAGCCTCTTATATTATATTCATATTTTATTAGTATTTTTTCATTTATATTGAAGCAACCATATCGAGAAATTCAAATAATTAAAAAAAAAAAAAAAAAGAAACGACAATGGCTTCTCGATGGCGTAATAAGTAATAGTCGAAGTTAGGCCAAGTTTGATCTTTACACAAAAAGTTATGACGATTAGACTTCATAACCTTGAATTATTAAATGAACTCAATTCATAACCATTAACTTAATATATTATAAACCGGATTTAATTAACAGTACTCTACTTAATTTAATGAAGACATGAGCATCAATGTTGCTGGCAAAATCATAGCAAGATGCAAGTGAATGTGAGTTCTTGAGGCAAAGATACATAATATCATTAAAACTGTATTATCTAAAACTCATAAAATCAGATTGCAAAATAGCAAAAAGATAGATTAATCTAAGAATGCACATTTGACAGTAGGCCAGAATAAACTTTAAGAAATAGAGAAGGCTTTGAAAAAGAAAAAGACCTGAGTAAAATTTGAGAGCAATTACGTAAGAATTGCACTTGACTCTTCCTTTTCAAGGAAAGGACTAGCTAAAGGCTAAACTACTCCAAGTAACAAAACACTTATTTCGATAAAAAGGTCTTTGGCAAATGCAATCTGACCAAGTAGATTAATAACAATTGCTCGAGTTTTAAGTGTAGAAACTATATGTGGAGGCATCAGCAATAATATTCCTCAAGCCACCAATTGTGGATGCCAACATAATGCAAACTCCTATGAATATTGCAGCCTGAAAAAACAAAAAACACACAAAATTAAGGGTAAATGCAATTGATTTTTAGAGTTTTGACCTACAATCATCGATATATTATATTAAAATAAAATTATAAGTTGTAATTAAAACATATTTATAACAAAAAATACATATATATCATCATGATAAGTTTTATATCATTTAGATATTTAATACATATAAAAATTAAAATATTTTTTACTTAAATTTTATTTTATGCACTCATATTTTATCATTGACTAAAAATTTCTGATATTCAGTATCATACATTGAAAAACTTTAATATGTCATTTCATAATAAAAAAAAATTGCATATCTACATTAAATTAGTGGTATATTATTTCTATACTAAATTTGATCTTAAGAATATCATATTGATTATATGTTTAATTAAATTTATTAACTTCAAAATTTAAATATAAATATACTTTTAATAATTTAATATTTAAATATCGAAATATAAATAAATGTAACATTTAAAATGCGTAACTTATAAATTGTCAGTCACCATTTAATATATGCATAAAAAAGTTTAATAAAAATTATTTAAATTTGAAATTTTATGCCTCAAAAAACTTTATTTAATATATGCATTTGAAATGCAACAAAAAGAGTGTTCTCTCTCCTACATGGTGCTAATTTTTTAGCGACTGAAAAAAATGTTTTAGGGATCAAGCTAATCTTTCAAAGAATTTATCAATCAATCAAATTCATTTTTAATTAGTGCGGCACTAGTTAAAAATCTAATAACGCACTAGGTTTTTATCCAGTGTGACACTAGTTAAAAAAAAAAAAAAAACCTAGTGTGGCAGTGGATAACAAAATCCTTATTAATATAGTCTAGAATTTTTTTAAAGACTCCTTAATTTGATGCTTTAAAAAGGGAAAGATGCTGCTGGAAATTTATGAGGAATACCCAATTGATGAACCAGTTGGTGCTGAATCTCCTGGGCTTCTTGATTATCAGCCACATTATGCTAGGAAGCTGAAATTAATGATCATAGGTCACATTATTAATGAATAATGATGTTTTAGGCTTTGAATCAATTATTGTAAAAGCAGGATAATAGAGACTTACAAAATATGAGGTTGGAGCAAAACCAAATCCACCAAAGAACCCAAGTAGATCGCCAAAGAAAGGGAAGGTCACCCCAATGAATAATGTAAAAGCTGCATCATTTCAACCAATTTGTGATTATGACTTCAAGGTATTTTTCTTATATGCATCAAAGCAATATGGATTATATTATGGAACATTATATTATATGTACAGAGGGGAAGATTTAGTCACTAAAATAAGAAAAAGTTTAACTCAACGGACAACAATGATACAATCAAGTATGCACTCCTTCTTCATATGATTAAATTCAGTGTAAGATTATATATGATTGAGATCTTACAGTATATACATATGTGCAATATAATATCTCACCTACGTAAGAAGTCCGTGCAATAAGTCTGAGTGCTAATCCTTGAGAGAAGTTCAATTTCTTCATCATCATTCTCTCTATCAAATCAAAAACAGGCATAGCATAAACCTACAACACAAATCATTTTCCCCTGTGAAAAGGTTAAGAAAAAACAAGCATGCATACATACAAAAATGCATACATACAGCTCATGTTTTTAAAGTCATACATACATATATATATTACATAACATAACATACCTGGTAGCTACCAACTACATGAATGAAGACCATTAAATTAGCAGAGGCAATGAGCCAAGCAGGCCTTTCAAGGTCCATAAGCACATTATCCCCAACGTCTCTCCCAAAAGCCCAGTACCCTATGAGGGCCACAGGAAAATAGCATATAGCATTGATGAAATAGGCACCTATGGCACCCTTCCACATGGGTACCTTTGAGGGCTTCTCAGGAGTTGAAGGGATTGTGGCCTGAATTTCAAGGACTACTGCATGCCCTGCAAATGCAAATGAAATCTGACCAAGTGCATTAAACACCCTAAACATAAAATCTGCTGTGCTAGTTTTCTTGTACGCATAGCTCACATTCTCAATTCGACCTCTAGTCAAACATGCCACCCATGAGATAGTTGAATAACTGCATTCACAAACACAAATCACATACCATTATATATTCCTCAAAAGGAAGCAAATATCCCATCCACTCGACGTGGGATTTGAGTGGTCCATAACGTGTGACATTTTATATATACCTTAAAGACATAATGGCTGCTGCTAATGAAACACCAGCAACAGAATTAAAATTGGGAAGCTGAGAGAGGAAGAAATGGAGGGCACCAAAAATGAGAATCCAGTAAGATTGTTTAAGGTGTGTGCAATTAGTACAAGCTATCTCCATGAACTTCTTCAGACACTTCCCTCCTGTGACCATATACACAATATCACACCCAACCTGCACAATCAACTGCTGAGGTAGCACAATCCATGGTCCCAGTTTCGGTCCAAAAGCATGCCGGCCCAGATCGATGTAGCGGTCGAACCGGGTCCCCGGAACACACTCGTGGAGTTGGATCATTTGCCACATTGTGTTCAACGTCAGGAACCATGATAACAACAACATAATTGTCCCTGGTCCCCTGTCAAAAGGGGTAATTTAATTTCCAAGTTTTAATGTTAAAGTTCAGAACTTTTGTACATAATGTTTTGCGTACCATCCTAAATATGCCATGGCATAAGGAAGACTTAGAACTCCTGCGCCTATCATAGCTGTGACAGTGTGGAAGGTGGAGTACCACCATTTTGCGTTTCGAGAAGGTTCTTTTTCCACACATTTGAGATTCTGGTTTGAATTCACCTCCTGCAACAACATTAATTAGTAAGAAACACCAATATTACTGACACACATACAGAATATGATGATGAATTATAAATAATGAATCACCTTAGAAGGGGGAGAAGAAGCAGAAACCATTTTTGCTGAGGGTGAAGCAGAGAGAGAGAAAAGAAGGTCCCCTTGAATTTTGGAGTTATGTGAAGAGGGGGTTATAAGTTATGTGTGGCAGTTGGTGTGTATATAATGATGATGAACATGTGTACCCTACCACATAGTGCTCACTTGTCACTTGTGCAGTAGCTTTTTGCTGCTTCTTGTTGGGGACCCTTTGAGTGTGAGTGTAATCATTGTGAGTGACTTATGGAAGAATATAGAGATGCTTCAAGGAATTAACAAGATTGATGAATTGAGTAAACCCACTAATCCTTATACTGTGCAATGAGATTATTGGAGAAGTTTTTCAATTAGAATCTGCCTATCTGTATCGAGTTCAAATTTTGACTACCTTCAATGGAGAAAACTTGCAGAATCTTGCTTTTCTTTGTTCGTTCTATTTTTCTTCTTTTCTGTGTTTCTTTTGCTAAAAGAGAGATTGTGGAATCATTCTCACTAAGAAACATCACTTCATTTCATTTTATCACTTTGTAGTAGGGGTGCATTGCATTAGATCAATTTATCTTTAGCCAATTAAATCGATTTAATTAGATGGGTAAAATAATTATCTAATTAGATTGAATAATTGGTTTTTGAAAAAAAAATTTAAAATTTTAATATTAAATATTTTCTTAATCTTAAGTATGAAAATATACATTTCTAACTAATATATTAAATATTTATAATTAATATAAAAATATAAAATTTTAATTTTTTAAGAAAAAATTTATTTTTTAGTTTTAAAAAATACGTCTTCTTAACTTTTAGTTTCTAAAATATCATAATATACTTTTTAGTCTTTAAAACAAATATATTAACCAAATATTTTATTATATAAATAATGTATCACGTTAGTATTTAATATAATATGTTAACTAAATTGTTATTTACTTATATCGTAAAAATTAATGAATTAGACGTGTGAATTTTTTATATACTAAAAGTTATATTATAATTTTTAAAAAATTAAAAATTAAGAGAGCGTGTTTTGACCAAAAAATAAATATTTTCATTTTTTAATGAATTTGATTGACTTGAGATTAAAAGGGATTGGATTAGAAATAGATAAAATAAGATGTGCTCACTCCTATTTTGTGGCGCTGCTTCTTCAACTTAATGGAAATTTCCCACTTCTTCAGTGCGCACGGTATGTATTATATATACCGGTCTGCCAATTTAGCTAATAAAAAAATGTATATGAGGGTAAAATGTTTATTCAACTTAGAACAATTTTATTATTAAATATTAATACTAGGTAGATATTGAGCAATGGCTTTTCCAAAGTACTAATTGTTTAATTATTTTGGGGAATGACCAAAACTGATGGAACGTTTTTCTGGGTTTGTGAAGGGGATCTAATCTTTAATCATTACAATTTGGACTAATGCCTTCATTGTAAAAGAAGGCATTTGTTTTAGGGTTAATGATTAAAGTTTGTGGCATTTTCTAGTTGATGTTTAATTAGTTGGTGGAGTGTAGTCTCCCTTCACTCTTATCTTTCTCTTTGAATATTGGTTCGTGTGTAGCCAGTTGGTGGCTGAAAGATGACTACTAGAAACTAAGCACACCACAATTTTTTTTTGGGTAAATTTTTTTATAAAAATAATTTTATTTAAAATATTATAAAATATTAAATATAAATACCTCTTTCAATAAAAATTTAAATATTAATTTATCATATTATAAAAAATTAATTTTTTTGTGTTAGACCCAAATTTTGTTAATCAAAATTTTTTGAAATATAACACTTACTAATTGATAAACAATTTTACGTGCGCCAACGCATTTTCATGTCTACCAATTGAATTGAGTTAGTTTTTCAAATAAAAAGAAGTATGCCAACATAATTTGATTTTATATATTAATCGAGTTAATTAATTCTTATTTATCAAAATGAATAACAAATTTGCAATGATTAGCCAGACTTTGTTTATGGGAAACAAACTAAGTCTATAATTTGATTTTTTTTTTTTTTAATATAGATAAATTACTTTGATTCTCTACCACATGTTAATTCAAATTGTTGATTTCGTACGGGTACAATTTCCAACTTTGTTTTTTTGCTTTTGGGAGACCTAATAAGTGAAAGGGAAGAAGAATGAAGACAAAAACATAAACATCAATGCTTCAAAATCTGCAAATCATAAAAATATGCCTTTATTATTTTGTTGTCGCTTCCTTAAAACCCCACAAATTATAGACAATATTGACTATGACATTTTACCAAAGCTAATTGGACATAAAGCCTAAATAGGGTGTGTGTCGTCCCAGTGTAGTAGTCCCTTTTGCATTTGGATTTTACACACTAAAAGAAAAATAGAGAATGAGTAGTGAGGAAGCAATTCAGTTCTCTCAATTCATTTTCTTAAGAATAATGGGAATGTGGTATTCTGCATCACAATTAAATTCTTAAAGAGCAAAAGCATTTCACAAAACTACCTTCTATTTTTATCGAGTTATTGATGTGTTTGTAACGTTACTAGCCATATTCTTAATATGTTTTCCAAATCTTATTTTCATACTTTAAAGATAGAATATATTATTGTTTTAATCTCTTAAAAATATATTCCTTCTCAATTTAATTCTTAAAATATTAAAATTGTAAATTTCATCTTTTAAATAATATATTTTTAAATAATTTAATCATTATATTAATTATATAAATATTTAAATAATAAAATAAGAGACAAGATAATGACTAATATATTTCAACAATATTACAACAATTTAAAATAACAACTAGTATACTCAACAATAACAAAATGTTTATATATGTCTAATGTAAGGTTTAAATTTTTTAAAAAATAATTTTTAGAAGATGAAATTAATAATTTTAAAAATTAAATTAAGACAAAAATTAAAGCAACAATTTATTAGAAAAATCAAATTCCTACACATTTTTTCTTACACTTATGGTATTAAATCTTATATTAACGGTCAATACATGCGCTGACCCCACTCCATTAGCTTTATTACCTTCTTAACTAAAAGTGAGAGCGAAAAGTTCCTGAAATACTTTCATTAGCAAATTGATGAAGTCATTGCAACTTCATATTATCATCATCGTGGTTCTTGTTATAATTTTTACTTACATTATAAATTGTTAAATTTACAATTAAATATTTTTAATACATATATGTTCGCAAGTTAAAATAATAATAATTATAATAAGAGTAAGATTAGGGATGCTCAAAACATATAATATTTGTGGTTAAATTGTTCTATATGAATTGAGACATACTTTTTAAACAATTATTTCTATTTTAAAACATGCAGTGAAATGTATACATATATATAACCGTTATTTTATAAAGCTTAGGAATTTTATTGCATACTTTAATAAAGTGCTTATATAATGTTTAGAGGGCATCAATTCTTTTGTTAAGCCACATCTTGACGACTTGACCTGTTAGCCATATATTAATTATATTTAATTTAAAGACTAATATAAAATTAAAAAAATAATTGAAGAACAAAAATTCAATTTACCATAAAATTAGCTGGTAACAAATCATAGACATATATGCGTATCTATAGAAAAGTAGTTGCAGATCAATATTAATTCGATTTCAGTTAAAGAGATCACTTGAAAAATATTCTGTCCGTCAAAGTTTATACTTTCGATAAAGAATAAATAATTTTAATACTATGAAATTCATTAAAAAAATAAAGGAAAGGAACTTATTTTTCATACTTTTGACGATTTTACTTACTTTCCTTGCTAGTGCCTTTTAGTGGGAATTTTTTCCTGCATTTTCTTTCTGGCAATAAGCAGTGAGACCAATTAAAAATGTTAGAAATAGTATTTGCCATGTGATCAAATTTCTTGCTAGCCATATTGATGAATCTTTCTCATTCTTTTACGTAAAAGGCATTTATTAAATTTGATTTCAGGATATTGACAAAATAGAGCAGCGTCTGTCAAAAACAATGGGATTTGAAATTGGAATTATTATTTTCTTTTACAAAGAAACAACAAATAAACTTACAACCTTGCATTCAAATTTTGAAGGTTGTTAAATGTATATAATGTACATATGTAACTAAAATTTATAGGAAAGAGCAACTTAAATTAAAAAAATTAAAAATTAAAATAATTAAATCCTTATTGTTTAATTTATTATTTTAAAATTTAATAATAATTATTTTATAATATTTTAAAAATTAAAAAATAAATAACATATGCTTTTATGTATGTTAAGCATTTTGGTGTTGCTTTGCAATTTGACCCAATAGAGGTGGGATTTTATTCCAAGGCCCATATATAATGTTATAAGCCAACAAATTTAAAAACTGCCAAAAGCCCATAAGCTTTGACCCCAAAAGGAAAAAGCCTAGTACTTACCTAAATGGGCTAAGTGGACAAAACATAGGGTAGTTCAAACAAAAATAATATGGGCCACTAAATAGTTTCTTTCTTGCCACTTTTGGGAGATTAGGATAATGTATGAATATCTGTTTTATACCTTAACATTTTACGGTTAGATTTCCTTTACATTATATGTTTTTATTGAAATTAATTAAATTTATCTAATTTTGTTATATATTATTACTATTAAGTATTAGTAAATTTTCCTTAAGTCAAACTATATAATAGATAACATAAATCTGAATACATTAAAGAGTGAAGGATTTATAGGAAAATAAGTTAATTAAATTAAAAAAAAAACATACATTTTAGTGCATGACAAACTCATTTTAGGACATCATCATAATCAACACAGACGGAAGCTTCCTTGGTTGGACGGTTGGGTTTTGGTGGTATCATCAGAGATGACTTTGGGAGTTGGATTGAAGGCTTTTTTTTTGCTTCCAACATGCATGCCGAGCTCCATCCTATCCACACTAGTTTAATTAGAGCTAAAGAATTGGAAGTTGATATTATGGAGTTGGAAACTAATTTTCTAAAAGTGTTCACTTATTTAATCATGTCAACACTTCCTTGTATCACCTTGGTTCTCTTATCAAGAATATTAAAAATATCCTTAATGATAATTCTAATTTTAAAATTTTTCATATTTTACGTGACATTAATTAATGTGCAGACTCTATGATAAAAATTAGTTCTTACAATAACTTTTTTTTTATATTTGGAAGAATCATTTTCCTGCTATCAAGTTGAATCTTTTAACAGATGTTCTTTTTATAAATTTTTTTAAGAGATTAATATGTTCTTTTTTTTATTGTTTTCTCTCTTGTTTTTTCTACTAGTCACAAAAAAACTTATTAATATATAATTAAACTTGTATTAAAAAAAATTCCTTGCACTCCAATTTTACTAATCAAATTGAATATTTAAAATTAAACTTGAAACACTTAAGAATCATCTTAAAAGCTTGATGATGAATTCATCTTATTGGTTAATTCGCATCATGGCTACCAAGTGAACTATATTCATACATGCATTGGGACGTGTTATTGGACATTAGGAGACTCTCTTGGTTTTTGAAATTTGTCAAATTATAAAATCTAATTAAGATATAATTTACTTCTTTCGCTACTCTAATTTACAAATATTCATTGCCACTATGTATGAGTCAGCTATGACAATGAAAATCAATGGCTGTGTTTATATTTTGTTGTTGTTCCATAATATTTTAAGCTCAAGGGTTTTATTTGTCTTGTGAACATCGTGTACAATCGATCACTTTCTGTTGATAATTAGCAGGTAATTTTATTATCGTAAACTTAGTTTACTACTAATAGAATCTGCTAATTTTGTTCACTAATTGAAAAAAAAAAAATTATCATACGCAGACACACATGCATGCCCTTCAAGTTCGAAAGCTCTGATCAATTTTATCCTCATTTAACTATCTTGAAATCCCAAAAGTACATTGAATTGTCAATTATGTGACCAATATTCAAAAGATATTCACACGTTAAAATTTAATAATAATGAAAAATATGTATATTAATATGTTGAAAATGTTTCGTAACAATATTTCATACACACATGTATATTATATATATATATATATATATAATATTAATCTGAATTTTTATTTTGTTTTTACTCTATTTACCCTTTTTTTATTGGCAGAACAACGGGGTCAATGCTCCAAAAAACAAACGAAGATCATTCTAAGTATAGATATTTTTGAGACATCGCCAAAGAGGATTTAAAAGATCTGAAGGAGGAAAATTTAGAAAAGCAAGACCCCATCACAATGAAAATTAGAGTTCACAATTCAATCAACGCATTTGTGAATTTCTTTACTAGTGCACTATTTAACTTTAATCACCTATATCTATATATAAATCTATAAAAGTAGTTAATTAATGTTTTTCCTCTAATTATTTTAAGTGAGCATTTATAATGTATATACACCTGTTCTTTTTTATGATTAATTTTGACTCTATGAGATTTGATTTGAATTCCTTAATTAATTAATCATAAAAAGTCGTTAAAATTTGTGAAATGAAAGAAAAATAATGGGAATACATTAAGACTCTTAATCAGTTGATGAATTCAGTGACAACTAGATCGTGATTCATGAATAATGAATATATAAAATATGAATGGAATTTGGGTTTTAAGACTAAGAGGATATATATTATTCACATTGTACTTATCTACTTATATTTATTTGTCCTATGTTTTTCCTATCTTTAAGACAGCATCAAGAGTCATTTGGCCTTAGATTCACTCAAGGGGCAGATTTAGATTGACTTTCTCCTTCTCTCCAGCTCCTAAAAGAATTTGTCATTCAATCATTTTTTAAAAAAAAAAAAAAATCATACTATCGAATCTAGATAATAAAAATTAAAAGAACTTATCAAATATCAATGTTAGAAGAACAAAATGCTCCCAAGTCATCTAAAATTTTTTCTAGTGAAAATATATTATTTTTAAAAAGATCCCTTGACATTTAAGGATTAGTTAAATAGTTATAATTAGATAAAATTATTTAAAATTTAGACATGTATAATAATTTTTTTTTGGGTGAAACAATGGGTCCAAGTCCAAGCAAGAACAAACAAAAGAAAACAACTATAAAAAAACTATCTTAAGAATAATAACTTCAAAAACATTACTAAGCATCAACCAATGGAGATCAATGGAAGGTTGACTAAGAAGATTAAGTCCTGTATTGCCGATAAAGCTTTTGTTAGTCAATCAATCTACACATTTATTTGCTTCATGAATGATGTGTAAAAATTTTACATTCTAGCTTTTGTTAACTCATTAGAGAATCCCTCGGACTAGAAAATTGTGATAGTTGTCCTTGGCGTTTCTCTCATTCAACAAACTTTTTATAGAGCTTGAGTCACATTCAATAAAAATTTGTTTATGATCCAATGTCCAAGCATATTTGAGCCTAATTAAAATTTTCCATAGCTTTGCTGTAAAAGCTAAGAAAATGTTGATTTTGTAAATAAATTTTTCTGCCAACCACTACGTTGATTCTCTAACATGGCACTGGTGCCTTATCTGACAATTTTAAAAGTATTTTTTTTATTATCATTTTTTAATAAAAAAACAAAATGCATTATTCTAGAACCAAGTACAAAGTGGTTCAATACGTGATTAATTAAAAATAGTACATCTTCACGTACCCTAATAAAATGATTGAGAACTCATTATAGGCACAGATCTAATTAATAACATTTGTCTTGATGATATATCATCAAACTTTCATGATTTGGAGGAAATTCAGAATAACTTTTAGATATAAAGTAATCCAAACCCTACAATTTTTAATTGAGGTAGCTTCATTTTTCTTTGATTATATTTTGTTTATCCTTTATATAAGAAATATATTAAGTGAAAAAACTTTACTTATATATGAGATATGAAAATAATTTTTATAATCATAAGATTAGATTAAATGATTTGAGATTAAAATATTATTTGAAATGTATTATATAATAATCATATGATATTTAAAATATATTATATGAAAGTGATGTAATTTTAAAATAATATTTTAATATTAATCATTTAATTTAATTAACGATTCAAATGAGTTTAAATCACTATATATATATATATATATATATATATATGTATACATTGTATGAGGAATTTTTTCAATGGAATATCCACCCTTAATTATACTCAAGTTTTAACTTTTTATAAATATTTTTTTATTTAAGATAATTCTGTTTGAAGTATTATTAAATATTAAATATGTATACCTCCTAGTAAAAATTTAAACTTTAATTCACTACATTATAACACATTATAAAGAATTATAATTTTTTTCTATTAGACCCAAAATTCATTAGTTAATTATGCTCATGCTTAATTGGACTCGAATATCATTGTTTTATCATGAATAATATTATAGAATTTATTGAATAGAATTTGCACAAGGAATATCCTTCATCTTATTATCGAATTTGGACCCTCATCACATACGTTAGTTAATGTACGAAAATACATGATGTATTTTATGGAATTTACATTAGGAATATCCTACACTAAATTTATAAACCGTAAAATCAAAATATATGTGGATGGCAATATATATAGATAGGCCCCACTCTCACATACACCAAATATAACGCTCTCAAATTAGTACAAGTTATATCCTAAGCGATATGGAATCTTTGGCAAAATAATAGATAGATTATACATAATGTATATTTCTTTCTTTCACGGCCAAGAAGATAATGTAAACAAAAGAGAATATACTAGCAAGCACAATATTATTAAAACAATATGCTTCATTATCCTGGAATATTCCGTTGTGGACCAACCATGGCCATAGGCAATAGGTGTCTTTGATGCCATAACATAACTTCGTTTTCTTCCACACATAAGTGCTGCAATTAATTAATAATACATTAAAACAACACACACAACCCTCCAACCACATTTTTTGTCCTCTTCCTTTTATGCTTATCGTACACCTAATGCATGCCTTTGTATTAAATGGTAACAGTATATATATATAAATATGTATGACATTTTGGTACAAAGATCTGGTCCAATTAGAAATTATTATTATTATTATTATTATTATTAGAACTAACTAATTTTCAGGCACTTAATCTACTTTCTCATATTATTTTTCTATTAAATTTTAAGTGAGAATCACTTATTTATTAAAATATAAATAATAATACTATCAAAATTTTTAGTAACACAAAAATATTGTAAATATTTCCTCGAAACTGAAAAAATGAAATTTAGTTTAGCATTGGCGACAACTTTACACAATAGTAGTTCATTTTAAATACCAAAAATTATTCATAACTGATAATTGAGACCTTTGTTGGCAATTATATATATTAAAAAAATTTAAGTATAATTTTTATATTTTTGTCATCAAAATTTTTTTATCAAATATCGGTATATATATGATTTATATAATTTATTTTTTTATGATTAATTTTTTTAAACTTTTTTTTTACAGATTTTATTTAAATTGAATATATATATATATATATAACTAATTAACAAAAATGTAAATAATTATGTAAGTCTGGTGCAATTATATAGCTAGCACATCTCACCGCCCCATGCAAATAATAACAAGTAACAACATCGATCTATATGTAATTTGCATATTATTAGTTCGGACAGTTGTCAGAACGTTCTTTCCTAACAAAATCATGAATATATATATATATATATATATAGAGAGAGAGAGAGAGAGAGATAAATTCCTTCACAGATCTATTCGCCGAGATCTGTCAAAGCAATGGAACATAATTTCAAACTAAGTTTATCTGTCAAAGCATCATAACGTTAATTTACTAAGAGTTCAAGTTTATATACTCTCTACAAAAAGCTTAGGCTTTTACTTTTTGTTTTACATAATCAATATAAGTTATATGAATGAGAATATAATGTTATTAAAATGGAATTTGGACACAAAAGCTCATAAATTGAGATAACGTTTTCGGATAATCTCACATTGTTATTATATACATTAGAAATTTTCATGCATTGATTAATTATGACTAAATAAGAAATTAATTAATTGTGGAGATTTGATGATAACAGGGAATATTATGTTTTAGGTGCGGATCAATTCTCTTAAGAATAAATAAGTCTTTTTTTCAAGGACATCCAATAAAATTGAAATCATAGAGAGAAAAAAAAAAAAAAAAGAAATAGTCTACTTTTAGGATGTGTTTGAGAACAGGGAAAAAAAGAAAAAGAAATGAATTGAAAGGAAAGAGAAATGGAGGAAAAAAAATTAAGTGATAATTTTTCTTTCTCTTACTTAAATTTTTTAAAATTTTTTAATTTGAGATAATTAAAATTAATAAATAAAAAATATTAAATATGATTAACATAAAATTCTTAAATTTTTTTTTTAAAAGCTTTAACAACCAAACAAAAGAAAAGTTACTGAATATAATTTTTTTCCTTTGCTTCTAATTTTCCCCTCCCAACACACCTTTATTCTGTGTTACAAAATGAGAAAGGAAAGGTAAGGGGAGAGAAATAAAGGTTAGTTGATGATTTTTTTTTCTTTATTTGGATCTCTTAAAATTTTTTTAATTTTGAATAATTAAAATTAACAAAAAGAGATGATTAAGGAGAATTAATTTAAAATCCTCTAATTTATTTCCCTTCAAATTTTTAAAAAACAAATTAAACAAAAAAATGTTAATATATTTCTTTCCCTCCCCCTCCCAAACACACCTTGGTAGAAAATACTTTTACATACAATTTAGTCATTAAAAAATCATAATATATTTTTAGTCTTTAAAAAATTACAAAATTCAATCCATTAGTCTTTGAAAAGGGTCCTTTTAGGAGGAGGAAAATGAATAAGAAAAGAAGATAATTTAGTAACCTTCTTAAAATTTTGGAAAGAAAGAAATTAAATAATTTTATGTTAATATTTCTTAACCTTCTCTTGTTGTTAGTTTTAATTACTCTAAATTGAGAGAATTTAAAAGATTTAAATGTGTGTTTGGAAATAAAGAAGAAAAGAAAATTTAAGTAATTATGACGAAAGAGAAGAAAATTTAATAATATTTTTTTATTTGATTCTTAAAATTTTAAAAGAAAATAAATTAAAAAATTTTATATTAACTTTCTTTAATTTTTTTTTCTTTTAACTGTTTATTTTAATTATTTCAAATTAAAAGATCGATTTTAGATTATCAAAAAAAATATATATATTATCATTTGATTTTTTTTTTCTCTTCTTCTCTTTCCTTTTAATTTCTTCCCCTTCCTTTTCTTTCATCGTTCCTAAACACACCTAAATGTATGTTTGAAAGGGAGAGAATGAAAAGAATATGAAAGAAATTCAATAACATTTCTTGGTTTTTAAAATTTTGGAATAAAAAATTAAAAATTTTATATTACCCTCTTTAACCTTTTTTTATTAATTTTAATTATTTAAAATTTAAAATTTTTAAATAATCAAATAAGAGGATGAAAAATTACTTCTTAACTTTATTTTCTTTTTCTTTCTTTTTTTTTTCTCATTTCCAAACACAAATCATTAATAAATGTACTAAACTGATATGTTAAATAGTAATTATAATACTTATTTAATTTAATAGTTAATATGTACTCATTCTTTTTATATCACTACCATGTCATCGGCGTACCATTATTATATCACAACTATATTATTGCTACGTGATACTTACATTAAATAAATTAGTATATGTCAATTGTAGAATAAATACTCAATTTACATTTACTGGCTAACAACAGTATTTAATGTATCATTCCAACCTGTGTTTTTCAAGGGCAATAGTACAGAAACTAACATATTAACTTTTATAATCTTTTATAAAATTAAAAATATATTATAATTTTTTAAAGATTAAATAAAAAATGAAGCTATTTTTTCAAACAAAAAAATAGATTATGTTTAAAAGGAATATCCAACAAAGTAGTTATACCTAACACGAAATAAACAGTTGGCTGCTTTAAAGTTCTGACGACAGTGGTTGAACTTGCATGGATCGAGACATGTTCATATCTTAATCTTTGTATGGTCATTTGCTAATATTATGTGTAAAGAGGGATTTTAAGACAATGAAAAAGGCTTCGGAGATTGAAAAGTTAAACAAATCAAATATATTTATTTTTGTATTACTTATCTTATTAACAGTGGATAAAATTAATTGGAACATATATAGCCATTTTCAAGAAGTAGGGTTACGTAGGTTTCATAAGAGACAGAATTAACTGGGTCATTGCAATATTGCATATTCTGTGCCACATTCTTACATTACAATTTACAAGACACTATATATATATTGTAATCGAATAACTAACAAGAAACAAATGTAAAGAATCAGGCTTAAGAAAAAGAACAAAATTAACATTCGCTAGAAGAATAGCAAAATTTGACAAAATTTTTTTTATAAACAAAGATTGAAAGAACTGACTCAACAAAAAAACCAGCACAATTAAACGAAGCCACTATATCTATATGTAATCTTTTATCTCCATCCATCACACTCACACCCTCTAATAATAAAAAGTAATTAATGACTAAAAAGAGGGAAGAGACAGACGACAATCTTCCTAGACTTTGCCACTTGTCTCTTCCCATTTGTGGACATTGAACATTATATATGCTCTTGCCCACCAAAACAAACGTACTTTGATATATAATATTTCTTAGGTCTAAATTAATAGTAATAAAAATTTAATATGCATTAATATCTTTTTATATTATCTATCTTTCTATTATAACAATAATACCAATAGTAGTAATTAGAAATTTGAATTTCAGTTATTCTTTGTCCTATTTTTTGTGACCTTATATTCTTTTGAGAATAATTTCTTCAATTATAGCTTAAATAGTTTTGATAAAAAATTATAATATAGCACAATATCTTTTCAAAATATCGTAAAAAGTAAAAAATATATATATCCTTCATAAAAAATATATATCAATTAAAAATAAATGTTTAAAAGGCGTATTATCGTCAAGTGATACTAACATTTTCATTATCTAAAACTTTCTCAATTCACACTTTACAATGAATTTTAGACATTATAAGTTTAATTTTGTTGACCAGCAATTAATATTAAAGTGAAGGTGACAAGTTCCAAAACCTTTTATGTCAATTTTGTCTAAATTTTTTAGAAACAATGAGAGATTCCAGAAGCCGTACTGGGTACTCTAGAATTGTCCAACAAAAAAAGTAAAAAAGAAAAAAAGAAAAAGTAACAGTAATAAATAAGAATAACTTAATAACCTAGGTTTAATTATTTAACATCGAAACTGTCACTCTCTATGCATTTTACCTCTACATTCTGAACCTGGCCACACCACAAGAAACAGCAAGAAAAAAAAAAAGTCAGAACAGAATATTACAGTTACAGACCAGGTCATTTTCTAATATCTACTACAACAATAATATAATATTGCTCACAAAATTCTTTTTCTTTTTCTTTTTCCCAGCATCTTCAAACTGAGTTAGTAATGTGATGTATGTGTTGAAGAAGATGAAGTTGGAGAACTTGAATGATCCGCCACCTCACTCCGATTCCCCCTCTCCTCTGAATTTGAACGCTCACAATGTTCCATTTGCCTCAACTCAACCTTCGCCGGAACCGCCTTGTGTGGTGCTGCTGGAGGATGAACAGCCGAAGGAGTGTAAATCCCAGAAGGCGGCGCAGCCAGTGTCGTCACTCCCCCCGACGCTTTTGAGGCATATGCTGGCGGTTGCATAATGAAGTTTCCCACAATCACAAAAGGAGCCGTTTGAGAATTGACATTGCTCTGAATCATAGGGCTTGGCCTCCTTGTATGCAATCGAAATTTCTGTTTCATGAATCATAAACCCCCCAAAAAAAAAAAATCAAGTTTTGAATTTGATTCAAGTCTAAAATTTAATACGAATTTTAAATTTTTTGCTCTACGAACCCAAATACAAACCTGTAAATGGCTTTTTACTTCATCATTTGTGAGGCCATCAACTTTCATAAGGTCCCTGATCTGCTTTGGCGTTGCACCTACAAAAAAGACCAAATAATTAACATAAAAAATCTTATATAACTTTCGAAAGTTAAATTACAAAAGTATTGGACGAAGCGTGACAAATTTAATTAACTATAAAACTCCTTTAAGTGAAACGTGTCTTTAAATAAAACAAAACTAACAAATTTAAGACTATGATACTCACAATCTGCTCCACCAAGCTGCTGTAGGGCGTGCAAGAAGCTTTTATGCAACTCCTGCGACCAGCACCGTCTCTGTTTTCTCTGAATTTGTCCTTGTTTCTCCTCTTTCTTGTCGCTTCCGCCATTGCCTCCGGCGACTCCTTCAGCCGTAGAGCTCGCCGCCGCTACTGGAGGCGGAGGCGGCGGTGGCGTGGAGGATGGTGCTTTACCGACACTTGTATCTTTGTGGAATGGCTGGAAAGCACCTCCATTTCTCTTCACTTCCAACACCGACGCTTTCTGAGGAACATGCTGAGATTTTGTTGACAAAGTTTATTTATTTTTGAGGGATTAATTCATATTTGTCCTTAAAAATCAGAACAGAATATGCAGAAGATTGAGGCAATGATTTCAAATTTGAACTTCTATGGTATGGGTACCTCTGTAACTGTAACTGGGGATTGTGGGTTCCAGAGCTGTACAGATCGAAGCCAATCCGATTTTCCCTTAACAGTGTTCTTATCCTTGGCAACCTTGGGTTTATGCGAATGTTGCTCATCTTCATCCTCATCTTCATCGCAACAATCCGAGGATACTCTTTTCTTGATCGGAATGAACTCCTCTAAAACAGGGCCTTCCGATGATGTCTGTCCCGAACAACACTCCGATCGCCCATTCAAATTATAACACTCGGACGTCGTCGTTCCAGACAGCTGTAGCCTACATGCTTCAATGGCTGCAAACACAAAACCCAGAAACAAAGGAAGAATCTTGATGATGATGGAGTAAAATCCAGGGATTGAAATGAAAAGGGTATTCTGAGTATTGAGTTTTGTATGTACCTTGTGTGACGAGCTCGAAGGAGAGAGGAAGCTCTTTGGAAAAGACTTGGATTTTGCGTCGTTCGGCTTCTAATGCTTGAATGTAGTGAGGGAACCCCATTTTGTGAGTGAAATTCATGAGATTGTGAAGTTTTGTGGATCTGTGAGGAAGAAAGAAGAGGAATGAATATATAGGAGAGGTTTCCAAGCATTGAGGGATCCGAGCCAACAAATAGGAGAAAGAGAAGAAGGGGGTCTTATCAATGAAGAATATGGGATCTATGCAGAATCAAAATTCGGAATAAACTTGGAAACTTGAAGCATCAAAGACTAATCATTAAAATTAAAAAAAAAATGGAGTTATCACAGAGAGGAAGAGAGAGAGAGAGATGGAAGATTTGGATGATTTGTAATTAAAAATTAATATATTTTTTTAAATAAAAAAAAATAAAAATAAAAAAATAATTTTTGTTAGTATAAATTTTTTATTTTTATTTTTATTTTTCACTCAATAAAAAAACACATTAATTTTTAACTTCAAATAATTCAAAATAAATAATCGAATGGTGTAAAAGAAGAGGGGAAAATATCGAGGCCGGGGCGTCGCGTACAAACGAATCTTTTGGTGGGATTTTAATGTGTTTCTCTTTCTATGTGTAGACTGGATAGAGGGAAGAGACAAAAAGCGAGACTGCAGCTTCTAATTTTAGAATACATGATAATCTTTACCAACGGATTTTCTCTCAAATTTAATTTCAAAATTAAAATAATTTTAATTATACATTGCATTATGAATGTTACATTACATTTTTTAGATTTAACAAAATTATAATAGATATTTGAATAAATAATTATTTTGATCTAAAAAAATATATCTATTCAAATTTAATTATTAAAATATTAAATTTTTTATTTTTATTTTTCAAAAAATGTTTCTAGAACAATTACCTCTTCTATTAATTACATGAATATTTTGTTAGGTATATTATTTGCTATTTATCTTTCTTGTTTGAACATATTGTAATATTATTTAATCATTTAGGTAACAAATATAAGGACTAATTTATTTAAAAAATATTCTTGGATAAAATTTTGGTGGATCATGATCAAAATAATAATTTATTTTAGATTTTTTTTCATTTCAAAAATTATCACTCACTTTGTTTTAATTATTTTTTATTAATAAAAATAA
This sequence comes from Senna siamea, assembly GCA_031216115.1. Lineage (NCBI taxonomy): Eukaryota > Viridiplantae > Streptophyta > Magnoliopsida > Fabales > Fabaceae > Senna > Senna siamea. The sequence goes on from CM062358.1 coordinate 2,900,492, forward strand.
TTTTTATATTATATAACATTGTAATTTTTTAATATAATAACATAAAAGTAAAAATATTTTTTATATTTTTAAAATTTACATTAATTTTTAATTTCATCTTTAAGGTTTTTTGTGTCAAATTTTATCTCTTAAATTTTAAATTACAATTAATTTCGTCTCAAAGTTTAATATTATCTAAATTATTAATGAAAAATAATAATATGACATTAAATAATATGTCTTTAAAGTTAGTATAAGTCAATATTTTATTTTTTTATTCAATATTTTAATATTACATCAAAATATAATGTCACTATATTTTATTAATAATTTAAATCATGTTAAATTGTAAGATAAAATTAATTATAATTTAAATCATAAAAAAATTTTAAAAATAAAATTAAAATTTGATATAAAATTTAAAGATAAAAAAATGTGATTTTACCTAAAATAAAAGGTTAAAGTTACAAATTTTTAAGGCAAAATATTTCTAACAAAAGAAATTAACATATTCTTTTCCATTTTCATCATTAATATTCTTAGCTCCACAATGACATAGTCGCCACCGTTGATTGCAACTTCAATTATTGCCACTACAACGGTAGTCACCACTCACGTTACCAACACAAGTTTTTACAATAAACTGTAATTGTCATCAGCAGCTACCATTGTCAATTGTCATTATCATCATCACAACTTTTTGCATTTATTCTTGTTGCCATAATATGTGGTGCCAATTGCCCTTACACATTTGATCTTTATAACTTGAAAGAAAAACAACATTAAATGTCAAAGGCATATGGAAAAAAGTTGTTAGTAAATTGAGGTGACCTTGAATCAATACATGTAATATCAGACAAATATACAATTACTGGCAAAAAAAAAGAAGGACAAATCTTCAATTTTTTTTTTGCTATATAGTTTTTCTAATGGAAATAAAATATATTTAAAAAAACCCTAATCATGAGAATACTAAATTTTAAGAAAATCCATTTTTATTTGTCATTGAAAATCCAGAGAATACCTATTAAAAACTGTACATAATTAAGAGAAAAGCTTCTATATAAAGAAGAAAAAAAATAATAGAAAAATACAAAGTAAAAAAAACGATGGGCCTTAGAATAATCTTAATAGCTGAAACAATGGGTCTTTCACGACATTTGGCCCCAAACCAGAATCACACTACAGACAAAAGTGGGCCTTTGCAAAGATAGAAAACCCCGGCCATCAAATTTGCGCATGCCAAACTACGAAGGAGTGAACACGCACTTTTTTTTGTTTGTTTGGTCCATTAATCTTTTGGTCAAAACTTTTTGTCCATTAGGAGTATAATCCTCAAAGTCAAAACTCTGTAACAAGGACTTCATTTTTATTTTGATTATTAATTTGGGCTGTAAGTAAGACCATAAGGCCATGTGTAGCTTCCCAGTTAATTTGGGCTTACTTGACCCAATAGCGTTATATTTTTTTTATAGCTAACAATACATGTTGTTCAAGCCCGTTGTTGCAGGCAAATCATCTTGTTAAAACACAAATTAAAGCTACTTAAGTTGAATTTGTTTTGACCAAAAAAAAAGTTAAATTTGTCCCAAAAAAAGCTACTTAAGTTGGATAACCAAAAAACGAAAAATTTACGAGTTATTTCTCATCTCTACCATGAATTGCCATAAACCTATTGATATTAATCTTTTCTCTTTTGGTGAAGGACAAAAAGTTTCAAGTACAGAATTATGATATGTGAATTCCTTTTAAAAAAATTACTAACGATTTAAAATTAATGGCATTCAAATATAAACATTTAAATCACAAGATATTAAAGTGAAATCAAGCCAAATTATAGGGCACCAAAGTATATTTTATCTTAATCTTAAGTGTAATAAAATCTTTTTTTCCTAAAAAAATTACTCTAGAAAAATACGAAGATCTGGAAGATTCTGAGTTTATTTCAATTTTTTTTATAATTCAACTAATAAAATCATTAAGTAACAAAAGTTTAAATACTTCTAAGGTCAAGTTTATTTGAAAAGTAAGCTCTTTACAAAGTTGCCCACTTCAGTTCTTGAGAGTTATTATGATAGTTGAAGTAAATAATTTAAATGGTATACTGGTTGTAGTCACTTCATTTCTGGAACTGTACGGGACTTCATGATTCATTGTAATATAATAACTATTTGCAGTTGATGTCAACAAAAAAGTGAGAAATTGTTGTGTCCAATCAATGAAGAACAATCATTTCATCCCACGAGGCCACATGAAGACAGATTCAAACTTCATTAATTTAGATGAACAATGTTTGGAATATCAATGTTCTGTTCCCATGTGATGAATGATGCGAGTACCCAACATTAGCAAGAACGTGGGTTGTTTCTATATGGTTTTTGGCTCAGAATTAACTCAAAGAAAACTGACATCGATTTGATTTTCAAGGAGCACAGTTGATGTTAATCTAAATTCTATGGCAACAATATACTTGACCTAACAGTGAAAAGTGATATGTCACCAAATGTACTATCATATTAAAATTTTAGTTTTGTTATGTTAATATATTCTCCAATCTTAATATAAATAGCCTGTTTTTTTTCCTGAGTTGAGGAGGTGAACTAGTTGCCCACATTAGCTGACTGCAATACCCAATAAAAAAAAATAAAACTATGATACCATAAAAAAGGACAACATGGCCATTCCCTTTAAATTGAGTTTTCTGTAACCTAATTCTTAAATTTCGCCAAAAAAAAATTGTGATATCAGAAAAGAAGATTGAGTGGGCATCATCAGCCATCATTTTATTTTGGATTCAAAGCTCAAGGAAAATTTTTTTGAAAAAATCTTTGAAGGAAGGACATAATAATTTTGAAGGTGTCATAACATTAATTGGTGAAGTTAGGGATAGTGGCATGAGGCTGAGTGGCCTTAGCAGCTGGAGATGGCTCAACACTAGGCGATGGAAGCACAGGCTTCCCTGTGAACTGAGCTGGCAAATCAGGAATACCTTTCAAATAGAAAGTGTAGAAAAGCTTGAAAGGGAACACAAGCTGCTGAAGCTTGACCTGTCCTTGAACACCTTCAAACATACCAGATCCTCCAGTTACTGCCAGAAAAGTGTCTTGGTATGTGAGATAAGGTCCTTGCACTGAGATGTGGCCATAGTCTCCAAAGTAGAAGCTATAAATGGCCTCATATCTGTCTCCCTTCTTCTCAGGCACATGCTGGATGAGCACACACAGGCCTGATGTTATACCTATCCTCTTCTCCAAGTCTCCAGAGTAGAGCTTGTTGCTGAATGGCACTAAATCTCCGAGAGAGTTCACAGTGTTCCCACTTAGCCTCAGGTATGCAGGGCTATCTCTGTCACGTTCATTGATCTCATACACACACAGTTCTTGAACTTTGGCTGCTGGAATGAACAGATCAATCAATGAAGAATGCTACACAGAAATGCTATCATAAGGAAGAAAATATTTTAGGTAGATTCGATTTACTTGAGCAAATTAATTATGAAGAAATATGTAGGTACGTTAGACATAACTTTGAAATTCACTTCTACCATTTTTTTATATCTCCTTTTGATTGACTGAATCTATTTAACAAATTTTCCCGCAGCGAAAGTGATAATTATTTTACTTCGAGTCTTCAACACAACAGTTTAAGCAATTAATATAAGTCAACCTTTAAAGATAAGTGGACTAAACTAACACAAAAAAATATATAAACATGTCAAGAATATTATATCTTTATTTATCTTTTGTAAGTCAAATTTAGCAAAGGAAAATAGTAATTTTTGACTGACGCATAAATTTAAGCAAATAATTTAAGTGGACCAAGAAAAAGGGGTGAGCAGAAAAACTTACTTGGCTTTGGAGAATCTTGATGCTCCTTGGGCTTGTTGAAGAAGAATGCTGAGACTTTGGTGTTGCTGGAACTTCTTGAGGATGGTGATACATGATGGGTGGTTGAGAATTTTAAGCTTTGTTTTGGGAAGGGCTGAAAGAGATTACATCCCAATTGCTTTTGGGTTTGAGGAGGGGTAGAACTAGGGCGGGAGATTCTGAGGGAAGAGATCATCTTTAGAGAACCTGTGGAAGCCATGATAGAGGAACTCGGAGAAGAATGGTTGCTTCAAGGGAGATTTTCATATTTATAAATAGAGAAAAATTAAAAAATAGGTATTTAGCACGTGGGTGTTTAGTAAGGGTGAAATAATAGTGGACAGTACAAAAAGGTTGGCTCTGGAGGAAAGCCCACCTGTCCCCCATACCCACATGGAAGTTTCACTTCTTTTTTTTTTTTTTTTTTTTCCCTCTCTGCTATGAACTTTCCATCCCACCAGGTCCATTTTCTCGCATAAGAAATTAAGGGTACACGTAGGCATATGTAAGTAGAACCAGATATATGTGGGAGTGGCAACCTTCACTTGACAATTATAAAAATCATTATAAAACTTGATACGGCAGTTGATTCCAGGTTGAGGGGCTGCTAATCTGTACCGATTATTTATAATTATACATGTAAAACATCACATGGAACTCATACTAGTAGTCAAGTCCAAAATGTTTTACTCCTGATTAAGATAGAAACTAATTAACAATCAAGATCAAGATGTTTCCTTTTTTTTTTTTTTGTCTTACTGATTGGCAGCTTACTACACCTTCAAAAAAAATTAAATTTTAGAAATTTGTTATCTGTTTTTCTATATAATGATAACATGTGAAGAAATTATTATTGAAGAATCAATAATGTGATGATTAGGTGCAAAATTATCTAAATATTATATTTTTATTGGAGAACATAAAAATAATACAGAAGTCTTGTTCTGAAAAAATTACCACATCAACATGTAGTTAAAATTTCTGCTCCAGTGCTAGTTATCAAAATCGTATGCTCAAATTGTGCAGCGGGACTGCCATCTTTTGTTACGGCAGTCCAGTTGTCTGGCCATAAAATGCACTCGATGCTTCCCATTGTAAGAATAGGTTCTGCATTAGAAGTATAGTTTGAAGGGTAAGATACGAAGAGTCAAATATTCTATATGCCTCCACCAAGGAAAGAAGCAGTGCAGAAAAAAGTTTCGGTGGAAAAGAATTAAATTACATGATAATTAAAAGCAAATTGAGTTTATACATACCATTAAATAATACGTGAAGCAGTATAGCGTAAAAAGAGAAGGAAGGATAACCTCAAAATTCTAGGTGCAATTTTTAGTTCCCTATAATGCGCTTACCAATTGTAAATGTTTGACCTTCAACCATGCAACCAGGATTTTCATTACCTGTCAAGCAAAAATATAAAAATAAATGATCATTTAGAGGGGAAAAAAGAACGAACTAAACAATATAACCACTCCTCCCACGTCCAGACCCCTCTCCGTTTAACAAAAAGTTGAAAAGAAAAGCGGGAGGGAGGAGCCACGGGAAGCAAGGTAAAAGGGTTTTTAGGTCCTTATGGGTTAAAAGCGAATGCAATTCAAGTACTAAACATAATGACATCTAATTTACCAGCCTTTCAACTACGTCAATCAACAGAAAATTTTTATGTGAATGACCCGGTACTGTGTGTATTGTGCATGTAGCACTGCCATGTAACTGGGTACCCTAATATACACTTCATTACAAATGTTAAGTGAAGGAATCACCGTTAGCATCTGATCATAGCCGGGTCAAGACACAAGTATACAGTAACAGATTTTGTTTGTCATTTTAGGATATCATCTTGAGCAGGTAAAGCAATATGAGTAAGATAGGCTACATTTAAAAGGTTACTTACGGTGATGTAAAATAATTGGTTCAGAATGAAACACTGCTCCCACGCCGTGCCCAACAAAACGTTCCACTACGCTAAAGCCGTACTTTTCAGCATGCTCACTGAAATAATGTTTCACAAGTAACGATACTTAAAAATCTATAGAAGCCATTATATTTTGCAAATCACATCATCGATCAATGCTAATTATAAATTTATAATTGTACCAAGTACATAGAAATAGACATATGCGCAATTAAAGACTGCAATTCTACAAATAAATGTACAAACTCTAATATCATACTGCCAGTTGTGCACAATAAATAGAAATGGCTAGGAAAGAGAAGTAATCACCCAAGACAAGCATCATCTTCTACCTCTACGCACTTAATTCAGTGTCATTATGCCATAAATTAATCGTTTCTAGTATTTTAAAAATAATAATAAAAACAGTCTTCAGTGATTAACATGTAGACTTAGGAAATAGAGGGAAAAATATAAAAATGTGTATTAATTTCTGATAACTATACATCCACAAACTTCCACAAACTTTTTTAAGTATATTTCACTTATGATCTAGCAAACTTTACCTGATTGTCTTTCCAATATTATTAAAACTAGCGCCATCCTTGCAAACAGCTATTCCCATCTCCAGGCACTCTTCAGTTACCTGCTAACATTGGATTAGACGATATAACCAACGTATAAACTAAATATTTACATAAGAGGCATTAGGCTGAGACATTGCTAACTGAGGAACCAAAATGACGGAAAATGAAAAATGCATCAAGGAAGTGATATGCTTTCAGCATAGTACAAATTATGCAAGCAAAATTTCTTTTTCCTGATATGTGTTAGCTGCCAATCACTTACATTAACAAGGCTTTTCATTGCATCACTAACTTCCCCACAAAAAAATGTCTTTGATGTGTCTCCATGATATCCCTACATATAAAAGGCCTCAAGATTACTATCTCATTAACAACAGAAGCCAAATATATCATACATGACACTCTGGATAACACATTTTGGGAGTTTGGTCATCAGTGTGCTGCAATTATTTTTGTAATTTAATCTTCAAAACTAAGGAGAAAAGCAGAGAACATTCATAGTTAGCATGGTTATGGCCAATACAATAACCAATACAGATAGACCACAGCTAACATGTATGAAGTAAAGAGCAATGGTGAAGAGCATCATAAGATAAAGCCCTACAATCCCATTTAACAACTGTGAAACAAACATTCAATGGAACACCAAAAAGCAGCCACGGGTACTGTTTCATTCCAAAGCTTGTTAGCTGGTATGATTTAATTTTTGAAGATACTGTCTATTGATGGCACATGTGCTTAAATATTTGAGGCAAACATGTTATCAAATTCTCATTCCTCCATCAATAGTGCTCAGATGTGCACAGATCATCATAATTACTTGCACTATTGTCTCCTCTCAGTTTTTCCTTATTAATTGAAGAACTGATCGGAATGGGACAAGCTTAAGCATCAACCCAAAACATAATTACCTAAATCATGTCAAAATCTTGATTATATTCACTGCATTGGTAATTGATTCATTAATTATGCACAAAGTAGTAAATCATTTTCTGGCACTAGATAAATTCAAATCACAAGACATTTCAGCTGTACTGTGCAATTGCGTAATGAAAATGCAGTTGAAGAGGATTTTCCATCTTTCCAAAACTCCACCAACTTATAGGGATGAAGTAAGATGATAAACAGAATCAGAAATCTATTAAATATACAGCAATAAAGTAGATATCAAAACCCCGTTGCCTGTTGCACTTGGTTGAAGAAATTTTATTAGGGGAAAAAAAAAGCAGTGTGTCGAAGTAAGAATTGAGGAGCATACATTCAGGTAGACTGTGACGTCTATGTTAATAATGTCGCCATTCTGCCAAAAAGAGTCATCAATTATGAGTTATTTGCATACTAAGGATGAAGCAAATGGCAATTTAGTCCTTCCAAACCTGTAGCTGCCGAGAATCAGGTATTCCATGGCACATGCACTCATTAACTGATGTGCACACACTTTTTGGAAATCCACCATAGCCAAGAGGTGAGGGATAAGCACCAGCATCTATTATCATCTGGTGAACTGTTTTATCTATTTCATCTGTTGTTACAGAAGGCTGAAAATTTAAACCAAACATATGTCAGACACAAACAGAGTACATTGTGAAGTAGTAGATATGGAAGGATAGGACAAAGTCATGGAAATTAAAAAGGCACCATTTTTCATTAGCAAATTACATTCAATCAAGGTGATGGACATCAACATTGAAATGTTCTGGGTTGCAAATTCTCAACCATACACTTGTGCCGAATGCTCTTATTGATCAAATAACTGACATAATTTTCAGTCCACTTGAGGCCATCAAACTATTCTGCTGAAAATATTACAAAGCTTTCTGACTTCCCACAGCACACCCCAAGTCAAATGAAGGCATGTACGATCACAAGTTTCTGGATAAGGAGCAGAAAGATCTAGCATCGCCAAATATGCTATATCACTTATATGATTGCAATTTATTACTTATTTTCAATACAATAGGGATCAGTTATGACATCTGAGTTTTGCCCTCAGATCACTGATCCCTTTAGCCAGTCAACATATTGATGTATGACTGACGAGAGTGAAGAAATATTTCACAGCATGAAGCATAATTAAGAAAGATCAAAATAAGTAAAAATGACCCAATAGTAAAGCAGTATATCTCAGTTCAGGATAAAAAATTCAAATCAGGGGAAAACTATCTATCTCAACTGTATGCTTCAATTAACTCGACTGACAGCTAACAAGTATGAGACAAGCAAGCTTAATCATGTGCTATACACTTGAGGCTCCTTTTGGTTTAATAATGAAAGAATATTGTGTTCAAAGAAAATGGTTGCAGAAAGGACATTTTCCTCTAATATGCCATTTTTTTTTCAATAATATCAGAAATATCAAGCACTGCAGAGTAGGAGTTAAGTCTCCTAAACGAAAATTTATATTTGAACTCTTTCATGAATAAAGAAATAATGTTTTAATTGATCCCTACATATCACACATTAGATATCCACTTCTATATAAGTTCAAGTCTTCTGAAATAGCATATCTGGAAGTATATGCCAAGATTATCAGCTTAGCCATTTCAGTAGAACAACTAGAGCAGATAACTTAATTCCCAAACTTTAACGTTTAAATATATGCTGCCAAGATATTATAGATTCTAGAAACATATTTCAATTCTAAACATCAGAGAAGTATTTATATATAATGATGGAAGCCTCTGTCATCTGTGACATAAAATCATTAACACACACAAAGAGACAATATTGCATCACAGACTGAGCTATCTATCCAAAGTCATATGTTATAAAGAAATAATTAAAAAGCAATCAAGGGAGCCATCATGCAAGAGAATTTGAATCTCAGATAAATACATGATATAATATTATATTGTATGCTGAAGGGAGGTAATCTTACCCTAACTAAAGTTCCTGCATAGTTTAGGACACGAGCAGCAAGCTCACATGCAGCCCTCATGCGAGCAATGCCTTCAGAATCATGAATTTGATACTCACTTGAAATTTCAGGCAGTATGTTTGAACCTACATACGGAGGCCTCAGTATGTGATCAGGGACGGGTAGACGTGGTGACACTCTTCCACGCCTCAGTGGAGGCCTTCTTCTAACCTTTGTGACACCAAGCTCACGTTCTCTGGATGTGACCAAACAATAGTAAAAGAACAACAATAACAACAACAAATAAAGTATTTTCCACTAAGTGGGGTTTATTATTTTCTTTGGTCTTTCCTACCTTTAGTTATTGGACTATCTTCCATAGACAATGAGTAAAAGAAACTACATAAAAATGACCTGAACCTTTTCCTTTCCTTTCTTTTAAATTAAAAAAAAAAAACACCTTTATTTAGAGAGCAGAAAAGCAAAGAATCCGGAAAGTTTTTATGTTATCAAAAAGGGCTTCGATATTGATAGTAAAAGTACAGATGAGATGAGATGAGATGAGGAAGCAATAATATCTACTTTTATTCTATATTTCAAGATCTGATATGAAAAAAACATTTAAAAAGTTAAAAGGTGAGGGGGAAAATCAATAGATGGTTGAACTGAGGTCTCCCAAATGTTTTATTCGCCTTGTGAGACATGCTGCGCATTGGATGAAAACGTTACATAAGATGCAATATATACTGAAATTCTTTTACCAAAACAAACTTACCACCGTGTATATATAATTTAAAGTCCCTTGGTATACATATAAATGTTACAAAACAATACAAATTGCATGGAATCAATCACATTGGAGATAACCAAACCATATCCTGAAAGTTGACTTACATGAGATAGTATAACATAGAAGACAGAACAAACTAAACATTGAGAACCTTCCCAATTCCATATATGTAGCTTCTAAGCTGAAAATGTAAGTAAAATGTATACCTTTTAATTCTCATGGCCTCCTCCAATCCTGAAAGCCTCTTACAGAAAACAACAAGTTGCTTTATAGAAAGTGATTGGTTTCCTGGAACAAAGAAAATCATCACAATAGATTAGCCCTCTCAGGAACCAGATTTCACGATGCTCCACTTGGGAGCTGGGAAGCATGAGAATCAAGAAATATTCTCAGAAAGAATAATGCAAACTAAGTCCTCCCCGTTGTAATAATTGTGTGAAAACTCCGATACAGGAATGCTATTTGGAGATGAAGAAGTGACGAACCAGGGAGAGCAGAGCGTGAGAAGGTAAGAGAAGTTCCCCTATAAGGCTTAGAACTTGAAGAAGATGATAGTACTTCGCCATGGAAGGAAGTTGAGAGTTTCAGAACTGCAAACTGAGCAAGCGAAGCAGTGAGCGCCATTCTCTGCAAAGAGAGAGAGAGAGAGGATAACGGAATCAGAGGGATTTTATTTTTGAGATTTTTTTCTGGAGCAACTGTGAAGTGGACTGGGCCCATTAACTATGGTTAAAATTCAACAAAGCCCATTCTCTGCAAAGAGAGAGAGAGAGAGAGAGAGAGAGAGAGAGAGAGAGGATAACGGAATCAGAGGGATTTTATTTTTGAGATTTTTTTCTGGTGCAACTGTGAATTGTACTGGGCCCATTAACTATGGTTAAAATTCAACAAAGCCCATAAATAATGGGCCTGTACGAGAACAAAACTTGGACTAAGTAAATGAAAGTAAGAATCATAACATCGAACATTTTTTTCCCTACTTCCTTAATCATCCAAGAACGCTTTTTTATTAAATTTTTAATATAAACCAAAGCCCAAAGACAAAGCAATCATCAAAAAGAAAAGTCGTGCGTGTTTAAATGTCATTTTATTTTTTATATATTTTATAAAATTAGTTGTGAAATTTTATATTAATATTATTTTTATATATTTATATACAATATTTATATTTTATATATTTTTATAAAATTAGAGTTCAAAATATCTTTTAATTATTTTATATATATTATTTTCAAAATATATATTTTATTTTTTATTTTTAGTCAAAAGTACTAATTCAAACAAGCACTGTATCTGTAGTGAAATAATGTCATTTCTAACACACTTAAGACGACCGATTATGTCAAGCCTTAATGTTTGGTTAGAGACAATGATCAGAAGATTGGTTAAGCCTAGATTTATCAGATTATCATAAACCAATTACCATAATAAGATTAAACTTTGAATACAACAAATAGAGTTCATTAGATTGGTGGTGTGCAACATAGAGAATGAAGCAACGTTCCAATTTTGATGATGGGTGTATTGAAGCAGGTAATGATGTTCATAATTTTAAGCCTTTCCTATATATACTTTTCATTTATAAATGTTTGATATTGTAAAGGTGGAAAATTCTTGTGTTGTATTATCAAATATTCAACACGAAAAGGATTGAATGTTGACACGGCCATACACGAATGAAGTCATATTCTGCTTTGGCGTAGATAATGGTCTCAAAACGAAGAAGCCTGGATATGTCATATATGTGGGACCTCATGATATATATATATATATATATATATATATATATTTATATATATATATATATATATATATATTATCACTTGACGACATCATATAATTAAATGGGGAGAACGACACGTCGTTGACGTCCAATACCATCCAAGCCTACCTCAGTAGCAGAATGTTCCAAATCATATTCACAGTTTTATACGGAAATCGGATGATATATAGGTTAAACATTAATTAAAGCTAAAAATTAATTTGCTTCCATATAAATACATGCTGTTTTCTTGTTTTTAACTTCTATATATATATGTATTTCAATTTTCTTTTCAAATCTTTTTAAGATATGGATGATTAATATATTTTAAGACTAAATATATTAATTTAATAAAGTGGCTTCGTTTCATGACATAATTAGAAGCAGTGTTATTGTCTAGTTTATGTCATCACACACACACATAGAAAGAGAGATAATAAGTTAAATTTATATAGAGGTAATTAATGAAATAATTATAAAAGTATATAATATTGATATTATAAAATGACAGTATTGATAATGAAAGAAAATTAATTAGAAAGACATGCATGCAAGGCAGTCCAATACGTCAATAATTAAGTTGCATGCGAGGAATTAAGAAGATATTGAAATATTCAACCATAAAATAAAAATCTTTGAGGTTTGATGGCGAAACATGCGCAGTCATGTTTGGTTTTAGTACGCTATAGGAACTTTAATTTGAAGATCACCTAACTACTAGCCTTCATGTGGGACCCTTTACAGTTTACAATCTCCAACTCCATTATTAATTTAATTATCCTCCTCCTTTAACATTAAATGTTACTCGTCACTTCAATTAACAAACTGATTGATTAATTCAATTTTAATTATGTTTTTTTAAAAGATATGTTATGTAATAACATGATTACGCCCTGAAACATTTGTAGAAGTTACAGAGAAAAGATGCATGCAAACTGATGAATTTATTAACTTAATTACTTACCAATTATAAATACATAGCTTTAATTAAATTAAAATCTCCCTCCCTCATGCATACATAAACCTTGATTACTTCTTACCATTTTATTTTCGAATTTTCATTTAAATTCTACCAACCATCTTATTCGGAATTTGAAATAACTAAACATAATATTTGCAGAGGGTTTGAATTGAATAATTTCAGTCTTGTGTTTTCTGTATCAGAAAAAATTTACCAACATAAAAAATTATCATACATTGTTGATGAAAATTATACTATCATATATGGTTGGTCATTAATTAGTCTCTAAAGTCATGCATCGATGCCTATAAAATCAATTAAATATATATAAGTTTAAAATACATGTTATAAGAGTTGAATGAGGAGGCAGTTAAAACAAATGTTAAGAAAGGGAAATTATTTAACTTTTTATTATTTTAAAATATAATAATTATTTTATTGTTTTATATTTAAAAATAAAAAATTGTTTTAATAAAATTTACAGAGATAATTTTATATTATTACCTTATATAAATAATAAAATTATTATTACTATTTAAATTTTAATATTAGTCATGGTGGATTAATTAATGTAGAAGCAATATCAAACAGCTAATATCTCACATTTGTAGAGCTGATATCAAGGGTTCAAATGAATCCCCACTCCTTTCTCTTAAAAAAATGTAGACGTAATACGTAGCAATCAAAATGGCAAAATAATTAAATCTAAGTTATTTATATAATAGTTTCATTTTTTTAATTTATTGATTATAGTATACCTAATTATTATAATTTGCAACAAATTATAATAATTAGGTATGGTATAATATTAGGTAGTTAATTTTTCATAGATCTGGGAAAAAAATATGGTGGCAATAATGATATTTTTTAAATTCAAACCTACTTTGACTGAAATTTAATATGGAGATTTGACTAAAGAATTATCAACTTAAACTAGCTAGCTTGCTGATTTTTCTATTTTTCGTACAATATTTATTTAGTTCAGAAATGTCAACTACAATAAATTAGTAGTTTCTAAATTTCAAATGCAAATTTTTGGGAATATTTATAATTATGTAGAGATGAATGGTAATGCTCAATGATATATGAAAATCTCATCATATATATACCATGCAATCTTATTAATGAAGACTCGAGAACTCTAAGATGATTTGCTCAAAATTAACTTAAAAAACTTTTAGGAAAAAGTTTGAGTGATATAATTAATTAATTTGTCCACAGATCTACATAATCACAACAAGTAAATGATGCATATTAATAAGTTCGTATAGTACTGTTGACTTTATTATTTTCGGCAATAAAAAAGACAATTATTAGTTATTGTAGTCAAATTTAATTAATTTGCTGTATCCTGCGTATAGTTTGGTTCTCAAACACTAAAACAATTGGCTGTGAACAGAATATTATTAACAATATGATGAGATATACTTTTATTAGTTCCACAACAAAAACGTCACGACCTACTCTTTTAGTTTGGTGGATATATTATTAAGTATTTGAAATTTAGCTAGGTTTGAAATTTATTCATGTAAGTGTGGAATAACAAGATAATTAAAATAAAATTATAACTTAATGATGATCGGTTAAATAAATAGTTTATAAGTTGTTTAATTATTCAAAATGGCTGTGATGATTGATGAAAGAAATAAAGTTGATCAGTGTGGGATGAAAATTTGACACTCATCCAAAGTCAAATTTTTTTGCTTGAAAAAAGCTATGAGAATCTAAAAGCAACTAAACTAAAGAATATTGAGTTATTTAGTATCTGATTTTTATTCTTTCCAAGTTACGCGTTATTGTATAATTTTATCAATTATCCTCATGAATATATCCAAATTTCTTTTCTTGCTACTTTTATCTCCTTATTTTATAAAAGGTTAATAATTAAGGGTGAAGGGAGGAGTCTCATTATAAGAAGTTACGTTATTATTTATTATTAGTTTTCTCTTTTATTTATAACAAAATGGCAAAACTAGCTTACATTACCTCATCTCATATAAAATTTCAAGTTAAAATCCTTGTGACATATTACTCATTAGACACTAAACATACGTACAATAAATAAACTGATCTTTCACAGAGTTGAGGTTATGATTTGATTTGTCAATAAATTTTACTAAAGATAATCTCTTTTGAACTTAATGGACATATATAAACTCATGTTTTCTTTTTAAAAAATCTCAATATTATGCAAAATATATAATATTTTTGAAGATACAAATGATTTGGAGGAAAATGGGTTGCGGAGGGATTACCTGCACAAACAAATAATAAAACTATAAGGATTTAATTATAAATTTAAAAGTTATATTATAGGATGAGAAAAAACAATAGTTAGAAGCAATATTAAATGCATAGTTGACTCTTCCAAAACGACGTACTATACAAAAGTGAAGGCCTTCCCATTCCTATATAACTTGCCACTTGCCAACCAACCTCTTTCTTTATTGGACAAATGTCTCCTTATCAACTTGTTCACACTTTTCTCATGCCGACCTCTCATTGGGACCCACCACTCTTTTTCTTTTATATAATATTCATATTATTCACGCCCAATATATTTTCTGCCTGCTGCTATTTCAATGCACTTAATAATAACATCCTTCAACTATTATCTTTACATTAAACTTAGATATTAATTTTATTTAATATTTTAAACCACCTCATATATACCTTTTTCTTCTTTTTTAAGGAAGCATGATTCAATATCTGAAACAGGAGGAGACTACAAACAAACAAATTATTTTAAAAAATTTTCAACAAAACATAGTGATATTTTTGGAAAGCCATGAATGCTCGCACAAAGCAGATAGAAACTTCAAAAGTCGCTGAATCATCAAGTAGAGTAGAAGACATTACATATATGAACAGATACAAATAAACAGTTAATTATTTTTGGGTTATCTTTTTTTATACAAATTTTTTCACATAATTTCAGCTTCTTTTTTTTGGATCGTCTAATAATAATATACAATTCATCTTTTGCAAGTTGCTACTACACCACCTTCCCACTCTCTTCCCTGTTCTCCACCTTCTTTTCCTTCTTCCTCACAAAATTTCAAAATTCAGACACTAAAAAAAAAAAAAAAAAACCCAAGTGTTACAAAGCTCCAATTATCTTTGGCTTCTTACTACACTCTAACGTAAACAGCTCCATTTCTTTCCTCTTCCCATTGCAGCATCCCCCTATATTAGCATCAGAACCAGGTATTTTCAAAATGTTGACCCCAAATAGCCGAACCATCTGAACCGGCTCCACCACCGGTCCGATTGGGTTGTACAATACCTCAACCCCATCAACACCACCCTCACCGGTCTGGTTATTCCGGGTTTTCCAGTCAATGTAGAGCTGCCGATCCGGTCCGGTGGATCTGTGGAAACTGACCGTATCCCCGGCTTTCAGGTTCTTCTCCTTCACGAACCGGCTCCACCCTTTGGTTAGCACGTAGCTCTGGCTACTGTTCCAATACGAGTACCGAAACCTCCATACTTTACCGCCAATGTCTTCGAAATTCAAAAGGACACCCTTCGCCGCGGCGGCCGCCGCCATCGTCGTACAAGAAGCGCTTCCGCTCTGCAACGGGAAGTGCTTTTCCGCGTGCTGTTTCGGTATAACCAATCGGTTCAGCTTTCCCACGTCGCTCGGCGTAACTGTTTTCTCGAACAGCTGCTCACGCGCTTTCTGGGCCCGCGCAAAGCACGCGCCTGTCCCGTCTTCCTTCAGCGATTTCCTGTAACTCTCTCCCCCAAACCCATGGTTGCGCTTGCTCTGCTCGAGTTCATCATTGTAAGTGTGCTTCCTCAGCATGTCGACGATCTCGGCCTTGGAATGCGAGTTCAGGAACGCCACCTCGACGTCATTGTCTTCGCCGCCGGCGGGCTTGAAATTGGTGACGGCATCTTTTCCGCGAAACCTCTGAGCGGCGATGTCGTAGGCCCTTGCGGCTTCGTCTTCCTCGTTGAAAGTGCCGAGCCAAACGCGCTGGTGCTTCTCGTAAATCTGGGCTCCCCAGCGTCCATTGGGTTGGGGCACCACTCCCTTGTACTTGGACGACGGGAGTTTCCGAGACTCGGCCTCCACGCCGTTCTCGGAATCCAAGATGGTACTGGCTCCGCTTCCGACACGGCAGAGACTATTTGGAGGCGGCGGTGACGACTTTTCTGGTGTCAAGGTGAACGGCGACGGAGTAGTCGCCGGAGAAAGGGTTATTGACACTGAGTCACTTGTGGTGCTTTCATCGATGCAACTACTTGCATCCATGTTTCCTTTGTACCTTTGTTGTGTGAGTAAAGCAAAGGGATGTGTGAGATAAAGAGAGAGAGAGAGAGGGGGGGCAAAGGAGGTTTTGGTTTGTTTTGACTATGCAGCAGCAAAGAGAGAGAGGGAAGTGAGGGAATAGGGGATGAGGAAAGAATATATATAGAAAGAAGCTGTCCAAAGTGAACATATATTATTATTATTATATTCTAATAAATGAAAAAAGAAAATGTATTTAGTTGGGGAAGTTTAAACTTTAAAAACGATGGGTAGTTACTATTTTTCTTTATTGGTAATTAATTTTGTATGTGGGGAAGATATGATCAGAATTATGGTGGGTCAACTCTAAGAACCAGCTAGGAAGATTCATGGCGAGTGCAAGGGCTGTAACGGGAAAAAATAAAAATTAACATGCACGAAATATATATATCAGACACATACATGGAGTATGTTAATTAAACGTAAGAAAAAATTAATTAATTTAGAAAATAATTATAATTAATTAGTAAAAATATGTAGGAAGTACGTATGTGTTGGTGTAGAGAAGCGTGATGGAATGAGAGTTCATAGTGATGGTGGCGTGTATGTGTGAGTTGTGGAGTGTGTATGTAGAGTAGGCCCCACATAATGCCAAGTTGATGGGGTTCACATGAGGGTGGACCTTGATTCAGTGAAGTTCATCCCCCCTGAGCTTTGCTGCTACTGCACAATCCTCAGCATGGTGTCTTGTATTTTTCTCTCTCATAATTAACTTTTTTTAAAAAAATAAATAAATATAAATTTTTTATGTTTGAAAAATGAAAGATATATCTTATCTGAGACTGGTGCTTGATCAGAATGTAGTCCATTATTTGAAGGTGCTTTTATTAGACCAATTAGCGTAGAGATAAACATTGTGAAAAAGAAGGATTATTTTCCACTTGGATGGGTTGTGGGGCTAAAGTTTTATTAGAGGCATGGATAGGCATTGAACACACAACACAAGTAGCTCAGAGCTCACATCCAACAAAAATAATTCTCCATTCCCTAATTCATCCCATTCATCCTTCCCAAGTTTTGCTTTGTCTTATTGGCTAGGTTCATCCAAGTCCTCTCTCTCTCTCTCTCTCTCTTTCTTGGCATATTCCTTTCTCGATCATAATAATAATAATATATAAAACATGTAAATATATATATATATATATATCTTTTTGTGTGGGAATGGAACAAAACATAAAAGTAAGTAGCTAGAGGGAGAAGTTAAAAATGAGCCATCCATTTCATGAATCGTAAACCTTGCTGCAGTGCTAAAGTAAAAACATGGACTTTTCATTATATTTGCCAAAGTGGGGTTGGTCTTGTTTGTTCCATGCATTCACTGTACTCCAAAATGAAGCAACTTATAACAACGACTTGGATTGTGGTACAGATTCAGACAATCATTGTGATGCATTATTTGCATTCTACAGCTATGAATCATTTTACGGAACAGAATTAAGGGCATTTCATTAAAAAGAAAAATAGTGTTTGGTACGCGAGAAATACGCAAAATAGATGGGGGATAATGAAATGAATTGAAGAGTGAACGAAATATGAATAGTCGAATAGGAGGATAGGTGCATAATTAAGTAGAGGATTGTGTACGGAAGAGTCCTGAACTGGGGCATCAGGCATGCAAAGGGTCCCACGTCCACAAGTGGATGAAAACCGAGTTCGCAAAGACAGTGGGTCATTCCATTCACTATTCAGGCCTTCTTCTCCTTCTCAATCCTCAGTGGTTTTGGTTTTGGTTTTCGTCTATGTGGGACCCAGAAAAGAGAGATTCCCACCCAAGTTTTTCAATTATAGCACCCTAGAATTATTATTCCCTTCAAAACACACATTACCTAATTTCTTTCTGTTGCCTTATGCTGCATACCTTATATAGAGTTGCAACATTTTTTGAGATGCAGGTTTGTATTTTGTTGCTTACTACTTGTTTTATTTTCTGTATATAATGTCTCAATTATAAAGTGCTCATAAATTATCATAATTATTTGACGTTAAACACTTCTATTCATCAATTTCTCACGTTTCCTTCTTCAAAATCAACTTCAAATATAAGTTTGCATCATTAATTGAAAAATAGAAATTAGGCTTGTTTTATATATAATTTAGTGATCCACTTTCAATATTATACATATATTTTCTCTTCTCCCACCTCTAATATTGTTTTTCTTCAGAAGAAAAAAAAAAAAGAAAGAAGGAACTTTCGTTATTCATGATTTTTTAAATATTTCATAATTGAGATTCATAATAATTTGACTTTATAAGCAGAGAGAGAGAATCAAAATAAGAATCTCCTCTGCACGAGATTGAGTGATTGACCAATGACTCCTATTGTGCTCATTAGCCAATAATAAATTTAATTAGCAGATAATTTACAATTTGAAGCTGTGATTTAATTAATTAATGTTTGATCCTGAAATAAGCCCGAATAGTTGGTTGGTTAATTACTTAATTAATAATAACAATATTTTAATTAATTATGAAGAGAGCATGTGAAGAAGATACGTAGTAGTTGTGTATAAAATTTGAAGGAAAAAACATTGAATTTTGATGAGAAACAGTAGAAGTACGTTATTGTTGTAGAAGCATACGGAAAGCTATAAGGTTGTCCTTTCGGTAATGTCCACTCCTACCAAGTGGGAACGTGGGAAGAAAATGTGCTGTCTCGGACACAGGAAAGGATAATATAGAAAGGCAATGATTCAGTGTTGCTATGGTCCATCATCTTTTCCATACTCTCCCATATGCTTTGTGCTTTCTTTTATTGTTTTTGGTTTTTGCCTTCACTCAAATTAATCTCTCCCTTGTTCAATGTTCAAACTCCTTTTTCACTCACTCCTAGATTTTAGTTTTTCATTAGTTTTTCTAGAGCATCCACGTGTTCAGTGTTAATACATATTTTCAGTTTCACACTTAGTTAAAATATAATAATTAATTCAAAAGAATACTATGATTTTAATTATGTTCAATGAACTTTAACAAAATAATTAATCTACTAAACTAAGTAATATTTATTTTAATTCAAATAATCAAATCTAAAGTTAACTAAAGTTGAGTTTAATAGAAGAGATTAGTGTTTATATCTAGTGTTTGATAATATTTTAAATATAATTAATTTTAATAATAAAATATCTGTTAAAAATTATAAAATAAAAAATAACCAAACCCAAATCATATTTGGGTTTATATAATGGAAATGGTTAATTAAAGCTCAGTTTCATATTCTCAAATCATGATATAGGATCTTCAAAATCTATATTGCACATGAAAGATAATGCATAATCTTAAAAGAATTAAATATAAATATCATTTTGCAAGGTACATGAATCTAATGTACATATCAGACACAGGTGCTTTTTTTTTTTTTTTTTAAGTTCAGCCTCATTAATAATTAATTTTCCAGGTATTAGGAATTGACATGAGACTAAACCATTACATGATTTGGAAGTTGGACTGACTAATAATTCTAGATATAAATATATAGAAGTACAAAAGAGGAAAAAAATGTATAGGCTTTCAATTTTCACAATTCTCTATCTCTTTTTTCTTTTCTTATTTAGCATGCATATGGGAATAATTTCATATATTGTTTTAATTATTATATTATATATGTAGATCAATTGTCGGCTTTCCCCTTTTAGGGCTGCTAAATAGAATAATCAAATATACACGTCATCAAAATTTGATAAAATTAACTACGCATCAGAATTCCAGTACTTTTGATGCCATTCACCTTTTCCCTGTAGATAGATTAATTAAAAAATAATGAGAGAAACTAATTTATATTATCTTGTTCTTGGCCTCACTTGTTGCATTAATTAAGCCCTCAAACAACATGCTGACTTAAGTTAGGCCTTAATCTCTGTTATAAACCTAATTTCTGCAGATGGGAATTAATTAATTAATTAATTAATTAATTAGCTAAAGCAATCATGGATTAAAGCACTTTTAACAATCAGATATAAGTTAATCACTGTTTGGTGCATTTCTAGTCATTCCCTTTTCCTCTCTCTTTAATCATCTTCATCTTCACAAAATTAATTAAATCTTTTATAATGGGTTTTCAAGCAGTATATACTGCTTCAGATTGGCTCACCGTTAATATTATTATGGCCACAAAATATGCCCTATTGCTTTCGCTTTGTTAAACCACTCCCTATATAACATACATATTAAACATTCTTTTCCTCACAATGTGAACGCAAAACACCTTTTAAATCTTAATCAATGGTAGTTATTTTTTAAAGTGCATTTT
Source organism: Senna siamea (assembly GCA_031216115.1). Lineage (NCBI taxonomy): Eukaryota > Viridiplantae > Streptophyta > Magnoliopsida > Fabales > Fabaceae > Senna > Senna siamea. The sequence goes on from CM062358.1 coordinate 2,921,728, forward strand.
CACTTTTTACAATAAAGAATCCCAAGTTAATCTAAAAAGATATTGGGGTGGTGCCATTAATATTTCTTTCCAATTAATATGCTTGAAACCCTTATCACATTTGAGCCAATTACAGATTTAGACAAATCAAGAGGTTTCTTTAGGGGATGATGATGGTGATTAGAGAGCGAGGAATTAATATTATATATCTCATTGTTTCACATGTATATCTTTAAGTTATTAATTTATGCAGTGTTCGTTTCAAAAGAAAAAAGCATCTTTTCTATTGTCCCATTAAAATATAACACTTGTGATTATCTAAACATATAATTTACTAATTACATCTCAAGTGCATGACTTGTTCCCACCTTCCCATCTTCTACTCGCTTACCTATATGTGGTTGCTTTTTTTAGTTGATTTAAATTAATGACTTAAGATTATGATGCCACGTCATTATTCGTCAGCACAATCCACGTGCCAAAAAAAGTGCCATGTCATACATTGAAAAGAAACAAATTAAGATGCTACCATTTTTTAAGTTTTGATGATATCATAGTAGGAAATATATATAGGAATCTTTGATTTGTATGCTTTAGGGTTTGGGTTTGGAAGAATATTGAAACACAGTTTTATAAGGACTATACAAAGTTAGGTTAAAGATGCTACACGGTTGTGAATTTTGTTCACCCAAAATAAGCTTGACACACTGCATGCTTAGTAATGATTGTTATTGGACTTTGATTATGATGATCATACTACTATGATCACATCATTAAAACACCTTAATTAATTAATTTTTTAATTAATGGGATTTCCTTTTTCCTTTTTCCTTCTATTGGCTTGAAGAGGATAGAAGGATCTGTTCCATCACACTTTTTCTGACCTTTCTTTCCTTCACTCTCTCTCTCTTTATCGTTGGAGCTGTGTCATCAATTTGTAATAAATATTGCCATAAAGGAAAACAACAAAACTCATCTAAAAATTTGCAATAATTAAGTAGTGATATCACCTATTTATATCAACAAGGTTTTATTTTGTTTATATATAGCGATTACCATTTTCTTTTAAAAAATGTATTATGGCTATTATGATAATAATCAATTAAAGCCACTAAATTTAATATAAGCAGGTCTTGGGTTTTATTCTTAGAGGGACTATATATAGAAAGTTTAGTTAATTATTCGAAAAGTACTCACTAGGATCAAATGCATGCGAACTTTAATTAAATAGATTGAGATGAATACATATCTAGATTCTCAGTTATCCTAGCAGATTATAGATCATATGAGATAATGTAAAAATCTCAAGTTAAGTAGATAACGCGTGATCAAGCTTTTGCTATACAGTTGTGTAGATTTTATTCCTAGTTTAACCTTTCTTGATTCACACCATCATTGTTAATTATAACTATAATCCTTTTCTTTTTGTTTGGATTTTTTATTAATTAATATTTTGTGATTCTATAAATTTAAAATCTAATAGAGAATGTTAAGTGAGAAGAAGAAAATGATTTTATAAACAATTTGGTCCCTGAATAATTATTTTCTTTCCTACTTAATCTCTACAAAAATTAGATAGCATAATTGAATGATTTGATCTCTAAAATTTTTTCTTTTTCTTAAAAAATATGTGTATTTCAGAAATTAAATAATAAAAAAATTAAAAATATCAAATGGTAAATTTCTAATATTTTAAACAGTGTTTTTAGATATTAATTTGTTGTGGAACTTTCTTATGCGTCAACTACACGCACATGCTGCTTCTCTCACGCATTTCTATTTGTACTCTTGTCTGCTTCTGCCCTTCCTTTTTGATTTTGTTTTCAACCGTTCACACAAGGCAACACCTCATCAAGAAGATCATAGAATATTAAATATTATCAATTAAGTACTTTTAAGTTTTAATAGCTTTAATTATTATAAAATTACAATTATATATATCAAATCTCGTATATTTGGATTTTATTATTTACACATTATTTCTAAAAAAAATTGAGATATATTCCTGATTAATTATTGCAATTACGATATTTTCAATAGAATCTTTTATGGTGAAGTTTTTTCTTAAACAATTTTAAGGATATACTCTAATTTCATATTAATTTGATATATATATTCACAATTTTATTCTTTAATTATTTTTAATATATTTAAGAAAATATAATATATAGTTTTATTTTTTTACAGATATGATTTTTTATTAAAAAAATTTTATTTAAAACATAGTCAAGTATTAAATATAAATTTTTTTAATAAAAATATAAATTTATCGTATTATAAAAATTAATCTATTTCGTTATACTTAAGTACTAACCTCATTTGATATAATTATAGTTTTGGTGAGATACTTTATTAGATATTTGACGTTTGCTTGATACTTACAGAGGTGTGGAAAAAGACCCTAATTTCCGGGTCAATCCACGTGACATATAGTATCAGGCCATCAACTATATATCACGACCTCTAATTATTATTTTATTAACCATAAATATAACTGGTCCATGTTAAGCTTAACTATACTTAGTTAATTAACTATATCCAACGGAGAATAAAATTTATATTAAAATTAATTCAAAATAATTTTAAAATAAATCTAATTATAAAATAAAATATTTATACTACATTTTAATTTATTTTAATTTTTAACTAATATTATATATATACACACACAAATATCTATAATTATTTAACCTATTGGTTTAATTTAATTTAGATAATATCTATCATCATTTAAGAATTAAATTGATTTAATGTTGTATAATCTCCAAAAAAATTATTATAGTATAAATTTTTATTAATTAAAAAAATTAATAATTATGCATGATGCTTTATTCAAATTAATTCCATCAAAAAAACAAAATATAATATCAATGTAATTTAATTTTGACAATTGAATTCGTTTTTAACGAATACGTTACAGTACAATTAGATAATTAGACATAATTTCACTTTGAATAATATTTGTTATCGAATTTAAATAGAATCTATTAATAGATTAATTATAATTAATTAAAGCGATAACAATAGGATTGTTAGAAACGATGGAATTTTAACCGCTCAAATTTTGATTCGTTTTTATTATATTCTCGTGGCACATACGCCAGGAAGAAGGTACGTGGAAACAATATTAACCCAAATTTGATGGAAACTTTTTTAGTAATCAAATTGCTTAAAAGCATGGAAATTAAAAGTACAAAAATAAATTAAAATGGCCATCTTTATAAGAATTAAAAAATTAAATAAAAATATAAAAATTTTAAGAAAAATTTAACCTTTATCATACACATTAGACAATTAGATATTATCTGAAGAATAAAAATTTTGGGCCCACTCAAGTGGAAGTTAAAAACAAAAGGTACAGCTGGTGTATTTCATGGTTCATAGAGTTGGTCACAAAAGCAGATAGGCTCAAGATAGCAAGTAGCCTAGTAGATAGCCTAGTGGGCATTAATTAGTATATATATATGGTCTTATTAATAAGTGTAATACTAATTATTTTAAAATATTATTTTATTAATTAATAGAATATTTAATAATTTTAAATAAAAATAATAAAAATTTTAATTTTTAGTTTATCGTATGAAATATGAATGAATAAAATCTCTCTTTCTATGCACATAATGCTAGCTACCAAGTCTAACTGTAAGTTGCCTTTGTTGACTAAGCTTAGCTATATCTATTTGTGTAAGTCTAACAATTCCACCATACCATTGGCCATTTCCACCAATCAGAGTGGGTCCCACCATCCCCTGTGAGCCACATAACTCATCCTATTGGTTCACACGCCTTTCTCTCACTCTCATGGAAAATTGTGAGTAATATTATATTTGTCACTCTAAATGCGTTAGAAGACAGATAAATGCTTGGCGTTGTTGGTTTCGTTTTAACAATGAGTAAATTGCGCAAGGGTCCCAAGGTTTTAGAGATTTACAGGAGGGCCCTTCAATTGTTGAATTTTGCATGGGTTTAAAAGTGTAGGAAAATGGGAATACAGCATAGTCCAAAGTTGTGGTCTCACTCAGCTATCTTGACCTGATCAAAGGGAACCTCATACAATATGTATCTATCTTTTCATTAATCACTGTCCCATCAAAGTTAACAATACAATTTTCATTCTTCCTACAATATTTGGTGTACGTATGATTTGATAAACTTTCTTACACGGGAATATATATGTGGTGGAACTTTGGCGTATTAATCAATCTTATATTCATTCATTTTAGAGTGTGTGTGTTTATATATATATATAAAATAAATTAATTGAGTTAATTTAGATTAAGTAAAACTGAACAATAATAAAATCGAATCGACTCAACCTGTTTTAGTTCGGGTTGAGTTGGGTCTAACTCATTTATTTTTTTATTTTGTTTTTTTAATATTTTTTATTAATTTTGAATTAATCTTAAATTTTTAATAATTTTTAGACTATATTTTGTACAAAACACAAAAATAAAATTAATTTGCTTATTTTAATAATAAATAATAATGTATTTTAATTAATAAAATATATATCATATAAAATTATAAATAATAAATTAAAATAAGATATATTTATATAAAATATATATATACATATATATATAAGTTGATGGGTTAAAAATTTTTAAATATACTAATCGATCTCCTAATTGAATGAATTAAATTTTTTTTATTCAAATCAACTCATTGACTAGAATCAATTCAATTCAAACTAACAGGTTGAGTTAGATTTTATATGTTGATTCGACTCAATAGATATCTCTATATATATAATGTCTAAAGGTTGATCCTAATTACTAATAGCTTTTGGGTCTAGTAAAAAAAAATTAGTCACTCGTAAGGTAAGGTTTGAATTCTTTCTAAGAATTAAATATCTATATGTAGTACTTAAAAATACTTTAAATAGAATTGTTTATAATAGAAAGATATTTGTAAAAAAAAAATTAAAATGTAAAAAATCTCTATAAAATATATGTTATATGTAAATAATTTCTCTCAATTATAAAAATTAATTTATAACATTATTAAATTTTATAATTTGTGTAAAAAATTTTTTTATTAATTTTATCATCTAAAATTTTAACAAAATAGTAGCACATCAACAAAATTAAGTTGTACTAAAATGTGAAAAAATCTCTTAAACTTCAGATTTTGTGTAGAAAAACTTTTTAAATTTTAATTCTTATATACAAATTTCTTAAAATTTAGACTTTATGTAAAAAAATTTTAAAATAATTTAATATTTTTACCTTTTATTAAGACTTTAGATAAAAAAAATTAATAATTTTTTTTTACAGAAATTGCAAAAGTTAAGGGAGTTATAAATTAATTTTTATACTTAAAAAATTATTTACACAATAACTTATAAATTAAATTTATATATGCATTATTTTAACTGTTAATTAAAGAAAATAGTTGAGAGAGAGACCTGAAGTTATGTTGCCGACATGGCACGCATAAACGTGTTATTGGAAAGTCAAATAAAATGTGGCCAAGTGGATGGTGTCGTAGCTAGCTAGCTAGCTAGTTGGCCACCATTATCATTATACAGATTGCACATAAAGAAACTCAAATGCCATTGTCCCCTTGTCTTGCTCATCAATAAACCATTTATTTATTCTTATATGTAAATGTAGGCATTCATTTCTCAGTCAATCTTCTTCCGTCGTCCTAACCTATATATGTACTTCAAGTTGCCAAATTACACTGCAACAAAATATCCTTCCAACTTTCAATTATTTTATATATATTTAGGGGAATATTAAATTATCAAATTAATTAATCTTCAAGTAATTGATAATCTCACCATTAAACCAGGATATATATTAACGTTAGTACCAATTCCATGGCTCTTATTTCATCATCAATTTTGCATATTTTTGTAAATTTATTCTCAAATGAGTAATAAACAATTTTAAATATAATAAAGCCCTCATGTATAATATACACGCAATAATATCTCATTGAATAATTAATGGTATGGATGGGATTGATTTCACTTTGAGTGAGGAAAGTTGAGATATATATAGCAAATTAGTGGAGGCTTCTAGTGGGCACAGATAACGAGGTCAACCAAGTCAATAGGTTTGTCCAATGCTTCAATTTTCGGAACCAATTAATTAATCGAGCATAATGATGTATATGAATGAATGAAGACATGCTCTGTCTTATTGAAAATTTTTGAATTCCTGAAATTGGTATAGAATATTATAAAAACAAAAATAAAATGTGAGCAAATTTGATGGTTTTTGATGATATCCCAAACATCAAGATCATTAAATTGAATATAAAAATTTATTTATTATTTTATATGTGGGCAGTGATCATGGAGACTCTGGTTTCCAATATATATATTTTTCGGATTTACAAGAATTATATATATGTGTGAAGTATTCTTTTCATGTTTGATGATCAAATTAATACTACCCATAAAATTGTGTGTGGGGGCAAGAAATATCTCCTTTTTGCGTAAATGAATCATTGGAAAATTAATTTAAAAAGTGAGCCACCTTCAAAATATATACTATAAATAGTAAATTAATTATTGTAAATTTCAGTCGCAAATACGTTATCTTTTGTTAATTAATCTAATTTAAAAGTCTTGATCAGTATATAATATACTAATCTAGAAGCATCACATGCTTCAAAGATGTATATGTGGGCGCCCCATAACCACATAAAAATAGGTAATCAAACTGAAATTTTCAACAATTACCTAGATCATGACCTTTTTTAATTTTAACAAGTGAATTATCAATTTTGATGCTCAAATTAATTTTTTTTATCTCTAAGTCATGATTAAAGTTAATTACACTATGGTAGCGTAGGGTTTTTTTTTTAATTTAAAAAATATATAGAGGGGAAAGGGAAATTAAATTTAAATTATATATTTTTATTTAAATAAAATTTAATTAAAATAATAGTGATAAAATTAAATATCATTCCTCAATTTTCTTTTCAAACAAAAAATACTCCTAAACTTTTTTCTGTGCGGTGATATATTGCTTATATTAATTGACAACTTGCTGTAAAATTACGTAGTTTTTAGGGGGTTAGATATGCACGCTGCCTAACTAGTAATTAATTAATTATCTCAGAAATCCTACTATTCAAAGAGATATTTATGAATGAATATTATATGACTTGAAACAAGGACCATTAGTTTGAAAACCATTTGCTTGTCATGTGCACATGCTCAGAAATTTGCTCTACTTAACTAATTTTGCATTAATTATGTTTTGTTCAAAATAAATAGAATGTTGAGTAATGCCTAATCATGGTAATTAGTATCATATAATTACACCTAACTTCAATTATTAATTTTATAGCAATAATGCCGTGTTGGACCACTAAAGCTAGCGCATAATGCAGACAAATAATATAATTAACTCTCAAGTCTCAACACAAACACATAGCATGAACTTGTTGACAAACATTAGATAAATAATAGGATTAGGTCTCACTATATATGGTGCTGTTTGGTTGAAATAAAAAAATTAAAAAAGACTGAAAATAGGGAGTTTAAGTTTGAGTGCCACACTTCATTAAGTAAGATATTTTATAAATTTGCAAGACATACAGATTTGTAAAAGAAGCTTATTATAGCGAATTAAAAATCAGTATACATATTTTTTTCCTTTATAAACTTGTGTTTGAATTAGATAAATTTCAGTCAAAGCATGGCTGGAAGAGAAATTGTAGGAGGGAAAAGACAATAAACTATGGCCTTATTGGGTCGCAAAAGTCATACACTGTGGTTGTGTGCTAGCTAGCTAGCTTGTGAGTACATTGAGGAAGTCATTAATGTGCACATTATTTGCTTTGACAGACAAATTAAAGATGGAGTTGCATGGCATTTTGTGTGCCGGTTCATTTGCCTTAGTCTAAGTCAAAACTCTTGGTCTTCAGATTCAGATTGTTCTGTGACTTGGAAAAGTGATTGTGTTCCATACGTTTTTTTAGGTTCAGAGCAAACTCAGTAATAAATATGCTATTATCTCTTAAATCTGACCCAACAGCTCTCAAGACCATGTCAAATATTTTGTGTGTGTGTCTCTCTCCATATTCTTCCAAGATGGGGACTGATCAGAAAAGTTTTTAAGTTTTTGGTCCAGGATCTGAAAAGTTAAAGGCTGACTAGAATGAGATTATTGACTTGAAGGTTGGTTTTTACTTTATTTTTTTATGGTGTATGATGGGAACAAAAAGACTAATTTAAAATCTTTAAAGTCGTGACATAATTTTCATAAGTTAAAGACTTGGGTCAGCATTAATTTGCGGGAGAGGAGGTGGAGTTAATACTTAATAATCTAATTTGAAAGAATGACGAGTGCTATTATATGTTTTCGTTTCACTGTAGAAATTTTTTCATGATTAAGAAATGGACAACAGCTAGAACAGAAAAAAAGAAAAAGAAAAAAAGAAGAAGTTATAATTGAATTGGGAAGTTTTATAGCTATGAAATTACATTCTTAGAGTAGTCAACAGGTAAAAGTAGAACAAGGATGAAGATGCTATGAGAATAGACGAAAAATGAACTCGTTCAGAGAATATTACATCAAATGAGGTTGTTGTGTGCTCCTTCTAGATCCATTAAAAAGATGAGAAACAGGAATAAATAATTTTTAAAAAGGGTCTTTATCAGATCACTTTAATAAATCACCAAAATTTCCAAGTCGAATCTAGAGTCATCTTACTTTTCTGACTGTATTTTGCCTTATAATAATCTCACGACTGTGGAAAGTTCCAAGTGAACAAAGTATTACCAAGAATTCTATAATTATAATCAGTAAATGAAAGGAAAAAGAAAGTAGAATTTTCTTCATCACATGCTTTACTTGGTATGAATGTATGAATAAACTTCCTAAATTCCATGTACAACAATGCCCACTCTCAGCTGTTTGGCTACATAAATCAATTTACTGTTAAAAGTCAAGCAGATTTGATGTACCCAGAAGTTTGGAACAATAACTAGTGGCCCAAATTGCTTACATTGACTGTTTCCTATCATGTATTCATCACTCCTGATGCCTACTGATATAACAGGAGGTTATGCCTCTGTTTGGTGGGCCACGAAACAATGTGTCACAGAGCATGGCAATAAGTGGTGACTTCCAGAATCCTTGACGAGATGAAATAGTTGAGGGAGAAAGGCCAACCCCATTAGGCGATTTTTTACAAGGGTAGTGTTGGCACATCAGAGTTGGGCATTGATGTCGTAATATTCCAATTCAATTCTTTTCACTAAGCCGTTTCAGTGTATGATTTAGCCAAAAACTATAAAAATCAATGATCTATTTCCAACAAAACTTGATTATTGTGGAGAAAATGGTGAAGGTAATCCCTTGGCATGTTGACTCTCCATCTCAAGGAGCATAAGGGATTTCTGCCTCTGATATCTGTTTCTCTTGGCGGCTAATGCTGCAAAAAAGAAGCCACAGCATATTCTTAATCCAGCAGAGAATTTATGGTTTAAACAATCGAAGGATAGAGCTAGTTCCTCCAAAATCAAGACATTTTAAATAGTTTCCCTCTAGCATCTGAAAGAGAAGACATTATACAAAATATTTGGGTGTACAATTGGGACTGAATCTAACAAACTAATTTCAAAAGCCACACCAAGATGATTGACTCAATTGCTGCCTCTTTAAAAGATTGTACCAAGTTTTAGAAACAAAATGTAGTCATTCATAGAACCAGAACAAATAGTAAAAAAAGTTTAGCACCAATAAGGAAAATGCTTTTCATCATTATCAATAAATAAATAGAACTATTAGAAGTTACTTCCTATTAAGCGTGAGGTATCAATGGGAGATAACGTGGTAGTGTATAAGCCAGTAAAAGATACAATGATTTGTCTGGAAAAATGAGAGGGTAAAAAAAAAAAAACCTTCTGACGGCTTGACAGCAAATTTAAAATCACCAGTATGTTGGCTTCACGCAGATATTAGGATTTTAATAGAGGTATAATGGAGTGTTTGTGTGTGTGAGCTAATTATTTTTAATAGAACAGAAATGATAGAGAATTAATATATAATTTGATGGAGTATTATGCTTCACAAAAATCTCTAAATGCTGAAGTCCAATAGAGTGAAAATACCACATTTGATCTTAGCCAAATTACATAGATGGGTAGGAATAGGGGAGCGTAAAAATGGTGAGGCAGCTAAAAGTCTACTAGTCTAAAATAGATTGAAAGGAAAATGAGAATTCATGTGAGAAATCAGAATCTAGACTACTTTCTATTCAGATTATCATACCCAACTACAAGTGTTTTTGAGAATAAAAAAGTTATTCTGCCACCTTCACCATATATCACATAACATGAGTAAACATAACGGAGGATTGTTTTGATGTTATGTCCATTCTAGAGGTGTCAGTTCAATGCATGCGTATGGGTCTAAGCAATCTAAAGAGTAACCATAAAGGAGCAGCTACTACACTGGTAAAAGCCAATAAAAAAACATACTAATGTTAGCCCCAAAAAAAGTCAAACACAATACAAAGTACCAGGAATATTAAAAATAAACAATGCCTGCCGGCTGCCAGAAACCAAAACTCAATGAAATAAATACTTACACATTAATTCATGAGGTAGACCAAAGTCATAATCGTTTCTTCTCCTCCTGATAAAGATATATACCAGCAGCAGTAGCACACAGACAACAAAAAGACATGACAAGCCTATTGCAATTTTTCCCCGAGTAGATAAACTGCCATTCTCCCAAAATATAGGACATGCCGGCAAAGAAGGTACACCACACAAACCTTTGTTGCCAGAGAGACTGAATGCAAGAAAAAAAAAATATACATTAGAAAAGATATCATTTCCCAGCGGATTATAGAATCACAAGTTAACTGAACCTTTCATAAATGAACATTTGCAAAAATAATGCTATGGTGATATACAACTTTTGCACCTATTACATCCCTAGCAACGGCAACTAATGTTGATTAATTCTGCAGATGGACAGAAATTACTAATTAAAACCACTCAGGCAAGTCTGACAGTAGCAATGGATTATTATCTGATTTGCCAGTTTATCAATACGTTTCTTAATAAAAGATAAACATTGGCAGCAGCAGCATTATCATGGATGACAGTCCTTTGTCTTAAACAATTGAGCAGAATGTGGGATTAGTTTCATGAATCATGAAATTTACTTCAGTTAACAAGAATGAGCAAGCTTAATAGTTTTACACCAAAAAATGTAGGGTAATTATGTAAGAAAGGTATTATTTCAGCAATCAGTGCTGAACTGCTGATGATATAGACAGACAGACAAACAGACTGAATAATCAGCCAAGTGCAGATTACCAAGCAAGCAAGCTTAGTTAACCAACATACCAATCTCAGTACAAAGTTACGTAGAATCTGATAGATTATAACTAGTAGATAAAAGTGACATACTCGATAGCTCCACCATGCACACCAACCGAATAAAGTTGCTCTGGTACTCGTCCTTCCAATAAATTACCATTCAATAGCCTGGTAAGATAAAATTAATTAGTAAGCAAAACATCTCAAGAGAATAAAGAAATCCCCATTTAAGACAAGAATATAGGTTAAATGGTATTTAGTGTTTCTTTCCCTATAATTTATCCATTTTGGAGGGAAGAGTTATGTGTAATAGTCTCAACTGTCAACACAATACATCCTAGAAAACTACTAATCAGCTTCATAGAGGATAGTAATATTTATATGAAGTTTTAATGCTTTGCACAATGGCTCTTGTAATTGCAATGGTTAAAACTACTCTTCATTGCTTTGATCCAATAGCACTAATGCATCACAAACGCAGTAACCAGACCAAACAACTACAACTTCGATATTGCAAAAGTAATATGCCAAACAAACTTGGAGCACACTGTAACTGTCCCACAAAATGAGTATCAACCAGTTGTAATGCACTATGCAAATAGAAATAGTGACAATGATATAATGACAACATCAATTGACATTCTTTCTTGCAACTACTAAAGCAAAATTAAAAAAATGCGACTAGAAATCAAGAAATGGGAAAATAAAGGCCTAACAGTCTAGAATAGAGACTTCATTCAAAGCCCAAAAAAAACCTCCTTTAAAAATCACTTAAACTATAACTGACTATTCACCAGATGGTAAACTCCACAATTTGATTTCTGAAACTAAATTTCAAAACTTGATGCCAACCATGACAAATTTTCATTAAAGCAAAAAAGCATACTAGCAAAGGAATAAATACTTACACAAGCTTCAAACTTGAAGAGGCTAAACTATCTGGTATGGAGCCTGTTAACTGATTGTTGGACAAATCCCTACAGCATTCATTACAAGGTTGCATTATTTTCCATATAGATCAGATGGCTATGTTATTATTTTGTGCCAATAGATGACTCTATTCTCTATAAGTATAAATGCATGGGCACCAACTAATAATTGACCTACCAAAACATAGACTCTAAATATATTTTAACTTTCAGTATGATAACAAATACCCTGTAAGTAAACACATGAATATGACATTTTACTGGTAAAGAACTTGGAAACTGATTTTCAAGTAATTAAAGAAAGAAAAGTACTCTACTTGGTTGAATTATGAAAAGGATTTTCAGTAACACCTAAAAACAACATAAACCAGTAGAACAACCATAACAGACAGAATAGATATCAGAAGTACTTACAGATTTGTCAGAGATTTTTGACCCAGCCCAGAAGGTATTACACCTTCCAAAGAATTAGAACTCAAGTTCCTGTGATTTTAATGTAAAAAAGTTACTAGATAATTTAGACCGATATAACCATGAGTTTTGGTAGGAAACCAAGTGCACCATGTGTATATATTTAACGAATGATTATCTGCTACAGATGTAAGAGGATCCAAAAGTTTGGGCAACATGCACATAGAAATTAGAAAGCAAATGCTTTATTATAGATGATGAATGTGCAGTGTATATTATAAGATTAAGGCTCCCACAAGGATGGGGAAGGAATTCTAATGAAAATGTTTAAGGACCACACAAATTAAGCCAGGATTAACTCTGCTAGTCATTACTTCTTACACTGGTTATAGTGCTCAACTGTTCATCGGGTATGATGCAAAAGAGGTGCTACAGTGCATCAGGGTTTTGTCAACATTTCTTAACAGAGCAGAGTATAAACACTTTGCTACCAAAATAAAGAAAATGATCGGTTGAAATTACCAAAGATGATAATTTTGAATGTGAAAATTGATATTGTTCTTATCAAAGAGACATGGATAAGGCAAGTAAAATATAGTGAGTATAAGGAGAATGTGACTGCCGCTAAAAACTTTTAAACTACAGATTACAATAAGGAGGATGAAATATTTATAGACCAAATCTACTTCAGAGCAGCATAATGTTATCCTCAATACATCTAAGCAATATGACGTTAAAGACATCTAGCATATATATATTAATGTTTGGAAGCTGATACTTACAGGCTTACCAAGTCCGACAAAAGACCAATCTGGTCACTTATGTTCCCTTTCAAGCCTTGACTGCCTAGATCGCTGAAACAAAAATTGAAACAAAGATTTGTTCATAGCTGAAGAAAAGGGAAAGGAATTATAATCTAAGAAGAAAAAAGCAGTAACTCCATCAGTTCTTTCTTCCTTTTTTTTTTTTTTTAAAAAAAAATTGTGGTTCCGTAATTCAAATGTGCTTATGACGAATAGGTGCCCAACCCATGATCCACTCTATCACAATTTTTCTTCCAGGGTATGGATGATGATAGGTCCAGGGGTCAAAGGCAGGACAATCATTATTTGCCTTTTCATTTTTTATGGTTTATACTTATATGCATATAAGGAAAATGATATATATACAAAAAAAAAAAAAAAAGGAAAGAAGATACCATGCATACTTAGAAACACCAATGATTCATCATCAAAATATTTTGCGCATAGAACTAACCTACCAGTAACCTTACAAATAAAGTATGACAATAGACAAGTCAATTAAGAGATTTTACAGAAGGAATCGTTGTAATGTAGCATCAAATTTCTTCCATGAAGCCAGTCAAAAGTCAGTTAAGAAATGCTTACATATGACTTATCACGAGGGCAGTTTTATTCTTGTTCAAACGGCAGGTAACTCCCTCCCAAGCATCCCAATTAGTAGGCGCACAAGGATCACCATTCCAACCCATTCTATCAGGAACACGAAGTGACTGTTTCAATGCCTTCATGGCAATTACTACAAAACAAAGTCCTAAGTCAGTAGTAAAACAGTAACCACAATTCTTTAGGTTGGTCTTCAGTCATCAAAATCATAACCATGGCCCTCCCTCCCCGGTGTCAGCATCATCAGTAACTATAATTACTAAAAAAGTGAATTATAGCAACTTTTCTTCCTAAATATTCTTCTTCATTCAAAATAGTAACCACTCCAAACAAATTTTCAGATTCCAAAAGAAGAAAAACCATAAACCAGATTTCTTTTAAGAATATGTTTTTAAATTTATATGGAGTAATAGCCTCAAAATTCTATTACCATACCTTGTTCAGGAACTGTGGAAGGATCGTTAGGTACCAACGCATAATTTTCAAGTCCGCTAATGAGAGGGGCACCAACAGCAGCCACAAGCTTCACACTCAAGACACTACTGCTCAAATTCTTCACTGTGTAATGCCAAGTAAACGCAGCAAAGCTTCCCACCTGCTTGTATATGTCAATCCTAGTCACATTCTTGTCATTGATGAGCACATCAAAAACCCTGTCCCCTGCCTTCTTCACGCTCGAATCAATCTCCGCAAAATGCAACCACACCAGATAATCCAACTTGGCATCCACATTTAATTTGTACTCCAATTCGCCATCTCCACCCACCGTCACCGCCGACTGGTACAATTTCATCGGAAAGTAATTGGGTAATATATCAGTCCCACTTATCGTGTTCCTCGTCGATATAGTCCTAACACCGTCCGAGCTCCTCGAAGTCGAGGACCCCGGTTTTGATCGGAATTCCGAATCGGACTGCCATGACCGACCAAAGCGGTCAGTGTCGTCACTAAATCCGGGACCCCATTGACCGGTCCCGCAAGACAACCTGCCATAATTGACTAGGACGAGGTCATTCCCAATACTTGCCGAATCATAGGATAACGAATCGACCTGCACGAGCTCAAGGGAGGAGATGACCGGAGGATCAGTGGCGAAGCTGTAAAAACAGACATCCGCTTCGCCGTCCTTGACGTAAGCAAAGAGATCAGAGTAAGCGCCGTCCCGAGATAAAGATTCCGGCCACGGCGAGCGCCAGCTGAAGACGACGGTGCCCTCGACGGAGACATCAAAGGATGGGGGGTGAGACTTGCCGTCGTAGTTGTCATAAACGACGAATGTGCGGAAAAAGTAGCGGCCGGGGGGCAGAGAGGAGAATACGTAGCAATTCTTCTTGCCGTAAGAGATTGGGAAGAACCGAAGAGTCTTCTCGTAGGAGAAGTGAAAGCGGAGTGGCTCTGAGACGATGGAGGTGGTACCGCCGGTGTAGAATCGATCAGAGAGCCAGGTAGTGTTGAATGGGTCGATGGTATCGGTGGCACTACCGCAATCGATGTGATAAGCTAAACCTGTGAGTGACAAGAGGTTGAGACGCCATTAGAGTTAGAGAAGCTAATTCATTGCGTAAAACAAAATACAGAGAAAGAGAGAAGAAGTTAATTAGAGCTTACCATAAGGGTAGGGATGAAGAGGGGTAGAGGAAGCGGTGGAGAGGGAGATGAAGAAGAAGAAGACGACGAAATGGGTGACAGACATTGTCGTAGTTGGAGTGATAGTGAGGGCCAAATGGGAAAGAGAAAGAACAGAGTAATTAAGAGAGAGAAATGTATGTGACTGGTATCGTGTAGTAGTGTAGTAGTGTGATTGTGTGAACTAAGAAGAGAGAGAAAGAGAAAAGAATTGGGCGAGATTAGCGGGAGAAGATTGAAGGAAGGTAACTTTGAAGATGATCTGGCCAGTGTCTTTCACGGACTTCATCTTCTTGTTGCAGGCACCTCTCAATGAGCCTCTTGTATCGCAGTGAATTTAGAACTATGCGTCTTCTTAGTTCTTACATAATGTATGCTTACGGTATCAGTAATGGTCAAAAGCTAGCGACTCGTAAGAAATTGATAGTGATGATCTCGTCTGGTAAAATTAATTAAAATGAACGTAAATTAGTTCCAACATTAGGTGACGTAAAATTAATTTATAGATTGACTTTCGAGTGTTATTACTATTTTCTTACATTTATCATTTACGTTCAGGTACAAATAGTCAAACGACATTTTAAGTAACAGATGCTAATTGTACTAATTAATAAGCTGTTTATGAGTAATTAGTTAAAATATTAAATACTCTATTATTGTTAATTAAATTTTTGGATTCATGTATAGAATAATTTTTGGTTAGAATTTTATTTCTATTATGTACCTATATTAGTTCAAGTAATTAGTTAAAATGTACTATATTAAGGTTAAGTAAATTTTTGGATTCATGTATAGAATAATTTTTGTTTGAAGAGTTATATTAGTATTTATAAAAAAAAAAAAAGAAGATAAGTTAACAAATATATATTCGTATAGTACAAGGTACAAGTTTTAAAACTAATTGCATTACATTTTGGTGACAATTTTTTGTAGTTATTTATATATTAGCAGTTAATTTTAAGTCATTTATCATCTTATTTGTTTTACTATATATGAATATAAAGAAGCTGTGAATATATCTAGAATCTAGATACATATAAAGAAATTAAGCATTTAAAATATGTAGTTATATGATGAAGAGTGAAGAGAGAAGGTATGAATTAAAATTGAGATAACTACATTAGTAAATAGTAATAAAGAAGGGTTTAGATGAGGACAAGATATGGCAGATAGAGAGAGAGCCCGAAGTTAAAGGGCAGATGAGGCAAGTGGGTAATGAGTTGGTGATCAGAGTAATGGGAATCCCAGGAATTTGGATGCCTGGAATCCTTGCCGGAAAGTCAAAGGCACCAATTATCTTTTTTAAAAAAATTTTCACAATTTTTTCTTAAAATTAATTTTATTTTTAATTTTAAAAATTATATTTAATACCTCAAAGTTTGACAAAAAAATTATGATTTTTTTAATTTATATCTATTTTTAAAAATTAATATTTTTTATTATATATTTATTTCCTAAAAATAAAATTATTTAATTAATTTTACTGATATTAAAATTTTATGTTATATAAATTTCATTATATAAAAAATAAAATTATAATTTTACTTTTACACAAAAAATTATTTTATTAAAAACAGAGATCCACAAAATAGAATGGCATGGTGTTTTGACAGCTAAGGTGAACTACGTTACGTGGGCTGCTTTTTTATTATATATCTTTTAAAAGCATGTCAATCTTATTATTAATTTAGTTTTTACAAGTTTAATATTATTAATTATCTCTTAATAATTTAAAAAGCATTTAATTCTAATCTTCACTTCAATTCAATTAAGACTAATTTAACATTAGCAACATTATTTATGAATTAAATTAATGATAAAAAGTTATAACTAAATAAATAATATCAAAATTAAGTCAATGATAATCATTTTTTACTAATTAAACTGATGAGTGAGGGCAAATCTTTGAGAGATAACATTATTCATTTTATTTATTGTAAGAGTGAGAGGAGGTTCGGGAATTTGGAATTTTGGGTGTATGCGTGAAAAAAAATTTTAAGGTACATTATGTATATATAATTAGTAGGAATGTTAAGATTTCATCTGAACATAAATTTTACAATAAAATTTTGATCATTAATTATAAAATAAATTATGTTAAAATTACTTTTTTTATTTTAAAAATTTATATTTCTTTTATAAAAAATCAAAATACTCTTAATGACATTATCAATCTTTTAAAGGTATTATAGTTTATTATAAACTATATTTTCAAAAATTACAATATTTTATTTCTATTTATTTTGAGTTAAAAATAATAAAATTATTTTAAAAAAATTTCAAAAATTAAACTAAAATAATATGTATCTTAGAAAATAACACTATAATTTACTCTAAAAAAATCAATTATCCTATACTTATCGTATTGTAAAATTATTTAACTAGATAAATAATTATGAGCAAAATATCCTAGTAAGATAGTGATTTAGAGTGACCCATGGGTGATCTGCAAAGGGAATGAGCATGTCATTTATATCTCCGAATTGAACCTGAGGTTGATCAAATTCTCCACATTCTTGCCTTTGTTACCCCATCAACAAGTTTTAAATGAAAATGATTTGTTTATGCATCATATTTTTAAGAATCATATTTTAAAAAATATAAATAAAAAATTTATTTGTGTACTAAATGCTTTTAAAAATAATTATTTTTTTCTTGAGCGATTACTTTTTGTGACTTCTATTTTATTTGCTTCACTTTTATTTGATTAGATGATTAAAAAAAATATTTAATTTATAAGATTATCTCTATTTATTGACAAGCATTATCTATCATAATAAGAGACTACAAGTTAGAAGAGGATTAAAAAAAAAACACTACTATTAGTTAAGGAACAATGGTAGTAAAGTAAAATAAAAGAAAAAAAGGTTAAATACAGTATAACTTTGTTAATCAGAAAATGACATGAAACTTTATGATTGGATTTTAAAATGATTATGATTTTATTTTTAATAAAAAATATAAAAATTTATAATTAAAATTAATCCTAATTAAAAAAAAAAACCTATAGATTTGTCTTCCTTTTGAAAACCAAACCCCCTCACTTAACTTTATGTCTTTATCAAACTTATAATCAATAAGTATAAATTAATTTGGTCATTTTCAACACTGTTAGTATATAAGTACGTTTATTAGCCCGTGACTTGTCACTTCTAAATTATTGATCAAGGTATTCACGACATAACACATAAGGACAAATCAGTGGGTCTCACTATTTAAGGTATATCTCTATATGACAACGAGACTAACCTAAAAATAAAAAGACGAAAGACAACGAACAGCCTCATATATATTTTATTTTTGCTTTATCCTTTTTTAGTTATTGTTAAGAGTAAAAAATACCTTGTTTTTCAGAAATAAACTATACGACGAGTATATATATATATATATATATATATATATATATATATATAACATTATAATTAATGCAAAATCTTATTTGGTCGCCTTTATTCCATCCAATTTGGTCCCCGCGTGTAAAATCTCGATATTCACGATACATACAAGTTGCTCATTTTGTATAAATATTCTCTTTATTTTGACTATTATTGTTGTAAATTGAGACAATTTTGGATTTCGAATATATTAATTAATATAGTTTTTTATTGTTATTAATTATTGAATAAAATATGAAATGTAAGTCAAAATTAATTTCATTTTAAAAAAATAA
Organism: Senna siamea; assembly: GCA_031216115.1. Taxonomy (NCBI): domain Eukaryota; kingdom Viridiplantae; phylum Streptophyta; class Magnoliopsida; order Fabales; family Fabaceae; genus Senna; species Senna siamea. Next base: position 2,941,048 of record CM062358.1, read on the forward strand.
GTGTGTGTATATTTTTTATTAGAAATAACAGAGTTTAGGAAAATATATAGAAACCTGCCATCGTTTCCCTCAAGTAATTGAGGGAAGATGTTATCATTTACTTTTCGAATTATTTGCAGTTAAAAAAGAGAGAGGTAAAATGAGAAAAATAAAAATATTTAAAAAATAAATTTAATTTATATAAATTAAAATCTATCTTTTATATTACAAAAATTACGACGACGAATCAACCGTTATTATTTATGTTTGAATACATAATATGGATACGATTGTAATAAAATAAAAGATAGTGAATATCTCTTCTTACTACAGCAACTTTTTAGAAGGTTGGAGATCTGCTGCATAATTTGAACCAGATTATGGTTTGGAATTTTTATTTTGATATTTGGGCAGATGTGTTATTAAAATTTATAAAAATAATAATTTTTAATATTTAAAAATTTATTAATTAATAAAAAATTTTAAATGTTTAAAGTGTTAGTTACTAAAATTTATTTTGTTTTCACTCCCAAGGAGTCTCTTAACTTGATTTAGAAAAGACTTGAATAAATAATATAATCGTGGAGAGATGTCAGTGAGCTCAAAACATATCACTGTCACTATCTTTCAAATCGGGAAAATCACGTGAAGATTCTCTTCTCTGTATTAAATATTGAAAATATATCATGTTATTAAACAACAAGTGGATCTAATATGATATTACTATCCTTAATCACAATTAATAAAATTTTACACTTGTACAAATTGTTTATACATCGAGGCTTGTTGGCTTAATTTTAATAATTAATTTGTTGGTTCAATCTAATTCTCCAAAATTTACATGACGTGCATTATAATCTGAAAATTAATTGAAAGCTTATATGCTTATGCATTTGCAACCTCTCGTTGAATAAGTTTGTCTTATAAATATAACTGGAGATAATAATAAACAGACACTCTATTATCTTTTTATTATTTATATTAATATTTAGACACTTAAATTTTAATTATATAAAAGTATATATTTTTAATATTTATATTTAAAATTAATTAATATTTAAAATATTTTAAAAAATAAAAAATAAAAAATATTAGATATTTTATAATTAAAAAATTTATCTAATATTTCATACTTAATATTCATTGAATAAAAAATTTTTAAATATTATAAATAATTATTTTATAATTAAAAAATTTACATAATTATTATAAACTAAAATAAAAAATAACAATTTTAATATTAATAAAAGTATAAAATTATATTTAATAATATAAATTATTTAATTATTAAATATCAGATATATTATCTATACATTTATATTTGAGAAATATAAAATATTTAAAATTAATATCTAGACCTGTCTCAATATTTAATAAATAATTATATTATATTATCTATATTTTATTTAATATTTAATATCTAATATTTATTATATATAAAATATTTTTTTAAAAAAATACTATCATATACTTATAATATCTATTCTCGTTACCATCTCTAAATATAATTTATCGTCGGCATATTTTATGGCATGATTAAGGGATGGCCTTGGTGTTATATGTAGAAAACACACTTGTTAGAAAGTCAAAGTACGAAAGCTAGTAATAAGAAAACGCATGGACGATTGCTTTAAGTTTAACAATAATTAAAATAATTTGTTACTATGGGACAATAGCTTTTGCATTTAAGAATAAGCATTATATTTTGATTCCTTGTTGCCTTTCCCATGATGAATGTTAATGACTTAATTCACATGAAATGAGCAAAAAGCAAACCTGTAGGCCCAAAGTAGTCCAACATGTAGCCCAACCCAGTCCATCCAGCCCATTTATCGAAGGGACCAAGTTCACTGACACAAACAAACTCTAGTTTTATTTTAAAAAAATACACTCCTTTTTTTTCTAAATATATTAAAATTATATATATAAATTTTTTAAAAACTTATGTTTCTTTCTTTTAAAAAACTAAAAAATTAAAAAATCTATTATTTTGATTAAAATAATTTTAATAATATTCTTAATTTTTTAAAAAATATATATTTTATTATTATTTATTCTGAAGTAAAAATATAAATTTATTTTATTTTAAATTTAAAAATATTTTTGTATATTAATCAAATGCATATTTAATTTTATGTATAATAAATATAAGAGTATTTTAATTAAAAAATTATAAATTTTTTATCTCTAAAAAAATAATTTTTCAAAATTAAAAAACAAAAAATATAATTTTAACATCTTAAAAAAATTTAAGTCCCTCTTATTTTTTTATCTAGGGATCCGCGAAAACACTAGTTAAACAAATGCATTTGCTCATTTGTATATATTCTTTTTTTTTGGCCAACTCATTCATATATATATATATATAATTAAAAAATCATTTTCTTTCATCTAGCTCATTTATCCCAATAGTATTCAATATTCATTTAAAATTTTGAAGATGAAGAAAATACGACTGTTACTTGTCGTGAAAGTTTTAAATATAAATATTATTATAGTATCAAATATAGCGTTTTGATGAATTTATTCTCAATATTTTGTTTTGTCCACGCCGCCTGGCCCCACAACCACACAAAATATTTCAAAATATCTAAACTACCCCTACGCTTTTTACTCTCAAAAATGAAAATTTCTTCTCTTCTCTCTCATCTTGTCCCTTACACCATCCCACGCAACCAATAATGTCAACGACATTCCACTCCTGCGCCGCAATCTTCGCCTTTCTCATCGCTGCCGCCGTAAATTTTCCGGCGTCAGCCGGCTCCGGCGAGCTTCCCACTTTCAGGGAAGCACCTGCATTTCGAAACGGCAGAGGATGTCCCAAAACGTTATGGTCCACCACCAACAAGCGAGTTCACAACCCTTCCATCATCCACATAGCAATGACTCTCGATGCCACCTATCTCCGCGGCTCCGTCGCCGGCGTATTCTCGGTGTTGCAACACGCCTCTTGCCCTGAGAATGTGGTGTTCCACTTCATCGCCGCGACGCACCGCCAAGCAGAGCTCTATCGGATTATCTCCGCCACTTTCCCGTATCTCGACTTCTACCTTTACCACTTTGACTCCAACGTCGTCAGGGGGAAGATCTCGTACTCCATTCGCCGAGCTCTCGACCAGCCTCTCAATTACGCGAGGATGTACCTGGCCGATATCTTGCCGACTGGCGTCCGCCGTATAATCTACTTTGATTCCGATCTGATCGTGGTGGATGATGTGGCGAAGCTCTGGAATATCAATTTGGGGGCACATGTTCTGGGCGCGCCTGAGTATTGTCACGCCAATTTCACCACCTACTTCACGTCCAAGTTCTGGTCAAACCCGGTCTTCGCGGCGTCGTTTCGGGGCCGCAGACCGTGCTATTTCAACACCGGGGTGATGGTGATAGATCTGTGGAAATGGAGGCAAGGTATGTACACGGAGAAGCTAGAGAAGTGGATGGGGATTCAGAAATGGTACCGAATCTATGAGCTCGGTTCGCTGCCGCCGTTTTTGCTGGTTTTCGCCGGAAACGTCGAGAGGGTGGCGGACCGGTGGAATCAGCACGGGCTAGGTGGGGACAATCTGGTAGGGTTATGTAGGGATCTTCATCCGGGACCGGTGAGCCTACTACACTGGAGTGGAAAGGGGAAGCCATGGCTGAGACTGGACTCGAAGAAGCCATGCCCGTTGGATAGCTTGTGGGTCCCATACGATCTGCTCCGTCATTCTTCGTTGTTCTCGGATATGTAGAGTAGAAGAGCTCTCTTATTGGATAAAGGCAACATTTCTGTGCAGGGAAGGGACAGTGGGGCTAAAAGACGAAACAGGACAGAATTAGGAAGCTAATATTAGTCTGATAGACGGACAGAGCCACGTGAAGTTGGATAAAGATGACATTTCCGTCTGGTGCTTTAGGAGAGATTAACGACATTAGGAGGGTGAATTGACGGCGGTCGTTTGTATTTTTCTCGAGGTTTAGCATATCAGAAATGTTGAAAAATGCAAAGTGCTTCTTCAACGTGAAAATCAAAGGGGACTTCAAATAGAGTAAACAGTTGGGATGAAGCACCTGCGAACGATATTTGCTATTATAGTGTGATTAATTAAGGACATTTTTTAGTCTTCGAAGGTAATGAACAGCTAATTCTCCTTTAATATATAGTATCATATCAAAATCTCCACCTTTAGTTCTCTAGGATTTTGTAAGCTCAAATCTTCATTTATATTTCTTATTTGATGTGAATAGAAAAGAAACTTTTTTCCTTTGCAGAAAAATGAATATTTGTTCTGCTGTGAGTTATTGTTATAATCCTGTTAGAGTAATGACATTTCTACAATTTTTCGTTTTCATATATAAAAGCTCACAATCGGTGTTAGCCGTGTTTCTACAGGATGAAAAACACCTTCCTCTTGTATTGGAAGTAGCATGTTTATGGTTCAGTTTGATTTGGTTTAAGTTCAAACTCTAGCTGAATCTATATTAACTAATTCTCAATATTTAAAAAGCAAATTGATTTATGAGAAATTATGGATCTAAACCTAATTAAAGCATGCAAAGTTGGAAGCAACCCAAATCTAACCAATTCTTCTAATGATTTTAATAATTCCAGGGATTGGTTATGGTGGTGGGAGATGATTTTATACTGGGGAACAAGTTTGGGGGGATCCTTTTGAGTGGTTTATAAAGTTACACCAGCCAGAAGCCCTCTTCGAAGGTATTATATCTTCTATGTGAAATCCCCTGAAAGAATTAGATCACTCTCTTCCTACCACACTGATTCTTATTTTAAGTTTCTCTGAAGTGCTTCACAAAAACATCAATTAATTTCTAGATACACATTAGTTTCCATGTCAGTTTCATTTATAACTTTCAAATGCTTTTTTTTTCGTCTCTTGAGATTGCTTAAGAGTCTTACGGGTATTTTGCTTATTTTTATTTTTAAGAAGAGGAATCCATTTGTTGATATGACATATGGTTGCTGTGTGCCTGAGTTAGATAAGTTTTAAGTAACTTGATTTATAAAAGATAGGTAAACTAAGTCAATTAAACATTTAAACATGATGTGAGACACTTTTTAGTAGAATCCACTTATAGCTTTGCTTTTCTGTTTCTTCATGATTTGATTGATCTACATATTTTTTTGTTAGTTATATGCCTCTTGGATTGCTTTGGTTGTAAAATGATGGCAAATGGATATTGGTTGTCGCTGAAAGGAATGTAATTCTTGAAGAAGGCCACTGAATATAGTGCAAACAGCGATGCTGATTTTGTTTATGCTTTTCTTGAGGTGTTGCTATATTAAAACTACTACTACCATATGAATTTAGACTATCATTATTGTATAGAGAAACAAGATACATTCTCATTCACATCACTTGACATTTTAGTTCTGTTCTCTGAACATATATTCTGGCAAACTATTTGCAGAGCAATGCACCGCCCCAGCCAGACCTGATGCAGCAGAGTGAAGACTTTCCACATACAATGTTGGTAGTCATTCTAATCAGCATAAGCGCAATTGATATATTGTTCATTTTGTTAGTAGTTATTGCCTTGTACTTGTCTTTCCTCTGAAGTTTATATAACTTGTCCAACAGTTAACAAGAAAAAAAAAGTATATCTTGTCTGCTGGAACAGAAAAATGCAGGGTAGAGGAGGCGGTAATAATCAATCCATGTTCTGTTTTTTTTTAGTGAGGAAGATATATCATATGATTTATATTCTTTTACCAGTTGTTACAGTCTTTCTGAAGCACTTTCTCATTCTTAAATTCTACATGAATTTTACTTTCCACTAGTATATCATTATGTCTTCTAAGTCTCCAGTAACAACTCTATACTCTAGTGATGGCTATTAAAAGAGTGTTACAACTTAAACCAAGAGTAGAGTCTACCCAAAAGATTAGCATGTTAGATGAGACAGCCTCAAGACTGAAGGACTTAAGTTTCATCTTAAATCTCAATGCTTATTCATTATAAAGGGGGAAAAAAATTCTGGTTGAATCGATGGTTCTGGATGAGGTCCAGGATTTGCCCAAGGTATCGGAAATAGAAATTGCTTCCAATTATTTCAAATGCCAAATTGCTTCTGTTTTTTTCTTTTTGCTTTTTCTGTACACGTTCAAGTACTCATTCTTCTTGAATCAATGTTTTATACATCATATATGAATTTAGGGACTAATAAGATTGCATAACATTGTCCAATTTAATAAGATTCCTCCATCCAAGCCTTATTTCCTTTCAACCATGGATCAAAGTTCCTAGGGTCTTGTACTTTCAAGACCTTTGATTTTGAAGCTGCAGCAGATTAAGTATCAACTATCTTCCCAGTGAATTTCTATTAAGCCAAATTTATAATCTCATGTGTATGAGTGTTTGATAGTATGAAAAATTAGGAGGCAAATAACTAGCTCCATTTTCAAGGGACACTGGTGTGTTGCTACCTGCTACCTACGAAGGATTACACATTTACGTGCAAGAATCGAATCCAATTCGTTGCAACTAACTTCAAGCTTAATTTAATGTTCGGAAATTTCTGTTTCCTGTGCATGGCTCAGTGAATGTACTCATTGGTGGAAGCTTGTCTTTTTTATTTATTTACGTCTAAGTGGGTGTCATAAGATTTAGGTATGCTTCGTCTAGTTTTAATATAAGATGGCTATAGTTTTAATCCAGGCATGTTCAGATTTTGTTGTGTTGGTATGAATTGCTGTCCTGCTGTGCATTATGTAGAAATCAAACTAAAGGTTGATTCATCTTTCTTTTGATCGATTAAAAACCTATTGAACCTTTTTCCTTTAGTCAAATAGGTAAACGCAGTTGATATTGGTTACAGTAAGGGGAAAAAAAATATTCGTGCAAGAAGATGAATTCCTTATGAAATTTCACAAAAAAACTTACCTCTCACTCCCTCTCCCTTTGTTACCATAGTAAGTTCTCTCTCTAGCTGTGATTTCCTCATTATCACTCCTGATTACCATATTTTTCTCCTTCTGTTTCTTTGTGTATCAGTTGATCTTTGCCAAAACCATTTCTGGATTCGTTGTGTTAATTAGGTAAATATGTCGTCACTATCAGTCTCAAATCTTTTTGTTACAATCCTCATTTACTGGTTATGGCTTTAATAAAATACTAATCTATATTATAGGGTGTTTAAAACTGATTAAAATTGATTTTTCGAATCAAACTAAACTAAACTGAGAAAAAATAATAAAACTAATCAATGTAAAAAAGTTATCCTGCCTTGCCAAATGTAACATTGTGCATTCAAATTTGTTCCCTTCTTGAATCTTTTAAGTTATGTTATACTTTTTTTAGAAATTTGATTTTGAAAATTTTGGTTGATTTTATAATTTTTGGACTAAATTCTGAAATATAATGTAATTATTATTTGGTTATATTGTTATTTATTTATAAATTAGCTAAGAAGTAAGAACAATTATAATTTTATCTCATTAATGAATAAAATATTATATTTTCTTATTATTAGTTAATATTTCTATATTAAAAGAATTATTTTTCATTAATGTTTAAATGAGACAAGTTAAAATAAGTTGACTTTTTAAAATTGATTATTTATAATTTGATTTAATATTAAATTTAAACTAATAAAAATATATTATTATATCAAATTAATGAAAACAATTTAATTTAAACATGTCTTCAAAACATTTGATAATGGGTCATCTTCAAACCTGTCTTCACAACATGAAGCCATCAGTAATTGAGTCATCAGACCAGTCATTACTACTTAACCAGCTGTCAACCTTACCATTTACGTGCTAAATCAAGCATTCAGCAAAAGTCATTTAACGTTCTAATACAGTGGTCCTACATAAATAAAGTGTTACTAAGGAAAAATGACATTTCTTCAAATTGACTTGAGTTTGATTTTTTTAGGGAAGTAGAGATTAAAATGATTCTAAACAAAAATTAAATTTCTGAAAAAACTGGAGAACATCTCTGACTATAATATTAAAGAGAAAAAAAAAAAGACTTGTATGAACTACTTAACTCACAAAGCTCATCATAAGGCATAGTGTTTTCAGACGTCAGAATTACAGAAACCCAAGAAAAGCCATTCCAATGGTGATATGCTTGTAAGAGGACAACTCGAAGTGCCAAATCTTACACATACCAACCCACTGATCTTCCACATGGCAAAATCTTGTTTAACTGAAATCCTTGACAAGTGGTGTCTCTGTGTAATGCAAGAGCATTCTCAATGGGGCATTTGGGATGAGAGTGAAGGAACATGTGGTGAGGTTGTTTCTTAACAAACAAGCATGAAGAGCAAGAATGGAGATAGGCAAGATTATATAAATAATATGACTCAAAGGCTAAATAGAAAAATATATAAATGAATATATGTTGATTATATCGCAGGCAATGGCATTGTGAATCACGAGAACTTCACGTGCAACTCTGACCTTCTTGTTCTAGTACAACCGACCTTGTTACTTATTTTATTAATTTTTAAAGTTACAACAACTTTAAACAATCTAACAATTACAAAACCACAAGGTAATAGTTCAAGATACTCCCATGCTGGACTTGGACCACTTTGATCTGTGTGTTGAACTTTTTAGAAGTTCAATTTTGTTAAAATGTATGTAAAATAATTTATTATTGTCATATCAATTTTGAAATATTCCAATGATTAAAACTCTTTGTAGTAAAATTCTTTAAAAAATGGTATTATATATTTTAATGAGTATTTCCCACAGTTTACTCTGTTTATGTTATCCTCATTTTTTCATCTCTGCTTGTGCTTCTTTCATTACAGAAGATTATAAACAGGAAGGAAGAAGATGGAAGAAGCAAAAAATTAATGACAAAGCTCCTAATTGCATAGAAAGCTAATTAAAATTTGTATTAAAACGAGCCGTTGAATAAAGGTTGGCATCTTGAATGACTTGGGGAGAGCACGAGGCAGAGCAAGGAGATGCTCTGCTTTGGCTTTCGTTAAGTATGATTAAACTATGCATTATTTAATTAATCACTTATTAGCTGGGTTTTGGTCTATTATATATAAAAATTTATCCTTCTTATTTTAATGCTCTATGTTGTGGAATCTTAGTCATAGGCTTGAAACTTACGTCCTTGGCTACTTTTTATCTTCCCTTTTGATGTTGCAGAGACTACAAAGAAAATAGTAAAAAAAAATTTGTTGGCTCTCTTTTGTTCCATTACATTAGCAATTTGCTTTCATGCGTATGCAAAGTCACCATAGATTTTGTTATTCAATTTTTCATTCAAGGGAGCAAAGTTAATGTACATTGGAGTGTAAAGGAGGACAAAACTGAAAGTGTCATCTATTTGCACTAGATATTTTAAAATAAAAATCATTCATGTTTGATATATGTGTTAAACATTATGGTCAATTCCAATATTATGGGGTTAGGCTCAACTCAACAAATTTTGGTTATTTTTCCTTGTGTGATCAAGTCAACTAGGTGTGCAATAATTTCTGGACTATGAAAGTTTTGCGTAGACAGAAATCTAACCAGAGAAATGCTAAATTTGATATTGAAAGTTGAGTGTGTGGTCCCTAAAACTATGTGTTTTCTATTTAGAGTTAAGTTAGCGATAAGATTAGTCCACTATGATCTTCAAGAACTTTTTAATGGTTGTTGTTATGAATTATTATGTAGGATTCAACTAAACCAACCCCCTATCCACCAGTCAATTCCCTGATTATGTGGATCCAACCAAAAGATAAACAGAAACAACAAATTAAAAGCACTGAGAAGAAAAAAAAAAAGAGACAATGTTTTTGTCCTCGTGCATAGTCATACATTCATCTATGAGGCTATGATTCATAATAGGGTTGTATAAGCACTTAAAAACTAATCATATTTGCGTTTGAGACAGTACGTCACTCTTTAAATTAATCATTCATAATCCTAGACAGTTTGTAAGCTATGAAAGAAAATGCCACCATATTGTGGAAACGGGAGGCCCCATTGTGCTGGTGGGTAGTGGCTACATATAGGATCATAGAGAGTGACATAGCAATGGAAGAAAGCAAGGGATTGTTTGGCTTGTTTTATCAATTTCCCCTTTAATGGGGTTATGGATTCCCAAGTGGTGAGGGGTGTGGTGGGGTCCACATGGTTTATGTCTCTAATGGATTTTTGAGGCACTGCACACCCTTTCATGCCCCATCTCTGCCTCTTTACTAGACCAATTAACCTCAGTTAGGAGCACATCCCCTATATATATAACACCCCATTTTTGAGCAAATTCTCAAACCAATTCACACAAAGCTGAAAACTTTAAGCTGAAGAGAAGAAAAGTAGAGACCCCATCTTCTCATTTCTTAGAAAAACAAAGAGAGAAAGTGAAGAAGATAATGAAGATGGCAAGTGGTAGCTCAAAGAGAAGGCTATCGAACAGAGGATTTGGAGGAGCCCTCAGAGAGCAAAGGGCTCGTCTATATATTATAAGGAGGTGTGTGGTGATGCTTCTCTGCTGGCATGACTAGAAGTTCAAGTCCATGGAAGTTTTTTTTAAATTTTTTTTTCTTATTCTGATTCATGGTGGAGTGTAAATAGCAAATAGGAGAGATATTGTGTTATGAAGGTACCAATTTTTGTATGGGTTGGGTAAGGTTTGGCTTTTGATTATGTAAATCGGAATAGCATGAATACCAAAGTCCATTTACTTTTCATTCTGTTCTTCTTTGGCTTACTTCTGATTTCTCCTTTTAATTCCTTTTTCACAACTGATCAACTTGGAATAGGAAGCAAATAGTACAGTACATATTCTCTTTCTTCACTTATCTTCTTCCTCTTTGTATGTACAGCTGAGTCAGTGATGGTTAATTTGAAAGGTAGTTCAGAAAAAGTCACTCAAGCCTTTCTAAATTGAATCTTGTATGTTGTTGTTTAGGTTTTACTTTTTAATTAGGGAGAGTTTCATGGAGTTTAGGGAAGGAAGCTTTACTTTCCAGAGATAGAATCAAAGAAAGATCTTCCTTAGATAGTCAGGAAGATTCAAGGGAAAGGACTAATAAGAGAAGAAAACCAAACCAGATTAATTTTTTTAAAAAAATAAATTATTATTTTGATCCTTAAAAATATACTTTGTTGAATTCAATTGTTGAGAGATTAAAATTTTTAATTTTGTCATCTAAAAAATATTTTTTAAATAATTTAATTCTAAAAGTAGTTATACAGATGTTTAAATAATATTACAAGATAAAACAAAAATCAGTATACTAGTATTATAGCAAGAAAGCGACTCAAAATAATAATTACTATGTCAACAAGATATCTATATAATTAATATAAAGATTAAATTATTTTAAAAATATTTTTTGAAAGATTAATTTGAGTATGTTAATAATTTACTCTCTTTTTTTTAACTAGAGTGTTTGTTTTTACTTTCTTGCTGGGCTGCACAAGTTAAAACTCTGCGAATATTTACTTTGTGCAAGAATTAGGCAAAGTTTTGTAATTAATTAGTATCAATTTTTTAAGTAAAAATATAACACAATAATATTTCTAAAAAATAATGTTATGGAGGAAGATTAAGTTAATCGGCGAGGGTCGTCAATAATTAGATCATCATGTAGATCCCTTAATCATTCGAAGTGAAGATTTTATTGAGGATCATACAGTTGGGACTTCTAAATTGTTTTATCAACAATGAAGGATGCTATTCACACCTTCAAATTTCTAAATGAAATGATAGCTTTTGGTAAAATATAGAGAGAGTAGGAAAGATGTAACATTTAACTATTTTTTATTATTTTCATAATTTATTTTATATTTAAAAAATTAAATACAAAATTAATATGTATTTTACTATATGCTAAATTCACTAATATAATATAATAAATGTATAAGAAAATTTTTTGATGTAAGAAATTGAGTTTTAAGTGTATTAAAATGTATGCTAATATTTTTTTTAAAATTAATTTTAAATATAATAAAAAGAAGAAATGAGATGTTTATTTCCCACTCTTCTATAATTTTTTTCTCTAATAACTTATAACTTCTAATGATCTCATATTTTATATCTCACATATATTATATTATATAATCTAGGAGGAAAAAAATTAAATTTTAAGTTATATAATATTGTATAGATTATGTTCAAGACTTAAATTTGATGATTTGAAATTAAATTAAAACAATTACTTTTTATATAACGTGGAAGTCTGATAAATCCAAGGGATGATCAAGTCCGTTGACCTACACTAATTATGTAAAACATTACTAAACACAAGCCTTCAATTAATTACACCTTACAACGGCTGTAGCAATTTATAAGGATTCCTCTAATTCATATTAAGTAAAGGGAGATACAATTAGTTCCTACACAAATAATTAAAAAAAAAAGAGGGTTACCTATTTAATAATATCTCTTTAATTAAATCTCACATCAAATAAAATTAAAAATGTAACATAAATAAACATGTAGTTGTTGGGAAATATCAAAGACTAAGGATCAAAGTTGTATATTTGTTTAATAATTATTGTTATTATAAAATGCTGGTTAGAATTAGAGTGTGGGAAACACGAATTGTGGTGACCAAGACAAAGACCTAAGGCTGGTGTCCACCGAGAAGGTTGAAACAGATCTTGTTGTCTTCTAATCTTAGTGAGAATGGGAATTGATCTTCTTGTCTTCAACCAAACAGCATCAACCCTAATTTTTTCTTCAAAAAAAAAAGGAGTAGCTCTGGTTTTGGCTCTCCACTATTAAAATACTCTTCTCATACGAAATGATTTGAGTTTGAATTTTAATAAAAAAATAAACTAATTTGTTTAAAAAAGAGTAAAATGTAAAAAGATTTCTTTAAATTTTTGAGTCATTTACAAATAGCTTAAAATTAAAATTCGATATTGACTTTTTATATAATGTTCTCTTATTGTTAATTCATTTTGTCACTTCATATTTTTTATATTAAAATGAATATTTTTAAATTATATTTTCAATGCAAAAATTTAGCATGTAATTAAAGAATTTGAAATAATAAATAAGTTATATTATGAATAAAAAAGAAAATTTAATTTTAAAATTATTTATAAGTGGCTCATAATTTATTGTATATATTTAAACGAATGGACATCTTCATCCAAGTTTGTTTTTTGGTTTGGGGAAACACGCGCACGCTTGAGTCTTGAGCCTTTGGGGTGAGGAAAGAAGCAAAGTGGAAAAAGTGACATTTGTGGTCAAACGACTGAAAACTGTGCGTTGTGGGCCCAGAAAAGCATTGGCTTCCAGCCCAGTTTCACATGTGCCACGTCTTCAATCGAGCCATATGTTCCATATGCTTGAGGAGACGGATAAAGCCAGGGTGTAGACTCTAGGGAGCGTAGGGTAGGGACTAGGGAGAGTGAGGTATTGCCTATAGCCTATACCCTCACTGTACATAAACAAATGATAGGGGTTTGTTTTTGTCTCCATACGTGTCCTCCAGTGCCATTACCAAATATACTTTTAATTTTTTACTGTGACAATTAATTTTATTAAAAAATAGTATGATATAACCAATAACGATAACATTTGAAAACAAAAAAAATTACATTAATGAATAATATAAGTAATAAAATTAAAATTTTACATAAAATTCAAAAAAAATTTAGCCTAAAATTAAAATGATATACTAAAGAGTTTAACCATTTGAGAATTTAAATTATTTAATATTGATGTAAAATATTTTATTATTATTATAAACATAAATTTTAAATAGATTAAAAACGAAAATTTGAATATTTTTGAGAAAATGTAAAAATTTAAGCATTTTTGAAAGTGTGAGTGTATGTAAAAAGAAAAGAAAAAAAGGAAGAGATGAGATGAGAAAGAGAATTTAGTGTCGGCCACATAGGAATAGGATGAGGATAGGAGATAGGACATAGAAGGAGAGAGTGAGAGAGACAGAAGACAGAAGGTGTCTGTGTCCGCTCAAAATGGCAGCCTTATCCTGCCCACGTGCGTTCCCCTATCCTTAACCCCACCTCACTCCTCTCTCCTCTCTCCTCACTTCTCTCTCCTCTCTCCTCACTTCTCTCTCTTCCTTTTTCTTTCTTTTCATCACTTCTCTCAAACTCTTCTCATTCATCATTCCTAATCATTACATCACACCCTCTCGCGCTTCATCTTACAGTCCCATTTTTAGAACCCAAACGTAGTAAAAGATATAAATTATAAAATTTAGATACCATCCATTATCTTTTAAATTTCAAAATTAAAATTACTTTCATTTTAATTTATTTTTAATATAATAATAAACATAATTAAATTTATACTAAATTTTAACGTAAAATTTTTAATGTAACAGTAGATATAATTTTATTGTTTTAAAATGAATATATATAATATAAAAAGATAATTTTATTGACAAAAATAAATTAAAAGAGTAATTTGTATATCAAGAATATCTTTTTTTAATTAAGAGTTATAAGTATAATTTTATTAAACTTTAAATTTTTAAAAAGAATTTAATGGAAGATTTCAATATTTTAAGTGAAGAATAATTCAAGAGTCATGTAAAATAAATAAACATCAAATTTATGTAATTTATTTTAGTGTAAACTACACTCTCTTTTTTTAAAATATTAAGAAAATGATAATTTCACTCATTTTGATTAAAATAATTTTAATTCTAATATTAATTTTTTAAAAAAATTATAATTTACTTTAAAAATATCTTTTAAAAATTATTACTTCATTATAATTTATTTTTAAATAAAAATAATTAATTTAATTAATTTTAAATTTAAAAAACTAATTTTTTATAGTAGTCATATATATTTATTTAATTATATAAAACATACATAAAAGGACATATTGATTATGAGTGAAATTAGAATTTTTTTATAAAAATAAGAATAGAAAATTTTAGAATAGAAAAGATAAAAATGTAATTTCTCAAAAAACAATTTACTGTTTACTTAAATAATGAGTCCCAATTAAATGATGAAGCTCACATAGTGATTAAACTTTACAAAGCATTTTTTATTTATTACACAACATCCTCATGTTATCATTTGACGTCAATCAATATTGAATAATAGTTTTAGAATTTCAGACATAAAAATAGTTCATGTATTCAACCGTTAGTCTCCGTCCATGCTCCCTTCTTATAAGCTATGATTTAGACTCACTCTCACATGGCACTGCTCCCCACATTTCTTGCGTGAAAACGCTGAATGTCTTGCATTCAAAACACGTGTTTGGCACGTGACCCTTATTTCACGTTAAAATTATATACAATTATTTATATATTTAATTTTAATTTTTTAATCAAAATAAAATATATAAATTTTTTTAAAAAATAAATTATAAAAAAATTACATAAATTATACACATGGTAAATTTGATTGGACAACCTTATATTTTGCTTTTCACTCTCCACACCATTCTCCATATTTCACTTCTTTACTCAACTTTGAACTTTCTACTACACATTTTTCTCATGGAATGACAAAAGGTTCGGATATTTTAAATATTGGAGAATATTTATAAAAAAATATTTAGTATTTGTCAAATATGGAATAGTAGATAAAATATAGACAGTAAAATACAATTACTTATCATGTTTTATTAAAATTAATATTTTTAACTTTAGTTTATGACTGTAAAAATTTTTTTATAATGATTTATATTATTTAACCAATTTTTTATTGAACTGATATTAGGTATATATTAAGTATCAAATAATTATGCAATTACAAGACATTTAGTACACTTTACATTATTTTTTTGGACATTTCAAATATTTTAAATGTTAAATAATTTCAGAAACAAATATTAGAAATCATTTTTTTAAAATTTGATTAAAATGCAAATATAAAATATTTAAAATAAATATAAATAAAAAAAATGAAAGGGTAACACTCGTTGCTATTCCTACATCTGTCTCACTTGGCAGAATAACGATTTGATGAGACATAAATTAAATGTTGTTGAATGAGATAACAACAGTGTTTCAGCATAACAGTATTTGATATTTTGATTATTAATCAAGACTCGTAAGTGTCTCTCTCTCCCCATTATGTCTGTGCCAACTTGCATATAACTGTTAACATTTCTCAAGTTCATGAATCTTATCACCGCCATAACACTCGGCGTCACAAACATGATGATGTTCGACAATGCATTTAACTTCTGGAACATTACATCCTACAACATAGTTATACATACACATCTGCTTCTTATCACTTGTAACACAGAATTATGTGATATATAGGCAAGTCAGGTCCACATCCAAAGTTGAAACAACCTGAGACATGCCACAACTATAATATGCCAAAACAATGTATAAGTACACTGCACTTTCCTTACCTCAATGATTGATGTATGTTTCATCAATTTACTCCTTACAATATAATTACCATCCTTGTCATCATATGTATGATTTTATGAAACATACTTCTTTTGGAGACCAAAATGATAGTTTACTTATGCTTTCTCAAACTGTAAGTTCATTGCCTTCCATTACAGCTAAATCAGTCAAAATGCGGTGAGAAAGAGAAGAGCCGTATCAGTTAACTGCTTTTCCACCAAAGGAAATGAAGCTATCCTGTGAGCCAAATTCCTGCAGTAACAAGAAAACGCATTGCAGGTAAGGAAAATCCCATGGTTATGACGCAATAAAATGAAGGTTAAATTAGTATTTTGGTCTCATAACTTTAAATAAAGCTTCAAATCAATCTCTTAAATTTGAAACATGCCAAACAAGGAGGAGAGAAACCAGCACTTAACATTTCTTTTCCTTTCCCCTTTTATTCCCAAACACACCCTAAGTGTCCTAAATTGACAAGTCGTAGTCATCGTTGAGACAGCATCCCACATGGTTGTCTTATAGCCTATTCTCCATAACTTTTTCTCCAGATTGGTTTATGTCTCAATTAAGAGTTTTCAGAAATTGGGCAACTAAGAGAGCTAAGAACCATGTGCCTTGCCATCTCAGCACAGTTAGAATCATACTGTGTGAACAGGTTTGATGATTTAGGGCACTTATGGGATGAAATAAAAAATTATTTTGGTGTGTTTCAAACTTAAGGCTCCAATTTGAAACTTTAAATAAAGTTCAGGGAACAAAATACTAATTTAACCTCAAATGAATTTAATGCAAGGTAAAATCAATGAGAAATATGGAAATACCAGCTGACTTAGTCGGAACTCTGGAGGCGTATCGAGTTCTATATTTTCAGGATCCAGGGCAAGATTTTGGCACTCTTCAAGATCCTTCTTTAGATGCTCCGGTCCAAGATGAGCATATACCGAAAAACTAGGCTGGTCCTTTGGTTCTCTATTTTCTTCATCTCTGTTGGGAGACTGGCTTCGAAGGAGGTCATCACACAAGGACAATGCTTCAACAAGTTGCTGTGAATTCAACAGATTCTGTGACTCACTATCCCACCATTTTGGTTCTTCGTCAGCATGGTTTTTGTTATTATCCAACCCTTCATTATTATTTTGAGTTTCTTCCTCAGGTAGATCAGTTTTTGGTTCTTCACAATCAGCTTGAATTGCTTCTTCTACACCTTCCATTGGAGGATGCTAGGTAGAAAGTAGTGCAGATAACAAAAATAGATCATGGTCAATTATCAGCTTCTTTTATTGAGTGCTGCTAGCAAGTAGCTACTAGCAAAAGTAATATCATGAGACTTTTGAAATATTTTCTTTCAGAATTTGCTTTTGTAATGATATGACATTAAGAATCAGACAAAATAATGCTGCAGCTAAGTGAGTTCATAGAATTGATAAACAATTGGTTTTTGATATCCGGTTTATCAAATGAAATGTGAAAGATTAAATACTAAACATTTTTCTAATGAGTAAAAATAAGGACCCAAATATAATTACAATAGCATCATTTAGGGTTTCTTGCATGACAGTTAAAACTTCAAAAAGATTTGGATTTGCATAAATGGAATAATTTTTATAACAATTTCAATTAGAAGAGGTATATTATTATCTAGCTACTGGTTAGAAAATATCATCTTCGTTATTTGGATACCTCTTTGGCAAAGTAGAATGGTTGATGATATGAAAATGGGGATAAGACTTTAAAGATGAAAATAACCATTTCTTCCAAGTTCCAAGTACATTTGTGCCCCCTAAATTTTGAAATAATGCACCCATTATTTGATACCTCCTCTTCCAATTATAAAGCAAAACACAACATGTGAGTGTTTAAAATGAGTACCTGAGGAATGAGATATGATTCTTTTCCTGGGTCAATGTCCGCATGTTGCCTTTCATTATAAGGAGGATCGGGAGTCACCGTTTTGGGAGTGACCGGATCCACTTGCACACTTGTTGCTTCAATAGTTTCAGTGATTTCAGGAATATCCAGGCCATCTTTATCACCCAATTTGACTTGCGGCTGCTGGTAAAATACTTTAGAGACAACATACTCCCCGTGGTTTTCATCCTCTTGTGTTCCAAGGTGATATTGATGCATAACCCAATTAGTTTTCTCAGCTTTTCCTCCTCTAACCATGCTCATATACAGAACCATAATCTTTTTACAGCCTATCTGAACCCCATCCAACATGACTGGTTTAGTCCTTCCAGTCTTGTGCCAGCGGACATCACCAAAATCCTGACCATGTATTTTTCGACGCTTTCGAGTGCCAGTATTATAAGCCTTGACTGTTCTATGGAAGAAGTGGGAAGCACTTCCATCTTGATTAACACCTATATATATATATATATATTAATCATAATATACAATCAAAATATATAATCAAAGCATTCAAATTTGAACACAACTTATGCTAGTAGAAGGCTACCAACCTGGTAAATGTTTCGGATGAGTATAACAAATTCCATCATCCACTTCAAGAGTAGTGATAAAGTCATCAATGAACGGATGAGGTTTTGAATTTCCTGCACCAACTTTTGCAAGCAAGTGACATATAATGTCTTGATCTGACGGATCAAATTTCACACCCTTTGGTAATCCTGGCCACTCTTGTGCTACCTAACAACAGAAAGTTTTCAAATGTCAGAAGAGAGAAGACTCAGTCTCAGAACATCTATAACTGTAAGTGCAAGACTTGTGGATGTTTAAAGTATGAAATTTCAATCTAAATATAAGTAATAATTGTTAACTCAATACTGCTATAACAATAACCAATTTTAAAGACGTAGTTCTAAAAAATCACATACATTGCAAAGAGCAATAGTTGAAAAGAAGAAAATAAAAAACCCAATTAATACTGTAACACACAACATTTAATACTATAATACCATGCTTTCTTGAGATGTGTGGTGGAAAGAAGCAATTTTAAACCAGTGCTCCTACTAAATCACAATCCAATATAGAAGTTGTATGATGTAGTTCTTTAAAGGTAAAAATGTATCAGATCTGAACACTAAGAGTATGTTTGCATTGAGGAGAATGGAGGGGAAGGGAAGGGAAATGAGATTTTAATTTTTGACTTCTTTTTATTTAGATTTAAATAAACATTCTATTAATTCCTTTCTCATCTATTATTCTCTATACAAACATATTCTAAAGGAAAAAAATTTACATTCAAATCTAAATTAAAAAAAAAATATTAGAATTAAAAATTCACTTGCCTTCCCCTTCCATTCTTCTCAATCCAAACATTCTCTAAAGGAATCAAAGTGCAGCAAACCAAAGTGGATTAAAATATATTAAACATTCATCTTGCTCATGGGTATTTTTTAGGCTGTAATGTATCTAACTTAGTAGACGGATCTCTGAAGACACTGTGAAAGACTTCCTTCTGCAACTGATGGTTTCCTTATCCAGAAGTTTAGAGACATTACTAAGGAATGGTTATGCCATAAATGCTCCCATGCAATCCAATGAGACTTAACTTTTGAGGATGCTAACAGTATGTTAACAAATACCATCCTGATTATATCCTAGATAGCTTTCACTTCCTTTTTTCTTTTTTCTTCCATCACTTCTGCATAACAAGTTGAAGATATATATCCTTAAACTTAGGGCAAGCTGACTAGTATATGAAATGATGATACTTCCTTTCTGAGTTATAAACTTATAATTAGAGAGTGGAATGCTTCTTCATCAAAATTTTAAACTCAGTTCAGTTAAGATTAAAACTCTTCTCTTATTTAAACTTGATGTTTATTGCAGCTTTGACAAAGCCATAATGTCAAAATTAAAAATCAAACTTACATCGCTGTTGTCAATAACATATTGACAACTTGGGCAAGCTCTGGTAGGATTGCTTTTCCATATAACCTTTTCGGGTTCACATGCTCCAGAAGCACTCTTTATTTTGGTTGCTATTCTACTTTTGTCCACTAACCATGATGTTCTGCATAGACAAGAACACATACAAAAGCTTAAGAGTGCACATCCATGTGTTAGCTAGCTCCTAGGAAACTCAACATAGATTGTAAGTTTTTAATTGTCAAATGATCTAAAAACTGAGATCATAATGCTAGAAAGTGCAAACAGAATAACGGATATTACCAAAAGACACAAAAAGAAAGACAACAAATAAAAAAGGCCCAGATGAACTACACTTTCTAAAGCAACACGAGAGAAGAAATCAACAGCAATATTGGCAGACATCATGCCAAATACGGCACTTTCATTAAATTTAACAAAATGGGGAAAGTACTAAATTGAACACAACACAGTCTACAAAATTGTCTAACTTTATAGCTCACTCATTATTTTGAACTCTGAATTGATGATAAAGTTAAAACGAAGAATGACCATAAGCCCCTTTAATACAATCATCAAATGGGGAAAAGGAAAAACCTCAACTTTTAATCGCCTACACCATCTTCCTTTAAACTTCTAGTCCTAGAACAATGAACATCCCAAAGATGAACCCAACTTGGAAATTCAACCAAAACAATAAAAAAAAGTTAGTATTTTTCATAGGAAAGTAGCTAACCCCAGTGAAAAGACAGAAAGAAAGTCACAATCAAAGCTCAAGAACAGAAGGGTCACTCCTCATATAAGCAATTTAGTTTCCAAACAATTCCAGAGATAATAATGCTCTTCTTCTTCCACGATCTCTCAGCAGCAAAACAAGTGAATGAAGAATTTGAAATTCAACAAACATAGGGAGAAACAGAGAGGCGAGATTGAAGTACATACCCAGCCATTGAAGAGACAGTGATGATGCAGGTAAGGTCAGAGATTCAAATCGAACTATTTCCGGGTTTCGCTTCTTGTTCTCCTCACTGAGAAACTTCAAACTTCCTTGATGATGCACCCAAAAAGTTGTAGTTTTTGTTTTCCTTATTTTATTCAACCGCTGTATATACTATAATATAGTATATACCAAATTAAAGGAGTATCTATCAATTTCTTTCTTTTGATTTTTCTTAATATTATAAAATATAATTATGACGAGTTTTGACACTTTTCATGTTTAATTCTAGACAATAAATTATATTTATGGGGAATTTTTAAATTTCTCCCAAACAAGTTATAAGAGTGCATTTGCTTTTTTTTTTAAAAAAAAATTTGCAGGTAAATTGTTGTTTTTCTCCCTGCGAGAAATTGTGAAAGAGAAAAAAAAATTAAAAAGAAAGGAACAAAAGATTCCTTTAACATTGGAATGTTAGAATATTAAACTATAGTGCCAATGCACATGTCGGCAATGGCACAGTGAATATGTACGTGTCTCGTTCACATGTGTCGTTGACTTTGACTTATAATTCCCCCAAACTTGGTCTTGATTGTAAAATGAATTGTGATAAGGGCATGTTTGTCACTCTAAATATTCATAAACGCTTTTTTATAGGAGATAGATGAAATAACAATTTGAGATATGGGACGTGACATTAATTACAATTTCTCATTTCTATTTTAGCAGAAGTTATAAATTATATAAGCCATTAATTTTTTTTTATAATTTGTAAATTCTAGAATCTAAACCAAGCATTTTATTAATGATCTACGTTTGAATTACATGATAGGTAGAAATGTATGGAAACACCAAATTAATACATGTCGGAGCTTGTGCATATACTTTGAGTTTTTAATAATAACATGTGGGTATATTAAAAGGAAACAAAAAAATAGATGCTCATTTAATATAAATTACACAAATTATATTTTGATTCTTCTAATTTTATGAAATTTTTAATTTTTAATTTACAAATAAATAATTCGGTCCTTCTGTTCTTGTGAAATAAATTAATTTTGTTATTTTATTATATCATTTATCCAAGATTTAGTACCAAATTTAATGATTTATTATTTAAACTATTATTTATTTACACAAATTTATTAACTCACACTCAAATTTAGCATATAATTTATTCAATTTTTAAATTTGACATAAAATATTAGATAAAAATGTAACAGAGAGGATAAGATTGAATTACTTCACAAAATAAAAGAATAATATTGTCTATTTTTAAACTACAAAAATCAAATTAGAAATTTTATAAAATTAAAAGAACCAAAAGTGCATTCAGTCCTATAAATTAAAATGTTTTTATTTTATATAGAAAAATATTCTCATGAATTTTAGTTTGTAATAATATGTATGAATCAGCTTCATATTAACAATTTAGTTGATAAAATATAAAATAATATAAATTAAAAAATTGATTAACAATTTAGTTTCTTTTATCAACAACTAATTTTAACTCTACACGTATTTTATTTCTATTTTTTAACTAAATTATTGATATGTGAATAGTGCACATATGATCCTTGATACTGTAGTTCGTGAGAATTCTTCCCTTTTCTTTCTTTTTTTTGGGTCAAAGAATACTTCTCTTTTCTATATGGAAGTATATATGACATTTTCTTATTGGGCTCATTTTTCTTCCTCAATGTGTCAGATTGTTTTTGGACAATAAAGTACAATTCGGCCCAAAAAAGTGTAACAAAACAACCAATTAAAACCCAGCCCATCTCCTGCTAAAAAATTAATTTTACATAAATTTTATAAATGACATTGTCTTTAATAATATATACATAGAGTTAGAAAAATTCATCAATTAATAAAAATAAACAATAAAACTTAAAAAAAAATTAAAACTTATACGAAGTTAACATATATATAGTTATTTAACTTTTTTACTTTTAAAACTATCTATTATAACTTCTTACTTCTTCTTTCTTCTTCTTATATCATTTATTTTATCTTATGTATTGTAATATATTATTTTAGAACCAATAATCAAAAGACGCAAAAAATTACAATTAATAAAAGTATATTTGAACCTAATAACTAAATTTTATTGTATAGTCATCCATATTAATTTTATTCAACCAAAAATATTAAACAATATCCTGTTTATTAAAAATATATAAATCTAATTATTCATCATGAATAATTAATTATCACCAGTTACTCTTTTATATTATCCAAATTCAGTATCCATTTTGGGAGGATATAGATTTTTGATAACTATGTTGATATATATTCACAGAGAAATATTTATATTTAATATTTTATAATATTTTAAATAAAATTATTTTAAATAAAAGAATGCTTGTGCAAATTAAACAAAATCTTACCAAAAAAAGTTATAATAGAGATGTATGTGTACCATGTACAATATAATGAATATTGTCTAATTTTTTTAAAAAAAGAATGTTCTAATTAATTTATATTCCGTTTCTTTTTTTTTCTTTTCTTCTCTTTCTAATAATATTGCAAATACAAAAATTTGAATAATTAACTGTTGGGAGAATTTATTAGAAGTCTTGGTGATTGCTTGAGATTTAATGACTTCTTATATATGAAATAAGACACCATCATCACCTTCTTTAATTTCCTATTTGAAGAAGGAAAATATTTATTTATAATCTTTTGATATTAAAATATTGAGCTTATATATTAATATTACCATCCATATTCTAATAAATAAATAATTTTCATATAAATTTTAGAATTGAAATAAAGTATAATTAAAAAATTAAATTATATAATTTTTATTTAAAAATAAATTAAATTACACAATAAAATATATATAATAGTGATACTGTATAGGAGTCCCAAAAATAAGTACAGCTACACCGCTATAAATGGGAGTAAAGGTAATTAAGAGGGAGATTGCGACAAAATTCATGTATTTGAATAGGAGAGAGAGAGAGAATACAATAAATCTAATAGACGTTTCTATCGTTTTCTATGATCATTATTAATTAAGAGTTAATGACGTACGTTTTCTTTTGTTTGATGTCAACGCAAGACAAGAGAGGTTATCACAAACTACCTTCAAGTTTCAACAATCAATACGAATGAGTGAAAGTTCAACTGTAATTAACATCCATCAAAATAATTAATTACAGGAGTTAGAAAATAATTAAAATAATAACAAAATTAGTGTTATGTCACATATCATTAATCAACCTTGTCCGTTCAATTAAGCTTAATTAATTTTGAAAGAATTAGTCTTATACTCTTATTACATTATGGTCACTTCATGAATTTTGATGTGTATATATATGCAGAAAGCTGCCGTCTTCACCCATGATATTTTCATTAAAGGTTCTCAAATGAATTTCACCATAGATGGAGATCATGATGTTGAGATTACCACTCTATCCTCATCAAAACATTCCAGGATTGCTTTCATGATTTTGTTTTTCCAAGTCTAATTAAATATTAAATTATTTTTTAAATTATATTATTCTTAATTTTATTTATTTAACTATTAATGTATATAAGATTTCAGGTATTCGTGAAAAAATATATATATATATATATTTTAGTGTTTAGTTACAGGTGATTTTAAATTAGTATATTACTTAATATCTCTTTCATTATGCAAGCTCCTAATTATTGGATTAACCTTCATTTTTTGTGCCACATTCAACAGTAAAGAAAAGATTAGAGAGAAGAATGGGAAGTGGGAAGAATAAAAAGCGTGAACGGCAGGATTCGAACCTGCGCGGGCAGAGCCCACATGATTTCTAGTCATGCCCGATAACCACTCCGGCACGTCCACTACGATGTTCTAGTGGTTCAACTCTGTAGAGAATATTAGAGA
Organism: Senna siamea; assembly: GCA_031216115.1. NCBI lineage: Eukaryota > Viridiplantae > Streptophyta > Magnoliopsida > Fabales > Fabaceae > Senna > Senna siamea. The sequence goes on from CM062358.1 coordinate 2,965,947, forward strand.
GAATAATCTGAACAATAAATAATCTACCACAAGACCAAACCCACATTTTTCTTTTGTAGAAATTAGATACAGCAAATCATTGTGGTTGTGGACAACCTTAGTAATTGCAGGATCACATTATGAAGGAAGGGAAAGGGAGGAAGTAAATTGTCTATTCTATACACTTTGTCTAAAATTATATACAACTACACAAGTTTTGATCTATGAGCAGAGGAGCCATATGTACTTGTTTCTCAGTGCTTGACTCATCTAAAATCACAAGCAAAGATTGTCAGAGAAAAACCCATAGATCTTCCAATCGGTGGATTGAATTTACACATCATAGATAGGCATTGGTTCTTCAATGGCGACACGGCACACAGGGCATCTTGTACATTTTTCGCAGCAAGTGCTGTTATTTGAATAGTCAAAACAGGGCGAAGATGTCAACAAAATCAATTTGTTTAAGGCTCTCAGAATTGATAATTATGGTATGGCTTTTCTGGATTCTTTTTCACTTGTTACATAATCAAATTCCTTAAACCAAAAAAGATTCTCAAGTATTCCTGGTTTATAAATGATAAGAAACCATGCAATTCATGGAAAGAAATGTCAACATGTCAGATATGGGTTTGGCTAAAAATTGTGCATGGCATGCTTACGTGGTTTTTTATGATTAACGTGGCCTACCTATGAATTTTTCATACTTCGGACCTAAGTTCAAAAAAGCAGTTAAATTATATTAAAAGGGCAGAGAATCATTGACAGAAGATTTAATCAAATTCCAGGACTCACCTGCAAAGAATGTAATGCCTGCAAGGAAGCAGAACTACATTTACCTGCTCTTCAAAGCAGACTCTGCATAGGATCTTTTCCTGATAGATTTATCAACCACTTTGTTAGCAGTGTGATAGTTTCTAATTTGGTTAACATTCATTCAAGCACAATGCACTAAAAGAACCCTTGATTACAATAATGATAAGCATACACTTGTGCATGATTGTATTTTCCCCTATAATAATTAACTTTTTAATTGTATTAGGGGCAGCCAGGTAAACATTATTCATATCAATAACTTTTTACGGGTACTAGTTCCCCAATGGAACACATGCAATACCACTCTTCCTTGCAAGTAACGGATTCATGTTGTAAATTTTTCATTGTGGCATTTGATGCCATAGTTTTATAAACAATTTACCATGTGCACCACATAGTAAGGAAGGAAATTAAGCGAAGATCCTCTTCCTCAGATTATGATTCTTATCTCTCACCCTCACCATTCTTTTGTTCCTTTCCCTTTTCCTTCTTTATTAATGAGTTATGACTTTCTTTCTGCAATCAGGTAGGAGGATTAAAGGTATCAAAATTAAAATTCTCAGTTGAAAAGAACAACTATAATGTTAGGCATACCACGGAATTTACAAATAAAGATCAGGGATTGTCACTGTCAATCAGCGCTTTAGATAAGGAAATACAAATTTAAACGTATATGGAAGATAATGCAATTACCCACATTTTTTTTAATCACATAGATCCCGATCAGTTTCAAATATATATCGTGTAATCAAAGCAAGGAACTCAGATTAAGTTTTACTCTATGACACCTGCACGTGCATAGGCACACAGAAGGATTCATGTTACCAACCAAAAAATAAAGCACACACATTCAAGCAGGCTCCAACTGATGAACAAATTTGAAGATAATGACCTTTGACACAAAAAGCAGATTATATACTTACACAACCAAAATTTATGTGATTCGCCTATTCATAATGTGGAAAATAAAGATCAATTAAGGCTAAGAACATTACATTTTGAAGTCTTTCATACTCCTGCTGGCTAAATTTTCTAACGTCTGTCTGTTCAGTCAGTGCAGCTTGTAGTCTCCAAATCTGGGAGTTTAAAAGAAATGCAACTAATGACGTGTATGCAAAAGATTCAAACCAGTTCAGATTATTGGTTTAAGAAATTCATTAAAAAAATGAGGAAAACATTATCTAAGAAATGATGTTATAGCTGCATATAGTGATATGGATTATAAAAAACATGTCTTTACCTCCTCAATAAGATCTGCTCTAGGCATTTTCTTCACCATATCAGGGGAGAAAGTATTATACCTAAATTGTATATTTATACATCAGCAGAGAGAGATGTAATCAGTATCCTACGCTAATTCTCTAGATAGATCAATATTCTATCCCAGAAATGATAAAAGTTCTAGGCAAAAGTAAAACTGCTAACACAGAAAGAAAGAACAACACTCATCTTACCACAAGAACCCCTGACTCTGGGAGGGGGAATTGATTCACAACAGAACTCAAAACATCCAAGAAAAGGAGTAAATGCTCACTTAGTGGCTGAATGAAAAAGCTCCGAAGAAAAGGAAGGAAAAGATCCTGTAAAATCGAATATTTGCTACAAAAGAGCAATCTAAGAGTAAAATACTGACCCAGAACTCCCACTACCATAAATTCTAGCTTGTTCCTCTCTACTTGTTTCATCAATTGACCACCAACCCAGCAACCTGCCAATGGGGAAAACATCAAAACACAAGTAATGACAAAATCTCCGTGGCAATTGTATATGACATGAAGTTTGTCTTGGCCCAGTAGAGAACCTGCAAAATATTAATTTCTTCTTTTTATCCAATGAACATTAAACTATTACCTTGACCCATGATGCAAGAACCCAAAGTAATCATGGGCTATTGATGCTACAGCTGAGTATCTTGCAAGAATTTCTCCACTTTGAAGTACAAGGACTAGTTTTTCCACTAATCTATATGCTGCAAATAAAACCCCAGCTCCTTGCAACAGAAAAAGGGGAGAAAAGACAACACAAAATGGTATATTTCTGGCACTCGAAGGTGTTCCCTGAAGAAAAGAAAGGAGAGGAGAAGTAACTAAAAATACGAGGAAAAGAAAGTTCTGAAAACTGATTAATAGGCCCTTTGATGAGATATTTCATACCTCTAAATGCATAACAAGCAGTATCTGGAAACCAATGAATGGAATCTTCATAATATGCCCACCAATGTCCCGCAGATTGCTTAATCCACTTTGCTGTCTATCTTCATCTGAGGAAATAACTACTCTGCTACAGCAGTCCAGGTATCTTACAGTTAATGGTGATGATTCTGTAATCTGACAATCCCCATGAATTGTTGGATTGTACCACTTTGTACCAACAAGAAAGGCAAAGCACTCTGCAATGCTGCAAAAGGATACAAATATTTTATGAAGGGCAAGATAAAGACTAAAAATCAGATACTTTCAGTCTTATCACATAAGTTTTGATTATACCAGTAGTTAATAAATAGGTCCCACCAGCCTAGAGCATCCACATCACCTGCAGATGATGAAAACAAAGTTAGCATAAAAAAGATTATAAGAGTTGTTGTGAATGTTTCTCAGTCAGTCCGTGTGTCGCAAAATATGGGAATAATTTATTTATTATTTTCAGTTCAGCAAACTAAAACACTGAATGATTCTTTGCTAAATCAATTTACTGAATTTTTCTTTGTTTTTTGGAAGGGAGGGGAAGTAAATGAAGTTATATTTCACTAGTAATAAATCATGCATCTTCCAGCAACAATATGAATAGACAGAAATATTTCAGGGGGAAAGAATATAATTACACAGTGAAGAATTATTTTTAAGGGGAAATAAAAACTTACCGCATATCTTAAGAAGGGTAAATACTGTAGCAGCAATTACGAAGACCATGGATATTGCAACCCAGAAGTACTAGAAAACAGAAGTGCAAAATTTAGTTTCGAACTACTAGGAAAATACAACAACAATTAGATGAGATCATACAATCTATTGAGTACAACATTTAAAAAGTTTTTTTGGAATATAGGTCATGAGTAAGGTAATATCATTATCAACTATAAGAAAGAAACCGAAGATCTTGAACACCAAGTACCAACAATCCCAAAGATTTTTAACATTCGCATTGCTACTTCTTGAAGAATGTAGAAAATGAAATACAGATCAAGCTATAAATGCCTACCTCTCAGAACATGTCATCAATAAATTATTTTAAAAAGTAATGATTAGTAAACTTACAGGAAGGGTTTCCCATATTGCTTCATCACTCGTAGATTCATCATCTACTGGCAGCAAAGTCGTACACATCCTATGCAAAGATATATATTTATCACAAAATAATGCACCTATTAGCCAGGAGGAGGCCACAAGACTAGTATAACTGCAACATGCAACTAATGTAATTGATTAATATTATGGGAGCCAAGCAGAGCAACTGTTATAATCTTCTTTTGTTACAAAGTTATAACGGTTGTCAAGTATGAAAAAGATTTGTTAAAAGTATATACAATTTGGTATGTTACTTTATCAACCATTTAATAAAAATTCAGCACATTTGATGATTCTGTAGCCAATTCTGTCATGGCAGTGTCAGCTGCTTTTACTGGAGATGGAGGACTCTGAATCAGCTGAACAATTTATGCAAGCTTAATAGAGTACGCAATCTTGATAAACTTATTCATGGAATACAATAATTACCTGATGTTATCAATCAAAATTGCCACTTCAAAAGCCAGAAGGGGTAAGAATACTATCTTTAAATTTACTACTGCATCATTCAATGAAAAAAATTATAAATCAATAGCATCTGAAATATCAGAAAACTTTAAAAGCAGAGCCACAATTTATCTTAAGAGTTCAGGACTCAATAGCATCAATGATGGTTATGCCACAAGAAGTGTTTCCTACCATGAGAGCTCTCAAGATGTATACAAAGAAGTAGCTCAAAAGCAACAAGTAATGGAGTTGCCATGATGGCATGACAAGGAGCCCACTGCCCATGCACAAAATTTAATTTGACTTCAGTAACAAAATCCTATTAAAAGCCAGCTTCCAGTTTTGCAAGACTTTTGCTATTTCACAATAAATAATAGGTTTTCTTACAAGCATTTCTTACATGGCGATCATGAGGCATTGTAGGAGCAGGCAAGGAAAACCGGCCTCGTGCTACAACAGCATGAAAAAGCCAAATAGGTGAAAATATGATCCTGCCAAATAGGGGGAAAAAAGATATAACTACATAAGGGATTTATTTGTAGAACCTAACATGTAGCCCCAAAGTTCACTTCTGAATAAAATTTCAAGATAAGTTTTAAAGGAGTTGCACCTGACTTGTACACGGATACAGGATACGACACAAAAATAATAGCATTTCGATTAATGACAAATTGCAGCACAGAAATAAACCATAAGAAGTGAAATAAACCAGCACAGGAACCATGATGTTTATATCAAGCCTCACTTGATGGGAGAAAGTTTGACTTTATTACAAAAATCATACAATCTAGAATTGTCTTTCTTTTTCAACTTTTCCAATCTGGGTAACCAAGCAGAAACTAAAAGTGGCTATATGAAGCAAGAAATGGTGAAATAACTTACCACCATGAGTAAGAGACGACATGGTCAAGCTTGAGAACAAGCAGGATTGTGAATGAGAAGAGTAATCCATGAGCTACCAGAGCTTGAAGAGACTTGCCCACCCTTCTCCAGCTCATCACCCTCCTCCGAACCAGCATTGCAATAAACAAATTGCAGAGAGGGGTGTAAAAAACAAAACAAAGCAAAGCAAAAGCGACAAAAGAGAAAACAGAACCGTCTCTCTCAGAAGAAATTGCAGAAGCGATCAGAAAAAAGATCGCAAAAGAAGAAACTTCCTCGTAGGTTACAAGAATAACGACAGGGAAGCTAACTCTGCTGTGCGCCTTGCAGGGACAGTCGCTATTCGTTTCTTTCGTTTGTTCTTTCTGCTGAGATTTCGTCTTCACGCTTAAGGAATAATTTAATTGGACGAAATTGCCCTCACCGTTAAGAGGACTGTAAATTTGTTTCATAAAACAGAAATGGGTAAATTTGCAAATTCGGATGCTTATCCTGTTTACCAACTCATTGAATATTTGAATTGAATGCCAATTTCATATTAAAGACTTATATTTTAAATTTAAAAAAATTTAGGTGAAATTTTTATATGTTTGGTATTAAATTTTTTAATAAAAAATTGATATGTGATTTATATAATTTATTTTTTTTATAATTTTTTAAAAAAATTTCACATATTTTATTTTAGTTAAAAATTTTGATAATAAAAATATAAGTAAAATGCTAATAATAAGTTTGTTATTTAAAATTTTATCCTTTCTTTAAAATTCACGTTACATTTCTTTTTTTTTTTTTTTGAAAAAAGAGAATTATTTGATGGTTCAAACTTCAAAATTTTTCTATTGATGTGGAGAAATGGTTAGTGTGAGAGTTGGGAAGGTAAACAAGTTAACATCAGGGCCTAATTATTGGTTTGGTATTGATATGATTAATTGTCTCTATAAAATAATTGAAACTTGAAATTGAACACAACAATATAATATTTGGTTGAAAGAAGATTAGGATGGACACGTATATAATGCCTTTCATCTCTCTCTCTCTCAGGAATTTTAGAGTTTTTAATTTTAAAATACCAAAAAAATAATAACTAATACGAAGTTTGAAATTATAGTTATTTCAAAATCTTTAGACCTCTTGTTGATAAAGAAGAGTTATTAATTTACATTTAGGTTTAATATCCAATTCAATTAATTATTAAATTTTAGATGAAAACTTGATAGAAAGGATAAGATTAAATTATTTTACAGAATAAGAGAATCAATATTGTTTATTTTTAAACTAGAGAGATTAAATTGAAACTTTTATAAACTAGATGATTAAAAATGTATTTAAGACAAAATAAAACTAAAACTGAATTTCTTAGGAAAGGATTGGACAAGCTAAGTAAATAATTATTAAGCAGTTATTAATTACAAACAGAAAATAATAAGGACAACTAATAATACCATGTTTAAGTGTTTAAACGTCCACTGTAAGAATCAGTTAACAAAAAAGTATAATAGAAACATGTAACTTTAAAAAAGAAAAAAGAAAAAAAAAATCTAACTTTAAAAGGTGATCATGAACATATTGAAATTTTAAAATTAGAAGCATGATTATTAATTAATATTGGCTTGAGGTGGGATTTTAAGGGAAAGCCCATATTCCATATTAATTAATTCCAAGGTTTCGTACCAATAATAATATAGCTTGTCAAAAAATAAAGACTGATACTTGATTCTTATAGCACATGTAGATGATTTATTAGCTTTATTTTTTAGTCATTATTATACGTGTGATAATTATAAAATTATTTATTTTATTTCTTTATATAAGTATTTATTTTAAAGTATTGTCAGTTATTATATTTTTATTATTTGAGTCTATTTGTCCTTTTGCATGAGAGTTTTTTTATAAAAACTTATTTTTCTTTCAATTGTAGATAGATTGATATTAAAAAAATATATATATCTTCAAATATTTTTTTTTATGATTCTTTAAACTCTTTTTAGAAACAGAACCTCGTTCCTCTCAACCTATTAAAAGGCTAACAAGAAAAGGATGCTGCTCTGATAATCATTTTAGCAGTCATAAAGATGATCCAGAACAAGGCATATGCTCCTCATGTTCTCTTGTTGAAGATCTTATATTATATGCATCTATAAATATTTCGCTACCGTAAAAACAAATGTTCCAAACAACTCTGTCAAAATTATTACCATATATACGGACGTGATTTTTGGTTTCGTTTATTAATAAAAAAAAACTAAGCTAATCAAATTATCACAAATTTATTGATATATTAGTACGTATTATCTAGACATAAGCATTTTATAAATGTTCCAACAGTTATACTTCAGAGAATTTATGGTTTTAAAGTTGCACCACTGTACTCTCAAGCAAAACTCGAGGAAATAAATAATATTTATAAAATTAAGTCAAGATAATAATGATGAGAATAGGAAACCAACGGCCTATTAGCTCAGTTGGTTAGAGCGTCGTGCTAATAACGCGAAGGTCGCAGGTTCGAGACCTGCATGGGCCATTTTGAAATTTTTTTAATGCTCGACGACTCGTTTCGCCGCTTTATGTTTTTATTTTTTGGGTCGTAATTTTGCAACTTAAATGTATGGTTATAGTGACTGGGCTTTAGTCAAATGTATGGTTTGAAATGGGTCTAAACTTACAGAGTCCATTACTAGCTGTTAGTAGCCCAACTTCGAGATTTATATATAAACGCCTACTTAATTGATTTTTAACTCAATATCACATATATTTTTAAATTTACAACTCATGTTTATATATGTCATATAAACTAGGTTTTCTAAAAAAAATGTAATTATATTTTCTTAAGGTTTTTTTTTGTGTGTTCTAAACTATATTATCATTTTAGGTCTTTTATTTATTTAATCTCCAAATCGCATAATATATAATTAGAGGTTTCACATGTACGTGTTTAAAATTTTTTAAAATATAATATAAAATAATAATTATTATATTTTAAAATAATAACTTAAATAATAGAACTTATTTAACTTTTTACTATTATCTTTCAATTTCTTACTTTTGTTTTCTCATATCTCATATTTTATGTTACATTTTATATTATATAATATCTCATTTTTTAGACTAATGATAAAAACCTTAAAACTATTACAATATATATAAATTTATAAAAGAATAAGATAGAAAAGTTACAAAAAAGTAAGAAAAATGAAGTTATAGGAAAATAAGAAATTATTTAAATTTTTATTTGTATTTAAAATTAAATTAAAAAATTGATATTCTCTTTAGTGTTGGTCAAACTTAATTGTTATAATTTTAACTAAGTAGGACCTAAATGTTTAAATAATATTTTAATTAATTTGGTTTCTCTACTTCTTGACTTGTGAGGTGTGCAAACACATTATCGGTTGTCTTCACTTCATTTATAGTTAAAATTTTCCCGCATGTCTAATTTTGGCGTTGAAGTAGTGTTAACAATGTCTGCATGCATGTGATGTAATTATCTCAATTCTGAAGATTAATTTAGTCATATCTCTTATACACACTTCTTGAAAAAGAAGTTTTAGGTTGTTCAATACATGTGAACATTTTTTATTTGATTTTTTTTTAAATGTTTGAGTATAAGATAAATAAAAAGTTTAACATTTATCTCTATTGTGTGTCTATAAAATAGAGTTTTTCTCTATACGGAGAAAAAATTTATTTTAGCAAGAAAAAAAATTGATTTTAATCTTTGAAAGATATAATAATTTTTAATTTAATTTTTTATAAATTATTTTTATAAATTTAATTATTCAACGATAAAAATATTTAATATTGTTATTTTATTCGAATTATATTCATATTTCAACATCTCACTTAACAAAATATTAACTCAAATTTTTTTGTTAACCTAAAAGTTATAAGTAATAAATAATTTATATCATATTAAAAAAGTTTATGGATGTGATTATCCAAATCATTCATAATTCTTAAATTTTCATTAGATATGAAATTATTAATAATAATATATATAATTAAAAAATTATTATTTATATATCGACATTTTATCTTATGTAAATTAATATATAACATGTAAGACAATCATGTCATCAACTAAATTACACTTTTACATTATATTAAGTAAGAAATTATGGATAAAATTTAAGTAGAATGACAACATCAAAAGTATTTTCATTTTTGAGAAACTAAACTGATTAAAATAAGCTGTAGATGATTAAATTAAAAATTATTATATCTATCAAGTATCAAAATAGAGTTTTTCTCCCAATATATATATATGCAATTAAGAAATTTTAATTTATATATTGACATTTTATCTTATGTAGATTAATGTGTGATATGTGAGATAAATACATCATCAACTAAATTATATTTCAACATTATATTAAATAAGAAATTATGAATAAAATTTAAGTAGAAGGATAAAATTAAAAGTACTTTTATATTTGACTAATTTAATGAAAATAATTTGTAAATAATTAAATTAAAAATTATCATATCTATCAAAGATTAAAATAAAGTTTTTCTTTCAGTGTGTGTTTATATATATATTCCCAATAATTTATTAATGTTTTCGTATTGTTTATATATGTAATAGGAAAATGTGCGTAAAATTTTATTTTATACGTACTATACCTCATTATAAGTCAATAAAAAGAGTTGTTTTACCATTTTATAATTGTCTAGCATTTTCATAAATATGACTATTATCTCTACTAAAATATGATTTTAGGGCTTTTCTAATATATATATATATATATATATATAGTGATGAAAAGCGAAATGATGATAAATAACTTAATATTGTTACTATTTTTGTGTTAAATATAAAAAAATGAATAGCAAAGCACTGGTATATTCTGTTAAAATAAAATTTGATGTACATGCAGTTGTATATGTATATATGAGAATTGTAAGTGAATATATATGTATGTAGTAGCATTTCATTTTTGAGGATACTATAGTACTGCATCACCTACCGTAGGGTGGCGAGTGTGAAAGAACATGCAGCTTTCACTATGATATTGTGATTTGGTTTTATAGAAATTATTGTGAAGCAGTACTTTGATTCTTTAATTTGAAACACATGGCATCCTACATCATTGCAGATGCTGCTGCTCATACCTATACCACTTATAGCACAACACAACCAGTGCTCCTGTGGGGACGTAGCACGTGACCATCCATATATATATATATATGCACCCTCTTCTCTCATCTCATCCTCTCAATGTTATCTCAAGCTGCTCCACACATGCATGTTTTAAAAACACACAAAACCAAAATATATAGTAATCATATTGTTTGCATACTTGCATATGTTTCAATATCCAGATGGGTTCAAAAATTAAAAATACTAGCTGTATATATTATCCTATATATATAGCATTTTTCTTGTTTATTAAATAAATATCATATATACAAAAGCACTGTATGAGTGAACCCTTAAAATTGTAATATATATTAAATCACATGAGATATCTTAAATATGTGAAACTGTATTACAGAAACATATCTAATTAATATCCGTAATGCTTGGACCAAAATGATAGTATATAGGTATATAGCTTAACACTTTTTTTGAAAAAAGAAATCCTAACTCGTACAAATCACATCCCTGTTGTCTCTCTCTCTGAACTCAAGGAAACACGCACAAAAACCACATTATGAGGACGTAGTCCACTCTATATCTCATTGCTTCATGATAACGAAAGAAGAAGAAGAAGAAGATACATAATATTGTAATGACATTTTTTTGGCACACCACAAAAACCACACCCGAAAAAATATAAGAAAGATCGATAAATAACCCCAAGATTTGAAAAAAAAGACGTATGATAAGTGATAACAATATGGGTTTAGAGAAATTGAATTACTTATAAAGACCTGTGTTGGAGGATACTAAGATTAGTCCTTTGTCTCTTAACACTCCCACTGGCAGACTCATCCCCACCACCACCACCACCACCACCACCATTCTTATCCATCACAGCCCTAAGAGCTTCTTGTATGGAGCTTATACAACACTGGGTCTGATGCTTATGCTCATGCTCATGAACATGTTCTCCATTTCCACTACTGCAGCAGGAATAATCATCTTCCTCCCCTGTAATGAAGAGCACGTTCTTCACGCGCCCTCCCAGCGTCGTGATTTCCGCCTTGAGCGTTCTCAGCCTCAATGCTTTCAGCGTCTTTATCAGTTCCGGCAGCAGATCTGACCTGTCCTCGCAGCAAAACGACGCCTTTAACACAAACCTCCCTCCCTCATCCGCCCCGTCCACCGTCAGCTCGTCCGCCTCCGTCGGCACAGCGCTCGTCTCCGCTATTACCGACGTTTGCCGCTTCAGCTCCTTCACGTGCTGAATCACTTCTGCTAGCAGTGATGCTTTGTCCGTCTACAATTAATCATTTATATATATATTTTCACAAATAAGTAATTAATTCTCATTTTTCTCACTCCAAAATGTGATTGTGATACAAATCTCGTAACATTGACATGAATATATACAATTGTTTTTCTTTCTTAATAATAAGTAGCGGGGTTTTGTGAAGAAGAAGAAGAAGAAGAAGAGACATACATGATATACTATAAAAAGTAATAAAATATATAGGATTTTTTACAAATCAAGTGCCCTGCAGATACGAGTCTCACTCAAACACATTGAATATTGAACAGTACCGTATATATACAATTTTGATTGTCTTTGTTTTTTGAATTATGTGTTTAATATTTTAGGGGAATTAATTAAGAGGCATGCACAAATAGGCATATATACTATGAAGAATATTGCGAGTGATAAGTGACATGAGAAGGTAGGTAGCTTAAAGCTTTGTCTGGTTTAGTTTATTTAATTAATTTTTGATTGTTGAAACTGAGTTTGACTGATCATTAATATGATCCGGCAAGTAATTTCAATGGTGTAGCTTTTCAAGTTTCAACTGCTCCGTGGTTCCTCTTTATCATATCAACTAAGCGACATTAACGCTAATACACTTTTCTGCCTTTCCTTTCTTTTCCTCTTTAACTCTTTACTTTCTCCTCCTCGGAACTACCACAATCCCAACTTAACTACATATAAAATCAACAGCAACTAGCAAATTAAGCCCGTAAAAGTTATATATATATATATATATATATAGCACCATTTGCACCTCATTTTCTAAAAGGGTTTTATATATGATTTTGATTTTGTTGTTATCCGACCAAACTGATTGCAATCTTGGACAAGATTACACATATCTATCTTTTAATCCCCCCACCAAAAAAAGAACCATTATACCATGGAACACCAAAAAGGGTATACTTGTTGTAGGCGTGATCATAAATATGATTTTTTATATATATATATATATATATTTTTGTGGAATTTGTGGTTAATTTTGGGAAAGAAAGAATTAAATTAAATGAAAATTGTACTTACTTTGGTTGTACTGGGCAATAAGCTGCGAAGCTTAGCAAGATGGTTATTGATTCTCTCTCTGCGTCTTCTTTCAGCTTCACTATGACTCTTAGACGCGGCGAGAGCTTTAGCATCCATAATTTCCTGAGCCGTCATCTTGCCCAGCTCGGCCTGGAGCCCGAATGGGCCCGAACCGGGCTGAACCACGGGCCCGAGTGCATCCGACAAGATCCGAAGATGGTCGGAAGACGAACCGACGTCGTACGCAAACTGCAGAGAAGGAACCCTCCTGTTAAATAGACTGGCATAGGGCACCGGAGGCGGCGGCGGCGGAGGAGGCAGCATAAAGGGGTCATGCTCTCGGGCCGCCGCCACCGGGTTGAAGGAGTGAACCGGAGGGATGGCCCAGGGCTGCAGGATTGGAGAAACTTCTGGAAACATAGAGTTATGTTGCTGCATCTGTTGGAGAAGAAGTTGCTCTTGATAACTCTGGAAGTTATCTTCCTCTCTTTTCATCTCCAATATTCTTCAAAACTTGTATATATATAAATATATATCAGATCAAATAACAGAAAGCTTATATATATATATATGTGTGTGTGTGTATGTATGTATATCTATACGTGGTGGGAGGGATGATGACTGATGAGTGGGAGGTTGATGAAGAAAGGAAGAAAGGGATGGATGTTTGGGTCTCAAATATGTTGTTGGTAGGGAATTGAGAAGAGAAAGAGGGTTTATATGGTGAGGCTGAGGCTGAGGGCAGGGCTTCAAGTTGAATTGCGTATGACTTTTGGAATTTGTTCTTTATATCCTTTTTCGCTTTGTTGGCTAACTTTTTGGTTTCTTTGTTTTTTTCTTGGTCTTCTTTCTCTCCTGCAGACTTCTGAACCCCACCAATCCATCTTCTAAAAAATACACACAGCCAGAGAGAGAAAGAGAGAAAGAGAGAAAGCCTAAGCCTGAGCCTGTTCGACTATACTATACTGCTATTATTATTCCCTCTTTCCTTTCTTCTTACGGCGGCATTAATCTCAGTCTCTGGTGCAGGGTGGAAATTTTCTATACGAAACTATAATAGAAATTTTGAAAGATGCATATAGTAATAGTATATATGGTTGAGTTTTTGGAGTACTTGTTTATATTTGTAATTCCCTTTCCCTCCCTCTAACCTAATTCTTCATTTATTAATTATAGATACTTTTACAAATGTGTTAATTTGAATAACAGAAAAATAATTAATTTTAAAACTAAAAGTAATTACTACCACTAATATATATTTATTTTGGTTGCGATTGGTTCAAAGTGTATAATGACACTATGTGAGTGATGGGACTTAGGGAAGAGAGAGAGAAGGATGGGAAACACAAGCACAACACCAACAGAGTGAACACACAACACAAACATTGTCGACCGACCAAGGACCAAAAAGGCTGATAGTATCATCATGATAAAAGGCTTAGCCAAACCTTTTTTCTTTTTAATTTCTTTATTTCTCCTATAATACTTTAATTACTTACTTGATTTTAATTTCTTGGTGTTCATCTTTTTAGCTTCTGCTCCTTTTGGCTAAGCTTTTTTATTTATTTTTTCTTCTTCTCTCACACCTCTCTCGGTCAAGCAAAAAAAGCCCCCACGTTCTTCCACACTCTTGGCTATTTCCACAAAACCCTTTCTGCTTCCCCAAGACCATGTAATCATTGAATCTTGGAACATACTCCACCTCCACTTCTCTCTATCTCTCTCTCTTCAAGTGCATCTTGTTTCTGTTTTTCTCTCTCTAGTTTCTATGAGTGTCTTGGTTTCAGTTATATCTAGGTCTAATATATTATATCCTGTCCTTTTGGAATAGGTATATATATGAAATTTTTATAGCATATGATGTTTAATTATTAATTATTCTATAGCTACAAGTAGTGGAGGTTGTCTATTGATATTAAGGACAAGAGAGAAATTATATTGAAGGTATATATAGATAATGCTTGGAATGTTTATGTTTTGATGGAAACATTACAAGAGCACCATCAACAAGAGAGAGAGTAGTGGAGGATTGCCTTCATTTTTACGTGGACATGCAGTAATGCCTGCCTGCCTAGCTCCTGCAGTTAATTACTAGCTAATATAAATATATATGAAGCATCAAAGTGTACATTATCTAAAATTAGGATTCTTCTTGTTATTATTATATTAGCTAGCAATTCATCATCATTTCGCACATGAACTAAGATGGAATTATTTGTACACATGGATTTGATTTACAACTTTGACCCTTTTCTCATTATAATTTATAATAAAAACCATTCTAATTTGTAACTATATATATATATATATTCTTCAGAACAAAATTTGATATATGGGAAAAAGTTGTTATATTTTTATATGCAAAATTAGTATAATCAATTTTGAAGTCTTGCAATTATGATTATAGTTGTGGTTGTTTTATGATAATTATATAATATAAAAAATAGCAATAGTTACATATATCATAATTACATGTCTGATGTGTTTGTGAAATTTATGGCATTGGTAACTTATTACGTTTGTAGTTACGATGATGGATCATAATTTAAAACGTAATGAGCCATATAATATATTTCATCTCTAGAAAGAATATTATAAAGTTATTAATTGAAATAGTAATGACTTCAACTTCATAAATTTGAAAAAAAAAACGCATTTATTAATTAAGAGAATTTTATCTTAATATTTTTTATTTAAATATATAAGCAAGAGAAATTAATTAATATATCCTTTCGTGTGTGTGTGTGTGTGTGTGTGTATAAAAGGCGGGCTGACAATAAGGTGGTTTATTAAGGACTGAAATTTGTTTGTTATAGAAAAAGCCAAATTAAAAAATAACCTAAAATTCTTGAAAAGAATACGTAAAAAAAAAAAAAATATATGGCATATGGATCACTTTGGGATGGTTGGTAATATTAAGATATTGTACATGAATATTTTAGAACTTGAAAAGGGCAAGCAACACACCTGGAAGAAGAATAATAGATGTTTCCTATTACTTTTGACATGTGGCAGTGGCACGTTCTTCCAAACTCTCTCATATTAATATAATATATCTACTTTCTTCTCCTCATGCGTGAATTTTTTGCAGTAAAAAAATAATATATTTTTTTATAATAATAAAAAAAATTTTAATTTTTAATTTATTTAGAATGAATCTTTTATTTTTTTACTAAAAATTTTATTACAAAGAATAAATAAGGAGAATGTGAAATCCTTTCTTCTCCTCCTTCTATTCACTACTCATTAATTTGCCTTATCTTCAACCATTATTATAATTACTGGTTAAATTGCTTCTTCCTCATTGGTCTTTAAAAGGTTCCAAGTATTTGGTTTTAATTTGTTCATGCTCTTGAGCTCAACTTTTCATAATGATAAAAATAAAAATTTCTCAAAAAATTGAATCCATGATATATATATATATATATATATATATATATATATATATCAATGACTTATACACAACTAAAAACTTTTACGAATATTGTGAGCATTTGTTTTCAGAGTTTTATATTTCAACTATATATGATGATGGTAAAAAAACAAAAAAAAAAAAGATTACACTATTAAATTTACTGCAAGAACTAAAAATTAACAAGCAGGTAGTCTAAATATATAATAATGAAGATTTTGATAAGTTTATTAGAGTTGTTGAGATTTGAATTTCTTCGCATGCAACTGGTATGCACTAAAATAATTAAGTAGAATTTGATTAATGATACCATTCTTATAATTGCATAACATTGCCCTAAAAAACTGGCTTCAAAGGGAAGTCACTCTGGGCAAAGCCTGCAAGATAACTTCACGATTTCATGAGCAGCTTCGCTAAAGTAAAATAAAAATAATTAGAGCCTACTTGCAATTTGTTAACCCTATAATTCAACGTTATAATTGTTATGAGTATTTCTTGTTTCTTGTTAAAAGGATTTTAATTAATACAAGAAAAAATAAAAAAATTGTTTCCTCTCTCTTCTATAATGGATATACAGGATAATACAAAAATTGATCTGAGTGTCATAATATTTCTTTTAAAACACATTTAGACATGCACGTACTTAATTTCTCTTTCTATAACATTCCAAGAAAAATCTGAAAACAAAAGTTAGTGTGAAATTTTTAGAAGAGAGAAAAGGTTAGTAAATTGTAATCATAGTAAAATATTTAAGGAGGTCAATATATATCATTTTTTGCAAATTAAAACTTTTTTGTTCTAAAACAAAAAACCCAAAATAAGAAAGGTTATTATTATTTTCTTAATCTAGAAACAACCACTATGATTGAACACAAAGTTGACATTTTAACTTTGGAAAATGTTTTTACGGATTTAAGTTTATCAAATATTTTATAAATATGTCACATGATATAATAATTGAATAGATAAAATTAAAAATATTATAATTTAAAAAATAATTTAATTTTTTTATAACTGTAAAATTTTAACTGTATATATATTTTTAATTCTCTTATAAATTTATCTTAACATATAATACATGTCTATTTATGATTTATATGAAATGGAATTCATAAACTTTACCTTTGGAGCTTTTTTTCTTCATTTTTTAACTCTGAATATAATGAAGCTGCAAAACTTGAACTGAGTTGGTTGAGGAAAATGAGAACAATATTAGTGCGTCAAAAGTAATTAAAGTGAAGTGGATGAAATCCAAGAATTAATTGCAAGTACACACAAGCTCATTAGTCATTACCATGTCCCCTCTGAGGCATCCCTTTCCCATTTCTGTTGGTACGGACTGTTCTCCTTTTTCTAAAATAAGTTCTGTCACTCACTACTGTTTCTTCCTCTTTCTGTAAATCTTACTGTTCACAATTTGCCTTACTATGGAAACCCCTCCTTTCAAGCTTTTCATATCATTAAGGTTAACTTAATATTAATTTATAAATGTATAATTAATAACTTCTTTTTAACATGTATATGATGTATTTTTCAAGTATTATTAATAACGCATATATTGAGATGTCTGTATATGCTTATAATCACTTCCTTTAAGCTGCTCCTCACAAGAGAAAAAATTACTAACAAGATAATTAGTTAGAATTGCTTAGAATTAATATTTCTTATAATAATTAATTAATTAAGTATACCACTAATATTATTTTTTTATTGTTTTTGGCTTTTTGCCGAAGGGCATGTATGCTTAGAGAGAGAAAGAGAGGCTATTTTCTAGGGCACTTTCTTGGTCACACGCATGTCTGCTTTTGTCCCCATTCTTTCTAATTAGCTTTTCATATCCATCTTTTTTTTCAAAAAAAATATTATTTTCTTTTCATTTTTCTGCATTTGTGCAATACATGTTTTATAGTTTGAGTTTAATTTATTTATTGATTTTAAAAAAGAAAAGAGCAAAACCCTATTCAAACATTTGATGATAGCTGCAGCACCACTAGCAATGGCAAAAGCCACGAGAAATGCCCTTTTGAGTGGAGTTTATGATGACATCAGTCCCACCCTGTCATGACGTGTGCTCTCTCTTCAATTAATCTTAATTTATTCTTTAATTAATCTTTATACTTATAACAGTGTTCAATCACATTAATTAATTATATTATATATATTATATAAAACTTCTCCAGCTACTTATAGTTAAGAATTACGTCTAATGAGTGCTCTCTTTGAATTCATTGAAGGCTTTGCTACCAACACAAGCTTCAAATGCATTATTCATATTTTAATTATCTTCTTCTTCGATCATTGTATGCCCTTAATTAATTATCTCTTAATTACAAATCTTAACCACATTTAAAGCAAAAGAAAATAAAAAGTAGCTAGCTAGCTTTAATTAATTCTCTATTTACTGTCATGCATGCATGAATCATATAATGAGATATTGGTGAAGAAAAAAAAGTATTAGATATTGTGTAATATAATGAGGATTCATGAATCCTGTATATTACTGTCATGCATGATTAAAATTGGGTTTAATTTTGTATATATGTGATGTGAGTACATAATTAGTATCTAACATGTTTGTCAATAAGTTTAATTAGAACTATTATTTTAATAACGTCAAAAAATTATGATTCCTAGTTATATTTCTGAATTTTTATTTCATGAAGGTTTAGCAATATTTTAATAAATTTTTTTATTATCATATCAAATGTGAAATTATTAAATATCAATCAAAACACATAAAAATTAGAATTCATAAATATCGTGAATCAAGTTTAATTTAGTATTTGAATACACACACGTATAATTAGAACTGTAAACTCGAACATAAATTATTCATATTTAATTTCTTGTTGAACAGAAAATCTTAATCCTCTTAATTGGCTACTGTTTGATAGCAATGCGAACAAATTATTGAAAAGAAAATAAAATGAAAGGTAAAGATAGCCTATAAGTATTATATATAAAGGCACGTATGATGATGGCTTGCCATATGTTGTTTTTTCTTTTCTTTTTATATGTTTATATTATTTCTACCCTACCAAATGATTAGGGGTGATTATTTGGTAGTAATAAAAACTAATAATAAAATGAAAAGAAAGAGTGCAAACAATTATACATTTAGACATGCATGTATATATATGATGATGTTTTGCTACATGTGATTCTATCATTTATGGTTTTAATTTTAATAGAAAGTACATTCTTTAGCTCACTTGGTCATTAATTAATTTATTAAGTGCAAGACAAGTAATGATGAGCTTTATATATATATATATATATATATATATATGATTTTTCTTCTTTTTCTAATTATATTTAGATATAATTTAGAGCAAGTTAGCTATGAACTCAAATGTTGTGCAAAAAAACAGCAATTCACTAAGTGTTAATTATAATAGGCCATTGAGAAGATGATTGCAATAAAAATGTGATGGTTCTTGAATGTGACAATGCTTAGTTTTATATGTGGTCACAATGGCATATAGTATCATATTAATTCGAGCATGATATAGAAAAAAAAAAAGGTTCAAAAATGATGAATTTTACAATTTCTCAGGTGTATTGAAACTTATGTAATTTGAAGGCAATATAGATAGATAGTTTAACTTCTATATGTAGAATTAACCTTTTGGTAAGGCGTGTGTGTATATATATTTATATATAAAATCATAAACCCTTTGCTGATTATGACTTATTAAATATATGAAAATCTTGAATTTTTCATATTTTTTAAATACACAATCATATAAGCATATATCCATTGTTGGATATCTACTTTTATTATATTCTTGAAATCTAACAGATTGATAATCTTGCCAACAATGTAAGATATCGACTCGGTGCACTTATTTAGAACCTGGAGTACCATAAAGTTCATCTTGCACTAGCTAGTTATAATAAAAAAGATATATATAATGAATAAAAAGATACCGTGAAGAATTCTCTTAATTTCGTAAAAAATTGACAATATTAATATATGAGAGAGAAAGACTGAAAAATACAGATAAATCTTAATCTATACAAAGTGAGTCTTTAATTAATCCCTATCATTTTTTTCCCTACAACACTGTATATACTTTCAACAAGTTTTGAAGTATATCATAAATGTGGTGATATTTGAAAATATATATTTGAGAAGGAAGGCAAAAATATTATGTCCTGCTTACCGCAAGAGGCACCTTATCATTCCAAGATATAAGGGTAGATATGTAGCCCTATAAGCCAGTGTTGTTGGTTTGTGTGGAGCAACTTCATCCTTTTAATTAGTTTCATGAAAGATAATGGAGAAGGATTCAAAATATTCAAAATATACATATATATATATATGTGTGTGTGTGTGTGTGTGCGCGTGCGCCACCACAGAAGATTAAAGAAAAGTAGCACTTTCTGTTAAAGAAAACATAAGAGTCCAAAGGAGTTCGTCCCACATTAGTGTGTGATTGTGAGAGTGTGTATATGCTTTTATATTTGAAGGGGCCAAGATTTAATCTAGTCTAATAACAAAGATTCCAAACATACAACTTAGCCAAACTGGTAGTGATTGATAAAGTGTTCATTCATTTAATATGCAGAAATATCAAATCTGTCTTGAACCATTGCTCATCAATCAGCATATAGAAGAATATAAAGTACTAGTATTATTATCATTAGATTGGATGCTCAGTTTTGTCCAGTTCCAATATCTTTCACTGAAGATGCATGTGGTCCCTTAAATAAATATGGCAACATAGATAAGGAACCCAACATAACTCACTAAAACTTTGATACTATTAAAGTGTATATATATATTGCTCACTAAAGCTTTCAAATACACATCTATTAGGACTGTCTTTAGTATAGTTTTTGTATTGCACTATGATCAATTTACTGGCCTCTTTTTTATCTTCTAAATAAGTCTTTCGACGAATAAATTAAAAAAAATCTTATAAACTATTTTTACTTTTTGCTCTCTTAGAAGTTTAGATCAATGAGCCAGACCTAACATGAACGAATAGATATGACTTTGTTAAACTATTAAGTTAAAAAAAGTTAAGTAAAATTAAAAGAATAGTATAGTAGAAGGGGCAGCAAATCATCTTAGAGCAAGTAATCCCACTATGAATTACTCAAGATTGATGGAGTTCACTTTTCTTGTCCAACTATTGAACTAGAAAACAAAAATTAGTCTTCTTGAATAACTTCTAATTCTGTCAGTGATTTTTATTTTGATTTCTCTTCATTGTAAGTTTCCTCAATCCAATGACAACTGCTAAATGAGGTTGTCTTAATTATGCACAATATATTCAATGAATTAACCACTAAAATCAGCTACTGAAAATAACAATAGAATATTTAATTGCTGTCATCTTAAGTGGAACTTTCACTCTGCTATTAGAAGATTCACTAAGGCATTGAAAGTGACAGATGAGGCTAAATACAGGGAATACAAAGATGCATATAAACAATTCATTTTGACTATTTACATTACAAGCACGATAATTTTAGCATCTCATTCATATTTTGTCCTACACATGTTTTCCACATAGCAACCATCTCAATATGTACTCAACTTATCTCTTTCTCTTAAGAACATTAAAACTCTAATGCAGTTGAAAATCAACTCTGTTCACATAATAACATGAAGACCAAACCATATTATCTTCGTTTGAATTTATTTCTCAGTATAATTATGATTGGTACTATAATATTATACAAGTTCAAATGATTGTTCAACAATGCAGCTCTCTGAGCTCTGCCACCAATTGATCTCCATAGTTTCGACATAAACAGGAGCTCAGCCAAAAAATAACAGATGATCACTACATAAAGTCAAAAACAGTGCCCAGAATGAAAAATGCTCACTTGTCTGAAAAGTAAGAAGCTATAATCTAGGATAGCTGCATGGTTTGCAGCCAAAAATTTGCCAACTTGTGCCATCTCTAGACTCTAGTGTGGTTTTGGCACAAAGCCATCGACAGCAAAATTCCTAGTGGCACACGGAATAGCTAAACGAATCCCATCAAGTTGAGGTTCAGCAATCAGTTGACAACCCAGACGTGATCTGCAAAGTAACTGGGAAAATTAGACTTGGTAGAATTTGAAAATTGACTGCGTCTAGTTCTCACATAATGTAAAAAAGAACTCACGTTTCAGTTAGCCCAAAAGCTAGATCCAACATGTCATTTTCCTCGTCAGTTGGCTCCTCTAATTTATTATAGTAATCTACATCCTGCACAAAGTTCAAGAGTTGGCCTCCTGTAAATGGGAAGCAGAAACCAGGGGAAATGGTAAAATAACCTCAAAAGGCACTTGATATATCATCCATGATGTACCATGACTATAACATGACATGTTGAACAGGCAAGCGAACCCTCACAAGCTCCTGCAATGACACTGACCAGTAGATTAACTTCTCTAAACAGCAGAGGTATGCTAAATAGAAGATATCTTGCCCCTTCAAAATTAGCCCACAACAGAGGGGATGCAAATAGATATTTTATGATAAAAGTCTCTCATCTTCATCAAAATCAGGTAAATGGGAAGGATCAGAGTGTCCATCATTAGCATGGCGACCCCAAAATGGGCTTGCAAATAGAAAAAGATTTTTGGCAAAACCAAAGATAAGGAGGGCAGTAATCAGAATAAAGTAATAAACAAATTTATATATAGAAGAAATAGTGTAAAGCATTGCTTTCAAAGCCCTTGAAACCAAATATAAAAGAGAGAGCAGTAAGCAGAAGATAAAAATTTTAACGTAGAAGAGTAGAACACTGCTGGCAGATTTCTTGCCTTCAAGTTCTATGTCATTTTCATGAGCAGCTTCTAGCATAGACATTCCAAGGGGGACTCTAATCTGCTTCTCCTCACCATCCTTATTAACAAAAGTTACAGATATCCTGCATAAAGTTGCATCAGAGTAAGGAGCAGATTGAGAATTCTGCAACTATGTCATAATAGAGGTTCATGTAAGATCAAACAGGATAAACAAATCATGCAAAATACTCTGTTATTTGGTGTGCAAAGCTATAGAGGATGTCAAAATTATCAGAAAATTATTATAGCTACCTATTTCATGAGATAAAGTGGTTTTTCAGGCCTTCTCTGTAGTTCACTCTTCTTTTATCTAAAAAGGTGCATTTTTCCTTTTAAGTTTGATATTTAGGGCCCTGATGCATTTCGTTGAGGATATTCTTTCCTTCATTTAAACAACTGGTCAGTCAAATGGCTTATTATCATCATCATCTAAGCACATACTCATTTAAGGTGTCACAGTACCAGAGTCAGCCATCCTAGGGGCAGATAATGATGAGTGATGATCAAAAAGCCAGTTGCACAATTTATAAATAGGTAGACTCATGATATCTAAAAAGAACATGTAATGGAAGGCATTTCAAGGCATTGTGACCCACAGCAATAACTGATCCCTGCTTAAGCATAGTTATTGCTGTCCAATCCATTTGGCTTAAAGCATCAGACTCAATGATCAACATAAATCCTGCTCAGATGTCATCCTTTGTTAACAACAAGAATGTTTCACGTTCTCAAAACCTTTCAAAATTTAATCACTAGAAAAGGAAAATTAAGTATTTTTCAAGCTCATATTCCTCGTTTTCTCTTTTACCTTCCCCCTCTATTATTAGATCAAAGTACCAACAGGGAACAGGCATTTATCTCCAGCCACGGTGATTCTCCATACCATAAAAATGCCAGTATGCCACCCTCCCATCAAGAAACAGAATTGCCAGTGAACTTTAGAAGGGTAAGAATATGTATTTTTAGCTCTGCTTATGTTATGCCTCACAATAGTGATGGCCATTTAGTGACAGGGTGACACTTGATACCTCTAGTGATGGCCAAATCATGTCTAGTTTATGTCCAAAAAAAGAAGTCAGCTGCCCATCTCATGGTTGCCAAAATATTCAACACAGCAACTTTTCTAGCAAATTCCAATAAATTTAACAAAAACGATTAAGGTAACATACTTGATGCATCCAACACCATAATACACCATTATAAAGATTTTGATTGTTGTTACTAGTTACATATTTACAAAAGAAGATCATCTTCCCACAGCAACTGTTTCATTCCATTTCAAAATAAAAACTTACGTTTCTTCCTCTGCACTCCCTTCCTCAGAAGTATTGTTAGTTGTCACTGTTGAGAGGTAATGATGCTTTTGAAACATGCATCCCTGGTACAATTTAGTAGAGGACCACTGTCCAAAAAACAAAAAGTGTCAAACATTCAAAAATATAGAGGCATTTCCCAATGCTTTTAAGAAAGTATACCAAACAAAGCTATTTCTTCAATAATCAATAAGCATGTATAGAAGCTATTTTCTGTAAGTTCTGTTAATTCCATTAACATTTGCACATAGAACACAACTACCAATCTGATAAATTTTCACATAATTTTATATGATGAAACTCAGTTTTATTATAAACACCATAACTACATTGATAGCACAATTCCACCTTTCTGGCTAATTTCTCTGTCAGAGTCTACTTTTCTTGCTAATCTGGTTGACAAAAAAGTACCCCCCCCCCCCCAATATTTGATAAAGAAATTTAGGGTTAACCAAATTCCTCACATTTGGACGGACATGCAACACCGTTAAACTGGTTGCCAATACAACAAAATTCTAGGTTCATAAGAATTTCCAATTCTTTCAGAATCATGAAGCATATAAAGATATTGCAGGAATTGCTTTCCAGTTTTTCAATCTTGTGTTAATCAGAAACTCCTTTATAAAAAGAATGCTTGATGTTCAGAAAAGTATAATGATAAACTGACAAATCTACATTCTAGGTATCGTTGATCCATTAAAAAAATAACTAACCGGTGTTCGCGAATGTTGGCTCTTGACCCTTTGAATATATCCTGCTCTAGAATAGGATGAAAAATTTCCTGGCAAAGGAAAGGAAGCAAAGCAGAAATAATCAGTTGAACTATCAGTGCAATGCAATTAGAGCTCCTCACCACATGCATCTCAGGAAAAGCAATAACTGAGAATTTTTTCTTTTTTTTTTTTCCAGAAAGAAAAAAAAATGTACGTCTGCACAGCTCCTTGGCCATCCAGGCTCCCGCTCTTGCTAGTCTTGAATGTAACATCGCGGGGATTAGCTAAGCTTAATAAACCCTAATTTAGTGTGAATCTATATGAAAATAGTGTCCACAAAAGCTAGAAACTGCACAAATATGGTGTAAGTGCTACACGCCGTTGCCGATCTGAGATATTAGGAATAGAATTTGATGATAATCGAAGACGGGAATGACGGCGACACTGAGCAATCCAGCTCCTTCCCAGATTCTTACTCAATCGTTCCCCTTTCTAGAAAAATAATTGTCTTTTTTTTTTTTTTTTGGGTGACCCGACTTCAAATTTTTTAGAAAAACAGTGCAATCTTGAAGCTTCTATTTTTTTTAAGGTTAGTTTCAATATCTTAGCAGCAATTTCCATTGAGAAATGAGAGAAAAAAATTATTAGTCAATAAAGGTTTTAAATAATAAAATTTGTTATTTTTATTAATTTTTTAAAAATTTCAAAACTATTAAATACTTTATCAATTACTACTAAATTTTCTTAATCTCTTGGCAAGATTCTAACACTACTGAAACATTGAATCTTTCCAGAAAGAGAAAAATATATATTTTTCATAACTTATGTTTGCAGCATGATTCGATTTTGACTTACAAGTGCTTTTTTCTCAATTTTATCATTTATGTTTTAAAAACATTTCAATTTTTTCCTAGTGATTAACATTGTCTAAGCCGGTAAGCCCCAACAAAATGATCTAACTTATCAGTATATCTTGGCAAGTTTTTAATTGGAACGATTTAAATACACCAAAAACAAATTGAGCCAAAACAATGTAAGGCAAAATTGAATCTCAACTCAAACAAGAGAGATGAAAAAAACATTTTTGCCTTACAAAATTATTCTCTACATATTATATTTTTTATTAAAAAGTTTGATGAAAGAACATTAAAAAAAAATGACCTATATCTAATGCTTCCGTAGACCGTAACCAAATTCTCACCGGCAAGATCAGAACTCTTTTGCAATTGTTATTTGACTTGTTTCCAACCAAGTGAGCAACATCAGTGTCAGTCCTCATTTTTTGTCCGTCTGAATGATGATAGGCTAATGCTTCACACAAGTTCTCATTTGAACAAGAAAAATGCATAATATCGATGTATCATATATGGAACTAAAAACCAACACAAGTGGATAGATGAATCCCGGTTGAGCGAAAGAATAAAAATTGTTCTTTCCTCTACATCACCATTCTTGCACCAAGGGGGAAACACAAACTCAACCTGCTGGAAGAATATTAACTACCTCCATTAAACATTCTTACCAACCTACACATAAAATTCAACATTATCAAAAAGCCCTCGTTATTCATTCAGCTTAAGATCCTAAAACAAGCAACTGCATGAACAAAGATTATACAGAAACTTCTATGTACAAGCTCAATATCCAATTTGAATAGCAGGCCAAAAATCAAATCACCACCCATAGCAAGTAACCAACTTTTGGACTTCCTAACGTCTTCCATTCATTGAACCCATCTTTTGCCTGCTTGATGAAACAGCACCTTGTGACCATGATGAAGGTTTGAATTCCCCTACCAATAGGTTAGATGCCGCAGTTGCACAAATTTTCCTCCTTTTGGATTCCAGCTCTAGTCTTCTCTTATCAGATGCAGAAGAGCCAGACAACCCAGGAAAGATGGATGCAGCATTGATCAATGCCCGTTTATCCTTCCTGTTTTTGTCAAACTTACTTGAAAACTTAACTTTTGCTGCATATGCAGCATCTTGTTCTGAAGCTGGAAGAAGTCGTATGCCAAGGCCTCTTTTCTTGGAAGCAGTCTCTTCTTCAGCAACTCTTTTCTTTTGACTCTGAGAAAATGATAAAAAACCTTATGCAGATGTTACAGCAAGATGACATTATTATTTAGAAAAGAAAGGAACAAATCCTGAAATGGAAAAGCAGCAAATGCAAAAAAGAAATAGAACAAATGTCACAAGCTAAATGGATACTCTAAGTTGGGCCCGTAAAGCCTTATTAAGAGCATAGTCATCTGAATGCTTCGCATCAGATAGCCGCTGGAGACGCAAAAGCACTGGTTCAGCTTCCTTCTTTTTTTTCAAATCCACTTCCTGGTGTTCAAGGCGATAAAATGGATCTTGAAGCTTCCCTCTCTCTATACCATAGATATTTGAAAGAAATAGAAGCTAATTAGATACAGATAACATTCATAATGTCTAAACATATATGTGAAAGCCTCAATAGAAACATTCCTCGTTCTATATTCTGCTATAGCATCAATATATAAACTTCTCATTTAGTGGCTATTAGACAATTCACTGAATGGATCAAAGCTACTGACTGGTAAACTCATAAGAAAATATAAGCTCATGATAAAATATACTTAAAATGCATCATAGAATGTAGAAAAAGTAAAGATAGGGAAAAAAAAAAAAAGATTCTTTATCCATCAGTCAATATCCAAGTTTCAAGTGACAACAAAAAAGAGTCTTTCTTGCATAGTAAGAATAAAATTCATACATTATAATTTAAAAACGAAAATTAAACAAAGATCTTCAAATGAGGGGTAGAGTTGAAGGAATTGCTGCATAGCTGCAATGTGACTGTGAGTCTCAGAGGCTTGCTACATTTTGCAGCAAGAGGGTTATCGAATAATTCTGAGGTATTGCTGGTTGTTGCAGTGAAAAAAGCAGCATTTTACGCTGCATTTTTCTTCATTTACAGGCTGGGGATGAGCAGAGCAATGAAAGAAATTTTGGGTTCACAGATATGCGATTCAGAAACCAAAATAAGAAGCCAAATGTTTATTCCAAAAAAGAAAAGAAAAGAACAGAGAAGCCCAATTGTTAATTTCAAGAATCAAGACTTGAAAGCTCAAGTTTACCTCAACTTACCAAAAACCGAGTTCAAGTGCAAGTTGAAATGTTTTCCTAACCTAATCTATTAATCTCGTCCAAGTTTGCGAGTTAATTGAATTTAACAACCATGATTAAGAATTCATTGAAAAGCAGAAAAGAAGAACAATGAACTCGGTTAACAGGAATTAGACATTTGACCCTAGGGTCTAATGACATGCTCTAAATCACAGTAATGCACACCTTCATCCTCAGGTAATTCAAAAGTTTCAGCATCCTCAACATCAAAATCCTCAGTTTTTTTACGGGCCCCACTAGTAATGACATATGCACAGTTCTTTGGATCAGTTTGGATGACAATTTCTTGTTTACAGCATGCAGACTTCATGGAAAAGCTCCATATCTGAAGCAACAAGACAGATTAGTTTAACAAAATAAACATAGGTTGAAGTTAAAACACAATATTTGAAGAAAACCCAAGAGAAAGCAATTCATGAACTCCTGCAAAGGTTGGAATCCGGGTGACCTATTTCATATTTTCGCATGTGCATGGGCTTCTATGCTTGCCTCCATATCTTAAAGATGTTCAACAAAAAAACACAAAGTAACTTTGCCATTGAAGCAATAATAAACAGTCAGATGCTTTTGCAAAGTCAACATACCTTTGTTGAATAGTAATTTCCAACTTGCTTTTTTTCTGCATTGAATCGCACTCCCTTTGCAATCATAGAATTGCATCCTTCACACCAAATATTAAACGGCATCTCAAACCTGAAAGCAGGGTAACAAGAAGTTATATTACTTACCCCAAAAGAAGAACAAGATATAACTTCAACACAGTATACTAGGGTAGCCAACTTTAAGCAACGTCTAGGAAAAAGAGACCAACCAAGGACTAATTTTTCTAGATTACATAAATGTTAACTATAATAAATCATGCACTTCTTATCAGAAAAGCAATTTATTCAACTGAGAGAAGAGATTCCAACATTTAAGTCTTAAAAATTATGGACCCATTTTAATTGTTAAGTGAACACTAAAATATATGCATGGACGTAAATATGTATCAGGATACTTTCCCTCTTGAATCACTCAACAATCATTTCCTTAAGATTTATATACAGCTGAAAATCTGGAGTGTTATTGAGATCCAGAAAAAGCAATACTCATCATCCACATTTTTGTTTTCTACATTACGGCATTTCAAGCAAAGTATAAAAGAATTTAGCATTGAAGACCTCTCTTTAAGAAGGGTTATTGTTAACAAGGGTCGAAGGCCATACAGAAAGTCATTCATTACCTTATAATCAAGATACCCTGGTCTATTTTTCTTGCCCTTTCTCTCAAGGCATGTTGACCATGAAACTTGTTCAGAGAACCCTGAAAGGGTAAGAAAAAAAAGTGTGAACTTCCTGATATTAAACTATGGCTGACAATAATAGAACAAAAAGATTGACAGAAACATACCTGACTCGGATCCCATTCTGGGGGATAGTAAAAATTGTCCGCTCTAGCAGCTGCGAGTGAAGACTGCAGAAATCCAAATAATGCAGTTTCAGTGTTGGACTATTTTAATTAACCGATAACATATATCATGCAAATAGCAAGTCTTTCTCGTTTTTTGGGGAGATTGAAGGGCTAGGGACTCATGATATATGGAAAATCTTGAGCCCAGGAATCCATAAACAATCAACTGCAATTACACTAAGTATACAATTCCAATGCTTTTCTCAAAAGGAAAACTATATCTAAAATAACTGGAAAAGCTTAAAGAGTATTTTAGACAGAGACCAATTTTACTGAACATCAATACATAATCAATGCATTTACGAAAGGACAAAAAAAAAAAACAGCATTATCAGTATACTAGACAGACATACTTCCAACATGAGCATTCATCTTTTCCTATACAACAAGAATTCCAATAAAAACAAAAGGACGTTTAATGTCTCAAAAGAGAGATGCCAAGCAGGGCATATGAAATGCAGCGCAGATTCAAACGAGCTTTCAACAGCAATCAGAAAAAAAAAACAAAAAAGAAATCAATTGCAGATTCGTGCGTAAATCGTAATCCACTTTCTTCCAAACAAATAAAAAGCAACTTGATATCTACGATTTTCACCCATCAAACAATCCAAAATAAAAAGAATGAAGCAAGAGCTATATTCATCAATTTTTATACAAAAAAAAGAGCTATATTCATCAATTAGGATCACAATAAAAGATATAAGAACCAGAATCATTAGAATTTAATCAGCAAAGAACGATGATAATTAAATCAACATAAGATAATTTCGTACCATTTTTATTTGTTGTTCTTTTTTTTGCTACGAATTTTATGCCTTTTCACAGTTCCTGAGAGAGATCGTTTCAGAATGAAGTTCGATCGCAATAGAAATCAATCATCAATAGGAGGTTTGTCCAGATCATCCGGGTCATCCACGCCCAAGTCGGTTATGGAGGCCCATACAGCGCGATGCAGTCCAATACACTCACTTATTGGGCCCTAGGGTGGTGTAAAATTTCTTACAACAATAAGCTCAAAAAGAAAAAGCATGTGTTTAATACTTCAATATTAAAAACATCTTTTAATTATTATATATCAAATATAAGAATTTTAAATTTTTATTATTAAATTTATACTTTATAATATTCATTATAGTGAATATAAGAAAACATTGTAGAAAAAGAAATTTTAACTCTTATTTTATAATATTGTGAAAAAAAAAAGGCAAAGAATTTGTGCACATGTACCCACACTGAATTAAAACCTCAAGCAAAATAAACGACCAAATATATAATTAAACCAATATGAAAGTTGAATTTAATCACAATATAGTAAAATAAAATTTAAATTTTTATTGAAAGAGATACTTATATTTAATGTTAGATAGTATATTGAACAAAGTTGTCTAAAAATCATAATGAAAAAAAAAAAATTTCTTCTCTCAAATTGACTTTTTTATGAGTGAAGTTTTTTAGATATTTACTTTAAAGCTTTATTAATAAAAAAATATAAATATTTTTTATAATTTTAAACTATATATTATTGAATTTTTTAAAAAATTCTTTTATATCATAATTTTAATTTATTTAAAATAAAATTTATAATTAATATTTAAAAACTAGAATTAAATATATATGTATATTCTTAATTCAGAAGAGTTAAAATTAGAATATAATGTCCCTTACCTTTGTCAAACAGTTGATACATTGCTTTGGTGATAGAAAATATGGATTTCACATTCCCCACCCTCCCTTTTTCATTTAGTTGCATTTCACTCAAAACCAGCATACATCTTTCCTTGCACCCAATCATCTCCTTTTTTTTTAAATTTTCTAGATGACACATATATATTAATTAAGAAAGTGATATTCTACATTTTGCCATGCATTTAGGGATATTCAAAGGAATAATAATTATAATAATTAAGCATAGATATATAAACGATCATAATTAATATATAATTAATATTCCAAAGTTACATGATGATCCTAATTTTTTTTCTTTATTTCTAAGAAACTTTCATTGGGGAACATGTCCCCTTCTCAATATTCCTCACTCTTCTCATTAAAATTGTACCTTCAAACTCTGAGGGTTTCACATGAAAAGCCCATTTGACGCCATCACCATTACTTCTTACACATATATTATCATTGTTAACTTTAACCTTCTATTATATATGTGTATATAAATAAATAAATAAATAAATATATATATATATATACATATATATATCTTTGATAGAGTGCATATTACCATATACTTCAAATCCTCCATTCCCTGAAAAACCTTCATCTTAATTATTTCTGCTAAAATCTTAAAATTAGGGTTTCCTCGATCCCATGCTTCTCCCTGCTTCTTCTCTTCTTCTTCTTCTCCATCTTCTCTTCCACCATGCCCTTCAAACTCTCTCAAAGTCACATTCTTGTTCTCATTCTTCTATGGCTCTCCCTAATGTTGCTTCTCTTTCATGAGTACCACCATTTCAAGTCCAAGATCAACAAGAATAACCAAATCATCATGCAGCATCATTCATTATTAAAATTTCCCTCTCATCTTCATCATCAGAAGCACAAGAAGAAGAAGCAGCACCATTTGATCAGCAGAAAAGTTCTAGCTAGCAAATTTGACTTCTCTCCTTTCTTCAACCATCATCATCATCAGAATTCTCCAGACCCATCAGACACACAGATTGATCCTCGTTATGGTGTGGAAAAGCGTCGTGTCCCAACTGGTCCAAACCCATTACACCATTAAGAACGCATTCATATATATATATAACACTTGCAGGTTTTTTTCTTTCTTTTTATTTTTTTCATCTTCTATATATATATATATGTATACATATATTGAACCCAGAAATCAGAATTATTATTGACCTTGTTACTGTATATGATATATATATATATCATATATTGTGTATTATAATTAAGTTCATTTGTTCCTTCTGATGAGTTATGAGAGAGAGATATAGTGCATATCTTCAATTCAGATTTTCATATTGATTATGGTTTTGCTTAATTTGATCAATGTAATGATTCATGAGATTCATTAAAGGAAAGAAAAAAAGTCATCAGATCATAAAGGAACTTGAGTAGCTGAAACGGCACGGCACGGCACGGCACAGATTGGAAAGAAGATTTCTGGTTGAGGCATAATAATGAGATTAATTAATGAGTTTGGTTAGTGTAAAAGCATAGAAATTTTCTTTTATTAATTTCTTTTGTTTTTTTTTGTTTTTGGTTGGAAAAAGCATAATTTTTATTTGAAGATTGATAAAGCCCTATATGGTATTGCACGTGATCATCATCTGGGTTGTTGCCAGATAATCAACAATGACCGAAATGAATATGAACATTTTTTACATTAATTTCACTTCTCTTGTTTCTTTATTTAATTTTTTTTTTTTGGTTCAAATTTGGTCATCATTCAGATTCTAAACTCCTCCTTCAACCTAATTAGTTTTTCTTTTATGTTTTCTTTCTGCTCAATTATGAATAACCCTGTTGCTGTATTTTTTTTTTTCTTGTTCTCTTTTGTGTCTCTTTTTGAATTTTCACATATAAACCCATTATTAAGAAACTTCTCAAATAAAAACCAATTAACATACAAATGAAATAATATGAGTTTTTGATTTTTGATTTTTTGGGTTTTTGTCTTCGTTGAGTACTCTACTATTTATACTACTACAATATATGATAACAATTTTAAAAATGAAATAGATTTAAATGTTAATGAACAAGTTGAATTAATTCTTTGATTTATATATCGAGATTTTCGTTTGATTTAAAATAAAAAAGAATAGATCCTTACTAAAAAATTTTCAAACGTACGTTATATAATGGAGCAAATGGAGTAGTTAACCACCACTTCAACTTAATTACTAATTGATCATCCGCTATATTTTTTGATATATAAACACTAAATAAATTAGTGAATTACTGGACCATCCCAAATATGTAGAAAATAATTCAGCAAGAAAATTAAGGAAGTCATCACTCTTTCTATTTTCGGTAAATGAGAGGTTCTATATAATTAAAAGAGATGATTATATATGTTAGATATATTGCTTAAACACAATTTATATATCTTAAAAAATTACCAATTTTTAGATAGAAAAAAAAACAAAAATCTAACACATATATTTTTTTCACATTTTTATTTTCTTGGGGATTAAGATTGTGAGGTACTGAGCCGAAATTTTAGTGACAGTATATTTCTATTGCTCTGTATAAAGGAAAGAAGGGAATATTGAATGATTAAAGTATTTTGATAGGAGTTAATGATATCAAGATTAGCCCACCACCATCATTTCACCATAGAATTTAGAGATTGCTTTTATAGGTTGGTTGTTGGGTGCATGTCTTGCTACCCACTACAATCTCTAATAATAAGATTTGATATAAATATATATATATATAAAGATAATTATAATAGAATGAGATAATAAAAAATAATCATATAAATGTGTTAGAAATATTTATATAGCTAATATATATATGTATGATTTTTAAACTTTTTTGTTATTGATTTTTTAAATTATAGATAAAATAAAATATAAATTATAATATATAAATAATAAATTAAAATGCATGCATGTATCACTACTTCATTCTTTTTATTATTTTCAAAAAATATATATATTTTTAAAAATTAATATTTAATTTAATGATGTCAAGCCACTGTAATTAATATATAATTAACTAATAATTAGTCTGCATGTTTAAATGGATTGAATATTGAGGGAAAATATCATATGTAAAATATATTAGTTGAGAGAATATAATAAGATTTTTCCTCTTGACCCAAAAAAAAAACCCCATAGGAATGAATATAAAATAGAGGACCAAATGAAACCATGATAGTAACAATATTATAATGGATAATCTAATTAATTAGTTAGTAAAATTAATATATTGTACACACACACACAGGTATATATAGTTGGAATTGGATTGAGTAGGACAAGAAGAATATTTCCTTTTCAGCTTCTTTAAAAGGTGGTGCTTTGTGGTGTTGAAGATGCATAATTCATTGATATGATGAGGGACATAACTTTAATTGACAAACACAATGCAGAAAATTTTACCAGCCATATGCATGCTTACTATGACAAACTATAAAAGTCATCACATTTAAAACCTGGTTCATAAATAATAGAATAAAGGAAATTCTTAAGAAAAGAACCTTAGACATATATATATAAGTTTTAATAGTGAAAATTTTAAGTAATTTGGTAAACTCAGACAAAATTGTGTATCGTCATATGTACTTGAAAAAAATCAATAAATCAATAAGTAGGTAGCTAGCATGGTTGATGATTATGAATGTTGTCATAAATGAATCTCATAATGCTAGCTGTATGGACGTTATGAACTATATATCACAGCTTCATGAATGCGATAATAGCAATTAATTAGATATATTCTTTCCGGAAACATAGTTTATTTGATGTATATATATGTAGAGGATTTATAAGTTAAAGAGAATAAATTAATTATTTCAAGGATAAGTTAAAAATTTGAAAATTATTGCTTAGTGTAATTAATCTGATCATTCCATATATATGTAATAATTAAAGCTTGATTTCCATGTTTTAAATCATCACAAGTTATACATTCCTTGGGCATTTATATATATGAATATCATGAATTTTTTATTTTTTATTTTGTTAAAAATAGTTATTTAAACTGATTTTATTTATTTATTTGTTTTTAAAAATAAAAAATAATTCTTAAAAATTACATTCGAACAGGGTCTTAATTACGAAAGCGACCATTTGAAGTATTTGTTGATAAAAAGAAAAAAATAATAATTTAACAACCTATATGTAGACTTGAAGAGAAAGGAAAGAATTGTGTGTCTAAGTGTCTAATCTCCATCGTCCTTTAATAATTAAAATTACAAATAACTGAAAAAGGATTTGCCGACATATACCAATATTTTCTTATGTAATAATAATAATGGATTTACAGTTTACTCACTTGATCAGCTACGTCCTTTTCGGAAATGCCATTTTTCCTAGTTTAGACTTTAGACAGCAACGCTTGCAATAGATCCATATAGAATACCAATATTATCAACTAACACACACACACACACACACACGTGTTTGAGATTGATCTCAATTTGTACACTATATAACTTCATTTTTAGAGAAAGAGACAGGAAGGATAACTAACTCTACAAATTACAGTCAATTGAATGGCTTAAAAAACCATTTAATTCATCTTTTTTAAAAAATATATAAAATTTAAAAATTTTAACATTGAATATTTTTTCAATCATAATCATAAAAATTGGATGAAATTAAACTTAACTCACTTCTTCAGCTAAGTATATCGGGATTGATGAAAGACCACCTTATATGATAATGATGAAATAAGCTTCAAAATGGAATTTCCTTTTTCCTTAAAAAAATTATATATATATATATATATATAAAGTATATCAAGTCAAAATATTTTATTTATGTAAAAAAATAAAAAAAATTTAATAATCAAATTAAATTAAACGATTAAAATTAAAATGTTATTTTATCCTTCACATGACGATCATAAGATATATTTGAGATATATATATGTTAATTTGATACTTAAGAGATAGAAATTAAGTAATTAATGGGAAATGGGTTTTTTAAAAATGATTAGGATAGGGAATAATTTCTTTGTCCTTATATTTGCTTTAATGTTACTAACCACTCGCTAGCATATAACACTCATTTGATGCACAGGACGGATTTGAAATTGGAAAGCTGAAATAATTATCAATTTAGAAAACTTGCAATTTGATGACGTTTTTAGTTTTTCTAATGATGGGAAGTTCCCATAATAACTTTATTAATTAGAGTATTATTAAAATCTTTAAGCACATTTTTTATATTAAAAAATACATTTTCCCAAGAAAAGTTAATTTAAATTAAATGGGCTTTATTTTTACAATTGAGACCAATAAAATGTCCTTTGGTTCAATGATCAACCCACTCCTCCTCCTCCTCCTCCTTCTTTAATACTTTTCTTTAGTAGCTTATAAGTGAAAAGGAAAAAAAACATGGATTGAGAAGAAAAAAATTCAGTTTAAACAACTAGGAAAAGTGAAATATGGGTGCAAGTTAAAACAACAAAATGTAGGAATATGAAATAAATGACATTATTCAATATAATTTGTATATTTTCTTAAAAGAAACACTACACTGGTCAATATCTCTTTTGTAGAGTTTGAAATATTTATGTGGGAACCATTGACGCAACAATGCATGTGAAAATTTATTTTATTTTATTTTTCTAATAAATATTCAAGTTCCACTCTTGACTGCATAAATTTGACAATTAGGAAAAAAAATTAAAGAGAGATTGATTTATGGGAGGAACACTCCCAGCAATATTCTTCTAAATAGTATTAAATTTAAATTTAATTAACACTGGTCTTAAAAAAATAATTATATGTGAAGCCTAAAATTGATGACATAATAATTACTAACAACCACCATATATAAAAATAATGAGAGTAGCAAAATTTATGCCCACTTATTTGTTCAATCTTCATTCACACATCCCTTTCAGCACTGAATCTCTTTACAAAAAAAAAATAAAAATGGTGATGATGATGAGTGTGAGTTTTGTGAGTGAAAATTTTGGCACAATACCAACTGCAATTTGCTTGCTCCTTTGTGTATCTGCCATTGTAGGATCTCTTTGTGCTAAAAAACACTCCCAAAAGGAGGCCTCAAACCATCATCAGAAACATAATTCTACCAGTTCGTCATCATCATCATCACCTTTTGGGTCCCCCAAGAAGATTATGAAGAACATCCCAAAGGTTATGTGCATGAGAGGAAAGCAGGATGATGAAGAGAGCAGAAATAGTAATGATAATGGGGAAGTGTGCTTGTGGAAGAAGAGTATATGGATGGGTGAGAAGTGTGAACCACTGCAATTTTCAGGGGCAATTCATTATGATAGTGAGGGGAACCAGCTAACTCAGGCTCCATCAAGGTCCCCAAGGTCTATTACTATCACAAAAGCAGGGAACTAGAAGATATTTAGCTAGAATTCTTGAGCATGATTTGCTTTCTGTTTCACAGATTGTGCTTTTGAGTTAAACCAATGGAAAGAAAAGTAATGTTTTTATATTTCATGACAAATTTATCAGAAAACTCTCAGGCCACCGATTATGCCATATGCTTGGGTTATTTTTCTTTTCCTTTTAGCTTTATCATCCATATATACTATTTTTTTGAAAAAATAATCAAAATCATTTAAACCAAACATTTCAAGATACATTCGTTTTAAAGAATTTTGATTTTTGAAGATTCTTAAGTAGAGTTGCTATTAAGATGCTGAGCAATGGTATTGAATCTTATTCAGTTGAATCTCAATTGCTGCTTTAGGGAAGATCATGCAAGTGAGCAGTAGCTAATCAGTGATCATCTTGTAGTCCAAAGGTACAAGTACAATATGATTCTATTATTGTATAGACGCCAGTATTATGTATTGGCTATATAAATTGTACAAGAAAAATGAAATATACAGAGGGCAACATATATCAGAAAAAAAATAAATAAATAATAAAGCAAAAATCTTGTGATAATGTTCTATGCTTCTGCTTCTGGTTTACTATCTTTATCTTCACCTGCTTGAGCATGGATGCGGCTCCTTAGTTCTTCAAAAGCCTTCATGCTCTCTGCATCAAAGCCTCCTGCAAACTGCAAATAGTTCCACAACACGTTTTAATGAATCATTCAAATTGTTTCACGTTTACAGAAGTTTTGCCTTCAGCAAAAAGAAAAGCGTGGCATTTTCAGTTGAGAATGACACTTACAAAAATTGCTGCTACAAAACCACACAAGTTAAGTTGAGTTGAGGAAGAGGAAACATGACAGACTGACAATAAAGGTATGTTTGGATTGCGGAAAACAAGGAGAAGGGAAGGTTTAGTTTAGACCCTTCCCCTGATTTAAACATAAAATGAACCTTTCCTTCTTTTCCTTCTCCATTTTCTCCGATCTAAACATGCCTTAAACTTTGTTCAACTTTAGCTAGCTTTATCTATACAAGTCATTCTTTTTTTTTTTTTTTGGGTTAAAGATTGAACCCAAGACATTAAGATTCCAATTGAGCTGTTAGCTTATTAGTTTACAAGGTCATATTTTGTTTAAGGATAAAATTTACATGCAATTTATATATCTTTACTATTGAGTCTTCTAAACAAATGGATTTTTTTACAACTCAACATCATGTAATTAGATATTTTTAAAAAGCTTTTTTCATATGTTATGCTTTTGTAGGAGAATTTGACAGCAAAGATATAAATATCTGCATCTAAAGTTTGGTCTTTTGTTTAAACCAGTAAGAGTCTAAGTACCTGATGAACACGGAAAGCAAAGCGCACGCCTTGCAGAACCAGGAACTCTCTCATTGGTTCCTTCTCTGGTCCAGATGATGTATTAAGTTCAGATGCAACACGTTTCATGTACTTCTTTGCCAGTTGCACGGAAGAAAGCTTGATCTGTGATGGGAAAATTTACCAGTGTCAACATTTGATAGCAGTGATTAGGTTTCTACTTACATAAGATAGTTCTATATATTCCCAAATCATAGCAGGTGCATGCCCCTGTCATTGTAGATTGGAAGTCCCTCCTTGGATACTACTACTACCTTAATTTAATGGACATTTAACAGGTTCTAGACACCTTTGCATGCATATCTCCCGCCATATTATCAACTAAAGCATAGTATGCACAAGGAAAATGGAGGTTTTTAGAAGAAATAACTAGTTTAAAGGTGAAAAAGAATTTTTCCTAAGAAAATAATTAAATAATGGCCTTATTGTAGGGAAAGGGGGAAGGGGGTTAATAGTAAACTGCATTAAGAAATAGAGGTGATACCAATTACAAAATCTCATACAGATGATGAGAAAGAGAACAAAGTTATTGTGTTCTGGGATTCAAATTTTGGAGGGAGTAAAATATACCTTGCCGACAACTCCTGAATCTAACAGCCAATTTACTGGGATTCCAAATTCCCTGTATCGGGAAATAGCCATGTCTCTTGTACGTAAAAGTGCATAGACGCTTTGCTCCACTCTGGAAATGAAAACAGAAGTGATGGGTTATTAAATAAAATTCAAGCAGTTATGGAGAACTGCAAGGAACACACGGAGATACAAACTAAGTGAGTATAGGTCATGCTCAATATTTTATGACTTGTAAATGTCTAAACAACCTACAGAGATATGAGAAACTGATTATTGTTGCTTTTTGTGTACGGGTCGTTTTAGATTGAATTTTCAGAAAGCTATCCACCAGTTGTTCACTTCCTAGGCTAGCATACATGTAAATAAATGTACAGCAGAAAAAAGATACATACTTTTCAAGCAATGAATACATTTTCTTCAAAGCAGCTTCACATGGCAGATTGGAATCATCAATGAAGGAGGAAACTTGCTTCTCCAATTTTATCAGATCCTGATATTCAAAAGCTGCCTCCCTTAGAGCATCTGCTTTCCCTTCAGGCCAATCAAAGTGCTTGAGGACAGCTCGTTCATCAACCTTACAAAGGGATGAAGTGACTAGTGAGATGAATAAGTAAGCGGAGGTCATTGAATATAAAAGTAGCAAAAATGGATAATAAATGACGAATAAATTGGAATGCATTTTTTCAGGGAAAAAAAATTAAGAGGTTTCACAGGAAATGAATATGCGAAAGAGAGTATTAAGGTAGTAAATTCCATGCTTCTGCATAAAATTTACACTTTGCATGATTTTCTTGGGTGGATAAGCAACGACACTAAGCCATACCAGGAAGGAAAGTTCCTCATCTAGCCAGTTCACAAAGGCCACCAAATCATCAATGTTTGAGAAGGAGGCTGCTCGAACTTCAGTTGCCAAAGACGTGACAAAATCACCTTGGGTTTCCACATCAGCTTTAACCTAAATTCATCAGAGGAAAAAAATTTTAAATGTATGATGACTCAAACTTCATGGAAAAAGGAGAATAAAACAAAAAGTAGGGAAAAGTTTAATGTACAGCTAAGAGGAATGATGATCTATTCTCAATTTCTCCAATCATATTGCTCCTGGCATCAGATGCAGAGGTTGTTGAAGAAATTAATGATGAAGTATCCTTCTTTGCCTCCCGCTTCATTAATGTTTGATAAAACTCAACTATCTCAGGAGCCCTGTGAACTTTATCACCACCCACTGAACCTCTTGAAAGGCTTCCTGGGGGAGGAGGAGGGGGAGGTGGAGCACCTGGAGGTGGAGGAGGAATAGGTGGAGCAGATGGTACTTCATTGGAAGGATTTGAATTTGTACTGACAGGAGCACCACCAGATGGTTTAGGAGGTGGCCGAGGCACCCTAGTAGGTCTTTTCTCAATGTGGGCCAGTTTCATCTTGCTAATGGTTTGATTATCAGCATTCTTACGATCCTCAGATCCATCATTTGGACTACTAGAAACAAATGCCTTCTCCTTTATTTGAGAAAGTTTTGGTGGCAAAGATACAGATTTCTCTCGTTCAGCCTTTGTCAAATTCAAATTTGAATTGTCACCAAACTTCATTGCTCTTGCTTGGTCAGCCTTTTCCTTGATACATTTCTCCCTTGCTAAGGCTAATTTATGGCGGTCTTTATATGCAGGATATTTTTCATCCAAAGACCCATCAACTGATTTAGACATCAAATGGAATGAAGCGGCTACAGAATTAGGAAGAGTTGGAGTTTCAGGAGAATCAATTGGTTCCTGATCCCTCTGCCCAAAAGTAGTGATGGCTACGCTCTCACCGGCATTTCTTAGCATCAAGGTTTCCAGTGGACCCCTAAGTTTATGGCTCATACTCATCCTTCTTGGAGAACCTCCTGAAAGAGATCTGGACGGTGAAGAAAGCACACTAGAATCATCTTTGACTTTACCCCATTTCTTCAACTTTTGGATTAAGCTAGTTTTCTTGCTAAGATTACTATATTTGCTAGTAGAGCTATCAACAGAAGTATTGTCAAAATCTTCACTGCCTGGAGAAGAGGGGTGAGAGAAATTGCTATCAAGATCTGTGTCTCCTTGCCCACGCTCTGATCCAGCATATTCTAACATCAACTGCTTAGCCTTCTCCTGAGATTTTGGGCTAAGACTCTTGCTGAGATCACGGGCTGACATTTTTCCTGGAGGTGCCTGGTAGTTCCTTAGCTCATACCTCAAGCATGCATTGACCCATCGAAGGTATACAAGCTCTTCAACTTCACTAAACCGGTTCATCTGAAGTCCCTCCACTTGCTTTAAAAGGTCTTCATTTGCATGCCTAAGACTATTGACTTCCTCTTTTGCTTTGGCAACCAATTCACTCTGCAGTTCAAAGCATAGCATTTTAAAATTACACTAACACATATTGCAGAAAGAAAAAGAGATGGGCACTAACTTAAATATCTTAACAACTTCATATTCAAGTTACTTCAAATTGGATGAATACTATATAGGTCTAATGTTTAGTTCTGCAATTCTTTCTTGTATTTGCTGAAATTTTGCAGTATTTTTCAATGCTCATTTCTCCATTATTTCACTGGGTAAGTGTATTCAGTTGACGAAATAAATGAGGACCAAGTGATATTGAATAATTGTTCAACATACACAAAGCATAAGGTGCTTCAATTACGAGCAATTTTTACATATTTGTCAGAATGCATCTGTATGACTCATTCTTGAAGGAAGAATATGTACTCTAGAATTCTGACCTCTGTCATATTGGAGAGTGAAGCTGCGCTAGATTCAGCAGCATTGAGTTTTACAATCAACTCTCGCTTCTCATGTTGAAGTTCCTTGTTCTTTCTCTTAAGCTCGACAACTTCTACCTCTAACCCGTTCAGTGCTTTCAGTTTCTTTTCAATTTCAGCATCTTTTCTGACAGCTTCCACTTCTTTTGTCTGTAGACCAGAAACTTGTTGTTTAAGCAACAACAACTGGCCTTTTGTCTGGTTAGCCTCAAGCTGTATTTGCCTTTGCAGCTCCTTTATCTTGCTCCTAGCCACCTCAAGTTCCCTCTTGGATGAACTTCCCTGTGCTAGCTCTTCTTGAAGCTTCTTCCTCTCTGCCTGCAAGGAATTAATGGTAATATTAAGCATATCTATTTCTACCGTCTTAATCTTCAACTGCCTTTGTAATTCCACAAAGTCTGATTCCTGCTCCTTCAACCCATAGTACTCGAGCAATTCACCCTCGAGTTTCACTTCCCTCTCCTCCAATTCCTTCACTAGGTTCCGCAATCTTTCTAGTTCACTTGCATTGTTTGCCATCTCAGTTTCATAAACTCTGTCTTTCTCGGTCTTATCAGTCCTATCATTGGGTAATGGAAACTCAATCTCCCCAGATAGAAGATTCTCAAATTCAGGTAGAATCTCATCTTCAAAATCATGAGCTCGATTAATTATACTGCTAATCAACTTAACCTCCTCTTCTTCCTCTTCCTCCTCCCTCTGCAACACATAAAGCATAAGGCCAATCAGATTAAAAGGTAAAGGAAACTTCCCATACATACAATTTCCTGAATAAAATCATCAAAGCCATGAAAGAGATAAAAAATAAATGAATAAATATTCAATTTAATATACTCACATCCTTCTCGTTGTGACCTTCGGTCGAACACATGACCTGCTCTTCTTGTCTTCCCTCATTTTGATGCTTTTTGGACCTTGCTTTACCATGTCCTGAGCCACAATGAGATATAAGTTTAATATAAAGGATAAGTAGACTTCTCTTCATTAAATTAAGAAATGAAATGAATAAAAAATTCCCAAAAAAAAAAATTAAAAAAGACTAGTTCATAAAGAAGAGCACCCGACGGAGAAGCCGATGAGTTAACGTTTAGCTGCTTAACGGTATAAGCTGCGATTGAAGCAGCAACTAGGAGTCCTAACCTGACTATCATGAAGGTATAGGTAATAATAAAAGCAATGCCCTAACTTTATATTTCCCCATCTCCCCCAACCTCCATAACTGAAGGTTCAAACCATTAGCAGCTCCTGGAAATGCAATCAGAGTGACCCAGAATCTGAAATCGGTGCAGAAGATAGCACATACGAAACCAAGTACAATGATTAAGTAAAACCCTTGTCAGGAAATTTCAAGGAATTTTCAGACATTCGGCTTTTATCTTCTTATCGGGTTTATGAACCTTTCAGAGAGAAGAAGCCAACAAGGGAGAAGCTAAGAAGACGTACAGCAGCCACCAATATAATTAGTGGCCAATTTTGGTCCAAAGAGATTGAAAAATTCACAATACGGATGTGGTCTATTCTTATGTATAATATTATTACCCTCTCGTTTTTGCTCGGAGGAATATTTACGAGTTGGAACAACGACATGATTGTGCCTTTGTTTCTTTCTTCCTTATTCCTCATTTAAGGCTGATGTATCTGCTACTTATCTGACTGCCTCGAGACTTGAGAGATGAAAAACAAGAGGACGAGAAAAAGGGAACAAAAGAAAAAGTTTTTATCTATTATCCTTCCACCCGTTGTCGTTGGTCTGTGTCCACCAACAGGTTTTAACATAAAAGTTAATCATTCACAATGATATAAACCAGAATTTGAATCTTGTGAGATATTTAATGTCCAATCGACCAAGATTATTTTTAATAAGACAATATCTGTACAATAAATATCTCATCTTTGTGTCCAGGTTTAATTTCGTACATGCCTTAAACTTATTTAACCAGAAGTTTCTCACATAATTGAACCAATCTTGCGGAAAATTTTAGGTTTGGAACCCAAAGATGGCATATATATGTTACTTTAATTGACCCTTAGCCATGCATTAATTGTCTGAATTCTTTTAACTGTCAAATAAATGCATTGTTCTTGTTACAGAAAACTGGATAGAAATTTTTTTTTAAAAATTTTGTCTGAATTCTTTTAATTGTCAAATAAAAGCATTTTTTTATTACAGAAATAAATATTCTAGAGTGAGAATGTTGAATTTTTCAATAGGTCACTCAGCTTGTCGTAGAATTTACAACTAATGCTTATTTATGTGACTAATCTTAACAATTATGGAATAACTGTATGACTATATAAAAACAGAAACTTTGTATGATTATGTTGTAGGGAGAGGACCCACAGAGAAATAATTTTGATGAAGGGTTCAAATTTGTCTGATTAATAAGCATAGAGTTTTGAAGGACAAGTGGGTCCATCTCAAAGAAGCAAGCTTCATTATTTATTTAGGTTGCCACAAAAAATGAAGATGAAAGATGATGATTGAGAAAAGTTAAGCTTGAATCTTAATGGCTAGACGTTTGCTTAATGGAGTGAAGCATATGGAAGGAAGCAGGCCAAAAGAGAAAGGCAAAGTTGTCTAATC
This sequence comes from Senna siamea, assembly GCA_031216115.1. NCBI lineage: Eukaryota > Viridiplantae > Streptophyta > Magnoliopsida > Fabales > Fabaceae > Senna > Senna siamea. Next base: position 3,010,916 of record CM062358.1, read on the forward strand.
TTTTTGGCATTTCTCTCCCAATTTGTCCTCTGCTTTGCCTTTGGTGTTTAAATCCATTTTGAAGGCATTTTTCTGAAATGGTGAGGATAGGTTGAGAATATGACTAGCATGAAGAGTTTAAATCCTCTAATATGTTTAAAAAAATAAAAAAAAAATTGAAGAATAAAAAAGTTTCAGTAAAGACTTCCTGTATATATTGTTGAAAATATTAAAAAATAATAAAGTATTTAATATTAGAACATGAAATATGAAAAAAAAAGTATACTCTAATATTATATTTATCAATTTTGACCATCATGTATTGGTTCATAAGAAAATTTTTAAGTCTATTTTGTTTATAAAATTTAAATATACATACATTTTAAATTTTCAAAAATTAATTTTATTCAAAACATAATTTAATATACTTATTATAATTAACTTAATTTATCTTATATGCTTGCATAGATATTTATAATTGATTTTATCAATTTCTGTGAAGATCAACAAGAATATTTCATTTTAATACTTGAAATTAATATTTTTTATTCACATCCATTATTTGACCAAACACCGTTGCTTTAAAAAAAATGAATAGGTAAGCGAAAAAAAACCATAAATATGTACATAAAAAATTCTAAAAAAAAAAACACTGTCCAATGACCTATCCTTATCAGAAATTAATGTGTAACCGAAATAATTGTTTGCGTATTAATTCGATGAATTTAACATTGTTTAGAGCAAAATTACCCCACAACAAGAAATTTACTGATAATTACTAATATGATTTATATTATTTTATTAATAAATACTAACTTTTAATTAAAAAATTCCAAGTTTAACAGCACGTGGTATGAAACCATTTTTCATTTGGACTTTTGAGCTTTGAACAATTACTTTAAAAGCTTATAATTATACAAATATCTTTTAAAACGACCTCAAATTATCCACGTACAATCCCTTTCGTTTTACAGATCAAAAGCTTCTTATTCATATTTTTCTTTTAATAAATATTACGGCGAGAAAAAATGATATTTTACGTGGTTTTATTTTATTTCATGCCTGAAGAAAATAGCTTAATATATATAACAAGAAAATTAAACATTTTTTCATTAGAGTCAATTACTTACGCTAACATATTTTATCTTAATAATTAATTTTATTTTTTTTTTCTTTTATCTTTAGTTATTAAATTTTTTTTTCATCTAATCATCTCTTCTAACAAAAACTTCTAAAATAGCTCAATATATAAAAAACAAAAGTGTCCTATTCTAGGACATTAATATTATGGACACTAGTGAGCCAGTAGTAGCCAAAATATCATCCAAAACCTCAGTGGCTCTGGAACTCTTACACCATTTACGCTTCAAACATTGTTCAGACAGTATAGATAGTAATTTAAGAAAAAAATTTGGTATTCTTGTGGTCTTCAATATATGATACTAAAACGTAAAAAGTAATATTTAAGATTTTAATTGTTAATGTAAAGTATGTACTAACTTTTCTAAACACGTGCCTATTTTGTATCTTTATCTTGTGATAAGGAAAGCATAAAATTAATATAAAGTGAATAGAGAAAGTAATTAAAAGAGCCAACACAGTTATTATATCAGTCGGAGCTTACTGTGTACTGTGTAGAGAGAGAATAGAGGAACTTTCAATGTTGCAAAAGGCCCAATGTGTTATGGGTCAGAACTCAGAACATTACAAATACTGTGAGAAAACCAGAGAACAGAAATTCAATCAGACTCATCTCGATCTAACCAAGAGAGAATAATTGTTAACACCAGTACACCACTCAATATACTAGGCTTCAGTTCAACCAAAGGGAAGTTGAATTTTATGTGAAGGCACACTAAAAGTAAAACCCTAATTCAAATCAACGCTGAAGAGTGCAACTTAAGATTGAAATTCCCCGACCACGCCTACTATATTATATTACAAGGTAACATTTGAAATTCCCCGACCACGCCTACTATATTATATTACAAGGTAACATTTATTTTTTACTGCTAGATTCTGAAAAAGTTTAGTCCAGGCTCGAGAGAGAAGCATACAAGATATGGCTTGCCAGGCTGGACCTAAAACAATGGCCTTAGCCAAACACCCCACCCTTTTTTCACTCCCCATACCCTTCAAAGGTTACAAATAGCACCAGTGTACAATGAAACTTTGAGAGATCATGAAGACTAGAGCTCAAGAATTTTTTGTAATAAACAATAGTCAGAGTAATTTACACTCATAGGACTTGCCTATTCAAGCTTGGCTGTCCCATTTCCATCTTCGCCCTACCTCCTCAAGAACGGCTGCCCTAGCTTGGCTTCTTCTTGCCTCCTCCTCCACCCAAGATCTGCAATGATAGCTCCATTCATGAGACTATCACATTTAACTCAGAATACAATAATTTCAAAAAATAAATAAATAAAAATGGTCTAGCATGTTACACTTATGTTAAGGTAATATGTACTTTCAACGGTTATGGTACCAATATATAAAGGGTATCAGTGCAACAACCTATTGGTCAAATTGTGTACAACTCCATAGCTGCTGTTATATAAAATTATTTACTTTTTGGTTAAAAAGTGGATACAGTTGCAGGTCAATTGTGCACATTTCAACCAATGATATATTACCACCTAGGATTTGTATTCATACCCTTCTTTGTGGATAGGTATGACAGCTTTGCCATATGCCATATGCCATATAGCATACAAGTTTCCTGTGGCCCCAATGTTTCAGGGTACAATAAGTTCATTGACAAATCTAGCCTGTTTTAGACCAACGACACATATTGCATCCGGTAATATAGATAGATTGACTGAGTGCTATAATAAAAATAAGCTTTCATTTTATTGTATAAGAAATAGAAGATCAATATCAATCATAACAATGCCAATGGCAGTGATGACAACAGTTGTAGCTAGCAGTCAAATAAGTAACAACATAAGTACTTGACTAGGCACTAAAATTGAGTGTATCAAACATAAAAAAGGTATACACTAAATACATTAGAATAGGGACAGAGAGAATAAATCACCGCATTATCTGGAGAGCTTCTTTCTCAGCTTCCAGTGTTGATTTTGTGTCAAGCATTTGTTCGTGCTTAGACTCCAAGTCTTTGAGCAACTGCTGTACAATATGCTTTTCGTCAAGATAGGTCTCCCTCTCTGATGCAAGCATTTCTGACATTTCATCAACCTCTTTCTTTAAACTGAGTAGCAGCTGCCTCTGACAATCCAATGCTGCCTTTTCTTTTAAATACTCAGCATATTTTTTATCTAAATTAGCCTTCTGTGCTTCCAAATTGCTTAGTGCATCAAGATAATGTGTCTCTACATCAGAACCACGAATTTTTTCTTCACTAAGCTTCTCATCCCACAATTTCTGTATGTCTCCTCTTCTAAGCAACTCAGACCTAATCTCTTCTGCCTCAGCTTCTCTGGCAGAATTCTCAGCTTCCATTCTTGACAATTCAGTAGAAATTGCCTCCTTCATACTGCCACTTGTCAGAGCAACTGCTGCCTGTGCTTTAGTTGAAGGTTTGTTGGGCTGAAATCGCTTGCTCTGTCCTGTAACAATAAATACATGGTAGCTTGCTCATCTGTTCGTTGTGGCATTCCTAGATACATAATAATCCTCAGCAAAGAAAAGAATTTAACGAGCCTTACTAATCATTCCTTCACTTGATCTACTTGTGAGCGGTGATGGAATTAATTAACATAATGTCTACTTCTAGATTTATGATTTGACATTAACAACTTTACTTAATTACTTCATGTTATGATTACCAGGAAAAATTATGATGACCTAAACTGGATTTTCACTATGGCTTTTGGTCAAATTAACAAATTTTGCTTGTCTAAGATAGGTCTTGATTATCAAAGTTCCACAAACCCTTAGAAACAGGGAATATATAGGCACACCTCACACATGACTTTTTGCAAGCATGTTTGATATAAGGATGCCTGAAAATGAGAAAGAAAAAATTCATATAGTTACAAAGGGAAAAAAGACTAAGGTTATACCAAAAACTTTTCTGAGTATGCTCCTATCCCCTGCCAACATGTCCACATAAAGTGCTGGGGACACATGAGAACTGATCTCCTTCACATCCATAAAGCTCACTTTTTTACTTGATATCTGGACTGTAAACAAGTCAGGTTTTAAGAGCTGACAGGCATATGAACTTTCACATTTTGTTTATTCAAAATTTTTTCTCAAACACTTATCCTTTGATAACGTCTTACCTGGTCAAATACTTCAGGGAAAACTTCATACTCAGATTGAGCTCTCCAGTCTATTAAATCTTGCCGTGAAATGAATCTGCACATATATTTGGTATGGTAAAAGGTAAATTAATTCAAAAAGAGAAGATGAGGAATAAAGTAAATTACCTTTCAGGAAAAAATTGTATGTTATCTTGACCTTCAGATCCACCAGAACTGGACCAGTTCTGTGAATATAATTTGCTGGGGATCACACCAGCTTCTGCTAAGGCTTTAATTGGGAACAGAGGGAAAAAAATATCAAATTTCTCCCTGCATTTAAAATTTTTTTCGCTAGGTGTAAAATTATATTTTACCTTGAATGGCCAAGAAATCTGGATCTTCAACCCTGATATCATTAAAAGCAGTAACTACTGACCCAGAGATTGAAACTATCGGTGCAATCCTTCGTTTTGGATGCCTGAAAGACAGATATCAATTTATTTTTCCACAAAACATGAAATACATGCTTTAGCTTAAAAATATTCCCAACTTTAAATTCATGTGCATGTATTATTAGGCCAGAACTAACCTTTCCAGAAAAGTATTCAATTTAACTAGCCATCTTGCAAATTCTCTTCTGGTGCACAATTCATTAGCTTCCACGTCATCTTCAATTATCTGTATATAAATGAAGACCAGCATATTGTCCTAAGAACTTTACCCAAGTGTCCTAACAATATCATAAACCATGTAGTATCACAGGTACATATTGGAAGTATGATTACCAAAATAGAAATGCGAAGAGACATAAATTAAAAGTTCATAATCCAGGTAAGCAGAAGAAATGTAGAATTTTAGTATCAAGGAAATTATGGTTATAGAACTACATAGGAAGTTTACTAAATGTAGAATTGTAGACTATCCACATAAATATGTTTCTCTGGCTCTTTCCCTCAGACATTACTTGCCTTCTGAAGTATGCATCCACAAAAATCTTAAGCATCAAGTACTGAATACATGGAACTAAAATCATAACAAATTGAATGAAGCAGTATTTTCATGTTTCAAAGTGCAGGTCCATTTAACCAAATAAGGTAGAGAGTTAAGCTTCAATTGTTTACTACAATTGTAAGAGAACATAGTTTAACAATGTTTTAATACACACAAACAACCACCTGTTTTGGAATTTGGACCCCTTTTTAGCTAAAATATTTTTGAGACAGAACTAAACCATTCAGTCAACTGCTTCAGATTTTCTTATTGTACTGGTTCAGTTAAAAACAACAGAGTCATCTTGCCGTTGTATACAGCAGTAACACAATGAAGGGAAACTACTGGTCTCCATAATTCTTAAAGAATCAGATAATGCTGTTGGAAGCAAACCTTCAGCATCTTCAAGACTGACAATGCTTCTTCTTGGGTAGAATCCAAAGAAACTGGGATTATGACTCGTTGGAGCTTGTCTACAGCTGCTGATAAAATTGAGAAAAGAAGAAAAAAAAATGGAAATGAGTTGGGTGGTATAATAAAAACACTGTAGAAGATATCAAATGCCCCAACTTAAGCTTATTCACAATGTAATAAAGCACTAGAAAAATCTCAGAAGTAATTAACAAAAAAGATTAATCAGAGTTGGATGGTCAAGAGGGAATTACTATTAAGACCTGTGAATTCTGATCAAGTTTATCACATGGAAAAGAAATTAGCTATGTTAATTGCAAAATGTAAGCAGCACCCTGCATATACCAGATGTAACAGTTTCTGTAATAGGCACAGGCACAGGCACAGGCACAGTTTCCTGGGTCACCTTGATCATCAAATTGTTCTCATCAGATGTGTCAACCTCTACATTTTTAATTTGATCTCCTCGAATTTTGATAGGGCTTAAAATTCCATGCAAAACTTGCAATGGGCCTCCAAATTGAATTTTAAAACCTGCATACCATCATCTTGTTCGTAACTAAACAACCTAAAAAGCCCCTTAAAGCAAACACTTACAGCTGACCTTTCCTGGAGAATGAGAAGCTAGCAATGGCAGCGGCCAGAACAACCAGTGAAGTACCGATGCCAACTATCATAAAAGAAGGAAATGCTGCCAAGATGTTGTAGTTAATACCCTTTCATCAATTCCGTACTTTTTTAAATTGGATTGTTTTAACAAAAAGCTTGACCCCTACCTCTCTTCCTTTTCGGCGGGACCGGATACTCAACAAAAGCCCAACCACCAAAATCGTCGCTTGGGTTCTGATTTGGAGAAACCCAGGAGAGCCCTAAATTTTTCTCGGTGACTGAAGCGGAGATATGACGTCTGGCAATTGTGGGTCGGAGGTAGCAGAAGAATGGCCTTGGAGGATTGAAAATGGGATTGTTGCTGCTTTGTGGAAGAGAGGGTGTCTTTGTGTGAAGGAAGAGGAAGGTAGGAGATGAAGTAGCTGAGCACATTTCTTCAGAATAGCAAACAGAAACCAGAATTAGGGTTAGGGTTTTGGCTGAAGGGAAGATGCGATCAAAGAGCTGACATGGACGAATTCTGGAGCTTCGTTGCAGAGTAACTTTGGAATGACTGATGAACGAAACTGGAATCTAAATGGAGCACCGAAGGCAGTAGTATGTATGTGCCATCTGGTATGGTATGTATGCTTTTTCCTGTGACTTTTTGATTTCTTGTTTTTGATAAAAGTAATTTTTATATTTTTATATTTTATATTTACTTTTAATTTTATCTATAAAATTAATATTTTAAAAATAAAATTAATTATAAAAAATTTAAAATGAAATAAGAAATTAATGTAAAGTTTGATACATAAAAGTGTTTTTATATTTTTATTTTACTAATTTTTTTACTGTTCATTCTTTTAATTTAGCTTAACAAACGATAAAATCTTATATTTGATTTTAATTTTAATTTTCTGCACCTATTCACATCGAAAATAAGGCTTAATTTCTTAAAAATAGTTGTTTGAAAATAAAATAAAAAATAAATATATTTAAAAGCATTATTTTCAACTGAAGAAAATCATGTTACCTTGATATTATTTTTATATATGTTTATATTTTTTAATAAAAATATATTTTTTTAATTTTAAAAAATTAGATATTAAAAATATCTTTTAAATATTTTATTCTTTTTATCTTTAAATTATATATTACATATTTCTGTTTTCAGTTAAAAATAGTATTTTAAAACTTTTTATTTTTTAAAATTAAAAAATATTTTTAAGAACAGAAATTATACGGGCATATGTTTTAGAAAAAGATATAAAATATTTAGAAGATGTTCTAAATTTTAATTTGTTAAATCAAAATATAAAAAATAGATATTTTTATTAATAATATATAAATAAATATAAAAATAATAATATTATTAAAAAATTGAAAGCCTTAATTCTCTTTCTTTTATATATATATATATATATATATATATATATAAACACGCGCGCGCACGCACACATATTTCACTGCTGTCTCTACGAGTCCACGCTGCGAGGACTAACATTTTAGATATTTGACTTTGCTGCTAATGATTTTTATCAACTCAAGTCACATAATTGAAGTTAATCCTATGGAATGGTCTTCAGGGAAAGAAAAAAAAAAAAAAAGATTGATCTGTGGACTCAAAGCCCTTCAAATTTCTGGAAAACAATTTACTTTCGGTTCTCATATAATTCCAAAAATCATGAAATTATTAGTTTTTCTTTTACCCTGATCTCCTTCAAAGTTCAAGCTCACAGTAATGAGCAAACTCAAATGAAAATAATAATAACAATAAACTAATTTTTTTTCTTTCAAAAAATGTAAAATTCATATGGAAGTAAGAAGACCAAGTTTGGTACGAGTGCAGAGCATATGAGCCAAAAAGAGTTTCCATTAAGTAGAGAAGCACTTGGTATCTTGAGAGTACACAAGTTTGGTTTGAGTGGAATGGTACTTTGGTGAAACAGCAGCCAAAATAACAAAGGCACTAAGGAGGGCAAGACTAAGACCTAAACTATTCACCACCATGGACTCTGCACTGTGTTTGGATACATTTCTTATTGTTTGTAAGAAAGTGAGCTTCTCTAAAAGTCCAGTTTCCGCTGTTGCTACTGCTAGACCATATGTGTACAGACCAACAAACACATGCCATGGTAATATTCTTATTCTCACCCTCCTCGCCTCTCCTCTGTGCCAGAAGCTCAAAAAACCCATCATCCACTGCACATTAACACATTAACATTTCTTCAGACTGCAATATTTTTCAATCAATCAACCATTGCCACAAATTTCTGTTAAGTAAAATATCCAAAAAACCATGGATTTAGATATTGCTACAAGAATAAAAATTATGTAGTTGAGGTCTTTATATTTTGGCGCAATATTCAATTAAGTTTCTATAATTTAAAAATTTGTAATTGAATTTTTATAATTTAACAAATTTTAAATTTAGTCTTGAAGTTTAAATTGTTTTTGATATTTTGTCAAATGTTGATAATATTTTAATAAACTGCACTTCATTTTATACATATATAAGTTATTTTTACGTCACTACTTTTTCTTTTCTTTTTTTTGTTGACATAAATTATACGTATTTAAAGTATTAAGTACTATATGTTAACACATTAATAAAATTTAATATAATTTTAACAAAATTTTGATAATAAAGATTAATTTCAAAATTTTTTAAATTATAAATTTTTAAATTATAAGACCTAATTAAAAATTGAACAAAAATAAAAAGACTATAAGAATAATTTAGCTAATTATGCATAATGCCTTTCTATTTTCTAAAAAGGTAGTCTTTTTGCTTGAAACAAGTTGATATTGCAAGAAGAATTGCCGAAGGAAAGTAGAATAATTTTTTCGAAAAAAAAGAAAAGTAGATTAACTTTGGTTAACTTAGCACCAACACTTTAAAACAAAAAAAGAAATATTCCAACAAAATAAAATCAAGTTGTGTACCAAAAACGGTGGGTTGCGGCCCAATTACAAAATGCAGATCGGAATGAAGAGTACTTTTATAATAATTGTTACCGACATTTTGTCCCACAAAAATAATTGTTATAGAAATTAACAAAAAGAAAAAAATAATTTTCCTTAAATTAACAAAGTACGTTTCTTACACGTCACACTGAAAGATTTAAACGATTTATCCTAAAGAAATATGACATTATGAGATTGTTGGAGAAGCAAACAAGAAATATTGACGATCAAAACCCAAAAATAAAGGGTGTTTTAAATTTAAAATATAATACATTTATTTATATTTAAAAAGATAATAAAAATATTTAATTATTAATGTAGTTGAAGTGAGTTTAATTTTTTTAATTTTATTTCTCGAAGTTAAAACAAGAAAATCAAAACAAAGATGAAAAGTAAAAGAGAAGGAAGAAGGCACAGTACAGTGATAAGGTGATAATCTGATCTTGGTATACCTGAGCTCCAAAAAGGGAGATGCAAATCAAACCCATCCAGGAATGAAGGCTATAGAAATTAGCAAGAATCCCATCTTTGGCTTGAAATCGAGTCCAAATCCCAAAGATTCCACAAGCCAATGCCACCCCTTGAAGCCACAGATGCACACATTTCTTCAACCCTCTCGACCCAGGCAACCACGTGTGAACCAGAATCGCTGCAAAACCAAAACGAAACGCACCGTTTCAGTGCTCTGTTACGATTCCATTTCGAGTTTCTCGATCACTCAATAGCTACTTACCTTCTCCACTGAGGAGAATGAAGCCGATGACCATCAAAAGAGGATGAAGAACCTGAACCTGTGAGAGAAATTAGGTTAAAACACGGGCGCGAACTGCGAAATCAGTAAAAAAGAGAAAGAAAGAGAGTGAAATACAGATAGTTACTGGATAGAGAAGATGGTGTTGGGAATGGGAAAGAGGGAGGAAGCTAGAAGAGAAGGCAAGAGCCCAGAAAAGGACAAGAGCTGCAACTGCGAGGCCACAAATTCTAGCGAACAAGAGAAGAGGAGACATTATGAGCCACCAAATTAGAGAGACTCGTCTCTCGCACTTTGAGTGTCCCAGTACTGAGAGTAGCACCGACGGCGACGACAGAGCATAATAACATATTGTATTACTTTAATGGATGTGGTGAGCCACTCAAACCCACTTCTTTATTCGGAAAGCTATCTACTTTTTTATTAACATTTTAATAAAGGATGATGATTTTGATCACTCCAGATCTATGTTCACTTCAACTTAATAACCGACCTCTTTATAAACAAATTTTTTAAAAAATTATTACTACCTATAAATTGATTAGAGTCTTTGACTAATTTAATTTAAATTAATAAAAATTTTATAATAAAAAAAAAATTATACATAAAATTTAAATTCGATACATCACTTCAATTAACTATTTATCAAGATAAATGTTTTTTAAAAAAAATTATAATAAGTAGTAGCTACCAAAATCTATTTAATAACATAGAGTCTTTCCTATTGCACAGTTTGTGCGCTAGTTTCTAATTGTAAGTCTTTCCAATTACAAATAGTGACATGATTCCAAGACATTGACAAATTTCTCCCAAAAAAAAGAAAAAAGAGAGAATAGAATTATTACTTTGATATAAATGTGTACACGTAATCATGTTACCACCACCATCCCTATCTGCCTTCCTATCTCCACCATTTTTACCATCGTCACTAATTACTTTATCAATAGAATATCAGTTTATTCTATTAGACTTAGCAACTCATATTGTTATATCAATCTATGTATTTTATGTTTAAATAATACTATATAATGCTACTTATACTAGTAGGCTTTACCCCAAAGGACAAACGAAACAAACCCTTATTGTGAAAAACCTCTTTATTTGCATTAATATGAATTATGTCTTTCCTTAATGGCAATTTTCCGTTTTTCTTTTTTGTATATCGGATAGAAAGCATGTAAGTGGTCCAATCAGTTGGTATAAATCACACATAATTAAAGTGTTAAAATGATACATGGTTAGATAAGTCAATAAAATTTAATGCCTTTAAAATTATATAAAACTCTACATCATCTTTTTTTCAAGTATAAGAAAAGAAACGTTCACAATATGCATTTAAAATTACAAATAATAATTTATCACATAATCATATAAAATTGAAAAGGAACATTAATGTGTGGTAGCCAACAAACTCTGCGATTAAATCTCATAACGAAATTTAAACTTTTTAGAGTCATCCGCAGACCAAATGAAGATGCCATTAAGTTTCCCTCTGTGCGAAAGACTTGTGCATGCCTCAAAAAACCCATTTTTAGGAGACAAACCTCCACTTCCATCTGTTGCAAAGCTCACCAAGCACCAACACCTTACCTCCTTTGTAATTAGAGATTTGAGTCTCATAATGTGAGATAAATTCACTTCTAGTTGTTCCTTTGTCACACGCATAAAACTGAAAATTCACCTAGTCTATCAGATGTCATATTTTTTCCACAAAGCCAAGTAATGAGACTGAACAAGATCATCATCGTACAGTGCTATTGAGGCAAAGGAGATAATCCTATTCTGTTTTAGGAAAAAGTTCGGCTTTCCTTTGCACTCAGTGAAAGCCTCAGGACCTGAGTTGAAATGTTCATAGACAATATCAATTCCATTTAAATAATATGTTTTAGCGAGTTGAGTAATAGAATAAATAGCATTTCGAAGCCAAGACTTAACCGATGTGGGCTCAAAATACACTTTGTGATTCTCATCACCTATGGAATCGCCTCCAAGGCTCAAAGCTACTTTAACACTTGGGTGGGAGGACTTAATGGAAGAAACATGAGAAGGGCTGAGATTTTGTGTGTCCCAATAGGCTTGAAAATCACCATTGGTAGGTCGTGGGGAGGAATCTGAGTTTGTGTAATGAATAGCAAAGGAGAGAATGAAGTAGAATTCGACATTGGGACTTATGGGCACATATGAAAAGGTAACTCCTTTGCCTTCAGCTCCTATGTATTCTCTAAAGAGCTTGTGAGTATGGGGCTTTGATGCTGCTAAGACCAACATGATTCCAGTGAAAAGAAGTTGGACAATAAGAGATATGGATAGGCTAAGGGAAGCCATGATTGATGGCGAATTGGTGAGTGAAAAGTAGTGTTGTTTTAAGAGTTATTTATAAGAGGGAATTTGGGTTCCACAATTATATTTCTTAACAAAATCATTTGTCTTTTGGTGTGTTGATTTTGGTTTTATTAGAATCATATATATTATTCTTTTATAGGCAAAGTGAATGGCATTCTAATCTTGAAACTAGGATCTTTTGTTTTGTAAAATGGATTTCACCTAGTCAAAATAGATAAATTAAATTAATAACAAACAATTTTTTGGAATATTGCGATCTCTAAATACAACATTAAAAAGTGAATCAATCCCTTCACTAACTCACAAAGTTTTAAAATTAAAACAGTGATTAAATTAGTTGAGATATTGACTCATAACTCATTGATTTAACTGTAATTAAACCAGTGATAATTAAATATATATTTTTTTAATTTCATATGTTATATCTTTAATTTTTAATATATTACGATAAATAATATTATAAATATTATATAAATTCATTACATAATATAATATAATAAATAATACTAACTATTAGTATTAAATATCAATACTCAACTATGCTTATATAACATATTACTTATCTAAATATTAATTTGTAACAAATCACTCTCTTAAACTATTCAAAAAACTAAAAAATTGTTATTTTTAAAGTTAAATTTAACAATTATATGCTTATCATATAATTTATTTTTCTTCTCTTCCTTAATTTAATTTCATATATGTGAAGGAAGATTGGAGAAATAAAAAAAAAATTGTGAGCTTTTTAAGTACAATTTTAGTATTTTGAATAATTTAAAAGAGTGATTTATTACAAATCAAAGTTTAAGTGAGTGATATATTATATAGGTATAGTTAAAGAGGATAAAATATAGTTTTTTCAAAATAAAAAAAAATCAATAAACCGATCAAGTCAATTAACTGCTTATTTTTATTAATTTTACTAGTTTTTAATCGATTCGATCAATTTTTAACTTTTTTTTAACTCCTCAATTTTATAATTTTTTTGAATCAATTGATAAATTAGTTTACCAATTTTTCGATTTAACCAATCAGATCCAAATTTTTGAAAAATGCTAACACAATTTCTCTCCACCGTAGCTCCTCTTGTATACTTCACTCAACTCCTTAGCTAATCTTAGAGTAGGCCCTTCCACACTTCTTTTATTTTTAGTAATATATTTCTTTCTTGTTTATTTTCTTTTCCTTCTTATATGGAGGTTTCTTTTTCGTTTAGGGAAGTTATCTTCTCTCTTAGTATAAAAATTTTCTTCTTTCTCTAAGGAAGCTGTCTTCTCTCCTTGTTTATAGAAATTTATCCTCTTCTATGGAAGAGTTTTTGACTTTGAAGAAATACATCTCCAAGTCTAGAATCAGAGACTGATTATTGGTTTGAAGAAAGCTTTTCGAAGAGTGAACCCTCTGAGAGTGGAGGAGGTGTGTTGCTTTTTTATCAAACTTCTTAATAGAAAAGATAGTGGATGGGTATTTGTCTATTTATTTTATTATCTATATTTATATTTATTTGAAATATTCGATATTTAAATCATAATTAAATTTAAAATATATATATTTTTAATATTTTTATTTAAAATTACTCGATATTTAAAATATTTGAAACATAAAAAACATTTAAAATACTCTGAAACAAAGATAATGAATAATAAATATTGAACACTTTATAATTAAATAATATATCCAATATTTAACAAATAAAAAAAATTTAATATTATATATGACTATGAAAACTCATTTTACAATAAAAAACAGTACTACATAGTTGTCATAAAATAAAATTAAAAATAATAATTTCAATAAAACATTAATTAAAGGAATGAAATTTATTTATAATAATATATATTATTTTAGTATCTAATATCAAATAATCTATTCATCAATTCATATTAAATAAATATAAGATATTTAAAGTTATGCTCAATACTAAATAATTACATTTTATTATCTATAACATATTTGATATATATAAAAAAAATTTAAACAAATACTATCAAGTATCTTATATCCATTGTCATCCATATAAAAAAATATAGTTATAAGGAATTTTGGATTCCAATTGCTACCTCTAATTTAAAGTAATAGGCCCATAAAGAAAAACCTTAAAGTAATAGGTTCATTTGCTGTTGTCTTTTATTTCTGGCACTCAGTTATGGCCTTTAATGTTAGGACTTTTCATAGAAGTACACAGCAGTCTCCAAACAAAAGATAAAGCAAGTATAGTCACAAGAAACAAGCTGATTAGACCCTCATTTTTGTCAACAGTTATTTTAATCCTAAATATTTAAAATAGTAAAAATTGCAAAACACCTAACTAATTTGTAAACATCCCTTGAACTATAAAAATTAACATATATATCCTTGCACTTTCATACTTATTTCTCAATGTCCCCCTATTTTTTGTTCTCACACCTCCCTATTTCTCAGTCTCATACTTATTTTTGACCATATCCCTAATTGTTATGTTCGGTAAAAAAATTCTTCTAACCCCATTTTTTACGAGAATTTGGGGATGCAGAGGAGCTTTAGATGTCTATATTAAAAAAGTAAATGATAGATCAATTAGAATTTTAAAGTTCTTAAATAAGGTAGAAAGTGAGAGAATATGAATAGAAGCTTAAAAAATTTTACTAACTTTTATTTTGATAACTTACCTACTTTCCTTTTAAAATTATGAATTAATATAAATGATGAAAAGACAAATTACAAATAATATATATATATTTGAAAAATACTAATGTAAATCTTTAAAGACAAAAAACTCATGTAACAGAAAATATGATCCTCATCCCCAAAATTATTTCAAAGAAATTTTGACCCAAGTCCATTCTTGTAAAAAGAGAAAAAAAAAATCTCCAAATTCAATTATTAATTCCCACAAGGATTCACAAGTTTAAAGAATTTTGTCATCCCTTATAAAAATGACAAAGGTTTTACGTTAGACTATATTTATGACTTGGTATAATATTGTCGGCTTGAAAATATAATATGGATAGTTAATTCATATAGAGAAGTATGGATTTTTGTTTTATTAATTGTCTGGATGTTTTTTTCAAGGCAACAATATTGTACCAAGTGTAAGAAGTTACTTGTTAGATTTTATATTTACAAATGGGCCATAATTGAAGGAGTTATTTACTAGTTTTTATAAGAGTAAATTATATTTTTTTTAAAAATTACACTCTCCTTTTTTAAGAAATAAAAAAACTTATAATTTTATTATTTTAATCAAAATATTCTTGTACTTATTATTTATATATTATATATGTATTTAATTAATATAAAAATTATTTTAAAAATTTTAAATAAATGGAATTTATAATTTCAACTCAAAATAAATAATAACAGAACAATAATTTTTAAAAATATATTTTTCTAATATATTATAATTTTTTTTAAAAGATTAATATTACTATTAAAGATATATTTGTTAAAATTAATAAAATTGTATATTTTTTAATCTTTGAAAAGAGATGAGTATAAATTTTGAAAATAAAAAAAAATGAGTGTAATTTTTGCAACAAAAATTGAACACTATAGTACATGTCAAGCATCTTTTCATTTCAAAACATGATTTAACCTTTTATATATGGAAGGTATAAGACTGATGTCTTTAATTCATGATTTCATCCCATTGATCAAACAAGGGGCTTCTTGCAGTAATTATCATTGGAAAAGATGTTTCATGGAATTTACTAGAAATAAACTTAGTTTCCTTGGCAATGTCACTATCAATGCTCTTTGTTTCGTGAAATTTACTAGAAATTTTGGATATTATAAACTAATAATTATTCATCAGATTTGTCTCTTAGCTTGGTCCTAAATCTTGTCCTTACCTCTCGAATTCTCTATAGAATCTTTTTGTCATTTGGAGGTAATGTGATAAGTGAGAACCTGCAGGCTGGTTTTGTCTCTGTATATATTTGGAACCTAACATGAAGAGGCTCGTCAAATCACAAAGAAATTCCATTTCCATGTGAAGGAGAAATTCCTAGATGCACCTGATTTATAAAATGATTAATCGAATATGATAATTATAATTATGTCACACCTATCAAAGAGGATGGATTTTGCATCTTGCATTTTAAAGGCTCCATGGCCAAGGGGGGATTTTCACTATAAAAATTCCTAAGTACGCATTTCTATCATACATCATACACATTACTCTTTTTACTTTGATCACTGCATACTGACTTAAGCTTTTACAACTCATGATGACTTCTGGTCATTGTATCCACCACCCTGATAAAGTTACACTTTTTCATAATAAATCAATTACTAATAATCATTTAAGCATGTCAAATTAGATAATTAATATGATTTATTTGAAAACGTGATTAGATATAAATAAAGTTATACCAACAAGTTGTTTGAGGTAAAAACAACTTCACCTCATCAAGAGGAGAATGTAAATTTAAATGTCAAAAAATATATTTATTGAAAGAGTTTTACCTTAATGTTCTCGATCTGAATTTAATATGACTTAGAAATATGTGAAATTTCACCAAAGAATAAATAAAGCCATAAAATGACAAAGAAGAATATTTCTAGGCAGATGGAAAAGAAAATGCCAAACACTACATAGAAATTGCCAATTCAAACCACTATATATAAGCCTAGCTAAGCTAAAATCATCACAAGAAAAACCATTTACCAGACAAAGATTTGATATCAGAGAAAGAGAGAGGCAAAGAGGAAAAGATGGAGTATTGTTGCAAAGACTTCAAGGTGGGAAAATGTGAAGGGGAGAAACTAGTACATGGCGAAACCATGCCTTTGGTGCTACAACCTCCAGAGCCAAACAAGAATGACGTAGAATCCTTACTCTTGGCTCTTAGAAACAACAAGGACTGGTTTGATCAGATGATCATCAAGAACAGTGCTGTTCTGCTTCGAGGTTTTGATGTCAAGAATGCTGAGGAATTCAATGAGATCATAGAAACCTTCGGATGGGAAGACATAAGATATGTTGGACCAGCACCTCGTACACATATTTACAAGAGGGTGTGGACTGCCAATGAAGGACCCCTCTCTGAGTTCATATACTACCACCATGAAATGGTTTTGGTATGTAATAAACTCTTCTAGTCTCATACTCATTTGACACTACATGTTTTATCTTTGTTCATGTGTCTGTGTCTATGTCTGTGTCTCTGTCAATATCTATGCTTCTAATAAATTTTCTACTGTTAAGTATTGCGAGAGAATCAAAAGCTTTAACCCTTTCCTGATAGAAGCTCGACTATCTATCTACTTGATCCTTTTGTGAGTCCATTTACAGGAACTCAATCTGATGCACAGTTGACCAAGCAGGAAGTAATAGCAATAAAGTCAGCAGAAACATGGACTCACTAGAAAGTTATATTAATTCTAAGTCACTTATAGACACTGCATAACATAGTATCAATAATACCACATTATGCCATATCATTTATAACTTTAGCATACTCACCTAGAAAATTTCAAATGACTGTTTAAAATAACAACCAGATCAAGGAATTTCCCAAGAAAGTGATACTATTCTGTGAGACACCACCCCCAGAAGGAGGTGAAACCCCTTTTGTTCCAAGTTTCCGGGTGACAGAGAGGATGTTGGAGGAGTTCCCAGAAGAGGTGAGGAAGATAGAAGAGAAGGGGTTGAAGTATTCATTCACAGCCCTCAGTAAGAATAACACGGGCTCCATGAGAGGCAGAGGGTGGGAAGATGCTTTTGGAACTTCAGATCGTGAAGAAGCTGAAAGAAGGTAAAATTTACCTTCAAATGCCTTAATACGACGTCTACTATAAATATTTGTGAATGATTGAAAAAAGAAAATAAATTACTGCAATAGGAACTTTCTATATGTAATATGATGAAATTTTTACAGGGCAAAAGCTCTAGGGATGGATATGGAGTGGCTAGAAAATGGTGGGGTGAAGACAATTCTAGGACCAAGGCCATTAACAAGGGTATTTGAAGGAAGGAAAGGAAGAAGAATGTGGTTCAACACAATGGTGGGGATGCATGGGAAGGAGCTGAGCTCAGCCAAAATGGCAGACGGAACAGAGATTCCAAGCAATGTAGTGAAGAGGTGTGAAGAGATCATTGAAGAAGAAAGCATACAGTTCAAGTGGGAGAAAGGAGACGTTCTCTTCTTTGATAACTTGGCTTTGCTTCATGGTAGAAGGCCTTCCCTTCCTCCCAGAAAAGTCCTAGTTGCTACCTGCAAGTAGTTCTCACTTCTCAGATGCTTTTGTTTGTGTCTAATAAATGGATAAAAGAAAACGTTACAATGGGCTGCAACAATTATAATATCCAGAAAATATATGTCTGTAAGCAGCAGTTGCTTATGCTTATAGATGTCTGGCTTTGTTACTGGAGAAATTGCTCATGCTTGAGTAAATAAATGTCTTGAGACTTTAGAAGTTCTCAAGGATTAAAAAAAAAAAAATTATAGTGTTTGTTAAAATAATGAAATTGGAGAATTAGTGATGTACATCAAGGCTCCAACTCTCAGTGAGGGATTTAATAAAAGGTTTTTTTAAAAAAATTGTGACTGTATATCATAAAATGACGCACTTTCCTGTAGTGTATTGCTGGTTTGAAAAGCGAGGGGATGATTTTGGTTGAGTAATTCTTGTATATTAAACCGATTTATGAGGTTCAATTCTCTATCATCATACTCCAAAAGCCTTGTCATGAGATGAGGACAACGTTTAAATCCCGCCGTGATATTGAATCATGAGATAACCAATCAATCCCCGATTAACACGATAAGTTAAATACCGTACTAATAGTAATATTCAATATGCACAGGTTAGACTCATCAAATTGTGAATTAAATTCTAATCATTGCACTTACATTATAAGGCTCCCAACAATTTATCCATGACACTTGAAATCAAATTTTCAGTGAAACTCAATTTGAATACCAAAGAACGGTAACTTGAATTTACAATGCAAACAATATAACATATCCTGAAATGGATGACTGGCCTGATTTGCTTACATTCACTAACAATATGTATCGCAAAGAAAAAGAAACTAGTCTACACTTTCCGCCTTTCGGGTAAGCTAAATTAAAAATGGTGTAAAATTCTCTTTCCACTAAACCATGTGCTTCTGGGAAGAGGCTAAAAAAGAAAGAAACATGACAAGCTCAGACAATGTCCTACTTATTTGAGCTGATAAACAGAAATCAGAGAAAACACAGGATATTTGCTGCTTTTGGTAATGACTTGGCTAGAGTTCTCCATGAAACAAACACTAACTGCCACCTAAGAACGGCCAGACATGCCACGTCCTCTTCCCCTTGCCATATACCCATATCCCCTTCCATAATAACCACCCCGAGAACGACCACCACGCCCCGGACCACGGCCACCTCGATGCCTCATAAAATCACCAAATGTCTGCACCGCAAATCAGCAAAGATACTTAACACCATTTCCAAATAAAAGGTCAAACCAAGATACAAATTACCTCAGTATCAATCTTAATTTGTTCAGAATATCTAGTCCTTCCATTCTGTGAATCATGATCAAGTGCATTGCAAGAGAGTGAGTCGAAAAAATCATCCCTATTGTAGATGGGCTGTGGAAACCACAAAAGGAAGAATCAAATACTGACACCATTAATACAGATAGGATAACGAACCCAACAGTGCTTCAGGTTGCATTCAAGTTAGTAAATATAGCCCCACCTTAATCTCAATTTTTGATTCTTCACCATTGTATTCATCTTGACTATCATCTTCATCACTAACATTTTCTTCCCTGTCTTTTTCTTTTGAATTGGACTTACTGCTTTTACCAAGATGACCCCATACTTCATCCTTGTTGAACTTCTCATTCATTGCCATGAAATCAAAATCTTCAGTAAATTTTGTGACTGCCCATGTACCCTGTAGAAGGCAGTAAATCAAATTTCATAATTTCATCTGATCTGGTACAAACTTGCAAATATTATTAATCAAACCAACAAGTGAAATTTAAGTTAGTGAGACAACACATGTGCCAGATTAATCAAAATTTCTTTTTACCACATCTGAATTGCTCAACAAGAATAAAAAAGTGGAAAAAATACATAAATAAGTAGCCCACCCATTAAAAATCATCAAGAATTACTCTGAACATATTTTATAATTTTGATACATTACTAAGGGAAAAAGTTACTTCTTATAATAAAAAAAATAGTGATATAGGAGTCAAACTTTAAACACTGAAAATAAGAAATCCCACCTTTTAAAAGTTTCAAATCTTCCAATAAGTTATCAGCTTATATACTTATAAGGAGGTCAGTTATCGGTACTTCATTCTAAATGAAATAGTAAAAAGAGAATTACCCCAGTTCCTCTTCCTCTTCCACGACCCCTGTAACCATAATTATGTTGATAACTTCTGGCAGGACCTCCACTAGGCTGAAAAAAGTGCAAACAAAATGTCAAGAGTCTCCACAATGAACAGTCAGTATCACAGAAAGATAAATCATTATGATAAAAATTTAAAAATGCCCTTACATTCATGTTTTCATCTTATGTATGAATCAGCCAGGGCTGAATTTATTAAATGAATGTAATAACAAAAACATTAAAAGAGGCTCATATCAATCACCATGCCTAGCAGTTTGCAAATAAATCATGCATCAGATCAGACAAGATAAATCCTACTTTAAATTCAATTGCAAGGAAGGGAAGAACAAAGAGATGAGGAGAAGAAAAAAATAGTGAGCAGATTATCTAAAATACAATAAAGAAAATCCACCAAATTCCCGACCAGCACCAAGCTCACATAATGCTAGGTGGGAACCTGCCTGTGTTGGCTCAAAGTGACAGTTTAAAGGTAGCCACAGACGATGAATACCAAATTCTGTTTGTATATGCTTATGCATGCACAAACAGAAAGAGCAAGACAAGAAGAATACCCTGTGATTGGCCCGTGATGTTGCTGGCAATGGCAGTATAGGGGGTTGAGTTTCAGCAGAAACTGGCACAGAAAGATCTGGAGATGATGTTGGTGATACCTGAACCACTTCAACATCCTTATGGGGGGTTTGTGAAGGCTGCGATGAAGAAATTATGGTTGGTCCAGGCTGCAACAATTGACCTGGTGTGACCAGAGAAGGGGCTGGTGTTTCTGTACGGACAGAATTTGCTGACCCAACAAGTCCCGGCATCAATTGGGACACAGTTTGATATGGCAAGCTTGAACCTGAAATTGTATTAGTTTTATTGGAGATTGGTGGCACTGTAGCATTTACATCTGGTGTAGAAGCAACCAAAGGAGTCAGTGATGGTAAGTTAGCTGCAGTTGTGGCTGCAGCAAGCGAAACAGTTGGTGCTTTGTTTGGTATTGATGCTGGCAAAGTTTCAGAAGCCAATGTAGTGGCAGGTAATGGAGGTAAAGTTGATGCCAGATTTGGTAGTGGGAAAGAAGTAGATGTTACAGTGGGGGAACTAGAACTCCCAGGGAGCAAAGCCGGTGGAAATTCAGGCAAAGTTGAAGCTCCAGTGGGTAGAGAGGGACTAAAATTGGGATATTGCATTGGCTGCTGCATTGAAGAAGGCATTGATAAGCCAGGAGGTGGTCGAAGCATAGATTGCTGGGGCATATGAGGAAGCCCATTTGGGGCACCATAATATCCTTGCCAATACATTGGCATTGCAAGACCACCACCATTTGCATTTGGGGCAGGTGGTGAAGCTCCCCATGATCCCATGTTCCCTCCAGGTTGATACAGAGGCAAGGGCCCTTGAAAATTTGACCCAGGGATTCCAAGCTGTGTTGTATGTGAACCATGATCAGTCAAGGGCCCACTTACAGCAGAAGGTAAGCTCACAGATGTAGTGAACTGGGAGGGATAGTGAGACTGCAAAATCAATTTCATAATATTAGGTGGCAATTAAGTTTGCTTGATTCTTGTGTATACCAAAAACCACTCCTTTACCTGAATAATAGCTGGGTCATTGTTGATAGGTGGAGTGGGCTGTACAGGTGGAGAAGATTTAACCTGTAAATCCTGCAGGGAAAAGAAAAACATTGCAGATATTCAGCATATCTGATTCATAATAACATACAGCCAAAATTTTTGGAGTCTGCAGGCAGTAACTTAGAAGCAAAGCCTGTGTCACAAAATAATTATAAGGTATAAGGAAATCTGGATTTTCCTTCTGTTGTT
This sequence comes from Senna siamea, assembly GCA_031216115.1. NCBI lineage: Eukaryota > Viridiplantae > Streptophyta > Magnoliopsida > Fabales > Fabaceae > Senna > Senna siamea. Next base: position 3,033,306 of record CM062358.1, read on the forward strand.
CCTCTCTCTGCTTCCAACATATATATAATGATACAGAATGTCATTTCCTTGTAAATCGTAGAGACTTATACAGCTAAACCTTCTACAAAAGGATGAGGCCAACAATGAACAACTAAAAAATATGCATAAATGACCCAGTGTTGAAATGACACAATGATGTGCCTTTATGCACAAAGTGCAATCAATAATATCAAACACCATTAGCAGAATACTTGTGGCATAAGAACCTAAAGGCATAATGATTTGTAAAAATGTATTTGACTGTGTTCCATGTATGATACCTTGATATCACTCCCACGAAACAGTATATACTCATACACCTTGTCACCAGGAGGAATTTGTGGACCATCCTTTTTTCTCCCTTCTGTTCCAAAAGATCGTACTGCCACACATATAAAAAAAAAAAAAAAAAGAATAACTACACCAACATGGCTGGTTATAGCAAGTAATAGATTAATTCTACAGTAGCATGCAGTTATTGAAAGGAAAAGAAAACACATGGAATAAGGTATTCCCTGAGAAAGCATTTCTTCTCAACATGTTTGTTCTAACTTCTAAGACAGCAGAAAGCCAAGGGAATGGGAAAACTTCAAATGCAATTTATGAACTTCCAATTTTATACACTAAAATAAAAGGGAAACAAGTTCATATATAGCTAAAATAAAATAATTCTATAAAACTCATTTCATACATTCCCCTAAAGTATACCTCTCATAAAGAAGTATACTTTCCATTATATTCCATTCCTGAATGACAACGTAAATAGTTTCCATTCCATAATGCTCTATTCATCCAAATTTGAAATGACTGTTAGCTTAAATTTTTAATATAAATTTCTTTCGTCCAATAGTATGGGGCACTCAACTGGAGGTAACCATCTCCCTTCCTTCAAACCCTCCCCACCCTGGTTAGGGCAAGATTCAAACCCAGGTCCTCGTGCCTGCTACAAAGGACTTTGCCAGCTGAGCTAGCTAGCACCTTTACTTTCTAATATACATCGATAACAACAAATCCATAACGATACAGCAAGTCATATAAGCAATCACCAAAAAGAGAAGCACAAAATAATTAGAGTGAATAACAAATGCAAAAGCAAAATTGCTCATTCACTGACCAGTGAAAATCGAATACAACACCAACAGAAGCGCAGTTCAAAAATCCCCGACCTAGATTGATTACGAAAAAGATTTCACAACCAAAAATGAAACACTGAAGGGCAGCAAATAGCCAGCTGGCCGATTCAAATTCGCGTTGAAAGCACATCAGCTCACAGTAAAATATGCAACCTTAATGCTACTGAAAAACAATTAGTCCCTCTACAATTTTTCCACAGCAGAAACAAAAATCAATCAGAAAAAGTTTAGAACACTTCCTTTCCTGTAGGAAGTCGTTGCCCTTTGGCCTAGCCCAGGCTTTAAAAAGAAAACAATTTTAAAAAAAAAAAAATCTTGGCCTTAATTTCAAAGATCTGAAATTGGAGGGCCCAAATTGAGTCGAAAAAGAATCAAACCCAGATAAAATTAGTGAAATTTTCCCACATAAGAAAAAGAGCAATACCGTTTCTGAGACCAATACTGGACTCGTCGGTGTTAATATTGTATAGAATGCCTTCATATCTGATCTCACTCTTGGAGGTCAAGCTTATCAAGCTGCCAACATAAGAATCGGCCGCTGAACTCGATCGAGACGCGCTCTCTGATGCCATAATTTCAGAACCCAATCAATCAATCATAAACTAAGAATCACTATCGCGCATAGGCATTAGGGTTAAGGTTTGGGCGTGGCCTTTTTTTTAGGCTTTAGGCTTCAATTTGTTCTCTCTCTCTCTCTCTATATATACACACACGCGCGCGAAGGTTTAATATCTGTATCGTTTGGCTTTTTCTGTAAATTTATTTTGACTGAAAAGCAAACCAATGATAAGGGCCCACGTCAGCAACTTTGGACTCCTCAGTCTTTTAACATAGAAAATGAGAAGAATGTAACCCAAGGAGTGTGACCATGTGGGTAAGAATGGTACTTTTCCTCTCTAGAAGTATTATAATGATGTGTTGGATTACATGCCTTGGTTGTTTTGATTTTTTTCGAAGTAACTTACAAATTTTATAAATATTTACATTATTTGAACAAAAGCAAATTTTTCTTTTAATTTTTAATTAAATTTATTATTTTCTTATAAATATCTTTTTATTAAAAATAATTTTATTTAAAATATTATCAAAAATTAAATATAAATATTTTTTTTAATGTGAAATTAAATATTTGTTTATTATATTGTGAAAAATTTAATACTGTATAACTCTTTTATATTTATATGAAAAAAATAATATTTTTGTATAGGACCATAAATTGTATAACTTTATCTTTATTGTCTTTTTATGAGTCAAATCTTTAATTATTCTTTAATTATTACTATAATAATTATCTACTTATCCTTATTTCAATTAATGAGTAAGAATTAAAATTAATAGATAAGGGTAGTCTTTTATAATATAATAAATTATAATTTAAATTTTTGTTAAAAATTATTTATATTTAATATTTAATAATATTAAAAATTTTATAAAAAAATATTTATAAAAAAATGGATGAGATATCTTGTATGTCTACACTACACAAACTAAAAGGGGATATTACATTTACTTTCAACACAGCAACATGGTGGAAAAATCAAACTATTTTCAAAAGTTTTGTATATATTTAGCTAACTTGTAATAGTAATACTATTTTACTTCGGTCAACAATTTTTTTTGCAAGTTTTACTCTAAGATGACTTCGTGTCAATGTCACATACTAGACTTGATAAATGCCAAATATATATGTCCTATAACAATTAAGTATTGTCAGAGATTTAATCTTGTTGATCAGCACATTATGCAATATTAATTATTATATTTTTTTAATAATTAACTACTTCAATTATGTTCTTAATTTTAAGATATAATCAATAATTTCTTTAATTTATCTTATCTCAAATTATGACATAATCGTAATATTAAAAATAATTATTTTTATTTTTTTTATAAATTTAAAGTTATCCATAAGGAATGTAACGTAGTCAACCGTTGGTGACGTGTTAGAAAATAATTAAAGACGTGGCAGAGGCATGCAAATACAATGTAACAGTTACGACTTACGAGGCTGAATGAGAAGTTGTTGGTGTTCGTGTTGGCGTTCACGTTCCTGCTATATGTTGCATGTGACCACATCTGACGTTACGAAAAATTTTTAATTATATATATTATTTAATTATATTTATGTAATTTTTTAAATATATAAATTTATTAAAAAAAATTAAAAAAATTAATTAAATATTATTAATTAGTATTCAATAAAATAATATAACATATGTATTTAAAAACTTCTCTATTGTTACTATTGATTCATAGTCAAGAAGTCTACACTTTTAATTTTTAGTCAAAATTATTAATATTTAAAAATTTAATTTATCTGACTCAAATTAATTAAAATTTTACAATAAAAATATAATTTTTTTAATAAAAATTTTTTTATATATAAAATTTAAATCTAGAACTTTCCTTAAAAAAATAGATTGCCTGCTAGTTTAACTAAACCCTTATTGATTGCGCCTCCAATTTTTTAACGACACTGTAAGGTGCGTTTGGCATCTCACAAGTTACAGCATTTCCCTTTTGAAAAAAAAAAAAAAAAACCCCATACATGCATGTATAGTATTTGACTAAATTTTTTAGATTATTTTAAAAATAAACCCAATTGTATTTATTTCATAACTTTTCAATACTGTATAAAACATTAAAAGCTTAAATAATATAATAATACAAATAAGTTTAATGTGCAACTAAGATTATATTATATTTTAATTTTTTAACATTTATTTAATTTATTTTTGTATAATTTTAAACAAATTATTTAAGTTAAACCTAAACTTTTATTTAACAAATTAAGTTGAGTTTAATTTAAATTTTAAATTCATTTTATTTAAACGAACGAATTTAAGTAACTAGTTTATTAAATGAGGCGAGTTTGAACACATTAAAATTCAACTTGTTTACACCAATAATATTAATTTGACCAAACATAACAGAAAAAATCTCATGGGGTTAGTTAAATTAACCCCACTTACTCAATATTAGTTAATTTTAAGATTTTTTTAAATTTGAAAAAATGTCATTATTTTGTGCATCTCTATATATTACTTATTCTTTCTTCATGTTTCTAGCTAATCCACTCTTTCTTTCTCCTTTTTTTCTAAATTTCAAATCTCATATTTTAAGTCATTTATTTAAAATAATTTTAATTTTAAATATAATGTCATTAATTGTCATGTATATTATAGTTATTTGTATTCAATTTATAATTAAAGTTTTTTTTTGAAGTCATAATAACCTAACAATCCCGAACCCACTCTAATACAAATATAATCAAGTTAGGTAGGTTGAACATAGTCTAGTTTCAAAAAAATCAACCCAATCTTAAATACCGCATCCAATTAATCAATTTGAATTAGATCAATGCTCACCTCTAGTCATTATCCTCCTTAATACTCATTTGTTATAATAAAATTGTATAGAATAATTTTATGGGTTGGTATGTTGAAAATAAAAGATATTACATTAAAAAAAATAAAAGTGAGTTAAAAAAAAGTTTCAATACAATAATGAGCATCATATTTTAAAGTTATTATAATATAGATAATTAGTGTCATTTTTTTAAAATTTTATTTTTAAATATATATAAAAGGTAATAATTCAAACTTCTCCCTAATTTCTTTTCTCATAATTTCATATTTTCTGACAATTTCTATAACTTTTCTTTCTCACTCTTTTATATACTTACTATATGAGATAAAAGAGAGGAAGTACCGAAACAGCTAAAATCATATTTGATTTTGGGCGGGCTCTAATACGTCATCCTTATGGGCCTCCAGCCCATTGGGTTGCTTCCAACCATATACACTATTAATTGAATTGATGCATATCCATCGCCATCTTCAACTATCCATTGCAGTAAGAACTAACAACTCAGCCACCCAAGCATAATTATTGAGCAACGTTTTTGATATAGCCATATATGGACATACAATTATTTGGATGATATTTGAAATATATATAATAAATGTAAGAAAAAAAAACATTTGCTTTCTATATCAATAATTTCATATTTTAAAATAAAGTATTTCATAGAGCATTGTATGTCACCAATAATCTATTGGGGATTGCTAATTAGTAGGATAATAAATATTTTTTTTGTATAATTTAAAAACACTTTATGGATATTTTAGTAATTTTATGTTAAAGATAATTCTTAACATTTTTATATAAAAATTAACACATTTAAACAAATTTCTTGCTTCCACTCTCTCTCATACTATTTCTATTTCCCACTCTCTTCACCTTTTCCTCTTCCTTCTATCCTGAATTTTCTCTCACATTAAACCAATTTCTCAAATTTGTCTCTTTTTAACTTCTCTGAACTCATGCTTTTCTTTCAATTTTTTTCCCTCTTGAAGCTTGATATATTTATTTTAAAAATTAATATTTTTTTACTTCAAATTAATATTTTTATTATTATAAGAATAAAATAGTAACATAACACATAAAATTATTCTAAATTTATATATTTATATTTATTTTAAGTGTTTATGATTCTTGATCTCGCTGTTTCTTCTCTATTCCGTGGAGGCTGAGGCACATCTGATATGAAGCTTAAGAGACTGCTATCAATCCCCCCTTACTTTTTTGGTTTAGCTTTTATTATGTTTTCTTTCATTTCTCTTCTCTTCCGTAAGAATTTTGTTCTTCTTTTAAAGAAAATTTCCACTTCTACCTGAAAGAGTTCTCCTCTTTCATGAAATGTATATATCTTTTATTGGTAAGAGTTATTTTTTGACGTAAACTTGAAGATTTATAATTTAACTCATCAAATCTATGACTCAGATTTTAGATTTTAAAAAATAAAGACTTAATTTTTTAAGAGAATTGAGAGATTTGTAATCTAACTTTCATGAAATGTGTTGTCTTTCTTTATATAATTTTTAATTCTTTTTATAATTTTGTTAGTTACATTTCTATGTAATTTAGGTTGTATTTTTCCATAGAAAGTGTTGAAAAAGTGTGTTATTTTTCATTTTGTTCTTACATTTTGTTACAAAATAGCAAACATAGTTTTAGTCTCATGTTATGTTTGCCCTTTAGATATTTTACTTGTATGGCACAGTCTTTGTTGAATGAATGAAAATTTCTTCTCATGTTAAAAAAGTGCTTAGTATTTTAATAAAAAATATTAAAATTACCTATAGCATCAAAAATTTCAGTGACATGAATAAAAGAAGAAAACATTTATTTTTCAACTCAAAATGCGGAGCTGTTTTGGTGAGGCAATAATACAAAAGGAATTAAAGATGGAATTTTAAAACAAATTAATAAATTAATATGAAAAGTAGAGAGAGAAAAGTTGGGGCATATAGAAAAAGACATATGAAGGTGTATAAGTTAGGACCCCCAAGCCCAATGCAAAGCAAGTAGGAGAGGTTATGGCCTTTTTGACGATATTTATTAGTAATCCTAAATCCTATACCAAAATTTGCAACAGTGATAGTGTGGTCCTCCATCCTCCTCCGTTTCTGCCACTTTCTGCGTCCCGTATCTCCAATGTCCTTTTCTCGTTTCTCAATCACTGCTTCGTATCTCACCTTCAAGTTTGTTTCTACATTTTCATGCTTCAATTATATATGGCTCATCACTCCTCGACAAATTTTTTGTGGCCTATAATAAGTACTATTAGTTTTGCATGCATGAATGTATATGTTTTTTTTTTTTTTAAATGTAATATATAATAATAATTATTATTATTTTGTAATAAAAAATTAAATAATAAAAAATTATTTAATTAAATAATCTTTTGTAATTCATCATCATTTTTATTTTATTTTTTTATGTCTTCAAGTCATGTATTATTTTATATTTTATAATATAAAGTATATTATTTTGTGATATCATTGATTATAATAATTTAAAGTTATTATAATATAGATGAGCAATTTAATGTACATTATTTTAAAAGTAAGTTTCTCTTACCATGGCCTTAAAGTATTGGTTAAACTTTTTTGATAGAGTATTTAATATTTTAAAATATATTAAAAGTCTACAAAAATAATACTTTTAATTTTTAAAAACCACACAAATCAAATTATGGAACTAGTTAATAAAACCTTTTAAAATTGGGTTGGTTATTGAGTTATTAATTAAATTATATTCTCTCTCTTTTTAAAAAGATGTAAAAATTACGTTTTTCAAATTTCTATTTTTAAAACCTAAACTCTTATTTAAAATATAAAAATTTATAATTTTATTTATTTTGATCAAAACACTCTTAATATTAATATTAATTTATTAAAAAATATATTTTAAAATATATTATTGTATTATTATTTATTTTAATTTAAAAATGATAAATTTATTTTATTTTATTTTTTTTAAAAAATAATATTTTTAAAATACATATTTAATTGTATGAAGAATAAACATAAGAATATTGGGCCAAAATGAGTTAATTGTATTTTTTTTATATAGAATATTAAAGTCTTAAAGAAAGAGAGTGTTTTTTTCTCTTAATAATTTACAATTTTTTAGTTAAATTATGATTAAACTATATATATATATATATATTCTCATTAGAAACAAAAAACTTAAAGAAAATAAATAAAATTTCAAACTGACTTAACCAATAAATCATTCGATTTTTCCATTTTTTTTTATGAGTCAATTTTCAAGATAAAATAAAACTAAACACCTAATCGATTTTTTTGAGGTTCGGTCCATTTTTGAAACTGAGGTAATTTATATGACATTTACATGGGAATCTTTACAATGCAGTGATGGTGCTCGCAATGTCACATTATATGCTCACATTCACCGTTGGGTTAATTTTATATCACAATTGGACTTCCATTTCTACACACTACTGCTAATTAAAACCACAAAAAGAAAATTCAAACAATTTGAAGTCACAATTCTATTACCCAATCACGTCACATTCTTTGTATTATTATTATTATGCTATTTTTTATTAAAATCAATTTTTTATCCCTTAATTTGCATAAAATTTTAATTTTGTCTCATAATTTTTTTTTTATTTTAATTTTATACATTATATTTATTAATTGATACAATTTTTCTCCTAATTCAATATCGTAAGTCATATATAGAGTTTAAAGAAAATTATTCTAGTCGGAGCATGACTAAGTTAACAAAGGTAATTAAATGAGACTAAAACTTTACATTAACTTAATATTTCTACAATTTTGAATTTTTGATTTTTTAAAATTAATCCAGACATTTAAAACCTAAAAATAAGAGTGTCAGACAAATTATGAAATTGCAGGAGAACCTACTTGATACATGATTCTGGTCTCATTTAAGTTCTTGTACAAATTTAATTTAACAAATGTAATTTAATGTAAACTATTTATATGATAACAACATTAATAATATATATAGACATGGCAAGAAGTTGCATGAGTTGACAAAATTGAAACTTCATACAAAACTAATGAATAACAAATTAATATTTTAACCTTACATCTTAATAAAGTTTGATAATATTCCAACTATAATGATAATGATAAAAACTCATATATTGAAGAATTAATATTTGATAAGCTATTAACTAATTATTATTTTTTTAATATTATATATATATATATATATATATATATATATATATCTGGTGCAAATTGTGTAGAGATAAAAGAGCGAGGAACAAAAGAATGGTCCAAACAAGAGTCTCAGCTGCAATCAAGCAATATGGTTAGCTTTAGCTTTCAATGCCACAGTGCTTGCTCTCTCTCTTGTCCTTTTTCTTGCCGTAATTTCAGAGAACTGTTAAAAACCCACCTTCACAAAAGTACATAACCAAACAAAATAAAACCCAAAATAAATACAGAAAAAAATGTCATTTCATTTGTCTTGCATGGACTAACATGTTTTGCATGGATGATGGTCCCCTCCTCTTCACCAATCTTCATCCCTTCCATACCCTAGAATCCCAATTCAACTTTAACCCTTCCTCTGCAACCATTATTCCCTTCAACTACCAAACCCTTTGGTTCACTACTAGAGTTGTGACTAACTCCGATAATTTCCTCAATTATTATCCAAATTTCACAGAGAGAATCAAAAGTGGTGTGTGCAAATTTCAGAGCAGGGCCGTATGCAGAGAACGCAACCCTAGCTTTCGCTTTCGTTTTTATAGGCCTCACAGTTTCTGCTTCACTGCTCTTATTAGAGTCATTACTGTTATTATTATTAAGACTTTGTGCTTCGAGAATTGCGCTTTGATTTTGTGTTGTGTTCTGCCTGCTATATAGTATATACTCTTAGCTTTTCCGTAAACACAAGGAGGAAGAAAAGGAAAAGAGGTTAGGTTTTCTACTCTGCTTTTGGGTTCCCTCTGTTCCTGTTTTCCTATTCAGTTTTGAGCAAAAATTTAGGATCTTGTTCTTTCTTTCTTGGGTCATCCAAAACAACACTACAGTATTCTGTTGGGACCCATGTTGATACCCACTTCTATTTGGAGGGATTGAGTCTCCTGTTTCATCTAAATTTCTTCTGTTTGTTCCTTTTCTTGTAGTGACTGTCTGTGTCTAGAAAGTGAACTGCCCATGTGAATGTGATGCATCAACCATGAAATGCTTTTGGATTCAAGCCAAACAACTCCAACCTGGGTTTTTTGCCCCTTCATTTTGATTCCATTCATCTTGAATTTCGCTTGTACTTCATACTCTTACCTTGAATCATAACATCATGAAAAGCATCCAGGCTATTATTAGTCATGGGATTTCTGCTCTATTTATTCTCTATCTGGGTGCAAGGTGTTTTGGACAAATAGAATTTGACGTAGCTCCAATGGAGAAAAGAGAGCAGGAGGCTCTATACTCTACCATACAAGGCTTTGTTGGTAATTGGTGGAATGGATCAGATCTCTATCCAGATCCTTGTGGCTGGACTCCTATTCAGGTTCTTTTTTCACCCATGTATCTATCTGTACTATCATACAGCAAAATGTCATTATCCAAGCAAATGCTCTTTTTACTGTGCTAGGGATAAGGCTTGAACATCTCAAATTCTTTCTGGTTGAAGTTTCATAAGCTCATAATCTCTTGATGAAATTCAGAAAAAATAACGAGGAAACTTTGATCTTGTAGTTTAGTACTTTAGTTCATTATTTTGAATCTTCTTTTAAAAAAGAAAATATTAGTAGAGCATTAAAAGTATTTTAAGCTATATCTTTATAATTAGCATTCAAGCTTTTGTTCTAACACTTCCTTTATATTGAACTTTTAGAAATAAAATATTAGGTGAACTTCAGCATTTTGCATTCTGATGCAAGCCACAGTAAAAAGGTCACTTGACATAATTTTGTTAGCTCTACTTTCAAGCCTATAACTATTGGTAATCAATGCTTCTTTCTTTTACACAACGATGCAGTATCAAAGTCTGGAAATCAGTTGTCTGCCAGTACTTGTTCCTTTCTTTTAAGTTTTTACTGTTCTTAACAAAAGAGCTCTTTCAAGTCAATACAGAATTTAAAATTTAAAATTTCCAGAACACTGATCATAAATTGTTGTGTATAACCATAATTTCCTTGCTGTATTTTACTGCAGGGTGTCTCTTGTGATCTGTTTAATGGGTTCTGGTATGTTACTGCCTTGAACATTGGACCCATTCATGAAAATTCTCTAACTTGTGCTCAGAATTTAGAATTTAGACAGCAGTTGTTTGAGTTTAAGCACCTAGAATCTCTATCCTTCTTCAACTGCTTTTTATCAAGAGACAAGCATCCAGTTACTATTCCTACTGGAGATTGGGAGAAACTGGCTGGAAGCCTAGAATCTCTGGAGTTTCGATCAAATCTGGGTCTCATTGGAAAAATCCCTACTGGTTTTGGTGTCCTGAAGAACCTTGAATCTCTGGTGTTACTAGAAAATGGTTTAACAGGTGAAATACCACCAGATATCGGCAATCTTATCAAGCTGAAGAGGCTTGTTCTTGCTGGGAACTCTTTCAGTGGGCAGATTCCAGATATGTTTGGTAGGTTAAGTGAGCTACTTATCTTGGATTTAAGTAGAAATACCATATCTGGACCTTTGCCTTCCACTCTTGGAAGCTTAACTTCATTATTGAAGCTTGATGTAAGCAACAATCATTTGGAAGGCAATTTGCTAAACGAGTTTGCTTATCTTAAGAATCTGACCCTCATGGACCTGAGAAATAACAGATTTTCAGGTGCATTGGTCTTGTCTATTCAAGAGATGTATTCCTTAGAAGAAATGGCCTTATCCAACAATCTCATAGGTGGAACCATCAGAAGCCTAAAGTGGGAAAAGCTTCAGAACTTGGTCATTTTGGAACTCTCTAACATGGGTTTGTCAGGGGAGATTCCAGAGTCCATATCAGGGTTAAAGAGATTAAGATTTTTAGGCCTTAGTAACAACAGCCTCACAGGCAACATTTCACCAACGCTGGCAACTCTTCCCTATCTCAGTGCATTGTACCTAAGTGGAAACAATCTGACAGGAGACCTTAAATTCTCAGAAGAGTTTTACGGTAAATTGGGAAGACGATTTGGGGCCTGGGACAACCCCAACCTTTGCTACCCAGATGGAGAAATATCAAAAAGCCATGTTCCTTATGGGGTAAAGGCATGCCAGAAAGAGGTCAAATTGCTAGAAATTAATAAAAAAACTAAGTTGCTCAATGGGGATATGAAGCAGACTTCCCATTTCGTGGCCTCTTTGGGACTTGCAACCTATGCTACTTATGGATTCTGGTGTACTTTTCTGGTAGAGTTATGGATGATATGGCTACTCCTAACCTTTGATATGGCTCTTTAATCAAAGAAGAGTTCAACTTAGGATTTCAGTTTTAACCTTTTAGATGTTACAACAACCTGCATTTCTTTTGTAGTTTTTTAAACAGAAGTGTTGATGATGTTTTTAATTTGTTAATTGCATAAGCAGCAACCACTACCTCATTCAATATTTAGTTGGGGGTGACCAGTACCATAATTTCTTGGCATGTTTGTCAATTATGGATTGAAATGGTTATACAGAATCCAATGTCAGATAAATATGCTTTTTGCAAATACTTTGGAGGGAATCTTGCGTATGAAACCATCTCAGTTGGGACAGTCAGTTCCAACTAAATGAGTCAAAATTCAGTTTTTAATTACTAGTAGTTTCAACCAAAATATTACTTTTGAAGCACCAAAGAATTCACCTAGTTATATAAAACACCAATATCTTAAGTTGGTTATTGATGGATGGTGTGATTACCAATTTGATACTTCATGACTTTTTAGTATTACTTTATTACTTTTGATAGAATAATTTTGTTTCAATCTGACATTAATTTTGAGTTTGGAAGGATAAAACTGGTATGAAATCATATTTTTGGAAACTAAAAGTGATAAAAAGTACATCAAATTGATAATTGCACCATTTTTTTAAAAATCAAAATAAAACGTAGTATGTTGAGAAAGCTATAAGAAATTTCTTTTGATATCGTTAAGTCTCAACCTGGACTAGTCTCAATTGACTAGATTATGAATGTGCATTACTTAAAGTATGCATAAGCTAATACAACTCTAAACACCATTTAACTACAATACTAAATTTCTCAACATGAGTATTGAACTTCAATTAGAGTAGTTGTGAGTGAATAACTTGGATCATCATTACCTTTGAATGATGATCCTTTAATCATCAAATACTTTTTTCTTTTGGTACCATGCAATATTTATGGACCTTGTGTTAAAAGGATTGTGATGGGGATGGATCTATCATAAAGCTAGTCCATTCAATCAAGGCTCACTTTATTCAAAGTTGTTTTCTTCAAAATTGCTCCAAGGACATTAAACATTGTACAGCTGTTCACTGAGGAGTATGGATAGTTGATTGTTCCTCTTCCTGCCCTTCCCTATATTAAAAAAAAAAAAAAGTACACACATATAATGTGCTAATTGTAAAATAATTAAAAGCAAAAATAATTCCTTTTGAGAGTTTTTCAATATTTCTATTAATATATAGATTAAATTATTCTTAGGGTCTTTATAATTTGACTCAATTTTTAATTTACTCTTTACTCTTAAAATTTTATCAATATTTTGTTAAATTTTATTGACATGCTAACTATATATTATTTTGACATTATTATAAATATACATAATTTAAGTTAGTCAACTAACATAAAATAAAATATATTTTATTATTATTTATTTTATTATTTTTTTGACATGAGTCATCATATTTAAAGTGTTAAGATAATATATATTGATAATATTAACAAAATTTAATATAATTTTAATAACAATATAATTATAAAGATTTAATAATAAAATTTTAAATTATAAACGCTCATGTTGAATGGTTTTATAAATATCAGAAGAATAACTTTATATATATATATTTGAGATATTTTGTCATTAGTCCAAAAATTATATTTATTAATACAAAAAATATTTTTAAAAAATAAAATAACGGTAATGAACTTGGTTTCAGTGTCAGCACGTGACAACAAAGAAGTCAAGAAAAGGTTGAAGCAGAAAAGATTGTACAAATTGATAATGATAAATGAATTTTAAACTACCATACTCAACTGTGAACTGATATGAAATCAAATCCCACGTATAGAAATATGAGAAAGGTTAAATTATAATAATAAATGATGATGTTGACTTTTTCATCAATGAATTTGGTAAAAGACATTGATTTTGCATTACGAAGGTCCTTGCTCCTTGGCCTTTTTTCCGTCTTCCATTATTCCATTAATAGGTGAAAAAAAAATTCAGATTTTATTTCAAATTGAGGGTTTTGTACGAGACATACTATATATTTAAAATTATTTTATTTTAAATCAAATTTATAAAATAAATTATTTTTTGGTAACATGACAAATTTATTAATATTATTAGTAAATTTTATTTAAAATTTACCTTAATTTGTGTTTACCAAGAACAAATTTAGTAAATCACATTAATATTTTAATAAAAAATTGACAGCTGTAGATTTTAATTTTTTTAGAGCAATTTTTTAGTGACGGTTTTTTTGTTATTAACGCGTGTTTTTATAATTTTTTAACAAATATTATTATTGTTATAACTTTTATTTAAATAATTAAATTAAAAAATAACAAGTTTAAAATTTTATTTTTCATAAATTAAGTTAAAAAATTTATAATTTAAACAATATTAAGATTAAAAACTTAATGAAATATTAATTATATAGTTATAACTTTAAAAATTATTTAAATAAAAATTACATTAATTTTAAAAACTTTTATTCATATTAAATTATTTTTATATTTTTATTTATATTAAATTATTTTTATTTAAATAAAATCAAAATAAAATATCTAAATATATTGATATTTATATTAATATATTAAAAAAATAAAAAAAAATATAAATCTAATTCTGAATTAGTATATTTTATATTAATTATTAAATTCTATTATTTTATTAATAATAAATAAATGAATATTTAGTATATTAAAATAACTTCAACCTATCAGTTATTTCTAAATTTAATTTGTGAAAAATAAAATTTTAAATTTTTTATTTTTTGAATTAATTTTTTAAACAAAAATGCTAGCAGCAATAACATGTATTACTAAAATATTGAAACACAAAAAAATTTGCCACTACAAAGTTGGTTGGCAAAATAAAATAAAAGTCTACAACAGACCCACTAAATTTACTCTTATTATGAATAAATTTAGTGTAAAAATAATAAATTTATTCTTAATAAGAATAAATTAATGATCAAATACAATTTACTCTTAATAAGAGTAAATTAAGATAAAATTTAAATAAAATTTACTAATAGTATTAACAAATTTATAGTGTTACAAAAAAATAATATATGTTTTAAAATTTGATCTAAAATAAGATAATTTTAAAAATATTAACAAAATAGTAGATTTTCTTACAAAACCTCAAATGAATTATTATCAATTCTTTATTTTTATTTTAATTAAATACAAGATATGTGTAAGTGTTTTGTCCATCAAAATAATAAATTAAAATCCTAAATAATAGGTGCGGGCACGTTGTGTGGTATAGGAAATTTTCTTCATCAAAACAATAAATTCTTTACTCCATCAAAATAATAAATTCTTTACTTTAATATATTTTCTTTCCTTTTCTTTTTTGATTTTGGAGAAAAAAATTCTTGTTTATTTTTTAAAATTTTATAAAAAAAATTAAAAAATTTTATATTAATTCTTCTTAACCTTTTACCTTTGTTAATTTTAAGTATTTTAAATTGGAAGAATTTAAAAAATTCAAATAAAAAGAAGAAAAATTATCACTTAATCTTCTTTTTCATCTCCTTTTCTTTCCCTTCAATTTCTCTTGCTTCCTTTTCCTCTTCGTTCCCAAACAAACCCTTAAGAGGTGTTTGGTATATAGTTTAAAAAAAAATCTTAAAAATAGGATGTATGAAATATTACATTTTCGTGTTTAATACATAAATTAAAAAATATTTTCAGAAATATTACATTCTTAAGAATAAAGTATTCCTATACTTTTACAAATTTTTATTCCCACATAAGAGAATGAAATCTTATATTCCTATGACACGATAATATTTTTAGAATAATAAAATTATTAAATTATCTTTATAAAACTTGAACAAATACTTTTATAAATGTATACTTGAACAATCAACTTAATAATAATATAAACTTAATGATAAACAGATTTAATTTTAATAATAATAAATATTTTTAATAATAATAAACTTTATAATAAATTTTTGTGCTACATTTGCATACCAAATGCATTTAATAATAAATTTGTATGATATTTTATTTTAATTTATTATTTTAATTTTTATTTTTTAAAATTATTTATGTACAAATATATATAAATTATTTGTGTTTTAATACATTTGTGCACAAATTATTATGTGCTACCCCAGCACATTTGTCTTAAAAAATTATTTTTCAAAATTGAAAAATACTACAGAGTACCATAAATTATTATTTTAATTTCTATTTTTTTGAAATTACTTTTGTAATTTCTACTACTCCAACACAAAACTATTATGCTGTTGTTGCTATAATTTATAAACTTAATTTTATTTTACGTAGACAATGATATTATTAATGTTATTTGTAAATTATAATTTTGATAGATTTGATGATTTTTTATCATATGTAAAAATAAAGTACAATTTTTTTTTTAGAAAAATATATGTATGTGTACTTCTATATATATATTTTTATTATTCAAGTATTATTAATTAGTAGAACATATATTTATGTATGTATGTATATTATTTAATTAATAAGTGGTTATGATTTTAGTTTTTAATATAATATAAGTAATTTTTAAAAAAATAGTTAGTTAAAATTTAATATATATATATAATTTTCAAGGACATATTTGAAAAGTTGTTAAATATTCTCATAAATATTAAATTTGAATCAATTATAAGAATATAATATTTTTGTAAATATTATAAACTATTTAGAAATGTTCTAAGTAAACTAAATAAATTTTAAAAAATTTATAGGAATCATATCTCTGAGAATCACATTCCTAAAAATATAATTTTTGAAAATAAAAAATTTATCTGTATACCAAACGTTTCCTTAATATATGTTTATGAGGAGAAAAAAAGAAAATGTAGTAACTTTACCCTTATTTGTTTTAAAAAATTTTGAAGGAAAACAAATTAGAAGATTTTAAGTTAATCTTCCTTAATTCTTTTTCTTTGTTAATTTTAATTATCTAAATTAAAAAAATTTAGATGATTTAATAAAAAAATTATCACTTAATTTTGTTTCTTTTACTTTCCCTCCTCATTCTAAAGAAAGAAAACTATAAAAAGATAAAAAAAAACCAAAATAAACAATAAAAGAAAGAAGATGGGACATTTAAGCGTAGATTTTAATTTGTATTTTGAAATCCATTCATTTATCTTTCCTTTTAGTCAAAATCCGACTTTTGTTGATGATGAAAAGATATTAGGGCAATACAGTATAAGAAAATTAGTAAAGCTAACATATCATACAAAAATTATAAAGGCATGCATTCCTAGAAAAAAAGAAAACAACTACATTATTAGGCATTACACCGAAAAAAATTAAAATTAAAATTAAAATTTCTTTCATAAGTTTAATTAATATATAACATTTTCGTTAAACTTATAATATTTTTTATAAATTAAAAAAAGAACTTGAAAATATAAAAGAAGAGACAACACACTTTCTTTCTTTCTTTCTTTTCTGAAGAATCAATTTTATCAATTATTTCTTTCTCTTCAATATTAAAATTATATATATAGATTTGAAAATGTTAGATATCTTTAAAATATTTCTATAAAAAGAATTACCATCAAAGAAAGTAGAAGAAAATTCACATAAAAGAAGAAAAAAAGAACCTTTTCTGACTAAAGAGATAAAAACAGTCTTAAATAGAAAGAGAAAAATTTTTTTAATAGAAAGAAGGGAGTGGGAGGGAGGGCGAGTTACCGCTACAATATTGCAGCAGTAGCTAGCGAGCTGTTTGAGGACGAAAGGCGCAGTGGCTCTGAAAATTCATTAATTTATCCAAATAATAGATTTTTCTTGTCCCATTTCGACTATTGTGTATTGAAATCCATTTGTAACTTTCAATCTAAAGTGAGTGGGTTACTTCGTTAATCTCTTTGTTTGAAGCCCACTTTTGTCTCTTTGTTTCGCATAGGCTTTTGGTTTAAGCTTGTTATGATCACCATTCAACTGAACAAAAAAAAAAAAAACCTTTTTGAAGTTTGTTCGTACTTTTTTGGTACAATAAAAAAGAATGCTCAACTTATTTCATTGCAATTTAATTTTTAGAAATATAAAAATAAAATAATAAAATATGTGTTTTCAAAATAAAAATACAGAATAAATAAAATATATTTTTAACTCTAATTTTTTAAAATAAAAAATAAAAAAATAAATTTATTTATTAATATAATATATAAAAATATATAAAAATAATACTAACATGAATTTTCATAATTAATTTTATAGAAAATAAAAAAAATAGAACAATCTTCAAATATACCTTAATTTTTTAAAAAGACCTCCCAAAAATTTGGATTCTCCATCTCACTGGACGAGGTGTATCCGAGAGAAAAGCAGAAGAGGCGAGGCTAAGTAGGGATTCAATTATTCAAATTTTGTTGGATAAATTTATAGCGTTATTTTTTTTAAAAAAAAAAAAAGATAAGCATATGAGTAAGTATATATATATATATGAGTATTTAAGTAATGCTCAGTCGCACTTAAATAGTAGATCTCATAATGTCCTATTTTTTAAAATTGAATATTTATGGCAAAAATATAATTTATGTCTTTAAATTTTGTATTGCAATCATCAATATTTTATCCTAACTCTAACGTTATCAACTACACTAACATAATTTGTATATATATGAAAATTTAATTAAAATTTTTGTTAACATATCAAATGAATGACATAAATAAGATTTAATATAAAAAATTAACATTAATTATAACGTTTGAAGATAGAATTGATAATGAGCTCACATTAAAGTTTTTTTTATTGTTTATGATTTTCAACTTGAATTCTCGACTTCCTTCTCTCTTCCTAAAACTTTTAAATTTTTTTTTTCAACAAATGTTTTCAAAAATCTTCATCAAAGTAGGTCAATAGGTAGAGAAATGCATTTTTAGAGAAAAGAACTTCATACAGTTTTTGTTAACAATAAAAGTTGCTAAACTTTGAAACATTTGAAATATCAAAAAGAGAAAGAGGGAGAGCTTTAAAATATAAATTCGATGAAAGTTTTTTAAAGTTTAAGACTCCAACTTTGATAAATTTTTTGAATATATTTTTATGAAGAATTTTTTCTTTTTGCATTTAGTCTAAGTTATTTTTTTTTCTCTTCTTACTTTTCATTTTTTTCATTCAATTTTTTTTGTCATAATTAGTTTTTTTGACATGAATTGTTATGAAAGCTAGCTTCTCACTCAAGCAAAGTTTTAACAAAATTTGTCGCAATTTCTAATAGAATTAATTTGTTAGGTCAGTACATATATAGATTTGGTTAATTTAATAGACGACCATTAAGATTTCAAATGAATGACAATTCAAAAGTTTACAAATGAAATTAAAAAAAAAAAAGGTTTATGTTGATATAGAAGCAACAATTAATATAAAATTTAACACTGTAAAAGGTATGTTTGCAATTTAATCAATGAAGTGTTGCTCAGTTTATCATTCTTTTATCCAATACAAAGGTTCTCACTTGTTCAAGAAAGAAAATGAAACAAAAATTAATTATTTCAGGTGACGAGAAATTCATGATATGAGTGTATATGAACTATGAAGGAGTACAATAATTAAGATATATAGAGAAGGACAAAAAAAGTCATATTTAAGGTGCATGCATGCTTGCATGCATGATATTGTTTGTGACTATATTCTTACTATTCATAGTCAAAATTTGATTCCAGTTCAGTTTGATGCGACCCAAACGTGAAAGAAATAATATATAAAAGAAGGTTCAAATAAGCCCAGGCTTACACCTAACTCTCATATAGTCTCATGCATACCACTCTCCAATTGAAAGATACTGAATTACACTGGTAAATATATGCGTCAATCTCTATCAAACATCTTTTATATATATATATATATATATATATTATACTGTACACAAAATTAGTTAGCTGGTCTTATCTAGAGAAAGTTGTCATCACCATTAATGTAAGATGCTACTATATCTATAGGCTGGATATTCTATTTTGAAAGGTTCCATCCAATTGTCAAAAACACCTTGTACTTATTTATTTGATTTATTTTAATTAAATAATCCTTTTATTATTTTCATAAATTATATATATGAATATGTATATATCTGTATTGTTTTCCTATATTAAAGCCTTAAATCTATCTAATCTAATTTGTTTTAATTAAATTAATAAATGCATATATATATGTTTGGAATTAGATGTATTTATAGAATTGCGATTGTGAGCAGTCATATATATCCTGCTTCTTAATTGGGCATTTTTTTGTATTGCATTAGATGATGAGGGTGACTGAAAGGATGGGGATATAAATTAATTAGTTGGTTTGTTTCAACTAGTCAAAGAGATGCATGTGAGTGATTGCGTGCGTGTGCATTATATATTTAGATATATATAATTTCATACTATCACTCTATTTCTGACTCGTCAAACCACAACATCAACGACTTCTTCTCCCCCAACAAGAAACCACGAGTTTGGATCGATATCCACTCCTAATTATATAAGAAACTATTCTCAAAAAAATAATAATTACACCATCTATAAGTACTATCATTCACTTATATAGTCATCGGTTTCATTTTAATTCTATTCAATATTTAATTTTACGTCTTTTTCTTTACTTGAGGGTGCAAAAATATTTTTAGGTTGTATTAGACTTAAAGACTAATTTATTTCAAATTAGAAGCATTAAAATAGAACTTTACTACTTTTTTTGTTTGGTTGCAATAAAGACTAACAAAGCCTAGATCCAAAATCTTCTTGGCAGGAAAATTCTTGCTATATCATCTAATAAGAATAATTGGATGGTTTCAAAAGAGGAGGTGTTCAATTCATGTTGCTATTTTTTGATTTTTTATAAATATTTTTTTATTAAAAATAATTTTATTCAAAATACTTTTAAACATTAAATATAAATATATTTCATAACAAATATTCGAATATTAATTTATTAAGTTGTGAAGAACTAATTTTTTTTTGTTAAACTCAATTTCTATTTGTTTAAGATTCATGTTTTTATCTGGAAAATCACAATGATGTACATACTGTTAGCTTAAAAATTTATTTTCTTTGTATGCATATGTTGAAATATCACTCTTGAGTTTTTTGTTAATTCAGTCTCATATTTGTACCATACTAGCCAAAAGTTGTACCCTTCATTGATGAAGGCTACAGCAATTTGAGAGTCTCATTCAGCACATAAGAATTTGTTAATCTATTTAATTTAATAACTGTGCTTCTTTCTCTTCACGAAAAGTAATATAACTCCTTAATTGTTATTTTATTTTTTGTTTTACCTAACATTGTGATGTTATGATTTGATGTAATTGCAGAATGAGCGTTTTTGAAGGCTTAAAGACAATTGGTGTCCCCAAAGACCTTCTCATTGAGAACTTTCAACAAACACATTCCATGATCTACGGTTTTGCGTTTGCTTCTCTCCCATGATTTGTTAATTTGGATTAAACTTGATCTGACGGTTCATATCAAGCATGTCTCAGGTTGAGATCTTTACACTACTTTCAATTATATTATATGTATAATTAATAACATAAATATATTTATTTATTTGTCTTAAATTGCATGCCAACTCACGAACACACGCGTATTCCTTTTGCTTCGACATCTGTCATCTTTGACGTTTACCTTTTTGTTTCTTACGTTATTTTATATATATGATCATATACAATTTTGTTTAATCAATTTTACTATTATTTCTACATCAAAATAATTGTCTTGCTAAAAAAAGGACGAAAATGTAATGTCAAATCAATATAATATGTGAGCCTTGCACACTTCTTTTGATCCTATAGATACTATTTCTGCTTTGATCTCAACATTTTCCTTCTTATATATATAGGCTATAGCCATTAATTTTCTAAAATATATGATATTTTATGTTCTCATTTATACATAATAACCTTATCAATTTTGGCACTAATTTCAAATATTCAAATAATTACAATATGCCAGATATCAAGGCCCAAAAAAAAATTACAATCATGATGCTAGCTGGAACTAAGAAGTAGAAAAGAAAATGAATGCTAAATAAAATCGTTAAAAAGAGAGTGCGTCTAATTGTGAAGGTTTAGCATGATCCACAAGAAAAAAGTTGGTATCTTTATTGTACCAAAAAAACAAAAAAGAAAGAAGGAAAAAAAAGAGGAAATATGCTTAAAGTTTTTAATAATATTAGGCTACAATTATATATGCCTGTATCTAATATTTACGCTGCACATAAAGTCTATCAAATCATGTTAATTACGTTATGAACTTTAAATATGGCGTAAACATTAAAAAATGGTCTGCAAAATTCAGCAGCTTAGCCTCTAGATTTTGTTACGTTGCTTGCCTTTTGAGAAGAAAGAATCATATTTTTTTAATTTCTGATTTAATGAATTTAAATTTATATAAATTATAATTTATACATAAGTTTGTTATGTATTAAGAGCTTAATGAAATATATATATAGTTAAAATTAATATTTATAAAAAAATAAATTAAAATATTTTTTATTATTTTAACCCCTTTGATATTATAGGTATAAGGTTTGAAGTAATGAGTGGCTCTTGGTTAGGCATAAAAGAAACTGAAGTGAATTAAGTTATTTAACTTCATATATAGTTGAATAGTTAGATAGATAATATATATGTGTACCAATCATAGTGTCTATTTTGTCTATCAATGTCAATAGTTGAATTTACAACAAGGATAAGTGGACCCAAAAATTTGTTTCTTTTCTTACAAGAGAGCGTCACACGCAAAAGATACTTAAATAATTGGTCTTCTATATGCAGGATACGATAAATATGAAACACCTTAACTTTCAAATCTAATATTTAAATTTTTAAGTAAAAATTTATTAAGATTTTTTCTGTAATTACTACTACGTTGTGGCACACAAAAGTCTTTTGAATTGAAATAAGATAAATTAATTGTAATTAAAATTAGGATCTTATTAAGAGCAATGATTAAAACAAAAATTAAGTTTGTAATCACTTAATCATAAGAATATCATTAATTTGTAGTCATGGACATTTTGATCCACACCACAAGAACATCACAATAATGCTCTAAAAAGTACTATTAGATTTGGCAATTCACCAAAAAGCTTACTCTTTAAAGGTTTAGTGAATTGTGGTGGCTATCTTGTTTGCTTTCATTTTCACAGTAAAATTGCCAATAACTAATGTCTCACTTTCAAAAGCCTTTTTCCATATTGCCTGAATTTGCAATGCATGTGGTTGCGTGGCACTTGCACGATTCATATCTCATTTTTCAAAACCACCGATAATACCCATGGCGAAACTAATAATATATATTATTTAAATATTAAATATAATATAATATATTTATTTATTTATTTATATTAGACTATTTAAAATTAATATTCACACTTTCTTAATATCATATGAATAATTATATTTTATTATTCAAATTTTATTCAATATTTTATTTTTATAAGATATCGAATATTTTTTTTTAAACAGATATTAATAAATATTCATAATTCTCACACCGATTGTTATTCCTAGATAATTGAACTAATTTTGCACTTCCAATTCATTGAAACTACATGTATGTATCACATATACTCATAAAAATTTTAAATAAAAAAAAAAATGTGGTCCATTAATTTATCAGAATAATTATTGCACATTTTAGAACGAATGAGGATATATATTTTAGTTTTAGAAAGAGATATTGAAGTTCTATATCAATTAAATAAGATAAATTTAAAGATATTATAATGTGTGAAAATATTAGGCTAAATTATTACTCAAGTTTATATTCAAAACCAATAATGTTATGAACCAGTATTCTACTGTCTAAATTTAGATTGAATTTATTTAAACTCTAAAAAAATCAATTTTTACCAAAAATATCTTTAAATTAAGAGTTCAATTATTGGTTTTGATCAAGCAATGAAACCCATAATCTTTTGCATTTAAAGTAGTTCCAACTTAAGCTAAAAAGTATGTCTAATATGGAAAATTTTTTAAGTTTTTATTTTTCAAAAAATTATATTTGAGAAAATAAAATTTTTAATTAATTAAATTTGTATAAGTTTTTTAATTAACTAATATAATTTTTCTTAGAATTTTAACTTCTCTAGCTAGTAAATTAATTATCTGTCAATTATGGTATCCTAGATCCCACATGATTTTTCGTTTTGTTTTCTATATTTTTTACATTGACCAAAATACCCTTCTTGTTTTACCCTTAATTTTCAGCCTAATAATTGAGAGGAAAAAAACAATTAGAAAATTTGACTGAACCAAACAAAAAATTTAGTAATTTTTTTAGAAAGTAAAACTTGTATGCAATCTAATATAATCCCACATGGTAAATGATAAATTTCAATTCCAAGTAGTATATAGTTAAATGTATTGTCATAAGCATAAAATTTGAATTGACCAAGGTTCGCATTAAATGAATAATTTGGACACGACCTCACCGTCACCTCATACACTTTTTTTCCACGCACGCTCTTATCATGTGCTATAGATAGAAATATAAATTTTCCGGGAAAATCATTCTCATTGACTTAGCAACAAGAAAATCCCACACACCCAAGCAAGAAAATTATGAAAATGGTATGGAAGGTCCAAGCATAGCCGGCACCAAATACTTGTACTAAAATATTAGTTTATTGAAATCGTTGACACTCACACATTCAAAAAACTTTTTTAAAAAAAAAATTCAACAGTCGTTGGCGTGCCTCTCACTTCTCTTGTTCAGATTTCCCACTCTTTCCTTCTCACCATCCCAAACTGCCTAACCTTTTTCTTTTCAATTTTCCTTGTTCCCATGCACACCCATATAATAATAAACTCCGTTTCATTGGAAAAAATATAAAGTAAAATAATATTATTTCAAACTCCAAACTCATACCCTGATTCCTTCTTTTTATATATAGCAAAAGTGAGCTAATTAATGAAGCTACAAGGCTATATATCTTCAATGGCCATTTCTCATTCTTCTTCTTCTAAATCTCTGCAAGTCCTGTTTTATCTTCTAGTGTTGGCTCTTCTTTGTGGTTCATGTACTGCAATAAGAACAGGGAAGATGACGACGACGACGAAGGATGAAAGCACAGAGATTGATGTGAGAAGAAGCCCATTCAGATCAGGAGCTTTGGTTTTCAATTTCTTCCCTAAAGGAGTGCCTATACCACCGTCAGGTCCCTCCAAGAGGCACAACTCTGTTGTGGATTCTACACCTCACAACTGAGATTTTTGTTTTTTGTTTTTGGGTATGATTTTAGTTTCTTAGTTTTTTTTAAATTTTCTTTTATTTCTTTATTGCCATTTTTTTCTTTTTTTGTGGTTTTCTATTGATTGATGGGAGGGATATATATGCAAGAAGGATTCCACAATTCCACTTTCCGGTATATCAGATATATTAAGTACAAGAAGATCAGATCCTCATGAAGGGACTGAACTTTCTTCTTTTTGGTTCTGTGATTCTAAATTACACTGTATAGAAAAGATTGTTGACATAGTAAGTAATATTAATATATATCTTAATTTTTGGGTATGAGGATATTTTTTTGTTAGTTCTGTTTGTGTATTTAATGGCAACAAGCATCAGAAACAGAGGCCAATTAATTGACACCCATGGCAGCAGCAGCTTTAATTTAATATTTTAATTTCATTTCTCTTTAATTCCTGCTTCCTCATTTGTTTTCTTTGTAAATTTGTTTAATTTGTAGACAAACAATATATATATATATATAATATAAAGTTGGCTTGTATATATATATATAGTTTGTATGGTGTAGGATAGAAGGCAAACATAGATATATATTGCTCAAAGTCTTCAAAGTTGCCTTCTAGTTTGGCTACCCTTAGGATAGAGGATTATTGGCTTAACTCCCACTCTATAATGGAATTTAATGACTGAATGTGAAAACTAATCAGGGACAGGGAGTTAGTTCTGTTAGTGAAAAAAGATAATCATTTTTGTGTTTTATTAAATTATGTTGGCCAACTTTAGCAGTAATTATTCTATGGTAAATGTCAGGTGCAAAAAAAGTTATTATTAAACTGTGACGCTTGAAATAAGTATAATTATATAAAAAGATTACTAATAATTATGACTTTTTGCTTTTGCGGTAAACACTCAATGGATCTACCAATTAGTATCAAAGTTAAAATTATGAATTTAATTGCTAACGAAACATCTATTGAAAAGAGATTGTTGATTAAAATTTCACTAATAACTTTTAACTTAATGGTAAGTAAATATTAGTTTGATTGAACAAATTGAGTATAATTCTTGGGAAAGATTGAACTCAATTAGCTAGTCAAATAAAAAATTTCGCATTTTTAACAATTAGGCCAATCCCTTGGAGTATTACAGCAAGGATTTCTTTTTTTGAAAAAAATTCAAAAAAGACATAAGGCCTTAAAAGTAAGATGTGGGAAAAAAAGGATGGACTAGGAATCCAATCCCTCCCAAGCAGTTAAGTCCAGAAAATGTGCTACATGAGCCAAGAATTCAATCTTTTTGATGTATAAGTCTCACCTTCGGAGTTTGGAGTTTTATGGAATTTTCTAAGTCAATTTCTTGAGGAAGGAGTTGATGGTAAATAATATATATTCTCATCATAAATACATAACAAAATATTAAGTAATATAATTTACCTTAATAAAAAAGTGACATAATTTAATTTTAAAATGATGGTTGAATTAGATTCTAAATTTCAGTAAAAAAAAAAAAAAAAGACTTGTGATATTACCAAACTTTTCAACACTACTGAAGTACTAAAAATATTTTTCTCAAATATATACTTTTAGTTTCTTTAATTTTATAAATCTTTTAATTTGATTCCTTTAATTTAAAAGCAAATAATTTTGTCATTCTATTTTTAAAATGATTCAATTTTATCCTTCTCTCATACTATTCATTGAGAATTTAATGTCAAGTACATAATTTAGAAACTACCTAACATTACATATTAAATCAATCTCAAATTTAGTGTCCATGTCAACAAAGTTTTAAAATTTTAATAGAAATGTGACAAAAGGAAAACATTAAATGATTTAATTTTAAGCCTAAAATACCATTGGTAATTAAATGACCTTCACTTATTTTCTGTTTTCAATAAGAAATTGGGTTACACCCTATTGGACCCCATAAAACTAATAATACAATTGAGAGAGTATATATATATATATATATATATATATATATATATATATATGGCTAGCTAGAGAGCTTATTTTGGGTAAAATTTCAATTTGAATGCCCCTAAAGCAAGGGCATTATTAATAATAAAATTTAAAAAGTGAGTCACATGATTCATAAACTTGAATAGGAATTAATTAATGAGTGCAGCTTGGAGGTGAGTTTGATCCACAAGTTTTGAAAGAAAAGCCAACCAAATGTGAAGTGTTTCTGCAAAGGCATATTTGTCTCATTGACTATATATATACATGCTAGCTATATATACCAAATTTATTAAACAAACAAGAGCAAATTCCAACTCACAACTGTACGGAATATATAATGCATGCCACCCCTCACAGTTACTTCAATCAAACAATTAACTAAGTCTTACAAAATAATTTTTTTCAAATCATATTTAGTATAATTTATAAGTCAAAATCCTCTAAATTTAAGAAATGATACATTTTTCTAAAATTATAGAGATATAAAAAAAATATTTAGTCTCTAATTTATTTAAGGTAAGTCTCTATGTGTCTTTTTTTTTTACTATTTTTTTCTAATTTTAAAATATATCATTTCTCAAAATTAAAAGATCTAAAATTATAATTTGTATATGAAAATCTACTTATTAATATAAAAACATTATTTGTTGTAGTGTGAATCAAATTAATGTATTCAAATTAGCTTTAATTAGCGCAATTAATATATATACATAGTACAATATCATATCTTCTATTTGAAGATACTATGGGATGTTTAAGCTGACTTTATGTGCATAAGCAGGAACAGCATGCACATGCATGTTGTACAAGAGGTCCTAGTCAATGCTTGAAAATGTATATAACATAGATTACATATTTACATATTTAATTTTTTTAATATATAAAGAAAATAGATTCACAATAATAATTAACCCCATGCCATTGCTATATGGCCAATTTCAATTCATGCATGATATAAAAATTCATTGTGGACCAAAATTAAGGAAAAAGTCAATATTTATTTACTTATTTATTTATATATATAGGAGGGTGATACTTAATCTCATTTTCTTAGTACGTACACATTGACTTAATTTACATTTTGTTAGTGTTACACTAACATTTTTTTAACAAGTTTAATATAGTTTTTTTTACAGTGGCACAGTCATTAGAGGTGACATGACACTGTATATATAAAATAAGTATATTGGATTTTGGACATATTATATAAATAACAACTAAAAATGATAATATTTATAGTATCGTTATACTATTTTGAGTTGGGAGATACACGGCACCTCAATTTCAAACTTATCTCAAAGTTGATGAGAACATTATTAATTAGTTTGTTATGAAAAACTTTCAATCAAGCTTTGATTGTTCATCTTGCATAAATTATGAAAATTGAAATGTAAGGTTATATATGTGATTTCCTTAACTTAAGTCATCATATTTGACTTCTTAGTGTTTTTTTAATTATATTAAAATAGTGAGGAGTGTAACGGTGAAAAAATGACCAATACGTACGTCACTCATAGTAATTTGTGAAAATTGACATAAAAATTGTTGCAGACTACTCTTTTTTTTTTTTAAAAAAAAATCTATCTATAATAACTTTGAAAAAAAATTAAATTATCGAAAATGTTTCGAAATATTAAAAAAAAAATCTTGTATACACAATTAATTGATTTTGTAATAAAATACACTAAACTGAAACTTGTATGTTGAATTCAATAATGGATTTTGTAATAAAATGCACAAAAAGAAAAACCAATTATTAGATCTAAAATTTGTCGTTGAATAGTACAATTCAGATGACAATCAAAATCATTCTGTGGCGAAAAGCCAATGACTACATTTTGTTTCTGTAGAGAGTGAACAATTCACAATTTTCACGGAATTCAATTCCCAAGAGCTTCAATTTCGGTGAAACACATGCAAACATATTTGTCTTTGTATATTATAATTTCCATTTTCTGATGTTTATTTTCATTTTTTTTTTCGGATTGGACATTTGTCTTTTGAGCTCAAAGTTCGATAACGATTCATTGGGATTTGATCGTGGAAATGCTCTCCCTCACGTGGGGTATGTATGTTGATAATTAGGGTTCTTAGTTTATTAATTAAATATTTAATAATTTAAAATTTATAAAATATTAATAAAAATAATAATTTTTAATATTTAAAAATTTTATTAATCAAATAAAATTTGAATCACTACTCTAAAACATTGGTTAGTAAAACACTTGCAATAATTCCATGTAACAGATTTTGGCATTAACCTAAATATAAAAACTAATTATGCCACAACTCATACATAGCTAGCTATCTCAATTATTGAACTTCAATAGTAAAAGAAACCTTAAATCTCTTATTATGCTACACATTCTCTCTCCAAAATTGAGTCGCATTTCATATTTCAAATCAACTTTCAAACTCTAAAAGTTGTTGAGATTGAAATATTTTTATGTGCACTCTTTAATCTTTACATTTAAAATAGATTAACAATAAAACTTGTTAAAATAGCAAGTCTCATCCCTTTACACAAATGTTTTAAAAATTATACCAATTATTAAACTGATCAAGATATTAATTTATAATTTAATTTAATCATGATCGAAACGCATTTAAACTAGTATTAATATTATATATTAATTTTATATTATAATTAAGTATAATAATAAGTATTTTATATAATTTTATTACATAAAATAAAATATATATTATATTTTTATACAAATCAATAAACTAATCAATCTTTTTATAAAATCTTTGTATTTATCTTAGTCCAATGCAAAGTAATACTATTCATATAAGCTAAAGCATAAAAAAGATTATAAATTAAATTAATGATTTAGTTATTGAAAGATGTATAGTCTCTCTCAATTTGGTCATTGAAAGATAAAATGTCTCAGTCTCTAAAAGATTAATTCATAATCATTTTGGTACTTTATTTATAGGATATGGACAGAAAGTTAACTTAGAGTAATATTAATGGATACTAACTGATTTTTAAGTAATAAATTAGATCCTATTCAATAATAACAAAAATAAAACACATTACATTTATAAATTAAATGTTGTCAAAATACACTATTTGTATTTTTTTTTATGTGTAGTTTGTAAATATGATGTATTTTATTTTATAAATTACATGTTATCAAAACATATTGTTTACATTTTTTTAGTTAAATAGAATTCATTTCAACATTCACTAGTCAGTTGGTCTTTATTAATACTACTATTAGTTAAATTTTTATTTATTATACTAATCAAAAGATTAAATTGATTAAGATTTCATCTTTTAAAGATTAAATTAAGACATTTTATCTTTTAAGGACTAAATTAAAAATATATATATTTCAAAAATTAAATCATTAATTTACTCAAGATTTGACTTGCAAATTACTCTATGATTAAAAATTTAAAACTATAGAATTTTTTTTTTCAATTTGTAAGTTCTTATTTATTTATTTGTTTTTCTCTGCAAAAATGAACACTCAAGTAGATTTAACAATGCAACAAATAAATAGCATAGTAAAGTCAAATTTCACATTGATCTCATAACCATTTTTATTTATTCTTCATTGTGCAGTGCCCAATTAACCCCACATGATAATCTCAAAATAGCAAATGTTTCATTGGTGACACAAAGAAAGAAAGATGGGTCTATTGAGAGTATCAAAAGGCAGAAATAGTGGCGAAAAATGGTGTTTCCTTCCCATTATTTTTTTCCCCACAATTCATAGAATAGAAGGATAGTATATTAAGGGAACTCCAAACTTAAAAAATTTGATATGTATTTATGTAATAATTTATTTCTATTAAATGACTAATTATCAACAAAAACATGCTATGTTAAGATTTTAAATAATAGAGAAAAATCGCCATACAAAATAGCATAAGTAGGCCAATTGGCCCAAAACCCTTTCTTTTTCTTAACAACAAAATAGGCCTTCTAAAATGGCCTGATAACCCATGTACTAACAATTGGCCCAGAACTCATTTGATTAAACAAATTATTTGTTAGATAATAATTAAAGATTATTAATCGAATAAGTAATTTAAATGCTTAAATATGAATATGTAAAAATTTAGTTGGAATCTGTTTAACTAATTAAACTAATTCCAGTCAAATTGGTTATGAGTTTCTCATTAGGATAATTGGTGTTAAAATTTTGAACTTGGAAATAAACAAGCTTGTTGCTTCGCCTAAAACTAAAAATTGGGAAGATCAAGATTGACGCCTAGAAGGAAGGCCCTTCAGAGATGTGACACTTCCTCATCGTTTTCACAAAACCAAGCTTGGACCAAAAATTGGATACACCAAAATTGTTCAAGAATCTCACATAAAAAATCCTTCATTTTGTTTTAAAGAATTTCCTTTTCAAAATAAAAAAAGAAGTTAAAGGTTCAAGTAATTATTAGGGTCTATGCAATGAGAGAAATTTTTAAATATATATATTGTATCGTCTTATTTATATATTAATTGATAAATTTATTAAATTTTATTATTTTAAATTAGAGGAGTCATATAAAATATAAAATAATAATATTTTATTAAATTTTATTGATTGGATGGTGATGATCCTTTATTTATATGTACAAGTTAAAAGCAGAAGTAGAGCTTGTTCACCCACTCCACGCCTTGCCTGTGGACGGTTCCAACTGAATTGAAAGCGAGCATATAGTCTTTGTGTTCCAACAAATTTCAGATAATTTTGGGTCTTTTATGCTTTGGTCCAATTCTATAGGTTCCTTCAAAACTCTATCACTAATGAAGCACACTGATTTTATAAACGTAGTACGGAAGAAACCCAAATTTATTATTATTATTATTATTATGGGCTTCTTTTAGGATACTCTGATTTTATATCTCAATTCCTTCTTGCTGTATTGGGATGAAGTGGTAATTTACGGGGTTAAAAAAAAGTAATTTTTTGAGGTTTTTTTAGATTAGGAAGAAATAGGATTTCAAAATTACATAATAATTTAATCAAGTAATATTGACAGAATTTAAATTTTCATATAAACCTGTAGAAGTTCAAAATTTCTCTTTTTTTTTTTTTTAATTTTTAAAAAGTTAGTTTTTTTGTATTATTTCTATAATATATATATAGAGAGAGAGAGAGACACAAACGATAATGTGAACAATGTATATATGTATATACTTACATCTGTACATATATAGCTAGTGGTTTGTCATGCACTAATAAAGAGAATGTTATATTTTTTATTTTTTAAAATATAAAATATTTATTATATTTTAAAATAAAAAATTAAAAAATTAATAAAAAATTATTTAACTTTTCAACAATCTTTACTTCTTATATCACATATTTTATTTTATAAAATATAATATATAATTTTAAAAATTACTTTCATATATACATACATATATATATATATATATATATATACACAGATACATAAGCACATGTATATATGTACATACAAATAAAAATGTGTTAAGTATATGTAAGTGCATATGTATCATGTCTTTACAAATATACATATATACACATCTTTAATTTTAGTATACATACATTGATACATTATACAAATTTTAAAATTTCACCATCTAAACACAATCTCAACAAAGTTACATGAGGAAAAGCATGCATATTGGTGTTTGAAAAAATGTCTTCATAAAAAAAAAGTTGAAAAACACCATTTAATTTGGGATGAGTTTTATGGAAGGAAACTAAGACAATAGAAAGGAAAAGACGCATTATCTCAAAGACTCACACACAGTACCTGCAGTGTGCATCTATATTCATTTCCAAAAACAGAGGATTCATATGAGTTGAAGCTGAAAATGGAATAATATTGTGTGAGATATAATGCACCCTATATCATCACCCTAGCACCACCAAAGCGAGCTTCTAATTAAATTCTCAAAACAAATTGCAACAAACACAGAATCCATCCACAGACTCAGCTAGACCCTGAGTAGAAAAACGCTTAATTCAGGACCACCACCACCATCAGGGTTGATAAGATAGTAGGCTTCGGAATCCTTAGACCCAACCACCCTCTCGAACCTCGCTCTCATATACATGACCTCCCCCTCCGAACCATTCCCACTAGCTGGAAGCACACCCGCACCCATTGATATTGGCTCCACCGCCTTCAGTATCTTCCATTCTTCACTCCCACATTCCACCCTGTTCGCATACCCACATTTCCTCCCATTGCGATAGCTTCTCCAAATCGGCTCCTCCACCAGCTTCACCTTCTTGTTCTTGTTCTTCTCGCATTCCAATGCGATTCGGACTAACCCACTCGCCATCTCTCGCACTAGCACGCTTGTGGGTGTGGCTAGCTCGATCATGAACGGTGGGTGGGACTTGGGGTCCTCCTGGAAGGCCATGTGGACGCGCCCTCGCCGGTACCCGAACAGCGTGCCCACCACGCGGCTTCCTGCTAGACTACTGTGGAGGGAACGGGTTTTGGTGAAGAAGAGAGGTAGACTCAGAGCTGACTTGAGCTTCGAAACGGAGCGACTCTTGTTCAGCCGTTGGATATTGTTTCTCACCTCTTCTGATGATGGATGGACGGTAAGGATCTGTTCTTCCTGGTCATCATCCTCGTCCAGAACCTTCTTCTTGAGATAGAGGTGGAAGTACCTTCTGGAGAATGACAAGGAAGAGTCGTGGGGGGATTTCGCCATTATTGTCTTCATGATATTGTTGGAGACTTGTGTATGAGCATGAGGGTGATGAAGAAGGTGAAGCAAGGATTTTGAGTGTTGGGGGATTTATTGGACCTTTTCTGTGACAGTGAAGGAGAGGGCATGAGTGCGAGAGAATGGTGTGAGTAAAAGAGGAAGGTAAGCAGCCACACCTACCAGTACCACTTGGGAAGAAGGATGCAGTGAGATTATTGACTACATTTTTCTCCACCCCATGAAAGTGAATGGGAAAAGGACGGAGTAGCAGGTGAAGAAACACCAAACCATACCGACCTTGGGACCGTGTCCTGTATTCAATTCATAAATGATAATTATAGTTCTTTTATACAGAGATGCCTATATCACTGTCAGTAATCAGCATCACCCACCCTTGCCACCTTGTGTCCTCTGGATCTTCTTTCTTCTTAATTTCACCAATTCTCTTCATCTCTCTCTGTCCTTTAATTTTAAGAATTTCTCAACCCAGACAAAATAAATAGCCAATAATTACACCTTGTATTGAAGGAGGAAAAATGGCGACCACTAGATTTTGCTTCACAAAAATTCGGAATTAAGCTAGATCCTGTGCATCTAATTAGAATTACAAATGCCAATATTCATATTTTAATCATATCTAATTAGGTATCTAACAATCCAGTAATTCATGAATTAATTTCAACGAGCTGAGCTGTTCTCAGAAAATTAAAGAGAAAAAAAAAACACCTTAAGGCCAGTCAACAAACTCTCTATCTACTACAATAAAAGTCTTAATTAAATTTTAAATTAAACATATATACTTTAATATATATATATATATATATAATTGACTTAACAGCTCCAAAAGCAACAATGTAAAAAATTCATACCTTCATCATATCTAATCTGATAAGTATTTATGGAGCCATTAAACTACTTCCTAGTACAAGGAGTGTGATATATCACAAATGAGGATAAATAGGATGCCTTCTGGCTCATCCTCGATGTTCTTTAAGTATCATTATTTATTAAAATATATATAATTTTCCAGTTTTGTTTCCTATTATTGTAATTCAATAATTATATCTTCCATGGGTTGGAATTGGTTTGTATCCATTTATTTTATATATATATATATATATACACACCTTAGTTAAAGTATGAAAATAATTATCGTTTAAGTGATTAAATTATATGATACTTAAATTAAATATAATTAAATAAAAAAATTACCCGTTATAATTTTTAATTTAGTGGAATGCGCTAAATTCAACAATATATAACGAAAGAATTGAATAAATCCATGGAAAAATGTCAAATAGAAGTTGACAATATAGATGTACATGTAGTGAAAGCTACTGATGGGGTCATAGGAGACAGGACTATGTGGCGAGACCGACAAATCTTTCAGATCAACTACTCTTTATGCAAAACCAAATCATGTATATCTTTTGGCACAAAAGTTACGATTTACGAAGAAATATATAAGAAATGCATTCGTTTTTTTTTATGTAAATAGTATTTATTTATCTAAATATTTTACAACATTTAATTTGATCACGAACCTTTTGATCACATCATTTGATTGAAGACATGGACGAGTTGAGCGAATTTGGTCGTCACACTTCAACTTCTTGTTGAGAATATTGCGAGTTTGGGACTGATAATTTCTTATACTATAATAGTTA
Organism: Senna siamea; assembly: GCA_031216115.1. NCBI lineage: Eukaryota > Viridiplantae > Streptophyta > Magnoliopsida > Fabales > Fabaceae > Senna > Senna siamea. The sequence goes on from CM062358.1 coordinate 3,068,593, forward strand.
TGATATATTTTAAATCGTGAATATTTTCATAAAATATATATGTCATGAATTTTTCGATTATATCGATAGGTATTTATTAACTTCAACTACAAAGTTCAAACGATAACAATACCTTTATCAAAACAAAGATGGGGCGCCTATAAGTTTTTTAACTAGTATACTTTTTTTTTTAAATTCTACTTACCTTTTTCGAGATATTAAAATTATGTTGTTCTTTCTTTCTAAATAAATCTACATTTATTTTTTTAAGAGATAAAATAATATATAATTTTATTTTTATAATAAATTATATTTTTTTAGAAATAAATATTATAATTTGAATATATTTTGATCAAACTAAGTAAAATTATAATTTTTTAAATAAATAAGAACATAAGTTATAAAAATTGGGAAGATAACAATGTAGTTATGACATTTTAAAAAAATAATATAATTTGCTCTTTTTTTTAATTCGTCTAATATGATAAGCTTCCCATTACCCACAATTAAAGATTCAACACGTCATCATGTTTAAAACACACATATTTATCAAAAAAAATATATGTATAATTTTATATTTTTATTATCAAAATTTTTAATTAAATAATAATATGTATACAATTTATATAATTAAATTTTTTATAATTAATTTTTTTAAAAAAATTTAACGTAATTTATTCTAATCGAAAAAAATATAAATATATAAATTTAGTCCATCTCTTCACTCTCACTTTTGACAATATCCATGAATTTTATATATTTTTTAATCTGTAATCAATTATATTACTGATAAAGTGCGTCGTGTCACTTGTGTGTTTATTTTGCTTCTAAGAAATGTGATTCCCATAATTAGAGATCTGATTGTATGCTTCCTCTAGCCTCTAGGTCTGTTATTGTTCCACTTTCTTGAGTTTGTCGTTTGAAGTTAATTTGTTTGGTATTAAGACACCCTTTTCTCCCAAATATTTTCCTGCGAGACAAAACACTTAACACATACACAATGTTTTTAGTGTATGTAACAAGTTTCGACACCTTTCATGTAAATTTCAGTGGACCCAAAATATAAAATGGAGTTATAAACTAGCAAGAATTCCTTCATTTTGTGTTTTGAATAATAGTGCTTCGGGACAGCCTTCTTGATTTCATTGGGAGATCTCAATCTTTGATTCCTCATGCGTCATTATCAAAATCCAGTAGCATAATAGTGTGACAAATATATTCAAATTAAACATATAAAGTATTTTCTCTTACCATAATATTCTATTCATTGATCAAATTATGTGTGAAATTTTCCGTATTTGATTAAAAAAAAAAAACTCTTCAAGGTTGTTGTTGAATTATGTTGACATATATATATATATATATTGGTAGTTATGTGGATGACTGAATTCTGGAAAAAGAGAACTCCCTCAATTGATCAGGACACTAAGATTAAAAAGATAAATTGTACATGATTCTAATACTCCTAGTACCCAATAATCTTTCTTGCCCAATTTAATTTCTTTAAATAATCTTCAGTAATTAAAGGGAGTGATACCACTTGAGAACAGTCCTAAATCTGTTCTGTGTATTTCTGATAAAAGGAAATAAATAAGAATATGGATAACAAAAATTTATGATTTCAACTGAAGCATCATATCATTTTCTTTGAACATAGATTATATATATATAAAGAAATTTTTGAAAGAATTCATCCAAAAAAATAATATATAGATGGACTTTGACCTAACTCAATCTTAATATGCTTTCATGCCTTTTTATTTTTAATTTGATTAACCTCATAACATGTATCATTCTATAATCTATAAAATCGCAAGCTATGGTGCTCATCACAGAAGTAAAGCTCTTTGTGTTAACTGCAAATTTCACTAATAAACCATCATTTTCCCAATTGAAGTACAATAACTGAGGCACTAAATGATTCAAAAACCTCACAATAACAAATATTTGATAATCTTAAATCTCAGTGAGCTACACAAACAAGGCTTAGCAATGCAAAAAGAGAAGCAGAGATAATTAGATGAACTAACTATTTCCATTAACAAACATATAAAATCAAAGAGGAAAGGGGTTGAAACCTTCATTCACCATTCTCTCCAATGGCCCAAACAGTGGTTTTGGTAGATTTTCCCATTCATACCAATCCCACCCATCGCACTTGTCTGGCTCCAGATTCTCAGGCACTTGCTCCGAATCCGCCGGCGTCGCCCTCACGAAGATCGTCACGTAGTGGCACGGCTTCCGTTTCTCCTTGAACACGTTGTTCGTGACTGTTAAGAACTCCGTTTTCTCTATCTCCATCCCTGTTTCCTCCTTCACTTCCCTGATTGCACATTCCTCAAAGCTCTCCCCTGAATCCCGCAGAAACTAAATCAAATTTTCTCGACAAAAAAACAAACGTCAATACAGATTACAGAGACAGTGTTACCAAACTCGAGGTGACCGCCCGGCAGAGCGAAGGTGGAGTTGCCGACGGAGGAGCGCCGGCGACCTAATAATACAGATCTGCCCTTCAGGAGAAACACCACCACCGCCACCCTCGGCACCGGAGCTGTCGAGACTCGATTCTCCATCTTCTTCTTCGAGCTCGAGCGAGCGCGCGTCTGTCCTGCTTCTGCACTGTTGAAGCAACGATTAGGCTCTGTGGGTAAGGCGACGACGTCGTTTTAAAATTTTCTGATCACCTATTCGGAAGATCTATTAAACTCGAAAGGTTCGTCAGACAAACTCACGTGGGTCCCACTTTGTCAATCGTTACTTGACACGTGCTAGAAGAATATATTTTTTTATTAAAAGGAAGAATAAGAAAAGACCGAGATAAGTTTCATGTGCTTTTGCTCCAAGGAAGCTTTTGAGTTAATTTTTCGTAACTATTATTTATATTTTATCAAAACTGTCAATTAAGTTCTTAGAGACAAAGATGCCCTTAAACGGAAAAAAAGACAGAAAAATGAATATTTCAAAATACTTTATAATAGAAAGTTATTAAAATAAAAGAGAGATAAATAAATGAATCTTCTTAAATGAATAAAGGTTTAATTTTTTTTTATCTCTTTCGTATTTTATGAACTTTATTTTTTTTATCTTAAAGAATTTAAATTTAAAATATATACATAAAAATGACCTTCTTTTATAGTATTAAAAATATGAACTCAGAGCTAAAATCATAAATTTACTCTAAGTTAGGCAAATTTACTCAATTTCAAATTTTGCTACAATTTGTCGTGTTTTTATTATGTAAAATTGTAAAATCATATAATTTTATGCATGATTGTCAAAATAGCAAGTTAACTCATAAAATTATATGAGTTTACATTTATACATAGAAAAAATGACCAATTTCATTATTAAACTCGTTTTTCTATAAACTCAGTCTAAACTCACCTTAAATTCTAAAATAGGTGTAGACTTGCGATTTCACATTTTCAGCTTATAGTTTTCCAAAGACTTGTTCCATCTGTTTTTTTTCTCAAAATATTTCTTTGATTACCCATTAATTCAGCAGCCTAACCTGATTAAAATTCATCTGAAATGCAAACCTAAACTCAACAAAATGAGAAAACGACTTGCTCATTGTTGTGGTGGGAGTGTGATGCAGTAGACATAAACACTAGTTAAATGGTTAAAATGGTGCCTTGAGAGTCATTTATAGTTGAATAACCGCAATGGGTCCCTCACGATTCTAAATTCCAATTTAAACTCTAGATTTTAGTCTAACCCAAGAAAACCTCGAAGCTAATACAATTATGTATAATAATTGGTGACCTCGAAGCACTGTCACTGCATTTAAGCTTAAAACTTGGATTCCAATACTATCTCTCTCTTTTTTTTAATTACTATTATTATTAGTTAATTTTTTATGTGTTTTATTTTCACATCTCATGGTTTTAATGTTTTTATGATTGATGACAGGTACTGCAATAAGTAAATAAGTGATAGTTTTAATTTATTCACATTTTTTCCATGATTTATAATCTTATGAGTTCTGATTTGTTCATTTAATATGTAATATTTTGGTGAAATTTTATTATATTTTTTAAGTATTTTTCTATTTGCTCCTAAACACTTAATTAACTACTTGATAGGTTGCTCAAAATACTTTTTGAGTTCTGACTTATTCTAGTTATGAGGTTTATGTTGAATTTTTTATGAATGGGATTTTGTAAATGTGCATAACAATAGCTTAGGCTTTAATTTTTGTAACTTATGTATGAGCTATGCACTATCAACTATGTATAGATGATTTTTTATTTGGATTAATTAAGTATTTATGTCTAAAAAACCTATAATATGAATGAAATTTTATTAAGTATTTATGTATGCATTGTACTTAAATTTTATCAATTATATTAATTATGATAAAAATATATATTTTTAATAATTTTTAATCGACTTAGACAAACTCTTACAGATTTACATATCAAGTTTACTCCCATTTTACAAATTTCTCAACTTTCATATCTTCAATTTTATGTACAAAAATAAACCATCATTTCTGTCATAAACTGCAAATTTCACAAATAACCCATCATTTTCCCAATTAAACTACAAAAAATGAGGCATTTGAACACCTCACAATCACAAATATTTGATAATCTCAAATCTTAGTGAGCTACACCAACAAGGCTTAGCAGTGCAAAAAGAGAAGCAGAGATAATTAGATGAACTAACTATTTCCATTAACAAACATACAAAATTAAAGAAGAAAGGGGTTGAAACCTTTATTCACCATTCTCTCCAATGGCCCATACAGTGATTTTGGTATATTTTCCCATTCATAACAATCCTAGCCATCGCACTTGTCTAGCTCCATATTCTTTGGCACTTGCTTTGAATCCACCGGCGTCGCCCTCACGAAGATCGTCACGTAGTGGCACGGCTTTTGTTTCTCCTTGAACACGTTGTTCATAAAGGTTAAGAACTTCATTTTCTCTATCTCTATCCGTGCTTCCTCCTTCACTTCCCTGATTACACATTCCTCAAAGCTCTCCCCTAAATCTCATAGAAACTAAATTAAATTTTCTCGACAAATAAACAACCATCAATACATATTACAGATTATTACAAAACTTGAGGTGGCCGCTAGGGATAACAAAGGTGGAGTCACTAATAGAGGAGCGCCGACAACCTAACATTACAAATATGCCTTTTAGGACAAACACAACCACCCTCACCCTCAGCACTGGCGCTGCCTCTTGATTCTCCATCTTTTTTGAGCTCAAGTGCTGTCGTTTTGAAGTGAGAATTTGACTTTGTGGGTATGACGACGACGTCAGCATCGATGTCATTTTGAAGTGTATGAATTTTCTGGTCATGTTTTGGGTGGTCAAAGATAAAAGGTTCATCCTGCCAAATATGAAAAATGGCCATGATCCCACTTAGCAGTCACATAATTAACAAGCATTGCAACATGTCTGCCAATCATTATTTGACACGTGCAATCTTCTTTTTTTATTTCTAGTCTCCATCAAGGCTACTTAGAATAGGTAAGATTATTCTCACATGCTTATAAGTACTTTAAATTTTCTTTCTTAATTTTGATTTTTTTTCTGTAAACGATGGAATTAAATTAAGCAAGAAAGAACGAGTACAATAGTAGCATCATGAAAGGAAAACATCTGAACAAACCAACTACAAACTAAAGACAAGTCAAGGCAAAGGAAATCAGCCAAAGCTAAAACAACGAGGGAAACATACTCCCACATAATTTGTAGCAAATTAATTACAATGCAAAGTATCAAAACTCAAAAAATCTGACTAGTCTTGAACAACTTTCTTATCTAAAATATTCGCACACATGTTTCCTTCATGCCAAATATGGTTAAGCTCTACATGTTGGAACTCTCTAAGGAGTAACCTTCAATTATTAATGATAGGATAATAATGGTGAGTGGGATGAGTTAAGGAATTTTTGATTAAGTTAATAGCAAGATGGGAGTCTGACTCAGCTTCAATACAAAACCATCCTTCATCAATAGAAATTTTTAAACAAAGGAATGGTGCCCATAATTCAGCCAGAACACTTGTGCCTTTGCCAAGAAATTTAGAAAAACCTTTTAATAAATCCCCACTGTGATTTCTCAGGATTCCGCCAGCTGCAATTAAACTTGAGGTGTAAGATCACGAGGGATTAGGAAGAATTGGAAATTGAATGTTGTTTGGGAGGTTCGTAGTAGGATTCTCATAGAATAACTCATTAAAATGATCTGTAATATGATTTATGATGTCCTGTGTCTCCATGATCTAATTTCCAACTATATACTTAAGGGTAATGATTTGGTTAATCCTTCTCTTGCCCATGATTGAAGCATGGAAGAAAGAAGTGTTTGATCCCCCTATTTGCAGCCCTTTAACCCTAGCTTTTGATGCCCAAACCTCCTATTCAATTCTAAGGATTTCATTATACTCTATAAGAAGTTGGTTTTCCAATTGGCAAAGAGAGGAGCTAGGATATGGATACCTACAAATCCCTTGGAGTGTTCTCATAAGGGTCTTTTTCTTATGGAAAATATTGCCAAATTCTTTTGATAGAGCCCCATAAAATTGAGTAGCACAAACCAGTAAAATTTATAATGCACACACAACCCACACAACCAAAATTGAATAATACTAGCTCCCCTGAGAATTGGTAGAGTTATCAATTATAGGATTAATACTGAAATAACAGAATAGAAAAATAAATGCAACAAAAGTAGTTCTCCTAGCTTTTGAGAGGCCATAATCTCTCCTAAAAACCTTTTCTAAAATAAGACATGCCTCTTAGCTTCATTTTCTCTCCTTTTATTCTCCTAGTGGTCCCCTCTATAAAGGTTATTTACAATAAAAGTACCCTTTTTCCCACTTAATTACTTTTCTAGAAAGTATCTCTAACAAATACCTGTAACCTTCTCTCTCTCTTTACTTCTCTTATAATGCTTCAAAACTTGCTGTTAGGGTTTATCATTACCCTCCTCATAAGATGCACCTTATCTTCAAGATGGAAGTCCAAAAATAGTTCGTCTATATAGTCATAATTTTCTCAAGTGTTGTTATGTTCAGGCATATCTCTCCATTTGATCAATACTTCCTACTGTCTATAGGTTAATATTCTGATTCTTTTCACAGCCTCTGGCTGTAATAACAACTCTTGGTCACTAGAAAGCAGTGGTGGTAATGGTTAAGGTTGTTATGGGACATGAACCGATTTCTTGAGTTAGGACACATGAAAAATAGGGTGAATCTTAGCTGTTGGGGGTAATTCCAACTTATAGGCAACCTTTCCAATTCGTTGTATGATCTTAAAAGGACTATAGAACCTCGGGCTCAGCTTCTCATTGTGTCTCTTAGCCAAGGAACGCATTCTATAAGGCTTGATCTTGATATAAACGAAGTCACCCTTTGCAAATTCCACATCTTCGTGGCCTTTATCTATGGTTTTCTTCATAGGCTGCTAAGCTCTTTCAAGATGTTCCCTTAGTTCATGAATCACTAGATTTCTTTCTGTAAGTAGCTTATTTAAATCATCTACTTCAGATTGTTCTTCGAGCTTGAAAAGTGTAGGAGGGTATAGGCCATATAAGGCTTTAAAAGGGGACATTCCTACCGATTGATTATAGTTAGTGTTGTATCAGTACTCAGCCCACAACAACCAATCTACCCATCTCTTGGGTTTATTGCTTGTAAAGCAACGTATATAAGTTTCCAACCCCCTATTAAAAACTTCGGTTTGACCATTTGATTCGCGGTGGTAAAAAGAGCTGAATGAGAGAGTAGTGCCCAATAGTCAGAAAAGCTCTTGTCAAAAAAGGCTCATAAATAGTCTATCTCGGTCAGACACTATTGACTTAGTAAATCCATGTAGTTTAACTATATCCTTGACAAATAGAGTTGTGTAAGGGTGTGCTATGGGTATAAAATTTCCATACTTCATTAACCAATCAAAAACTACAAATATAGCATTAAAATGATTTGAATTGGTAAGCCTGGATATGAAATCTATGCTTATGTCTTCTTATACTCTATGGGGAATAAGCAAGGGTTGGAGTAATCCAGCAGGACTTAAGGGTTCATACTTATGTGGCTTACAAATTTTGCAATGTACCACATACCCTTGGATGTCTTGTTTCATTCCCTCCCAATAGACAAATGTAGCTAGCCTTTAAGTTCTTAAATATCCAAAATAACCCCTGGTTGGAGTACAATGAAACTCCTTCATTAGTTTAGGAATTCTGAAAGATCCCTTTGGAAGTACCAAATTACCCTGAAATAGCAAACATCTGCCTTTAACAGTATACTTGAGATGTTATGTGTCCCCCTTCACTATTTACTGCCAGATCTTAAATAATTTATCATCTTCTTTAATCTCTACTTCCTAACTGTTCATGTCATCATATTGCCAAAGGGTGACTGCTTTCAATTCATACTTGTCCTCCATCTTAAAGAGAGCATCCGCCACTTTGTTCTCTTGCCCAGGTTTGTATTATATTTGAAATTTATAACCCATTAATTTGGCCATCCATCGATGCTGTTCTTTTCCTAGACTTCATTGTTTCTTAATAGCTAACACAATAGCTAAGAGTTTCCTTTCATATATCGAGCTGACTTTCTTATGAGGTGCTAATGCTTAACTAAAATAAGCAATAGGCTGCCCTCTTTACATTAGTATAGCTCCCACCCTGCAGCCAGAAGCATTTGTCTCCAATTCAAATGGTAAAGAGAAGTCTGGTAAAGCCAGGATAAGGACTATCATCATGGCTTACTTAAGTTTCTCAAATTCTTTCTAGGCCTTCTCTCCCCAAAGAAAAGCATTCTTCTTGAGTAACATTGTAAGTGGTGCTGCCAATTTTTCATAGTTTTTCACAAATCATCAATAGTACCTTGTTAATCCTAAAAATCCTCTTAATGCCTTCAAATTTTTAAGTGCTAGCTATCTTTCCATAGCTGTCAGCTTCTCTGGCTCAGTATGAACACCTTTTGAAGATATAATATGACCCAAATATTCCACCCTTAGTTTTGCAAAAGTACGCTTCTTGGTGTTAATCACTAGATGATGTTGTTGCAAGACTTCAAATGTTTCCCTCAAGTGTTTCCAATGCTATTCTTGATTAGAACTATAAACCAAAATATCGTCAAAAAAGACTAAGATGAACCTCCTTAGTTTCTACTTAAAAATATCATTCATCAATGATTGAAAAGTTGATGGAGCATTGGTGAGACCAAAAGGCATTACCATGAATTCATAATGTCCTTGGTATGTTCGAAAGGCCATTTTCTCTCCATCCTTGGGTCGGATCCGAATCTGATGATAGCTTGACTTTAAATCCAGCTTGGAAAATATTGTTGCACCTCTTAGTTCATCCAATAATTCTTCAATCATTGGTATGGGAAATTTATCCAAAATGGTTATTTGGTTGAGTACCCTATAATCAATACCAAACCTCTAGCTACCATCTTTTTTCTTGACTAATAACACTGGGCTTGAGTAAGGTCCATCACTAGGTCAAATTATGCCTGTTGCCAACATTTCATTTACCAATTTCTCAATTTCTGTTTTCTGGGAATGAGGGTATTGGTAAGGTTGAATATTAGGAGGTTGAGCTCCAGATTTGACTGGAATAGCATGGCTCCGATGTAGAGGTAGCCTCTAGAAGGTCGTTTATACTTCTGGATAATTATCCAAAATTTGATGAACCTCTGGCAAAACTAATTCCTCTCTTATTGGCTGCATGATCATCTTTCCAAACTCAAGTAAATACCCATGTCCTCCTCCTGTGATTGTTTTAAGTACTAATTTAAGAGAAACTAATGTTCTCACTAGACTTAGGTCTCCCTTTAGGCAATGTTCCTCCCTTCCTATCCTCACCTTTATGGTTAATTAGCTCCAGTTCACCTTGACTTCTCTTAGTTACTTTAACCATTCTATTCCTAGTACCACATCTGCTCCTTCCATATCAAACACATACACTGGTTGTCTAACTTTCAATCCTTGTAACTCCAATTCCATTACAAGACACAATTTACTTCCCTTAACCTTGTACCCATCACCTAATGACACCTCAAATGTTTTTATTTCCTCTACCTTGAGTCCCAACCTTTCTATGGCCTCCGAGTTGATAAAATTATGGAATGCCCCACTATCAATTAAGACTATAACTTCCTCCCCCTTATGTGTCCCTATCAGTTTCATAGTGTTATTGGATGTGATTCCTACTATAGAATTCATAGACAATTTTAGAGTGTTTAGCGCTTCTTCTTCTTTATCATCTTCTTCCTCCATCTCGATCACCTCTTCACCAGTAATCACTTCTCTTGATTCATTAATCTATTGTCGTATAACCACGTTTAATTGCTTATTTTTACAGATATGTGTCGGGCTATACTTTTTGTTGCATTTAAAACAGAGCCCTAATGCCCTCTTCTGAGCGACTTCTGCCTTGGTTAATCGTCGATAGCCCGAGCCTCCTGACGTGGGAGTGCCACTGGATGTTGTCATGGCTTGCATAGGCATCGTATAATCTTTAGCATCTGGTTCTCAGTTTAAGGTAATTTTTTGGCTGCGATTTGGACATGAAACAAGGGGCACACAGCTCTAGCTGGTGGTTGGGGTAGCTCATTTGCCAATGGCTCAATGCTTACCCAGTTTGTCTACATTTTCCTCTAGTATGAAATTTCTTTCTTTTAACGATGTGCCCTATCCATCAATTCTCTCAAGGTATCAATTCTCATCATCTTCAATTCTGCTCAAATTCTTGGTCGCAGGCTGTTTTGGAAAGCTGCCATTAAACACTCGTACAAAGCTTCCTTCAACGGCATGGATAATGCCTCAAATTGCTCCCTGTACTCAGCCACTATGTCATTCTATTTTAGAGCCATCAATCTTTTATGCGAATCACCTTGCTGCGAATGATGGAACCTTCTCACCACTTCCTTCTTGAATTCCTGCCTTGACTGTATCAGGGTCCTTGTTTCTACCCATTGGTACCATCTTAGTGCCTTTCCCTTTAGACATATTGTCGCAGATTCAATTCTCTCAGATTCCATAACTCTAATAATCTCAAAATATCTCTCCACCTTGAAGAGCTAGCTTATTGGGTCTTCCTCATCAAATAGAGGTAGCTCCAATTTTTGGTACTTTCTGGTGTCCTTTTCACGAGTATCTACTGATTCTTCTTGCAGATTCCCTGCTATGTTGGATTTCAATGGTTCACCTTGAGGTTCTTTTCCTAGTCTTCCTCCTTTCTTTTCAATTCTAGCCAAAGTATCTCTCATTTCCAACATCTAAGCTTTGATGTCCATTATATCTCGTCCCACACTCTCTATCCTTCTATCCATCCTTGTATTCACCATGCCTTGCCTGAACCACACTCTGATACCAAATTTGAAAGAGCCTTATAGAATTGAGCAACACACACCAGTAAAATTTTTAACACACACACAACCCACACAACCAGAATTGAATAATACTAGCTCCCCTGAGAATTGGTAGAGCAGTCAATGATAGGATTAATAGTGAAATAACAGAACAAAAAAATAAATGTAGCAAAAGTAGCTCTCTTGGCTTTTGAAAGGCTAGAATCTCCCCCAAAAACCTTTTCCAAAATAAGACCTACCTCTTGACTTCCTTTTCTCTCCTTTTATTCTCCTAGTGGTCCCTTCCCTAAAGGTTAGTTATAATAATAGTATCCCTTTTTCCCACTCAACTGCTCTTGTAGAAAGTGCTCCTAACAAATATTCATAACCTCCTCTCTCTCTTTCCTTCTCCTATACTGCTTCAAAACTTGTTGTTAGGGTCTATCATCTTATTTATTCCATTTGCAGATTTTTTTCTCATAAGAGTCAAGAGCTTCTAAGATGAAAGGTTGCTCCTTCCAAACTTCCTCAACAATAAGATTAAAACCAGGTTGGTTTAGCCATATATTTTCACACTTAAACGACCTATTGGTGTTGGGGGAATGAGAGTTAGGGCAAGTATAAAGGAAAATAAGGTAGTGATATGACCTAATGCGAGGTAAATGGGTATTTACAGCAGTAGGGTAAATTGAGATCTACTCAACATTGGCTATGAATCTATCAAATCTTTCATAAACATGATTGCCATTTGGTGTTTTATACACCAAGTGTATTTATTACTAACGAAGCCCAAATCCATGAGACCACATCTATTTATACAGTTTATGAAGTCTCTAATTCGAGAATAACAAATACGCTTACTTCCCCATTTTTCATCATCAGCAAGCACATCATTAAAGTCTCCATAGACAAGCTAGGGGATGGAAATTATATCAGACAAATTAGAAAGGTTTTCCTAAAGAAATTTCCTTATACTTCTTATTGGGCTAGCATAAACAAAAGAAGCAAAAAAAGTATGGGAACATTGTACCTCTATGGTGGCATGTATCTCTTGGAACGAAGTCCCATGAATTGTAACATCCATGTGTGTTCTGTCTGAAAGAGGCCACAACCCTCAAGTATAGCCCAGTGGATTTACTTTGAAGGAATCATCAAATCGAAGAGTGTTGATAATCTGATTAGCCCTTTTCCCAACAATTCGAGTAACAGAAAAAAGGACCACATTGGGCTTACGTCAAAAAACGAAGTCAATAAAAGACTCTTCTAAAATCAGCACTTGCTACACCTCACATTCCAGACCAAGAGATTGACAATATTCATAACAACATTATCATTAATGAAATTTTGGCCAACATTGCCATTACCAAAACTGGAGTTGGAAGACTCAAAGTAGATGCAGGGTATCGATTGCAAGAAATGGACCCCATGAGTTTCCAAGTCTGACTAATATGCTTTTGTCATAGAACTCGAGAGGTAGTCCTTCTAACTTCACCCATATTGACGAGATAATTTCCTTCATTTTGAATTCAAAAAAAATGAAATAAGCTTAAAATTTTGTTAGAAATCTAAAACATAGAAAAGGAAAACCTGTAAATGTGCGATAGAGAGACACGACCGCACGAGGTTAGGTTGAAACAGAAAAGATGGTGATGATACGTTGGTGTTGGTGATGATCTCTATCTTTCCCTCTCTTGCTCAAAAGAAGGTTTGATATGATATTGATATGTTATTAATTATGTGATCATGTTTTAACCCAAAATGAGGCTAATTATAATATTTCCTACACTTTGATCTTAACTTACAATTATTTCTAAAACGTTAGGTACGTTTATAAATATTTTTTTATTATAAAAAAATAATTCACTGATTAATACTTATGCTTAAAAGGAAGGCTCTTACAAAATAAAAAGATGTCTGATCATAGAATTCTGACCTCATCTTGGACTGAAGTGTCATCTTTTTACTTAATTTTTTTTTTGTACCAAAAAGAATGTTGCAACTAGTATACCACTCAATGCACTCATATATATACACACACACTTGATGTGTATGTTATTTTTATTTTTGAAATATATTATAAAATAATAATTATTAAATTTAAATAATAAATTAAATAATATGAATATTATATATTTTTTAAACTTTATAATGCTTTTATTTCTCTCTTTTTTCTTTTTACATCAATCATTTTATTTTATATTTTATATCATATGATATATATTTTTTGAGATAATAATTAAAAAATCTTAAAAAATATTATAAAATAAATTTTTTTAGTTAAATAAAATAATACTTTTAAAATAAATAAATTGTTGAAGATAATGAATTTTTTTTAACTGCAAGGGAGATTTGTATATGTACTTCCAATATAAAGGGCATGGTCGTAAAATTGAAACATTTGTAGAAGGAGAGTGTAATTAACAAAAGAAAATGAATTTAGATACTCTGAAATAAAAAAAATAATAAAGCAGTGGTGTAGAAATAAAAAAAAAAACACAATTAGCCTTAATTCGTATAGAATGAATCTTTAATTTATTTTTTTTACTTTTTTCTAATTTCTATTTGTACATTTTACCATTTCATTATTTCACTACTTTTTTTGTCTTTACATGATTCAAATCCAAAGAAAACATTCCAATCGCTTTGCGAATTTATTATTGGATTATATTATACAAATTTCCAAGTGTTACACCAAACATTATAATGAATAAAAATCTTATACAATTATATCTTATCTTATCTAACCTTATTTTATATAAATCTACATAGTCTATCTCTAATATTATATCAATAAAACATCCACTAATATTATGGCACATAATTTAATTTATTTTCTATTAAAAATTACATAATATAATTTTAAATTATAATTAAATTGAATCTTTAATACTAGACAAAACTTACTTGTCTATGAACAATAAAAGTACTTTTTAATATTATTAGAGTATAAAAAGCATTTACAGAAAATGCACCAAAGGAAACGTTAATGTATGAATTATTTCTTCAACCTTTAAAATAATTTATTTATAAGTTTGATCTTATTGTTATTTACCAATCATGTATATCTCAGTCTAATTATCCCAATACTGTATATCTCGCCTTGTTAGCATTAGAGGCCTAAGGTGGTTTATAGGATTAGTAACAGGCTTAGTTGGGCCTTTTGGTTGTGTTTTGGCCCATGGGAAATGGGATTCACGCTGGCACTTTCTTCTATCAAATTTGGTTGACAAGACTTATATATAATTTTTTTATATTTTTATTATTAAATTTTTAAATTAAAATAAAACAAGGAGCAGTGAAAGATTTCAAATCTTTTCTTGTCTTTTTCTTTATAACTAATTTCTAATTTCTATAATTGAATATATAGCTCATCCCTCGATCCATATAGAAAGTAGTGTTTGAGATTGAAAGCGGAAACATGAAATGGAAGATTTTTTGTGGATATCCCAAAGAAGATGCCAATCCTTATGTATGCATCATGATTCTATGGCTCAGAATGCCATCAAAACATCGTAGTCATGATGATTCATAAAGCAATAACTCCTCTACCATGGCACTTTCTTTTTCTTTTTTTTTACTCTGTTGATAGAGACTTTCATGGATTTTAATGCGCACATTACGTCACTTGAGAAGTCATTTATTGGTTGTTTAGAGTCCACCCATATATATTAATTTGGACTGGGCTACTAATATAAACAATTATCTATACTTTCGTTTGTACTAAATCTTATCTTGTGTTATTTTTCATCATTTTTTTATTTTTGTTCTTCTCAACTATTTTGTTATTGTTATTTGTCTTTGGGGAAGATAATTTATATATATCAATAATTTCAAATTGCAATTGGGATTGTAAAGATAATGTTGAAGTCAAAAGCTTGCACATTGAGAAAAAGAAAAAGAAAAAGAAACAAAGTCCGGTACATAGACAAGAAAAATTTATAATATTTTATCGTTGCACATAAAATATTTAAATAAATATTTTTTATTTATTATCCTTAATTCAAATATATTATAAGATAAAAAATATTCAATTTAAATATTAATATATAATAATATAAAAAACTTGTATTTCGATCTCCTTATTACCCTCTCTTTTTTTTAATCCAAACTTAAATATCTATATTATAATAATTTTAAAGATTTATATATTTTATAATATAAAATAAAATATATAATGTGAGAAGTTATAAAAAAAAATCATGAATATTTAAATAATTTTTTATTATTTAAATTATTATTTTAAAATCTAATAATTATTATTTTATATTACATTTTAAAAATTTTAAAAAAATGTGATATACTCTTATTTTTATACATGCAAAACTTCTAATATTATTTATTAACATACTATAATAATCTATAGTTTATACAACAAATTGGTATCATAAAATAATTTTCTTTACCAAATACATCTCTATCATTCAAGTTTTTATAATTATTTTGAAGAAAGTATAAATGGTCCCCTCCCCCCAAATATATAATTTATGACTAAATATTTTTTTATATAATTGAAAAAAATAGAGACTTGACAGGAGAAATGTCCTAAGTATCATACTTCTTAATTTTAGCTTATAACCAATCTTATCTTAAACTCTCTAAATAGTTGCTTTTACGAGTAATTTTTTTGTTTTCAAAGTTATCAATATTTGAAAGTTTACTATACACTTCCATTAATCTAACTCAGCTAGCGTAAATTATATAATAAGAGTAAAATTCTCATCGGCCACAGTAAAATAATTTTTATATACAAAATTTAATCTTATAATATTATTTTTAAAAAATAAAATATCTATTATATTTACTATTCTAACCAATAATTTATTAGTAATCTAACTAATTTTCAATCCGTGAAGTAAATAATCACAATTGGCAATGAAGTAACATAAAAATCTCTGCTTTAAAAAAGCCACACCTAAGCCAACAAAATTTCACATATAACTTGTGATATTCACGTAGAGGAAGACTTTTGAACTACCCATTTATTACGAAGTAAGTATACTTGCATAGTTTCTACAAAATTTTTATAATAGATGTGATTTTATAAGTGCAACTAAATATTAGTTACACATGCAGCTAGACAAAATTTTCTTTTCAAATAGAACTCATTTCATGTGGTTAAATATTTATTTAACAGTTGTGTCAATGATATATTAAATTAATTATATAGTTAGTGATATTATTATGAGTATTTTATTTTCATATAAAAATTATGAAAAACTAAACCCATAATATGAAAATCACTCAAATCTCTCACTCACTCTTAAATCGTACTTACTAGTTTAATGCCATGCCTCTATGCTAACTGTATAGCATAGTTGTAATTGCAATATCAATATATATATATATATATATATATATATATATATATATATAATGGTGGCACTTTTGTATTTTACTTTAGTCAATTTTTTAATTCTTACTCTCATACTCTGACAGGTAAATTTAGTTTTTAATCTCGAAACGCAATCAGAACTTGATATATAATGGTGGCACTTTTGTATTTTACTTTAGTCAATTTTTTAATTCTTACTCTCATACTCTGACAGGTAAATTTAGTTTTTAGTCTCGAAACGCAATCAGAACTTGATATGATAAAGTAAATTAACTTTGTGTATCATCATATTGTATAAATATAAACATATGTTTAAATATATATAAAATAATATTATAATTTTATTAAAAATTAATTATAAAGTAAAGTTATATATTTAAATTATAAGATATATTATTTTTTATAAAATATTTTGGGAAGTATTTAATAATAACATATATATATTAAATGGTTAATTTTTAATTTTTAATTTAAATATTTTAAATGTTTATATTTATTAAAATTTGTAATTTAAATAATAAATTATTAAAGGCATAGATTATTTTAAATTTTAAATATATTAAATCACTGAAATGTAGATATGGGGATATTAAGATCAGACTTAGTATATATTAAAGGTATTTATATAATTAATAAGGAAATATTAAGATCAGATTTAGTATACAAGTCATTACTATTAAATACTCTACTAATTAATATAGATATGTTCCTTTTTTAAAATATGAAATTAAATTTTTAAAAAAGTTTAGTGCATGATATAAATATCAAAATTTTTAATACATAATTTAAAAAATAGAAAAAGAATGTATTAATTATAAAGAAGTAGAATTAAGTGAAATTATTCTCATAAAACAAAAGAAAATTTAGTCAACTTTTTATACATAAATTAAATGACTAATTGACAATTCAAAATTTCTACATTTTAAATGTTTATATTTATATATTAATCAATTAAAGTTATACTCATTTAAATTTTGAATATAACAAATTATATTGAATACATAATTAATATGAGATTTTTAAGATCAAATTTAGTATACAAGATATTTCACTAAATAATGTAGATACGATTTTTTTTAAATATTAAATAAAATTCTTAAAAATTTTTAATACATGATTTTAAATATTAAAATTTTTTAATATATGATAATTATGAGATCGTATAGAAATATAAATTAACTAAAATATTTTAAATTTTTAAATGACACACATTCTGGAAACTAAGATTATTAACTATTAATTAATCAATTTTAATGTCCAACTCTAGCTAAGCTTTGGAGTTAGCAATAGCAACTAGTGATCAAAATGATAGTGTGCACTGTGCAAAGTTTTAAAAATATGAGGAAATAAACAAAGTCCTGTTTTTGTCATATAATCTTGCTTTCATTTTCAATTTCAGCTTTTACATGCAGTTGGGGTGGTTCATAAAAGACGCATTTTTCATGAATGGTCGCGCCTCCTGCTCTGTTTTTACTTTATAGTCTTTCACAGACGCAGAAAGCCACTCACAACACAACTTCTGTCCTAAACGTCCCTTCCTTCTTGCTGTGGGTGCCACTTGTTGCTCGTTTTTTGGCACTTCTTGCGGTAAGTCTTGGCCCCACAATTTTCTCACACACTACACGACGCTATACTACAGTCTACAGACTGCACTACCCATTCTCTCTCTCTCCACACCGCTCTTTCTTCTTCTTCTTCTTATTTCGTTTCTGTGTGTTTTAGTGTCAGACTGATTTGGTGGGTTGAGTAGTAGTAATATGGCCGACAACACAGACGACATAGCAGAGGAAATTTCGTTCCAGAGCTTCGATGATGACTGTAGGTTGCTTGGGAATCTGCTTAACGACGTTTTACAGCGGGAGGTTGGAAGTACGTTCATGGAGAAACTGGAGAAAATCCGAGTTCTTGCTCAGGTTTGCCTTTGTCTCTGTACCTACTTGCCCTGGGGTTCTTCTTTTCAGTATTCACTGATGCTTACTTGTTATAGGACTTTGAATTTCGTTTTCGGTGTTTAATTTGCCTTGCGGTCGTCACTGTTTTCTGGGGGTTCTATTTGGTTGCTGAGAAAGTGGAAAAGGAGTAAGGAAGTTTAAAGCAGGAAATGCATTTGTTGTTTTATGTTGCATGGGAACTCATATGTAAAGAAAAACTTAACCGATGTCTGAACTCTGAAGTAATCTGTAATGAACTTTGCTTTCTTTTTGGAGTTGTTAGATTACGAAATTTTTATATAATTCTAATGGAAATATGCAATTCTAGTTGGTCTTCTACTATACGTTGTGCCAGCAAGTAGCAACTAGCAATAAAGTGGGGCTAAAGCCATAGGATATGTAAATTCCTTACCACTGAAGCTTCTTTGTCCAGAGTGCTTGTAATATGAGGCAGGCAGGGATTGAAGACATGGCAGAGCTGCTCGAGAACCAGTTGGCTTCAGAGTTATCAAAGATGACGTTAGAAGAAGCTTTGACCCTCGCTCGTGCCTTCAGCCATTATCTTACTTTGACGGGTATAGCTGAAACCCATCACAGGTAATTGGGTCACCACCTATTGTTCTTTTCTTTTTCTCTCATAACTTTATAATTACTCTGTCTCTTTCGCTGAAACTATAAAATCATAAAGTTCCAGAACATGAATATGAATAACATATTTGGGGGAACGGACGCTGTTTCACTTAGATTGTGTTGCAATGCCCACACTACTGTTCAAATCTATTCTTAACATGGCAGGTCGTTCATTTACCGGAATTCTGTTTCTGCAGGGTTCGTAAAGGACGGAATGTGGCAAATTTATCAAAATCTTGTGATGACATCTTTAACCAGCTGGTGCAGGGTGGAGTGTCCCCAGATGAGCTTTATAACACAGTCTGCAAGCAGGTCTGTTGGTTCTTTAGTTCTCTTCTATCTGCATATACTGAGAAGAGTAGAGTAACGTAACTTTTCATAGCCCCTATAATGCTTTCTAGATCAGAATTCGTAACTACTTTCTTTTTAGGCAATTCTTTTCTTATCAATGATTGGTATTAAATTTCGTTTATGGTACTTCAATTATTGATCAGTTTCTTATATTTTTGTAGGTTACATTTTTTTTGTTTGCTATTGGAGGTTGAAATTCTTTTTTTTTTTTTTGCTATAGGAGGTTGAAATTGTTCTTACAGCCCATCCCACACAAATTAATCGCCGGACATTACAATACAAACACATTAGAATTGCTGTGAGTTGTTGATTCAGTCTGGCCTTAATAATTACTGAAGGCTTGAACTTTAAATCTCGTAACAAATAGGCTTTTTGTCTGACTACTAAATTCTTTCTTTCTAGCATCTTTTGGATCTTAATGATCGACCTGATCTTAGTCTTGAAGATCGTGAAATGGTGATTGAAGATCTGGTACGGTTCTTGAACAGTATTTTCACTCTAAAAAGCCACTATAGCGTATGAGGGTGGGAGATCATCTCTGTAAATGTAAATTGGGTAGTCTAATTCCTATATCTAGCTTTTTTCTTTTCTTATAAATCATTGTGGCTTTGGTAGGTGAGAGAGATAACTTCAATATGGCAGACAGATGAGCTTAGGCGTCAAAGTCCTACTCCAGTTGATGAGGCTAGGGCTGGTAAGCTCGCTGCTGGAGTAATAGATATGTCAGCTCTTGCATACTTAGATTCACTATAAGATAAATAATAATTTGTCCTATATTTTTTAATTCTACCAGGTTTGAATATTGTGGAGCAGTCACTCTGGAAAGCTGTCCCTCATTATTTACGTAGAGTCAGCAATGCTTTAAAGAAGGTCTGGTAGATTCAATTTGTAATTTAACTTGTAGACTCTTTGCATATAAGTAACTCATTAAAATTTCTTTTTCACTCTTTCTTCCCCTTTAAGATTTTAAAATTTTCGATACAATCTGTCCTATCTTGCAGCATACAGGAAAGCCACTTCCATTAACTTGTACTCCTATAAAGTTTGGATCTTGGATGGGGGGTGACAGAGATGGAAACCCAAATGTGACGGCAAAGGTGGGCATTTTTTATATTTGATCAACTTCTTGTTGACTGTTTGTGTGTTATATGATTTTGTCTTTTCAGTATTTTTCCAAGGGCTGGGAAATTTTCCTAGTAGTGGAAGCATGAGTGACTATGTAATAACATTTTGTTAGTTGACAGTCAAAACATTTCAAGTGTATTTGTCATCCTGGAAAAGGAAAATTTACTGTTTAATAGAGCGGCTACTTATGTTCATTACTTTCTTTTCACTTATGGATTGCTCAAGGTGGTGGCAGGATATATTTTTCTGGCTATGTTATTGAAGACTGTAATTAAAATATCATATTTTTCTTGTTGGAGAATGTAAATCTTACTGAAATTAATTCAATGCTATAAATTTCAGAAGTATACTGGTTTTAATCGGGAATACTTTTTCTTTCTTTAGGTCACAAAAGATGTTACACTTTTATCAAAATGGATGGTGATTGACCTCTATTTGCGTGAAGTTGATAACCTCAGATTTGAGCTGTCTATGAACCAGTGCAGTGATAGGTTGTCGAGGTTGGCACATGAAATTCTGGAACAAGGTTTGTCAGTTGAACAAGGTTTATCTTATGAAGACTGTGAGTGCCTGAGTAGTTTGAATGATAGTTTTCTCAAACTGTATAGAAAATATAGCAGTTTCGTATATATTAGACTGTAGTTAGTTATGATCTTTGGTGATGCAGTGGTGGCGGTATGTTAATCATCTTCTGTTACAGTTTTTTTTTATGCAACTTCCATGTCTTTGCACGATCAACTGCAGATACACCTTTATGAACTACTCTTCTAGATCATGGCTTGTCACTGTTATATTCTCAAAGATATGTTGGTACCTTTAATGCACTTCTAAGAGTTGATGGTCACTTCTGCCTCTTCAGAAGCTTTTTCTGAGGATCGCCATGAGAGTTGGAATGAATCTCTGAGTAAAAGTCAGTTCAAACATCATGGTCAACAAGCTCCACTTCCAACACAACTTCCAGCTAAAGCTCATTTACCCTCTTGTGCTGGTACACATAGTTGTGTTTATAATTGCTCCATATTGTTCTTTTTCACCACGTTTGAGGAATCACACGCAAATTACTTCATATGCTGACATATAACTAATAATCCCCCTCACCCCCTGCCCTATCCCTGTGGTCAGTCAAGTATATGTTGTCATCTACGATTAATAATTTCTTTTGGGTATATCATTACATGTAGAAAATGGTGAATCTCAGTATCCTAGACTGGATATTCCGGGAAAAGATTACGTACCACTCAATCACAAGGTAGATCAACTTCAGTGATTCTTGGGTTTCTGTATTTATGATTGCATTATAGTCCATACTCATGTATAATATTACATAGTATCTCTAGATAACTTGTATATTTTTCATTAATAGGATGGTGAGATTTCTTCTAGTTCAACAACGTTCAGGAGTGGTAGTCATGATGAAATTCATGCATCGCTAACAAGTTCAGAAAATTCAAGTGCTTCTCAAGCACCAACAACTCCACGCTCTAGTCACCTACTTGGTCAGAAGAAATTTTATGCAGAATCCCAGACAGGAAAATCCAGTTTCCAGAAGCTTTTGGAGCCAAAACTCCCTCAGCTTCCTGGGATTGCTCCTTATAGGATTGTCCTTGGGAATGTAAAAGATAAGGTGTCGCTTCTGTTTTACTTCCATAAGTACTTCAAAGATAGTCACTTAAGCTGATATTTGATGTCTACTGTTTAAGATACATTATGTGCTGCTGGTTTATTGATCCTGGTACATACTTGATAAATACATGGCATTTTCACACGGTCTATGATGACTTTAAGTGAACCCCACTGGAAACTAGTTTGAAAATGGAATAAGTGAGATTGCTTAAATTTTGTGTTTGTGTTGGGTGCAAGGAAATGTTGGTAATATAAAAGTAAAGTCACGTGAACAACACTTTTTAGGAGATAGATTTATGTGAACTAGTGGTGAAATAACTGGACAATCCAATGCCTTGCCTCTTTTGTACTTAGCCGTTCATATATATATATATATATATATATATATTATTTTTTAAGGATTGAAAGGGATTGCAAATAAGACGGGAAGGACTATTTAGAAGTAGTATAATTACAAGAAATATTGTGGAAAATCTAGCTCCAGTTAGGATTGATTTCAGCATAGATTCATATATGGTCTATATTAATAAGAATTTCTGTAAGAGTGTAAGTCACATTTTACAGATATTATTTTCCAAAGCTATAATCTTATTGATTTAAAATACGTTTAACTGTTGAATAAGAGTTCAGACCAATGGCTTTTTGTTGTAGAATAATTAATTTGTATACATTATTAGGGGCTCTACTGGATATGGTGAAAGCTTATTGTTTTGGTTAAAGGCTTTCAGAAGGAGAAAAACTTAAAAAGATAACTCCATATATGTCAGTATATGTATAATATGCAAATATACTTTTACCCATTACATAACATGAAATACACAAGCACATATAAAGGAACACTTTGTCATTGGCCAAAGCAATCTTGACTAGTACTACTCTCCATAGATGTGCCACTTACATTAAATCGTTTCTCAATTTAGTTATGAAAATCCCGGATTTTCTGTGTTGTAATTTTCATTGGTAGTCAGAATGATCACTCTAAGGTAAGATTGTAAATGTAACTCTCTTCTGTTCCATGTGTTCAGCTTCTGAAAAGTCGTAGACGTTTGGAGCTTCTTCTTGAGGATAATACATGTGATTATGATCCTCTGAGTTATTATGAAACAACTGATCAACTTTTAGAGCCTCTGCTCCTCTGTTATGAATCTCTGGTACTCTCTCTCTCTCATTCTTTTTTCTTCACTATAAGATTGTCCAAGTTGCATAGACAGTACTATTTTCTCCATTTGTGCAGCAATCATGCGGATCTGGGGTGTTAGCTGATGGTCGACTTGCTGATCTGATTCGAAGAGTTGCTACTTTTGGAATGGTGTTGATGAAGCTTGACTTGCGTCAGGTCTGATTTAAGTTGCATGCTCATTAATTATTTGGTAATCAGTTGTTGACTTGAGCCAGGAATGTCACAGGAATCCGGTAGACATGCTGAAACACTAGATGCAATCACCAAGTATTTGGATATGGGTACTTATAGTGAATGGGAAGAAGAAAAGAAATTGGACTTTTTAACAAGAGAGCTGAAAGGGAAGAGGCCACTGGTTCCTGCTAGTATAGAGGTGAGATGGCATTCCATGATACCTCTATAATTTCAACCCAGTTTAACCCTGTTCAATTTGTTCTTTTTCTTTTACATCAGATTTTCAGTTCTTAACAATATATTTATTTGTTTTTTTTTTTTCTGGTGATAATCTCCATTTTTTCAATTTACGATCACTATCATGATTTATTTATTTTAGGTTGCTCCTGATGTTAAAGAAGTCTTGGATACCTTCCGAACTGCGGCTGAGCTAGGAAGTGATTCACTTGGAGCCTATGTGATCTCAATGGCTTCAAATGTATGACTTTTTGCTGTTCATCTTAAAATTATGCATGCATATAAGCGTTGTACTAGAAACAGTTTTTGCAATATCAATTCTAGATGCTAGTGTTACCTTGCCTTTTGATATTAAACAAGTCCTTTGCAATCATTGGCACGTTTTTTTTCTTGGTGTTTGGTTTTGCGTGAAAAGTGATTTTTAATATGTTCTGTCCAGCTGTTTTGGGAAATTTTGTTGTCAAAATTTTTATTGCATTTTCATCTTACACCTGTGAAAGATAGTATCCAGGATATAATGGAATAACATGCATAATAAAAAATTCCAGACAGTATCAGCATTCAATGTCAGAAAATATGTTATGGTGACTGACTTTATTTTGCACATTATTTGATTGTTAGGCGAGTGATGTTCTTGCGGTGGAGCTATTACAGAAAGATGCACGGCTTGCTGTCAGTGGGGAGTTGGGAAGAGCATGTCCTGGTGGAACGTAAGTATGGAACCAACAAGTTCATATTAAATATTTGAAACCTATCTAGGTTATTTATACTGGTCTGATTATAAGGGTGGTTGGACTTGAAAACATTTACTTTATGTGAACATTGTTTTTTTCACTATGTACATTAAATCTTAGGAATTTCACATGCATGGATGTAAATATTTGTATGTACTTGTGCACTTGCCATGTCCAAGAAGCTTAGGCAATTTTCCTATTGAAGTGTGTTGAGATGGAGTATCAGGGATGAAACTGCAGTATTGTTTGATCTTATAGAACAGATTGCGGAGTACTCTTGTTGTGATTGTTTATTGTTTGTTGAAAAATTAAAGATTCTAAGAAACGAAAATGTGACTACTCTATGACTATGACAAATTTGTGGTAATTTTCTGGACAATTAATTTAAATGTTCTCCTAACACTCATAATGCAGTTGAAGTGTTTGAGCTTTACTGACACACGTGTAAGGTGTCTGTTTTAGGCTGCGAGTGGTTCCTCTATTTGAAACTGTGAAGGACCTGAGAGGAGCTGGTTCAGTCATCCGAAAACTTTTATCAATTGATTGGTACCGTCAACACATCATTGAGAACCATAATGGGCATCAAGAGGTACTTTTATGCTGGAGATTCATTTCATTTGTGTTACTGCTATGTTATGGAGAGTTCATGCCATGGTACTGTAAATTTCCATTTGAAGGTTATGGTTGGTTATTCTGATTCTGGTAAAGATGCTGGGCGATTTACTGCTGCTTGGGAACTTTACAAAGCTCAGGAGGATGTTGTAGCTGCTTGCAATGAATATGGCATTAAGGTTACTCTGTTCCATGGCCGTGGAGGGAGTATTGGTCGTGGTGGTGGGCCCACATATTTGGCTATTCAGTCCCAACCACCTGGCTCTGTGATGGTGAGTTATGCCCATTTAGACCTTAGAATTCTGAATTTTAGTCGCATTTTCCTATTGTATTTGTGACTGTTGGTAGAGTAATAGTTGAACATAGAAACTCGTCATCTCTTCTTGGTTTATTTTGGTTCACATTTTTAGAATTGTTAACTTGAGTGTTCTAAAATCTAAACCATGAGATTGTTAAGATGCAAACTTGTTACTTGATACTATCAAAATATCTAGCAATGAGCAATTTTTTTTAAGGTTGCTTGGAATTCAAGTTTGTTCAACTATGTACCCAATTTTAGATCCTTGCACCCTGCATTGCTCTAAAATCTGCTATAAACTTGTGCTGGTTTACATGGTACATTGCAGGGAACCCTTCGTTCCACTGAGCAGGGAGAGATGGTACAGGCTAAGTTTGGATTGCCACAGACGGCTGTGAGACAGCTAGAGATATACACAACAGCTGTGCTACTTGCAACCCTTCGCCCGCCTCTCCCACCTCGAGAAGAAAAATGGCGTAATCTCATGGAAGATATCTCAAATATCAGCTGCCAATGTTACCGAAGTGTAGTATATGAGAATCCAGAATTCCTTGCCTACTTCCATGAAGCCACACCTGAAGCAGAGCTTGGCTTCCTCAACATAGGAAGCCGGCCCTCAAGAAGAAAGAGCACAAAAGGAATTGGACATCTTCGGGCCATACCTTGGGTGTTTGCATGGACTCAAACCAGATTTGTTCTTCCTGCTTGGCTTGGAGTTGGAGCAGGCTTAAAAGGTGCTTGTGAGAGAGGACATACTGAGGATCTACAAGCCATGTACAAAGAGTGGCCTTTCTGTCAATGTACAATAGACCTCATTGAGATGGTTCTGGGGAAAGCAGACATTCCTATAGCCAAGCACTATGATGAAGTCCTTGTGTCAGAGAAGAGGAGACAGCTTGGTCGCGAACTAAGGGCTGAGCTCACAACAACAGAGAAGTTTGTACTGGTTGTTAGTGGACATGAGAAACTTCAGCAGAACAATAGGAGCTTAAGGAGGTTAATTGAGAACAGACTTCCCTTTCTAAATCCCATGAATATGTTGCAGGTGGAGATACTTAAGAGGTTAAGACGTGATGATGACAACCATAAAATCAGAGATGCTTTGCTAATCACCATAAATGGGATTGCTGCTGGTATGAGGAACACTGGTTAAACTAACTTCTCTACAGAGTTTGATGTACACTTTGAGCTTGAAAGTTAACTGTCCGAATTTGTTTGATGACTAGCAGTTGGTTTTAGTATGCTATGGAAATATTACTATATGTCTATGTGAGTATGAATGCAATTTTAGCTTATAATGTGAAAATTTTAAGTTTTTCCTGGATTTTAGTTTCTTCTTAGTTACAACTGATGCTGGATGATTATTTCTTTTATTCCCCTCTCCCAAAAAAAAAAGAGAACTTGATCTCTGCAAGTTTAACATCTAAATCTTCCACAGATTGACTGACATTTGGCCAGATTTAAACTCATTCGATTTTGGCCATTCATTTGGACAAGAAAAAAAATTGAAGTTTTATTGGTATTTATTATTATGTTCTTCAGAAAATATAAAAAGAATTTATCACTTGGTGTAGAGTTATACAAAAAAATTCATGTATCCTTTTTTTTAATTGAAAAATCTAATAAGAGACATCCTAAATGTTATACAGATTTAGATCCTCTAAATTATGTATTTTGAGAATCATTTGGTGTAGAGTTATACAACGCACTTCGCGTGCGCACTTCAGAGGATCTGCTCTCACGTTATAGTGTCACTTTGGTAAAAACAACAGAATAGATACACACCAAACAAAGAACCTGTTATAAAGTGATTCTGCATAGATATTTAGTACAATTTGGGCTGTGACATTGTTGTGCTGCTTGATTTACATCCATTTTGAAATGTAGGACATAAATACAACTCATGTTTTAAAGTATGCCTGCTTCAGCAATCGTAGTTGACTCAGCTCATGAACACTAGGACAGAAGAGGGTGTTTTTCAAGCACTCTGTCTCCACGACATGGGTCAGGTGGTAACAAAGAAAGCTACTCTTGCATTTCGAACTCAAAACACATCCTTGTCAGTATGTACCTTTTATGGAGCTGAGTAGTAACTGTACAGAAATTAACTTCAAACATAGTATTCAAGAAGGGCATGGAGGGTAAGGTAAAAGACCTACATGAACTGTAACTTCCTGCATTAGTCACTTTTTCACTTCAGTCTTGTTGAAAAGATATCATTGTTCCCCACAGAAATGGAATCTGACCCCCACTTATACAGGCTTTACTCCAACCTTTTTATTTCATTTTTCACCCCCTTTCCTCAAAATCTAGAAGATGCCTCTTGTTGTTTAAAGCAGATACCATGTCTGCATTCAAGTGAGGTTCAATCAAGTTAACTTTTTAGTCATGCTATAATGTAGCAACCGCAGAATCTCTCTTTCTCATAGTGGTTTACACTTTCCAGCTAGTTTGAATATTAAGTACAATCCCCATATTGCTAAGTTAGCAGTAGTGACTCTTATCCAGCATTGTACTAGGATGTTGTGAGTAATTTTCTCAATACCCTTTTTCAAAAAATAAAATTTTGGTTTAAATTCACTGTTTGAGACTGTTTATTTCCACGGTGCCAATCAGTCTAATTACTTCATAAAAGCTGTGCGCTAGATTGCTTAGATGGAACAGATCAACAGAGCATAACTCAACAAACCTTTAATACTTCTTTTTTCGGAAAAAAGGTAATAGAATATGTTATAAAATCATTTAACACTTTGGAATACTGTTTTAAAAAACTTTTGTAAGAATATCCGGTTTACATAAACTAAAAAGATAGTGTCAATAATAATAAAAAAACAAAAATATTATCTAAATAATTCTTTTTTTCATTTACAAGAAGATATTTGCAAAGAAAGTCCACTCGAGAATGATTAAAAATGGCTGCATTTGTGAACCTCTGCTGTCAGAGTCTCAAACACTTGATGATTTGACAATTATGAGGGTCAGTTTCTCATAAAACAAAATTAACATAGGCTTAGCACTAGCTTATGAAGACACATGACAAGACTGATAATGGTCCACTTTTGGCATGCCCACACTTTCAGGCAATCCTTCAAGTGCCCTTCTTTTCAAGGGTACCCCCAGTTTCACTTCCTTCACGCTCCTAATAATGCAAATCCTAAATGGACAAACTTGCTTAGAGTCTGTAAGAGTTCAAATTCTTGGAAAACCCTTAATTGCCTCCTGCCTTCCACTACCACCGTATAGTGCGAAGGAAATAATTAGTTTGGATTCTTTGAAGTATATTTTTTGTGAACTTCTCTAAAATTGATTGAAATACATCATTAACCAAAAGCAGGTTAATATACAAAACATAATTTATTTTTGTTCTTTAAGCTACTTGTGAGTTAATGTATAAAATGATAATTTGAGCAAATTTCAAAAGAATTTCACTTGAGAAGATCCAATTTCAAAAACAAGAGAGAAAATCAGTCTTATGCACAGCATTAAAAACAAAGAGTTGAACATTGTTGCATCACGTGTGACTTGAAGACAATTCTAAGCTCATGATGGCCTAACCCACTATATGTAAGTGTTCAAATTAAACACCCTACTCCTAGTGTTTTTGACCTATTTATTTCCCAGTTAAAACATATCAAAGAGCAACACTAGTGCTTTCTATACCCCATTAATGAATCATTCCACCCACTTAAACTTTGGTGAGCAAGTTTTTGTACTTTTGTTTCTCTTAGTTTTTTCTTTTTTGGTGGTGGTGTAAGGGTCATCACTCATCAGATCATATAATGTCTGCTCTACACTTAATTCATTCTCTGAATCTTGTCCTTGTGGAGAAGGTAAAGGATTAAGTTGAATATTTTTGGTTCAAGTACTACTACCGTAACGCATTTAAGTTGCTGAAAAATTACAATGAAGTTGTGTTAGTGTATCTACTACACTCATGTATGATTTGTGTCCACTTTTAAGGTTTGAAAATATATTTCCCATAAACTTTATTCAGATTTTGTTTTTTTGGAATACAGGATATGAATTCAGAGACAAGATAATGATAGTTCACGTCTACCCCTTTATTTTCTGTCCTTCTAAAAAGCAATCAATTAATTAATATTAACTTAATTATATAATTGTTCAAATATAAAAACAAATTTAACGATTAGAAGCACCTCATCAAACTCACACGAGTTAAAGAAGGTGACCAGAAAAAAAAGGGAAAGTATATATGTATGTACGTATGTATATATATATATATATATCAGAACTCGTAAGAAATAATATTCTCATTGGACTAGTCGCAGAATCTCTCTCTCACTGCATTTATAATACCATTTTTTTTTTTTCATTTGTTGGTCATATATATAATTAATAAATTAAATACCGTGCATGCATCTTGAACTACTTTAATTTTGTGCACTATCTCCCATTCACATTGGAAGCAAAATCATGGTTACGTAACCCTCAAAATTCTTGACTACCACCAAGAATTGTCATACAACATAAATTTGAAGGTTGATATTAATTCGTGTATTTCATAAAAGAAATTCTGAATATATATATATTGGTGGGTTATGGCCAACCCTCTAATTTACGATGATGAACCTAAGAAGATGTGGGTCAAACCAGAATATGTAGAGTGCAATTAAATTGGTCTATGTATATATATATAGTTGAAAACATGCATGTGTGTTAAAATTGAAGTTGAAACTAGCCAGGCTGTACTCAAAAGAAATAATAATTATATTGAGAAGTTGGATGGTCCATATCAAATATCACAACGTTAAATTGAACTGGAAACCATTATTTCTTGATGCTTGTCAAAATCGCCAACCTTTTTAATTATTACACAAAAAATATATAATTAATGATCTACCTAGCTAGAGACTTGCACATATGTAATATATATGCTCTTTCATGCAAAGAACGATGATAAATTACTTAAAAGGAATAAAGACAGTATAAGTGCTTTTTGATGAAAAAAGAAAACTGTTTTAGTTTTGATTTAATTATTTGATGAATAAACTAACTAATTAAATAGAATAATTTCCTACCAAAAACAGAATTAAAACTATTTGATTGCAATTTTTAAAAATATTAAAAGAAAATAACCTGTTTAAATGTTTGTTTTCAATAAAAATAAAATAAAATATATATTTTAAGAACAGAAAATAACACAAAAAAATTTAAAGTTCTAAATTTTAAATTTTTTAAAAAATAAAAAATAAAAAAATAAATTTATTTATTAATAGCATATATATAAATACATAAAAATAATATTAATATAAATTTTTAGAATTAATTTTATAAAACAATTCTAAAAATAAAAACACAAAACAATGTACAAATAGATTTCTCTTTATCCTATATATTTATTTTATATATCTTCTCGCTAAAATTTTTTAACATGGGCACTCAATTTAGCTTAATAAGGTGACTACTTAGTAAATCAACAATATTTTACATCCTCGAATATTTAAAGCATACACATGGTTAGATACAGAACTGTAACTTTCGTGGGTATGTATATAGAAAATTTAATATCTCTACGTTTTATCACATACCAAGCCTATATATATAAAAAAAAAAAAAAAAGAGAAGAAATAATAGTACATTTTTGTGCTATAAGAATTGTGGCATCCTTGTTCAAGAAATTAAAGAAAGGAATCAGAATTCAAAGTCCAAATGAACACCCTTTCTCCAAATGGGATGGATGGGCATAATTCCATGCTAAAACGTATCAAACATGATCTTATCTTGTTGTTGTTGTTGTTATACAAATTATCTAAGAGTTTACAAGCCAAAAAACTGAGCATATAGAATAATAATAACAATGTACAGTTTGTTCTGATAATTATGGATATTGTTAATTTTCCTGATATTATTTCTGCCTTATATAAGATCAGGAAGAGAAATGAAGCTTCTTGGCAGACAAATGCAGATATACATAAGCTTAAATTTCATGTCATGGCATTTTATGGCGTTTTGACTTTTAAGTAATTATTTTTATTAAAATTAAGATTGAAAATCCTATATGGTAGTTGAGAAATATATAGTGGAAAATTAAACCACAAAGAATTAGACGAAACTTTTGAAAATCACAAGAAGAAAAAGCGATCCTTATTATTTTTATAACCTCTTTCTACTGTTTCTGAGTTGATCATTCAAATGCTTCACTAATTTGGAATAAGTTGCTGTTGCATATTGCATCGTGACATGATCAACGAAAGAAAAATGGGGTGAATCAGATTAAGCCCTTACTTTTACATTAAAAGTTATAGTTGTTATAGGTGTAATTATATATATATGTACAATTCTTGTCTTGGGTTCTCTGTAGCGAAGACTTATTGACTAGAGAATTTTTAAATCAATGAGTACTTTTGTTCTCTAGTACTTAACGCTTAATTATAAGACTCACCTATATATTCAAAATTTATTCATATAATCAAGGTTAAATGATTCTTGTAGTTTATATAATTTTAATTAATTTTTAATTAGGTCTTCATAATTTAAAAATTTGTGATTGAGTTTTTACAGTATAACAAATTTTAATTTAGTGCTCAAGCTTAAATTTTTATTAATATTTTATTAAATTTTGATGATATGTTGATTGCATACTATGTTGACATTATAAATATATTTAATTTAAGTTAGTCTTTTCACATTATTTAACATATATTACATTTTATTTTATATATTAAAAATATTTTACGTCATTATTTATTTTCATTTCTCTATTGATATAAATCATACATATTTAAAATACTATGATATTATATGTTAACACCATGAGTAAAAATTAATATAATTTTAACAAAATTTTGATAACAAAGAGTGATTTAAAAGTTTGTTACACAATAGAAACTTAATTATAAAATTTTAAATTATAGAAATTTAATTTAAAATTAAATAAAAATATAAGAACTATAAGAATAAATTAATCTATAATTAAAATCACAAAAAATTAAAATAAAAAAATCTCATAGCCATTATATTAATAATCTAAAGTACTCCAAATATATATATATAATCAACAAAAATCTCAACAAGTTTATCTTTATATATGTGTATGTGTGTGTGTGTATATATATATATATATATATATATATCAAACATAACAATTTTATATAAATATTAATATAACTAATTAATCTTATATATATATATATATAATTGTAGGTTAATTTGGGGTCAAGATGCTGAGTACCATTTAACATTTTCCAAAACTGAAAAAATTCCAGAAAAAAATCTTCAAACTCTGGGAAACAGTCCCCATTACATATTTATTGAGTTTGAGTATATATTTTGATGATCCTTAAATAGATATAGCTACAATATAATGCAAGTTGAGAAGAGAAAGAGATAGAGAGAGTGACGTTGGTGGGTACATATATGTAGCACTAGAAGAAAGATATTGCAGACACAACAAAATAAAACCAAAATGTAGCGAACACGACAGGATTAGTGGGTGCTTCACTTTAGCGTAACAACAACTAGTAAGTGTGCACTAATTTAGATTTACAGCATTTACAGAGGAACCATGAGGATGAGGTTGGATTGTGACATATATTTGATAAATATAGATATGCCACACTGATCAAGAGGATGGATCTTGAATTCTTGATCTTTTATCATAAAAGACTTCAAATATGTATTCCAACGACATATTACATATCATATATATATTATTCTTTTGATCTTGATAATACTTTATTTGGCTATCAATAGTCGATCGTCTTCCCAGACATGATTCGCCTGGACTTGGGTTTCACCAGGGTTAAGGATAGTCCATGAAACTCATCAAATCAATATTATGTATCTCAAATTGACTTATAAATATATAAATATAGGCCTACGTCATAGTACTCAAGTCTCTCACACTTTTTTATTTCTCTTGTTTGACTTTACTATTAGAAGTACAATCGAGGAGACTCATTTTTACCTCTGCATTCCTTGATTTATTTTCTCTATATAAGTTTTTATCATTTCTGGTGACTCTCTTATGCTACTTCAATGACTCAACCCATAATTGATTAATTAGATTTTATACTGATAATTTAAGTGTTGAAATTTGCGACGAAGTCCTTGACTCTCATGATTTTTTTGTTTTATCTTATTTTACGGCTTCCACAGTCCATGTAGTCACCGAAAGCACCGTACCCCAGTAAAGTTACACTTTATATATGGAAAAAGAAAGTGTGGACAATTTTTTCTGGTCTCTTTTGATGTGTCTTTAGACTATTGGAAGAGTGCACAATTTACACACTACACTAGCTACTGCTTCTTCCTTCTGCTTCCTTTCATTTCTGCACTGCCCTTATCATCGCAACACTTTCACATCTCCTTTTACACTACTCGTTGTCATTGGGAGACCCCAGAAAAAAGTTGAATTCATCAAATCATAATTAATATAATTTGTAGATATACAAGTCCTCTTTATTGGATATTCTGGTCCATTATTGATGAAAGCTTTGAATAATTTGTGAACATTCTTGGTTGCCCTTTGGAATCAATAATTTTTACACCTCGGATTGCTGTGGCCATGGCTATCTATTTCTGCCTTTTTTTTGTTGCAAGATTTTTATTTGTATGTTTTAATCTATCAATCCAAGAAATTGCAAGTTACAGATGGAGACACCCAATTATTTAATCCTTTTTCACTTAACACAACAATATTGTTAAGGCCATGTTTGGTGTCACTCATATATTTTAGAAGAATAATATAATAATTAAATTAAACAAAAGGGACTTGACCATGAAAAGTATTCTAATATAAATATATATATATATATATATCCAAATATTACTAATTATTTTATATTACATCATCAATTCAAGTTGACTAGACATATATATAATAAGTCAAACTTGGGCTGAGAGATAATGATTATAGTTAAAAGAAAATAACTAAGGTAAATTTTTTATATTATTCTCATAACATTTTTAAATCAGATATTAATATGTATATAATTTATATAATTTATCTATTTTATGATTAATTATTTTTTAAAAAAATTACATATATTTTATTTTAATTAAAAAATTTGATAACAAGCATACAATCAATTATATATAAGTCTAGTTCTAATTAAATTAAAAATGTATTATAAGAGTATTATATTATAAAACCCAATCAAAATACTTGCAAATTAAATAAGGGGAGCATGAGATATTTATACAGAAAAATATATATAAGGAAAATACTGAATTATCACGTACAAATAATTAAGTGGAGAAAGAGAAGGGAGAATACGAATCTAAATGAAATAGTACAATTCTTTTAATTATTTCATATATCCATTTGATGATGATCTTCACTTTGGTTTTCCAAACGCAGTCTAAGAGATTCCAAGATAATAGAGTTCAAAAAGGAAGTGATTCCAATGTAGCCACACAAGTTTACGTGCAGAAAAAAGATTAAAAAGAAATTAAGAAGTATGAAGGAAACATGCAAAATAAAGGTAGGAGAGGGAAAAGGTAATTATATAATTAAAAAGATGATAGTATTAAATGAATTAAGAGGCTGAAGGGAAAAGCCCAAGCATATTACAGCCACATGCAGCCCTAATTTTTCTAAAGCCCCTCTTCATCCGTCATCATAAATTAAATTTACAAGAAGTGTGCATTTTCTGCTCTCTAATCTATTCGTTACAGTCCTAGCTATATATATATATATATATCCTTGTATATATGCATATACTTTTGCTTTGCTTTAATTTTATCTTGTTTTTATCTATATATATAAATTGATGAAGAGGAATAATTAATAGCCAAGTTAAAAACTTTAATTTTATAAATAATTAAATATAGTATATTTTTAAAATTCAGAAATTAAATAGTTCAAACATTTGTTTATGTATACATCTTGTCAAAATATATAACGAATCACATTTCTTCTAATATTTAGGTTAACTTTTTACAAGTTTTTATTAATAATTCACCTTTTTAAAAAGATTCATGTCATTTTTTGTTTGTTAAACTTAGATTTTGTCCTTACACACATAAATGTTTGGTTCTGCGTTCTTGGGTTGTTCCCCACATGTTTTGCTCAATGGTTTTATGCTTGCGTGCACGTTTGTCATACCTATATGTTGTTTTGCAGCAACTGTACATTTATACATAGATCGAGACTGCATTCTCTCAAGTGTAAAAAGCTTTAAAATGCGAAAGTAAGAAGGGAAAAAAAAATAAAAAATAAAAAATAAAAAAGTTAAATGAAAACTGACTCTGAATAGATATTAGGGGTGAAATTTTTTTTTTTCTCTATCCTTATTTTCTCCATACATAGAGCTTCTTTCACAAATACATTAAAAACATGCATATTGCAAATTAACAAATGTACTTTCTTTAATTTGATAAACCTTTAATTTGGTCTAAATTGAATGACAAACTTGCCTCTTTTGGCTCATGATAATGGAGTAGTGTGTATTGTCCCTATATTTCTAATTTTGTAGTTGACAAGGTTGAGGGTAAAACTTGACCCATTGTCTCTATATATAAATCAAAGCTAAAAGTTTCTTTGTATTTGTTTTTTTGTGTGGATATTTTTTTTATATATGATTCATGATGACTCATGGCCTTTATCCATATATATATATATATATATAATGATTTACCCTATTTGTTTAGTAATGTAATTAATTATTTTATTCAGTTTATATACTAATTAATTATAGTTTTACTTTAAACAATCTTATTACAAGTTTTTAAATCTGAAATTAAATATAATTTTAATTTTTTTTACTTGAATACATATATATATAGCTATATTAATTGACCTATTTCTCTTTTATTTTTTTTCCGAATATTTTAATTGTATAGTTAACTAGAGTGATAAAATTATATGAACAATATTTTTACATGTTGAAACTGGTAAGACTCTTTTTATAGCTAGTGACTAATTAAAATTTTAGGTTTTTTGTAAGACACTATGGTCGATCAAACATCATTTTCAAAAAATTTTAAGGTTAATATCCATAATTAACTTCAATTATTTTTTAGTTCAAATATAATACAAATGTTTCTCTTAAATATAAATTATATAAAAAAAAATGTGATCGTTAAATTCTTGTATAAATAGGACCGTCTATTTGGAATGAAGTTAGAAGATTTGAAAGGAAATATGACACTATTGCTGTCAAATAAAGTTGCATCATTTTTATTCTTTTTCTCGGTGGAAAGTGTGTGGCAAAAGATCAGTGCTCCAGCACTTGGCAAATACGCACTTTAATTTGTGCTTAATTATTATACCAAACAATAATACAAAAAACTGTACACTGCTTATCTAAAAATATTAATTAAACAAACAACACGGATAAACGTACATTAATTTGCTTAAACTTTGTGAAAGTAGAAATTGAATTATCGTATAATATATATATATAATTAAATAATTAGAGAATCCAACGTGGAGTTTTGATACTTTGATTAGATTTAATATCATTATTCACCCAGCAGAAAGGACAAAAATAGAAAAAAAAAAAGGATTTTGACTTTTAAGATTAAAATGTAAAAAAAATTATTAATTTAATAATTGTATAATATATTAATTATCTTTAATTTTAAATTAAGTTTATAAAAAAATTATTAAACTTTTAATCTCGCACAATATTTTGGTTCAAATACTTGTTAATTTATGTCAACAAAATTGAAATGATAGATATTGCACAAAATAAAAAAATTTAAAGATTTTTTGTTAATTTTTTAAAGTTGAGGAAGATATAATATTTTATAGTTTTAACAAAAACTTGCTGATAAAAATGTTAATCAATAAAATATATTAATTGATTCATTGAAGGGTGATAAGGAAATTGTAAGATTCAATGTATTATTTTACGTACTATTATGACATTTTTTTAAAACCAATGCTATTAATAAATATTTCAAGTTCGCTAATGTATATTTTAATTTTCAATTTGAATGTAATTAAAAAAATTTTGATTTTGTCTTTCTGCAATGATTCCGATCGGAGTACTTTTTTTGTCAATTCAAGATTGACTTAGTTATGATAGCTTGAATTTCCAGTAACAATGAGACCCAGATTAGTCATGTCAACCTAGTTTTTTTAAGACAATAAAAAAAAAATTCAAAACGGATCTCAAAATTAATCTTCACATGTAAAACTAGAATATAATCTCTTATAATTAACATGTGACTACAAACAAAAAAAATTTAATCGGATGAATCAAATTCTGATATAGTAAGTAATTCGTAATAATTGTAAATTAATATTAAAATTGTGTAAGCACTATTTTTTTTATAATAACTAATAAATAATTGTTGGACACGTGACGCTTAGAATATTGTATCTCATTTCAAATCATCTTTAAGCTTCTCTTTACTAACCAACAACTGTAAGATGGAATATTGTGAACAGTGAGAATATATCCACATTTTGAATATAATATTATTATTCGTCCTTTCAAGTTCAAGATTTTATCGTCCTAATTAAGAATTAATCTCAATTAGTGAGAATGGTTTTATATAGTTAAGGCAACAACAACACGCACGTACCACATAAGAATACACCTTTAATGGTAGGGACTCCATGCTTAAAAACCCAACTCATTTTTTAAAATTTAATATATTTGATACTCTTCTAATATTAATTAAGTATTTTGGGAGTATACTATTATTATTATTATTATTATTATTATTACATTGTCATAATATTGTACCAATTTTTTTTTGTCAAATTAAAGCTTAATTTTAAATCATATATGATTAAATTATCTACTGAACTTTAAATAAAAATTATTTATTTATAAAAATATAAATAATAATAATATTAAGATTAAATTATTTTATGAATTTTATAGTTTTATTTAATTTTTAAATATGTCT
Organism: Senna siamea; assembly: GCA_031216115.1. Taxonomy (NCBI): domain Eukaryota; kingdom Viridiplantae; phylum Streptophyta; class Magnoliopsida; order Fabales; family Fabaceae; genus Senna; species Senna siamea. The sequence continues at coordinate 3,106,955 of CM062358.1, forward strand.
TTATAATTTTAAATTTTAAATTTAATCCTTATATGTTTTATTAAATTTATTGATATAACTAATGATATATTATTTTAAAATTATCAATATATAATTAAATTAATTTATTATAATTTAATTAATTAACATAAGTTATATACAGTGTTATATATATAAGTTACTTTTATTTTATTATCTTTTTCTTTTTGTTGATATATACATATCTAGAGTATTAAGATATATATATATATATTGATTTTGAATCATATATTAATAAAATTTAATATAATTTTAATAAAAATTTAATAATAAGGACTAAGTTAAAAAATTAAAATTGTAAGTACTTGATTAAAAATTTATAAACTATTAAAATTCAAGTAAAAAAATTATAAGGACAACAAGAATAACTTAATCTAATCTTAAACTTATCAACACGATAAAATATATATAAAATAAATATTTTAAGTAAGACTTAAATACAGTACTTTTGTGGGTATATATCTATTATAATTTTTTTTCAATAAAAACATCATACTCAGATTTTTTTTTAATAAGTCAATACGTCGTTAGTTATTTAAGAAAACACCTCTACGTCTCATTATTTTTATTAATAATAAGTAACAAATTAATACATGAGATATTTGTTGAAGTGTTTTCCTTTTTTAAAAGGGCACATAAATCTGAGCCACTATCTCCTTGGATGAATAGGTACATGACACCTATAGACTGTAGTCCTTGAAGAACCCTTCTTTCCTTCACTTTTGTTCTTGAAGGACACCCTGGAAAAGGTTAGATACCCTATAACGAGAGGCCAATGCAAAATAACGTCTACAGGGTTTTGATTGGGGACGTTCGTTTTTACAATAGGCATTGTTTGGTGATTCCCCTAATTATTACCTATACACAAGAATTCATTTTCAAGTGGCTCCCTGTCCTAATATTTCTTTTTTCTTTTTTCTTTTCCTTTTTTTTCTTCTTCTCAGGTAGCATATACTAGCTAGATGATAATTATTCTACCCATAAAAGGAAAAAAATGAAGAAAGAAAAGGAAGGAGACAACAGGAAAGGTGAACATATATATTAATATTTTATGCATATTCTTTCTAGTTAATTAGTTCCATCTGAATTTAAATAAATAAGTATAATTTAAATATGTAATTATAAACGAGGCACAGGTGTTGTTGATTGACCAACAAAAGCCTATCCACACTCCAGCATCATCAGGATAAATGTATTTATGCTTGATTAATATATATATATACCATATCTAATATTGATCATCATTTCAATATCAAATTATTAACCTATAAATATGCATTGAATGTACTATGCAACACAAATATAAGTTTAAAAAGGCAAATTAAGTTGGATATATAGTTAACTAAAAAAGCTTCAATTTTGATTATTAATCATGATGAGATGTGTATAGTCCCACAAAGACAAACAATCTTCATAGTCAATACACCGTCCTTGACAAAAATGTCAGCAAGCATAGCATGCCATATGCATATCTGAATCCAAAAACTTTGGTAGTGCTAATATATATATTAACAGTTGTAAACTACTTTACAGTTAGTTAATTATTAATTACTATAGTCAAAACTGTCACAATAATGATTGTGGATGAAAAATACTAGAGTAAATTATACTCTTATCTCTTGAGAGGTGTCAAAATTATACTTTTTTTTTTTAATATTTTGAAAATCTATATTCTCTTTTTTTTTAAGATTAAAAAACTTATAATTTCATCTATTTTAACCAAAATACCCTTAATGACATTATTAATATTTTAAAAATATTATAATTTATTATAAAATATATTTTTAGAAATTATAATATTTTATTATTATTTATTTTGAGTTAAAATAATAAATTTATTTTATTTTTAGTTAAAAAATATATATTTTGTATTATTCAAATACATATTTAATTATATAAATAATATATATAAGGGTAGTTTAGTAAAAATAAATAAAATTATAAATTTTTTGACTTGTTAAGAGAAAAAAATATAATATTTTTTTTTTAAAAAAAAAGAGTATAATTCAGGATTCCTCAATGTAATTTACTCAAAATACTATCAACACTTGTATGTCAAGTGGATGCCATAGCAAAATTGATGATGGAAGGGGATTGGGTCCCCCATAAGCTCTGTTCACTATTATCATTTCTATTATCTTTTTCCAAACTTTAAAATCTTGAAAGCTTTTTTTCTGCAAGCACAAGACAGGGAATCTAACCAATATCATACTTCCACGTTGATATATACTTTATTATCATACACATACACAAACACACACACACACACACACACGTATCCATGACAGCATTTGCTGTCAAGAAAGGAGAAAAATATGGCCCAAAAAATAAAACACCTCCTTTAATTTCTTTCCTTCTGTATTTCTCTATCGACAGCAACAGTAGGCGCAGTAATATTTTGCACAGTACTCTCTCTTCCTAAGACTATATATATTGTTATGAGATGGATCACACCTTGTGCTACCTCCTCGTGCCTTCTTCTTCACTTTACAAGTACTCTTCATCTTAATTAATTATACCTCTTCTCTCATGTGATTCTTCTTCTTCTTCTCCCATACTTGAATTTTGTGTGTTTCCTTTAGTCTATAACTATTCTTCATCATCACCATCTTTAATTCTCTTTCTTTCAATTAATTCTGTACTGTACGTACGTCTGAGATCGAGATGATGCCCCCTGACCAAGAAACCACTGTTCATGTGGCACCAAACATTCCGGCCATCGCGAACCGGCCGCCGGAGGACAGCTCCGTCCACGCCGAACCGCCGGATTCCACCACTCATGACATCAAACCCAGCTTGGATAGTGGCATTGATATGATTCAGCACCACCCAACAACACTACCTGCAAGGCTTTCCATTCTTCACAAATCCTTGCGTCCCGTCACCCTCCAAGTGCGTTTAGATAATATATGTTGCATCTACAAAATTTTTCAATCACTACAAATTAAGCTGTATATTAATATATTTTGTTTTATTCTACTAAGACCTGACATTTTTATATTTCAAATAGCACCCAGACAATTAATGTTACATATTTTATAATTTGCACAACATTTAGTACCAGATTTCACATATAATTGACTATTAATTACTTATATTAGCTTTTCTTGTGACCACGTAGTTTGAAGACGTTTCTTACAGTGTAACCTTCGGAAGCAAAAAGAATTGTGGTTGTATTCCTCCACAGGATCCCAAACCAACCCGGAAAATCCTCAACGGCGTGACGGGGGTGGTCAAGCCGGGCGAGCTGCTGGCAATGCTGGGCCCATCCGGCAGTGGTAAGACGACGCTGCTCACGGCCCTTGGCGGCCGCCTTGCAGGAAAATTCTCCGGCAACATAACCTACAATGGCCATCCTTTCTCCAGCTCCATGAAGCGCAACACAGGTTTTGTCTCACAGGACGACGTGTTATACACTCACCTCACTGTCCTTGAGACGCTGCTCTATACTGCTTTCTTACGACTTCCCAAAAGCCTCACCAGAGAAGAGAAAACGGAGCAGGCCGAGATGATCATCGCGGAGCTCGGGTTGACGAGGTGCCGGAACAACGCCGTGGGTGGCGCCTCCGCCTTGTTCCGGGGAATCTCCGGTGGGGAGAGGAAGCGGGTCAGTATCGGGCAGGAGATGTTGGTGAACCCGAGCCTGTTGTTGCTGGATGAACCGACGTCTGGGCTGGACTCCACGGGGGCTCAACGCATCGTGGCGGTGCTACGGGGGCTGGCACGGGGCGGCCGAACGGTGGTGACGACAATTCATCAGCCATCAAGCCGGTTGTACCGGATGTTTGACAAGGTTGTGGTATTATCCGACGGGTACCCGATTTACTGCGGTCAGGCGGGTCGGTCCATGGAGTATCTTGAGTCCATAGGTTATGTGCCCACTTTCAACTTCATGAACCCGGCTGATTTTCTGCTTGACCTTGCTAATGGTAAGTAAATTTACCAGAGTTGTGCTACTTTGTATGAATATGCCATTATTTTCAAATATATATTTCGATATTATTATAATGGTTCTGTAATAGTCTCATAAAATAATATTTTTTATAATATAAATATAAAATAAAATATGTGATATAAAGATATAAAAAAAAAATAAAGATAATAAAAATAGATAAATGAATTAAATATTTTTTATTATTTAATTTATTATTTTAAAATAATAATAATTATTATTAGATTTTATATTTTAAAAAACATCTCATATATATATATATATATATCATGGTTTTGGATCATAATTAAGTTGAGTTTGTGATGATTACCATCTTAATGAAGAAGCATTTTGGTGCTTTTAATAAGAATTGAAAAGGAAAAGAATGAGTTCACTAGTATTTTAGGTATTTTGATGTAGCAAAAATATTTAAGCTATTGGCCTGACTTGATAAACGGATAATATAAATTGAATATGAATTTTCTAACAAAATACTTTTAAAATAAAGTCTTAAATGTATCAAAATTATTTAGGTCTATTTGAGAATGCTATATTGAATACGACAAGTTTAAGTTATCCAAATATTAATAATTAAAAAATATTAATATCTTTTAACTTTAGTCTATATTATTATATATGAATTTGGACTTTATAATGCTTTTAGTCTTCTCACTTTTAATAAAAATAAATATAAATTATGACTATGTTTAAATATATGTGGGCGATATATATAATGAGTAGATATTTGACTTCTCACTATTTCTTTTTATTATTTTTTAAATACAAAATATTATAAATTAATTTTTATTTAAAAGTATTTTAAAATTAATTAAAAGTGCATGTGAAACTACTAATTGATATTATAATTAAGTTTTAGTGAAATTTTTTTTTACTTGACATATATAGAAGTTCTAATTTTATATATGTGGTTGTTTAATAAATACAAATATATAACTAAAATTCATAATATTATCTTAAAATTTGAAAAGTTCAGATAATTGGTTACTTCCAACGGAGAGAAAGGAAAGTATAAGATTTTGTGCATGTCAACTTCAACTTCACACTAGAGGCACTAGGCCAGAAAACAGCATGCATAATATTATGAGAGGGACTTTTTACACTTGGTCATTATTAGGTAAGGGCTCGTTTTCAAAGTTAATAATGTAATAGTGGTGCAAAAAGGCTTGAGGTTTCTTTCTCTGCACCCATGAACTTGTTTTCAAGGTGGCAACAGCTAATGGGTCATTAGAAGCAGTAAATTGATAAGACAAAAACACTACTAGAAGTCATTTTCATAACATGTGAGTTTCTATGTACAGACATAGTTTCAACATTAGAGAAACTTTATGTAATTAATGTCTAGTGCCTGAAATGGTCTTATTCTCATGACTTGCATTTAGATATTTTATTTTTCAAAAAAAGAAAAAGCACTTTTATAAAATTACGAAGTTCTTATTGGAACAGCTTAACTGCTCAATTATTAATATTTCTCTATATATTTTATCTCTGAATTCATTGGAAATAAGACTCAATCTCCTAGAATCACATAAAGATGCTGCAGCTGTGAATACATCATGGTGAAAACATCTTAAAGCATGGTTGATGATTATGTATTTATGTGCTTGGATTTCTATTAAAAGAACTATTTATTAACCTTCAATTAACAATTGAGTTTAAGAAGTCTTTCACATTGTATAAGATTCTATATTAGCAGTTTAAAATTAAGTTTTAGCACCAGAAAGAAAGAGTGTACCTACGTTTTGTTCACATTTCAAGTATAAAGGATTTTGGCTTGAGGGAGTAAGTTATTAACAAGGATATAATTAACAGCCTAAGTTTTAGAGTTGAAATGATCCTTGACAAATATGCATTAAAATTTCTGCAGAGGCATGTTTATGGCAGAACAGAGACTTTCTAAGCTTTTAAGATCTTACGGATTTTCAATGCAGGCATAGTTGGTGATGTTAAACAGGATGATCAGACAGACATGCATGGCAGATTAGACCACATTGAAGATCAGGCTTTAATCAAACAGTCCCTAGTTTCATCCTATAAAAAGATTTTATATCCTGCTCTGAAAGAAGAGATTCAACAAAATAATAGAGACCCTGCTGCTTTCACGTCAGGAACACCCAGAAGTAAGAAAATTTCTTGCTCTCTTGCACTTACTTTTTCCTTTTATCTGTAGTATAGGATCATATCAGAATCATCGCCATTATACATGCTTCATAGGCTCAGAGAATCAGTGGAACACCAGCTGGTGGGAGCAGTTCAAGGTTCTGCTTAAGAGGGGTTTACAGGAGAGGAGGCATGAATCTTATTCAGGCCTAAAGATTTTCCAAGTCTTGTCTGTCTCAATTCTCTCAGGACTTCTTTGGTGGCATTCCGATCCCTCAAACATACAAGATCAGGTATTATAAAACCATATTTTATTCTAAGTACTGGCAATGCAAATTCAAGGGCACATTACAATTCATGGCTATATGATTTGGCCCAAAATCAATTTGTTCCCCTAGTCAATTTATATTGTGTCATTCAACTTTTTTGTCATTTTTATGTAATCACTTAACTACCTTGTGATATTTTATATTTAACAAATTTAATCACATGAATTTCAAACCACGAACACTATCATTGTTAAAAGTATTCATTTATATCTTGTGCAGCTTCCTAGTATTGAGGTTATTACTGTAATTAAACTGACAATCTCAACTTTCAAATATTATCTTATCCCAACAATAGTCTCAAAAGACTGAAATTGTTCAAAATATAAATGAAATACACTTTCAAAAATAAAATTGTTTATCGTTCAACACAAGATGGTTAAATGGTAAGTAAACATATCATACAAAGGTTGAATGACATACTTAAAATCACAGGGGGAAATTGATTTCGAGTAAAATAAAAACAGTAAACTGTTGTTGAGAATAGTTCAAAATACTATTATTACTGTTAGCCAATTTGCTTGACTTATATACTTTTGCTTTACTAGTTAATCTGCATTAAACACAACATTATATTTGAAACAGGTAGGCTTGCTTTTCTTCTTCTCCATCTTCTGGGGATTCTTCCCTCTATTCAATGCCATCTTTGCATTCCCTCTGGAGAGGCCAATGCTGATAAAAGAAAGATCTTCAGGAATGTACCATCTCTCCTCCTACTATATAGCCAGAATGGTAGGTGACCTACCCATGGAGCTTGTCCTTCCCACAATCTTTGTAACCATCTCCTACTGGATGGGTGGCCTCAAGCCTTCACTAATCACCTTCATGTTAACCCTCTCGATCATCATTTTCAATGTGCTAGTCTCCCAAGGAATTGGCCTGGCACTTGGGGCCATCTTAATGGAAGTGAAGCAGGCCACAACCTTAGCTTCAGTGACCATGCTGGTGTTTCTGCTAGCTGGTGGCTACTACATTCAGAAGATGCCATCTTTCATAGCTTGGATGAAGTACATTTCTTTCAGTCACTACTGCTATAAGCTGCTGGTGGGAGTGCAATATTCAGAAGATGAGGTTTATGAGTGTGGATTGGGGTTACACTGTAGGGTGACAGATTTTCCTGCCATAAAGTGTCTGGGTGATATTGGTGATTTGTGGGGTGATGTGGCTGCATTGGCTGTGATGTTGATTGGATACAGAGTTGTGGCTTATGTGGCTTTGAGGATTGGACAGCGTCACTGACCACTAGAGGCTTCATTGTGGATTAGAGACTACGATATTTTTATACCTTTAGTTTATTTAAACTACCAGCTCAGTCCAAGTGTTAAAATGATTCAAATTGTGTGGAATATAACTTGAAGACCTTGTGGTTAATTGATATGATATGAAATAAAAGAGTATAACATTGAATAAATATAATATATATATATATATATATATTGAAAAATTTACTGGTTTTCCAAATGCAACATGAGGAAAAAGATAAATTGGCAGCCAATAAAATCTAGCAGATGCAAAAACAACAACCACCAAGCAGAGCATAGTCCATCTTATATGAAGGAAATCTGAATGAGGAGAATTAAAAAAAAAAAAAAAAAATTAACTACTATTGTTAAGATGGTATTTTAAGAAGGACAATTCAGTAATTATGATTATATATTGGAACCTTTTTTTCCTTAACTTTCTTCCCATTTTTTATAGAGATTAATTTTGGTGGAACTAAAGTGAATTATTCCGATGAAACAAAACGCACACTAATGACTACACTAAAAGGAGGGTAAATATGTTTCCCATTTTTCAAAGCACACACACTTATATATAGGTAAGCTCAATAGATGGCTTTTATTTAACAAGCCATATAATCATCTCATAACACATACACATACACGTGTATTGCAAGATTTCCCTGGCTTTCTAGAAACTTAAAGTTTAAGCAGTAAAAGCCTCATGCATTTCATGTTCTGCAGTTTGGTTCACTTGTTGTCCAATGAAATACACAAACTTGTCTAGTTGCCTTTGCTTGTGTGACAAGGGAATAGAATTTGCTTCCTATAAATATCTGTAAAATATCCCATAAGGTGGAAGCATCAAATGCTAGGGCATCTCCCCAAGGGCCTCCAGTTCAGTTTATTCAATTCTCTCAAGACAGTTACTAGCAACTTGATATGATAGCGTTCTAAAGACATGTTATGCTTAAAATTTCAGCTATAAATGGACGTCTTGTTGAGTTACTACCTCGGACCAGAGAACTAGGTGAAGAATATTTTACTTAGAAGAGTATATTGCAAAAAATGGCATCAATCAAGGTTGAGAAACCTTGTTGCCCTCAATCTTCAGGGCAGGAGAAGAAGGAGCCTGCTAAACCTAGTGGGAGCACTCCCAAAGCTCCAGCCTCCAAGCCAGCCCCAAAGAAAACTGAGCGGAAGTCTCAACCTAAGAAGAAGGTATGCAGTGCACATAAGAATTTATATGTATTTACTAATTACCTAATCTGCTTTAGGCTTTACGCATGAATTTCTTTATATTAGATTCTGTCAAATAATCTGTTGAGGGTTTTTCAGGCAAGCAGCAGTAAGTAGCTGCAGATGATGACGCAGCAGAATGAAGATGACAAACAAGAATGTTATTGGTATTATATGAAGAATCAGTAATACTATACCACTTGATTGTTGGCAATGCTCCTATGTAACTCCTTACAGGCTTGACCTGATAAATAAAAGAAACGTATTATAATTATGATGAGATTATCCATATTGATCCTTGAGCTACTAAGTACTGACATTTAAGAAAATGAGCCAGATACTTATACTAGACGCAATACAACATTCAGTATTTTGTTGTATTAGGGTGTTTGTGTCTGTGTTGTGTCCCATGTTCAAGTCAATGTCCATGCTTTTTATTTTTAGTCCTTGACTTTATGTCAAGGTTTACACGGGACACAATTGCCTCATAAAGTGGAAGGTTGAAACTATATTATATCCCTCATTGACTAGTGAAAAATCGAGAATCCACCGAATTTACAACGAAAGCAGGATGAATTGAAATTTAAGAGCTGGAAGTAAAATTTGGTGTAAAGAGGATCCTCAAAACGTATCTAGCCGCTTTTCTTTGGTAGGAATCTAGAATTTTTAGAAAACATGGAAATCAGCTTTAAACACAAGGCACAAGGCTTGAACTTTGCTCAGACAGACTTTGTTTCCCCATTTCAAGATTGCAGTAAAAAACTTGTCACACTAAATTAATGTACAATGAAAGGCAGGGTAACATCTGAATGGACAGGATTAATGAGATATTGGGACTGAAAACGTCATATAATAAAATTCCCGTAACAATCTCATGATTTTTAAGAATGAGAGAACAGATATGTCTCATTTGAAATTTCATTTACTGATAGATTTTACATGTTAATTCTGCCTATACTAGCTTTCATAGTCAGTCCCAAGTCAGGATGAAAGTGGAGGGTTGAGTTAGATAGTTGACAGTTAGCGTAAAACTTTGTTTAATCTTTATTAGCTAACCTCACCTAGTGGAAAAAAAATTTTGTTTGTTTATTTAAAGATTTTATATTTAAAAAAATTAGAAAACAGTGTTGTATTGTATTGACTGTCACCTAAACCTTCTATTATAAAAGCAGGGTCCAGTGCACGTCTGGGGAAGGTCAGATGTATGCAGCCTAATCCTTTCAAGTAAAGAAACTATTTCCAAGATTTGATCCCGTAAGTCATATAGTAGCAACCTTAACTTTGCTCAAAATCTCACCCTCGTTAAAGTATTATTCCATTATACAGAAAAAAAAGAAAGAAAGAAAGATCCCAAATGTTAATTATTGTTAGAGATTATTAAAAAAAGAAAAAAGAAAAATAGTCATTTCCTTCTAGCTTTGGCATTACCAAATATGTATCATATTGCCTATAATCATTAGAAAAAGGAATTTCTGACCCTCGAGTTAATTGCAAGTACCTGACAACAATAGTATCTCTCAGTTAGGAATTACTTTAATGTCACTCAGAGTCACAGACAATGCCTAGTTGCCATTCTAATCCTTATGTTCTTGCTAGTGATTCTAATTCCATGTCCATTTTATGAGACCAATTAATTTTAATGTGTCAGGCAAAAAAAAAAAAACTAATTTTAATCTGTTTTGGTGGAGCTAGCTAGTTGACAAATAGCAAGCAGCAATTGGAAAGCATGATGGAGAAATATGGCATCACTTGGCACTATAACCATTTGCCAATTGCCCTTAAAAGCACCAGAGATTCATATCTTTCAGATTTTTCTACTGGGTTTTGCCCATCTGGGAACTTCAATCCAGTTTCTAGAAGGGTGATATATATATACCATTCTGTTTGGCTGTGTGGGAATCATGCAGGTATAAAGATAGTAGGCAGCTTATATCTGACAAAGTTAAAACTATACAAGAAAGCGAGCAAGATGCTCAATAATATCTGATGCTTCTCCTTTTATTAATATTTCTAAATTTACTAGGCTTTATGAATATTAGTTACAACATACGAATAAATATATATATTAGGTACAAACATTAATAAATAAATTGGCTAGATTTAAGTATTTAGAGATGATTTGTATTGCATAGGCCTTTTAAGCAATTGGGTCTCTACAGAATTGGACTCCTATATCCTAGGCCTCCCATTTTTACTTGTTGATTCTTTTAAGAGGCTTAAAATCTGGGCTTCTCCTATAAATCCCACCCACACCCAATTCAAATAGAACCTTATTTAAACTATGAAATAAAATTTACACTAATTTTTTAAAACAGATTCTTCTGACACTGGGTATAGATATTGTTAATTCCAGAAGCTCTTCATAGCCTAATTCAATGCAACACAGATTACCAAAAGGCCAAAATAATGCTTCAACGAGTAGAACTGCATAACTGTAGGTTTTATAAACTTCTAAAGGTTGTGAGCGTAAGCTTTGGAATGTAATTTACTTGAAATTTTTAATTAAAATACGTTTAGATGAAGTTATACAACTACAATGAAAGTGTCTAAATAAGATGTTGATTCCTAGCTAGTTTGATTAGTCCTTGTACATGAAATCAGGTTAATTGGAGTTACATGAACATATGTTAGGAATGGTTCATTAATTTACTGAGCAAAAGTATCTGATGCTAAAGTATTCCCCATGTGGTCTCCTTGTCAGCTATTCCATTCCCATCAATTCCCCACCATTCACCATCAACCCCTAACTTTGATTCAAATTCTCTCAAGGCAAATAAAAGGCATTGTGCTTAGCGCAAGAGATCATGTGAAGAACACAGAAATCTTAATCCTAGATAGTCTAGTCTCTTTTTTGCCTAAAGATTTTGTAAGAACTGTCAACTATGGCATCCTTGAAGGCTGAGAAACCCAATGAGACCCAAGTTTCTGGGCAGGCCAAGAAAGAGGTTGCTCCTAAGGCTAATGGTGGTGGTGCTTCATCTAAAGGTCCATCTTCCAAATTAGCCCCAAAGAAAGCTCCACAGAAATCTCAAGATTCAAAGAAGAAGGTATTTATTTATTTATTACTAAAATCTCACAATATCTCAGCATCAATTATATCTCAAAGATATTTGTAGTTTTGATATGTACATTCATAACAAGTGAAAAACAGTAACACATAGATTATTTTCAGGGGAAGGGAAGCAAAGCAGCAGCTGCGAAGCACTAGTAGACATAGTTGCTGTATGCAAGTAAGGTGTTCGATAAAATGGAGCAGTGTGAGTTTTACAATAATTCTTGTACTTTAGTTTAATCCTGTGGATGTAGCCAGGGGGTGACCCTTGTGTTTATGTAGATGATCAGCTTGCTAGGCTTTGATCAAATCAAAATAATATTTTTCATTTCAGACATAATTACTAAACACAGAACAGAATTGAATAATTAGAATTTGATACAATTATATATATATATATATTAGGTTAAGCAATAGCTAATAACTGAACAAATCAAATTAAATTCAGGCTAAACCTATAGAAGTAATCAAAATTCAAACCTGTTTAAAAAGATTTGGGCCGATCGATTTCTATACTATAGGCTTCTCCACCAAGACCAAGGCTTCTTTTAAAGATATTACTGTGCACCCTCCCACACAAGACCGACGCCTCCGTCCGAAAAGAATAAGACACCTATAGACCTCGCTGTGGCTTTTAATTATTTGAATAATTTGACCTACCAAATTAAGCTTGTCTAATAAACAAACAACACTTTTATTAGATATTTTTGAAATTTGTATAAAATATTTTTTTTATTATTATATATAAATTTTAAAAGAATAAAAATACTCAATTTTTTAAAGAATCAAATTCTCATATTATAAAATTTAAAATAAATTATTATTTTAATTCTTAAAAAATATAATTTATTTTAATTTAGTTTCTGAATCATAAAAATATTTTATTTAATTCTTTAAAAATATATTATGTTTTAATTTAATTTTAAAATTTTAAATTAAGATATAAAAAGATATATAATATATATATAAGGACTAATTTGAGATATAATCTATTTTTTTAAGATTAAGTTAAATAATTTTATAATTTAAGAATTAAATTAAGATAAATTATATATTTTAAAGATTAAAATAATAAATTACTCTAAAATTTACTAAAACCACCAGCCTATTAAAATATAGCATTAATGTTATGAATTCTTTTTTATAGACCCGTCACTTGTTAAAAATTTAGTGAAAACATAAAAAAAATAAATTTAATTAAAATGGAAAATTACAAACTTGCCACGTGTTAAGGGTTTAACAAAAAATTGAAAAAAAAATGTCTTATTGAAATTGACAATTCTAAAAAAATTAAATTATTTTTAATTTTATATACTCAATTTATATAAGATTTGAAAAACTCGAATATATAAAATATTTTTTAAAAAAATATAAGTGTAAATTAATAATTTAGTAACTAAAAGATACATGTTTTATTAATTTAGTCTATAAAAAGATAAAATATCTTAATTTAAATTTTAAAAGATTAATCTTTCAATCAATTCGGTCTTTTAGTTAATAAGATAAAAAAAATTTAATTAAAAATGACATTAATAAATACTAATTTAACTATTAAATAATAAATTAGATCATATTTAATAAAAAAATATATTATTTTTACAAATTAAATATTATCAAAATGTATTGTTTGTGCACTTTTTTATGTGCATTTTATAAATCTGATATATTTTATTTTACAAATTATACGTTATCAAAATAAATTTTTTTGTATTTTTTGTTGAATATGATTCAATTAATTATTAAGTAAATTATTAGTTTAGTTTCCAAAAGATAAGATTTATTTCAATTTAGTTTCTGAATCATAAAAATACTTAATTTTTTAAAAAATATATTATATCTCAAATTAGTTTTTACGTATAAGAATTAGACTTCTTTTATGTTTCAATTTAGGGTTGCAAGGATAAAATTGAGACAAAATATATCTTTTAAAGACTAAATTAAATATTTTTATGATTTAAAGACTAAATTAAGACAAATTATATTTTTCAAGGACTAAAATAATAATTTAATATTAATTATTTAACAATCAATCAATGTTCATTAATGTTACTGTCAGTTAACTATTTATCAATCATATTAATTAAAGGACGAAATTGATTAAAAATTAATCTTTTAAAAATTAAATTAAGATATTTTTTAAGAATTAAACCATTAATTTATTCAAAATATAATGCTGGATCTATGATTCTCTCCACACATTAATTTTGATTCATAATAAAAGAATAAATTATAATTTCATTTATTTGGATTAAAATATTTTGACATTAATTATTTATATAATATGATAAATACTAAATATATTTATGATCAATTTAAAATAGTTATTTTCTTAAATTTATAATTTTCTTCAAAAAAAATTACATTGAAATAGAAAGGTCAACAAATATTTTTCCTCTTAATTTTTATTTTTCTACGACATAAACGAAGCCAAAAGAATTTTTTCCAGGTAAAGGAAGAAACACCCCAAAATAAAATTAAACAAAAAAGTTTCCAACTGTTACAAAAAAGTTAGCAACACGTGAGAAATTGGTTAGAGCGTCCGAATTACGGAATTAGCAAACAATATATCTTTCATCCATGTTGTATCGTACTAGATGTCTCATATCACGAAACGTTCTCATCGAAGATAAATCTGATATGGCTTCATTATATATTAATAATTAAATAAATAAAATTTAAGAGTAATATAATTTAAAAATAATTTAATAATTTTTTATATCTGTTAATCTTAATTTTATGCATAGTTTTTTAGTTTTTTACTAAATTTATAACCTATAATAAATCTATATATGATTTATATAAATTTAAATTTATAAAATCAACGTTAGTTATATCATTTATCTACGTATAATACCCGTACACGAAAGAATTAAATCAATGGCGCATGGTGAGAAATTTTGCAAGGATAAGATGTGTACATTATTTTAATTTTCTTATTTTTTAAGAATAAATTATATTTTTTATTTAAAAAATATCAAAATTATAATTTTTTAATTTTAAAAACTTATATTATCTTTCTTTAAAAGATTAAAAAATTTATAATTTTATTTATTTTAATTAAAATTATTAATCTTCTAAAAATATTATAATTTATTATAAAATATATTTTTAAAAATTATAACATTTTATTATTATTTATTATGAATTAAAAATAATTATTTTATTTTATTTTAAGTTAAAAAATCATTTTTTATATTATTTAATTATATATATAATAAACATAAGAATAATTTAATAAAATAAATAAAATAATAAATTTTTTCATCTCAAAAAAAGAATATAATTTTTTAAAATAATAAAAAAAATATAATTTTAAAATCTTTAAAAAATATATAATTTACTCTTTTTTAAAAATCTATCAATATTTAAAATTTTACTAAATTAACTAAGTTTGCGTTCATGCGCATTAATTTTTGCATTGTATGATTGATCAGATCAGAGTTAAAAGAAAACAAAAGAAGACAAGAAGAGATCACTCGTATTTGTGTACGTATCTACTCATTATCTGAGTGCTTTTTGTGACTCATCAGTCACTAGGATTCATAGGTCCACAAAAATAACATTATATAAAATTAATTTTTTTATAAAAATTAATCATGTCAATTTTAAAATAAAGAAACAGTCAAGTTTACAACTTCACTTTTGGAATATGGCCTAACCGCAAATTGGAGTTTCATTCTCATAAGAAAAGTTTTGCCGTTTAACGATGAAAGTTATTTCTTGGAAGGCTCAAAAAGGTTGAAAATTCAAAATTAGGTTTTTGAATATCTTATAGGTGTATTTATATTAATAAGTATTTAAAAAAAAACAAGGTGAGGGAAGGGTGGTGGAATTTTGAATTTGTATTTTTTTAATTTAAATCTAAATATAACAATTTAAAAAAATTAAATATATTTTTAAATTGACAAGAACAAAAAAAAGAGAAGACAAAATATTAAATTTAAATTCAGATAAAAAAATATTAAAATAAACATCTTTTTCCTTTTCTATATGCTCTTCGATCTCAACATATCTTGTCTTGGTTTAAAAAATATTTACTTTTTTGGCATGCATAAATCCTATTCCAAGTTCACTTATTGGAGGATGAAATATTATTGTATTTTACATGTTAAATTTTGCTTCTTCTTTTTTTGAAAAAATGAGATTAACTAAAACATAATAAAATATTTTAATTTTTCTAATTAATTGCTTGGCTTTCAAATTTTAAAAAATTTCATACACTAAAAAGAAGACAAGAAAAAAAATACAATTGATAAATCAGTAATTCAGTATAGGTAAATATTATTACTACTGCAAGAAGATTGCTTTGGATACCAGAAAAATTCTCTTTAACGGCAAAAAATTACATTTTTTTTATTAAGCGAAAGATTTTTTCCGTCGCCTAAGAGCTATTGAATTTGTCTCCTCTGACTTTTATCATTTTGTTTGGGTTAAATTCATAAGAGTTTATTAATTTTTTTTAAGAATAAATATTTATATTTCCTTTCATGCTTTAAATTATAATTATTTTAAAATTTTAATAAAATATTTACAAAAATTTAAAGGTGGGAACTAAATTAAAAATTTTTTAAATTGTAAATACTTAATTATAAGTTTTTGAATTATATGACCTTAATTAAAAATTAAATAAAATTATAGAGATTAAAGAATAATTTTACAAAAGAATAAACTAGGATTGCAATCTTTCTTAGTTCATGTAATTATTCATCAATCTGATCTCCATTATGTTTTTCCATCTAATTCAATGGTTTCAAAATTAACATCTTTTGAAGAATCAGAACCTCAGCAGCATTATTTTAACACAAAAAAGTGGGTTAGGGGGACAGTATGATTTTATAATATACATGCAAATTTAAATATGCCAAGAATATTTAAAGCATATTAATTTTTTTTTCTCACTAATGACTTGTGTTCTCAAACTCATTAAGAAAAACAATATTAGAATTATCAACAAGATTGATAGCAGAAATTAAAAAAATTAATTTACTATAACGTGACAAATTAAGATGACTCTTAGTGTCCTAAAGAGTTCCCAATAAAATTATTTGTGATAAAAGAATACATATGAGAAAAAAAAAATATTAAAACTTCCTATATATACTTTAATAATAAGATTCATCATCCATTCTTATTTATTTATAAGTACGTGTGTGTGCCTATATACATATATATATATATATATTAATGTCTAAATTTTTTGGTCATTAGTTTTATTAAATATGTATTAAAAATATAAAATATAAAATAAAATATATAATGTAAAAAGATGAGAGATAAAAAGTAAAGATAGTAAAAGATTAAAAAAAATAGAGAATTAAATAACTTTTTATTATTTTAAAATATAATAATAATTATTTTATAATATATTTCAAAAATTAAATAAAGAAAAGCATGCACATTTGTATATGCAATATCTTTAATATATTATAATATCTTTGAGATCTTATGGTTATTAATATCTTATAATATATATATATATATATATATATATTATAATATAAAATTTAAAATAAAATATGTGATGTAAAGTGAAGAGAAAAAATAAAGATATACAATGAAAGATTAAAAAATAGTAGAGTTAAATAATTTTTTATTATTTAATTTATTATTTTAAAATTTGATAATTATTATTATATAATATATTTAAAAAATTAAAAAAATATATCATACATTTTTGTGCATACTAGAGATATAGTATATATAAAACTAATTCAAGGGTAGATATAATCTAAGCAGGGTACTTATGCATATCTCAAGAATTAGAACCATTAGCAATATTTAGGAAAGGTATAAATATGTAGTATATATATGCCCTAAAGTATAAATATCAGAATGCATGTGTGAGATCATGAATAATGAAATGATATATAAGCAACAAATTAATATTACCAAATTAATTAAAGTGGGATATTCTTATTTCTTATTCATTCATTTTTTTCAGGGAATTGAAGCATTGCAGAGAGAATCATATTCTAAGAATTTTTCAAAAGTGCTTCGACTTCATAATTTTGATCTAAGTCAGTATTTAGCATATGATGGCATCATATTCTATGTTATTTGTGAGATGTGTGTGTGTGTATAATATTTTTGATTGAATTTCTTATATATGGAAAATGTCTTAACTAATTTAATTTCTCAATGATGAGATGAATGAAATAGCTAATCTCTAGGCCGTCGATCAGGATTTATTTATCCATATCAAGTTTAAACGCAAAGAAGTAGACAAAAATTGAACTATTTAACATTTCTCATGTGTAGAATAACAATTTTAGAGAGATTACTTTTTATTGGTAAATTATTCTTATTTGTTTTGAAAATATTTACGAATCTTCTTATTTGTTTGATAATTTTTATTTATAAAACCTATAAAATATATAAATATTTATCAATATATCAAATGGTGTTTCATTAATGACTTAACTACAGTAAGTAGTAGAATGGGAGAAAATAATTTTGGATTTTTAATTATAATAAGAAAGAAAAGCTTGTTGAAAGAAGAGGTGCACGCAAGAGGGCGCACCCAGTTTTATGGTATCCTAATCAGACAACCATTTTGATGCCCTCTCATTGGTTCCAGTAAAGCCCATAAGGTTAAATTTGTGATTACGAACTTCTATTTTTACATTACAACAAAAACGATTAAGTTTAAGACTTATATAAACTATTCAATTTTGTATCATTAAGTATTTAATCAAAATTCCAAATAGACTATTTTTTGTGTGTGTGAAAATAATGATAATAAAGAGAGTCACTTCTAATATTATTGGAGATAAAACTATTAATAATATGTTGAAGAGACTAATAGAAATTTAAATTAAAAAAATTACTACACAGATCTAAACTATAAATAATTTTATCAAATCATAATTATTTAATTAACTTTGAAATACTGGTTAAAATTTTAATTATCCTTATAATCAAGTTACTAATCACAAGTTTGAAAGAACGTGGTTAAAAGTGTCTTTTAGTTAACCTATATTTGTACTTTTATGAAGAAGTTCATGTCCATTCTCATCATTACATTTATGATAGAAATTTTTTAATTATAATTATATCTAAATTTTGTTTTTAATTCTTAGGGTAATTTATATATTAGAAAATTAATGTTTTGATAATTTAAGGTAGTTGAGACAACGAGGGTAAAATAGAAACAAGTAATTAAGAATAAATTTAGACAACTTGGCAAAATAGAGTAACACTAATTAGAATTATTAGGGATGAATAAATTTAGGTTAAAATCAATCTAGATAAATTAGAGTAAATAAATTGAATAAATTATAATTGATCTCGCATTAATTACTTAGCTCTAGGTAGAGGTAAGTACAAGGTAGATGTAGTTTTTTAGTAAGTTAATTACTATGTGAAAGTCTAGGTATCACCCTATTTGGTAGTTTAATATAGGATGCTTATATTTGGAAAAAAAGTTAGGTGGAGATATTAAATCTTTTCCATCAATCTAATAAAAAATTAATATGTGTATAATTTATACAACTCTTATATTTTTTATGATTGATTTTTTTTTAAAAAAATTCATATATTTTATTTTGATTAAAAAACTTAATAATAAATATATAAAAAATTATATATAAGTCTAATTTTTTTAGATTATTGCTATTAAATATTCATTAAATAACATTTTTTGTCATAAGATTAACACTCATATTTCAAATCATTTTTATTAACTTTTTCAACTATGTTGACTACATTTAAATAAAAAAGTCAAATTACTCTGCCTCACAACTAAATCTTTCTCATCAGATCATGACCACACTAAATTTTTAGGTATGCTAAAGTCTGGGTAGCACAAATTTTTTATTAATTTAATTTGTTCAACTTGTATAAATGTTAACCATATTTAAATAAAAAAGCTATATATATTACTTAGCTTACAAGTAAGCCTTTCTCACAAAAGAATTACTGTCGCTTATTTACCAAGAATAATATTATACATGTTGCAACCATTAATAATAATATAAAAAAAAAGGTGACACAATACACAAAGCTCCCATCAAGTGAGGTCTAAGGAAGATGTAAGCAACTTTTACTTTCATAAGTAAAAAAATTATTTTCAAGACTTGAACCTATAATCTTCAGATCACATGACAATAATTTTATTATTGTTTCAAAGCTTACCTTCTTGCAATCCATTAATCTTAGAAGAAAAAAAAATGTGCAATGGTGTTTGAGTTTTAATTATGTGAGAGGCATGAAGCTAAAGATTTTGAAATTTTTAGATTAGTAAAGAGGTCCTATTCCCATCTCACAATCACAAGTTGGATAAGAGTGGGCTTAGAACAAAGGAATAGAACATGGAACCTAATTGGGTACAGCCACTATTGTGCTATTATATTAATAGTATATAGATATTAGCAGCCTTATTAGATGTCATCTGTATGTACAATTATACTTACCTGCACTACATTTTTAAATTCAGTATGAAGGAATAATTCTCCAAGAAAAACTATGGCTATTATTAAAGTTGGTTCATAATGTGCCTAATCTATTATCTTTTAAAATTACAAAGGTTCTGCCAAACTTTATTACCTCCAAAACTCTAAATATTGAAAATTGCCACTCATAGCACAAATGGGGTTGATGCAAATCTATTAGATCTTCTTCAATTTTGTACCTCCTTATATTTATTATTTATATAATATAATAAATATTAAATATATATAACCAATTTAAAATAATAAATTACATTAAAATAAAATTTTTAAAAAACATTTTTTTAGTAAGATATATTTTAAGTAAAAGAAATAAAAATTATGTTTTAGATAATTTTGTTTAAAATGAGTGAAATTGTAACTTATCTTCTAATTTCAAGAAATGGCAGTGTAATTTTTTTTTTCAAAAAAAAGAATTTGTTCTACTTTTCTATTGTCTAAATGTACAAACTCAACATCTCAGAATTGAAACTCCCAAAAACTACAAGTTCTAATGATGGTTAAATGATGGGTTTATCTTCTATTAAGCACATGTGAGCAATAAACTCTACTTTGAATAGTAAAGAAAAGGTAGTGGTTAATGCAAATGGAGACTTTGAAGATAATTGAGACTTATTTATCCTCAACTAGTGGAAATCAGGCTGGGCTAATTAGAGGAGACCTTAGTGAGTTAGCATATAATAATTTAGCCAATAACCTTCACTTCACACAAATCACCAATTCTTAACTTATAGCACATTATCAGATCAAGTGCAAGTGCCATAATCTTTCAAAAATTCCCTTGGATTGTTCAGTAATACCTCTTTTACTCAAAATGGTTTTGCCTGTAAACTAAAGTGGCAAACTTTATTCAGTTATCCTCCTAACTGACAAAGCATGCCCATCTTTCACAATCACATGTATTTCGAATAGTAGAATTTGTCCCCCCTTACAATCCACTTTAAATTCCCACCCTTTTCAAAATCTTCATGAGAACACGTTGGCCGGAAATCGATTACATCCGGTGTTACTTTCCGGCAACTACACCCACTATACATTCCTAGTCCCAAGTGGAGAAGCAGCATAGGATCTGAGGATATCTTAGAATGTGCTTCACAGCATCAGTACCAGAATATCAACCAAATCTCCTTTTCCATCCCCAAATATATAATGTCATTCTGGGCTTCCAGTGAACACTCACCACCAGGCAACAACAACAACAACACATCAGCTAGAACATCTTTTTTGTGTGGTGGGCTGCAAATAACAAAGAGACAAGATGGTGAAGTTCTCTAAGCAGTTTGAGGGTCAGCTTATTCCAGAATGGAAAGAAGCCTTTGTGGATTACTGGCAACTCAAGAAAGACCTCAAGAAAATCCACCTTCTTAATAATACTAACAATGCTCCCAACAAACCCCAAAGTGGTTCTGTGCCTAAGTACCTCTTTTCATCACTGAGAAAGTACTCTTTGTTTGGCCATCATCATAGAGATCATAGGCCAATCCAAGTACTCTCTTTTGCCAATAAATAATATGTAGAACATCATTTTATTCAATGTCATATATTTTACTTAACTGATTCATGATTTTGTTTTTTTGGGTTTGCCTTTTTCAGGTCCATAGGAAACTTGCATCCTCAGCTAGTAAGGGTGACAAGTATGAGACAGAGCTGCTAGAGCAATTTTCTGATACTGATGCTGCTAAGGAATTTTTTTCCTGTCTGGACCATCAACTAAACAAGGTCAATAGGTTTTATGAGACAAAAGAGAAAGAGTTCATGGAGAGAGGTGAGTCCTTGAGAAAACAAATGGACATTCTCCTTGACCTCAAATCTGCTTTCAATTTCAAGCAGCAGCTGCAACAACAAAGCAAAGAAGGCTCTTCCCAAGACTCCAAAGAAGACCAATCTATTTCATGCACATTCTCTAGTGGTACATTATCAACCTTTTCCTTCTTTTAAATGCACCAATGTGAGAACTCATTTTGTTCATTATGGCAACTTAGTTAATAGTAGAAGGAGAGTGTTGTAGTGTTGTGTGTGTATATATATGGTTTCTATTTGAAACATAATGTAGAATCATGTGTAACTTATAATGTTCTGTTTCTGGCTACAGAGGAGGACTTTGTTAGGAACAGAGCCCTGCAAGAGGAAATGCAGGAAAGTTGCACAGATGATTTGGAAAAAAATGGCATGCCATTTTCGGGCTCTCCTCGATCTGATGAAGCCAGGAAACCAATGCATATGAGAAGAGAAGTTGGGAAATTTAGAACACTCTCAGGCCATATTGTTAGTTTCCAAGGGAAGAATGTGAGGATCAACATTCCTTTGACCACACCTTCTCGTACCTTCTCAGCAATTAGCCATCTACTGAAGGAAGACTTGATTAATCAGTCATCAAGGAAATGTACTCCAGAAGGTGGTAAGCTTCATCTCAACAAAACAAGGATACATCATGCGGAAAAGATGATCAGAGGAGGTTTTGTTGAGCTCTATAGGGGACTAGGATATCTCAAAGTTTATAGGTATGATATCCCAAACTTCTTTGGTTTAATAAAATGAATAAAACTCTCATGTCTTCCCCCATGATATTGATTTTCAGGAACTTGAATATGCTTGCATTTATGAAGATCCTCAAGAAGTTTGACAAGGTAAGTGAATTAGAGAAGAGACTCCAAACTTTATGTTGAAATTGGAGTTGTTGCTCTACTTTGGTAATGAAAAGGATTTTTTTTTTTCTTTCTTCTTTTCTTCTTGCTGTTCAGGTCACTGAGAAACAAATTCTTCCCATATATCTCGAAATAGTTGAGAGTTCCTATTTCAACAGCTCAGACAAGGTAAACAAACAAAAACAAATCTAAATTTAATCATACCAAAATTTGATGAAAAATATGTGTGACACTCATACAAACTATATTATAAAAAAACGTTAAGCTGTTGGTCACCAGTTGTCCTTTCACCTGAAAGTTCACCGACAACCTCATGTGGCCAATAATCCTATAATGCCAAGAGATATGCTTGTCTTGTCAGTCACTCGAGAGTTTAACTTCGTGAACCAGCTTTGTATGCTAATGAGCATCAGAAATGACAGGTGATGAAGCTAGCTGACGAAGTAGAGGAACTATTTGTGAAAAATTTTGCTCAAGGTGATAGAAGAAAGGCCATGAATTACCTTAGACCAAGTCAGCGTAAAGAGTCTCATGCTGTAACTTTCTTCATTGGTGAGTAATACTGGACTTGGGCATTTTCACTTTTCTAATTTGTCTTTTGGTAATCAATCATTTTGTTAGGGAGCTTTATACTTGTTTGCTTTGTGCCCATTGGCATTTAAAGAAATCACGATATGACCCATTAAGCCACTGGGTTTACAAAAGAATGGCACTTACTGGTCCACTTTTTGGTGGATGGAAAGTACAGGTCCCATGCTTTGCTATATCACTTTTTAGCCATTATAACTGCAAAAAGAATTAAAAAAAAAAAACCCACCAAAAGTTGTTGGATGTTGCAATCGTGTATCAAAATAAATCCAACCCGTGAATTGGGCTCACTTAACCTGCAAAAAAATGTTGGGTTGAATTGGTAAAATGTTAACCCACTTAAAAGTGGATTAAATTAACCCAGTTCATATAATTTGTTGGTTAAATGATTTGACTTAAAAAATCATAATTACCTCGTTTTACTCATATATATATATATATTATTTTTTTAAACTAATTTATTATTACATTTTCAAATAATTATAATTTAAAATCTTATTTTAATTGTTATTTTACGAAAGATATGATTTTAATGTCATCTTTTTAATCTTTATAAATGAATCTTGTGTGATTTTTTATTTTTGAAATCTTTTCTTTATTATTTTTTCAAAATTTTTTTGTCAATTAATGGATTGACTCATTTAATTTGTAGTCTACTACTAAGTAAAATGGATTGACTTATTCTCAACTTGTAAAAAAAAGATTTAGCCAATTGGGCTGACTCATTTTCACACAACTGGTATAAACCAAATTGGCTAATATTGATACGTGGTATTTAGATTAGCTTGTTTGTCTAAATATACATCAAATGTAGTGGCTAGATAGGTTTCAAAGACACCTCCCCTTAATGTACTTTTGTGCTTAACTATAACTAGTTGCTTCAAGGGGTTGGCTCATCTAGGTGCATGCTGGACTTGAATTTAAATTTAAGTGATTACTCATTGATTATAAGTCTAATCTCGGGCTTACCTTGACCCTAAACCAGTAACATAATCTTCTCACCTAAATGTTATTTAACCAAAAAAAAAAAAAAACAATATTTGCTTCAATATTTGCAAGTGTACACACTTACTGACTCTTGTAGGCAAGCCAAAACCCAGAAAGATTATGAAAATGAAGTTCCTTCATTCATACTGATTTAACGAATCTAACCGTCGAATTTGTATATCATACTGACTGTCTTTCACATATAATCAGGGCTATTCACTGGGTGCTTCTTGGCACTTTTTGCTGGGTATGTAATAATGGCTCATATAACTGGGCTCTACCGAAGACAGCGAAATTCAGTCTATATGGAAACTGTTTATCCTATATTTAGGTAAAGTAAACTTACCTTCTTTTTTGAAATATTGCACTTGAACAGCTGTAAGTTAAGTTGCTTTTATCTTTTTTTACAGCATGTTCAGCCTTATCTTCCTACACTTGTTTCTTTATGGATGCAACATTTTAGCTTGGAGAAAGACTCGTATAAACTACAGCTTTATTTTTGAGCTTGCCCCTACCAAGGAACTTAAGTACAGAGATGTATTCTTAATTTGTACTATGGCTATGACTGCTGTGGTTGGGATCATGTTTCTTCATCTAACCCTGCTGACAAAAGGGTATTCTTATGCCCAAGTTCAAGCCATTCCTGGCCTACTTTTAATGGTAATTTTTTTTATTACATATTCAAATTCCTTTTTTCTTTTGGGTTTATATCTATTGCCTAATACTAGATAGTCACAGATGAAAATTTCATTTTTGACTTCATGCACAGATCTTCTTACTCATACTTCTGTGCCCCTTCAACATTATCTACTATTCAAGCCGTTATCGTTTCCTTCGTGTGATAAGGAACATAGCTTTCTCTCCACTTTACAAGGTACAGACTACAGCATTTTCCCACTGTCAATCTCTTATAACCTTATCAAGCATAAAATACAATGCCACGCTTCAAATAAGAAAATTTGAGTAGTTACTAGTTTCTCTCTGGTTTTTTCAGGTTGTCATGCTAGACTTTTTCATGGCTGATCAACTTTGTAGTCAGGTAGCATTTTATGTACAGAAGTTCTTATTTACCACCAAAAAAACAAAAAGAAAAGGGTTCCTTTTGTTGGCAGTACAGTAAACATGGAATCAACAAGAAATACTCAAATAATTTTAATAATTATGCCATTGCTGTATAGGTACCAATGCTTAGGAACCTGGAGTATCTGGCATGTTACTGTATAACTGGGAGCTACAAAACTGAGGACTATGGGTACTGCATGAGGACAAAGAACTATAGAGACCTTGCTTATGTAGTATCATTTCTGCCTTATTATTGGAGGGCAATGCAGGTAAAGCAATTATCTTTCTGTCATTCTTAATTGTTTGCTGTCAAATTCTCCTATTAAAAGAAATAACACATTTTGTAGTGTGCAAGAAGATGGATTGATGAAGGGCAGATAAGCCACCTTGTGAATCTAGGAAAATATGCATCAGCAA
This sequence comes from Senna siamea, assembly GCA_031216115.1. Taxonomy (NCBI): domain Eukaryota; kingdom Viridiplantae; phylum Streptophyta; class Magnoliopsida; order Fabales; family Fabaceae; genus Senna; species Senna siamea. Next base: position 3,133,005 of record CM062358.1, read on the forward strand.
TGCTAGCAGCAGGTGCTAAAGTGGCTTATGAGAAAGATGGAGGTATTGGGTGGCTATGTGTTCTTGTGATAATGTCAAGTGGAGCCACTGTATACCAATTGTACTGGGACTTTGTAAAGGACTGGGGTTTGCTCCAAATGAACTCTGACAATCCTTGGCTTAGGAATGAATTAATGCTTCGCCAAAAAATGATATACTACTTCTCCATGGTATAAATCAAGCCTTTTCATTTTTTACACTACAGAGTTTGAGTGTGCATGAAGCTTCCATTAAGTGGGATTTAGGAAGCATTAGTCTTATCCTTGCAAATAAAGAAGTTATTTTTAGAATTTGAACCTGTCACTTTTAAGTCATATGAAAGTATTCTTATCATTACTCTAAGACTCGCCTTCTAGGAAGAGGTTTACAAGTCATTGTTACAAAGTGAGAAAGAATCAACTAAGTATAGTTTAAGATCTTAGCACCAGTCATATTTATGGTAAAATGCCACAAAGTGGAGAATAAGCATAACACACATGTTGATAATGGCATTCTATATATATAATTTAAAGTGAGATCCCTACTAAAAAGCAAAGAATTAGATATTCTTTTAAGAGAGAGCAGAATCATAGGAGCAATAATTTATGATTTCTTTTCTTTGATTACAAATATGGGCCTTTTACTATTGAAGCTGAACATGAGCTTGAAAAAGTTTGGCAATTTATGCAGGGATTAAACCTTATCCTGAGGCTTGCATGGCTGCTAACTGTACTCCATTCAAGTTTTGAAAAAGTTGACTATAGAGTAACAAGCTTTTTTTTAGCAGCTCTTGAAGTTATTAGAAGAGGGCTATGGAATTTTTTCAGGTAAAGTGGATTAACTTTTCATTTGAAGTTTTATTAGTTTTCATATATAAAGTGTTAGCTAGAATTGCTCTGTTTCAAGTGAGCTAACAAATAAAATGTTATTGATGCAGGCTGGAGAATGAGCATCTGAATAATGCTGGAAAGTTTAGAGCAGTGAAAACAGTACCACTTCCTTTTGGTGAAGTGAATGAGCAAGAGTAATGCATACTCATAGGCAGCATTTCTTCGGAAATATTCCAATGTATTTGAAGAAGCAGATTAGATTAGTTGTCCGTCCTCATTCCTGTTTGACATGGATCAACTTGACTATTTTTGGAAAGAAATATTAAATGATGTATAAATCATTTTTATCAATTTAGTGTTTTAAAAATAAAAATATATTTAATGTTATATTTTTATTTAAACTCTATTTATAATTTTTTACTTAACTCAATTTAACTTGTCATGCATTAATATAAATTAAAATTTTTTAATTACATATATATATGAATTTTTTTTACTAATTACATGTCTAATAGAAATTTAAAAAATTTGCTTGATTTAGGTAATTGTATATATAATTTTTTTTAACATGATAAAGAATTTTTATTATATACAACTTTTATGTTAACGAAAAAAATATTAATTAATATTTTATTAAGTGATACGTTAAAATATAAATATAATTAAGATAAAAGATAACATTAAATATATTTTTATCTTTAAAAAATTAAATTAATAAAAATAATTTATAAATAATTAAATTAAAAAATATCATACTTTTTAAGAATCAAAATAATTTTTTTTTTTGGTTAACTGATTTTTCCACCCTTTTAATTTCATCCTCTCCTTGCAGACTCAATTTTGCTTTAACAAGAAATACAGATTAATAAAAAAGAACAGTTAACTTATTTACCTAATTTTTTTATAGTTAACTTAATTCATGAATTAAATGTAATATCGAAAAATATTTGGAATGTAATTGCCTCCGGTAAATAAATATTTGTGAAAAACTCAAGCAAAAACCTAAAAATTCTTATCCCATTTGTGGGCACAAGATAAGTCTCTAATTGAGTAGTTGCGCCCATAAAAAACCTGATTATAGATTTTCATGCAAATATGTAATGTAAGATCAGTGCCGGTGGTACACAAACTAAGAATGGCGGCAAGCACAATCTACAGTCCTCCCACAGCCCTCCCTTCTGTCTCATTTTCCACAGGCAAAAATCGCTACTGCAATTTCGTGAAGCCAATTTCCGTTTGCGAGCTAAACCAGCCTTCCATTAGGGTTTACAACTACAGGTTACCTTCAAAAACCGTTCTTTCTAGGGTTTCTTCTGCTTGACTAACTAGAGTTTATTGCTTTCAGGTCAAAATTTTCTCGTGCAGAAGCGGTGGTCTCTTGTCGGATATTTAAGGTCCGCGGGTTGTTGGATGATGATTCTGCGACTGGGCCGGAACCAGAATCAGATTATTCAGAAGTGGTTTGTGAGTTTGATTATTCATTATTTTTACCTTATTCTTATGTCCTTCAGTTTTCTTTTTTGTTTTTTTGTTTTTGGAAAATAAATTTTAAATTGGTTCTTGCGTCTTTTGAGTTATAATTTCCTGCTTTTCTTGGCCAAATGATTCATGTTGAAAACTCACTTCATTGATCATTTTAGGTCCTATTGTCTTTGAGGATAAAAGAAGAATTAGTCCAGTTCTATGTTGCTTAATTTCAGTGTACAGTTTGATATCTGTTATATAGAAAACATTCTGAACTTTAAAATTAATTGCTCGTTGACAATGGTTCAACATTGAAGTTGAAGCAGGAGCAATATTTTCAGACTATTTGGACATTTTCTTCCCTTGGTTGACCTCTTAACTCCATTAGTCACTTCTCTTCTTTTCTTTTACTTTTCGCTTTCAATATAATGAATTTATCTGGTAGCAAATACAGTGACTCTTCATTCAGTATACCTGATATGAAGAACTTTGCTCTGTCGTTCTATTCTTCTTTCTTTATCTTATATTTGTTGATAAATTTTAAATATGCTGGATCCTGCTTTTCATTTTTTTTCCCTCTAAGAATATTTTGGCTATTGATTAAGTAGGGCTTTAAATATATACTTCCCAACTTTTGTCTGACAATTTGTTATGTTGTTTTATATCAAGAAAAAAAGTTTGGTGGCCTCTAAGCACTGATTAGTTTACTCTGGTACATATTCCTAAAGAAATTTGTTTTCTTGCCCCATATTTTAAGCTATCACTTTCTCCTCCTTTCTCAGGTGGAAATGTGCTTGTGCTTCCTATGATAAATTGTTACAACCTAGATCATTTCTATCTCTGATACTAATTTTTGCTTTTCCTTATGATTATATATTGCATTGAACTTATTGGTTTTGACCAGATATCATCTTCTTTTTAAATATTGCTATTTATTCTCAATATCATAACTGTGTACAATGTGCAGGGTGCCACTATTGACTTAAGGCTTCCAAGGAGAAGTATGCTTGTACAGTTTACATGCAACTTGTGTGGTGAAAGAACACAGAGACTTGTTAACCGGTTAGCCTATGAAAGGGGTGTTGTTTTTGTACAGGTATTTATTAACTCTTGATTCCTTTAGTGGGGCAACAAGCATGTCGAATCTGTATGTTTCTTATTATAATCTAAAAGCTCGGAAGTCTATACTTTTTTCCCTAATAATTCTTTCTTATAGGTGTTTGTCCTATGAATTTATTGAAAAATATGGGATTACTTAAGAAATTTCAAATTATGAAATTTTCTTGTTTAATCAATTGTTTTTAAAGAACAATAGCCATTAAGTGTGTAAGAAATGCAGATGTGGGTTTTTTTTTTTTGGGGCAGGGTGATGATTTATGTAGATTGCTTGATGCTGATGGCTTGCTGCTTCTTAACCTTTAAGCGTGAGCTTAGTGCTTCATTTTGCTGCTATTTGCATACTATTTTATTATTTTTCACATATTTATTGATAGTTTGACACTGACCTGTGGCAACTACTCCCCCTTTTGGAAACAAAGGCAGAGAGTCAAATCACTAGCTTTAGAACCCTTTTTTTCCCTTTCATTTAAATATGCATATGTTTCAAATGCAAGGCCATCTTTATTGGGGCATCATTTTTTCTGTAATAAGGTGGAAAACATTCATTTAGATATGCCCGTATATGATCCACATGCTGAGCCATCATATCTGTAAGGTAATAAGGTGGAACACAAATTGTTCCTCCTAAGAAATTTCCCAACTACCCATCATTTCCTTTTCCTTTGATTTTGTTTAGCAGTGTATAAAGAACTCATAAGAATTGTAGCATTTCTGCAACTTCTGAAAGTTTATAATTCATACAACAACAACGATAAACAAACCTTTTCCCACTAGGTGGAGTCGGCTATATGGATTAAGCAACGTCAACGTGTTTTATCTTGACACATTTCTATTGCTAGGTTATAATTCATGGGACAGATAAATAATTGGAGTTTTTTCGCAAGTCTGTAAGTGTGTATGTTTTTACTGATGGTCTTGTGGTTGGTTTTAAGATTCCTTTGCATTATGTTGTTGCTTACTTCTTATTTTGTTATGGGAAAATTATATTGAAAATGGCATACTAATTGCATATGCATAGTATGCTTCTTCATGGCCCTAGTGAATCAATATGAATATTATGAAGTATTTATCCTCTTGCAAGTAATTGAAAGTACATCTTACTAGTGTGCAGGATGTCTTCAGCACCACAAATTAGTTGACAATCTTGGCCTTATCACGGAGTATGATTTCCGGGAGAAAACCAACATGGACTCAGAAATTGATCAAGTTTGATTTGATAATTACAGACATTGTAATGTTTTACATAACTTTTAGCAATTATTTAAATAATTTGAAAAATCATATTGATTTTAATATCCAAACAAATATTTTTTAAAAATATCTCCAAGCAAAGACATACACAAAATAAAAAATAAAAAATAAAGTAACACCAATATGTCCTCCAGTCGGAGACATAATATTTCATCATTTGTTTCTTTACTTAATTTTGCAAACCAGATAACTGTTGAGTGAATCCATGGTCACTAAATGAGATACTAGCAGATGAATCCAGTGATGGCTAGCAAAATGGCAGTAGCAAGTGCAGTCGTTGCCCATATTCCTGTTTTGCCCCCTTGCTGATGGTATGATAGGGCACCATTCTGTGAAATAAAATTCAGAAAACGTTGTTAAAATAGTGTGATGCTTTTAAGTGTCAATAGATATAACTATAGTTTCTATATTTGTTAGGAGCCCAGTCAGCAGTATAAAAATATATTTGTAATTTGATATTAAATTGATAAAGAAATTACCGAATTTGGACTTGGAGCTGGTGCTGGTGTCTCTTCTTCTGAATCTGTAGTTGTACTTGTAGTTGTTGGTGGTGCTGGGGGACTCCGGATAGTTGTTGGCGCTGGACTGAGTGCTTGATGTTTCTTGTGCTTATGTTTATGTTTTTGCCTTCTTCTCTTGTGCCTATGGGGAGGTGGTTCTGGTATGTCTGTATCAGGTGCTGGGGCTGGTGTCTCTAACAGAGGTGCTGGGGCTGGTGCTGGTGTGGCCGTCAATGGCGAGGGAACAGGTGATGGTATAGGTGCCTTCTTTTTGGGTGCAGGTGCTGGTGCTGGTGCTGGTTTTTTCTTTGCTGGTGCTGGGGCTGGAGGTATTTGGACTGGTGTTGGGGATACCGTTGGGGGTAGTAATGGTGGTGGCAGTATGGGAGTTGAGACAGGTGGATTTGTGGGTGGTTTTGGTGGTGGGATTTTAGGGGGTGGGGCTTTTGGGCTGATAGCTGGTGTAACCTTGGGAACTGGTGATTTTACAGGAGCAGATGTGGGGGTTGCTATTGGTGGTTTGCTAGACATTAAAGGGGTTGCTGCTACAACAGGGGGTTTTGCAGCCACTAATGGTGCAGCAGAAGAGGCGGGCCTTGCAGCTGTAATGGGGGGTTTTGCAGCCACTATTGGTGCAGCAGACAAAGTAGGCCGTGCAGCAGACAAAGAAGGCCTTGCAGCCACAACAGGGGGTTTTGCAGTCACTAACGGTGCTGCAGAAGAGGCAGGCCTTGCAGCTGGCAATTTTGAGGCTGCAGGTTGCTGGGCTGCTGTTGGTGGCTTGCTAGAAGTGGTTGGTGTTGCTGCAACAACCGGTGGTTTTGTGGCCACTAATGGTGCTGCAGAAGAGGCAGGCCTTGCAGCTGGCAATTTTGAGGCTGCAGGTTGCTGGGCTGCTGTTGGTGGCTTGCTAGAAGTGGATGGTGTTGCTGCAACAACCGGTGGTTTTGTGGCCACTAATGGTGCTGCAGAAGAGGCAGGCCTTGCAGCTGGCAGTTGGGAGGCTGGTGGTGGTTTGTTAGTAGTGGAAGGGGTTGCTGCCACAACAGGGGGTTTCTTGGCCACTAACGGTGTGGCAGAAGAGGCAGGCCTTGCAGCTGGACTTGTGGTTGGCAATTTAGAGGGTGCTGCTGGAGTTTTTGTTGGCATGTTTGAGGGTGTAGCTGCTGGTGCTTGGGCATTGCTTAGGGCCAGAGGGCAGCAGAGGCAAGCCAAAGCCAATACCCAGAATATTGCAGCCATTGTAGGACGGGAATTGCTAGACAGAGTGAGCTTCCTATTTATGGATTAACAAAAGCTTAGAGGGTTGAGGTGTTCCATTTGGGTAATATGCTGGAAGGAGAGATGTACCCTTCTTTGATTGCTGTACATCACTAATAAGGAATGTCAGCATAGGGAAAAGGAAAAAAGAAAATAGCCTGGGCAATGAGTTTCCCTTATGTCTCGAATTGGGTTGACCCGGGAACTCAATTCAACTGGGTCAAAAGGAAGTTAATCTCAACCCACAAACCCGCACCATAGTTATGTAGTTCTCTTTATGCAGCCTCACTTTCACATCTTACTCGTAGGAGGGGAGAAGATTGGATGAAGTGTGACGATTGGAGAGAGTGGAGCAGGTTAACACGAAAAAGGAACACAATTAAGATTGCATGTTAATGAGAACATAATTTTACCTACTATTTCTACGTATGACCTACATGCCATATGTCAGTACTTGCTTCTTTCATTATCTGTTAATATCTGATGGTCCAGGATACCAATGGGATTTTGAGGCCACATCTATACTTAATCGTTATACGGCCTGCTACTGCTAGTGCTAGAGTTGTTATATTGTTATCATCTTTGCCAGTTGCTCATGATTATAGTTCTCAACTATAAAATAATGTTGGCCAGTGTGGCTTTCTAGCAAAATTTGAATTATTGCCGTTTCAGCTGAGCTAATTGATACATTTATGAAAAGAAATTTGAAGGGTAATATTAACACAAGGGTTTTGTTACAATTAAGATACAAAGAATTCAGAAGGAAAAAGGAGGTTAAAGCAGTGTGACAGCATGCAGTTTTCGCAGAGGCTATTTAGCCGAAGAGGAACTCTAATTTTTATGTACGTAGCTTTGCCTTGTGCAAAGGAATAGTGTTCATGTCTTAAGTTTGTGCACGATCCTTTCATTTTTGTGTTTTCTCTTTTGAAAACTAGTTCCATTGGTCGTGTCTGAATCGAAGAATAGTTTTCAATAATCGATTAACCCAGGTTGTTTTTCTCAAAATTTGTTGTTTATCAATTACGTGGCGCGTTCTATAAAAGTGCTACATAATCGATTTACCAAAATATTTTTAACAAATTGGCGAGTGTGAGAGTTGAACACATATCCACTTCTTAATGTGATACTAACACATTAGGCCACTATTGGGCCAATGTATTTCTCAATATAACTATTGCACCCTTTTTAAGGGTAGGGATAACTATTGCAACTTTGATGTATAATAAAATAATCTGGACAGTTAAGTAATTATAAAACATATATAATTCACTAAAATAGAACATTCATTCTATTTTAATAAATTATGTGTAAACACATTTAGATTAATTTTATTTTTGTAGATGAATATTTTATAATTATTAAAAATTTTAATAATAGGTAAAATTATTTATATATTGGATTTTTCTACATATGCAAAAGAGTCCTTACTTCGTAACTATACACTTTCTTAATAAAATTGACATTTTTCTTAATTAAAAAATATATATTAACCTTATAATTACTTAAATCAATTTCTACAGTGCAAGTAAACAAAGTAAGAATTAAATATATTGTTATAGCTGAGTGATATATATATATATATATATTGTGGGTCATTTTTATTAGTGAAAATTAAGCATGTGATTTTGACAATGATTATTCCATCATGTTTGAAGATCACAATTTGCGACACCAACAAAGAATAGGAAGGAACATAAATATACATGATCGTAGAAACCGATCATGTGGAAGATGTTTAGGAACTTGGGTGAACAATGTAGTTTTAATATATATATATATATATATATATATATATATTAAAAGACCATATTTTTGCGGCCTTTTATTACTAAATATATAGAGATAAGAATTAATAATCATCTTCTAAACATAAGCAATTACATTATAACAAACTTCTAAAATCAAGCAACAAATAACAAATTTTTGAAGACTAGTTCTACAACTGAGGCACGTGCTCAACTCCAACAATCTCCTTCGTGCCTTAATATTTGTAGACATTTAAATTATTTCTTAAGTCTTCAAATCTTACTTTTGGAAGGGATTTGGTTAGCAAATCTGCAAATTCACCTCATTGTGGCTCTGTGAACACCTTTGCCTCTTTAGGTTGTGACTTGCAAATTCACTCCATATGTCCCGTATTACCACACTTTCTATACTTGACATCCGATCTCCACCAACATTTTCTTTGAGGGTGATTTATTTTTTTGCAGTGTGGACAAGGAGAAAAATTCTCATCTTGCTGCTTCTTAGAGCCTTTATGTTTCTTGTTCTTCTATTTGTTGTTCTTCTTGTCTTTTCCCCCTCTAAGTTTTGTGCTTTTGTATAAAAATCACCTTGTATTGCCTCCTTTTGTCTCATCATTCTTCTCTACTCTTATGCCTGCAAAGCATTTACTAATTCTCGCAAAGAAATGCATGATAGATCTTTTAATTCTTTTAATGAAGATATCTTAAATTCATATTTTTCAAGTATAGTAACAAGAATTTTCTGCTCAATTCTTTCATCAAGAAAATCCTTTCCAAGAAGACATACCTTATTAACAATACCTAGCAACCTCTCAGCATAGCCTTTGATAGTTTCTATCTCCTTCATGCTCTGCATCTCAAATTCTCTGATTAAGTTTAGCACCTACATGTCTTTGGTTCTTTCATTGCCTTGATATTCATATTTGAGATAATCCCAAATATCTTTGGCAGTTTGTAAATTCATAATTTTAATGAATATCACACTAGACAGAGTAGAAAAAAGACAAGCTTTAGCCTTGGATTTCTTTGTCTTTTTCTCTTTGTGATTCCTCAATTGAGCCATAATGGGGTTATCTGGTAGTAAAAAAATTTCATAATCATTTTCTACTGCCTCCCATAGAACCAGCGCTTCAAGATGGACAATTATCCTGATAACTCAAGCTTTGTAGTTGTCACCAACAAAAATTGATGGTGCAATAGTTATATATGATGTATCAACCTCCATAATGCTTTCTCTCAACTCAGTTCCTTTAAGATGAGAGTTCTATCACCACTTTATCGTTTTAATATATATATATATATATATATATTAGAAAACCATATTTCTAAAGCCTTTTATCACTAAATATATAGAGATAAGAATTAACAACCATCTCCAAAACATAAGCAACTACATTATAACAAACTCTTTAAATCAAGCAACAAATAACAAATTCCTAAAGACTAGTTCTACAACTAAGACATGTGCTCAACTCCAACAAACGACGAGTGAAAGGGAAGCGTGAAGGTTTAGCTGGTGGTGTTGGTGCTTCTTCTTTCTTCATTTTCCTTCTCGGATGAAACGATTGCTGCATTACATCTGTGCACTCTGAGTCCAACACACCATGTCTTATCTTCGTCTTTGGATGCAATGGGTGAATTGGGCCTGTTGGATTTTCTTCTAACTCCAAGCCATTTCCTCCATCAGGAAAAAGTCTGCAAAAAGGTTTATTCATGTTACTACTTTGTTCATCATTCAACTTTATGTTTTGCATATTCCATCTGTAAAAATGTGAATTGATGATATTTAATTAGTTGGGCCTTCAAGATAATCCCCAAAGATGATCTAGGTTAAATTACGAAAATAATAAAGTCATCCCATACCATATTCTAGAGGAAATTATAATGACCTCTCGAGATTTTTAAAATCATTCACACCCCAAACTTCCTCTTCATTAACATAACTGTTAATAAGCCAAACTATAGGTCAAGTATAAATAATCATTTTTAATTACAAGAATTAACCAAGAACCCTCTCAAACTTTGTAATTTGTGTAAAAAAAACCCCTTTCATTAACTTTTTATCCAAAACCCTAACAAAGAGTAGAGACATCAAATTATTAAGAAATTTTTCTGCACAAAACCTGAAGTTCAGGGAAATTTTCTACATTTTGGTATGACTTGATTTTGATGACACTTCACAGATAAAAAAATTAACAAAGAGGTTTTTTGCACAAATTGCAGAGTTTGGGAGTTAATTTTTAATTTTTTATAGTTCAAATGACCTGTAGTTTAGGAAAATTTTTTACATTTTAACCTTGTTAATAAAAACTCATACCATATGCACTTTTCCTCTTAAAAATCCCAAAAATACTAATTCTATGCAGTACTAACCACCAAAAAGGCCAAACTAATGGTTATGAATATTTAAAACAAATGTAATGTACTATTTTTAGAATTAGAGGATGTGTAAATGTAAATTTCGCAAACTTAAGGTGGGCCTTTTTGGTGGTTAGTACTGCATAGAATTAGTATTTTTGGGATTTTTAAGAGGAAAAGTGCATATGGTATGAGTTTTTATTAACAAGGTTAAAATGTAAAAACTTAAGGTGGGATTCTAGTATAAATTGAAACTAGAGGAGGTGAGTGTTGGTCTCACAAACTTTTAAGGGAGGTGACTGGATTACTGGTATATTCCTAGTTATGCAACATATCCTAGTTTGACAACAAAATTTATAGTGATGAAAGAGCATATTAGCAGGAATATTGATGAAATCTCAGAGGCTTGTTACAAACAATCTAGTAAAAAATTTAGACAATCCTTTACTTAAGAGCCATTGTTTAAGGCATAAGCAATTCAACCGTCTAAAATCAGAAAAGTTATAAATAATAATAAAGTACGTAAAGGAATTTAAGGAAATATTAACTGTCTAGAAAATAGAAACCAGTCAAGATTCAAGAACTTCAATGAACCACAAAACTCTTACGCCCCTTGCAACTATAGAATACAATAAGCATGTCCATTGCATACCTAACCCAGCTACCATCAGCTCGAAGAAGTTTATTGGGAGCTCCCCATACAAGAGTATCTATCCTCGCCTGAAGAATGGCACCAGCACACATTGGACAGGGTTCAAGTGTGACATAAAGTGTAGTTTCCTGAAAGTAGGAAAAGTTGTCCCCAAAGAAACGAGCTGAGTTATCACAAAAAGATACCAAATACATACTATAAGTAGTTAATATCAACTATTTCTCCAGGCAGACCAAATTGCTTAGTGGTCCAATAGGTAGTTTGAACCTTGAACAATAGCTTGCATTTATAGCAGAACTGTTACAACAGAGTTTTTTAACAATAGCAATCAATATTAACAAAAGAAGAGAGCAATTGATTATAAAGTAATCAATCTGAACCTTAAATTATTTCTAAGAACGATTATTAATTAATATATGAATCTATCTTCTTGATATATATCCTTCAACTAGATTACCTTATCTGATAATGCTTGACCTTATTTGATAGTGCTTTCAGTCCTCCAGTAAGGGTTTGTACTTTGTAAACTGGTTACAGCATATGGGGAAATCTGCCTTAATATGCTTTCTTGGAGAAGTAATTTATTAGAGCAGCTAATATTTTAGGCTTTGAAATGGTAAATCAAGAGCTTGCATTGCTGCAAAGAATCTTAGTATTGAAGCTAAGAAGAAAGGAAAAGCGATAGCAGAAAAGGGAAAGAAAAAATGGTTGATCAGATAGTGATGGTCTTGTATGAAATAGAAAAGCGCGAACTGGTTACAGTTTGCAGATATGAACATGATTGACTAACAGTAAAAATAGAGAGAATTAAAAGTGCCAAAAGAGGAGGTATTCAAAAGAATGAGGGGCTTTGCAGAAACAAAACTACCTAAAGAACCATGAGTATGAACAGCCAAAATGAAAGGACCCACAACTAGACTAATCTAACACGGAAGTATGCACTAAAGTCTAAAAATGACACATCCCAATGCTAAATTGTCTTCTAATGAAATTAATCTGTCTTTCGCCTCATCTCCCTCTCACCCTTTCCTCTCTCCCTATTTTCACAATACCAAGTATTTAATTCCTTTCGACGGGAGAAAGATATAGTATTATCAGTATTCTAAAAATATGATGTCTGTAGTCACTTGTGTCTTCAACATAAGGGTGGCAACACTGGTCTAAAATGTGGGGGTTTTAAACATTAAGCACACAAATATTGTCACATGTTAAGCTAATAATACAAGCCTAAAAATAATTGAGTAGAACCATATCAAATGGATATTAAACTTTGGCTGCAATAACAAAATATAGTTTAAAACATGGAAAACTTACTGCAAGTCTCCATGTTCGAAGAAGATTTGAAGCTTCTTGTATACAAACAATCTCAGCATGGGCAGTGGAGTCCCGTAACTGTTCTACTCTGAAACAGTACTTTTGATATAAATACCAAAACTATGGCAATTACAGAAAATTAAATATATATATATATATATATATATATATAGAAAAATCTAATATTGCTTACAAGTTGAATCCCCGTGCAATAATTTTCCCATGTTGTACAAGCACAGCACCAACTGGCACCTCCCAATTATCAGCAGCCTTTTGAGCTTCCAAGAGTGCTTCCCTCATGAACATTTCATCCAATCTTCGCTGCTCAAATTCAAGAATATAGGTTTCTTCCAACTTATTAGACCTATCTCTTATAGTTTTCCTTTTTCGATGAAGCATCTTTTGCTTCCACTCTCAATCATTTCCCCCACTGCCACTGAATCCAGTCTGTGTTGCAGTTTCAGGTTCTTCCATCAGCACCAAAGACTCTGTTCCAGGCACATCAGATTTACCAGCATTTACAACTTCTTCGACAAAAGAAGGTCCTCTGGAAGATAATGGAATGGATATTTCCAAGTTTTCTACGCCCAAGGTAGTGACTTGCAAATCTTTTCTGTCTCCAGTCCAATTGGTGTTTCCCTCTCTAGAAGCAAATAAGCCATCTACTGAAGTTGATCCACTTTCCAATGTACTTGTAGATGACAGCTCAACTTCAAAAAGCTTTACTTTGTCCTTCGATTTCATTGTCTCAGACACCTGTCCCTCACTGAGGGTATCAGGATTTTTTGGTTTTAGCTTAATAGAAGTAGTGGCTTGAGGTTGCTCACTTGTTCTTTCCATTATTGCATTGCTTTCAATGGTTACCTCCTGCCCCTGTCTAGAAAACCATGTCTCACCATCAAACTTTTTTTATGAGCTTCTTTCAACTGATCTTGCAGCTGAATTCGAGGAATCAGGTTGCGAAGCCCATTGTAGTCGAACAACATCTGCAACAATATTCCATAGGAACCTGCCAGTTCTCCTAACAACAGGTTTTCCGATATCCTTGCTAATCTCTGGTTCTTCAGCTATTGGACTTGGTTTAACAGATAGCTCTGTTACATCCCTTGTCTCATCAGAAGGTCCCTTGTTCCCAGAAAACCCAGAGGAACAACTAGAATCATGCTCCTTCAACTGAGAGCCATTTTGAGCTCCATGTTGCCTTAAACCGTTGATATGATTCATCTCATATTTAGAGGCCAAATTGGTTCCAGTAACCTTTATCTCTTGTGCTTCAGAAGGAGTGGCATCATGCCTGACCTTCTCAACAAACAGTTTGGAAGATTTCTCCAAGCAATCAGTCGAACACAGAGCATCTTCTGGGGAGATAATGTCTGAAGGATCACTATAAGCTAGATCACTCCCAACTCTAGATCCTATTTCATATACCAAAGTTCGACCTTTCTTTTTTGAATCATCATACAAGGCAGAAGAGCCACTTTTTGGAATTTCAGGGCCGACCTCTGGGCTTGCAATTCCAGTGGTAAGTCCCATATCTGCTAAGCCTTGAACAACCAATTGAGATGAAAAAGGCGCTAACATTACCTCTGAACTCCTTGCATTACCTTCTGCTAGTATGACATGTTTTTTAGCCTCTGAAACCATATTCAAAGATCCCTGGAAGCAGGAAACCCTTTCTGAAGCATTTTCATTGGAAATTGATTGGTTCGTAGGTCTTTGGGCCTCACTAGTTGAATATAACTCTGTAATTCTGCCATCAGTTTGGAAATGTCTCTCTCTAGTTTCAGCAACTGGTGTTAATTTACTCTTTTGGATGAACCTTACCTTATCAGAAGTTCTTTGAGAACTTGAACCTTGTTTTTCATCACTGGAATAGCTTTCTGATATGATGCTGACAAGTCCAGATCCTTCATGGGGTTGAATACCCTGAGTCGTCCTATGATCTGTTTGGATAAATGTCCCATTTGCATCTGAACTCAAGTTTAGATTCTCTTCCAAGTTCTTTATTCTAGTGCTCGAGGTTATGATGGAGATATTTTCAACATTACTGTTATGGACTTGTAATTCTGAAAATTGTTGAGATTTTCTTCTCTCTTCAACCTGTGCAATGTTCTTCCCTTTTTGGTGTTCTTCCTCCATCCCCTGAACTGAACTGAGGATTGAAACTTTGTTCTCGCCCAAGTTCCTCATCTTACTATTTGAGGTTCTTGTGGAATTTTTGACTTTTCAATATATTTCTGGGAATTTTTAATTATTTCATCCTTTCCTGTGATAGAGCAAACAATGTTCTGAGGTTCGACACTTGTTTTCAGTGACAGTTTTTCTGATATTTCCAATTTTCCTCCCCTGCCACTGAATGCCTTTTGCGATTTTGAAGTTGTTTCAAGTTCAACACCACCACATTCTTGTACATCTGTAGATTGATACTTTCTTCTGTTTCCTTTCTGAAAAATTTTCATATCTAAATCCATCATAGAAGCTGAATTATATTCCTCGCTGTCAAATTGCTTGCGGAAAGGAGAGGCTTTTCCATAATTAGATTCATTTGTTCTAAATGCTTGTGAATGCATAACCAGGTGTAATCTCCTGGACTCTGTTTCTTCCATTGTTACCTCAGTCAGCTTCTTCTCAGACTCTTTTCTTAGGTTCCTGTCAATAAATGGATCAAATGCAATTATTTCTTCATTTGAAATTTCGTCCAGCTTTTCTGAGCCATCACTTTTCCTGTTGAGTTCTTCCTTCACTTGTCCCTCCATATAAGGTGCTTCATCCTTTTCATATCCTTGTAGTAATTCTTCCAAATGTTGCCTATGCTTATCCTGAACTTCCAGGTCACTCCCAAAATCTTGTGAAGAAGAAAACGAGTAATACGATGAACAACTAGAAATATTTCTTTGTTTCCTATTGTTTCCACATTTTGTAATAGCTTCCCTTTTTTCATTGGGTATTTCATCCCCTTTTTGCAACTCCTCATTGAATGTCTCATGGTGCTTCAAACTCTCTTGCTTCTCTACTCCCACTTCTTTACCCAAACTCAAATTTCTCTCTCTATTTTCATTTTTTCTTTTCGTCTCCAATTCCAACCTCTTGAAAGAAGATACGTTCTTCCCTTTGACACCAATGAAATCCACATCAACATCTTCAGTTAATAAGCTGAGAATCGTCTCAGCATCATCAGCACCAAAGGAATGGTGAATCTCACCCTCTTCCTCTGACAGCAAACTAAAACATCTTCCTTCTCTTCTCCTCCTACTTTTATTACAACCATTTCTCTCCTTGACAGAGCAATTAAGCTCATAACAAACCCTGCTTAGACCATAAGCTGGTAGATGGAAACAATACCCATGCCCACCACCCAATATCAACCTTCTAGAAGCTAACAATTGAAGTAGAATTGATTGCCTCAACCCACATAGAGGACTGGGTTTCACTGGAATTCTGTAGGTGGAGAGTGCACAACAATTGCAACAACCACAACATGATGAATGATGCGAAGGGTTTCTGTCAAATCTTTCACAGGAGTTTGAGTAGTCATTAAAAGATGAAGAGAATGATCCTTCACTCCTGGGAGCATATATTGTTGAGCTGAAGTATGTATTGTACATATCTGTATGCATATTCTTACCAGGGAAGGGAGGAATTACCTTGATGTGAGAAGTGGGTTCTTTGGGCTAAAACCAGGAGTGAAACTATGTCAGACTTCATACATCAGAAAACTCATGCAAGTGAACTGAGCAAGATCAGGTGACGATGGAAATAAGCTACCCAATCTGTTAGATGCAGCTTCAGGAGCCAAAAGGGGATTGGTCAGTGTAGAAGGGTGACCAGCAGAATGCCTTGCCTCCAAAAGAAGCCCTGAGGATAGTTTGAAACTTCATTAAGCTCTGCTTTCACCTTTTACAGAAGTAGAAATAGATGTTTCAACAAGATTAGAGTAACTGACATAGTTCAAAAATCAATCAAATGGTCTTGGAATCATCAAATAATTAAATTTTAGAACAAAAGAAATATTTTCCTACTGCACAATTAGATGAAAAGAGACAAAATCATCTAGAAAATTTCATTACAAAAATCGTGACACAAAGGATGTCAATCCATGATATCCAACAGTGAGAGAGCACGGAAGCAAGGGGGGATCAGCAACGACTTACATTCAACAAGGCAGTTTGAAAGGCTTAAACATTCGGCATTCCTAAAATTCACATATGCAATACACGCATATTTCGCCAGATCTTTACTATGACAAAAGAGCAACTAGCTCACAAAACGTGTTTTGATGATTATTGACAAAAAATACTGCTCCTCAAATTGTTCTATCAATTGGTTCTCCCTTTCAACCTTCATTTTCATTAACTCGGTCATAACACTAACGACTCAATTTTTTGAGGATATATCCATAAACCCTTAAATATAATTTCAAGATCAGGAGTGGGGACAGTAAATTATGTGGTTTCACGCATAAAATCATCAGAGGAACAGGTCGGTGGCTCAGTGCTCATACCACTAATTACTTGCACCAAAATTATTAATGGGAAGCGAAACGGAATAATTATCATTTTCTATCCTGCACAAGAATATCATGCAAAGAATACTGACGTCATCTGAAAAGTGAAGTAACTAATCCCCACAGAATGTTCCTAAACTGGCATTACTGCGCACTTCAATTTAGACTTTTAGATGTCATTAACCAATACCCTGCATATTTTTTATCCATCCGAAGAATCCCAACGTTGTTAGAATAAGAAAAGAAAACAGGAAAAAAGAATCATAAAAAAAAAAAAAGACCTGACCTAAATAGTATCAAAGTCTCTCACTGGGGCCCGAACAATGTCCAGCTTAATTTCACGATCCCTTTTATTTAAGGATCTAGATGACTAGATCTTGGGACCAGGGACAAAAAGAATAAACTACCGTAAAACAATAAGCTGGTGAGGATTATTTAAAAGGATGATTATACCTGAGGAGAAGCGTGATTTTCGAAGAGAGGTGAAGAGCAGAAATGACAATGCAATTGAGAGGTTGATGTAAGGACGGACGCAGTAGAAGTGTGAAGAATTGAGGTTGGAGCTGATAAACTTGAAAGGAAATTGAAGCTTGTAAGGAAGAAAAGAATACAGAAGCGAGAGAAAGAGACTGAGACGATGAGAATGCTGATCACACTTTTAGCTCATTCCTTCTTCAAAGAATGGAATTACGGAAGCATGCAATGGCGGCGAAGCAAAAATATTATATAATCATTCCTTCATTTTCTTTTTTTTTTTCTGTAAAACTGAAGTAGAAGAGTTGTATCTATTTTAACAAAAATATTATTATATTACTTATATAATATAATAAATATCAAATATTTATTTTTTAATGATTTTTGAAGTTGAAGACCAAATTATAAAATAAAATAAAATTACACGTGCGGGCGGACACACTTTTTGGTGTTTCTGACTGACTGCATTGAATTGTTATCATTGTTTGCCTCGAGGCCTTTGATAGTGCTGGAGGCCCAATTTAAAATAATTAGTTATTTAGTAAAATAAATTATGAGGAGGTTATTATATATAATCGAATATAAAATTATAATATAAAGAAATTAAGAAAGAAAAAAGGTTCAATTTAGTGCATATAAAATAACTTTTCATTACGCCACCTTGGTCCAACAAGAAATAGTTTACAGAATACTTTCTAATTCAAAATTAAAAACTATTTTCTTTTGTTGAGTTGTACTTTTCTGAGTTAAAAGTGGTTTAGCTTTGATAACAGTGTGGGATCCATCGTCAAAATGTAAAAATGCAATATATAGTGGGGTTCGGAGTTCGGACCCATACATGAATAATAACGATACATACTTTCAAATCAACTCTAGTTGATACAATCATTTTATATAAGTTTTATATATGAGATTTTAAATTTAAATCGTTCAAATTAATAAAAATTTATGTGCCCTCCATCGTTCTCTGTCAAAATATTACAAGTCAATTCATATAACTTACTGAGTGACTCATTTATTTTTTTATTTTTTTATTTGTATCGTTCAAGAAGAGAAAGAATCTATTAATCAAATAAAATAAATACAAATGAAATAATAAAAATAAGTTAACTCATACTTAAAATTTTAAAGAATTTTGTTTTATTTTTTTAATTTAATAATTTAATTTGAACTTTATTATGTTAGTGAATTTGAGACTTTGTAATTGTATCATATTGTTATTATTGTGTTGTATTATTTTTAATTTTCATATTTTTCTATTTTTTTAAAAATAGTGCATTAAACGAGCTAATTTTTTAATTTATTAAGTTGGATCAATTTTTTTAATCATTAAAAAAAATTAAAATAACTTCACTCACCTAATTTATAATCCATGACAGGTCAATTCAATTGGCCCACTTTTGATAGCTTTGGTAGCTATTCATTCAAAAAATAATTTCTTGAATTTTAAATATATATATATACACAAATTAAAAAAAAAATGAGAAACAATAAAATACAGTTTAGTTAATCATTGTTGCTTTAAAAAATAAAAATCATAGATTTGAAAATCTAAATTATTTTAAGTATTTCTTATCAAATCATATAACAAATATATATTATGTAAAAGAAATTATAATCCAATATTGTATTAATGATGAATAATTTTCTTGACATCTATGGAAGGAGCCGAGGTTCTCTACAAACTCTCCAATACCAAAGTTACGGAGCCCAAGCAGTTCTAGAAAGCCCAAATATTCTTGGTTCAACTAGTTGAAGATTTTAGAATGATTTGATTAAATTACAACAACTTTTTAACAATTTGATAAATTACAACAACTTTTTAATAATTTCAAAAATTACACTAAATACCTCCAGAAGTTTGATATAATCTTACACAAAATTTTCTTTTAATTTATTTTTTGTTAATAAAAGTAACATTTTGCACTGTATAAATTAATTTCAAAACAATAAAATTACTTATCTATTTTTACTGTTATATTAAAAAAGTTATATTGAAACTTATTTATTTGTATTAAAATATAAATTATAAAAAGGTAAGTATAATTTTTAAAGTTAAATAAATAATAAATATAATTTAATCAAATATCAAGAAAAGTTGTATAATCTAATGGTGAAATAACATTTTTTTACCCTTTCTTTCGGGTGCTTTCTTGTTCCATCAACTATTACTTACCTTTGGGTGTGGTCATATTCAATGTACTGTTTTGATTAAGGTGATTTTGCATTTATCTTTATATAATTATAGTAAATTTGAAAGCTGCCATATCAACTCTCATTGTCAGTAGTCAATTTTCAGGCCATCATCCACTTTGAGACTTGAGGCATAAAGGAATAGTATGATTTGAAATTATAAGTATGAACTTGGTTACTTCTTTATTAGGTCGATTAACTCAAATTATTATAAAGACCGACTTAATAAGAAATTATTATTTTTATTCAAAATTTATAGTCATGGGTGTTAAAATAGACTTGATCCTTTAAAATAAGGAGACTGTGACAATAAAATATTGACTTATTTTAAGGATAAATTTTTAATTTAGCTCATTTTTAACTTCATGTATCATGGTAGGTTAATGGGCTCGGCGCTGGGACGACTTTTATGGGCCATATTTTTTATTTTTTCTATAAAATATTTTAAAAAAATTTGTTATATAAAATGTTATATCTTATATTAATATGTAATATTTATTTATAATATATTGATATATAAAATAAATTATATTAAAATATAAAATAAATTATATTGATTCGTAAATTATACTAAATAATTTTTTTAATTATTATTTTAATAAATCAATTTATGATATTTATTCATAATATGTTAAAATATAAAATAAATTATATCTATATGGATAATTTGTTTGGATCAAATAAAATATATTTTTAAAAATTATATTTAAAAAATAAAAAAGCTCATGGGTTAGCCTATCTTAATCCTTAGCTCTTTATGAGCTAGGCCAGCATTTTTAACACCTCTATTTACGGTAGGTAAGCCTAGCTCAATTTTTAAAAATAAAAGCGACAGGTTAAGTTAGACAGAGTCACTTTAATTATATTTATGTTATAATGATTATAGAGGCTCTTAATGATTAATTTTTAAAATTATATATTATATTATATAAAATAAAATGTATAATGCAAATAAAAAAATAAGATAATAAGAAGTTACAATAATAAACTATTATTGGTACAATCATCTAATTATATAGTTTTTTAATTAGAAGCACTTTTATTTAATACATTATCAAAAATTAAATATAAATATTTCTCATAATAAAATTTTAAATTTTGATTCAATATATTAAAAGAAATTAATCCTTTACAATAAACTAAATTCTCATTGATTATAAAATATTTCAAACAAAAAAAATAAATTTTTCAAGGAATACAAAAATAAAAATAAAATATGTCAACTTTATTTATTTGTTTGAAATGTATAATCAATCTCATTTAATAAAAAAATTATTTGTTATTATTACTGTTGTAAGACATGAAAGAAAAATCAAAATTTAAAAATTTAAAAAAAAAATATACCTGTAATTGTCAAGGTTCCAGCATTGCATTCA
Organism: Senna siamea; assembly: GCA_031216115.1. NCBI lineage: Eukaryota > Viridiplantae > Streptophyta > Magnoliopsida > Fabales > Fabaceae > Senna > Senna siamea. The sequence goes on from CM062358.1 coordinate 3,154,063, forward strand.
AATACGTCAAAACCATATTTTAAAATAGTCCGTTGCATTGTCTTGGCAATATATATTTAATATTTTGATATAACAGGAAAAGAAAAACTGAATTGACAGAACGTCATGGCAATATTATATAGTTTGGCGATAATTATTTGTGGGGCTTGTAATTGATTTGTTTGACTATACTTCTTTTATTTTAATTGCACTGATTGGAGAATATTCGTAGGAATTTCAAAGGGAGAAAGATGCAGGCAAATGAGAATTGCATGTTGTAATTATACTCCCAAATCCCCATAGTATGATTTATTTGGGTTTATCCTTTTGGCTCTTTCTATTCTGCTTACATTCCTGACATGACACTGAAAGTGATAATATCATTAATTAATTACTTGACTTGTAAGATTCATATGTCTCCCACTCTTCCAATTCAACCGAAACGATATTTCTCACCGTATATTATTTATGAAGTTTCACACTTTCAAGATAAAATGTATATGTAATACAGAAAGGCTCAAAATTAAAGATTAAATTTTACCAACTTTTATTTAAAATTTGATAAAATAGTATTTATTATTTTTTAAATTATAAAGATCATATTAAATATTTTAAAAGTTTGGTATAATATTATATAATTTTATGATTAATTTTTTATCAATGGAATTAATATTTTACACAATTTTTTTATTTTAAAATAACAAAATTATTTAATTTTTTTTCATTATTATATTAAAAATCCCATGTTAAAACTTAAAATAAATTTAATTATATATTTATTGTTATTTTAAAAATAAAATTACAGTTTTATTATGGACATAAAGTTATCTTTATTAAAAAAATAAATTAAAAGATATGTTTTTTTTAAATCAAGATGATACTAAATATAATTTTAATAAATTAAAGAGAAGTTAATATATTTTACTCGAGATGAAATTATGTTATTATTGTATATATTTGAGATTGTTATTAATCAAAATATAAAATAAAATATTTTAAAAATCTCAAAATACGTCTAACAGTACCATTTATCAATATTGCTTTTTGAAATATTAAAATTTTTATACGAAATTATGAATGCCCTTCTTTTATATTTAATAATATATATTATTTCATATTTAATAATATAATATATATTATTAAATAAAATTTTAGTTTTTAGTGTTATTTTTAATTTTATTTTATAACAATTATGTAAAATTTTTTATCATAAAATAGCTTTTCCTAATCATTTATAATATTTAAATTTTTTTATTGAATGGATATAAAATATATTACTTAATTACAAGGTATTTAATATTCATTATTATTTTTTCAATTAGTTTAAGTATTTTGAGTATTAGACAAATTTAGATACAGATATTAAAAATTTTTTTATTTAATTAAAATTCAAATGTTAGATATTTGGAATAAATGCAAGTACAACTAGTGAAAAATTTGAGGAGTATCCTTTCATTACCACTTCTAACCTGAGTCCTTTTGAAATTTGTGAATACATAAAATTGATTTTAAAACAACAATTTATTACAAAATAATCATTTTAATATGATTAAAATGTACAAAATTTCAATTGACCTATAAGTTTTAAATTTTTGTAATTTGAGTAAAAAATTATTACTCTTTTCTTTCAAAACTTGGGTAATATGTCAAATCAATTAATTTTTTTTTGTTTACAAAACTTAAAGTTTAGAAATTTTTTTTACATAAGATTTAAATTTAAAGAAATATTTTGTGTAACCTATAAAGTTTTAAATTGTTTTTACATTTTAGTGTAAGTTAACTTTGTTAGTATATCACTATTCTCTTAATTTTTTGAATAAAAAAGTTAAAGGAGAATGTTTCTTATATGAATTATAAAATTTAAGAAATTATAGATCAATTTTTATAATTAAAAAAATTATTTATATATGACTTAAAATTTATAAAACTTTTTTGTATTTAATCTTAAATTATTTGATAAAAAACAGCTGATATGTAGCAAAATTATTATTATTTATATTAATTAAAAAATTTAATCATTTTTAAAAAAATTAAAGTAAATGAATATAATAATTCAACAATTAAATTATTAATTTACTGAAAAAAATCCTTTTGACGTGGAAAATTATGTTATGCAGCCACACAGACATTTAATGATTAAGAGGATATTTAGTTGTTCATATTGGTTGGTTGGGACTTGGGTTGTACATAGGAGCAAGTGTAAGTCCACCTAACACATCCTTGAAATGTTTGTACTATTTTAGGTATTCTGTTTGAAATTAAGTTTGAAAATTGTTTAATAAATATATTGTAGTTAAAATGTTGGTATCTTAAGCCAACGGGTTTTGTATAGATTGCTTGTGGGATTAATCAATGAATAATTAAATATGTGTGAAATTAAGATAGTATTTGAAACTTTATTTATTTGTTTAAACTAGTTTTTTTTCTTTTTTCTTTTTACAAACAACATTATTTATTTATCTTAAAAAATTTATTCAAATGAAATTCTAACGAAGAAAAAAAAAGTTCAGAAGTTTTTTTTGGGGGGTCAAATTTAACTACTTTTCTATCACATTCTAGAAATATTTTATCAATAAACTTTTTTAAATTATTGACTTTATATATCATTAATGTGCTCATTATACCGTTTCCATTATTTTTGTTAATTAATATATGTTAATCCTTTGTTTTGCAATTAATCATTGTTGAAACATATGTATAGAAGTAATTAAAATAGTTAACAGATATAAAAGTATAATATATAAAGATATAATTTAATTTTATAACAAACTTTTATGAGAAAAAAAAAACTTAGACGAAAATATGTCAATCTCTTTGGGATATTTCTAGAAACTCAAACTACGCATGACGAATCATTAAGAATTTATTCATTCAATCAAATCTTAAAATGCTTTGAATAATAAAATATTTATATGAATGTCTCATAAAAATTTTTATATAAAAAAAGCATCACAAAAATGACACAAAAAAGTTCAAGTCCGTTACATAAAACTTCTGCATCATTCTAAAAAATAAAAAAAATCACTAAAATATTATCTAATTTACTCACTAAGCCAAACTATAATTCCTAAAAAAATTGAAGTATGAAGTGAGAGAACCAAAGGGGTTAGCATGTGCAAAAGAAAAACATTTTTTGACCAAAAAAAGTGTTTTTTTTTAACTCAAAGACTAATATGAAATACAAAAAAAAATTATAAACAACAACAGGCTTGAAAAAGTAGACAAAAATAACATTTACTAACAGAAGAGAAAAATTAGGCCAAGTGTTTTCTCACAAGTAAAAATTAAAAGAATGGTGAACACTTTGTTTAACAAGAAGATCAACACAAAAATTATATTGACGAAAAAAATTAAAAGCTAAAATAACTTTAGTGTCCTGAATCAAAATAGTAAATTTATGACATCATTAATTAAATTAGTTTCTGCAAGTCAAATTCAATGATGACAAATAAGTCTATCTATTTCCATTGATGGTAAACCACTTTAGTTAGATTTGTACTTGCATATTTTTGCACATGGAGGAAATCCATATAAAAAGATCATGATAATTAGTTTTATTATCATTAAAGACTTATTTATTTGGAAAAGGACATTTAAGAACATTAATATTTATTTATATTCGTTTTTTTTTTTTGGTTCAATGTAACATGGATTCATTTTAAATTTATGATATACTCATTCATTTTAAGCCAAAGAAAAATCTTGTTTCTTTTGTACCATCCCGTAAAGTATATCCCAAAAATTGTAGTTATTTGAAGCGATTATTGTGACTCCATCTTTTCTCACCACATATTTAAAAAATTTACCGCAATTGTTATTAGCATTATGAGTAATAAATAACTATTATCTAAAATTTAAATTCTATTCTAACTGTAATTTAAAATTAAATTACATTACTATTATAACAAAACAATAAACTATGTGTCTTTATCCAAAACAATCAATAAGGGATCAAGAATCTTTTTACGTGAAAAATAACATAAACATGTTATGTGAAAAAAAAATAGACACAAAAAACATATATCTTTCACCAATTGATTCTATTACGTGAGTATAACTAATTATTTAATTAATTTTATATTTATCTCTTTTTTATATAATATTGATATGTTATTTTTTTTCTTGAGATGATCCACATACATTAGTAAGTACCAAAAAATAAATCTCCTTTCTTGCAACTTCAATATGGTATGTATAGTTTCAATTCTTCCTTATTCGCTTCTGTAAACCATTACACAGAATACTCAATCAGATGTACTTATTTCTCCATAAAAAATTATTAGATTCTTTAGAATTTAAATCCTCTACAATATCACACATAGTAAAGAAATAAAAACAAAAACAACAAATTATTTTATATGATTAAATCCATACATTTTTTAATTTTTCCCTTATAAAATTGACATTATGCATTTTTTTAAGAAAATGAAAGAATTTAAATTTGGTGGCCCAAGAAAACACAATAAAAATATGAGTTTTGTTTATTTTAAACATTAAAAATTATTTTTTTAAAATTTTTTACAAATTTTAAATTATTAAATATTTTATTAACTAAATAAAAAATCTTAACAAATATTATAAGGATACTAATTAGATAAATTATAAAAATATTACCGAATTAATTCGCATAGTCTTAAAAAAAAAATGTGACCAGAACAAAGAACCTTGGTTGGAACCTAGGAAATATGAAGAAAAAAGCTGTCATATTTGATTCGTCTGCGCGTTATTAGTCTCACTGTTAAACTGATAATACCATGTTGTTTTCCAGCCATGACGGCGCATATTTTGTTGATCAAGCAACACACACGCAACAAAACAATAAAAATACATACACCTTTCTTTATTCTTCGATTTTTGTTTTATTATTTGAACCTATTTTCTGTTGTATTTTTCTTTGAAATTATTAAAGCTCAATAATAAATATTATATATTTCTTTCGTCTCTCTAAATTCCCTGCCTCTGTTCTGTCTGCTTCTGCACTTAAAAAACCACTGTGATTAAGAACAAGGTAATATATTTCATATTTGCTCGATGACGACAAAACCCCATGTTTCTATTTCTGTTTTTTTTGAAAGTTTTAATTTTTTTTTATGGGTATAACTTTTTAGTTTTTATACCTTATTGTGTAAAAATGAATATACTTTTTCTTCTGGGTTAATTAATTTGTGAGGTTATATATATATAGAGAGAGAGGCTATTCAGTCACAATCCACCATTGACGAGCTCATAGCTTTCCCGCGAAATACCAAAAAAAAAATAAAATAAATAAATAAATAAAAAAAAAAAAACAAAAGAGACTTACCCTGTTTCCAGAAGAAACCCATCATTCTGTTTTTCATTTTTCTATGGAAACTACATGTTGACGATTTCCACATTTCCCCATCACGTCTCATTCTCTCTTGGAGCCGAGAATTTTCATTTTCTCATGGCTCTCTTTCTTTCTGTGAAAGTAGTCACAGTTTGAATTTGCCACGCTCCAAAGGAAAATGCGCGTTTACCATCACGGCCTTTGTAAAGTCAAAATGCGAGATCTAATCCAAGTCTTCGTTCAAAGCTTCTCCTTGCGACATCGTTACAAAATTTTCCAAATCCGCGAATTTTTCATTCCTTACATCTCCCTCTTTTATTCTCTTCCTCCAACACTCTGTTCCACAAATTTCTTGGTTTTATAGGATCACTGAGGTGTTTTTTCTTCTGGGTTTTTCTCATTTCGTATAGTGATTTCATATTGATGTCAGCAAGCCTTTCTTTCTCTTATTAAATTCCTGGGTCTTTGAGCTTCTGGATGAGAGAACGTTTCTGGGCTTCAATATCTATTAGAGTATTACCTATATATTTAAAATATTTTCTTGGATATTTGTGCCAAAGGAGCTTCTGTACTTTTGGGGGCTAGTAATATTAGGTAGCTATTGAGGTATTGCCCTTAAAAGGAGCTACTTTAAGAATTAAGTATTCTGGTTTAAACTTGCTTTGAGGTTTGAGAAAAACTCCCATGTTGACCGACTGCTAATTTTGGAATTTTCAGTTGAGGCTTTCTTTTGGAAACAGCAATCAAGTTCATCTGACTGGGTTCATCTGCCTCTTGATTAGATATTGAATTCATCTTCTTGTTCAATATCAGCAGGATAAATAAAAGAAAAAAAAATGAGGGATGGAAAAAGAAGGAAGCTGCATTTTAGCAAGATCTATTCATTCACATGTGGTAAAACATCATTCAAGGAAGATCATTCGCAGATTGGGAGAAGAGGGTATTCCAGGGTTGTCTTCTGCAATGAACCGGATGGACTTGAGTCTGGAATTCGGAATTATGCAGATAATTCTGTCAGTTCCACAAAGTATACTCTTGTTACTTTCTTGCCTAAGTCACTGTTTGAGCAGTTTAGGAGGGTGGCTAATTTCTACTTTTTAGTTACTGGTGTCTTATCCTTCACCAAACTTGCTCCCTATACACCTGTTAGTGCTATTCTTCCTCTGATCATCGTTATTGGGGCGACTATGGTTAAAGAAGGTATCGAAGATTGGCGTAGGAAAAAGCAGGTACTATGCTTTTGCCACTTTTTTGTTCATTTTGATTTTACTGGTTTACTATTGTGTTTGAATTTACATTTTCTTGCAAGTATAAAACTTCTATGACTAGAAATGTCCAGAAGCTTGAAGAAAACCAGTGTTCATAAAGTTGTGGTATGTTTTTTAAAATTGTGGAAGATTTTAGTTTTTCTCCCAAGAATTTTGGTACGAGTTTTTTGAACATGTGTGAAGTGCGATAACTGTGCCGCTGCTTCTGATACAGTTCCAGTATTGGCTAATACGTTATCTCTCGAATTTCAAGTTAAATTTATTACTGAACTTGAAAATTTTTGGTAATTTGATTTAAATGACAGTATTGTCAAAAACAGAAAATTCCAAATTGGTCCATTTAGGGCAAGGTTTCTATCAGAAAGAAGCCAAAATACTAATGATGTAGCATTTCAACTTCATAAGTTTGTTAGTGGAATACTTCTTGCAGGATATTGAGGTGAACAATAGGAGAGTTAAAGTACATAAAGGTGATGGTGTTTTCAAATATATTGAGTGGAAGAATCTGAGGGTAGGGGATATAGTAAAGGTAGAAAAGGATGAATTCTTTCCAGCAGATCTTCTATTGCTTTCATCCAGCTATGATGATGCAGTCTGCTATGTTGAGACCATGAACTTGGATGGAGAGACAAATTTGAAGTTAAAACAAGGGTTGGAGGTAACTTCTTCCCTGCATGAGGATTTGAACTTTCGGAATTTCAAAGGCACAGTAAAATGTGAAGATCCAAATGCAAATTTGTACTCATTTATCGGTAGCTTGGATTTTGAAGAGCAACAATATCCCCTTTCTCCTCAGCAACTTCTTCTGAGAGACTCTAAACTCCGTAATACATCTTACATATTTGGAGCTGTCATTTTCACTGGCCATGACACCAAGGTTATACAAAATTCTACTGCCCCCCCTTCAAAGAGAAGCAAGATTGAGAAGAAGATGGATAAAGTTATTTACTTCATGTTTGGTATTCTATTGATATTGTCATTTGTTGGATCTATTTTCTTTGGCATTGCAACTAAAGATGACTTGGAAAATGGTTTGATGAAAAGATGGTATCTAAGACCAGATGATTCTACAATTTTTTTTGATCCAAAAAGATCAGCAGTTGCTGCAATATTTCATTGTTTGACAGCTTTAATGTTATATAGCTACTTTATTCCAATCTCCTTATACGTGTCAATAGAAATTGTGAAAGTCCTACAAAGCATCTTCATCAATCAAGATATCCATATGTACTATGAAGAAGCAGACAAACCTGCTCGGGCCCGTACTTCAAATTTGAATGAAGAACTTGGCCAGGTTGACACAATACTTTCTGATAAGACTGGAACTCTGACCTGCAACTCCATGGAGTTCCTCAAATGTTCAGTTGCTGGGGTGGCTTATGGACGTGGTATTACAGAGGTTGAGAAGGCTATGGGTAGAAGAAAAGGCTCACCATTGATCCATGAACATGCTAATGGGTCACAATTAGATGACATCACAGAATCTACTGATACGAAAGCACCCATCAAAGGTTTTAATTTTACAGATGAAAGGATAATGAATGGGAACTGGGTTAACGAGCCACGTGCAGATGTTATTCAAAAGTTTTTTCGCTTATTGGCTCTCTGTCATACAGCCATTCCTGAAGTGGATGAAGACACAGGAAAGGTCTCATATGAGGCTGAATCCCCTGATGAAGCAGCATTTGTTATTGCAGCTAGAGAACTTGGCTTTGAATTCTACAAAAGGACTCAGACTGGTTTGTCAATGTATGAGTTGGATCCAATTTCTGGCCAGAAAGTTGGAAGGTGAATTTCTTTAATTGCTTGTCTGTTTAGTATTTGATTTTGACTGCTTCATTTTTCATTGCTAATGAACATGCTAAGTTTTAGGATGGGTTCTCAACAAAAAGGTCACATGCAATTACAAAAAATATTTGTTTATTGCTCTCAAATTCTCAAAATCTCAATTAAAAAAGCAGCTTGAAGTGAAAATTTCTATTCTGCAGCTGGTCTAGTCAATAGTTGCACAATTCTTAAAGGTGAATAACCTGGCTAGAATGTTGCCCAAGCCATCTTTCCTTTTCTTAATATTTGTTCATTTTCTTTCTATCATTTTGTTATGGTGTCTGGAATTAAGATTTTCTTTCTTCATGCTAACTTGGCTTATTTAGCGACTTCTAAAATTCAGTATACCTGATTCAATTATTGTTTTCTACTTCATTTTGGGATTTATGTTCTTGATGTCAAGTACCGGTTAACAGAAAAAATATTCAGTGACTAGTTTCATTTTGCAGGACATACAAACTTCTCAATGTTTTAGAATTCAGTAGCTCGAGGAAGCGAATGTCAGTGATAGTGAAAGATGAAGAGGGAAACATTTTGCTCCTCTGTAAAGGTGCTGACAGGTTTGAGATAAACTGACCTTTAAAACCTTCAATGATTTTTGGAGTTCCTACTTTACCTTTCACCATATTGACTTTCCATAAATCATATTTTTGTGCAGTGTCATGTTTGAAAGGCTTGACAAAAACACGAGGGAATTTGAAGAGAAAACCATGGAGCATGTGCATGAATATGCTGATGCAGGTCTAAGGACCCTTATACTGGCCTATCGTGAACTAGACGAAGAAGAATACAAGGAGTTTGATAAGAAGTTTTCTAAGGCCAAAAATTCAGTTAGTGCAGATCAGGAAACACTAATTAGTCAAGTATCAAATGAAATTGAGAGGAATCTAATCCTCCTTGGTGCCACTGCAGTAGAGGATAAACTCCAAAATGGGGTGAGTTAAAAAAAATACCACCTATTTCTTACATAGGTGAAGATTTATTGATTAGAACAGGACTTGACAGTTGACATGATGCCTCTCATTTTTTGTTGTTAGGTTCCTGATTGCATAGACAAGCTTGCCCAAGCAGGAATTAAAATTTGGGTTTTGACTGGGGATAAAATGGAGACTGCCATCAATATTGGGTATTTTATAGTGATCACGCCTCTTTATTATTGGCTTCACTGAAGGAATTACTCTTCAAGATATCTGACATATTTATCTATATGTAATTGCAGATTTGCTTGTAGTTTGCTTAGACAAGGAATGAAGCAGATCATAATTCACCTAGACACTCCAGAAATTCAAGCATTGGAGAAGGAAGGTGAAAAGACTGCCATTGCCAAGGTAAAACAAGTTTCTGCCCTTAATCTAGTTTCCATGAACAATGGTTGCCTTTAAGCATTCAAGATCTTAATGATGTCCTCTTTCTTGGAGTTTGTGGGCTCAAATCAATCTGTCGGATCAGGATCCTCTTGTGATGCTTACAGTTCAACCTTTATGTTGCATTCTGTTATTCTGTTATTCTGTTTCTTTGCATTTTTTTTCCGCAAAAACTTCTCTATTTGCAGTTAAAAAATAGTGTGCTGATATCTTCATGCTGATTCATCTTTCAGGCATCAAGAGAAAGTGTCCACCGTCAGATAGCTGAAGGCACTGCTCAGCTTGCTGCATCCAGGGGGTCCTCTGAGCAAGCATTTGCTCTAATTATAGATGGAAAATCACTTGCTTACGCTCTAGAGGATAACATGGAGAAGGTGTTTCTGGACCTTGCAATTAGTTGCTCATCTGTTATCTGCTGTCGTTCATCACCAAAGCAGAAGGCACTAGTATGTTTGACACAATGCCTTCAACTTGTTTGGATTCTTTTCAATAATTCTCAGTCATTCATTGAAATAATTTTCTTTTCTGTTGATTCCTCTCTTGAAGGTCACTAGACTGGTTAAATCTGGAACTGGAAAAACTACATTAGCTATTGGCGATGGAGCTAATGATGTGGGAATGCTTCAAGAGGCAGATATAGGAATTGGAATCAGTGGTGTTGAAGGAATGCAGGTACTCACAAAATTGTAACATGTTTCACATTTCAAGTTTTCATTTTCTTACAACTTGTTCATCTATCTTCCAGGCTGTCATGTCTAGTGATGTTGCAATTGCACAGTTCCGATATCTAGAACGGTTACTACTCGTGCATGGACATTGGTGTTACCGGAGGATATCATCAATGGTATTGCAACTCTTATTTCTGTGTTTTAACATTCTTGAGATTTAAGTACTAAAAGATGATCTGAAACTCTTGTTTGTTAAACATATTGACTTGTTCATTCTTCTTTCACAGATATGTTACTTTTTCTACAAGAATATCACATTTGGCTTCACTCTATTCTTGTATGAGGTGTATGCTTCATTCTCTGCACAACCTGCATATAATGACTGGTTTTTGTCTCTTTACAATGTCTTCTTTTCGTCTCTTCCTGTGATTGCTCTTGGAGTATTTGACCAGGATGTCTCTGCCCGGTACTGTCTTAAGGTAAGCTAATATACTGCTCATTTCTTGATCTAAACTAAATATATGCTTAACAATCAAAGCTATATTTCTCAACTGTCACAACTCATCCCAAAACCAAAACCACATTGTGTCACAACAAATTGAGTCTCTTGGTCCAATTACCATAACACTAGACTGACTTGGATTTTGTCGAACTAATGGCTCAACTATAAATGGTACACAACTTTCACTTGTAGATTACTGCATCAATAAAGTAGGGATTAAGTTGTTTTTTAGGGATTCAAAGGAATTAGGTCAATTGATAAGAGTGGATTATATATCCTTCTTACCAACCTGGGTTCAATTCCTTTGGGAAGCATCGCCTAAAGACACTCTCCATAATACCCCAAAAGAAGTTTTGATTTGAGGTCCCTGGTTAGCTCCAATGCCTGATAATTACTTATTACTGATGTGGCAGTTTCCTTTGCTATATCAAGAAGGAGTACAAAATGTCCTCTTCAGTTGGCGCCGTATACTGAGCTGGATGCTGAATGGATTCATCAGTGCCATAATAATCTTCTTCTTCTGCACAAAAGCCATGGAGCTTCAGGCCTTTGACCAGGAGGGAAGAACCGCGGGGCGAGACATACTTGGAGCAACCATGTACACCTGCATTGTTTGGGTTGTGAACTTGCAGATGGCACTCTACATAAGCTACTTCACCTTGATACAGCACATCTTCATCTGGGGTTCCATCGCCTTCTGGTATCTTTTCCTCATGGCTTACGGGGCAATGTCTCCCTCCTTTTCCACAAATGCTTACAAAGTCTTCCTTGAGACTCTTGCTCCTTCGCCTTCCTTCTGGCTCATCACACTCTTTGTGGTCATCTCTACTCTCACCCCATACTTCTCCTACTCTGCTATTCAGATGAGGTTCTTCCCAATGTATCATGAAATGGTACAATGGGTGAGGCATGAAGGGAAAACTAATGATCCTGAGTTTTGTGATATGGTGAGGCAGAGATCGTTGAGGCCAACCACTGTGGGTTCAACAGCTCGATTAGCAGCTAGGAAGTCTAGCCACGTGATTAACAGAACTTCTAACCATAGATGATATAATATATTCTGAAACATCCTTGTTTTTATTTGTCAAAGGTTGAGGTTTGTGCATATCAACCTAAAACTTAGGTAAAGTTTTTAATGTGGTTACTTTCATGTTCTTCTATGAAAACATGACTCCTGTCATGTTTTCATTAGGGAACTCAATATCAAACATGTGAAAAGTTACACCTAAGTTTTAACTTATTTGCTTCTAGCTTCTCTCAACCAGGAAAGAAATGTTGCTTAGATCCACTTCCATGATGAAGTGTAGAGAAATCATTGGCTGTGAAGCTGGATAGAATAGAAGAATAAAACTGTACATTTGTTCTTTCTTGGCCTTTTCAGGCTGCTTAGCATTTGATTTTTCTTTCAACTTTTTGTATAGAGAAGCATTAATTCTTTGTAGGACTTGATAGAGTTGCTTTCAGTTGTAGAAAAAAGAGCATAGCTTTCCTGTTAGACTTGTACTACTTCCAATCATGTTAATCAGCTTGTAAAGTCCTTCAACTATTTTCCGCATTTTTTTTTGTTCGTTTAACTTATATTTGTGCAAATTATATATTATATTTATAACAAAATTTCTTTAGATTCAACTCATTTTAACTTATCATAACTTCTTACTTAATTAAATATGAGACTCAAATTTGATTTTGACTTATTTTGGATGAATGAATTTAGTGTGAGGACCACTGGACATCACCTTAACTCTACATTAGTATGAAATTGTCCGCTTTGGGCCAAGTCCTCACGGATTTGTTTTTGGGCTCTCTCCAAAAGGCCTCATGTCTAATGGAGTTAAGTGAACACTTATATACAAGATTAATATCTTGTATATTTTCAATGTAGGACTTGGGTTGACACCTCAACAATCCTTCCCTTAAACCAAGGACCACATAACTGGTGGTCTTCATACCAGGGAGGCTTTCCACTCAACTCGGTTCTCGTGGTCTAAACTAGGCTCTGATACCACTTGTAAGGACCGTCAGACATCATCTTAACTCCACATTAGTATGATATTGTCTACTTTGGGCCAAGTTCTCACGAATTTATTTTTGGGCTCTCTCCAAAAAGCCTTATGTGAACACTTATATACAAGATTAATATCTTGTATATTTTTGATGTGGGACTTGGGTTGACACCCCAACATTTAGACACAATTAGATTCAACTTGATCGTAATTAATGGCATGGCATGAGTTGTCGTAGTATCTTTTAACCATTTGACACGTGATTCCAAATTTTATACATATAAAAATTATTTAATAATATAAGAATAATTTCTATTGACACTTCTTTAAAATTTGATTGTATTAACAATTTGCTCTCTAAACAATTTAACACTATAGAATTTAATTCTTACAAAAAAGTCTTTTTATTTAGTCTCTAACTACTAGCATGGTATAATTTATTCGCTAAAAATTAAATCTTATACATGTTAGTCTTTATAATTTAATATGGGCAAAATTATTGTGTATAAAATTTAAATTTTATAGGAACTAAATTATACAATATTAATTTTTAAATGATTTTTTTGGATAGGATTAAACACAAAAGAGAAGAATAGCCTTCAATGTTTCATATTTTTTTGTAAATTAGTGTACCAAAAATATAGTTTATGCTTAAACATCTTTGATTTTGAAAATTAGTGTTTAAAACTTGCACAAGACTGGTTTGTTTGTGAGCTAACCAGTCCAAAATGAAAGCATTTGGCGACTATAAAAACCCAAAGGGGACCATCACGGGTTCACATTCACTCCTTAAGTGAGGAACGATACAAAATTTTCGGACTTGAATTCTGATTTCAGTAACAAACGGACGACGCTAACAAACAACAAAACAAATCTCAGATATTTGCCCAAAGACCAATCTCCTGAAATTTGTTCTCAATTTGATTTCGTTGATTCACTTCATTTGACAAAAACGGATTGCGAATTTTAGTTTTCAATAATGGCGATGGCCATGGCGATTACTTCACCAGCTCGTGGCGCTTTGCCGTATTCGCCTCGGTCTATGCCTTCTTGCTCCATCCTCACAACGGAACTCATTTTCTTCAGCGGAGCTCGGAGCCCGAGATTGGTCTCGGTTCGGTCTCAGACACCCACTTCAGATGGGTTCGGACCCAGTAGACGGGTCAGCAGCTTGGAAGACTCTGATAACTCAATTGAGTTCCCTAGTTCACCTTCCTCCTCCTCCTCTTCAGTGATTGATTTTCTTACATTGTGCAATCGGCTTAAGGTACGCAAAGTACTCAGCTTTGTTCATCTCTGTCGGTGCAGTTGTCAAATTTTGAATCGAGAATAAGAGAGCTTCTGCTATGTTTATTACCCTCTTAAAAAACCAATAACAGTATGTGGTATCGTTGTCTTTGCCATTAAAATTTTCTCTGTCACCTCCTGTATGCTTTACTTGGTTATATAGCACGGGTTAGACATATTAAAATTTTTTTGCTTTTAGGTGGAGAATCGTGGAATGTGGACCATACATATTATCACTAATAATACCAAAATTTCCTTTCCCTTGTAATAAAGGTTTTGCCTTTATGATTTGTCCATCACGCTAGTGGAACACGAAATAAATTTTCTGCTGGTTTCTAAAACCTCAGAGAGGAAAATGTGACCAAAGGTGTAATATTTCTTATGGAATGATGGTTTACTCTTGTGGATGAACTAGCTCTCTGTTTTAATTTAAAGGAGAAGGATAACATGATTCTGTTTTGATTTCTGCTGGACTCTTAGGTTGGATTGTAAGGGTTGGAATGGGTAGTGGTCAACAAACTCTAGAAGTTAATCTTCGTGTCAGAAATGCAATTAAATTGATTTTTGTTTCTTTTATATAATCCAATCAAAATGATATTGATTCTTTTTATGCATCTATCTATCGATTTAAAATACAAAAGCTTATTCCCTCGTGTAATTCGTAATAATGTAGTCTCTCTCTTCCATGTATGAATTCCTTGTAGACAACCAAAAGGAAAGGATGGATCAATCATGGGATAAAGGGTCCTGAATCTATTGCTGACCATATGTATCGTATGGCTTTAATGGCATTGATTGCTGTTGACCTTCCTGGATTGGATAGAGAAAGGTGTGGCTATCTCTTGTTATTTGTATTTATTTGATTCTTGGTTTTGGTTGGTCTCAGTCCCTACTCCCTACTCCCTAATTTGTTCTCTTATAAGATGCATCTTTGGAAAATTAAATAAAAACAAAAGAGCATGGCATTTGTTCTTAGTGGGTTTTCTGCATGTACTTTTGTGGATTTTGAATGAAAAACAGGACTTTCAGTAGTTTGGGTGGTTATTGGAGTGATCATGTTTGCACAAACCATAGTATATTTTGATAGCCATATTGCTATAAACATCATAGTTTTAATCAAGTGTACTATTTATATAGTTGTGGCCTTCTGCCTTTTACATTATTATAATATTATTCCTATTCAAATTTAATTATCTAGTTTGGCAGTTCAATCTGGCATCGAATGTTCCTAGATGATGAATTGACTGTTGAAGTGCTTGCTCAAGGTAGGCCATTAATCTTATGTGCAGTGGTAGATCCTCTTTCTTCACCCTGCCTTTATTGTTGAATTGAAATTTTTGATAACGTACTTGTAGATGTCACTTGTTAATGAAATATTTCTTATTGTCCTTCAGATTTCTAATTTTGTACCCCAGTCAATGATATAAACTATGCACCCTTGTCACATGCCAAAGTAATTTGTGAATTAGTATGACCAAGAAATTATGTTTCTAACCTTCGTTGGAATAATTGCATTCTTTATTCACTTGATCATCCTACTGTTCATATCTCTAGGTTTTACTTGAGGTGATATCCCTTGAGTTTGTTTTAACTCTTTTTTCTCTCCTTGTGCAGATGTATTAAAATAGCACTTGTGCATGATATTGCAGAAGGTATCTGTGTTATTGCTTTAACTGCTTAGTGTCTGCAGTTACTAATTTTTAAATCTTCAGGGATGAACTTGATATCTGCTTAATGTGAATAAAAAATCTTCAAATTCCCTTTAACATTTCTGCCTTCCTAGCTGCACTGATTAGCATTTTCACTGGATGTTGTAGTATTAAAACATAAAGGATGTTCTCATGTTATGTAACCATCCTGTTCCGCCAGACAACACTTTCTGAACCTCAGTTATGTTCTCCACCTTAATGAGAGACAATAGACAAGGATGTTCTCACCTACTTTGCTTATTAATTGATTGAACAGCTTGAACAATTAGTTAGAATACTTAGATTAACTAGACATTGCAAGAAGAACCATAAATTTTGGCTGGAAAAATCAAAGAAGGCCACTCATATGTTTTAGAGGGGAAAATGTTCCACAAAAGGATTTTCAATTATTTGACTTTTTACAAATTTTGATTGGCTTATATATCAACACATTCTTTTGCCTCTTGTGTGTACTACTGAAAAGAAATTTGGCTGAGTGGTCATGCCTACTTGTATATGTTGCTAAGGGATATTAAAATCTGGGTTGGATTTTGCATTCAATAGCTATTGTTGGAGATATAACACCATCAGATGGTGTGCCCAAGGCAGAAAAGAGCAGAAGGGAGCAGGCAGCTTTGAATGAAATGTGTGATGTTCTTGGTGGAGGGCTGAGAGGTATTTGCAAATTATATTCTTCAAATTTTGACCATAAGTTTTCAATTTTAGCATCAAATTTTCTTTATGAACACGTTTCATTTGCAGCTGAAGAGATCAAAGAACTTTGGGCAGAGTACGAAAACAATTCCTCTTTGGAGGCTAATCTTGTGAAAGATTTTGACAAGGTACACATGCTACCTGTTAAAAGTTGTCGTCTTAGGTGTTTCTGAAAGAAGTGACTTTGACAAATGGATTTGCTTTTGGAAATAATTAATTGAAGAAATCAAGTTGTTGGTTGCAAAAAGCTGACTCAGAAATTATATTTGTAAATAGTAGATAGAGGAATCTAGCCTGCATGGTCACAACTCAATTACAGTTCAATTACAGTTTTGAAGGTGTTGAAATCTCACTATTAGTTGAATGCTTTGCTGCCAAATGCCAATACCATAAATGATATCTATGGTGATATTTTAGTTTGCTATAACAGTCTCTGGCTTTCAACGAATACTGATTATTGGTTAACCACCAGGGTTGTTTATGAATCACTTGTGAATTGCTAGGTATACAACCAAGGCCTTTAGACTTGAATCAAAATTCCCTGTTCCCAATGTCGGCTTTTGTTTTATAATCTAGTCCGAGATGCAGGCAGCTTGTGTGGTTTATCTTTTATTTTTGACTTCATAACATGAATGTTTAGAGCTTTCTCCTTCTCTTATCATGCTCTTGTTTTCTGATAGCAATGGTCTTTTGAACTCTGATCAGGTTGAAATGATTCTTCAAGCACTCGAATATGAAATTGGTGAGTTATAGATAAATTTATTTGCAGTTAGTCTTACAAACTGGAAGTTTTGAAATAAATAAACAGTTAAACTCCTAATTTACATGAATACGTGATGGTAAGTTATGCTAATGTCAATCTAACCTTAAGAAGCACTCTTCGTGATATGCCCTGTAATGTCAAATTTCTCAAATTCATGTCGTAATTTGTGGCAGAACATGGAAAAGTGCTGGATGAATTTTTCCTTTCAACTTCAGGTAGTATCAAACTTATCTTCTAAATATTTTCTCTGGAGAACATAGGTTTAATTTTAGGTATTTTCTGCCAAATTCTTAAATAGATTGAAGATATGTGGAGGAACTTATTTTAAAGAGTGAACACTAAATTTTAAAAAATGTTCACATTATATTTATATGAAAAAATCTGATAACAAATATCTAAATGACTTTACCAAGTCTTGTCCTTGCTTTTGTATCTTCTGTCAGCCTCTTCATGATTTTTATGTTCTTCAGGGAAGTTTCAGACTGAAATAGGAAAAAACTGGGCAGCTGAGATCATTTCAAGAAGAAAATCCTTATCTTCAAAGAGGCTGTTTTGATATATTTTGGCTGAAAATTTGTGCCACCTTAAGTTGAGTGCTTGTGATTTTGCGTTGGCAGTTTAACAGAATAGCCACAAAGTTATACTTGCCTAGTCCCACCAGTTTTAATCAGTAGGAAATGGGGTTAATGGTTATGGAGTTTTGACTCATATTGGTTCTGGACTCTGGAGTTCCATTCTTAGTTGATGCCTCTATTCTCAATATGAAAATATTACAGCAATCATACTTCAGTTTCTTTGGCAGATGAATAGGTCTTGCAGTAGGGCTAAGGTTAGCCTTGGGACTTATATCCACGGTTTACTACTTTACTTTTACCAAAGTGGTGGGCAAGAAGGACGATGTCGCAGACAACTTTAAAGTGTAGTATAATAAAATTATCTATAAATTTTTATGTAACAGTCTTCTTTTTTTTTTTTTTTTGAAATGATCGTAGATGTTGTATTAAGATTTCGGTAACTAATTCTTGTTGGGCCTTGGCCTTGATGTCTTACAAGAAAAAATTTCAAAAACTAGAGGTTTATTCTTTCAATTAAATTTTTTGATCTGAGAGAATAATATAAGAGTGAAATATGAAAGGAAAGATAGATATAAAATTAAAATATATTATTTATTTACGTTTTTTATTATATAAATGAGATTTATTATTTAATTTTGTATTTATTTCTCTTTTAATATAATACTACCGTCATGTTATATTTTTTTAAGAGAGAATCCAAATTCGCCGCACTTCATAATTGAAAATGGATTTTTATTTAGTGTCCAATTTGTCTTGAAATAAAATTATCAAGTGTTATTTTTTATTTATGTTCTAAACTTTCGTTATCGTTATCACTACAAATTCAAACAGATTAGTGTCCCAGCTGGGAAATTGAAGTTAAATTCCACACACTGTCACCTCCACCATGCGTACATGATGTGGATATTCTCCGACAATTAAACGTATTAGCATGATCTACATTATTGTACTTCAACTTTTAACAACCAATTAATGTGCCTCAATGATTTGAAGTCGATACTATCTAGAGATACCATTAGTCACATGCATAGATTTCTGCTTTTATTACTAAAATTTAATTATTGCTACAGATCTGCTCTGCTTGTTCCATATGAAGTGCTACAGTTGTTTCAACTGTATCTGTTGCTTCATTTTTTGAAGTTTTTTTTAAGCAAAAAAATAATAAATGAAAAAAATGAAAGATGACCCGTGAACTGTTTGAACTAAAACTTCTTTTCTTTAATCGTTTATTTGTTGTACTTAATTAATCAATTATCTGTAGAATCAATGATTGAGTTATGGTCACATCACGGGGTTCTATATCTGCATATATATGTTTTTGTTTTAGTAAAAGTGCAGCCAAGAGTGCATACGTCTTCTCCTTTGTCTTCCAGGTTTCCTCTTCTTTCTTCTCTCGTGCATCCTTTATAGTCATCTGCAACATTATATATTTATGCGTGTATACTATAAAATCAAAGCTCAACATAATGCTTTTTTGCCGTTGTTGCTAGAAAAATGGTGATGGCGTCTCTTGCAAAACTAACGATGACTTTGAAGTCAAAATTGAGGCATTTGAGGACACCAAATCCATACGAAAAGATCAGAAAAACAGAGAGCATGAGGATGGAAATGAGACACAGGAAAGCTCAGGAATTGATTGCTAAGACTCTGAGAAAAGTGGATTCTTGACCAACACAAAAGCTATATATAATGTTGGAAAAGGATACTCTGAACTATTTAATCCGTTGAAATTTTTAAAGTATGAGAGAAATATGAAAAAAAAATTATTGAGAGAAATAAATAAAAAACTCACTTTGAATAGATTACAGTTTAATATTTTTTTTTTTATATCTCTCTTTTACTTTAGTAACTTCGCCTCTCTCTTATTTTAGAAGATCCAAATCCATATAATGTTCCACCTTTGCCTCATAGCAAGAACCAAGGCACCCTTACTGAAGTTCCCACAAGCAATTTCCATTTGTACTGTACAAGTTTCATTATGCTTCATGATTCATGAAGTATCTGACTCTAGTTTCCATTCACTTGAAATGGGCATTATATCAGCTTCTCTGACATCTCTTCCACAAGCTCTGAGCTTGACATGCCAATTGTCAGAGAAGGACAGAAGATATGG
The DNA here is from genome assembly GCA_031216115.1 of Senna siamea. NCBI lineage: Eukaryota > Viridiplantae > Streptophyta > Magnoliopsida > Fabales > Fabaceae > Senna > Senna siamea. Next base: position 3,174,122 of record CM062358.1, read on the forward strand.
CATTATGAATCTTTAGGGTTAACAGTTTGAGGTTATTCACCTAAAAGGGAAAATAATGTTCAACAATAATTTAGAAATTAGAATTGTATACATGTAAAACTGCTTGAGGTTTGTATCTGGCTTTTAAAATCATTGATTGAGTATGAAAAGTATCATAGCATTGATTATTAGGTGTCATCTCTCTACACACAAATGCAAGGAAAGTTAACTGTTAACACCTTTATGTAGAATGATAGGGAAGGTCTCCTACCTTTGACTGCACTAGGAAGGTGAATTAGATAGACATATCCATAAGTTAATCTGAACATCACATTTATACAATATTTAAAAAGATAACCGAAAAGAAATGATAAAGGATTTATACTACTGTAAAAATGATAGAGAGGAATAAATTCACACAATATTTTAGATACACACATACACACTATACATGGGATTATAATAGATGTAGTTCTAGTAATTCTGATATGTATATTGCTGAGGAAGCAGTGACTCCCATTTGCACCTAATCTGATGTGTGCCTGAAATCATAAGAAAGCACAAAGCTTCCATCCATTCTGTTCAACACAAAACTTTCCACAAGCACATAACACCCAAAATTTTTCCAACCAAAAGTTCCCACAAACTTGTCTTCTCTTTTCAATCTCATTTCCCTTTCTTTCCCACCCACCCAACCACCTCTTTCTTGCTCCCATTTCATTTGCTCATAAACAGCCAAGCTCAACCCTACTTTTGTCTCTCCTCCTTTACTCTTAAACCACAAAACTCTATCACCATCACCATCTCCTTCAACCAAAACAGGTTCCTTTCCACCAAACATTACAAACTCTCTTCCAATAACTACATTCACAGACACTGCATGTTTCTCACCATTGTTATTTACCTTTGAGAATATCTTTTCCCATCTTTGATGGAGACTCATTCTGTAAAATACTGATTCTTCATTTGGTCACTTAGTTTCATATTTTCCTTCACAACGATGAAAGGAACATACCACTTCCCAATGACCACTGGTGCAGAACGAGCATTGGATAATGGGAAATTGAAGTCTGGTAATTGGGCACGCAAGGAGGAGTTAAGGCCCAAAGCTTCATCGAGATGGTAATGGTGGGGTGTCTTGGCAGAGACTGTCCACCCTTTCTCCTCAAGAACTCAGGAGGAAACCCATCTTCAGCAACGGATTTAGCATGGAAGCCACATTGCTTACGCATTACCTCAAACATTGGTGTGCATTGAAGGGATCCAAAGGCTTTTGTTTTACATCTTTCATATAACTGCAGCATAAGGAAGTTCCCATGTCCTCTTCATTTGAACTTGTACCTCCTTCCCTGCAATTCAACTCAATCAATTGATCAATAACAATTATATAATTACATGCACAACTTCGTAAGATAACTATTTCAGCATATATTGCGGATGATATATGGTGACTGGTGAAGCAAAAATAAGAAGGGCATTTGCCATTAGGCACAAAATTAGTTTTTTTCCAATGAACTGTGATTTAAAGCATGTTAATCAATATTTTTGTTGTTGGTTTCATTACCACTCAACTATAATATATTTTCATCTTTAATTTTAAGAAAAAGAATCACATAAATATTATAATGATAAACAATTCTGTTATTGTACTTTCAACAGTTTTGTAGTCTTCCAAGACTATCATTAAATTTAAAAAAAAGAAATATTTAAGATACAAGTAAAACTGTAAAAGACTCACACATTAACAACGTACTTACTCATTATTTAAAAATTCACATGACATTTTCATTAAAACTTAAATTCAAATGTAGTAATTAAGTTACAACGAAACAGATCTGAAGACATAACTAAAATTGACTCAAATAACAGTAACAAGGATGGAGATGGAGGATGATATTCCTAATTCAGTGAAACATTTTGAAATCTAAGTTTGATCTATAAAAAAGGAACACTAATAATAGTAATGATGCATACCCATGATGCTTCCCATGCCTTCTAATCAAATAATAGCGATTAGAAGACACAGGATGGTTAAGAACTGGAATGAAGATGACCTTATACTGGTAAACAGTCTCGCTTTCTCCTCCATTACTTAGTGAATAGGAAATAGTTAAATCCATGTTCTGAGGGAAAGGCATGTGGGTGATGTTGTTGTTCTTGGACAAACAAAACAACTGTAAGCTTGTGCTTCTTCATCTTGGATTACCAGATAACCTGAATATGGACCCTCTGGAGGTGGAAGCAAAAGATCCGAAGGGTCTTTTTTGTACAAAGAGCGAGGCCTTGTTGCGTACATTTGTTGTCTTTATGTTGTGATCTTCAAGCTTTTCAGTTTTCACACTCTCAATTTGGCAGCAAGTGTCTTATGATCAAGCTCCAAATGAAGGCCGAGTCATAATCAAACTGTATAGTGCTTAGGCTAAGTACAATAAAATAAAAAAAGTTATACTCTCACTGGCAGTTATAATTTTTGATTTAATAATAAGTGCTCGATCTAAAAATTGGTATCAAAGTCAAGATCATGGGTTTATTTTCAACGGGACAATTGTTAAGAGAGATAATTTTAACTAAGATGTGATAACAATTATCTCATAACAAAGACTCAGATGAGAGCTGAGTCATAGTTGAATCACGTGATCCTTAAATTAAATAAAAAGAGTTGCGTACTGATTAACAATTATAATTGTTGATCTAATGATAAGTGTTCTATCCAAAATTCTGTATATCTCTATCTTTTTTTTCTAATGTCTTTCTCTTATCCTTCACCCCTCTCTACATATACATGTCAATTAAATCACCTGTGAATATGGTGAAGGGCTTATCTCTGTGCACTGTGCGCCACTAAAATACTAAAGTCCACTCTTTCATCATTTTTTTTTCTTTAAATGTGCTTTTTCAATTATGATTGATTTGTAAATACTTTAGAACTATGAAAATTATGAATTTTTATATGATTGATTTGCAAATACTTATGTCCTAATATATTCTTGTTCAATTATAAAGATAATTTTTAAAAAAAAAAAAGGAAAAAAGTTTAATAGGATGAAGGTTAAAAATATCAATTAGGCAAAAGTATTTTTGGTCCTTAAACACAATTTTGTCACCAAATATTTTTGGTTATCAATTACACTTTTAGACTTTTAAATTTTAGTCAATTTTATCCCAAATTTTAATATTTCATAAATTACTAATAACAGCTACGGTAATAATCCACCTAAAACTTTATTATTGGCCCCCAAAAAAAAAAATCTGTCAAATATGTCATCAACATTTAAATTTACTTTTAATTTTGTTTTCAAACTTTAGATTTATTGTCACTAATGTCCTAACTATCGACAAGAAACTTGAGATACTAATTACTAATTCATTTGAAATTTATTGACATAATGATTTGATACAATCAACAATAAATATCTAAATGATGAAAGTTTTTGACACTTAAACATTTGCAATTTCTATTCATTCATTGCCAATTTATTATAACAAAAGCACCTATACTGTATATGAGACCACAACACATTATAGGGTTACCACTCTGTATTATATGGGCATAACAATAAACATAAACAATCAATCTACTTCATTTGCACAACATTCTAATGTAATTTAATTTGTATTCTTGGATTCTCTATTATTGTGTGAAGCTCTTTCTTATATTTTGTCACTTGCATAAAACAATAAGACCTTTAATTTTTTTTATTTGGTACGATCCATCGTTACAAGACGATGTCATTATTATATTTTGGCTAAGTCAGTAGAGAGGAAAAATAAATGTTTATTAATGATTATATTTATTGTCATGCCCATATAATACATACAGGATAGAGTTGTGACTTTATAATTATTTTTTATGGTATTGATTTTTGGCCTTATATATGTAGTATGAGTCCTTTTATTATTGTAAAGAACTAGAAATAAATGAAAGTTGCAAATATTAAAATGTTAAAAATATTAATGTTCATCATTAATCAAATGTTTATTATTGGCTATATTAGACCATGTAAATGAATTCAAATACATTGACAATTAGTTTCTTAAATTTCTTATTAAAAAGGGGATGTTATTGATGGTAATCTAAATTTTGAAGACAAAACTGAGAACTTAAACTTTTTAGACAATAAATTAAAACTTTAGTGCAAGGAAAACAACCCATTTTTATAGTTCAAGAGGATCACAAATGTATAGTATATGTACATTTATGTTTTTTATTTTGATATATATGATAAGATTTTAAGGAGCTTGAATTATTGCAGTTGATAAATAATATATATATTTTTTGTAATAAGAGAGAGATATAAAAAATTTTAAAACTTAAATACTTAATCCATTCAGAATAATTTATCAGTGTAAATTTTTGTCTCTCTTTTTTCACAGAAAATTAGTTTCAAAGAATAAATCCAAAAGAGTTAAAATCAATTTTAAGACTTCTCTTTTGTAATTTTGATGCATTTAAGATTACTCTTCAAAATTTTGATTCTAAACTAATAAAAAAATGGTTAGATTAAACATTTGTTCATTATATTTTTATTATAACTTACTTTTTATATTTATAATTAGTATAATTTAATTCTTGTATTTTTAACATAATTAAAAGAAGAGAGAGATGATCTGTACTGTGTAGCGAATCAAAATCTAAAGCTCCCTACCGAACCAGAAGATAAGATTGCCATCCAGGTAGGGTCCATTTTTGGATCATGAGAGTGGTCCGTCCAGAAATTAAAAAAATTATAATAAATTAACCATTTGATGTTTAAAAAATGTATATTTTTTTAATTTAATTTTAAAAAATAAAATGTTTCAATTTGATGAATCTTCAATCAATTAATAATCTGATTTTAGAAAAATAAAGGATGACTATATATGGAAAGTTTCTTATGTTCTGATTAGTGCGTAGAATCATTTTATCATTTTTTTAACTTTTTTTTTATTCAGATGAAGAGAGATGGAGAGAAGAAGAGAAGGTGAAACTCTTCATAGCAACGGCAGAAAAAATATTGCATTAAAATAATATGATTGCCATGTTATTAGAAGGATAATAGAGTTATATACATATAGGAATTACTTACAATTATAATAGAATTGTATGGACCAAATATTTAATTTTAAAAAAATTATATTACCAATTAAATTAAATTATAATGTACTATGAAAAATCTTTAAATTGACTGAATAAATATCTGGATATGTTTTTCTGAAAACTGCCAGGAAATATCATCGTTAATGTTCAGTGAGGACGAAGTAAGCTAGCAATTCTAAGTTTATATCAATCACTTTTCAGTTGACTTTTCTTCGAGCCCTTACACATGCTGCGTAATTGATTGAAAGAAAATTTTGGTTACAATACAAACATATCTAACTTATATCACCAATTTTATATTGCAATTTATTATGTACATATAAAGGACGCACGTCTACACTTAAAATTTTTTTTAATTATATTAAATACTTACTATCATTATCCATATCTACATTATTAAAATTTGTTAACTTGTGTTGAATTAATTTTTATATCTATCATGATATGATGATAAAAAAGTAAATGATAAACAGGATATTTCTGTATCATCACCAATGGCCTGAAAAATGTACTTATTATTTTGTAAAAATATAAATCACAAGAAATTAAAATGACAATTTTAAGTGTTTCTTTTTTCTCAAGTATCTTCTTGTTCAAGGTAAAAATTTAAATTTTAGTTTGTCATGTTAACTCTTTTTGTTAGATTTAAACTCCTAAATTAATTCCAAGTGTCAAGCGTACTTTAGGATAATTAATTTGCATCATAGTATTCTTAACAGAAGCAACAAAAAGAAAAGGAAGAAAGGACTCTCATTCTTTATGTTCTAGACTTTAAAAGATTAAAGAAAAATACAAGAGATGAAAGGAACAAATTCACAGGATATTTTAGATACACATACATGACACACTTGTAATGAATGTAATTCACAGTATATTTTAGATACACATACATAACACACTTGTAATGAATGTAATTCACAATATATTTTAGATACACATTCATACACACTTGTAATGGATGTAATTCACACTACATTTTAGATACACACATGAACACTTGTAAAGGATGTAATTTTGATCTACATATTGAGCTGACTGCAGAGGAAACAGTTAATCCCATTTGCACCTTATCTGATGTGTGTGCCTGAAATCATAAGAAAGCACAAAGCTTCCATCCATTCTGTTCAACACAAAACTTTCTACAAGAACATAACACCCATAATTTTTCCAACCAAAACTTCCCTCAAACTTGTCTTCTCTTTTCAATCTCACTTCCCTTTCATTCCCATTCTTCCAACCTCCTCTTTCTTGCTCCCATTTCATTTGCTCATAAACAGCCAAGCTCAACCCCACTTTCGTCTCTCCTCCTTCACCATTAAACCACAAAACTCTATCACCAACACCATTTTCTTCACCCAAAACAGCTTTCTTTCTACCAACCATTACAAGCTCTCGTTTAATAACTTCATCCACAGACACAGCATTTTCCTTACCATTGCTGTTTTCCTTTGAGAATATCTTTTCCCATCTTTGCTGGAGACTCATTTTGTAGAATACTGAGTTCTTCATTTGGTCACTTAGTTTCATATTTTCCTTTACAAACATGAAAGGCACATACCACTTCCCAATGACCACTGGTTCAGAACGAGCATTTGATAATGGGAAATTGAAGTCTGGTAATTGAGCACGCAAGGAGGAGTTAAGGCCCAAAGCTTCATCCAGATAGTAATGGTCGGGTGTCCTGGCAGAGACTGTCCACCCTTTTCTCCTCAAGAACTCAGGAGGAAAGCCATCTTCAGCAACGGTTTTAGCGTGGAAGCCACCGTGCTTACGAATTATCTCAAACACTTGGTGTTCATTGTAGGGATCCAAAGGCTTTTGTTTTACATCTTTGACATAACTGCAGCAAAAGCAAGTTCCCATGTCCTCTTCCTTTGAACTTGTGCCTGCTTCCCTGCAAGTCAACTCAATCAATTGATCAATAACATAAAAATCTGAAGACATAACTAAAATTAACCCAAATAACAGTAACAATGATGGAGGATAATATCAGTAATTCAGAGAAACGTGTTGAAATCTAAGATTGATATATATAATTAAAAGGAATAAAAATGCATACCCTTGATGCTTCCCCTGCCTTCTAATCACATAATAGCGATTAGAAGACAACGGGTGGTTAGGAACCGGAATGAAGATGACCTTATCCTGGTAGACACTGGTGGAATGTCCATTACTTACTGTATAGGTAATCGTTAAATTCTTGTTCTGAGGGAAAGGCATGTGGGTGATGTTGCTATTCTTGCACAAACCAAAACAGCTGTAAGCCTGTGCTTCTTCATCTTGGATTACCAGATAACCTGAATATGGACCCTCGGGAGGTGGAAGAGAGAGAGCTGAAGGGTCCTTTTTGTACAAAGAGCGAGGCCTTGTCACGTACATTTCTTTCTTCTCTCTGTCCTAACTCCTAATTAATCTTCAAGCTTTTCAACATCTCAATTTATGGATGCTCTCTCTCTTTCTCTTCTCAAATTTCCACATAATATTCAAAGGTTGAAGATTACGAAGGTTGAACTTGAAAAGTCCATTTTTTGTGAATATAAAAAAATCTTTAAATAATAAATATATATGTTGAAGAAACTGCAAGGAAATTTCACCTATTATGTAACGATCAGGTCTGATCCTGTTGGATCCGTGATCCACGTACCGTACAGATCAAATCTGATGACTTTTCATACATCGAATAGTTTTGGATGACTTTTCTTCTTCCTGCCATTGCAAATGCCACATATATATTGAAAAGAAACATAAAAACAATTTGAATTTTCTCATATAACGTTTATACATATTTTAAAATGTTAGTTTTTTTTATTGACTTTTTAAATATATCAAATCATTAAATATTTTATTAATCAATCAGGTTAATAAAATTAGTCAACAAAACTCTGAAATATTAAATGCTTTATCGATAAATAAATTAAAATCAACCTGGACTAGTGTCCTTGTTTATAACGTAACTTATTTAGTGCTGGCAGGCTGGCACGAAGTAAGCAGAATTTATCATGGCCAACCTTGTGCAACAGACAATTAAGAGAAACTGCATGTTTTGGTACAAGTTAGGTCCTTCTTTTGTAGAATACATATGACAAAAAAATTTCATTTTTTTAATTTTTGAAAGATATTGTTTTATTTCAATTTAATTTTTATAAAGTTAAATATTTAATTTAGTCTTATAAAAATATTCTTTTAAATAATTTAGTTCATATTATAAGAATATCTAAATAATATTATAGGAAGCAAAAATAATAATTAGTATGTTTAACAGCATTGTAATAACTTAATAAAAACAACTAGCATAACCTAACAAAATATTAATATATATTTTTAAGGATGAAATTAAAAGTTTTAATTTTTCATTATAGTATTTAACTAAAAAATCTCACGGACATATTATATACTAAGACTTTTTATACACATAAATATATGATATTTTTTAAAATTGTTTTTTAAAATATAATAGAATAATTATTATTAAATTTTAAAATAATAAAAAATTATTTAACTCTCTACTATTTTATTTTAATTTTTTATTATTTTTTATATCATATATTTTATTTTATATTTTATATAATATAATATATAATTTTTTAAACTAATGACCATATATAAATAAAATATCTCAACTTAATTTTTAAAATATTAATTTTTAATTAATTTAATTATGTAATTACTAAAAAATATAATTGAGATAAATATTAATTAATTATTAAATTATGATTCGAATCTTATAATACAACATACACACATTAAAAATCTACAGACTTGGATCCCAAGCAATCAAACTCTTAAAAACCTACGGATTTGAATCCACACTTGCAGAGAAATATTTATATGAAAAATTCCTACATTGCAACAGCAGACTTGGTCCATCAAATATTTATAAACCAAAAAAATTATAATAAAAAATTAAAAATTTTAGTACATCCAAATTAAGTCTTATTTTAATGGGTACCTAGATGCTTTCTTGAAGACTTCAAACAATATTACAATTTTATATATTTAAGTTTCATCATTTATATCTAATCTATTAGTCTTACTGTAATAACTTTCTTATTATTTAAATTTAAAAGGAAAATACTGATTTAATTCTAAAATATTATTCTAATTTTAATCTAATAATTTAAAGATAATTTTTTTAATTAAGTTTTTAAACAACTTTTTTAATCAAAAAAATCCACATGTTAGGTAAATTTTTACTAATTAATAAACAAAAAACTATATAACTATTAATTCATGAATAATTCTCCCCATGTATATAGCACTTTATCCTAAGCCATTAATTTTGATTAAATTTAAGTAATTTTGATAATTACTTAACTTTACAATAATTGCCCAAATGATTTTATGTTGAAAAAAAAATCACCTAAATAAGTTTAAATCATGAGTGAATGGTGATATGGACTTCCATTTATTAATTAAAAAAATTTTATCTAAAAAATGAACATTTTGATTGAAAAAAATATTTTAAAAAAACTAAACTAAGATATTTTAAGTTCCAAACAAGCACAGGTGAACCTTGTCTTCTGTATCTTTCTGCAGGAAGTTTCTTTTACATGTTTGTTTGTATCACTAATTAAGTTAAGAAGGAAACTTATTAGAATTAGTTAAATCTAAATTGAAGTAGAACTGAAAGTCATCTTGGCTTTTACTTTTTTGAGAATTCAGTATTTTATCAAAGGCACTTTGAATTTTTTTTTTTTTTTTTAAAAATCAAAGTCTCTCTTGCTATTTGCAAAATCCAAATATGCAGGTTGTTATATCTTCACAGTTTTTGCAGAAAATTTGAAGGGATGGAACAACTGTGGATAATAATAATATGTTTGGTTGGAAAAAAACATATAAAAAAATATGTTAAAAGGAATGTTAAATAATATGAAAGATATTTTAGTCATTTCATGTAATTAAAAATTTTAAAATTTAGATAATAAGAGTTTATTACAATTAAATTAATTTATTAGGGATAAATTGCATTTTTTAAAATTAGTGAAAATATTATAATTGAAGACAGAGATTGAATTGGTGTAACTTATTATTAAAAATTTTGAACTCATAAATATATTATGTATAAGCCTTATTAAAAAGTGTATATAATATAAACTAAAAATTAAATCCTATTAATTTGTGTCCAAAATTAGATTTTGGATATTTAATGTTATTTTTTGTAATAAAAAATAAATAAAAATAAAAAATTTATCTTAAATAAATTAAGTGTTAATTTTTTTTTATTCCTCTGATGATATTACAGTAGAAAATCCAAACTTCCAAAATTGATGTAAAATTAGGTGTAATTAATTGACATAGAGCATGACAGATGTTGAAATGGAATCCCAAAGGCCCCCACAATAGGTGAAAGGCATCTGTCATGTGGAAATATTATTGCAGACAATTCTACTTTTAGTGTTGCATGCCATCTTCACAAGACAAGCTCATATTCATTCATCACTTCCTACTTTTCTCTCTGCTTCCTTCTTATTTTGGAATGTCTTCACTTTCCACAATTCCTTTTTACTCCCAACCATCTTTTGTTTCTTCTTGTGTTTTTTTTTTTAATATACTTTATTTTCTTTAGAGATATAAAAACTTAAAGATTTATTTTTTAATTTGATTAATATATCCTCACAATTATATTAAATTTTTTTACCAGTTATAATTTTTTTTAAATATATTTTAAAAATTATTAGATTAATGTTATTTATGTTGAATTAAAAATCATAAATTTATTTTAATACGTGGAAACAACAAAAAAGAATGCAAGGGAGTGTAAATTTTACATTTATCAAAGGAGTGGAATGTAATTTGGAGTGTGTAATTTTGGAGATTTGGAGAGTGTAATTTTTCAAAAAAAAATGCAAGGGAGTGTAAATTTTACATCTATCAGAACTTTAAACAACAAAATGAAGAATTATAAATAATTTTTACTAATATTTAAAATTCTTTGTATTTAAGGTGTGCACCAATGCAAACTCATCATACTTTGTACTTGATGAAGATTGAAGTCTATAAGACTGTAACCACCTGATATTATTGATCATTTTAACTAAAAATTTAAACTGTATAATAAATACTAAAAATGAAATTTTATTAATATCTCCAACACTTGAAACAGATTCAACAAAAATATATTTAAATTACAAAAATCAGACACACATACACACAAAAGAAGCTTTTATGATCTTTATTTCTGTATCTGATCACATAAAGTAAAAAATTAGAACAAATTCTCTGCATAATCAACAAAAATACATACAAAATTTAGCAAGGTATAGTGTAAGACTAGGCCTTCTTCTTTTAGTCATAAACCTGTAATGAGTAGAACATGTACACTTGGAAACATAACAAAGTTGAGTTTGGCTTTTGGTCTTAAGTTCATACTCAACTTCTGTTTTCAGAACAGCATCCTCAACCACAATGTCTTCTGTATTGATATATACTTTCTGCTCTTCTCATCTCTTCTCTCAAAGTCCTTGAGGAATCATATGAATTTAACTCTGCAGGAAGGTAGGCTCAGCTCAGAGGGCATTGTCTAACCTGCTGCTTCTTCCAATGAGGAATCATATGAAGTTGAGGCTCTCGGTTTCCTCCTTCCTTTTAAGAATTTTTTAGGAACTCCATCTGGTAAGTAATTTTGATCCTTGTAGGAAATATGTCAAACAGCTGGTGTGCGTTTCTAATATGTAAATGTACTAATGGTGGCGCTATGTTAGAGAAAAACTGAAGAAACGGCATTTTTTCAAATCTTCCTCCGTTGCGCTGATATATGTTTCCCTGCAAATTACATTACTATAATCCACAAGTATGTCAAGAGAAAATCACCAGTTAAGTTTCAGATTACTCAAAGATACTCTTAGAAGTGATTATTTGTTGTGCTGAACAGCAGCAAAAAGCTAATTTTAACCCCCCAAAAAAAATTTTAATAACAATTTTCTTTTACAACGGGAGAGAGAGAGAGAGAGAGAGAATTACAGTGTTCCCGGCAAAACAAAATGAGAAATAAAAGTAAATTATTTTAGATAAAAATATGTCCATTCAAATTAAAACTACAAATGTTATCTTATCTCAATTCCTGAAACAACATAAATTTTGAAGTCCTTAATAAAAAGTAAAAACTATTACTTCCGGAAACCATTAAACGTATTTTTCAGCCCCATGAAGATGACATTTTAGGTTAATATTGTTTGGATAAAGTGCCCATCAATATAATTTTATTTGCTGAACTATCCTCTATGCATTGTAGCTTTAGTACTATGAATGGCTTGTTTATGATGTGGATATTGAAGGATGCTTTTGTATTTATTGTGAGAATTTTGGTATGGTACCAATTTAGATAAGCCTGCATTGATGGTTAGAAATCAGAATTGACCACACTCAATTTTAAGGAAATGATTTGTTTCCTTTACTTGAAGGGGAGGGAAGACAACAAAGTGGCAGTGAAATTATTGTGTAAACTCAATAACTATACTTTGGGCTTTTCTGTTCTGAGAAATAGGCTTTCAGACATCTCTTATTCTTTCCAGCTTTTCCTATGAATGTCAATGGCTTCTTTCTCTGGTGTATTTGATCAATTGTGCATTAGTGCTCAGGATTGACCAGAGTCAATTTAGGGAAAGAATTGTTATTTACTTTACTTGTAAGTGAAGCAAGAGGTAAAGATTAAAGAGGCTAGGCCTAATCACATACATCTCTCTTTTTATGCCTCATCTCTTCTTCTTTGTAGCTTTATATCTATCTAGTACTGTCTAGTCACTATTCAGGTATGAAGTACAGGTAAGGCACTAAAGTCGTATTCGTACAATTACCAAGTACATATCATTTTTATTCAAAGCTTTAGTGTCAAATTTCTACTCAACAAAACGAGAATTAAAAGCATTATGGGATTGTTGATATATATACACATTGGTCGCTAGCAAATAGATCCAAATTTTTCAAAAATTAATATTTCCAGATTGGTTTTGGCACGCAATTCCTAACTAGGGTATTGAGTTGTTTCTAGTTTCTATTAAGCATTTAGTAAGTATTATTATTACAGAGAGGAAGAGTGGCAATATGACTAAGTGACAAAACTACAAGTGATGAGTGATGAGAATGTAAACCACAGACTAAACACTAATCTAATCAAAAGCTACATAGGAAGAAGATGGGTTTGTTGGTGGAAATTCTTGTTTGATACTTTGCTATATCATCAAGTTGTGAACATAAGGTCTTCTTCGTGTTTTTTCTTCCCACTTACCCAACTTGGATGGTGTCTGAAAATCCATCGCCATCCCTTCATGCTTCTTCTTCCTCTTTTGATTCCTCTGTCATTTACAGTGATCCTACAAGATCCTCCACTGCTTAACATTCCATCCCCAACCTCATGACCCATGAAATTCCCAACTCTTGTGCTACCAAAAGCAGAGAGTGTATCAGCAAGATTGTTACCCATTTTTGCAGTTGGCAATTCTGGTTTTGAATCTGATGAAAAATCAAGCTTTAAATCGATGAATCTTGACTCATCCATGCCTTTGAAATCACTCTCTCTAAGTGAAAATACTCTTCTGTTCACCCCATAAAATCCTCCATCAACGTCCATGACAGAATCCCTCTTCTCCCCATCAAAGCCACTCCTTCTAGGCTCTGCTTCGCTGTACCCACTTCTCCTCCCAGAGTCTAGAACCAGGCCGGCATTCACACCAGAACTTCTTGCTGCAGATATGGAGCTTCTGGCTCCTGATAGAATCGAATCTCCACCATCCTCTGATCCCAATAATCCACCATTTCTGAAACTGCAGAGAGATCTGGACCTGGAAACACCACCATGATCCGCCATCCACATGTCGCTCTTCTCATCACATCCACCATTAACACTTCTCCCACAGTCCTTGTCCTTCTTCTTCCTGAACAATTTTCCGATTTTCCAAAACCCACTATTCCTCTTGATGTCTACGCTATTGCTGCTGCTTCGCCTCAGAATCAGAAACTCCTCTGCTTTATCCTGCAATTTGGGCTTGGAATTGGAATGCGGAATTAGGGTTTCGTTCTTCTCGTTCTCGATGAGAAAGGAGACTCTGCCGACGCTTCCAACCTCGACGGTGCAGGAATTGCGATTGGAAGAGATCTCAGAACAAGAACAAGAAGAAAGGCGTTGTTCCCCACAATCGGAACACACAAGCTTGACCAGGCGGTCTTTGAGACAGTAAGCGCAAATACCCACCGAGGAAGACGAAGGGTGCTTCTTGCATGGAAGATCACAGGTAGAATAATAGTTGTAATCCATCAATTCATTGTCGTTGTAAGCTTCAGCTTCAGCTTCCACGCCTTTGCTTCTTCTCTCTTTCATTATTTCTTCTGTGTGGTACAGAGGTTGAAGAAGAAAACGGGGGGGAAATAGCAGGGGAGGGAGGGTGTGAGGAAGGAGGAATATGAATCAATCAAATACTTGAATTGAGGAAGAAAAGTGAAAGTTAAAAGAAGAGAAAAGAGAAAAGAGAAAAGAAATGGCGATTTGAATAAAGGTAGTAGGAGTAAGAAGGAGGTAGTACAGAAGAGAAGCGTCACCTTTACGTTTTGTGTGCAGAGAAAGAGAAAACAGAGAGAAAAAGGAAGGAAATCGAAACGAAAGAGAGAAAGAAAGAAAGCACTAGTTGTTGGTGCAGGCATTATTGTGTAGGGAAGGCAGGTGAAGAAAGGGAGGAACAGGAAAATTGAGTGAATCAGTGAACAAACACACTCGTCATGACTTCATAGATTGGTATGCACTAAAACACTGCATGCATATGTACCATCAACAACCTAAACCCCACCATACCTATCTATCTAAAAAAAGGGTATATTTTTTTATATTTTAAAAAATAAAATTTTTTAATTCTTAATTAATTCAAACTGTGCATTTTTTATTTTTTAAATAAAAAAAATTAAAATAATCTATTTATTATTTAACTTATTAAACCATCCATCTTTACCAATTTTGCCAAAAAGTCCAAGTGTGACCTTCAAATCATATCATATGCCCTTCTATATATAAAACCCATCAATCCTTCTTCTCAACTCTCAAACATGTTCCATAGCCCCCCCCCCCCCCTTGACTTTTGCATGCCATTCACCATCCCCACTCAGCATTTCTCTCTCTTTTCCTTACACTAGTGGGTTAAGAAAGCAACCCTTCACAACCCCCAAAAAATTATATGTATGTACTTTTCTTATCTTAATTAACTTAAATTTACATGCATGTTGATGTTAATGCTAATGTAGTGCAGTATATATGTTGTTTAAATTTGCATTCCAAAACGATAGAGTGTGAGTGTGGGGCAACAGTGTGACACAGACACAGTGTAGGTGGCGTTCCGTGGTGGATCATAACTCATAAGCACGTGTCCCACCGACACATCTACGTCGTAGGTCCCACATTAGAAGCAGATTTGGCATACAGTGTGAGATTTCTGGTTTCAACTTTTTTGAAACCATCGTACAGTACTGCCTCTGTGTTTTGAATTTTCATGCATAGTTGTGATCACTGTATTGTGTATTTGATTTTATGATATGATGTGATGTGTAGATGTTATGAGGCTTAACGTTGCGTATTAGAGTTGCTCCTCCTAATTCTCCATCTCAAATCTCAATCATGTCTTTTCCTTGTATAGGTCCTATGCGAGGATAGATAATAGTTTATGGAATTATTTTTAAATTTTTAATTTTAATCATAGCACAAATTTTACATTATTGCTAACATAACATACAATCCTTCAAATTAAAGATTGGAGTTTCAGTTTTTAAATAAAAACCCATTTATTTTTCTGACAAAGTAAGTATAAAACTATAAATAAAGATAGGAACATACGAAATAATCTAAGTTACGTAAGCTTTGATTAGTGTGTAACATGCTCACATCAAAATCACATTACATGATTGTACAGGTCATTCTTGTGGGTGAGGTCACTTGCTCACTCAAGCTCTAATAAACGCTACTCTCTCATCCTCAACTTAAATAAATTAATCTTCCAATCTTTTTTTGCCCCTTTTAATATCAAGTTAAAAACATTTCAATGCTAAATTTTACTAAAAAATATATTTAATATATGTATTTGTGTTTTTATAATTATTTTAAAAAGTTTTTTTTTGTCAAATTCATATATCGATATGTAAAAATATATTAGATTTTAATTAATTTAATTAATGACTTAATTTTAAATTAAAATAAAATTTTTTTTCACAAATAAATTAAAGAAAAAGGAGTTCATTTTTTATTTTATTTATATTTAGTCATGCAATATTATTTTTTAGTAAATTTATGTTATAGTTAAATTAAAATTTTCAAAATGACAAAAAAAAACTTGACAATAAATGATATTTATCTTCACAGATAAGTTTGTCAGAGAGACTTATCCTTAAAATTTTGATAAATAGTTTAAACTATGAGTTAAATAAATTTGAAATGCTATTGAATTAAAGTATGTTTAATTAATTAAGCAAAGCCTTTGGTGTTAAAATCTGAATAGTCATAAGCTTTCAAACACAAAAGTGTGTAACTTTGAAATTTCAGCCTTCCATGTCTTGAAATTGTCTCTTCCTTGATGGAAAAGATTATTTGAAGTAATTGATTACCTCTGCATATTAATGGACATTATAGAACTCACATCTTCTTCATTTATATTATAAGAAAATAATAATAATAACTAGAAAAAAGATAAAAGGGTTCAACAAAGTCAATGCATTTGATTGATTGTTGAGTGGAATCACAAGTTGTCTTCAGTTACATTCACCCTCTTCAGTCCTCAACCCTACCGTACAAAAGTTAGTTGCTATTTCAACAGCGAAAAGCATGGACACAAATCAAAGAAGCGTAATGGACTTCATTGTATTGCATTGTATTTACCATTTCCCATTGAAAATTCTACATTTTTAAAAGTGAATTTCTCCCTCTAACATGTCACACAATGCAAGGCCTAGTAACTTCCATAACTATCATATATATACACACACACACACACACACACACACACACACACACACACCATCTTTTTGTCATTCTTGATATGTTTACCTATATTAGATTAATTTGGGTATTTAATCTATTATAATATATAAAAATATAAATTATTGAGAAGTTAATGAAATTTTTTTATATGAATTATTCTATTTTTATTATAGTTAAATTATTAGTAGTTAAATTAAATTTATTCTAATAGATTATCAAAGAAATTAAATTTAACGAAATAAGTTATTTTTTTATAATATAACAAATTAAAATTAAAATATTTTATAAAAATTTATATTTAGTATTTAATACTATTTTAAAGATAATTTTTTTTCAATAAAAATATATATCAAAATTATCAAAATTTGTTTAAAAAAAGATATCTATAAAAAAAATAACATATATAAAATTCATCACAAAGTATACCTGAATATGTTAAAACTAGTATTAAAAAATGAATAGATTTGACAAAAAATAAATGATAAAAGAATGTGTCAAGTTGAATGAAGGTAGAAATTAACTTTAGAATTGTTTAGTGTGGGCAGAGACAAACATAATAAAAGGAAGTGGCACGCCCCAAGCATGCACAATTGTGGAGCATGATTGGGACAAAGGCAGCAAAATAGTATACAACTATACAAAAATATATAAAAATATATATTTATGAAGCAGTGAGTGAATCTCATTCTCTTAGGTTGTCGTAAATTATAAATATGATGACAATGATGATGTTTGGGTTGGTCTTCGTTCACACTAATTATTTTGTTGTTTTTGTAATGAATGAAGTTTTAAATGATTTGGGTGCCTAATGAGATGCAATAACATGGGAGCCTTCCAACCTAAAAGTGAAAATAAATAAATTAATAAAAAAAATTGTGTCCTTGTGTTGTGAATTCATGTGTGATATGTGCTTTCTTTTGAATGAGGTAATGATTAAGTGCAATTAACCTACTAACTTATGCCCATGTTGCCTGTCTGACATGCACCTCCCATGGGCCCCACTGCATCTCCACCTTCATGCTCTCCATAATGCTTTTATTTTTATTTTTATTTTATAATCATTTTTTAATATGTAATATGCTGTAGAATCAATTAATGATTTAAGTTTTTTAAACATTGTTTTCTTTCAATTTGGTAGATAAACATAATCTAGTTTTATAAATATTTTTTAATTAAAATTAATAATTACTCTATTAGATAATTTTTCTCCCAATTTATAAATGAGAGCCTACGTAATCATTAATTTAAGACATAAATTTGTATAAGTAACAATAATATATATTTTCTTCCAAATTAATGTTTGAGCAAATTTTCACTCAAAATAAGGTGATTTTGACAATCATTTGACATTGTAAAATTTGTTTTAAACGACATTATTAAAAAAATATTACTCAGACCAGTTTAGATCATAACAATGAGTTTTATCTTTAATTAAAAAACTAAATTATTAATTTACATCACAATATCGCTAAAAAAAAATGATATGTCCCCCCTCCCTTGTTTCCCATGTCTGCAGATTTAAAACATAATTTGTAATTTTCTCTTAACTTTTTATTTGCCAATATCCGAAATTGAAAATGTCGATTTAATTTCTTTAAAAAGATACAAAGAGTCTCAAACTATTAAAATTTTTATTGAATTGTAAACTGAGATGCAATAACTATGAGTTTTAAAAAGTTATATTAATGGTTATTTTTGCTAGTTTAAGAGCGTTACATTTGTAAATAAATATATTGATCAGATCAAAATATATGATGCAAGAGTTTTTTTTAGATAAATTTTTTACTTGAACAAACGCTGTACAATTGTACATTGAATTTCACAATATCGTTAATTTCCTATTATTTCTTAAATGCTACACGTTTAATTCAATTGATTATTTTAAGGGAAGATGTGATTAGTAATTATAAAAGGGTTAAAACATCTCTCATGACCCAGCATGTAATTAAGATCCACCCCAGAATTACAGTTTAACTGATATATTTTTACATCTAAATCAACAAATATATAATATATATAAATATTAACAATTAAGATATTTACATAATTACTCTTTTATGAATTAATCCTGGAGGCCCACAAATATATCATACCGGACCTCATTAATTGATTCAGGCTAAATTCTCGCGGGCCAAGAGTTTCCTGGATGTGTTTAAAGCCCTTCGTTATGCAACTGAGCCCAATGGGCAATGACACTTTTCGTAGGAAGGCAGATTCTTTACATTTTAAATTTTTTACAAGGGGAGATGCTTCTACAAGGAATGGCCTCTTGTGTAATTTTCCAAATCCACTTGAATATGTGTTTGGCAATTTCTGGACTATTTGATAAGCTGATTTGAGATCAA
Source organism: Senna siamea (assembly GCA_031216115.1). Classification (NCBI taxonomy): domain Eukaryota; kingdom Viridiplantae; phylum Streptophyta; class Magnoliopsida; order Fabales; family Fabaceae; genus Senna; species Senna siamea. The sequence continues at coordinate 3,193,470 of CM062358.1, forward strand.
AGTCACCATTAATATTTGATTCCCAAACTATCATCATGTCCTTGTGGGGGAAAAGAGGATTGCATGATTTTTTCTGCCAAATGGATTGGTAGTATGTAAAGAAGATTTTCCCACCTCCACAAGCCTGTATTTGTATGTGAGACTTCGCAGGGGCCCAGGTTGCTCCATAAGTTGGACTAAAGCTGTAAAAGTGAAACACCCTTTGATTCATCACAAAATGACAATTAAATCAAGTAGAACCAAACATGTAAGCGATAACTTTGACACATGCTTGAGAGTTTTATTTAATTTTATTTTTAAAGTAGGCAATATCTTTCTCTTATTCATCAAAATTTATCTTCTTATTGTAATTTCATTTAAAATTTAATATCAAATTTAACAATGTTATTATTATTATTATTATTAATAACAAACTTATCCTCAACACTTTTTGACTGAGAGTCTACTTTTATATAAGAAAAATTTTCATATGAACATCTTTTATTATTTTATTTACACATTGATCAATAGTATTTATTTATTTATCATTTTCAATTACTTTAAAATATAAAAAATTAAATAAATATTATTAATTAATATATAAATGACAGATAGTTGATTTCAATAAATTATTAAATTTAAAGTTAAATTTTGTATAATTAATATTATAGTAAGATAAAACTGGATATTTATAAAATAAAAATAATATTCTTGGGAGATCAAATTAAAAATGTTTATAAAATTAAAAAAAATAAAAATACATTTAAACTTAAAATATAATACAAATATTTTGACAAAAAAATTATATATATATATATATTATAGACAACCATTGAATAACTTTTTTGCTTAATTCCATAGGATGTTATTTTTTAATGATAAAAATTTTATTTTTATCTTATTTTTCATAACAATGTGAATGTCTCACTTAATTTTAAATTCACTCTCCTGTTCTCAACTTACAAATATTATCTTTCTATTTAAAAATACGATCGATAATCCAGTGCTTCAAAAATTCAAAGTTTCGTTTCATAGCTGAAGCGCACGTATCAATGGAAATGTAATAAACCCGTTTCGTTTCCATTATTTCGTTCTATTTCTATCCCACCAAACTTTACTTGGGTCATCTCCAATTCCATGATTCCTCTGAAAATTTCTCAACTTTCATCTTCCTTCTCCATTGCCAGAGCTAACTCACTTCACTTCTCTCTACTTCGACCTCACTGTTTCGCTCTTCCACTTTCTTCTGCCTTTCATGCCCCCAAATTTCCTGTTAATGTGAAACCTTCATCTTTCTCAAATTTCTCTTTACTCCCTCTTTCTGTCTCCTCCTCTAATCCTATTAGGGTTTCGGAAATTGGAGCACCAATTTGCAGCGGCGAAGATGGAGACCGTGAAATTGCATCAGAACTCCAGGACTTATCGCCAAACGGCCCTATATATAAGAAAACATTGCAATTGGTTGAGTGCTCCATGTTTGCCGCGCTTACTGGCTTGGTCTACTTTTTGAGCAATTCTCTTGCCATTGAGGTTTGTTAATGAGTGTGAAATATGGGTTTTCGTTAATAACTTAATTGAGAAAATCAACTTAAAGGACTTAATTCAATTTCTTAAGTTGGATAATTGTTATGCTTATTGTCTCTACTAATGCTGATAGAATAGTAGTAAATTCACATTATAGATGTCTATTTTACTTATACTTTTCTCACTATTTGACTTTACTTTTCAATTGCAGAATTACTTTAGCTGTTTCTTCTCGTTGCCAATAGTAATTTCCTCAATGAGATGGGGGGTTGATGCTGGAAGAAAAACTCTGGTTATACTTGCCAGAATGCAAAATCTAAATTCTTAAAGAGTTATAGCATTATCAGATTTTTATTATTGTAGTGGTCTTCTTCTTGTAGGTAGCAACATTTATGCTTTTGTTGGTGTTGTCTGGTCCTGTGAAAGCTTTAACTTTTCTGGTGAGCTAGCTTTAACTTGTCTGGTGAGCTTGCTTTTAACCTTATCAAATTGCTGGCCAACGGACAAAGAGACTCTGTTTTGGTAGCTCTTGTGAAACATCTATACAACTGATGCTGAATAATTATTAAATTTGTATGAGAAAAGCAAAAGCTTAGTTTCTTTTTCTTAAATATTTTATGCTGTGTATTTAATAGGTTCCATGCTGTAGTGGAGTTTCCTGTGATGTACTTACTTTCTTAACATATCTTTAATGCAGCTTAGGCACGGTATAGTTGGTTTCACAATGGGTACTTTATGGAGGTATGCCATGTACAATATTTACGTGCCTTTAAGTTTCTTTACTCCCCCGTCCCCATGTACAGGGCAAAAATTGTAATGAAATTCTTCAAAAAGCTATTGTTCTGGGTGTCTAATACTGTGGCTCGGTAGTCTCACATCTTAAAATATGTTTTTTAACACAATTCAATATGCATTGGTTTCTTCATCTGATTTTTGCATGAGATGTCTTAAATTTGAAATAAAGGGTAATCAGATAAAAAAAAAAAAGGGGTAATGATCATACTACTCTAAGTTTTTAACACAGGCAGAGCTTGCAAATGGCGCTGTTTTAGGACAGGCCAAGCAATTTATATGTGTTTTCATATATTTCTTTATCCAATTTAAATGATGATGGCTTTCTGAAGCACTCTTTCATTCTTGCTAACTAAACTAAGTAATCAGAATTGCAAAATATTTTTTTTAAGGTTAAAAATGTGAATTATTAAGGTTTTCTTAATGTTGAAATAAGAAAAATCATGCTGTATGCTTGTAACTGCATTGTTGTTTTCACTTTTGTATCTTGTCAGGTCAGGAGCAAGTTGGAATCTCTCGATCTTCTTGTGCACCATTGTACTGTTTGTTACCTTTTGCCCAGAACATCTTACACCTCTTTGGAGCAATTTGTTTTACTGGTTGGTTCCATATATGTTTGTATTGAAATCTTGATAATTTTTGCAGGTAAGATCACTGGGTGCGGTGGGCTTTGTCTTGATTTCATCTTTCTTGATAAGGGAAAACATACTAGCTTTGGTAGTCAATTAAGCTACTACTACCTTCACATTTTATATCTTATCTTAACGCATAACATCTAACACAGTTTGTGGCCTTTCTTTTTGTTGTTATTTGGGGGAGTGATGCTTGCAGATCACCATTAACATTCATGCTTCTCTCACGTTTGTACTCACTGCATCGGGTGTGAATATAATTCCTTCAATGGGCATGATATATACCCTTTTTGGCATTCTGGTATGTTAAGTTACTCTTATTTGAAAGGGTCTTTCCAGTTATTTGTTTCATGCTTGACACTCACATATGCTTCTCTTTCAAGGTTTTGCTCAATAGTGGATGTTTCATGTTCTTGCTCCACCTGCTGTATTCTGTATTTCTTGCTAGACTGGGGATGAAGTCTTCACTAAGGTTGCCAAGATGGCTGGAGAGGGCTATATGATGCCATATTTGGGGTGTCTTGAAAATTGTAGTTGGAATTCTCTCATTCTTTCTTTTTCTGTTTTTTTGGGTATCGAGAAGGGAGTTAGTATTGTTTCGCTGAGGTGGTTTATATTATTTTCTTACAATGACATAAAAGTTTAGTCACGAGCTACTACATAGCTAAAAATTTAATATAAAAAAAGCAAAGGAATGCTTATTCTCCCTCTCCATCATTTCCTGTCATGTGGTTTATGCAGATTTTCGAATCCACTATTTAGTATAAGATTCTTAGCCTCTCGTGGAGAAATTTTCAGTAGATCTGGACTACAACAGATATGTAGATGAAATTACTTATAAATACAACATGGCTGCGATTCAATTACATTGTTATTCATAATTGGTTGGATTTGTTAATCTTTAATATACGTAGTCTTTAGATTTTTCTTGTTTTCATGTTGTTGGTAGCTTGCTGTCTGCAAATAGGGTAGCAGGTATTCATCTCCCTTCTTCCTTATTCTGCCTTGACTTGTTAAGGTTTAATAAGCATAACAAAAGAAGGCTCTAACCATTCGATGATGCCCCGATTAACAAAATATCAACCAGACATACCAAACATACAAAAACCTCAAATTTGTCACATAAAAGCTCTCTTAAACATTTCATTATGAGACAAGTTGCATCTATAGAAAGACTGGCCTAAAAACAAAATACGTACAAATAGAAAGAGCTTCTAATCAAAGATTGCTCCGGAAAGGAGATTAGTTCCTAACAATAATTTGAAAAAAAAAAACAAAATGAAAGAGCCATCTCGGGTGTTTATATCATTTCAATAATCTGAAGCTCTCTTGATAAAAGAAGATGTCAACATCCCCTGTGTGTTGGTCTGGCCACAATGGGTGAGGCATTTCCATGACCAGGGCTCTCCTAGAGCTCATCTTCTCCATGTCGTGATAAATCACTCTGACACGCCTTGCCACAAAGTATGGCACGAGAAGGATCTCACCTGTGGGGACTCTACAGAGAGGAAAATGAATACGCTCCTGTGCTCCAATCCCACAAGGAAGCCTAATGCTTTTCTGAATCCACTCCTGAGCCTGATAGTCCTTCAAAATCCACAAATTCAAAACACTACCACTGTATCCAATCAAGCTCAAGCATCCACTGAGCTCAACAAGATCTGGGAATTTCAAATGAGGAACCAGAAGTTCTTTGTATGAATACCCATAAGGGATTTTGATTACCCTGAACTGCTCATTCCCAATGTCGAATGCCATTATATATGAAGAATTCTTCCAGTGTATAGCACCATTGACACAAAGCCCTCTCTTGCCGTCCAAAAACCATGTCATTGGATTGATGGGCATGGTCGGAGTAACAAGCCTCCATGAATTGTTGGTATCACCAACAGTGAAAATCTTGAACTCATGAGAATCACGATATTTCAGCAGGCGAAGAACTTTGAACTCATCTCGATTCGGGTCATACCCAAAATGGGTTGAAACGTAAAATTTGTTGCTTATAGAGGTATCATCTGGGAGTGTGACATTTTGTCGAGTAGTTGGGTTGCATATTTGAACGAAAGCGTCGGAAGAAGAGGAAAAGCAGATTGTGTTCTTAGGATGAAAACAGAGCAACCCATTCACACTTTGAACACCAACCTTAGAAGCCTTACGGTTTGAAACAGTGGCGATGTGGGTCGCACTCGAAGGAGCCATATCCTCATGTCCTTCGAAGAGCGGCGCGGAGAAAACGTGGGGTTCCGAGGTTGCGACGGCGGAGGAGGGGCAGACGAAGAGGAGGTGGCCGACGGTGCGAGTGGCGGATCGGCGAAGATGAAGGAAGGAAGGATCAAGAATGAAAGCGTCCCAAGATTTGCAGACGCACCTGAATCGAATCAACGACTTAGTTGGGAGCCTCGGGAGTATGTGATACAAGATGATTTCATCTGGGGGAGGGTTCGCCATGCTTCTTAATTCTTGGTATTTTGCTGCTTCTGGGTATTTCTACTATGTCAGAATCGACAATTTTAGCTTCGAATTTTTCGTCTTTGGGTTGAAAGATTGACAGGGAGTGTCCGATCAAAGTAGAAGACAGAGGGCAGAGGGCTATGCTTCTGTCTCCAAATTTGGGAGCTCTGTTATGGACGACGACGCTGCTGCTGGAGTTGGATCGCAAATCGCAATCGCAATCGCAATCGCAGAGGGGACACAATTTTGCTTACACTTCATTAGAAATTGATAAACAGCCAAACAGGGCAGGGAGGAGTCTCACAGAGTATGTCTCCAACCCCACAAAATTGGTGCTGCTTTTTGGTCACAGGTGAAAACAAAATTAAAAAAAAAAGTTGGTTTTCTTTGTTATATTTAAAAAAATTAAAGGAAAATTATTTTAAAAATCAGATCTTTAAAACTAATTTTTTTAAAAAATAAAATAAAAAAATTTAATTTTAAAAATTTTTTTAACGGTATTAATTCATTTATTGTTCAAAGTTTTTATTTTGTGAAAGAAAAAAGTATTCGTTGATTAAAGAAGGATTAGTCCACTTAAAATGTGTATTCTAACATAGGGTGTTGAAATATTTAATTTGGTTTCCTTTTTTTTTTTTTAATTAAACTAAATTAATATAATTAATTTTTAAGATGTGAATTTTGTCCATTTAGTTTAATTTTAAAATTAATTTAATTCAATTTTAAAGTTGATTTAGTTATTTTTATTTTAGAATATGTTAAATAAAATTTTAAGTTATTTACATATTCTATAAATTTATAAAGTTTACAATAATAATTTTAAAAAATTTAAAATAAATAATGATTACATAATATAATTACAAAAATACTTTAATTTTTATTATTAAGAGATAAAATATTTATATAAACAATTTAGTTGAGTTTGATTAAAATTAAACAAAAAAAATTATAAATTAACAACTAAATCAAATTATTCAATTTTGTTATTTCAAAACTAAACCAAACCAATACTTTTTTATTTTATTTTATTTAATTTTGTCAATTTAGATCAATTTTCAACTGTCTTACTAACAATGCCTATGGCACGTAAGGGAGAGAAATACTTTTCATATAATCCTTTTTTTCACACAATAAGCATGAATGACATATTCTCTTTTGGCTCTCCTTTGGTCATAGCTTGTATTGGAATTCTCATATATGAATATTAACGAGACTCAAGAATCCAGATCCCATGGGAGAATATCTTAGATTAAGGTTCTCATTGTACTACTATCATTACCTCACGCAACAACAGAATTAATTTAAAAAACACTCATGTTAAAGTATAATTTAAATATATCATTTTGACATATATGGAGTATAAGAGGTATCCTAATTTTATTGAAATTACATTGGATAGAAAAACTTGTTCTTGTAGTATAAAAAATTAGGAACCTAATTTTCATTACTAGGTTTCGATAACTATTTGTAAGGACCTAGAATTTATTTATTTTTTGTTTGTACCTATTTTTAATAAAATATTATTGCACATGTTTGGTTAAAAAATTCATATATTTTATCTAAATTGAGAAACTTGATAATCCTCATTTGACCAATTAACTCATTCTTCGATTAATAGTCACATGAATGTATCCATAATATAATGTTCTTTTTTCTTTTCTGAACAGGATACATAACATACTGATTGGACATAATATAGCTTTTTTATCAATTGATTTTTAATATTTTAGTAAAAATTGAAGTAAAATTTACGTAATCATTTATTATTTATACATCTTAAGAAATTTACTCATTTATATAACTGTTTAATCGTTATTTCTATAGCTATTAATCATCAGTCTTTTATGATAATAATATATATATATATAAAAGTTTCTATATTAAATCACCGACAAATTTAACAGGTTATAATTATGAGACTTGCAGTAATTTGAGAGATAATCATTATAACCAAAGTCGCAGAAAGTATAATATTAATCCGTGAACGTGAAAGGTGGACAGATTCAGGCGCTAGGCCTAGACGGGATTATTCGCTCAAATTCTTTTCATTACTCTTTACTGGAAGTTTCTTAGCTGGTACAGAATAAGTGTATTAAAATTTTATTGAAGTCAATTATATTTAATATGAATTAAATATCGTTAACATATTTTATTTTTATTTAATTTTATAATTAAGTTATTAATAATTAAATTTATCTTAATAAATTTTTAGCTATTTTGATAGGAAATCACCAACCTAATTTAGCTGATTTATGGCCAATCAGAGTGCTCCTACTACTTCATAGCTAATATAAAGGCACGAGTGTTAAAAGAATGAGCTGTGCATATTGCTTTGCCCTGCTGAAATGAGTAACAACAAGTTTTTAACATGTTTGCTATAAATTTTTTTAATAAAAATGAAACCTTTTTAACATGATTGGTTCTCTTTTGAAGGTTCCTCCATAAATGGTATTTGTAACAAAGAATCTCACAGCAAGTATCTAACGAATCCTTGTTTTTAAATCATTTCTATAGTAGAAACATTGTATATATATAGTTCGATCTCAGTCTGCTAGTGAAAATGCACCTTTTGACTATATAGCAAGACTCTTTCAACAACTGTCTATAGTGCTTGAAATAAAAACAGTCATTCATAATCTTATCATATCAAAAATTAAGCAAATCATGTAGATTTTTTCCATTCACTATCAAGATAGAATAACTATTTATAGTGCTTGAAAAACTCGATAGTCTGCACAACTAGATATCCTAGCCTATCTAAGAATCAATATATAATTACCGGCAGTATGGTCATAATAAACCATGATTGGTCAAAATTGTCCATATGGGAAAAATAGTATTACCCAAAAAATTGCGGTATTTTTCTTGACTTCCATCTGAAATGATAGATATAATAATTTAGAATGACACAAAAAGGCTCTAGATAATAGGTTCAGCCCAAAAAAAAATAGCTTCTTTATAAATGAGATAGACTAAATCATAATTTATACAATAAAGAAAATCTCCAAGAACAGAGATTATGAATATGTTAAGGGCATACCTAAAGGCAAACATACGTAAATTCAAGCTTCTTTCCTTGTTATCCTGGAATCGAGCAAAAGGTAAGACAGTAAGTATCAACATTATCCATAACAGTTGACTAGAAATATGCATGATGTGAAGAGATAATTAAATTCACATAATAATAACAAAAAAATAACGATATTCAGATTCTATATGAACAAAAGAAAAAATGAAGTAACGACAGAGTCAAAAGGGAGAAACACATGCTGAATTTTACTTAAAGCACACCAATCTAGTACAGATAATTTACCTGAAACAATATATTCCCAATGCAGTTGTAATCTCATGAATGACAGACGTAGCAAAGTGCAAGTAAAGTGCCACTGTGTTCCAAGAAACAGTCATCAAGCAAGAGAAGCACAGAGGCAACATCGTTAGATTTCATATGTACTCCATCTCAAATGTCAATCAGAAGTCAAAACTAAGCCACACCTACTTAACTCCGAGTAGGTAAATTTTTAATAATCGGAGCCTAGTGAAATGGGTTTCTTTGCATCTTAGGAAAAACTGTAGGAGTTGTAAATTGTATTTGATCTTTGAGAGAGAAGTAATTTACAAATAACAACATATAAGTAACTTGCTGCCGTATGCTATATGTTAGTGGTGTTGACTCTTCAGTACTTTTGGTAGTTACTGGACCTTTTCAGAAACTTGGAAATCTTTCTCATTTGTCATTCCAGAGGTTTTAGGAAAACTGAAGAGATAAAGGATTATACATTGCTTACGGTTGAAGCAATGCAAGGGATTTCAAGGATAATATTGTGTTGTTGCCTCTGCTAGAAATAGAGGTCCTAATACTCTTTACAGTGCTTAGAAATGAGCTATTTTAGAGGTGTTTCTTAGCTGGATATGCAAAGAGACAGACAAGTTTTGCTTAAAAGACATGCTGTCTTTGTTCACTTCTCAGAAATTAGGTCTTCTATAGGAGGATATCTTCCTTGGGCTCTGATCTTCTTTCTTTCCTTCTTTCATTATATTTCTTCTTCAATTCAAAAATAAAAGAATGATAGCTGTACCTGTAAATGCACAATAACCAAGGAGAACCAGTCTCTCATCCACTAAAGGAACCCTGCCAAATATATTTTAAAGGACTTCTATGAGTAAAAACCACAGGACAATCAAAAAACATAAACGGCATCTTTCAATTAAGCTCACAATAATCGCACAACATACCCATCATTCAGTGTTGATGTGAGCGCATTAGCAATGGCAAATGGGAGATACAGAAGGGACTGCACAATGCAAATAACCCTCAAATCAATTATCTTAGTGTAATAAAAACTTTGACAATTAATCACTTCAAAGAAACCAGCTATACTAATCAGAGTTTTGAGCTACTTCATTATCTTTTTTTCAGTCAACCAAGGATATGCAGGTTGGAGGGACCATTATATCAAGCTCTGGCCAAAGCCATATAATTTAATTTAAAATAGATTATAAAACTAACAGTGTTTTTAATAAAACTGAAAATCAAGTGCTGAATATTTATTGATGAAAAGCTTACTCACTAAATTACTAACGTCTAAATAGATTTTATTTGGAGTCCTGAATGTATTTAAAAAGGTAAATTATAGGCATTTCAAGAGTTGACTCCTGAGTCCTGACAGAGCCAAATAAAAAACAAAATTACTGATATCAAAATATATGCATAATATCAATGGTTTGTTACTCCTTGACATCCGTGGCTTCTGTAGCTAAGGCAGGTGGCACACCCACATAAATGAATCATCCTAAACAAATTCTAGTATAGCATGTTACTAGTTGTATCATAAAAGACAACAGCCAAAAAAGGGAAAATAGAACAGCTTTAAAAAAATCCTAAGAATTTAACATAAAGAGGCTCTACCATGCACATTCCAGTTTTCAAGCCCTTAGGTTCATCACACAAGTGGGCCAAAATCATCCTTCCCTGCAAAATTGAGCTTTCTTCAGTAGACACTAGAATTGATCGTTTACAATGGTGAAGCTAAGAGTGAGAGATATAAAGTTATAAACTGCAGCATGGTTACTGAGCTACCACAATCACAGGAACAAGCACGAATACTTTAGCAAAATAATTAAAAACCATATATTGCTTTTTCTGATTTTAATAAACTTTCCATCATCCATCCCACATTTTTAGTTAGCTTGCTTAAAATCTTATTTCTTAATAGGTTATCTTTGCCCATATCAAGCAGCAAATGCCAGAATCAACATCATGATTCAAAAGTTCCCAATCCTAACTACTAGAATAAATAGTCATGTCAGTTACATAATGCGTCATCAACGTGACTTGCTTAGAACTGATCTCTAATAATGAAAATCAATGGCTTAATAGCTTTTCATACAGAAATCAGACAGAGCAGGCACCAAACAGAAAATTTCGAGGAACCAAAAACATGCAGTAACAATTACAATTAGTTAAGTCAGATAACATATCATGCGGAACAAAGTTTTCAGCCCGAAAGAAAACCACGAAGGAAATCAAGATATATATTTAGGTGTCTATAAGACCAAAAGGTGTTTCCAGAGACAGTGCCAGAACATGAATTTTCTTCTTTGTAGATATTACAACACGTGTGACCTAGAGGTCTAGAATTCAAATCCTAAAAACAACCTCTCTACTTACAGGAGTAAGGTTAGGAACATTTGACCCTCCCAAGACCCCACTTTGGATGGCAACAAGGCAGGGCAGGGCAAGGAATGCCTCCCCGTGTTTATCCTTGTCCCCCATCTCCATCCCCATTCCCCACGGAGATTCAGGGATTGTCAGGGCCCTACGGGAACTTAAATATCAACAATAATTTATCAAAATAATAATATAAGTTTTTTATTAAATATATATAAAAAAAAGATATTAATGAAAAATGTTCAATTCTACCAAGATAATAAAAAATTAATTATAATTTTAGAGTTTTCAGAGCCATAAAAGATGACTTTCAAGAATTCTACTACTTTTTGAAGTTACTTGTTTTCTTTTTTAATTTTTTTAATTAACAAAAAATAAAAAGAAAAGGTATAAAAGAAGACATTTAAATAAATATATATAAATTTTTAAAAAAATCTATATAAATTTTGGGGGATGGGGACCCCACAAGGCGGGGGCATGATCCCTATCTCCATTTCCAAACTTGCTTGGGGGAAATTTTGCCCCCATCCCCATCTTTGCAAAAAAAAAAATCCTCATATTCAAGTCCTCAAATATGAGGAATTTTGCCATCCCTAGATCTCACTTGGGAGCCTTGTGTATTGGGACGCCTTTTTTTTTTTTTTAACGGGTTACATCACATCTAAAATCACTATATCATTTAATGAATGAGAACTAAAAAAATGTGGCTTCTCAAACCATACTTTGCGCCACATCTTAAGCCATTCAATTGTTTATCACTATCCCAGCTGAATTGCTTCTTAACCAAATTAGTCAATATTTCACTTTGACAGCCCTTTTATCCAACCCAAATCAGTTCATCCTCCAAACAGCATAATTATATATTTCTTTAAGGCCAGTAACCAGCTAAAATGAACATCAAAGTATGAGATAAGAAAAGATAGTAATGCCAAAAAGAATGAGGGTTAAATCCCTAAACAACTGGGATTCACATTTAAAACACAGTTATCTTACCACAAGAAACCCAAAAGCAAGTCCTGTTCCTATAATAACTAAATGTGGATAGTTTCCAATGATATCAGATGGTGACAAATAGTCCCTGCACAAAAATCCAGTCAAGTGTGTTTATATTTATGTCAACTGGATATACCATGCACTTTTTCTGAGCAAAGATAGGAACCAAGGAAAGAAGAGTGCAATTTGAGTTTAGTTATACCACAGTAAAACTCCTCCCAGGAGAACTCCAAAGGGATAAAGCTGCACAAAAAGAGAAAATATCAACGAGGAAACTAGAATTAGGGAAATTATGCAATGAGAAAAGGTGTTACCATTGCCAATGCAAGTGGCATGCTTCCATTTCTTGCCTTAACAACCTTATAAACATTACTAACACTGCATGGAACCAAAAGACAGTGATATCCATCACATAATTGGTATTAGGGGTAGTGTATACAAAATCATTTCGAACATAAAATAAGTAAACTCTTGGTTCCTATCAGAGATGCTGAGATTTTCTTGCTATCGATAAGAATCTGACTGAATGTTATAATGTCGTCTATCTTTTACTTATAATTTCAGTCTACCATCACCAATTATATGGTACAGAATATTGAACCTAAAAGAAACTTAGTATATACCAGATTTACCATTAGACTAGAATGCATGATTTTTATGTAAGAAAATAGAACATGTGAACTACTGTAAATGCTAAAGAAGTTTTAATCGTACGTACTTGAATGTGACTGTCGGTATAACACCAAAAGCTATCATAATAAACAATACAGCTCTGTATGTGGGTATTCCTGAAATCCAGAAGGAACAAGCAAATTCGTGTAACAGTTTCTAAGGACAGAATATACACAATGATGAGACTGTATTTATATCCTTAATCTTATACTGGCTTATTTAATACATACACAAGAATAATAATCAAAGTACCCTTAATAAGCATAGATAAGCATAGCGCAAACTAGCAGGACCATAACAATATGGTCTTAATCATTGCAATGATTCTCAATAGTCTCAAAGTAAATGAAAAGCATATCTAAATATACTAGGATTGCAGAATGTGAAACTAGAAGGCTGTACAGAATGAAGAGCAAGAAAGGGGGGGGGGGGGGATATAACATATACAGTAGTGAATTGTGGGAAAATTCTCCCTCTCAAAGAATATGAACCAAGATTTCCCATTCTTAGATAATTCTCAACATTTTTGTTCATTATCATGCATACATTGCCAAATTCCAAGGACATACCACAAACAGCCCAAAACAATCAAATCTAACAAGGACTTTTATGTTCTCCCATGAACATGCAAAATGAAGAGTTATATTAAAAATGATGTCCTCTAACCGTAAATAAAATGTACATATTGTTAAATATACTAATATAAACATGCATATGCTTTCTCTCAATAGCTTATGCTTTTGGGATGAAATAGTCTTTCACATGGTACTAGAGCCTCTAAGACCAATTAGTCAGGAGTTTGATTCATGACTCTCCCATTCTCCTAATTTAATTGAATTTCAGCATATGGTGGTGGGCCGGTGATTTCCCACACTTCAAGGCCAATGGCTTTTGGATGTGGTGGCATGTTATGCATATAAATAAAATCACTCATGAGCCTTATCCTACTAGCTTAAAGTTTCCTCCAAAAAAAGTGAAAAAGCATTTTGTGAAAGAAATCTCAAAAATAATACTAGGGACAGTTGTGCTATATATGAAACATGGTACATACATAAAAGTTATCACAAGTATGATACAACTTCACAGACCACTAGCCCCACTAATCCGACAAAAAGGGAGGAAAAAGGAAAAAAGAAGTTTAGAAATTAACAAGAGGAATGGAAGGTGGTTAGCAGCCCAGTAACAGTACCACTACTTCACGTCTTGCATATTTTCCTTGTATTTTCAGTTATTTCCTTAATTGTAGGCTGAGTTAGCAATTTCCAGTTATTGGTAGCAGGGTATGAAACTATAAGTACCCTTTAGGAGTGGTTTAGAGGTGTCAAGTAATTTTTCACATTGATAATTTGTAATTGGCTTTTGTCCTACCTAAGGGCACTCCAAGTTGAGTAATTTGATGTTCAGATTCTGCATTTAAGTATTCAACTTGCTCTCTATCTTTTCTGTTTTTTCCTTCTTATTTCTAAACATTAGAGGGTTCTATCAATGTAGCATTAAAGAATAGAGCTCAAAACCTTTAGGTCTTAAAAATGATTTTGTATACCATATAATATTATAATGAAGGACAGTCTTACCTCCAATAATAGGCAACCAGCTTAAAAAGGGCATAGACTTTCCAAATTGCTGAATCCACCACTCAGCACCTGAAAAAGATCAGAATAATAGCAATAATTGATCAATAGCAGAGCAGTAGATGAAAATCAAAATTATAACAAGATATGAGCAATATTGCATTGAATTGATTTATATGCAAACTTTGAAAGTGTGAAACCGAACTCAGACAAACAACATACCCACAGCAGCAGTAAAAAAGTGACAGATGTAAATTAGCATAAGACCCTCTGTAGGTCCATTTATAACTGGCAGTATTAGCGTATTTGTGAAATAGCTGCATTCAAAACAACATTAGAAAGAAAGTCAATAATTGCAGTGTAAGCATACATATGGCAAAGACAACTGAGACAAAAAAAACAAAGTAGTTATTATATATAATCATCAAATAGCGTGATTTTACAAAAGCAAAGACATACTTTAAGAGAGGATCCACTTAATTACAACGGTAAAAACAGGACTATGAACATATAATCATTTTTTTCAGAACCACTACAAAATAAACGTCCATTGAGTTTTCCAACTTGACCAGAACCACCTTCTCTGATACAAAGGTAGTCAAAAATAAGTTTATTCATGTAAACTATAAGACTTTCTAAGAAAAAGCTAATTAAGTTAAAAACAAATTATCAGAGTAACATAACTTTGCATTTAACATATAACAATAATGCATAATAACTTACTGCTCCCAGGTTGCACCATAAAATGGAATTGCAGATATTAACCAGAACCAGAAAGTACTTCTTCCACACATAGCTGTGCTTCCAAAAGCCAAAGCTTCAAACTGATACAAAATTTTAACAGAAGATTATCTTTATTTTCTTTTAAAGGTTAGCGATAACAACCAAAACTGAGTGGACATACTGTACAAGCGAGCGCATCACATCCTGCAACACAATTTATAATAAATTAATCACCATCATGCTTTAATGGATATTGATAAATAATTGAAAGAAATATATTTTATTGCAAAATCACCATGATCAAACAGCTCCCCCAATGGACTTGAAGAATTTGTTCGTCTAGCTTGCTTCCCATCAACAGCATCAAATGTCTAGCATATATAAACCATAAATCAATAAAGGAATTAAAGGGAGCAAAAAAAAGGGAAACTTAGTGATCATATTGTAAAATTCACTCATACATAACATTGCCAGAAAGATAAGTTCCACTTAATTATAAAGACATGAAATGTGTATATGGAATAAATGAAACCAGTTTAATATAGATAATTATAAAGCTTCCTTAATAAAACAAGTTTAAAATATAGATTTTGTTTCTGTATATTCCTCTGTAATAAGAAACAGAACCTGCACAGACACGGATACATATATAAGCCATTAATAATTGTAACCTAAAGTTTCATGTGACTAAAAAATCTGTAATGTGAATTGTCATAATTCAAAACAGACAACAGAACGTCTGTGATGTTCAAGAAAGCATACAGTAAATATAAGAAATGGAGATCAAGGCAATCAGTTACATAGAGTATCTAAAAGTAATTAGGCTTGTTTGCAATTGAGGTGAAAAGAAGGGACCATGCATATATTTTAAGACCAAAGTCAAGAAAAGAGAGATAGAGAGGAGCATATGATACTGCCATATGAACCATATCAGGACCTAAACAGACCTGGTATAAAAACAGAAGTAGTCCATGAGCAAAATGAACCCATCTTGGTGGAGCCGAGTCCAATCGGGGTGAGTATATCTGTATAAATAATTAATAAAGAAAAATACGTATGACCATGTTAAAGATACAATTAAACTCTTTCAACAATGAACAGTTCTACACAAAAAGATGTGATTGACCAGTAACCTTAACAATACTACATATAAATGGGTATTAACTTATGGTAAATTTCATCAGATCACTTGAAAGAAGAAGATAAAAGGAAAGTGAAGAATCGCAAAACTATCACTATTATGACTTTCAGCTTTGTAAAGTAGGATAACTAATGAACTCAGGTCCCACTCACATAGCTAAGCAGTGCAGAGACTAGTAAAAACATGAACCCCGTAAGAGTTATCTGCAATCAAATAAAATATGAATTTATCAGTGCCAAGAATATAGCTTATGATATATAAAAAAAAAAAAGAGTTAACGAATGATGCTACAATGAGAGAGTGCAAAAATGTACCATGTTTGGACTGCAAATCCCAGAATGCCGATATGCCAACAGAGAGGAAAAATAGAAGAAAAGTGTAGAAGTTAGTGTAAGTCAGAACTCAAAAACTAAACTTGCTCTTAGAAAGGTCTTACCAAAACTATCACCAAAAGGGAAATAAAAATATTGTCATCTTTATGAGTGAGTTTAGGTTTGTCTGTGTCTACATTTTACAGCTAGAACATGTTAACTATATATCTAGTTAAAATGATGGAGTGGACTGTTCAATAGTTGCAAGCATTATGGCCCTAAAATCAGATAAGTAACTGGATGATTTTAAATTTTAAATCCTACATGTCATTTATGTATTGTCATTAGCATTCTAATGTTATTTATTATATTAAACTGGGAATGAGGCTGTTAGCACAAAGACCAACAATTACCCTTCTATGTGAAAAATATATACCCCTATATTAAATAGCTGTTTGAAGCAACCAGTACCCTTTCCTGTATTATACACACCAAGATCCTAACTTACAGAAATATGAACAAACGTGAAGTTATCCTAAGACTCGTTTTCCCTTTTTGTGTGCATGTTCATTCAAAATGACAGCACTACTAGCCAGTATATTACATTGATGATAAATTATACACAACAGTTAAAGAATAAATTGTTAGAATTTTACAATAACATCTAACTCAAAATTTTTTATGAACATTTATCCCAATAATGTTCATTAGTTGATATATCATACTGAAATTGTATACAATTTTTTTTTTGGCTAAAATGTGAACAGATATCAAACAAATAATATATAAAAGTCATCAACAGACGGAACCTTAGTTGCAAATATGAAATCATGAAAGAACTCACGGCATCCATAAAGGGAACAGAGTAACAAAGCGACTCCAGAAGGGCTGCAGTACATATTTGGCGAGGTAAGAATGATCTACACCACTATATTTGTATTTATGCAGAGCTGCGACACCATGAGCCCCAATATAACCCATTCTCTCAGATAAATTCTGAAATTTCCTTCAAAAACCAATTAAGCCTCTGCACAACCTGCAGAACTGTGAACACGATTAACTTGGCGCAATAAGGATACGATTATTCGTGATACCCAGAAAGAAGTGACTAATCAATTAAAGTTCACGCTAAAAAAAGTTAGACGAATTTGAAAGGTCACAGATTACCCATAGCACAAATTGATAAATACACAAACCAAAAGCGATATTTTTGAATGAATTTTACACTGAAAAAGCACATTTCCCTAACTAAGAGAATATTGATACCGTCCAAGTCAAACGCACACTAGATCTAAAGGTATAACAGACCAAATATTCATGAAAAACAAGAAATGGGAAACAAACGGATCAGAGAAACAACGAAGAAGAAACTGTAAATGAAACAGACTAAAAGAGGAAAGAAACAGAAAAAAATAAAAAATAAAAACTTCAACCTCTTTGAATCGCAGAGACCGTGCAGGCTTTAGAACAAATGACACAGTCGAAACTTCACAGAGGCAAGAGTTTACAATAAAAGGAGACAAAAGTGGGAGAATAATGCTTTGATACTCCGTGTGAAGCATCACAGCAGCAACTTGCACCTAAACGCGCACAAAACAAAAGGCAAGGTAAACTATCAATTGCTTTAATTAAAATTGCTAATCTTAAACCCTAAACCTTTAATTTAAAGTGCCTTTTAGTCTTAGGCCATTGACATCTCAATTAGTAATAACTTATACTTGATTAGATATTATTTTCGTTCAATTAAATGAATTGAACTAAAAAATTTAATACTCTATTTGTTAAGTTTCGAAACAATTCAATTATCAATTAATGAAAAAGAATTTACTTTAAAATTTAATAGCAAAAAATGCCATTTTTATTTTATAAATCCTCTAATGTTGGTTAAATTATTCTCTTAATTTATATAATTTCATTCAATTTCTAATTAAGTCACTATAATTTAAAAAATTTTAATTAAATCCTTATAATTTTAAAAATTTTTAATTTAGTCTTTACTCTTAAATTTTTGTCAATATTTAATTTTATTTTACTAAGGTTTATATACTATTCTGACATTATGAATATATATATATATATAATTTAAATTAATTTACTCAAATTATTTAATATAAATTATATTTTATCTCATACACATAAGTTATTTTTTTATATAATTATTTATTTTTTTTATTTGACATAAATTATATATATTTAAAGAGTTAAGATGATATATATTAATAATATAAGTAAAAATTAATATTATTTCGACAAAAAATTATAATACAGACTAAATTAAGATTTTAAAAACTATAAGGACCACACTAAGAATAATTTAGCCTCTTGATTTCATTGTATTTTTTATGTGCCTTTCTTTCGCTAAATAAAAATTTATATATAATAAAACATAATAAATTGATAGATTATATTGGATACTTGTGATTAGATTAGTTAGATAGTATCTCTTTTCAAAAAGTTCGATAAATTTTTCACCTTTTTTTTATTTTGAAGGTGCTGAGATTTTTTTTATCTACATTAAGAAAAAGAAAACAAAAAAACTCTGTCAATATGTAGAAGAGAAACCTTATTTTGTCACACAAATCTTAAAGATATCTATCTCCTAAATTGAAAATAACAATATGGAACCGAGTTTGACACGAGAATGAAGAAAGGGGACAACTATTTAACAAACAACTCCTTTTACTCTTTACCACACAAATCATGAATTGGTGTATGGTAATTAATTTAAAGATTAGATTTATATATAATTATTTATATCTTTATTATTAAATTTTTTAATTAAAATAAAATATATTAAATTTTAAAAAAATTATAAAAAAATATATTATATAAATTATACATGTATTAATTTTTAATTACATAACTTGATAAAAATAAAAAAATTATATCTATTTTTTTTTTTAATTTAAAGGAAACTTTACCACGTGTCTGGGGAACTACAAACAATCTTTCTCTCTAGGGCACTTTGCTAGAGTAATATGCATCATGGTCTTTCACTGAATTTATGACTAAACCTTACCCAATAGCCTCATCATGCCTATCCCTTCTCCTTCAAAGAAGCCATCACTCCCATTCGGTGCATGATCTTTGTACCATGAAAACAAGGTCGTCTTCATAGATTGCAGAAAATATGTTCTTGTGGCTCCGATAAATGACCGTGATTGTTACATTTTACTAGCAGTATTAGTTGAATCCAATCCTACATGTGATGACAAGTGCTTGCAAACGGAGTTGAGAGAGAAAGTTCCTTTGACGCAATCTTCAATAGTAATAACTCAAAGAAACATCGTTTTAGATTTATTTGACAAAATGATATAATTTTTTATATTTAATCTTTTTAAATATAAAAAAATATATCATTTTTTAAATTTGAAGGATTCCAACCTAAAAAACATGTGTCAATGAAGGTAGACAACTTTATACAAATGAGATGCAAAAAGGTAGTGACCAAATAGAATGTATTTGTTAGCGTCGATTTTGCAAGAAACTTTAATAGGGTAGTGACAACTTTGTAAGATTCTGCTTAGCTTTTTAGCGGCGATTTTTTTCGTTGCTAAATTTTCTTGCAACAAATATCATTGCTGTTATAATGTTCATTAAATTAATTATTTAAACAAAAGTTATAGCAGCAATAATATTCGTTGCAATAATATTAAAATGCACTTTAACAACGAAAAAAACCGCCGCTATAAAGCCAAGAAGTGGCAGAGGATCCAAAGTTTCTGGGTAAGTCGACAAAAATTTATATCCAAAAAGCGACATCGTGTAATTACCAAACTACATTCTTCCAAATATGGTGACTGTTCTCCAATTATGTATGTCCTTATATGACTTACTATATATATATTCTTCCAACAGCTACTCGACAAACTAGAGGATGCATATGGAAGCCCTCGTATGGTTCCCTTCCGTGGGTGATTAAGTTCTACACTCTGAAAGGGCAACTGTGATGGCTACTCAACCATGGTGTACAAGTTTCAAAAGATATATATATATATATATATAATTGGACGGGATGAAATGAGCTAATAAGTTGAACTAATAATCGGTAATTCAATAATTTAATTTATTCTTAAGAATTAAATGATTAACTAAATTTTTTTGACTTGATCAGAATAAGTTTAAATAAAAAAAATTATAAATTGAATAGTTTTTTATTACATTAGTCAAATCTTTAATTTATTTTTATTTTTTATTTTTTAACATTTGAGTTTAAAATTTTAAATTAAATTAGGCTATATACATTATAGATTTTAAAATTTGAAATGTTATATAATTATGAAAAAATTAATATAGTATATAAATAAGAGAAATACTTAAATTATCATAATTTAAACTTACATTATTTTTATATTTATAATTTGTTTGTATAAATTATTTATTATATTTAAAAATCATAAATAAAAATATAATTTTTATAACATAAGATCTATTATTAATAATAAAAATATTTAATTATTATTATGTTTATATTTATGATATTATCTAATTCAATTCTTAATTAAATTAATTAAACTAATTAATTTATAATTCAATAAATTTTTTAATTTAATAACCGATTCAATTTTTAAACCACGATCCCTAAATATGGGAGAAGATCACATTGTAAAGATCAAACTTTATAGTCATGCTTGTCGCGTTGCTTCTACTCAATTTTAAAATTAGCCCACGGATTGGTATCTACTTTATATATTCACTTTAATTTACTACTCATACTTTAGTCATAAGATATTTCTTTTAGAAAAAAAGAAAAATTGTTGTCTTGGTTTAGGCAATATGGGAGACAAATTCAAAAGTCGTTTTAGAATCTATACAAACAGTATTAAGTAAGAATATATTAATTTTTTTGTTAATTAAATTTTTTATTTATATTATGAAAATAAATTAGTGACTTAACATATAAAATTATTTTGAATTTATACACTCATATGTATTTTAAACTATTTTATATTATTTTTTTGACAGGACAGCATGCAGAACCATGGGTTTTTTTTTTTTTTAAGTTAACTTTTTTTAATATAAAACTATGATTTTGTTTTTTAATATAACAAAAGAGATGAGTAAATTAATGTTAATATTATATTGTAAAATTTCACCCAAAAAAATATGATATTGTAATTATATTTTTAATATAATAATAAAAAAATTTTATAAAATGGACACATATTATACAAAATTTTAATTTTAATAAATTAAAAGAAAGTCAGATATATATAATTTTTGAAATAATAAGAGTATCTGAAATAGAAGTTATTGTACTTATTTTTTCAAATATAAAAATTGACTACCATGTTTTAAATGTTTGATAAAATAAAGAGAGGTGATGTGAGAAAGTCGAGTTCGACCTTCTATTGGTCACTCAATATTTTTTTAATTTTATAATTTAAAAAATATTTGAAAAAGAGAGAATGCATATTGCTTCCTTTCCATCTTGTGTTTTGGTTGGATATTGTTATGTTTCCATTTGTGAGAGACGCCCAAGTTATAATTAAGTAAGTTGAAAGGGTGGAAGATCAGGTTTAGGGTAATGGAAATAAATCACAATTGTCTCTCTATTTAAAACTAAGCTAATTTGTTTGATTAATTCATAAGTAAAATGGTAATGGAATAAAACCACAATCAATTAAGTGACTCACTTTGAATTATAGGGGACAAATTGATTTTAGACTATGTTACATGAAGATACACTATAGTTTATCAAAATGTTTAAATTTCAATGAGAGGAAATATTAAATTCCAAGGTCTTTCACTCCCAAATTTAGCTTGGGACCTCCAAATTGGGATTAGAATAAACTTATGTATAAGATTTTATATTTTTATTATTAGGTTTTAAAAGTAATTTATGTAGAAGAACCTTTAAAATGACTTAATATTGGTTGTTAAGATATAAAAAAATATTTATGTATCATTTTCTATTTTTTGGTAGAGACAAGTGATAATAAGAGAAGACACCAAAAACTATCAATTATAATAAAAAAAATTAATAGAGTTTCAACTAACATTTGAATGTTAAGGGATCTCCTAAAAATGGTTGTCCACCGCATGGGATTTTTTTTACTTCTAGAGGGATTCAAAGTTTAAAACCATGCCCATGAGTAAAATGAAAGTTTTTCTCTAGATATTTGACCATATATTTAAAAAGGAAATAAGTTAGGTATAATTTTTTATATATTTACTATAAGATTTGCTAATCTAAAAAATATCATGTATGTAGTATTTATAACTTATAAGTCCATCATTAGATCTTATTATTTTTTTTTCATAGGTTTTATTTTTATTAGGGTACTTAATCATAAAGATTAATATAAGAAATTGTACCAAAGTTAGTATATATAAAAATTATATTTTATAGCATTTGTTGAGAGAATTTTATCTTAATACTTTCAATCTAACAATAATTAGTCTCAAGTTTAATGTAATTTGATATATATTCTCATTTGATTTAAAATTCAAACGTATACTATGAAAAAATTTGATCCAAAATTAATGAACAGCTGCCATTCTTTTCGGTACATGACTGACTAAGGCTTTAAATCTAAAATTAGATGCTAACTAAGTAATCCAAATTTTACACTACTAAACCATTGCATAATGAGTAATATTATATTGATAGAAATAATATATATTTATTTTTTTAAAATAAGAACTTATGATTGAATTGTGTATAAAAATATTACCACTAAGAGAACTAATTAAGTAAAATTAGTTGGAGGTTTGTGAATTTTTTTCATATTAGTAGTTTCAATTAAAAAAACAAAAAAATTAATATATTCATCTTTTAAACTTGAATTAAAAAAAAATAACTTCAATATAATTTATGCTTGAATTCTTTATTCGAAAGAGCAATCACCATATCTCAACGTATTTGAATCTTTTAAATTTAAAAAATAATATATTTATTTAAATTTAGAGAAATAAAAAAATATTTGATCTTTAATTCATTTATAGTAATTTTTATTAGTATGATTTTTTTTCTTTTAATTTCTCTCTAACTTTTAAAAAATATAATATTTCTTAAATTTAAAAAATCTAAAATCTCACTCAACCAAAGCTTTTGTTGTCTACTAAATACCCTCTCTTTTAATATAATCTGAATTTATATAGTATCAATTTTTTTATTAAAATTTAAAGTTCAAAAGATATGAATTAATCAATATCTAAATTGTTTCCGTTATTTTCTCAACATAAATTTAAACTCTTAAAGTTATCTACTTTTTTTCAAGTCTAATCCAATTAAATCTTTAAAACAATCAAAATCTAAAATATTGATTTATATTTTTTAAAAAGAATTAAGAATAGATTAATTTATAATTCAAATTATGGTTGATATTTTAAACTAATAATAATTTATCTATACTAATTTTAAACGGGGTCAAATCAAAGAAAGATTGATATTTTAGTCAAAAGTGTATGAGCATGAGTGACCTATAAATTCACGTCTTCACGCCTAGTTTCGGTCGTAATTCATAAATCTGAACCTGAAGCCCTGGGAATCAAAGCAACGTAAAACCTTGATTTCGCCCTGTTCTTCTTCCTTCTCGTGTCAGTTTCTAGGGTTTTTTGCTTTACGCTGTGCTTTCAGTTCTTCTGAAACCTCATACATTTAGTATCTCTGGGTATTTGTTTCTTCGATATTTTCAAATTCGTATCTTGTACGGTTCATTTCTTCTTGTTCTTGATTTTCCGTCTGATTTCAGGTATTTTACATTTGTGCTGTGGTTGATGGTGTTCTTGGGATAACGTAATAAGAAATCAACTTTTTCTTATTTCATCAATTCAGGTGCTTTTCTTCTTTTAATTTTGATTTCTGCATGGTTATTATGTAAGGGAGAGTCGGATAGAATATTGATTTTAATTTTATTTTTGGTTGATCTTTTGACAGTGGATTTTGTCATTGTTTAAACTTTAAACTGTATAGATCCTCTGCTCATGCTGTTTTGCTTCATTGAGGCATGATCCTAATATTTTTGCCTTTACGTTATTCCCATGAATTTCTTGTCATGTCCTCTTTTAGTTACACACCTCTGATTTTTATCTGTTTATTTGCTTAGCTTGTTCATCTGTACTTACGTTTGATATTCTTTTATTTTCTGACAACTCTTAATCCCTGTATTGACTGTACATGTGTTGAAGCAGGTTCGAATGATCTAATGGAATCCAAAAGCGGAAAAAAGTCTAGTAGTAGTAGTAAATCCTTATTCTACGAAGCTCCTCTTTGCTACATCATTGAAGACGTTCGTCCAGACGGTGAAATCAAGTTCAGATCTGCTGGTTACACCTGCGTAAGTTTTCATTTAATTAATAATCAAGGACTCAAATCCTGGAAGCTAATCTTGTTTAATTCATTGATCAATGCTAATACCTGTATTTCATGATATTTTGCAGTTCGCCCGCAGACCATCCTGACACTCTTGCATGCAACCAGTGATTTATTAGCGCTCTTTTTCCCCCTGTTTCCTTCATGCTTTCATTAGTTAATTTACTACTTCAATCGACGTCTTTCCAATTCCTCTCTTTACAATCATAGTCCCTTAACAAGGTCTTTGGTTGCCACTTTGTTGATTTCTTCTGAGACAATATGGAGACGGCAGTTTCTGCAATTGGTTTTGAAGGTTATGAAAAGAGACTGGAAATATCATTTTTCTACCCTGGAATCTTTCTTGACCCTGAAGAAAAGGGTCTAAGATCTCTGAAAAAATCTCAGTTGGATCAGATTTTAACACCAACGCAGTGCACCATAGTTTCGTCACTGTCAAATGACAAGGTTGACTCTTATGTTCTATCCGAGTCCAGCCTTTTCGTGTATCCATACAAGATCATCATTAAAACCTGTGGTACGACCAAGTTACTACTTTCAATTCCTCCTATGTTGAAGCTGGCCAAGGTCCTCTCTCTTGCCGTTAAATCTGTAAGGTACACCCGAGGGAGCTTTAACTTTCCTGGTAATCAGTCATATCCTCATCGCAACTTTGCTGAGGAAGTAGCACTCCTGGATAGTTACTTTGGGAGGCTTGGAGCCGTATCTGCTTATATTATGGGTGGCTCGGACAAAACACAGAAATGGCATGTTTACTCTGCTTCAGCTGAATCTGTGAGCTCAGTTCACTCTGTTTACACCCTAGAGATGTGCATGACTGGTTTGGATAGAGAAAAAGCATTGGTTTTCTACGAAGAACAATGTAGCACAGCACCCTTGATGACTGTCAAATCTGGTATCAGAGAGATTCTTCCAGGCTCACAGATATGTGATTTTGGGTTTGAACCGTGCGGTTATTCAATGAATTCTGTTGAAGGAGCTGCTGTTTCTACCATTCATGTTACTCCAGAAGATGGTTTCAGTTATGCCAGTTTTGAAACAGTTGGGTATGATTTGAAAGTGATGAATCTGAAGGAATTAGTTGAGAGAGTGTTGGCATGCTTCAAACCAACAGAATTTTCGATAGCTGTGCACGTGGACATCGCAAGCAAGTCATTTGAACAAAGGTGTTTGTTGGATGTGAATGGATACTGTCGCAAAGAGAAGAGCCACAAAGTGCTTGGAAGGGTTAGTTCTATTGTCTACCAGAAGTTCAAGAAGACTTCTGATTGTTTCCATGGTTCACCTATATCAACTTTGGAATGCCAGAGAGACGAAGATGAAGAGTAGTTTAATGTCCTGCGTCTTTATTGTCTGTGCCGTTTAGGGCCAAAGTAAAGCTTGGGACTTTATCATTGATGTGTATTTTTTTTTGTTTCTTTATCAATAGATTTATATTAGCTAGCTACACAGTTCTTTAGTTTAATAAATGCTAATTTGACTGTTTTTTATTTGTCTTGAGTTTCTTAACTTTGACCTTAGCTGTTTAGAAATTTCAAAGCTGGTTCTTGTGATCATTGCCTTGAGCAGTTTGCAAACTGGTTTTAGATTTTGTACATTTTATAGCAAAAAAATAGAAAGACCAAAAAAAAAATCATTCTGAATAAATTAATAATTAAATTTTGTATATCTCTCTTACTACAAAAAAAATATAAATATTGAAATATGGAGGATCACTCTAGTTTGCAAACAAGCCCTTGTTGCCAATAATTTTTATCTTTAAGTCTATCCGCTTTGCTAGTTTCTCGTTTCTTTTGCATCTTCTGGAGGAAAAATCTGCTTCTTCCTTCTTTTTTATCTCACACACGTCCTTTTATTGTTTGCAAAACAATTGGAATACTTTTTTTTTGTTGTTGACATAAGCTTGTTTAATAAGATAGAAAAATTCTAAGGTGCATTATATGTGTAGTACATACATGCAAATAAATAAGTGTAGGCTATAAAGTCAGGTGTCACTATGTTTAAGGAATTAAACATGAATTATTTGAATATTATTACTTTAAAGTCTAATAAGAAAATAGAGGATAAACCAATAAGTCAGGCACCAGTATGTGGCCGTAGTTTAGTGGTAAGAATTCCACGTTGTGGCCTTGGAGACCTGGGCTCGAATCCCAGCAGCCACACCTACTTTTCTTATCTTTTTTTATTTTAAATTACAACTTATTTAAATATGATTCTATAACTATTAAGTCAATAGGTAAAAATATGATTCATTAGTGCTAAGAAAATTTTCTAAATAGCATTTCGTTTGAATTATTTAAAATAAATTGTATTTTATATTATATATAAGTTATTTTTTTATATTTGTAAATGCTATATATTTGGATTGGTGAAAAGCAAAAGGAAATAGGGAAAAGGATACATGTCTTGTGATGTAATTCTTAAGGAGGTTAATTAAGGTCGTTATAAATATTTCAATATACCTACCGAGAATCTTAGGGTATATATTAGGATTTTAAGAGAACAGAGAAAAAGGAAGAGGAAGTGAAATTTTTATTTTTAATGTTTTTTATTTAGATTTAAAGCTAATATTTTTCATTTAATTTATTCTAATCAACTGAAGCAAATTTTATGAGAAATAAAATTTAAATTTAGATCTATTTTTTTTAAAAAATAAATATTAAATTTACTTTTTTTTAAATAAATCTTATTTGAGTAGTTGAGTTTGGACCATGTGACACAAAGATCTATTTGGGCATGATATATAAAGTGTTCCTTATCATATATATATATAACCTAATATATCTACCATTTAATGGGCATATATAATTCATGAATGATACCTTGCCTCATGTGTGTATTTGAAAAAGGTAAAAAAGAAGCTTAAAAATTAGAAGAAAAAAGAAATGAAGAGCTCTTATTGGTTAATACTTTAGTATGATATCTAAAGGGAATTCTTAGGATTCTTCCACCTCTAACGTGGCATTGAGCGCCTGTATAAGAGAAGGTAGAGTACATGTGCTTGTGGGGTTTGGGAAACCAGAGAAAATATATGGTATCGGACACACACACACACACACACATATATTTTTCTTATCTAATGATAATGCATTGATTTGGTCCATACTGTGATTTTAAAAACGTATCTAAGTACAAAGTGACAATCTCGTATATATAGATTTTTTGTGTGTTGATGTCAGTGTAAGGATATCTAAGTTCTAGTTCAAACTATTGTCAAGTGTTTAAGAATGATTCCTTGCAGATCATTCCGGTACAATATAAAGTAATTCTTAAGGTTAATCAAGCCTCAAGTCATCACCTAACTAAATATTAATTAATACATTAAATTAATAATAAAAATGTTTTTTTGGGATAAATATATTATGTGCACTTGAGAATATATATATATATAAAATAGAATAGCAATATGTAATGGAAAAGAAAAAGTAGTGCTAGGTGGTGCATGCATGTGGTAGCTTTAAAGGGTACTAGACTACCCTCTTGCTGGAGAATATATTCTACTGTTTGGCCTTTTTATTCGTGGGCTCACGTGTGTCAGTACAAAGTTAAATAAAACGTTTCTATTTAATTTGATCCACATGTATTGGCTATATTATGGAGTTAATATGCCATTTCTGATATATGCTACAAATGGAAGTACTATTATTCTTCGTTCTTTCTACACATCTTTTAGGATAATATTCCATTGAATCAAATTCCCAAAGTTTTTGCCACCTCTAGATCATTCTGCTAGAAAAGTTTTAATTATATATAATATATATTGTATTAAATTAATTAGTACGTATGTAACTATTAATATATGAGAGTGAAAGTTTTAAAAGCAAACGATATCATATATCTAATTTAACAGCACGCATTAATGGCTTTAGTACGATGTGAAGCTACAAATATGTTCCTCTACAATGAATTTAATTAATTCGATGGGGTTAGATTTCCTAGAAAATTCCATATATTCAACCACACTACTATTATTGCACACTCACAAATGATACTGTACGCCAAAGTTACTGATTTGTATTTGTCATGCAGACTAACATATCACTGAATCATAGAACAGGATGATATATATCAACCAGCTTTATTTGAAGTACACAATTATTTTTATGCACAGGAAGAAGTTGATGGTCGATCTATATATATATATATATATAGAAAAGATCGTGGTTTATTAATTATGAGAAATGAAGGAATCATTAATTGCTCTTGGATGATAATAATAACATATGAGATTAATTAAAAAACCGTCTCTCCCTTTTTTTTTTTTTTGTTGCATTTATATATGTACCTAGTTACCAGATTTTGCCTAGCTTTTCTCCTTGGATGATGTAGCATACTCTCTTGTTTGATCCATATCTATATTGTAATGGTTTCAACTTTTTTAGTAAGTGATTTTATAAAATAATATTTTATAATATAAATATAAAATAAAATATGTAATGTGAGAATATGAGAAAAAATAAAATTAATAAAAAATTATTACAAGATATGAGAAAATTAAATAATTTCTTATTATTTAATTTATTATTTCAAAATTATAATAATAATTATTTTATATTATATTTTAAAAATTAAAAAAAATACTCATTTATATTATATTATGAATTGATCATAATATTTACATTGATTACTATTTTCATTTTCATTTTAATAACTAAATAATTCTTGCTTAAAATTTAAATTAGATTCAATTCAACTATGATTTAAAATTAAATTATGTTACAAAAATATAACTTAATTATAATAATAATGAATGTAGGTTCAGTAATACAAATAATGAAAATATATAAACATGATGAATGGAGGAAGGAAGGAGACAAAGGAAGGAGTGTGAATTGTCAACAAATTTGGAAGCTTTATAATTGTCTTCTTTAAAGGACAGAGCCAAAGGGCATAATGATGCGGTGGGGTTGAAATATACAAATTGGGGATGGTTGGAGGGTAAGGGGTCCCTAACTAGCTCTTCCCTGTATTGATGACACATTCATTAATTAGAGAGATCCAAGTGACTAAAAAAGGGATTAAAGAATAATGATTTCCCACTCATTTGGGGTGTGTATATATATCTTGCTTGGGCTCTTTCTTGGTCAACCTCTCTCCTTGTATATATTAATTTTTCATTTCTTTGACCCTTTTTGGAGCTTCACATGACCATCCTGTACCCACTAATTCATTTCATTAAATGGTCTGTTTCTCTTTTTTGTGGTGGTGTTTTTTTTTTCACAAATATTTTTTACAAGAGATCATTTTATTTGAGTTATTATTAGGTATTAAATATAAAAAAATTTTAATAATAATTTAAACATTAATTTATTATATTGTAAGAAACTAATATCTTTTATTAAATTTAACTCTGTTAATATATTTTTAGTGATTTTTGTTTGACAACGAGCACTAGAGTTTCTTTGAAACTAAGTTTTCCCTAATATATTTTCTGCATTGAATGTTTTGTTTTCTTATAACTTATATGTAATAATATTGCATAATGATTCAATATGCTGCATTCTCTTCCATCCATATTTTAGAACACCAGCAGCGGTTAATCTTGTTGTTTTTCTTTTCCCACTCTTAATTTGTTAGCATTAATGAGTGGAAAATAAAATTTTACGGTCTTCTTCATTAGGGACTTTTCTAACCTTTACTTTTACTCCTAGCATACAGTTGTTATTATTATTATTATTATTATTGTGTATAAAAAATCTATTAAGAATGTATACTCAATTAATTGTGAGACGTTATTTTTACATAATAGTAAAATTTTAAATTTTAAATCCAAACTTTTAAATCTTGCAAGAAACGAGTTCACAACGCATTAAATTATCTAACTCTAATGAAAATAACACAATCATTTTGAAGGGAGCCGACCAGTGACTAGTGACCAACCTTTGGACTTCAAAACTTGAAGACCAACGTCTATAAAATGGATAAAGGGATCCCTTACCTATTCACAATTTCACAATTTGGTTTCTGAAAATTTCTTTTACTTGTTCGGTCATGAAATATTAATTAGCACTATATAATTTAGCAGTTGAAAAATTCCTTTATCTGATATATTAGTCTCTAAACAATGATTTTGAATCTCTACATTTAAAAAAATAATATATTTATTTATATTTAGAGAGATTAAAAAAAGTAAAAAATTATATTGATAGAAACCTACTATAAATAAATTAGAAATTATTTTTTTCTTTTTATCTATTTCTTAATGTAAAAAAAATTTATCATTTCTTAAATGTTGAGATCCAGACCCTTAAACAATTTGCAATGTGTTGATTTAAAATTTATAAGGCTAAATAAGGGAGAGAAAAATATCTCAAGACCAATTATTGTGAAATGCTGTTAGAATTGAAAGTAGCTTAATAAATTGTAATGCAACCTTAGATTCTTGAATTGGCTTTCGTTTTTAATCATTGTGGTTAGGCTTTGAATTGATGATTGATCATAATTAATGGGTTTAATTAGAAGGCGAAATTGAAGAATAAAAGAGGTGGAGAGA
This sequence comes from Senna siamea, assembly GCA_031216115.1. Classification (NCBI taxonomy): domain Eukaryota; kingdom Viridiplantae; phylum Streptophyta; class Magnoliopsida; order Fabales; family Fabaceae; genus Senna; species Senna siamea. The sequence continues at coordinate 3,224,740 of CM062358.1, forward strand.
AGAATAGAGTGTGGAAGTGGGATCTACAATGCACGTGCACCAAGGTACTTTGTAAGCAATGCAATCAAGTGGTCATTGCTGCATGCCATTATTTACAGATTGGAAACACTAGCTAGCTGGGAAACCCTTTGGCCCAAAAAGAAAAAAGTGTTTTCAACTTTCAACCTTCAGTCTCTTTCTTTCTCCTAAACCTTAAGATGAGAATTGAAGTGGAACAGGAAAAAGACCTCTCAATATGCATGCATGGTTTGATTTTTTACATATATATAGTTACACTTTAAGCATGAGTTTGATACAAGAATAAGTTTTTTATTCTTAAGAATTTTGAAAATGTGATTCTTGAGAATATGATTTTAAAAAATTTGTTTAGTTTAATTAAAAAATATTTTTATGCCATGAGAATACAATATTTTTATTTCTTTAGGTAAGAATAAAAAATTACAAAAACATGAGAATACTTTATTTTTAAAAATGTAATATTCTTGATAATAGTTTTTTAATTTGTATACTAAATACAAGAATGCAACATTCTAAACCTCTTATTCTCAAAAATATTTTTTTAAATCGTGTATCAAACAACTTCTAAAAATAATATTATTTGTGTAATGGAGTGTTGATTTATATTAATGTTGGGTTTCATGTACAAACTTAATGTAGAGAATGCTTTAGAATTAAAATATCTTAGGCAATTTAGTCTAACACCCTCACACATTATATAGTCCTTAGATTTATCTTAACTAATTAATGTAAGACTTTTTTTCCTTAACATTTTCAAAAGATGTATTAATAAATTAATGTTTTTATGTATTGGTTTTAAGATACATACATACATACATATATATATGAAAATTTTTTAAAATATATTTATACTTATAATTTTATGAACAAATTTGAAAAATATTTAAAAAATTAAAATGTCCAAAACATTTATCTCATGTTAATCTAAACAAAGAGAAACTTATAATATGTTGCTCTAGCTAGTTAACTAAGGCTGCGTGCTTCTAACATTTGATTATTTGGGTTTAAGAGAATCTATGAATAAGATGATCAATTTAAAGGACTAAAATAATATTGCATTGAAACAAATAAATAATCTATTTAATTTGTCTCTTGATTATTTATTAAAAAAATAAAGAAATGAAATTTTATTAATATGGAATAGTTTGAGGGTTTGGGATGTATGTGTAAATCCACAATTTGATAGGAAAAAAGAAAATTCCTATAATGATGAGAGTCAAAAAGAAGCCCCATGTCCTTCTCGGGACGGCAGCAACAATAGTAGAAACCCTCAATGATGTATGAGAAATTAGAGTGAGAGAAAAGTGGCTTAGGGTTTGTTAATTATATGAACAGTGTGTTTGAACGTGATTATTTGGCGACAAAATGAGTGATTTAGAATCAATAAAGCAAATCCCAACTAAGCCTATCTAATTTTAAGGTCAAAACAGGAGTGAGACTATGTGGGAGACATAATTGATATTACAAAGATCTCTCACCACTCATATCTCTGTCTCTCGTGTACATGAATTTAGATTTTCTTCAATATTATATGGTGCAGTAAAAAAATTATAAAATAAAAGATATAAGTGGGAGTCCTTGTAATTTTTAGTCTTTTTATTAATTTTTTAAAAAATTAAAAAATCTAAATTCTAACCCCATTATGTTTGTGTGTGTATATATATATATATAATTATTTATATTTTTATTATTAAATTATTTTATTAAAATAAAAAAATTTATTTTTTAATAAAAAATTAATTATGAAAGATATAAACTATATAATCTATATATTAATAACAAAAATATAAAAATTAGTAGTAATTTTTTTTTTATATATCGCTATTCCCTCCCTCGGGATTCTTTACTTTTGCTTATTATAATTGAATAAAACCAAAGATAGTGGCATTTGGTACGTACTTTTGAAAGATAGTGGCCAACCTCAAGGAATGTTGGATTCTAATTGCCGCACTGCACTGTCAAAAAGCTTAACAATTAATCCTACAATATTATTTACATTCCTTCCAATTAACTATAAAAAAAATCAATCAAGTATAATAATAAAGTTGTTATTCTAAGTGATGAAATCTAATAATATCAATAAATTGTTTAATCTATAAAAAGTTTTTTTTATTGGTTAAAATATACATAACTCCTTTATATTTTAACTTATATACATATAATTTTTTTTTATATTTTTAAATGTAATTTAAAATTTTTTATACTTACAAAATGTTACATAAAATTTATTTTTGTCTAATTTTTTATTTAAAAATTAACAACAATAAACACATTAATTTATAGATACAGAGTTAAAAAAAATAATTAAAAAATAATAAAAATATTTTTATTTTTTACTATTAAAATATTAATTTTTTGTTAATATTTTTATTTTTTATTTTTTAATTATTTATTTCAACCTAACATCCTAAAAACTAATATATTTATTGTCATTAATTTTTTAATAAAAAATAAAATAAAAATAAGTTTCATGTAATATTTTAAAAGTATAAAAATTTTAAATCACATTTAAAAATATAAAAAATTATGTGTATAAAAATTAAAGTATAAAAAAAACTTGTACATTTTAGTATTTTTTTATTTTAATGCATCAAAAAGTCACAAAATGCTTCACTAAAGAAAATATTTTGATAGGAAAAAAATGTATAGATAATTGGTCGTCGTAAGAAAAATTCTTATTGCATATATACAGCTCAATCCATGTACGTGAGCGTTGGCTAATAGCTCCTACTTTGTAATTTCTCTCTCCTCCTAGCTGACAGCAAAAGTCTGTGTGACCCACATAGTCAAATTTGATTAAGCTCCCTTCCACCGAACTTTTACGGTGCTTAACAGATAATACTTCACTTGCTCTAATTTTTATAATCCAGGAAAAGAAGAGAATAAACGTTTTGTTCTATAGATCATTGCATGATTGAAGGAATTTGTATTTTATTTTATTTTTTCAATCTTCTTCTTTTGCATATATCTAGAATGGATTAGAGGTGTTTCTTTTGCTTTTATATATTATTTGCTATCTTTGCTGAACCCATTGGCAGGCAAGGCATGCTTAGCTCTCTTTTTTAGTCTCTCTTTCCTATTTAGCTCTGTTTTGAATTTGACAAAAAAGTAAGAGTGTGAACATTACAAAACCAAATCCACTTCAATTTTTTGCACTTGAATCTTTCATCAGAAGGTTGGCTTCTTTTGAGCTTTCTTTGTTCTGATAGTAAGTTTCTACTGAACCTTTCGAACAATGGAAAGGAAACGGGAAATGGGTTTCTTTTGTTTAGCTTTGTTCTCCTTGTGGAGTTCAGTACTTGGTTTGCTTTCTCCTAAAGGTGTCAACTTTGAAGGTAAGTTAAGAAACTAGAAATTTTCTCAAGAGCATATGAATATTTAAGACTAAGAAGTAAGAACTAATCCTTACGAAATTACAGTGCAAGCTCTGATGGGCATTAAAGCTTCTCTGGTGGATCCTCATTCTGCTCTTTATAATTGGGATGCTGATGCTGTAGATCCTTGTAGCTGGGCTATGGTCACTTGTTCTCCTGATCGTTTTGTGATTGCTTTGTAAGTCTAACTTCAACATTCCAAGTCATACAAAGAAATTGAAACTTCATGTTATTTTCTTCTTCTTCTTAAAAGTTCACTCTTCTTTTTTCTCAGGGGAATTCCAAGCCAGAACATATCTGGTACCCTCTCACCAAGTATTGGGAACTTAACAAATCTCCAGACTGTGTGAGTAATTTATAACCAGCTATAGTTGGAGGAAGCAAGATATAAAGTTTTTGTTCAAATTATCTTATTGTGCATTTTGCAGGCTCCTGCAAGATAATAATATATCAGGACCAATTCCCTCTGAGATTGGGAGGCTTCAAAAGCTCGAAACTCTTGATCTTTCTGATAATTCCTTTGCTGCTCAACTTCCTGATAGTTTTTCCCAAATGAAGAGTCTTCATTATCTGTAAGTTGAAGAATTCTATGCATTCATGTATATATATATATATAAGCTTCATAAGGTCCCCTACCTTCCGAAATCTGATAATTGGTTGGGATTTGAATTGCAATCAGGCGCCTAAATAATAACAGTTTCACTGGAGAAATCCCATCCTCTTTGGCTAACATGACCGAGCTCGCCTTTCTGTAAGTCTCTCTATACCTTATTTATACCTCTTTTTTTTCCCTCATCATGTTTGTCCCTAATTTATGTTTTGTCTGCTTCTGCAATTTTCTTAGGGATATCTCTTATAATAACTTGAGTGGACCTGTACCCACAATAAATGCAAAAACATTCAAGTAAGCTCTACTTTTAAGACCTTTTTTTCCCTTCTCTTTTGATATTTTTTCCCATTTAACTTCCTTGTTAGTTTTTCTCTCATGGGGTCAAAAAACTTTGACTGTTAATTGCTAATGCTTACTTAATTTGTGTATCTCTTCCACCTCTTGAAACAGTATTGTAGGCAATCCCCAGATATGTGCCACTGGAACTGAGCAAAACTGCTTTAGAACAACACTACTTTTTTCTGCCTCCAATAATTCCCAAGGTAATCATAGCCTCTGCTTCTCAAACCTTATCATGTTTCTCTGTAAAGCTCTGCTTCTTATTTCATATGTCACATAATAATCATTATTTAGCTTCAATTTCATGATGAAGCTACCTTTTTAGTTCAAAACTACTGTTTTTTATTGTTACTGTTAAAACTATCTAGTCAAGTCCCTAACACAGTTTCTTGAAATGCTTCTCAAGATTTACAATCCTCTGGTAGATCTAAAAGTCACAAATTTGCCTTGGCATTTGCTTCAAGTATAAGCTGCATCTGCCTACTGATTCTTGGGTTTGGATTCCTCTTATGGTGGAGACAAAGATATAGCAAGCAAATTTTCTTCGACGTTAATGGTTAGTAAATCACAAACTTAACTATAATAAGAACAACTTGGTGGGAATGTCATTTTCAATTTCTTCTCTCTTAAAAACACTTTTCTAGAAATTTTCAGAACAACACCGGGAAGAAATTTGCCTTGGAAACCTCAAGAAGTTCCATTTCAGAGAACTTCAGGTTGCTACAAGTAACTTCAGCAGCAAGAACCTAATTGGGAAAGGTGGATTTGGAAATGTGTACAAAGGGTATCTCCCAGATGGTACAGTTGTAGCAGTAAAGAGGCTTAAAGATGGAAATGCCATTGGAGGTGAGATCCAATTCCAGACTGAAGTTGAGATGATAAGCTTAGCTGTGCATAGGAACCTCCTTCGCCTCTATGGATTTTGTATGACAGATACCGAGAGGCTCTTGGTTTATCCCTACATGTCCAATGGTAGTGTTGCTTCACGTCTTAAAGGTAATCACAATTTTGACTACTACTCATCACTGCATTTGCTTCCATTAGTTTTGAGTCTGTTGTGACAAACTTGAAACTTTGATGGCGTTTGAGATTATAATAAAACAAATCATAATCCTTCACTTAAAACTTGAAGTTTTGAGTCAAAGCAGTCTTTGACATGGTATTAGAGTCTGTATGACTTCGATTCTTGTCACCTCGCATTCTCTTGATTAAAATTCCTTTTAGCACAAGGTATAGTGGACACGTGCTTTAGTGGGATGTATCATAATAAAACTATCCATAAGCCTTCATAAATCAGCTAAATATAACTTTCTGGTTTATGAAATATGAATATTGTTTTAATTTTTTATCCCACAGCAAAGCCTGTTCTAGATTGGGGAACAAGGAAGAGGATAGCCTTAGGTGCTGCAAGGGGCTTGCTATATCTGCATGAGCAGTGTGACCCCAAGATTATTCACAGGGATGTGAAGGCTGCAAATATCTTGCTTGATGATTATTGTGAGGCTGTGGTCGGGGATTTTGGGTTGGCAAAGCTGTTAGATCATCATGATTCACATGTGACAACTGCTGTGAGAGGCACTGTAGGACACATAGCCCCAGAGTATCTTTCAACAGGCCAGTCCTCTGAGAAAACAGATGTGTTTGGATTTGGAATTCTTCTGCTTGAGTTAATCTCTGGCCAAAGAGCACTTGAATTTGGGAAAGCAGCAAACCAGAAAGGAGCCATTCTTGATTGGGTGAGCCAAACAAAACTTTGACTTTTTTATCATTCTTGAGTTAATTATATGTTTCTTCATCTAACTTGACTAAACTAAGTACAGATCCTTAAGTGTTTGCTATGAGGCTCTTCAATAGAGTTATGACACATGGAAGGATTGTAAAACCTGAATCATATATCTAAAAAACTGCACCTAAGGGCATGTATTTACTATGAGTCTGTGACTATAAATGCAGGTAAAGAATATTCACCAAGAGAAGAAGCTTGACTTGTTAGTTGACAAGGACCTGAAAAACAACTATGACAAAATTGAGGTTGAGGAAATTGTTCAAGTTGCTCTTTTGTGTACTCAGTACCTTCCTAGTCATAGACCAAAGATGTCTGAAGTGGTTCGGATGCTTGAAGGAGATGGGCTTGCAGAGAAATGGGAAGCCTCACAGAGAGCTGAATCAACAAGAAGCAAGGGGAATGAACTCTCAGCTTCAGAGCGATACTCTGATCTTACTGATGACTCTTCCTTGCTTGCCCAGGCAATGGAGCTTTCTGGACCAAGGTGATATAGAGTTCTCTACTGCTAGCAAGTAGTTGAGTGAAAGTGAGTTTGTTGTACAATAGCATCATTGCACCCCACAAAGAGTTATGTTAATTTCTGACTGTACAGACACTGACACATAGATGAATGCTTTTATGTTGAGCGAAGGTTTTTCGGGGATATGGACTTCTGGGTCCTTCATTTTGCAAGAGAAATGTTCGTTGATTTTGTTGATGTTTGTACTTCCTGTACTCAAAACTAACTGTCAATAGCATTCTGAACTTTGTGTTTCTTAGTTAATTATTTGCTTATTACACTTCTATTTTCTTATACCATGCACGTGTAAGAAAATGTGCTTATAACGTTCCAGAAAAATATTTAATCTGGGCAAAGTTTAAGAATACTTCTAACACCAAAAAGCAAAGTTTTACTTCTTATGGTAACTGGTAAACCAGAAATAGAAGGTTTACAACTGTCCACTTGGTGTGCACAGAAATTCATGGCATTTGTTCAGATTAAGTTAAACTATGCTGGTTATACGTATAATTGAAATCTGCAAAAGAAAAGACTTTCTTTGAAGCTTGTTTTTCACATGCATTTGTACTGAAATTTAATCCAGTCCAGAACCAAAATATGTTAAGAACGTCAATTGCATTAAGTTTCATATAGAATTGGCATTAAGACTCTACATCTACATCTATGTATAATCACTGTATTGAAATTTTACACCGCCAAATGCACCTCGAGAATTGAGAATGACATATTAATTTAATTTATAATTTAACCAATGAATTGTTGAGATGAAAATCTTAAATTGCGGTGCACAAACCGTTGCAAAACCTGACAAGTCAAGCTCTTCTGAAAATCAACCTTAAAGTTTAATCACTACAAGTCCTATAGGAGATAGAAATACTTGTAACTGAAAAGAACTAATTCATAAATGAAAGACAATTGAAACGAAAGAAAAGAGCCATGGGAAAGGGTAGAAAAGAATGCATTTTGATAAGATACTCCACAAATTTTAATCACGGACGAAAATGATTTCTGCTTGAGCAGAAGCTCGTCTAAATTTCACCAATTCAATCAACATTTTCAATTGACTTTCCATAACATACATGCAAGGCATGATGCTCAGGGTTTCAAGCACAGGGGAACTGCCAAGCAAATACTTGATAAATTCCATCTCGTGCGGTACACCACACATATCTGTTAACTTCACAAGTTTAAGCTTTTTAAGTGTACAATCTGAAGGGCATTCATTTTTCCAAAAATCCAAATCTGGGGCATCCGTAGCAGTTGGTATGTTTGATGAACCCTGCACAAATAAATTAGATAATCATGAATTGTGAAAAGTATGACAGGTTCGGAATCATACAATATACTCTGTAGTACAAACAGAAAAATGCCTTCATCAATATGAAACTTGGACACAAAATGCGACACTTAAATTTACACCTAAGCACCTCATTTTTATATTTTTTTTGTGTCGTGATGTCTATGTATGTCATGTCTCATATTTATGTCAGTGTCCATACTTTTTAACTCCATATTCACAAGGACTTACCGAAATTTGAAGTTCTTTTAGATTGGGAGAGCTTGTAATAAGGGAAAGGACCACGAGTATCTCTTTCATATCCTCAAAGCTTACTTGATATAATTCAATAGTCTCTAAATTGCTGTATGTTATAGGAAGCTGTCCTGGATCATTACCTATGCTCAAATACTTCAAGAAAGTTGAAAAAGCAATAAGAAAGGGTTTTTGGCCGTATCAACACTGGAATCCTCCTTTGTTGCTGAAACTGAAACTCCAAGCAAAAGGAAGTTGAACTAACTTTATAAATAGATAATAACAACATGTTACCTTCGTGAAGTAGATATGCCCTACAAGCCTCTCAAGATTAGGCACACCACCAAGAAATTTGATGAAATTGCAATTTGAACTTTGCTCAAAGTGCTCAGCAATGTCATCAGTCATATACATAGCAACAGATATATCAACCAAGAGTGGAGTATCTTCAAGACATAAATCCCTGAATTCACCTTCAAGATACAAGTATCTAAGGTTGGGAGCTCGAATAGTAAGAGCTAAACTATCAAAGTAGGACAGTGATAAACTCTCCAAAAGAGGGCAACTGGAAATAAGACTCTCAATTGCATCAGGTGATATCAAAACTTGATGAAGGATGAGACTCTTCAAACACATAAAACCTTTGAAAGAAAGGGGTGGGTCCAACTCGCAGCGGAAGAGCTCCAAGCGAGTCAGTTTCTTACAATTGAAAAGACAAGAAGGTATTCTAAACCATTCACCTTCACCTAATTCAAGAACCAATTCTTTTATATCATTCCTTGAAAGGAAAAGAACCCACTGATCTATTTCTGGACAGCTCTGCAAGTATGAATTTGTAATTTGGAACTTATGAATTGGTCCTTGGTGAAGAAATAGCAGCTGATTGATAAACTTTACAAGGCTTTTCTCAACAACAGTTCGATCATTACAGGAAGGAACGCATTTTTCATCAATCACAAGTCTAGTGATGGTATTCCATTTGTACCTCCATTTACTGGATAAAATGCTTGTTCTTACAGCATCTCTTATTGGCAATTGTATCAGAATACTCTCTATAATACTCTGAGGAAGATCACTAATCAAATCAGGACCCCCAAAATCGCCCATTTGTAGGCTTCAGCTGATACACAAAGAAAAACAGAATATAAGTCATAGGCACTCAAATCATAAAAGACAGAAAGCTAGACTAAATTATCTTCTCCGCAAATTTAGATGCTCCATAAAAGAAGAAAAAATCACTGCTTTGTATCACCAATCCTTTCTTTTAAATTGGTGAGTTGTGAAGGTAAAATAGAAAATTCGAGATACCAAAAAAGAAAATAAAAAATAAAAAAAAACCCACAAATTTAACTTTCTATAATTTAACTAAACTGAATATATTTCCTCCCATCGTCCAAACAAACACAGATTTACTGAACTGAATTGTTTCAACTCCAAAAGAGTCCATCAATCAAAATTCAAGCAAATTCTGCTTTAAAAAAAGCTGAGAGAAAACTCAAACCCAATGAACGAAGAATAAGCCGATCTCAGATTTAAAAGAAGCCCATAATTCGATTCCAGTCGATTTGTAAATGGAAATGGAACCCATTAAAGAAAAATGAAATTGGAAACGTGAACGTCGAGAGCCATACCCAGAATCAAGCAGTAGAACAAGCTACAAAGTTTTCTGATCTTCTCGCTCCGCCAACGTCAATCAATCGCACTCCCCTGTTCGGTTTAGACAGAGGAGTTTATTCGGTTCGGTGCTGCTAAAAACAAACAAACAAACAAACAAGATTAGCGTGAAAATTGGGCAAGGATAGTGTCACCGGAAAAGGGAAAATTACCATCTTAGCCCATTTTCTCTTCTGAATTCTGATGGCTCTTCTTGTTAGTTCTGATCCAATCTATGAGTCCATGATTACGACTAATTGACTATGAGAGTGTGTGAGTGTGTGGGGGCAAAATTACAATTTAAATAAAATATGTGCATAAAGTAAAACATGGAAGGGTGAAAGCATAAAGGGTTAAACTTTTATTTACGAGATTTAATAATAAATTCATAATCCAGGCCAAACTAATGAATTGTACCAATTATAATCTTTATTAATGGTAGAATATTTTAAATATTACAATTTTACTTGATGTGTGATTATTTCAAAACAAAATACTAGATTTTGGACATAAAAAGTAAGGTAAGAAATTAAGACTCGAAGTTATGTATATTAAAATTTCTTAGCACTCATTTAAAAACATGATTATATCAAATTAACTGAAGGTAACTTTGGTTTTTCTAGAATCCTCCTGTGGATTCACCTATTATATAGTATTAATAAAAAATCATGCCTAATGTTAGATTTCGTTTTGACATGATTCCATATCTAATACGGAGTTCTATTTTCACCATTCCATGATCTTTTTAAGAAATTATTTACCTCTGGTGATAATTACTTAATTAGAGCTTGGCGATTTTAAGAAAATCGTTTATTTTAGAACTAATTTTTTTTCCATATCAGTCGATTTTCCCACTTGAGTCATACTTTAGTCATATAATACTTGGTTTTGATAAAAAGATATGAAAACCAAATTATTATCAAAATGAGTTCATCTCATGACATGACATGCTTCTCTGCACACATGGCAGGTAATACTACGGATGTGGCAATAAATTATTGTATATATAAATTTTGAATTGACCTAATAATACGAAATATAACTTTTATAAAGTCAACTTCAAAATAGAATTTATACACGTTATTAGCAACACTGAGAAGCGATGACATGAGGACACTATCGTTCTAAAAGAGAAACTATTTGCTTTTGTAATTGATGTTGAAAATGTGAAAATGATAAACCAAGATATTAAAGTAAGCCCATGGAGTCATCAAAATTTCCAGTGGGCATAAAATTCTCTCACTGACCCCTCGTGAGAAAAGCTCAAATTCCCTCATTTCAGGATCTCTTTTTAACTGTCAATGCTTCTTCAACAACTCCATGCTTAATAAGCACAAGGGGTTGTCATGAAAGTAAAAATAAAAAAAATCTAACTGTAGAGGAATCAAGTTCGACTTAACAATCCCTTCATCAAGAAGATCCCTAAGCATCCAAAAGCCACAGCAACCATGGCACGAACTGAAATGGATTCTGAAGCAGCAGCCATGATTTTCTTGTTGGTTCTTGCTTGGTGAGATCTCTCCCCTATGCTTGGCCGGAGAAGATTATTAAGATTGTCTATCTGATGCATGATTTGACGCTGCCCCCTAACAATACCCGATATCTGATGACATCGACATGCAGTAGCCACATTAAAGAAATCAGAATCTAAGAAGCACAAATACTAAGATACAAGACACAATATGGACACTGTGACACGTGTTATGTCTAATGGGTGTTGGACTGACTTCTGGTTTTGTAAGTGTCCATACTTTATGAATGCTGCAGCTCCAAAGTTATGTACCTTAGTAAGTTGGAGGAAGAAAACTTTAAGAGCATTTTTAAATGTCTAGTATCAATCTTCAATAAAAGAATGACATGTGAACTGTGAAGAAATAACATTTTTTAAGTGTAATGCTGGCTTGTGGTGTTTAATTTATGCCAGATCACTAACAAGATAAATTAAACGCCACAAGAAATAACATGATAGATTGCTAGACTTTAAAGGAACCTCTAGACCTTCATATGTCTTCTACTAGGGAGAATTAGAATGAAGAAACAGTGTGTAGTTAATTTTGTAAACTGAAGCACAAAATGGTCCATTATTATAATTCTCTCCTTTTGTAGCCCCCTCCTAAACCTAGTTTCATTAGTCATCACCTTGCTGAAGCACAAAACCCTTCCACCGCTCTCAATCTTTTCATCTATCCAAAGCTCCTAACATGAGTATTGGCATACATATCACAGCCAAATTTACAAAGGTAACTCAGACTTTAAAGTGAGATAGAATAACAATCACCTACTAAAGTGAGATAGAATATTAAAATCAGCAGAAATACCTCATCCATTAAAAGTGAATCTTTAGCTAATTGTGACGACGACGAGGAGCTTGGCATTATAGATCCAGTGAAGGAACCACTTCCTAAACTAGTGATGAAGGAAGAGGTGGGAGCAGAACCATTGGAGGCTTCAGCTTGGAGCGCCATGTTTTGTTGGCATGAGGAATTTTTTTTTATGCTTAATTTAGAGTTAAGCTCTTCAATTCGATTTGTAAACTCATCCATTCTATCATTGAGGGAGGAAATTTGTTCTGCAAGCTGAGTAATGGCCCCATTCCAAATATCATGAGAATGAAGCCAATATATATAAAAGAATAATTTAAAAACGGACAGACAGACAAGCAGAGATTTGAATCAACTGCTACATGTTTACACTTGGTGGAATTGCATTTACCTGGTTCGCTAGTGCTACTGAGGAATCTGGATTTCTTTCACCAAACCCTCGATTATTGGCACCATATCCAGTAGGTTTAAGTAGATTCTTGTCTCTTTGGCTTGTATATGACTGTGACATACCACTGTTGAAGATGCATATTAGTCATCCTATTAATGAAGTGCCAAACAGTTTTCAAGAACTATACAACGGACTCCATTCTATGAGGAAATAACTATAGTCTCCCCTAGATTTAACCAAACTCCCACGCACCTTTCTTCTACTTTCAAAACCTATAAAATAATTGAAGACCTTTTGTTTACCAAAAACTGAAACAGAGCCATCAGGTAAAGGCCGAATGAAAGAATAGGTCAGGTGATATAACTATCCCTATCTCACTGGTCAAAATGGTTTAGAAATCATGCATGTTCGTAAGAAACAACTAAGTGGATTTTGCCAGTACAGGATCAAATAATTTGAACGACTTGGTTGTTTTCTAAGACAATTTATCAGCTAAATTATTAGTGATTATAAAATCTGACCAACTTTTTTTGCCGTTACCAAGATTTGATGGACTTGAAACTGATTTTGTTAAGAGAGGTTTCTATAGATTTGAACATAGGAGATGCATTTGATTTGAGGATTTTGACTACATGATCAAAGGCTGTGCTGAGAAATAGGTCACATCCCCTAATGAGTTCAAACCAGGAGTTGAAACTCCTTTGAAATAGTATGGAGAGCATGGCGTTAAGACATTGGGCAGAGTATGCTTGTTTGAAGGGTTAAAAATGATGACAATGTGTTTCAAAACAAGAATTGGAACACCTACAACTAAATACCATGGGGTCACTTTGCAAAATACTTTAAGAAACAACAGCACATATAATTAAATATTTTGATCCATCATCAGCCTACCCCAATGAAACTGAAGCAGCAAAAGCATAGCCATCCAGTTCACAGCTTTAGTTGATGCTTTGAAGTTTATTGGAGTTTGAAACTTGATTTTTGATTGACCCAAAAATATGTCTTTTCCTCCATAGCTCAATCAAGAAGCAGTTTTCTTGACAATGCGACAATAATTCAAGATAATGCTTCTTCAGAAACAACAAAACAGTTACCAAGTATATTGCAGTTGATACATCATACCAACTTTCAGTTTCCATGATGATCACCACGTGCAGAACTTTCTAAATTGAAGTTACTGTATTACCAAACATGGTTTAAATTTATGGACTACCATGTATAAATACATACTCAGTTATTAAAAAGCAGGAACAGAAATAAATTCTTCAAACCATTGTCAATGACGTTTTCAGCTCTCTGCAAACAAATAAAAGTATATAGATATGAAAAATTTCACCTCCTCATATGCGTTTTTCTCACAGGAATCCTATCAGCAAAGGCTTTAGAAAGTGCTTCTTTGGGGCTTGCCACCGCATCCTCATCTAGGCTGAGCTTTGTTTTTAAATCATCTGGAAGAGCCTGTAGAACAGTTAGATAGACTGATAGACAATGCTGACATCGGACGAGGTATTAGCAGATGAGAAATTGTCATACCATAACCTCATCTATGATCTTCTCAAGTTGAATTTGCTCAATGTAGGTACAAGCAATGTAGGAACCTTCCATACCGAGCTGCTGGGCTATGAATCTTACAATCAAGCGATCTCTTCCTTGCACCTGTTTAGTATTAAGTTACACATAAATCAAACAGACATATAATGAGGTTAGTACTAACCAACCAAATAATCCAAGAACTATAGGAAACAGAACTGTACAAATGAAATTTTTATTTAGAAGATTGTATTTTCTTTAAATGTCAGGCGTTAGCATCAATGATATAGCAAGGGAAAGAAAACAGGAAGAAACATATTACTTGGAAGTCAGATTTCTTGTCTACTACTTTTACATTTCTTGATATTTAGTTCAAAAGTTTGCTTACTCTATTCACCACTAAAGCTTTCAGAGATTTAATAGAGAAGTGTGCCATAAAACTAATTACAAATGAGCAACAGAATCATATATGGCCAAGAACGCACAAAAATGTTAGGATTTGTTAGCTCCTAAAAATTCTATCATAGAACAAGTACAATGCATTCAACTAAACCCATAAAGAATACACCAATGGTAAATATGTCATTGAAAAAGCAGATGAATTTCAACAAATATGAAACCCAATAAAGCATTTAACAGTAATAAGATAGAACTACAGACTTACTCTAGCAGTACCTGAACATAATGTCGATTAAGCTGCTCAAGCCAATCAAGTTTCACACAAACCCTATCATCAGTGAATACATGGCTGTTTCTCTTAAGGATGGTAGCTATAGTGTATCCCAGGGCCATTAGTCCACCAAGGAGCCGCACACTAACCTCAAAAGTAATTCTTGGTGATATGACAAATGGACTATCCGTTACCCACTCCTGAAAGTTATATGCTATTAATTAGTGTTTCTTTTTATTTTCTTTAAATAGAAGAAGAAATTTCATTAGAAAGAAAAGGGAAGAGATACATATAGAAAGAGAGAAAGAGCCAAAACTGCTAAAAGAAACAACAAAGCTAAACAGACACTCAGCATATCAGAGTTGGAGAGATTACTAAGCAACCATAGGCTGGACACCAAAATCAGCCAGCAAACACAACCCTATCTCATGGCATATGTAAGGGTAAAGAGATACACTTGAAGATGCAACCTTTCGTCTCCAACTAAATATGACAAAGGATTGCCTAAACAGCAGATTGCCACAAGATTTGGCCTCCTATTCTCATCAAAACTTGGGAAGCATATTAATAATTGCTCCAAGGTGTTTTTGCACACCCAAAGGTTGCCAAGAACTCTAAACAGGTTATTCCATAACAAAGTTGCCACTCAACAATTCCAGAATATAAGGGACGTCATTTCAAAACTTGATCCACGCATCACAACAATACTGAATTTATAAACAGGCCAGCCCACCTCCTTCGACTTGTGATGGCGAATGAGGGGAAAGAGAATATGAATTGCTGGCAGAACTCAGAAAATGAACTTAGTGAAGATATTGATCTTGAGGAGGATTAAGATTGGTGAATACTAATTGATAATATAACATTGTCATGTATTCACTGATGATAGGGTTTGTGTGAGTTTTGATATTTGGGTATATGATGAGTCGCAGGACTTTCCATGTTATCAAACATGCCTTTTTATGTCTTACATTAATATTTGTCAACATTTGAGAGATTGAATTATGTTTTATTATGTATAATTTGCATATAACATACCTTCAGATTTTAGTTGTGAATATTGTGATTCATAATTAAAAAAAAAATGAGCCTTCCTATATGCAATTTTATTCCCACTTTGACAAACCAAGGTAGTAGGTAACTGTTGTCCATGCCAGTAGTCAGTGTCAATGATCATCAGATCGTCTTTTATATAATTGCAAACTCAGCAGTCATCAGGGACGGCTGACAGTAGTTTGGTTTGGTGGCCTTGGCTGTCACTTATAGCTTGTTTGACAACTTCATTTCAGTGATATTGTGTCATCACTGAAATAATAACTGAGTGAGAAAATCTATTTCAAGAAAACATAGTAACTGATATACTAGTAAGAAAATCAGATATCACATAAAAATGCCCAACCAGATGTCCAGATCATAAAAAACTCTTTGTAATTTAAAATAAGAAAAATGGAACTCAAACATAATAAAGCAAACCTCAAACATTAAACAGTATTTCCCCTCCTTATTCCGCATCCGTAAATATGATTGGCAGGTTTCTGGATCTTCACCCGGTGGCAGAAGATATATGTCATAAATGTCCTCTGTTATTTCCTTAAAATCTTCAGATAAAACAGCTTTAATTTGATCCACTGTCACATTCCTCGCAGACTACAATATATTATACAACTGATCACTTCTTTTCTTTAAAAATAACAGCATTAAAATCAGACATAAGCATCAGAAATCACAAAATTTTTTTCCCTTTACTTAATGTGGATTTTAAAATAATGAGTCATGTGAGCACTAACTTTCAATATGTAAGTAGGACTCTGGAACCCAGTAAATGGATTGAACTTGTTGATTATTTTGATATGCGCTGTTTGGAGATCTGGCTCAATAAAGGCCTTGTACATTGGATATACCTGCAAAACAACAAATTGAAAAATTCTGAAAACACAAATACTTTCCAAATCTGGCTGAAAGATGAATGGAATAGAAAAAGTATGAACCGTCTCGGATATTTGATGAATAATTTCTTCAGGTTGTTGACCGGCACGTTGAATGTCACGTATAACTCGTTTCACGAGGTCAAAATGAACTCCACCAGTAACAGATATGCGAAGGTCCAGAAGAGGTCGCAACTTCTCACTCAAAGCATAGATACCCTCTATGATTACGATTCGGGAGCTAGGCACTTCAACTGTCCTGTTATCAAGGTACATTTTAATGCTAAACTGAAGGCATCCAATCCAAAATGGAGTATCTCAAATCAATTGAAACCAATTCTGAGTGAACTTAGATATGACTTCAATATTTTCATTGCAACTGCTGGAGATCAGAACATAAAACAGAAATCAAAGACCAATATCAGACAAGAAAGTGTATGGTGCTACATATATATCTGCAGACAGCGAATTATTGTCAGAAGCAGAAAGTATACAATTTCATTATATTTTATATCTCTTTATTTTGCTCAAAGATAGAGTTCCTTGAATTGTATCCCAAGTGAATAGTTTTTCAAAGTAATCTAAAGTATGCAAAAGTGTGCTGATACACAAGGTGGCTGAAAATTTACCTGTATCCTGTACGTGAGCTGGACTTGAAATCATAGATTGGAACCTGGGCAGGCTTTCCTGCCTTAAAATCATGTACATTCTGGAGCAATGTGTCATAGTCTGTCAAGCGTGGATCTGCAAACCAACAAGATCCATAAATACAAGTTTTAACATTCAATTTAGTTTGGGGTTGCCAAATGGGTTCAGTCTTTCTTGTTCTAAATTTTCACAAATGTCAATTTAAATTAAATGCCTTGGAACAAAATTTACCCAACTAATTTTTCACAAATCAAGTCTCTCTCTGTGTTTTTTGTAGGATAGCTGAACGTGCTTTCACAGAAGGGGAATTCCTTTAGCTCAGTGAAGAATATAAAATGTTGGTTTGCGTAAAGCTGACTCCAGGAATAGAAAAAGGACATAAAGGAGTAAATCAAAGAGTCTTAACCTCATAGACATGCATAGACAAGAAGAACAACATACTTTTCTGAAGACTTGATAGCAGAAAAGAAAACAAAAGAAGAGCTTACAAAATGGAGCTTCTAAAGATAATACCTATGGAAGCAGAATAAAAAGGAGGAATCCAGAAAAATGAAGTCATTGAAATATAATACTGGTAACTTTGCGAAGCCATAAAAAATATTTTGATGAAAGAATCTGAGGTCAGATCAGAATTATCTGACAGTGAATTAGCCTAGTAAGTCATAGCCATATAAACACATGTAGTTTTCCGTGCTTGTAATAAGCTACAAACCAATTCTGAGTGAAATTAGATATGACTTAATCAACAATCACATGACATAATAAACAACACCTATATTTGGAGAAAAACTAATCCTTGCTAAAGATAAAATATCATGGGCGATACCCGACCTAACATCAAAACAAAATCATTATATTCAAGTTATGTCGGCAGCTTTAACATGCATAATATAATTTACATTGCAGCAGCTCCAAAGAATATCACTGAACAGCTAAGTCAATAGTGTATACTGGGAAAAATATATATATATATATATATATATCATTATTCACAAGCCAAAATAATTTATTTCACCATTAGACCAAAACTACAAGTTCAATCATTTTATGCAACCAGCATCCTAGCAATGCCACTATAGACCAAATGCTAAGAGCATCACAAAAGAAAAGATAAAGATTTATTTACCATCAAAGTTTCCATCAACAATCCGACTGGAATCATTGTAATTGTCCATTGAAATAACTGCAATGCTGGGCATGAAGTTCAGTATTTTGTCAGTGAATACAGTCTTCCCAGCCCCTGAAGGACCTGCCAACCCTACCAATATTATTCCATCATTTTTTTGGGACAATAATTGGCATGCACGAATTACTATAAAGAAACCCTTCTCAAATGATAGTTGATCTTGGACTGGGGCAATCCCATAGCGATCAGAGTCTTTCTTTTTAACCAAGTAAACTTGATCTTTCAAGAGACCAGAGCGTTTGTGATGTGCATCAGCATCAGAAGTATCTTGTGCCATTGAATGAATCCCAATTTCCTTCTGAGGATAAAGAAATCAACCACAAAATAAACCAGTAAGTATACGTGAATTCAGATATATCCTTGTAGCCACTGCATAAACATACAAGGTACAATCTTGCATTATAGGTCCCTATTCAGACCAAGATGTTTTCCACCATATTCTATGCAAAATGAAGGATCCTCTTACTTAACGCCCACCAAAGCCCCACCTGAGGGAACTTGATTTAAAATTAGCAATCATATCAATGAAATTTCCAGTTGAAATATTAATTGAACCACAGAAAATAGTAAAAAAAACACAAAATCTCATATAGTAATTTTTAAAAAGATAAAAAAGACTTTAAAGTTATTACTTCTTAGTAGTATGCTTAATGAATGTTCTTGTTATCATTTCCAGTAATTGGACTATATACTCAAAAAAATCTACAAAAGTAGTAAAGTAACCTAGAAAAAGAGTGGAAGATGCATTCTGGAAATTCTAGGCATGATGTTTCAAAGCTGCATACAGAACCAAGTACAACAATAACTGGAAAAAAGTAAAAAGCCCCTTGCTTGTGAAAGGATTATGTGAAACAGGAGAACAAGTGCAATGTGACGCCAGGGGTTCCATCCTTAGGTCCTCGTATAATAGGAGAGATACATGCAAATCCATAATCCACAAAACCAACTAGTTTAAAGACAACATCCATACAGGGTGTCATTCAACCCATCTTAAACTTTGGCCAAAAAGCATTGGAATTAAAAGCATTATAAGCATAAATAAAAACACCCATACAATTACATGAACCCATGCTGGATCAACTTGTATCACCACAGTAATAAATACGCAAGAATTATAAGTTGGGCTTCATGGAAGATCGGACTGACGCCAAAACTCAGGACGCTATTGGTAAAGTTCAAATATCATTTTTAGAAGTTGCATATAAATAGTGGACTCTAGTAATAACAGATACATAATTTGATGTTCCAAACTCTGTCAACAGATAGATTTTAATCTGCCACTATCTGGACGTCATTATATAAAGCATCCCAGATGACATCGTCTTCAAGATACACCCTAAACATAAACATTCAGCATTTTGATCCAAAATGAAATAGGCCAATTACCTCAAGAGCATGAAAAGGATCACCCAGATGACATCATTAAAAATTCAGCACATCTCAAATTGAGAATCAACTACGGCCATGCCTAAACAAACGAAAAAAACCTTTAGAAACCCAGTTCTGGGGTCTGTTTGGATCCTAAACAATGGTGGCCGAGCAAAACGACGCAACAGAATAGCAATTATATATTCACAAGGGAAGGAAATAGTCAAGCTTTAACAGAAACAATAATACCCAGAAGAGAATGCGAATCAGAATTTATCCACTTTACACATTTGTTATGATCAACACACTCACAGAGGCTATCTCAATGATCAAAACACTGTGAATTCAACGACAGCCAGAACTCAGAAGCCTGGCCCTCCTCGCAAGGTCGGTTCTGCAGCTATATATTAATATTGTTTTCTCTGTGCAACACCCTTGCCGCGAAAAGAAAGGAATGTGATTTTCTGAGATTTTTTGGTAAGCGGGAATTTTTTGAGAATCTACGAATGCTCTAGTCTATAGATAACAATATATGGAGAGAAGAACAGTTCAGAAATCAGAATAGCGAAGCGAAATATATATATATTTTTTACTTTTCTTCTTTGGATGTCAGCGAAATTTTCGTATCATTGGACTGTCTTAAGCTTAAAATATTGCTGAATTATTAACTACTTGCTGGTACTAATTATCATAGTTATTTAATTTTAATCTTCAAAAATAAATAAATAAATGAGTTGATATTAAAAAAAATAAATATATTAATTATTTTATTATCTTTCAATTATTTTTTAAACATAATAAAATTAATAATTTTCAAATAAAATTATGAATATACTCTATATATATATATATATATATATATTTTCATGACTATTGATAGAATTAGAAATATATTTCATTATTTAAAATTTTTTATATTCAAATTTTTACTTGTTATATTAGACATTATTATAAAAATAAAAACTAATTTTTTTAAACACCAGGGAAACAAAAAAATTAAATATAAGATTTTACTAATTATCTATACTCTGTTGAAATCTGGTCCTATTTATTTGCCCAGCTGACATTTATTAAACGGTTTTGTTTTTCTCATGCATTAAACGTTAATATGGAGGACATAATGCTTATTATTAGTGGCGGAAAGATCAATAAAAATTGAGTTTAGTAAAAAAAAAAATTAATTTATGATTTGATGAATAATTGTTTATTAAAAAAATATTTATATTTGATATCTAACAATATCTTAAATAAAATTATCTTTAAAAAAATTAAAAAAAAAGTAGTGGCCCTTTAAATAATAATAACAAAAAAAAACTTTATGCCCTATCAATTGGCTTTGCTTGTATAGGAAATATAAACTTCTTAAAAATCGTATCATTTTATAAGTACTTTTATAAATTAAAATTTTTTGTAAAATATTTAAATTATTAAAAAAATTTAAAACAAAATATAAAAAATTTTAAAATTAAAAATAATTTAATCTTAAGAGATTGAAAATCGCCAATTATTCTTTTAGTTTCATCTAAATTTTTTAAAATAAATAAATTTATATTCCAACAAATAATATTTAAGATGTTCTTAATTTAGATTAATTATTTTAAATAATAATGATTGAAAAGTAATTTTATCAATCTAGAATTGTGACAATTTTTTATTTTTTTCTCCAAATAATTCTATCAATTTAGAATTATGAGAAGTGACGTTTTAAGTTTTTTTATAATTTAATATATAAAAATGTTTCTAAAAAATTTAAATCATTAAAAATATTTTAAATTAAAATGAAAAAGTTCAAAATTAAAATTAAATCAATCTTAAAAAATTGAAAGACATTTGTTACTCTTTTAATTTCATCCAAATTTTTTAAAATAAATAAATTTATATTCCAACAAATCATATTTAAAATGTTCATAAATCAATCATATCTCTTAATCTAGATTAATTATTTTAAATAATGATTATTTAAAAGTAATTTTATTAATTTATAAGTGTGACAAGTTAATTTGTTCATAATTTAATAAATAAAAATATTTGTAAAATATGTCTTGAATAAAATAAATTATATTTAATCATGAAAAAAAAGTGTAATCTTTTAAGCTAAAGATATAATAAATAATGAAATATAATTTATTCAAAATATTTCTTTAAGAAAATTTAAAATCTTAATTTTTCTAATTATCTCGTAATTATTATCACCAAATCATCGATCAGTGGGATTCCTAGAATTAGTACGCGGCCAACTTCATCATGACAACAATGAGAATTAATGCATAAATTCCTTTACGTTCACGCACCAAACATTCATAGGGGAATTTCGGTAATATAATAATTAATAAAAATGATATTATAGAAAATTCGATCTTTTTAGGTTTTCATTATTATTTCTACCAAGTCAAACTTTTCTTAGATAACATCATATGAAGAAAAAAAGACATACAAATTTATTGAAATAATATATTTGATTTTGAATAATAAATTTTACAAAATGTGTGAATTAAAAATATTTTATAAGTTTCTCTTTTCTTAATATATTTAATATGAATTTAAGCAGCTCGGATTAAAAATAAAGAAAAGATCAAATTTTCTATCATCTTATGTTATCCTTCACCTTCATTTCAATAAGGACAAGGGCGGATAGAGGCATGAACCACAATTTGAGACTAATGACTAAAAAATCTTATGTTATATGCAATGAGGCTTTGTAGGGAACTTGAAAATTTTGATTATAGAGTTTGATAATTGCTTATATCACTAATCGAAAATGTGAGGAAAGAGATATTGAATATGTGCATATTATACACTCATAAAAAAAAAAACTTAGTATTTGAGTAAGTGTGTCAATTTGTGACGTAGTATTCAAATTCCCAATGTAATTTCATTATATAAACTTCTACGATGAGTTACATAGTGACGAATGAGTGTAGCAACTAGCAAGGTATGAAAAATCAATAATGTTTTCTTGTTTTGTCTTTTTTGTTAAAATTTAGAAGCTTAGTCTGTGTGTCTGTTTCTCTTCAATTCTTTGCCAAATTGTTTATCCTTCCATTCTGTTATCTGTCAAACCGCAATCACTCTGTTAAATAATATTGTTTTCCTTCATTCTCATATTCTAAAGGGTGTTTTAGTTTTGAATTTTTCTTGAGCATTTTAAGCTCACTCACTATTGAGAAGAAGTCTAAATGAACTTGGTTTTTTATAAACAATTTAGATTCAATTCCTATTAAATTTCGTTTGAATTTAATTTTTTTTCAATTAAATGATGTAATATATATATATATATATATTATAATAACTTTTTTTTTTTTGGATTTATTGTTTTTATTGTATTTTTGTATAAAAATTCATACCTTATTTTGGTATAAGGTTTGAAATGATAAAATTCATCAATTAATAATCTATAAAATAATTATTATATAATAAATTTGCATTTAAATGATTGTTTATGGTATTAATTTTGAGAAATTTAAAATTATATATTCGTGATTTATATTTTTTAATTAATTATAATTTATACTTTATTATGCTTATCTATTTTATTTTTGTATAATTTGATGTGAGTTCACTCGAATCTAAATCTTCATTTAATAAAATAAATCTAATCTGACTTAAATTTTAAATTTATTTAAAGCTAGAATTACTCATTATTTATGAGTCAAGCACAGACCTAATTTTATTTGAGTTGACTTGACTCGTTTCAAAAAGGCGAGAGAAGAGAAATAATTAAGGAATAAAATGATGAATTGGAGGCGAGAAAATATAAAAATTTCTAGTTAAAATTTAAAATAATATAAACTTCAATATACTTTAGAAATTCAAATGAATTTTTACCTTTAAAACAAATGTTTCTGGTTTGGGAACAGAACTAAACTGCAATTGTCTAAAACTCAACAAGGAAGCCCTTAAATTCAAGACTCCTGAGTTTCGTAAATCTTGCTTTCCCCTTCTGTTTTCTGTTGCTACAATCTATTCAAAGAGATTTTTTATACTCATACTTTTGTACTTTTGTAAACTAAACCTATCTGAAATTTTTTATATTTTTGTTATCAAAATTTTAAACTAAAATAAAACATATGAATTAAAAAAATTATAAAATAGATGAATTGGATAAATTATATCATGTCAATTTTTTATTAAAAGATCTGATGACAATGATGTCAATATAAAATTGTAATTAAATTTTTTGCATCTTTTTTTTTGGGTATAAAGAACTAATTAAATAACTTGTTTCGAAACAGCTTCCAAACGCTTAAATTTTTACACCATGTTGCCAAATTTGTTAAAGTCCTTGTACTGTCACTAGATTGGATTTTCGATGATGAATTATATCTGCTGAACAAACATGTAGCAACTAGCAAGAAAATAATCTTCCTCAAGACAGACATAATACTCTCAACAACTCACCACCAGCAGAAACCAAACTCAATAAAGAGAAGCAGCATCTGTCGTGCATACACAACTGTGGTCTGAGAAAAAACCGTTAGTTGTAACACGACACAGAATTTAACAAACAAATTCAAATCAAGAGTATTGAAACCATGTGATCTTTCATTGTCTAACAAATGGCAGACTTCGCAAGTAATGAACCTCACAAAGTAACACATTACCTAAACTTGTTGCAGGATATATAAATCATCAATGGAAGCCTTCAGGACATCTAAGGACCTCTGATAGAATCATGCATTCAAAGGATATCAGTTCTCAGTGAACCCAGGAAGAAGAATACCAGCAACTTGCAACTAGTGCTAATTTGCAATATCCGGCCTTTTGTAAAATAGTTTGATTGAGCCAGAAACCACCAACTAAAATGCATGATTCAACATGAATAGACAGTGAAACTAATATAGCTATAAAACTTTTTGCAGTTTAGGGGCTCTCTGTGATCATATCAGAACTCAATAAGCAAAGGCTAGAACTAGAAAACCAGAACATCACACATACATACTCCTTCAACATAAAAACTAGGGACATGATTATATGAAGCCTCAGGCATGAACACACTATATCTTTCAAAATTCCAGAAGAAACAAACCTACATAGCATAATCAATTAACCAATCAAGTATACAAATCAGATTCAAAAAGATGATCCTTACTACGACCAAACTTCAAAGGAAGTCCGACACTTCTTTCATCAATCGAACTCAGGTCCAAGCCAGGTAAGACATCCTTTTGTACTAAACCCTTTATCAGAGACACCACAGAAGCATCAAATTCAGGCCAAGAAACACATAGAACTCCTCTAATATTCAGAATCTGGCATCGCCCCAGAAGCGCAGCACTCAATCCATCCACGATACTCCCGGAGGGATAATACTCCAAACCCTTCAACAATTTCTCCTCAATCACACATTTCCTCTCTGCAGAAGTCTCCAGCTTGTATGCAAACGCCTCATCCGACGACAACCGCCCGCGATAGTTCTGGATCCGAATCGAACCCAAAATGACAACCCTTTTGGGCGCAATCCGATCACCGATTAGAAGCTTGGCTGCAGAATGGGATCGCTCGGGGGAGACAGTACACTGAACGGTGACAAGAAGAGCATCATGAGAATCGAGGGAGTAGATGTTGCAGGTGTTGTCGGTGATTGAGGGTTCAATGGAGTTACCGGAGAAGGGAATATCGGGGAGGATGAGGGAGCCAATTAGGGTTTTTTTGTGGAGAGAGTGGAGGAGATAGAGGGAAGGGGAAGAGAGAGCGATGATGAGGAGGGAAGGTTGGAGGGGTTGATGGTGAGGGTGAGAGAACAAGAGGAATGGAGAAGGAAGGGGTGGTGATGGGGGAGTGAAATTGTTGAGGTCTTCTTCGAAGAATCTTGAAGGTGGGGGGATTTCTGTAATTACGTCTTCCATGTCTCCTTTCTTCTTCTTCTTCAGTTTAGGTCAAGGCAAGGGAAATGTAGGGAGGGAGGGAGGGAGGGAGAGGTGAACTCATTACTGAATACTTCTTGGCTTATTTATTTATTTTTTGAAATTACTTACTTTCTCCTAAAGAAAGGTATAACTGCATAAGATGTTAGTTTTTGGTAGCAAAAAAAACTTTTTATTACAGTTATTTTAACTAAATTTTTTTTTTATATTTATCAGTTATGTAATAAATAAAGATGAAATATGTACTGACCTAATATAAAATAGTGGCCTTTAAAATTTAAAATTTAAAATTAAATTTATATTTTTGAAATATAAAATATTATAAAATTAAAATAAAAGGTTAACCAACACATTTTTAATAAAAAAAAATTAAGGTTTTAGAAGGTATTAATTTTCAAAATAAAGAAGACTCGTAAAAAAGTGGAAAGTAATTTACCTTTATTATAATTTTTTTTCAAGTAAGTAGGAAGTAATGCTGGACTGATGTGAATTAATGGATGGTATTCTGCATGGATTGACTTGACTCACATGAATTCAAATTCAACGCTAGACGCCTAGCCCTAGATTTCGAAGCATGTAAAAAATTAATAAATAAATAAAACGAAACTCGGGAAAATTTGATTTTGCAGCATTCATACAAGACATGTCTCCGATTTCGATTTATTTGTGCATACATGAGACTAAGGCCAGCTGCACAAAAATCAAAACCTATCATGTTCGTGAATGATATTATATGACTCCAAAGTCCAAATTGATATAAAACTACTGTAGATTAATTTTGTAAGAAAATATGATAGACACAGTCGATCCTCTGAAGATATCAATATCATAAGTAATGATGAATTCTGCAAATTTTGTTATGATAAATGCACACTAACGTGGCCAATGTCCGTTTGATTATCAGGATTTTATGACGACCCCATAGACCTGCAAAACAATTTATAAGTTTTCTTTATTCATCAAGAATTGCAACATTTTCAGACCAAAAAATATCAAGAATTGCAACTGAATCCAGCTCAACATAAAGTTGGACCGGAAATTTGTTACACCCAAGTATAGGAATTTCCTTCCAAAACAATAAAGCCATGTATGAAATTGAACCACAAAAAAAAAAAAAAAATTCCAGGTCATAGTCCTTTCCTTCTTCATATCATACCCAAAAGATAGAAAAGCAAAGCAAAATCTTCACAGCTTGCA
Source organism: Senna siamea (assembly GCA_031216115.1). NCBI lineage: Eukaryota > Viridiplantae > Streptophyta > Magnoliopsida > Fabales > Fabaceae > Senna > Senna siamea. The sequence continues at coordinate 3,251,653 of CM062358.1, forward strand.
ATTGAAATGAGGATTGAAGGACAACTAATAAGCAAAACCAAATTTCATTACAATAAATTGCGAGACAGCAGACCGCAAACCGTAGGTGAGCTATGTAAACCATAAGTTCAGATGAAGATTGAAAATTCTCTCCATCTGCTACCTTCTCAATCGTCTAACCACAACCTCAATTCATTGAATGAAGAATTTTTTTGAACCACAAGACTGTCATTGTAGCCAAGGGCACAAAAGACGTGGGAATCTAACCAACTCTTTGCCTGCAAGAAATAAAAACCAGACAGCATGTCCTTCAAATTAATGGTGGTAACAAAGTCCATATGTACATAATTTATTTTAACGGATCTCACAATTTTAAACTAATGAATCTCAATCTTCATCCCCTTCCATCTCATCAACTAGCAAACAGGAATTTTAAAATATCTCATTTGCCTGAAATTCCAGTGTACCAATTGGGGCAACAGCAGAAAATATTACACAAAAGTCATGTTGAGAGAGTGATAGAGAGAGAGAGACTAAGACAAAACTTGGTTCTCTATGGAATAGTTTAAAATATTGACTTTCCCTTCAAAATAAGACTATTATTTAATATCTCCTCTTATAGCAGCCTGTAACTAATTGAACCTCACCTATGTCTTTAGTTTAGGTTATCCATGCAAATCTTGCTTTCCTGCTTAATCTTCATGTTCGTCTTCATCTTCTGAATCTGCATGAAAGTTGAAGAGAAACAATTTACAAACAGATAGCAAGCTATTCTTAAAAAAAAAAAAAAAGATAATTAGTTATAGATATTTCATATTAAGGAAAAAACAAATGGCTACTTTTATTAAAATTAAGACTAGAGACTTCACTGAAACTATGATAGTTAGTTGGGGAACTTCAACAACATTTATTCTTAGTTGTTTGTCCACTTCCATAGAGCATGGGGAACAAAATTTTCATAGCTACACTTTTAAGTTCACATCAGGAAGCCATGTTGGGCCATATATCAGCCATATATAAAATGCATTTAAACTTACCAGATCGAACATCTTCACTAAGTTTCCCTCTAGCTTGGATTTGTTTAACAAGCATCCGGTATATCAACACCCACCAATAAATGTGTAGAACAAGCAAGCAATATAGAAGACTATTAAACACATAATAGTATATTGGACCATCCACTGGGTGCTTTTCCTTATCCAAGGTGAGTATAACCTCATAGCTGTCAAGAGAAAAGAACAAAGCAATTACAAGAGGAGTTAAATGATATGTGATTGTGAATAATGGAATTATAACTCTAGCATTACCCTTTTGATTGAATAATTAAAATTTCTGCAAAATAAGAAATGAAAATATTATTATTTTGTCCTTATAGGAAGATTCTAGAAAAATAAAGTGACAAACTGTGTCATAAATTAATTTTATTTTATAATTATGAATTAAACTACAAAATGATCAATGATGCATTCAAGGTCAACTCAATTAAAACTTTGAAAACTAATTATTAATTTCCAATTACACGTCTATTCAAGTAGGAAAGCCAATGGATCAAATGTATGAGAAGGCACAGCATGAAACAGATGACATATTGCTGGTATATCTATAAAACCAATACTCCAGATTGGTTTCCCAAGACTTGCATAATATAGAATTATCCATCTTTTAGACCATAAGAGCAACCAATTAGACCAGTTGAACTGGCCAACTAGTCTAAAAGTAAAACCTAAAACCATTTCCATTAAAATATCACATTTCACCAAATAGTGAAACAGTGCAAAAGATATCTCAATTTTTAAAATGTTTAAATGTGATAAAGCCAAAAACAGTGTCAAGACTTGACAAAGCCTTGAGCAAATAATCAAGGCAATGAATTGAGAATCTTCCTAAACTTGTACATAAATCATTTCCTTTCCTTTTCAGCAATAATTAAAAAGTTTTTGTTTCATTATCAATTGAACTGACATGATAGCATGACTGGCATACTTTGACGGGGATGGATAGCCTTACCAGAAATCTGTAACTGTTATGCAAAAGAATCAGGCTATGAACTCCCTCAATGCATAATAAGTCACTAAAAAGCTTTTCAAATCTTGAATTTGTTAAAAAGAACCAGAAGATATAAAAAATTACTTTATCAACTATCAAAAAGAATTTAGGGGAAAATAACTAATTTTGAGTTGTACAGTACTTGAACTAGTAATGATTCCACTTTGTTAAGAATTCTTGAAGAAAATGCAAATTAACCCTAGATTACAAGAAAAAATAACAGCATAATGTCAAACAGGTAGAGCCCAGAAAACAAAATAGACAGCTGAAAGCAAACAAAAGTAATATAGGTACATAACTTATACAAACCTTGTACTCCAGAGGATCCAGAATGGGTAGTAAATGAGGCGCAATATGATCCAAGACAGAACAAAAAGAATAAATGCAATGCTAGCAATCATTTCAGCACCGATGTACTTGGACATTTTCCCTATCTCCAGAAACACATCACTCGCATCATGAAGAGCTAAAACAACTGATCCAACACGAGCAAACCTGAACAAAAGAGAAACACAAGACTACATGAATACCTTATTAAGCTAAAGTACAATGTAGGCATTAGAGCCATAATCATCGCATCAATGCAAATAGACAGTCAAAAGATTTAACAAAAGCTCCTTAGTTTTACCCTCTCTTCCCTCTTCATGCACAGACAGTGTAGTTAATATATGGCAGATTTTTTTTTTTTAATTTTATAAAAATCCAATTGTTTAATGGTTAAAATTAAAAATAGTCTGTTAGAATAGTATTGTCACTTCAGTTTTCTACCAAGAGGCAATAATTAATAAAAGTTCATAACATGATATAATTATAACCTATTATTTATGAAGTTAAGATGACAAGGAACACGAGTAAAATCAAAGCCTACAGACAATTGATAATCTTGAATATTGATACGATTAACTCTTTTCATGAGGAGTTTAGACAAGGTATATTAAAAAAAACAGACAATCACAAAACTATAATAACTAAAAATCATAACACTTCGCAAAAATGCTTGGACCACAAGGCAAGCAAAGTCAATGAAAATATACCTAAAAATGTAAGACAGCACAATTAGAATGACAGTCGCAACATGATGGCCCATGGACACTCCAAAGTCAGAACGCCTTGTTTCCCAAAATATTAAAGCAAATATGGAGTACGTATAAAATCCAGCAGCAAACATGTAGAGTCCCTTTAATTTCAACCTGAAAATGTTAAAAGGTTACATCTCCATTAAACAAAAGTTAAATAGAAAAGTCACAATAAAGACTAATGATTTCAAAAAATAGATTAAAATCTGGAATTGAAAAACTACATTTGGCATGTAAATGAAAATCTTACTTAATTTTTTGATCTGGCCAGACTTGATTCCCTGGACCCACCCAAAAATTTCTTGTATTAGTAAACCAAGGCTCATCATAAGTTACAGCCAAAGCAAGAATTTCTGCTGATAGATAATAAACACATTTCCATGCTGATTCCTTAAATTTCCTAATCTTCTTTCTTCTCTCATCTGTCTGAAAATCCAGCCTCTCATGACCCTTTCCAAAAATCAACCGTCTGCCCAATTTCTGTAAAGAGAATTTACTTTACATTGAACAAACAGAACCAAAATTTTCAAGGTATTAACAAAGCTAAAGAAAGACAGTTGGCAAAGTTTCGCCATAGTTATTACAGTTCAATAGCAAAATATGATTTGAAAAAGGAAGAGAAACTCTGGAATAGATTAATTGAGCCATCCAAGTGAGAAGGGGAAACATGCTTATCAAAGCTTGGGATGAATATGAATCATTGTATTTGTAGTCTAGATGTTCACTGAGTTTATTATCCTCAAGAGCAAATAATCGTTAACTTAAAATAATTCCACACCTCTCAACTAGGATTCTGACTCGTAAAGCTGTCTTTCTTATTCATCCCAAGGTCATGGACTTTTTGGGCACATAAACCACTTGCTCAAGTAAATGAAAAGATAAGACGACACGACTTGACAAATTCACATGCTTAGCAAGATTATGCACAAGGATTTGGCATAGATTTAAAATAAGCCAAAGCAATAGAAAGAAACACCTGTATAAAGCTTCGTTTCCAAAACACTTAACCATACAAATGCGAAGACCCAGGCAGCAAATAATTATCGTTCGCTTAATGGTTTAAAAGGTTGAATTAGAACATAAATTCAAGGGCACTACTCGAAGAATTAAAATAAAGCAAAAACATCACTTCCGAGCCGAGGCAGATACTATTCTAGTCTTAGAATTTGAAGGCACACTCAATAATAAAGCAATATAAGTGGTATGCAAAGCAGCAACTGCGAATTCAATTCACCAGTATCAAACGAAGCAAATATTTCTACTTGATCCTAATCCGCTCATCGTCGATAAAATGCACAAACGAATCTCTGACAAAGTGTTTAAAAGCAAAAAGCTCAAGATCACATCACGTGGAGTAAAATCCTTTATACGAATAGTGATAGTTAACAAAACGGTACCTCGAAAACAAATCTATCGAAAAAGAAGCGAACGGAGGGGAAGAAAATAGCGAACAAGGGGAGAATGACGAAATCTTCATAGGCAGGGTAAGATTCACGGTGCCAGTCAACGGAGCTGAGTTGCTGAAGCCAATCCATGGCAGAATCTTGAAGGCTGAGGAATTTTCTCGGGAAACAAACAGGAGATAACAACGAACGAATCAATCTAATTGATATGCATGGAGATATGAGTGAGATACACAGTATTTTCTCACAGCACGGAACGCTTTCTTACGCCCACAAGGAGAGCCTCGTTGTACTCAAAAGACTCGATTATTTTCGGAATGGCTGGCTGCAACTCAAGAGGTATTTATATTGATTCCCGATTCTTATTTAGTTGACGAAATTGCCCCCCTTCTTCTTTTTAGACCATTGAGCACTACTATATAGACTCTGAGCACTACTATATAGACTCTAAGCACATTGACCAACCTTGCCACTTTAATCAAAGTTACATTTTGTTAATATTAAGTATGACTTTGTGTGAGAAGTACATGTTTTATAATTTTATATTAATATTTAATTTTATTTTTAAAATTATTTTAGTTAATTTTATTTTTAAAATTTTAAATTATAATTAATTTTACTTCATATTTAAATTATTACTAATAAAATATAATAACATAATATCTAATATTATATTTTTAAATTTAGTTTGAGTCAATATTTTTTACTTAATATATTAATATTATTCAAATTTTACATCACTTATTTTTTTAATATGAAATTGTTTGTAATTTAAAATTTTATAAATAAAATTAATTAAAAAAATTTTAAGAAAGAAATTAAAAAATAATATAATATTTTGATAATATAAAAAATATTTTTGTATTTTAATTTTTAAAAGATACTTCTACTTATAATTTGATTTTAAAATATTATAATATATTTTTTAATTTTTAAAAAATTAAATTAATTTTTTAATCTAGGGGTCATAAAACTTTGACAAACATGTTAATATGAAATGTTGAGTATTAATGTCAACCCATACGTATTGATTAGACAATTTAAATTTAAATTATCATTCTGTTAGCTTTTTAAGAGTGATCATATTTTTTCTCTCTCTCTTAAATTTAGATGTATTTTTAATTATCTCCTTTTTTTGGTTGATTTCATCTTATATATTTATAAAAGATTTTAATTTAAAATTATATAAACAATCATACGGTGAATACAACTAAATTGATATTTATTCACTAGCACTGTTGAATGTAGTTTTATCTTTGTTTTCCTGAAAAAAAAAAAAAAGAAATGTATTAAAGTGATATATGACACAATTTTTCAAAAGCTCAAGTCTTAAATTTGGGTCAAACCTTAACACTATTTAACCAAGTGTTTGAAAATTTGGACTTTTTTATTTAAATTTAGAAATAAAATTTAACTCTTTATAAATATATTAAATAAAATTAGCACAAAAAGATAAGTGCAAAACTAAAATTAATCTAAATTAAAAAGAAAAAAAAATATTTTTACTGAATTTAAATTTTATAGAAATATCAGTGATATTTTCCAAGAGGAAAAATATATGATGACAGTCGTTAAAATATTTAAAATTAATGACATAAATTATCTTAGTTTGTTAGAAAGAAATAATATATTTTATCTCTTTGTAAACTTAATTTTGAATTCGAAACTAATTTATGAAAATTTAAAAATTATATAAAATAATTTTTTACTATTAAAATAGTTTTTATAATTTTAATAATAAATTATTAAATTAGAATTTTCAATAACTTGGGTCTTTTTAATTGGGTCGTTTTATTATAAATATCAATGATACAAATAAGGTTCGGGATAAAAATGAATGATACAAAGACAAACTATTAAATATAACTGCAATCATTTTAGTTTGTTTTTCATTTAGATTACTGACTTTTTTTAATTATTATTCAGGTTCATTGTCAATAAATTATGATCGAGTCATCGTAAGGTTATAATATGTCGCCTAGTCATGATTATGCCATCATTTTTTTTCCATCTGTTTTAAATTTAATTACATTTATATATGATATATTGTAAATCTTATTTTTTTCTATTCATTATCTTTTTTAATTAATCACAATTAATTAGATTAATTACATGTGATAATATTAACATATCCTACTTACAAATAAAATCCACTCTCTTTTGGAGATTGCGTTGTATAGCAACATTCCGTTCTTAGATGAATTATTATGTAATATATGTTATTTTTTAATATATTTATATTATAATTATTTAAATTATTTTTGATTAATTGTCTTATAAAATGATATATTTTATAATATAAAATAAAATATGTAATGTGAAAATATAAGAAAAAATAAAAATTATAAAAGATAAGTGAATTAAATAATTTTTAATGAATTAATTTATTATTTTAAAATTATAATAGTTATTATTTTGCATTATATTATAAAAATAAAAAAAAAAAGTATGCACATATATGCATACTAAACTTATGGTTATTTATATTATAATAACTTTTTGATCTTCTAATTATTAATTTTAAAAATTATATATTATATAATATAAAATATAAAATAAAATATTTAAAAATAAAAAAAATAATAAAGAAAGTAAAATATTAATGAAATTTAAATATAGTATAAAAGATTAATCTCTTATAATATAATAAAATAAGTTTTAAATATTTATTAAAAAAATATTTATATTTAATATTAAATAATACTTCGAACAATATTACTTTTAATAAAAGAATACATATATAAAAAAATAAAATAGAGAGAAGTTGCAACAGAATATATATAGAGATAAATAAATTTTCATTCATTTATATTATATTTTAAAATTTTAAAAAAATTAACATATTTTTATGCAGGCAAAATTTTTAGTATCTATTATTTATTTAAGTTTTTTTCTACATTTGACTAAGTTTTTGATATCGATATGAAGCTCGTCTTCTTAATTATTATTTTTTAGTATTTAGTATTTATTATTCAACCAATTTTTAACTATTATATTACTATTTTCCATGGCCGTTCATGCAAAGAGTCGAATTTCTATCCATTTATAAATTGTTAAAACGACAACCACAATTTAAGATAAGGTACTCCATATAAACGTAATTCAATCCAAATGATTCGTAGAGTTATTGTGATTCTCCTTTGAAGGGACTTTTCCGTGGTCCATGATAGTGTGTTGGTTAAAGAAAATATTGATTTTTTTTCCTTTTTCTCAAATATTGTATAATACTATTTTACTACTAGTTGCCAGTAAAATAGATCTTCAATCCTAACAAGTTAATAATAGGATTGCGAGATCTGAAGCTTTAAGCCAGATTCTCAAAATACTCTTCAAAGAAATATATATATATATATATATATATATATATATATATAAACTTTTATGAATCTACTGCAATTTTATATCACATCTTGTTTTTGGCTAAAATTAATTTTTTGTCTTTTAATTTTGTATGAAGTTTCGAATTGTTTCTTATTTTTACTAATTATTGTAATTTTTTTAAATATTGTTAATCATATTTAAAGTTTAAGTAAAATTATTTTAGTCAAAATATAATTAAAATCAACCACTTCAAATTTTTGTTTGAATTCTTTTATTTGAACATCTGAAACAAAAAAATTAAGAATTTTGAAAAAAATTAAAACTATATGAAAATTAATTTAATATTTGTTTTAGTCTTATTTAAAATTTTCTATTAGCTTAATTATATTTTAAAAAGAATAATTTTATATGAGTTTTTTATATAATATTATCGTTAGATATATATATTATATAATAAAAAACTATATTAATTAATAAAAAAGAGATAAAATTAAAATAATAAAGTAAATAATCAAATTGAAACCTCATAAAAAATTAATTTTAACTTTTTTTTAACCAGGAGAACAAAGCAAAATGCAAGCAATACAGAACAAAAATTTACAACCACATAAAATTGATAAGAAAATATATTTTCCTACATTCTAAGCTTTTTCACACAAGCAAAGGCAAGAAGACCACTTTAGTAAAGTGGCGAGTGAGAAGAAATGAGAGGTTTTTTAGTATAATACACGGGAAGGGGCACATTTGTCATTTTATGTTCAACTCTGACTTCACAGTTCAGTGCTCGTTGCATTCATGGTTCAGAAAACAAAGCGCAAGAATTGAGCAGCAAGTACCGGCGTTAAGTGTAACCTCATATTCAAGTATTAAATTAAATGTATGGATTGTAGACATTTGTAGGTATGATCTCCATAACCACAAGTACAAATAAATCCTATAAAATTGACAGATGCATATATATGTGAAGGTTGTAAACAATATCTAGCTTCTTAATACAGAAAAACAAAAAGGATTAAATAACTATCTTATTATTGCCACCGTGGGAATATACAATCCACAATTCAGTATTATATTGTTGAACTAATTACTATAAATTCAATTATATGTAGTCATGTCATGTCATGTCATAAAAAAATTATCCACAACGTTCAACAACCGCTTCACACAACCTTTTTCCATAAAGCCCTTTTAAATGACTAAATGAGACAGTTTCCACTTTCCACAAGAAATTTGAATATCTTAGCTGACAAAATAATACAAAATTGTTATATAAAAAGAGATATAAATATAAAATTAATTAAGTAATAAATTTTATTTATATAATAAAGATTGTGAGTATATGTGTTTATCTCTTTTATGTATATAATTTTTTAAAAAAATATATTTTTTAAACTTTTATTTTAATATATTTATGCTGTATTTAAAATTATAAATTTTAATTATTCAAAGTTTTAAAATTACCTTATATTAATCGAATACATATTTATTATTATTATTATATAAATAATAAACAAAAAGATATTATAATTAAAATATAAAAATTATAATTTGAACATATATAAAAAAAAAGATTAATTTACTCTTTTATTTTAGAGCGATTACAACACAAATCTTAAAAAGTGCTGATATAGTAATAACTTTAGTAGAGCAGAGGCCAGAGGCGTTTATTTGACCCATTTTGTGAGAAGAGAATACCATGAATTATTAATTAATTTTTTGTGGAAACCAAAATTGAAATAAATTATTTAAAAGAGCAAAGCTCGGCGGTTTCTTCGAAAATAGCATACGGCCAGCGAAATGAAGCTTACTTATACCTAAAAAAACAAATTCACGAATGGAAGTCTATTCTTTTTGCCTACGCTAACATTTGATTATTGTCGATTATCTTAATTCTACTTATGTTATTATTAAATTAATTCTATAAAAATTATTAATTTGATCAATAATAGGATTTTACTATTCACAAATTTGACATTCTAATTCAAGACATTAAAATTACTTTTGCTGTTATTCTGACTTATAAAATATTTCATATCTTGTAAAATTAACTTTTGTATTGATGTTCTTATAAAATTAAGTTTTCTTAACTCTTCATACCTTTGTCAAATGAAAAGCTTTCTGTCTATCTTTCTCTCTTCCTTTCAGTGGATACCACTGCCACTTTTTCACTTTCTCTAGCCTAAGGACTTAGTTGGGGTGATAGTTTGAGAATAATGTAGAGTGAGATAAAGTGATTTGAATTTATAAACTATTGATTAAATTTTTAAATGACTAATGAGGTGAAATAATTTAGAATGGTTTGAAAATTATTCTAAACCATCTGACACTTTAATTTTTAAACCCTTCCAAATTAGAGAGTTTGAGATGGTTTGAATATTTTAAAATTTTTAATTCCATTTTTAAGCTTCTCTTTTCTTACTTGTATTTATACTTTTTATTTGTTTATTTTTCACTTAATTGTTTTTTCTACTCTAATTATTTCAAAAACACAATTCTCCAAAACTTATGCAAATTTTAAGTTTGTTTATAGCTTTTAATTTTTATTTTCTCTTAAAAAAATAACATATAATATGAGTATAAATGACACAATAAACAAGAAAGTAATTTTTGATTTTATGTTGATTCTAAACTTTAAACCAATTTTTTTTGACATTATTATGTATTTTTTTATCCCTTATTTTATATAAATTGTTTTGTTATTTATATTACTATGTCTTTGTATTTCTATATTAAATAGTCAGATTAATAAAAAATAGATAGAAAATAATTTAGTAATTAAACATGAGGTATGTAATATAAAAATTAAAAGAAATTGAAAAAATACATATATAATGAGTTTTGTCATTTAAAATAACTTGTATTAAAATTTGAAAAGAACTTTAATTAAAAGGATAATATTAAAATTTTCATCATTCATATTATTTTACCTCATTAATAATATAATAATATCCAAATAATGAGAAATAATATAACCTCTTCATTTTTTTAACTCTCAATCAATGTAATAATTTATTTAATTCACTCTATTTTATTCCACTCTATTAATAATCATCCCACCTTATTCTTTTCAAAAATCTCAAAGCCCTTAGTTTTTTGTTTTTTCTCTATGTTTATTGTGAGTCTTTTTTGTTAAAACAAAATAACCCAAAAACCAAAGATATTAATTTAACGTGAGATAACAATCATACGATCATAATAACACTTTAACAAAGTTAACATCGATTTTATCCAAGTATTGACAAACTTACATACACAAACTTTTTCTTTAAATACGATTTTATCTAATCATTCTAATTAATCTGTTTCAATCGTTTAACTCGAGAACAAATTTGAATGATAGTTTTCTTTTTCTCTTCAAAAAGCTAAATTCGTGTGAGATTGTACATCTCAAGTCTCAACTTTGTGGGACTGACATTACTGCCGCCAAGTCCAGAAATTTCTTCCGCTAGTTCATACTCGGATCCTTAAAAAATTGAAGCAAATCAAGGTGGTTAACTTGCCTGTGATCATGATCAGCTCTACTAATAGGGTTAGATGAAGCTGTGATGATGCAGGCTGTTTTCTAATCCACAAGTCCTGGCACAATGGCCTTCCATACTGAAAAATGATATGTGAAATATGGAAGAGAATTTAGGATCTGCTCGATTGCAGTTTTTAAAAATAGAAAAACAAAAAATCTGTTTGAAAGATTGTTTTTAACATAATAGAATATATATTTTAGAAACCAAAAATACAAAATAATTAAAAGATGTTTTGAGCACTAACTTTTTAAAATAAATAAAAAACACAAAAAATAAAATTTTTTATTAGTAACATATATATAAATATATAAAAATAATTCTAGTATGAATTTTTAAAATTAATTTTATAAAATAATTTTAAAAATCAAAGAATAAAATAACATTCAAACACGCCCCAAACCTCTAACAGCAAAGAGGTATTGATATAATGCTATATTCTGTTACGGGTTCAGTAAATATCATATCTGCAAGTATTCAAAGAAGCTGCTTTTACCGAGTCTCCGAGAGTAATTCCTGTGATAACAGACTTAACAAATGGATCAATGACAACTAAATGCTAGAGCCAAATTAATTAATTAATTAACCCTTCAGACAGACCAAATTAACTACACGTAGTAACAAATGGCAAAGAGCCTGAGAACATTCTCAACATTCAGGCTTGAAACAAACTCATGATGTAAGAGCAAAGAAGAATCAGAAATCATGCTTGAGTTTTCCCACAATCTTCTAGTAGCTATATGTTGCACTTTCTATAATCAGCGAAATTTCATGAACAAAATAATATTGTGTAAATCACATTTTGTAAATCCTATTCCTGCATTCAGTTGATTAAAAGTAGCATGCTTAGTGCTTACGAATCCCCCTCAACTAAAAGAAATCCATTTTGCTCGATCTGAACAAGATGAGGAAAATTCTCAGTTTATTACACCAAAATCTGGTTTTCGTATCCAACACTAAACCACAAGCATATATCCCAGGTAAGACTAAAACCTATAACCCTTGGCAGCAAGCCCTACACTCCAGAAGGGAGAAGTACGAGATAAGCCAACCAACTAGGTATCAATAGATAAAAATTGAAGAATCTGGATACTGAAGAGCAAGACCATGACTTCAATTACAGGGAATATGTTGGGTACAGTTTATCACAAATATTACTCCCCAAGCGGTAGAAACTCGAAATACCAAATACTTGTAGGAAGTTCAAAACTGAATCACTCATTCACTTGAGACCTCAAAATCTAATTTGTCTTGGGCGGTCATCAGCCTATATCAATAATGAAAATTTGAAAGATCAAAGATGAATGTTGATAAATCCACGTGTGGATGAACCAGAGTGTGAGAAACTTGAATGATTTATTAGCAAGATTATAACAGTCTCCTCAACCTGAGAGATTAATTGCGCCTCAAAGTGGAAGAAGGATGGCAATGCTGAGAGACTAGATTATCTTATGGACATTTGAGTTGTTTAGTTTTAAGTTTAAACTCAATACCTTTTAATTTGAGATTTAAGGAAAGAGGTTTTACTTACTAAGAAGTAGTTGTTTCCCCATTTAGTACTCTCCCATTAACATATTAGAAAGTCACTTCTGACTGAAAAAGATAGAGACTCAAACACAAGAAGACACTTTTCTAGATCTTTTTTGCATGATTCTGATCATGTCCATATATCCTTGCATTCCATTTTACCTTTACTTTGAGCAGGAACTGTTACTTCCATTCTAAATTTGCAAAATGTTATGTGCAAAAAGAAAAAGGTGATTCTTAGCAACTTTGCAACCATTGCTTTCAAAGTGTCAAAAACCTCATATAGGCAGCAAAAGTCTTGTCATGGGGTGTGAATGATGGAATTACCTTCATATTGTGCAGATGGCTATCATTGTAACGGTGATAGACGACTGACAGCAAGATGGTTCATAACAATACTAATACTGATACTAGGTAGGCTTACAGCATGATGCCCGTAATCTAAAATTCAAAAGTTCCTTTTTTCCTTTTTCTTGCAAAATCATTTTTGAAGTAATAAGTTGAGTTTCAATCATCGGTTAATCATAGGTATTTCATCTTTCAATCCTCATTCAATTTTTTTTTTAATTACTCTTAAATTTCATTTTAAATACATAAATCCTGGTGTTTTATATTTTTGAATCCTGACATGACAATATGTTTGTGTCCCTAACTCTGTTTCGTCCGCTTCATAGCTAGATTTTAATTGAATTACAGTTACTGCAATAAATTGCATATGATAATCGGCCATTGGAAAAATGCATTCTTCTTAACCTTTTCAGGAAAAACGGACATAAATATAGATCAAATCCCAAACATAGCGCAAAAACTAAAGCAGCCAGAATGAGAGTGTATAGTTAATACCTTAAATCAAGGATTTAAGAGAGGTCCTTGGCGTTGAGGAAGAACGCCGCAGAGCATAAAATGGAAGCAATAAAAGCAAAAATTGCCAAACCAATCATCAAGGAAACCCCAGCTACCACCAAATCCAAGATTACCAGCACACTCAAGCCCATCACCATCGTCATGTTAGATGTGAGGGGAAGATCAAGCAAACTAATCCAGAAGGAATTCTGAAGAAACGCCTGAAATCTTTCTCCGCATTTGTCAGAAGTCAAATCAGAACCTCCAAAGGCATCAAATTTCGTTGCCTGTGGGTGAAAAAAAGGGCGGTAAACTACGAACACGATTCGGGAAACTAGAGAATGTTTCTGAATTTTCAATGTTAGGTGATGCCATGGCTATATCTATATGGCAAGCTGAGCTCTCAAAGGATTTTACATAATTATTTATATTACACGTACCAATCCTTTTTTTTTTTAAAAAAAAAAATCTGAGGTCTCATTCAATTGCTGTTATTACATGAATTTATCCGGATCTGAAGAACAAAAAAGAATGAGAAAATCAAGCATTTTAAAATATGAGATACTTTTATTATTTTAAAAGGTTAAATTCTTTATTTTTTTGTTAAAATTATTAATATTTAAAATTTTTTTGTATTTTAATTAATTTGATTCGTGTTAATTGAGGTAGGTAAAATTTTTTTAATAAAATTTTTTTTATACACAATATTCAAACTTAAAATTTTATTAAAAAATAATAGAATAGTTATTATTTTAACTAATCACTTATTAATTAAATTCTCTATCTTTAATTAATACAAAAATTTATAAATTTTAAATGGAGTGAATAACTTAATATCACATGGACTTGCTAATAAAAAGAGAGAAAACAAAGCTCATTCTAGTACAAATAACATTTCTTACTGGGAAAGAGACCACGGAGCGTTTTGAATTTGTTCCATTCACATTTTTTATTTTCAGTTACTTGAAATAACATTTTTTATGTTAAATCTTGTGTTTTATTTTGGGGCTCAATTTTATTGTTTTGTCTATATTTAATGTTTAATAATATTTTAAATAAGATTATTTTAGATATTTATTAAAAAAAAAAATCTCAAGTGAGTCACTGAGAGTGGTAAAATATGTAAGTAGTTAACAAGAACTCAAGTGTTTTGAGTTCAAATTTTTATGAGGCAAGAAAAAAAAAAAATTGGACCACATGTAGTTGATCACATTTAACATGAAAAATGAGGTATTTTGTATAAATTTAAAAGTTTTAAAAAGGTTTCACAAAATTTTTAGAGTTGAGAAAGGTAAATTGCACAATTTTTAACTAAAATATTAAGAATTGTGGTATGTTGTATAAAATTAAGAGTTTGAAAGAGTCGTTGAAGTAACTTACATAACTTTTTGTCTTTTTTTTTTTTTGGGTATTTTAGCCGTAATAAAAAATAACTTTAGCACTTTGGAGTTAAAAGAAGCATTGGATCAAAATGTTTCATCGGTTGGAGGAATAAGGAGAATATCTGAATATGAACTTATAACAGGGCATGTCCTCCCTTCCGTTATTATATTACACAAATAAAATGCAATTTAAGTTGCTTTATTTGTATGTAATATCCTGTTACATTGTATGACAACTTCTGCTACATGCAACTTTTAAAGATCTATTTCTAACCCACTACAAAAATTGAACTCAAGGTAATGAATAGATGCAGTAAATATTTTCCTCTTGCACACTATTAGATGCAGTGCTCACTAACAAAAAAGGAGCCTATAGATTTATATGTCATTGGCAGAACCAATTTAATTTTGAATAACTTCATCAACAATCCTGGTTTCCATTTTTTCCATCATTGTACAACGTCATGGACTTCTAGTCAAGCCTTGTGAATCAAGTGCTTCCTAATGGTCTCCCTCCCTCTATGCCTGCTTGGATGATAAATAAAAAATCAGAAATTGAAGAGCTGAACTGAGCAGTACAACTTTCTCAAAAGCCAACTGGTCCTAAACCTGAATAATCAAACTTCAATTGTCACTTGTCATTCATAAGAGGCTAAAAATGTGTTTCTTTCTTTCTTTTGGGGGTTCATGACAGCATGAAAGATTGAACATATGAATAATCTTTGCCATAATAAGGTTTACATACCTGAGGCAGTCAGAGGCTTTCTTCGTGGAATAGGCTCTAATTCCTTACGGTCAATCACAACGGCGTTAGATGTTAGAAAAGCCTTGGCCACAGATGCCGAGTGCTCCAGGCAACATCTAACTACCTGCAATAATTTTCAAAACCTTGAATAATCTACCAGTTGCATTATAAAAGAATTTAACCATTATTTGCATTTGTTACAGCATGTCAACAGCAGAATTGACAAATTTGTTCCTACATAGTTTTTGGCTACTCCTACTCGTATCACTAAAAGGACAAATTGATTATCAGAGATGGACATGTTTACTGCTATTTCTGCCATAAATTGTAAAACTGACAAGCTGAAAATTTCTGACTTGAACAAATAATAAACAGCTTTAATTTGGCAGACTCTTCTGTTGGAGAGTTTGTAATCTTGTACAAAAAAGTTACAACCCCATAATGAATAATTTCTATAAATAGATCTACTTATTATCTTTCTCTCTCTCTCTCTCTCTCTCTATATATATATATATATCTTCTGCAAAAGATATTCAAACGCTCATACCTTTGTTGGATCCACTATCCCAGCCTGCATCAGATCTTCATAACAGTCTTTAGCAGCATTGTAGCCAAAATTCAGGTTATCATTTGATAAAACCTGCAAGATTTGAGGAGTCTGAGCCAAGCAGTTTGATTCAAGATCTATTGTTGTAGGTTATAAATTCAGAAACCAGACAGAAGGTCAAAAAAGCTGATTCATTAATTAATCTCTTAAAGAAAACAATCTCTCAACATACTCAGGAGTCAGGACCTTATTTATGACAACGTTGCCATTTACGCCAGCATTTTTTGCTATCAATCTTGCAGGGTAGCTCAATGCTCTTTTGAAGATCTCAGCCCCAATCTGCAGATATTAGTTTAATATAAAATTGCAATATCTTGAGTAATCAAAGCACAGCACAAGATCAATAATTGTGAAAAAGGGAACTCACTTATAGCTTTAATATGAAGGAAGTGTAACTGTATAATATTTCTATGATAAAAAGAGAAGTATAGATTATCCAAACTTAAAAAGAAACAAGAAGGAAAAATGAAAAAGAAAATTACCTTCTGTTCTTCATTGTCCAGGAGCTCTTTGATACCATCAACCTTCTTGGACAGCCTTAAAAGGCTACAGCCACCACCAACTACAATACCTTCCTCAATTGCTGCCTGTAATGTGCTAAGTTAGAATGTAAGCCATATATGATAACATATCACCTTTCCGAACCAAGACAAACAAATACCTTGGTTGCATTTAGAGCATCTTCAATTCTTAGTTGTTTATCCTTCAACTCTACTTGTGTTTGTGCTCCTACCTGTGATACATATTTCAGATACTAAAGTAAACTCTCCATCTTGTACTGAGAACACAATTCTTAAATTCCAAATTGTTAAGGGGGAGAATATAACTAATTCATATCACCTGAAGAATGGCAATGCCCCCTGATAATCTTGCTATCCTTTCATTCAGTATCTTCTTTTGGAAATTTTCTTCAGTGTTCTGCAAAATATGAAATAATATTGCTAGTGATCCCAGGATATGCTAATTATCATCATACTCCTTTTAAAACCTTGCACTTGTCAAGTGCGACTGTGTTTGTGTGAGGTGAAGAATTTCAAATGGCAAAGTTCAGCATGGTCAAGTGAAGCTAGAAGCACCTCAACAAGCTTCTTGATTTGAGAAACTCGCTTCTCAACAGCTGCTCTAGTGCTCCCATCAGTAACTATCAATGTAGAATTCTTTGTTATGACAACCTTATTAGCAGAACCCAGAAAATCCTTGCTAGCCTTTTCTACGGTCAAACCCATCTCATCTCTGATTACGGTGCCTGCACACAACATATGAAGAGCTCAGAATGCAGAACAGTAAAGATCAGATTATGACTCACTTAAAGGCTATACTAAGTTCTTATTATAAAAAAAGGCCATACTCAGAAATTAGTGATGTTTTCCACTTTTATGTTTCATTATAATGATACTAATGAAACTCAGTATTCTGATTAATTTTTCTTTCTTTTTCCAGTTGTTGGAAACTGGTTTTGAGAGTTAACTCCGTTAATATGGATAAAGTTTAATTAATTTTCCTTACAATGAAATGAATTTTCAGTTTTCAGCATACCATATACTGAAGTTATGAATCATGCAAGTACATAGTCTTAGCAACTGCAGTCATTAACATCTGACAAAAGTATATTACTCTAGTTGTCTTGGTATATATTCAAAGATAATAGAATTAAGCTTCTAAATTCGGGAGCTTAATCTTCTACCTCCAGTCAAGGTGGCAATGTCATCTAAGTAGTGGCTCTTGCGCTCACCAAAGGCAGGAGCCTTAATAGCAGCTGCCTTCAGCACGCCCCTGAGTTTATTTCTAATAACTGGAGCCAGAGCTTCCTGCTCAATGCCCTCTGCAACTATCACAATTGGATACTTCTCTTTCACGGCATTGTCCAATATTTTAAACATCTCCTTTGGGTTTGTGATTTTTTTGTCAACCAAAAGTAACTGCAACAAAAGAATTGTGCACCATCTAATTATTCCTTAGAATTCTTTCCAGGCTCTTAAATACTCATTGTCCTACCTTGCAGTCGTGGAACTCCACAGTCATCTTTCTCCGGTCAGTGACAAAATACGGAGACAGATATCCACGATCAAATTGCATTCCTTCAACAATCTGTAGACTATTCTCGGTACTCTTTCCTTTTTCAATTGTCACTACTCCCCTCCTACCTACTTGATGAAGAGCATCAGAGATCATGTTACCCACTACATAATCATTACCAGCACTGACTGCAGCAACATCTTTAAGTTCATGATCTTCAACCTACAGATACAATTAATGTTGATCTTCAACCTACAGATACAATTAATGTTATAATTGAATTCACAAAAATTTTAAAATACAGGTAATAGTTGGCAGGGAGACAACCCATAATGTAATCAGCATCTGCAACTAGATAATTGTCATTACAATCCTTAACTTGTTCAATCATCTAGGAAATAACTCTAAAAGATGCTAAGTTGCATAAAGATAGACTAGCTCACCTCTCTGGAAATGAATTTGAGTTCAGAAACAAGGGCAGTTGCTGTTCTCTCAATCCCTCGAGCAATTTGGACAGGATTCATTCCAGCTGCAATAACCTACAAAAGAAAATTATATTGGCCAGGAAAGCCTTGTATGTTAAGAGATAAAAAATTAGGAACACCCTTCCAAATCAATGCTATAGAGTCATTGACATGGTAACATGGTTAAGGATCTAAAGCTATGCTTCAATTTCTTCTGTTTCACTTTTAAAGTATACATATTTGAGTGAATGAATATATGCCAAATCTACTTAAACCTTCAATATTAACATAAAACCATTCTATACTTGTAGAATTAGATAGGATGCTCAGGTACACCTAGTAGCCTGTACCTTAATCCCCTCTGTGATTAGGCCATGAGCGAGAACAACAGATGTAGTTGAGCCATCTCCAGCTAGGTCATTTGTTTTTGCACCAGCTTGTCTCACCAATTTAACTCCAACATTCTCCAATGGATCTTCCAATTCAATCTGAAACAAATTCGGGAGAGAAAAAAAAGGAGAATAGGCTCATTAAAAAAATATACAAAATCACGTTTCTAGAAATGATTATAGAATAACAAGAATACACGCGTAAATGTAATTATCATTCTTTCTATTTGTTACAGTTTAGAGAAATAATTAAAAATTCATCATCCATTCAATGTAGGAAAACAAATACATCATAGATAACTTCCATTTGTATATCATGCTAAAGAAAGTAAAATTAAAAAATGGTATAATGCCTTTGTCAAAAGAAATTAAAAAAGGAAAAAGAAGCCTAAGATGTAAAAGGAAAAATTATTTCGGAGAGAGAAAGAAAGTAGAAGGTTTAATAGTTCAAAGAAGCTCAAGTTTTAAAAATTGTCTTGTATTTGAAAAAGACAAACCCCAGAAAATCATACTGAAGCATTTGTAGTAGTACCAAAAAGGCAAAAACTATTTATATTGTAGCACAAGCTACGCACGCAGGTAAACTCCTTTTGTAATTTAATCACTGTCTGTCAACTAGGCAGAGTATATGTGCATTATAGGTACTGCGGAATTTTTCCTAATCAGGTGTTACATAAAGAACCTCAATCTTGTAATCCCAAAGCAACACTATAAGTACTCGAATGTCGAAAATTAAACTCCAAAAATGGAGGAAAATCTGTACAATAAAACCTACCTCTTTGAGAACAGTTTCTCCATCATTTACTATCTTGGGTGGTCCATACTTGTTCTGCAGCACAACGTTCCTTCCCTTGGGACCCAATGTAACTCCAAGCAGCTCAGCCACCATGTCCGCCCCTGCCTTCACCCACCAAACCAACTCAATGAAATCTTGTGAGGCGAAAAAAAAAATTGAGGTTTTAAATAAAATAAAAAAAAAAAAAAAGAATCCAGAATCGCTACCAAAAGCTTCTTAGTGGCCGAGCCATCGTGGTTGAAGTGAAGCTCTTTGGCCATTGCTCTTGGGTTCAGAACAGAAGGTGATACTCGGGCTTTTGGAAACGATGGAGTGGTGAAAGAGAATGCAGATATAGGTGATGGAGAAGATGCCATGGCTAGAACCAAGTGTATCAAAAGGTATGGAGTTTGAACAATTTTGGAGGATAAGGTCACAAGAGGAAGTGGGTAATGCAGAAAAATATCCCACAACTTCCATAATTACAAGTGAACAAAATGAAAATATCTCAACAATCTTGGCGCTATATAATTCGGAGAAGGATAACGGTTGCGAGCTAGCATTTTTTTTTTTTAGCAATTTAAAATTTAAATATTACATTCACTCACTTTTATTGCTTAGAATAATTATTTCAATTTAATTCTTTAAATATTTTTTCAACTAACAATGATGAACTAAATTGCGAGTTGTGTAATTTTTTAGAAACTAAAATATTAGTTTATTTTCAATTTTTTTTCCTTTTATGTCAATTCAAAATTGTCTCAGGTATTAATTATTATAATTATATTTCTTATGGACAAATTGTAAAAGATAAAAACTTGCTCACTGACACTGTTCATTAGTTCCTTTTTTTATCCGTTCTCTATCCTCTTTCTCCACTTTTCTATCCTTGTATTAACATTCAATATAATAAAATGTTTTGAATAATAATTATTCTGTTATAGGCAATGTTCATTTGAAATATATATATATTTTTTAAAAAAATGTTGCTTTATACATACATGAGAAATAGTGACCAGCAAACTCGGAATTTTCTACCCCTTCTTCTCTTCTCAAAACAATTTATAATGTTCCATCTTTCTCTACCTTCAACATCATTCTTATGTGAGAGTATAAAATTGTTATATATATATATATAAAAAAGATACACATAAAATAAATGAGATTCTGATTCCACCTTAGAAATATTTGAGTCTCTTCTGCTCACATGCATTGTCCCGACGATCTAAATCCACTTTCAGGTCTCACTGCTAATCCCTTCCATTCTTTCTAGCATCTATATATATATGCCCATGGAAGATCTAACCAAATGGCAAAGCAGTTCACTTTTCTTCATAATTTCTCTTCTTTTACTAAATTTTTACTCTCACAGAACAGTTTCTCCTTCCCATGTAACAGCATCACCCTGTAAGTGTTCGCCAGCATATAAGCACACCGCACACAACCTATTTGTGGATTTTTCAGAGTACGTAGGAGCAGCGTATACAGCTGATGATGATGATGGTGGTGGTGGTGGTGGTGACAGTGAATACAAGAGACTGAACAAGAAAGACTGTGTGGTTTGAAAACCGATGTTGTTCGCAGGGATTATATCCAAACACAGAGGCATGAATGGACCATGATTTAGCATCTTCTTTTGCTTTCTCAGCTCTTCGTAAGTTTCATATTTCTACCAAAAGAAATGTCAATGGTTCATAGAACTAGGTCAACAATCTGCACACGATGTCATTTTAAGTAGGTTAAAAATAAACAATTTATTATACAGAAACTTAAATCTCAAGCAAATCAAACTTCAAAAGGAGCATAATGTCAATAAACAATCCAAACTACAACGATAGTAAAATAATTTAGCCATTATTAATTGTTTTTGCTCCACCTGTTTACTTATGGTTAATGATAAGACTGACAAATTGATCATACTGGCTTGTGAAATTGGACCTCATAAAATAAAAGGATGAGGGAAGTCGAGCATTTTAAGTATGCCACTGCCACTAATACCAGGGTCCTTAAGCTTGTATTTAACAATCAAAATATAGTTCAAGGGAATTTAGTGGCTATCCTTTTCAAAAGGCATTATAAATCATAGACTGAAAATGGTTGCAGAGAAGTGGTACATGATGTTGGATTTTGGCCTATATAGCAGATTAGGAACAGAGGATGCTTTGGCTAATAAGGGTTGTCAATAAGATGGAGCTTGGTGATCCTTTGTTGGTTGGCATTTTTTAATTACAATACGCCACTTGGAACTAACAACCTATCAAACTCCTAAATCTTTTGTTACAAAGAAAAAAAAAAAGATGCTTTTGGTCCTTGAGAAAGGCATTATCATACTTCAAGAGAAAAAAACTTAAGAATGGCACTTTTTTTATTCTCGTCCCATTTCTTCCTATCCTGTTCTTGATGGGTTTGTGAATATTTGCTTTCTTACACGAAAAACTAATATTCGTATCTCAATCTGATTTTAAGTAATCTTCTGGCGCTGAATATCACAGTAAAATTTTCTGATAAAAATTAAAATCACAACTTTACCTTAGAGGGTCAAGAGCAGGATAGGAAGAAATGGGAAGAGAATTAAAAAAGTGCCATTCAAGCATATTTATTTTACTTTCACTGAATTCTCTTTCAGTTCAGCCCTACTTGTGTAATCAAGCCAGAGGTATTACAATTACAAGAAACCATTTTGGATTCCAACAGATTTAGAAAAAATTTAAGCTGCCTTTGTTTTCAATAAAGAAATGAAAAGAAATGTGGCTCTGGAGAGGTCCATAATGAGAAGTGGAGAATTGAGTACGCATAAACATGATGCCGACTAATTTTTTGACAGATTCCAATAAGCTAATTATGGCCTATAGTTGAGATAAAGGCACTGGATGGACTTTTTATGTAATGTTTTCTTTGGAAATATGTGTATGTATCGATGTCTTTGACAATTTGGTGGGCTTACATTATCTGTTGAATTTCAATGCCAATAGCATAAAATAATCATGATCCAAAATCTACAGTTGGTGTTTAGAGCCAGATAAAAATATTAAATTAAATTTTTTAGCTGTTTCTTTATTGTCTAAACTTAGAGGTACAACTTCTCTGCAGCCATTTTCAGTCTATGATTTATAATGCCATTGTAAGTTGACCTTGTCATGATTCAACTTGGACAATCAGAAGCTAAAGGTGGAAATGCAATTTTTTGCCGTCAAACAGAAGATTAATGCTACCTAAGAGGCATGTACATTGACACAAGCAAACACAAGATATGACAACTAATATAGAAACTGTAACATGGTAACGAATGAAGTATTCATGTGTAATTTAAAGAGTTGTGTTGTGTTTGATGTAGTGTTGAAAATGTGTCAAGCAAAGATACAACTCACTTTTTGCTAGGGCCTTATAACCTTATGCATAGACTACTTCCAAAGATGTTTGTCATAATTGAATATTGCAAACCCTGAACTTACATTTAGCCATCCTTCGTGTGACAAATGAAAGGAAAGATGCAGGAAAAGAGATTTTTCAAGAGATCCCACAGAAAGAAGTGAAAACAATTTTACATAGAAACAAAGCACGAGAAGTGGATTCAAGTCACGTCAACCATTTGAGCATTAAAAATTTGTTCCTGTACGGTTTTTTTTCTCTTTTTTTAACATTTTGGATTCCATTTAGGTTTCTTGAGAAATTTTAGTCAGGCATAACAGAAAAAATTTGAAAGAAGTTTCAAGTATGCATATAAGCTGTGGTGGAAAATTTTACAAACAAACATTTGATGGGATATTATGAAAGTGTACATCTTTGCTGATATATAAATGCTCAATACTGGATAAGAAGGCCTTCTGGCTCTCCAAAGTGCTAGACAATGTCTTGTGTAGTAAGTACTAACATACCAGGCATGATAACTTGGTAAAAAGCAGCATATGCTTTAACAATTTCCGCTGCTCATTTTCAATGTGCATAAAAGAAAATTCACATTTATTGAATAGCAGTTCCTTTATTCAATGAATATCAATTTCATTTTCATTTGGTCAAAAAACTTTTGGTATATTTTCACATTATGCTTATGTATCAACATGTTGGAAGTGACTCCTTATTAAAACAGTAATCAACCCTTTGCTGAATTATTGAGCACTGAGAGAAGACTTTCTTGAAAGCAGCACCCTGATATTTTGGAAATTAAATAGTAATACAATCTGTTTGTGTCAGTTAAGATTTTGGGATATTATAAAAATATAGATATTATTCTCTTAAATATAAGCAAGACTTTCAATTCATGGAAATATGGTGTATCAATCAAAACTTTCTTGAAGGTTTTGGATTTTGACTTTTCTTCAAGGTTTGCAAGCATTCTAGCAAAAACGTGGGATAATTTGACAAATTGTCAAAAGGCTACGATATTTGCTTTAGGCAGTATTTCGTGCTATCAAGATTCGCTTTTGTCAACGTTACAATATGATGCCACACGCCCCGTTCCTCCTAGATTAACTCATGTTTATCTCTTGCCTGGTTTATTTTGCTAAAGATCAAAACCAGCAAAATTTCAAACTTCTGCAGAAACAGGATATGTTAGTGAATGTTCAGATTATACACATGCACACTAAAAGACACAATTTTTGACAATTTAGAAAGGGGGGAAATTACGTGCTGATGCAGTAGCTTGTCTCTTTGTAAAAGATAGTACTATTTCAAGAAACTGTTGAAGTGTAGGCTCCATTTGACATAATCCATATTGGTGACAACAATGAAAGCTGTGGCTACCCAGATAGGCATTGATGTCCCCAGGAAAAAGCTCAGAACAGTTTTTTTGGGTTTTTTAGTGGATACCCTTTTCATGTGTTTTGTTTCTTATGATAGTAATTGGTATGATGAGCCACTACCACCAGCACCTCCACCAGCATTTGTCGTATAATCACTGTTTCTCTCTACAACAACAACAGTGGACACCCTTTAGGGCCTTCTTTCAGATTGACGACACCTTTTTTAACTTTTTCACATGCATAATTCATTCCTCAGCTCTTCTTTGTTAGCCCCTAAATTATAAAATAGACCAGGCGGAGGTAAGGTGTTTTCTTTCTTTTTGATTTTTTTTCTTTTTATGTTTTTCCAGCGTTTCACTCCATTTTCATGCTTGTGTCTATTTTTCTGGTGATACTGTTTGACAAAAGTTGGTGGTCCGTGAAAATGACAAAGACGCCATAAATTCTATTGTAGGTACAGAGTACCATATTCAGGTACTCTGCTGCATAACATTACCCACATGATGTGTATGCGGCGAGATGTCAATAGTAACTGTTTTGGATTATTTCCCTAAACGTAAAATTATATGTAGTCGATATTATAAGTATAGACACAGCAAAGCAAAGAAAAATGCATCTAGAACTGTTATTGGATATCAGTATCTAAACTCAACCTGCTCCAATGGAGGCAAGGCAGGGAGGGTGATGATCATATAAACTAGAAGAAGGAGGAAAGAGTACTAATATGTCTTTGTAGTGGAAAATAGCCTCCATTTTTAATCAAGTGATTGATTAGTTTGAGAACTCAGCTCTGAGTTCATCAAAATCTCTGATGGTTTCAGCAAAAGAAGAGCCAATTTTCAGGTCAGCCAGCATTTGTCTAAGATCAGAAGCTTCTTCCTTGAGGCGTGCATTCTCCTGAAGAACTCTGTCATGGGACTCAGACACATGGTTCAGTTTGTCAATGAGGTTGTGGTTCTCATTCCTTAGCCTCACCACCTGTGACCATAGCTCATCCAAGTGTTTCTGCTTCCTCATCCTGGACCTGCGGGCGGATTCTCTGTTAGATATCATCCTACGCTGCTTCCTCTCATCGATGATGCTGAGCT
This sequence comes from Senna siamea, assembly GCA_031216115.1. Lineage (NCBI taxonomy): Eukaryota > Viridiplantae > Streptophyta > Magnoliopsida > Fabales > Fabaceae > Senna > Senna siamea. The sequence goes on from CM062358.1 coordinate 3,277,574, forward strand.
GAAGCTCGTCAGCTTCATCAGAAGTTGAGTTGCTGCTGAGGCAGCATGAAGAAGAAGGAGGAAGTGGAGGAATAAACTCATGGCTTCCTGAACCAGAAGGGAAGTAACAGTTTGGTAAATTGCTTAAGATGGTGTTCAGGTGAATCTGGTTTTGGATATCACTATGCTGAAACAAGCCAAAGTTGGGAGGAACTAGTATGGGGTTTTCAGGTACTGGATGGTGAAACCTTCTGATGTCACTGGGAACCATGGCTGCAATTCACAGAGATGATGAGATGAGATTATGATAGTTGAAGGCTTGGATTGGAGGTTGTGTGTGCTGAGGCTTTGATGAGATGATGGGAGAAGGTAGTGTGGGTAGTGGGAGGAATTTATAGGAGGATGAGAGCTACAAAAGTGGGCCAGCCTGAGCAAAATTAAAAAGGAGTCACAGTACCAAAGGGCTTACATGAGCACAAAACTTAAAACAATTATTGGGTAAGTGCTTCTAATGTATGCATGTGTGTATGCATCCTGGGAATTAATGTCCACTTTTCGTCATTTAAGTGGCTATTCAGAGGCCATGTCATAAGCCCTTTGAGTGAAGGCAAGCATGTGATGAGCGGTTAGATATATTGTTGTCAGCTTGAATCGTAGCCATGTCAATTGCTTTCACCTAGACTGCAAGGAGTTTAATTTTCTTATGATTCTCATAGTTCCAACTCCTAATTTAAATAGCTTGTCTTTGAATGGACTAGAAAAGTAAATTAGTTAAGGTAAGTATAAGCTATTCCAGATAAAATCAGAGTATAATACCAAAAAGAAAGAGTACATGATATGTTGGGAATGGGATATATATAATATACATGTGACTATGGAGTCTAGATCCTCTGCCTTTGGAGTTTAGTGCAATTTTTTGTAGTAAAAAGAAGATAAGAAAAAAAATTTAGTCTGTAATCTATTCAAAGTGAGTTTTTGTTAGAGTCTTTCTTTTTTTTTTCTATTTCTCTTTTTATTATAGAGAACTATACCTCTCTTAAGAATTATACTTCTCTTATTGCAGAGAATCCATTCACATGACTATGTTCTATTTAACATCTATATATGGTTCTATGTTTACTGTTCATGTGACTTACTTTAAATTTTGGCATCAGATAGAATTAGAATTACTGATAAAAGAGAAAAAAAAGTATGGTGCGGTGGGAAATGGTGACAGTGAAGAGAGGCAAAAAGAAGCACCTAAAAAATGGTGCTAAAGTCAATTTCAGGGAGGTTTTGCTTCTTTTCTTTCTTTCTTTTTCTTGAGGACCCTACCCAATTCAAGAAGCAATTTTAAAAAATGAAAAATGTTACGGCCAATAATTCCTTATTACAGATGACGCAAAGAAGGCCAGTTTAAAAGGTAATCTATTTGATAGATAGAATTGATTTTTAATCTTTATTTTTTTTATCTTCCAGATGACTCATGAGTCACTGAATTATGTGGATTGGAGGGACCCATGCATGTGGAAGGAAAAAATTTTTTTTTTTAAGTAGTTAACATCTTGTACCTAAATTGCAGCCATTTCATTAATGTAATAATCTTCTATATTAAGCAGAACAAAGAACCCATTATGCAGACACTTGATGTGAAAATGATCATACTCTTTACTCTTCTGTTTGTAGTTTATTTAGGTCCTTCTGAGTACATTATGTTGAATAATAAAGTGGTAATTTATCTGCCTCAAATTTTTTCATTAAAAAAATTAATAAAGAAAAGTAGTACATATTATATATTATATATATAGCTGCAATGCAATATATATAGGAAGACTATAAGCGAGGTTCTCATTATGTTGTTTGAGTGTTACTTTTCACTTGCAGCAACTCCAAAAGTACAAGTATTAACAATCTGGAAGATGAACTCATATACATTAACCATATTGTAGCTTTCAATTTGCTTCTTTCACTTTTGATTCTTCACGTTAAGCTCTTTCCACATTGATTGGATGGGAACTGAATAGCACTATGTGCATGAAGCTATATGGTATTACAGATGTCTAAAAAACACTGTAGAAACCATCACAATTCCAAGGGTCTTCATCGCTTCTTCTTAACTCAACACTATCTTGGTGTTCACAACATATCAGAAGTTGCCATATCTGTCTCCTTCTCTAAAATAGTTCCTAAAAAACCTTATCATTTTCTATCTTCTGAATAACTAAAAGTGGTCGTGTCTCTTTTTAGTATAAACAATTGTTGTTGATATATAAATAACTGTTTAGTGCTTTCATTTTGCTTATCTGTCTCCCCTTGGTGTGTCCCACTTGCATGATGATATGATTATGAAACTATAAAACCACACAAAAAGATTACATAAAAGAAAAAAAAAATTAAGTCTTGGAATTAATCTTAGAGGGACTAGCTGGGCTGCAATTTACGGACCCAAACTAATAGATTTGTTTTGTACTTTCTTTAATTAATTTCTTTGGTTAGGAGAGTGGTTAACTGCATTTTAAGAATATATACTTAGGTGATTCTCCACTATGCTTTCCTTACATTCTAAAACTAATCCGATAAGGGTGAAGGACAATATATATGTATATATAAACACACACACACGTTATAAAGGAAAGGAAGAATAAAAAGTCAGATACTGGTGAAGTACAATTAAAGAACGTAAACTATTCTCTCGAGTGTGAAAAATTTTATATCAACCCGTCACCTATTAATTAAATAAGATTGAAAATAATATAATTTTAAAAAATAGTTTAATATAATTTAATTTTTTAGATTTAGCTAACTAGCGTCCTAATTAAGATTTCTTTTTTGATTTGATAATAGAGTATTTAATGACTTAAAACTTGTAAAAAGTTGATAAAAGTAATAATTTTTAATGTTTAAAAATTTTATCAGGGGATTAAATTAAATAAGACCTTAACAAGTGTCTTAAAGACATTGGTTATAGCAAAAAAAAAAATTTATATATAAATGTCAATTTTAACTGCATGTATATTTATCTCTATTTTTTGTTACTAAACATGACAAATTTGTGTATAACTTATGTGAACCCGACTCCATAAAATCAACACTAAAAAATATTCCAGATAAAGCATTTGTGAAAGGTCAACATATATAACCATGAGTTGGGAATTTTATGAAAGCTAGATACTTATTATTCCAATTTTATTTTATAAATTATTTTTAAAAATAAAAATTAAACATAATCTTTTCAGTATTTATTATCTAGTTCCTTATGAAAAAAATATATAGAATGTGCAAATATATTTTTACTCTGATTCAATTTTTAATTCTTTAAAAAATTCCATTTATTGTATTATAATTAAAAAAAATTATAATCGATATTTAAAAATTTAAATTATCTTCTATAAAGTAAGGTTATTAGTGCCATCAGATATGACACCATCACCGCAAGTTACACTAAAATTAATTTATGAAAAAAAAAAAGCATATTGATATCTAGATATACTAAACACTCATTTTTTGGGTAATGGCACAACTACAAAAAAAGGTTGTATTTGCGGTGCTTGTTTATTAACGCTTAATTAAAGGCACTGCTAAATTGATAAAATAGTGACGCTTCAAGAGGTATCAAAACAATATTTTATTTTGCGGGGCCTAAGAATAAATTATGGAGCTTAAAGCACTCGTATATTTAAAATTATATATTTTTTATTTTTTTTAATTTACTAGCGCTTATTAAGTATCGCAAAATTTTATATTTGTAGTCTAGAATTGTCAACCAAAAATTTTTTTATTTTATTGGCACCTTTGAAGTGCCCTTATTATTTTAATTATTTTTTTAAATTTTAACAACGTTTATTTAAGTACCATAAAGTGACTCTAAAACACTAAGATGCACGCAATCTGAAGCCCCAAATTTTATTTTCGCTTCCCTCGCATTTAAATTTGGACACTATCATTTGTCTTTCTCCTAACCAAGCTTTCTCTCTACTGGACGTCTGAGGAAGAAGATGAAGACGACCACCACTGGAGATTGACGCCGATCAAGATCAAAGCCCAGAAGAAGAAGACCGAAACAGATGATGAAATCGAAATGCCTGACTGCCCAAGTTTGAGATCAAAGCAGATGATGAAATCGTGATGCTCCGACAACAAAAGAAGAAGATTAGAGCGGATTGAGAGCCAACAAATCGATCAAGGTCGATGAGGAGTAAAGTTGCAATGCATTTTTCAGATGGATGCAAAAGATGAAGAGCAAAAGACAAATGAAGGTCGCAATGCCTTTTTTTGCTCCTTTTGTTTCTTATGCAATGATCGTGTAAGCTATTTGTGGTTAGTAAATGCACTTGGTCATTAGTGTTTTGCTCCTTAAGTATGAATATGGAATTTCTTGTTGGTTCAGTGTTTTGCTCATTTAGAAATCAATGTTTTGCTCCTTTAAGTTTCTTTTCTATATGTATAGAAAAGTTGAGTAAAAATTTTGTAGAGATGATCTTTGTATGCCGAAATTTGATGCAGTAGACTCATAACCAAAAAAATATTGCATTTTTTCTTTCTTGCAAGGTGACGCTATTCTGAATAAAAAAAAATCTAAAAAATGATAAAATAAACTTAAAAAATTAATCATAATAATAGCAACACTTTGCAAGCCCCATTAAATGAAAAAAAAAATCTAGAAAAGCATCACAAAATGTTTGTAGCACTTTCCAGGCACTACGATTTAAAATGTTGGCGCAAACACCCACGATTGCTTTGAAACGTCGAGAAACGTGATCTCAATACCAAAATTCGTGATACTTGAAACGTCACTAAATAATTACTTAAAACACCATAATTTTTCTTATTTTTTGTAGTACAAATTTTCTTAATTTGGCTTAGAAAACTTTGCTCCTCGTGTTGCAAAACATGTAACATTGTAATACTTGGAGACTTTGTTAAATTTATACATAAACTCACCTGTTAACAATTTAATTGATAGGATAGAAAATAATACAAAATTTAAAAAATAGTTTAATAATTTAATTTTTTTTATCAACTATTAATTATAACTGAGTTTATATCATTCTTTATTTTTTTTCATTAAATTATTAACATACAATTAATTTATTTATGATTTATAATTATATATACATATATAAACTCAAATTCATAAAATCATTTTTTTTTTCAGAGCTAGAAGTATATACATTTTTAACTGAATGAAATATATAATAGAAGTTGTCTTTAATTTGAAGCACTCAGGAAAATTACTTTAATTTAGAAGTCCAAACCCCATTATAAGATTTGCTCCTACTTTATATTAAAAAAAAAAAAAAGGCTAACGCAATTATTTATTATACTTTGTTTTGAACTGAAATATTATTTTTCAGGTTACAATATTGTTATACTTGCTAATAAAGGTATAGTTGCCTTATATTCTAGTTAATTTGGCTTTAATGTCCCATCTTCATACAGTATTCAAGTACGTAATTTCTTTCATTATCAATATTGAACATATAAAATTAAGTAATAATTTAGTTTATAAAAGATTCTCACCTCTTCTCTTCTATACAAGTTAGTATTTGAAAATTTCTTTTATTTTATATTTAATTTTTTAAAAAAATTAACAATATTGTATCATTTAATTTTTATACATTATAAATTTTATACATATTAATTTCTTCCTCGTCTATTTACATTAAATTATATGGATTAATGAGCATAAAATTTAAGGACTAAATTATATAGTAATACTAATATTTTAAAAACTAAATAAAAAATATTATTAAAATATCAAATTGTATAGTATTAATCTTTTAAAAATTAAATAAAAAAATTTGAGAAACCTAAATTGTTAATATAGTTCAAAATTCATATATCACAATCTACGACATTTGGCTGGTGTGCTGATGAATTATCGTGCTTAATTATAATATTATTATTCTGGGAAATCTGGATTCCATACATACACGAGAAAAGACAACTAGTTTACCTATATTTTGAAAGGTGGCAGTTAATGAATATATATATTGAATCATATCTAAAAAGAGAACGCACCATATATATATATATATATATATATGCGTCTTATGAAGTAACTCTTACCTTCAGAACCTAAAAAATACTTTCTATATTCCTTAGGCTGTAGAGAAATTTTTGTATATATTACATGTGTATATATATAATATTCAAATTTTATCTGCACAAATAACTCACATGTATGAGATCTTAACTATTACATGTATATATTATAGTGCACCCTAAAATTTTTTTAGACTGTGGAGGTTTGAAGCACTAATTCTGTAAGGAGAGACTCAAACTCTTTTTTATTATTTTAAAACTTGGAATTAATGATTAATTTTATTGACGTAAATTAATATAACATCGATGTGCTTCAAGATGTACTAGAGATACACATAGATAAAATATTTTTATTTTCAATGAAAGCTAATATAAAATTTTAAAAAGTATATATAACGTAAACAAAGAACACAACGTAATAAAATGTTTATATAACACATGTTTGATTAATACAATGAATGCTTTTTTTTAAAATATTCATATATATGCATGCCAGCAATAGGTACACCGAAATATGATGATTATGTATGAATAGCTAATAATATGCATGATCATAGGTTTTTCTTGTCTTTTTCTCAACTGCGTTTGTGTTATCTTTTTGGATGTGTGGAGAAGGCAGATGTTAAGGTTGAGATGCACAGTGCAAACCATTTCCATGGTGGCCTGCAGAGTGCAGACACCTGTATATATATACATATATATATATGGTGCACGTCACAATCAACATGCCCAAAGATTATATATATATAACCAAAGGATAAGTTGGATTTAATGCACTCAAGTTAGCATATTCGGAAAGTGTGTATGAAAAATATATAACTATTATGTACATTTGTGAAATGATTAGTGTTTGCAAGATTTTTTTTTCTTGGTCTGTAAAAAGTTTGAAACCTGTATAACCAAAAGTACAAAAAGAAAATCAGAGGACGTCTAATTAACTAGCTACATGATATATGTGATTGGATTGAAAAGATGGGAAGGGACTAAAACTACTAGTTTTGTGAAGTATTTTTGGCATTCCCCTTTACAAAAAGGATAATATTTATAATTAGAATCAAATTAATGATCAGAATTATTCTCAGGAATTGAATATGTAGTTATTATAAATATGCCTTATTATATTCCAGTTTTAGTGATCGAACAATCTCCATTACTTCGATTTTCATCATGGATATCAGTACTATATGACCAAAGATTCTAATCAAGGATTCTTACATATATAATAGATTGAGGAGAATCTGGATTGGCTGTATATCCATCCTGGCTTGTCTAAAAATAAACAAGGCAAAAATACGTTGTAGGCATATGGTTTCCTATGACTATGATGATAGACATGATATGCATTTGCAAAGTACACATTAAAAAACAAATTGTGTCCTCTGGCAATGGCAACAACAAAGCAAGCATGCATGTGTATTTGCTTAAAAGATACATGCTGGTCTTGGTCTTGGCCACCTCTCTTCTCTTACGTATGTAAATACATATAGAGGTTAAATTATATATTAATCATCAATAATATATATTGTATTTTATTTTATATTTGTAAATTATTTTTATATTATTATTATTTGTTAATGTAAATTGTATATAGTTAGAGTATTAAGATATTATAATATAATTTAATATAATTTTATAAAAAATTTAATAATAATAAAGATTAATTTAAAAATTTTTAAAATTATAAGAATCACAAAAAATATATGTTATATTTATGAAAAGTTGACTTGTTTAATAGGACTATCTAAAGAAAATTATAATTTGATGGATGATTATAAATAAGATATTATAATTTTTAGATTCAGATTCAAAAAAATATTGTTTATCTTTGAATTTAGACTTCAACAAATAATAAAATTAATTAATTTATTAAATCTCTAAACCTTTGAATTCATTCAATTTTTTAGTACTTAAACTCATACTTGATGAATAAAATTTATGAGTACCTGTTAAATGAGTATTTTGGTGACTCTTACTAGTGACAACTTATAAACTTATAAAAAAGTATATTAAACCTAGGATTATTAGCCCAAGGTTGAACAAATTAAGTTTAATTTCTCAACCTTTGGATAATAAGAAATAATTGGAAGCAAAAAGTTATTATATTAAACCAAAAAAAAAAATTGTGATGGTGGGAGGTACAGTCCACTGAAACAGGAAAAAGAAAGAAGAGGACAAAAGAGACGGAGAGTGCAGGGTACGGAGGGGGACTGGATTTAACGCCTACCCATTTCCAATTTTCAAAGTCTTATTAATGTACGGACAGTAAGACTTTGATCATCGTTCTCAATTAATTTATCTCACAAATCAAAGTTTTTTATTATTAATTTTAAAAAAATTTATAATGAATAATATTTTATACATAAATTTTTGAATAATTTTATAAACAAATTAATTTTTTTAAGGGATGAAAAATTAATATTGAAGAAAAAAAGGCATGTAATGTATATAGAATGTTGAGGGTGGGTCCTAAGCTTGAGAATTGAGAGGCAAATAAAAGCAAAGCGTGCTGGTGGATAGTGCACCACCCCTTATCCAATTGCACAGCCCGTCAACTTAGGCCTTTAAACAAATTAGTAAATGGAATAACAACTGAATTACATTTAATACAAAAGACTAATATTTATTAATGATTTAAAATTTGGTTAAAAAGAGTATTTATTTTAAGTGTTTGAAAATATTTTAATATAATTATTTTTAATAAAAATATATTTATAAGTGTTGGATTAAACACTTATTATTATGTCAAAAATTATAATTATTAGTTAGAATATAATTCTTTTTATTTAATTGTATATAATATCATGCAGTTTGATTATGACTCAGTATTTACTTAAATTTTTGTTACATTACAATTACTGTTATACCTTGACTAACAATAAAAAAAAAAATAGTATGTGAAATATATATATATATATATATATATAGCATTTTTAAAAATAAATTTGATAATGCCAAGAAGATTGGTTGGAAAAAATCGTTAAAATTAAAAAAAAAATTGTGTTACTCATGACCCTATAATGGACAATCTTTTCTAAGAAAAATTGTGACTTGAATAAAATTAGTTGTTATTTAAATCTATGTAGTAATGCTTTAGGTTAATTAGATCACATCTAGCTACTAGTTTTTAAATGTCTCCTTTTGCTATTATTTTCATTACAAAAAAATTGATAATATTACATAAATAAATACTTATATAATAATATATGAACTCATGAGAAAATTCGGATTCAGTTTCTCTCTTGTAAGTCTTTGATAGATCAAATCGTCTACTTGAATTATTACCAGTTACTATGCTTATGTTTATGAATATAAAGATAGATTGGTTATTAAAATGTGTGTTAAAAATATTTTACTAAATTTATTCATATCCTTACTTAACACCTTAACTGTATTTAGTTATATATTAACTTTTGACAGATTACGAGCATCTAAATTAAAGTTAAATGGTTCAGAGTTTTTTTTTTCAGTAATTATATGAAATATATATTGATATTTTGATAAATAAGAATATTTAGTATAATTTTCTTAGATAATATAATTAATTAGTTATAATTTTTTTACTTCTTAATATTTTTAAAATTTTAGATTAAAAATTTGTGGTTATTTTTTAATATATTATGATAGTTCTAATCTTCTTAAAATTATTTTTTAAATTAGTATTTTAAACTTTATAATGTATAAAGTGCAACCAAATCAAGCATCTGAAGACTTATCATACTATATCTAGTATGAGTTTTTTGAGAGACTAGTATATAAATTATATTAAATTAAACTAATCTTCTTTAAATTTTAATTAAATTATATATAAAATCTCTATTAATTATTATACAAATTACTCCCAATGTTTAATAGGAATTATAAAAATGTCTCATTCAATTTATTTTTATCAATAAAAATAACTATCCACATAATAAAATTGATTTAAAAAGATAAATTGAATTACTTAACTTCATTTTTAAAATAAAAAGATGTAATTTAAGCAAAAACATGAAGGTCTATGTATTTTAAATGTGAATTCCTAGGTCTCCTTAGAGGCTCACTGTGTGATAGCCTTTGAAAGTTTTGGTACATAAGCTGTACCATATGTGCATTGTCTCCACTTTACTCCCCATTATGGCAAACCTACTTTCTTTATTTTATTCTTCTTAATTTCTTTTCCTTTTTTAATATTCTTTAATTTGATGAGGTCACCATTCTTAATTATTAATGTGGTTGGTTCCATTAGGATAAGCTCTACGGTCATGACTCATAGTCTTCTCATCATCATCATCATCTTCTTCATCTTCATCATTTTCTTATCATCATCATCTTCGCCTTCATCGTTTTCTCATCAAAACAAACGTATATATAGACTCCTACCCATGTTTCAAAAGAAACCCACTTTATATATAATAATTAATAATGGGATATATATAATAATTAAATTTGATATGATATATAAATTACCATAGGTATAATCACGTACGGAATATATAGTGCATTAATTTGGATTATATATATATAAAATCCTACCACGCACGCAATTCCAAGTTTATTAATTAAGGTCATAATCCACTAACTAAATATATGTGGCTGCCAAAGTTGTTTTGAAATTTGTTTTAGTTAAAACGGTACGTTTTGTTTGTTTATTTTATTTTAAAATATATATCTTTATTATTAGAATTTTTAATAAAAAATTGATTTTTTAAATTTTTTTATATATTTTATTTTAATTAAAAATTTTAATGATAAAAATATAAAATACTGTATATAAGTATAATTTTTAACTTTATCTTCATTAAATAAATGTAAGAAAATATATCCTTAAAATTAAGTATTCAAATGTGATACTTTTGAGTAGCTGATATTATTATAACCACAAGTTTGACGTTGTTGCCAAACTTGAAACCAGCTGCTTCAAGAAGACGTGCCCATATATATAAATGTGTTTTTTAAAAAACAATGCACCAAAAAAGCACATCCACATGTTTATAGTAAAAATTTCAATATGGAAGTTTTAAGCCAATTGGAAAAAGCTTAGATTTTTATGGATAAGTTATTGGTTTGGAGGCATAGTGAAACGTAGCATCGATCAGATAGGTAGCTAGTAAATATAAAGTATTAATTGTTTCTAGTTTTCACGAGAATGATTATGATGAAGGGATTCTCCAAGTACATAAATTTCGGAGATGGATCCACAAGTGGTATAATTAATGCACCAAGAATAAGCCAATTCATTAGTGACACAAAATTCAAATACCATATGGCACGCCATTATTATTATGTGTGTAAATAATGCGCAAATACTTCTACTCTTCTTATCATCCATGTCTTTGAACCTAACACAGAATAAAGTGGCGTAAGCATGCATGTCAACCTCCAAGCTTTTGCCTTCTCCACTACTTAACTTAATTGCCCCCATAAACTCGTGCTAATCCAATTAGAACTACTTAAAATATATATTTAACAATACAGGTTGATTAATAACACAATTTAATTAATTAAACTAAAAAAAAGATTATGACCAGATTATTTTTTTTATATATATATCATCAATATCATCATCTAAAATTCCATCATATAATATATATAGCGTAATTAATAATAATGTAGATATGTATCTAGCTAGGGATGTACACAATTAAGTAAATTGAATCAAGTAACCACTTCATAATTTTTACTATTCTATTAATTGATTAAGACTATTCAACATATTTTGACTTAGCTTTTTTCTTTATTATTGAAGATTATAATTTTCTTTTGCACCTTATAGTGGGGAATTGGTTCTAGACTAGTCATTTCTCGATAGAAAATTTTCCAAGTGCTACAATTGTGTGGCCCAAAAATGTGTCTTTATAGTTTCAGTCTAATTCCATTTTAATAAGTTAGACATATATACGTTCATCACAGTATATATAATAATCATATAAAAAAATTCAGAAAAATTAATTATAAAATATGTAAGAAACAATTTTCAGCATTTGATGATGTTTATTAATATTTGATTTTTTGAAAATTTTAAAAACTGTGATACCCAAATTGAGACATTTTTGAGAAAATATCATAAAATGAGGAAAAGTGGCGATCCAGAAAGCAGCAAAATAGACCACACATTTTGAGAGCTCAAGAGGTATATTGAAAATTGAAGGTTGAATTAAGGTCTTAAAAAGCAATGAGTGTATTTTTGATTGCAAATATTGGAGACACCTGAGGCCTACTGACTTTCCCATTAATTAATTTATGAATTAATGTGGCGACACACTCTCTTTCCTAAAACCCATGAACAAAGTATATCCACATTATGAGGCTTCTCTACATTTTGTGCTTTAGATTTTTAGCGTCTAGTATTGCGATGTGTTGTCACTACACCTCCCCAATATAACCATTTAGCTAGGTGGGACAGATTATACACAAAACATATATAAGAAAATGCCAACAAAACACAATTGTGGAAGCCATCAGTCTAGTATATTAAGTTTTTTTTCCTTATAAAAAGTTATTATATATATAACAAAATGTTGTTAGTATACAGTCAATAATCATGTCGTCATATGATAATTACCATATAGCGACAATAATAGTGACATAGAGACAATGATAATAAAAGAAAGAGATGAAATAATAAAGTGCAGAGAAAGAAAAAAAAATATAAATAAGTTTTAATTCACATATACATGATTGATTTTTAATTTATCTTTTTTTATTTTTTTATTTTTTATTATATTTCACCACTTCACCCCAACAAACAATATGAATGAGTAGAAGTTTACAATAAAAAAATTAAAATTCTTCTTGAGTGAAGCCCTAAAATATGTGACGCATTATTTTATTATTGTATCTAGCCTACCCAAAGCATCTATTATTAATTATGGTCAATCAAAAATCTATTTATATATTTGCTAATATTCATACCCATATCTTGCTGCAATTTGATCTTCAATCTACTCTTGATTCATTTATGTAGTCCCCAATAAAACAAAGTGGCCTAACTATATGATTGCTAATTTGTTGAAGGGTGAAGACTTTTCATCCCTTCTTTCACTTGCTTGTTGTTGTGACCAGAGTGGCAAATAAAATAATATGGCCACTTACCATGAGACAGCAATTAACTCAATACAGGTCTAGAAAATGAAAGGGAAGCAATTCTTGATGGAGAAACCAATCTCATGTCTGATATAATTGAACCACTGTTGATTAAATTGACAATGCTAACGAAAGCATCCTGTTTGAACAATATATAAGTTAAATAAAGTGCCCCTTTTCTTGATTACATATAATTAACAAATCAACAGAGCATCATTATATTCTCCATGTTACTACTGTAGCAACAATTCTTGTTCACTGTGTCTGATTTTTCTCATCTGCTGCATCAGCTCTTTTTTAATCGGCATACGTTGACCCCTGTAGTTTCCTTTTGCTTTCTGTTTTGGTCCCAACGAGCTAGACCCTGTAGTTGATATTTTGCTGCTTTATGGACTGTTTATTGAAGACTATCTTTTTCTGGTGAGTCTGTCACAAACTGGATTCAAAGCCTGAAAGTTTGTGGTTGCTTCCTTTGATTTCATCAGGTTGTTTAGCCTTCAGGGATCGTTTTCTATTTATGTTAGAATTACAGTTTATTTTAATTAATTTTTTAATGTTTAAGTAGATTAGGCTCTTCAATTATATACTTAGCTAGCACTTGTTTTCGAATATACGCAGAAGAAGTAGCTAATAATCAAGTTCAGATGGGAAAAAGACCAGATGATCTTGAAGAGATGACTCACTTAAAACAGGCTTTTATCAGCAATGTATAATGGTAGCCGGTTCACAACTGATACCAAAAAATTTTGATGTTAATAATGTTCATCAAAATTTATGCGCAGGATGGCGCCTAAAAGGAAGCAAGTAACATTGTGGCCCAAATCTATGAAATCAGCTTACCTCCTATGCCCATTTTGCCATCAATGACATTAATCCTGCACCTAGCAAAACTGCAATGAATGACCAAATAAGGAGCTTCATGTTTCCTTGGAGCTTAGGCCCCATAAAGTCTGAAGCCAATAGATCTACCAATGCCATATAATTCAGAAGCCCTGCAGATACAGCATTTAGAATCCCCTCCACAATAAGAGAAGTTGGGCTGGTGTCACTGTATACATTTGACAGCCCAATTCCTAAGGCAATTCCAAATGGAGTTGTGACTGAGAAGAAGAAAACCAAAATGGCTTTCATCTTGAACCCATATTCAGCCTGTTAGAGAGTATAAATACACCGTTAATCACACTGACTAGCTAGCTCAAACATAAAGCATTGAATATTAACAATGAATGGTCCAGATAGATCACCTGCATTATGCACCCACCCAAGCCCATTCCCTCAAAGAGTTGATGGAAGCAGAGGGCAGCAATGAGAGGCTTGATAGTGCATCGGTTTTCTGAAGCTCCCATTGACAACCCAATTACCACTGAGTGCACAACAATCCCTAGCTCCAATACCTGCATCCATTACATTGATATTGATTTTTGTTGGAATTAATAAATTGAGATCTTTCTAGATGTTCCAGTTAATTTTGTATTAAATCGCAGAAGAAGCTCAGGGAATTTTAAGAAGTGAATAATGTGTGTTTTCTTTAGTGAAACCAGTGACACTTGAAAATGACAGATAAATCCGATCAAGATAAACCCCAAAAGTTCAGGATCAAAATTTATTTATAGAAATTAGCAAAGCATGCACTATATATAACAAAAGATTCAATGTAATTTAATTACCTGAGCCACAACACGTTGCTTAAGCAACTGTTCTTGCGCATCCCCGATGTTTACACTTCCATGTCCAATACCACGTTGTTCTAATTCCTTAGCTTCGTTTCTAGGAACATCACTATCTTTAATATCACTATTAGAGTTCTTCTTCTTGAAAAAGCTAATCGACAACGAATCCACCATGAGAGTAAAAACTGCGGCCAGCATTGCCACGAAGGTAGTGAACGGGAACTTCTGCCAAGGGTTATGAGGCAAACACGGAGATCTCAAGTCATCGAAAGAGTCCGGCAACACGTGCATGTACCCAGTCGCCAGAATCACGCCGGAAGCAAAAGCCTTCACCAGAACAAACAAGTTCCGATCGGGACTAAGCGCAGGTACGGCCCGTGAGAAAATGGGGAGGCACACGCCGACCATGCTGGCGATCAGTATAGAGCATATGGCTATGACCTTGAACTTCATTGCCTTCTGCTTGTCATGGCAGGTCCCATGGTATTTCGACTCGCATTGAGCGACCGCCGGCGAGACAGTGGAGAAGAGAACGGCGGGGATGATGATGAGTGAAATGAGACTGGAATTGAAAGAAGAAGAAGAAGAAGAGGAGGAGGAAGCCATGGCTATGGAATTGCTATGAATGACGTAATTGAGCTGTGAGACTTTATAGCATTTTTCTGGTAACATTAGGGACGACTGACCCGAATCAATGAATAATGAAGACTTGAAAAAAGTCTGAAGTTCCTATATTGCCCTTCATAGTATCCACAAGGCGGGTTTCTCAAATATAAGCGACAGCTTAACAAGTTCCTTGAACTTCCATATAATGCAGGGGTAGTTCCGGAATGTGATCCAGAGCAAGAAAGCTCGTGCCGTGCGTGAGTGAGGTGTGGCCCCCACAGTATTTCACTGTGCTTTTTCTGCCGTGGCGTAAGTTGTACACTCGTGTCACTAGCCTAAGCTTGCTGATATGGCATTCTATTCCAGGTATTTTATTTGTATTACTTCATAATTCATATTTAAGAAAAATAAATGTATATACTATAGTATAATGGTCTTGTATTCTTCTAGTCAATATTTTTACAAAATAATATATTTTATAATATAAAATATAAAATAAAATTTGTGATGTAAAGATATGAGATGAAAATATAAAAATAATAAATAATTATAAAAATAAGTTAATTAAATAATTTTTTATTATTTAATTTATTATTACATATTACAATACTTTGGATCCTTTTGGTTTGTAGTTTTATAAAATGATGTAAATTATAGAGTATAAAATAAAATATGTAATGTAAAGACATAAAACAAATAAAAATAATGAACAATTATAAAAGATGAGTGAATTATATAATTTTTTATTATTTAATTTTTTATTACAAAATTATAATAATAATTATTTTATATTATATTTTAAAAATGAAAAAACATGTATTTTTTTTATGTGAAGCCTCTAGTGTATGTATATATATGTATCTTTGTTTTTAATATTTTATTAATTTTAATCATAAATTTTTTTTTCTTAATTTTTCAGATCTTAATATTTTTTATTTTATTATATTATTTTTTTATTAAATGTCATTCATATATATATATATTCCATTGTATTTTATAATTTTTTAACATAATGTTAAAAATGTTAATTGATTTAAAAGAGTTTTTTTTTTCTAAAGACCTTTTATTTATTTATAATATTTCAAGAATTATTTGGTCTTTGAAATTTTTGATTTGGTCAAATTCAAGTCAATGTAACAAAATTAAAATACTTGGGTTTTTAATCTTTCATATTAAAAAAAAGAGAGAGATTGACTATGATAAACTCAACTCCACGTCATTAGGAAATCGTGTAATACATAATTTTTACTTAAATGTTTTAATATTAATAACTATATAAAATACTTATGTCTGTTATATTAACAATTAATAATTTCAATCACCTTTAAAATGTAAAAAAAAAAAAAAAATCATATTTTGTATTCTGATAAATGGAAAATATTGAACTTCTAAATTTAGTTTTCCATGCTAAAAATGTATACTAAAAAATGACAATTTATAGCAAAAATTTTAATATTTATTTTTTCTTCTTGAAAATATCAAGTATTGTTAGTGATAATTATATTATTATACAAAATATTAAAATAAAAAAGGTTTTGATACGTTATGTTATAGCTATGTTACATTGTCATTTTTTTAACAACAACAACAATTACTTATATTATAATAATTTTAAATGTTTTGTCGTATAATATATAAAAATATGATGAAATGATAATTATATAAGGATAAATTATAAAAAGTAAAAAATATGTAAATTTTCATTTCTTTTTTCTTATATATAAATAAAACATTTAAAAAATTAACATATATTTTAGTACATATTAAAATTCACTTATAATAATAATAATAATAATTATTATTATTTTTAGTACATTTAAAAGATTAAAATTTTCATTTATGCGAATTTTTATCTACCTTTTGAATTATTTTAACAATGATTTGACTTTATAAAATTTATGCCAAATGATGTTATTTTGAAAAAAGATATCCCTGACAAATCTAGATCATAAGGTAATGATTACACGAACTTTTATTTATTAATTAATAAATGTCTAAATCAGTGAAATTTTAATTAAATTTTTTTAAGAGACTAAATTAAAAAAAATTTATCTTTAAAATTCTAAATTATAAGAAGAATTATTTTATAAACTAATTCAGGAATTTAGTCATTAAAAATAATAAATAACATACTATATTACCTTATCCATGAACCCCGTCTTCCCGAGTCCCGATGCTCCGTGCATAGATAATTGAGATAGTGTAGCTCGTTTTTGCATTTTTCCTCATCCTGATTACAATGAACTTCAACACTCGCGCATTGTCGTTTCCTAATGATTTCTCATCAACAACTACAATCTTGAGCCGCACCGGAATTTCAGTTCCATGTCGAAAATCTACATCAACGGGCATAGCATTTCTCAGCAGAAATTCTCACTTCTTTAAGCTCCTTTGCCGAAAACGAAATTATGAGGTTCCACTGAGATTCATTCGTTTCTCAGTTTACGTGTACTCGAATCCTTTTTTTTTGTTTTTCTTTGTTTGGCTTCTCTTTTCATGGTGCTTTCTCTGCACTGGTAGGTTGTGGAAGGGGTGAAGTTCGACGGTCCGGTGATCCGAGCTGATGACATTGTGAACAATGAGGATGTTGATTTGGTTTTTGAGAACTGTGTTACGCGAACTTTGTCTCCGGCATTGACATTGGAAGAGGGACTTGAAAGAATTAAGGAGGCTGTTCAAATGTTAAGGTTGGATCCTCCTCGTTGCTCCAGTGGATTCCTTAGGTTTCAGGTATGGTTAACTGGTTCCTCTGCATCAGTGCTCGTGGTTTAGTTGCAATGACACGATGCTTTAATTCATGCCATATGGATGTGAATTTCCAGGTGGCTGTGCCTCCAAGTCCTAAGGCTTTAAGTTGGTTTTGCTGTCAACCGGAGTCATTTGGAGTTTTTCCTCTAATATTTCTTTCCAAGAATGCAGACAACCCAACGTGTAAGTCACTATATGTGAATGGACGCCGTGGAGTTTTTGGAATTGGTGCTGCCGCTTCTTTTACACATCCTTCACCTCTCAACACGGGAAAGAAAAGTTTGTTCAAAAGGTAAAACCCACCGGTTTTTTGTTGTTGTTTCTTTTGGTTTTAGATTTTGTTTCTATTGAACAACGCTAGCAATTTGAGTTTGTTAGTTCGGGATAAGAATATATGGATGTTTATGAGCAGATATGTGGCTTCAAGCAGGGTAGTGGACGGTATAAAACCAAGCAAGGATTGCTTGGGTATAAGAAAAAATAAGTATACGTGGAATGTTGTGATTAGTTCTCATGAAAGCATCACACAGCCGGTCTCAACTTGTTTGTGGTTTGTTTTGGTATATATAATATAAGCTTCCACTGGACAAAGGCTATACAGTCTTTGTTTCTACGTGTGTTTTAATTTATTATGGAAATCTCGACGTGAAGAGGGTCGTTTCTTTCCTTTTACCAGCCTTCATTTGTGAAGGGATTTCATATTTATATGCAAATAGGGATGATTTCTAGTTAAATGTGGGTTTTTACTTATTACGGAGTTACTGAAGAATGTAATTATTTGTCCACAGATATATCTCAAGTGATTCAACCCTTATCACGGCCTATGGCTTTATGGATGTTAATTTCAATCAAGAGTTAATTTCCATGTGTCATGAGGATGGTTCGTTTTACTTCTTCATCCCTCAGGTCAAGATTTGTCAATACCATTGCCATCAGTTCAAATTATATGTTAGCAATTATTTCGTACTTGGTTTGGTTACTTTCTTCTTGGGCTATTTCTACATCTTTCTGATGGTTCTTCACTTTTTCTTTTAATTGCATTCTAAACATCCAGCTGTCATAATATTGTCATTGTTTATTGTTCACATAGGTAGCTATTAAACTATAACTGTTGTTATGACAGATTGAATTAGATGAGCAGGAGACTGCTTCTATATTGACATCAACACTTGCATGGGATAACTCTTCCCTATCTACATTCAAAGATGCCATTCATTCCCTTGAAGTTTCTCTCAGCCAGGTATTTTGCTTGCCTTTGTTAGATTTTTCAGGTTTGTATTGGAAATAAAATTAAATAAATGTCAAGACTCTTGACCTATCAAGCACATACACTAACACAAACATTTTGGCATGACCCAACATGTTGACACATCAAACTTCACTGTAGGACAGAATTGTCACCTTCCTTCATTTGGTGTTTAGCCTATTTGTTTGGACTCTAGAGGGATTCATACTGCAGAAGTAATCATCAATTCTGCTATATTGATTTTTTGGCGTTGGACTCTGTTGTTTTCTTTCTTTTTGTTCTGTTTTGAGATTTACTGATTTACTCATCATCCACCATGACCAGTGTGAGGGTTTTTCCATGGGCCTGAAAATGCTTTTTGCTGCTCTGTTTGGTCTTCCTTCTGTATCTCTCATAGATGCTATTTCAATTTTCTGTGCAGTTAACATGTCATATCTGTCCTGCTACTGACACGTGGCAATCCAAATGCATAAGATCTGCTCTCAGAAAGCTCAATTTGGTAGAAGATAGATCTATTCCAAGGGTATTAGTCCATTATATCCCAATATAATATAACCTTATTACTTGAATTGGTAATATTTGTCAATCAATCATATATCTTAAATTGGTACTTGTCTTTTGCGTTACTTTTGCCATGGCTTTTGTTAATGCATGGCACCTCATTTCTTCTTCCACAAAATAATTTTATTTTTCATTTTCTTGTTGAATTTAGCTGAGTATAAGAGTATTACATATATCAGCTGTAAGACAATGATATGTTACATATTCGGAAAATTCCAGTTGGATTAATAGGTTCTTTTTTACTTAGGGCATTTTTATTAACTTTAAAAAAAGATGGATTTGTCGAAAAGAATTATAATCCTCTGGATATTCACGTCTAAATTCTATTTTCGAAGTTTAAACTTGGCATTTGGTTTTTTGTGCATTTACCTATTTTGTTCTATTGGTTTCCCATGCCCTTTTTTATTATTTTATTTGAATAATGCTCCTGTTTCCGGCATTTATCTATTGGAGAATTTTAATGTCTTCTGAAACTTCTTTTTTCTTAGAGTGACTTGGACAGTGATAAACTACTCTTGGTCCTTCTAAAGTTTGTTTTAATTCCTCTCTAATTGTTCAGTTCATAGAATTTAGAGATCATGTCAGATCGGTTCCTTTGCTTTTAAAATTTCTATTCTATCTCTTCATTCTTTCAAGCTCTATGATCCTTTCTTTCCATATTGCTAATTATCTTAGGGACACGATGGGTCCTGAAAGGTAGGCAGGAAATTGAGCAGTTAGTGGTACATGTTTGATTAATAGTAATAACCTCAGGTATCTTACATGGTATTATTTTCTTCATCTGACTTGGGTTGATCTGACTAAGCCAATGTTTAAATCCAATTTTGTATCTTCTTTCTGTAGTGCTTTGAGTGAGCATTTTATCTGACATCTAAGTTATTTTCTTTTAACTCGTAAAATTGCTTTTGTGAAAGTGGTTTGCTCTTAGTTGCTATATCTATTGATTGTTTGTTACTCTTTTGTGGTTGATTTGCTAGGTCTACATGAACACCATTGCTCCGGTAGAAAGAGGAAGTATGGCTGACATTATGGAACTGGTATCCCCTTTTTCCTGGTAAATTTTTCATCTTGTGTTTTTGTTGATTTTGTTTTTCTTGCATTGATCTAATGTCATTTTTTAAGTCCATCTGTATGTCTCTGCACTCTTCAGTTCTTTCTAAGGTTGAATAATTCTAGTTTCTTTCTTTTTTCTTGCAGAAAGAGTCTCCATCTTCCTGTCAATTCTGCATTAGGCTTTCACCAACCCTTGCTTTTGTGACCAACATGGTATGTAATTATGTATTATTACTCTGGCATTCTTAGAAAAGGATATATTTAATATATATTGGTTTATCTACCAGCAGTATATGGGTTCCTACATTTGGTGACAATATTTGGAATTTATGACCTTTTGAAAGCATAGACTGACTTAGGACTTAGGACTGGCAGCAGATAGAAGTGGGCAAGATAACAAGCCAGAACTTGGCTCTAGACTCTAGTACTGGAGAACTGATGCAATCCATATTGATTTCCAGAAACTGACTCCCAACCCTATTCCTGAGCTAGAACTTGACTCTAGCCCTGATTGTATCTGTCTAAGATAATCTCTATTCTAGTCAAAAAGGGAAAAAAAAGATCATCTCTATTGGTGTTGAATAATTGGATACGTATGGGCATATCTGCTGTTCTGCACAACTGCATGTATTTTACAAGATAATATACATTATCATTTTAAAGTTTAAAAAAGAAGTAAACTACAAACCAACAAGCCATATTCAAAACCCAATAGAGCAATACAATGTAGTTTGAAATCTTTAGTCGGAACTGTTAAGAATGTGGTGAATTCCCAATTGTGCCCAACACCATAAGTTATCACAAATATCATGCACAATTGAGTAATGATAGCAGCTCACCATTTGGAGTCTATTCACACATTTGCAGCCTGGCATATTTTGATTCATCTGTGGGACCAGCTGCACTCAGATTAAAATTTGCCATATTGCACAGGTGTGAATAATATGGCTCCAAAATGGTGTGCAACTGTCTCTTCATAATTTAATTTTCTTGTTGGTTGGCTAGTGGTAAAATAACAGATTTATTGATTAATCTATTACAACATGCATTGAGGATTTAGTTTAACAATGCTAGAAGGAGCAAACTTGGCTGAAGATTGTTCAGTTATGTCTCTTTCTACTGTCAGTTGGATCATGCCAATGATTTCTCGCACTCACTAAAAGAAAGTGCAAATATCAATGCTGTTTGGGCATCACTTATTATTGAAGAATGCTCACGACTTGGTTTGGTGGTAAGATGATATAATAAATTACTATTAATCAGCTGTCCCCACTAAGATGCAATTTTCTGACCTTTCTTTTTTTTTGGTTATAGTATTTTTGTGTGGCACCTGGATCAAGGTCTTCTCCGCTTGCTATTGCTGCTTCTTCTCATGAGTTAATCACATGCATTTCGTGTTTTGATGAGCGTTCGCTTGCATTTCATGCTGTTGGATATGCTAGAGGATCTCACATCCCAGCAGTAGTCATAACATCATCAGGCACTGCAGTTTCAAATCTTCTTCCAGCTGTGAGTTTCTTTATTAGGTTTTTGTTCCCTTATCATTTTGTGCTTTTGATTCCATCTATTTAAATTATTTTTATTTTCTTGAGATATATGCATCTCATGCTTGTTGAGATGAAAACAATGGTTTTAATTACTTAGAATAATGTCAAATAACTAATAACATGCAGGTTGTGGAGGCTAGTCAAGATTTTGTTCCACTTATTTTACTTACAGCAGACCGACCTCCGGAGCTGCAGGAATGTGGAGCAAACCAAGCAATTAATCAGGTAAGAGCAACAGATGTTCTTAGTTAGTGTGGTATTTATTGATTTTTTGGTCTGTTGGAGGATACATAATGATGATAGTCTATCCACTTTCCATAAAGCCCACCTCAGCTTCTCCCTATTGGATCTTAACCTGAGGCCTGTTAGAAATGCTGATTTTTCTAAATCAGAATATATACTACTATCATAATTGCCTGAGGTTTGATGTTGAAAGTGGTATAATTTATATTTCAACAAGATTGTTTTCAGCTTATATAATGAATTTCAAAATGGTTCCTTAATGTTAGAATAGTGTAAATGTGTGATGGCTAGGGTAAACCAAGAGTGTTAGTGATCTTGACCAAGTTGACAATTATAAATAAATATACAGGGTGCCTGGTTAAGTAAGAAGTTAGTCAACCCCTGTCTAGTTTTATTCTTTCTCTACACTCAATATACTCTTCATTACAAAAAGTGATACAACCTTCTTATTTAACTTCAGTAAATTTTGATTTCTTGCTATATTTTTGTGAATAGTGCATTAGGGCATCAGTTACTGCAGTTCTGATTCATACATGTGAAAATCTATTTTACTACTGTTTATTTGCTAAATAAATTTAGGAAGCCTATGAAGATTAGATAATTAGGTTTTTTGATGGGAATTTAGTTGCATTGGCACTTTCATTTGTTGATCTGAATGAGGGAATGTCTATATTCGTGCTTGCCTTAGTTACTGAAGATGCACATTTTTTAATTTTTGTGTCAGGTTAATCACTTCGGTTCTTTTGTGAGATATTTCTACAATCTTCCTGCACCCACAGATCAGATTCCTGCAAAGATGGTACTTACTACCCTTGATTCTGCTGTACATTGGGCAACTTCTACACCATGTGGTCCAGTCCATATTAACTGCCCTTTTAGAGAACCATTGGAAAACTGTCCCAGCAAGTGGATATCAAGCTGTTTAAAGGGCTTAGACTTCTGGATTACTAATGCTGAACCATTTACTAAGTATATTCGTATGCAACAGTCTTGTAGTTTTAATAATGCTACTGGCCAATTGATTGAGGTTTTAAATCTGATTCTGAGGGCCAAGAATGGCCTTCTTGTCATTGGTTCAATCCATACAGAGGATGAGATATGGGCTGCTCTTCTTTTGGCTAAACATCTCTTGTGGCCTGTTGTAACAGATATCTTGTCTGGGCTGCGATTAAGAAAGGTTTTAGCTTCTTTTCCTGATATTGGAGGAAACTTTTTATTTGTTGATCATCTTGATCATGCTTTATTCTCGGAGTCTGTCAAAAAATGGTTAAAGATTGATGTGGTAATTCAGGTATATTGTATTTATGAATCTTTTTCCTTTTCTTTAGCTCTCTATTTCCTTATATAACTTATTTATACCCTCCAATAGGTGCTTTTTGGCACTTACATATTGCCATACATCATAATTATTCTTGATTAATGTTTGTTATGGCCTTCCTTTTTGTATTTGGAGCAGATTGGAACTAGGATAACTAGCAAACGAATATGTCAGATGCTTGAGGAATGTGTTCCTTTTTCATATGTTATGGTTGACAAGAATCCAAATCGTCATGATCCTTCACATATTGTAACATATCATATACAAAGTTCCATCATTGACTTTGTGGATTGTTTAATAAAGGCTAGAGTTCCTCATTCAAGGAGCAACTGGGCAACTTCCTTACAAGTATTGAGTAAGATGGTAATAATTCCATCAAATTACTAGCTACTTTCTGAGTTTTTGTTATGCTAACGTTGACAATTTTTTTTTTCCCATCCAAATTGATGTGTTCCTGCAGAAGCCTTTGTATTGTAGCTTAGTAAGTTTCCAAAGAATCTCTTATGGTGCCAATCTGAGTTGTCAAAATGTTGCTGGGATGACATTTACAGTTTATGAAGTTTTTGTCTGTGATTGATTATAGTACCTTGATTTTGTGTGTACATAGGGATATAGTTGTTTGCTTGTCTTAAAATTGTCCTTTCCACTCTAATCATTGGCTTCAAATTATCATTTGCACCCCCTTCCTGCGTCTCTACATCCTCTTATAACTTCTTAATTTTTAGGTTGAATGGGAAATACAGTTTCAAATACGTACAGAGTGTTCCCTGAATGAACCTCATGTTGCACAAGTAATATCTGAAGCTCTCTCCTCTGAGTCTTCTCTGTTTCTTGGGAACAGTATGCCAATACGTGATGCAGATATGTATGGGCATAATTGGTCCATATGCAATAAAAGTGATACTTCTCTCATGTTGAATTCAGACTTACCATTTAGATGGATAAGGGTTACTGGCAACAGGGGGGCTAGTGGTATTGACGGGCTACTTAGCACAGCTATTGGCTTTGCTGTTGGGTGCAACAGAAAGGTATTTTTTATATATATATTTTCATAAATATCCATATTGTTAATATTATCTGGTAGTTGCCATAATTAACTGTGTTTCGATGACTATTCTTTTTGTGTTTAAGTTACAAATTTTTCATGGAGCGGAACATCTTATGTTTGAAGAAATAGTGATTGATGTTTTTGTCCAGTGTTTCATGATAGTTATTTATGCTACACACAATATTTTATTTCAGCCACATCTTACAAAGACTGAATAACTTTGAATGGCCCATACATTTTCCCATTGATGACAATATTTTCCTTAAATACACATCACTATTTTTTTTTCTCTTTTTCACATTGTTAAGCTACATTCTTAATTTCATTAGGTGTTTTGCGTGATTGGGGATGTTTCATTTCTACATGATACAAATGGTCTGGCAATACTGAATCAGAGGTATGAGCTTATCTACCAAATTTCATTTTTTATATTATGTATGTACTTTCAAAACATCTGTAATAAAAAAAATGAAAGGAGATCTTTTTATTCTTCTGTTGGTGCAATCTGATCTTTCACTTATCTGGTGTTTATCATTTGTTTAATGTCACCTTGAGAGAAAATTTAAATGTTTTTTGCTAGAAGATTTCCTGTAATCTGTTGATGTACTAATTGTTAAGTAAAGTTATATCTAATATATGACCTCCTCTCATACTTACATATTTCATTGGTGACATTCTGAGAATTTTTCACATTCAGTAAATTGCGGAAGCCAATGACAATACTTGTGGTAAACAATCATGGAGGTGCAATTTTCAGTCTTCTTCCTCTGGCAAATAAAACCAAACCAAGTATATTGCATCAGTATTTCTACACCTCTCATAACATTTCAATTGGAAAGCTATGCTTGGGTCATGGGTAAGAATCCAAATACTTGTGAGGAATATGTGAAAAATGTTTTTGTACCTTTAGTTATTGAAGATTTTTGAATGACTCAATATTTCTATATTACTTAGTTGTTTGTTTACACATATGGACAATGAATTTATACACAATGTTCCTATTCTAATTTAGGAAATAAATCAAATCTATAATAATTACATATTCAACCTAATAAAGCTTTAATAGCCCTATTACACTAATTATAACAGCCTAATTAAGCTAGTCATAATAGCCAATTAAGCCAGTCAACACTCCCCCTCAAATTGGTGCAAATATGTCACACATGTCCAACTTGCAAACTAGCATGTGAAACATTTGTTTGATGAGGCCTTTGGTGAATACATTAGCAAGCTACTTTTCTGACATAATGTAAAACAAGCTTAGGATTCCACTAGTAACCTTCTCTTTGATAAAGTGCTTGTCAATTTCAATGTGTTTTGTTCGATCATGCTGAATTCGATTATGAGCTATACTAATGGCAGCTTTGTTATTACAGTTCAAGGACAATTTCTCTTTTTTCCACAACCTCAGTTCTTCTAACAGCTCTTGTACCCACAGAAGTTCACAAACTCCTTGTGCCATAGCTTTGTATTTAACTTATGCACTAGATCTAGCAACAACACTCTACTTCTTACTTCTCCAAATAACCAAATTTCCTCCTACAAGCCTATAATATTCGGATGTAGATCTTCTATCATCTAGTGATTCGGCCTAATCTGCTTCTGTAAAGGCTTCTATCTGAAGGTGACCATGTTTGGAGAAAAGTAATCATTTCCCTGGGCTAGACTTTAGATACCATAAGATGTGAAAGACAGCTTGCATATGGGATTCTCGAGGATTATGCATGAATTGATTGACCAAACTAATTGTGTAAGCTATGTCCGGTCTAGTGTAAGAGAGGTAAATAAGTTTCCCTATCAACCTCTGATATCTCTCCTTATCAATTGACTTCCCAATCCTTGATTGTAGTTTGTGATTACTTTCAATAGGAGATTCTACTGGTTTACATTGTGTCATGCTAGTCTTTTCTAAGAGATCCAGACTATATTCTGTTTGAGAAATAAAGATTCTTCTCTTTGATCTAGCAACCTTAATTCCCAAGAAGTACTGTAGTTTACTAAGATATTTGATCTCAAATTCCTTTGCCAATAGCTTTTTTAGCCAGGACATCTCCTCTTTATCTTCTTCGGTCATCATTATGTCATTAACATAAACTATGAGAAGAGTGAGTTTGCCCTTCAGGTGCCTTATGAAGTGGGTGTGATCAACATTGCTTGGTTGACAGCCAAAGGAGATCATGGCACTACTGAATTTGTCAAACCACATCCTTGGGGATTGTTTCAGTCCATACAGAGCCTTCTTCAGTTTACAAACTTTTCCTTGACTCTGTTCGTTATCAAACCCAGGTGGGATTTCCATACACACTTACTCTTGCAAGTCTCCATGAAGAAATGCATTCTTCACATCAAATTGGTGTTGAGTCCCAATCGAGATTAGCTGAATAGGATAGCAGAATTCTAATGGAGTTCATTTTTGCAATAGGAGCGAAAGTCTCCTAATAGTCCACTCCATAAGTTTGTGTGAATCCCTTGGCCACCAGTCTAGCCTTGAATCGTTCTATCGAACCCATCAGCTTCATGTTTCACAGTGAAGATCTATTTATAACCCACTAATTTCTTATTTGGTGGAGGAGAGACCAAGTCCCAAGTTCCATTTTTGGACAAGGCCTTCATTTCTTCAATCATCGCTTACTTCCACTTGGGATTAGTAATAGCTTCCTTCCAATTCATTAGGGAATGTTGGACATAGGATGGAGATTGGGAATTATAGGAAACAAAGATGGACAGAGGATGTTTGGTACAAGACCTAACTCATTCTCTGTGAGCAATGGGTAAATCTAATTCATTAGGGAATGTAAATTACTCACTAGTGGAAGATGATTAAAAGGATTCGGCAGATTGCATGATAGCTTCAACTCCATCTGTTCGGTTGCTCCTTGAGTATGTCAACAAATCAGGTTTGTCCAATCTCTCCAATCTCCCAACAGTCTCCCCTTGAACTTCATTCTCCATTATATTTTCTAGATCAAGAAGCACCTCTTCTACTTAGTTGATCTCCCCCCGAAGAGGTGATGAGGGATAACATCCATACTAACAAATATTCTTCTGGAGGGAGGCTAATAACATTTATAACATTTCTGTGTAGGAGAATACCTTATAAAGACACATTTAAGGGTTTTAGGATCAAGTTTCCCACCATTTCTAGTGTGAACAAAACAGACACACCCGAACACCTTAGGAGAGGCAGTATATTCAGTCTTACCCTTTAAAACTTCAAGAGGACTTTTAAAGTTGAGGTTCTTTGGGGCATACGGTTGATAAGATAGGCAGCCACGAGAAATGGATCCCCCCAATAAGGTTTGGGTAGATTCATGGTGAACGTAAGAGATCTGACCACCTCTAACAAGTGTCTATTTTTCCTCTCAGCCACCCCATTCTGGGCATTAGTATAAGGAACTAGTTTGATGGATAATCCTATGAGTTTCCAAATAAGCAACAAAATGTCTAACCATGTATTCTGTCCCATTGTTAGTTCTTAGGATTTTAACCTTAGCATCAAATTGAGTATAGATCATCTTATGAAATGCCTGGATGCAGGAAAAGACTTCACTTTTGGCCTTCAACAGATATACCCAAGTAGCTATAGTGCAACAATCAATAAGGGTAACAAACCAACGATTTCTAGATAAGGAAGGAGTTTAAGTAGGGCCCTATACATCAGAGCGAATAGTCATAAAGGGAACCAAACTTTTATTATGATTTAAAGGATAAGAATTTCTATTATGTTTAACTGTCTATACCACTGTAATATTTCCTGGTTAACATCCTTAGTCACTCCCTTATTAACTTTGAAAAATGCTTAACCTGTTTCTTGAAGTCTATCAACTACATACAAGCCATTATGCAATCAACCACTGCCAATCCTCTTCCTTGTTTGAAGGTCCTGAAACTCAATGATCAGGAAAGAACACAATTTTACAGTTCAATCTTTGGTGATAGAGCAGATAGATAAGAGGTTAACAAGAAACTCAGGTACATGGAGAATAGATGAAAGCTTAATATCAAGAGTACAAATAAGAGAACTCGATCCACATACAGGAGATACAGACCCATTGGCTATTCTGACATTCTCCCCTTTAGGGCATGAGGAGTAGTTTTGAAGGTCAGTAGAAGAGCTTGTAATGTGTCTATTCACACTGAAATCTATAATCCAAGAAGGGAGATAAGCATTAAAGGCCGTACCTAACTCTATATAGTTGGATGTAGCAGTAGTGTTGGAATTAAATTTAGTCAAGAGGCGGTAGAGAGACTGAATTTCATCATGAGACAAGTAAGCAATTGAATTTGCCTCTTTGGATGCTTCCATAGTATTCGCCATATGGAAAAACCATGGAAGCCAGAAAAAGAGGAAAAACGGCTAAAAAACCAAAGAGAACCAACAAAAAACGCAAAGCAGAGAAACCAAAAAATGGCGGTAGGATTTGTTGGGTTTTTTTGGTGGGATGATGGGCTCTCCAATTATGGCGGCAGTGAGGCAAACGGAGGCACGGAACGCACGGGATCTGAGAAGAAGCACTAGTTGTCCAGAACTGCTTGGACAATGCATGGCAATCGACAGTTGGAATATGGGCGGCAACCAATCGAGTGGTGGGTGGCAGTTCCAACGGGGTGGTGACAGTAAGGGAGGGAGAAAACTCGACTTCTGAGATGTGAACGGTGAAGGGAGGAGGAGAACTCAACCTCCTTCAAGTATACACAAGAAACCTAGTACTGTGGAAGGAGAAAAATACTCACTTCAGGGCAGTGCAGGCTCTGATACCATGAAGATTTTTGAATGATTGAATATTTCTATATTATTGTTTGTTTACACATATGGACAATGAATTTATACACAATGTTCCTATTCTTATTTAAGAAATAAATCAAATCTATAATAATTATATATTCAACCTAATAAAGCTTTAATAGCCCAATTACACTAATTATAACAACCCAATAAAGCTAGTTAAAATGGCCCAATTAAACTAGTCAACAGTTATTTTATTTTGTATATTATTAATTTTATCTAAAAATAATAATAATAAACAATTACTTGCTTTTGCTTCTTAACTCATTTTCTGATCAGAAAAACCTTTTTTCTGCTCAGTTTTATGGAGATTTAAATAAAAACATAAACATTAGTCTGATATCCTACAGGCTCTTTATAAATAACATGCGGTTTTTAAACAAATGTGGGAACTTGCTTTCTGTATATGCTTGACACTTTAGACAAGCCAGAAACTGAAATTCAGCTTGACCTCAGAATGATGAAACCATGGATGTTCTAATTCTCCTATCAATGTAAAGGGATGCAAGTTTCATAAAATTTAAGAGGACTATTAATAACTAGACCTATTGGTGGCCTAGTATCTTCTGTTGGACATTATAATCTGTTGAGAAAGCTTATGGTGCTGGTGTTGTGTATTACTAATGTTTGTTGGAGCATCTCTAGTGAATACTTGGATGGACAGTGTTATCAAGCTCATCAACTGAATGAAATGCCTTCTTCTTTTACCTTGGTGATCCTTGAAAATATGTCTATTGACTGCAATTCAATAGGGAACACTGTTCAGTCTCAGATGTTACTTCTTTGATTAAAGCAAATGAGGAAAGCATAGTTAATATTGTTTTGCTTCTGCCGTATGTGTCAGCATAACATCAGAGTTTCTGTGATATATATACTGATAATTGACTAGTAAATGATCATAAAAATGCATGTTTTAGTTTAATTGGATTAACATTCCAACTTCTGAGCTATATATATTCATTATTTATTTTCAACTGAGCCTACCTCGTCTGAAGTAAAAACCAATGTATTTGCAGTATAAAACATTTATATGTGCAGACAAAGATGGAACTTGAAGATGCTCTGTTTGCAGCACTAAATGAAGAGATGGATTGTTTAGTTGAAATTGAGAGTTCCATTGACAGCAATTCCAATTTTCACAGGTTTTTAGGTCCTCTGATTCTTGTTTAAGACTTTGTTATGAGTTATTGAATTCTATCCTCTTTGCTGATGCATTTTGCATATTGACTCAGTATTCTGAAAAGGTTTGCTCTCCAGACCGCAGAGCGCACAATACAATTTCTCTCAGTGCCTTTTGGTCAAAGCTCCGTGGAAGATGAATTCTTTTATTTCAAAGTTCATAAACTAGAGTATTCAAGATATAGGTTAGTGTTCTAGTTATACAATGAGTTAGAGTCTCTCTTACTTTTCCTTTATATATATATATATATATGTCATTGATATGTCTTTGGTTGTTTTTCTTCTTTTTATTTTTTTGCAATATTTATAATGATATGAGGCAGAATTGCTCTATGTGCTCCACCAACCTCAACTTCTGCTGGTCATTACCAGAAAGAATTCTATAGAGAAGGCTTTCTTTTGTCGTTATTTTTTGAAGATGGAAGTGTGGGTTTTGGTGAGGTTGGTATCAATTTAATATTTTATCGTCTTTTATATCTATCTTATTTTATATTTTAATTTATTGATTTGTTTGTTCTAAGAGAAATATAAATGGAAATTATAAGCCTTTGTAATGGCATCTTGGCATGTGGCCTTGAAGCATAACAGAGTGAGAGAACATTTTATTGAAACTTTTGATATGAGAAGTGAAAAATGAAATATCCTGGCTGTAGTGCTGTGCTGTGCTGTGCGCCTTATTCTCTTTGGTTCTTAAGCTTATTAAAAGAGAATAAAAAAAAAATTGATGAGAAACATGCCCTAATTAACATGTACTAGTTTGATGTTTGAGTGCCATTTTTTTCCTTCACCCCAAATATCCAATTTTTCTCTATTTCCATGTAGGTTCTTGCTTTAAAATTTGCTAAAATTACTTGTTTATGTATTACTGCATCAAGCAGGTTGCACCTCTTGAGGTCCATAGGGAAAATCTGGAAGATGCAGAAGATCAACTTAAGTTTCTTATGCATGCCATGAAAGGGGTTGAAGTTAGTTGCTTTGTATCCCTATTGAAGGGCTCATTTTCTAATTGGATATGGAATGAGTTAGGTATCCTGGTAAGTTGCCTCATCTGCATTATATAGATGGCTAAAAATATAATAAAAATTTGGGTGAATTAATTAACATTGTGTCGAAACTTTGATCAAGTGGTTGGGAGTTTTGTTCTTGTGAAAATTCAGAGTTTTTGTATTCCCTACACTGATATCATTGATACACTTGAATATATTTACACCGCTAATTATACTATGTCATAAATCTAATCCCTAAGAATTAGCTAATCACAAATTCTAATAAATACCTAGGTCAACTATACATTTAAGATAAATTTAAACAAGGAATCAGTTATTGTAATAGATCACCCTCACTCCCCCTTAAGGCGGAAAAAAAGGTCAAGCATTCCCAACTTGGATAAGAGTTCTTCAAACTTGACTCTTCCAAGTCCCTTTGTAAGGATATCGGCAACTTGATGACTACTAGAAACATAGTTTAGATTAATAACATCGGCCTCCATCTTTTCTTTGATGAAGTGTCGATCTATCTCTACATGTTTTGTTCTGTCATGATGAACAGGATTTTTTGCTATACTGATGGTTGTCATATTATCACATCTAACCTTTATAGGGTCCTTAAGAGTGATCTTTAATTCATCAAGAAGTCATTTCAGCCATAAACCTTTACACATTCTATGGGCAAGTGCCCTAAATTAAGCTTCGGCACTACACCAAGCTACAACAGGTTGTTTCTTACTTTTCCATGTCACAAGATTCCCCTAAACATAAGTACAATAACCTGATGTAGATCTTCTATCATTAACATCCACAGCCCAATTTGCATCAGTATAGACTTAAACATCTCTGTTTATTCCCTTCTTGAAGAAGATACCTTTCCCAGGAGCCATCTTCAAGTATCTTAGAATTCTAATTACCATCTCCATATGTTCTTCATTTGGTTTATTCATAAACTAGCTTATCACACTAATTGGGAAGCTAATGTTAGGTCTAGTATGGGACAAGTATATCAATTTTCCTACAAGTCTTTGAAATCTTGTAGTGTCAATTGGTGCACTCTCAGACTTGAGATTTTCCTTGTAGTTGACCTCCACAGAAGTGTTAGCTGGTTTGCATCCCAACATGCTTATTTCCTTCAACAAGTCAAGAGTGTATTTTCTTTGAGAAACAACTATCCCCTTTTTGGATCTAGCAACCTCTATTCTTGAAAAGTAACGAAGTTCTCCTAGGTCTTTAATCTCAAATTCTTGAGATAGCTTCCTTTAGTCTTCTTAATTCCTCAGTGTAATTAGCTGTGACAACAATGTCATCAACGTAAACTATTAAGATAGCAATTTTACCATCAGATGATGATTTAGTGAACAATGTATGACCTGCTTGCCCTTGTTTGTATCCTAATCTTTTAACAACCTTGTTGAATCTATCAAACCAGGCTCTTGGAGATTGCTTAAGTCTATAGAGTGACTTATGCAATTTGCAAACCTTTCCACTGTTGCTTTTGTTCTCAAATCTTAGAGGTATTTCTAGATATACTTCTTCCTCCAAATCTCCATTTAAGAAAGCATTTTTCACATCTAGTTGAAATAAGGGCCAATCAAGGTTTGCTGCCAATGATAGTAACACTTTGATGGAGTTCAATTTTGCCACTAGGGGAAAGGTGTCTTGGAAATCAATTCCATAAGTCTAATTAAATCCTCTTGCCTGCAATCTTGCCTTATGTCTACTGATACTTCCATTAGGGTTGTATTTAATAGTGAATATCCACTTGCATCCTACAACTTGTTTTCCCTTTAGAAGTTCAATCAATGTCTACGTTCCATTCTTCTCAAGGGCACTCATTCCTCCATGATGGTTTTTCTCCATTCAATGCTCTTCATAGCTTCATTCACATTTGTGGCAATTTGTTCCTAGGAAATACTTGCCACAAATGCTTTATAGATAGGGAAAAGATGATCATATGATACAAAATTACCAATAGGATGTTGAGTGCAAGACCTTACCCCTTTTCATAGAGGAATAGGAATATCATTATCATCTTGGAGATTTGGATTGTAACTTGGCACCAGAGGAACAATGGACTATATCTCGTCTTGTCCTTGTCTCCTAGTTTAGGTTCAAACTCAGTAGGTTTAGGCTTAGTAGATTCAGGTTCAGTAGGCTCAGGCTCAGAAGGATTAGGCTCAGTAGGGTGATGAGATTGGGAAGGTGTTTCAACAGGTTCAAGTTTAGGTATTGTAGGTTCAAGGTAACTTTGGTGAAGCACATGCCCCCTAGTCCCCAAACCCCATTCATTTTTAGTTATCTCCCCTTGGATGGGTGTTTTGGGGTAAAATGATTGATCTTCCAAGATTGTAACATCCATAGTGATATAGGTTTTTTTAGTTGTAGGAGAATGACACTTACATCCCTTTTTTGTGGAAGAGTAGTCCAAAAATATACACTTGTGGGCTTTAGGGTCGAGTTTTCCATAATGATAGGTATGGACAAATGCTGTGGACCCAAACACTTTTTGAGGAATGGTGCTTAAGATTTTTATATCTGGGAAATATTCAAGTAACCTTTGACAAGGGCTACTAAAGTTGAGAATCTTGGAGGGCATTCAGTTTATTAGGTAGGTGGTAGTAAGGATCACCTAAGTGGCCGAGCTACTTCTAATAGGTGACGGTTCTTTCTTTCAGCCACTTCATTCTGCTAGGGTGTATCTACACATGAACTCTGATGAACAATCCCATGGTACAAAAGGTAATCATTCAAATCGGTATTGAAGTAGTCATTGGAATTGTCTGTACGGAGGATTTGAATATTTGTTTGGAAGTGGGTCTGGACAAATTTGTGGAATTGTTTGAATATGGTTGCTGTCTGAGATTTTTCTTTCATCAAATACACCCAAGTTGTTCTAGTATGGTCAACAATGAAAGTAACAAACCAACGGGTACCTGAAATATTTTTTATTGGTGAGGGTCTCCAAATGTCACTATAGATTAAGGAGAAGCGTTTGCTTGGATGATATGGGTGAGGATGGTAGGTATATCTTGTGCTTAGCTATATGGCACACTTCGCATGTAGGAAAATTAGAATCTTTAGTAAATAGATCAAGATACAATTTTTTCATAAAATCAAAACTTGGATGACCTAGTCTGTAGTGCCATAGCAAGGTATTGGGAATAATGCTGGCTGAGAGAGCCTTATTCTTGCAATCAAGCTTGAAGAGATACAGCCTAGCCTCCTTCTTAACATTACCAATCATTGTCCTTCCATCTAAGTCCCGAAAAATACACCCATCTTTATTAAAAATCACATTAAAGCCATTATCTTGTATAACTTTACTAACAGATGGTGAATTGCAAGATAATTTAGGCACAAGCAGCACGTCCTTCAGTTTAATATTGGAAGATAGATTCACCGTTCCTTTTCCTTTTACTTTAGATAAGGAACCATCAGCAATTCTAATTGTGAGGTCACATGTTACAAGATCATCAGAGAGTAATTCATTACTTGTCATATGATCTAAAGCAATAGAATCAACAATCCACAGGGATCCATATTGTGTTTGAGAATTAGAAGCAAAGGATGAATTACCTGACTGTGCAACTATCTCATGACTAATTCCCTTTCCTTCATAAGTAGTCATGTTTCAAGAGAGATGAATAAATAAAACCCTAGCAAGAGGTAGCCGGAACTATTAGATTATGGCTAAAACTAGACCTATATTGCCCAACACAGCTTCTTTCAATGTTGAAAGGAGAAGGGAATCCAATGTATGGTGGTTGGAATGACTGGGTGTTGGCTGGAACTCGCTGGTAAAATGTCCCATGCACTGGCACGTGAGAGGATGGTCTTGGCGTTCCAATCTAGGTTGCAGGAAAACAGGTACTGGCTGGTCTGACGCTGGAGACACTGATTTGGCCGGCAGTGAGAGTCACCGTGCACTGTAACGGTGCTGCAATATTCACTCTCTCTCTTGCTCACACTGTATATGCTACTTACTTTGAGAAAACACTCTAGGTAACTCTGACACCATGTGAAAATTCAGAGTTTTTGTATTCTTTGCACTGATATCATTGATACACTTGAATATATATACACCACTAGTTACACTATGTTATAAATCTGATCCCTAAGAATTAGCTAATCACAAATTCTAATAAATATCTAGGTCAACTATACATTTAAGATAAATTTAAGGCAAGGAATCAGTTATTATAACAGATCACCAACAGTTCTCACTGCCTCCATTCTCATCTTAAATTAAAGGCATCCATAAGAGACTTGCTGAGCGTGATATTTATGTTCAAGGATCACTAGTGCAGTTAATTTAGTACAAGACTGGTTGGCCACAACAGTTTGAACTAAATTAACCACACTAATTTTTAGTGGATCCTGGAGCATCAAAGTCTCATCCAATCCTTGATTCCAATTAGCCCCAAGATTAAATTTCAGCACAAGATTGTGGTGTGCCAATGTGTTGGCCACAGTCTACACATGTATTCCTAAGGGCATTTGCGTGAGGCGGCTTGTTAGATTTATGAATAAGAACCATTTTTGACTGGCACCTAGCAAGTTAAACTATTAGGTGAACTGGTTCCTTGGCAATACAATATCAGTTTCTGACACAAACAGAAAAAATGTCTATCATATCCTCTTATAATTTTAAAGGTCTTACTCTTGGGCCACTTTTTTTTTTTTCTAGTTTAAAGCTTTGGCTCAGTTTGTTTTTAATGTAATAAAAAATTTATACTTGGGTGCAGCCTTCTTCTATCTTTCCGAGTGTCAGATGTGGTTTGGAATTGGCTATCCTGAATGCCATAGCTGATGCAAGAGGGTCAAGTTTATTGGACATACTGCATCCCCAGACAATTGAAAAAGACAAATACCAGCAGTCATTAGAAGTTCAGGTTTGTGCGCTACTTGATTCAAATGGATCTCCAACTGAAGTAGCAAATGTTGCTGCTGCACTAGTTGAGGAAGGATTTCGTGCAATTAAACTAAAGGTGAGTTAGTCTTGCAATTTTTAGTTGCTTCATATGCTGTCAGCTCCCTGATGCATGCTATATGGTAAGGATTGGGAAGATGGAAGGCCAATAAGTTGTGATGCTATTACAGGTAGCACGATGGGGTAATCCAATGCATTCTGCTTCAATAATACAAGAAGTGAGAAAGAAGGTTGGTACCCAGATTGACATCCGTGCAGATGCAAATCGAAACTGGACTTATGAAGAAGCTATGGAATTCAGCTCTTTTATTAAGGATTGTGAGCTGCAGTATATTGAGGTAGACTCAGATATGTTACTCTTGTAATAATTGTTAAGATTTATTTTTCAGCTTTTGATTTTGTTCCCCAATTTCAACTATTTTATTTGTCTATGGATGTTGATGTGGCGTCATAGTGTATTAACAACTTTTTGGTGACTAAATCCTTTTCCGCAGGAGCCGGTACAAAATGAAGATGATATTCTCAAATTCTGTGAAGAAAGTGGCTTACCTGTTGCATTGGATGAAACCATTGACAACATTCAAGAAAATCTTCTGGAAAAGCTAGTGAAGTTTTCTCACCCCAGAATAGTTGCTATTGTGAGTAAATGTGCATTTTCATTTGATAGAGATTTTTCCCCCGTCAAGAGTTCTAACCTGCTTAAAATGGCCAGTTACATGGGCTGAGTGGACCTCTCAAGGGCCCAAGGCCTGAAGGCCCCCCATAAATCTCCCTTAGTTGTTAAAGAAAAGCTCCCACCCCCCCCCCCCCTCTCCCCTCACCTCTGTGCACGAAAAAAAATGGAAATTTTTCCAAGTCCAAAAGTAATGCGATAAAATAAAAGCATGCCTTGTACTAACCAAAAATATAAAATTCTTTTGTTAGTATGAATAATCTACTAATTTAAAAGATCTTAAGTTTTTAATCTATAAGATAAAGTCTTTATTCTGTTAACCCTAAGACCTTTACACAAGTCATAATTGGGGAATGGTACCCAAATAAAAGATCACTTTGTATTTTAAATTTACAAAATGAAATAATTACTATACTATTTTATTTATGAATCAAAATTCATGTATAGTTAAATTTGTAACCTCCCCCCCCCCCCCCTTTTCTTTTGTAGAATCTGGATTCTTGTGAGAAAATAACATAACTTTCCCATGTAAAGAGAGAGAAAGGCACAAAGTATGTGGACCCTAAACACTCATGGTATATGTTATATAAATGGGGTTCAGCATTAAAGTGAATATATGTCTATCTCTCTTTTCACATAATAGTGTTATTTACCCCTCACATGAGAGGAACCAAATCACCTAGGTTTCCCTTACACCAATCCCTCGACATCTGCCTCCGCATTGCTAGCAGTATTCTGTAATCTAATATTCATGTCACAGGAATAGCACTAAGTCACTAACTAACTAATATAATGTTGAGTGAGAAGTGCACAGAAGAAATTAATGATAATATACTGATGATTTCATGAAATATAAAATGCCAATTCAATTGTTTTAGACTTGCTGATCTTTCAGGTTATCAAGCCAAGCGTTGTTGGTGGATTTGAGAATGCAGCATTAATTGCCCAATGGGCTCAGCAGCTGGGGAAGATGGCTGTTGTCAGTGCTGCATTTGAAAGCAGTTTAAGTTTGTCTGCATACGTTCAGTTTTCTTGTTATCTTGATAGGCAGAATGCAGGTATATTCAAAGCCTTAAATAATAAGGCAGCCCCATCTGTTGCCCATGGCCTAGGAACCTATCGTTGGCTTAAGGAAGATGTAACAACTAACCCTGTTTTAATTGGTTATAATCCACGTAGTAATTTTGTTGAAGCATCAGTGGCAGATGCTAGCCGACTGTTACAGGATTTTCAAATCAACCAGAATGTGATCTATAATGTAATTACAGAGGAGCAAGTTCATAGGTACCAATTGACTGTAGAGCTTGACAATGTCTCTTGTTTCTTCGAAGTTCAAGAGATTGGAAAAAAAACTGATGTAAGTAAAGCAGTTTCCATAAATATTGCGATTAATTTTCTTTGACTTTAAAGATTTAACAAATGGCCCTGCCTTATATTTTTGGTTAAATGTACTTGAGATACTGAGCATGAAATTAGTTGCAGCATATGTTCCCACTTTAATCAATGGTTTGATCTTTAATTATGTGAAATTTTAGAAACAGTAGTTTAAGCTGATGGAAACATGACTGTTAGACAAAGTGTACCCTAAGTCCTTAATGGATTTATATTTTCTGTCACATCATAAAATAAGTGAATAAGGTCAACCATAAGATTATAGTGCTTTATGGTCTTTGGACTGTTTTCTTGAAGAGCATAACCAGAACCATATCATGTGAACAAATTAAAATAGATTCTTGTGAGTTTGAGTTGATTATTCGGTTGTCCCCAGACAAATTAAAACCTTGTAATTAAGATTGTTTACCTGCAAGTGAAATTAGATTCTTGTGGAAATGATGATTACATTTGATTGTGCCAATGTAGGATAATGTACTAGTCTTTCTTCATGGTTTTCTTGGGACTGGTGAAGACTGGATTACTATCATGAAGACCATTTCAGGATCAGCGAGATGCATCTCTGTTGACCTTCCTGGTCACGGGAAATCAATAATACACACTGTGAAAAATGCCAGCGAGAAGCTATGTTTGTCCTTGGAGATGATTGCTGATTTATTATATAAATTAATCTGTCATATCACTCCAGCAAAAGTTACCCTTGTTGGATATTCAATGGGAGCAAGGATTGCGTTATGCATGGCACTGAGATTTGGTTATAAGGTATGCTGGTGATATCTGATGTTTTATTACCTGATTCAGGGTTGCATGCATGATCATTGATCAACAATTTTAACTTTCATGAAGACTAACGGAGCTGTCCTAATATCTGGAAGCCCTGGTTTAAAAGATAAATTTGCAAGAAAAATTCGTGCAGCTAGAGATGATTCCAGAGCATGCTCAATGGTTGCACATGGTTTACAAACTTTTCTTGAATCCTGGTATGCAGGAGAGCTGTGGAGAAGGTGATCAGTTTGTTTGAATATTCAGAATGTTTGGGCATTTTGCTGATCTTATTATACTTCTAATGATTTGTCCTTTCCTTCCTTCAATAATTCTTTGAAGCCATATTGTTTGAACAGCTTAAGAAGCCACCCCCATTTCAATCGAATAATTGCAAGTCGCTTGCAGCAACATGATGTGCAGAGTCTTGCAAAGGTGCTGTCTGGCTTAAGCATAGGGAGGCAGCCGTAAGCCTCTACTTAATCTTGACTGACTGTTCATTTTCTTAGCTTTGGTGATATTTGTCTTGTTACATGATTTGTGTTGTCTATGTCGAAAGCAAATGGCAGTTGTGTATCAAGTGACTACTTCAGTATATCATAGCATGTTTTCTAGAGGGTTGCATACCATGCTATTTGGATTTCAAAAATTGGAAGTATAAGACTTTGGGTTTAATCAGTTGGATATTCGGTCAGATCCGCTTATCTCAAGTTTTACTGGTATGGTTTTTGGGGTAGAACAATTTGTGACTTGCAAATGTTCTATATAACATGGAAAATTAGTAAATCCAATTATTCCTATAAGAGCATTTTCCAAGAAACAAAACATCATTTAGAAAATTGATAAACTCTATTTTGGTCATGAGAAATATGGTGACTTTCAAGTTGATTCTCTGTAGATCATTTCCGTCAATTTATTCCTTCAAATATGAAAATATTTTCAATATTGTCCTTCTACTCAAACTTCATTCATAATTTTTTACTTTACTCAATATTGATATGTAATTTAGTTAATGACATGACTGTTTTACAAGTCACGCATTAATCTGCATGAGATAAAATATCGAGATATAAATTGAAATTCTTCAATTGCATATATACATAAATTTTTTTTACTAATTGCGTATCTGACAGAAATTTAAGAATTAAGATTGATTTGAATAATTACAAACATGATTTTTTTTAATATGATGTAGATTATCTATCACTTATGACTTTTATATTAGCAAGAAAAATTTTAGTCAACATTTTGTTAAATGAGACGTTAAAGGGTAACATTAAAAGTATTTTTATTTTTGAAAGATTAAATTGATAGAATCAATCTATAAAAGATTAAATTAAAAGTTACTATATCTTTTAAGGATCAAAATAATCTTTTCTTCCTTAGATTATCATCTGGCGTACCATTTGGTTGATTAAGAATTTAACTGCTCTAGAAGTGCTTTCAAGACACTGAGGAAAAATTAAAATGATCTTAGGGTTTTGTTGATAATGGAAAATCTAGAATGTTTAGAATAATATTAAATGCATAAAACATTTAATTAAGAATGGTAAAAGCTGGGAGTAATTCCCGTTATACACAAGTCAAAAAGAGAGAAAAGCATATTTTTATTAATTAATGAATTTCCAGTATATAATAAACTCATGTAATCAATATCTTCCTTGATTTTTTGACGTTCGTCTCTGATGCGATTTACCAGTGATATAAACTATTGATTCTAGGTTCTACAGTACATGTCGAATATCTTTACCTGAACAATTCCCACGTAAAATGTTCTACACTCAATTATCTTTCTCTAAATTATGTAGGTTCTATTTAGTTCAAGTTCAGTGCACCTTTTTAGGAAGTGTTTTATTTTTTCATCATGAATTAATAATTCATGATCCGTTATCATGATTTCTCTAGATTATGTAGGTTCTGTTTAGTTGGTTCAATGCACCTTTGTAAGAAGTGTTTTAACTTTCCCTTTTTGTTTTCGTCTCCCTGCATGGCAGATCATTGTGGGAAGAATTGAAGAATTGCAGAATACCTCTTCTGCTCATATATGGAGAGAAAGATACTAAATTTAAGAAAATTACTGAGGCAATGATCAACACGATGTGCTCAGGCTTGGAGAATGGACATGAACAATGGAGCAACATACATGAGGTGGTTGAGGTTCCCAACTGTGGGCATGCTGCCCATTTGGAGAACCCTCTTCCAATCATTGCTGCCTTGAGACAATTTATGACCAGACTATAAATAGGTATATTGTCCATTTGGAAGATCAAGACAATTTTTGGTACAGATTAAGAAAAAGACAAAGAAAAAGAAAAAAGGGGGACGTCTACAATGAAATAATGAATGATGAATTGATGACGTCTAAAATATGCTGAAAAAAAACTTGGGAAATATAAGAAAATCATTAATGTTCCCCTACAGAATTCTTTATTTGTATCTTGGCGCTGGTGATGGTTCATGAAGATTTCCTTTGGACGGATAGGTTCTATGTGGCTCTTGTGCTAGAATTGCATTTGAGAACTTGGTGAAAATTATCGTAGTGTAGTAGCTATAACGTGAGCATCGCTTCACTCCTTGTATAGGCCATACACTGCTGAATGAAAAAGTTTCCCCCATTCTTATTGAATATGTAAGAATAACCCTTCTCTCCTCTCTTCCAACTATTAGGCTTTTAGGCGTTCTGGTTTTGCTTATGCACATCGGCTGCTTAGTCGGAATAGGCAAGCGGTGTGGTAGAGTGATGAATATTGAAATTTTATATCAAACAGAATCTGTACATTTACCAGTATGGGTGGCAATTGGCAAAATCAATGGAAAAGGTCTAACGACATTACATTAAAATTTAAAATACTCATTGACGAATAAGTTCTTAGTTGAGATGAAAGTAATTTTATTCTATAAAAAAGAGGACACGTGTAAATTCTGGAAGAGTCCTATGTTATTTGGTACTAGTTGAGAAGCTAATCAGCCTAGACCATTGGAATTAGTGATCTGAAAAAGCATCACACAAAACAAAAAGCACGCCCAGTGGGACTCGAACCCACAATCGCTTGATTAGAAGTCAAGCGCCTTATCCATTAGGCCATGGGCGCTATGTTGACAGAAGTGAATATAAAATATCTTATATCTTTGTTTTATACTATTCCAATCAATTAGGCGAAGCTTACTTTTATATTGCATCTAAGCAACTAATTGTAGTTTACTGAGGAAGAGTGCACGTTGTTTGTATGTGAAAATCATTCGCGTACATACATTGAATAAAGAGAAGAAATCTAAGGCACGTCTGAAATTTTATTCAACTTTATAACTCGTCTGCAATATTTGATATGTATACACATTAAATATCCAAGCAAATATCTTTTTTAATTAGTCTCTAATAAAATCATCATATAAAGAATTATATATTTTTTATATTTAAGAAATAATACATTTTTTATATTTGTAGAGGGATAAAAAAAATAAAGAACTGACTCTAATAAAAACTCACTATTTTATATTAAAAATTAATTTTTTTATTATCTCTTTCTAAATAAAAAAAATATAGTATTTCTTAAATTTAAAAGATTCAAAACTTAAATTTACAATAAGTTGAAAGTTGTGGTGGACATACGACAACTATATTTTAGCATTGGGTTGCCCATCTTCCAAGATAGTTTTCAAGTCTTGTTTTGCTGTTCTCTTTTCAGTTTTCAGATTATTTTCTCTTCTTCCGGTCTTTGATTGACTCTTCAGATGGCTTTTTCTGGTTCCCTGAATATGACTATTCAATCTCATACATACATATATACATACCTATATATATATATATATCTATATCTTTTATGTATAATCTTTAATTCTTTGGATGTCTCTTAATTTGTTATTGTCTTACTCATGGGTTGCATCCCTCTAAATAACAAGTTGTGAATGGGTGTATTCACAATAGTAAGTAGGAATTAATGTGCCTCATCATAATAACACCTAATTTTCATGTGCCTACTGGCAAGCTCCTATTAAAGTCTTGAATGTCATATTTGACTTCCAACTTCACACTAATTCTGAAATGATTCCGGTAATGCTTGCCGTTAATTAATTTTAGAAGGTTGATTCATGTGTTAAAATACATGTATATATAATATTACAAATGTTGGATTATTTGTGGCAATCCAAATAGAAAACTTGACAAAAGAGCCTATATATCAACCTTGCGAATTATTAATGTTAATGGAAAATGGAATCTGATCCCTTAGCTTCTAAGAATTATAATGATGGAATAGATGAGATGTTATAGTGAGATGTTGAGGAATGAGGATGAGAAGAACATGTGCAGGCACCACCAGGACAATAACTTGCACCTTCACGGCATTCAAAACCACAAAGGCAATCTGTATCGTCA
The DNA here is from genome assembly GCA_031216115.1 of Senna siamea. NCBI lineage: Eukaryota > Viridiplantae > Streptophyta > Magnoliopsida > Fabales > Fabaceae > Senna > Senna siamea. The sequence continues at coordinate 3,321,765 of CM062358.1, forward strand.
AAGCATTGACTTTCACTCACTACCCTATTTCCTTCACCTCCTGCAACTTCCATCATATTAATATTATTACTTGTAGCCACACCCAATATGGCAGCCATGAAAACAAACTTGAACCAAGCTTTCTCCATTAATTATTTTACTTAGAGAGATTGAGTTTGGTTTGTTGTAGTTTGTATATAAGTTATTCTTGCTCCTATTTATATATACTGGGGATTGATACATAATAACAAATTAATGAGCCACCTAAACTCTCTAACTTCCTCATCATCAAATCTACGTGACTAGTGGTTTGAAGATTTCACAACTACATTGTGTTGCTAATTAATTCAATTAGCTAGGTCTAATAAAATTTAAGTCAACCCAAAATTAGGAAAAGAATTTATATTCTTGCTTATAATTCATTTATATACTTGAAGATTTTTGTTAGTAATTAAACCATATAGAGCAGCATAGCAGAGCTTTTAATAATTCATTTATAACTTGCCCTTTTATTTTATATATTTGGAAGAGGAAGAATGAAGGAGAAGGGAAAAAAGAGAAGGAAAAAGAAAGAAATTTAGTAATTTTTTTTGTTTAATTTTTAAAATTTTAAAAAGAAAAAAATTAAAAAATTTTATGTTAACTATCATTAACTTTCTTCTTTTGTTAATTTTAATTACTCAAAATTAAAAGATTTTAGAAGATTCAAACAAAAAAAAATCATCATTTAATTTTTCTTTTCTTCTTCTTCTCTTTCCCTCTAATTCCTTTTCATGCTCGTTAGAAATGTGAATCAAACGAGTTTAAGATTCAACAATATTTTATCTAATAAACAGGAACATTACATCAAAGTGTTTAGCATGACTAGAGTTTTTACCAATTTGAGAAAAGCATAAAAGAGACAAATTTTTGAAATATATAGTTAGAGTATGTGATATAAAATCAACAAGATGCATGCTAGATATAAAATTTTCAACCATACAACTCGATGACTAGCTTCATAACAAGTGACATATTCTGCTTCCACAATTGAGGTAATTGTAATAGTTTTCTTAGCACTTTTCTATGAAACAATTCCTCCAAACATCATAAAAATGTATTTAGAAATAACCAATAATCAATTCATATAAGAGTCATATAGTCTGAGTCTGAATAACTAATAATTTCAAAATTTTAGACTTATTATAAGTCAAGTAATACTTTGTACCATGAAGATACCTTATAACGTTCTTAACAGCTCTCCAATGATCATGACCATACTCACATATTTGTCAAGCTCACTAATTAAAAAATTCAATGTTCAGACGTGTACATATATGAGCATACATGAGACTGCCAGCGGTAGAAGCATATGAAATTTTATCTATTGAAATCCTCTTATCATCATTTTAAGGATACTAAAATTGCTCATCTTTTTGGACAAGTGCAATACAAGGAGCACAAGACTGCATGTTGAATTTCTCCAACATTCAACCAATGTAAGTTGCCTGAGACAAATTGAGAATGCTACAAGACCTGTCACGATGAACCTAAATTCCTAGAGCATAAGTAAGGGGTCTCTCATATTAACGTGGCACAACAACAAATGTCTCATATCAAGGTGGCATGACAACAAGTATTTTTTCTCATTCACATAACTCATACATTTACTAGCTAAAAGGATGTCATCAACATGAAATACAAGAATCACAAAATTGGTTCCATCATAACTTATGATAGACACACACTAAACAAAAGCATTGTCAATACATCCAAGTTATCACTTCATCAAACTTTAAGTACCATTATCTAAAAGCTTGTTTCAAACCATAAATAGTCCTGTTCATTTTGCATACTAAATGCTCCTTTTTAAACTCAATAAAGCCATCCTATTTCACATAAATAAGTAGAATATAGCCACCAATATACTAAAGGATGCATTAACTTTAGTTAATGTACATCCCATAACATAATGTAAATAAATGACTTTTGGTCAAATATCTACATCTAATAATTATTTGTGACTATAAGTTTTTATGAATTTTAAATAGATTTTAACATAGACTATAAAACTCTTCATGTGGTCATAAAAGCCACATTAAGTCTATCATAGGCCACATTAAGTCTATTATGAAATCTAACATTCTCTCACTTGGCCAAATGATCACATGAAATTAGTAGACTATAATGGATCAAATAATCACATGATCCTTATAAATTATAGGCGCTAAAACCTTAGTCATAAAATTTGTCACCATCATTTAATGTTCTCAATGAATATTTTTCTTATTTTGCACCCTTTCATGAACCACAAGATATTTTAACTTTATGTGTTTTGATTTATTTGAACATTTATTGTTCTCTTAAACTTTTTTTCTAACAATCTTAATTAAGATAGTCACTAGCAGTATCTTTTTTTAGAATACTTTATCCAATACTCTTGCCAATGACACTTGGCCGGTGTGAGACTAAATTCTTCACTTAGCCCAATCTATATGGTAGGGTCTCCATTTTGAAAAGATGGAGGCAATCTAAGAACCTTGAATCCTTTAAGAATTTAATTTTGGGTAACAATGCACATATTCAAATTATTCAAGCATTTTTTGTGTTTTTCTCTTGAGCCAAATTATTGTGAGTTTCTTTGGTTTAGTATAATTAGGGACTCTTAGGTGAGATTATAATAAATAATTTTGATGTTGATAGTTGTACAAAAGTTAAATTTTGTAAAAGAACTTTTTTTTAATGATTATGTTGACTGGACATAATTAATATTTCTTAATTTTGTCTTCCTTAATTTTTTTTATTTTAGCAACTATCTATAGTAAAAACTCTAAATAAAACTAATTATGATGATTGAAAAGAATTCTTAAATTTATATATAATCATTACAAAAATTAGGATTTGGCTCTTAAAAAATTAAAGTCAACATATTTAACTAATAATTCTAGTGCAATAGAAGGAGTTCAATACCAACAATGACATGTTGTCAAAAAGTAGTATTTATCTGAATGTTATCAAATGCAAGAAGAAAGAGTTAGATTACTTTTCCTAGCTAGTCATAAGATGGCAGTATATATATAACATATACAGATATATATTTCAATAGTCATACACATGAAGAATGTTTTTGTTGACCTGGAATTTTTTATCTTTTGTTTCATCATATATATAATCTAGCACATCATCCATTCTTAATAAAAACTAGATAGTGACATTAAACTTGGGGTAAAGACATTAAAGATCAGGCACTGGAAAACTCACATCCCCGTACATGTTTGAGAGAGGTCGATCAAGCTAATGATGAAACAAGTATGCACGGAGACATTATAAACATACACAAAATTATTAATTATTTCATGAGGTTGGGTTGGTGTTGATTGTACGTAAGAAGACAAGAAGGAATTGAGCAAGAGGAAAAAGAGTAGCGAGACAATAGAGGGGAGGAATCCACTTAAGGGTAGAGCATAAAAAGGAGTACATGAAAGCAAAGAAAGCAAAGATGATGAAGGATATTCGTGAGATGAGAAAGAGAGTGGAAGCTTTAGGGTAAGGCAGCAGAATACCATTCCAAATAGAAGCAAAGCCACAAGAAAGAGCAATAACAGCAGCCTGCATCTCTGGGTATTTAGTGAACGGGGTTTGAGAAAACACAAGAGCCATCCCCATACTGATAGCAACACCCCAAAAATGCTTCCCTATTTCCTGCTTATCTATCATCTCCTTCACATGCTCCCACGTACACGAAGACGACGAAGTAGAGGGGAACACAAGGGCGTCCTCCTGGACAGCTTCCTCTACTACCACTCCCTCTGCTGCACCAAATAGTGGGTTGTAGTTGTAGTAGTATTAGCAGTAGTAGCAGCAGCAATGACTAGTATTTGGAGTTGGTGAGATTGTTGTGTGAAATCGTATTGATAAGGGATTATTATGGAAGTAGAAGGTGACGGGTGTGAATGTGAAGAAGGGTTCATGTTTTGTGAAGAGAAGAGAGAGTAGGCAAAAGGCAAAATGACCTAATTAATTTGTTAGGGAGAGAAACCCTGTTCCGTTTCTCTTTTATGAAAGCGTGGGATAAGCGTATGGGTTGACTTGAGTGTTATATAGCCGTGGGATAACCGTATCATTGTTGTGGGTGATATATTACAGATCATAATCGTTTAAATAACGTTTCTCCAATAGTAACTTATATGATTGTGACTTGTGATTGTGATAGGAAGACGTAGCCGTGATTTACTTTCTCCTTTTTCCTTAGGAAATGAAGGTGATTCAAACTTGGTGCTACCTCGGATATAGATTAAAAACAAGATAAAAAAATCTATATAAATAAATATGAAGGGAAAGATGACATCGTTGATTACTAATTTAAAAAATTGGTGAAACGAGAAGGAAAGATTTGGTCAAGAGAATATTGGAATCTTTAGTTAGTCTATTATCTCCTTTGATAGTGATTTTATATAGTGTACAGCGGGTGAAGAATGTTTTCGTTGACCTGGAATTTCTGATCTTTTGTTTAAAAGGAAAGAAAAAATTTTTAGGTTTGAGATCTTATTTATACATTCATCAATAAAATTTTAAAACTTCTAGTTTGCATATTTTCCTCTCTTAAAAATTGATACAAATACATTTATTTTTGGATGAATTATATTGTCTCTTTTTTAATTCTAAAAGATATCAAGATATTTTAATAATAATATGATTGAAGATGTAAAGGCTCTTTCATTTGCCTCTCATTTTACTTATCGTATGTAGTCTTCTAAGAAGAAATATGCAAATACGGCTAAACTAATCAAATTTATCCGTTAGACTTAAATCTAAAAATAAAAAAAATATATATCTAAATTCATGTATAAAAATTTACATTTTTTTAATTTTTTTTTTTTTTTTTTTTTGGTTTAGAAGTTGTTTGAACATGAGAACTTTTTTTTTGGGGAAACCGTGGGATAAATATGTTGGGCCCGTCATTCTTTGGGCTATCAGAGGGTAAAGGCCCACATTTAGCGGCATATATCCAAGGCAAAGAGATGTGGCATGCCCTTAAATCTATATTTGATTCACCAAAAACTAATATTTCCTAATGTCTGCTTCACCAAGCCCAAAGGAAGCTTGTCCATTTTCTCTCTTCTTTGTTATTGAATTATTGAACAACTCTACAGCTAGCCAGTTTGAGTTTGAAGTTCCAAATGTGTTTGAGACTAAGGGTGAAGAGATTCAAATTAAATGGAATTCAATTGAATCGATCTAAATTAATCTGGCTAAATCGACTACTTGATTGGATGAGTTTTTGTTAAAAATAATTAGTTTAGTTGGATTACTAAATGATTTTAATTTTCATCCAAACTAAATACAACTAATTAAATAAATATATTATTTATTTATTATATTTTATATTATTGGATTGTGCTTAATTTGTAATAATAATTATACTTGCAGTTGTTTTAAATTTGTCTTAAAATAATTTTAAAGTGAATATATATTTAGAAAGACTTATTTTCTTAATTAAAATTAAAAAATTGATTAACTAATTCAATTCAAATTGATTATGATTGATCTTAATATCAGGTTGATTGAATAATTTTTTCAATCATTCAATATAATCAATTTGATTGATTGGATGATCAAAATTAATTCAAATCAAATTGATGGTCACTCCTAAAAGAAATAGTGTAATTAATATGTAAGATTATCTTCCAATCAGGAAATTAATTCTGATGGTTGAATTATTAGGATAGAACATTAACGGCGAGTCTTGCATAAAACAGGGGAAGCAAATGGAATAATATTGAGCTCAGATTATGTGAAAATATTAATGCTGAATAGGAATGAACTGGATTAATTTGGAGAAATTAAGCATGAGAGCTTACATGAAATTTGTAGGGAAAAAATACTGAGAAAAAACTATAATTTTCATGACTGATTATTTGTCTTGCTTAACTCCATTAGGTTTAAACTAATTTCTGACATATATATTTTGTGTAATTAAGCATAAATCGAACTCCAAAATCGTCGTAAACACAAACTTGAAATAATCACTCCAAATCTAATAATATATACTTGCATGTGCAATAAAGTTCCACAGGAGTATTGCCAAAGCAGAAGCCATGGATGCCATGGAATAATATGCACAAAACCTTGCAAACATAGGCTTGTTGGATGCTATCAATGCATTAGAAGCACCTGAAAAGGCTAAGATTATGCATATTATGAAGGCATGGAAGATTGAAGGGCTTCCCTTAAAGATTACTGTTGGAACTGGGTTTTCGTCTATGTACTCAAATGGAATTAGTTTCTGATGAAAGATGGTGATGATTGTGAAGCACACACTTACGATCCACTCTAAGATTGCCAAGTGAGAAACTGAGGCTACAGTGATCTTTTCTAGGGAATCCATTGAGGTGATGAATTTGAAGACATCGAAATGGATGCTACTGATTATCAAGTTTGTGTGAATTTATATATAGTTAGCACTTACCGTTTTCATGATGCTTCTTGGAAACCTGTGTACAGGACAACATTAAAGGCATGGAAGGTTTGTGGTGCTTTGGGATGAAACTTGCAGGAAATGAGGCTAAAGTTAAAATGAGGACTTTTTGACCCAGAAGCACAGTTTCATGTTTTAATTTCTACACGAAATTGTTAGTTAACTTTTAATTTAATCTTTTAAAATTAATCTGCATTGAATTATACGGCAGGTCACATCTTATTATAAAGCAAAAAAAAGTGTACTGTGTCACTGATGTGGAAACCTAAGTCAAGCAATAATTAATCGAAGTCTTCTGCAAGTGCTTGCAAATTAAGTATCAGACTAAGAAAACTTGCTCACCCCACCTTGACTTGACTTGGCTTTATCTAGAATTTTCTTGATCACTTCATTATAAAATAGAAAACTGCATTAGCTAGAGTAGAAAACAGAGAGATTGTAGTTTGATAGTCTAATCTGTAACTGTAAGCAAGTGAGATCTTAGTTTTTTCCATGCCTTTTTTGCCCTTTTGTAGAATGATTTACAATTATTGGAGAAGCCTAGCCCCATCAAGGTCTGAGTCACAACAAGGTAACCTCACTATACCTTCTTCACCTAGCTACATCACCAGAATGAGATGCTTCACTGCAACTCATAACCTATATTCCAATGGCTACCTGCTGCCTTTGTATGTGAATAATGTGTGTTCTGTTGAGATAGAAGCACCTAGATTCCACCCCAGGAGTCCCTCAAGTCTCTCAAAAACATTCATAGGCCTTGCCTTCCAGGCTGGTCTAGTTATGTTTCAGAATCAGACTATGTCTTCTTCTCCATCAGTGGCATCCCAAGATGAACAATTATATATATTTAGAGCTGCTATGGTTATTGTCTTTGCAGCTTCATTCTCTGGGAATTTCCTGACTCATTCTAAGCCTAGGCTTGCAGCTATGCTTGCCAAGATTTCGCGTCTCTCTTTTGCAATGGGTTTCTTTGTGATGGCTGGAGCTTTTCTCTCTGGGAGTCGGGCCATGTGGGTCACAGGTTGGCTATCCGGTGGTTTCACCATGTTAGCCTCCCTTATGTCCTGCCTTACTTGAAGCCTATGAACCTGTAGGAGCTTCAAAACCTCTGAACAAGGTAAAATGATCTAAGTTTTTGCCTAGTTTTGGGCAGGTAAGTTATCATTTTACTTGGTAAGAGATGTTGTGGCTTCTACAATTTGTAGTCATCACTGTGAAGTGATGGCATGTCCTAGAATTTAGAAACATCTACCTTTCCCTTCATAGCTTATAGTGTTTGGGGATACCCTGATAGCAGTAAGCCACTGCTATTATACCCTTAGCTAAATTCGGTTAGTGCTATTATACCCTTAGCTAAATTCGGTTAGTGCTATTATACCCTTAGCTAAAACTTCCTACATCGTAATTTCTATCTACTTCTTTTACATAAATCTGTGACATAAACCCCATGTATTTGGTTACATATCCCACTAAGACAAAACAGATTAGAAATCCCACGTATTCCTAATTATCATTTCTCTAATGATGACCTTTTATATTGCAAGTGCAGGAATAATTCTTAGCCTTTGGTATACATACTCCTCGAACCCAAACATAGGTAGAAATTAAATCCACCAACATAGATGTTTTAGTTAGTGGAATTCACTATACCTACGTTGAATGTATGTAAGAATTCCTTCAACTTCATACATTCTAAGGGACTCATATAATCTGAATCATAGTAATTAGATCATTGATCTATGATCAGTATTCAGAAATATGCCGTACATAGGAGTTACAACCAGTTATACCAGCAACCTCAGTTCAGTTTCCGACACACAACACCAGTAAGTCATGTAAACTTCAGTCTCTGAATTACAGACTAGTTAGTGGCTCATTGCTTAACAAATTCTACATGCAGCTTGCAGGTTCTATGTGTCCTGCAGCAAATTAAACACACCAACCTTATGTAAGACGAATATGAGTTTGACATGGACAAGAAATGTACTGTACCATGTCATTTTTCATATGGCTAGCGAAGGTGAGACATATTCTTGCACCTGCAAAAAGGAGTAGTAACTGAGAAATGATGATAGAGGAATTTAAATATCCTAGTTATGATTCCTAGGACGTTAAGTTAAGCTTTTCTTAAACGTACTAGAATGCTTGTAAGATATCTTGTTAGTAGCAACAAGTGTGTGTGATGTACCTATTAATATACTATGAAAACTGTGTTCTATGATGCTATAGCTTATGTTTGATTTTGAAGACTTCATTGGAGAATCTGTCTCTATCATGTTCTCTCTTTAGGCCCTTAGTTGAGCGTTACTGCTATATACCATTTTTTTCCTTCTTTGCTTGTTCCCCTGTTTTGTTGTGGTTTTAAGTTATTTTCTGGCTTTGATACTTTTATATATTAAAATAAATAATTATTTTTTAAAATATATATTTTTTATTTTAAAATACGGATATATATTTTATGTGACCATTTGAAATTATATTTTAAAATACTTATAGTGTTTATTATGTTAGCACTATATATGTACAAATTTGTCTGGCGCTCATTCACTTCTTTTTTTCAGTAAATTATATTTACTTCTCTTAAGCTAAATTATATTTATCATTAGTTTAAAAAATTATAATTCTCTCTCTAATTTATTTTCTATCAATAAAGATAATTTTTTATGTAAAAATAATACTATGATCTTACTTTTAACAATAAATTAATGATTTGAGGCTTAAAAAATGCATATTCTTTCAATTTGTTTCTTGAAAAATGAAACTTTTCAATTTGATGCTAGAAAGATTAATTCTTAATCAATTTGATCATTCAAAGATATATAAAAAGTTAATTAGCACTTTCATTCAATGATATTAAGTTAACTATTAAATAATAAATTACATTTTATTCAACAATACAAAAGTGAAACACATCAAATTTATGAATTACATATTGTCAAACTACATAATTTGTATTTTTTTTATGTTCAATTTATAAATATGATATATTTTATTTTATAAATTATACATTATCAAAATATAGTAATTATTTACATTTTTTTATTAAATAAGATTCAATTCATTATTTAACAGTTAGTTAACAATCATTAATATTATTATCACGTAACTTTATATTCATTCTATTAGTCAGAGGAGAAAATTAAATGAGAATTAATCTTTTAAAGATTAAATTAAAAAATTTCATCTCTCAATGACTAAATTGAAAGAATACATAGCTTTTAAAGATTAAATCATTAATTTTTTTATTTTTAATATAACAAGAAATGTAGTTACATTCATATTTAGATTTAACATGAAATTTTTACTATAACAATAAAGACAACTAAATAATTTTATTTCTTTAAAATGAATAAATATTATGTAAAATATTAAATTTATTTATAGAAAATAAATTAGAGCACAGAATATTATCTTCTATCGATAAATTAGTATTTTACATAATATATATTTATTTCAAAAACAATAAAACTACTTAAATTTATTTACTATTAAATTAAAATTTTTATTTTGAATCTAAATATAAATTTAATTATTTTTATTTTTATATTAAAAATAAGACCACAGTCTTACTATGCACAAAAAATTATTTTTATTGACAAAAAAATAATTCAAAACCAACAAGTATAATTTTCTAATATAATTTAAGTAAACTTTAAAAGAAGTATATATATTTTATTCAGAAAATTAAAAATATCAAGAGGTGTAACATTCACTTAGTCAGCCGGTCAGGCCCACACGTTGTGTGGTTCTGTCGTCTGTGTATAACTTTCAATGGGTAAGCATCATAAGTTTTTGTAAAAAAATGATTTTGTACCATCAAGCGAAAGGATTTGGATCCTTTAAATATAAGAGAGAGAGGGATAAAGTTTGTAAATTATGGGAGAAAAAAAATGAGTTATAATTTATACAAAATGTACATTTATATTATGTAATTATTATTATCTATTATTTATTTTTTGTAAGTAATTATGAGAATATATTAATAGTTTGATATATAAAAATATTTAATATGATTTTATTAGATAACATAATTAATCAGTTGTAAAATTTTTATTACTTATTTAAGATTGATTGTTTAATATAATATTATAATTTTAAGCTTTTTGAAAATTATGTTTTTAAATTATTATTTTATGTTTTATAAATGTATAAAACATGTAAAAACACTAAAATTCTATTTAATGTGTGTCAAAAAGTAAAAGTCTAAGTTAATATAAATCAAATTGAATACCAATTCTGCACCAGACTGGTAAAAACAAAATTGATATAGTCTGCTTCTTTTAAATAAATAATTACATTAATTTGGTTGAATTTTAAAGCAAAACAAACTAAATTAAAGATTTGAACACCCTAATACTGATACATAATACATAACAGTGACTTTTTATCCTAATATAACAGTTAGGGTCTTTATTGATTGAAGTAGGACAGTAGATCCCTTATTTGTGCATCCTGTGATATCACACTATTTTCTTTTTTATTATTAATTTTATAGACCTTTGTGGTGTCTGACACTACTCTCGTGGTTTAGGGTCATGAAAGTTAGTACTCTATCACGTCAACAGATGACATGACTGAATTCACATACAAAACGTCCATATTTTTTAATAATAACAATAATATTGTAAGAAAATAAAACTCTAACATTTTAATAATGTAATAAAATTTTCGCTAGTAACTTCAAGATTTTATATTTTTTAAATATTTTTTTAGAATAAAACTCTAACATTGCAATATTTTTAAAACAAAAAAATACCAAAATTTTAATAAGAATGAATAAAATTGTGCACAGAGGTGCTAATATGTGTATTTATTAATATGAATATTTATATTTTTAAATTTAATTTATCCTTTTTTGTAATTTTTATGATTTTACTATTTTTTGGTATTTCTTTTAGTTATTTAAATATTTAATATGTTATTTGTAATAACAATAAATGTGTATAAAAAAAAGTGAAATCTTAAATAATTATATTTTGTTTGTTATTTAAATATGATGAAACTATTGCCATTTCTTTGTGTTAATTTTTTTGTTAATTTATATTAATTAATTTATTTTAATTTATTCTTTTGTTTTCTTTAAATTATCTATATAATTTATTTGTCTTTAAATATTTGACTTAGTAAAATAAAAAAAATGGTTGGGAAGTATTGTGCACTTTTGTATAAAGATGAAAATATACGTCAAGGGAATAACAAAGCAATTTTTTAGTGTTAGCATCCTAAAAGTGTATTTATTAGATAAGGGATTAGTTTAGAAGACTTACAAAATTTGTAAAAGAAAAGTTGGGTTTATCTGAGATAGAAGTAGAAAAAAATATTTACAGAATTCCAGTATCATTGTCCCCTTCACTGTATAGGACATCATGTCGTGACAAAGATGAAAATATTAAAATGATGATTGAGGCACATAGCACATTGTGCTCAAATTGGTGTTATAGAGCTGTTGGTTCAAATAAGGATTGCCTTGACATTTATCTAAATGTAGGATCACAACTACTTTTAGAGGCTAAACCATTAAGTTTTTTCATTTTTGACAATTATGAAGTTGGACCATCAAGTTTTTTCACTTTTGACATTACCGCCATAGTACAAGTTTCATGTGACTTTAACATGATGGTTAATGTTTCCTCATCATGTGTTCAAGAAGACATTGGTTGCAAGAGTCACATGTTGAGGCTATTGGATGATGATGACAATTACGAGGCTAAACCATCAAGTTTTTCCACTTTTGAGAATACTGCCATAGTACAAGTTTCATATGACTTTACCATAACAGTCAATCTTTCCTCACCACGTGTTCAAGAAGACATTGGCTAAAGTAGTCACCTATTAAGGCTATTGGATGATGATGAATATCATAGCATAGACCCTGATTATTGTCCAAATGATGTATCTGAGTACAGTGAGGTGTCAGGCTATGGCAAGGAGAATGATAAAATGATAGAAATAACTGTCAGAGGGCGTGATTATAAGGATGATGATGAGAATGACAATGACGAAGGGGAAGAAGCACATTTGATAGGTCTACAAGTGGTAAGAAAATATCATAAACGTGTTGCTCATTTTTTAAGAGAGATCACAATGAATCGATTGGTGGTGCCTAATCTTAACGTTGAGAATGAGTTTGACCAAGTAGAATTGAAAGATGATGCAATATTTCCAAACAAGGCCACCCTCCAACTTGTAGTAAAGTTATACTCAATTTGAATGCACTGTAATTATTGAGTCAATAAATCATTTGAGTTCTATATTGACTACCGTTACTCCCAGTACCTGACGACATGCACTAGAAGTTAAAGGCTTATAGAAGGCCAATGTTTTGGGAGATTACAAAATATGAAGGTCCATATTCATGTGTAACTCCTACTTTATCCCAAGATCACCGTAAGTTGGACTGTGACATTATTATTGCCTATATTGTGAGTGTGGTGACAGAGGCGCCAGGCATGACTATTAAATCCATCATCACAAAAATAAAGGATGAGTTTATATATAATTTCACATATAAGAAGACATGAAAAACAAAGCACAAGGCCATTGCATTAGCCTTTGGGAATTGGGAAGCATTATACACCTTGCTCCCCCGATGGATGGCAGCTAGGTAGCGTTTTATGCCAAGGACCATTATTGACTGGTAGAAAATTAACCATCTTGAAGATGACAACATGTGTTCCATCATTTTTTTGAACATTCAAATCGTGCATTAATGGGTTTAGTCATGTGAAGCCTATTGTTCAAGTAGATGGCACATTTTTATAGTGCAATAGTTTCAAAGTAAGAAAATTGTGAAATGATTTACTTGTAGCCCAATGGCGAGGGTAAATCATATATGTCCTCTTTAGGGTTCAATTGAGCATTTTAATTTACTATTAGTGTGAATGGTCTAATAAAGAGGATTCCTTCAAACTCGGTTAGACCATGCGTATCTCTGTCTTCCAATCATACTGAAATGTTATTCCATACATCAATGAGAAAGCACTAGTTCAAAGTTTAAAATTTTAAATTAAAATGCACTAGTTTGACATACTATAAGGCCACCAAATTTTGGTAACTCCACACATAAATAATGAAGAAAGTGAGAAAGTAAAAACATGATTAGACTATGACTAAAAGTTTTAGTAATATTTAAAATATACTAAATATTCTATTTAATATTTAAATAACAAAAAAATATTTAGGTTTTCAATTATTTTTGTACAAGTTTAATATTAAAAATTTAAACAACAGAAAGAATAAACAGTCAAAAGTTACTATTATTACAAAGAATGTATTAAATTTTTAAATAGAAATATCATTGCAAAGGATATGTTAAAATTTTAAATATTTAAATACCAAAAAAAATAAACATAGAAAAATTAAATTATAATGGATATCTTAAATCTTTAAATAACAAGCAAAAAAAAAAACACAAACAATTAAATATTATTAAAAAAGATATATTAATTTTTTAAATATACAAAAATAAAAAAATTATCATTTAAAATTATTTAACTTAACCATCCTCAAAAGCACAAAATATAACTATTTAGGATTTCATTTTTTTTATAAAAATAAAAAAGATTAGAATTAAATTTATAAAAAAAATATAAAATTTATTAAGCATGTTTGGACCATAAAATAGAAAAAAAAATTTATTAACAAGATTTTCATCTATGCAATATTATATTTTTATTAAATTTTTGGTAATTTTTTGTAATTTAAAAAAAATTCAAAAGTGTAAATTAAAAGTTAAAATAACTAATAAAGCATTAACTTTCAAAAAAAAAATTTTAAAAAAAAGTTAAGTTTCCATGCAAAATTTTACATAATTAAAATGTTAGTGTTTTATTGTCTTTCAAGTTTATATATATTAAAAAATATACATTCATTATTATATATAAGTTTCTTCTTTTTACTTTATATCTATACATAATATATTTTTGTTCAACTTTTTATTTTAACTAATATTAAAATCATACGAAGAAATAATAAATACTTTTATTGAGTGATGTGGCCCATGCCACATCACTTGATTGAGTGATGTGGGATGTGTCATTTCACTTGATTGGGTGATGTGGCATAGCCACGTTACTTGCTTCATGATGTGGCCAGTGCCACAACACCTGATTGAGTGATGTGACATGTATCACGTCAACTGATTGAGTAATGTCACATGCGCCATGTCACTAAATTGAGTGATGCGACATGTGCAACGAGACCTGATTGAGTGATGTGGCGTGCACCACATCACTTGATTTAGTGACATGGTCTGTGCCATGCCACCTAATTGAGAGATGTGGCAACTGTCAACTAATTGTGTGTTGTGGCAAGTGCCTCGCCGCCTGATTGAGTAACGTGGCATGTGCCTTGTCACCTAATTGATTGATGTGGCATGTGTCCGTCACTTGATTGAGTGATGTGGAAAGTGCCATGTCGTTTAATTATGTGATATGCCACTAATTTAGTGTTGTAGCATATGTCACATTGCCTGATTAAGTGACATTAACATTGCCACGTCACCTAATTGTGTGACACAGCATACACCAAGTCACTTGATTGAGTGACCTGGTATGTGCCTTGTCACCTAATTAAACGACATGGTATGTGTCACATCACCTGATTAAGTGACATGACAAGTGTCACATCGCCTAATTAAGTGACACAAAAAGAGCTGTGTCGCTTAATTAAGTGACGCAGCAAAAGCCACGCCACCTGATAGTGTGATGCGTCATACGCCAAGTCACCTGATTGAATGACATGGCATGTGCCACATCACTTGATTGAGTGACATGGCAAGTGTCACGTCACCTTATTGAGTGACGCAGCAAGAGTCATGTCGCTTGATTGAGTGATGTACCATGTGTGACATCGCCTAAATTGAGTGGCGTGGCATTCTCCACATCACCTGATTGAGTGACATGGTAAGAGCATGTCGCCAAAAAAGGGTGTCGTGGCATATGCCATATCACTTGATCGAGTGATGTGGCAATGCCACACTGCCTATTTATGTGATGTGGCATAAGCCAAGTCACCATTTTGAGTGATGTGGCATGTACCTTATCACCTAATTGAGTGACGTGGGCATGTGCCACGTCACTGGATTCAGTGACATGCCTCAGGGCCACGCCACCTGATTAAGGGACGTGGCAAGTACCACATCAACAGACTATGTGTTGTGGCATAATTCACGTCACATGATTCAGTGACATGGCATGTGCCAAGTCACATGATTGAGTGACATGTCCGTAGCCAATTGAGTGATGTGGCAAGTGTCACGTCAACTGATTGTGTGTCGTGGAAAGCGCTACATTGCTTGATTGAGTGATGTGGCTTGTGTCACGTTACCTAATTGAGTGATGTGGCTTGCGCCACATCGCCTGATTGAGTTATGTGGCTTGCACCACGTCACCTGATTAAGTGACGTAATATGTGCCACATTGCTTGGTTAGCTAACTGTCTTTTGCCACATTGAGTGATGTGGCATATGGCATGTGGCATGTGCCACATCACTTGATTTAGTGGGGTGGCATGACTATATCACCATATTGCATAGCGTGAAAAGTGCATATCACCTAATTGAGTCACGTGGCACGAGCCAAGTCAATTGATTGAGTGACATGGCATAAGCCAAGTTACCTGATTGAGTGGCGTGGCATGAGGCCGCGACACTTCATTGAGTGACATGGTAAGTGCCACGTGAACTGATTTTGTGTCATGGCAAGTGCCACGTGAACTAATTATATGCTGTGGCAAGTGTCACGTCACCTGATTGAGTGATGTGATCTGTGTCACATCACTTGATTAAGTGACGTGGCATAAACCAAGTCATTAGATTGAGTGATGTGGCCTAAGCCAAGTCATTAGATTGAGTAATGTGTCATGTGCCTTGTCACCTAATTGAGTGACGTGGCATGTGCCAGGTCGCCTGATTGAGTGTCATAACAAGTACTACGTTGCCTGATTGTGTGAAGTGGCATATAACACATCACTTAGGGTTTGTGACACGGCATGTGCACATCACCTGATTGAGTGGCATGATATGTGCCATATCAACTAATTAAGTGACGTGACATGTGCCATGTCACTTAATTTTCTAACGTATCAAGGGTCACGTCACCTTATTGAGTGATTTTACATGTGCCACATCACCTAATTAGGTGACATGGCTAGTGCTAAATCACTTAATTAAGTGACGTGACATGTGCGACATCACTTAATTGAGTAACATGACTAATGCCACATTAAATTATTGAGCAACATGACCTGTACCACCTCACCTAATTGAGTGATGTGGCTTATGTCATGTCACTTTATTAAGTAACATGACACATGCAATATCAAAAATTAAGTGACTTGTAAATTGTGCCATATCATTTTATTATGACATAGCATGTTCCACATCACTTGACTTAGTAACATAACTCATGTCATTTTATTTGATTGATTGACATGACACATGCTATGTCACATATATCATTTGATTATGTGACTTGGCAAATGTCATGTTATTTTTTTGTTAAATGACTCATGTTGTGTCATATGTTTGAGTGATGTTTCTAATGTTGTGTCATGTGTTTGAGTGATGTTTCACATCTTAGGTTATCATGTAGTAATGTGTCACATGCCACATCATAATATGGAATGATGCAGCCATGCCCTTTGTGGCATGGCATTACAACTACCACGTCACCTATCCATGTGACATGGTTTTGACGTGGCAATTACCATGTAAATGCATCGTGTGACGTAGCAAGTGACAACAAATATTGACCATGTTTATGCCATGTGTCTCATTATTATTATTTTAACATTTATAACTTCCCTGGGCATGTAACGTGAGTTTGCTAATAGTAATTATATAATTATAGTTTTTAGTCTTTTATTTTTAAATGAGAATTTTTTATGAAAAGAAATACATTTTATTTCTTTTTAAAGAATGGTTGATTTGCTTAACTTCTGATTTTAGTAGTTTATAATTTATTCTGTTTTCATTGTTGTTTTTATGCAATATATTCTTAAGAAAATTTTCATATTATATTTGTTATTATTTGTCGTTGTTTTAAATTCTATTAAGAAATAGTGTCTTTGTTAGTATACGTTTTGACTCCGAACTAATCATTCACTCATGAGGAACTTGGGTCAATTGTCTAATTGTTGGGTCTTTAAAGAACATATTGATCTGGTAAAATTATTTAATTAATTAAAATTTTCAAATAATGAAATTATTTATTATTGTTTTAAAATTAAGTACACAATTAAATAAAAACTTCATGTTATAACACTTGTTGTCACTATGATACAATTTAAAACAGAAGTAAATTTAGCATTAAATTTATTATTTAAAATGAAATTTTGAATAAGTAATTAAATACTTTTAAAAATAAAATATTTATTACCACTAATTATATTATTGAGCTATTTATCATGTACAAAAGCTTAATCAGATAATTGTAAAAAATAATAAAAAATTAATCACTACAAATAATAAATGAATATATTTTAATGCCCTTGATAGATTGAAGAGCGTGGTGGATGAGGGATTGTCTTGGCGTGTCGTTCGAGCGGTGTTTCTATAGCTATTTGTCTCTGAAACTTTGTAAGTAGTCCAGTCCGCTCATTGTCTAAAACATTCCTATTCATTACTAGCATTAATGGATAGTTACCCTTTTATGAAAAGATACCTTCTTTATGGTGACAAGACGTAAATTAAAATTCAATAAAGTAGGCATACATAATAAAGAGCATGCATGGCAGCGACGTGAAAAGGAAAAAGTACAGAAAAAACACGTATGGGGCCTAAAGGATAGAAACAGGAGTCTGAGAGACAAAGAAAGAAGGAGAAAGGAAATTGTCTAAAGGGTGGACAGAACGTTTAGCTTTCCTAATGCTGCCAATATGCATCCGATCATACAATAGGAAGTTAGAGAGAAATGCAGATTGGTTGATGAAGATGGTGAGAGGCATTTCATTGATTCTTCCTCATTTCAAAAGATGTTTCGCTGGGTGGCTTCGTGGGGTAGGGAGGATGAAGATGTTTCGCTGTTGGAGTTCTGCTGTTTGGAGATGAGGATGGGTTTATGAAAAGTGGTTTGTGAAGGTAGAGTTCATCGTCGAGGTCCAGTAGTGAAGCCACAAGGAGTTGTTCGAAAGGCCTCTCAGTAGGTTTATCAAGAATCTGGTGATGCCTGTTTGTGGGTTTGGGTATTGTAGGTAAGTGTTGTAAAGATTGGAGAGGATTTGTTCTTGATTGTCCATAGGAGGGGCATGGTTGTCAGTGTCCATGTGGTGAGGAGCCAGCCAACATATTGGTATTACAAGGAGCGTTAGTGGTCTGTTCGGGCGTGGGTGAGGTGGTAGCGGTGGGCTTGGGTGATCTAACCGATATTGTTGAGGCGTTTGGGAGTTCATGATGCTCTGATAAGGGTGGTGATCGTGGTAAGCTGAGAGAAGGGGTGAGGTTTTCTATTGGGGGTGTGTATTAATATAGAGGTGTAAGTTGTAGCATTTCTTATGATGCTTGAGACGTTATTTGAGAGTTGAAAGAGGTTGGAGGTTAGATTTTGGACAATGTGTTGGATGCATGGTTTTTGTCTTCGTGATTATCATCTATGATGATTTTGTTTAAGGTGATGGCAAGGTGATTTGTAAGGGGGTTACATTGCTTAGGGTTTTGAGAGGAGGGGTGTAGGGACAGGTAGGGTTTAATAAGTCAAATTTTTCTACGTGTGCGATCTTCTCTTTGTTTTTGCCTTTAGTATTAGGGTTTGTTGCAGTGGTTGGGGGAGGGTTGTGTGTGGGGCAAGTAGGGTTTTCATTGCATGGGGTTATGTGTGTTCTTTGAAAGGAGAGATGGTTGGCATCTCCCCTGACAGGGATCCTGTTACCACACATACCGTTAAGGCTACCTAGTTCGGTGGATCTCTAACACAATTTAAAAAGATACCTTTATTTGAATGTTTTTTGGTGTTAAGGGTATTTTGAGTAAAAAAACTTGTAAACAAGTAGTGCTTTTATAGTATAGTAGATATATTTTTTAAGAATAAACTCATCTTAATTACCAGTTACCACCTTCAGTGTTTTTTTCTTTTTTTGTCATAGAAGATCTTCACAATGTTTTTTTTTTTTCTCTAATTAGGTAACGGAATATAATCCTCACATGCCAAAGTTCTAATATTTTCTTTTCCCTTTTAGCTAATTAGAATAAAATTCCCTATCGTTGAACCAAGAAAAGTTCGAAAATGCCAAAGGAAAAGCCTTGAAGATAGTGTTCATAATTATTATCTCTTATAGCATAAATGTTTCTCATTGAATTCTATAATCCAAGAGAGTAATATTTCTTCCTCCTGTCATTCATCCACATTATAATCTCAATTCTCAAAAATCTGAATCTAGGAAAAATAATCAACTTCTGTAAATTCTGTGCGCTTATACTCTTTTAGTTCATTTATTTATGAACAATAATAGAGATCAACATTGACAATTCTATGTATTATTCACAATCCCTGATTTTTTATCATCCTTCAACAGTGATCTATTCCAGTTAAGCTTCCCACATTCTGATTCCTCCTTTGATTCTTTCCATGATTGTTGCAGCAATTAATTATATATATCTTTACATTATTTGTTCTGTCCCTTTATCAAATGTAGATTCTATATCTGCTAATAAAAATTATCTACATTTCAATTGCAACATTTGCTTACACCAATTCTAGGACTACTTAATACATACATGAATATATAATACAAAAGCAAAAGCAAAAACTTTCTTGAATGCAAGGTCATGAGTCCTTACTTAGCCATCAAAAGTTCTCAGATAGTGAAAGGTTTTCTTGTCAAACAAGAAGATGGCTAACACAGAAACCAGTGGAACAATGATTGCCATAGAAAGAAAAGTTACGCTACTAAATTTTGCAGACTTCTTTGACGGAGTGGAAGGTCCTACTTGAGTTTCAGAGCTTGCATCTTCGGACGGTTCACCCACCTGATTATAGAAACCAAACGTCTCATTATTTGCATTTTATTCTATCAATGCCAAGTCCAATGTTTTTACTTTTAAGAGTGACATACATTATACTCTCTTTACATCACATAAACTTGTCAAAAAGAATAGGATCGGTTAGAAAATACCTGAAAATTTTTATTCAAGGAGTCCTTTCCTTCTTCATCAGATGACTTTGTACAGCTAGCATTGCTGGAGTCAATGTTAGAAGCTTGATCCTCGTTGCTGTTATTCAGTCCATTGTCACATGCATCTTGAGGGACACCATTTTTATTATTCCTTAATTTTTCTACCAAAAATTTGTTTTCGCTTTTTAAAGTACATAGCTGCATGAAGCACATCGAGACCCCCCCCCACCAAAAAAAAAAAAAAGAAGAGAAACAAAATGTCTTGTTAGTTTTTCCATATAGTTGGGTGGCACAGATGAATAATCATCCCTAACTTTACATATAAAAATAAATCTACAAAAGCAATGATGAATTACAACAATCATGTTCCCATGGGGTTCCAACTCCCAAGTAAATGCACTAATTTCTTTTCTTATTCCATAATGCAAAATAGAGTCATTAGAGCCAAGAGCAGACATAAATTACACTCTCTCATCTCATGATTTACTATCAATTTAAATAACAATAATTATTTGTTGCTGCTAATTAATTCTTTAGAAAACATTATAGAAACTACAGTTGGACAAGAGAACTATAGAAAGTAAGCCACTACCTGTTTATGTATGCGCTCCCTTTCAATGGCTAGCTGCATTACCATATCCATGATGAACTTAGTTCTAACATTTACTTCCTTTGCACTTGAAAACATTGAATTGTTAGCTTGGTCTAATGATGTTTTTAAGCTTCTCATTCCGGACCTCAGGAGATCCAGTTCATTATTAAGTTCTGCATTAGTTTCTGATAACATAATGCATTGCTCTTCTGCACTTTCTGTCTTACTTTCAGCCTTTGACACTTTTGATTTTAGCTCTTCAATTAGTAATTCCATATCCCATATTGCTGAGTATAACATGTTCTGCTGTTCTTGACTAGCTTCAGAGGATGCCTTTGCATTCTGTAGTTGAATCTCTAATTCCCTTAGTTGATTCTCAAGTGAACCCACCTTTTTTTCTGCAGTACTAGCACTGCCTTTAAGAAAATTCAGCTCTTCAGTAAGTTCTAAGTTTGTCTCAGTTAACTGTGTAACCTTTGCTTCTGCACTCTCAGCCCGAGTTTCTGCTGTATAAATGCTTTCTTTCAATGACTCAACAAAGTTTTCCATTTCAATAAGGTGCTCTTGATTAGTTTCATTCTCAGCATTTACAGAATGTAGCTGGAGCTCTAATTCTTTTCGTTCTTCTTCAAGACTGTTCACTTTTTCCCTCAAAGCAACCACTTCTGCATTTTCCTTCACAAGCTCAGCATTACAACGCTCAAGCTTCTCCAAAGAAGAGTCTTTGTCTTTGAGTTGTTCTATACAAGTTTGAACTTTCGATTTCAACTCATTTTCACGTTGAATAGAACCACTGACATTGAATTCAGCTATTTGGAGCCGCCCCATCAGATCTTTAGAAATTCCCATGAGCATCTCAGCAGCATTTTCTGCCTCTAGAAATCTTCCCCAAACAACTTCTGCAGCTTCTTCCATGCGTAATGACACTTGTTCTGTGTAGTGAAGTTTCAATTTTAAATCTTCATGTTCTCTTGATTCTGCTAACTTCTTCTCAAGATCTACCTCCCTTGCTAAGGACTTCTCAAGCATCCTTAGAATATATCTTCGCTGTTCAACCATCTGGTCGTTGGATTTTGCTTTCGTATCTGTCAGTTGGCCATTTTCTGATAAATTCATTGCCTTCCCCATGTCCCCTGTTTACATGGATGTCTCAGAAAGGTAAACAGTCATCTAAAAATATGAAACAAAACGCATCCTTGTTATAAAATTTGGAACAAAAAAAGCTGAAATTTCAACTTACAATTCTCATGCCGAAAAGCCTCAAGGGTTTTCTGAAGCTTGGATGACTGCATCTTCAGCTCTAACAACTGCAGCTGAAACTCCTTTGCAGAATCTTCAGAATCATGCAATTTTTCTTCCATTGTAAAGAAAACTTCTTTCAAGTGTCTGCATGAAAATATTTTTTGACGAGCATCAACAATTTCTGTTTGGAGAGTTTCCATGAAATTGTCCAGCTCTCTTACCTCAGAATCTAATATGCCTGACAATAGATCAAATGTTAATGCCTTCTCAATGAAGTCTATCGAGACGCATTCATTCTTTAAATCCACTGCTTCAAGATCATTTTCCTGGCCCAACAGATAGATATAAAGTACATGCAAGTTCCCCAGCTTCTCAGAAGAATATGCTAAGCGATAGTCTATTTCTGTTAAAGCCTGCATGGATATATCCAGCTCCTGCATATCATTTTCTTTCGTGGAGAACCCCTCAAGTGAGTAGAGTTTGTCAAAAGCTGCATCCGCAGCATATATGCCACCTTTAGCTTTATCATCATATTCTTCCATAGCTAACTTGTATCTCTTGGTTCAACAGCCAGGCCCAACAGTAAGGTAGAACTGAAATTTCAGTGGTGGAAATGAAGTAGTCCTACTTCAGGAATTGTTACATTATCAAGACTATAGCCCTTCTTCATGGATTATTACATCATAGGGTGAGGACAGACAGCTTGTCCAATTTTACTTAAAAAGAAATCTCTTCTACAGCATAATGGTGAGTTGGTGGTGAGTGTAGAAGTTTTTTTGACCGCTTTAAGTTCTATAGCAAGTATCACATATGAACATATGCAAAAGAAAACTACTCTACCTTGCCAATCTTTTAGCACATTTGTGTAATGAAGAATTTATCCTCTAACTTGTGAGCCTTGAGGAGGAAAGAAAGGGTTCAGACTTCAGAAGATTATATCTTTCAGAAGATAGATAAAAGAAGACAAGACACAAAAGGCCAACAAAAAAAATAGAGGAACTTGCATGTTCTTTGCTTGGTGGTATCATGGCAAAGAAGAGCATTGGTATACTATCAATTCCAAACTGTAAGGGAAGAAAGTTGCTGTTATTGCATATTAAAAGTGAAATGAACAGAAGCTAAGGGACTGGATTTATTATTATTATTATCATTAGTATTAGTATTATTAACATTAAATATTAACCTAGTTACTCCACCCAGTTTTTATCAATGGTTGCTTTTTTCAATTTTTCCATCCTTATTCAATTTTTCCGTTTCTCCCTCTTCCAGGCAAAACAAAAGTCAGAGATATTTGATTATAAACTTTCCAAGAATTTGGATGTTCAACTCCTTTAGCAACTCAGTATCTGCATTATCTAATTCACTCTTCTTTATTAACCTCTCATAGAAGCAGCACTTCCATCTTGATGAGAAAAAGTCCTACTTTTGTGTTTTCACTCTCTTCAAACACACAATAAATTACCATTAAAAAGCATTGCCAACTCAGATTCTACGAAATAAGCATCCATCCACAGTCTTAACTCTTAACAGCAGCAACAATCATAAAAGATTCTGAATTTTCTAACCAATTCAACACAAAATATACCTAAACTCCTCAGAATAGATTTGATAGATGAAATACCAAAAACCAGAAACTATAAGATCTAGCCAGATAGATGTTTCCCCAACTTCACTGAACATTAGGCATGTAAGGAATTAGAATATGAAGTTTTCCAAGAGCCGTCCCCCAACCCAAATGGCAATTCTTAGAAATTTCAACAAATTTCCAAAGTCCAAACTTCGGAATTCCAAATTGTAAATGAAATCTGAAACAAGAATCACATTCTTTCTCATTTCCACCCAGGATGCATCATTAAAGAAAGTTTCCGAATTTACATGAAATTCTAAATGGGAATTCAGAAAAATACCTTTCCTTTCTCTGGGTCTTGCTAGCTGAACTTGGAGCTTGACTATTCAGAAACCCACATGAAAATTTCTGGGATATTCTATCTGGGTCTTCCTGGCAAGTCCCTTTTAACTACCACTCATTTCTATATTACCGTTATTTAAAGGGTCTGCATTCCATCTCAATGAAAAAAAAAAGTCTCCTTTTCTGGTGAGGCTCTCCGTGATTCAAGAGGTGGATCAGTCTAACGTGCGCAGGTGGGAGGAAAATGGTCAAAAGCGTGACCTTTAGTTAGCGCTGGGGATCGTTGGGGAATGAGATTATCAGAATTAAGTCGGTTTAGGCGCACGTTAGCATTAAGCATTTTGATATTGACTTCAATAATTGAGGCACAAAATTGCATACAAATACGACGAAGACCTTCCAATAAGGCTGCTGTTGGAGTAAGCGCTTGAGTCATTGAGTTTTTGCAAGATTTAGCGATTGTTTTTCTTGTCCTCTACTGTTTGGAAAAAGAGAAATACTTTTTCTCTTTTTTTAATAAAAAAGGTAAAAATAAAACGCCTTTGATTTCATACAGGGATTTTTACCATCAATATTTAACACTCTCACGATGGATTTAGTGTGTGTGTGTGTGTAGAGCATCCGAATGCCCTGTGCGTCTGATTTTCATTAGGTAGATCCATTTGATTTGAGAATATCATACTTGGATAGTATAACGTGCCAGCCAAGTCAGACATCAAATAAATTATTTTTTATTATATGCACAAGTTTTGAAATAATTTAATATTAAAAAATTAGTTGAGTTCTTCCTATAAAAATCTTTAAATTAACAAATATTCGGTCCTAAATCAATAGTTTATGGAGAAAATTTCTAAGTATTTGTACTAAATTATTCAATGAAAATATCACCAGTAGGTAATTTTAATTTCAGCATTATAAGATTCAATATTTTTTAAAAAAATATTTAAATATTATAGTTTAAAAAATTTTGAGAATACAAATCTAATAAATTTTATCTAAATCTAATTCTCACATAACATATATAGAAAAGGAACAAAATAACAAGTAATCTTTTAGTAAACAATTCATCTTATAAATCAATGTATGAAGTAGTCATGTTAGAAATACTTGAGTATTAAATATTAATTGTAAACATTTATTTTAATAAAAATTTAAATTTAAATTTATAATATTATAAAAAAATTAATCTCTTCAATTTGATTAATGTATAAATAAGCTATTAAAAAACAAATAGTTGTATAAATTTGATAACTTATGATTGACGTCTTCAATTCAACTATATTTATTGTAGGAAAAAAATTATTTATCCATATATATACTACGTTTTTAACTATCAACTATGTCCAATGTTCAATGACTCTGTCTCCTCAATCTTTAGATTCGAATTTTATTATTGTAAATAAAATCAAACTTATGTCTACCTTCAATTAAGGAATTAGGAAAGTGAGCAGAAAGATCATACTGAGTACACTTTTTCGTTTGGAAGTAAGAAGTTAGAACCACTTTGTCTCTCTGTTCATAATTAATGAAGTAGGCCACGCTATCCTTTTACTTATAATGAATTTGGTCATTTTAATTTTTTTTTAATAAAAAGTGTCTATCTAAGAAATTTTTTAAAATAAAATTTAATAAAAAAATTTAAGTGTAATTTTTATATATTTTTTATCAAGTTTTATAATCAAAAATTAATATATGTACAGATTATAAAATTTATTTTTTTCATAACTATTTTTTAAAAAAAATTATCACACAATTTATTTTAATTAAAAGATTTAATAATAAAATCATAAAAAAATTAAATATAAGTTTAGAATAAATTTTATGCGTTAAAGTAGCTTTCTAATTTGAATGGTCCAACTTGACATACCAAATGATGATATCCTTTGTTATAAAAGAGAATAAATTACCAGGTGTCTTAGAACTGTCTAAATTATAAATTTTTTAATTAAAAAATGTATACATACTTTTTATAAAATCAAAATAAATTTAAGATTTAAGAATCATAAATTGTTCATTTATTCTATATTTTTATTAAATTTATCATAATAATTATATTTATTAATTAATATATATTAAAAACATATGTTATGATTGAAATTAAATAAAGTAAATTATTATTTTAGTCTTTAAAAAAGTATAATTTATCTTAATTTAATCTTTGAATTATAAAAATATTTAATTTAGTTATTAAAAGATAAATTATATCTCAAGTTAGTCTTTACATATAAAAATTTTATATTTTTTATGTTTTAATTTAAAATTTTAAAAATTAAATTAAATATTTTTATGATTTAAATATTAAATTAAAATAAGTTATATCTTTGAGGAATTAAAACAATAATTTACTCAATTAAATATTACTACTTACTATATTTTAAATGGTTAATCTTTAAAAAATTGTCAGTATCATTTTTTTCTTTTAAAAATTACTTATTATCTTATTAAGTGAAATTACAATTTGAGAAATTTAGAAAATCCACTATTTTACATTGCGAAAATGCATGTTTAATTTTTATTATTTTTTGATTTCTCCCTGTTATGTTTTATTAGGAGTAATTAATTTTATCTGCTTGAGATATTGTCAAATATTTTATATTTATATAAATAATAAATATAAAAATATTTTAATAAAAATAAATTATAATTTATATTTATATTTTTTTTGTGAAAATAAGCATGACTTTTTTTTATTAAAAAAGAATGTTTACTTTTTTATAGGGAGAAAAAACTATGAAGTAGGGTATTTTACTTTTTTTTAAAAAAATAAACAGCTTCAACTTGAAAGTTACGATTTTGAAGTCAGTGTATCACTCCAAATCCAATTAACTAGTAGTGTTGATTACGGTAAAGCGACAGGCAGCTTCATTTTATAGGATAATCAAATAGTTATTATTTTTTAGAAAAAATGGCCGATATTTGTTCTTTATTAGATTTTTTTTTATGTGTGTGTGTGTGTGTGTGTGTATGAAACAAAAAACAGTTTTTAAATTTTTTATCATGGAGTTAATATGAGAAAATTCAGAACAAATCTTGAGGTCCTTCCAAAATAATTTTGTTTCTGAATTTAGGCATAGCATAAGGTGTGTGGTATTTTACAAAACCATATAAAAGTTTAAACATGTGAGACAACGTTGTTTTAAATTGAGTACTTATCTTTTTAATATAAAAGTTAAGTGATGTGTGAATCAATATATGTTATATAATTACATAGATAACAACATTTAATGATTTTTTAGCGGCATTTGGTATCCTATGAATTTAGTTTTGTTATGTTACGTATTATAGTATCTTAAATGTCAAAATTGAATGTAATAACGATATTATATTTAAAATAATACTTTCATATTATATCAAAAATAAGATATTATTTAAGGACAATCAAAATACTCTATTATATATATTATATGACATGATTGAATGTGATAGTTGGTTTAAGTTATCAATTTTATTCTTATTTTTTTTATAAAAATTAACTTTATAATAAAACTTATTTATAAAAAATTAAGCTATTTAAAACATAAATTATTAAAAAAATTATATTGTATATTTTTTTATATGAAGAAGAATGAGAAAATTATATGTGAACTATTAAATTTTTAAATATTATTTTCATCCAATAATAATAAAAAATTAGTATAAAATATAAATATTTAAAATTTGAAATATTTCAATTCAAAAGGGTATATTTAAAAATTTTAAAAATAAATAGCATTAATTAAAATTTAAACCAAAATAACTACATTTTAGATCACCAATTTTTCATATCAAACAAGAATATTATGATATTTTATACTATGATATCACATCTTATAATATGAAAAATATTCTAATATATTGGATGTTTCACATACACCAAAGTATGTGTTATTTTTTAAATATAATATAAAATAATTATTATTATATTTTAAAATAATAAAAAATTATTTCACTCCTTACTTTTCTATTGTAGTTATTTCACTCTTTATTTTTTTTATTGTAACTTTTTATTATTTTTATTTTTTTCATATCACATATTTTATTTTATACAATATATAATTTTGTTGATAAATAACTAAAAATTTCTCAAAATTATTATAATAGTATACTAAAATAAAGTATACCAAATGTTTCCTTAGTTTTTAATTAGATTTAGAAAAGACCAGCCTAAATTTATCTTGACGTATTTAATTAATTAAAGCTTAGATACAAATATTTTCTACTGATTAATCACAACTCAACAATCGTATTATCATAATTATAATCAACGCCATGACTTCTTCTTCTTTTTTTTTTCCTTCTTCCTCTCCTTTATTATTATTTTTTTTTTCGGGTTTTCTTTTGGTGGCTAACACATCATTACTCTTATAATGTTTTTGACAACATCATTACTCCTCTTTTTTTTTCCAGCAAAATCGTTACTCTCTTTTTCTTTTTGGACAATAAATCATTACTATTTTCGGAGAAAACTGTGTAGTGGATTCCAGGCAATCAAAACGAAGGGGCTAGGCCCAAATAGTAGATTTAGATGGCCAGGGCCCAAATAATTCTATTTGTCTTTCTTCACTTTTCTTCATCTTTAAAAGTTTTCTTCTATATTCATCTTTGCTAGGCCCAAATAGTAGATTGAGAAGTATGTTGCCTTTTCATGAAAACTTTAAGCTTTCTTTGTATTATTTGTTTTGCTGTAGTATTAATTTTATTTGTTGTTAATCTTTGGATAAAATTGTTAGAATGCCACCTAAATAAGTTTAAATTAAAAGTTAAATAATCACATAAATTTATATTTGTTAATATAAGTTTACCTAATAAAAGAACTATTTTAATTAAAAAATTTATTACAAACTAAATTATCGATATACTTTTAGGTTCCAACTATTAGTTTAATATTGTAATTTAGAGATATTTTTTTGAAAAAAAGGATGCAACAATGCAAGTTACAACTTAGAAGCCCACATTTTTCTTTTTTGTGGGCTTTTGGTTTGGTCCCTACTGGACCACGCTTTGTTTTCATACAAACCACCGCAGGATTAGACCTAAATTTGGGCTCACTCCCATGGCATTTTAGTTGTGAATTATCTTTCTCACAATTATTTTTAATTATTTGTTATGTTTTTCATTTTTGGGCTACTCATTCTCATAAGTCATAGCTCATTATTACAATTACTACTCTTCGTTGTTAATTAATATCTTTGGAGTATTAGTTAAAGTTTTTTAAATTGATTAATAAATTATTTAATAATTTAAAATTTTAAAAAGTAAGCAAAATAATAATTTTTAATTAGAGCATTAGTTAGAAAAACTCAACAATAATTTGGATTGTTTTTATTAAAAGCTTTTTGTCTTGGGTGAGTGTTTATGATTTACATATATTGACTATGAAAATGTAAAGTGTTCAAAGTTTCTTAAAGCTCTTTACACTTAAAATGATCAAATTTACAATTATACTTAGTTTAGATACTCAAAGAAGATATAGGAAAACATTTTGCCTAATTTATTCTGGCCTTGACCAATGTATTGCTCATGATCTTATATAAAATAACAAATAGAATGCTTTCAAAAAGTATGTTTGATTTTATTACAGATCCCACCCTTATTTTATATAATATCATATTAAAAGAGGTAACACATAATAGTGCTATTCATGGGGGCACCCAAGTCCTTTTCCTTTTTTATTTTTGGTGGATATATGTACACACACACACACACAAAGGCCATCACTATAATCAGAATTTTGTTTCTATTTATTGTTTCATAGATATTTATCAAGCTTTCCTAAGTAAAGAAGCACTACCCTATTTACACGAAGTTGTCAATGGGAAAAATTATGTATTTTTTTTGTATTAAAAGAGATAGAAAAAATATATTTAGTTCTTAATTTATTGTTTATGACAATATAATTTTTTTATTTTTTGAATAAAATAATGTATTATTTTTTAAATGTATAGAATTTAAAATCAAATATGATCATGTGAAGACGCTGAGCGTTCGCCAAGATAATAATGGTTTGGGGGCACGTAGCTAATTGGGGCCTTTAGTGGCACATGCAAATGATTCCACAAATCTCACACATAATAAAACAAACTATACCAACCAAAACAATTAGTTCTAGTAAAAAAAAAAAAAAGATGATTTTTTATATTGTCATGAAATTAAAATTTTGAATTTTTATTAAAAATATTTATATTTAATATTTAATAATATCTTAAATAAAATTATTTTTAATAAATTATAGATGTAAAAAAAAAAAAAACTACTCGTGAGATTGAAAACTACATACAAACATATGAAAGTATGTTTTTGAAAAGATACCAAACACTTAAGGAAAGCTGTCAAATGTCTCCATCTCACACCATTTTAGGAAGGCCCAAGACACTTTAGTCTCTCTACCTCACCCTCTATTACCAACCTTATCCCCCACCCCGAAAAAAAAAGGGTAATCTTATCTTCCTTTTCAACTTATTAAAAAAATTGATTAGTTAATAAAAATTATTTTTTATTAATTTTTTTAAATTTAAAGTATTAAATATTATATTAATTAATTAAATATTTTAAAATAATTTTATAAAAATATTTATTTACAAGATTAATCAATTTTAATTTATTTACTGCCAAAACACCCAACACACATTAGCACACTCTTTTAGGCATAGCTAGTTTTTCTTGGCTAAACTCCAACATTATTAAAAGCAAAGATCATATATATATCAAAACTTTGCTCCTCTCAAAGTCACTTCCATGACAAAGACACTGCCTTATGGCGTTAGGTTCTCTAAATGAAAATTTTTTTTATTTCCACATTTTGAAATGCGATAAGAATTAAATTCAACAAAATGAGTTAATTTTTTGTAACATAAAGAATTAAAATTATACTTTTTGTTAAAAAAATATTTATTTTTAATATTTAACAATATTTTAAGTATGATTTTCTCTAATAGAAAATACAAGCAAAAAAGTTTTTAAAAAATGTTCTAAAACTAATGTTATCAAATTAAGTTTTAAAAAAAAATCCCTTATATATATATAGGATTGCATTATCAAAATAATTAATGGTTTAATAAGCTAAAATAGTATATATATGCATGGTTGGTGCGTGACTTGTGGAAAGTGATATTTGAAAGTGGAAATAATGTTGGGAATATTGTATTAGCTGGTTGGATATTTACTAGATGAAGTCAATAATCATAACATCATTTCGTGCAAATTCCACAAGATACCCTTAATTATTGCTACCTTTGTCTCGCTAATTAGTTGGCAATATTTAATTAATCATCAAAATTTACATCCATATTCACTTAACAAACAATATATTCTTAATTAAACAATAATAGTAATGATAATATGCAATTCTCTTATGTTTGGAAGTTCCAAGACTATATATAATAAAGGGAAAACTTTTTGATAGTGATAAGTGATATTTAATTTGACAATTTTCTCATATGTTGCACTTAGTGTTACAGTTGGAATTGTTAATACGGGTAAGTCCAACTCGACTTGAACTCAATTTATTATTATTTTTTAAAATTGGATTGGGCTAATTTGTTTTAAATAAGGGTAAAAATTATAAATTAATTTTTTAATTTTCTTACCACAAATAAAAAAAATACACAATTAGAGAAATTTACATAAAATTTAAAGATTTTAAGTCATTAAAATACATGATACATAAACTTTTTACATATGCACACTACAAAATAAAATTTATAAATTTATTTTCATTCTTTATTTTTCACTTTCAGTCATTTTTTACAATTACTACACTATCTTTTGTTAAATTTTTACAATTCAAAATAATAAGATATATTAAAAAATTATGAATTAAAATAACTAGATAAATTAAATAAAAAATTAAAAAATAATACGATTTAAATTAAGGTCAAAGTTATATGATTAATTCATTATATAAATATTTAAAATAAAAAAATTTAAAAATGATTAGTTCAATCCCACCTAATCCTAATCTAGTGAAATCCTATTCATTTTAGAGATGAATTGAATCAACTTATTTTTAATTGGGATTGATCTAACCCGACTCTATAAATTTGTAGTTGATACATAATCTAGATATAGCCTTAGAGAATATTGAGATTCATAACAAACAAATTTTACAAAGAAATGAGAGGAAGAATATACGGACTATTTAATTAACATGTCTAAACCTTAAAAAATTTTCGCCTTTCATGTTTTTTGAAATTATTTCAGTTTGAGATTTTAAATCAGAAATATTTAATCCTTGACTACTATATCATTGTTATTTTTTTAATATTATACTGACAAGAAATTAATTTTTTATGATTAAATGTCTTTAGGAGATAATTAAATTAGTAAAAAAATATAACAAATTTTTAAATTATTTTTCTTGTTAATTTTGATCAAGAATAATTTTTTCTTGACTCAATTCTTGATCATCATAAAATATATGCCAAAGACCAAATTATTTCTTTCTAGACTCTCTCTCTAATTAAAAACAGTGGTACACAAATTGGTGGCAAAAATATCTATGGGTGTCGTTTTATGTATATGTAATAAGCATAAGAGCGGGGGTTGAATTTCTAAAATTAGAAATAAAATAACAAGTTAACGACAAGGTTTGATAAAGATTGTCATGTTGTTACAAAATGGTGTCTTAATTTGCCTTGAAAATAAAAACGACAGAACACTACAACAGATGCTAGAGGACAAGTTGTCTCCCTCACAAATAAAGAATCAAAGCATAGACGATGGGTCGTTTTGTGACTAAGAAAGTTCATAATAACTCATATATATATATATATATATATATAACGATTTTTTGATTAAAATGATAAATTTTTTTTGTATTCAGAGAAAGATAAAAAGAAAAAAATTTCGTACTGATATAAACTTATTCTAAATAAATTAAGAATAATATATATATTTATCTATCTTTTAATATAAAAATTGCACTATTTTTTAAATATAAAAAATTTAAATATAAGTATCAAAATGGGCCAACCTAATTCACGTGGATTGTTTTATCATGGGTCATTGGTTAAATGGACAAAATTATTTTATCTTTAAGTTTTAATGAGCTAACAAAATTTTAACTCATACTGAGTTAAAAGGGTTATCTCATTTAACCCATTATTTTTTTTTTACAAAAAGAGAAATATAAAAAAAAAGACCATAATAAAAACAAATAACGTAATAAAAATAATATAATACAATAACAACAATATTATAAATTATAAAATTTCAAACTCAATAACATAATAAAATTTAAATTAAATTATCAAATCAAACAATTTAAATAAAAATAAAATAAAATTCTTCAAATATTAAAGTAAATATAGGTTTACTCATTTTCATCATTTGATTTGTATTTTGTAGGTTTTTTTATTATGGGTAATAGATTCTTTTTTCTTTATAAATTAAAAAATTTTAAAAATAAAAAAAGAATCAACTCACCAATTAAACAAATTAACTTATTTAAGTTACAAGTTAAATGAGTTGAGGAAACAATATTTTATAATTATACGAGTTAAAAAAATTTAATTAACTAATTTAATGAGTTAAAAAAATCATACAACTCGATAAATTATATCTATTTTGACAACTATAAATCTAGACCCATATATAATAATCTTTGTTTTTATTGTCCTCAATATAATGCTTGCTGGCTAGCTAGCTACATCATTTGGGAGCCATTCATCATAATCAATGACTTTGACACATAATTAGAACCTACCTACATGCCACCCTCTACTTACTCTTCTTATCTCTCTCCACTTTCGTCTCCACGCCCACAAGTATTTAAAGGCTTCCAACTTAATTTCAACCAAAGCCAACAAAATATGACTCTTCATTATTTCATTTCTATATGATCAGAGTTGCATGCTCTCTATAGTACTTGCACTTTTCATTCTTTTTTTTAAAAAAAAGTGTATTTATTAATAGTACAGATATATAACAAGTCACATATGTCAACATCTTTTTTTTTTCCCCCACAATTCTTAGGGTAAGGATTTGATTCCAACAATTCTTATAACTAAAAAGTGACTTCAATGAATATAGTATAACTTCAAAAGTAACAAATAACTTTTTTAGTATTAATATTTATACAACATATTTATTTATTATTAACTAACAAGAGATTAATTTGTGAGAAAACGCAGTTCCCGTATAATCAACCAAAAATACAAAAAGAAAGCTAGGAACTGATTGATACAACACAAGATCAGACTTTGAGTAGAGCATGCTTAATTTGGTCACAACCTAATCTTAGATGACATCATTTTGGTTTGTAAATTTCTGAAGCCGCCAAATTAAACATTTTCCTCTTTTTGGATTGCTCCATTTTTCTTTCCCTCTTCATATTATCTTGTTGCTTGCCTGATTTTGGTGTCCATGCATCTTGGTAGTCGTCGATTTTTGCTTCCATTCAGGTGGTCCTTGTCTTGGTATCAAATTTGATCATCGCTAAATCATCATAGTATAATTTGATAACATGTAATAAACCATTTAATTATAACACAAGGAACCACTTTTAGTAGTTGTGAGGATTAATTAATTATAAAATTTTTTTGTTCTGGGTAAGTGACAATATTTATAAACAATTCTAACTACATGATAAATACGATAGAATTAAGTTTTATTTTATATATATATATATATATATATATTCTATTTCTAAACCTACATGACTTACATTAGTTGAATTTGGGAGCAAAATTGGGAGAAAGCTAGAGAAGGGCTAGATGGATGCTGCTAGTGTTGCGTGTCCACCCTCACTAGGTCTATATATATCATTTGAGCAATATTGGATTAATGATGTACAATTTAGCTAAAGGCTTATGTAAGAGAGAAATTGACATTTACCCACCAAAATGTCAGATCTAACCGAATTATGTATATATATATATATATATATATATGTATACCTACTTGTGCATAACAGTACTCTCTTACCTATTCCTTCTTGTCTCTTCTTTACTATGCTTTGAGCTTGCAAGGGACAAATTAGAGTTTGGAAGCAAGTACTCTTTTATCACAAAATTGCTCCTCCTAGCTGGGGGGTCCCATATCCTACATTGCTTTCACATGAGTGAGAGAAGTGAGGGTGAAAATGCTTATAACAGAGCAGAAAGTACAAGAAAAGATCCTTGCATTTTCAATTTAATATATATTTCAAAAAGCGATGAGGAATTTAAATTTTATTAGGTAAAAGTGAGTTAAAAAAAATTAAGTAGCTAGATTCATTCATTTGTTTTCAAAGAAAAAAAAATAGATTTAAATACAAACTTTTTTAATTTTTTTTTACTATCAAAATCATAAGGTGATGATGTTATTTTTTTTTATCAGAAAATATGACAATAAAAATATAATATTTATACCTAATTTTCTTTTTATAAATAACTAGATAGATCAAATATTCATAATGAACACATACATGACAATATTTTAAACATTTTTTTTCTTTTTTTTATGGAACCTATTTGAAAAAAACTTAGAAAAGTTTGAAAGTAATGATTCCGAGTCCTCATCATGCTGTGCAATCATGCATGTTTTGCATGATATTCATCAAACTTTATAAGGAATATTTGTACCATGCTATTTTGCAGCAACAGGCATTATATTCTCGATCTCTTGCAACCCCTTCAAGGCCATTGATTGTCAGGTTGTTCATTTAGGAGATTAATAATATGTATGATTATCTAATTAATATAATTAAGCTAATTAATCAACTCGGGCCCCATCCAACTTGTGAACACTGAATTTGGATCATGTTGAAATATCACACGCCACTTGATATCATATACTCTAATTTAAGATGAGTAATTAATTAAATGGGCCTAACTCCTAAGCCTTCCTTATTATTATTATTTTTAAAAAGATTATAATAAAAATTTGGTCTTAAAAAATATGCTTACTAAAATTTTAGTTTTTAAAAGATGTTAATTACATAAATTAATTCTTAAAAGTTTAAAATATTATATATGTTAGTTTCTTCGTTAAATATCATTAAAAATATTTTTTAGATATACTGATGTTAAATGTTAATTGTTTAACTGAAATGTTAATTTTTTAAGTAAAATATTTAATGACTATACAAATTAATTTTTAAAAGTTTAAAAATACTATACATGTTAGTCTTTTTGTCAAATATTTTTAATAACATCTGATAAAGGGACTAACATGTATAATATTTTAAACTTCTAGAGACTAATTTGTATAGTTATCATCTTCTAAGAACTAAAGTGTCATTAAATATATCTTTGAGAGATTAAATTGCTAGTAAAAAGAAAAAAAAAATCTCCAATCTTCTGTCATTAAAACTGATATATAATTTACATATATATATATATATATCTTAGTGGAATAATATTTTAGTATTATAGGAGTACCAAATTTTTTGTACTTCCTCCATACATTTGATTTCTAATTTATTCAAGACAAGTCTCTAGTGTAGTATTAAAATTTTATCCATCTTTGCAAATAAGGTGAAATTGATGTGTTGAATTTAACCTGGCCTTACTATTTTTGTCAAGTACTAATTAGAATTCCCATTCATGTGTAAACAAAAGGGCAATCCTAAATTGATTCTGAATAAATTCCCTGGTCACCTACTTGAGAATTCATAAAGAATCATATATCTTTACAAGGAATAAGACATCAAAAGGGTCTGTGCTAGCTTGGTGTTCACCTATTCAATTTTAAGATGATATATATGATCAGAAAAGATCATTGATCGTGAGTGCGGTTTAACTTATTTATTAATTATGTCTTGTGAGTGTGTGATACACTTAATTTTCTCAAACCAAACAGGTACTGCAAATATTTGAAATCATGATTAATTTAATATAAAAACTTCCCGTAAGAAAAAATATTTTAAAAAAGTCCCCCCCTTGTACGAATGAACAAAATTAATATTGGTATGTTTTATTTGCATCGTTAATAATTTAGATACAATTTTTATATTTCTGTCATTAAATTTTTTAATTAAAGACAAATATGTATATATATAATTTATATAATTTATTTTTTTTATGATTAATTTTTTAAATAATTTATACATATTTTATTTTGATTGAAAAATAAAATAACAAAAATGTAAGCTTTTGTATATAATTGGGATCCCTTATTATATTGAAGCAAGGTATGGAGTCATAGTATATAATAATGCAAATAGTCAAAAGTTTCCAAACATGCTTCCTTTAATTAATTAAAGCACAAGAGTGAATGAAATGATAACTTAAGGACAAAATCTCCATGCCATGAACCATGTTAGTTGTAACTATAAAGTTTTATATATATATATATATATATATATATATATATATATATGTCATGGAGAGAGAGAGAGTAATCATCAATTATGCAGTGTTTGAAAGAATTGGAAGGGTAGATATGGAATTCCCAAAGTCCTATCTCACTTTGATTTGGATGGGATTTGGTTGCTTGGTTTTTAACTTTCCAAAAGCTGAGGCATGCCAACCATATATAATACAACTCTCTCTAATACTATATTTTTGTTAACTTCACATGTTATTTATAAAGTTCTAAACTTGTTGCCTTTTTTTTCAAAAAATTATTATGCACCAATAAATGGGCCTCCAATAAAAGGGAAGGACATATTTTTAGTAAAAGATATATGTAATTAAGTCAAGTGAATTATGGAAATAATGTATAGGTAAATGTACGAGATATATTTTTGGGGTGCAATCCATTTTGAATCTATATGTTTATATCTTATTTCTTAATTTGTGATTGAACTAGTCTATTTTTTTTAAAAAAAAATCTTTATTTTAATTCATAATAAATGAATAAAATTTTCATTTGGTCAATTACAAATCTATTTTAATTTAGTCTCCAGTTATTTAAATGCTCACTTCTTAATATCTATGTATCTAGAATTTAATTAAATTCAAAGCTAACAATTTACTATCTTGAACATTATATATATTTATCATATAATAATTCAAAATATACCATTATTTAAATTTCACATCAAATTTTGGATGAAAATAAAATAATTAAAAAGAAAATGTTGTTAGCATTTTTTTAATAATTGAAGAGTTAAATTGAAATAAATGATATGTAAATAGCTAAATTAAAAATTTATCTATGCATGACCAATGTAAAACAATTTTTTTTTTATAGATTAGATCTACTATTTTTTTTTTTTGTTTCTTTAAAAGTGTATCATTACATGTGGCAATCCCCCATTTGTTCTGCTCTTTGGCTTTCACAAAATATTTAATTGGAAAAAATGGTACTAAGGAATCTAATCCCTTTTCTTTAAGGCTGCAAGCTTTTGTAATCTTTTCTCCCTTGGACCATATCCTCTCTCCATATTTGTCCATAGTTTCTTATATATCAAGTACTCATTTGATCATTTGAGTCATAAGTTCAATATCTCATAAATATTTTATTAAAAAGAAATTAAAGAAAAGGAGGCTTTTTCCAAATATACTTGTAAATTAAAATCATATTTATTTATGTTGTGTGTGCAATATCCACCTATTTTTGTGCAAGACACAACCGTGAATATACGTTATCACTTTCTTTTTTCTTTTTTCTTGCCCTATATATATATATATATAGAATGTACTTAAAGCTAAAGGTTGCTTGTAATAGGTTCTTACTCTTAGATACAAAACGGTGGGGTTGAGTTGAGAGATTCCATTATTCTAAACCTTAGGTCTTTGTGAATACAAGTCCCAATGCCAACTAATAATGGCATGTGGGAAAGAAAAACTAAAAAAAAAAACACTTCAAAATTGTGAAAAATGGCAACGAGTTTAATTAATTACGTCAAAAGTTCTATCTTCTTACTCTTCTCTATTCTTTTTTCTAATCAATTGTATTCTGTGTTAGGTTGAGAAGTAGTGAGTGAATGAATCTCAGTGCATGCATGCATAGTAGCTTAAACTAAACATTCTTTTGCTTGTACATTATTATATTTTGTTTTTCTTAATAATATATGATATCGTTGTGTTGATGATTATTTGTTGGGGCAACAAGATCATAAAGCTTAATTATTAAGAACATAATTGTACGTAGACACTAAAAATATGTTTTATATAATATTTTTAAAGATAAACGAAGTATGAAAGATAAATGCATCTCATTGGCAAATGTGTTGGTAATGATTAAAAATGTCAAAATGGATTAGTCTACTAAAAAAATTAAGATTGGACCAACAAAATTTTAGCCCATCTAAAAATGGGTTGGTTCAGCTTGATCTTTTAGAAAGAAAGGCCAAATCAAATTAAGATCAGACTAGCTCTTTTGTTAAATAATATTTTTTAAAATATTTTTTAGTCTTTTAATCAACTTTATTGTAAAGAATGAAGAATGAAGTTTAAGTTTTAATGATAAGTGTTCAATTTTTATTTTATGCTCATGATATATATTATATAATGACTAATTATCATTTATCTTATAATTTATAATATTTAAATTTCATGTAATGTAATTTAATTATGTTTTTTTTCTTCTTTGTTTTAAGAATATTAAAAAAAGATAGTATGATAAATTACAATTATTATTTTGAAAGTATTATTTTTAATTTAAATTATTATATATATTTTTTAAATAAAAAATGACCAGCCTAGCTTAATCCTTGACTCTAATAAGATCGAGTTGGACTAATTAAATATTAACTCATTTAAAAAATGTACTAGCCTAACTCAATCTAAAAAAATAAGGTCAAAATGAGTCTTAATTAAGTCAATTAATTTTGACAACTGTAATAATAATAATAATTTTCAAAAGTCACTACCTATTATGTCACTATAAGTGACGACTTATTTGAATTATCACTTAAAATAAATAAGGAACGATGATTAGTGACTATGAAAGATAACTTTTGGAAACTAAAATTTGAACCAGTATCCAATATCTAAACTTTTGTAGTGAATAAAGGTTAAAAAAAATTCAATTATATATCTTCAGCCACTTCTTCACCTTAATTAGTTACATATCCTGATAAAACATCAATTCAATGGTTGGAAACTTTAGTGGATGGCTGGAGGATGGAGCTTTCACAAATGAACCAACTACGATATGCTCATTGTCCCTAGAGACATATAAATTAAAAATTATTTATGTATGTCAAACATTACTACGTGAAAACCAATGCTTTAATTTCTTTGTCCCCATAGCCTCTACAAATAAACAAGAGGATACGATTTTGTTGTATAAGATGGAGAGCTATATATGTATCACATCAGAATGAGATACCATGGAGAAATTGTATCCCCTTATTTTGATAATATAATTGTTTTATATATTTCATTTCTCTCTCTATAACAATAATTCCAGATCAGTGAGCGACCCATATGAGTTATGACTTGGTTTGCTGTGCTTGAATAGTTTAATTCTAAATTCGTATAGATGAGACCCAACCAGCTAGATTTTGGGGCCTTGACCATAAACAACAAAACTCTTCATTAAACCTTTGCCTTAAGCTCTTCTTTCAAGGTCTAATAAATTAAAACGACAACAACAAATAGTTGCTAGCTCTAACTGTTATCATTATCAATTAATTAAAAATTCCAAATTTAATGACTTCATAAATTAATTAAATCACTATTTATTTATTTTCCAAAAATTGTCTTGATTATTGTTTAATAATTTTGCTATATATATGTTTTGTCAAATCAATATATTTTTTTAAGGTGATCATGTGAAACATTTGTGATATATATATATTCAAAATAAAAAAGGCCTAAAAATAATCAAACAACCATAAGTTCAAACCCTTAATAGTATCGTCCAAAAAATACTGACTTTTTGACAAGTATTTAAGTATGTTGATGTTGACAAATATATATCACTAAGTCACTAATTATTCATGTGAGTGACTAATATTTTATTGTATAAAAATTGGTTTAAATAGATAACCTTATTAAAATTATAATTATAATTTACATTTTCTGATATAATTTTATCAAAGTTGAGGAGGGAAATGTTTTGATTATTCTACAGCAGCAGTGGCGGTGGTTAATCATCAAGAGCGCTCATTTTGATATAAGAGTGGGTATAAATGCAGGGACTGTGCCGTTGCTGTTCTTCTTCTCTTTGCACTCTCTTTCAAATACACATTGGTTAATTTGTTGTAGTTCACACAAATTCACTCTGTATTCAATTTCTCTCCAAAACCTCGCCTTTGAATTTCTCTCTCACTTGTCTGCACTGCAGCGACAGTGAAATAGCATCATAGCACAGGTTTGTTATCTACAAGACTGCAAGAGTTTGAACAACGCTCAAATTCAATAAAGTTGTTGAGTGAAAAGTCGTTAATGGACGCCAGAGTACCAGAAGTAGCACACAATCAGAAATAGGTATCAGAAATGGGTATCTTTCTCTTCTCACTTTTAGTTGTCTATTTCTCTCTCTCTATTTCAGAGTTGGGTTCTGCAAGTCTGACTAGGGTTTGAATGGGTATTTATTATGCTGAAATTAATGTTTATTTTGCATAATTGACTATGCGTCTATACTCTACACGCTCTTTCCAGCTCGTCTTTGAACACTCTTTTTCAGCTTCTCTCTCTTGAGTGGGCTTCTTTATGAAATTTGGTACTTCAAGATCAGTGGTAGCGTTGGAAATGGTAGCTGCCAAACTCGTATGAGGTTTAGTAAAATCTTTTGGGTACTTGGGGTTTTGGTTTCGGCGTTTTTCCAATTCTTCAGCTCATTAAGTGACGTTGGTCTCTCCCCCTATTTACTTCTGAGCTGCTTCCCTTGTAAATTGGCTTCATATGGTTCCACTTTTATTTTTTCCTTTTCTTTTGGATGATTCTAACTTCGACAAGTCTTTTTGTTCTCTCAGTTTCAAAAGAACCGTGGTTTAGGTTGAAGCTTGTCATGGAATTCTGTTCAGTGTGGTTTGGGGATTTAGTTTGTTAGTTCATTTCTTTGAATTTCTGCTCCTCTTTTGGTCACTGTTGAAAGTTGCTGCTTTGGTGTCCTTTTAGAGGGTTTGATATGTGTGACAAAGAAAAGTTTGAGCTAGATAGAAACGACGATCCTATCAGTTTTTCAACTAGTATGCCCTTAGATTGGAGATTTGGGGGTGCTAATCTTGCAAATACGTCAGTGGGTTTGGTGGACTCCTATGTTCCAAACTTCTGGGATCATACCATCAATGCCCAAGACTTGGGATTATGTGACGTCAATGTCCAGAACAATGGTAGCTCCTCTAACGCAATTGGAAACAGAAAAGATGGCCTTCCCTTTTCTAGAGCTGTTCATGAAAAAACAATGGAAATAGGTTGGAACCCTGCAAATTCTATTTTGAAAGGGGATGCTTTCTTACAAAATGTACCAGGACTTCTTCCACAGAGTTTATCTCAGATTCCCACTGATTCCGCATTTATAGAACGAGCTGCAAGATTCTCATGCTTCAGTGGAGGGAATTTGGGGGATACGCTGAACTCATTTGGGATTCCTCAATCCATGGGTCTGTATGCTAGACAAGATGCTCTTGCAGGCCATGGGTTAAAATCAGCACCTGGAGGACACTCTCAGGAAAATGCTCTGAATGTAGGTGAAGAAGCAGAAAAAAATGCGTCTCCATCTGTACAGAATTTGGCTACTAAAGGAAGCCCGCTCAAGAATGACAAAAGAAGTGAAAGCCTTGTAACATCTCAAGATGAAGCAAAACAAGCTCTTGGCAGGTCTGTTAATGAATCTGATAGAACTGAATCAAGTGCTGATGATGGTGCTGGTGGTCAAGAGGATACGCCAATGTTGGAGGATACAAGTGGGGAACCTTCTATCAAAGGACTAAACTCAAAGAAAAGGAAAAGAAATGGGCAGGTAAAATTTAGAGCTGTATTCTATTGTATATCATGTCCTGCTATATTCCCCTTGTGATTATTTATTTATTGTTTTATTTTGGTAGGATGCTGATAATGAAAAAGCCTGTGGAGCTCCTGAACTTCCAAGTGAAGCTGTAATGGACAATTCTGAGAGTCGACAGAAAGGAGGCCAACAACCAACTTCAACAATCAAAACTTCTGGGAAGAATACAAAACAGGGTTCACAAGCATCTGATCCACCAAAAGAGGAATACATACATGTCAGGGCTCGCAGGGGTCAAGCAACAAATAGCCATAGCCTTGCAGAGAGAGTAAGATGTTTGAAATTACATGTGATATGAAAATAAAAAAAAGAAACTTGCTTCTGGATGAAGAATTTTACATTAGATAGATATTAACTGCAGGTGAGGAGGGAGAAGATCAGCGAAAGGATGAAATTTCTTCAGGACCTTGTACCTGGATGCAGCA
The DNA here is from genome assembly GCA_031216115.1 of Senna siamea. Taxonomy (NCBI): domain Eukaryota; kingdom Viridiplantae; phylum Streptophyta; class Magnoliopsida; order Fabales; family Fabaceae; genus Senna; species Senna siamea. The sequence continues at coordinate 3,365,282 of CM062358.1, forward strand.
AGGTGGCTCCTTAACCTTAAAACTAAGAGTCTTGTTGGGTTATATCCTTACTAGGATGTTGAGTATCACTTTCTTTTACATGAAAAATTGTTCCTGTTTGTAGGTCACTGGAAAAGCGGTTATGCTAGATGAAATCATTAACTATGTACAGTCACTTCAAAGACAGGTTGAGGTAGGTGCAAAATCATATATATCCTCCCTTTTTGCCGACCAGTTGGTTCTTGAATCATCTTACTGATTTTTCCTCTATTTTTGGGTTCTGCTTCTGTGCAGCATAAGCATTTACTATATATTGAATAATTGGTCATGATGGCTTCACTTTGAAAGAGTATGAATTTAAACAAGATAAACTCTAACAAATATGTTATATTACTGTTCTTTATATACATTTGATGCTTCAATTAGCGTTTCAAAATTTCTGCATCTATTGAAGCTGAAGTTGACCCAAAGTTTATTTTTTTTTGGCAGTTTTTGTCTATGAAACTTGCAACAGTAAATTCACGGCTGGATTTTAATCTTGAAGGACTTCTTGCTAAAGATGTAAGATTTTAAGAGCAAGCATACCAATGAGGTAATAATTTATACTAGGTGATCTGTGCCTGACTGATCTCTGTGCAATCTAAATTCTGTCAGATTCTTCAGCAAAGGCCTGGCCCTTCATCTGCATTGGGGTTTTCTCCAGAAATGCCTATGGTTATTCCTCCAATACATCCATCTCAACCAGGACTTCTGCAGTCAACTCTTCCTGGCATAGCAAACTCATCGGATATACTTCGGAGAACCATTCATCCACAGGTAGCTCCCTTGTCTGGAGGATTCAAGGATCCTAATCAGGTATTGATCCATTGCTACAGTTGTAACTTCATTTACACCTTATTTCTTGGTTTAACACAATCAAACTCCTCATATTTGGTTGCTACCACATATTAAGACTTGATAGAAATGACAATTGATTAATGAAAATCACTTACAATTACAATAGACGCCAGCTTTAGAGTACCACAGAATATCTTCAATCAAGCACTTAAATTGGTGTTACATATCGGCCTTCTTATGCAATCGCAGCAATTTCCTCAAGTTTCTGCAAAATAACCTTATTTCCACTTGGTTAGTCTAACTCTGTTTTACCTTCTTAATGTGCACATGTTGATACAATTTACAAAAGCTACCTGATATGTGGGAGGATGAGCTGCACAATGTTGTACAGATGAGCTTTCTGACAAATGTTGCCCTGAATAGCCAAGACGTAGATGGTACATTTTTTGCAGCAAATATTAGGTGATTTAGGTACAAGGAAATTTAAATTTCTGAAGTACTTGGAAACCAAGTTAAAAGACGTTTGAGTGTAAAATACTTGAAATTTCTGTGCTGTAGGTATCTAAACAACGTAGGAAGATTAATTTGTTCATATATGTCATACTACAGTTGTTTTAAAACTAAATTTTTAAAAATAGGTTTCCAGACACTTGGAAATTAGATTGTCCATGTACCAAACTACACCTTATACATAAACTACATTTCTTCCAGCTAAACTAATTTTTTATATTCTGACAGGTAATTTGCCAGAAGGTCAGATGAAAGTTGAACTATGATGTTCAGTATTTAGTCAGATGGAAACACCTTTAAAATTCACATTTTTACATCTGACTTATCAAACATGAAGGCAATATACAAGTAATGGTCTGGACTCGAGTGCAATCACATAACCACAGCAGGGGACTGAGTATAGGCTAGAGGAAGTAGAGCAGTATTCATAGATTTTCTTTTCTTCCAAGCATGAATATATATATATATATATAGAGAGAGAGAGAGAGAGAGAGAGAGAGAGAGAGTATATGTTTAGAAGTGGAAGTGTCTCCACAGAAGCAGGCTTGCTTACTAAATATGCGTTTCAATTGAAGAATGTAAAGATGGAACATCAATTCGATTGCCAGCATGAGTAAATGCTAATCTTGGCCTTCTTTGTTGGGCTGTGCATAGTTTTGATTTGATTTGATCATTGATAGCTGCTTGCACATAATATAATGCTACTTTGCCTTCTTTTAGCTATATTGCATTCTTTTACAGACTTAGTTTGGTGTAATACTATAAATATACCCTTTGGTGATATTTTCTTAAGCTTTCACTTGATTGTGGCCACTAATGTGAACTCAAAGATAATTTCTTATTTCTTAAACACACTAATTATACCAGCTGGTTGTAGTAGGAGCTGATTTAAATAAATTATAACAAGCGTGAGTGGAGTCTAACACTTGAAACTCTAGTGAGTTGCATGCGTTATTTGTATGTATACAAGTTTTTTGAATTTGAACCAAACCAAACCTATTCTCTGCCTGAGCTTGGATCAAGGTTCACCCGAAGAAATGTTTGCCACATGAGAATGCGAAAGGTATCGTTTTGTTTTTTTGGTCTATAATGCAAAAGGTATCTATTGAGAATATATTCTTTGTCACAATCTTATTCATTGATTTTCTTCTGCAGTCAGAATAATATGAGGCCCAAAATCTGGAGGCCCGAATAATCGGGTTCAGTTTACTTTCTTCTGGGCTAGAAGCCCTATTGTCCCTACTGGCCCAGTTATCTTAATTTTTTTTAATAAAGTAAAAACCTGCAATTACTTTGTTGGACTCTTTTCCCAAGTTACAATTGAGCATTAAATGAGTATTTGTAACTAGTGTAGTTAATTCAAAGCTTCTTCATTTGATTATTATTCGGCTACAATGTGAATCCATACATTAGGCTTAATCAACTCCAGTTTTTAAAAGAATAGTAATATTCATTTTAGACCTCAAATTTGAACACGTGTACCTAATCTGAGCCAAAATTTTTATAACAAAGATTTGAGAGCAGCCATTATTTATGTTCAACATCTTTTAAAACACAATATGCACAACTGTAATTTTTTAAAACAAAAAAAAAATATAAGAAACAAATAGTTTTATTGATGACATATATATATATATATATATAAAGATTCTTAAAATTAATTTTGCAAAATTATTTTAAAAAACAAAAACAACCCTAAAACTATGTCTTATCTTTAGCACAAGAGCACACGATGCACGTTTTCTCTTTGTCCAGCGCAGCGCCGAGTTGTTCATTCACAGTCAGATTATCATCATCGATAGAGACAAATAATCCAATGAACAACAACACTAATAATTGCTGCATGTTTTTACATTAATGGTTTGTACTAAAATAATTGTGTAATTAACGTTTCTTAAATAATCTTTAAATTAGTCTTCCAAATCCCAATGATTGCATTAAAAAACATATAATTTTTATATTTTCATTGTCAAATTTTTTAATTATAATCTGATAAGTAAAGAATTAAATATTGTTTACAATGTAATTGATTTAAATTTTTTAAAACTTTTCTTCATGTCCAGCTATCAATATCAATTCTCATCCTTACGGTTATTGAACTGGATAGGATTGCTATTTGCTAGCATGGCATTAGTAATCGCTATACCGTTTCCACACGATTAGCTTTCTGGGAAAAATCTCTATTTATCAGCTACTTCCTGCAGAAAAGGGGAAGGGGAAGGAGAAGAAGTATCATCAGGAGCAGCATCCTTGTCGATGAATCAGAAGAGACAACAGCAACTTATGGAAGAGCAATCGCGTTTGCTACCCAATGAGAAAGCTGATGAGGGCTTTCATGGGGCATCTTTTACTGGGTCAGTGTTCAATTTGTCTACCACCATTATTGGGGCTGGGATTATGGCCTTACCTGCCGCCATGAAAGTTCTGGGATTAGGTATTGGAATTGTTGCAATAGTGTTTCTTGCGTTGCTCACAGAGACTTCCTTGGAGATTCTGATAAGGTTTAGCAGAGTGGGGAAGGCCGGGACTTATGGAGAGGTAATGAGGTATGCCTTTGGAAGTGTTGGAAGATGGGTGTTTCAGATATGCGTTCTTGTTAACAATTTTGGGATACTGGTAGTCTACACGATCATAATTGGTAATAAATTTTGTCCTTTGCTATTTATTAAGTAAGTCCTTTCTTTCCCACTTTCTGGGATTACTGTTACTGTTGCATATAAAAACAAGGCTCAAACCACAGACAGAAAAAAGGATGATTCTTAGCAAGCAACTATTTATTCTTAGATCATGAATCAAGTTTTATGATCAGCAACTATTTGAATCTTCCCAAAAATTGTCAGAAACTATACTAAGAGATTAAAATAAAATCATTTGCAGACCTTTACCTGGAAATTTAAGTTTTGAATTGAAATGATGTTTGACAAAAAATTGAGGGATTCAATTGTTTCGTTTGGTTTTATATTTCACTACAAGGTGATGTGCTATCTGGAACATCTTCAAGTGGAGTTCATCATTCTGGTGTATTGGAAGGATGGTTTGGCGAATACTGGTGGACTGGGCGTACATTTATCCTTCTTGTGGCAACCCTTTTTGTATTTGCTCCATTGGCATTTCTTAAGCGGATAGGTAAGTTCCCTTCTGTTTATTGTGAGTTATTACGAGCGCTTTGTTATAGTAAGGCATGATACATAATCAAAATTCAATGTCATATGGTCAGTAGGTTATTATTGTGAAATGTGAATAACCTGCAATTTTTGTATGCCTGCAGATTCATTGAAATATTCTTCTGCTCTAGCAGTGGCACTGGCAATTGTGTTTCTAGTCATAACTGCAGGAATAACATTTATTAAATTGTTTAATGGCAGCATTGCCAGTCCCAGGTTGCTCCCTAATGTCACTGATTTTACATCTGCATGGAAGCTCTTTACAGCAACCCCTGTACTTGTGACAGCATTTGTCTGCCATTACAATGGTATGCCACCATCTTCAAGTACCCTTATTGTTGAGGCAATCCTAAATAATAAATTCAAGATTGGATGTTAAATTTTGAATCTGTGTATGAAGAGGAAGAATAAAAACAAATTTTCTCGTTGATAAAAGTTATTGTAGAAAGCGTTTCCTTCTCTAGATTTCTTTGTGGTCACTATCTGATGCTAATTTCCTTGTGTTTTGGAGAAACCCCACTTCTGCTCATCGAGTGAAGAAGGGGAAAAAAATTTCACCCTTGTGGCTCAGGGTTTTTATGATGTTTTATTGAGCTTTGAGATGCATACTCAGCATAATTGTCATAGACTGTCAAGCATCTTTCTTTCTGTGTTTCATGCCTGAGAGCTCAGAATATACTCTATTTCTCAGTGCTTCAAATATTTATTCTTATGTTTCCATTTTAAACATGGCTTTTATATCAGTGGTTCTTGCAGAGTTCCTTGTTTTGCTATTAAATACTAACCAACCGTTCGGCCCCTATGATTTATTATCATTAAACATAAATTTGCCAAGGTTGGCAAATTTTTTTTAAAAAAAGAAAATTCCTTGCATGCTGGATTATTCATATATTTAATTAAACAGAACTTCTAAGTTATTTCTTTTGCAGTGCATACAATAGACAATGAGCTAGGAGACTCTTCTCAGATACAACAAGTTGTGCGTGCATCACTGGCTTTATGTTCTAGTATCTATATACTTACTGCCTTATTTGGGTTTCTTCTATTTGGTGAATCAACTCTTGATGATGTGCTGGCCAACTTTGATACTGACCTTGGCATCCCTTACAGCAGCCTTCTCAATGACATTGTTCGCCTTAGCTATGCCCTCCACCTTATGCTTGTTTTCCCAGTTATCTTCTTCTCTCTGCGCTTCTACTTGGATGATGTCCTCTTTCCTTCAGCTAGGTCAATGGATTTAGATAATTTTAGGTTTGTGTTGATCACAGCTGGACTCATCTCTTCCGTGTATGTGGCTGCAAATTTTGTACCTAGTATTTGGGATGCTTTTCAATTCACTGGAGCAACTGCCACTGTTTGCCTTGGGTTTATTTTTCCTGCTGCAATTGCTCTCAGGTGAGATTTTTACGGTTCTTCAGTTTCTTTCCTCCAGTCAAATTTCAGAGTATGCTTGTCTGTTAGAGACCATTTCATGTTCCTTATATTATGTGAATTATCACCTAGATATTCATTTCCACCTAGGGAATTTGAACTTTAGCCATTAGGATGGAGCAATACTTTTGGGCTGTTGCCTTCTATCAAAATAAGCATATCACTTTCTTTTACATCTGAGAACTGAGTTTTGGTCATATTAAGTGTTAACTTAGTCCTCTGGCTTGCTCTGATTTATTGATCACCCAGTGTTTAAGCACAAAATATAGGGATAACCTTGGCTTAGTTAGTGTAAATGGTTCAGTATTATGGCCATGACTAGTGAGATTATTGTTGGATCGGGTGCTTATCACTAGACTAAAAGTTATAGCACAACTTTTTCTATTTAATTGCACTTAGTCCAAGCGCCACGCTGTCCAACTATGACTCAGCTCCCACCCGGACCTTCGCCATGGGACAATTGCTGGCACACCTTAGCTAACAATTATGTTTGTAAAACTCTTTTTTGTCAATTGTTAATCCATGCTGGAAGGAATGTAACTTAATGTATTTGAGAAATTCTAAGGTGAACCCAGTCTATAAAAGATAGATCATGCAATTATATATTTAAATTTTTTCAAACCTTGTTGCTACACCAACTATAAAGGTATATCCCCTGCTGATCTCTCTATTTCTGTCGTGTTTCAGGGATCCTCAGGATATTGCAACAAAGAAAGATAAGATTTTATCTGTTATCATGATTGTGCTGGCTGTGTCTTCAAATGTGGTGGCCATATACAGTAATGCTAGTACCCTCTTCAGAAAAGATGTTGATACTCTTGAATGATTACTTGTTTTGGCTATGTTAGCATCAACAGATACTTGAAACAAACAGTTTCATCCCTCTGCACATACAGTGAGCGTTTTCAAATTAAATGAAACAGGATAAGCCTTGTTGAGTCTCACAACAATAAAATTAATTTGAATAATTCTGTGCCTGGTTTGTTGTGCCCTAATTTGAGCAATTTCAATTGTGTACTGTTTTTTCTTTTGCTCTTCAATATTGTTTGTGAAGAAATTGAAACGTGAACCAGTTAAGCCCATGTACGTACTGTCATCAGCTTCATACCTTAAAAGAACTTGTGACACATTAATTAGACATGACTTAGACTAATTACTACGTTAATTAGACTTGACCACATTTTGAATTCATTAATAACCTGAACTGGTCACTAAGCATTTAATAATGAGAGGCTGAGCGACTTAATGGAAGATTTTAGCATCTCTTTAATGCATCTTTTAACCACCACATATTATTTTTAATTAGATAATTTTAGATGATGAATTGTCCTTTTAATTTTATATTTCTGGATCGTGATTGTGTTGTGAAGATAATAAGGTCAGGTTGATTCCGGCATGTAAGAATGCTATGACAAACATGGCAAGAGTAAAAAGGGTGGTGAAGAGAATGAGAGTGGATGCATGCTAGCTGTGTGGAATGCGTTGCCAAGTTATAAGATGCTATGACAAAAATCTCAATTTTGTTTTGAAAACATACATTCACTTTTTTTAACAAGTTAAAAAATCTACAATTTTATTAATTTTTTCCAAATTACTATTAATGATAATATTAATTTTTTAAAAGTTATAATTTATTTCAAATATATTATAAAAGTTATTATTTCATTATTATTTATTTTGAGTTAAAAATTAAAAATTTATTTTATTTTAAATTTATAAAGCAGTTAAATGTATATTTAATTATATAAATAATATATATAAAGATATTTTAGTTAAAATATATGAAATTATAATTTTATGTATCTTCTTAAAAGAAAAAGAGTAATATGTTTTTAAAATAAAATATAATTTTAACATATTTTTAAAAAAAAACTCTTAATTTTAACGTGTAAAATTCGTTAAGAACATTAGAGAATCTCGACCTAGATATAGAAACATAATATTAGTTTTCAGCTTTAAGACAATCTTGGCCAAAAAAATTGATCGTCCAATAGTCGAAAGTAGATTCTAGAAGGTCCTAGAAGCAAAGTAAAGGATAAGAGCTAAGGAGATTGTATCTGACCCGTTTAACGGTTTGACATGTGGTGCCTCTAGCGTTGGGTTTACCGTCAAGAATAACTGACTTCAAGGTTTACTATAAATTATATGAGCAATTAAGGTATGTTTGAAGATAAAGAGAGATAGAAAATGAGAGAAAGAGAAAGGAAAAAAGGAGAAAGTGAAATTAAGTGATTTTTTTTTATTATTTAAATTATTTAAATTTTTTTAATTTAAAATAATTAAAATGAATAAATAATAAGAATTAAATAATATTAAAATAAAATTTTTTAATTATTTTTTTTTTAAATTTTAAGAATCAAAGAAAAACTTTTTCTTTTACTTTTCTTTCCCTCTAAAATCGTCCTCCCATACAGCAAAGTCTTCTGAATTACTTTGATTGTTTCACCACTCAAGTGTCTAAGCACAAAATACAAGAATGGCCTTGACTTAGTTCATGACCGTGGTTCAGTGCTATGGCGATGACTAGAGCTATTATGCTTGTGGAACTTCCTTTTGCCTATTGTTAATCCATGCTGGATTGCTACGTGCTAGCAGTTGCTTGAGTTACTCTCAGAATATAACTGGTTTTATTTGACAAATTCTAAAGTGAACCTGTCTATTCATCAACTGTAGAGTTTTGTCCCCTACTGATCTCTCTATTTTCACCTCGTTTCAGGGATCCTCATGGTATTGCAACCAAAGAATGATTAGATTTTATCAATTGTCATAATTGTGCTGGCTATGTTCTCAAATGTGGTGGCCATTTAGAGTAAAACTAGTACCCTCTTCAGAAAAGATGTTAGATCCGCATGAATGACTACTTATTTTGGTTATATCAGCATCATCAGATAAGAGGTTTCTACTTCCCAAGCCATCTAATTGAAACAAACATTTTCATGGCCTCTGCACACCAGTGAGAGTTTTGAAATTACATTAATGAGTTTACTTACTGGATGAAATCAATCAAGAAAGAACTAGTCAAGTCCCACACTATTAATCGTTGCGTTGAACTCCTTTATGTTGGAACATATTTAAGTTATTTATTTTTTATTAATGAAAAATTATTTTCAATAAATTTTTTTTCAAAAAGCCCAATTCTTTAAACAATAGACCAAATTATTTTATGCACAAGTTTTTAGAATTATGCACAAGCCTAATTAAAAAGTCCAATATTTTTTTGGTAAATATTTTGTCAGAAAGCCCAATACTTCTTAAGCAATTTTTTTAAAGGCCCAATACCTTTATACAATAAGGCCCACTCAAACTCACTATAAAAAATGATATGTCACTTTCCAAACATTTCAAACAATAAAGTGAGAAAAGGAAAAAGCAACTGCAATGGCACTCCAACACAGTTTTCGTAAATAGCTAAACATCAAGCTACTGTAGAAAGGCAGAATAAAGCAGGTGACTTAAAATAGAAACATGAGTCTGCGACGGTACATCAAGATTATAAACCAATGTCTTAAGCCATGACAGTGCAGCAGAGCTGAGAAAATGAAGTAGAGAAAGCAGGGTGCAGCATAAAGCAAGGAACGAATATGGAAAGGTGTGCGTCTTAATAAACTCTCTGGTTAGTCAGGCACTCTACTTGTGGAAAAACATGAGGTTAACGGCTACAAAGGAACAATTAGTCTCCTGTCTACCAGCATTAACCTCGAATGATTCAAGACTCATGCAAAGTCAACTTTGATCAAGAAGAGGCTCTATGGACAACATACTGCATATCATTTATTACTGTATTAAATGTTATTCTCAACGACTATAATTGAAGAATCTATAAATAGAGAAGATGGAGAAAAATTGCACACAAGAGAGAGAATCATTAAGCTCAAGCTGTTTAAAATTGTCCTAAAAAAATTCTCCTACTACCTGTGTATTGAAAAGTGTAGTTTGCTCTTTGTGAGTTAGTGTATTTCACTTCTTTCTATATCCTATATTCAAATCCTCAAACATTCTATCCTATATTAGAATCTAGTTGGGAGTCTAGAAAGAAGGAATTAAGTGAGGTAGATGTTAGCTTGAATCAGTAGGCTACTAGTTAAGCTAGTTAAGGGTAAGCATGTGTTAGAAAATACTAGGTAGAGTAAAAGCAGGTGTGTTAAGCCTTCTTTGGGTTGTCAGGGGACATAAAAGCAGGTGTATGTTGAGCCCAGGTGTATGAAGGTTTTCCAAGTGTATTTTTGTGAATTACCCTTATAGTGAAATACCTTTGCTATGTGCTTGGAGAGAGGACGTAGGATCAAGAGTTATCTTGAGTCTGAACCTCTATCAATCTTAGGTGTGATTTTTTTCTTCCTTATCCTTATTATCATTAATCTAACTTTAGTTTCAATATTCAAAGTTTAAGAGGGTGGTGACTTTTCTTTTAAGAAACTCTGAAACATACACTGAAAAGTTTTTTGAAAAGGAAAGTCTAATTTTAGAAGAACCAATTTAACCCCCCCTTCTTAATTCATTATTTGGCTAACAATTGGTATCAGAGTAGGTCTCTATTGTTTGCAGGATTTACCTCCTAGGAGAAAAAGATCCTAGTCAGAATGAACCAACCAGCTGAAGGTCATTCTATCAATTATCCACCTTTGTTTGATGGAATTAATTACTCTTATTAGAAAATGAGGATGAAAATTTTTATTCAATCTACTGATGTAAGAATATGGACGGTAATTCAAAATGGACCATTTCCTATAACTAAAATAGTTAATGAGATTGATGTACCAAAACTTGAACCAGAATGGACTGTAGAGGATAATGAAAAATTTGAGTTTAGCTGTAAAGCTATTAACTATCTATTTTATTCTCTGAATGCAGAAGAATACAAGAAGCTGTCAAACTGTATGTCAGCCAAGGAAATATGGGACAAGCTACAAGTATCCTACGAAGGAACCGAGGAAGTACGAAAGTTAAGAATAGATAAACTACTTCATGACTATGAAATGTTCAAGATGAACCAAAATGAAAATATTGAGTGGATGTTCCATCGTCTAAGGAAAATTCTCAATAATCTTGACTTACTTGGAAGAAAGTACTCCAATGAGGATGTAAACAGAAAAGTTTTAAGGTGGTTGACACAACCTTGGGATGCAAAAGTTGCAGCAATGCTTGAGTCAGGAAAATTAGAAACTATGTCATTTGATGAATTAAGGGGAAACCTAATGGCTTATGAAGGAAGCTTCTTAAGAGTCCCTAGTGATGACCAAAGGGAAGAGAAAGGAATAACATTAAAAATAATTGAAGAAAAGGAAGATTATCCTGGACTAGAAGATGACAAAGAGATGGCTCTTCTATCTAAGCACATGTACGGATTCTTTAGAAAAAGGTATGAAAACAAAAAGAAAGGATCCACCTCCAGAAGAAAACTTAGGAAGGAGGGAATCACATGGTATGAATGCAATAAACCGGGACATGTAAAGGCAAATTATCCTCTACTAAGGACAAAGAAGAAAAAGAAAGTAATGATGGCTAATTCATCATGGAGTGACGATGAATTATTAGCCACCGATGATGAAAACAATAATGACGAAAAGGATATAGCTAATCTTTGCTTAATAGCAAATTCAGAATAAGAAGAAGAAGAGGATCAATCTGAAGTCGAGGTAAAAGATCAACCTTTTTCTTATAATGAACTATTGCATGCATTTGATTTAGTTCTAGAAGATTTTAGGAAAATCATCATAAAATATAATAAACTTCAAACTTCTCATAAAAAGCTCTTGGCAGAATATGACACAATAAACCATGAAAGAAATACTCTAAAGGAAAGAAACGAAAAAAAAGAAAATACATTATCTTCGTTAATAGTAGAAAATAAAGAACTAAAAGAAAAAGTGACCACCTTAAGTCAAGATCTAGCTAAGTTTGTAAATGGATAAGAAAACTTAGATTATTAGGAACAGGGAAGTGTTTTTTTCATAAAGAAGATTAGGCTTTCACAAGAGAAATTCAAAAAAACACTACAAAGACTTTTTCAAAAAACATAAACTGACAAACATTCACCTGAATCATATAGCTCCAGAATATGCTTTAAATGTAAAAAAAAAAAAAGGACATATGGCAAGCAAATGTAGAAAGAGAACAGTAAACATTAAGCAAGTATAGATTCGGAAAGATTCATTATACAAAACATGAGCTTATGTATTAACCCTAACAGGACCCAAAGTATACTTGGGTACCTAAAAGTATTTTTGTGAACCAAGTATGTCTCAAGGTTAATATAGGAAGAGAACACTGGTTCCTTGATTTAGGTTGCTCTAGACACATGACAGGAGATACATCAAATTTTCTATCCTACATCTCTAAAGATCTTAGTATAGTAACATTTGGGGACAACAAAAAGGGTAAGATCATTGGTATAGGTAAAGTTGGAATCAATCCCTCTTTAACTATCAAAGATGTATATCTGGTTAATGGTTTGAAGCATAATCTACTAAGCATTAGTTAATTTTGTGATAAAGGACATAAAGTCTCATTTGAATCTTCAAAATGTTCTATCCATGAAAAAGGAAGTAATAATGTCTTATTTGAAGGAAAAAGGCATAATAATGTTTATATTCTTGAGAATGTATCTTTTTCATCTCATAAGTGTTTAGCATCAACCGAGGACATAGGTTGGATTTGACATAAAAGATTGGGTCATATTAGCATGGATATCTTATCAAAACTACCAAGAAGGGAACTGGTTAATGGTTTGTCTACTGTAAAATATAAAAAGAACAAGATATGTGATGCATGTCAAAGGGGCAAACAAACAAGATCTTCATTCAAAACTAAAGAATATGTTTGAACTAGTAGGCCTTTTGAGTTATTACATATGGATTTGTTTAGCCCTTTAAGAACTAGAAGTTTAGGTGGAAAATACTATGGCATGGTTATGGTGGATGATTACTCTAGGTATACGTCGATAATGTTTCTTGCTTTAAAAAGTGACTGCTTTGAAAATTTTAAAATATTTTGTAATAAAGTTCAAAATGAAAAAGGTTATTTCATAACAAATATTAGGAGTGATCATGGAAAGGAATTTGAAAATAAACCATTTGAAGATTATTGTAATGATAAAGGAATTAGTCATAATTTTTCAGCACTTAGAACACCTCAACAAAATGGATTGTTGAAAGGAAAAATAGATCTCTCCTAGACATGGCTAGAACTATGTTATGTGAAAATAACCTTTCTAAAAATCTATGGGCTGAAGCGGTTAACACAGCTTGTTACGTACTTAATAGGTGTACTATTCGATCAATTTTGAAGAAAACACCTTATGAACTGTGGAAAGGAAGAAAACCAAACATAAGCTATTTCAAGAAATTTGGATGTAAATGTTTTATACTTAATAATAAGGAAAATTTAGGAAAATTAGATGATAAAGCAAATGAAGGAATATTTGTAGGATATTCTACCACTAGTAAAGCTTACAGGGTATTTAGTAAGCAAACTCTAACTGTTGAGGAAAGTGTACATATTGTATTTGATGAATCTAATGTTCAAATTGAAAGGAGTATAATAGATGAGGAAGATGAACCTAGTTACAACAGGCATGCAAGGGATCATAAGCCTTATGTTTCAGCTAAACTTGCATCTTAGATGAACCTCATGCAAAAGAAGTGATAGCTGATGAACATGAACCTATGAATAATCCAAGAAACGTCACTCAATAGCTAGATAGAGGAAATCTCCCTAGAGAGTAGAGACATTCATCTACCTATCAAATGAAGTACATTCTGGGTGATCCTCAAGATGGAATGAGAATGAGATCGTCCTTCATAAGCATGAACCACATGGCCGTCATGTCTCAACTCAAACTAAAAAGTGTTGATGAAGCTCTCAAGGATGACAGCTGTTACAAGCCGCTAGAATTTTCTAGAATTCTCCACACAAGTTTAGATGATGCCGGAATTCTCTAGAATCTTTTGGGATACTCTGGAACCTCCTAGAAGTCCCTTGAATTTACTAGAGGATTGGAGAACAATTTAGACTCATGTACAAATGTATAGAGTAGTGTAGAGTATTCTAGAATAGTGTGGAATACCTTAGAGAATTATGGAATTCTCTAGACATAAAATAATAGCCATTGGATCGAAATGATCTCAACCATCCATTGAGGAGGTGGCTTAGTATAAATACCCCTCAAGGGTGGCTCATTTGTAACCAACCAAGTTTGAGAGCAATACAAAGCCTTCCTAAGAGTTCCTCCACTACTTGTGTTCTTATACTCTTCCTTGTTAGTCTCTTCACTAACAACTTTCAAGCTTGAGTTGAGGTTAGGCTGACTAGCAAAGGCTATTTCGAGTGTTGCTAGTGCTGCACGGTTGTTTGGAGAAACAAGGCCGTGACAGTTGGTATCAAAGCCAGGTTCGTGTCGAAGATTATTAAGAGATGGCCAGTTCCGAGAGCGAGACCACTCACATTGAGCTCGAGAAGCAAGCCAAGAAGGGCAAGTCTAAGTCAAAAGAGGCATGGGCAGAGGTAGAACCACGGCTAGCTAAGGTAGAGCTTGCTGTAGCCGATGGGGAGGAGAAGTTCGAGGATATAGACCAACGCATCATGGAGCTTGATAAGAGTCGAGAGGAGCTCCAAGAAGAGATGCAAGGAGCGGTCAATATAGTCCTCGAAAGGTGCCTAGCTGAAGTAAATACTTTAGAAGGGACCTTCACAACAACGGTTGCTTCATTAAGAGAAGAGCTCGAGAGAGTCACGAAGGAGCTGATGGAGACCAAGGACAAGCTGGCATTATGCAAGAAGGAAGTTGTTCAAGGATGTGGCACGTTTGGTAACGAGGTATTCTCTATTCCATCCAAAGTTGATGTTCCTAAGCCTAAGAATTATAAAGGGATTAGGAATGCCAAAGAGATAGATAACTTTTTATGGAGCATGGAGAAATACTTTAAGGCTCCATGATGCCAAGAAGATCGACACGAAAATAATGTACTTTGAAGATATCGCAATGGTTTGGTGGAGGAGAAGGTATGTAGATATAGAAAAAGGGTCTTTGTACAATTAACACTTGGGTTGAGTTCAAGGGAGAACTCAAGAGACAATTTTGTCCCGTAAATGCTGAAGATGAGGCAAGAGCAAAGTTGAGGCGTCTCAAACACAAGGAAAGTCTTCGAGAGTATGTCAAAGATTTCACGAAGGTACTTCTTGAAATCCCTGACTATCCGGATAAAGAAGCTCTCTTTGCCTTTTTGGATGGTTTACAAAATTGGGCCAAGATAGAAGTACAACGACGAGGAGCCCAAGATCTTGCCACTGCCATTGCCATTGTCGAGTCCTTAGTGGAGTTCAAGAAGCCTAAAAAGCCGAAGTTCTCTAAAAACAAAGGCAAAGGCAAGAGTGGGGGAGATCACCGTCAAGACAAGGAGAGTTCTTCACGATCTGATAAGAGTAAGAACTCAACGGAGTACTGGAATTGGGAAAAGCGACCCCTGAAGTGCTTCTTTTGTGATGGACCGCATAAGGCGAAAGAGTGTCCGAAGAAAGACAAGCTCTCTGCCATAGTTGAAGAAATGGAGGATCGGCAACGCGAGGAAGCCATGGTAGGTTCCCTTCAAATCCTTAACGCTATTAAAGCCAAAGTAGAGGAGCCTAAAATCGAGAAGAAAGGTAGACTATTCGTGGAAGCCAAGGTTAGGGGACAAACCATCAAGGCGTTTATTGACACTGGAGCTTCCAACAACTTTCTACAAGTTGATGAGGCAAAGAGGTTGGCCATTCCCTACGATAAAAAGCACGGTTGGCTCAAAGCTGTCAATTCCAAGCCAAAGTCGATATGTGGAGTTGCCTGTGGTGTCCAAGTATGCCTAAGTGAGTGGTGTGGCTTAATAGATTTCTCTGTTGTTCCTATGGATGATTACCTATTATGCTAGGGATAGAGTTCATATATTCCGTCAAGGCTGTTCCAATCCCGTTCGCCAACACCATGTGCATTCTCAAAGAAGAAGATACGTGCATGGTACAATTATCTAGAGAGGAAAGGCTTCAAGCCAAGAAAATCTCGGCCATGCAGCTCTCTTGAGGAATAAGGAAGAGACAACCCACATATGTAGCAATGCTAAAGGAAGAAACCACATCAATGAGTGACATGCCGAAGGGAATTATAAATGTTCTAGAAGAATTCAAGGATGTCATGCCACCTGAGTTGCCGAAGAAGCTCCCGCCTAAGCGTGAGGTAGACCACAAGATTGAGTTGGTACCTGGTTCTACCCCACCTGCATCTGTGCCATATAGAATGGCGCCTCCTGAGTTGGAGGAATTGAAGAGACAATTGAAGGAATTGTTAGATGCTGGTTACATCCAACCAACAAAGCCCCCGTTCGGTGCACCTGTTCTTTTCCAGAAGAAATACTATGGGTTTCTCCGCATGTGTATAGATTATAGAGCGCTCAACAAGATAACTGTGAAGAACAAGTACCTGATTCCACTCATCGCGGACTTGTTTGATCAACTTAGGGGAGCTAGATGGTTTACGAAGCTTGATTTAAGGTCTGGTTACTACCAAGTAAGGATTGCTTAAAGAGATGAACCAAAGACAACATGCGTAACGAGGTACGGCTCCTTTCAATTCCTGGTTATGCCTTTTGGACTTACAAATGTGCCTGCAACCTTTTGCACCCTCATAAACCGAGTCTTCGAGTCGTTCCTGGATAAATTTGTCGTAGTGTACTTAGATGATATCGTCGTCTATAGCAAGAGCCTAGAAGAACACATCAAGCACCTACGACAAGTATTTATAGTGCTAAGAGAGAATGAGCTCTACATAAAAAGAGAGAAATGTGCCTTCGCCCAACATGAGGTTACATTTCTTTGACACATTATTGGAGGGGGCAAACTACGTATGGATAAGTCCAAGATACAAGCTATATGTGATTGGGAACCACCCAAGAAGGTAACTGAGCTTTGATCGTTTCTTGGCCTCGTCAACTATTATCGAAGGTTCATCCAAGGATATTATGTCATAGCATCTCTGCTCACTGATCTTTTAAAGAAGAAAGTGACATGGAATTGGGACGAGAGATGCCAACAAGCATTTGAGCAACTGAAGCATGTAGTAACCAAGGAACCAGTGCTGGCGCTTCCTGATTACACCAAACCATATGAAGTACACACTGATGCTTCAGATTTCGCACTTGGAGGTGTTCTAATGCAAGAAGGACACCCTATAGCCTATGAGAGTCGTAAGCTGAATGATGCCGAGCGCCGCTACACCGTACAAGAGAAGGAGATGACCGATGTGGTGCATTGCTTAAGGACTTGGAGACATTATTTGTTGGGATCCAAGTTTTTGGTTAAGACCGAAAATGTGGCAACAAGTTACTTCCTCAACCAAAAGAAGTTGACGCCGAAACAAGTAAAATGGCAAGACTTCTTAGCAGAGTTTGACTTCGTGATGGAGTATAAGCCTAGTAAGGCTAATGTTGTAGCTGACGCTTTAAGTAGAAAAGCTGAACTAGCTGCCATCACAAGTCCAAGTTTTCCCTTGGTAGTCCGAGTCAAAGAGGGACTAGAGCATGACCCAAAAGCCAAAAGTTTGATAGAGTTAGCAAGTCAAGGAAAGAATCATCAATTTTGGCTAAGAGAGGGGTTGCTCATGACCAAGGGAGACCGAGTGTATGTGACGAAGTGGCAAGGCTTGAGGAAGGAAATCATCAAAGAATGCCATGACTCAGAATGAGCTGGACATCCTGGAATTCGACGTACATTGGCACTTATGGAGCGTGCATACTATTGGCCCCAAATGAAAGATGACATCGAGCTATATGTGAACACTTGTCTTGTGTGCCAACAAGACAAGGTGGAACAACAACGACCAGCAAGATTGTTAGAGCCACTACCCGTGCCCGAAAGACCATGGGAAAGCATCTCTATGGATTTCATCACCTGCTTACCAAAGTCTGAGGGATGCAGCAACATAATGGTAGAAGTCGATCGATTTAGCAAATATGGCGTGTTCATTCCAGTGGCTACAAAGTTCGATGCAGAAGATGCAGCATGCCTATTCTTCAAACATGTGGTTAAGTATTGGGGCATACCGAAGACTATAGTGAGCGATAGGGACACCCGTTTTATAGGAAGATTTTGGATGGAGTTGTTCAAAATCATGGGTTCCGAGCTCAACTTCTCCACAAACTTTCATCCACAAACTGAGAGGGTGAATGCATTGTTGGAGTTATACTTGAGACATTACATAAGTGCCAATCAACGAGATTGGGCAAAGCTTCTTGACATAGCCCAATTCTCATATAATCTACAAATGAGCGAGTCGACGGGGGCAAGTCCATTCGAGATTGCTATCGGACAGCAACCTATGACTCCACAGTCCTTGGCTGTAGGGTACAGAGGTCCAAGTCCATCTGCATTTAAGTTTGCCAAATGATGGCATGAAAAGGCAGACATGGTGAGAGCATACTTAGCTAAAGCCTCGAAGAAGATGAAGAAATGGGCTGACGCTAAGAGAAGGAACTTAGAGTTTGAAGAAGGAGACTTAGTGTTGGTAAAGCTTCTTCCCCACCAAAAGCATACATTTGCCAAGTTGCACAAGGGACTAGTTCGAAGATACGAGGGTCCATTTCCTGTGGAAAAGCGAATAGGTAAGCTAGCCTATTGCTTAACTCTACCCTCCCACTTAGAAATACATCCCGTGTTCCATGTAAGCTTGCTCAAACCCTACAAGGAAGATAAGGAAGACCAAAGTAGGGGTGTTTCAAGAAGAGCTCCAACCGCCATCATGAGTGTGCCAGATCGAGATGTCGAAGAGATATTGGCACATAGAGTCATTCCGAGAAGGGGCGCCCACCCAAGCTATGTAGAGTACTTTGTCAAGTGGAAGGATGCTCCTGACAGTGAGGCAAGTTGGGAACATGAGTTAACCTTGTGGAACTACAAGGATAAGATCGAAGAGTATAAGTCACCCACGACGAGGACGTCGTGAGATTGAGTGGGGGAGAATGTTACAAGCCGCTAGAATTTTCTAGAATTCTCCACACAAGTTTAGATGATGCCAAAATTCTCTAGAATCTTTTGGGATACTCTGTAACCTCCTAGAAGTCCCTTGAATTTACTATAGGATTGAAGAACAATCTAGACTCATGTACAAATGTATAGAGTAGTGTAGAGTATTCTAGAATAGTGTGGAATACCTTAGAGAATTATGGAATTCTCTAGACACAAAATAATAGCCATTGGATCGAAATGATCTCAACCATCCATTGAGGAGGTGGCTTAGTATAAATACCCCTCAAGGGTGGCTCATTTGTAACCAACCAAGTTTGAGAGCAATACAAAGCCTTCTTAAGAGTTCCTCCATTACTTGTGTTCTTATACTCTTCCTTGTTAGTCTCTTCACTAACAACTTTCAAGCTTGAGTTGAGGTTAGGCTGACTAGCAAAGGCTGTTTCGAGTGTTGCTAGTGCCGCACGGTTGTTTGGAGAAACAAGGCAGTGACGAACGGAATAAAGTGTGGACATTGGTTCCTACTACAAATGATCAGTCAATCATAGGTACAAAATGGGTATTCAAAAATAAGTTATAAGAAGCTGGTAACATGGTAAGAAACAAGGCTAGACTGGTGGCTCAAGGGTATAATCAACAAGAAGGTATTGATTTCGAAGAGACCTTTGCTCTAGTAGCTAGACTAGAATTAATTAGGATGTTGCTAGCCTTTGCATGTTCAATAAACTTTAAATTATATCAAATGGATGTCAAAAGTGCTTTCCTAAATAGATATTTGCAAGAGGATGTTTATGTAAAATAGCCACTTTATTTTGAAAACTTTGACAAGCCTAATCATGTTTATAAACTCATAAAAGCTTTATATGGTCTTAAGCAGGCCCCTAGGGCATGGTATGAAAGATTAAGTTTATTTCTAACGAAAAATGGTTTTAGGAAAGGAAAAATAGACACCATACTTTTTACAAAAATAACTAGTAAAAACATTCTTATAATTCAAATTTATGTGAATGATATTGTGTTTGGTTCTACTAACAAAATTTTGTGCAAGGAACTTTCTAAGCTAATGACTAGTGAATTCGAAATGAGCATGATGGGAGAAATGTCATTCTTTCTTGGACTAAAAGTGAAACAATGCAGAGAAGGAACCTTCATTTATTAAGAAAAATACACCAGAGAATTACTAAAGAGATTTGGAATGGAGAATGCTAAAGCAATTAGTGCACCAATGAGTACATCCACCAAACTTGATAAAGATGAAAGTGGCAAGTCAGTAGACCAAAAGGTCTACAGAGGTATGATAGGCTCTTTGTTGTACTTAACTGCTAGTAGACCAGAGATAATGTTTGCTGTATGTTTGTGTGCTAGATTTCAGGCTAATTCTAAGGAAGCTCATCTTAATGCTTTGAAAAGAATATTCAAATATTTAGTAGGCACAAAATCTCTTGGTCTATCGTATCCTAAAGATAATACTTGCAATCTATTTGGTTATTCAGATGCTGATTTTGGAGGATATAAATTTGATAAAAAGAGCACAAGTGGGACATGTCAATTTTTGGGTCATTGTCTAGTATATTGGCATAGTAAGAAACAGACTTCAATTGCTCTGTCTACTGTTGAGGCAGAATACATTGCAACAGGAAGCTGTTGTGCTCAAATTTTATAGATGACTCAACAATTAAAGGATTATGAACTAAACTTTGATCATGGTCCTATAAAGTGTGATAACACCAGTGCTATTAACGTTTCCAAAAACCCAATCCAGCATTCGAGAACTAAACACATTGAAATAAGACACCATTTCCTCATGGATCATATTCAAAAAGGGGACATAGTTCTTGAATTTGTGCCTACTGAAAAACAATTGGCGTATATTTTTACCAAACCATGAGGCTCAAAATCTTTTTGCACCATTAGGCGAGAACTAGGATTAACCAACCTAGGAGAATGTTCAACTTGATATTATTTAGGTTAATCTTAGTATCTAAGAAAAACAGGCTAAAATCATTTTCCCGCCTAAGTTTGTACATTAAATGGGTGCTTTAATGTCGTGCGGTCAGCGTGCACAAAAATTAACTGCTCCCTAGGTGTTGAAAAGGCTGAGAAAAATGGCACACATTTTCCCACGATTCTACACACATCGTCTACAGCACCCCTTGCCTTGTTGCACGGCTTCTGTTATCACATCATTTCATATTTTCCTTGTAAAAAAATTAACTTAGGCATTACAAAACCTCCAAAGTCTCTCTCTCTCTTCTCTCACATCTTCATTTTATCTCTGAACCTCTTAAGCTCTCAAATTTCTCTCCTCTCTCAGTAACTCAGGTTTTCGACCCTATTCTCCTCATTTAAAAATGACGTTCAAAGCGATCATTAAGAGAAAGAGCTCAGAGTCATCAATGGCTCTTGGGTCTAAACGAGAAAAGACTAGAAAGCCTAAAACATTTGACGGGGATAAAGCTAAATGAAGGTTCTCCGAAAATTTTCAACTTCAGAATATTTGTCCACCCTGAGAGGTAAACTTTTAATTTTTCCTTTCTGAAGGTCTTACTTATTTTGAGATGTTGAAGAATCTTGGATGGAAAAACTATTTGGAACTCAAGGAACTAGTTTACCCAATCTTGGTTAAGTATTTTTTCGCAAACCTATCATTTAATGAGTCTGATGAACTAGTAGGTTGATCATTGTTAAGGGGCGTAAGATAGTCTTGGACACCAAATATTTAAGTTCTTTGATTAACTATCTGGATGAAGGAATCCATAGATTCTCTAGTCATGCCGAAGTAATATTTGAAGGGTATTCTCATGAGGCAGCTGTAGTAGAACTTATTGGACTAAAGGTTAATGTTGTAGATATTCATACCTTGGATCTCAATCACAGAATCCTTCTCCATATTCTAAACCAACTAATCATGCCCAAGGTTAGAAAATCAAACAATGCTAGCTGCCTGGAAATCTTTTTTATGTGGTGTGCACATAGAGGGCTGAAACTTAACCTCCCATACATCATCCTAAACCATATGAAAATTGTGATGCAACGAGAGGGGGCTGATTTGCCCTATAGGATGATAATTACCCTCATTGCTAATCATTTAGGCATCGATCTTATAACTCTAGAGGGAGAAAGAGCTTCAGCACAGGCTAGATATGATGGTAGGTTGATTCAAAATATGCATTATAGGAAAATCAATGGGTAAAGGCTGTTAAAGGTGAAGAAGAGGGTGCATCTGAGTTGGAAGGTCAAAAGAAAATGAAAAGAAAAATAGTGGCTACATTTAGACTGAAGGGACAAAAGAAAATTCTAAAAGCCTCCACCAGAAAGTCCACTCAGTTGGCATTTGCCAAGGGTAAAGGAAAGGCTAAGGTGCCTGAAATAGTAGCTCCAATTCATATCTTTGAAGAGGATGACTCTTTAGAGTATTCAGACAAGAAGTCTCAACAGACTCCTCCTTCTCCTGAGCTCTGCATCTTTGTTGACTATTCCTCTGAGGAAGACTCTTCTGCAGGGAAAGAAATTGAAGTCGAAAGCCTAGCTATAGAGCCCATTTCATCTCCTTAAAAGTATGAGCCTAAAATGGATGCTCCATCTATCCATCTTGCCTCACCAACTCAGCCTAAACCTTCAGTGCAGCCTGAAGACCTTCCTCCTTATCAAACTCAGACCACCTCTCTACAATCTACTCAACACATCTCAGTTCCATCTCCTATTCCACATTCACAACCCTCTATTGTCTCTGTGTTGCAGGGCATTCACCAGCAACTCTCTGTGATGCAAGACATTCATTAAGAGCTCATTGAAATGAAGTACATCTTTCGTAGCCTCCAGACTGATGGCACCAGTCATCCTACTGCATCTCCCCACTAATTTCTTTACTGCTAGGATTAGTCTTGGATAATTTTATATGACTTTGGTTAATTTTGTTACTACTTGGATAATTTTAATTTTTGTCAGACTTGGTTTGATTTTCCTACTGATTTAATGTGATGTTTGCCTATTCCTTATTATAGTTTAATGTGATTGTCTTGCTGCTTATGAAATTCTTGATTGCCTCATACTATCCTACGTACTATGAGCATTTTTGTCTCCTTGCATCTCCTTAATATTGGAATATGTTGTTGTTTTTTTTTTCATTTTTGATAACGTCAAAGGGGGAGAAAGTATTAAATTTATTGATATTGCTTGCTGGATATTGAATTTACTGATATTGCTGGATGAATGTGTTGCTGAAGTATCTATTTTGGACATTCATTTTGCAAATTTATAAGCTGAATATTTTATGCACATGGAGAAGGGGAGCTCATATTATGGGGGAGCTTAATCAAAATTCAATACAAAATAATTTTGCCATTATCAAAAGGGGGGAGAATGTTGGAACATGTTTAAGTTATTTATTTTTGGTTAATGGAAAATTATTTTCAATAAAATTTTTTGTCAAAAAGCCCAATTCTTTAAACAATAGACCAAATTATTTTATGCATAAGTTTTTAGAATTATGCACAAGCCTAATTAAAAGGTCCAATATTTTTTTAGTAAATGTTTTGTCAGAAAGCCCAATACTTCTTAAGCAATTTTTTTTAAGGCCCAATACCTTTATACAATAAGGCCCACTCAAACTCACTATGAAAAATGACATGTCACTTTCCAAACATTTCAAACAATAAAGTGGGAAAAGGAAAAAGCAACTGCAACGACACTCCAACACATTTTTCTTAAATAGCTAAACATCAAGTTGCTGTAGAAAGGCAGAATAAAGCAAGTGACTTAAAATAGAAACATGAGTCTGCGACGGTACAGCAGGATTGTAAACTAATGTCTAAAGCCATGACAGTGCAGCAGAGCTGAGAAAATGAAGCAGAGAAAGCAGGGTGCAGCATAAAGCAATGAACGAATATGGAAAGGTGTGCGCCTCAAGAAACTCTCTGGTTAGTCAGGCACTCTACTTGTGAAAAAACATGAGGTTAACGGCTACAAAGGAATGATCAGTCTCCTGTCTACCAGCATTAACTTCAAATGATTCAAGACTCATGCAAAGTCAACTCTGATTAAGAAGAGGCTCCATGGACAGCATACTGCACATCATTTATTGCTGCATTAAATGTTATTCTCAACGACTATAATTGAAGAATCTATAAATAGAGAAGATGGAGAAGAATTGCACACAAAAGAGAGAATCATAAAGCTCAAGCTGTTTAAAATCATCCTGCAAAATTCTCCTACTACCTTTATGCTGAAAAGTGTAATTTGCTCTTTGTGAGGTAGTGTATTTCACTTTCTTCTGTACCCTGTATTCAAATCCTCAAACATTTTATCCTATCTGAGAATCTAGTTGGGAGTCTAGAAAGAAGGAATTAAGTGAGGTGGATGTTAGCTTGAATCATTAGGCTACTGGTTAAGCTGGTCAAGGGTAAGCGTGTGTTAGAAAATACTAGGTAGAGTAAAAGCAGGTGTGCTGAGCCTTTTTTGGATTGTCAGGGGACATAAAAACAGGTGTATTCTGAGCCCAGGTGTATGAAGGTTTCCCAGGTATATTTTTGTGAATTACCCTTATAGTGAAATACCCTTGCTGTGTGTTTAGGGTGAGGACGTAAGATCAAGAGTTATCTTAAGTCTGAACTTCTACAAATCTTTGGTGTGATTTTTCTCTTCCTTATCCTCATTATCATTAACCTAACTTTAGTTTCAATATTCAAAGTTTAAGAAGGTGGTGACTTTTCTTTTAAGAAACTCTGAAACATACACCGAAAAGATTTTTGAAACGAAAAGTCTAATTTTAGAAAAATCAATTTAACCTCCATTCTTGGTTCATTATTTGGCTAACACTTTATATACTATTTTTCATTTATTCTTGTTTGAGAGATTTTATTTGTATATTGTTCTTTTCCTGTGTTGGGAGTAAGTAGTACATTAGCCGGCTTCCATCTACCCTACACTCTCAAATGAATGACGGTACCTTACCTTTAGATCGATGGTCCACCTATCACTTTTATCAGAGAATGCACCTACTCCACTATCACCACTTCACATCCACCCACTGCTTGGTGCCGTACAAACCATTACAACACAAAACCAATATCCCTTTCCTTAATTAACTACCCCACATTTTTATCTTTATACATATCAAGTGACTTACGAAGATTGACCAGTAACTATTACAAACTTTAAACAGTTACTCCAATAAATTCCCCTTAAAGACTCCCTTCATTCCCTTGAGTAGCCATGGTCCTATTTACAAACTACACACTGCAATATTGCTTGTGAAGAACTTAAAAGGTGAACCAGTGAAGGCGTGAAAAGCACATTGCACTTCAGTTTCCAAGTAAAACGGAAACAAATGAGCAACACATCTAAGCTACTCTGATAACTTCGAGTAATAATGTTTCTGTAGGTATTGTTTACTTTACATATCATTCAAGTGCGTATCAGCAAAAATTTTACAGTAAACAAAGTAAAATGATACATTCTTCTAAACCAACCCTTCCCAAGGAAAAGAAAAACAAGTAAGAAATGTAGAAAGCAAAACAAAAAACGAAAGCATCAAGCCAACAACTCAATTTTAGCTGCTTTGTTTGCAAAATGAAGAGTTGAAAGCATCCGCATCTGATAAATTTGCCTTCTTGGATAAAATACCAAAACTTCAATCCTTCTGTTTAGCATCTGATGCAAGCAATTCCAGATCATTTTGTGAGGGCCTATTTGCAATGCCCTTTGGTGATGAATTCTCGAAGTGGATCACCTTATTGTCTCATATCCTTTACAAATAGTGAATATATGGGACATGTCTGATGTCCAACCCAAAGGACATATCTTGATGCATGAAAACATCCTGTGCCAAAGTATGTACAGAAGATCCAGGTTTGTGCAAGGCAGATCTCGGAAACCCTATCTTGCTTTGCATTTTTCTTTCTTCGTGTTTGTCCTCATGGCTTTTGCAATCCCATGCCCATAGATATAACACAAGTTTCATCACTGGGACTGAACTCCACAGGTGGAGGTAGACTAGATCAGCAAGTTGAGATTTAAAGTCTAGTTGAAAAAGTATGTTGACTCTAGGACCTCTTTTAGATCAAAATCACCCCGAGCTGGTAAGGGAGGAAAAGTCAATGATGGAAAGGACTTTTGAAAGCTCTCCAACAACTGTAAAGGGAGAAGTAAAAAACAAAAAGATAATCATCCATTATTAAACAGAAAACTCTTAGACGTCCAAGAAATTTAACATGATATAGTACATTTATTGGAGAACATAAGTAGAAAAACCTAAAAAACGAGGCATCTACGTTGATACATCATGTGAAGTATAAAGCATGATAAGATGATAAATGATACTTCATGCACTTGCAAAAAGCATAGAAAGTTCCATATGCAGTCAGTCTTTCATATCGATATATACATAGGGCTAAGATTAAGTTCGTTGCACAGAAATCCAAATAAAATATAGAAATGAATAACTGGTGTTGATAGTGTTGAACCCTTGACCAACAGTCTCACAAGGTACATGTCCAAATTCATCAGACACAAGCATGGCAAACTTAAGATAATAGATTAGCAAGGCAATCCAACATTTGGACTACGTACTATTCTACCAAAAAGGATTCCACTAAATTTAAAATCATGTGGGCCAATGGCCCACGTATCAGATATTAAACTGATAAGGATTCTACTAAATTGCTTCTGAGATTCAGGACATTTCTAGTTGCAAGCTATGCCATAAACTTGAAGGAGGCATTTCGCTATCTTAAGTGAAGATACAAGGAAAGTTACCAGAAGCTCAGACGGGCGTTTATCTATCTTAATCTAAGAAGTATGTAAGTGAAGATACTTTACATTTTCAAGAATTGGAGCCTCATATAGTTCAACGAACTTTTCCCTGAGTATTTTGTTCATTGTATCAACATCACATGCATGTGTCCAATATGAATCATGTACTCCTGCAATCAAGCATTGACTTACATAATTATAATCCCAATCAAAAGATAACATAGATGTACACTTACGAGAATAACAAATGTGCACATATACATGAATGTATCTGTGTGCACAAGTAGGTAAGTATGTGTTAAATAGATTAGCATGGACCTGCAAAGTTCAAGCGCGCTTTTTTACAAGCAACTGCAGTCATCATCATGTGAGAACCATCAAGAGAGTGAACAAAATTTGGGGGGAATGCTGTTCTCTGCCGCTTAACCATGATCTGCAATATAAAGAATGGAATGAGTTATTTTACTTGAAGTGAAATAATGCTAAATGATCAAATAAAAATAACTAAGCACACATTGAAACCGAAAAGAATACTGCTGTTGTGCTGAGAGCATAGTTGTCATATCTAGTGCATGGAAAGAGGAAAATATTTGTCTTTTATATTGCCCAAGGGGTGGCAGGTTTTAATAATCAAAGCAAAACAATAACGCAGTGAACCAGTAAAAGCTCTAAACAAAGGAAAGGGGTAGTGAAATTAGAACATGAATGGTCTAATCTGATGCATAATGCATCTCAAAAAGTATGGGACGATAGTCAGACATATGAAACTATGGAAGTTCATTCTAGATTCAAACAAAATTATGTTTCAATGCATGTGCCTTAGTCTATGTACATGGTAGGTCAAGCGACTTAAATTCAAAGATTACCTTGTCAGTCTCCCGTTGTAGCGTTAATATCTGAAGGGAAGTCTTAACCTGCATCATATCCAACTTAGAATATTAATGACACAGAAATTTGTCAACTACAGATAATTTCTTTATCTGTAGAAATAACACTAACAAGGACCAAGATTTAAAGTTAAAAATAGTAAAAAATTTGGCTTGATCGTGAAAGTATTACAAGATGTCTTCCAAGTTGTCTGTATGGCTGGATGACAGGAAGCCCAAGGGGAGTGATCCACCGCACTGGTTGATTCTCCGAAGCTATCACCTATTCATGTTCAATTCCGCCACCATTACAACACAGTAAAGACTCAAAAGTAATGGCCAAAGCATAAAATATTTAAACATAACACCAAGCAAAACATTAGAAACATAGTGAAGTGGATTGTAAAAAGTTTCAACCAAAATTATATTCATATTGTGATGTGAATTATAAGAACTTCTCAACTCCATTTTACTCTAATCAGAGCATGGCTAAATCTAAGGCTAAAATGCTGCGAAATTTTTTTGACATTCTTCATTTGGATATTTGAAACCCCAAATTAAGAACATCCAAAAATTCTCGAAGCTACATGAGGACTAAACAAAACATTGTTTTACTTTCATCTGAACTCTTTTATCAGTTCATCTATACTCTGACAAGAGTAATTCCACATGAGCATTATATATGACTCTACCATTAATGATATATACAAATAGCATTTGGACAGAGGAAGAAATGTGTTATGAAGACTTATGTGAGAAAGCCTAAACTACAAGATAAGCTACTCTTAATATATTCTAGAAGAAAACATGAGGAGTATGTGCAGCCTAGTCATGAGGCCGTGGAGCCCTCCATGTTGCAACTACTAGGATTTTTATCCCCCTTTATCTTCTGAACTAGTCCAGCATAGTGGCTTGGCCACTTCTCCCATTTTTAGCTCCATGTTCTCCTTAGTAGAAGCATGTTCCTATTTTTACTTCAGTTATTTATATATGCATTTAATAATTATTGTTTCAGCATATAGACAGCCGGGTATTATCTCTATAAATACCCTTAGGTCAGTTTGTTCATTTGTCTTGAATTTATTGTCTCAATTGTATTAGGTTTGTCTGTCCTAAGGACCTTTGCTATTGAATAAACAGTAAAGTTCAGTTCCTGCCTTAGTGTTTGTTCAGTAATTATTTGTTTCTTATTCTTAGTTCTCTAGTTCCTATCAAAATGACATCAGTTAGTAAAGATTGGTTTTGGCCTATACAAATTTATCAACAAAATTCTAAGATAAATTGTGACCAATAATCAAGAGAACCAAAAATGATAAGTTGAAACAAACATGATGACCAAACATATTAATAATCATATCAAGATTGTCACGAGAATTTAATAGACGTAACAAGCTACATTTCAGCCTAAACATCATCAACTATTCAGAGCTATATATGATTAGGCCACTTCCTCACTTTTCATCCTATGCAAAATGAACCATAGTACCATACCTTTGCACAATCTCCAAGCCAACTCATGATACTTCTTGCAGCCTCAAACATCTCTTCTAAGGCAGTGAGGGTGGTCTGCAAAGTATTGAATAATCAGTTAAACTAGACAACAGAAGCTTAAATTGCAAACAAATATAAATCTCTTCTAAGGCAGTGAGGGTGGTCCGTAAAGTATTACTTTTGCTGCATAGCAGGCTGCAGCAAAAAGCTCTGCATCATCCTCAATGGCACATCGCTCCTTTAGCCTCCTCTTGATCTGGTCACGGGCACCAATGTAAGTCACACCATAGACTGACGTCATCACTGTCTGCTTCACCAATTTCCGATCCACCTAATGGTGCCAAGTATGATAAAAACCATTAATTAACATAAGATTGAGAATAGGACATAGGTGCTTTCACATTCCAAAGATGAAACAAAAGCCACCTTCATATACAAACAGATGTCAGCATGTCATCTAGATTATTAATCAAAGTTCTAAAAGCTCCTCCCAATCTATTTTCAAGTATTCCTTAGCGAACATCACTCAGTAAGACTACGTTAGAAAACTATAATCAAAAGAAACCTGCTTGATCAACCGTCTAGCATGCAATGCATTTGGATTGGTTTCAGGATCATTCTCTGAATCCCTTTTCATGATTTCAAGCACTCTGCACCATAGAAACAAAATTAAATAAGTTGAAACAGTAGCGCTCAAACAAGTTTAAGTTGTTGTAATTCTTTCATGGATACACTGTGCTGATTACCTTGCTGCAATTCCTGAGTAAACATCAGCAGGCTGGTCTCCACCAACAAGATTGACTGCAGCAGCTCCCAACTTAAAATATAAAATGCAGCATATTAATACTTAGGTTAGGCATAATCAAAAAGAGGGGGAGGAAGAAAAAGGATATAAGAGAGAGGAAATAAAAATACAACTTCATCAAGCAAAAATTATAGAATCAGTCTGTGATCATTTAAGAGACATGGTTTCGCATGAAGGTAATATATAAAACATGCTGAGTTTAAGTTTAAATGATTAATGTTTTGACAAGCTTAATGCATTTATTCTGAACTATCCCACTATTTGTTACTATAGAAAGGTCAATCAATCATAAAAACATACAATACTCAGTACAATGAAAAGAATGCATGTGTAGGCAATTAAATTTTGTGAAATTTGTGTACAGCATGAATCCAAACTGTTCTTTTTCTCCAACTAGGTCGTCTTTAGGAAGTTAAAAATGTTGAGCCAACGTAACAGCATATGATGAATCTACATTAAAAATAAGAAAGTAGACTTGTTCTCTACACGCTGGAATGGAATAAATTTGAAATCTTACAGTAGCCCCAAATCATGGAGAAAACCTCAAGTGGTAGCAAGCTAAACTCAGGGCTTCAAGCAGCAATATCAATGGCTACTTCAGATCAATGATTCTATCCACTACTATAACTTCAAATTTTGAGATAAAATTTCCAGAGTAAAAATCATTAAATTTGAGGAACCACTTCAAAATTTCCAGATGAAAACAAAATCTGATTTTAACTGTATGATATAGCTCTTCAGGCAAAATCAATGATAGCTGTAAATTCAATAGTCATATCAAATAGACAGTGAATTATGCTAATTTAAATTGAATCAGCACAAGCTGCATTCTTGTTTCCAGTTGCTCCCAACACCTTGAGATCACCGAGCAGTGGAAAGTAAATAATAAACAAATTTAAAATTATCATGGTTAAGTAAACTGCCTAACTTCACAATAATACACCAGTAAAACCATTAATCTTTAAAGAATCTCAATCCAAAACAACTCCCAACATCAACCAAGAAACTCCACTCTCATACAAGACTACAAAACAAAGCTTCCAGCAACAATTACATGGGGGAAACATTATTTATTACACATCAAGAACAATCCAAATAATCCTTTTATCACGTAATGGCTCTCAATTCACTAGTAAATCATTATTCTTTAAAGACTCTCAATTCAATTCCTAACCAATCCCCAACATCAACCAAGAAACTCCACTCACATACAAGAATAAAATATAAAGCTCCCAGGAACAGCTCTGTGGAAAAGAAAAGAGGACAAAAATAAAAATTTAATTTTTACACATCAAGATCATTTCATATAAGCATTTATCTAATATCTATAGCACTCCTCTCCCCACCTGCCCCTGAACCTCTTTTTCTGCCAAAACAGCAAAAACATCTGCAAGCGCAAAAACCAAGGGAAAGACTTCAGAAAATGAGGAATTTTTAATGTTTACAGTACCTTGTCCCTCCCAAGGGCTGCATAGTGCTGTAGGCCATTGCATGAACCATCCTAGCATAAAGATAAAACAAACTATTTTACAAAAAATAAATCAAAATCAGGAAATGAATACTGAAACATGGGCTATACTTAGTGGTCTTTCAACTTCCTCATCACAATTGCTCACAACAACCAGAAAACTATTTGTGAAAGTGAACAATTCTGGTCAGGAGGTTGTTAATGTTACCCAGTTTAGAATGAAAATTATCCATTGAAAATTTGCATGTTTATTTCTGATAATTAAAATGCAAATAAGACAGACTATATATAAGTTCCCAGATAACTATTTCTGATATCTGACAAAAAAGGTACCTGGTGGACAGGCATATGAGAAATGGTCGTCTCAGGGGAGGGGCTTCTCAATGCTTCAGAGAGATTAATACATGCTGCCAAGCACTGAAAAGGATCCTCTGCTTCCAACCACCAACGCCTTCCTTCAAGAGGCCTGTCTGCAGAATCAAATATATCATCCAGATGGTTCTCAACAAATGCCATTCTGCCCTCATAACTTAACTTGTCCACACCGCCAGCATACAGATTTGCCAAATGTATTTTCAACCAGCGCAAGCCTGACTTCCCTAGAGGGCGTCCCTCAGCAAATTCTAATATGCCTCGGCATAAATCAGAACCAAGATGGTTTAAATATGGGTGCATGGGATATGCACGACCTCGAAAATCAAGATTGTGGGGATAGAAGAAGCCTTCTTCATCCTTCATCTTCCGTGCAACCTACACTCAATAATGATGATGATATGCAACCTCCTAGGGTAAGCACTTGATATAAATCAATCTATTCAACATAATCAGAATGCTTCTTACAGCCAGTTTAAGTTCTACGTCACATCGCTGTGAATGCATCTCGTTATTCTTCTTTTTGGCAGCTTTGACTTTCCACTTCCATTTTAGGATTTGTGCTTGATCTTCTGTGTCTGGTTCCTCTGGGATGGGAACCTTGAGGGGAAGAAAAAGAAAAGGAAAGTTCAACTTTAAAGCTATGAACTAAAGCAAAGCCTCTGGGAAACTGGCATCAAGGAAGCAGAGGCAATTTAACATAAGGGTACATGACCCAGATACAAGCATACGAGATGGCAAATTTTCACCAAATTATAATTAATAGATATATTCTGTACATGTC
Organism: Senna siamea; assembly: GCA_031216115.1. NCBI lineage: Eukaryota > Viridiplantae > Streptophyta > Magnoliopsida > Fabales > Fabaceae > Senna > Senna siamea. The sequence continues at coordinate 3,397,725 of CM062358.1, forward strand.
AGATGCTTTTTTTTTTTTACCAACTACACATGTTAGATGTCAAGATATAATATATAGTATAACTCATTCCCATTTATGCACGCCAGATGCTTTTATGCAATTACATTCACTTTTTTATTCTCTCTAACTTAGTCACTTCTGGTTCATATTTTAAGATTATTCTTTCAATTTTAACCGAGTGGGCCAAGAAAAGGAGAACAGAAGGAAGGCACCCATATTATCAAAGCCCAAAAGCCCTATAAATGCATTAAGAAACAACATCATTTTATTTATGTTGGGGTGGCAACTTTTATTGTCAAGTCAATTTTAAGTCATGATAAGGGCGGAGTACAATGGGGTACATATTGACACTGAAACTAATAATTACCTATTTAATTAATTTTGTGAAAATGCTCAACCTGGTCACTATTTGTTCTTTAAACAAGGGACACATGGACAACACTGCCAGTTCTACCTAATTTATAGATTGGTCATGTTGTGTTTGCTACTACGGCCCATGTGAAAATGGCATGCACCAGAATGTGCCACTGGCAACTATGCCTAAACCCATTCAATATAAGGGACTTGCTAAACTACCCCAAATAGTTGAGAAATAAGAAATATACATGTTTTCAACAAAAGTGCTATTTTCAAGATAAACACAATGCAATTTAGAAAGTAAAGGTGTAAGTCAGTACCCAAGTTAACAATAATTAATTAAAGTTATATATTTTTTAATATTTCAATTTATATAAATATGAAATGAATGCATTTATTACAACATCAATGCACTAAATGATTTCTTAACCAGTGCCTTATACGCACTTGTTAACAAAAGCCTTAAAATAAAATCAAATCTATCACAAATTGTTGACTTCAAGCCATTGGATTTGTAAACTGAGTCAAGAATAGCCACATAATTGTTTTATAGTGACAAGCTAGGAGTTTGTACCAACAAAACTGGAAATAAAATATACTTGGTTAATTGTTACTCACATCTTCACGGTCCACCAAGTCAGCAAGACGTCCTCCATTGGCCCATATCTGATCTACCACACTAAGAACCCTTTTGTTTACCCTCCATTTGGTATTGCCAAGGGTATTGAGGGCCTAGATACAACCCAAAAAAAAAAAAAAACCAGCATTAATTTGAAAAGGTGTGGACAGCAAACTGAATTACACTAGCACAAACACCCAAAAAAACTCCAACCTCAAAAACAGGTTCTAGTTGGTTCAGAGGAGCCCTTTTAACTGCTTCACGTTGCTGCTTTGCTCCATGCGTTCTCATAACATAAGATGGCAAAAACAAGTATGCCCCTTGGTCATACCTACCAAAATATTGCAATATTTCCAAAACGATTTAGCAAGAAACACAGCAGAACTTAGTTGGCTGTCACAAGTTGAAGCAGTAGGTCAACGGAATCACATCAGAAAAGCAATCTTATAAAACCCTATGGACCAGCAAAGAATGAAATGTAAATGATTCACAAGCTCCAAAGGAAGTTATTTACTATAAACAAATCCATTTAAAGAAGCTAACACAGCAGAAATTTCAATGCACTTTATAATAACTTGAAAAGTAAATAAATTTGAAGTAAAATACTTTGACCTTCCTTGTATATAGTATCTAAGATAGGCCCCCCTTTATATTGAAAATATGCACAGATCTTGCTATTTAGTCCTCTATTAAAATGATACTAAGCATAATTGAGACTTTGGAAGCTGGTCAAGACTAGACTCATTAGTCAAATGCATAAAACACTCTACATTATTGTATATAATGGATTTAAACATTACTCAAGCCCATTTGAAGAAGCTGAGAGTGAAGGCATAAAAGTTTTTTTAGACCTGAAAACAACTAGTTCGAGTATCAAATATTGTTGAATAAGGGTGTTTTAGGCATTTGACAATCGAATTTAACCTTTTGATTGAGTTTTAATATCTTAATTAATATTTATGTTAAGTGTGACTTTAACAAGGATCACATGAAATTATATTTTTAAAAACTAAGGGATGTCCATGTATATTGTGAAAATAGACGGTTTGAGTATTTAATACTAAATTCAAGGGAGGTCAAAGTATTTTATTCATAAATCTAAGTATATACTGAATATAGTACCCTGTCCAGTTGCGAGGTGGCACCAACATTGGCATGTATGGGATGACCATGTGCCTGGCCTGTTAGTAGAAACACAGTCTGATGTTAGAATCAACCACATTATGTATGCATGAGCAACTAAATATGTTGGTGCCCACACAACCACAAAAAGGCTTCCTGTTAACCAACTAAAAGAAAAGTAACCATGAATTCAAATAGAAACTATTGCTAGAGGATAAAAGATCACTTACAGTTTTCTCAAGGCCTTTCTGGACCAGGGGGTCACATTCAATAACACCATATCTCTTACTGCCTTTCCTATTCAAGTAAAAACAATTCACAACAAATAGAAAAGAAAATAGTTTAAATTCAATGATATAGCATGAAAAAAAAAGGATTTAACAAATATGCTATCATTCTCACTGTGAATCATTTGAAAAATTTTTAAGAGTGTGCTTAAATGCAGGGCGTATATCTGGCGGACCATCTCCTATTTGATCAACTGGGGGCTGTATGTAGGCTGTTTCTATTAACAGTTGCATTAAGCGGCAACCAACCTGGAATTTACAAGAACTGCATTGTAATACAAAAAGAAGATAGATGGCTTCCATATTCACAAGTACAAACATTGAAATGTAACAAACCTTTACATGACCTTCCTGCCCCCAAGGCTTTAAATCATCATGTTTCTTTACTATTTGAATAGCTTTGTGCATCTTTTGTTTTTTCATTAAAAAAGCAACTTTCTTCCTTAATTTATCCCGCTCTTTAAGCATTTTATCATGATCTTCAGTCTTGTTGCACTCTGCTACAGTTGCAGGCTCAGATTCCTCGTCAGGCTTATCATTAATCATGCTCTTCTTCTTATTATTCTTCTTTGTCTTCTCCAAAAACCTGTATAGTCTAGCCTGATCCACAAATAAGACTAGAATATCACTGAATGAATACTTGATTGTTGTGAATTCAAGATAGAAACATTTAGCTACATTATTTACCAAACACTTTTCAAGGGCAGTAGCACTGTATTGACTATTACCTTATCCTTTGAGTGACATGAAGGATAGACTAAGCATGGCTATGCTAAATGAATACAGTAGGCCCCATATAAATTAGCAACAGTACATTCTTTTCACGAGAATAAAGGCATTAAAGTTCATCCAGTCATGTGAGAAAGAAATAGTCTTTTTAATAAACATAGTAAGGCAAGCAACATAGGAAAACATTCTAGAATATGAAAGTATAAAGCTGAAAGCACATTTACATTAATCAACTTCAATTCTCTGGTCATAAAACTTCACCAAATGGCAGAGAAAAATAATCCTGAAGGTTTAGTTTAATATACCTCATGTTCAACAGCTTCACCTATTTGACATGCGGCTTGAATCACTCGAGCGCTGCCTATCCCATTAGTATTTGTCATCAACAAGCCCATCAATTTATGCATGGTAATGATTGCCATCATCTCTGCAGGCAGCTGATTAAAATAAGGTCCATGATTTCTCATCTTGCTATCTTTGCAAGCCTCTTGGTCCACAGCAATTGCATTCCGTAGTGGTTCAAACCAACCAAGGAACAATGACTTCATATATGGCAAATTGGGTGCAAGCTTCTGCTCACACATGTCTGCCAATAACTCTTGATATTCTTTGGCTGCCTGTTCCCATGCCTCTGTCTCGATTTTTACCTGCCTTCTCCGAAGCACTTTATACTTGTAGTTTGTCATACCCGCCAGCTCATGCATTGGCTTCTGCAGCTGAGGTTGTGCTTTCTCTTGTTTCATCATTTCCCCCAACAACTGCTGAATTTCATCGGACCCAGGAAAATCTTCTTCAGTGTCCTCTGACTCAATTGCCTCAGCAACACTAGCATAACTTCTTGCCTGCTTCATAGATAAATAAGAACCAAAGCGATTTTCATAAGGCCGAAAATTGGGAATCCCCTGTTCAGTTTTCGAAGTAAAAAGACCAACTTGACAAAAACCCATAACTGGGCACCTCCAGTTTACCCACGTTTGGGTCTCGGAAGGGTTTATTTTCTCGAAACAATTCGAGCCCTGAGAAAACCTCAGGTTACTTGAAGAAGGCAAATAAAAGGATTCAGAGGATAACTGGAACTTCCTCAAGGAAGCTCGCTTCACTAAGTTCGCCCACATTTCTTAATGGAGCCTACAATTAACGCGGCAATAAGGAGAGAGCAACCGAAGTTGCAGCTGAAAGATGCAAGGAGACTATGATTTGATATGCATTAAATTCCACAATTTTCGTCAAAAGAATGAAGCATTCCAGAATCAGAGACAGAGATGAATGAGATTATACTTAAGATTGATGAGTGCCACAAATGGCGGTGACTGAAAGATCTGCAGTAGGCAAGGAAGAGGAGGGCGTAACTAGCCGTCTCTAAACCCTTCATAAACCTACGTCTTCTCACTTCTTTTGCAGTCTCTTGGTGCAACTAAGCAAACCGGACCCGGGTCTGTCCAAAAACCCATGGGAGAGAATGCAAGAAATAACAGTTTCAACTTTTCCAGATCTATTTTTAAAAATAGGTTTAAATTCATTTCTTATTTTATTACTTTAGAAACAAAATACATTTTGATTTATTATGTTCAATTTAAATAATTTTACTATTGAATTTTAAGTTTAGGCAACCATTAATATTTTTAGATTTAATTTTAAATATAGTAAAACAAAAAAGTAAAAAGTTATTCTTAAAAATTGTTTTTAATTTTTAAAAATAAAAAACAAAAAACTAGATTATGTTGACATATTAATAAGTATTTTTATTAATAACATATACATAAATACATAAAATAATATTAACATAAATCTTGAAAATTAATTTTATAAAATAATTGTAAAAAATAAAAATAAAATCAAAATCAAAATCAAATGGATACACTCTTTCATAACTTCTATTCCTAATTTTTATAATTTTTCACTTTCTTTATATTTTACTAGAGATTTTACATACGCAAAAATACATGTTAATTTTTTTATTTTTTAAAATATAATATAAAAATAATTATTATTTTTTAGAATAATACATTAAATAATAAGACATTATTTAAATTCACATTTTTCTATTATAACTTCTCATTATTTTTATTTTATCTCTTTCTTCTTGTTACATTACATATTTTATTTTATATTTTATAATATAGAGATTAAAAGATCTCAAAATTATTATAATATAAATATTTTACATCTATATTATATTATATAATTTATGAGAATAAAGATATTAAAAACTCAAAATCTATATATTGGGTAGAAACTATTAGTTTTACTCCTTAAAAAAGCAAACTATTGACATGTTAAAAAAATGAGTGTTATATTTGTCCAACAAATATAATTGTGTCAAATTAAAACTTTAAACACACTATTTAGATTAAAATAAAAAAATTATATTTTTTTCAAAAAAATTAAACAACTAAAAACAATTAGAAAAAAGTAATTATTCCTCGCTAGAATTTGTTGTCTTTTTAAATTTCATTTTTATCTTTATAAATTTCATTCTTAAAGTTTTTTTTACTAGCAATTTCATTCTTAAATTTTTTATATCAATTTTCTTCTAAATATTTACAATAATAAAATTAGTTAATCTACCAAAAGGTGACTAAATTATTATTAAAAAAAATATAAATATGCAAATGATTTCAATTAAGTAAATACTTATTTTTGGCAATGATAATACAATTTTATTCAAATTTTTTAAATAAAAAATTATAAGAGTACGTTATTTTTTACGTTTAAATTATGAAATTAAGTAAAATATTAAAACAGTTTAACTACGTGATTAACAAATTACATAATTTTTCATTGCTGGTTTGAATTACATTAGTAACTAGAACAAAATTGAGACAAAAAAATAACTTCAAAAATGAAATTCACAACAAAAACATACTTTTGCTTCACTATTATTAATTTTAGAATTAATTTATCTTGTAAGTGAGAAGCTGGACAGATATTAGTTCTTAATTTTTGCTTATAACTAATTTGTACATATCATATCAACTAAAGAAATTTATTATAAAATACCTATTATGTACACTTTGGGAGATTACCTTGTATAAATTCAAACTTCTTACATTACGTCCCCATAATATTATATAAAAAAAAAAAATCTAACAAAATTATGACATGATAAATTAACTTTTTTAAAAAAGCAACTAACACGATATTGAATCATTAAAAAAAAACATTTATATATAATTCTTCCTTTCATAAAACTTCTGTATGATTCTTTCCTGTAAAAGGGGGCTTCAGGTATTTTAAGAATATTGTTAGAGATACCCATGGAGTCCGCAAGTAGACACGAGATGATTAATGGGTGGACCACATATGATGGAAGTAGGAACCATCATATTTGATAGAATCTGGAACTCCTTTTCATTCTAATTAGAATCCATATAACATTTATTCATTCCTTGATGGAATATACAAAAATTCCACACGAGACTACAAATTTCATTCGACACAATGAATTTTATAACCACTATCCTACTCTCCCCTTCCTCCCTTCAATTATATGCATTATTTCCTCAAAACAATACTGAAATAATGCCAAATTTTTTTGCCCTGAAACCATAGAACACCTAATCAGTCGTCCAAGGATCGTTCTCTGCTCTGACTTCAGAAGGTTCAACAACTTCTGCCTCTAAAGATTCATTTGTGTTGGCATCAGCTTCAACAGATGCATCTGCTTCTGCTTCTGCCTCCTCTTCTGATCTACCCCATCTTCCTCCCAGGGCCAGAGACATCATTTCATAAATCTTATTTCCCAACTCAGCTGGGCTGTCAGGCTGCACCATTGAGAAACTATGAATAAACTGCAGATGATTATAATGAGGAGAAAAGACATTTAAATTGTTGTTACCGTAAATCCACTAGAGATCAGTGCGGTATCATATAAGAGGTCAACAGCTCTCTTAGCATCACTGCTGTCAGGTGCATTCTTGCAGGCAGCCTAGACGAAAACGTAAAAATAGTCAAAAAGACAGCCAATGCCACAAACAAATTCAGTTATAAACTAGAAGTTTTGCATTAAATGGTCTTACATTTAAGTCTTTGATAATGGGATGATCTGGATTAACCTCCAATATTCTCCTACCCCTCATAAACTCCAAACTTGCAGTATCTCCAAGAGCTTGTGCCTTCATTAATCTGTAGAAAAGGAAATTAGATAAGGTATAAGACTTACGGATACAAAAGCATATGATAAAATGGTTGAAATTGAGGAACAAATCTTGGTTTGAAAAGCTAATGACGAAATGACCTACCTCTCCATATTTGCAGACCATCCAAACTTGCCAGACACAAGCACACAGGGAGATGAACTCAAGCGCTTAGAAATTTGAACTTTTGCCACCTTATCACCAAGCTGTTGTTTTATCCAATCACAGAGCAGGTTATATTCTTGCTTTGTTTCCCTCTCTTTGACCTCGTCCTCATCACCTGATTTCAACAATATTAGATGAGAATCAAACAACCAAATCTCTATCCAAAAGGAGTGAAATAGTATTAAAGGTAAAAAATAGTACAAACCCAGTTCTAGATCTTCCTTGCTGATATCAACAAACTTCTTTTCCTTATATGTCTGTAGGTTCTGAATGGCAACCTCATCAATAGGTTCAATCAAATAAAGAACCTACAAGAAGAGACACATAGCACATAACTTAAGAGTCCAAAAAAGAAACAGAAAACGAAACTAAAACTAATATTTAATACATTAAATGTGATCTATCAAACATCCAATTTAAAAACAAAATGGAGCAAACCACACAACAAAACACTGTCCCCCCTCCCCAAGGTAAAAAATAGAGAAAAGAGAAAGGGGAGGGAGCAACCCCTTGACCATCTTTGCCGCCATCACAGTAATCAAAATTCCTGCAGATACTCAAACCCCAGATAATGCCATATTCCATATTGTCAGTAAATTCCACTAAATAAATGTACCTCAATATCTTTCTGAATTAACTTCTCCAAGAATGGAGCAGTCTTGGCACTTTTCAAGCTGTCTGTTGCCAGGTAATAGATAGCCTTTTGGTTTTCACCCATGTTTTCAACATAATCATCTAAGCTTTTCAGCTCCTCCTCACTTTTGGAAGTGTAAAACCTCAATAGTGGAGTTATGCGCTTATGATTTCCAGAGTCTTCAATGCATCCTAACTTGAGGAATCTACCAAAGTTCTCCCAGAATTTCTTGTAGTCCTGGAATAAGAACAGGCCATCCTCTCAACCATAAAGGTTCTCACTTCATATGGAAAATTAGATAATAAGTTTTGTTGCTACGAACCTCTTTATTTTCACTTTCAGAAATATCTTGAATCATATCAAATGCTTTCCTTACAAGTCTCTTTCTCATTATTCTTACCTGAAATTATAATATAATCAGGAATTAAATATTTTGGAAACATAATATATACTTAACAAAGAATATCCTTCATTAAGTTCAAACGATGGAAAAGGTTTCTCATGTTTGTAGAAATATAGAGTTGTCTTACAATTCTGCTTTCTTGTAGGATCTCTCGAGAAACATTAAGAGGAAGGTCATCTGAATCCACCACACCCTTCACAAAACTCAAGTACCGTGGGAACTGCAAAACCAATATTGGGTTTGATGATTACAAGGCCATAGAAGGAGAAGGGAGGAAGAGGCATTGAAGAGCATTGATATGACATAAATTAGATATTGTACTGGTTTCATGTATGCAGATGGCATCTCATAACTCGTGAACTTACATAACACATAACTAAAACTGGCTATCTACTAATAGTATTAGATTAATAAGATGTCAATTAGTTTTGAAGGGGAGTTAAATCATCAAAACTTGTCTGTATTATCCTCCTCTTCCTCTTTTCATCAACCAGTTCAATGGAACTCACTCTATAAATTCACACACTTGGCAGACATAATAAGCATAGTAAAATACTTGGTAGTAGATATAGTAACAGTTCAATGCAAACAACTGCAAAAGACAATTCAAGATTCTGTCTATCAACCCATACATGAGAGAAATTGAGCAGCAAAGGCATAAATTTCATAATGTGCAAGATAAAATTCCTTTAAAGCATATTCAGTACACTTACCAGCTCACCATCAAAATCATCTGATATGAACACACGCTTCACATACAGACGTATATTCTTTGTTTTAGGATTTATTACTTCTTCATTGTTAAGAGGCCCCATTCCTGGCACATATAGAATACTTCTAAACTCAACCTCACCCTGCAGAGAAATTTTAAATCTTCTTAAACACCTGCCTAAAGCCTGTTCTTTTGCCGATAGCCACAATCAACATCCTACCTCAGTGGTGAAATGCGTGTATGCAAGTGGTTCTAAAAATTCATTGAAAGTCTTCTTGTAAAATTCATTATACTCCTCCTTTTGAAGATCCTTTGGATTCCGCATCTACAAAAAATGGCTAAGGAAGGTCAACAAAAGCAATTCATTAGCATCCTAAGATCTCAGAAAGTAAATTTAGCTCAAACTCACCCATAATGGTTTAGTTTCATTGGCTAATTCCCAGTCCCAATACTTCTCAGTTTTAGTCTTCTTTGTTTTCTTTTTCTCACCCTGATGACAAGAGCAGGAACAGATATAGTGAACGTGTGAGAAAAGCAAGTAGAATGCCCGCATACAGAAAAACCACAATAATTACCTCTGCTATAGGTTCTTCCCCTTCTTTTGGTTCTTCCTCTTCTTCCACCTGTTAATATTCACGTTAATAAATTCTGACAAAGAAAAGTTGATTGAATTATCACTCCTTAGAAACACATATTATGAACTCCAGTAGTAATCATGATTCATGAATATAATATGAACGGCAAGTTGCAAACATACAAATATGGGAACCAATGATTCAAAGTGTATAAATCACAACAGAATGAAATCACCAAGTAACATATTATATTAGCATTCCACTTGTTCACAAACATACATGCTGTCTGACAAATGTTTTGACATTACCTCATTAATGATCTTTATGAAACAAAGTTTCTATTTGATGGAATCCCTAGGATTCCATCTGATCTTACAGTAGAAAAGGGAAAAAAAAAAGAAGAAAACTCAAAATCCCTAGCTCTTCAAGGGGCTAGAACCACCCACAAGATTTCCCAATTTTCTCCTCCTTTTCTCTCTCATCACTCATCCCCTTTATTTCCAAACTCCTTTCAGAATCTCCCTAAATAGGCTTCCCGTGTCCCTCTCTCTCCGAGATACTTCCCAGGCTATCATAATGGAGGATCCCATCATTATCCAATTTGAAGGAGATGAAACATGGAAAAAGCAAGTAGTTGCTCCCTTTCTTTGAAGGTGGAAACAAATTTCTACAAAGTGAAAAAAAAAGACAATTCTCCCACCATCACAGACCACTTGACTCCAAAGACCATTTATATCCAATTTACTATTACCTGAAACATTCAACATTAATCCAGCCAGACTTTAAGTAATCTCTAAGGAACCATTGGCCAGTATTACCAGCATACACTGGAACCCCAATAGCGGTCTAAACTCAAAAGCAACCAGCCAACCTCAAGGCAATGGAGACCATGATATCCAATCAAGGAGATGGATACATGTATGCAGAACTTTAAGAGCAATTCTCCAATCCAGCAAGATAAAAGGAATTTGAAACGAGAAAGAATCACACTTACCTCTATGGTCCTTGACTTTTCTTGCCATGTGTAGATGGGGAAGGAAACAAACTGAGAGTAATTCTTCACCAAACTTTGAATCCTGGTTGGCTCTGAGAATTCATACTTGTCATCCGACTGAACAAAAAACAAGAATTTTAAAGTTGTTAGACGGCATATCTATAGACTGCAATCAAATATGATTTTACTGGTTCTCATTATTATACTGTGTTCATAGCTTCACTAAGAGAACACATAAATAGCTACAGTGCAGAGAAAGATTTCCTTCTAAAATTCATTATAAGCTACCGTCCAGGAAATACAAGATCTCCCTTTTACTCATTCTACATTAGATGCTACTTCTCGACATTTGATGCAGGTAGGCATCACATGCATTGGGATTCGAGATGCAGATACCCCATTACACATACAAACACACACACATACCTCTTTTCCATCAAAGTAATTAAAGAAATGCCACATACTCTGAGGTATAATGTAATCTGTGTACCACGTCGCAGCAGCTTTTCTGGATCAGTTTCTTCCCTTATCATGTAAGAGCTACTGTCAGCTACAGCTTCCCACACATATTGCTTATCAGATCTTGGGCTCTTGGTAGAAACAATGACCTGATTGTGATTAGCATGCAGATATAGTCAATTAAAGACATTTTACCAAGTTAGTATCCATAACCATTAATCAAGGCAAGAAATTAATATTGAGAAATCCACACAATACCCTCTCGGCAACAAGAAAAGCAGAGTAAAATCCAACACCAAATTGGCCGATCAAACCATTATCAGCTCCTAGATCCTTGTTTTCCTGAAAGATAAAAGATTTCAAAACATGATCATTGAAGCTTTGAAGCATCAAACGATGGATAATCTGAATAATTATAAATTACCTTAAGTGCCTTCAAAAATTTGGAAGTACCACTCTGAGCTATAGTTCCGAGACAGTCTTTGAGCTCTTCTTTGGTCATTCCAATACCAGTATCTCTACAAAGTCAGGCAGCCACAAATTCCAATAACTCTGTTTACAAAACCAGAAGAAATGCAAAAAATTGAGAGTAAACATACGTTATAGTAATAGTTCCATTGTCTGGGTCAGGCTTGATGCGTATCTCTAACTCTCCACCATCCCCAAGCAAAGAAGGTTCAGTCACACTTAAGAATCTCAGCTTGTCCAAAGCATCACTTGCATTGCTGGGTAGGAAAAACAAAATAAAGTATAATCAAGTAGACATACAAGCATAAGACTGGAATAGCACCTAGCTTCAAAAGTCCAAGGAGGAGTAACAAGTATACAAGCAAACAGGTCTCTTAAGGAAACATTTGTTCCATGAAACCTAAAGAACAAGTGTTACGCCTTATGCAACTAAAGTGGATGTTATATAACTAAAACATGCCCCAAGAAAAGACCAAACCAGCAAAACTTGATTGAACAGTTAGCTGATTCAGACGCTGACCTTGAGTCCCTTTTTGAAGAAGGTGAAGAAAGTTCAAAAACATTCAATAGCAACAAACTTCAAGCATGTGATGAATCGCTGAAGCTCTGTTTGAGCATAGAATGGGTAAGTACGCACCTCACAAGCTCTCGAAGGAAAACTTCCTTGTGGCTGTAAAGACTGTGAACTATCAAGTCCAGCAGGCGACTGACCTGCACATGATTTCGTTTCCCTCAGTAAAAGTTTTTTAAAAAAAATAGACCATAGGTGAAAGTCAATGTCTCTTGATCAATTATCTAGCAGATAAAGATTGCGTACTTATGGGGTGCTCGGTAGGATGAAAATTAGAAATAGATATAGACTTACAGAATGTATTCAGCCAATTTTCACACCGCCAAGCACACATTTATGAGATACCATTGTGGGATATTAGAAACATTAATTTGGTAGAATTTGCAATCCGAAATCAGTCTGACTTAAGTATGTCTCGTGAGGCAAATAAGAAGAACGCATAAATGAATTATTTGATAGATTGATTCAAAACCGAAACTTTCATTCAGCTCTAATTCCCCATAGTTATAAGAGAAAAAAAAATATTAAAAACAAACTCACCTCAGCTTGGTACTCGAACTTCTCACCAGGAGTATCAGTGGCGTCCTCTTTCTCAGCAACAGCGGCGTCGCACCGGACAGCCATCTTATTGTTTCTTCTCTTGAGCTTCCACTTCAACCCAGCACAAGAGAAGCCATTTCTAGTAAGACCATTTTGGGGCACAAAAGAAGTTGTAAGAGTGAAAGTCCTTTGGTTGTTTCTGGGCGTAAAAGGCGATGAAGAAGGGAGTGAAGCAAGAGAGGCAGTAGCCAAGCTTCTGCTCAGCACAGGAGCCATTCAGCCGGAGAGAGACAAGTTCAGGCTGAGAGGATATCCCTTTCTCTTCTCGGTGAAAAGGAATAAAAATGAAATGTGCAAAAACCCTCGGAGAGGGTTTAAGGAGAGGACGGATGATTCTAGAACAGCGCGTGACGTTAGGAGGGACGCTGTGTATTGGCGCTACCTGCGTGGGATTGTAAGGCTTGGATTCTGCCAATTCAGCTGTCAACAATATCCATTTCACACGCTCTTTATTTATTTGTATTTCAAAATGAGAAAAATTAATAACTCAGCCTTATACTGAAGAGATTAAAATAAAAAATCAACCCATTACCATCTTGAAAAATAAATATTGATTTTTTTTTTCGTAGAAAGAATCATGTATTAAAGTATTTTTTGGTGTTGGAATTTAGCAAATAATAAAGTATTTTCTGGAAAAAAGGACTCTATTGCTGTAATTTAAATTTTGGAAAATTATGATGATTTGATTAATTAATTATATCATCTAATTACATAAATCCTTATTCATTATTTCGAAATTTACAGTGGCCTCCTTTTTGTTTATTGTTACATACAGAAACTATTAATTAAAAATAGTGTTACACACCTATAATTTAAAAAGTTATCACTCAAACCTCATGAATTCGTCATTTAATTTCTTCGTAGTTTAACACTACAAGAGGATCAATAATAAAGACTAGAGAGTACAATATGTTAGCACATTGTAGTTTAAGAATTTATGCTTCATTCACCAAGTTGTGTTATTCACATAAAAACATTGTATCTAAAATATTTGGTGATACAAACCAATTTTAATCATAGGAGGCAAATTGATAATCATTCAGTTCAATTTCAAATAAAGATGAATAAGCTTTTAACTTTATAGAACAAACATATATTGTAAATATTTGAAATAGAATTAGAGAATGAAAGTTTAAAATGCTCTACGAAGCAAATACACCCTTTATATTGCCTATAGGTTTGAACTGAATAGTCGACTATTGTCATGCCAAATGATCTTTACCTCATATTCTCTTAACGGTACCTTCTCTCTCATTTTTTTCCTTCATTGTTCCTAAAGCAATCTTTTAAAATTACTACAACTGAAACCTTCTTTCAGATTATAACCGTACCTTAAACACAAGAATTTCAGTTTCAAATTTCAACAGCACCAATTAAGTCTTTCATATTTCCAGATAGATGGCAACTTGGAAACCCTTTACAATGGCATCATAAGCAATCAACTAAGAACATGTATACATGAGTCCAATAAGTATTTTTTTAGAGTATCAATGTTTCATAGACAATCAACTTAAAACTGATAAAGCAATTGCAAGTGACCCAGAAGCTAATGGGCAAATTCTCTTTAATGAAAGAATAATTCCTTAAGCAAAGGAAACTTTAGAGTTTGCAGGAACGAATTCAAGAGTGTTTTATATGGTGTTATGATCATTTAGTACCCTACCATGTTCATATTCTTTATTATCCAAAATGCAGACAAGACATTCTTATTTGAGAAAGAAACAAATGGAAAACATCACAGTTGAATAAATAAATGTTGGTATGAAGCTAGAAACATCCCACATATATTTGACAGCCCAACATCTTTGCCTAATAATCAAATGAGGAATTTGATAAGAAATTTACAACCCCATCATCAAGGTTGGATCCTTCAGGCCTCAGAAACAGCAGTTGGCTTCAGACAATCGACATTAGTACACAATCCAACTGATCTCACCATATCTCCCAACCTGCAGGCATACATTTTCAACAATGTATTTGTATAGAGAAAGTGCCATGAGAAATTTTCATATACAAACATACAACGGCCAAGATTTAATCTGCATAATTTGAATGTAGGCTCCACATCTATGAATATTGTATGAGAATTTCTTGAGTCTAATAACCAAGCAGACCAAGAAAAAAAAACAATTGCATACAACATTTGAAGAGTAAGAAAATGGTTGAAATTTGAACAGACCGGTCAAAGCTGTTTCTTGCTTTCTCCATCTGATCTGTGCTATTCCTCGGTTTCCCAGATCGGTCTATGCTCTTTCTCGATCTCTCTCGCTTGTCAGTGCTAGTTCTTGACTTCTCCTTATTGTCTGTGCTTAGCCTAGGCTTTTCTTTTTGCCCTGTGCTAATCCTAGGTTTCTCTCTATGGTCAGTGCTTGATCTGGCCTTGTCTTTTTTATCTAAGGAGCTTGAAGAAGGATTTAATTGGTCTGTCTTATGTTCATCTACACTTTGTGGGCGTGGCATCTTCTCTATAGCTGATATAAACTTTCTAAGATGACTCAAGTACTCAGGGTAGAGTTCTAGATTGCAATGGTTTCCTCCTTGAAGCCATAAAGGTTCAAACTTCTCATTGCAGAGTTCCCAAAGTTGCTTACCATGGGAGAAATCAACAACGTCATCTTCTGTCCCCTGCCAAATGTACCAAGACACTTACATTAGCTTATGTTGTCAAAATATTTGCTGACCATTTAATAATGAAAGATTAACATAGGACTGCACTATTTGAGTTTGAAGTTCTAGAAATACTCATTTCTGCAGACAGGGTCTGGCAAAGTGACTACTGCAACATTTCTAGCTTTCATAGTCATATTTTTTTTTTTAGTTGAATTGAAATAGAAAACGTATATGAAGATCCAATTCATCCCTAAATTTCCCTACACACCAAAGTAAAAAGAGATTTGAGCTCTTATGTTTGTCTAATTATGTAGGCGATATTGCGACCAAGATCCATGTAAATTGGTGACATTCTTATAAAAGGTAACACGACAAAGTCACATCATAAAGTCAAAAAAGTGACAAACTCTGGTGTAGCCGAAATTTACCCACATCAGTCTAAATTTTTATAAAATTCAACTTCTGTTTCTTACTTTATTCACCTATTCTGTTTTTCTATAAATTAATTTAAATAAGGATGGATGAAGGAGAAAAACAGGTAAAGTATTAATCTGAACTTAACAGTTATTGCAGAAGCATTATATGTCGATAAGGCATTAGGAATGAAAAGTTAAGAAGGGTGAAAAGGAATACTCACATGAATGACCAGAACTGGGCACTTAACCATTGGGATTTTATCAATATTCTGAAAGTGATAGCAAGCCAATTAGCATTTCAATGAAAGAACAACAATTTTCAAAAATGAGTTATTCTTTCTTGTTTCAGGTGGAAGCGGAAGGTAGAAACCTTATAAATGTCGAACCAGAATGTTTTCTTAACAGGATACATGACACGAAGACCTGACAAGATTGGACTATGAAGTATGACAGCTCTCAAACGAGGCAAACGAGTAGCCAATTCCAGAGCAGGCCCACTTCCTACTGACTGACCATACAGTATTGTGTCTTCCTCTTCAACTCCATATTTCTCTTTAAGGCATCCGTAAGCAGCCTCTATGTCTGCATAAGTGTCCTGCTCACTAGGCTAATGACAAACACAAGTTGGAACTAATTAGTGGCATCCTCTTCAGAAACACAAGGTATACCATAATGTTCTTTCTACTAAAATGAGTATCAGAAATCAGAAGTAATGTTCTTTCTACAGAGTGACCATTCTTGGTGTAATTATATTAGAGGAAATATAATCTTTAATCCCTTAAACATACATGTCTCAATTATCTGATCTTTGAAACTTATCTTTACAAGATTAGATTCTTAAAATTTGTTTACTTGCTACTTGTTAGTTTTTAGAGCATATTACATTGAATTTACACTATTAGCAAGTTAAAAACTTTCAAGGACTGAATCATTTAGAAGTAATATTCAAGGAAGTCATGAAAAAAAAAAAGGGTACATTTTCGCAATTATATTATCCTCATAAGTCAACTTAACTTTTAGCAGAAAAGAAAGAAGGCAAAGGAGGGTGCATTTTAACTGCATATGCATATCGCTTTCAACTTTATTACTATTAACAGATTCTGAATGCCTAATGAGCTGGCTCCTTTTTTCAATAAAATATAGGTATGGAGGATTAATAAACCAAGACGATTATAAGCACCAACATGCTACTGTGTCTTAAACTACAATGCTTTCAAAATGATCTAACTTTAGTTTTATTGTCGTAATTTTATGCTAACTCTAGCACCCAAACTCAGTATTTTTTGCAGACAGAAAAGAGAGAGATAATATAAGGCTAAGGCCTTCATATGAAGCAAGGTGGATTTTAAATGCATATACATTGCTAATGCGCGCAACTTTTATTATATATATCAACTTATAAGCACCTAATCAGCCGGTCCCATTTGTAAAATACAATTAGGTAATGCTTCTTCACCAACTATATATATTATAATATATTATATGCTTATAGGGCTCTAGGCTCTAAAAAGTGAGATCAAATTATGCTCTCTTTTGACTTTCTGCGTATTCAGCCAATCACACGTGCTTCAGCCTCAGCTTGATTAACTTACAGTTTACACTGTCTGGAAAAACTAATCCTTTTTAACAATAAGCACAGATAGGAGGCTTAAATCACATACCTTTCCAGAAGATTGTCCATAACCAGAATAATCGTACCTGCACATCAGAAAATGTCATGCTGATTTGAACCAGAAACAAACAACATTCATTTACTGAAAACAATGTGTTCCTAGATAAAAGGAGTTTGCTACACTATCGTTTTCATCTGAGCATCCAAGATTATAAATGGCTCATATTACTCAAAAACTATGAGGATCTCACATTCTGAAAATTTTACATATCTTTCAATTGTCATAGTAATATAAGATAACAGTATTAGCTATACCAAACTGAAAAGTACAGTGAAAGAAAAAAGATGACAGACCCCATAAGATTGACACCAAGATGAAGACTGAGCTCAGTGAAAATGTGAAACATCTGGCCAAGATCAGCAGCATTGCCATGAGAGTAAAGCAGAGTCAAAGAGGCAGAGGGGTTCTTCACAAACATAGCCACAATCTCATTCCCTTTCTTGGTGGACAACTTCATGACGTCCACGTCATCTCTCCGGTGAGTAACATCGGACATCCTCAGCTTCCCCCTGGATTCATCCTCGTACAGAGCATAGGAGGGGGGATCCGGGGGAAAGAAAGCAAATTTGGCTGCCATGGACGACGTCGCATTCCCCATCAAGATAATCACAGACGAAAAGGACGACACAAACTCAAAGGGAGACAATTGTTGAATAGGTGGTGGGTGGATGTGTGTTCAGGAGAAGTGCATGGCTTATACAGAGTTGATTAACCTTGTTTGACTATGGCGGCTGCTTGTGTGTACTTGGAGTCCTAGTGAGAGTGACAAATTAAGAGTTCACTTTGGACAAGAAAAGAGATTAAATTGGGAGCGAGGGAGCGTGCAGAATCTGAGTAAGTTTGATTTTTGTTTGGTTGTGTAGAAAAAATTTGTGGTATGAAGATGGCTTGGTTGTAGGGTGAGAAAGAGAGAGAGGGATAGGACACAGGACATAGGACAAGGAGGAAGGAATGTTTGTCGGAAATTGTTATAGTGAGGGAGTGATTTCCGGGGCCTAAACGGGTAACAGTGTAACAATTTTGGTTCACTCCTTGCTTTAAATTTTAAAAATAGGAATCTCACGCACACACATTGATATTAAGCACCAGATTCCCACTCACCAATCACCATAACTATGTAATGTAAATATTTTCCAAGTAAAGATTTTGGCCGGCCCACTTTCCTTTTCCAAGGTAAATTTCATCTCTACCATTTGGATTTTCAATTTTTTCTTTTGGTAAAATAAAATGGTAGTGACTAATGAACAAGTATTCTCAGATGAATTCATATTCTTATATATAAAAAAGAAAATCATACTATTATGTGAGAAGAGAGATAAATATAAAATTAATGGAGTGATATATAACTCATTTACATAATATAAAGAGTAGAAACTATAGATACATAGTATATTATTGCTCTATATTTATCTCTCTTTTATTTTCTTACATTTGAGTATTTTGATCTATTCTAAGAGTATTACACTAATCACATATTAAAGGTTACTTTTTATCTATAAGTTAATTTTGTCTTCTTCTATTTTTTTACTATTAGAATGAACTATTTTCAAAAATTTTTATTTTTTTAAATAATTTTAAGGATATGCACCTTTTTTATAGGCTTACAGTGACATAGTATATTTTTAAACTTTGGTTAAAAAAAAAAAAAGAATCAATCTATGTTAAATAGATGAATTAGTTATTTTTAAATTTATTATGTATAAAAAATATATACAAAAATTTAATAAAATTTGTTTATATTATAATTAACTTAATATATTTATATTTAAAAATTCCAAATCACTACATATCTCTTCCATTGAAAATGCTTTCTTTCAAAAATTTTTCTTTTTTGTGGTAACTCAAAGAAAATACTTTGGTAAATATAGCGTCAAAAGTCAAAACATAACTTTGGGAGTCATCTTAATAAAAAATTTTGTTTTGAATCGAATTCATAATTATGAGGAGTAAGAGTTAATCATGTTATAATATAATTTTCTCATGATGGAGATTGATTTTTTAAAAGGTGAATGAAATTAACATCTTTGCTTGTGTAATATACATATGAATATGATTTTTGGCTTCTAAACATATCCTGTATATAATATGAATACAATAAATTGCTTTTTTTCATATTTGATAAATAATAGAGTAAATTACATTCTTTGTCTTTGAGAGATGTCAAAATTATATTTTCTTCCTCTTTATTTTAAAAATTTACACTCTTCTTTTTTGAAAGATTAAAAAAATATATAATTTTATTAATTTTGATCAAAATATCATTAATAACATTATCAATCTTTTAAAAATATTATAATTTATTATAAAATATATTTTCAAAAATTATAATATTTTATTATTATTTATTTTAAGTTAAAAATAATTATTTTATTTTATTTTTAATTAAAATATATATTTTTATATTATTCAAATACATATTTAATTATATAAATAATAAATATAAATATAATTTGATCAAAATAAGTAAAATTATAATTTTTTTTATTTTAATAACAGATAGCGTAATTTTTTAAAGCAAACAAAAAAAATATAATTTACTCTAAACTAAACTATAGATATTATCTACCAGATGCTGTGAAGGGGTGAGCCTATAATGAAAAGGCTAGAGGAAGAGCCCTTTTAAATTTCATAGTGCATATATGATGCACCTCTGTCCCACCACTTATGAGACTGTTATTTTAAAAAAAAACAATTCAAATTAATAAGCCTCTTTCTAAGCTATGATTATTATATAGTTTTGAATTTAATTCCACAATCTAAAATAGCTTTAAACATAATATTTGCTTTCAAGATTTCCCAGCTGATTTAGATATAAATACTGAAAATAAAATTAAGATTAAAAGTAAACCAAATGATGCATTGGTGGGGTTGGTAATGAAAGAGGATAAAAGAAAATGAATGGTGGGTCAGTGTCATTAAAACACTGGGAACATCCCATGATTGCATATCAGTACACAAATGTGTATTTTTTGACCTACAACGAAGCCTAATGTTTCAATTAGTGTCTTTATGATTAAGCTTCATTCTTACATTGTTAGTAAAGAAAAAACTACAGCTAGCAATCATGATTTTATTTACAAGTGTATGTAATACAGTTTGGTACCTTTTCTTAATAGTACTATAATTTGAAATTTTAAAGTTTAAAGAACAAAGGGTAAGAGGTCCTTATAAACTATTCATTTTTAATGGCTAAAATGTTAACAAAAAATTTATGAATTATAATCATGTAGATAATTTTTTTAATTATAAAATTTATTTAGAATTCTTTTAAATTTCATAATTTATATAAAAAAAATCTCTCGATCTGTTAATTTTTTTACTTTAAATTTTAATAAAATAATAAAATATTAATAAAATTAAGACATATAAAAAATTTCTCTAAATTTTAAACATCGTGTAAAAAATTTTTAAAAAATTTAAAAAAATTTCTTATAAACTTTCAGTCTTTTATAAAAAAATTTCTTCAAATAATGCAATATGTCTACTTTTTGTTAAAATTTTAAATAGAAAAAATTAAAGGAAGAATTTTTTGCATATTGTAAAATTTAAAAAATTTTAAGTTAATTTTTATGGTTGAATTTTAGTTTATATATATATATATATATATATGAACAAATGTATGATTGATTTATGGGGCCGTTTGTTATTCTTTTTGGATTGTTACCGTTGAAGCCGAGCGTGCAGGAGTACAATCTGGAGCATGCATAAAATTCAATCAAAGCTCACTACATGTGACATCACAGACCATCTATGATTAATTATAGCACAAGCCACAGTAAAATATATTTCAAACTTTCTAGCTCATCTTTGTTGGGGAAAACAAAACAAAGTGGGAAAAAGTTCATTACATAATTTTTCTTTTCAATTTTTTCAATGAATAATACAAATTTATTTGAACCATTATTTATTTCATGATTTTTAATATTTGTAATCTACAAGATAAAATAAGTAAGCTTTTCAAATTTTTAAATATGAAATTTAGTTTTGTTATTATTATTTTAAAATAATTCATAAACCAAAAACTTAATTAATTACTTATATTTTTATAGGTGTAATCGTTATTATTGTTTTATTTATAATTTTCATATTTTAAATCATAATTTGAATAGAGGTGGACCACCCCATTTTATGTGTAAAAGAAGGCATGGAAGCCTTTTGGTCCTTCCGGGCCCAAATAAGCTCGTGAGATAGGGTTTAAGAGAAAAATTGTATACCTGTTGACCGAAAAAAAGAAAAGAAACATTGTACAGTTATTTTATGAACATTTAATATTTACAGTGAAGTGAAGATTTTTTTTAAAATCGATCTAAACTAATTAAATTAAATCAAATTGAATAGAAACTGACCATAATCGTAAAGAATCACTTTATATTAGTTTTCAAATGGTTCGATTTAGTTATTGTTGGTTTAGTTGAATCAAATTGAACTGTTTGTTTATAATCTTTTTTATATCTTTTTACTCCTTAATAGTTATAATTATTTTTCTTGAGTGAATATGAAGGATACATAATACCTTGATAAATAAAATTGTTTAATGTAATTTTTATTAAATAATATAATTAATTAGTTATAACATTCTTTTTATTTGTTAGCATTACTTAAATTGAGATTAGAAATTTAGGATTTAGTATAGTATATATTATGATTTTGAACTTATTAAATTTTTTAATTATTATTTTTTACTTTATAAATATATAAAACATGAATATAAGGTAAAATTTTATTTGATGTAAAAACAAATAAAAAAGGTTAATTTAGCATGAATGAGTCAACCATAAAATGGAATCAAACTCACTGTCTACTCTTTCCAATAACTGATCGATTAGATTGATTTAGTTCAATTTTTAGGAAATATCAAATCAAAACAAGTCTTTGAACACTCCTAAGGGAGATTATGTACTTCTTTTTATAATGTCTCTTGCTTTTTATAATTTTTTATATATTTGAACACTAAATATGAACACATTTTTTAATGGAGATTAAAATCTTAATTCATCATGTTATAATTATGAGAGATTAAGGGTCTATTTGATAACAATTTTTAAAAATTATTTTAGATTTTAAAAATAGATAAACAAAAAAATATATTTGAATAACTATTTTTGAAAAAAAAAATAAAAAATAGAATATGTATTTTGTGAATAGAAAACAAAAAAAAATTAAAAGATATTATAAACTTTAATTTTTCAAAATATAGAAAATATGAAAAAAAGTATTTTTATTAATAACATATAAATAAATATATAAAAATAAAATTATTAAGAATTCTCATAACTAATTTTAGGAAATAGTTTTAAAGAATTAAAAGAATTAAACCACCTTAAAAAAAGCTCTAATTCTTTTTATTAAATTCAGATCCTTATTGGTTCAACTGAAATTTTTTAAAACAAATAAAATATTAAAAAAATATTTTTATTAATATTGTATATATATATAAATACATAAAAATAATATTAACATAAAATTTTATAATTAATTTTATAAAATAATTTAAAAAATTAAAATAAAAAATAACATTTAAATAGACAATTAGTTTAATTGCTGTAAATTGTCTATATATATATATATATATATATTAAGGGTAAAAAGATAATTTAGTCATTTAGCCTATAATACTTTACTATATTTCATTAAATTTATGTATTATAATTTTATTTATCATTCATATTCATAAAAGAGATTTAAATTGATAAAATTACTAATCATTTGTAATGAATCAAATAAAATAGAAACATATTTGTTTATAAACGATAATAATAAATTATAATTAACATTTATAATAAATGCAAGTTTAATATATTACATTAAAATTTTTATGTTTGCAATCACAATCAATTTATTAGTGTCTCGTAATCATTATGACTATTTTTTTAAGAAAAAAAATTAAGTATAATTTTTATATATTTATCTTTAAAATTTTTAATTAGAGATTTACATGTGTAAAGTTTATATAGTCAATTTATTTTATGATTAGTTTTTTTAAAACAAAATTTTACATAATTTATTTTGATTAGAAAATTTAATAATAAATATATAAATAAGTGTATATACTTTTAATATTTTTTAATTCATTTTAATTTGATATGATCTGAAAAACGATTGGATCTAACTATTAATGATTGGTTAAAAAGTTTTAAAAGTTTTTATACTCAAAATTTCTTGCACGAAAATTCATTAGTAAGTAAAAATATTCATTCTCCAATGAATCTTTGTCATTAATTAGTCTAAGGCAAACCCAATACTGCAATAAAAGATCGTACGTTTATCACCATAAAATAATGTTCTACAACTTTTTTCACTTATATATTATTATTATTTAAATAATTATTTTTTAAATATCTTTTTTTCAGAAATATCGATTATATATTATCTGTTGCAACTAATCGAGCATTTTATTTTTAATATTACTCTACATATAACCTTGTACAAAAATTATAGCTTAAAATTACTTTACATCCTGTAATGTAAATATTATCATTTAATCTCTTGTTTAGTCATTTAATTTTTTTAATATTTTAACACAATAAGATGATAAAAAGTGTAGTATGTTGCAAAAATAAATGATACAAAAATGTCTTTCAACAAGTAAAATGGTGCTATTTATATAAAGAAAACACTGCATTCAAAGTATACATGCAAAGATGCAAATTAATTTACTAATTTTAATTGAATCTTACATGATTATATTAATTAGATTTTAGATGAAAAATATTACATCATGGTAGTTAAATATTAATAGAACAAACTATATAGAGTACTTAAGCGATGATAGAGTTATAAGTTATAAATATAGAAGAGCAATCTGATTTTAGATTAAACTAAAAAAGGTGAACTATAATTTATCCTAAAAAGATTGTACATACCAATGCCATGATTTTTATTTCTAATTCCTAGATTGGTAAAGTCTATTTTTTGTCCATAAGTTTTGCTCAAGTTTTGTTTTTGTCCCATAATTTTATCTTGGTTCAATATATATAGTCCTAAAATGTTCAATAATGTTGTCCCTTTTTCTTACAAAAAAACTAGTTATTTAGCGACGGTTGACAAAATCATCGCTAAATTGCAAAATAGTGGCTCATATAACTGTCACTATTTCTTTAGAATATAACGACAATTCGGTATTGAACCGTCATTATGTTGAAATTTAATAATGATTCAGTAATGAATCGTCACTATTTTTTATGTTTGTGATGGTTATTTAGTGGTGATTTTAAATCAAAGAATGTTTTTTTAAAAACTAGATCTGCGTGAGTGGGCTTATTTTGGAGGCTTAGGAGAGCACGTTGTGCTTGGATCGGAGAAACGCACGTCGTCATGGGAGCAAGTCGTCCGCCGTTCGTCACTGTCGTCTATCGTTCGTTGCAATTTGGACCGTGGGTTATCTTCCAAGTTAGTGTTTTGGGGTTTTAACAAAGAGTAATAAAGTTCAAGTTCACTTGTGACTTTGATTTCTTATTCTTCCAAATAGTGTTGTATGCCTTGTTATAGCGTGGAACTTGGTCTTGGCAAAAATCTTATGTTCAAGGCTAATTAAAAGAACTTGCAACGTTCCTAGCTCTTCTAAATCCAAGTAATATAATGTTGTATCCATGGAAGGATTTTCTCCATTTTTATTGTCATTAATTAATTGATGATAAAAATTCCTCTGAGAGATATTATCTGATTTATTATTCTTTTTGTAGTAAAATAAATAATAATAAAGTATATTTCTTGTGCACATTCTTATACCAAATGACCTCTAAATTTGGTTGTCTTTTGTAAATGAAGAGATACATGTATGTGATGAGCTAGAGATACATATATTATATTTGTTAGATGCCAGAAAACTAAAGTTAAACTTCTTTCTTTTGACTTTTTCCCTCTCCCCTCCCTTCCACCTAAAATGAAAAGAGTCAGCTTCACTTTAGCGTCCGCTTTGGCGTTTTTAGCGGCGGTTTCTTTCGTTGTTAAAGTTTCTGCAACAAATATTATTGTCACTATAAATTAATTATTTAAACAAAAGTTATAACAGCAATAATACTTGTCGCAATAATATTAAAACACACTTTAGCAACGGATAAAACCGCCGCTAAAAACGCAGGCACCTAACAAACAACTTACGACAGAGGATCCAAAATCTTCACTTTAATGTTTGTTATTACTTATTAGTAAATAGCTTGCTTTTTGATTCAGGTGCCTATTTGTTGTTCCAGAAGGGTCCAATAAGAAGTTCACTAATTGTATTAATGGATTCCAACAGATTTTTTCTTGTAATGTATGGATCTCAACTCTTGAGAAGGAATTCAATACAAAATCTTTATATAAGAGCTATTGCACTTCAGCTCTTGCTTACAGAATGGTGGCAGGTCAAGAAAGATTAACATATAAATATATTGTTCAGCTTTGTGCTCTATTTGAAGAGAACTTTATCACTTGGAACTAACCTATTTTTAATCCCCAAGCCTATCATGCTAATTTATAAATGATATGTCAAGGGGCAATAAGTGATAATTCTAGTGTCAACTTTCAAGTATACTTGTTTTCTTGGCTTTTGTTACTCTTTAACTAAATATACAAAGTCTTGAGGTATTATTCAATATACCTCAATTAGGATTTAGTTTTATGGAAACTGGCTTTTCAAATGTAATTGTGTTGATGAGTCGCAATTTTTTCCTTTAGGAAAATTGTGGTGCAGTTCAATGCTGATGTTAGTGATGGTATGCCGCATGGAAGTTTACATACACAAAAGAGAGGTTTTTCCTTAATTTCCATACTGGACCTTATAGCAAATGCTCTGCACATATTCATTACACATAGAATTTGAAATTACTTGTGAAAGTATTTTCTATTATTTTTTTAATTTTTGTTGGAAAATGTTTAGTTTATTTATTTTAGCATGTGAAGTATTAATATTGGCAGCATAATAAGAAAAAAGCCAATAGTCAAATAGATGTTGTAGAAAAGGCTCATTTGTCATAATATAATCATTTAGGGAACAAATATATATGTTGTTTTTTCCTTCATACCTTCAACTTTGAGTTTGAATCCTTCTACTATGTGTTGGTTACTTGTTATCTTGTCAGAAGTTACCCCTATGAAGGTAATGTTACTACGAATAATGTTGGTGTTTCTATGTATAATGTTACTCCTATGAAGGTAATGATGAAAGATGAATACTCTATTATATAAAGATGAAAAGTGTGTTCTTAAACTTGCATCTTCAAGCTGATAATATTCTTCTCTAGTTTTTAGTGTAAAAGATGCTCTTGGCAACATGCTTGGATTTCTTGATGGCATGGGTGACTTTTATATTATCTGATTATCATATGTTTGTTAGAATTGGTTGTGGGATGGAAATTGTCCAGTGGGTGAATTTCACCACAACCATAGAACACTTTTAGTACAATGGGAAACACAATTGTTAGTAAAATATGAATTTGGAGGTGTGTTTATAGATTTTTATTTATAAAGTTCTCTTTCTTCTACCTTTTGGATACTGCATCACCATTGTTAGTCAAACAACCACAGGTATACATTGCCAAAATGCTTTGCTTATGGATGAAGTAAGTTTTAAGGTGTTTTAAAGCTAGAAATCATCCAAACTTGAGTTAATAATCAATGTTACACAAGGACAATATTGGCATTTAGCCTTTGTTCTTTGGCATGAAAAGGACCGGCTTGAGCCTATTTAATGTCTTATATATGCACTCTTTTAGTTTGGAAATCATCATTCTAAAACCTTTTCAGAATTTACATGCCTTTGATAATGACATGATTGATTATTAATTCTTTTAACTAATCCAGGATCAAATTGTGTTTCAGGTACTAATTCAAAGAAGTAGACATAGATCATCTAGAGTTGCCTAAGACTTTATAGCATCTAGTGATCAAAAGAATTGACAATAACCATGAGAGTTTTAGAAGATAAAATGTAATTAGGAATATTAAAAAACTAAGTTGCAAATGTTACTATTTAAGTTTATTTAGAAATATTAAGAAGTGAAAATGTATATTTCAAATGTTACTATTTATGATACTTTTTAGTAGTTAATTATATTATAAATTTGCTTACTTTAGATTTATGATATAAAATGTTATTTAAGTTAATTTAGAAGTATCAAAAAAATTTTAAATTAAAAATAAAAAATAAAGTTGATCAAATTTAGCAATGGTTTTAACTGTCACTAAATTTTTAAATTTTGTGACAATTTTCCTTTAACTAAAATCGAAGCTAAATACCTCAAAACAATCACTTTAACTACAATTCACCAAACTGTTGCTAAATTATAAATTTTTTTTTGTAGTGTTTAATTTCTAGCTAGTTAGCATTTTATAAATTTAGATACCTAATTCAAATATAAACTACATTATCACAACACAAAAGATATGAACAAACTTGATAAAAAACGATTTTTTTGGAATTGAAAAATAGAATGTATTATACATATGAAATAGACCTAAATTATCACTTTAGGATTTTATTCATTCTATGAAGCATATTTATGATATTATGTCAAAGATTTTCGTTGATAAAATTAATAGCATTGAGAAAAAGGGTAATGATGAACATTTTATAAAACAATTTAAAGGCTATATATATATATATAATGAAAATAATTTTTTGTGACTAAAACAAATTAAACTTAAATTAATCGTTAGGATTAAAAATAGTGTTTTGCCCTACGATATTTATCTTCTTTTTATAAAAATAATTGCATTCAACCTGTTACATCTATGATAAACTCCTAGCTAAAATTACTAAAATATCCTTATTCCAATTTATAAACTTCGTCCCCTCCTTCCTATCTATCTATGTATCTATATGCCCATTAAATGATGGTAAAGCATATGGGCCAATACTCGATGAAAATTTCAATTACTATTTCACACATTATTCAACTTTAAAAATGGAATGCTCAACAATATATTAGCTACAAGGCATGACAAGAGTCGTCCGAAACAATCTCAACTTGTTGGCTTCAATTTTTATCATTAAGTTAAAAATTATAATTATTAATTAAGATATAATTCTTTTAACTATATTAGTTAGTTCAAAACGTCACACAATTTGATGATTATAACTTAACTTTTATTTAAAGTTTTATTATAAAATAATTACTGTTATACTTTGGTCAACAAAATTCGTTCAAAGGATTTATCTCACAATGTGAAACAATGGAAAGTTTGCTCCTTGACTAATTAACTTAAATCACAAACTCAAAACCGAGGCCACGGTTATATTTGGAGTGGTAGCTTGAGATTATTATTATTATTATTATTAATGAGAAAGATGCATGGTGGGCTTGTGGAGATACGTACAAAGGTGTGTGGTTCCAAGTATAAAGCACAATTTCCCAGCTGCCTTGATAGCGGAAAATGGCCTACTAAAGCAACATATATATATATATATATATATATATATATATATATGAATTAGAGTCACTCATTCACTCACTCACTCGTTCATACAATGGCCTAGGAATTACACACTGGTTTTCAAAAAGTTAGACAAATTGGAAGCAACGCCCTCTAGTTCTATACCTTGTTTCTACTATACTTCCCTGTGTTCCACACCCTACCCAACTTTTCATATCATTTCAACTCTCACACCCCACACACACCACCACCAATTTAATTTCAATGCACACAAAATTTTTATATAAAAAAATAATTAAGAATGAAGTTGATTAAATATTCCAAATTTCCAAATAGTTATAATACATCTATGTATTTAATTTATCACAATTTCTTCTTTTCAAAAAGTCTATATATATATATATGTTTATGTCTTAGGTACAAATTAAATCGGCTTATATATCCACAGTGATCGAATGTATATATGCTCAAACATTCCTTTATATATTTTGTGAATGATTAATTAAGGCAAGACAGAGAGGGGAACGATTATTATTGATAAAAGAATCAAAATTTGAAGAAAACTGAAGTTACACAATATTGTCATTTTTTATTCCCGGCCCCAACATGTATAACATTTTTATAATAATATATTTCAACTTTAAGATATTTTTCTCGAAACTTTCAAAGTTGTCTAATTAATTCTCTTTTTTCTTTTAGCTATCTCTTCTTTTATATATATAAAGCTAGCTCAATGGTTCTTGAATGTGGCCATTTTCCTTTATTAATTAATTTGTCAATAATATATATAGCTTAAGTGAATAGAAACATGACCTTGGATAATCAAAATTTGATTTGATTAAGCAGCTGATCATTAAAGAATAATATTTAGGGCTTCAATATGGAAACGTTTGTGAAACATATATTACAAATTTAATTAGCACTGAAAATTTTAAGAGGCCTAGAATTCATTGAGCATGACATATATTAGAAAATGTCAAAAAAGTTTCTAGTTTTACTGCTCTTAAAACTGTGTGACAACACATGGACGCCTTGAACTGCAAAATGTTCATGTTCCTGTGCATGGAAAACAGTAATTCCAAAAATATATAATATGTAGTTATGTACCCATCACATTGTTTTACGTACTGTACCTACCTCGGCAAATTAAAGCACAGCTTTTTCTCTCGTTGATATTTGCATGGTTGTAGACAAACGCAAAACACCCTTATACTTACATTCCACGTTATTGAGTTGTAGCAAAACCCTTTTTCTTAATTAATCTTGTCAACCTTAAGCTCAACTCCCTCTCCTCTCCCAACAATGGTGGCACTTTGGGGTTTGAGCTTCTCAATCTCTCATGCCATCCTTCTTTAATATACATTTTCCGTTAATTTGGACCACAAGAATTTATCATAACCGAGCTAGCTTCTTTAATTTATTTTTTTAAAAGGATCTTTTAGATTAATTTGTTTGGTATATCCAAATGGTAATTAGTCATCTTTTTGGACAATTTCAATGTCACACTCTTCTACTTTAATTTGATGTACTTAGAATTTTAATTAATAGAATGCTCTACAGAGAATATTGTACGTATTTTAATAACATACGTATTGAAATGCTTTTTTTGTTTATCTTAATTATATATATATTCATTAATAAGTTTTCTTAAGTAGTTGAGAAACTAAGATGTTCATAATTGCTAGGGATATTCAAATTCATTAATCAAGACATAGGATCAGTTTTATGGGGATTCACAACATTTTTAAATGCCACTTTCGAATAAGAACACAATATATATAAAATTGCTAATGTTTGCGGAAAACCAAAACGTTGTAGAAGGTGGATGTTGGAAAGATTGCTTCTAGCTTTGACTTGAACTTAGCTTTCATAGGTGTGAAGATCCAAACTTGACTTAGGTTTTCTCATTAATTACAGACTAAACCTCTATATCTATAAATACTAAATGCCCTTCTTAAGCTATTCCTCTCTTCTGCGTTTCTAATTCTGAACCAGGCATTATTAATTCTGCAGATTCTCTGGTCATGGTGCAACTGAATACTGCTTGTGTTTTGCTTGTGCTTCTCTGTGCTGCCTGGCTATCTACTGCTAGGTTACACCCAGGTTAATTAATTTTAGATCATTTTCTTTCAATTCAGATCCTCTTTTTATTGGTTTATTTGTATGTAGCGATTTCAATATTGTCAAATTAAAGTCCCTTGATGATCACACGGTTGAAACAATAATATTGCAGGTGCTCAAGTTAATGCTGTTTCCACTTTAAAGGTAAATAGTTACATTTTAGCTTCCTATTAAGTATGATGCATTTCTTCACTTACGTATTTCAGATTCTTTAATAATCATTTATACTCTATGTCCTGCTAGTTTATTTTCATATTGATA
The DNA here is from genome assembly GCA_031216115.1 of Senna siamea. Classification (NCBI taxonomy): domain Eukaryota; kingdom Viridiplantae; phylum Streptophyta; class Magnoliopsida; order Fabales; family Fabaceae; genus Senna; species Senna siamea. The sequence continues at coordinate 3,428,992 of CM062358.1, forward strand.
TCTGAGAGTGAGGCTAACTAACTAACTAATAACTATACCTTTGGGAACATGTTGAGCAGGCAAGTACTGCAACTGCTTCTGAAGAGACCAACAAGAAGGTGAAAAGCCATGGGAACTCGAAGAAAATGGTGGTGGAGCCGCAGGTTGCTGTAAGAGCCAAAGGCATAATTAAGAATGGAAAGTCATTACCATCATCATCATGGTCATCATCATCGTCAGAGCATTCCAGAGTAGAAAGTAAGAGAAGTTTAAGAAGCCGTTTGTCGTTGGACGAGGTTGATAAGGGTTTTGTGGCCTTTAGTGCAGATTACCATGCACCAAGGCACCACCCACCTAAGAACAACTAAGGAATGATATCATATATATATATATATATATATGAATGTTTTGGATCTTCTCATCAGTGAAACATATATAATTACAGAGATATATATAGTATCTGGTTTTTTTTTTTCCAGTTTTTGTTTTACCTTCATGTTTTGTGTCACTGAAATATTCTGAGTGTTTGATTTATCTGCAGTGTTGTACTCAAAAATCAATGCTTTTGGATCCCCTGGGCGCCTCCCTGATGGGCGCCTGCTGGGCTTTTTAGCGGCGGTTTTATCCGTCGCTAAAGTGTGTTTTAATATTATTGCAACGAATATTATTGCTGCTATAAATTTTGTTTAAATAATTAACTTAACAAAAGTCATAGTGACAATAAAAACCGTTGCAAAAAAATTTAGCAACGAAAAAACCGCTGCTAAAACGCCCAAAAGGCACCCAACAGAATCGCGCCTAGCGGAGGATCCGGACGCAAAATCAATATGTCAAATGAAATCCACTTAGCTAAAAATTAAATTAGTTCAAACTCCATATGGTATTGGGAATTAATAAGGTATCTCTTATTATCTTTTTCTTTGCTCTTTATAGTTCTCTTAATATATATATATTCTAATAAAGCAATCATAATAAAGTATTTGATATCAATTATCTTTGTTTCTACATGAAATATCACTGACAATAATATATAAATTTTTTTACAGGTTTTCATATAATTAGCAGATTAAAAATTATATATTGTTGTCATTCAATTAAATAAAGTGCAAAAAAAATTCTATTTTCTTAATAAATAAATAAATTATATGTGAAATTAAGAAGACGTCAATTAAGTACCAAACATAAAAATTTGAATCAATTTAATATGTGATCAGCGGTGTTAGTAACTCCATTAATCATTATTCTATTTTAAGTGACTTATATTTTATTTTTGATACACAACAAAAAAATTGAATTTGTGACTCTTTATTCAAACTCTCGCTCACAATTAATTAAAAATAATAATTGTTTTATCAACAAATATCTAAAAAATTGTAATATATAAATTGGGCTCAACTTGCTTTTTCTTTCTTTCCAATTAAAGATTTATTAATTCTGAATTTCAAAAACTAAAATTTGAAAATATTTTGATGGATGAGTCTCCCATCGCCATCAACAATATAAAGGGTTCAGATGAAGACTTAGGCTAAGGGAGAGAACCATGTTTGCCAACTCGTCCGCACAACCGTTAGCTTCCCTCAGTGTGTTTGATTTGCACATTCCAATTTGTATATTTTTTGAGCGTTTTTTTTATTTTTTATATTTATTAATTAACTTGAATTAATTAATTTTTGAATAAAAGATAAAATCATAATTTAAAATAGTATATATAAATTAGTCATCATGACATAATTTTAAAATTAATTTATCTTAACATTTATAGATAAAAAAATAATACAGTTTTAAAATTAGTTTATTTTAATACTTGTAGATGCAAAATAATCATTATTTTTTTATATTTATGATTTATATATTAATTTTAAATTATTTTATTAAAAAAATTAAATAAAAATATATTTTTTAAAAAAAGATTCAACATATATATTAACCTGATGATCCAAACTATTACACACAAATACAAGTTGGATTAGTTTGAGTTCTTCACCTCAAACCAACCAATCCGTAAGCACTCTAGATTTCTTGTATAAATTATGGAGTTTAAAAGATTGAAGTCAATTTTGATAATTGATAAAAGTTATACGTAATTATAATTGAAGAGAATGATATTTATTTTAGTCAAAATTTTATAATTAACAAAGTTACTTTCGTGTAGAACTAAACTATTATTATTTTGGAGAATTTATGAAAATTTTATCATTAACGAGTAACAATCGCTAGAGCAAACCAATACTAGACAGGTTAAAAGAAGAATTATCATGCTACTTTTAACCTTAGGGCGGTTTTCTACATCATTAACCTTTTGTGTTATTTATTAAAATTAAAATTAAAGGTTTTGTTAGTATTCTATAAAATATTAGTTAATATGTTATTTAATTAGTTAATGAAATATTTAAATATTAAATATTATTATTTTTGGTTAACACAAATTTTAATGTATTATTAAATCCCAACAGAAAGTGGAAAAAGAGAGAAGTAGAGGAAAGAACAACCCAATCAATCACTAAAATGTCACGTATATAAGCCAATGTTATATTAAGTTTAAGTGTGCACCTGAAAATGACTTATTTGGAATAGTTTGAAACTAATTAATTTTTTCATAAAAAAAGAATGAATGAAATACTAAAATAAAACTTCAAATGAATCTAAAAGACAAAATATCTCCTCCTACCCACCCCACCTATATGTACCTTTTTCGCCCGAACACCTAAAATTAATTATTTGAATGTAAAAATTTATTTATTTAATATGTCTTAAATGTAATGTCTTTTTTTTTGTTACAAGTTAAAAATATTTAAAAGATTAAAATTTTATTTTACTCCTTTATAAATGTTAATTTTTATAATTTATTTTTTATAAATTTTTTTGATTTAATTTATTATCAATTTGCTCTTTTATAAATTGACATTTGGTCTTTTTAATGAATTTGACATTTAGTGTTGATTAGATAATATTAAATGTTAGTTATAATTTTTTTTTAATTGAGATAATGTTTGGTATTAATTAGATATCGTTTAATATTAGTGATCAAATGTAATATTTTAACTAAGTAAAAAAAAAAAATTAAATCATAACAATTCTTTAATATTATTTAATTAGTATCAAACTTTTAAACCATCTAAATTATTACTTATTTATACCACATTAATACTGAATAATTAAATTGATAATAGACTAAATTATTAGAAATTAAATTAAAAAAAATCTACAAGAAATTAAATTAAAAAAATTAGCATCTATAAGGATCAAAATGATGTTTTAGTAAATCCTTAAATTTTTTGTCTGTTTAATTTAAATGCTATCTTTGAAAATTTGACAATGTAGCGGTACCGAGAGCAAAATTATAAACATGTTTAAAGTTTTGTAAAAAGAAAATGGCATCTTGGAAATCGATGACTATAATTAACTTGTATATTAATCTTTAAAGATTAAATTCAATTAAAATTTTCTCTATATCAAGGCTAGCCTAATTAAAAGTAACCTCAAAATTTATAAAATTATAGGTCACTTATAAATAATTCATAAACTTTCAGATTTGATAATTATATTATGAACTTAATTTTACACAGGCCACTTTGATTAATTTTATGCTAACAGTATTATTTTTTTTTTCTTTTATACTTCGAACTCCTATATATTAATTGAGACATCATTATAAATTAATATTGTTAAGAAAATGAACAAATAATTCATTTTTTGAAGTTTAAAAAATCTAATTGCAAGTTTTAAAAGTTTGATAAATTATATACAAATGATTTAAACTTTAAGGGTTTTTTATTTAATTTGTTTAGATTATCAATTAAGTCATCAAAGTTCAAATGGTCCTATACACTTCTACACATTGTCCCGCCCACCGGTTGGCTCGTTGGGACTTGGCGCAAATTGCGGTGTAAAGCAAGTTAATATTAAAACAAAAAACAGATGTATTTATTGTATTATTTTATTTATATATTAATTAATAATATTTAATTAATTTATTATTTGATATATCATAAAAATAATATTTAATTTAAAACAAATAAATTAATATTATTGATTAAGACATAAATAAAATGATATATATATTTAAAAGTTTACATACTCAAAAGTATATATTATTTTTAAAATTTTTTAAATATAATATAAAATAATTATTATATTTTTAAAATGATAAATTAAATAATAAAAAATAATTATTTAATTATATATTATTTAATATTTTTTTATTTTTTTATATTACACATTTTATATTATATAATATTATTTTTAAAGATAATGATCAACGGAAATATATGTTTATATATATATGTATGTATGTATATATATGCACATACTTAATCTAACTATGACAATTGTCTCTTTTCCCTGTGTCGGCTACAACACAAAACCGAAGGAACTATCATCATTGAAAAAAAAAAAGGAAAAGAAAAAAAGGGAGTTTGGCAATTATATTGCAGGAATTATCCATCACATGTAATTATTCTAGATTTTTAACCCTATCTTGTAGGACGGGTTTTACCTAATATGAAACATTTATATACTTTACATCTTGGGAGTAATGTGATAAATTTATTTTGTTATTCTATTTTTAAAAATAAAAAACAATTTTTATAAGCTACACTCAAATAGGGCTTGTACGATCCATATTAATCTTTATTTTTTATCTTTGTCTTACTCTATTTTCAAATTATCTAAAGGTGTAAAAGGAGCCGAATAAGAAAATTCATATTTTAAAATAAGGGACATGTGACAGTGACACACTTCACATGATGCGACCTTCCCCAAACCCCAATTGTGTTAATAGTATTCACTGTTGACTCTCATGGGTTTAGGTATGTACTATGGAGCCCACCACTCATCACTACCAATACCAGCACTTTCTGCAATCTGCAATTACCTCATTCTATTCTAAGATGATTCTATTTCCACAGACACTTCCTTCAATCTAGCTAGCCCCACACCCAGGACCATCCCTAATGTTGCTTGCCCTAATCCTTTCCATTCCCTCCACTTTCCCCTCAATCGCAATTCCACTCGCCGATTCCAATTTCTTTATACACCTTTCAGCAACTACATTCTCCAACACCCTCCGAAGATTCCGTAGCTGTCTCCGCTTCAATCTCTAACCATTTCAGGTTCGCTTATTTTATCTCGCAATCGTATAATTCGTATCTCAAGTCTCAACAGATAATATCTTATCCTTCAGGATTCTCTCTATCAATCTAACTATCTCCTCTTAAATGTTTCAATTTGTAGTTATAAATTTTGAATGTTCTGGGATTTTTCTCACTTGGATTAGATACTTTGAATCTGACTGTATGTGTATGCATATTCTCTGTTCTGTACTAATGGTTTTTTGTTTTGGCCAAAAAGAATATCAGGGAGGGTGAATTTGGGAATTTGGAAATTTAAAATGCATCTTGGTAGATTAAAAAATTGGAAGTTTATGTTTTTTTATAATAATATGATTTATTGAATTAAGATAGCTACTGGTTTAATATGCGCACACATAAATCTGTAAAACAGAAGCATACCCCTATAGGGATTATAAGATAATATCACGTTTCATAATTAAATATAATATTATATAATTAAAATAAATCAGTTCTTTGACCTATTTTTTTATAATAAAATTTTCAATAAATTTCTTTTTTTTTTTGAGTATTAACAAAAATGTTACTAAAATTCATCTTATTGTCAAACTCTTAAATAATGGTTACTTTAGAAAAGTTATATTAAATCTTTAGCCTTATTGCTTCCCTAAAATTTTTTTTTTTTTTACTATTTGCTGCAGTTAATATTATTTTTTCCTTGATATTAAGCTTGTAAAATAGGTTTTTTCGATTAAAAAAATTGTTTGTTCACTTCTTAAAAAAAAAAAAAAATCATAACTAATATCAATTAATTTGTTGATTTTGTTTCCTTAATATCTATCCGATATCGTTAGTTGTGTATTTTAATTTTAATTTTAAATTTTAAATAACAATCCTCCTTACGAAAGCTGGTTTTCTGTTTAACCAGTAGATATATTCAAAGTTGAAAAAGGAGATAAACCCATACTATAAATACGATATCTAATTTAAGAATTGAAGCTATCTTATATATTAAAAAAAAACTGAAATTATCTCGAATTCTGATCTCTAATGCTTCTATTTTTATGTTCTTTCTCCTCCTGTAGATTGCTATAATTCTTCTTTACTTCTCCAATAATTTGGAGGTAGCGATAGTGCTCAACCATGGAAGAGAAAGCTATCGATATTTCAATGAAATATCCAGGCAAGCTCACCTTTAGGGTGGTAGTGACTTGCATCATGGCAGCTACTGGTGGTTTAATTTTTGGTTATGATCATGGTGTTTCAGGTACATCTATTCCTTCTGACTCTATCGATTTCTCTGTTAGTCCACTGTAAACATCATTGCTTTGAGGCTAATTCCTTTTAAGTATCAATTTATTGGTCTTTTCACTGATATTACTAAAAAAAAAGGCATCTTGGTTTTAATACATCTTTTGTTAGATGAAGCTTCTCAATAAACATCATTTCCCTTAATTTTCATGTTAATTCCTTCTTTTATTAATTTGTCCTCCCTTCTCCAATCTGAAAGAAATTTAGATATCTAAATTTTGATGTATATCTCCTAGCAGATGAAATTTCTGATGTGGAATATTTTCTTTTGTATTGTAGGTGGAGTAACATCCATGGATACCTTCCTAGAGAAATTCTTTCCGTCTGTTTATGTAAAGGAGTCAAACTTGAAACATAACACAAACCAATACTGCAAATTCGACAGTCAGATCTTGACACTGTTCACATCTTCTCTCTATCTAACTGCTCTAGTCGCTGGTCTTGGGGCATCGTCAATAACCCGAATGCTGGGAAGGCGTGCAACTATGATCGTGGGTGGTTTGTTCTTTGTTGCAGGTGCATTGTTCAATGGATTGGCCATGAGCATATGGATGCTTATTCTTGGTAGGATGTTGCTTGGTTTTGGCATTGGATGTGCCAATCAGGTAAACTTGCTGTATCAATTAACTAGCTTCTGATCTCATTCATCCTCAATGCTTTCTAACGATTGTTCTTTGATTCCTTACATTTTGTTTTGTACTTTTGCAGTCAGTGCCCATATATCTCTCTGAGATGGCCCCTTATAAGCACCGAGGAGCTCTAAACATGTGCTTCCAATTATCAATCACTATAGGCATCTTTGTAGCCAATCTCTTCAACTACTATTTTGTCCACATACTGAATGGTCAGGGATGGCGCTTGAGCTTGGGTCTAGGTGCTGTCCCAGCTATTATTTTTGTTATTGGCTCCTTTTGTCTTCCTGAGTCACCAAGCTCTCTTATTGAACGCGGCTGTCTTGACAAAGCCAGAAATGAGCTTGTGAAAATTCGCGGTACACCTAATGTTGACGCTGAGCTTAATGATATAATTGCTGCTAGTGAGGCCTCAAAACTGGTGAAACACCCTTGGGCAACCTTGAGACAGAGAAAGTACAGACCCCAGCTGGTTATGGCCATATGCATTCCCTTCTTCCAGCAATTCACTGGTCTAAATGTGATCACATTCTATGCTCCCATCTTGTTCAGATCCATTGGTTTCGGAAGCACAGCTTCCCTCATGTCTGCTGTGATCATTGGTAGCTGTAAACCAGTTTCAACCTTGGTTTCAATTCTTCTTGTAGATAAATTTGGAAGACGCTCTCTTTTCCTTGAGGGTGGTGCTCAAATGTTAATCTGTCAGGTAACTATTTCACATGGCTTCATCCTTAACCTATTTTCTGATTTCATTTTTTTTCTGTTTGTTCCTAATCAGTATGCATCTGTGTTTTGCTACCACAGATTATCATGGCAGTTGCTATTGGTATTGAATTTGGCACTAGTGGGAACCCTGGTGTGTTGCCCAAGTGGTATGCTTATGTGGTTGTGGCTGTAATCTGTGTCTATGTTTCTGGTTACGCCTGGTCTTGGGGCCCTCTCGGATGGTTGGTACCTAGTGAAGTTTTTGCTCTTGAAGTTAGACCTGCTGCTCAGAGTATTACAGTTGCTGTCAACATGATCAGCACTTTCTTCATTGCTCAATTCTTCACGTCCATGCTCTGTCACTTGAAGTTTGGTCTATTTATCTTCTTTGGGTGTTTTGTGGTGATCATGACCACATTTGTCTACAAGTTAGTACCAGAAACTAAAGGCATTCCAATTGAGGAGATGTCTAAAGTGTGGGAGAAGCACCCCTTCTGGGGTAGATTTGTCCAGCCAACAGCCACAGAAATGAACAAGGGCAGCTCTAAATGTTAATTACATAGCATTTGGTTCCTTCAACTTTGTTAAATATGAAGTATGTAATCAGGTTACAGTTCAATGGATTTCTTTCATCCCAATTTCTCTTCAATTTCTTCCTCCTTCAACTCTTTGACGCTAGCACTAGAGTTTCGGATGCAGTCTCTCATTCAATAAAGCAACATGGAAATAATTACTAAATTTAACTAACCGTTTATTATTAGGCAATAAATTATAGTTAGATTAAATTACACTAATTTTCCTCAAGGTTTGTTCAAATCACATTTGGTACTCCTGTTTTAAAAATTATACTCATTATATTTGATAGAATGTTATTTTAATTTATTTTATATCAATAAAATAATATTTTATACCATATATGTATGATCTATAACAATAAAATTATTTAATTATATGTACAGTTTTGTGAAAAATAAAATCATAATATTTTTTAGTGCCAAAAAAAGTTAGGAAGGTGAGTACGTTCAGCAGTTGCTTACTTTCAATATTTAAACAAAAAACCAAATAAAGAGTTTGTTTTGGGTTAACTTTAATTCCAGTGATCTGATTAATTATTAGATGAAGAGCTCTACCAAATGTAGGATTGCAACCCCAACCATTCTGTGATGAGGCCATCGTAACCATTTTTTGCATTGTAAGAGATCACAGAAGTAACTTTCTTTTTCAATTAAAAAAAATTATTTTTCTTTTTAGAAGATGACGTCACTTTATTCGCATAACGATGAAAAGTGTGACCATTCACATAGAAAAAGATGTCACTTTCTCGTGTCAAGATCACACAATTTCCTTGCTAATAATAAGGTAATAATATTAATGTGACTACATAGGTCAACAAACACAGCACAGCAATACAAATTACAAAGTAAATATATTTTGAGTAAATTATAATAAGAGATATCTAAATTATCTTATAATATTTTTAATGATGTTACTTAATTTTTTTAAAAAAATTATAATTTATTAAAAATATATTTTAAAAAATATTATTTTTTATTATTAGTTTTAAGTTAAAAATGATGAAATTATTTTATTTTAAATTTTAAAAAATTATATCAATAAAAATATATTTAATTATATAAATAATAAATATAAAAATATTTTTTAGTTAATACAAATGAAATTATAAATTCTTATAAGTCTAAAAAAAAGAAGTATAATTTTTTAAAAAAATATAATTTTAATATTTCTTAAAATATAAATATAATTTACTCATATTTTTTTAACTTATTATTAAGTACTTTGCACGAGAGATAAATCCATTCTAAAAAGAAAAAAAAATAATTTCTTTCATACATATATCAATTATTAATATTTAAAGACAATTTTACTTAATACTGTCTATTACAAAATATATATACTTTTTTTATAAAAATTAAATTTTAATTTACTATATTATAAAAAATCAAGAATTTTCACTTGAAAAAATATAGTATGCGTGAATAATATTTTATGAATTTTGAAGAGAAATAAAAAAAAAATCCAAACGAGTTTAAGTGTTGTTTATAAAAATGTCATAATTGGATATAAATTTTAAATGCTTTTTTTTTTAAATAAAATTTCTACGGATCAAATGACCAAACTTTGAAACTTTTGGGCGGAAAAAAATAAAAAAATTGTCCAATATTTTATTGTTTGATCAACACCCACCTTCCCCTGCGATTCTTTTATGCAGGTTGGATTGGAACTTCACAATCTCTCTTATATCATATATGATATCTGTGTTGAACTTAGTGATTGAGCAGCCATGTCTCAGACTCACATCGTCGTATTCCCATACCCAGCACAAGGTCACATCCTTCCGCTTCTCGATCTAACCCACCAACTAGCCCTCCGATCCTTCACTATCACCATCATCGTCACTCCCAAAAACCTCCCAACCCTAAATCCCCTTCTCTTCACCCATCCAACTACGATTCAGACCCTTATCCTTCCATTCCCTTCCCACCCCAAAGTGCCCCCCGGTGTCGAACACGTTAGAGACCTTGGAAATGCCGGAAACGTCCACATCATCAGCGCTCTCTCCAAGCTCCGAGACCCCATAGTCCAGTGGTTCGAATCCCACCCTTCACCCCCTGTGGCCATCATCTCCGACTTCGTCCTCGGCTGGACCCTTCAGCTTTCCCACCGTCTGGGTATTCCGAGAATCGTGTTTTACTCCTCCGGCGCGTTCTTGACCGCCATTATCAACAATTGCTGGAAGAATTATGAGCCCGTACGGGATCGGAGTGTGGTAGAATTCTCTGAAATTCCCGGATCGCCGTCGTTTAAGGAGGAGCATCTTCCTTCCGTTTTTCGTTTTTACAGGGAATCGGATCCTGATTGGAAGATTGTGAAGGAGGGTCTTTTGGCGAATATCGTGAGTTGGGGTTTCGTTTTCAATACCTTCCACGCTTTGGAGGGTCCGTATTTGGATTATACGAAGGCGAGATCGGAGCATTCGCGGGTTTTCGCGGTTGGTCCCTTGAGCTTGGTGGGACTCGGTAATGGCGTCGAACTGGTCAACCGATACCCGAACGGGAACCACAGTTTGTTCAACTGGCTCGATGGGTGCCCAGATGGGTCCGTATTGTATGTATGCTTCGGGAGTCAGAAGCTTCTCAATCGACAGCAAATGGAGGCCTTGGCAGTCGGGTTGGAGAGATCCGATACCCGATTCATATGGGTCGTGAAAGTGGGTACTACCCGACAAACAGAGGAAGGATATGAGGTTGTCCCAGACGGGTTCGAGGATCGGGTCTCCGGTCGGGGCTTCGTGATAAAGGGCTGGGCGCCCCAAGTGGCGATACTGAGTCATCGAGCTGTGGGCGGGTTTCTAAGTCACTGTGGGTGGAACTCTGTGTTGGAAGCCATGGTGGCCGGAGTCATGATTCTGGGGTGGCCCATGGAGGCTGATCAATTTGTGAACGCGAAGCTGCTGGTGGAGGATGAGGGTGCTGCAGCGAGAGTTTGCGAGGGAGCGGAGTCAATACCCGACCCGGATGAATTGGGTCGGATTATAAGGAAGTCAATGAGTATGTATAGTCCTCAGAAAGGAAGAGCAAAGGAGTTGAGAGATGAAGCTCGTAAGAGTGTGAGTCATGCTGGAAGGTCCTCCAGAGACTTGGATGAGCTTGTGGAAGCATTGGCTAAATTAGGTGTTAATGAAGCAAAATAAGAATGAGGGAAAAAAGTTGTATTTGTATTCCACAATTAATTATGTCAATTGACATATATACATATATTTTGTGGTTAATTCATTTTACATGTATGTTTTTTGGTCGAATACATTAGCAAAAACAAAGGCTCTACCGTAAGTATAGCAAGTATGCAGAATTGCTCATGTTTCATTGTGTTTTTGTGAGTTCATGAACCTTTAATCATATCTTATAAATTAGACAATTCATATGGTAGAGAAATAGTTTATGAAATATGATATAATTTTGTCAGTCATCAACTACACCATCTGCAACTTCAAAGCGCCTATCAAATGAGCACCAATTTATGTTCAAAACAATTGCCAAAAAGCATATCTTCAAAATCAAAACTATACATTTTCACATATTTGATGTCACTATTTAGAATGTATTGAGATTAACATATGTTATTATCATCCAAAAAATTATTTTCTAAGTGAAAAAATTTATTCGTTTCTATTCTTATTTATTAATAAACCTCTTTTTATATGCAAATTTGAAATTTTATTGTTTACTTAAAATCCAACTCTTAACAAATTTTCTCCAATACATTGTAACTTGAAATTTATTCTCAAGGATCCATTTTAAATTAAAAGCACTTAGAATATTCAATGTTTAAATAACAATTGTCTTTGCATATATTCTATTTGTATTTGATTTTGATAATAACAAATATAACTTATAATATTATTACTTAAAGTTATATAATCCGTGCATCATGAGTTTTATTATGTTTTACTTTTAAGTTAATTTATTCTTGTAGTTTCTATAATTTTATTTAATTTTTACTTAAGTCTTTAAAATTTAAAATTTTATATTTAAATTCTTATAGTTTAATAAATTCTTAATTTAGTTCTTAAATTTTAATTTTATAAACATTTTGTTAAATTTTAATGATATGTTAATTATATACAAATTTAAAATTATAAATATACTAAATTTAAATTAATCTATGCATGTTAGCTATATAAATTACACTTAATTTATTTTTACATAATTATTACCTTTTTCTTCTTATTTGTTAACATGACACATTTGACCAAACAAGTTGATCTCCACCACCAAAAGAGTCAGTAGCATTTCCAAATATCATATTCGAAATTTCGTTTAGAACACGTATCTCATAAACATCACTAAGTTTCACTTTAAATTAGTTAACAGTTCTTAATAGCATGCAAATTGCAATCAATATTCCTTCCAAATCTCAAGCTCTAGTGCTTCCTATAATCACGTCCAGATCCTCTACCATTCGCCTCCTCTGTGATTCGCCTGCCATTACTCAAAATGACGTCATTTCATTGCTTTTTTTCTTTTTCGTTTCAGTAGCTCAAAATGGTGTCATTTCGTTTAGTAAAATGGCACATTCTAGGTCGATGAGAAATGCGCCGTTTTGGCACTAAACCAAAATAGTGTGTTTCACCTAGCAAACATGCAAAAAAAAAAGGTGGATGAAACGATGAGTTTTGAGCTGAATTCCCGTGACGACACCGTTTTGTTCTCCTTTTCAATGTCTTCAACATCATGTGCCCTTCTTTTTTTTCTTGAACGAATCCTTCTTCAGTCTGGAACCCTTCTTTTGACTATCGTCGCCATTGCAGTAGCTGTCTCCACTATGAAAACCACCGTAGAATGAGTGTTGCACCTCTTCGAAAAACACCGCCCATCAGATTTTCATACTCTTGGGAGGTAAACACCGTAGCTTTTGTTTTCACCTTGTTCTACTGCTCTTCCTCTTCGATTTACAATGGTGGCTGAATGATTTCCCATTTTTGTCTTGATTAGTTCCTTTATTGTACTTTATGACTAAGTGCAGGCTATCTTGTATTGTGTTGCTACGATATTGGTGCTTTTTTTTTTTTAAGTAAATGCATTTTGATTATTTGTAATATACTGGTCAGGAAGCCCTTCATGTTGGTCTGCAAGTGTGATTGCTATAAGTGGGATTTTGATCTCTGTATTATTTTTTGAGCTTACTGTAATAGTAGTTCCTTTGGTGGTCATTGTGCACTTTACCTTATGTTACTCAAGTCAGGGTAGGTTGCCATTGCATCTTTAAAATCTGGTGGAGCTTTTGTGTCATCTGTATTATTTATAAGTTGGTGACGGTATGTTGCATCATTTGGTTGTGAAACTTTGTGCTAAAAAATTTAAGTTTGAGTACTTATTTGTTGAATTAATGGTATGAAATCTATTTTCATTATTACAATTGGCTCTATTATTTAAGGTTAAAGTTAAAAGTTATATGGGCTAAGGCAATGCATTGGGAGGCATGTATTATCTTTGGTGGTTCAGAAAATAGAATAATATCCTTTATTTGCCATGTCTTTTCTAAGTTACCAATATGGTACATGTTTGGATATTTCAAATTGTGAAGGTAGTGCATAGTGTCTTTATTTGAGCTTAATCAGCATTTGCTGCATTTAGAAATTCTCAATTTTTCTTAAAATAAAGGCTTTGATGAATTAAGAGGGTAAGATGTCCCAAATTATTTTAGATGTGTCTTCTAATGTTTCAAGAAGTTGTATAGCACGAATAAAATGTTTATATGGCATTCTGATGATTTATGGTTGCTTCCCAATTCTTTTAGCTCTGTTTGATGAATAAAGTGTTTTATGAAGTTGCATAGCATTTTCTTTAATCAGCATTTTCTTGCCTTTCTTATTGTTTCCCAGTTCTTTTAGCTCTATTTTAGGTGGCGTAAGACCTGTTTTAAAGTTAATTTTTGTGTGTTAAAGGTACTAGAAGTTGTTCAATTCTTTTAGCTTTGTTTTTGAGTGTGTTAAGACATGTTTTCAATTCAAGTTCTGTGTGCTATAGGTACTTGTTTGTATCTTCTCTTAATGTTCATAATTTAAATAAATGTTGGAACTCATATTTTGATAGGTTACTAGACACAACAGTTTTCAAGATATCAGGTACTTCTATTCAATCTCAAAGATGGTCAAAGACAAGGCTTTTCTTAGCGAAAGTGCCCTGTCTTTGGCCATCTTTCAAGATTGCATCAGTGCTTTCAAGCTGATGGGGAGATTTCAAGCAGACCTATTTTTATTGTTGGTGATGATGGAAACTTTCGATGGGAAGTGCCTTATCACTACTTTAGTGTTGTCATGGTTATGCATTTTTTTTATAGACTTTGGTTTTGTCTTAGTTATGTACTGGTTTAGATTTTGGTACTATCTTGGCACTATTTTGTTGCTATGCTACAGGTGCTTTTTTGTAATTTTTCCTATTTTTATTGTAGATTTGGATACAATATGGTATAGGTTGATTCTTCTCATTCTTGTTCTCCTAATATCTTGCTGTCCACTCCAGAAGTCTTATTGTTCTTAGTTTTACAAGTTTTGATAGTAATGTGGAAGGTGGAGATTGCCATGGCAGCCATAACACTGTTATAAACCACTGTTTTGTTCCTATCATAACACTGCTTTGATGCTATTATTCGGTTATTCTGTTGTTGTTATCATGCTATTTTCTTGCTGTAGTGAAGTTATTTTAGGACTATATGGGAACTGTTTTGGGCCTATATGGGAGTTATTTTATGATTGTATGAGAGATGTTTCGGGCCTGTATGGAAGCTATTTTGGAACTATATGAGAGTTGTTTTGGGATTGTATTGGAGTTGTTTTGCTAGTGTTTTGTATTTGTATTGAAGATTTTAGTTTCCTAGTTTTTTAAGGAAGATTGGAATTGGGATTTTGTACTTGAAATTAGATTTGAGATTTTGTAGTTGGGAATTGGGATATTGTAATTAGGATGAAATTGTACTAGAATATTGAATTTCAATCAAAAGAAGCTTCTTTTATAAAATTGCTCAAAAGTGTTAATACTTATTTACATATTCATGTCAAAATGAGTACATTATTGACATAGACAATTTGTTCATTCACTTACACTCCACTATATTTCATTCTTGATTAGATTTTCTTGTGTATATGAGCTTGGATTTTCTAGAAAGTGAATTCAAGCTAAGAATGTATATTCTTTTCCTTTTCTTTCTCTTTTTGAATGAATGTGATCTGCAAAGTCCAATCCTTATACTAGTAAAAGGAAAGTAGCAGCAGTGGTTATATCAATGTCTTTGGCAGTTCTTCTGTTGTGTTCCACATTGTACCTTGCTAAGAAGTATAAAGAACGAAAGACCACTATAGATTTGGGTAAGATTCTGCAATTTGTTTTTAGATATGATTGTTACAAAGAATGAACCACACACAAATAAAATGATTGACACTTGATCATATGTGTAAGAAAACTATTGGGATGAATAAACTTGACACTTGGCCATATGTGCAAGAAGAAGACTATTTCTTTAAATTGCTTTTGCACCCATTGAATTACTGAATATAAGTACTATAACTGATAATTTAAAGGCAAAAAAAAAATTCTTTATAACTATATATGTTATCTGCAACCTATTGAAATACCTCTAGACAAATAAATGGGAAGTTGATATTTTGATAAAGTATTTGTCTAGTGGATAATATGTTACAAAATGCGTCATTGCTCATTGACAAGAATACAAATGCGTCATTGCTCATTTACAATTATGAAATAATAAGGATGCCAAATTCTTCATAGATTGTCACCGCCAAAGTTTAGTTCTTCGAGAGAGATTGATCCTTCACCTTGGTCCTTTGTATATAACACAAAAAGAGGATAAGTTATAAAACACTCAATAATCTACAATAAAAATTAAATCGAGACCCTTTAAAATTCTCACCATTAATAATATGGTAAAACTAAATGGATTGTTTAGATGAACTTGACTTAAAACTTCAATATCCTACAAGGAAAGTAAAGACACATTAAGGATGCCATTTTATAACTTTGACATAAATCAAATTAATGTACTGACTATGGATTGGTCACTCTGAGAGACTTCGATGGCTGGTTCTAACATGGACCTTGAAACCTTTTTCTTCATACATTGCTCCTCACCCTAGCTCTTCATTCGCCTCTTTCTTTTAAGTCTAAATCTCTTTTTTTAACCCTAAATCTCCTTCTCTCCACCCAACTAACCACCATTCAAACCCTTATCCTTCCTTTTCTTTCCCACCCCAATGTGCCTCCTGGCCTTAAAAACGTCAAAGATCTTGGCATTACTGGAAACATCCCTATTATCAGCACTCTATCCAAGCTCCAACACCCCATAATCAATGGTTTGAATCCCACCCTTCACCCCTTGTGGCCATCATCTCTGACTTCTTCCTCGGTTGGACCCTCCATCTTTCCCACCATCTGGGTATTCTGAGAATCATGTTTTCCTCCTTTAATGCGTTCTTGATCGCCATTAACAAATTTTTCTAACAGATTCCTTGGCAGTATAGGGTCAAAGTATGGCAAAATTCTTTGAAATTTTTAGAACACTGTTGTTTAAGGAGGAACATCTTTCTTTCAATTTTTGTCGTTACCTAGAATCAGATCCTAATTCAAAGATTGCAAAAGAGAATCATTTGACAAATATAGTGAACTAGGGTTTCATTTTCAATGATATTGTTAAATTTTTAAAAAAATTACAGGCCACCGCAACTATTTTTTTGTAGTGTAAGAGATCACAAAAGTAATTTATTTTTTTGATTTAAAAAAAGTATTTTTGTTTTGTAGAAGATGATGTCACTTTATTTGCATAACGACGAAAAGTGTGACCATTCACATAGAAAAAGATGTGACTTTCTCATATCAAGATCGCACAATTTCCACACTCTCCCGTCCTTGCTAATAATAAGATAATATTAATTAATGTGACTATATAGGTCAACAAACACGGCACAGCAATACAAATAACAAAGTAAATATATTTTGAGTAAATTATCACGAGAGATATCTAAATTATATTATAATATTTTTAATGATATTATTAAATTTTTTAAAAATTATAATTTATTAAAAATATATTTTAAAAATATTATTTTATTATTATTAGTTTTAAGTTTAAAATGATGAAATTATTTATTTTAAATTTAAAAATTATATCACTAAAAAATATATTTAATTAAAATAATAAATATAAAAATATTTCAATTAATATAAATAAAATTATAAGTTCTTGTATGTCTAAAAAAAATTATAATTTTTTAAAATAAAAAAATATAATTTTAATATTTTTTAATATATATATAATTTACTCATATTTTTAACTCATTATTATGTACCTTTGCTCGAGAGATAAATCCATTCTAAAGAAAAGGAAAAAAATAATTTCTTTCTTACATATATTAATTATTAGTCTTTAAAAAAAATTTTACTTAATACTGTCTGTTACAAAATATATATACTATTTTTTGATAAAATTTTAAATATAAATTTATTATATTACAAAAATTAATTATTCTCACTTAAAAATATAATATGCATGAATAATATTTTATTAATTTTGGAGAGAAATAAAAAAATATCCAAACGAGTTTAAGTGTTGTTTATAAAAATGTCATAGTTGCATATAAATTTTAAATGCTTTTTTATTTTTTTTAAAATAAAATTTCAACGGATCAATTGACCAAACTTTGAAACTTTTGGGTGGGAAAAAAAAAAAAAAAAGTGGTGTGAATGTGATAAACATTTTATGGTTTCGTCAACGCCCACCTACGCCTGCGATTCTTTTATGCGGCTTGGATTGGAACTTCACCATCTCTCTCATATCATATCTGATATCTGTGTTGAACTTAGTGATTGAGCAGCCATGTCTCAGACTCATATCCTCATATTCCCATACCCAGCACAAGGTCACATACTTGCACTTCTCGATCTAACCCACCAACTAGCCCTCCGATCCTTCACCATCACCATCATCGTCACTCCCAAAAACCTCCCAACCCTAAATCCCCTTCTCTCCACCCACCCAACCGCCATTCAAACCCTTATCCTTCCATTCCCTTCCCACCCCAAAGTGCCCCCCGGTGTCGAACACGTCAGAGACCTCGGAAATGCGGGAAACGTCCACATCATCAGCGCTCTCTCCAAGCTCCGAGACCCCATAGTCCAGTGGTTCGAATCCCACCCTTCACCCCCTGTAGCCATCATCTCCGACTTCTTCCTCGGCTGGACCCTTCAGCTTTCCCACCGTCTGGGTATTCCGAGAATCGTGTTTTACTCCTCCGGCGCGTTCTTGATCGCCATTAGCAACAATTGCTGGCAGAATCCTGAGCACGTACGGGGTCGGAGTGTGGTAGAATTCTCTGAAATTCCCGGATCGCCGTCGTTTAAGGAGGAGCATCTTCCTTCCATGTTTCGTTTTTACAGGGAATCAGATCCTGATTGGAAGATTGTGAAGGAGGGTTTTTTGGCGAATATCGTGAGTTGGGGTTTCGTTTTCAATACCTTCCAGGCTTTGGAGGGTCCATATTTGCATTATACGAAGACGAGATCGGAGCACTCGCGGGTTTTCCCGGTTGGTCCTTTGAGCTTGGTGGGACTCGGCAATGGCGTCGAACGGATCAACCCGTACCCGAATGGGAACCACAGTTTGTTCAACTGGCTCGATGGTTGCCCAGATGGGTCCGTATTGTATGTATGCTTTGGGAGTCAGAAGGTTCTCAATAGACAGCAAATGGAGGCCTTGGCAGTCGGGTTGGAGAGATCCGATACCCGATTCATATGGGTCGTGAAAGTGGGTACTACCCGACAAACAGAGGAAGGATACGAGGTTGTCCCAGACGGGTTCGAGGATCGGGTGCTCGGTCGGGGCTTAGTGATAAAGGGCTGGGCGCCCCAAGTGGCGATACTGAGTCATCGATCTGTGGGCGGGTTTCTAAGTCACTGTGGGTGGAACTCTGTGTTGGAAGCCATGGTGGCCGGAGTCATGATTCTGGGGTGGCCCATGGAGGCTGACCAATTTGTGAACGCGAAGCTGCTGGTGGAGGATAAGGGCGCTGCAGCGAGGGTTTGCGAGGGAGCGGAGTCAATACCCGACCCGGATGAATTGGGTCGGGTTATAAGGAAGTCAATGAGTATGAATAGTCCTCAGAAAGGAAGAGCAAAGGAGTTGAGAGATGAAGCTCGTAAGAGTGTGAGTCACGCTGGAAGGTCCTCCAAAGACTTGGATGAGCTTGTGGAAGCATTGGCTAAATTAGGTGTTATGGAAGCTAAATAAGAATGAAGAGAAAAAAGTTGTATTTGTATTCCACAATTAATTTTGTCAAGTATTATGTTTTAGTAAAATTTATATTTGACAAGTATACATATTTTTTGTGGTTAATTCATTTTACATGTATGTTTTTTGGTCGAATATATTAGTAAAAACCGAGGCTCTACCGTAAGTATAGCAAGCATGCAGATATTGATCTTTCATGGAGGGCTTCCAAGAAATAGGTTTCATGCAGATATTGAACCCATTGTTAATAGTAATTGATAAATTTGGACTTGAGCGATGATTTACAAATGAATTGTTTATGGCGTTTGTCTAATAAAACACTCGTTTATATTAATAAATATCACGCCACCTATTTTAATATCTTTTGTCAAGTACGCAATCAGTCCAATCTCTCAAATACTCTTTCTTTTGCTTGCCTGGTATAGACTTGGCTATTGAAAGTGCACACAAGAAAGCTTCTCTCCCTCAGTTATTATACCAGAGAACATGATGTAAATATCTCTAACTAAATGCCTGATTGTAGATGCATTTCAGTAATTCAATCTATGCTTTGAACTAATAATGGCATTTTGTGGTTCAGGTACTGCCTCTTCCTGTATTTGCAGTGAAGAAAAAAGAACGCTCTTGAATTGTGTATGCATTGCTTTACACTGTTTAACAATACAGATACAAGCCTATTACTAAGTCAATTTTGTCTTATTGAAATGATATTAATTTGATGTTTAAGAATTTTAACTTTCAATTTGGAAACATGTTTGAGCATCTGATAAAGTCTCAGTTTAAAGTAATTTTGGGAATTAGGCCTACTGCATTGAGCCACATTAGAATTGCTCATGTTTCATTGTGTTTTTGTGAGTTCATGAACCTTTAATCATATCTTATGAATTAGACAATTCATATGGTAGAGAAATAGTTTATGAAATATGATATAATTTTGTCAGTCATCAACTACACCATCTGCAACTTCAAAGCGGCTATCAAATGAGCACCAATTCATGTTCAAAACAATTGCCAAAAAGCCTATCTTCAAAATCAAAACTATACATTTTCACATATTTGATGTCACTATTTAGAATGTATTGAGATCAATGTTTCAAAATCAAAATTATTTTCTAAGTGAAAAATTTTTTCGCTTCTATTCTTATATATTAATAAACCTCTTTTTATATGCAAATTTGAAATTTTATTGTTTACTTAAAATCCAACTCTAATAAATTTTCTCCAATACATTGTAACTTGAAATTTATTCTCAAGGATCCATTTTAATTTAAAAGCACTTAGAATATTCAATGTTTAAATAACAATTGTCTTTGCATATATTCTATTTGTATTTGATTTTGGTAATAACAAATATAACTTATAATATTATTACTTAAAGTTATATAATCCGTGCATCATGAGTTTTATTATGTTTTACTTTTAAGTTAATTTATTCTTGTAGTTCCTATAATTTTATTTAATTTTTAAGTAAGTCTTTAAAATTTAAAATTTTATAATTAAATTCTTATAGTTTAATAAATTCTTAATTTAGTTCTTAAATTTTAATTTTATAAACATTTTGTTAAATTCCAATGATATGTTAATTATATACAAATTTAACATTATAAATATACTAAATTTAAATTAATCTACTCTGTTAGCTATATAAATTACACTTAATTTATTTTTACATAATTATTACCTTTTTCTTCTTATTTGTTAACATGACACATTTGACCAAACAAGTTGATCTCCACCACCAAAAAAGTCAGTAGCATTTCTAAATATGATATCCGAAATTTCATTTACTACACTTATCTCATGAACATCAATAAGTTTCACTTTAAATTAGTTAACAGTTCTTAATAGCATGCAAATTGCAATCAATATTCCTTCCGAATCTCAAATTCTAGTGCTTCCTATAATTGCGTCCAGATCCTCTGCCATTCACCTCCTTTGTGATTCACCTGCCATTACTCAAAACGACGTCGTTTCATCGCGTTTCCTTTTTTTTCCTATTTCAATAGCTCCAAACAGCGTCATTTTGTTTAGTAAAATGGCAAATTCTGGGTCGATGAGAAACGCACCATTTTGTCACTGAACCAAAATGGTGTGTTTTACCTGATGGACCTCCAAAAAAAAAAAAGGTGGACAAAACAGTGCGTTTTGAGTTGATTTTCCACAACGATGCTGTTTTGTTCTTCGTTTCAACGTCTTCAACATTGCGTGTCCCTTTTTTTTTCACTCTTGAGAGGTGAACGCCATAGCTTTTTTTTTCACCTTGTTCTATTATTCTTCCTCTTTGATTTGCGATGGTAGCTGAATGATTTCCTATTTTCCTCCTAATTTGTTCCTTTATTGTACTTTATGACTAAGTGCAGGCTGTCATGTGTTGTGTTACTAAGATATTGGTGCTTTTTCTTAAGTAGATGCATTTTAATTATCTGTAATGTACTAGTCGGGAAGTCCTCCATGTTGGTCTGCAAGTGTGATTGTTGTAAGTGGGATTTTGATCTCTGTATTATTTTCTGAGCTTACTGTAATAGTAGTTCCTTTGGTGCTCATTGTGCACTTTACCTTATGTCACTCAAGTCAAGGTAGGTTGCCATTACATCTTTAAAATCCGGTGGAGCTTTTGTGTCATCTGTATTTCAGGTGTCAATGCCTTCCCTTATTCATCATTACAAGTTGGTGACGGTATGTTGCATCATTTGGCTGTGAAAATTTGTGCTAAAAAATTTAAGTTTAAGTACTTATTTGTTGAATTAGTGGTATGAAATCTATTCTCATTATTACAATTGACTTTGTTATTTAAGATCAAAGTTAAAAGTTAAATAAGCTAAGGCAATGCATTGGGAGGCATGTATTATTTTTGGTGGTTCAAAAAATAGAATAATATCCTTTATTTGCCATCTCTTTTCTGAGTTACCAATATGGTACACACTTTGATATTTCAAATTTTGGGAGCTTAGTCAGCATTTACTGTGTTTAGAAATTCTCAATTTTTCTTGAAATAAAGGCTTCGATGAATTGGGAGGGTAAGATGTCCCAAATTATTTTAGATGTGTCTTCCAGTGTTTCAGGAAGTTGCATAGCATGAATAAAATGTTTATATGCCATTCTAATGATTTGTGGTTGCTGCCTAGTTCTTTTAGCTCTGTTTCATGAATAAAATGTTTTAGGAAGTTGCATAGAATTTTCTTTAATAAGCATTTTCTTGCCTTTCTGGTTGTTGCCCAATTCTTTTAACTCTATTTTAGGTGGCATAAGACCTATTTTAAAGTTAATTTTTGTGTGTCAAAAGTACTCAATGTTGTTCAATTCTTTTAAGTTTGTTTTTAGGTGTGTTAAGACATATTTTCAATTCAAGTTTTGTGTGCTATAGGTACTTGTTTGTATCTTCTATTAATGGTCATAATCTAAATAAATGTTGAAACTCTATTTTGATAGGTTATCAGACAAAAAAATTTTCAAGATAGCAGGTACTTCTATGTAGTCTCAAAGATGGTTAGAGACAAGGCTTTTCCTAGCGAAAGTGCCCTGTCTCTGACTATCTTTCAAGACTGCATCAATGCTTTCAAGCCGATGGGGAGATTTTAAGTAGACCCATTTTTATTGTTGGTGACGATGAAAACTTCCGATGGGAAGTTCCTTATCACTGCTTCAGTGTTGTCTTGGTTATGCATTTTTATTGTATACTTTGGTGTTGTCTTTGTTATGCATTGGTTTAGATTTTGGTACTGCTTTGGCTCTGTTTTGCTATTGTGCTACAGGTGCTTGTTTGTATCTTCTCCTAGTTTTGCTGCAGATTTGGATACAATATGGTATAGGTTGATTCTTATTATTCTTGTTCTCCTAATGTCCTGCTTTTCACTTCAGAAGTCCTGATATTATCAGTTTTACTGGTTTTGATGGTAATAAGGAACGTAAAGATTGCCAAGGCAGCCATAACACTGTCATAAACCACTGTTCTGTTCCTGTCATAACACTATTTCACTGCTGTTATTCGATTGTTCTATTGTTGTTGTCATGCTATTTTTTTGCTGTAATAGAGTTGTTTGAGAACTATATGGGAGCTGTTTCGGGACTATATGGGAGTTGTTTCGAGCCTGTATGGGAGCTGTTTTGAGACTGTATGGGAGCTATTTCAAGACTATATTTGAGCTATTTTGGGACTGTATTTGAGCTATTTTGCTAGTGTTTTGAAGTTGTATTGAAGATGTTGTTTTCCTATTTTTGTAATTAGGATTGGAATTGGCATTTTGTACTTTGAATTAGATTTGAGATTTTGTAGTTGGGAATTAGGATATTATAATTGGAATGACATTGTACTAGGATATTGATTTTCAATAAAAGAAAGCTTCTTTTATTGAATTGCTCAAAAGTGTCGATACTTATTTACAGATTCACAAAATTACAAGTATGTCAAAAGTATTACATTACAGACAGAGACAATTTGTTCATTCAGTTACACTTCACTATATTTCATTCTTGATTAGATTTTCTTATGTATATGGGCTTGGATTTTCTAGAAAGTGACTTCAAGCTAAGAATGTATATTCTTTTCTTTTTCTTTCTCTTTTTGAATGAATGTGATCTGCAAAGTCCAATCCTTATACTAGTAAAAGGAAAGTAGCAGCAGTGGTTATATCAGTGTCTTTGGTAGTGCTTTTGTTGTGTTCCAAATTATACCTTGCTAAGAAGTATAAAGAGCGAAAGATTACTACAGATTTAGGTAAGATTCTGTAATTTTTTTTTAGATATGATTGTTACAAAGAATGAACCACACACAGATAAAATGATTGACACTTGATCATATGTGTAAAAAAAACTATTGGGATGAATAAACTTAACACTTGGCCATATGTGCAAGAAGAAGACTATTTATTTAAATTGCATTTGCACCCATTGAATTACTAAACATAAGGACTAAAGCTGATAATTTAAAGGCAAAAAAAAATTCTTTATAATTGTATATGTCAGCTGCAACCTATTAAAATACCTCTAGACAGAGAAATGGAAAGTTGATATTTTGATAAAATATTTGTCTAGTGGATAATATGTTACAAAATGCATCATTGCTCATTTACAAGAATAAAAATGCATCATTGCTCATTTACAAGAATACAAATGCGTCATTGCTCATTTACAATCGTGAAATAATAAAGAAGCCAAATTCTTCATAAATTGTCACCGCCAAAGTTTGGTTCTCCGAGAAAGATTGATCCTTCACTTTGGTCCTTTGTATATAACACAAAAAGAGGATAACTTACAAAATACTCAATAATCTACAATAAAAAGTAAATTGAGACTCTTCAAAATTCTCACCATTAATAATCTCGTAAACTAAATGAATTGTCCAGATAAACTTGACTTGAAACTCTAATATCCTGTAAGGAAAGTAAAGAATCATTAAGGACTACA
Organism: Senna siamea; assembly: GCA_031216115.1. Lineage (NCBI taxonomy): Eukaryota > Viridiplantae > Streptophyta > Magnoliopsida > Fabales > Fabaceae > Senna > Senna siamea. The sequence goes on from CM062358.1 coordinate 3,453,908, forward strand.
TTCCATAACTCTGAAATAACTTAAATTAAAGTACTCACTATGGATTGGTCACTTTGAGAGACTGTGATGGCTGGTTCTGACATGGACCTTGAAACCTTTTTCTTCGGACATCGCTCCTTAACCCAACTCTTTATTCATCTCTTTCTTTTAAGTCCAAGCCTCTTTTTGATGCCTGTTGGTCGCGACACCCCAATGACACTAAGTAAAACAAGATCATTTTTGAGCTTGTTTGTTCCACTCATTTTCCCCTAGCGAAGTGCCCTGGCTTTCTTAGTTACTTTGTCCATAGCCAGGTGAACTAGAGAGACTTGTTCGTCATTACCCGCGACTTCATATTCTAACTTGACAAAATTTTGACAAAGGGAAAGGGATCTATATTGAAGCGTGTGACTCAATTTTAGGTCTTCCTTGACTTTTATCCCCTTGATATCATGTATATTCCCAATTTTGGCCTCCTTTATCCACCTCTTCAATATATACATATCAGGAAGCTTTTTGACATCGTTGACATTGAACACTTTTAGAGCATGACAACACAATATTCCAATGCTCTCAAACCGTCTACAGGTGCAAGTCAATCTTTCTTGAGGATAAAACAAAAATTTCCACTCTCTTCTGTTGTCAACCATGTCAATGACATATTCAATCAATGGCTCACATTTCCTTCTTTCCTTTACACAACAAGCATTCTTCCAGTCAAATTAATTTTGAAACATATCAAAGATGGTAGGCGTGTAAACTTCTACAAGTTGCTTCAACATGGGCGAGTTTGGATTGTGTAATCTCGGTAACCTTTCTCTTGCCTCAAATTCACATTTCACCTCATTGTATCTCTTATCTTCCACTACCCATTCAAAATGTTTAAAAAATTAAAAATTATCAACATCCATATTCAAACACCTTTTGACATCTGCATTCAAGCTTTCACTAAGTTGCGTGCTCCGTATGCCCAATGTAAATACTCTCCTCATATAACAAGCTGTCATTTCTCCTTCAAGGTATAAATTGCTCCGATACACGTGTTTTCTCAAACATTATAACAAGAAAGTAACTGAATTCAAGCCTCTTCGAACTCTATCTCCTTCTTTTACTCATACATACAGGCCTTGAAGTCTTATAAGAAATGTAACTCGTGCTTCATTAAATTACTGAAGTGCTTGATGCCGTTTGACATCAAATTCCATGTGCATAATATGTGGCAAGTGTCAGGCAGAACCTCTTGTAGGGCCTTGGCCATTGTTTGATCTTGATCTATGAAGATTATCTGAGGCCTTTTATGATTATGTGCTTCCAAGAACGTCTCAAACAACCACTTGAAAGATGCTGTTGTCTCATCATATAGTAATGCAGTCTCAAAAATAACTGCTCCTCTATAATGATTGAATCCTAAAAACAAAGCAAGCGGCCTACGTGCATTGTTAGTACAGCATGTCGTATTCAGAGAGACAACCTCACCAAAGTGGTCGTAGTCTAGTATCATCCTTGCGTCGACCCAAAATAGGTTTGTTATTTGTTCCTCTACATCCATCTGATATGCATGAAAATAAGACGGATTGGTCAAAAACTGCTCTTGAAAATAACCCAGTAAACACCTAGCTTCCCTGTACTTCAAACTTTTTTTCGTCGAGTGCATAAATAATTCTTTTGATCCAAATGCATATATTCAAGACTCACTCATCCCTTGACATGCTTGCTCATTAGTGCAAAATTGGTTGTTTGTTAGATCCCAGAGTCATAAGCTAGCTCAAGTTCACATGCTTGGACATCAGACATGTATTATTGAAATGCCAGCATGTGTGTAATTTCTGTGAGATGGAATACATGATTATGCTCCTCTATAAATTCATTTACTATCAACTTCCCATTTAAACGATCAAGCACAATTCTTGCTTTGCAATTAGTTCTTATCTCATGTCTTGGATTAATTATTAAATGATCCCTCTTGTCTTTTCCTCTTACCCATTCTTTACAACATACAAATCGACAAGAAGTTATTGACCCATCCTTTTTACTCTTGTTTGCAAAATCTTTTCTAACCCTAAAACCCAGTTTCCAACCATAATCCGACCAAAATTTTCAAGCACTTTCCATGCTATCAAATACCATCCCCATTTTAGGCTTCCAATCAAGTTCCATGTCAATATTTTTCCTACAAAACATGGAAAAAAATTACATCAAAGTATTAATTCAAACTTATTGGATCCACTTAGGTAGCCAATTTATTTATTAATGCTTGAACCTAATATATATACATATATATATATATATATAAAATTGTAAGTTGTACCTAATATTCATAAGACGTTGTAACTAATATTCATAATTTCCATTAACAAAATTTGCTTCTTTGAAGTGTTCTTAATGTTTTCTTAGTGTTTTGGAAAATAGGTGTTTAGATGTAAAACTTATTTGGATTCTTTAACTTTTTAGAAAACCATTATATCTTTTGATTTTTCAGAATAATTAATAAAAACAACAATACCAAACAACTTTTTTTATTTTTTTATTTTTAAAATCTAAAAGCTACTTTTGAAAAAAAAACTATCAAATTAATATTATTGTATGAAAATGAAAATTAGAAAATTTTTATGAGAAGCTAGAGATAAAATTAGCCTTCAGGTTGAATTAGATTTTGCTGGAGAGGCTATATTCACTTGAAAAAATTTGTTCCAATAAGAAATACTAGGTAGAAAAATATAACAAAAGCAAGTGCTCATAAATACTACAAAAAATAAACATCTATTTCTATAATGAGTATTTTAGCTTATATCCCTTCCCAATGATTATTTTAGAGACAAAAATAACATTCACTCGCCATCTAAAGCTCAAGATAATTTTTTTTCAAATCAAACCCAATCTAGTTATATGCTTGGGATTAAAATAAGAACAAAAAATAATATCCATTGCAAATATATATTTTATTAGGACTAAAATGAAAGAAAAATAATAATCCCATTGAGCAAATACAATATTCTCCTTCAAACCAAAAGCCACCATACATGTTCAACGTCCACCTGAAGACCACAACAGTGACAGAGGAGGCGACGACACAAAGAACCAATGCAGGAATGGCCGAAAACTCAGTGCCTATGACCATGAAGCGATGGAGAAAATCAGTTGAAGAAGGCAAAGCTACGCTGCGTCCCGTTTGATATGCGCAAGAAATCAACCAAAACGACGCCTTTTGCCCACCATTTTTTTGGTACATTTCCCAGGTGAAATGCACCATTTTGGTTTTGAGCCTAAACGAAACGGCTGGTTTCATCCATTTTTTTTTTTTTTGCATGTCTACAAGGTGAAACACACCATTTTGGTTTAGTGCCAAAACGATGAGTTTTCCATTGACCCAGAACGTGCCATTGTAATAAACAAAATGACGTTGTTTTGAGCCACTTAAATGAAAAAAAAAAAAATATGATGAAATAACATCGTTTTAAGTAATGACAGGCGAATTGCAAGAGAAGCAAATGGCAAAGGATTCAAACACTCTATAATCCACTTCATATATGATATCTGTACCTTCTGAATCTCTAGCTATGTCTAAACCTCGTATTCTCATACTCCCATTCCCAGCACAAGGTCACATACTTCCACTTCTCCATCTAACCCATCGACAAGCCCTTTGATCCTTCACCATCACCATCATTGTCACTCCCAAAAACCTCCCAACCCTAAATCCCCTTCTCTCCACCCACCCCAATGTGCCTCCTGGCGTTGAAAATGTCAAAGATCTTGGCATTGCTGAAAAAATCCCCATTATTAGTGCTCTCTCCAAGATCCAACACCCTATAGTCTAGTGGTTCAAATCTTTTCCTCCTCCAGTGAGTTCTTGACCGTCGTTAACAACTTTTGCTGGCAGAATTCTGAGGCAGTACGGGGTTAGAGTGTGTTGGAATTCTCCAAAATTCTCAAAACATCGTCATTTAAGGAGGAGCATCTTCCTTCTAATTTTTGTCGTTATAGGCAATCAAATCCTGATTCAGAGATTGCAAAAGAGAGTTATTCGGCAAATATAGTGAGTAAGGGTTTCGTTTTGAATGATATTGTTAAATTTTTTAAAAAATTGAAATTTAGTAAATTTTTTTTACAGGCCACCGTAACCATTTTTTGTAGTGTAAGAGATCACAAAAATAACTTTCTTTTTCAATTAAAAGAAAAAAAGAAAATTTTCTTTTGCAGAAGAAGATGTCGCTTTATTCGCACAACGACGAAAAGTGTGACCATTCACATAGAAAAAGATGTCACCTTCTCATCTCAAGATCACACAATATCCACTCTCTCCCGTACCTGCTAATAATAAGATAATATTAATGTGACTACATAGGTCAACAAACACAGCACAGCAATACAAATTACACAGTAAATATATTTTGAGTAAATTATAATGAGACATATCTAAATTATATTACAATATTTTTAATAATATTATTAAAATTTTAAAAATTATAATTTATTAAAAATATTATTTTATTATTATTAGTTTTGAGTTAAAAATCATGAAATTATTTTATTTTAAATTCAAAAAATTTATATCAATAAAAATATATTTAATTATATGAATAATAAATATAAATATATTTTAGTCAATACAAATGAAATTATAAATTCTTATATGTCTAAAAAAATAAGTATAATTTTTTAAAATAAAAAATATAATTTCAATATTTCTTAATATATATATATAATTTATTCATATTTTTTTAACTCATTATTAAGTACCTTACACGAGAGATAAATCCATTCTAAAAAAAAGAAAAGAAAAAAAATAATTTCTTTCTTACATATACCAATTATTAGTATTTAAAGACAATTTTACTTAATACTATCTATTACAAAATATATATACGTTTTTCTGACAAAAAAATAAATTTTAATTTACTATATTACAAAAAATTAGTAATTTTTACTTGAAAAAAATATATTATCCATGAATAATATTTTATTAATTTTGGAGAAAAATAAAAATAAAATCCAAACGAGCTTAAGTGTTGTTTAAAAAAATGTCATAGTTGCATATAAATTTGAAATGCTTTTTTATTTTTTAAAAAAAATAAAATTTCTACGGATCAATATTGGCCCAACGTTGAATCTTTTGGGTGAAAAAACAAAGTAGTCTGAATGTGGTAATGATTGTCCAATATCTATGGCTGCGATTCTTTTACGCGGCTTGGATTGGAACTACACGATCTCTCTCATATCATATCTGATATCTGTGTTGAACTTAGTGATTGAGCAGCCATGTCTCAGACTCATATCCTCATATTCCCGTACCCAGCACAAGGTCACATACTTGCACTTCTCGATCTAACCCACCAACTAGCCCTCCGATCCTTCACCATCACCATCATCGTCACTCCCAAAAACCTCCCAACCCTAAATCCCCTTCTCTCCACCCACCCAACCACCATTCAGACCCTTATCCTTCCATTCCCTTCCCACCCCAAAGTACCCCCCGGTGTCGAACACGTCAGAGACCTCGGAAATGCCGGAAACGTCCACATCATCAGCGCTCTCTCCAAGCTCCGAGACCCCATAGTCAAGTGGTTCGAATCCCACCCTTCACCCCCCGTAGCCATCATCTCCGACTTCTTCCTCGGCTGGACCCTTCAGCTTTCCCACCGCCTGGGTATTCCGAGAATCGCGTTTTACTCCACCGCCGCGTTCTTGACCGCCATTAGCAACAATTGCTGGCAGAATCCTGAGCCCGTACGGGGTCGGAGTTTGGTAGAATTCTCTGAAATTCCCGGATCGCCGTCGTTTAAGGAGGAGCATCTTCCTTCCATTTTTCGTTTTTACAGGGAATCGGATCCTGATTGGAAGATTGTGAAGGAGGGTTTTTTGGCGAATGTCGTGAGTTGGGGTTTGATTTTCAATACCTTCCACGCTTTGGAGGGTCCGTATTTGGATTATACGAAGACGAAATTGGAGCACTCGCGGGTTTTCGCTGTTGGTCCCTTGAGCTTAATGGGACTCGGCAATGGCGTCGAACGGGTCAACCCATACCCGAATGAGAACCACAGTGTGTTCAACTGGCTCGATGGGTGCCCAGATGGGTCCGTATTGTATGTATGCTTCGGTAGTCAGAAGCTTCTCAATAGGCAGCAAATGGAGGCCTTGGCAGTCGGGTTGGAGAGATCCGATACCCGATTCATATGGGTCGTGAAAGTGGGTACTACCCGACAAACAGAGGAAGGATATGGGGTTGTCCCAGAGGGGTTCGAGGATCGGGTTTCACATCGGGGCTTAGTGATAAAGGGCTGGGTGCCCCAAGTGGGGATACTGAGTCATCGAGCTGTGGGCGGGTTTCTAAGTCACTGTGGGTGGAACTCAGTGTCGGAAGCCATGGTGACCGGAGTCATGATTCTGGGGTGGCCCATGGAGGCTGATCAATTTGTGAACGCGAAGCTGCTGGTGGAGGATAAGGGCGCTGCAGCGAGAGTTTGCGAGGGAGCTGACTCTATACCGGACCCGGATGAATTGGGTCGGGTTATAAGGAATTCAATGAGTATTGATAGTCCTCAGAAAAGCAGAGCAAAGGAGTTGAGAGATGAAGCTCGTAAGAGTGTGAGTCACGCTGGAAGGTCGTCCAAAGACTTGGATGAGCTTGTGGAAGCATTGGCTAAATTAGGTGTTAAGGAAGCTAAATAAGAATGAAGAGAAAAAAATTGTATTTGTATTCCACAATTAATTATGTCAAGTATTATGTTTTAGTAAAATTTATATTTGACAAGTATACATATTTTTTGTGGTTAATTCATTTTACATGTATGTTCTTTGGTCGAATATATTAGTAAAAACCGAGGCTCTACCGTAAGTATAGCAAGCATGCAGATATTGATCTTTCATGGAGGGCTTCCAAGAAATAGGTTTCATGCAGATATTGATCCATAAGTTTCTTCTCATCGGCTCTTCTCCTTAGCGGCGGCATTGTTAATAGTAATTGATAAATTTGGACTTGAGCGATGATTTACATATGAATTGTTTATGGCGTTTGTCTAATAAAACACTCATTTTTATTAATAAATATCACGTCACCTATTTTTATATCTTTTGCCAAGTACGCAATCAGTCCAATCTCTCAAATACTCGTGCTTTTGCTTGCCTGTTATTGACTTGGCTATTGAAAGTGCATACAAGAAAGCTTCTCTCCCTCAGTTATTATACCAGAGAACATGATGTAAATATCTCTAACTAATTGCCTGATTGTAGATACATTTCAGTAATTCAATCTATGCTTTGAACTAATAATGGCATTTTGTGGTTCAGGTACTGCCTCTTCCTGTATTTGCAGTGAAGAAAAAGAACGCTCTTGAATTGTGTATGTATTGCTTTACACTGTTCAACAATACAGATACAAGCCTATAACTAAGTCAATTTTGTTTTATTGAAATGATATTAATTTGATGCTTAAGAATTTTAACTTTCAATTTGGAAACATGTTTGAGCATCTGATAAAGTCTCAGTTTAAAGTAATTTTGGGAATTAGGCCTACTGCATTGAGCCACATTAGAATTGCTCATGTTTCATTGTGTTTTTGTGAGTTCATGAACCTTTAATCATATCTTATAAATTAGACAATTCATATGGTAGAGAAATAGTTTATGTAATATGATATAATTTTGTCAGTCATCAACTACACCATCTGCAACTTCAAAGCGGCTATCAAATGAGCACCAATTTATGTTCAAAACAATTGCCAAAAAGCATATCTTCAAAATCAAAACTGTACATTTTCACATATTTGATGTCACTATTTAGAATGTACTGAGATTAACATATGTCATTATCATCCAAAAAACTATTTTCTAAGTGAAAATTTTTTTTCGTTTCTATTCTTAATTTATTAATAAACCTCTTTTTATATGCAAATTTGAAATTTTATTGTTTACTTAAAATCCAACTCTAATAAATTTTGTCCAATACATTGTAACTTGAAATTTATTCTCAAGGATCCATTTTAAATTAAAAGCACCTAGAATATTCAATGTTTAAATAACAATTGTCTTTGCATATATTCTATTTGTATTTGATTTTGATAATAACAAATATAACTTATAATATTATTACTTAAAGTTATATAATCCGTGCATCATGAGTTTTATTATGTTTTACTTTTAAGTTAATTTATTCTTGTAATTTCTATAATTTTATTTAATTTTTAATTAAATCTTTAAAATTTAAAATTTTATAATTAAATTCTTATAGTTTAATAAATTCCTTAAATTTTAATTTTATAAATGTTTTGTTAAATTCTAATGATACGTTAATTATATACAAATTTAACATTATAAATATACTAAATTTAAATTAATCTACTCAAATTACCTAATATAAATTACACTTAATTTTTTTTTACATAATTATTACCTTTTTCTTCTTATTTGTGTTTATGACATATTTGACCAAACAAGTTGATCTCCACCACCCAAAAATTGAGTAGCATTTCTAAATATCATATCTGGAATTTCATTTAGATGATCTAACACGTATCTCATGAACATCACTCAGTTTCACTTTAAATTAGTTAACAGTTCTTAATAGCATGCAAATTGCAATCAATATTCCTTCCGAATCTCAAGTTCTAGTGCTTCTATAATCCACTTCGTATCTGATATCTGCACCTTCTGAATCTCTAGCTATGTCTAAACCTCATATTCTCATATTCCCATTCCCAGCACAAGGTCACATACTTCCACTTCTCCATCTAACCCACCGACTAGCCCTCCGATCCTTCACCATCACCATCATCGTCACTCCCAAAAACCTCCCAACCCTAAATCCCCTTCTCTCCACCCACCCAACCACCATTCAAACCCTTGTCCTTCCCTTTCCTTCCCACCCCAATGTGCCTCCCGGCGTCGAAAACGTTAAAGATCTTGGCATTGCCGGAAACATCCCCATTATCAGCGCTCTCTCCAAGCTCCAACACCCCATAGTCCAGTGGTTCGAATCCCAGCCTTCACCCCCTGTGGCCATCATCTCCGACTTCTTCCTCGGCTGGACCCTCCATCTTTCCCACCGTCTGGGTATTCCGAGAATCGTGTTTTCCTCCTCCAGTGCGTTCTTGACCGCCGTTAACAACTTTTGCTGGCAGAATCCCGAGGCAGTACGGGGTCGGAGTGTGGTGGAATTCTCCGAAATTCCGGGAACGCCGTCGTTTAAGGAGGAGCATCTTCCTTCCAATTTTCGTCGTTACAGGCAATCAGATCCTGATTCAGAGATTGCGAAGGAGAGTTATTTGGCGAACATAGTGAGTTGGGGTTTCGTTTTCAATACCTCCCACGCTTTGGAGGGTCCGTATTTGGATTATACGAAGACGAAATTGGAGCACTCGCGGGTTTTCGCTGTTGGTCCCTTGAGCTTAATGGGACTCGGCAATGGCGTCGAACGGGTCAACCCACACCCGAATGAGAACCACAGTGTGTTCAACTGGCTCGATGGGTGCCCAGATGGATCCGTATTGTATGTATGCTTCGGGAGTCAGAAGCTTCTCAATAGACAGCAAATGGAGGCCTTGGCAGTCGGGTTGGAGAGATCCGATACCCGATTCATATGGGTCGTGAAAGTGGGTACTACCCGACAAACAGAGGAAGGACATGGGGTTGTCCCTGAGGGGTTCGAGGATCGGGTTTCACATCGGGGCTTAGTGATAAAGGGCTGGGTGCCCCAAGTGGGGATACTGAGTCATCGAGCCGTGGGTGGGTTTCTAAGTCACTGTGGGTGGAACTCAGTGTTGGAAGCCATGGTGGCCGGAGTCATGATTGTAGGGTGGCCCATGGAGGCTGACCAATTTGTGAACGCAAAGCTGCTGGTGGAGGATAAGGGCGTTGCAGTGAAAGTTTGTGAGGGAGCGGATTCAATACCCGACCCGGATGAATTGGATCGTGTTATAAAGAAATCAATGAGCGTGGATAGTCCTGAAAAGGAAAGAGCTAAGGAGAGGAGGGATGAGGCCCTCAAGAGTGTGAGTGAAATGGGAAAGTCCTCTGAAGACTTGGATGAGCTTGTGGAAGTATTGACTAAATTATGCGTTAATGAAGTTAAATAAGCATGAGGAGGAAAAAACTTGTATTTGTATACGCCAATATAACTTTTTTTAATAAAAATTATATTTGACGTGTGTGTGTGTGTGTGTGTGTATGTGTGTGTGTGTGTGTGTGTGTGGTTAATTCATTTTAAATGTATGTATTTTTCGTCGGCTATCTTAGTGAAAACAGGGTCTCTGCTGTAAGTATGGCAAGTGTGCAAATATTGATCCTTCGCAGAGGCAGAGGCCAGAGAGCCTCTAAGAAATAGATTTCATTAACTTCATATGGAATATGGATCAATTAATAAAGGAATAATCTTTTTTTTTTTTGATAGATTCATAAAATTACACTAAATTCTTTAAAGTTAAAAGATTATATTTAATCTTTTAAAAATTATAAAAATTAATTTATTAGGTACTGTTTATTATTACAAACAAAATGATGTGACACGTTATATATTATTGACCATATTAAATAATTTTTAAAATATTAAAAATATATATTTTTTAGTTACTATACCAATAGTTTATACTATACTAATAGATAAAAAAATTTAATTATAAATTAACACTTTATTATGTTTTTAAAGTACAACACATTTGATATTACATTATTTTGTGTCATTTGTAATTGGATCATGTTTGATAGTATCTCAGTCTTATTTATTTATATATTAATCATTTTCTAAATATATTTATACTATGTTTCACGAGTTCTTTAGATATTACAAATCAAATATAGAAAATAATTGAATCTACATATTGAGTTCAAAAAAGTTTTTCCTAATAATGTGTTTAAATAAGTTTTTCATTACCCTTTAATGATTGATGGACTTCAAATGTGGGGTTGACAAATTTAGTCCCCAAAACACAATGCTGACAAATCTCCCATGTTGACTAGTCTCCACTTGGATCCATAAGCCAAAATAGGCCCAATTCTAAAAGTAAAACACAAAGTTGTTCATTCAACCCACAAACCTTGTAGTTGTTGCTCTCTACAATAATCCATCACAGTTAGGACTAGACTTCAGAATTTGTTTTGTCAAGTTCTGCAATAAAAATATTATGTCGTATTGATCTGCAAAAGTTATTCTTTTTGTCATTCTTTATTAAAAATTAATAATAAAGACATAAAAACAGTATATAAATTTCTACCTTGCAGTTATATATATTATATATGCTCCTTTAGACAAGCTATCTCAGTTAAAACTGCAATTTTGATCTTGTCCGTTTATATTCTAATATTTTGAATATCAAAATTAAATGACTAAGCTAATATATTTTCGAAAATATAAAAATATTTTCAATAAATTATTGGATGAGTAAGCAAATTTGGGAGGCAGAGACAAGTTTGCAGGGTGTCTGATAGATAAGATAAGCACTGTCCACACCACAGTGAAATTGCATCAGCCAACTTGCAAATATGTCCAACATATAAACACGTATTCATTCATTAAATTTCATTCTTAAAAAATAAAAAAAAAAACAAAAAATCAATACTAATAATAGCCACACGTATATCATTTAATGCAACCCAAGCTTGCATCTTCGTTGCAGTCTCTAGTGGTTGCCACACCATGTTTAATGATTTAAAATTTATAAAAGTTAATAATTTTTAATATCTAATATGCAAAACTTATATAATAATATAATAAAAAGTTAAGAACAAAAAAAATGATGTAATACGATGATTCACACAGACAGACTCATCCACAACCACAACTCATGCCCACTCAGGAACAAAGAACATGACAGTAGGACAACCTTGCATTATACCTCTGATATTTGCAGGTTTTTGGCCATGCATGCACAGATAGGAATGGTAACGTGGGGGAATTTGCTTTCTTTTTTTTTTTTTTAAATAATATATATTTTTAGTCGTTTAAATATTTTTTATTTACATCTTAATAAATTTAAAAAAACATAATTCTAAATATTTATATATAAAATTATTTGATATTAAAATATCTAAAATAATTGAAACACGTAAAATATTAAAAAAATTAAGTAATATGAATAATGTATATTGAATATCTTAATATTCTATTTGACACTTAATGCTTGATATTTATTTAGTAAAAAAATATAAATAATTATAAATGATTTTTTTTATAACTAAAAAATTTTCACATATTTGTCATAATTTAAAATTTAAAATAAAAATTTAAATAAAACAAACAAAAAAACTAAAAATCTCTGATAAAACATCAATTAAAAAATGAAAATTTATTTATATTATATCTCTCATTTATATAAAAAAAAAATATAGAGTATTTGAAATTACTATTCACATATCACTAATGCATAAATATTTATTTCTTAGAAAAAAAAATATTTTATGTTCTCAAATTTTATATTAATTTTTTTTATAAATTTTTTCAATCAATTTTGTCCCTAAATTTTTAAATTACAATTTATTTTATTCTACAATTTAATGTTGTCTAGATTAATAGTGAAAATTTGTAATCTAATATTACATTTGAAAAAAAATGTTAAACCTCTAATAAAATCGTTTAAATCATATATGAAGTATTCATTAAAAAATTTAATTTTTACGTTAAATAATAATTGAGTGAGTGTAAAAATATTATAATTGAAAAATATATGTTATTGTTTAATATTAATATTTTTTGTTAATAATTTAAATAACATTAGGCTGTGAGACGAAATTTTTATAATTTAAAATTTTAAAGATAAAATTAATCTCAAAAAAAATTTTAAAGATAAAATTAAAAATCAATTTAGAGTTTGATAACATAAAAAGTACTCTTGCCTAATTCTTATTATTCATATCATATTTAATATTTTTTCAAAAAAATATTATATATTGAATACTCAAAATATTCATGATAGAATAGATATTAAAATTCAGAGATAATAATTAGCTTCACCAAACCGTGAAATAAGTGAAAACAAATATATTTGAGACGCTAAATTAAGGGATGAACCCTCATCATCATGTTTATATATGTCCCCTAAACATCTTGGTAATTAACAACTCCAACAAATCAGACACAGATATAAACCTACTTTTGAGTTCATGGAAAAAATCTGCATTTCATTTTCCCAAAATAATGAATAATCTAAACAAAGAATAGATATTATTTCTTTAAACAAATTCAGTGAGATCATGCATGGGAAGCTTAAACCTCAAGAGTTTCTCCATTGAAGATATATATATGTGAAATACAAATCATTATATATTATTCTTTTCTGTGGCTGATTCACATCAAAAGACTGATATCTTGGCTCACTTTCATACTCTAATTCACATGCATATCAACACCTGTATGCTTCCCTTGTTTACAGATGATCACACATATCTCTCTCTCTCTTAGATTTGGATAAATACCTTGCTTTACTTGACCATTTTAATTTGTGTCATGGTCAAGATATGCCTCTTCAATTCATGCATATTCAAAAAGACATTGTTGCTTTTGATGAGGCAATTTAAAGAGAGAAATTAATATTTGAAGGTATTTTATCTCATTATAAAATTTTTTGTTTGGATTAAAAAGAAATAAAATTTGAAAATTTCATGATAATTTAATTAAGTAATTTAAGAAATATTTAAAATTTCACATAAATTGGTAGAATTTTAAAATTCTTTTTTTGCTTATTTTTCAAATATTAATTATTTTTTGTTAATTTTAAAGCATATATAAATATAAATACATATGTATATACACACTAACATGAACATATTTATATATATATATATATATACACACACACACATTACATGCGTACATACATATTTATATACACTTTATACATATATTTATATAATACATATATATAGATATAGTATGTTTGTTTATATTCACACATACATACACATATATGTATGCATATGTATGCGTACATAGCATGTATATAAATATATATATTGATATGTTATACATATAATTATTAGTTACAAAAACAAAAATTTATAAATACTATGATTATTTAAATAAAAAATTTAAAATACAAGAAATTTAAATTATAGTAATTCAAATTCTTTATATTTTAAATTCCATCAAATTTAAAATTTCACAGTCTAAACACAACATAAAATTAATTAGAAGCATAATTGCTTGTCATATTCTATATAGTTTACTTCATATTAAAAGAATTCAGCTAAGCAAATTTCTTTCCGCTTGATTTCGGTTCAGTTTTAATTTCATCTCAATATTTATTTATTACTTTTTGTATGTCAATTCAATCTTATATAATGTAAATTTGGAGATAAGGTAACTTCATTTATGATTTCTTTAGAAGGAAAAGAAAAATATTATGATGTCACCTTTAATTTTAAGCTGGCTCATGTTCAATATATAATAGATTTTATTTATTATTTAAGTAGCTGATGTATTTACTAGCTGATGCTTTAACTATCGCCTTTTTTATGGAGTAGTTGTTTCTTTTCGCTTTTTTTGTTTCTCTTAGACAAAAAAAAAAAAGATTGGTTGAAATTGATAAAAATAATAAATTGAGACAAAATTAAGTCCAAACTTAATTAAAGAACCAAATAATTACCTTTAATTATATCATGTCAAACTCCCCAAAAACTTCATACTGTAAGTAAGTCAAGAATTTGTTTCTTTTTTTCCTATATTATATATCTTTACCTCTAATTTATTAGTATTTGAGTTAATCATGTTCAAAATACTATTAGTCATTAAATGTAGATAATTTTTTAAATAAAAATTTTAATTTTAATTCACTTCTTAATGAGAAATTAGCAATACCTTCCGCTAGATCACCTAATGATCTCTATTACTAGTTGTGCCATCTATTTGTAAACACTAATTTAATTTTGTCTTGGGATATGATATTTTGCCCAGTTGAAGAAACTTCGAATGTTGAGTACCAATTTCGTCTAGTTGAAAAAACCGTCGCCAAAAACTTTACAATCACTTTGCTTTGAGATGTTTGATTAATTAAGGAGGCAATCAGACAAGTCTGAATCCCACTCTTTCTCTGTCTTTTGCTCCTCTCAATGAATCATTGTATCTTGCATCGCAAACCATGAAAAAGCTTCAGATAAGGGACCCTTGAAAGGAAATTTAATATACAGAAATACTAGCTATAGATTAGGCAGCCACTTCATCAAAGTAACTTTACTATATCCACACAGAGACTAATCTCTGAGAATACAAGACCTTAACAAATATTTTCTGTGCAAGTTCATAACTCTGACATGATAATCACAGTCAAACAAAGCAGATAATCTAAGAAGCACAATCATGGCCGGCCCACAATTGTTGTTGGAACTTACATGATCATTGATTAAGACCTCCACCAAATCTCTATGTTTATCCTGTTTTCCAGCTAACTTGAATATAATATTGTTGACAGTGACTTCCAAAACCCCACAAGATATAGGATAGCACCTTGTTTTAAGCACATTTTATCAAGCCACACTTGAAGATTTAGAAATTTTTCTTAAAGTAATCCCACATTTTTTGAATAAAAATTTTCTGATATTTTTACATGTTTCAACCAGAGGATCTTCAATTTCGTAGACATTCATTTATCAATTGTTGTGTGTCCCCACTGACAGCTGAAATTACCTTTCTAACAAAAGAAAGAAATTTACCTGAACTTTTACTAAACTAATCTTGAGTCTTTTACTACAATCTCTAATTGCATTGAAAGCTAATTAAGAACCACAAAGGGTAAGAGAGCTTTGAGCCCGTCAACTTGTTGAAAGGCCAATGAATGATTTATTTTGGTTTAATTGTTGGTGGGACCATTTCATGAAATGTTTCTTCATTGGTTGTTAATGTCTTCGTTTTTGCTTCTATGTCAGCATCGGCAACATTTGTATGCTACTCTAGTGTTGTTCTGTAAATTTAGCACATACTTCACATAAGACAAGACTCTGGTCCATTCCAAAACAAAGCTAAGTAACACACGTACTTGGAAATATCGAAAACAAAAAACTTGCTTTTCTTTTATCTTGTTGCTTACACCAGAAAGCAAGAAAATTTTCTTATCTGCTGTATGCGACGGCAGAAAATAAAATACAGATATTATAGGGCAGCCAGTTGTATTGTATATACAGAAGGCGACGTGAGCAGTCTACATGATGGCATATGTAAAACAAGTGAGCCAGACTTGAAAGTGACATAATAGAAAGCTACAAAAATAATTCCCTATTTTGACGATTTAGATGGGACTTTATAGTAGATAACTAGTCTCATCAACGTGCTTCAAGATAAGACTGTGACTCAATGCATCATATTCTTTTTGAAATTTCCTACACTAGTTATCTACAAAGTATGATTGCTTTATGTATTTTCAAGGTTTTGTCTTTGCTATATGAAAAATATTTACATATACTTTGTACTTTGTCCAACTTGTCATTTACATTGTCCAACTTATCATTAGACTGTTAGCAGTAAACTGCAATATGCTGATTTCACAAAAACCTATAAACCCTGAACCATATTGATATCTAATGTATTGATTTGGACTGCCATTTCAGTTTCAGCCAGAGTTTTGTGAAGTTTCTCAATGAAATGCATGTATGATCAAATTAAAGCAAAAGAAGGGGCACAGAATTCATTATATACAAAAGTTTCATTTCACGATTTTATCCTACAAATTATTTATCAAACAAGTCATAAGATGATGCTGGTGGAAGATAAAAAAGAAAGAAATGAAATCATAAAATCAAAATACAACCAATTCCGCCAGGCTAGCCACTTAGCTGATGCCTAGCATATTTACAGCAGTTCACCTACCCTCTCTCCCAAAAACAAGCACTCATTAGCATCTCAAGCAAGAACTATCCTAACATCCTTCATTCCCAGATAACTAAATAGCCTTATTCTTCAGTCTAAAATCCTCTATCATCTCAACGCATTGCTCAACTTCAAAACTGGCATGAAGTACCAAGCCTCTGTCTCTGCCTCTGACCTAAGGTTATGGATTTCCTTTTGGCAAATGCCGGATACAAAAGCTCTTGAAACTTCTCCAGAAACACCGTCCATTCATCCTCAGTCATATCGGCTAGCTTCACAAAGCTTATACTTGCAGGAAGCTGTTCATTTGCACTCCTATGTCCAGATGATGTATTTGCGATATAGCCATTATCCACTTTTCCTCCCGAGTATTTCTGGGTTTTCTCACCTAACATGGTATTTTTGAGCGACACAGAAAGTTTTGAAACATTTTGGATTGTCTGAGGAGGAAATGAGACAAAACCTGACGGATCTTCCCCATCACTTTCCTCCTCTCCCTCTTCAATGCTCTCATCAAGTTTGGAAAGTGGACTGCGACCATGCCCACTCCCATATCCAAATTGAAAAGTTGATCTGGTTAAAGGATCATCAAATGCCATCTTAGGAGTAAAATCTGACCCGACTTCATCACAGTCTATATCAAACTGGAATTCGTCATCTCCAAACTCAGTCCTTGGAGATAGTTCCTCCCTCTCCGTAATCATCTTTCTTGCCTCCAAACAAACAACCTCAAGTTCACTGGGTTCCTCCTCGCCACTGCGGAACTCCCTAGTCATCATCTCACCAATCTCAGCAAGACATAGACCAAACTCAGCAGCCTCCTTGAGGAAAATGGTGCAGAGTACCAAGACTCTCAGACAAGCCTCTCGAATCATGGGCAGTTCCATCCGAAGCATCTCACAATCTTGAGCTGGATCAAGATTTTTTATGTAATCGAGCTCATCCTCAGAGAACGGGATTGAAGCCTGAGGCCAATGAATCCACTCAAAGTATGGATCCTCCAAAGTTTCTGGTAAGCAAAGCCCGTGATCAATGGGAATGAGCTCCACCTGCCCAAATGTCCCAATGCTGTCAAGTTTTCTGACTAACAAGTTTCCAGCATGTCTATCAGTGTTAAGAATCCTAATATCTAATATCCCTATACGATGCACAGCAGCGACTGGGAAGCTAGATGTCCCATGATCACTGGCATCGAAATCATGGGGTATGAACTGCTGGAAAGATGCAATCTTGCTGACCAACGACTTCCTCCAAAAATTGGTCCCACTGACCCCATCATTGACATTGAAGATTGAGTGAGTAATCTTCACTAAGGCAGTTGGAGGCACGTTTGCAAAATGATCATAGTCAAGCAGATAAGCTGCAACTTCCCTGAACCCTGTCTCCCCTACCCGCACCGAGCGTTTCAAACCTGGCTGTCCAAGAGCCTTACCAACAAATCCTTTTGGGTTGTTCGGGGCAAAAGGCTCCTCATCCGTTGGTTTCACTATTGCAACACTCTCACCTCTGCTGTTCCGGAAATAGTATGCGCCACCAAGACCGCTATGAACTGGGATTGGATCAATCCCCATCTTAATTGCCTTCACAGTGTCCTTGACCAATTGTTTCATTCTATCAAGGTGATTTGATTGCCCCAATATCTCAATAGGACCACTCTTGTCCCTTTGCTGGATATCTCTTCCAGTGGGCGACAAACAAGGAGTGGATGAACTTCTGTGCATAAGATTCCGGGTAAGGAGAAGGGGAGAGTCATTTCGAACAGCACTAAGGTCATTCTTCAAGACAATATCCCCAAATGTCAGTGAGCTCTCTTCTGTTGGGACATTGAGGGCAAGCTGCAACCTTCTCTTCACGGTATGAGCATTGTCACTACGATCCAATTCCATGCCAAGGACACATCCAGTTTCTGTTTGCACAAAAACTCGTCTCCTCCCAGCAGGTTGCCTCCCTTCCATTCTGCTTTTCCCATGGTACTCCCCGCCATGCGGGCTCCTCATTACTGCCACAGCCATCTGGGTTTGAACAGGGCTGTCCAAATTACGAGACATCAACTGTAGGCAATAGATACAACGGTGGAAGAGAGCTTCTTCCCTCTCCAGAAGTTGGCAAACTGGCCAAAGGCAATTCAGTGAGGCCAATGTTGTGTTCCCCAATGATCATTAAGCAGAAGGACGAATTCAATCCCTCTTTAAACCCTTGAGTGAAGAAAATGAAGGACGAATACAGGAATGGAGATAGAAAAAAAGATGCAAGACGATCGCTACATTGAAGGGGCCATCATGCCCAGGTGGCAAAATATAGAATCTGCACAAGTATAGAGACTTAATCAAAATTCAAACCACGGCCAGTGTTAAGTAATAACCTATAAAATCCGAACATGGAATTCACGTTTAGTTCAATTAATTTAAAGCAAATACATGCAGCCATTAACAGCAAGAAACTGATTATATAACTTTCGCACCCAGGTACTTGCAACTACTTAGTGAACGGATTACGGATAGATTCAAGCTTCTGCATGGGTAAGTCCTGATAATTCTAGAAAGTTAAGGAATAATAATGTCCACTTCAATTTTGCATCTAATAGCTGATAAAATGAGCTGTGAATGAAAAATATGTGAAACCTCCTTAATAATTTTGTCAAGCATTTAATACTTCACAAAAAAGAACGTAAGAAACCGCAATACTTAGAAGGTATTTTCATAACTTCAAGAATCTTGTTATGTAGGTAAGAAATCCCAAAACATAAGCCTTTATACAAGCCACCGTCATTTGATCCCAGAAAACTAAAGACAATAGCAGAAAGCACCACAAAGGAGGGAGAGCTGATTCGATGTCTTTATTGGCACAAAAATGTAAACTACCAAAATAATCTCCCTCCGGATTCCCCTTCCCAAAAAAGAAAGGGGGTTCTGCCGTTTTGTTAAGAAAAATCTATACAACTTGTTGAAGGCATCAGAGAAGTACACAGATACAGTCAAATGAAAATGCAAATACCACATCAAGGGATCAAATTCAAAACTTGATTGAGCCAAAGCAGCAAACTCACCGCAATGCAAGATCTGGATACGGAATAGAGAAATAAATCCCAAGAGCTGATGTGGCCCAAAAGTGAAGGACGAATAAGGAGAGATGGTCAAGGAATGAACAAACCCGGTCCGAGTTAGTGGATGGTACGATGAACAAAGGGTAATGACTCGTCCGAGTTGACTCGGAAGATTTCCTGTCCAAGCAACAACCCGCAACGGCGCAAACCCTCTATGTCTTTCTCTCTCCAATCTTTCTTTCTGTGTCCTCTCGCTCTCGCCCTTGCCCTCGGAACGTTCTTTAACCCAATGCATCAACCTGGTTAAATCACTAACCATGGTTAGAACCTGACCGCTCACACACTTACTTTCTCTCTCTAAGCTCAGAGTTGAGGGTTTAGAAGAGTCTAGAACTAGGAATCAGAACCGTTGGAACTGAGAGAATAGAGAAGATCTATGCCGTTGGATGGGAAAGGAAGACGTGGAGATAAGGGAGTGGACACTGATGTGGGTGGGAGTCACCGTCGAGCAGTTAGTGTTAGCGAATAAGAGTGAATTGCAATTTTCAGTGCCACTCTGATCGTTGATTCTGTCGAGGCGCACACACTCACGGCCAATGGATTTGGTCCCCCGTGGGCCCTACAGTGCACTTTTTCAGACGGACTGATCGTACGGTTTAGATTGCATCAGAGAATGTTGATCAGATGCTTTTGCCCATTCTTCGTTGATTACAAATTTTACAGGCTTGTTTTGGCCTTATCATCATTTACTTGGGTAAAAGGAAATCAGACGGCACAAAAAGGACAAAAAAGGATCGGACGGTTCACCTTGATTGTGTCACTTTCAAGCCATTTGATGCGTGATCCATATATAGAAATTGCTTCTTAGTATTGACTAAACTTGAACTGGCAAAACATAATGGATAATCATGACAACATCAGACTCATCCATGAATGAGCGAGGAAGGAGGAAATAGGAGATTCGATTTAATACTTCGAGATTTATTAAATTATACTTATTATCTTTTATTAAAGAAGTAAGTTTTTGTACAAGGATAATCACAAATAAATATATACTTTGTAAAATATTAATTTTATTTATAAAAAAAATTAGAATTAACATTTGTGCAACGTTGCATTAAATATTAAGGATATTAAGTATATTTTTTAAAATTAAAAGGTGATAAATATAATTTCACCAAATTTTAATAGAAGTTGTTGTAATTTACTTTAGAGAAAATAGTGTTAATTAGTTAATTTTATTAACTTTAAAAATACAATTTAAATCTTACAAATTTTTACTCGTTGTTTATTAATTTTTAAAGTTCATACTTTAATTTAAATTTTTCTAAATAAATTTATAAATATTCACAAACTGAACTATGTATTTTCAAATTAGTCTATAAAAATATCTAGTTGGTTTTAAATTAAACAGTTTGATAAATTTATAGAAATAAATTAACAATTGGGTATGTTTGTTTATTTCTTTGGGCTCAGAAAAGCACTATACAACACAGAAACAGGCCATGTTGTATATGGATGAGTGTTGTTACTTTGTTTACTCTATATGCATACTTTGTGTAATTAAAGTGGGATGAAGCTTAAAATAAAAAGATTTAGCCTCATAGTTGCACCCACCCTTCAACTAGTAGTTTGTGTCAGTGTTTTCATCTTTAGCCTCAGCCAAACCATGGGTGTTGATGCAAGGAATGCATACTATATATGATAATGTATTATCTAATATGGAAGAATTAACAGGACAAAGAAACGAGGGTAGAAGACGGAAAATTTATCAATTATTTAAGATGACTGAATTTATAAAAATAAATATATTAAATTAATTATAGAGTAATGGATAAGGATGTTCATTAAAAACATTATGTGTATCTAAAAGTTTTAACCTCACCTAAATTTTTTCATTAATTAATTCAGTCATATTTTTATTAAAAAATTCAAAAAATAAAGGTATAAATTGAAATAGAAAAATTAATTAAGAGATAAAATTTTATTTTGATCATATACTAATTAAAACTGTGTTAATTAATAATATGATAAAATGAAAGATTCCTTGTTAATATCTTTTTTTCCTTTCTGAAAAGATGTTACTATATTAATTGGGAAAATATTTGTTTGATTAAATTTTTAATAATATGCCCGATTTGTGTTTTTATTATTTTTTTGTCCTTATTGTCCTTTTGCTAATTGGAGAATTTAAATAGAAAGTTTGTGACCAGATATACGCAATGTGCAGACAAATAAATGACTAAAAGAGTAAAAGACACATAGGATTTGGGAATGGATGGTTTTTAATTTTTACTATTAACTTTTTAGATTTGAGTTTATATAAAAATTAAATTAAATTATTTTTAATTTCATCTATTTAACTATTAATATGTAGCATATTTATATAAGATTTAATTGATTCAAGTATGTGATAATGTTTTCTTAAATTTTATACTTTTCTTTTTTTTACTAAAATAAACACATTTACTCTTTTTAACTAAAGTGAAAAGAAAATGGCGAAAGCTTACAAATTGGCTAAAACAAAACAAGTGCTTCTTGTTGCACTTTTATCGAACCTTGAATTTCCTTGATCACTTTTGATAATCTATGTGACTTTTCTTGAGTATACATCACTTTTTATGGTAGGCACGCCAACTTGTCAAGAAAGGGACCCTAGAATTAATGCAGAATTAAAATCCAATTTATGTATTCTCATAAATATTTATTTGTATTGAAATAAATTCAAGATAAGTAAAAGAAAGTTTATAAATATATATCCATGTCAACAAATGTAAGATGAATTATTATTATTATTATTAATTTAAATTAAGTTCTGAAATTACAATATGGTTTTGGTAAGTTAATTTTTCGTACGAGTCCCACTCTACAAGCTTATGATGATTTTATAAGAAAACTATAGTGTAAAGATAATCATGAATATATGTTATATATGAAATCAAATTAACATCATATCGAACTAGGTACACACACACACATAAATTATGATTAAAAAACCATTTAAAAATAATTTTGTAAAAGCAATTATTTGTATTTAGTTATATATTTATATATATATATGAGTTTTTAAATATAGGTGCATGTATGTGTGTGTGTGTGTGTGTGTGTGTGTGTGTGAGTTTTTAAATATAGGTACATGCATGTATATCCATTGCCGCCAAATTTGATCATAGAGATTAGCCTTAGTTAGTGCAATATCATCATCTATGAATAATCCTCACTCATAAATATATGAGTTTTTTTTTTAAGATTTTCTCTCATTAATTGACAGAGTATTTAATTATTTAAAATTTATAATAAATTTATAATAAAAATAATTTTTAATGTTCAAAAACTCAATAAACAAAACTACATATATTATGGTTTCTAAATTTTTCCAACACAAATAATTAGTTGAAGCAGCATGTGGCAATTTTTATTTTCAGGGCCACTAGATGTGATTTTCCAGATATTTAGGAAGAAATATTTATTTTTCATTGAATCCATTTTTATTAAAAATAAAAAATGAGAATGGTAAAAATTGAATAAAAAAGTAATATCTTTAAAAGCTAAATGTGCCCTTTAATAGAAATAAGATTTGTTCTAGTCAAATAAATAAAAAATTGAAGATGTAGACATTAACGTGTTATCCTACCAATATGTACATTTATAGCCCTCGGTAGATGGCACATTACTTTGGAAAGAAAGTCAAAAATAGAAAAGTGAAAAAGGGAATCCCAATATTTTGTGATCCACCGAATCATAGCCCAGGGTGAGCAGGAAGATTCCACGTGAGTTGAGACACGTGGAGACTTATCCTCTTTGTTTTGTTTGCTTTTTTTTTTTTTTTTGTATTCAGAGATGTCGGTGTCATCCCTCCACGTCTTTCTGTCTTGTACTGCCAAATTAAAAATAAAAAAGTCTAATGTACGTGTACGTTTATGATAAGAATTTACAACAGAGTACAGACAATGAGCCGCTGCCTGACCCATGTTTCGCAACACTTTTTGGTCAAAACTATTGAAAAGACAAACGTCGATGAAAGTAATTGTTATTTTATTTTTTAAATAAAATTTTAAATTTTATGTATTTCACATAAAAAAAATATTTATTAAAAAATTATATTCATGTCAAGAGACTTTAATTAAATTTAATAAATTTTTATATAATGATAATTAAAAAATAAAGACGAACCATTTGCCCATTGGCTTCTATATCTTATTGTTTTCTCTCTCGGACTACTGTCCTTTGGTAATATATATACATACACAAATAGAATACATGCAATTTATTAAAATTTGATATGGGTGTGCATACATAGTTGATAATAAGTTAAAAAATGCAAAGATATTGATGTATATAAATAAATGGAGATCCAGATTTGTACATTGGTGGAATTAAAAAAAGTGAAAAGGAATATGTAAGGCACGTCGAGAAGGGGAAGAATGCGGGTGATGATGATGAGGACTGAGAGTCTGAGAGTGAGGGTGAGGGTAACCTTAATTTTAGATGACCGCAAACATTGTACTCTGACGATAAAGAAGGAATATTTGAGAGTGGTACAATGCCACGTCATCTCTGATCATTAACGTGGTCACCTAATTTCATTATTCCTAAAATAATGTCGTTATGGTCTCTCCTGTATTTACGCCATTTCCGTGGGCTCTTGCCTCTTATGGCCGCACACGTTCCTGTTACTCTCTGACTCCCTCCCACTTTTATCTTCACTTATATTTTATCAAAATTTAAATAAAATTTTGTTAATTAGTAAGACATTATTAATTCATAAAATATTTAATAATTTAAAATTTATAAAAATAATAATTTAAAAATTGTATTATTTAATTGCATTCAATTTTAATCAATATTTTATGCACACTAGTTAATAAATAAGTTTTTTGACTATAGTTTCTCAATTAATTATCGTTTCTCATCAAGTCATGGTGATACAGTATTAATGTACACAATGACAAACTTATTAGAGAAAGGAAGAGTACGAGAGGTGGCAGAGTTTTCCACAAAGGGTAAAGATACTCTAAATACATCTCTAATACCTAAATCACAGAGTTAAAAAAAGTAAAAATGTAGAGAACTTAAAAAATAAAAGAGTTTTTATACTTGGTATCAAAAGATTCGACAATATCTAAATATTAGTTTGAATTTTATGAACACGTAGTGTTAAATAGGGTCTCCATTAAGTGACCCTTGGCCAAGAGAGATGCCTCATCTGGATGACTGGTGCACGAGGGGGCAATCTACGGTCAACCTGAGGCTTTGGACGAGTCATTGTCAAGGCAAGCTACGCGTATGGAGGCGACCGCCCATGCTAGTCAAATATGAGATTGTCAACTATACATGAAAGTTTATTTTTATTTATATCCTGTTATAAATTTTTAATTTTACAATTATATAATATTAATAATAATATAAATATGTATGAATACGAAGGGGTAATCTGAAAGGGAGACCTAAAATATTGCATTCAGTGTATGTGTTCGCCCTAGAGGAGACCAAAAATATTGTATTCATTGTATGTGTTCGCCCTAGAAATTTAATTGTTCTTATTCCGGATTAAATATTTTTAAGGATATATTTAGTTAAACTTCTAAAATTTATTTATTTTCAAAAATAATTTTTAAAAAACTACTGTAAAAAAATTTATGTTTTATTAATTTAGTTGAAAAATAGTTTAACAGTATTTGAGAAACAATTTATGTTTGACTAATTCTATAAAAAAATATTTTCAATTATCAAATTACTAAAAAAGACAAGCCTAGATTTGAAAAATGATTTAGGTAAAAAAAAAAAGGGCATTTGGTAAATATAAAGTCAGATAATTTTTAGATTTTGACTAAGAAAAAAAACTTTAATCTTTTTAACTTTTACTCTAAAATTAAAAAATTACTTCTTCTTTCATTTAAAAATATTTGTAAAATTTTTCCAAAAGATATTATTTTTTAAAATGAATACTTTTTTAAAAAATAAGTAGATTATTTCAAATCACTCTAGGGCCTGTGTAAGAAAAGTGAACAGTTTAAATCATTCAAATATTCAACTGAATAATTAATAGATAAATTTTTTTTAACAATCAGATTAAATTAAATTATTAAGATTAAAATATTATTCTAAATATATCATATAATAATTATGTAAAATTTAAAATATATTATATAAGAATTAAAATAATATTTTAATATCAATTATTTAATTTAATCTAACGATTAAAAATATTCTCACTTCGTATATATATATATATATTCTCACTTCATATATATATATATATATATATATATATATATATTCCCACATCACGTTAAGCGTGTAAAAGCATCCAAAATAAACCTTCGCGCTGACAAAAGTGTAGAGATTCCAATTCTAACTGTAACAACGGTTTTTGAGGTACTGTACTGGTTACTTTTAGGGTTTTGTTAACCCTCCCTTCAAATACTAATTAAAATTTCATTCCAAATTAAAGAATTCGAAATGAAGGGGTCGCTTTGACCATTAAGAGTAGTAGTTAACCCGTTCTATCTCTAAAGAATGAAGTATTAATAATTTAAAATTTATGAAAAACTAATAAAAATAATAATTTTTAATATCTAAAAATTTCATTAACTAGGTGAAATTTTAAAAAGTGTTTTAGAACACTAATTAGTAAAATTTTTACTTCTATTTATTTTTAATTTATACATGATTATACTAACCAATGTCCTTAATTAGTTAAAAAGGTTTTTTTAATTGGTTAATGAAATTTTTAAAAATAAAAAAATTATCATTTTTGTTAACTTCTCATAAATTTTAAGTTATTAAATGCTTTATCAATTAATCAATACTCTAATGACACTAATTAATTATAAACAAATCCCTTATATATTATCATTTTGTTGTTACTTTCATCATGATATGAAAAGAAAACATCGATCAAATATTGGAGAATCTTGTATTAAAATATCAAAAGATTTATTCCATAAAAAAATTGTTCTCAAAGTATTATACTATATATCTCACAACGGATATATTGAGGTCTAGTAAGTTCGAGGATTAACCTTCAAACTTTTGGATGCTTTTTACACGCTTAATGTGATGTGGGAATATATATATATATATATATATATATATATATATATATATATATATTCTCTAACTAATAAATGTGTATGCTTCTTTCAAAGCTCCACGTGCATGCAATTACGCCTCAACATTTTCCCCTCACACGTTGCTAGCCCAAGTCGCTGGTGAAAATTAAAAGGTTGTTAAATTGCCACCTTCATAAGAAATTAAGTAAATGACGATAAAAATCTCATTTGCACGTGTTAGGTTTGTTCATGATTTGTTATTTAATTATACTTCTCTCTTTTTTTTTTCAAAAAAAAAAAGTGTGGGGTGGCAAACTTTGATGTACTATTGTGTTGCAAGCTAGTGTTGGGAAACCCAAGGAATAAGAGAAAGATTTTGCAGATGTGGAAACCTTATTGGTGGCAGAAAGCATTGGTCAGAGATATTCTTAAAAATAGTCATTTGTGTATTAATTAATTTGTTAAATATTAATAAATTTATATTTTATAAAAAATAATAAAAAATATTAAATATAATTAACTAATATATAAATAAGATAGCACAATATATATATCTAAAATTTTTTTATATAATTTTGGTTATCAATATTTTTAGGAAACATATTAAAATTTTTTCAATTATTTAATAAAATATTTAATAACTTAACATTCATAAAAATTTAATTAAAATAATAATTTATAATTTTTAAAATAACTCCAAAATCGTAATGAAAGCTAGCAGAATGATTTATTGAGTGAACAACCCATGTGCTGTGATACCAAGTCGTACCATTTTGGCACTTTGTCACTCTTCAATGCACCTTCCTTTATATATTATTAGTTATCCCTCCCATTGCCTTCAATCATGCTTCAGTGTGGCTGTTCCCAACGGACAATACAAATGGAGCCAATCAATTATTTGGATAATTATTTAACTAAATTAGTCTCTACCATTTTTTGTTTGTTTTTGGTTTAGATGAAATCCTCAACTCTATTGTCAGATGGTTTTGTATTATATGTAAATTAATGAAAATTTAATTAATTTGCAGAAAATATTCAATTCAATATTGTTTACTTTGGGCCGTGCATCCCAATGAAAGTACACAACTCAGTCTTTCCATAGTTTTTATAGTGTTCAATCACAATTCAAATTGGAATATGTCATGGAAGATTAGAATATTGTACAAAATATGTCATGGATGAAAGATAATATATATTTGAGTAATTAAATTACATTATCATCATTTATTACACTTCCTATTAATAATCCAGTTTGAAAAAGTTATATTCACTTATCTTTTAATTTATTTTTTGTCAATAATAAAAATTAACTTTCAGTACAAAATAAAATTATAATTAGCTAAATTTATTATTTTAAAATGAATATATATCATAGAAGGTCTTAATTTTATTGATAAAAAATAAATTAGAAAAGAAGTTTGCATAATATTATATCAAATTTCAAGATATTGAATATAATTTTTAAAACATAAGAAATGTCAAATATAATTTTATCAAACTTTGAAAAAGCTCAATATAATTTGCGATATTTTTCTATTCCAATAACTGATAAGTACTATCTACTATGTCCATTTGTTTGAACCCAAAGAGACAAAGATATACATCAAAATGGAGACTAGTGTATAGCTTTTGTTTTCATTTTTGTGGCTAAAAGGATAATAATTTGCATAGTAGAATAGGCCCAATCACAATTTAAGAGCCCACAATTTTGTCTGATTGAAGAATTATTGGATTCTGTGTGATGCTGAGTTCTGCTTGTTAATTAGGACCTCTTTTTTGGGACAAATGTTAATTAGGACTTAACATAAGGTAAATGTAGATTGGGCCTGGACAAACGGTAATCAGCCCAGTCCAGACCAATCCAAGATCCTCACTCTCTCCTTTTTTGGAAAACATGAAGCCTGTTTGAAGGCTATTTTTTAAAACAGAAAACAAAGCAATCTATATGAATATATTGTTTTCTGAAAAAAAAAAAAAAGTTATGTTTTGAGACCAATCTAACAGTATCTAAGAATTGTTGGGTTGAGTTAGGTGAAATTTCATAATGAGATAGAATTTTTTTAATAGAGATTTTTTTTATACACAAGATTTAAATTTAAAATTTTATTTTAAAAAATAAAATATTAACCAACTATCTGTTGGCGTATTAACATAAATTATTATAACTAATTTTATAAAATTGTTTTGAAAATGAAAAAAAAAAATCATGTTCAAACTAACATTTTAGGATCCACTTAATTATATTTTCAAAACCATCAATTTCAAAATATAGTAAAATACTCTCCTGTTGTTTATTTGCAACAATAATGTTTGAGTTTGTAAAGAAAAGCTCTTAGTTCCCCTCTTTTATTTCGTTCTCATCAAATTTCTGCTATATGTCTGTTGTTGTTGGTTCATAATGCAGAGTTGTGAATATTAGCTTTGTATTCATTGTTTTTTCCCCTCTAAACAATCTTAAAATGAATTTCCTCCAATCTCATTTATATATATATATACATGGAAGATCATAAAGAGCTTAATTAGCTGGGAAATAGTTGGTAATCTTGAAAGCAACTCCAAAATATGTTTTTGAAGACTTCAGAATTAATTACATATCTCATATCTTTGATCTTTAAATAACACTACTCAAATAAGAATGAACTCCAACCATCTTTCGTCTTTCTTATCTCATCTTTTACTTTACACATTAGAATTTAACAGCTGTAATTTCTTTAATGTGTGTGTATAGTAGTAAGGAAATATTACTGTAAAACTGCTGGTCAGGGGGCTAACTAATGGCATGCCAGGAACCGACATGAGTAAGAAAAGTATTACTTCCAATTATTTTCATCTCCAAAAGGCTACTTCATGAAAATGCAACAAGACCAAAAAAGTTATATAATATATATGTGAGAATGCCAAATTAAATTATCTTATAGCTATTTTGGATTTTTTTTTTAATAATTAAGCATATAATCAATAATGTCAGTCGAGTATAATGGACATTACACTAGATAGACTTGAATAATTTAATTTTCCTGAACTATATAATCAAGATAAATAATTTTAAATATTTATTATAAATTTTTATTAAGTTATTAGTATTAATCTGGTATTTTCTCGCAACTGTTCCTCTCATAACTCTCAACTCTTTCATATTTCTAATATATTATATAGTTTGAGAGATTAAAGAAATAAAAAATCTAAAATTATTATAATATAAATAAATATTCTATGATTTGATTTACATATCTCAAAATAAATTTTACAAGAAAGCCCTTTTGTTTTTTTTTTTGAGTAATTATTATATACATACAATATATATATATATTTAACATACATTTAAGGATAGAGATTAAATTCCTCATTTTAAAGATTTGATCTTCACCTTTTTGTTTATTATATGTATAATAATGTAGGATAGAAATTTTTTTTTTTTTTCTTGGCATGTTGCAACTTGTGGCCCACAGACAACCAAGTCTCGTTTACCAAATACAATTTACTTAACAATCGTGGCTCTATATGCAAATTCACCCAAAATATATATAAACAAAACTTTAAAATATAATTTTTTTGTTGAAATTAACCGTATCTAAAAATTTATTCTAATTAATTTGATTCAAATTATATTTGATTACAAAACATGCCCAACATCTAGAGTACCAGTAGTAGAAAAAGAGAAGAAAAGAAAATATCTTCTAATAACATCTATGTGCATAAGAAAAACTATTTGAAAATAAAGAGGATTAAGGAAAGAGAGAGAATTAAAGAAAGAGAATTAGTTCTTTTATTTTCCGTATCGATCCTAACACGTAGCCCTCTGTCATCTTTTTGTTGGTTTAGCTTTATTTCTCATTCTCCGTCAAGATACCTACAAAAGGCGAAGCACACAAAAACATAAACATGTAAAGCAGGTTCTCTCGTAATGAATTGAATCACAAAGATGAAAAGGAGATAAGTTAATATTAATGTAATAGATTATTTAAAATTGAAATATTAGTTTAAATGGTATTTTTAAAATCAAAATAGAGATTTTAGTTTACTACCTAATTTGATTAAACCTAAAGCTTCTTCTCAAATATAGAGGGCGAGTGAGCTCACCAGACGCAAATGTGCCCACCCACATGCTATCCTTGTCTCCACCAGTGTCTCACTCCCGTGAGTCCCGTCCAGTGAGCTCCGGGAACTCGTACTATTCAAGGTGTGGCTACAGCTGGAGATAGTGAAGCTTCATCTCCGTTGACACGTCCTGGAATCTCTACCAACTAACTTAGGTTCAGCGCTCTTTCCATTTTCGCGTTTTAAATTTCAAATTTTTTTCTCTCCCTTTTGCTTTTCATCTGGGCATGTCTTTGTTTTTGATTCTTCTAGCAAAGTTTGAACATACCATTTCATGCTTTACACAGAAGAATGAGAGCAGGGAAAGCTAACCAGGAAGACGAGGAGTACGAGGAGGAAGAGTTCGATTCTAAGAAAGAAGGCCCTTCGTCTTTGCCTAATAGCAATAATGCCAACAAAGGTATCCCTTTTCGCCTATTTATACCTAGTTCTTACGTGAGTGCTTGCTAGATCCGCTTATTGGACGAGTTCACATAGTTCTTCTTGGTTTTCTTTCGTTTGTGGGCTTTTCTTTTCTCCCTTCGAGTTCTTTGGAAGTTAAATTTCTTTGGGTCATGGTTTCCATGTTAATTTTGAAATTTCCACTTAGCAATCTATAGCTTTATAATGAATTGATGATAATCCTAAAATGTATTTAGCTGAGTCCATAACCGTCGGAAAGCTTGTATACAAAGAGCAATTCTGCACGGTGACTTTATGTTTCGGATTGTGTTGAATCCACTGACTAATGCCTGACATTTTGTGTTTGTGCTAATATTTTGAATTTGGTCAGTTTGGATAGTTAGTGTAAATGACCGATCGTATAAAAATTTTGGTTGACTTCATTTTCACTTTTAATTTGAAGTTTAAACTTTTGGATAAATTGGAGTTCTTATGTTGGTCTATTGGTTTTCAAACCAGATGCAAAAGCTATTGATAAGGCCAGTGCAATAAGATCAAAACATTCAGTAACTGAGCAGCGGAGAAGGAGCAAGATAAATGAGAGGTGTGCCCAATTTTGTGTGTTTATTTAGCTTTAGTGTCTGCTCTTAAGTTTATTGCATTATATATGACATTTTAAGTCCTCAATGATGTTGATGACCTTTGCAGTTTTCATTACCATAATTAGAAAGTTTATCAACCTCTTCTTTTAATATCAAGGTGTTTTGAAATGACAGTTTTGTCTCTGCTTCAACTTTGGGATATTCTTTATGTTGATGATCGTGAATGCTACTTAACAAAGTGGCACAGGATCATGATAAAAGTGAAAATCAATTTCTTGTGAAGTTTGTGTATCATTTATGCTTCTCGATGCAAAAAGGATATGATATCAAAATCTGAAAATTGCGGGCTAGTTGGTATTATATGTTTTCAGAGATGGGAAGTTAAGAATGGAACTTGATTATATAATTCTTGAGGCCTTAGATTCAACTGAATTCTTCTGGTTTAAGTTTTCCTGAAGCATCATCAAGCTGGAGATTGATGAATGTTTTGCCTTCAGATTTCAGATATTGAGGGATCTCATACCCCATAGTGATCAGAAGAGGGACACTGCATCATTCCTATTGGAGGTACATTATTTGGCAATCACCTTCATATTACTTGTTTAAATTGGTCTATAATATATTCTTAGAACCTGTTGTTTTATCTTGTTTCTTTGCAGGTGATTGATTATGTCCAGTACTTACAGGAGAAGGTACAGAAGTATGAAGGCTCATATCAAGGTTGGACTAATGAGCCGACAAAGTTGATGCCATGGGTAAAGTAGAGATAATTGGGCTTACATATTATATAGCATTAATTTGCATCGCATTCTAGTGATTGTTACCATGTGTGAATATCTTCTGCAATATTGTGAAATATATTATTAATAAAATATTGTTGTACATGAAGGATAATATTATATTTGTCAATAGATATGACTCCAGTCATAGTACTTGACACTTTAAAATTATTTGATTGATTCTCTGATAGGTATTATTTTAGCCATCTTTCCCCTAGAAGAGTGGGCTTTCTTAGCCATCTTGAGAAGGGCACGTTTAATTCTACTGCTTTCTAATGAACTTAAATATGCAATAGCTTTTGCTGGCTCAACTAGCACACTCTTATTGTTTCAGAGAAACAGTCACTGGCGTGCCCAAAGTTTTGTTGGCCAGCCTCAAGCTATGAATAATGGTTTGGGTCCGCTATCACCTTTTCCTGGAAAATTTGATGAAGGAAACCTTAGTGTCTCTCCAACTATGCTCAGTGACACCCACGATATGATAGATCTTGATCAGAGCAAAACAGTAGAGAGGCAATCTGAGTTAGCAAGCAGGGGAGTGCCTCTGCCAATGCCTATGCATGCAAACATGTCTATTCCTGTCAGAAGTGATGGTGCACATGCCCATCCTCTTCAGGGACCTGTTTCTGATGCACAATTAAATGAATGTCTAGCCACTAGTGAAACACAAGACCAATATGATGAGCTGACAATTGAAGGAGGAACAATTAACATCTCAAGTGCGTACTCTCATGGGTGGGTGGTTTCCAAAATTATAGCCTTTTCTGATTTCTTAAATACCTATTAATGTTGGGATTCTTTGGAATATACCTTTTCTCTTTAATGGATTACTTTTCATTGCAAAATTTAATCACGCTGGCATCCTTCTCTTTAATTTCTTAATTTTGATCTGCTACTCATTCCTTGAGTTGTCATATGCTTTGTCAACAATGACATGCTTACAACAGTCTCACTACTATTATGATATCCACAAGTTTCAAGATGGCATTTATGCTGATTAAATTTTATGTCCTCTGTTTGCTACATCTCATAACATTGATCTTAATCTGTATTCAATTGGCTCAGCCGATGAGTCTTGTTTTATCAGAGAAAACAAAAAACTACTTGGACCACTAGAATTAGCTAAACAGCATTTGTATTCAGCGTTTGTTTTACTAGATGGATGCTGAATTTAGTTGTGTGAGCAATGTCTACTGTTTGTTAGGTTGCTTATTATTAATTCATGTTATGCTTAAAAGAAACACGGGAAACTTGTAGGGGTCAGTTTGCTTTACTTTTTGGGTTGAAGTGTTAAATGTAGTTGATACTTGAAATCATCAGTTGCTAAGGATATAAATTTAGAACTTATTCCATTGGCATGTAGAAATGATGGATTTTTGCACCACGTTGTTGTTCTTAGTATTGTTTAAATTTGTAGTACTAGTGATCCAGAGTGCGTAAAATGGTCTTGATTCCATTGCATGTCTTTTATTGATTCTGAGCTGATATGAAATTTGGTTGAATAGGCCCCTATTTGATACCACCTTTTCTCTAACTAAACTGTCTTGGATGAACTTTTCACCTCCAATGTCAATTAGCCTGAGCTTGTGGCTTGTTATAAAGTCTCTTTGTCTGTTTGATGAACAGATTGTTGAACAATCTGACCCAAGCTCTACAAAGTGCTGGTTTAGATCTGTCACAGGCTAGCATCTCTGTTCAGATTAATCTCGGGAAGCAGGCAAACAATGAACCAAGCTGTGGGAAATCCACTCCCAAGGTATTATAAATTATAATGTGATGGTATTTTCTTATATTATGTTACATTGTCTTATTAATGCTTGGGCTGCTTGTTGGCAAGATGTCTAAGAAAAAGAAAAATAGAATGAAAATAAGAATATTTCATTCTTAGTCTATGGAAATGTTTTACTTTATTACCATATTCTAATAGTAGTTATTAAAAAGTTTGCAGAAGTGGTATGTAAATTATGATGAGTATGTCAGATAAATTTAAGTGATTAGTTTGACAAAGATTTATATAATGTAATTTTGTATAAGAATTTGACTATAAGGATGCTATGATTTTTTGTATTTGAATATAACAATTAAATTTTAGTTTGAAAGTTAAGAAGTAAAATACCAGTTGATTGCATATCAGAAGAGTGAACCTGGTTAGTGTGTGTTTGGGTAGGTTTGAGAATTACTTCTCGGAAAAAGTAATTTGAGTTCTATTTTTCCCAAAGTAATTTTTGGACTTTGGAGATCAAACCTACTCTTGATTCTCTCATAAGCATTCTCATACATCAACAATATATCTGTATATTAACAATCTAACTAGATATTTACAACAAACGAAGCCTCTTCCCATTAGATGGGTTCGGATATATGGATCAAGCAACGCCAAGGTATTCTTAGTTCATTTCTATGGTTAGATTAAAAAATATAAATTCAGCCACAAAAGATTTTTTTTTTTTGGGGGTTGAGATTGCCTTACTATTTGTTTGTGTGCTCTAAATATTTCAAAAAGCGCTAGAGAGTGATAAGTATATCTTTTAAATAATTGAGTATATTTATTTTTAAGTGTAAAGATATATGATGATATAAATAGGCCTATAGTCAGTTTAGTGAGCTTACCTCTTTTCTAATCATATAATGAAGTAAAACTTATTGTCTTGGGTTTGTCTTTGTTGAGATATGTGTTCACACGTTGTCTGCTAAACCAGTATATCCATAATAATAAAGCAAATGGGTTCATTTACCCTTTTAGCCTAATTTTATTTTATTCTGCAGAATCATGATAATTCTTTTAGCAATCAAGCAATTGCACGTTTTAGAGATGCAGGCAGTGGTGGCGAAGACTCTGATCAAGCTCAGAAAAGGTTGAAAACATAAAGTGATTCATGTGGCCTTTCTCAGTGCCTCCACTTTCATCCATATATTCTCACTCTTTCCTGATGCGGCATATGCCTTCTGCTTACTGTACATCCATCTCCATTGGTCTCTTATCTCTTCACCCGTTCATGACAGTCACTTTAGAACGATAAACCTTGAACCCGTAATTATTTGTGATTTTGAGGTTTCTTCAGTTGTAGACATGTCATCTTCTGGTTTGTACTTGTATGGTACATATCATAGTGTTATTGAGCTTTTGGGATTGCAATTTCCTAATAATCATTGGGGATGATGATTTGTAGCTTGTAGATAAGTGTTTGAATAGATCATCTTAAGGTGGGATTTGCAATTGGTATGCCTGTTTGACTCGTTGTTTGTCTGCTAGAGGATTAGTGACTACTCACAGCTGAGTTAGGAGTAAATCCATAAGAAATTTTCTGTATGGCAGTATTTACTACTGATTCACTGAAAATGTCTTAAGATTTAAAATTAAGATCATGCTAATGGCCGAAAAATGTAAGGAAACATCCCAATTCTGATATTAAATCTTTCTTCGGGTGATATATGTAGTCTTTTCTGTACCAATTGATGAGAAGCATAAAGTGGTTTCAAATACGTCAACAAAAATATACGGTAATTGAATTAATGATGGTGGAACTTATTACGTGTAATTGTAATCATTAAAACCATTGTTATAACTAAATGAGTAGTTGTGAGTGACTGCAATATAACAACTGGTATTGCAGTAAAATGGCCAAAAAATACTTGAAACATTTACACATGGTTGATTGTAAGGAAAACCCATTTTACAAAGCTCACAATCCTACAAGAAAATCCCAAAACAGATGTCTTTATTCCAATTCTGTGACCAGAAAACCTGCATTTGCTGATAAAAATTCAGTAGCGCAAAGTGCAAACGTGCAACAATTTTCTTTTGGGCCAAATGGATACTTCATTGAAGTAAATGCTCTAAGGCCTAAGAAACAAAAGATTTAATAGGGTGTTAAATACAACAAATCATATTAAATCTATTCTTCTAAAACCAAGCATATACAACAGAGGCAATACACCTCTGAAATGATTTGCCTAAAAACAAGTACTATGCAACGTCCACAAGAACAACTACGGAAATATAAGAACAAGACAACATCTATAAAGAGACAACACAAATCTCAATTCGATTAAGTCCTTTCTAAGTTTCTTTTTTTTTTCCTTTCACTATATGAGCTTTTAATTAAATATCTTAGGAGCAAGGATGCAATCTTTTTTTTTTTTAAAAAAAAAAAAACTAATCTTAAATCTTGAGCTCTTACCATGAAGAGGGGAAAACTTCTTCGAAAGAATAGAAAAATCCTTCCATAATAGAAGAGGAGATCCCTCCAAAGAAGAGAAGAAAGCGTCCTACAATTACAAGTGAGGAGAGAGTGGTGAGGGAGCTTAGCAAAAAGGTGCATTACTACATTCTCCATGAATGTAAGAAAGGAGGAGAGGGGATGAAGATGAAACCTTGATGCATCCATGCCTGGAACAATTAGTGCCTAGAAGGGGAAACTTTTGTTGATTTTGAGCCCATTTTAGGCAGACATTCCTGTGGATTCGTATAGAAATTATCCTCATATCTGGGTACTCTTGGAAACACCGATCTTGTTGTTGGGCCACCTCTTCTATTAGCATGAACTACCTTCACAGCTTTGGAAAATTCTTCCCAGCTCAGCTTCCCATTCTTGTATTGATCTATTAGACGCACTAGAATATATCTATTTGGAGTTATAGTGGTCCTGAACCCCAAGTATCTGCAGAATCATTGATCCAATATGAATCTGGTTGATAACTTCTTAGGTATACTAAGTTTATAAAACATAAAAAGATTAAGTCAATCATAAAATAGACATGATATAAGTTTGTGAGACTTTTTTTGGGTCTCACTTTTGACATGCTTACCTCCTGTGACCTTCAACAACTTTAGCCATGTTGCCACCATAGGTAGGCAAAAAGATATCACTTTCTATTGAGACAATGTAATCCAGTGCTGCCATCCTACTTGAATAGTTCTGGAAGGGCTCAAGGTCAGAGGGTTTTAATAATGTTTCCTTTTTTACCTGTTTCACATGCAGAAAGAGATAGGCAGAATATATTAGCAAAAAGCATTTTATACCATTCCCCCCCCACCCCCCCCCCCCCCAAAAAAAAAGTTCAAGTTTTTATTGAAGTTCCTTCATAATTTACCAAATTTGGAAAAGCCTCTCTTAGAGGTGCCATTCTTCTTTCGCCTCCATATATATCTCCAGCTGCTATGTAGATTTGCATTTTAGGGTCAATATCTAATGCTCTGAGTGTCAGAGCAGTTTCCTCGGGAGTTAAAGGACACAGACCAATTAGCCTTTTATTTTTTG
Organism: Senna siamea; assembly: GCA_031216115.1. NCBI lineage: Eukaryota > Viridiplantae > Streptophyta > Magnoliopsida > Fabales > Fabaceae > Senna > Senna siamea. The sequence goes on from CM062358.1 coordinate 3,491,888, forward strand.
AGTCTATTTCCTTCTCTTTCCACCATGGATATGCATATCTGGAAAAGTATATGATTAATAAACAAAATTCTTAGATAAATCTAATAAATATGAGCATATTTTTCAATGAGATTTATTTACTTCTAAAAGAATCTATATGCCGACCTCAGTTTTGTTAGTTGTTCCATTTCTGTTTCATTGCAACCTTCATAGCAACCAGAGAATGCCAACACGTCCATTTCATATCTGAGGTGAAGAACTAAGAAAGGACCTTTTTTCCTCAGAACTTTTACTACCTTCTTCCCAACTTGTTCTATTGAGGGAGTGAAACGTAGAGCCTTGTAATTCACACGGCAACGCAACTTCTGAATTTCCTCAGGAATGCCATTGTTGGCAATCCTACCATCAGTTCTGATAAAACGCACAACTCTATACTTTTTCACTCGAGGAAGAATCTGCATTGTGGACACAACATGAACATCAACTTTGTCATGCACAAAATGAAACTTAAGTCATGTTTGAAACTTACAATGTCATAATAATATGACATGTCAGACCAACTACGAGGTGGCATTGTATAGACGTATCTTCTCTCCACCCTGTGCTTCAAATCAGGAGGGAGTTCCTTCAATATCTGAACTTCATCTCTCAAAGACTGAATGAAATAATCTACGTCGAATATGTCTTCAAAGTGACTGCAAATAATCAAAGTAAAATAGTTAAAACAGCAATTAGAATATAAATTGCTACATTAATTTTGAGCCTACATACCTAGGGTCTTTCCAAAAGGAGGTATTGTCCAATTCAGGAATTATAAATGTGAGATTCAGATATCTAGCTATGGTTACCATGTCACTTATCTGCAACAGATAATGTCCGTGAATAAGAGTGGCTTAAGTGCAAATATTGAAAATGATAAATTAAGAGTGGCTTTGAATTTTTTTGAGATACTCACACCAGCTCGCATTTGGTTCAATCCTCCATTGGACCACACCATCAAATACCCATTGCTCTGGTAAACCCCTGAAGATCAATGTATCATAAAGTACACTAAAAATCAACTCTTTTTTCTTTTTTCTTTTTTCCCCTTTTCTTGTCATATTGATATATAGAAGAATAGTGTAAAGTTAGAATCTTTCGGTAAAAAGTCGTGTTGACTACTAGTAGGGATAACAACAGTACAACACAAAGGCAAAGAGGTCTTTTCCTTCCCCTTTACAAACTTGCTTTATCCCTGTTCCTCAACAGAATCCAAAAATTTGTAGCATTAAGTCAAGAAGTAACTAAAATGGTGGACTTACTTTCTGAGGGAGGAAGAGAGTCTGTATAAGAATAATGGGAGGCTGAGAGGCTTAGCCTCTTAGTGTGACTAAGTGTTATGAACTCCAACAAGAGGACACTCAGCAGCAAAATGGCAATGGCTGCAAGAACAAGCATTTGCAGGCGAGTGAGAGGAGACTGAGAACCTATGCAATTCTTTACACTTTCAGCTTTAATAAATTCATGGTTAATGTCACTGTAGCTTCTGGGCTTCTGCTTCTCAGTTTTCACCGTAACCAACCTATTCAAACTCATTGATCTCATCAATCTTACACTCCCAACTTCTGCATATTTAGGCTCTCCTCCTAATTCACCATTGCCAGCCTCCTTCTTTTTCTCCATCTCTATGAAGAAAAGTTGAAGAATATAATTAACAGTTAAGAGTTTGATAAACAAGTGCTGTTTCTTTCATCAGTTTCAGGAGGCTACAGCATACAGTGTTTGATGCATATTTATATCCTCCTTTAGCTTTAGATGGCATTAATTAATAATTTCTTACATTTACATGCATGCCAGATTTAGTAGATTTGATTTATTAAGAAAAACTAGCTAAAATTCCCATGTGACACATGTATATTCAGAAATTGACATTTTCAATTGCGAATACATACACGTACAAACAAGTAAAAGATAAATTTACTAAATACTTTTTTATAATTGGTTTAATCTAATTGTTTTTTTAAAAATACACTGAATTGAATTTACCAAAAAGATTTTTCTTTTCCTTTCCTCATTCGCACCATTAAAAATCTAAACAGATATAGTCTTCTCTTTCTTTAATCAATTGTTTTACAGCTTTTTTATGTTGTGGTTGAAATTTAGATACGAGCGCCTTACACATTAATATTCTTCATTAATATTTAGCTGTTGGTCATAATCAAAACAGAGAATTTAGCAAATGAAGCATTGAAAACCATTTAATCATGACAAATCCTTAGCTTTCAATGTTTAAAATTATTAAACATGGTTTGAAAATGATTTATATGCTAACATCATGAAATTATGGTGCAATGAATTGTTGATGTTAAGAAAAGATTGAAAAGTTTGAAAGCTGATTGATTACATTACCGTGAAGATGATTATGGGAGAGTCATTATTAAATGAATAGACTCATGGCCTTTTTGAGTATAAATTCATGCACCCATTTATAGGTTAATTTTGAGCTCCTTTTAATTTGTATACCTATCAATAATTAATATATAGAGATTTGGATTAAGATATTATATTGTTATGATTGCGACCCACTGTTACTCTTAATTAACATATGTATGTTAAGGATGAAACTGCATGTTGCTTCTCTAATTCTTCTTAATTTTTAGAGATTAATTAAGTTCATATATAGTTATCTGCATATATAGTTTTTTTTTTTTTTGAAAGAGACAAGAGTAATAATAAAACCTTGATATGAAACATCCATTAGTTTTTAGCTTTTTCCATTTATTAATAACTATATTGACAAAAAATATTAAATTTTTTTAAAAAAATTTACTTTTAAATGTGATAAAAAAGAACATATATGTTAAATAACTTTCCACCCTCTCATAACTTTTTCTTTTATAATCTATCTATATATAAGGTCTTGTAATTTGTATTTAGAATAATATATTATATCATATCATATAAAATAAAATTTTAAAAAACATGGAAAATAAGAAGAGAAAGAAAGTAAAGAAAGTGAAAAATTAAAATAGATAACACAAGATTAAGAGTTTAAATATTTTTTTATTAGTATATTATATATAGTTTACAAACGAAAAGAAATTCTGAAATCATTATATAATTTATAATTAATTTTAACTTGTTTCATCTATTAATTTGATGGAAAGACATTATATATATATATTTATGATCTGTAACTCAACTCTATATAAACTTACCACATATCAATAGTTTAAGTGAATAAAATTAACAATAATATAATATATAATTTTTTTATAAATTAATTTTTTTAGTAAACTCTTAATATATGATAAATTTATGTATAATTTATATGAAGTTAATTCCATAAAATTAGTATTCTAAATTTAATGTCACTTATTAATTATATATTCTATTGATCGAACTTCAAAACAATTAATTTAAAATTAAAATTGAATCTTTACGCTTATATATATCCTCTTGAAGTTACATCTGCTAGGTCTTTTTCTTTTTTTGGTACATCAGAAAGAGTCTCAGATCATATCCTGAGTGATCAGTCTCCTGTATCTAGTGGGAATTTCCTCAAAAATGTATTTAAAATTAACTTGCCACTGAAGATGTAACAACACCAGTAGTTTGACATCTTTAAATATAAATTTCAATAAACAAGTAGCTTCTATCAAATTATTATTTTTAGTTTTAATTTAAAATATAAATTTTAAACCATGATTTAAATTAATTTATTTAAAATTATTGATAATGATTTAGTGAAAACAAGTTGGAAAATTTTGTTAATTAGAATTATTAAATTTAATATATTCGGTAAAAACTTTTATTTAATATCACACGAAAAACAAATCTAGATTAATTTGATCCTATTTAATTAGTAGTAGTTAAGCTATATAGAAAAGCATTTTTGTGAATTTTTTAATTTTGGCCTAAATTATTCAAGACCGCCATATTATACACACACGCGCGCGCGCTCTTTAATTTATATTATACTTAATATTTATATCCTATTCTTGATGTTTAAGTTTATTAATTCACACAATTAGAACGGTTTTTCCACTTTATAATTAAAAGGCCAAAATTATATCAAATTCGGTGAATAAAACGACTAATTAATATACCTTCATTCAAATTCATATGTAAATTTTCGTTCTTTTGATATTAATTCAGCATATCTCTACCTTCTAATGATCACTTGTTGGGTTGAGTGAAAACTCAAATCACTATAGTTATTCAAACTTACAATGAACAATTCCTCAATGTAAACAAAACAAAAAAAAGCATTTGATTGCTTCAATTTTAAGATTTAACAGGAGCATGTAGCAATGAATTCCTCTATATATATCATTATATATAAGTAAAACATTACAAAAGGCTATAATTAAGAACCCATGCAAAAAAAAGAAAAAATTGATTCAATAATGAAAAGCCCAAATTAAAAAAAAAAATTTTAACTTATCAACAAAAAGGCCCGTACGTAGGCATACTTGATTGATATTACTTACTTTATATTTAATTTTAAATAAAAATACAATATTATTTTATATATACATGCACATATATATATTCAAACTCATTTTTACATTTATACACAATACTAATTAAATTATTAGGAGGTTGGTTAATGAATAGGTGGCAAGCACTCGCTTGGGTTTGTGTAGAAGTAATCCTCTTCCTTGGGTTTACCAGGAATGACAGATCTTGAAGTTGGGTTGCCTACACGATTTGAATGAGCTTCCTTCACTAACTTTGAGAATTGATCCCATTTCAATGTCCCATTTCTGTACTTGTCTATCAGTTCAACCACAACTCTTCTGTCTGGATCTATTGTTTTCCTGAATCCCAAATACCTGAAAACAACCACACAATGACACAACTTTAATTTATCTATGTATAATCATATCCATTCATCTGCATGCATGCATGCATGCATGGTACGTATTCAGTTAAAAGAAAGAAATTAAAAGTGAGCACCTTCTATGGCCTTCAACCAGTTTCGCCATGTTGCCTTCGTAAGTGGGAACAAAAATGTCACTTTCTATTGAGACATAGTAATCCAGTGCTGCCATCTGGTTTGAATGGTTTTGGAAAGGTTCAAGTTCTGAGGGTTCCAATAATGTCTCCTTTCTAACCTATACATATATATATGTATGATTATATGAAGAACACAAATTAATTAGCAAGTGCATGATCTGTTGCAGAATAAACAAGTAACTGAGAAGCTTTGATTATATATATAGATATAGATATATACTAACCAAATTTGGAAAAGCTAGTTTGAGGGGTGTCATTCTTTTCTCAGATTTGTAGATATCACCAGCAGCAATGTAGACTTGAATGTTAGAATCAATGTCTAATGCTGTGAGTATTAAAACAGTTTCTTCTGGTGTTAGAGGGCACAACCCATCTCTCCTTCTCTTCTGTGAGTCTATCTCCTTCTCTTTCCACCATGGGTAAGCATACCTAATTAATTAGTTACACTTAATTAATTAATGATAATTAAGATATGATTTTTAGAAGGCAAATTAAAGAATGGTGCTTATATTACTTAACCTCATTTTTGTCAACTCATCAATCTCTTGCTGGTCACAGCCTTCATTGCAGCCAGAGAAAGCAATAATGTCCTTTTCATATCTGAGATGAAGTGACATAAAAGGACCTCTCTGCTTAAGAATTCTTACAAGCTTCTTAGCTAACTGCTGTAATGGAGAAGCAAATCTCAGGGCTTCATAGTTCACTCTGCACCTTAGCCTCTGAACTTCCTCAGGAATCCCATTGTTTGCTAGCCTTGCATCTGATTTAGTGAAGTGCACCACTTCATATCTCTTTATAAGAGGAAGAATCTGCACCACAAAATTATAATTAATTAAATTAATTTCTCTAAACTTTAATTGCTTTATATATATATACATACCACTTGGTAATAATAATTCATGTTAGACCAGCTAATGGGTGGCATTGAATAGAGTGATTTTGATTCAATCTTTTGCTTCTGTTGAGGAGGCAGCTCTTTGAGTATCTGAACCTCATCTCTCAGAGATGTTATGAAATAATCCACATCAAATATGTCTTGGAATTGGCTGCCATATATATATATATGTGCATGATTACATGTCAATTTAAGGATTTTATTTTTCCTCATTCTATGAATATATACTTTATTTATAACGCTGAATCTGAATAAAGAAGAGAGGTGGTGATCTACGGTACTTACCTACGGTCATTCCAGAAGGATGTGTTATCGAGTTCCGGAACTATAAGGGTCACATTCAAATATCTTGCAATTGCAACCATGTCACATATCTGCATGACATACAAGGTGATATATATATATATATATATATATATATATATCAAAAGATTCAAGTTGAAAGAATAAAATAAGAGAAAGTTTTAAATGTTAATTGTGATAGAAAAATATTACTCAAATTTTAGAAAAAATTCATTCTATAACTGTAAGATCTTCATTGTTGTATGGTATTAAATGTTAGATGATAAAAGTCAATATGAACAAAAATTTAATGTTGTATAAATAAAAATATTGTGTTAAACATGTGATTAGGTTAAAAATAGTAAAATTAAGAATAGATGCATTAGTAAAAACCCATTTTAGGTAATTTTGACTATATAAAAAATAATTTAATAACTACAAATTAGGAAAAATTAAAAAAAAAATAAGAGAAATTATTAAAATAAATTTAATTATTAATAATTTAAGTAGAAATATATCATGTACAAAAACTTGTTATTGAACAGAAAGGCAAAAATGCGTACTCCAGATCGCATTTGATTTAGTCCTCCGTTGGAAGAAACCATTAGATACCCATTATTCTCATAAATCCCTGCACGCAACCAAACTAAATTAGTAATTAGGAACTAGCTAGAGAAATATGAAATATATATTGTAGACTCACTTTGAGGTGGAGGAGAGTATGCAATTGCAGAGTGATTGATGAAGAAGGAGGAGGGTATGAACTTATAGGAAATGTCTTTATATTCGACTGCAACAATAGTCCAAACCAGCACAACACATATCACTCTAATTGTCCACAACTCCACATGCCATGATCTTGACTTCCTCAACTCCTCATCATCATCATCACCACCCTTTCTCTCTCCCATTCCCACCTGCAATAACCCTTTTAATTTCTCACCCTTCAACCCTCCAAACATTATCAAATTCTTCACTGTTTCACCTTTGCTCGTCATCTCTCCCACGTCTGACTTCACCTTTGCTTCTGAATCCTCAAACTCAGACTTGCTCTCTTGCATAATGTCTAATTATATATACTTTACTCTCTCTGTATCCTTAGTTTACATACAAAATTAGCACCAACAAATAGTTGGTTAGAGCAGTACCTATTTCTTTTTCCTTAAAGCAAAGCTTTGAATTCGAATCTCATTTATAACTAGCAGAAAATTAGGGAAGGCATGTAAGGAATAAAGAAGGTAAAGGGTATTTAAAAAAAAACAATATTTTAAAATTCTGCAAGGAGGAACGCATAAAGGTTATGTGGTGATGTTGATAAATTTAATTTATTTCCTTTTCTTGCAGAATTAATGCATGCCCTTCTGTATGTGTAACTATAAAAGTTTGAAAGCAATAATATATAATAAGCTCAACATTAATTGTTATTAATTAATGAGATGAATGAAATATGCGTACGCGTGGACGCAACCCTTTGCAAATTGCATTCTTAAATCTTAATCTCTTGTGACGTACGCATATACTTTTAATATTTTCTATATATTTATTTATAATCAATTATTTTTTTATATATACTTATTCTATGCAATATCTAGTAATTAATTAAACTGAAATTAGACTACATATATACTTAAATAGTGAGAGTATTGTTTTGAGAGTTCAATCCCTAGTAACATATAAAAAATAGTGAAATGAAAGGAAAAGTGAAAATAGTTTGTGTATTCTACAAGTCTATTACGAAATAAATAGTAATAAACATAAAGGAGGAGAATATTAAATACATCATTAATGGATAGAAATTGAGTTGATGGAAAACGTAGTTAATATAGCGATATAAGTACCGGCGGAAATTAAGTTTTGTAGAAAAACTAACAACCTGATGAATTTAAATTTAAATTTATATAAATATTTATATTTAATGTTTGATAATATTTTAATAAAATTACTTTGGAAAAAAAGATACACGAAAAAAAATATAGTAATATAAGTATAACCAAATTTGAAACCAGAAAGTCACGCCGTTCATATATAGCATTTATATATTTCACTGTCCATCAAAATTAATTAAGATAGAGAGTAATGAGAGTGATTAAATTAAATTGGGGCTACCAGCATTCTATCACTCTACAATTAAAATTTAGAAACAAAACAATTACGTCGCTTTTATCAGTTACGGCGACTGTGATTGGATGTCCTCCATTTTCATTAATTTGTTATTTCAATTAATTAAAGTATGCACATAAATTTTCCTAAATTTTTTACTCCTTACATATCTATTGGGCAAGAATACTTCAAAAGAATTTCTTTTTATTTTTCTTTTTAGTATGTCAGTTAGGGATATAACCGTCTATTTTTCTTCAGACAATTATAAAGATATTTTTTTACATGAATATAATGTGTTTAGAATTTTGTTTTTAAAATATCTTTTAATAAATTTAAGACACCGTATAGTGACAAGTGATTTTCAATAAAATGTACATTTACATATAATTTATATATCTTTTAGATATATTCATTTTAAATATAATAACTTCTTTTTCATTTTTTCCTTATAATCAGTTGTGTACAGTAATGGGACAAAATGATAAGTTAATAATTTTTCTTAAAAAAAAAATTCGGCATCTGATCTCCTCCTCCGAGTGGTACTTTATTCCATAACAAAAATGATGCTTTTCAAAACATCTGAATAGAATTCTGAGTTCCATAAAACACCTCTGAAATATGATTCTTGTGAAGACATCTCGAAAAAAATTAACTGAATAAATATGGTGAATTATCGTTGAAAAACAAAGCATATCCATTTATATTTTGGTAAATAAATACAACAAAACAATCTCATGACAATATATAAAGCAGAGTCAGTGCCAATAGGATAATAGATTGGCCATATTCCAATATTGAATTGATACACTAAATCAAGAGAGTTTGGGCAAGATGTGTGGGCTTTCAGTAGTATCAAAACACTTGATTCATTCTTGGCAGCCGAGAGCTTCTATATACCAAGCCTGAGTATTCAATCTGCTCATGTTTTTGTTTGTAACATTACATAAGAACCATGGTAGAATGAACATATAATGTCATCTGTACACGGTAAGTACTACTATATAGGGTACCAAGGTAAACAAATAAACAATAACAAATTATACTTCCAGTCGCCAAATCTACACCGGTACATAAGCTAAACTTGAGACTGCTAAAACTGTTTACCAATCACTGATCAATCTGTTGGTTTGAGCAGCGAACTTCACTTTGGAGTTTCAAACCAAAAGTAATTGGGCATTCTAAACAGTGGCGGCAGATGTTTTCTTCACATGCTTCTCCTCTTCAACATCCTGAAAGTTGCCCGTACATGTTAAATTATCAAGAAAAACTACAGCTAGTTTTCTGCCAAAAGATAAGGAAACCAATTCTACAAATAAACATTGTATAACATCCTCAAACCACAAACTCAATGGGCACTGTATGTTGTCCTCTTTTTGTAGCCATCTTCTCCCCATGCTCCCTTCTGCATGTTTGCGTGTGACTGCATTTGCAGGCACTTGCTCCTATTTTTTCCCAAGTTTTTTGACAAAGCTAAGTATCTCAAGGCAAATATCCCATTTTAGTTCCTAAAGTTTCACTCAGGTTTTGTTTTAGTCCCAAAAGTTTATTTTAGTTCAATATAGTCCTTAAAGTTTCAAAAGGGTTAATATCATCATTTTTCCTAACACCATTAACCTACTAATGGAACGATCTCACGTGGCATGTCTTGTGGTTTTAAGGTATCCAACTCAGCGTAAATTACATCTCCTTCAATCATTCAATCATTTTTGCTCATATTGACATAATTTTAAATATTTTGCAATCTATTTTAACAAAGACATAGTGAGCATCCTGTTTCCTAGTTCTCCCCAAAACAAAATTGCAGTTTCTGAACAAAGCTATTGTACTTTAAGGTGAAAATAAAATAATAGGAGACTAGAGAATACCAAATTAAAAGAAAAAGAGAAAGCTAAAGAAAGAGCACTTACTGAATTGCCAATCTTGTCAAAATCATCATCAAGGCTGTCGTCACCATCATCTAGAAGATAGACAAGAGAATCAATATGCTGATGGTAGACAGAATGACAATATCATCGCATATCATAACAGAATCACTGATGATCTTTTTTTTTTTTCTGTTCAGGTAAATGACTGATGATCATAGTTATAAGCAAATGTTACAACTATCCAAAGTTTTCAAAAACAAGTTAATTCTCAGGGAACTTTAGTAACGAACAATGCAGTGGAACAGCACATGCTCTTCAACTTGAATATCTCAAATGACAAGATGTAAAATTAGAAATGACCTGTTAGACAGAAAGTTTCTGTACTAAATCTGAAGAACTTAGGATAGTATACCTGCACCATCATCACTGTCTTCAAGATCGCCAAGAAGAAACGTATCCAAATCTTGCTCAGTCGAGGATGAATTAGATTGTTTGCTCTTGACATTTTTTCCTGTTGCTTCTACCTTTTCTGTTCCTCCAGTAACATCTGTTTTCTCTACCTTATTGTCTACTTTCTGCTCAGCTGCTGCTCGGAGCTGAACCTCCTCCAGATATTGCTTCTCATACCTGATTGTGAGTTCACAGTTATTGAGTGATGCTAACTTTAAAAAGTTATAAAATTGACCTCATACATAAATATCCGAATGACAGAAGACTTCTGGTAAATATTAGAATATGAAAAGTTTTTTTTTTTTTCTACCTTCCTAGTTTCCCATGATTCTTCTACAAACTAGAAAATGCACCATCCTTTACTGAATTGATATATCTACCGAAGTTCAAGTTTTTCAAAATAGACTACAGAAGCAAACTTAACCAAGCTTCCTCATATCTGAACAAAGGAAGATGATTCCATACGACTTGAATTTAGCTACACGTAAGAAGTCTGCTTCAAAGCCTTGACTTCAGCTTAATTTTAATTTATAAAGCAGGTCACCAGAGTGAGGCACAATGACATTGGAATTGATTAAGTCCCATATCAGCACTTCATCTGCTAGATTCTAAATGTTTATCTCAACATAATTGACATACCTTATTACAGTCATCCCCAAATAGTCAAAAGTTTGACAGACACTATTAGGAAAAGCAAAATGAAAGCAAAAGCAACGATGCCTAAGTAAATTGCATGAGCCTCTTATTCGTAACTGGCAACAGATTCACAACTCTTGATGAATCCCCACATTGCCTGTACATTCCACAGATCACCCTGGATCATAGAGGAACTATAAATACTCACATTCCATGAAAACCAAAATGTTAGGTTCATATAAAGCAAGGCTTGCTAAGAAAGTAATTTCACTAGTCATATAACATACTTGATAGATTTTGGGAGATAGGTTTGGTGCCCATCAAGCAAGATTGCTCACACTCAAGTCCCATCCCCATCCCAAGAATAAACTAGTTCATTAAAAAAAATGCCAAAATAGACCTTAAATTACATGTGATTTAATCTACAGCATCAACTTACCAATTACTCTAACAGGTAATAGCACTCAGTTTATCTTGCATCAACCTTTTTTAATGATCCATCAAAGGAAGAAGCTTCAGCTCTGTATTGTCATCTTTTTCAAACACTTGAAAAACCAGAAATATCCCTATTCTCCCTACAGACATTTGCAAAATGATTCATCAACATGATATGATACTTACGGAGCTACATGAGTATTCACAAGCGTGAAATATATCTTCCAGAAGTGCCTTTCTTTCATAACACGCGGGCATAATTCATATCTCAACCTTGAAATTTCCTGGAAAGAAAAAAATATAAAAATTTTTGAAATATCAGGCATCGCTATTTTCTCTTCCCAGATATGGGGCAAATGGATTGACAATGTATGACAGTGGAAATGGCAATATCACAACCACAAAATACAATTATATGGGTGTCAGACAAAAAAGACCTGATAAATGGTTGAGTATCTTAATCAGACATTATTATTTTTCCATTAAAAGGAAGTTTGGCTTGCACGACTAACACATATATTTGATAACTGATAAGTTATAAAGGTAAACATCTCAGATAAAACGCGCTATAAGCAAAAATATTACTCTAGTTCAAAAGATGCAGATTTCCTTTCCTGTCTCTCGTTGCAGTTCATCCCAAGTCAGTAAGTGCATCAAACAAACTAAGAATCAAGCAAGTGGACATGAATCAAATCGTATTTCACACCATTTTCTCTCAGTTAAGGAATTACCTTACTATGCAGGGTTTAAAAGGCTAGGCTGCTCTTCTAGTTTAAGGACATTTTCATTTTTTGGAGGGGCCTATAGTTTAAGCCCTTAAGGACAATATATACACGAGTGAAAAAAAAAACAGTAGATCTGAAAATGCATTTAACAGAATTTAGATATCAGAAAGACAGAGATTTGAACTCTGCAATTTCCCTGTAATGGAGATCCAATTTGTAACACACCCAGATGAAAAGCGTTATATATAAATAAAATCAATGAATTACCTTGACAGTAGTTAGAACAAGATTGGCATGCTTCTCCTGAAACTCATTGAGATCTTTCCGAACGTTAGAGGCCGTAGTGGTTACATCAGAAGCCTCAGCTTCATCTACATTATCCAGCAAAACCAATTCCCAGAAAATGCAAAGCCAATGAAAATCACTGCAATAATTAATAGATAACCCAGAAAAAGCGAAAAGCGAATCCTCAAATACCCGGTTTGAGAGGAAAGTTCTGGAAAGTGCTGGAGGTAAGTCCCTTAACAAATGCTCTCAGATCGTCCGTGACACCTAAATTTTCTAGCTCAGACTGAGAAGGAGGAGGGGAAGAATCAGAGAAATTGGCAATGGAAAGGGATGAAGAGAGCTGAGGAGGGATTATGTCAGAGAAGGATTTGATTTGATCCGCCTGTTTGAGAGCTGCAATTTTGATCTGATCGGCTTTCTTGGAGGCTTCAGCGGCGAATTCCTTGGATTTTTTGGTGGTTTCAGAGACCAAATCGGCGAACTTAGAAGACTCGGCGAGGGTTTGGGATTTCTTGGCAGCTTCTTCAGCGAAGCTTTTGGCTCTCTTCCAAAAGTCTTCCATTTCGTCACTGCGTCTCAACGGTGATTCGGTTGCTCAATGCTGATTGCTAAGTGTAAGCAAAGAGAAGACGTAGAGAAGAAGGTACACGTACAAACAGCGACTATGGGGTGTGATTGTCAAGAGTGAAGAATGAAGATTGGGTTTTAGCAAACGACAACGTATAACAGTGTTTTTGTTTTAAGCCCTAACAAAAGCTTTTCTAAAAAATATTTTAGACTTAAATACATTTTTAATCTCTTTAATTTTATAAAAGTTTTAATTGGGTCATTTTAGTTTGAAGGTTAAAAGGCAGACAATATTGTCATTTTATTTTGTGAAATGATCAAATTATGCTCTCTCTATCACATTATTATCTAAAATTTGACGTTAAATTTAACAGTGAATTATATATTAAATTTGAGTATCAATTAATAGTTTTATCTTTTGTGTAAATAAATAACAGCTTGTTCAATAAATTGTCAAATTACGTATTAAATTTTGGATCAATTTTATAATAAAAAATAAAATTGAATCTTTCCTTACATAAAATTACTTTTTTGTCCAAACCTGATTGTGTAGGTAAAAGTTAAAATGAGGTCAAAAAATAATGCAAAAACTAGTCCCCCATTCAATTTTGAACAGTTTTTAACATTTGACTTTGAAGTTTAACTTAAGAATGCCAAAAGATTTTTGAAAAATCAAGCCTCATTTAAGGTCCTCTATTAATTAGAATGAGGCTGCATAGAGTGGTTTTAGGAGTTGATGTATTAAGAATAAGTGACATTACATAAAAATTATGAAAGTGAATCGAAAATTGAGGAAAAAATTATATTGTTGCTCTAATATATTTGACCAAAAAATAAGTGTGAAAGTGAGTATATTTTTTAAAATTTTCAGTAACTAATTAATATATTTTTTAAAATTGACAAAACATGCATGCATTTAGTAACTATTTAATCATGTGAAATCAACGTATTCATCAAAAGTTTATGATTTAAGGATTAATAAATTAATATTTTTATTTTTTAAAGATTAAAATATATATTATAATTTTTTAGAATATAAATTTTAAGTAAATAAGGAACAAAAACTAAATTTTCTCTAAATTATTGTTTGTTTTAAAATAAATTTTTTTGTAAACCAAGTTTCATAAAAAAAAAATACTATAATAATACTAAACTTTTTAATATAGTTAGTACAGCGAATTTTCCGCTCCTAGGTTAAAATTTTACAGAATTATATTCTCTCTGTAAAGTGTACTAAAATATAATATTTTATACATTAACATACTATTAGGTTAATTTATAAGTATGAATAAAAATAAATTATCATTTTACACTTTTACACATTAACCTGATGAATTAATATGTATTTCAGACTTCATGCATTTTTATTTCATACATTAACTCAATAATAAATTAATATATATTTTAACATCTTTCATACTTTACAAAACCCGCAACCTCTGATTCTAAAAAAATTTACACATTTATCATGAAGGTAACGAATGTTCTTATGAGGCTGGATCGATTCTGTTTGAGATCCAAGAATTTGTGTCTTGCGCCCCAATTAATCTAAATTTCTCTTTCGCTCTGAAAAAAAAAAAACAAAAGAATATACCAAAATTTCAATTCACTCTTTAATATTCATGAAGAGTGCATATTGAATTACGATTAGACAAGGAGCACATTTGGATTGTGAGATGAAAGTTAAAGTCATTTTGAATAAAAATGATTTAGAATTCAAACATTTTCAATAAAAAAGAGTGATTTACTTTTTTTTTTTTGTTGGGGCATTAGATGTACAACTTAATGAATATGCTTAGTTAGGTGAAATTTTAAAAAAATAGATGCATATATTATTTCATCTCATTTAATTGTACGTTAATTAATAAAATGTAATTATTTTATTTTATTTTATTCTTATACTTTTAGTTTTAAAAAAATTAAATAAATATGATTAGTTAATATATAAATAAATAATATAGTATTTATACACCTAAAAACTTATGTGGAACTGTGTATGGTGGAAAGATGCCAAAAGAAGGTTAGGCAAACATAATGGAATCTGTGAATTTTTCAGCGGTTTATGAGTGTTAATAATAATATTAATTAATTGACGGTAATTAATAAAGGAGCACATAAATATTAGAATAAATTATTATATAAAAGTATTGTACATCTTTTTCTGAATATTATATTTTCGATGATATAATTCACGTTCTTTCGTTACAGCATTTTCGATTTGTTTACTCCAGCCAACAACCTAATCCTGCCTTCACAGACCATGTTTTACGAAATGTTAGGCTTAGGCATGCCAATATCTCCATTTTCCCTACACCCTGTACAATATATATATATATATATATGCTTAATTTATTAACTATGATTATGATATAAATAATTTTGGATTTCTATATTTACTTTTTATAATAAAAAATAAAAAATTTATATTGATAAAGACTCACTATAAATAAATTAAAAATTATTTTTTTTATTTTTTATTACAAAAAATAAATTATTTTTCAATTCAGAGATTGGGACCCAATATAAACTTGAGTCTATCATGTATTTTATTTAATAATGTAATTATTAGATAAAAACAAATTTTATTTATTCTATCAAATGTTTTATGTTTAACTGTTTAAAATACTAATGACTTGAATAGATTTGAATCAATCCGTCTAATTTTATAAAATATTCGATTTGAAATTATAAAAGAAAATATGTATTTATATAAAAGCTAATATATATATATATATATCTATAATTAAGACAATTAAAATCAGGAGGAGTTGTTAGCTGATTGATGATGAAGTGACCTAGCTACCTAACCTAGTTTCTTACAAATCTTAGGGTTTTGGTCCCTCCCTGTGTCGGCCACAAGAGGCATAAAGACAAAGACAAAATAACAATATTCCACTTCTACAAATATATATATATAATCTCGTGAGTCCTAATTACAAAACACACACACACTTTTTGGGGCAAAACTGTGTGTCCAAAAAGAAAGAAATGAAAGACGTCCTAGCTAGCTACTTAATCTGTGTTGCGTTGTGTGTGAGATGTAAATGGTAGAGAGGATCACATATATATATATATATATATTTCATGGAGTAGTGAGAGGGATGTTCTTGTTGTGTATGGGACTTCGTCTTCTCACTCTGCTATAATCCATTGTGAAGTATTGTGAAGGCCCATTATCATCATATTCATCCCCTTCCATCCATTCTTCCCTTCTTCCCTTCTTCCCAATCACCATCTTTTCCTTTCTTTGCTGTTTCTCCCCTGCAAAAGTACCATACATTTCTCTGAGATCTATATATATATATATAGCAATAGAGAATAATAATATTAATATTCATTTACAAATTAATACAACCCTTGCCACTTTAATTTGCACTTATTTCTGTAATTACCTGCGGAAACCTTCTTCTCCTTCTTGTGTGATGCAAGATCTCTAGCTTCATGTTCTTTACTATGTTGAGTGAATCTAAGTGATCTCCTTGGGAATGCTGAGAGAGAAAGCTGGTTTGCATTTGATGCTCCTAATAATAGTGCACAATAACGTAATGAAATGAACATCTGTGTTCACAAATCCCAGAGACAGCAAAAGAGGAGGGAGATGAAGCTAATTCTTACCTTGAATTTGCAGAGAAGGTTGTGGCATTAATGGGACATGGAAAGAAGCAGACGTCTGTGTTAGCAAAGCAGAGAAGAAAATGGGTAACATAGTGATGATGATGATGATCACTATCTGCTCCATATATAATACTACTTTTGTTGAAGGCATGCACACACAAAGGACTAATTTCTTCAGCAGGTGGGTTTTGCTTATATAAGCAGCTCATGACAGAGAGATGAAGAGAGAAAGAGAAAATGACTAATGTGTGTGTGAGAGAGAGAGAGAGCATACACAACACAAAGCACAAAATGCAGAGTTCCAAAACACGTACAGCAAAATCTTAAATATATTCATTCATATGCTCACTTTTTACTTTTTAGGAGGCTTCACACAATTTGGGTTGATTTTGTCACCTAATGCTGTGTAGGGCCCTCACTTGACTTTCTGTTAGAACCATATGCTTCTCCTTCACCCATTTTTGGATATGTTTTCAAACTATTGAGTTTCAAAAATATAGTCCTATCATATTATATATGTCAAACACTTATATTACTGAATATATGTTATTGAGTTATAATATCTATATCTATATGCTTTTTATAGTTAAGTTTTTTGTTGGCCTTAGGAAAAAAAATAAATTTTATAGTTTTATGATATGGTTTTTACCTATCACAACTATGGGAGAAAAGACAATTTAAATCTAAACCAGTGAGGTATTCAGCTATATACTCTCCCTGCTTCAAGGAAATATGTCAGTGAAAGGACAATCAATTAGGTATAAGGCCACTCTTGAAAATGTAGATGCACATATACAGTGAAATAAAACAATTTAGGACATAAACGAAGTGTTATATCGTGTTTAATGAAGGACTATATCTAAACATATTTTTTTAAATAAAAACAATCATTAAGTGATGTTGTCAAAAAATATTTATATGTTATATTCTGAAGAAACAAACTTAATAATAAAGATAATATAACAACGCATAATTTTTTTTCTTCCTTAATGAATGCTTAGTAATAAAAAAATCGAATAGATTATAATACAATTATATTTCTATTTATAATTGATTTATTTTTTATATTTAATAAATCAAATTTAACTTCGATATTTATCAAAATATATACAACAGCACTGTGAAGAAAATCATTGGCTAAATTTCTTTTGACTGTCGCCTATTTTTGAAAACAGAGCAAGAACTATGAGAATAGAACTTTCTGGGCTAAAGCAGGGTAGCTACGGCAGCCAAGAAGGACACAAGAAACTGAATTTCTTTTATTCACATGCCATTACAGTTGTTACTAATATATATACATATATATATATATATATATGTAGAAGTGCCAGCTACTGTGGCATTCAAACCCTAGAAACACCCACCCTAGTGGACCCAGATTGAATCAAGCCAAGAAAATGCTAGTAGGGTTCATGTTTATGATTGTTTATCTCTGTGGGAGCTGAGAATTGAGTCAAATTTATGATAAGCTTATTAGCACTTGCTTCCATGTCACATTCAAGAGACATACATACCGACCAATGCATCATTCAGAGGAGGGCTTGTGGTTTTCAAAGCTAAGCACATGCCATGCATTGTATAACCCATCAAACTTCAAAGGGCTCATCGTTTCAAGATTGAATCAATTTTCATTGAGTTCTTTCTTTTAAAAAAAAAAAAAAAAAGTCCTTTTTTAAGTTTGGGTTAAGTCGGCAAGAAGCGGTAGCTGAACTTGATACTATTTTCACATATTTTTGTATTTAAGAGTCGTGTTTGAAGTTTTTGAATATACCAACAGATTGAATAGCAAATACCATGAGATTTTTTTTGGTGTTCTCATTTTGTCCATTAAAGTACACTATAAGTACTACATACAAACCTTCTTCTCCCCAGTAAACCAAGGCAAGATTCCATAAGAGATTCTTACAGCAATTTCAGGAGGCATAACTTTCTCGCTTCTACTTTGAGCCTTTAGCAGCACATAAACTAAGCTAAAATTATCATACACATTGAATTGTTTGCCATGGAAATAGGAATGATTATACCATATATTGAAGAATAAGGAGGAAAGCAAATGCAAGCAAGGGGAAAAAACAAGGCTTGGCTTGCGTAATGGAGCGGAGACTCAGCATTCTAAACTTTCTGCACAATAAATAAGCATCTAGGAGATGTATTTGAGAATTTGAATGATATTATATATCTCATAAAGCTAATCCTATAGAAAAGAAAAGATGTATTCAGAATCTGCAGCAAAGAAGCTTCCAACCCCCATTCTTCCGGTAATGCCTCCTGTCAGCTTTTGCCATTCTGACTGGGCTGCTATTCCATTCAGACTGCAGTCTGCAATCAGAACAAGTGAATCAGTTTGGTAGTCAAGCATTGTTTAAAAAAAGAAAAAAGAAAAAAGAAAAAAAATTTAAGTGTAGTTATTTACTATTTATCATTAAGTTTTTCAGTAGAATCATGACCCGCAGAAAAAAGTTCTCTTAAAGAATCCATAATATAGTACTGAGTCGTAAAAAATGTTCATGTGTTGTACTTTTATTCGAAAACTAGATAGCTAACACTTAAAGAACTGTTAATAAAGAACAACTATTAAACCAACAAGTTTTGAGGCAATTTACATGGGAAAGGCAAAGGACCGGGTGCTAGTTGTGCTGCTATCTGACCGAAGAGAAATGCTACCAGAAAAAGGCACAGGCCCCAAGTAACTTATATGACTTGATACAGGACCTACGGCCGAGAAACTTGATTCGCCTAAGCTGTGACTAACTTGACTTGTAATAGCCCGATCATTAGACTTCCCATCTTCAGGCTTAGATGTATTTTGAGTGTCATCACATTCACTGCCACCGACTTGGTGAAAGTCCTCTTTGCTACCACAAGCCACAGAATCTGAAGGAACAAACTTGCTATCACTGACAAGGATATCACTATTCGGTTCATCAATTGCAGGACTTGCCAATTCTGATTCCTCAATCCTGTTTTTCGATTCTTCATGCTTGGAGTGCAATTCAAGCTCGCCAGAGACCTGCATACTAACTACAGACATCACTTTCTGATAATTCTCTTTACTCACATATGCAAGCACAGCCACAGACAAATCCCAAAAGAAAACATTATCAGAACTACGCAAATTTTTTTAATATTTCAGTAAAGTTTCCAGATAATCTTGATTGTTGCAAGATAGATATGGGGAATAAGTGATAACCTTGCAACTACAACTAGTACCAGGTATATAGCATATATAGTAGAAAACATATTTTCAAACAAAATCTGTGTAACAGTTTCCAATGCGAAGTACCTCTGCATGGTTAAGTTCAATTTCATTGTCCTCATCAAGAGAATGCCTAGTTTGTTCTGTGTCTATCTCTTGCCATGAAATTGTATTGCCAGGTAGAACTATTTCTTTGTTCTGATCATCAAGTTTTTCAGTAGCATTTTCGTTTCTCTGCATCAAATCCTCAGACTGATGGTGTTTAGCAGGATCCTTGTCAAATTCCTCAGTCACTGCTAAATCTAGTACACCCGGAAAAAGCACATTGATCCCATTGTTGTCTTTCTTTGATTCTTTATTTTCATAAGTATCAATAGACAAGAATTTAAAGAAAGCCTTTTCATCAACACTGTTTTCAAACAAGACCTTATCCTGGGCAAGGACTCCCTCATCAACACAGATATCCTTGATATAATGGTAATTACTCTCTTTGTAACAAACTATCAGTTCTGGGTCGCTTTCTGTTACATATTCATCCATATAATTATCTTCTGAATTCTCACATGAATCTAATTCTTCTGAAGGATCAAGGATTGGCACATTAGGGAATCTTTTAGCGTTAGATAATTCTGTATCCTGGGAAGAATTAGAGACTGGCTCAACAAAGTTCTTGATCCCTGCTTCATCATCATTTTGCAAATCAATTATGCTCAAATGGGAAACAAGTTTTGATGCAATCAAATCATCCTCTGCCTCTATGGCGTATTGTTTTGAAACTAAATTCTCTTCATTACTCTTTAAATCAAAGGAAACCCTTTTCTCATCTTCCTTCGGTTTCTGGTTTCTTGACTTGCATTCGGTGCAGTCTGGATTCTTCTCATTGAATTCAAAGGATTGAGATTCAGGCTCAAGGCCAATATTTGGATGGCAAAAGGCCAGTTCACCATCTGCACATAGATTCTCATGTCAGTGAAAATATAACATCATATTTTTTAGAACTTCTCCAAAAAAAAAATCCTAACCTCCTTGATGAGAAAGGATGATACCTAAATGTAGTTTCTTAGGTGTTTATCATTTAATAAAGACATAATCTCCAACTAAACATTATACTATTGACTACAATAACAAACCACTACAAACACAGTCTTCTCCCACAAAGTGAGGTCGGCTAATGTTATACTATTGATTACTTTTAAAAAAAAATTCATTTATCATGATTCTATTTAAAAACTTCGTAGCAACACCAAAAAAAATATTGCAGTAAGTTTTTTCCTTACAGAAAAACAGCATTGAAAACGAAAAGTATTTCAGTAAAACAAAGGCAGGAATGGGATCCATGTTAAAAATAGTGGTAGAAAGAATACATAGAAATGAAAAAGAAGATATCCATAATCTTGTTCAATTAGCCAAATTGTCCTCCTTCATGTGTTCACATTCAACAAATACTAGAGAGTTTCAAACATATCACAGTAAAAGAATCAATTGCAGAGATAAGAATTAGAGAATTTCTTACCTAGCTTCATGGTTCACATGGATTTAATTGAACACATCAAGAAATTTTCTGTTCAATAGCTAGTCGTATTTTCAACCACTCACTAGCCTGATAATACCTAATATTCTGCAGGGCCCTGAATATCAAGCAAAGAGCAAATAAGAACAAATAGGTAACCAAGTAACTAATGGTAACAGGACTAATTGCTTGTAACGAAAATAAGAGCAATAGCAAACTCGGTTTACAGAAATGCTCAAAGCCATGCATCAATAACTAGATTCCACTTCAATTTTACAACAGATATACTCATCTGAATAACAACAATAATAAAGCAAAATATCATTAATAAGAGACCTTAAATCATTTATTTTGAAGGAAACCTCTGCTATTGTCCCTGAATTATTAAGTAAACTAGAGAGCGTAATCAAAAGCCATTAGTATTCACCATCTAAGTTGAATTTCTGATGGTAATTAAAAAATACCAGTTTGGTCTATGAGCCTATGGTAATAAGGCAAATACGAGTCGCCTTTTCTTTATTATAACTAAAAGATTTTTCTAACTGAGTAGAATCCAAGGGCAGTCTCAATGTATAAAAGAAGACAAAAGAAATGTTCAAAAGGTTCGGAGTTTTCTAATGTTTCAACTACAAAACTACAAACCCATATTTCAAATCGCAAGGCCTACACAGCTTGACTCTCTACAAAAATCCCTATCAATATATTGTCTGTTAGTTAGCTCTGATTAGATCTAACCAACGAAAATAAATTTTAAGAAAATAGAAATCCAGAAAAGTACAATACAAATCCCATCTAGGCTACAAGCCAACGACCTAATCGCATGAAGAACATCAGGAAACATGGACAAGTGAAAGAGATCTATCTCAGATCCCAAAATCTTCATAGCCAATAAAAAGAAGGGGAAAAAGACCCAAAAAAATTGCATCAACTGGAAGAAACAGAATATAATATGATACGTATATTACCTTTTCAATCTGCTTAGAAAAAACGAGAAATTTTTATTTCTTCTCTCTCTCTCTTGATGTGGCTCCCTTCAGAACAGACAAATTAAGAGGCAAAATTTAACTGCACCCAGAGACAAAAGAGTCAGAAAGAATGACAATAAAACAAGATGCAGCAACATAATAATAGTTTAAAAATGGTTGAACAATAGAGAAAGAGAGAGAGAAAAAGGACAAACTTAGGTGAAAAAGAAGGAGAGACATTCCATGGATGAAATTAAAGCAAAAGCAGAGGGTAAAGCAATTACCAAGGCCCCAAGCTAGCACATAGAAATAGTTTGCTTTTGTGTGTAGAGTGGGTAATACCAATAATACACCAGTGTATTAGAGAGAAAGGAAGGAAGGAAGAGAGAATATAGTAATCATAAGGGTTGTATAGAGTAGAGAGAAATCATGGGTGAGTTGGAATTATAATTATATAGCCCTAATAAAGGTCAACTACGGCTCTGTATCCCATATGCTCAGTGATTAATGTAAACAATTAAGAGATCAACAAACTGCCCCTGACCACCCCCTCGGCCCCTCCCCCCACAATGACCCTTATTTAATAGGGCATGTTACAGCATTAAATAAGTTGCCCGTAACCTCTTCTGACCTCAAAATTTAATTTCATACCAAAAAAATGTGCCCCTCTTTTGACTCATTTTGCAATGTTGTTGTTTCTTTCCCTCCAAAGTCTGTGACTTCACCTGACCGACTTTGGATTCCGCCATCCTTTTTTCCCGCGAAATAAAAGTAATTTCACCGTCTTCTTTAATATTTTTCTTTCGCCCTCATTTTCCGACTGAAAATTTTCCCGAGAAAATTCAGAAACAAAGTCGAAGGGAATCGGAAACTCAGGAACTTGGCCCCATTAAATCCATCAAACCAAACCGCAATGTTGGAGAATCCGAGTGTTGGTGATACAATTACGAAGAGAAAACTGAAGGTTAAAATTAAAGGGACTAGAAGGAATGGAGAGAGAGAGAGATCAGAGATTGTTCGTAAATGGAACGGTCAACCTGTACGTGGGACCCACCATGGGATGCTGATATTGTTTCTTTTTCGGTTGACGAATATGAAACTCGCAGTCGCATGCTGCAATTGAGCACCTGAATGCCGAGTAGGTGGGTTTACGTGTTTGTGTTATCTTTTTCTATTCTCTTTGGACTTTTTTGTTTAAACTCAGTTCAGTGATTGTTTTTGTACACTTTTCAACTTTGACATTTAACTATGACAAAATATATTATGTAATATATAATATTTTTATGCAAAGTAAGTGTTTTTTCTTTATCATAATATTATACTAAATACTAAAGGAAAAAAAAGTCATCAATCCTATGGTGCCAAAATAATATCGTTATGCAAAGTTAGTGGTTTCCTTTATTTTTATTGATTTGTTCATCCAAACTATATCTAGCTTTTTTATTACATATTTTTATATTTTAAAATAATAAAAAATTAAAAATTAAATATTTTCCATCTCCCTAATATTCATTCTTTTTGTCCCTTTTTGTTTAGTAAAAAAAGGATAATAAAGGGAGGCATTGCAAAGTTATTGAACAAGATATGAGAGACATATTAAAAAAATTAACATAAATTTAACTTAAAAAATTATCGCAAAAACTTAAATCACAAATAATTTTATTTAATCATAACTATTTAACTAATTCTTATATACACAAAAATCTTCTTAAAAAAGAAGCTTATCAAATTAAATTCTAAATAATTTTAAAAAGATTCAAACTCTCATTCATATATAAAACAAGAGTTTATTTTCTTGACAATTTGTGCCAACCTATATTGACTCATGCTTTCACTCTACTAACATATTTTTTATATTCATATTTTATTTCATATGAATTAACATATAATTTTCAAAATTAATTATCAAAAGTCACAAAATTATTATAATATAAATATATATAATATTGTGATAGTATAGCATAACAATATTTAAATTTTTTTAATTATATTTTGATCAGAAAGTCAAAATTAAATAATATTAATTTTAAATTTTTACAAAAATAATCTTATTTTTCTTTCATATTATATTATAGTATTAAGAATAAATGCAACTAAAAAAATAATAATCTATTTTAGTGACAGGCTAGAAGCTGACGTGACAATATCCGTTATAAGAAACAGTAGGATAATATTCCATTTTAGGACGTACTCCCTAAATCATAGTACGGTAAAGTCATTTTTAGTTTCGAGGATTTTTCTTTTTCCCTCTCAATCTTTGAAGCATTTATACTGCATTTTAAAATTTAAACCGTATTTAAAAATATTTCAAATAAAAGAACGACAAATTTAAACAGGCCTAAAAGGTAAATGTCATTTAGGATTATTAGGAATTCCAATGTACATAGGTTTAATTTTTACTTTTTTTTATTGCATTTCACCCCCTGTTCTTAAAGTTTTGCGACTTTTTTTTTTAAAAAAATGCAGTGCTAATTATAAATGCTACAAGAACAATTGTCATTTCTAAATGTGTCTTCTCATTGTTTTGGAAGCATAGGCAAAAAGAGTAGTTCAAGTATTTACAAGAAGTCAAGAATTCAAAATGCTGATTCTGGAGCAAAACTGGTTTTCCTTTGACTCCACTCTTCCAAGACAAAAGGGGATGAAGAAGAAAGATTTTAAGGAACATAGATTCTGTGTGTAAAATATCTATCAATTAAAGAATTGTAAATGTATAATATATAAATGAATCAGAGATAAATTATATTAAAAAATTTATTTAACATGTAGAGAAAAAAGTTTGTGGAAGAAAAAAAAAATGCTTACTCTCCTTTTTTTTTTTCTTTTAGATAATCCAATTTTGTTTCTCACATCACCTTCTAAATTTTAGTATCAAATTTAACTGTCTAGTCACATAAACACCAAATTTAACATCAAATTTTGAATGATTTGGAAACAAAGTAAAAGAGCAATGTTGCATAGTTTTGAACTAATGTGATGAAATTAAATTTTCTATAAAATCACAGAAACTAAAAATATATTTAAAACAAGATAAAATAAAAATGCCTTGCTTGAGCTAAGCCCAAAGCATTAAAGTGGAAGGAAACGACAAAAATATGAAAGAAGACACAAACCGACCCCATGACAAGCCTGGCCTTGCCTTCTTCTGCAAGGAACTTGCTTTTTTTGGTCAAATGCCAGCCACGGACAAACCCTGTTCTATTCACTCTATTATTAATTTTATTGTCCTCATCTCAATGGTCTCCCCATTAACTCAATTCAGGTATTTCTTCAATTGGGACACTGACCCTTCAATGGAGGGGTCCTTCCTTGTCGGACAGTGAACATTGTACATAGAAATCTTGTCCAGCCATTATTTAGTCCCCTTTTACAGTTTTGAGTTTGACCTTTACATTACAAGACCAGAAATTACCCTTAAAGACAACCTCAGAAATCATTAGCCAATTGCTCAATCAGACATGAAGTGGGGTGTATCTGATTTCTTGCCATTTTTCTTCTGGACAACATATCATATAGAACAAGGCTACATTTGGCTATCAGTTGTCCAAGATGGAGAAATCTAGACTTTAATACAAGTTTCACAGCTACTAAATTAATTATGAATAAGAATATTATTAGTCAATCTAGCGAAAAATATAGATCTAACATGCTTAAACTGTAAGATCAGGTATAGCATATTGTCATTCCTAACAAGTGCTAGGACAGGTTGTACTTGTACCTCTGGAATAATAATAAAAAAATAATCTGGTCATTCTCTAACCTTTCTTATTAAATACAAATTTAGGGACATAACATAAATGTCTGGCTATACCAGTCTCTGAATTTCTGTATAAATCAAATTACGTCCTACTTCATTTATCAAGTACTAAAATAATCTCAAAAGATTGCTATTTTGGTATACCAAAATCTTCAGCCTGCCTTTGTGCACTCTGCAGAATCTGTTTGTTAATATAATCATCCTTCAAAGTCAATAGAAGTCATTTGGCTTGCCAATTTTAATATTCTTCTCGCCAAGGAACCCCGTTATGGCATTCTTCTGCCAGCTCTTGAAACTCCTGCATCCAAGAAGTAGTTTAGGATAACCAATAGCAACTTGAGTGATTCAAGAGCTAAAACAAGTCACCGCTGGAATAGGTTGAAAATCATCCAGTTACATCATCCTTAAAAAACAAGTTCCCCATGTTTTCGCTTACCATGGCTTCTTCCTTCTTCATACAAAAACAGCAAAAGCTAAAGAATTGATGGAAGCATAGAAAGATGAGAAACTATTGTAGAAACTACACCACTTTCTAGCATTCATGTAAAAGAAAAGTGCAACACGTTAAAAATACAAGGCCTTAATGACTTGAGCACTACCAGGACCAATTATAAGGATCCTTTTGAAAATAAATTTTTTATTCTCATTCTAAGTGCACAGCTTTCTATTACTAGACTCCTGAGTTCTAAATTAGGACATGCTCGCTCACAATTTTGCAGTTCATACTTACTTTAAATTAACTAAGCACTTCAAGAGAGAGCAGTGGCAAAAAATAGGAGACAGAAGTCTGTACAACCACATCGAATTTTGGCAGTTCTTCAAAACCTATAGCCTAGCAGTAGCAGATGTTTTCCTTATGAACTGTTTAGAATTCATCCTTTATTTAGCCAAAGTCAGTAAAATGCTTCACATGCAGATAGAATGCCAGAGGATTATGCTCAGAAAGCTTACTTGTGGTCAAGATGGGCAATAATTTCTCCACCAGGAAAAGCAGATCGCGTGGCCTCATATGCAGCTGTTATAGATGCTCTCCAAGTCCCACCAATCTCTTTCGCATTTGTTCCTATGCTTGACTGGCTAGGATCTTCCATAGGCAAGGAATAGCCAGAGAGTAGGTGACCCACCCAAACATCATCTTTCCTAGTATCACAAGAACAAAGTAAGTGTATGCATATACCATTTAAGGAAATGTATATCCATGAACAAGAGAAGTAATGCATCTTATGAGGTCAGAATTTTAATTCCAGAGTAACCCTCAAGGAACTGACACAGCAAGAGGCTATCATCAAAATAGTATTTAAGCACCAACTGGGGTTTGGTAGAAGCCATGTCACCCAAAGTCATACATCAAATAAGGCAAAAGTAGTTAAGTTGAAAATGTAAGGAAGTTAAAATAGCAGGTTTTCATTATATTTTGGTCAAAATACCAGTTTCCAGAAGCCCATTGAGTTTTAATCTAATCTAGTTCAAGTTGGTTGATGTATATAATGGGAGTGGAGTTCTCTCTCATATACAAGACTCAAAACTTAAGACCTTGTTTAAAGGGAATGAAATATTTACCACTCCAATCAACTACTAGTTGGTGGTTTTCATTAATTTGAATTTTAACACTTTTTTTTTCCTTTTTGACATAATCAGGAAATTCAACATTCTAAAATAAGAAAACATAAAGTAGTTCCCAGTCAGTGACTACTTACAGAACTACATCCATATGCCGAGGTGCATAATGTCCACCGCCTATCCCAAGAAGGACTCTCTTCTTGACATTCTCCCTAGAAAAGCATGAGATTCAGATTTTAAGTTAGAATTAAGGACACATATTGATGTTGGTTCCATTTAAAGGATGGCAGAATGAAATACTAAAGTCAACCAAAAGTGAAAATCAGATGACCAGAGACTAAAAACATCTGCTGTCTTCTGAAACAGACTAATGTAGTGCTATCCCAGTAAGTCCTTTCCAAGATGGGAAGACCTCATAATTAAGCTATGTATACCAGATAGAAACAAAATTGGGGCAAAAAGAATCACGAAGTTCTCATTCAACACACATAAATCAGTCAATCTTTGCATTGAAGTACAAGAGAATTAGCACCAAGCAATTAAACTTTTTGAGCTCAACTATTATACCTGCTCCAGTTTCCTAAATCTGCCCCTCCTCCAAGTCCAAGTCCTTCCCAGACTAACTGCAAGAAGCCAAACAGTATTATCAGTTCAGTAAACAAAATAAAATAACACTTTCCATCTGCCTATCCAATGAATATATTCTTTGACTTGTACTTAGAAATGCAATTTATATCATATAAGTTTTATTTTTTTTGGGGAGGAGAGAGAACAGAGAAAGGTAGCAATTTATATCATAAGGAAGTTTTGGGGGGGAAGGAGTTATCCAAGCAAGGACTTTTCACTTGCTGATGCATAGGATATTATTAAAAGGGCATGAAAGTCTACTCAACCTGAGCCATAACATCAGCAGCATCCTGCCTCTTCCAATAGTCTTCAGTACTACCTACACCAAAGAGAGAAACTCAATCCTTCAACAAATATTAAGAATAAATTATAGCCAGTAGCTTCATCAGTAAATTTGGCAAGCGCGCCAAATTTTATGGAAAGTACAGCTTGGCAAGCTTCCTTTTTATTGATCTTTCTCTTTTCTCATGGTAAACTTGAAAAAGATGGCACCTTCTTCACAAGTAACATGGATTCAAAAAAGGAGAGAAAACACCAAAACAAAGGCTCACTAGAACAACGCATGACCAAATAATGGTAGCTGCAGAGACCTAATAGCAGTTTTTATACCTGTCGGTACCACTAATGGACCATACAATGTGCTTATACAACAAACAAAGTCTTTTCCCACTAGGTGAGATCGGCTAAATGTATCAAACAACGTCAACATGTTTTATGTTAGCTCATTTCTATAGTTAGATTATTTATAGTTAAATTTATCCTAATAATTTTTTCTATTATTTTCTTTGGTCTCCCCCTACCTCTAGTTTCTCCTATTCAATATATTATATGGAATGTGCTTATAACATATGAAAATATCAAAACTATCAACCAAAATAAATCTGGAAGGAAGGAAAAAACACTCACCAATCTCTAGAAACATGGTTGGCTTATTTGTCAATGGCCCATGATGAGTAGCTTCCAAAGTAATCTAAAATGAGGAAATAGAATTCTGAGACTCAAGAAATAGATATCAGACCACAGCAAAACATGCCATGTATTTGCATTCCATGACTGTGGCATCTAATATATATAAGTACGTAAGACATAAGTTATAACTAAAAAAACCAAGGCTAAAAGGTTAATAGCAATAATCACAAAGCTCCTTGATTGCCCCTTTACATATTACAACCACAGCAATGGATGACAAATTAGATAAGAGCATTTATCATTAGACAAAGAAACACCAGCAAAAGGACAAAAAGGTAGAATAAATTTCAATGAAACAAAGGATACCTCGAACTCAGGGACTAAATTATGAGCTTGAGCAAGTTTTTTCATATGCCGAAGCCATGGTCCCATCCGAGGACTAGGTAATGCTGCCCATCCAGGTTTCCCACCTTGAGGTGGAACATCACCTTCACGCAAATGAGGGACTCCTACATATACAGACCACCCATTCCCCCAAACCCAACAAAATATTAGTACACACAGCTTTTCGCTTCCCAAGCAATTCAAGAAGCTAATGCAATAAAAGTACCAATTGGGTGAACAGTGAGGGCAGGTTTGTTAGAAACGGCGGTGTGCTTGCTGAAGAAGATGACCTCATCGACTACCTCACCAGTCTTTTCCTTCCACCTCTTGTCCAGGTCGTCCTCTACTACAATACTCTTCCCATGTATCAACACTCGAACCCCTTGATTCACGAAGCTCTTCATATCCTCCTAAATGAAATGAGCCAATACAAAATTTTGAAAAATCAGAAAAATAGATGAATTTAGTAATTTGCATGATGGGTTCGAAAACGCAACTCCAACCTGAAAATGAGGTCCGGATTCCCACCCGGGCTTCGCTAACAAGGCATTGGCCGGGTTGATAGAAGCCGGGTCGGACGTTGTTGCTACCAGTAGAATCACCATTGCTATCTTCTATGAAGTTTTCCTTTCTATGATGTGTTCTTTCTCTTTGTGATCTTGATGGGTCGAGCTTGAAGATTAAATATCGTATGCGATCTGTTATAAGGGATTCAAGATTGAAACTTTAGCGCACAACAAGAACAAATTGGTTTTGAAGACCCAAACCCACAGTTTTGGCGTATCAAAGCTAGAACACAGAAAACGAAAGGAGGGGCATGGCAGCTGGTTGATTGATAGAAACTAGTGCGACGACGTCGTATGTAATGTAACCAAATAGTAACGAACACGGACTTGCGAATTGCAACTGTTAACGGTTTCAACTGCTAGAAGTTCATGGGCTGGAAAGCCCATTCTCGTGGAAATGGACTGGGCCTTATTTCTAGGCCCATATTTGAACATTAGAAGTTAGTAATGTGGGAGCATTGGACCCAAAATTCATCAAATAGCTATTCGAATTTTGAGATTAAAAAAAAGAAACTAAATTAATTTATACTAACTGAATTAATTTATTAAACTTAAAATTGATTTTGTGAAATAAGTTTAGACAAAACATCTTTAATTATCTAATGTTCAATATTGTTATCAACTAAATTAAATACCCATGAAAAAAAATTAAAAAAAGGCAGACATTCATTTTCAATACTTAACATTGTCCAGAGAACATGATAGGATGAATGCAACAAGACATAAACTATAGGATAAGATAGAGTATGTTGTTGACATTTCAACCAACAAATCTTGCATTGAAACAATGAAGGACACTGCCCTTACATTGAAAGGAAAGGGCCTACCTAGATTGCCTCCGTACAAAGAAAACAGAGAATTGGAAGGAGAAGGGTATATCTATGTTTTGCTAGTTATAGCTACATCGCTTTAGTTTACATCAATTTTGCTAAGTTAGGTGACACCACAATGTGTATATCAAATTGGCAGGTGCTTCCATATAAAGATGCTACATCATTAGATTGGGTTGTTGTTCTCAACTTGTTCTCTTTTGTATTTATGCATCATGTCTTCTCTCTCACATCCCTTGCTTTTTATTCTAATTTAACTTCGACTTGTCCCAAATGGAGTTCTTCAATTTTTTAAATATAATTTTATTGTTTTAAGATTACCCTTTTTTTAATTAATAAAATTAGATCTGCAACTTTATTAGTTTGTTCTATTTTTATTTTGTGCTATTTTTTTAATAAGATGGATTTTTTTATTTGGTCATTAAAAAATAAAATATCTCAATTTAATTTATAAAATATCAATTCTCAATCATTTTAGTTCTTTAGATGATAGATAAAAAATTAACTGGTAGTATTATTAAAAATGTTAACTTGACTTTTAAATAATGAATTATAACATATTTAACAATAAAAAATAAAACAAATTTAGATTTATAAATTATTCGTTGCCAAAATGAATTATTTGTATTTTTTATGTGTAATTTGTAAATTTGATGTTTTATTTTATAAATTACATATGATCAAAATGCATATATATATATATATTGCTAAATAAAATCTATTTCATTATTTAGCAGGTAAATTAGTGTTTATTTATGTTATTATCAGATAAATTTCTATCAATTCTATTAATTAAGTGACTAAATTAATTAAAAATTAAATTTTCAATGACTAAAGTATGATATTTCATATTTCCTAAGACGTAGATCTTTCAAGGGACAAATTAAGAAACATAATTTACTATAAGACAATCATAAAATAGTTGATACAAAATGTAAAATTGGAAGTGATTTTTACAAAATGTTGAGTAAATTATTTATTTAGTCTTTAAAATATTCATATTCTCTTAATTTAATTTTTAAAAGATAAAATGTCTCAATTTGTTTTTTGAAATATTAGTTTTCAATTATTTTGATCTAATTATAATGGACAAACAGTTAATTAATAATAGCATTAATAAATTCTAACTGACTATTAAATAATAAATTATCTTATTGTTTGCATTTTGACAATATGTAATTTACAAAATTATACACATCATATTTACAAACTAAACATAAAAAAATATTTTGCTAATGATGCTCATTAAGGTTTTCTTTTATTGGTTAAGAGAGTATTTAATGTCTTAAAACATATAAAAAGTCAACAAAATTATTAATTTTTAATGTTAAAAAATTACATTAATCAATCAAATAAAACTTAAATTAGGTGGTTAGCAAAACTCTAAAAAAAATTATAAATTATATGTTTTGACAACGTTTAATTTATAAATATAATATATTTTATTTTTTATTATTAAATATAATTTAATTTATTATTTAACAATCAATATATTATCTATTAATATTACTATCAGTTAATTTTTTATTCATTATATTAATTAAATAATAAAATTAATTAATGTGAATTGATCTTTCAAGGATGAATTAGAAATTTTATATTTAAAAGACCAGATTAAAAGAATGTATATGTTTCAAAATTTAAATCATTAAATTCTAAAATGTGTTGGGATTTGAATGTTTGTAAAATATGATAATATATAGTATTACTTATGTATTACGTGAGAACTCCCTTCATCATTGATGATCCCATATGCATGGCCAGACCAAAAGCAAATTGCACATGTGCAATTCCTTGACAAGCTCTTTCCACTCCACTCTGATCACATCACAACCCAACCATTATCAATTTAATTAATCACTCTATTCCCACTCCAAAAATCAATTTGTTTGTGTCTTTAAAATAAAACCACCACTCAGGTAGCTACATGCTAATCACGAGTAAAATTAAGTAATTTAGTATTAAATATAAGTAACGTGTAAATATGGAGTTGATAAAATTTTGTGACTGATACACTACTTCATTCTTACTTTTTTTTTTTTAAAAAAAAAAAAGAAATTAGGCCTCTCTCATATAAATATATGTGGCCATTAAATTGTTTAATTTTTGCTGAAGTTACCGCAGGATAAATAAATAAATATCCTCATTAAATTTTGAAAATTAAATTTCAGAAAAAAATAGTATGTACTGTATTGAGAATATAAATATATTTTAGATTCAAAAAATTGAGGTGGAAAATAGAGGTTAGGATGATGGACATATTTAAATGTTTTTTTATTTTTTTATTTTTTAAAATTATTTAATAAAATTAGTTTTAAAAATCTATGTTAGTTTGGTTTTTATGTATTTAATGTGTTATCAATAAAAATATTTATTTTTTATATTTTTTATCTTAAAAATTTAAAATTTAGAATAATTTTTAATTGTTTTATATTTTTTTATTTACAAAACTCATATTTTATTTTTTATTTTTTTATTTTTAAAATTATATTGGCAGATACTTCATTTATTTATATATCCTTCTTTTTTTTTGCAAAATGAGGAATGACACGTGTCAAATGATTAATAGCTTAGCGTATTGTGAAAAATCAATAACCTCATTCTGTATCATGTGTGTCTCCCATTTCGTTCTTTGTCTCTCTCTCCCGTAACGAACGGTAGCAGCTAAAGACTATAGACTATAGAGAGACACTAGAAGTCTATAGCTATAAGTCTATAACGTCCTTTGACTTTTGACTTTTGACTATTGACTTTTAACTTTTAACACCCTCAAACTTCGCTACCTGTCGTTAATCATTCCCCATTTTTCTCATTTCGCATTAATCATTTTATTGAATATTTATCTATTTTTCCTTACTTTGTACTAATTAATTATTCATTCAATCTTTATCTTATAAGAAATTAAATCCCTTAATATCCAGTACTTAATTTATTTTTTATGTTAAAATGTATTTTTTGCATTCACTCTAAGATACGAACACTTCTTACAAAGATACGAACACTTCTTATAATATATATGTAATGATGATGCAAATAAATAAAAATGTTCCTTTAATATACTATTGCAATTAGTAATGTAATTTATAAATAAATTAATGTAAAGCATTTTAAAATTGTTTTATGCATTTGTTGAGGTGTAATAAGTAATAAACATATATTGGGGATTGCTAGCTGCTACCTTTCACTTTCGTATTATAGAACTCAGATAGTAGTTTACATTTGTGTTTTTTTTTTTAATAAAAAAGCGTCACTTTTTTTCACTAAAAATACAAAATAAGTTCAAGAGGCTAAGTCATTTTCTTATAATTAACGTAAACCTATTTAGGTCAAATTTCAATACACTTTTTTACTTGAAAAATGATTTGGATACTTGTGAACTTAATTATTTTGTCTTCAAGTGAAAAAAACCTAAGACTTTTTTGGTCCAAACCACAAAATCGAGTTTGTTATACGTACGCACCTTTTTTTTTTTTTTTAATTATAAGTGCATGTGATTTTTTTTTCATTTTAATAAAATTTTTAATAAAAAGTTCATCTTTATATTGAAAGGTAATAAAAAAAAGTAGTACAGAATGAGTAAAAACTTAAATAACTCATCATTTGTTGAAGATTGAAGAACTTCGATTTGAGTAGTATATTTTTAAGATAAATGTCAAGAGATTTTATACATAGGCTTGGCCCATTTTCCCATTTCGTTTTTTTAAAGGACAAAAATTATGTTTTAATTTTTAAGTTTAATAATTTTTCTAATTTATTCACTTCATCTATAAATTATTAAAGTATATAACAGATATACTGATAATTAAATGTTAAATAGAAACTATTAAATTTATATTTTTGGTCCCTCAATTTTAGTCTTTTTTTTAATTTAATTTCTTAAGTTTAGTATTTTTTTTAATTTAGTCTCTTAAGTTTAATAAATATTTTAATTTGGTCATTGAATTTTAGAAACTTTTTTAATTAAGTTCCACAAGTTTAGTATTTTTTTAAATTTAGTCTCTTAAGTTTAACAATTTTTATAATTTAATTTCTCAAATTTAATATTTTTTTCAATTTAATCCTTCAAGTGTAACAATTTTCTTCATTCTATCTTTTAAATTTAACAATTTTCTCCATTTAGTCCTTTCATGCTGCTAATACTATGATTTTAAATCTTTTTTTTTTTCAAGTACACAAATGTTGCGTTTTGAGAATATATATATTTATATAATTAATTTTTTATAATATTTAAACAATTAATGACCAATTTTAGGTTCTGATTGGTATTTTTGTATGTTAAAGAAAGATAAATAAAATTTTCTCAAATTAGAGATAAATACTATATAATTATTTTGATTAATTAAAATAATATGTATTTCATTTCTCTTAAATAATGTCTCAAATATAAATATATATTAATTGTGTAAGAAAATTTGTTAGTTTAAATATTCTTTTTAATTTCTTTGATTTCATAAATTTTTAAATTTGATCTTCCTAATTTATAAATAGATAATTAATTTTAGTCCTCTTATTTTGTAAAATAAGATAATCTTGTCATATTAATTACTTTTTATTCAAAATTTGATGTGAAATTTAACAATTAAATGGAAAAAGATTCTAAATTTGAGTTTTGATTAATAGTTTTATATAAATAAATAATAACAATTAAATTAATATTATATTTTAAATTTAAATTTTGAATATATATAATTATTTTTTATAATATTTAAAACATATATGAAACATGCATTTAAGAAACTAAATTAAGAAATTTGTTAAATTTGAAGGATTAAATTAAAAAAAATTATTAAATTTGAGGGATTAAATTAAAAAAAATTTTAAAATTGAAGAACAAAATTAAAAAAATTGTTAAACTTAAGGTATTAAATTAAAAAAATAGTTAAACTTGAGAAACAAAAATGTAAGTTTTGTGTATTTTTAATTATTATTTAACTATCAACTTAGTATGTTCTTTATATATTTTAACATTTTGTAAATGTTAAGATAAAATTAATAATAATTTCAAATTTAAGGATTTAAATTGAGAATAAACAAATACAAATGATCAAATAAAAAAAATATTACCCTTAAGAACAAAAACAAAATTTTTGTCATTTTTAAAGTTTATCATTCATTCTTATGTTATAAAAATAATAAAAAAAGATATTTTAATGAACTAAAAATTTGTTTACGTAACTTAATTTCAAATATAAAAATATAATTCCAAAGAACAAATAAGAAGTGGCAACTAAAATTTTATACCTCTAAAAAATGATAGTGTATTCATAATAAATAAATAAGTGATGAAAAAAAAAAAAAGAGGAAGACGAAGTGCAGTGGTGTGAGTGTGACTAGTATGTGGCAAGTTGATGCATGGAATGGATTGGGATTCGTGGGGCCCACTAAATGTGGAATGTGGGCCCCGTGTGGAAAGAAAAAGGTGGGACAGTAACGTGACCTGCGTACTCACTAGTCTCTAGTCTGTACCCTTCATTTATTACGTGGAAACCTGTTTGCTGTATCACTGTTGCATTCTCAATGTGGGGACCACTTGTACAGTTTGGTGGGCCACCTCAAGGGATTCACGGGGCCCCACTCTCAAACCTACGTAACCGCTAATCCCATTTCAAATTCCTCTCCTTTGAAACCCAACTCCAAGAGCGTCACACGTCACGCGCGTTTTTACATAATATTACATAAAAATTAATCTTAAACACTAATCATTCAATTATTTTGACAAGATGCCAAAAGTCCTCGTTATTATTACAATAATTAAACTTGAAACATGCCGAAAATTTTCAGTTGACGTGTGTAATGTAACCTCAAACGTAGACCCATCTCCTCAGAACGGGGGTTTTTAAGTATTTCTCATTCATTATTTACCCAAAGATATTTGGTCCTCCTTTGACCCTTCGTATTCCCCAAAGGCCCTTTCAGTTTTCAACTTCAAAATAAAATAATATAAAACAAAAAATACATGAGGAGTTTTGGACCTCTGGGACCACACGTGCTGGGACCGTCACTCGCACACATGCCAGCCAGCTAGCAGCTGACACAAATGCCCACCGTCACGTGCATCTGTGTCAATCTCCAAAAGTGAAATTACCTTTTACTCCCAAAGTAAACAATAAAAAAGTTAAAACAATTTAATTTAACATTAAATTATTATAATATAGAGCGGTAAACGACGATTTGGTGTAATCAGTTTGGCAGTTAGTGAGAAATTGAACGAAGTACAGACCACAAAACAAAGCATCATAGTTGAGAGTTGACACAGTTGCTCTTACGTGTTAACTAACTAATAATAAATATTAGGGAATGACAGTTACGAAAGTCGTTGGTCGTCGTGTGAGGCCCATAGGTTTTTTAATGGACGGCAACGACACGTGCTGGCTTTGCAAGCTTCTTGAATTTGAAGTTCGAACTGAAGGATAAGGAAACTTGTCTATCAACAAACTCAGTAAAATACTAAAATTTGATGAATAGTTTGATTTCATATCAACACTATTTTTGATTCAAAAGGAATCCATCACATTTGTTGCATATTGTTGCATGTTTTCTTCAAAGAATCCTAATATTAAAATCATGTTTTGCTAACTTTTTTTACTTTTATTAACTAGTTACAATAGTTTAAGAGTTCATATAAGTACCTTCCTTTTAAGATATTCAAAGAGGCTGCTATTTTAACTTCCGTCACAAAAAATGTGAACTTTACTATAGTTATTTAAGAGTAGCTCAATATCTCTCCCTATAACTAAATTTTCCTTCGGCCACACTTGTCTTTTCATTAGCAAATTTGCAAAGCTTCGATTTGAGACGCAGATCTGGATCTCAAATAATGTCTTCATGGATGTTTGATATATTGATATATTTTTTACTCTTAGAAATTACATTAACAGAATCGTTATTCTCAATAATATAATTTTTAAAAATTTTTAAAAGTTTGTTTGATTTTCTTAAAATAATTTTAAGAATATTTTAAAATATTTGATATCGTAAGAATATGAAATTTACTATGTCGATTGCTATCCATCAATTTTTTAATCTAATTTTTTATTATTAGATCATTTTAATGTTATGTAATTAATATTAATAAAATTATTTTATGAATATTTTATATTAATAGTTACAACAAGTTTAAATTTTCAATTTTCTATTATTTTTGTTTAGAATTAGAGTATTTCAAAATTATATTAAATGAAAATTAATTTGTTTAATACGTAATTAGATAATAATATAAATTTTTTAATATTTAGAATTTTTATTTATATATTTTTCTTGTGATTTAATTTGATGCACATTTATTTATCTAATTTACCAAACATTTTTTGTCTCAATCAAACTAACCAAAATTAAATTTAGTCAAATTAAATTGTTAAATTTTGGAAAAAAAATTATAATTTTAACATTACTTATCTTTTTTGAATTTAAACTATGATAAATATAAATTTTTAATAATAAAATTAATAAAATATAACTTTAAAATAGGTTAAAGCATAAATAAATTATAATAAGATATGATTAAGTTTTAAAAAAATAATTTAATAATTTTACTAATATATTAATTATTTCTCATAAAAATACAAGATTTTTACTCCTTTAAGTGAGAATAAAATTTTTTTATTCTTTTAGGTGAGAATAAAAATATATAAAAAAATATAAGAATACTCTATTTATGAGAATTTAATATTTTTTAAAATATTTTTTAATTCATATTCTAAACACAATAATGAAACATTGTGAACCTCTTATTTTAAAAATTTTATTTTTAAATTGTGTACCAAATATCTCTTAAAATCTAAATTTTTTACTTAAAAAAAATTATTTTTATAGTGATAAATACACCAAGTTATTAGTATATACTTAAGACCATTCCCTAATTTTTCAATTCCTCCTCAAGTTTCTAAAGACTTTTGAAGTAAAGTATCTAAGCGTAGAGCCAAACATCCAACATAAACTAGACTGCTTTGGCTATAGGTCAAGTACAGAAAAGATGTATATATTTAACATATCTTATATATCATGAAAAGTTGCCTTTCATTTTTTTTTTTTTTATGTACACATTTTGTTTGAGGTTAAGATTTTATTTATTTTATTGGTTAGTTGACTTGAATGTGTATATATTGAATTTTGACAATATGAAAATTATAATAAACTCTAATTAATTTAGATGAACTAATTTGAATTTAGCTGCAAAAGATCCAAATTGATGCCTATATATTAGGTAGCTAGCAATTGGGTTGGGTTTTGAATAATAGAATCTAAAGTGTTGATAAGTTGTAAAGTTGGATATAGAGCCACCAAACTTTTCCATTATTACCTATTGGCTACATATGTTTGACTTAGAATGTGTGAATCATAGCTTGATAGTGAGACAGCAGAAAATGAAATTCTTAATTTGTCGATTATGTTTATATACTTTCTTCTTCTATTCATCCTTCCTCTTGTTTTTGTTTGTTTTCTTTGAATTAATTTTAAAATTGTCTTATTTTTTTTTCATGTATTATATATATACATCTTAATTATTAATGAAAATCTTTATTTTCTGTATTTAATTTATTTTAAAAAATTAAAGTTAAAAATATCCTTTAGATGTTCTAAATATTTTTTTCTTAATATAAACATATATATTATAATTTTTTTATTTTCAGATAAAAATATAACTTTTAGACTTTTTTTTTTTTGAAAAAACTATTTTTGAGGACAGAATCAAAGAGGCTATGTAACTATTAGTTAAATGTTCATAATTTTCTTAAAACAATGTTGGGCGTCATATTCTTTTAAGTTGGTTACTTGGTCATAGATTTATCAATTTTCTCCTTAAAATATATGTATATTGGACATAATGGATAATACGAAAAAAAAATTAAATATAACTTGATAAAAAAAATCAAATTTAATTAAAATTTAACTTTCTTTTTCTTTTCCTTAAGTTTTGTTCATCCAATCATACTTGAAAGACAAAAATCTAAGTAAAAGTAAAAATATGTCACTAAATAGATGACATTTTTAGTGGTAACAATTTCTTCACTGAAAGGTCTTCAACGACAACTTTAGTGTCGCTACCAAAAGGTCTTTAAGGACAACTTAAAACGTCATTGCAAAAGATCTTTAACAACAAATATATTAGCAGCAACCTTGCGATGATTCATACGTTGATGTCACCAAAGAATATTGATGGCGTGACTTAAGTTGCTACCTCAAACTTATTTTAAATAATTTGTTTTTTATGAAAAAATATTATATATAAAAAATCATATTTAAAATATGATAAAAATATCGTATTCAAATTTCGTCTAAATTATATTTAAACAATAAAAAAATCAGTAGCTCTTTATTTATTTCATTGGAAGATGGGGATGAAGTGGGAGTCATTTAGATGAAACACCATCATATTTATATATAGATATGTTAGCATTAGTTCCCACTGGTGAAAGTGGAAGATATCTAGTATCTACTTCTCCTCACTTTTCATCCAATCATTTCCAAGATTCTGGAGCCTGAAATATATATTTTGGGTTTTTGCATCTTATTTTAATTACTTCAATATTATTGATTCCAATACATATAATTAAATATATATGTCACAATTCATGCAACGCATTATTAATTGTTACTTCTTTTAATTTAAACAAGTCAACTTGATACTTTCTTTAATTACTTACTTGATTATCATCAATTTTTAGATATAAATATATTGTTAGACGTTATGATATATGTTCATGATTACGATTATCAACATCTATAGTAAATAATAATAATATTGATATTCTAAATTAAATGAATTCGTACGTGAATTTCATAGGATAAAAGTTCAAATAATAAACGTATAAATTATTATTATCATTCAAGTTATTAATTATGGAAGTATTAATTTATAACATTATAGCAAGGGTTTGGTAAAAGGAGGAATGAGTAACGAGGATGGGGGTCACGTGCGAGGGACATGATCCCGCACGCGAGCGGAAAACACGCTTGTGTGCAACGCCACCTAAAGTCTTATCGTTTCAGCACTCACTTATTTATCAGTTATCATATCCTCCACTCATTAATTAACTTAATTTTCGAAATTTTTTTATATTTCTAATGTTTGGTGGCCTTTTTATGATATTTATTTAATATAAAACCATAGATAACTTTTAATATTCAAATGTAGATTGCATCTTCGTGTTTCTTCGTTTTCTATTTTTCTTCATTCTTAATTGTTTCCACGTATATAATATTACTCTGTAAATTTAAACATAAGTATCTTTTTAACTGCTTATTATAAAGTTTTTTTCAATAAAAATGTAATATTATTTTTATAATTAATCACCACATTAATTAGTGGGCCTGAAAAAATGGCTTATGTTTTTATTAATTAGAATATTTGGTATTAAATATTTTTAATTTTTTTTAAATCTAAGTCTCGTACTCTTTTAATTCTTTTATTTTCAGATATATAATAATATTTTATTTATTAGAAGAAAATGAAGCATGCGTAACTCTTATGGTAAATTATACTAACTTTTTT
Source organism: Senna siamea (assembly GCA_031216115.1). Taxonomy (NCBI): domain Eukaryota; kingdom Viridiplantae; phylum Streptophyta; class Magnoliopsida; order Fabales; family Fabaceae; genus Senna; species Senna siamea. The sequence continues at coordinate 3,533,522 of CM062358.1, forward strand.
TTTTTAAGTTCAACTAAATTATACTTAATGTGCCTTTTGTTTTAAAAATTATTATTTGAGTATATTACAAAAATCTCATCCATTCACTATCACTACCAAATGAAGTAAGAGCGTTAATTTTATAGATTTAAATTCATATAAATTATACATAAATTCATACATATAAAAAGTTTAATAAAAAAATGCATACAATTAAAATTGAAAACTATAAAATTGTTAAATTACTTTAAAATATTTTTTAAATTATATTTATTTAACTATTAACATGTGAGTTTTTATAAAATTTGACAGAGATCAAGACAATATTTTTCATAAAATTAATTAACCTTTGTATTTATGAAATATATATATATAGTAAAAAAATTAAAAAAAAATTTTCATTATATATATAACATCTAGAGAGGTGGATAATATTTTTGATATATATATATATATATACACACACATATATATTATAACTTACATCAAATTGAGTGAAACTTCGTTTGATTATTAACTTCTTATAGCTTTGGTTGGTGAGTACAGAATAAAGCACGAAATCATGAGTATTGGACACACATATATAATATAAGGAGGCTAGCTAGTACCTAGAAGATGTACTTGCTTTTAGTTTTTACACAAAGGACATACACTAGAACTATAATGATAGCTTATGATTCATAACACCAAAGATTCTTGTATATTCTCTAACCTCCTGAGCTTTGAAGTTTGATTTTGAAGCACATCACACAAATATAGTTTATTCCTTCTGTTTTCCTTCATTTTAAGTAGAGTGTTTTTTTTTTTTTTTGCCTTTGATTAGGATTTCTCTATATATATTATTGAGGCTAATCCTTTAAACATTGTCACAACTAATTGTTAATTAAAAAATTATTTTAATTAACTTTTTCCAAAATTCGTATACTAAGATTTGATAACTTATAAAAAATAAGATAGTCTGTGATTGATTGGTACCCCTCTTAATTGCGATATGTACTTTATTGACTGTAAGATATAATATACTTAAGTTAAGATCAACGTAATTTCTACAAATTGGATCCCTATTAATTTCATATCTTAATTTTAATCTGTTATGTGAAAATTGAAAGAAGTTAGAAAGTCCAAGGCCAACTAATGAGGATGAGGTATAGTGGAAGAGAATTATTTTTCACAATATGGGTTGGCATAAATGATTAAAGGTTTGGAAAAAAAATTATCATTTTATTCATTGGTAAGAGTTTAAAAGTTATCTAAAATTTTATTTGGTGACATCTATATTTAAAAATATTCTTTGACATCTAAGACTAATTAAGTAATTATGATTGAGTAAAATTACTTGAGATTTAAATATGTACAGTAATATTTTAGGTTAAGTCTTTGTTAATTTTTTTAACGTACTATTGACACCCTATTCATTAGTATTAAGGGTTTTTTTTTTTTACTATCATTTTTGTTTACCAAAAAAAATGAAGTTTAGTGGGAGAGAATTATTTGTCACAATTTGATAAATTAAAATTTATATTTTTATTAAAAATATTTATATTTAACATTTAATTTTATTTTAAACTATATTATCTCTTATACATAATATCTTTAAATAAAATTTTTTAAATGAGTTTAACCCATTAGGTAGAGCGCTATCTTTAAAATAAAAAAGATTGGATCAAAAAAATAATAGTGCATATTAGGCCCATGTCTCCCAGTAAATTTGTAAGGATCAAGTTGAATCAGTTTTGATAGACTTATTTTTTAAAAATATTTAAAAACATTTTGTGTTATAGAATATTATAATCTATATTTATCTATAATATTCATTCATTGACATATTAAATAAATTATAATTTTGTAGATCAATTCATAATATTAATTTCTAATAATTTTAATATATAAAATAATTACATTTTTTTAATAAAGCAGTCTAGAATATAAAAACTTTTGCCTATGTATAAACTCAAAGCAAAACGACGTCAATATCTAAACACTCAAAGATTTTGCTCAATCATAACTACTAAAACACATGGTCAATTAAAACAATCACAATTTATCATATCTAAATTATAAATGCGCAATCTCAACAAATCCTTCAACTTTCCATAAAATATTAATGTGATAGAAACAAAATCTTTTAAAATTTAATAACGCACAATTTACACGTTGTAAATTTTTATATCATGCTTTTATTTCAAGGTATCTACTAAGTCACCTTCCATCATCGATCTCTAATTTACTCACATGGCTTTTAAAAATTCAGTTTGGTTTTTCTTAAGCAATCTATTTGAAAGTCCCATATGGTCTAATAACTTTTTCATAATAAATCTAATTGATTGTTAAATAATTAAATATATAATAATTAAATTCTCTTGATCATTACCATCTCATAATATTTGAAAATTAATTCCCTTTTTAATGTAAATAACTAAATACATAATTTATGTTTTATAAGAATTTAATACTTGAAAAGACAATTAAGGGGATGTAGTTTATTAGAACCCAAAGTATAAAAACATTAAAAAGAGTATTAAATACTAATTTTCACATATTAGTTGAAACAACACATTCATTAGTTAAAAAATGAAGATTAATCCAAATATTACTGAAACTCACAAGTAAATTAAGTTTGAATATAAAAACCCAAAAAATAATTAAAAGAAAAATCAATTGTGAATGGCTAGGACTGTATTGAAACGTGAATCTGCTCCTCAAACTTAGGATATCAACTTTGGTATTGTTCACTCCTTTGAAAACACGTGATTAATTTAATATCAGCTATTTAATTTTAAATTTTAATCTACACGCACACTTAACATAATGTTAATCCGTCTTAAGGAATTTTCTTTATAGATAATTAATAAGTATTTATATATATATATATTATATTGTATTATATAAATAGTGGTCTTTAAGGATGGAAAACAGATATGGTAAATTAAGAGAGAGAGAGAGTTGGAGAAAGAGAGGGGTAGTGACAGCCAAAGGGGGAAAAAGAGGGTGTGCGTCTTTTGGGGAGTACTTTTTTGAAGTTGCACGTTTTTGGAGCATCGTGTCTGGAGAGGATTCTGATTTTGGAGGGATTCCTTTTCCGGATTGCATTTATAGCCCAACAAGAATTTTAAGCTATAATATGAAAAAAAAGATATAGAATAAATTATTAGTTTCCTGGTCTGTTATGTTCAGGATTTCTGTGGGTACATACTACATATATTTATATAATTATATTGAACCGTTGTTGGTGTTGCTTGGTATTATTTGCACAAGCCTTGAGGCAAGCCAGGAGATTATTTTGTATTGTAGCAGATCAAGAATTCTCAGGAGCTGCTGCAATGGGTATGTGTTGTTTTTCCCTTCTAGTTCCCTCGTGCTTTGTTCTCTAGATTCATTCATGGTTCTTGGATTTGGCTTTTGGGTTTCTGTTGTTTCTTTTATCTTGTCTTCTGTTTGCTATTTTTGTGTCCTTCCTCTGTTTGTGTTATGTCCGCAATCGGGTGATGGGGATCCTGGGTCTTCTTTCTGGGCACGATTTTCGCCTTTTCTGGCCTTGTTTGGTCAAATCAATTCTTCGGTTTATTGTCCTTCTTCTCTGGTTTTCCTTTTCTGGGATTTGGTTTCACTGGTTTTCCTTCCACAGTTTTCTGTGTGTGCTTCACTACCTCTCTGTCTTTCACTCTATCACTATCTCTTAGGACTTTGATTTCATTGGTATAATGGGTTCTGTTTTTTCTAGATTCTTTCTTTCTAGCTATGGCTTAAGCACACCACAACGCTTGCTCCTACCCAGTACTTCTGTGCTTTGGCTTTCTTCCTTCCATTGTTGTTCTTTTGTTTCTTCGTCTCTTTCACGGTTTTTAGGCTATGGTGGTTTTGTTTCTATCTTCACTCCTCTGATTTATTGTTTTCTATTTTTGATAGCTTTCCTCTCGGAGGTCGCCATGTCCGTGAGCTTCTCTCACTACTACGATGATTTTGAGAAACTCTTCCAGAGATTGAACCCACCCAGGTTCCCATCAAACCAAATCCTCTCTAGTTTGATTGATTCCGTTCAGTCCTCTCATATTTTTTGTTCACTCGTTGTCTTGTCTTATCCTGTCAGGGTTGTAATTGATAACGAATCCTGCGAGAATGCCACTGTCATAAGGGTTGATAGTGCAAACAAGCATGGAATACTTCTTGAGGTAGTACAAATCCTCACTGATCTCAACCTTATCATAACCAAGGCTTACATATCTTCTGATGGTGGATGGTTCATGGATGGTAATAATAATTTCTTTCCATTAAACTTTACAAACCCATTATACCCATAATTCTTGGGACAAAAATTTTTAGTTTTCATCTTTTCCTTACCTTTTCTACTTCCAGTTTTTAATGTCACCGACCAAGATGGAAACAAGGTTACAGATGAATCTATTTTGAATTACATTAGAAAGGTTAGTACTTAGTTTTGTTATTCCCTGCTTTTTATACATATATACATACATATCCGCTGATTAGTAATTGCTTCCTTCTACATTAATAGAATCTTGGACCAGATTCTAGTTTTACATCTCCCATGAAATCTGTTGGGGTGAAGCAATCAGTGGACCACACTGCAATAGAACTAATGGGAACTGATAGGCCAGGATTACTCTCCGAAGTGAGTGCCGTTTTGACCAATCTCAAGTGCAATATAGTAGATGCAGAGGTCTGGACCCACAATGCACGTGCAGCTGCTGTGATACACGTGACTGATGAAGAAACTGGGTCTGCAATTACTGACCCAGATAGGCTATCTCTGATCAAGGAGCTTCTCTGTAATGTGCTTGGTTGTTGTGGCAAGATAAATGGAAAAGCTCAGACTGTGGTCACTGATGAAGTCACCCATACTGAAAGAAGGCTTCACCAGATGATGTTTGCTGACAGAGATTATGAACAAGGTGATGATAGTGGTGATAATGAGTTTGATGGAAAGCAAAGGCCTAATGTGAATGTTGTCAACTGGTCTGACAAAGATTACTCAGTAGTTACGATACAATCTAAGGATAGGCCAAAGCTTGTGTTCGATACAGTTTGCACTCTGACAGATATGGGTTATGTTGTTTTTCATGCAAGTATTGATGCTGAGGGACCAGAAGCATATCAGGTGTAATCCCATTTTTTGCCTCTCCTTCTTGGACACAGAATTGTGAGCTTAAATGGAAATTGGTCTAATTTGTTTGAATGGCTGTATCTGCAGGAATATTACATCAAACATATAGATGGATCACCTGTGAAATCAGATGCAGAAAGACAAAGACTGATACAATGTCTTAAAGCTGCTATTAAGAGAAGAGTATCTGAGGTAAGGGCCTTTGAAGTTTACATTAATAATAATGAATTTGTCATTGCCTACTTTTGTCTGGAATCTGGCCTATTTTACACATGCCTTTGACTGTATTGCTTTTTCTAGACATTGTTACTTAGCATTATTCTGCCACATAAAATTTGGTAAGGCTGAAGGTGACCGTTTCATTTCATGTATACTTACCAGTTGTGAGGGAAATCTAAAATTTTTTCAATTCCTTTTGGTGGACTTGACTGACATTGACTTTACATCTAATGTCATGAAGTGGGGTGTTTGTTTTATTTCTGCTCCCATTTTCTTATTGAATTTCACTTTCGAAAAATTCAAATGGATTAACATTAAGCTTACATTGAAGACGAATAATATATTTGATGACATTGTTTTTTTAACTCCTTGATCTTGTACTATCGGACTGTTTTCTATTCTAAAGATCTTTGTCCTTTGCTGTTTGAGTCTGCTAAGACTTAGTTCTTTAGTCCAGAATTCCACTACCCTTTAAATAACCATTCTTCAATATTATTATAAAACAAGGACAGAGATTGGTTCCACTTTAAAACACGTCTAGCATATTTATTTATCTCTTGGAGATTAAACTTGTCTTCATGTGTGGAATCTTTGGATTGTTTCTCTGTTCATTTGTTGGATTATAGAGCGTAGACATCTCAGGCACTCAATTTGTTTCTTCTTGCTCTCTCAGGGGTTGAAGCTAGAAATCTGCACTACAGACAGAGCTGGACTGCTCTCAGATGTGACACGCATATTCAGAGAGAACAGCCTCACAGTGACAAGAGCAGAAGTGTCCACCAAAAAAGGCAAAGCTGTGAACACATTCTACGTCCGTGGTGCATCTCGTTGCCCTGTTGATTCCAAGATAATAGAAGCCATTCGCCAATCCATTGGCAACACCATTCTCAAAGTGAAGGGAATCCCTCAACAGTCAAATCCTGCAAATTCCCAGGACTCTTCTCCATCCAGATCCCTCTTTGCTGGCATTTTCAAGTCCAGATCCTTAGTCAACTTGGTCAAGTCTTATTCTTGAGAGAGCTTTCATGGTTCCTTTGTACAGTGCCAACTTCATTTGCTTTAGAATGTAGGAACAGTTCTGACATATTCACATATATATCTCAAAAGAATGAACTGTGGGGAAGATGCCTTGTATATTCTTCTCAATTCAGTCTCTTCGTAGTTTTTCAGCTTTAGTTTCTCACTGTGGATCCAATCATGAGTTGGAGACTAGTGATACCGATGAAAGCAGAGAGAGCCTTCACTTTGTAGTACTGTCCTTGAAATTCAACATCTGTGTATAAATCTTCTCAACTATTATTTTATTTTCCTGTTTGAAAAATTGTAATATAGTGAGCTAAAGGACAAATATTTTGTCTCTAACTTGATAAAATGATAGGTCTATCTCAAGTTCTCAACATTGTTTTACATTGAAGGATATGTTTGGATTGAAGAAGATAATTAAAAAAAGGAAGTAAACAATTTTTTTTGACATATTATCTTTACTTTAGATTTACATTAATATTTTTTTTCTTATTCCATTTATTCTCATCAATCCAAAACTATTTTAATGGAAAGAAAAATTAAATTTATATTTAAATTAAAGAAAATAATAAATTTTAAATTTTTTTCTTGCTCTCCTCCTATTTGTCAAATCCAAACATACCTTTAGTAAATAAATAAAAATACATATCCTTCTTGCTTCTTACTTTTTGGTCTTTACATGCTATGCTATAGCCTAGAAAATAGGAGTTTGACGCTAATGTTGGATTTGATATCATAAATATGAATAAAAAATTCTTGACAGAGTTAAATGACGTGGGAAAAATTGAAAGAGAAAGAGAGTGGGAGGTGGGGGTTGCGTCAGAATGTTAAATATTGAAAATATGTTTCCCTTCCCATTCTGATTTCATGATTAAAGGGTCAAAGTTAAATATTGATTTATGAAGGGGTTGCCTCGCCTTGTTTATACAAATATCTTCTTGTTATTGGACACATAAGGTAAGTGGCTGCTAGCTTTAACCTTTTCATGATTATGGCTGCAACACCACCACCAACAACAACAACAGCAGAAAGAAGGTTCATGACAGCATTTCAACTTTAAGGATGTGTCATCTGATGGAGATTGGCACTTTGATAAAATGGGTTTAGTTTGCCAAATTATGCCTCTATTTGTGATGCTTCTTGCTTCAATTCTCATCCAAACTTTGGAATTTGAATACTAGTCAATCCAATTAGAGTTAAAAGCTCTCTTTGAATATTCTCAAGCTTGGACGGACAATCAAGAGACTAAGGTAGGCTTATACCTCACTCACAATGTATTGTTGAAGCTGTGTCAATAATGGAGATATTTGACTTCATTAACAAGTCTAGATTTAAACTTTTCAATGTCATATATTTTAGAAAAATTATTGATACATAGTATCATACATGATTTTTTTAAATACAAGACAATTATCTAGTAAAAATAAAAGAGTTATGGGAGGAGAAATTACAGTATGAAATTACGTAAGTCTTCGTTTATATTTAAAATTAAATTATGCTAAATTGATTTGGCATTTTGGGTTTTACAAATTTAGGAAATGCCAGAGCAAGATTCATGGCAGACACAACACAAATAGTCAAATACGAAGGTAATCAGATTGGCATGATTCCACCATGAATCTGTCAAAAAAGTTTGTGGCTTTGTGATGGGTGGCTTTAGTTTTTTGTCTCATGGTAACGTTTTGCCACTGTTTTATTCAATTCTGACTTCATTCTTTGAAGTGGTCCAACAAGATGTGTATATTGCTTGTCCAATCTACACCATTTTGAGCATTTTCTTTTTGACCAAACACTTTTAGTGGCTTGCTTCAACTTTTTCGTAAAGAGAAGCCATAAAAAAACCAAAAAAAAAAAAAGAAAGAAAGAAGAAGAAGGGCCACATACTTTGAATAATGGCCCAATGGAAATTAAATTGCGTTTTCTTTTTCTCAAATTTTGTAGCCCACACCCCAATTATTCTCTCTAATCTCAATCATCTTTTTGAGTTCTGACCATCATTCGCTCACCTATGTTACTATCTGAATCTTTTTAATTTCTTTTTTAAAAATTGATATGGATAATTTTAAAGAGTGATAAATATAAAGTATATGATATGAGACCTATTATTTAAATGAGTCTCATTCATTTTTTTAAAAAAATCTTATTATTCAAATAAGTTTTATATTCTTTCTTATGAGTTTGAATTTTTTAAATTTCTTAAAAAATTAACCATGTCAATTTATGAAAGAAAAAAAATAAAATTAACGTTAATGCATATAAGATGAATTTTTGTATTTATCTTTTTCCCTCTTACTATATATCTTATGCAAATTCACTTTTTATCTATTTTTCTGTAAATTCAAGTCATCTAGTCTAGTTTCTCATTATCCCCTTCCTGTATAATGGCTACATGGGGTTTTGCCACGTGGTTCTTTTGTTCAACTGAATTGGATAAGCTGCTAATAAAGCAGCTGCTTGATTGCACCTTTTTATTTATTTTAAATAATTAATCTTGGATAATTGAAACAAATTAGTTGAATAATAGATGAATTATAATATTTTTTATAATTAATATTTCTGTAGATTATTAATATATATTGCAAAACTGTAAAATTGTCTCGTTTATTATTACTCAAAGTTCTTATTTAAAAACCACTTTCAGTCATTTTAAATTTTTTTACTATGCTCTACATCGCTTCCCTTCCTCCCTTCTACCAAACTATTACACTATCAATATCAATAACATTCTAAAAATTACATTATAAAGTTCATTGACGACACCTAAAATAAAGGAACTCCATTGAATCTAAGTGAGAGAACTTAATATGAAGAATATGATGGATTTGGTACTGTCAAGAGTAGAATAATAGCGGGTGAAATGTTCTAGTTTACCAGATTTTGCTGCAAACTGTGAAGCTACACAGAGGTGGAGTGTGAATTTAATTATTTTCAACAAAGTGGATAGATCTTATGGTTGGCTGTCTTCTTTTTTAGAGCAGTTAGCAGTCAATGTTCCTAACATGTCTGTGAGCACATGTGGATGAACAATAAACAAAGTGATGATATGAAAATATGATAGAATAGTAAAATATAAGACATGTCTTGCAGTTGAAGTTGAAGTTGAACTGAATCATCTTGGTTGGCAATAACTTTATAATAATAGTAATAAAGAGAGTTTGCATGTGCTTTCTTTGGGTGTCACTGTCACTGAAAACCAGGTTGTTTTTGAAAATGTGTGCTTTGATTCTCCCCCCACATGAATCACAAATGGACAATTGGTAGTTCCTTGTAGCAACAGCAAACCCCCCATAACTTTTCCTCACATGTAAGGTTTCCTCAAAAACCAATTAATATTACACTCTTATTACATTATTTATTCATAGAGATTCGACACTCGCCGTTAAATATTTGACGCAACTCTCCTCTTTTATCTAAATTTAGAATTAGTTATAAAAGTCAAACTTTGCCGATCCTATAGTGAAAAAAGGCTTTGTTTATTTATTTGTTTGTTTATAACATTATTTACTTATTTTAATATATGTAATTGTCATGTCATTGATTTCTAGATAGATCTGATTTATTGAAAACAAATAAACTATAAATGGTAAAATTAGTATTTTATAAAACTTAGCAAAGCTAAAGTGATATGGTTCATGGTTTTTAGGTAGTATGAAACACTACCCTAAATACTCGAGTCAATAATTGGTTTATTCCAATGGGAATATTCAATATCTCTGATTGTTATAGCTAAGTACACAGACAGATCTTAAAAGAAGGTGATGCTCAGGGGCAACTAATCAATGGAGGAATCTAGGGTTGAGTTTCCTGGTTTTCAAACTTACAGTCACAGGGATGAGTTTGAGTTCACAAGGTCTATGAGTCGGCTACAGAAGAGAGCTCCTTGTCCACTTCAGGTAAAGCCTACTGTGATATCCTCAGCTTGCTGTGGTTCAAATAACTCAAGTTCAAGTTCTTCTTCTTCTTCTTCTTCTTCAACTTCATCTTCATTAGATTCATACTTTAGAAGTAAAGATCCCATACCTCTACTTTCTCCTCTTGTGGTTCTTGAATCCCCCTGTATCAGAGAAGAGAACACTGCAAAATCCCACTGATTCATCTTCTGTGTTTTATTTTATGACATGGGTTTTTGATCTTGATTATATAGTTTTGTATCTTAAGTTGTAGCTTTAATTATCCATAACTTGTATATGAGCCTTCTAATAGTCTTATGCAGTACAGGATCTTGTTGATAAGTCAGAGCTAAGTGGATTGTTCATTGTTGTCATTAAATGATGTTAAATGGATAGTGATTAGTGATTCTATACAATTACACAACCCTAAGATTCATAATGAACATGAAATAATCATTGAAGGAATTCTAGAACAAAGTAGAAACTTAAAATGCAGCTCATTAAAAGTTTTTTAAACAGATCGATAGTAGATTTAAGTTATTTGGGTGTAAATATATAAACATGTGAGATGTGGTTGATATAACATGTTTACATGTTTACATGACTCATGACTATTAATATTCAGAATTGGCTTGATCTACCTCTCTTTAAAGCATGGACAAGTTAGAGATGTTAGTCTGAGATACATAATAAAAAATTAAAATTATTAAAGTGAATTAAATTAATTATTTTTATGATTTAATAATTAAATTAAAAAAAATAGTTTAGCATTTGGGCTGGGCCTGAAAATTTTCTCAGTGCTTAAGAGTTGAGAGTGTGGGCCGTACTACTCACTAGTCCATGAGGTCATTCTTTTCCTTTATAATCCTTTTTAGTAAATTTCGTTACGAAGAAAGACAAGTCTGTAAATAATTAATATAAAACGACTTAAAAATTCTAAGTAATCAGAACGTTATTTTTTTGGTTCTTATTTCTCTTATTAGTTATTATGTATCACTCTAAAGAAAATTTCTACCATATAGTACAATGGAGGGAATAAAGTTTAAATATGAAATTATTTATTAATTTCTTTTTTTCTATAGAATATCTAAGATGTCATCTGACTGCTAGAGAAAAAAAAATGATATACACTTTCGAATAAAACTTCTTAGATATTTTTTATTATTAAATTTTTAAAACGTTAATATTTTTTTAATAATAATTTAATTAAAAAGGCCAAAGATGCAAGTCAATTTTGTCCTAACTTTACGATGAATTCTTGGTTCGCGTGACGTCAGCACTCACGTATCTGTGTGCTGTGCGTACCGTGCAAGTCAATTAACTGAGACGACAAAATTGAATTTGGCTTTGTTTTTTTGAACTTTTACTTTCGTTGGCATTCTAATTTATGAAAGCTCCGTACCTTACATCATAATTATAATCTTAAGCATAATTTTTTTTCAGGCAAAAAAAAAAAAAAGTCTTAAGCATGTTTTGCGATGCAAATATCTTAATTATGGATTGTCAAGTTCTTTTGGAAAACACTTTCGGCAAGTCCAAAAGCACTGTCGAAGACCCTGGTTAAGGTGAAGTATTGGTTTGATTTGAATTAATTTGAATCATTTAACTAATTAAATTAATTTAATTAAAAAAATTAAAAAATTATCTAATTAATCTAATATTTTTGCATATTCAATCTAATCTAACTTTGAGCGATTAGGAGTGAATCGGTCTAAATAATTTTTTTTAAAAATGTTAAATATTAATATTTTTTTAATTTTAAATATAAAAATAAATATTTTTAATCATAAAACTAAAATTAAAATTATTTCAAGACAATTATAAAAAAATTATAAAGATAAAATAAAATATTTATAGTAAAAATTAATAATAATATATTTAAAGTTTTAATTTATATATAATATATAATATGATATATTAATTAATTAAATTTCATTTGGTTTGAATGAAAATTAATATTATCTAATAAATGAATCGATTTAATCAATTTTAATAATTTTATATTTAATTCATTTAATTAAATAATTTATTTTAATTCATTTTAATTGAATCAAATTAATTCGATTCAAATAAATTTAAATTAATTTAGATTTGATCAGCCTTGGCCCTAGCATCATGAGCCAGAATAATTTTTTAGATCTTTACCGTACAATAACAAATTTCTTATGAACCATATCTTTTTTTTTTTTTTTAAAGTTATATATTAAAGGCAACAAGTTTTGAAGACTGAGGTAGAGTATGGTCGAGTAATGCGTGATATAATGTGAGTGAGATAATTTATTTTATTAATTAAAACTTTAATGAAATACATTTTATTTTATAAAGAAGTAAATATTAAAATGTTATTACTACAATATGTTCAGTTGATAATTCTTTTTGTCTTTGTAATTTTAATTTTATTAAAATTGATAGGTGGAGAAGGTTAAAAAATTATAAGATATATTATAAAAAGTTGGCAATAGAGCATTTTTTATTCTTTAAGTTTATCTTATATTTTAATTTGGTCTTTTAAGTTAATTAGTTTTATTTTAATTATTTAATTTTTACAAAATTAGTTAATTGTTTTTTAAAACATAAAACTATTAATTAACAAAAAATATTGAGTTAAAATCAATTTTAATATCTTTATGCTAAATTATTATCAATATTAGCAATCTATTAATCTTACAAGCTAAATTAAAAAAAAAAAAGAAAAACAATAAACTGAGCAATGCAATTGTTGTGAGGTAGACGAATTACTTAAATCAGATTTTTTTTCCTGATGGTAAAGTAGAAAGAAAGATGTTGAAAATTTTAAGGATTTGATTTTTTTTAACATATAAAATTAGTAAATTGCTAATATTGAAAAATATTTGACATACAAATATTAAATTTAACCCTAACTCTATTTTTTTTGTGAATAAGTTAACAGTGTTATATGTTAAGAAAATTTTGATTAAAATTTTAAAATTAAGGGACTAAAGTAAATTTAATTAAAATTAAAGATCAATATCGAAACCTAAGATAACATTAAAGAACCAAAAATATTCTTTTACCTACAAATTTTAAATTACCCAAAGTCTTTTAATTTAGAAAGGTTTTAAAAATGCAATTTTAGATCATTTGAGATGGTTTTGGAATCTTCTTAATATTTATGATACCTATACTTTATAATTGATATGACAAATTGGTTGCACCTTACATTTTAGTGTTATAAAATATAAATAGGCAAAAATATTTTTTTATATTTTTAAATTTTACATTAATTTTAAATTTTATTTTTAAAATTTTAAATTATTATCGATTTAATTCATCCCATACCTTAAACTCATCTAAATTATTGATAAAAAATAATAATTTGATATTTGATATAATATTAAAATATTAATAAAAAATAAATGTTGATTCATATTAATTTTAAAGAAATAATTTTAGATAACATGTTATTATTTTTTATTAGTAATTTAGATAACATTAAGTTATGAAACAAAATTAATTATAATTTAAAATTTAAAAAAAAATAAAAATTAATGTAAAATTTAAAGAAATAAAATATGCTTTTATCTATATAATTATTTAGTTATAAATGTTAATTAATGTTATTTATTTTTTAAATTTTGAAATAAAATATTTTTAGTTTAAATAATATACATTTTGAGAATTTATATTATTTTTTCTATTTTTACATGAAAATAAAAATTTTAAAAATAGTTCATTCATAATTTATTAATTATTTTTATGTAAAAAATATATACAATATAATTTCTTTAATAATTTATTTTTTATATTGTACATGATTAATTTAAATGTTATTATGAAATTAATTCTTATAAAAAATAAGAGTAAAATTAGTAACTTTAAAAAAGTAATTCCATTTTAAGATACCATTAGGTGAGATAATAAAAACAAAATCACAATATACCGAACACCCGTTTAAGAGAGAAATAGGATAAAATGGGATAATTTGAGCATCTTATAACTATTGATTTGATAGTTGAAATGTCCCTTATCTAGTGTATTGTCACTTTCATATCAGTAATTTTTTTTTAATTACTTTAAAATAAGATATTCCAATAGCCAAATAATATAGTTTTAATTTGAAATAATAATGTTCAATAATAACAAATAGTCATTTTCATCATCAAAGAGGCATTGCCTCAATGGTAATAGACTCCTCAGTTAAGACACATATCCCTGGTTCGACGTCTAGTAGGACCTTTCTTTCTTAGCACAAATAATTTGACACACGGGGTTAAACAATTGAGTTAATCGTTAAGCGGGTTGGTAAAATCTACTCACGATTTTTAACAATTTATTAATTTTATAAAATTTGTTCAAATAATATTTTTTTGTGAAAAAAATGTCTGATAGACAAATTTAAATTATGAGTTAATGGTCATGTGAACTTTTGTTTATTAATTAAAAAAAGTTATTTGAGGATAGACATTTTAATTGAAAATAAAAAAAATTAAAGTATTTTATTTTTAAAAAACCAAATTAAAAAAAAGGTAATGGACTAACACATAAAAAATTAATATTGGGAGTAAATTAAAAATATTTAAAATTATAAAGTGTCAATTAAAATCCAAATGACATTGGAAGAAACACCCTTTTCCGTACTCGGCTTTTCTTCGTGGTCTCGTTTGATCGTTTGGTTTCTCTCTCCATCCTTTTTATTATTGTTCCTCTTTCTTTCTCCGACGGAGAAATAGGATTTGTAGGCAACAGTCGGAGGTTTTCATTTTCTTTTGAATTCCCTTTTATGGAGGTAGGTTTCAATTTGTGTGTCGCAGCCTCAATTTTGACATGTTTTCTTACTTCTGCTGTTCTGAATTTCTGATATTTTGATTGGACAGAACCCTCGATGTTGCTTCTTGTTATTGTGGAATCCACTGAGTTTGATGCTTGCTCGAGTTTGGATTTAGCTTGTTATTGTCCGATTAGGGTTTAGATTTAATTAGCAAAACCCCTTTCCTATTTAGGTGGCTGGAGGCTAGGAGCAATCGGTTTTGCTTTTGCGTCTGGGTTGACAATTTATGTTTATGGATCTCGAGTATCTGATTTTTCCTTAAAGGGTATGTTTGATTTTTGAGAAAAAGTTTTTAGCTTATTGAAAAAAAAAAAAAAATTAATACGCGAGATGGTTTGTGTGACCTTGATGTTGCTTTCTATGTATGGGTGGAGGAATTCTGGTTGGAAGCTATTTTAACCGTGGCCTATATTTGGATTTGAAGGGACCTCCCGGGGTAGTCTTTTTGTGCTAATGCTCCTTAATGTTGGAGTGGGTGTATCAGTACTCATTTAACCTCACTATTTTACCTGTCACCACCGTTGGAAAGTTCTAGTTGCATCTTTTTTCAGTGTTCTACTACGTGCTATAGGCTTTCTAATGAGCTATGATCCTAGATTACATTGATTTTGTATTATATCTGAGCCTGATAACTATTGTATATAGTGGGTGTTTGGTATGATGGTATCTCACCACTATGTAAAGATATTCTTGAATATTGGATTTCAATGTGTATACTGTCAAGATCATAGATTGTTAATTGCTGCCTTGCTGGGGAATCTAAGGTATTCACATTCTTAGGTATCTCGTGTATACTGGTGTGAGAATTATGGCATATTGACTGTCCCCTTAGATTTTTCTACAAAGATCAGTCTGTGAGAGAGAAACTCTTTCGTTTGGTTCAACATTATTTTGACCTAATTAATAGGTTCATTTCTGGCCATGAAAGAATTTAGTGACCATAGTCTAATGCTTTAGAGTGAATTTTACGTTGGATGAGTAGACACACTAGAAATGATAGGATTAGGAATGATTGTATTAGAGAGAAAGTTGGGTAGCACTTATCATAGAAAAGTTGGGGTAGCCGACTCCACTTAGTGGGAAAAGGCTTTATTTGTTGTTGTTGTTGTTGTAGTCTAATGCTTTAAGTGCTAGGTACACATCTTGCATAAAGATTCTAGGGAATTCCTTAAATTGGAAAAAATATTTATTGAAAAGGGAGATGGGGAAAAATCCCTGAGCGCAGCTTTTCAC
The DNA here is from genome assembly GCA_031216115.1 of Senna siamea. NCBI lineage: Eukaryota > Viridiplantae > Streptophyta > Magnoliopsida > Fabales > Fabaceae > Senna > Senna siamea. The sequence goes on from CM062358.1 coordinate 3,549,774, forward strand.
TAGTAGTTGAAATACTTGGGAAAGAAACAGATAAGTAGAAAGCTTATATAAGAATACAATGAGTGTGAATCTAGGTCATGGCTTTAGAAGCCTAACTAGGAAAGGGAAGAAATGAAGCGTATAGAGATTCTCTGCCTTAGAGAAGAAATTGGATTGGGGTGAAGGAGTAGAATATTGTGAATACATTTTAACTTCAAAATGTAGTAAATGTGAGAAGAATTGAAAATTAATGATTCATATAAAATGAGAAGGGATTCAGTTATTGGAATATCAGATGTCTTAGTAAATAAATTAATATCACCAGTTTATTGTAGCATAAGTAGTTGGGGTTGGGTTACAATAGAGGTCTTGTATCTAATTTGTGTTTGTCTACAAAGAAATTAAGTAATTTTTATTACTTATATTTTTAGTTTTATATATTAGAAATTTAAAGCAACATAAAATCTAATATTCTATTGTTAATAAAACTAAAATATTCTCTTTATTCAATATCTATTAGGCTATTTCCTAAGAACAACAATAGGCATATTTATATAGTTTAATGGGAAGCCTAACTTGATATGCATCTCTTTTCCTTTTTTTTTTTTTTTTGGGTGAACTTATGTTACTGAATTATAATCTCTTTGTAATTTTTGCTACCCAGAGATAAATGATAGGAAAAGGAGTCTTAGAAGAGCACTTTCAACCCCGGACTTGTTCCGGGAAGAGAACATACAAAACTGGTCAGGAAAAAGAGAATCGCAAGAATGTTGTTCTCATTGATATAGACGGTGATCAAGTTGATGATGTGGTAATCATAGATTTGCCTGAGTATGGGCAACAAAAATTGCATGGCTTTAGTGTCCAGAGCAGAGACAGAAAGTGTCCACTTCAGAGTGTTATCAGCATTGATGATGACGAGAGCGATGATGGAGACGATCCTGGAATCATTGCTGAAGGTGGTGGGGAATTGGATAGCGATGCCTCATCAAGCAAAAGATTTTCTCCTGCCCCAGGCTGCATGCGAAATTCTGTGCACATAGATATTGATGATTGTCATGTTGTCCATGAAAAGGGTTCTGCATCTAACTTGCCAAAAAATAGTCAAACAAGCTCTGCAAAAGCTGCTGACAGAAATCGTTATGGTTTAGATGCATCTGAAAGTGAGTCATCTGAGAGTGATTGTTCTGATTGTGAACTTATGGAAGTTTGTGAACAGTGGGAAAAGGCTTCAGTTAAAAGAAAGCGCCGTGTCTTTAATGATCAATCTGGTTTTGATGAGCAGGCCAGTTCTTCTGGTTTGCATAGTAACTTTTACACTGATATTGAAGTAGAAAATGGGACAAGAGAGCATGCAGGAAGCTCTTCATGCTCTGGTCTCAGCAATGATAAATGTGGGAAGGAGAATCTATCAGATTATATTAATCTCAATTTGAAAGAAAATCCTTCTAAGGATTCTGATCAAAAAGTTGACCAAGAGAGTTACAAATTTTTCAGACCTGGATCCACAGAGAAAATGCAATCCTTATATAAGAGTTCTGATTCTCAACATAAAGAAAGGACAAGGAGTGAAAAATTTTCCCCTTGCTCCAAGTACGGAAGTTGTAATTTTTCTAGTGGTGTTACTGGTGCTTCAAAGTTCGAAAAAGTAATGGTTGATAAGGAGTCAAAATTTATGAACTCGAGCCAAGAAGAAAGAAAAAGACAAATTGGGAATGATGGGTGTACTTTAAGGAATAAAGGTGGCAATTTTTCTGAAGCACCCTCATTGGATGAAGGACATCTTAATCAAGATGGGCTGGTGTCTCAAGAATCTTGTGTGAGAGATATAATCAATGAAAGAGAAAAACTTAAGGAGACTGATGAATATAAGCAGGCCATAGAAGAGGAATGGGCATCCAGGCAGCGACAATTGCGAATTCAGGTTTTGCACATATGCCTTTATCTTGATAATTGTTTTTGTTATATATTATATAAGTATCCTTATATCTGTTGGTCCTTCAAATATGTATTCAGTGGTCTTACAAGTGAGGAGGGACCGACTGGTGTAAATTCCAGTTCCATCCTAGATATAATTCCCTCTATATTTTTGTTGAGTTTAGGCTTCTCTTTATGTTTTAAACTTCAATAGTCTTCATGTAATTTGCTGTCTCTTTTTCTTTCAAAAAGAGAAGAAAATTTTGGTCACTATAGGGGCCTAAAAGTGGAGTTATCAACTAGTGACTTTTTCCTTTCTATTATTCTTCCTCTTGGTGTTTATTATTTCTTTTTATTCTTTAAATGTATCTTTAAATACTTTTAAAGTTTTAATTATGACATTCAAGTGAGTGGTGTAGGCTCTCTTCTTTTCATGACTGTCTGGGGCTTCTGAATCTGTAATGGTCTAACTGAGTATAATTCCTACTGGATTGAAGATTTGAACTACCTAATTCAATTGCTATTGCATGTATTTGAAACTTATTTTTTTCTATGTATTTTGGTACTTGTGTGTGAGATTTTCTGCAATACCCTGTTCTCAGGATTGATGAATTTATAAATACATTCCTGATGCTTCTATTGGTGGTTTGATGCTATCCTATGTTTGCACTAAATGCGATGGTCCTTTATATATCACTGACATGGTGCATTTGCCTATATTTTTATGGATGGATGTGTGCATCATTTGTGTTTGCTTCCCAGGTTAATTTGGGTCAATGTGTTTTTTTTCCTTTCAAAAAAGAAGAGGCTTACACGAATTGCCCGCATAATCTTTTAGTGTGTATCAATTTTTTGAAATTGGCCCCTTGATGGGATTTCCGATCCTATATTATCTTCCCTTAAAAGAAAGCATCCAGTTCAGTATTCTTTGATATCTACCAGTACCTACTGTGAATTTCAGGAACTGGTCTTTGAAAGACATATTTGCACCAATATGTTGCTCCCTTTTTTTTTCTGCAACTTTATGTTAATATGTAGTTGTAAATTAATTCTTTGAACCTCCAATTAGTCATACTTGTGCCTTTCAGGCAGAGGAGGCTCAGAGGCTGCGTAAAAGAAAAAAGGCTGAAAGTAAGCGCTTACTGGACATGCAAAGAAGGCAAAAGGAACGAATTGAAGAAGTGAGAGAGACACAAAAGAAGGTTGAAAATGTGGAATCTTTTACTAAAAATATTTTTTTTTAGCTGCTAATTGTCCTTCATGCATATCCATTATAATTTGTGTTCTTTAAATTTTTCTCAATGTTTTTTCATACATCATATAATTTAGTATGGATTTCTTGCAATTTCTATGTTTTTCTATGTCAATCTGGTAATTTATGCCTAATTCAGGATGAAGAAAATATGAATATGAAAGAGCAACTGCGAGTTGAAATAAGGAAAGGGCTTAATAAACTGGAGATGACAAGTGTTGACATGGCTTCATTGCTTCGTGGCTTAGGAATACAAGTGGGAGGAGGCTCAAACCCCTTGCCACAAGAGGTAGTTTGTTTTTGTGTATATAGTTTGTCTTGAAGTTAGAGGTGACCTGCAATGACATGGCTTCGAGGCTGAGTAGTCTAGATTTGTATTCTTTCTGTCGGCTAGTTGGCTTACACTGATTTACTGAAAGAGTTTCCTTCTATAGATGATTTAAATATTTTTGTGTTAATGGTCATTTCAGGTGCATGCAGCTTATAAACGAGCCTTGCTGAGATTTCATCCAGATAGGGCATCAAAAACTGACATTCGGGAGCAGGTTGAGGCTGAGGAGAAGTTCAAGCTCATCTCTCGCATGAAGGACAAATTTTTGTAAACTTAATGTTACTGAAAGCTAACAACTGATAAAATACGGTTGGTGGTGTTTTGGTTGAGGTGCCTTTACTTCATAGCTTATTATTTTGTAGCCCAGTTATTTTATTTGTTAGTTCTGTCTCCCATCCCCCAAATTTTATAGTAGGAAATTAGGGGAATAGACAAAAATATGTAAAGCTGTGATCCATTATAGAATGCCATTTTTTTAAGGATGGATAATGAAGTTCATCCTGTTCATTGGGCATATTAGCACATTTTAATGTCACTTTCCAGAGCTTAAAGGGTTTGCAAGAGAGTGAAGATCAATTAACTAGGGTTTTTACAGTTACTCCTACGGCAGAAACTGCGACAAGGTTTATGTACAATGTAAGTAGGTTGCACCCTGGAAATGTGATGCCAATATGAAGAGGATTGAGTTTAATAGAAAAAATTAATCTTATAATATGATGAGTTCAAGTTTAAAATTTTATTAGAGAGGATTTATATTTAATGTTTGATAGCAATTTGAAGATAATTATTTTTAATAAAAAAATATTTAAAAGTGACCAAATGATGAATTTTAAAAAGGTAAAGAAAAGTTTTTCAAAACTAATTTTGAAACTCTAAAATTTAAAATAACTTTGTCATCAAAATTTTAATATTTAAAAAAAATTGAAAAGCTTTTTTTAAAAGAAAATGATTGGTTTGCAAATTCAAATTTAATTAAGCTTGAAGATGTTAGGCAATAAGCACCTCACAGCCTAACCTTCATTTTATCGAACGGTTACTTTAAACTAATTATGTAAATTTATTTTAATTATATATTTTTTAAATATAAGCAAAAATAAAAATATAAAGAAATAAAAATATAATAAAATTAATTAAAATACTTACAAAAAAAGATTTATTCTATAAAGAGAACCTAAAATCTATGTAGTTTTAAAGAGATTAAAGACTATATTAATACTGTACAATACATTTTAAATTTTGTATACATTGGTCTCTAAAAAAAAACTAGCAAATTAAAATTTATAAAAACTAAACTGTAAAATACTGGTTTTTTAACAGCTTAAAAAAAATTTCTTATAGGAATAAAAATAATCTTTCAAGTCTTAAACTGTCAATATAATCAATCAATAAGTGATGAGGAGTTAAAAGAACTAAAAATATATAAACATTAGGTGACATTAATTCACGAAATAAAAATGTCCGAGTATATGTTAAATATCAAACTAAACCTATGATTCTATCTGCATTCTGCAATGAATGTGAGATATAAAATACCAAAAATAATTTTCTAACCTTGATCCATTCCTAATAGTGTCACAAAGAAGTGAAATACAACAAATCATTTGCTTATCACCCTATCCATATATACAAAACATTGGGAGGGCAAAAGCATGGAACTCATCAGTAATACTCCAACTGGATGGCGGAGCAAAGAAAAAGCCACAAAATTGTTCTTACTCCCCTTGTGCAGCTTACCACAATGGTGAAATTCCCACGTATAAGGAAATATAAGCATGGCTAAGAAAATAAAAAGCCTAGTTTATCTCCTTCTCTTCCTCCCTTTTCCTAGTTGTCCAGATTTAAATGCATGTTCTTGCTCTTGAAGGAAAGCCCTTGCTCTTCCATACTTCTCTGCTCTCTCTTGCTCAAGCAAAGCCTTCTCTTTTTCTTTCACATCAAACAAGAAAGAATTATCTTTTCGCAATTCCCGAACAGCCCCTTTAGCTTCACGTTTCAACAGTTTCTTCAATTTTCTCATCTCTGCTCGATCCCGATCTGGATCATAGTCTCTACCCTTAACAAAGCTGCAGTACACAAATGATATTTAAGTGCTTAATTTGAGCCCCCTTTATAATCAGCATGCATAATTATCAAACTTGAGCATGGGAAAGAAAGGACAACTTACTTCTCTTCAAACTTTGGATTCAGTAATTTGATAGGTACTGGCTTTTGCTTTCGCATTTGAAGTGGTCGCCTCAAAGTGTGGTGTTCATCCACTTTCAACTTGATGAGCTCAGCAGCATCTTTGATTTTATCGCCTAGCGCATTTGATATATTTTTCTGTTCCGCTATTTCGTGTAATGATGTTAAAATAGGTAAAAAGATTTCAGGAAATGAACTTAAGCCTTCATAGATTTTGATATATCCTTGTAGAGTTTCAATAACTGCAACCAATACACTTGCCCTGTAATTGAAATAGCCAATGTTAACCAAAGCACCAAACCATAAACCTTGCCAAAATAGTTAAGATTCAATATAGCAAATTTAGAGCAGATAGATGTTATTAACAATAACGAATTTGCAGGATCCAGCGTTATTTTTTAGATTATAGCTACAGTACACAATTTAAATGATCCAGATCTTGACAATACAACTCCCAAAGATACTGGATATATAATTTCAAAATTCTTGAAAAGAAGCAAAATAGCACAAGCAAGTAAATATTCAGCAAGCTTGAAACATGTCAGTGATAATGTACAACATAGCGAAAAAGACAACATCATGGTAATACATAATTGATTGTTTACCTGAAATTGTCAGAAGAAAAGAAAGAGGAGTCCTCTGGCATGTCTATTATCTTAAAGAAATTCAGAGGACTAATCTCATCTACTGTCTCCTGTATGCACAGGAGAGGCCTGAGAGTTTTCAGTTCCACATGATGATAAAACTGGCAGAAGACAATTAAAATGTTCATTTCAGTTTGCGACCACAAAATTATAGTACCATCAATACATCATGAAGCATAATACAGCACCACATAAAGGCTGTTCGTTGATATTAGGAACCTAAAGCAGTATGTAGCTAGGTTATGAATGTGGTCAAGTTTAAACTTCAGCATCCAACAGTTGTTCTTATGTTATGCATAATAAGCAATTTACTCAATTGAATAGGATTTCAATGCATGTTCATAAATGAAATTTTGAGATTTGAAATGTATGTGAAGTGTAGAAATAATTCATTTATAATTCAAAAGGAAATACATGAACTGTCTGGTTTTCAAAACAACATCAAAAGAATATAGGGGAAAACAATTATTTTTCCAGGTAAAATGTGTGTTGATAGAGATACCAGCCTCATTGAACATCAGACTTGTAACAATATTATCAAGTACAGTTTGCATTTACATCCTCACTTTTAGGCCCAATAAAAGTTCAGCATAGGGAAAGAGATGTAAACAACCCACTCCCACCATCCCCCCAAACAAAAACAAATATATCAACTGTCCACACACATGAACACATATTTTCAGGAGTCAAATATAATTTGAATTGCAGTCAATCAATGATAAAGTCATACCTGTGAATCTTCGTGTGAAATAGATTTGCTTTCAGTAGCAGCCGTAAGCAATGTTCGAAGAAAAATTATTGCTTCAGGACAGAACTTTCGAGACTGTTTAAATATCTGTAATTCAAATGAAGTACATGAACAAGCTGCAACTACAATAATAGTAAATAAGCTAGAGAAACACAAGTTCAGCAATGCAGTCAACATCATCACAGAAAAGAATAAAATGAACATTCAGGTTAAGGATCTGCTGAGAAAATAGAGTTTTCAAGTATCTGTTTACCAGAAGCATGTCAATTTGGTTAAAGATTGGTTAACTATTGACAACTCTTGTACTAAATTAACAAAACTTCGATTCACAGGTCCGTGAGAATTGACAATAATTATTGATTATCACCCAGTTCCCACAGCTAATAATTCTAAATATAAATGTCAAAACTGCCAAAGCTCACTTGCAAATGGAGACACTACATAGAATCAGATATTTAATGTGAGCAATAAAAAAATAGAACCAAAAAGGATTTAATCTGACTTGAAAAGTTGCCACCATTCAGGATTTAACAGCATGCCAGAAAGGAAGCTGCAGTTCTTCCTACAGCAGCCTAGCTAAAATAATTCACCATGATGTGATGATTATTGGCATCCAAGAAACACTAGTTTCACGATACATTTCAAACATTTTCCACCAGAACTAAAAATTAAACATCTTGCTTCCAGATGTACTTACGGAGAGAAGCATAGAGCATAAGAAAGTGCCAATGGCAATATCCCGACCAGACAATAATGGGCAACGCATCAGATATTCACACATCAATAGTATTGCTGGGGTCATTACTGGATGCCGGAAGTCAGAGGATGGAAATATCATGGACCACAACTGCAAGAGAAACAATAACTTTGAAGAAGGCCAACTGCTACTTTCTGTGACATCAGAAGGATTTAAAAACCAGAGTCACAAAGGCATATACCAATTTTTAGTTCTTGGTTATAAGGAAGAATACCCAACTAATCAACTACGTTTACATTCTAACCTGGGTTCTTGATGTTCTGAACAAACTGCATTCTAGTCCTTTCTATTCTCTGACGTGCACATATTGCAGCAAAGTATGGAATCTCCATACTCATTTCTACCAATGGCTTGACCATCAAATTTAGTAACTCAAAATTCAGTGGTTTCTTATTTGCCATAACAGCAAAATATTGCAACAAGATGCCATAAAATACCTGGAAAGGGAAGACATATTAAATATTTTCCATATCATGGGATCTATAATGATCATGAATCAAAATTTTGCGATAAATTATTCAGAACAGCACATTAGAGAGAGCCTGTGATTGTCCAAGTGGGTAAAGTAAGTCAAAATGTCACATCAGAAAGTAGCACAAAACCCCAATACCACATAGAAATAACCATCAGGAAAATGTATCACAAGTCACAATCAGTTCACATCCCATCCATATACGAAGTAAATTCTGTTATACACCAAAGACTGCACAAACTGCCTCTTCATTAGCCTATCACAATTCATTAATAGAGAAAGAAGTTATTGATAAGAAAAAACAGTTAAAAAAAAAATAACTTGCAGAAACTCAAGGGAGGCCAAAAATTTAACTTTCCCAAAGAAGATAGGATGGGAAATTTCTTATTAGCCCTTCTATCCACAGACACCACTACCCTCCAAAACAGCGCTCTTCCAGAGGACTCTAATTAGCCTATCTTACACGGCATTATTTTTCTCCTGGTTTATTGAAAAGAAAAAATTACATGTTGGCCTTGCTTGATCCATATGCCAACCCCACTTAGTGGGAAAAGGCTTGGTTTGTTGTTTCTATTGAAAATTTGGATTCATGGGCTCTCCATAAACCCTATCCATTTTATCTGTAGAGGATGAGTCTGTGATCTCCGTGTTGAAGTACACAAGGCTCCCCTAGGGGAACACATAACAAGGAGCATATCAATATAATTTTCAGGTCAAAATTTATCCCTTGTCTTGTAATTGGATATCAGCTAACCTGAATTTAACAGAAATAATAACCTAGCACTAACTATGTTTGACTGCCAGTTCAACAACTGCTAGTGACACAACAAACATTCTGTTAATAGGACATCTATAACATACGTAGGGACTAAATTGGTTAGGGTTACATCTTTAGATGATGAAACTGATAATTTTTATCTTTTAGAGACTAAATTAAGATAAGGTACTTTTCGGGACCAATACAATAATATACTCTTAAATTAATGAATTGTAATAGAAGATGATGTAAAAACAGGCACATGCATACACAGATATACAACCAGATACACACATTAAAATCCATCATCTGGGTAATAGTATTAAAAAATTAGTTTGACTTTGACCCAACCAATGCTGTATAATTCCTTCAAGAAAGCATACACTGTCTGCATCTAATCAGTCCAGGATAATTTTTCAGCCCCTAAACCGTAGAATATAGCTCAAGTCAATTGATTATACTTTTCATGCATGAGGGCCAGTATAAGCACGAGAATAAAACACACTATAGTTAAAAATCCACAGGTTGGCATACCAACTTCATCATGTAATTTTCACTCAGGTGATGAAGCAAGAAACCACTAAAATACTAGTATGCAATATTAACAGTTAAAAATAAAAGTTTTAACCATTGTGATGTAACTCTCTAATTTATTCTGTATACTCTATACCACATCAATGCTGAAAACAAAGAAAAACCACCACGCTGAAAAATTCTAAGAGCTTGCACTTTAACTGAAAATATTCAGAGATAATCCGTACACATTTTATAGAAAGATGTAGAGAACATAAATTCAAAGAAATAGAAAATAGTTCCATACTTGCATTTTCTTTCGATTTTCTGCTGCAAGCTTGATAGCATTGCTTGCCCGAATTCGATTGATAACCATGATAATGTCAGAATTTGAGCAGTTATTAAGCAATGAACATAATTCTTCATAGGTCTTAGGAGCTTCAATTATATAAGGGATGTCTGACTTTTCTGAAGACTGCTTTACCCCAAAATCTTTCTCCTTGGTATCCAAAAGATCCCTATCTCTTTTCTGACTTTCAACAGAATCACTCCTCTTTGTATTTATATGACTCACATCTCTTAGTTCCTTCTCATCTTTGAGCCTGTCATGTCCTTCTGCATGTTTTTCATCTTCTTCATCATCACCACTGTCGTCTTCTCCTTCCTCTTCCGAATTTTGGTCAATATTATCATCATCACTCTGTTCCCAATCTTTGAAAGAAAGATCCTTTTCATGTTCATCAAGATCCTCATCTGATCCTTCATCAGCATCTTCTGAGCTTTCAGAATTATCAGAAGCTTCACCATCTTCACTTGCAGCATCTTCCCCACCTTTTCTTTCCAGAATCTCATCAATCCACCCCTTCTTGGTCATAGTTTCCTCACTGACAGAGAAGGAATCACCAAGATCATCCCCAGAGAGAAACTTTGGTCTGTCTTTAGATGGCTTTTCTGAATCTTCATCATCTTCATCACTTGAATCTTCGGCAACAGTCATCCTCTTCTGTCTCTCTTCCTGAAATTAAGTAATAATTACAAATTCAAGAGACTAAATAGTTGACTCCTTAGAATTGAGAATTCCTTGGCAGCATGTAATATAAAGTCAATAATGAACTGTGGCAGCATTAGGGATAAACTGACAAATGATAAAGTTATCTAATTAGTAAAAGGCAATGGCAGTTCCTGACACAATGAATATTATCAAACTTAACAAGAGAAAATTTAAGAAATAATTTATATTAAAAAACAGCACTGCAAAGCATAAAAATTTTATAAATAGAATATATGGCTATACATGAGCATTTTCCAGCTCATAAGCTGATTGGTAAGGAGTCCATTTAAGCATTTGTGCAATATAATGTACATATCTCTACGAAAAATGTTACAATATGATAATGAATCAAATTAACAATTAAAACTAAACATATATTTAGTTTGAAAGTCTAGAGTTACTACTCTCACTTGTGCCATAAAGAGAAACCTAAGAATCTTTAAACTTATCTTAATTTTAATATCAACAAGATGAGTCAACCACTATTTAAACATGTGCAAAAAGGCTCCTTAATAAAAGCAAATATTATTTACAAGATCACAAATAATTTATAGTCATGCAATCGAACCTCCAATCGCTCTAGACGTTCTCTTTCCTCTTGAGCAATCTCTTCTGGTGTCTTTGTCCTGTCTGAGGGGCGAGCACGCATTTCCAAAGCCATTTCTTTGACAAGTTTGTCATAAGCATCAGGTTTGTCCTGCCAGAGAAAAATAGGATATTACAAGATGAGTAATCTTTCAATGCCTAGATGAGCCCTCACAAAGAAAAAGTACCTGCACAGAATTATCATTCCTCCGAGTATCGGATAAGCTATCCTTGTTGCTAGATTCATTTGGCATACTCTTGTTCACCAAAGCCTTCAAAGAATTCATCTTACTGGGTTCAGTCAAAGATAATAATGCATCGGACTGAACTAAACAAGTGAAGTTCTTATCCAAATCCTCCAGCAAATGTTCATTTTCTTCCTTATCTTTTGCTTTCTGAGCCTGGAAAATATTAAAGTTGAAAAAAAATGTGAAACAATTATATAAGTTTAATAAACTTAACCATAGCCTTGACCAAGGAAAATCCCATACCTTGAAAAATTTGCTTTTTAATATAATTTCATCCATCACTTCCTTTTTGCTTTTATGCTTCTGCAAATGATGTCAACATTATGAAACCAATTAAGAGTATATATTATATCCAATGACAGTTGTGAAGGAGGTATTCTTTATGAATTACAATTTTTTATGGATACTTAATAAGGGAAAAAAAACGAAAATTAAACAATGTGCGAGTGCCCCCTTATATGCATAATGCTATCATAATTCATAAGAGAGAAAAAAGCACTAAAAACAAGATAGCAAAGCAGTTCTTACATTTTCCTCGTCCTCCCCTCCTAGAATTCTCACATTATTGTTAAGATGGACTACATATGAATTGTCTGCAAAATCAAAATGGAACAGAGCCATTAACACAAAACTCAAGACACAAGAATAACACAACTGGCGTATTAAAACATTTCATTGAAGTTCATGATCATTGAAGTGGACAGAAGAAGGCCAAACTAGTCAGAAGTAAAACAAACATTTCAGCAACAAAAATACTATCAACATGAATCCAAAGACAAAAATAACATAGCAGATGTAATAAGAAGTAATGATTTTGCCATAACCCACAAGATGTAACATCCAACGAAGATATAATATTTACTTCTGAAAGCAACTTTGCTCAAAGTATAACAATACTAATGCATAGTTTGACATTGATTAAAGAGATAAAAAAAAATTCACAAAATTATGGTAAAAAATAATAAATGGGGGATCTAACTTATTACAAAAATTGTTATATAGTGCCACTTTAAATTAAAGAAGCTATTACAAGTAGAAAGTGATTCCCATAAAAGGTCGGCCAAAGGTTTATATATTTTTCCCTCTTCCAAAAATTGTACTGAAGTGGCACCAAATATACAGGTGAAAACCCACTTTCAATTATTGACACCCATCTACTTACAAACTCATATGGAAAGCAAGTCCATGCCAGAATTATACAAATGTTACATACTCTCAGTGTCACCAGCCTCGGCAGCAACATCATCATCAGGAAGCATTTCATCCTCAAAATCATCTCTTCCCTGAATTTCAAGATCTTCAAAATCTTCTTCTCCATCCAACAAGTTATACTTGCTTTTCTTGTTCAATTTTGAGCTCAACTGTACAGACCGAGAAAGAAGAATTCTTAGACAAGGAACTACAAGGGTTAGCATTTAAGCAATTACAACAATAGACTTTGGAAGTTTCAACTTAAGAATAATATATAGATTACAAAATAGGACTACAAAAAACCCTTGGAGCATAAGTATTTTCATAGAATGCAATTTGTAAGACAACAGAGATAATTTACTAGGGCAACAATAGGGCAGAGAGAGTTGAGCTAGTTTTGCCCTGGAAGTTTTAAGAAAAATGACGTATTCCAATAGAAACAATTATAAGTAGCACAACCATAACATTGATTCCCAAAGACGACATCCTCAACTTAGACTTCCATTGTACTTGATTGCAAAAATTACACTAGCAGCTTGAAACGTGAAAATTGGAATGCATATCATCATATGAATATTATCCATTATCCCAAACCATTAAGAATGAGAGAGACTTTCCAAAATATAATGCTTAAGTGATCAAGATTCATATGATTTACATAACCAACAATTTTTTATTAAGAAAAAAAACCCACCTGACGTTCACGCTGGGATCTCAAAACAGCTTTGCCAAACTCATCAAGCTCTTCATTTTGCTCTCCAATGCGCTTATCCACGAACACAGACGACTTCCCGCTCTGCTCATACTCCTTCAACAGTGTTTTCTTCCTCTGCCAAACCAACAACAAGATAAGCCCACAGAAGCAAAATAACACAGAAAGCAAAAATGTGAACACAGGAATTTTCAAGTGTACACTAATAATTCGTTGAAGTAGCGATGAAATAGGGAAACAATAACCGAGCCCTTGCCTTCTCAATGGCACGAGAACGAGCCAAACCAATGCGACGCTCTTCGCCTTTGCGCTTCTTTCCCAGTATGTCGAATTTTCTTCGGGACCAGATGGTCTCGAAAGGATTGTCCTTGGGGGCCTTAACTTTCATGGCTACAACATCTGGACCAGCCTTGTTCTTCTTCCTCTTGCTCTTCTTCTGGGTGCTATGTTCGCGGCTCGATGATTTCGCCATTGAAGAGGAAGGTGAAGCAGTTTACAGGTTTAGGGTTTACAATGTTATGAGTTATGACAGTGTATTAAGTATAAATTCTGCGTAAGTCGCTTAAAAAACTGTCAGATTCATTCAACTATAGGGATATCTTTTTAAAAAATGCATTATATATATATATATAGGTATGTATAAAATAAAAGCTATACTGTACAATTTAGCATTGTGGAGAAAAATTAAATAAACATCATATTTGATATTTTAAAAAAAAATATTATATTCCAAATGTCCATTAAAACTAAACCACTTAAATAGTAAATACCATGAACTTGAGTCATGAATCATGATAGGTTGTTAAACCATTGAAATATGTATAAATGATATTTTGATAATTTTTACAAGAATCTTTAAAAAAAAAAAATAGGAGTCTTCTAGGTGAACTCTTAATGTTTGCACATAATAGGTCTGGATGAAATAAATTATAATATAAAATAATAAATTTAATTATTTATTATTTTTATTTTCTCTCTCTATTTTTTGTACTGTATCTATGTGGGAGAGTTAACCTTGTGAGTTGTGACAACATAAATAAACAAACTCTGGGGTGAAAGTTTTATTAAGTCATGAGAGTTAAGTGGTATCTATTATGGTAAGGTGAATTTTCTTCATTCCCTCCTTTTTCTTTCTTTTTATCTTATCAAGTGCACTACTTCAGTACTTCTCTTTGTAGGAAAAAAAAATCTCCAAAGTTACGTCTGGGTTTGGATTATGTACTTTTAAATTTGATAAGAATTTGAATTATTATAATTTAAACTTGTTATATTTAAAATTTTTTGTTTGGATAAAAGTAATATTTATAAAATTATTCATGTAACTAAATAATTGTATGTATGATGTATAAGTATTTATATATGTATGTAGAAGTTTTATGCATACGAAAGTATATTTTAATTTTTTCTTTAACTTTTAAAATGTTATATAAGAATGATTATTATATTTTAATATAATAAATTAACTAATAAAAAATTATTTAAATTTTTATTTTTCTATTGTAACTTTACAATATCTTTATTTTTTTTACTCTTTTCAAATTATATATCTTATTTTATATTTTATATCATTTATATTATAATTACTCTAAGATCTTTTAATCAACGGTACTTTAATAGTAATTTCTAAAATTATATATTATGTAATATATTATTTTTATGAAAAAAATTTAAGTGAGAAGATGACACCCCAATTTATAATAGACTTGACTTAGGCTTATTAAAAAATAAATCAAGCTTTTATATGTACATATTAAAAAAATATGAGGCTGAAGCCAAACCTATTTTTAAATATGTTATTCGAACGGGCTTGAATCCAAATAATAAAAAAAACAAGCTGGTCCACCTCGAATTTTAAATATGCTAAAAATTTAAATTAATTATATATTTATTTTTATTTAACATAAATTAAATTAAATTATAATATAATATTTGTAAGTTATAAACTTAAATGATAAGTATTAATAAACTAAAAATGATTTTTGGCATAAAATCATACATAAATAATAATATATTATTAAATATTATTATTTGTAAATATAATATATTTTAATGAAGTGAAATAAAACAAAAAACATGAAGTTTTCTTGTTGTTTATAAAAAAATATTAAGTATAAATGGAAGTTCTTTTGTTTTTTATATTTTATATTATAATATTATATATTTTTAAATATTTATTTAAAAAAATTTGGGCTTTTGGGCTTTGGACTGGGTTTAAAAAAGCCCAAGTCTAGCCATAATCTAATCAATTTTTTTAAAATAAACTTTTTTATTCAAACTTTTATTTTTATGCTCATATTGCATTTTTATCAGGCCAAACTTATTAAGTTGGTCAGACTTTTAAATTGATGATCACGTCTAATCCAAGTTTAAAGAATATTTATAAAAAATTTATAGATAATTCACCAATAAAAAATCACCTGAATTCAAATTTTATAATATTAATAACCTTATAATATATTTTTTTAAATATTAATGACTACGATAATCTATTGGACCATTCATGTATTTTATTATCAACTTGATAAATTAATTTTAAAATATAAAGTATTCTTATTATAACAAACTATTCAAAAGAATCCCTTATTCTCTCATCAAATATTCTACTTCTTTTCAGATACTCAAGTTTAAATATTTATGGATTCGCTATTTGCTTATTGATTTCATATAATTCAAAAAAAATTAATTTTCTCAAAACCTCTTATTCATATCTCTCATCAAAAGATGTTGTTTGATAATATCTATCTAGCATACCTCCCACAAGCATTCAAATATCTGTCCTACATTATCACATACCCTCTCACAAAAATAAACATAACCCCACTGTGATTTATAGGTTATTTATCAATGGCGGAGAAAGCTCTCGTTGTTGATAAAGATGTTTTGTCTGGTTACCATTGGAGGTGGAAGGTGATGGTGGTGGATTTGAAAGATGCATAATGTGAACTGTGGAATGAAGAGACAATCTCACATGTGCTACAACATTCTGATGCTATATATTATACTATTATTGTATCACGGAAACTGTTTGCAACATAAAGTAATTTGAATTGGACATGATGACTACCATAGCTAGCTTGTGGTTTTTGCAATTAGTTCATTCAGTTAGCCAGGAATGATGGAATTTCTTTTAATCAGTTTGGATTTAATATTCAAAAAATAAATAAAAAATAAAACTTCACATATATGAAGTTGATTGACAAAATACACTTATGTAAGAACCACCAGAAGAAAAACTATTTTATGCTTGTTTATTTTTTCTTTTATCACTTTCATTTTCATTAAATAATGCAATAACCCATATTATTATGGTTGTGTTTGGATGAGGTAATTCAAAAAGAAAAAGTAATTTTTCATGGTATTTCAATTAGCTCCTTATAAAATTATTTATTTGGATTAAAAAGAGAATTGAATGTCAAAATCCCATGGTAATTTAATAGAACAATTTTTGAATAATTTGCAATTTTATGATAAAATCTTAAAGTTCTCTTCTTGCTTTTTTTTTTTTATATTACTATCATTATTATATATATTAAATGCTTATATATATAGATACTTATATACACACACACAAACACACACACAAATATATGTACATTTGTTTATGCACAAACATACACACGTTTATACAATATACAAGTGAGATCATGTATGTACATGTAATTGCATGTGTAGATATATACGTAATATATATATATATATATATATATATATATACATATATATTTATACATATTCATGTGCTAACACTTGCATTTGCATGCACACGCATGTATTTATATGTATATGTTATACTTGGTATATACTAATGTACATACAAGTACATTTACACATATATAGATACTAATTATATACACATGTATATATTTTTATATGTACACATATTAATATACATATACATATACAGATTATAGTTTGTATATATATTTATTAATTATAACAAGGAATTTTATCAATACTATGGTTACATAAACATGAAATTTAAAATGCAAAGTGGCAATTTAAATTCCTTACGCTTTATATTCCATGAAATTTGAAATTTTACAATCCAAACACATCCGAAGAGTTTTGATGTAATTTCAATGTAAAAATATATTTAATGTAGGAGTATTTAAGTAATTTACCAATGAATTTTTTAATAAGAAAATGGCTTTGAGTTCAAAATATAAACATTTACAACATCTGAAAAAAAAGGTATAAATCTATATATTTGCATTTGTCATAGTATTGTATATTTGTGTCCCAAACTTGGTCCCTTTTTGCTTAACTACTATGTGCCTTTACTCAGTTCCTCCTGTGGCTTCATAGAGAAACCTAAAGGGGTTAGGGACCACAGTTACTCTCTTGGTCATTATCCCTAATGGCCTACATAAAGACATTTGCTCACTTTCCTTTCATAATTGTTCCAACCCTTTTTCATTCTCAATACACTTTATTATCATGTACAAACATTGTAGATTACAGACACAATAACATGGTTTAGAAACGCTTATAAACCTTAGTCTCAGCCTAGATGTCCAGCCTTTGATCAGATGGAGAAGATAAACTATATGCTAGTTGTTCCAGACATCATCAACTGTAATATGGAAAAAAAAATAAAGGCTTATAAACTCTTTGAAGAACAAATCTGCAGGATGATTGTAGATTAAGCTAAGAGCCAAAAATCCTTATGACGCTTAGTTGTAATCATGTAGCCTCCAGTCTTCTTGCTTTTTCTTCTCACTGCAATGGCCATGCAATGAGCATTCTGGATGCAGTACTCCACCATTCCACCAGTGACACTGTGCCCTGCCCACATCATGAGAAGACGCCACGTTGTGGACCTCTTCTTCTGCCCCAAAACCAGAAGTGCCACGCCTTGTTTTCTGGCTTCCTCAACTATTTTTGGGCCCTTTTCCTTCCCTTCTACTACTGCAATCTCAATTTGTACCTATCAGAACCATATAATCTCAGCATTTCAACAATCACTTGCATATCAAGCTATTAAACAAGGATAAGTCCTAAAATAACATTGTTATCTTAAAACTTGTCAATTTACATATTAGCCTGCCTCACTGAAAGCGACAGCATGCATAGTTTCCAAGAACATCATGTAAAAGATTTAATCTATCCATAATCCAGAGATGAAATTCACCATGTTTTAATGGGTTTCTCTTTTGATTAATAAGATTTTGAACTACAGCAGAGACAGGGCAGTGTTCTGATCTTTCCTCTATCTGGGATAGCAGCTTAATTTGCAGATAGTGAACCAAGCGGGTAAAGTAGAAAACAGCGTGGATCAAGAGGACTAAACTCACCTCAGGTCTCTTCACATTGCACATATTCTTGAAGGAGGAGACAAGTTCATAAGCCCTTGGACTTGGAGTAGTAGTAACCTCCATGGTGAGATCATCTTCTGTGGCTGCCATTGCCATAAAACACGAACCATACATGGGTCATTCTCAGTGTTTTAACCAAATAAATCAAAGTCATGAGGCAAGAAAACAATGGTACAATCAGTTTCACACCTTGTTGTTTAGAGGGCTTAATCACATGAAGAAGTACTATCATATCCTGGCTCTGAACAGTGTGAGAGAGCGCCCATTGCACAGCCCCCTTGGCTGCAAGGCTAGAATCAACCACAATCATGATTTTCCTACCAATTACAACCCCATTTTTTGCCCCATCATCGGGTTTCTTCTCAGAATCATCGCCGGAATTCTCGGTTTTCAGGTCAGTTCTATTGGCACCAGTGTCAAGCTTGGGTGGTAGAGGTGGTGAGCGGACACGAGCATGAGGCCTAATTCTGTTGAGGCAGAAGCCAGGTAACTTTGTTCCTCTCTTGCCCATTTCTTCGATCACCTTGTGGGCAACAACAGGAACTAATGATTATAAGAAGAAGAAGAAGAAGAGAGAAAGAAGGAAGAATGAAAGGCTTGGTGAGGCTGAGGCAAAATTCTAAAATGTTGACATGGGACATGGTACGTTTGTGCTTTGCTTTCTCTTTTACTTTTCTAATCATTTTTGGTTCTTTTGATTTGTTTTCTTGCTTGTGGGGGTGCCTTGTTCCTGATGAACGTGCCTGTCATCAAGCTGTAGGCCCATTCCCCTTCTCAGATCAGCCCTTTGCCTCACCCGTCACCATTTTCTGGTAACATCTTTTGGTTATTATAGTATTGGTGTTGCATTGTTGGTTTTGTCCCAAAATATCCTCTTTGAATCAAACTCAAGTTGATTAGAAGAAAACTTTATCTTGTAATTTTTTTTATTAATTGACCTAATTTCTTTGAATAGGAACTAGATAACAAAAAATTGAACTCAAAATTCTATAAATCCATGTACCTTAATTTTACTAATTGAGCAAGTTTTTTTATAGCGGAATAATCATTTTAGAATTTGGGCTTTAATGTTTAACTCCATCTGATTTGGTCTATGGATTAAATGGGTTAATTTGAGAGTTAATTATTTTTTTAAAATTTTTAATTATATTTTAATAAAAATAAAAAATAAATTTTTTATTTATTATTTTAAAATTTATTATTAATGTATTTATTTTTAAAACTAGTATTCAATTTTTTTGTTTAGGAGGTGTGAGATCTTAAATCACCATACATAATTTTGAGTAAATTATATATATTTTTAGAGATGTAAAAATTATACATTTTCTTTTTTTAGAGATAAGAAAAACTTATAATTTCACTTCTCTTAACTAAAATACTCTTGTATGTATTATTTATATAATTAAATATGTATTTCACAAATATAAAAAATTATTTTTAAATTTAAAATTAATTAAAATTATTATTTTTAACTCAAAATAAATTATATTTTTTAAAAAAAGTGAAAAAAAAATTAAGTATAATTTTTATATCTTTACTATTATAGATTGTTTAATTAAAAGATAACATGTGAATAATTTATATAATTTATCTCTTTCATGATTGGTTCTTTTCAAAATTTTTGCCACTTGTTTTGTTTTTATTGACTAACTTGATACTAAAATATAAGAAATTGTATTTAAGTCTAATCTAAAAATAAATATTAACATTAAGGATATTTTGATCAAAATGAACAAAATTATAAGTTTTTTAATTTATTTTAAAGAAAATGAGTATAAATTTTTAAAACAGAAAAAGGGAAAATGTAATTTACTTTCTTTTATACAAAATATTATATATATATATATATATATATTGTATTCAAATTAAATAAGTTACTTATGTGTCCATTTTAATAGTACCAGAAATGAATAATTAATCACATTATTAAAGCACTTTTCCTCCCATTCCAACACGTCATTAGAGGCTTCTTCCGTGACTGATTGCAAAGCCCCCAATTTCATATCATTATTCATCACAGGATGCTTCCTTTTCTCTTCTCCTTTTCTGCTTTTATTTGTTTTTCATCGTTAAAGGAGGTTAGGTTAACAATGAAAAAGCATGTGAAACCCCCACAATATTAAAAAAAATCCATAAAAGAAATTGCTTTGCTGTTATAGTAGCATCAAACTGAAGAAATAAACATGTTCTTTGCAGCTTTAACTCTCACAGTATCCTTCACCCACCAAGTATAGTAATTTCTGCAGCTGAAAAACGTTTTTTTTTTTTTTTTTTTTTTTTCTCTTTGGGTTGAACTATGATGGCTTAGCACTTCCTTTTTGCATTACATTATATCAAATATATCTTTCTATTTACGTTACAGGCTCATCATGTTGATGACACTAATTCAATTTCAATATGGAAACAATACAATGATGTTTCCCATAAGGAAAGAGGATTTGAAAATGATTAATAGGATAAAAGAGTTTTCAACTTCATACTGTGAATTTTACAGAGTTAAAAATAAAATAATATCTTGGACTTTTTTTTTTCCTCCTTAAGAATAAAAGGTACTGTAGCATCCCAGAAACAGCATCAATCCTCAACTTTTTTGAATCAGTTACTTTGAGACATGTTCTGAGAATGACTTATCGTATTCATATACTGATTAAAATGGTAACCTATGCATTCGGGGACCTATATGTTTTGCCAAAAAGTCCTAATCTTTAAATAATTGACACAAAGAAAAGGAGCTATATTGATGTATAATGCCAAGGACCATTACAAACATGTTACAATTTTTAACATGTTTGTGTCGGACATATATACTTTAAATTTTCTTTGTAACAATATAAGTGTTGTATTAGTGTCCATATTTGTTGGATGCTAATAATTCCCAAATCACACTACATTATTGAATCTTTGCATGGCATTATTTTAGGGTTGTGTTAGAAAGTTGACAGTAAGATATAAAATTTTATTGAATCTTTATAAATATAGATTAACGACGAAGTATCTTAATTTATATAAATAATCCTACTTAATAAAAAAAAAAGCTTTCTTTATTGTTGTTATTGTTGTTTTGCTTTAGGGTTGGCTAGGGTTCTGTGGTCCTCCTCCTTGAACTATGAGA
This sequence comes from Senna siamea, assembly GCA_031216115.1. NCBI lineage: Eukaryota > Viridiplantae > Streptophyta > Magnoliopsida > Fabales > Fabaceae > Senna > Senna siamea. The sequence continues at coordinate 3,571,539 of CM062358.1, forward strand.
AGTAGTTTCCAGAGACGAGTTTTGGAATCCAAGGCCAAGAGGCTTCAATTTGGGGATGGGGATGATATAGAAGTATAAGTAAAGTGAATAGTGAATGAAAGGTGATTCACATGCAGAGTGGAGTCATTAAAAGATTGAACTGAAGAGACTCAAATGAATGCAAAAATGCCACTAGATTTGTGGATGAATGCTGGGCCAGTTCACCACAAAAGGAAAAAGAAGGCGACGAAAGCAATGTGCTAACTACCTGTTTGACTCTTCACCTAAAAAGGGAAAATTCCAGATGAATTGAAGGAAAAAAGGAGATTCTCTCATCCTAAACAAGATGACCCATCTTGAATAGAATGATAGTGCCATTAGGGAAATTAAGTGCGAAAAAGAACTGCTAAGACTTCAACTAGTTTATAATTATCACTACAGTTAATAAGTCACATCCACCCTTTTCCCACATTTTTTAAATCTGCTAAACAATCAGCAAGTCAAATTGAAAAGTGATTATTTGCTTGGTTATATGATTATGAATTTCTATGGTAGTTTTCTAGAAGATTTGGAGGAACAAGCCAAAATAAGAAGAAGAACAAATAGATTGTTACTTTTTTTGTCTGGATTCTGGACTCCCACTTAATCTTGAAAGCCCACAATTAGATCCAAGGTTAAACCCTTACCCTGTCTCTGTTCTATGGCCTTGATGATTTGCTTGTTTGACATATTTGGCAATTCTCAATTTCTCACTGAATACATATTTCAAAACCAGATTGGGAACCTTTAAATAGAGACAAGCCTTGTAAGAAGACTCAAATAACTAATAGTATAATATAATTTTAAAACTAGAACAAATAGTAATTTAAAATAAATTAAATAATGCTCTAATTGATTAATTGGGAATTTGGGATAGTATTGGTCATAAGAACCTAAAGGGGGGGATGACATGCATTTCAAAACCTCCCAAGAAGTTCAATATACGATTAAGCCAATGATGCAATAAGATTGCCATGCATAAGCTACCATTGAGCGCTTGGTTGTCTGAATATTTTAAGGACAATTTAGTAATAGAATTCATATACACCAGAATCAATTTTTCCAAGTGCCAACAACAGATGCAGGATCTAGGCGACTTTGGTGAAGTGATTATCAGCTTTTGCGAGGGGTTAAAAATTTAATTTTGAGAAACAACCAGAGTGTAGTCACTGTAGTGAAAGAACAACTGACTTTGGCCTGAGGAATCGATTATGACTGGTTTCTCTGCCGAGCCAAATGCACCCTTGATCATGTAACCATTATCACTCATGAATCCTGATCACTCAAGCTCCTTGCCCAACCTCCACAAGATTTGGGACATATCCATATGATCTTAACAGTAGTGTCAATCCCCTCAATGTCCTATATATATCCTCTGTCTCAGGATGTCTCTCATCTAAGGAATAAAATTCCTCCACACTATCATTGACCTCAATCATACTACACCCTGGCAATTTCCTGAATCCAGTATCTCTCATTGCAACCTTCGAACGAGCAACATCTTGCCATCTTCCAAGATCCTTATATATGTTTGAAAGCACAACAAAGTTTGCAGGGTTGTTTGGTTCAAGTTCAATGAGCTTTTGAAGAGCCAGTTCAGCTAATTCAACATTCTTGTATATTCTACATGCTCCAAGTAAGGCAGCCCATATAACTGAATCTGGTTTCATTGGCATTTTTCTCACAAAATCTATAGCCTGGTCTAACAGACCAGCTCTTCCTAGCAAATCAACCATACATCCATAGTGCTCCATCTGAGGCACAATTGAATATTGATCAACCATTGATTGGAAGTATGAAAAGCCATCCTTGACCAAACCCATATGTGTACAAGCAGACAAGATTCCAACAAAAGTAACACCATCCGGTTTCTCTCCCGCATTTTTCATCTGATCAAACAAACTCAAGGCATCAGTAGCATGCCCATGCATCGCCAAACCATTGATGATGGTATTCCATGTAATTGTATCTTTTTTATCCAGATTGTGGAAGGCATCAACTGAATTTTCAATGTTCCCACATTTTGCATACATGTCAATCAAAGCATTTCCAACAAACAGGTTTTCTGTAAAACCAATACTCTCTGCATATACATGCACCCACTTACCCATATCAAGGGCTCCTAATCTTGAACATGCAGACAACACTGTGACAAGTGTGGCATCATTAGGAAGCACATCAGCTTCAATCAGCATCTGTTTAAAGGAATTCAAAACTTCAGAAAAATGTCCATTACGAGCATAGCCTCCAATCAATCCATTCCAAGAAAAGACATTTCTCTCAGGCATCTCTTTGAACAACTTCTCACAGGATTCAACATCCCCATTAGTTGCATAACCACTCAACATGGTGTTCCATGACATAACATCCCGACTAGGCATCTTATCAAAAAGTTGTCTTGCTGCCTCCATATCCCCCACTTCTATATAACCCGAAATCACAGTGTTCCACAAGATGATATCACGTTCTGGTGCCAAATCAAAAAGGCGTCGTGCAGAAACCATGTCATGACAAGAAATGTACGCATTAATCATAGAAGTCCAGGCAACTACATTCCTCTCAATCATCTCGCCAAACACCTTATAAGCAGCTCCTATAGACCCCCTCGAAGAATACATATCAATCAATGTTGTCGCCACAAACGGATTTGATTTAAAACCTCCCTTTACTACAAAACAATGAACCTCTTCTCCTTCTGTTGTTGCATTGATCTTACCACAAGATCTGAGAACAATAGGAAAGGTAAAGCAATTAGGCAATGCGCCAGCTCTGTTCATTTGACTAAACAGAACTATGACTTCCCCGTAAGACTCATTTTGGGAATACCCTCTAAACATGGCATTCCATGAAGCGATGTTCGGATCAGGAATTTGATCAAACACCTTTCGAGCATACCCCATTTTCTTAAGTTCCACACAGGCCGTAATGAACTTTGGGGTGACATACTCGTTACACTCAAATCCATGGGCAATTATCTGGCCTTGGATCTGGTGAAGGTGTTTAGAGGTTCTACATGACCGTAAAAGGGAAATGAATTTTTCTTCGAGGAGTATGTGGGGTGGCTTCTGAGCTAGACTCAACAGAATCTTCGCTATTTTTAGCAGAAGGCAGCAAGCAGCTTCTCAGAAAGGGAATGAATCAGAATCACACTTTGAATAAGATGAAAATCACCAATGGGACCCAGATGGTTTCGTGGTGTTTGTGAGGTTCAAGCGGTATGAGATGAACCCAAAATGGATGATGGGGGTTGGAGTGGAAGAGAAAAGAGCTTGAGGATGGTATAGTGAACTGAATTAGAGATAGTGCTAATGGCGAAGGGAAGATAGAGAGAGTGAGAGATGACCTTAGCTTGCGGCGCAGAGAATAGCTACACCTCCGAACAAACTCACAGAAACCAGTGCAGAAAGTTGAAGACTCGCCACTTCCTGTGTTGAAGGCATCAAATTAATCCAAATAAAGAATAGAAATAATTTTGCATGAAAATAGCAAACTACAATGAATAATATAAAATGTTTACCGTCCATAGAAATACATGTGATTTTTTTAAATTTTTTTGAAATATAATATAAAATAATGTTTATTAAATTTTAAAATAATAAATTAAATAAAGCTATTTAATTTTTTTATTATTTTAGTTTGATCACTCATTATCTTTACTTTTTTTTTTCTTCATTTTACATAATATATTTTAGAGAAATTATAATATAGATTAATAAATAATGTTTAGGTAAAATAGTACTTTTTGTCTCTTAATTTTAACTTAGGTTTCAATTTTGTCTTTTTAAGTTTGATTAATTTTTACTTTAGTTTTTAAATTTTAAAAAACCAATCAATTTTTTTTAAATTCCTAACACCATTAATTTATTAAACAAAAAATACTAAGTTTGAATTAATTTTAATATCTCTATCACATATTATTATCAATATTATCAGTCTATTAATCTTACATATTAAAAAATAACAAATTTAAAAGTAATTTTATATTTAAATTTAGGTTTAATGAGTAATTAATTTAGATTTTGAAGTTTAAATTTGAATTAATAGACTAATAATATTAATAATAATGTGACAAAGATATTAAAATTGACTCGAACTTAATATTTTTGTTAAGTAAAATTAAAAAAATTGATTGATTTTATAAAGTTAAATGACTAAAGAAATCAAATATAATGAACAAAATTGAAACCTAAGTCAAAGTTAAAAGACTAAAAATACATTTTTGCCTAATATTTACTACTTTTTTCTTCTTATTAATATATATAATTTTTTATTTATTGTTCATACTTTTTAATAATAAAAATTTACAATACATAATTAAAATTATATTTATCTATATGATAAAATTTAAATTTAAAATGTTGTATTACTTATCCAACTCTTAATCCCCAAAACTCTATGATTTTGAGTCCGAATTTACAGCCACAAATCCTAATTTCTTTTTATAAAAAAATATTGATTTTACAATTAAATGATATCCAAAATATATTATGTTTATCTTAATTGATTTTGTATTTAAAAATAATTTATTATAAAATTTAAAATTCGTAATTTTATGAATATTAATTAAATTGTTCATCAAGTTTAAGGCCAATAAACTTGTTCATAGCTAATTTTATGTAAAATCAGATTAGGAGATGTAAAGGAAATTTTGACTAAAGTTGTTAGTTGAAGATAACTTAAAAGGAAAGAATGCTTATAAAATAATATAATAAAATAAAATCTTGATTGATAATAATCCTATATATATTATTATTAGGTAGCATAAAGAAAAGGCCTTCCTCTTGCTTTTTAGGAAACCAAAAGAGCATGAAATACCCTTAATAATGCCCTGAAGAAATATATGTTCTGATCAGATTCTAAGCTGCAGCAGCAATAATGTGTCTCTTTTGTTCTTGCTTCATAGGCGAAGATGATGATGAAGTTACTGTACATCCATCCACTAATTCTACTCCATTTTGTTCCTTTTTCAATACGGTACACAATTTTCTTCTGCTTTTTCCTCTTTCCTCTTTTGTTTATTCTTCTATCTCTTCTGTTAACATAATTTTAAATCATGGTGAAAGCTTTGCCTTATGTTGTTACAGTGCAAAATTCCATGGCCAATTTTATATCTTCACTTATTAGTTTCAAAAAACAAATAAATACAGGTTACTTAATTCCCTATTTTTGAATGAAGTCTTGGAATGCAAGTTAACGATGCACATTAATTTTTCAGCAAATTATTTACTACTCCTTTACTATCAAAATTTACATTTGATATAATAAATTAAAATTATTTAACTGTCTTTACTTTTATATTCAAAATCTCATCCAGTTTTATTCTTAACTACTTTTTTCAAAGATTAGTATAATTTCTTTTATACATAGGAACCAGAAGTTTAAACTTAACATTGTATGGATATTAAAAAACTAGTTCGAAGATTCAGGGATTTAAAGAATCTAAAAATGAGAATTGGGATCTATTTAGATAGTGTTTTAAAATTATTTTATAAATTTAGTTCTAAAAATTTATACTAATATTATTTTCATACATTTATATATATGCTATTAATAAAAAAAACTTACTCTTTATGTTTTTTATTTATTTTAAAAAATTAAAGTTTAAATAATCTTTTAATTATTCTGTATTTTTTGTTTTTAGAACACACATTTTTTTTCTATCAATTATTTGATCAATTTTTTTATTTTTAAAAATAAAAAATAATTTTTAAAAACTGTAATCAAAGAGTTCCTTAATTTTGCTACCCACTGGGATTCAGTACCATGATCATCCCTACCTCTAACATAATTAATTGTTTAAAAAATGAAATATTAGAGGTAGTTAGCACGTAGAACTAGAAGAGTGTAGTGTTTATTAGATGGTTGAAAATAAGAAAGAATGTAATTGAGAAAGTTAGGGTTCTGAAGTCCTATTGACAGAACACATGGACGATAGTGTGGAGAAGATAGTGGCTCCTCGCTCAAACCAAGTAGCAGCATCTCAAAATGCACAACCTCAAATTGAAGCCACCCTTTCTGGTGCAGCACTTTCTTCTTCATCAGAAGAGTCCTGTTCTACATGTTTCGAAAGTAATAAGACTCTCTCTCTCTCTTTCTCTTGATATATATAAACTTGTTAGATACTGAGATTGACATGTTTGTGTGACAGGATATACTGTGGAAAATCCAAAGATAACTACACCCTGCTCTCACCATTTCCACCTTCCCTGTATATTTGAATGGATTCAGAGAAGTGAAACCTGTCCAAATTGTAGACAGGTATTGCCCTTTTTCTATCATACTACTACTACTACTAATTTAATTTGTCAATGAACTTAAAGTTTTCTGTTTTTCTGAAAGAAATTTCTCTCACATGTTTGCTTTGGCCATAAAACATTGCCAATGTTCTTTTTTGCGTGCTAAGCTATTATATAGGTGCCATAAACCTGGGCTTAAAAGCCTGGTTGGGCTTACCTCAGGATGTCTGGCCCAACAGTAAATTATTCTAAATTTAAAAATTTTAAAAAATAAAATAAAATTATCACTTAACATTTTCTTTCTTTCTCATTCATTTTTCTTCAATTCATTTCTTTTCTTACCTCTTCCCATTTTCATACGCGCTCTAGAGACTTTGTTTAACAAAACTCATATAATTAAAAAAAAAAATACTTTACTCATCCTTTCAATTATATTTATATAACATATTATTTATTTAAATTTTAATTTATAATATTTTATTTTTTAAAAATTATTTAAAATACTAAAAATCAATATTTTTAGTGTTCAATTTAGTAATCATGTGTTTATCATATAATTTTTGGATAAAATTTACCTTCCACTATAATTATTAGTAGGTTGGCCATATACTTACTTAATATATATATATATATATATATATCATATTTCACATTTATTTTATAAACGTAAATATATATTTGTATATAATATAGTATTTTATTCGCTTTACCAATTGAGAGATTGACACTTGGATAATGCACATTATCCTCTGTGTATGGACTTTGCAGGATCTGACGTTGGAAGACTTCGAAATTTGACACAAGAATGAAGGTGAATGACATTGACAATGACCAGATTGAATGAAAAGTTGAAAAGTTGTTAGTATTTTTTAATTATTTTAATTGGTTATTAATGATGTATTCAGTACTTTCGGTGCCCAAAGTACGTTTTCAAGGAAAACTTGGTACTTTATTGTCACTTGCGGTGAGAATCACACAATTAATCCCATTGTATACAACAGATTTCTATAAAGGCTTAATTAATCAACCAGAATTGCTTTCAAAATTTTAGTTATTAAAACATTAATTTTCAATCAATTTTATTCTTCAATTAGTGAGACAGAAAAAAAAAAACAATTGGTATGGCGTTCATATGCGTTAATTTAAATGATAAATAATACATTAAATCTTATTTAATAAAAAAATAAAATATAAGTTAGATTTATAAATTACATAAAATAAAAATACATAATTTACATTTTTATTACGAAAAATTTGTAAATTTTATGTATTTTATTTTTTTATTATTAAATAAGTAATTATCAAATTAGTGTGAATTAATTTTATATTAGTTAACTTTTCATTCATTCCTCCCAACTAAATGATGAATAATTAATTGAAAAATAATCTTTTAAACATTAAATTTAAACATTTTATCTATCAATAACTGACTAGAAAAAAATATATTTTTTAATACCAAATCAATAATTTACTTAAAATTTTAACTGTTGCTAATCAGTGTCTTTATATCAATTCATTAATATTTTGGTGCACTTTCTAATTAACTAGTTGAGGAAATGTATATGGCTTTCTCATGCCTAAGGGTGTAAATACATTTAGCTATTAGTGAATTACTTGAATTTGACTCATCAAAATTTTAAATTAGGCTCAATTTATTTAATAAATAAACGAATTTGATCAATATATTAAGTTCGTTTAATTAAATAAGCTAAACTTAAATATTTGATACTTGATTCGTTAAACTCATAATTAGTTTGATTAATAATAGAATATTATTTTATATAATATATATTATATGTTTAAATTTTAAATAATATATGTTGTAATCATATATATATTTTATATAAAAAAATTAGATGAATGCAAAAATTCATGGACAATTAAAAAATATTATATAAACTACTCATATACATATGTATTGTTACATGAAAATTGATAATTTTTATTTAGTTTAAATTTTATATGTGCATAAATATTTATATTATATTTATAGTATTATTTAAAAATTGTTCGAGCTTAGCTCGTTTATTAAATGAACCGAGCTTAATCATAATTTTTTGTTCATTTTAAAATTTAGACTCATATTCAAACTCGTCTTATTTTAAATGGACAAACTTAATTAAGTTAATATTTGATTCAACTTAGCTTAACTTATTTAGAGTTATTCCTAGCCGATTTAATGAAAATTAGAAATTTATTGAATATAGTATAATCTGAGTTATAATCCCAGTACTTTTTGATCAAACATAAAGTGAACTTACAATTTAATCCCCTAGTTTATACTTTTATTTTATTTAATTTTTTAGATACTATGCTTTGATTGATTTAAACTATGAGCTTTAATTTTTTGGACTTAATTAAAATTTATTTTTGTAAGTTCCATTTATATATAATTTAACTCAACCTAATATTTCAGACAAAAAACTTTAAAAATCTCTTATCTAATCAATTTACCGAGTTTTAGTCCTATTTTTATTCTTTATTTATTCACACCAATTTTGATATGATCAATTGGATCTAATTAACTATCCAATTCTTAATTAAAACCAAACTAAACTACATGAATAAATAATTAGTTAATTACTGATTAAATCAGCTGTGTGGTCAATTCTTAAAACATTGAATACTGTAACTAAGAAGAAAGTAATAATTTCTCAGAAAAAAAAAAGAAGAAAGTAATAATTATAGGGTGGGCGAAAGAGGTAGATACATGAACAGTAGTACTGGTATATCTTTGCAGCTATATTAATTAATTATATATGTGTCATGTTCCAGAGTGAAGTCCATTGGATAATATTCCTCCATGACCATGCATGATTCAGTGATTCACTCACCCATTCTTTCTCAGATTCTGAGTAAAATCTATACAAAGTTTGACTTGACACGTAATAAATAAGATGTTGTAAGTCCAGCAGATAAAAAGGAACACTTAACGTTCTGATCAACTTAATACGATATTGACACATACATGACAATGTTTCAGACTTTCACCTCAAAACCTGAAAGCAAAACCTATGAAACCTAACCTCTCTCTCTCTCTATATGTATGTGTGTGTGTGTGTGTATATATATATTACCCTTTTGCCTCTCTTTAATTCTTCTTCTTCTTCATTTCTTCTAGTCCAGACCCCAGACTGATTTCTTCCGATCGATATGTCTTTTTACCTTGTATTTTTTCTTAAGTAAATTTAATTCTACCATGTTTTTATTTTTGCCAATTGGAGTTGTAACAATAAGTTTAATTGTCACTCTGTAACATGGTTTTAATTTTGGACAATGCTAAAAAGATCGCGAGCTCTCTTGTATATATCTGGATTAATTATTTAAGAACTAAGTATGTACGTGATATAAATTTGTTTGTACTTATTGTTTATAAATGTAATTAATTATTGTTTATACAAGGAAGGTGCATGTTCACAACTTTGTTCTGAAAATTGAATATATATATATATATATATATGTATGTATGTACGTATATATGTATATCGAAAGATTAACTGAAATGGAGAATATATACGGTTGTGGCACACACACACACACACACATGTGAAAGTGTGTATAATGCTAAACCTCTGTAATTTTAAAAGCTTACCAAAGGTAGCTAGGTAGAGAGAAATTAAGTTACTGCAATGCATAGGTTGAAATTTCATTACAGGATATGGATTTATCTAACACCAACTTTATACATAGCAAGGCTTTGACATACATGAGAAAAAAAAAAAAACTAAAACTAAACATAGCATTAAAGCTATATATACGAGTCATAATAACATATCGAATTAATGTATATTCAAAATAGAGACATATATGCGAATGAGTTCACAAAATAAGTTGATATGTCCTTCATTTTATATATAATTTAAACATATATATGCCTCAATTGCAATATTAAAAGAAAACATATATATATGGCTTTTAAAAGCACCCAAGGTGGCAGGAAAATAGTGGTTCCAGGGTTAGGTCAAGCTCGTTCCTCCCTCCTTCTGCTGCTTCCTCTCCGTAATTGCCACTGCACATATATTAGTTATACTTAAGTGTCACACTTTACACTAATTACAATACATGCATGCATACATATATACATATTATATATGTATATATGTCTGTGTGTGTAATTATCTATATATTGATACGAGTCTCATAAAGAAAAAAAAGAAAAAAGATCATATACTAATTAAAACTAGCCTATAAAAGTTACATGGTTATCATGTGATACCTTATATTTTCATCATCTTCTCAAATATATCTTTTAATCAGGGAATAGGGATCATGTGACAATCACAAAGTTTCTAGACATTAACTTTTACATATATAACATGTTCGTTTCGTGTATAAAATTTATTTATTGGTGTATCTATATATATATATATATATATATATATATATATGAAATCACAGGCTAATTACTAAAAATGTCTGATTATATATTTAAGAGGATGAAGCAGGATAGAAATTAAATTAGAGTTAATTAATTATATAATTGTAATTAAATTAAGATGAATTATACCCCATGTTTAGAGTTGGAAGAGGATGTGGCAGCAAGAAAGATGCATGGGCTCCTCCAAGGTTTGAATGCTCCCATGTTACATGCTGTGCAGCAGCAGCAGCAGCAGCATCAGCCTTCTCTTTCTCCTTGATCTAATTATTAATATATAAATATACCAAATCTCCAAAATATGTTAAAAGACATAAATAAAAAATCAACTCCAGTGAAAAATATATAATCAACTTAGTGGATAATTAAGTAGTTTATTCAGATATATAGATTAAAAAAAATTCAGGAGTCTTATGTTCTCCTATATATATATATATGTATGAATCTTGTATTTTGACAATAATATTATATATATATACATATATATATACACACACAAATTCATAATAGTACTCAACAAATTAATTAAACAATTAAAACCAGATATAAATATATATGGTGCATTAATTAACAACAATAATAATGGAATAATAAAGGAAATATGAAATAATGAGGTTGACCTTCTTTGCCAGCATGCTGTTCTGCTCCTGCATCACCTTCTCCTATTATTGAAAAACGTTAAGAGAGAACAATTACATAATAAGCTTTCAGTACAGAGAAACTAAGTGACATGCATGCATCAACTTTTATTCTGATCAATGAATCCTAAACCAAACTGATATAAGAATAATATATAGATAAAACTATATAATTTGAAGAAAATGAGTTAAAGAAACATACCTTTTTCTGAAGCTCAGAAATAGACTCGTACATGAGTTGATTCTGTTAAAAATAACATACCATATATGAAGAAGAAATAATCAATTTCAATGTATTATATTAAAGTGTTGGAAAGCCATTTGGTACATACATGGGGATTTAATTTTCAGTTTCCCAATCCTTTGAAAACCTATATATTTATATAATGTTAAAGCTTCGCAAATCTAGAAATCTTAAAATTTATATATAAATATAAGGATCTATATCTATTTATTTTAAAATGTTTAGGCTTTAATTATATATAGGTTTCTAAACACATACATAAAAATTAAAATACTCATGTACCAAACACTTCCATGTTGTTAACGGTTGAAGAAAAGGTTAAATATTAATTAAAATTAGTTGTTTATATATTTACTCTGCGTGTGCGAATGTGTTTGATAGAATTATCTAACTGTTGCTCCAAACTCTGAAGCTCTTTCAGGCTCAACGTACCCAAATCTTCTCCCATATAGTGCCTGACCATATAATTAAATTGGTAAGACTGAATCATAATATTATATATGATGGGAATAATATATACAGAAACAGTATATATATATATATATATATATATATGAAATGCTTAAACAGTGTCACGTGAAACACAGTAATATATACCTATGGTTTCTCTGCAAAAGCTCAACCTTAGCTTTAAGCCTAGTATACTCAATGGTCCAGTTTTCCTGCATATAGATACATAGCTAGTTGCTGTGTGATCAGCTCCATAATATATGATGAACAAAGTATATCCATATCTATGATGTATCCATGATTAACTTTGTTTGACATTTTATTAAATTATTTTTAATATTTTTTACGCATATTATTAAAGAAAAAACCTTATTTACTATTCACTTTCTATTAATGAGACCATAATTTTTGTTGGTAAAGACATGAGATTATAAATATTATTCTTAATATAATAGTTTATGCATTCAAGTAATTTCAATTTTAAAAAGAATATATATTTTGCAAAATTAACTTCAATGACAGAATGTTTTTGTAATGAAACGAACCTGTGAACCAGCATCATTTCCTCCTGTGAGCTGTCTCTCTGCATAGGCATACCTTTCATGGCGTTCCAGTATTTTCTCCATGCTTTTTAATGGGCATAGTAAAACAAAAAAGAGAAAAAATAGTTAGCAAAAAAATATATACTCTCACATTAATGGTCATTAATTGGGATTAATCTTATAAAAAAATTAACGATTCATTTGTTTTGACAGCATTTCGGAAGAGGTTAGAAGAATAAATTGATATTAAAGAAAAATATGTGTAATTACAACATAACGTATGGTCCATATATTACTATAATTAACGAGATTAAAACAATTAAATACGGCTATGCGTATGAAACATATATAAACTATCAAAGATAAGAAATTATCATTAGCTGAAAATTAATAATTATGTAATTATACGAGCACCTTGGGTTCTTCATGTTTAATCTTAAAGATATAAAAGCTATACATACTCAGATAACTCTCAAAACAAAGATGATATTTGTTTGTATTTGATTACTAGCTAATAAGTAATATCTATTTTAAAGAAGAAAAAAGAATAGACCTGTCATCCTAAAAATTTCCCATCAATTAATTATTATTTTTGCTTTTATTATTCGCTTGTGATTGACAAGTTAACTAATTAAAGTCCTAATTAATTAACCATGGAAAAGCTGCCCAAAAGAGACATTCTTTAATTTGCTCTCTTGCTTCCGTATAAGCCCTGATCTGAAAAGACTAGAAAATGAACATGAAGATGACAAGTGTTGATCAACCACAGAAATAAACAAGAGAAAGAAAACGATGATTTGTTTGAGATTACAGAAATCAAAGCAAAAGCAACTTCAGGAACATGTCCCCCTGACCTCTACACACAAGATTTACCACCTCATCATCAAACAGAGTAAACAAAATCAGAAAAATTCAATTAAGGGTTTCACAGGATCTGATATATACTATATACTGGTTTTGCAACCTAGGATATATATATATATATATATATATATATATATAAAAGAATCTCTCAAGCACATAAATTAAAGTATCCTTTATATTCATGGAGAAACCCCCCAAAAAAATATTTTTTAATATATATGAAAAAAACACATTCTTTGATGGGTCTCAACGAATGAACTTGTGCAGAATAGAACACACACTTTCTCTTGTGTATTATTTTGTGGAGATCATGGATCAGTTAGATTTGATCTTTCCTAAAAAAGACCATACAAAAGAAATACAAAAACCCTTAATTTTCTCGCTTGTATTTAAACCCAAAACCAAAACCAAAACCCTCGTCAAACACTGCATAAACAAAATAAATTAATTAGAAAACAAGCACAAAGAGATCGATCACTTGCACCACACACAGTCACTGATATACACCATAACCATATATATATATATATAGAGAGAGAGAGAGAGAAGAAAATAATGTAATGTAATAAGATAATGCAATATATATATATATATATACCAAGAATCTGTGGCATACTCGAAGAGCTTTCCTTTGTGGGAGAAGACAATCAAAGCAACCTCAGCATCACAAAGGACAGAGATCTCATGGGCTTTCTTGAACAAACCATTTCTTCTTTTCGAGAAAGTCACCTGCCGATTGATCTTGTTCTCTATCCTCTTTAGTTGAACCCTACCTCTTCCCATAACTATATATATTATATCTTTTACAAATATATATATAAATAATAATTTTGTTTCCTTTTTTTCCCAAGAAAACCCCAGAATGATGATATATGAACTCAAGAAGAAGAAGAATATCTAATCTTAAATCATTTATGTTTCTTCTTCTGGACAGGTATATATAGGAAAGCACAAGTAGCAAGACTACTCGGATTGTATTTGTAATTGTGTAGAATGAGAAGAAATAGGAAATTTTGGGGTTTGGCGACAGGTGGTTTTGTGTCTGGTTTCAAAAACCAGTCTTGTTTTCATTCACGTTGCGTTGTCGATCTCTCATTGGTTGCCCAGTGTACTGTCTTGCTCTATGTGGGGTAACACCCACATGATCGATCTTCGACTTTTTGTTTAGGGCAACACTTCTTATTTTAGGTCGATTATTCTTTATTACAATAAGAATAAAAATATATATTTTTTATTTTTCGGATATTATTTATTTCCTTTTTTGAATATTTCTAAAGTATATGATATCTTGTTTATTTTTTTTAAATTGCATTTCGGTTTTTATAATATAAAGAGCATAATTAAGCTTTTGACTAAAATATTTTTAAATCTATATTTATATAATATAATAAGCATAATATTAAAAATTGCAAATTTATTTGATAAAAATGGATACTTATTAAAAAATGAACATATTCACAAAACAATATTCTTTAAAGATTAATTAACTAGAAGATAACAATTAGTAATGTTTACTTTCAAGAATACTATGTGTGGTAATTAACATTTTACTCATATTTTAGTTTTAAAAAAAGATATAGTGATTTACCCAATATATTTACGTGTGATGTTATTGAAGTTGTACTAATTTATTTGACAAATGATAATATCTTATAAAGAATAAAAGGATAAATTGGAAGGACAGTAATTTTTCATAAGAACCCCCCAATCCCTTTTTCCTATATATTTAACTGGTCTTGGTCTGTGGTACGTATTCGAACCCTATTAAATTTTCTATTATTCACGATAGTTAAAAAAGGAAAAATATATATAATTTTATTATTGATTCACATGGTTGGTATGTAGTCGCTTCATAAAGAAATTACCTAGATGTATCATAATTTTGATAGAGACTCTTATAATTAAGCATGTGGCCCAAAAAAAATTGTATGCCCTAATTTCGTATCAAATTTTTTTTTCCTTTTATAATTTATTGTTTTACTATTGTCCATTGTTTTTATTGATTTCTTCTTCTACTCAAATATATCTGTGGTCATACATGAAGTTTAATTAATTAAACTATTAAAAGAAGTTGGATTTAGAAGAATAAATTAACTAGGTTCTCACAAGCTCATATAAGACTAAAATGTTTCAACCAATAGATATAATTAATTGGAATAGTAGTTATTTCATTCTCTTCATATAAGGTTTTAAAATTTGAGTCTTGTATATTAAAAAAAAAATTTTTGAAAGAGTTTTATTCTTGTTATCTGATCTTTGATAGTTCGAATTAGATTAATCAAAATCTAATATATTTTTGAATATTAGTAATTTTGACAACAAAAAAAAGACTAGAATGCTTCAAAATTTATGGTATTAATTTGAACATTCAAAACTTTGAATTAGAAATGTTAAAAACTTTACAGAGCGGGACTATTTTGCATATTATTTTAGTTTTATTTGAGTTATTCTATCCACTCAGTCATGTTCTAGTAACAATGATTTGATATGAACTTCATATATATGATTATTTGGTTAGTGACGTGTATAAATAATATTCCATCAAGAATTAAAGAAATTGTATTAATATTAAATGTAAGAAACAGAATTAAAATATTATACATAACTTCAATGTTGGAACATCTCAAAATAATCTCTATATATGATAATAAAAAAACTTTTTATATGAATTCTAAAAAATTTAAGAAAGAAGTGTAAATTAATGATTTAATTATTGAAAGATTATATTCTCTCAATTTAGTTATTAAAATAATAAAATTTTAAAATTTAATTTTTAAAAAATTAATTTTTAATCAATTTGATCATTTAATTCATATAATAAATAAAAAATTAACTGAAAGTAATATTAATGGAAGTTAAGTCACTCTTAATTAAATTCAACAAAAAAATATAAATAGTACATTTTAGTAATGTATAATTTAAAAATTAAAATGCATGAAATTTATAAATTATACATCAAAAATATAAACTATGCATTTTGACCATTCTTAATTTATAAATCTAATATTTTTTACTTTTTTATTTTTAAATATAATTAAATTTATTATTTAATAATAAGTTAATATCTTTTAATAATATCGTCAATTATTTTTTATTTATTTCATTAATTAAAAAATTAAATTAATTAAAAATTAATCTTTCAATAATTAATTTAAAATTTTTTACATTTTAAGAAACAAATTAAAACAACATACGTCTTTTCAAAATTAAATTATTAATAACCACTAAAAAATTGAAAGTACAAATCGTAAGTGTAATACTTAAAAATTGCATTTTGTTTTTAATCAATTTTGGTGCTGTCCTGTCCTGTCTGTGCGTTTGAGACGTTGGAGTTTGGTGACGGCGTAAGCAAAGTTTTGTACGGAAGATTGCATTACGTGCATCCGTTCATTGACGGCGCCACCACTGATATCACGCTCCATTGCTCTGGGAGATGGATACATTACATGGGAATAGTGTTCAATTTTTATTTATTTTTAAATTATTTTCAATAAGATTTTATAAACAAAAAATATTATGGAAGTAAACTAATAATATAATTCTTCGTTAGTTTAATTTTAAAAGATAAATACTAGATTAAATTCTTCTTTTAATCTCTGTAATATAAACAATTTAATAATTGTTATTAAGCTTTTATAAGTGTATTAACTCATGAGTCATGACATACAATTTTTACAAAATTTCCTACGAGTGAGAAATTAAAACTGGCATCCCTAGCTATAATATTAATTGTTGGCAAAGTAAAATATTATGTCTACAACGTTTAACTCATTAATAGTTCATACCATTAAAATCCCCAAATTAGCCATATTCTTCCGTGAATGAGGCCAAAAGTTTTGTGATTTTAACACCATTACTGTTGCAGCCATAACCACGTCCTTTTGCTTTCCTTATCTTCTTTTCTCATCTTAAAGAGCCTTGTCATATACATATTGCCCTTGGGGCCTAGGGTACCCCATTGGAGATTAATTGCAGTGTTAACAGATAAGAAGAGTACTGTCCACAGTGTCCACTCAAAGCCCTCATTTTCGGTCTCATTAGCAGCAGTACACAGCTTTTATGCACCACCACCACTATGTCTCTCTCTTTACCAACCATGTCCCTTTCTTGTAGGGTCACCTTCTATATGGACCTTCCCTTCATGGGCTCAAACCAACCCTAATCGTTATTATTGGGTCAATGCCTCAATTATATCTGTTAACACTTATGATTTAGCATCAATAATGATGTAGTTGAATAATCATAACCCAAAACCCGTTATCAATAATTAATCACATCACTTTTGTTGAATTCGAATTCAAGTGATCTCTCTCATTATCTTATTATTGAATTTGAAAAGTTATATAATTCTTTATATTTTTATTATATCAAACTTTTTAATAAAAATAAAATATGTAAAAAGAATTTTTTTAAAAAAAAATATTCATTGAGTGATGAATTGTAAAAATGATTCACAAAAATTGTATCCAAGTATTTTTTTTTCATAATGCATTTCAATGGTGATTATCAACTTGGTATAAGTTAAGGGCATGAGGACATAAAGGGAGAAAATTATAATGGAATTAAAGGTAGGGCACAATATTCACAACAAGGATTTGAACATGCAGCATAAAAGATGGGATTTTTTGGGCAACCATGACCATGAAACTTGACTTTAGGAATACCTGGTGCATATTAAAAGAAGCCCATGAAACTTGTCAAAAACATGTTTCTTCCAAGATTATTAAAGAGTTTTCTGTACAATGGATCAGGATGACGATGAATATACTGTTTGGCGTAACAACATATATATCAGGACAAAGTGACTGCACTATCAATCATAATGAAATGTATTTTTGAAAAGAATATTTTAAGTAAATATTCAATTTATAAAAAAAAAATAAGTATGAACATGCATATATTTTAGTGAGATTTATCTCTATCATGCTTCTGTGTTTATCAATGATTTGCTTTGTTTATTTATCTTCTGTATGCAATATCTAATAAAAAAATCTCCATTGTTTTTTAGGGAAAAATTCTTCTTTTAAGAACACTTTTGAAAAAGTTAAAATTTTGACTTCAAAAAGGAAAAAGAAAAAAAGAAGTTGTTTTAGCTTTTTGTTTATAAAACTATACATATTTAAAATAAATATCAAAGTCTTCCTTTTTGGTAGAGTTTAATTACAACTTTAATACCAAAATTTTAAAATACAATATTTCATCCCCTAAATTATCACTATGTTAAAACTAGCTTACAACATATACACATCTTAATTTCCTTATTTCCTATAAATACTTATAAAATTATCAATCACATTCGTGTCGAACTAGAATTTTTTTATGTATGAAAATAATATAACGATGTTATATGAGAAGATAAATATATGCAAAATTGATTAAATGATGGGCATCACTTATATAATAGAGATTATAAATGAATGATATATTTTCATTTTGTGTCGATTTCTTTTGTCATATGACATCGTCATGTTATTTTTTTATGTGAGAGAATCGTAATTCTATTTTGGTTTGAGTTCAGCTCTTGGGAGGATGATACTCAACCTAAATGTAGACTCATTATAAATAAACTATTTAAATATCATTTTTATATTATAAATACATATATTTAATTTATTCTATATAAGTATAAATTATATTATTTTCTTTAATTTTTTCAATAAAATAGTTTAAATCTAATATTAATATATAAATTATTATATCTGATAATTTTGTAAAGGTAAACTTGTTAAAATTTTATATTGATTATTTAAATGAATAATATAATTAATATAATTTGTTTTAATAAATTTATATATAGTCGAGTTATAATTTAAGAGAAAAAATGATTATTTTAATTTTTCACCAAATAAACAGGAAGATTGATTTTACTACTCATTCAAATAGAAGAAAAATATTTTTTGGGTTGAGAGAAGAGGATTATAGTA
Organism: Senna siamea; assembly: GCA_031216115.1. Taxonomy (NCBI): domain Eukaryota; kingdom Viridiplantae; phylum Streptophyta; class Magnoliopsida; order Fabales; family Fabaceae; genus Senna; species Senna siamea. Next base: position 3,590,830 of record CM062358.1, read on the forward strand.
CCCAAATTATAGTTCAAAAATTTATTAGTCATATATATATATATATATATATATGAAAGATAAACTTAAAGGAGAGCTTGATCTATTTTCACTGATTGAGCCAAATATTTGTGGCCATAGTCCAATTTGGTTCACCCTTTTTATTTGATTTAGGCCATTCGAACCGTCTTTATATGATTTGCCCCCAAGTTTTGTGAGGCCTCACACAGCTTCACCAATACTGGAGAGTAATCAAATCTGCATACTACAAATTTTGGTTTGAAATGTTCTCTTAGCTTTAAACAATGAAAGCAACCACACGTATTTTAAAATGCAGGCAAGATAGATAGATGATCACAGCAAGCATCCAATGAACACAATTCTTGGTAGATATTATATTTAACTTGCAGTTTACGTGCTTGATGAAATGCCCCTTCCATGACTAGTCTCTTATATTAATTTATGATACATCTACTTTGAAAAGGGACAGTGTGTGGCCCATTTGTATAACCATCTTTCCTCAGGATGTTGATTGTTACTTATTTTGATCTGTCAATCCAGTGCCTTTAAACAAAACCAGAACCATATATTGTTCTCTAATAATAGGCCATGTAGCACATGAATCATGAATGAAGATGAAGATCTCTTAACAGAAAGTGGCTATGAAACAAGAATGTGTCTTCTATGCTTCGAAACTAGTGGTGTGCAAGGACTCTGCTATGACAAGTCATATAGTAGCATTAGGATTTTTTTTTTCTTTCTTTCCTTCAAATCTTGCTGAAGATATGGTGAAGGAAGAAGAGTGACTTTTATTGCCATACTTAGGTATAATTCTTTAAATATTTGTTGTATATCAAGTTCTCCAATAACAAAGTATATATCCTTTTGAAACACCCAATCAAATTGCACTTAAGTTTTCTCTGGGCCCCATTAAATTAATTATGCCCCAGAAGGAAAATTTGACTCACATCATATATATGATCTTAATGAAACTGTCATGGTCATCTCTCAACTGGTCTTGAAGTAACTAGCTTCACAAGGTCCTAATACTGTTGATAGCTGTGCTATATATATATATATATATATATATATATGTATGGTTTTAATGCAGGTAGGTCTGTGGTGTGTCTCTTTTGGTTCATATGCAACACACACGTGTGTTTGAGCCCACACAAAAAACTGTTGTGACCACTACGTCCGACACCTATATATGGAGACTGTGTTTTAATGGGCCAAATAATCTATTGAATAACACCAATATCTAGGAAGCAAAGCTAAAGTTGTTTATAACTAAGTATCCTGTTTGCATGTGTAATAGTTCTTTTGCAGTAGAAAAAAGCTCATTCCACCATTATTCTTTGGTCCTTTGGTGGGACTTCATATGATACATATATTCTATATGACATGATAATACTTCTGAATGAATATTTAGAAGACATTTTGTTTTTATATATATATTAGGTTATATATATGCTAAACTGAGAATTATCTCAATTATCATATATAGATCCTCTTATTTCAACCTGCCAGTGGTTGGGAATTGAAATATTACCCACTGATACTTGCTATGATGAAAAAGTTATAGTTATAAGAGCTACATAACCTAACCATAGTAAATCTATCCAATTCAAAAGAAATTACTTGTCAAATAATTACTTTAGACTTTTTTAGAGTAGTGACTTCCAAGCTCTCAAAATGATGGTGGGATCTACATAATAATTATTGTCCAAGGCCAGCTAGCTAGTATTACATGATAATGAGAATTGGGATCCATAGAGAATTCCTACTTAAAACCCAATTCCCTCTCAAATTGGTAGAAACTTATAGAATCCAAGGAAACACAGTTACTTTGCTCCCCACCCTAAAACAAACCTCTGGTTTTTCACAGCATGAAAAATATTTAAAAGGAGCATTGTATACCCCACTCCCTTCTCTATTACTATTGCACAAATTCATATCATGTGGGTCTCACCCAGAAACCTCCAAATCTCCTTCATCATATAAAATTATGGCTTGAGAGTTATTGATTATATATTTATAAACTGACCCTCTCACACCCTCCCACTACTCTCAATCATTTCAAACCCATTGATTCCTTTGCATCCTTAAAAGCCCTTAGTGTTAGATATTGCGATCCCTACTTCACTCATAACTCCTTCAAAAGCTCTTGCAAAACTTTCAGACAAGTTCAAAGCCTCCGGAATATCAAGGCCTGCACCATGTCCATAGCAGGGGGTATAGACTCTGAAAAAAACTACAAGAAGTCCTATCACTACAGAAATGATTCAGGCGAGCTTGATGTCTTTGAAGCTGCAAGGTATTTCTCAGGGTACAATGAAGTTGTTGGGTACAACGGCTCTAGTTTTACTCAGAAGATCATGAGAGAAGAGAGGCATGGACACAGGGGCAGAATCAGCTTAGACATGCCTATGAGAAGCTTACTTCCTCAACAGTTTCATGGGGTGGAGAAGCATGTGAAGGAGAAGAAACACAAGCAGCCTAGCTCTCCAGGTGGCAGACTTGCCGGCTTCTTGAATTCTCTCTTCAGTCAGTCAGCATCCAAGAAGAAGAAATCAAAATCCAGCACACAGTCTATGAAGGATGAAGATGAGAGCCCAGGTGGGAGGAGATGGAGGAGGAGCAGCATTAGCCATTTCAGAAGGTCCAGTACTGCAGATTCAAAGTCCTTGAACTCTTCATTCAGTTCAGGGTTTAGAACACCTCCTTATGTTCAAACCCCCACAAAGAGCTGCAAGGAATTTAGGACCTTCTCAGACCACAAGCAGCAAGCAGTTCTGCACATGTCAAAGTACAATAATGGACATGTAAAATCAACTTCCTTACACAATGAGTTGTGGAATGAGAAGAAAAAGAGAGAGCCAACTTTTTTGGATGAAAGTTGCAAATGTAGAAATGGGATGTCTGAGAAAGATAGGATATGGGTGGAGAAATACTCACCAGAGGAGAAGGAGTTCAGAAAGTTCAATAGTGAGGTGGATGATGGAGCAGAGAGTGATTCAAGCTCTGATCTGTTTGAGTTGCAAAACTATGATTTGGGTTACTACCCAAGTGGTCTTCCTGTTTATGAAACGACCAACATGGATAACATCAAGAGAGGAGCACCAATTTCCAATGGTCCTCCGTGATACTGTATTATTATTATTATTTTTTATTTTTCCTGCTTAATTGGTTCTTGTAATCTTGTTGAAGGTTGTTAGAAGGTCTGAAAAAGGAAAATCTCCTAGATTTTGCCTGTTTCCCTCTGATATTCTTTTCAACTCCGTTCAATGCTCTTTTATCAGTATGCACAGTTGGGATTGTTTGCTTGTCTTATCTTTTATCTACTTTTTATTTTGCTTTTGGACACACTTGTTTATGGTGAAAAAACAAAAATGATGCCCACCATTGATGGGTTCATCAGATTTGTGCCGTGATTATAGTTTCCCCCACAAAGACTACTGGAGAATTAACAAGGCATCACAGCTCATGCTGAACCCATCAACCTTATTGACTTTGGAGATGAAACCAATCATACAGAAAACCCTGTAGGGAATTAAACCTATTTATCTGCATGCCTTTCATTCATGAAAGGCCTTCTTTTATTATATTTTATTTTGAATATGTGTGTAATAATAGAAAAGTCCGGCATATTCATTTTTATCACGCTCATTGATGATTGAAGGCCTATTTAATTTTCATTTCTGGGAATTTGGGGTTGATTTCTTTTACTTAAAAGTTGCACCAGAGAGAATATTGATGACTTTGGTAAAGGCTCTATTCTTAATTGATCGTTCCTGTGCCACTCACATTATTAATCAGCAACGGAAGGTGGTTGAAATTAGGGTTAGGGAATGACTTGATATGAAAGCAATATTTGGTGTCTTAGTGATGACGTTTTTATTGCTTTTGTCCAAACTAATACATAAGATGATGTGACATTTTCTATATATGTGACGTGCAAAGTAGTGTGAGATTACTTCATTTTACTGGGGCTAGAATGGTGGATCAATATGAAGAAAAGAAAAACACAAGAATTAGTGAAGTCCGTACATATATCAATGGTCATTCACAGTTTATTTCATAGTTAACTCAATAATTAGGGGTTGATATATATATATATATAAATATTGTAAAATAAAATATCTGTCCAATCAAATGATCAGCATAGAAAGTCAAGCATCAAGAATGAAGAAGGTATCGGATAAATCAGGCGCACCTTTTCAAGTTTTATATATATATATATATATATATATATATGAATAGAAAGCAATAGAAAATTCTCATGAAATGAGAAAGGAAAAGAAATTTAAAAAAATCCTCAATTCCTCAACTTGTATGTTCATATCATATGCATGGACAAATTTTAAGTGGCTTTCACCTACAAGCAAACATTGACAATCCCAGGTCTCAACCTTATTCTTCATTCCTAATCAAGTCTCAACTAACTAATATCTTTTTTCACCTTAAATATTAATGTTGACAAATCTGAAATTATATATGTTGAATAATCCATCAACTCTTTTGATATTCAAATCAAAGTGAAATTATGCCCAATAATATTTAAGCATTTAATCCGGACAATTAAAGTCAAAGTGAAATTATGGACTTAAACTGTAACACTTAGAATCTAACTAAATACTTCTAGTGAGATATATAGCCATAGAGCCAAAATATCAATTTTTTTTCGTAGCCGTACAAACAAGGCATTAGCAAGCTAGAGGAGATGGGTTAATTATGAAGTAATTAATGAGACATTAATTAAAAGCATAGGTTGTGAAGTTAAGTTAGAGGGATATATATATATATATATATATATGGTTGCATTTTGTTAGTTCTTGAAAGCTTAATTAGAGTTACGTAGAGGGTGTAGATATTGATGGCTATAGGCATATAGGAGGCTATATAGCCTTTTGAAAGAATGATACGCAAAAATGATGCATGGGAGCCAAAAGGGGTCCACCCACGCATGTAAGTCTGAGTGATTGGAGGGACCAAACTTGTTATAATTATTCAAATTGAATTGCAAAGGTTATATGTATACAATACATTCACATGATCATATATTCATGGAAAGTGATGGGAGAGAGAGACAGAGAGAGAAAGAGAAAGAGATGCACATTATCTTTTGTTGTGGGCAATCAAATCTCGTATACATAAAAACACAGCCACCAATCACCATATCAGTACGTGCATATATGCTCACCACCCTTAAATCTCACTTCAATTTATAACTCTTTTCCAATATATATATATATATATATATATATATGATAGAATTTATTTGTTCATTACATTATAAAATAACTTTTTTTTAAAAAAATACTTTATATGATATTTTAATTTTATGCTTTATTGATTTAATAAAGCCCAAATTAAGAATGTAAAAGCAAAATAAAAACTTAAAGGGATTAAATAATTAACAGTGTTTTGACCCTGTTCAAAGTTGACTTTGGCTTTTAATAAAAAATATAATTTTTTTTAAAAAAGCAAAAGTTTGTTAATTTAACGGACAAAAATTTTCCACATTAACCTTGGCACATCCCTGTCAAATTATATTTCTAAGTCAAAATGTGATTCCCAGTGATGTAATATATTACTGTGTTAGTTTTCATCACATATATTCTTAAAAGATTTTGCTAATTTTTCTTTTTAAGCTTTTATGAAGAAAAGACTCCGATTTTTACCAATTGAACCATAAGATTCTGGAATGATGTAACATGTCAAACACACTACAATTGACTGAAATAGATAAAAGGAGAGAAGGTTTCAAACACCATAGTTATCTCTATTCACTTAAAAATAAAGGCAATCAGGCTGGCCCAAATTTTTGGGCCTCTTAACGAAGTCCATATCCATTCATAAGATGGGCTTTGAGGCCTATCTTCGGCATAGAGTCTCAAATTTATTTATTTATTTATTTATTTTTTTTATCTCATCAATCTCTTGGGCCTTAAGCACGTATTTATTTATTTTTTGTTGTTGCTTGTATGGTTGTTGGTTTTGTTAATTGACCATTTTAATAAGAGATCATTTTGACACGTTTCAAAATTAAAAAATTTAGTTTAGAACTTCAAATAAAGCTAAAGTAAAAAAATAATAATAATAACCAATATAACTTTTTTTCTAAATATATATAATACAAAATTCCCTCTTCAACTCAATCTGAAAATTTCTTAAATGAATTCTTTACATAACCATATGATGCAAAGGATCAATGATAACGAATTAAAATATCAGTAAATCACATCATTTTCAAATTGAGTTGAAGAGGAATTTTATATTATATATCTTTAGAACTTCATTTATGCACCTAAACAAATTTGATGAATATCATTGGTCAATGTAAAATGATATAATCTATGTGCAGGCGACTTCTTTGTACTAACACACACAAACGAAGGCAAAAGGCATACAAAAGTAGGCTTGCAATGGATTTAAATTTTCATGCGTGAAAAAATAATATGAATTTATTATGTGAAGAGAATATGTATTTATTTATATCTCTCTCTATTTACATAACATTAGATGTTATTTATCTTTGGCATAAGCAATGTTTTTTCTTAATGAGTGAACCTTAGTCCCTTTGGCATCAAATGAGTTTTGCTTGGGTTTGAGACTTTCAAGGAGAAGGAAAGAGAAATTTATAAAAGAGTTCAAAAGAATGGAAAGCAATGAGAGATTGGAGGTTTACAACTTGAGGTTGAACAATAGACGTGATGGTCAGAATCATGAGAATCAAATACATAATTAAGATTAGAGATGAGAGAGAGTAATAATAATAAAATAGAATGAAAAACTCTTATGTGTAGATATTTATTAAGAGAACCCCTTATAATTAAAAGTAGTTTTAGTGATATAGATTCATCAATTGAGTTAATCAATTCAATAATAAACTAAAATTTATGTTTATCATAAGTTAATACTAACTTAAAGGTGGAAGTAATTAAGTATGTGATGGGATTGTATAGACAATCAATTATCCATATATTTAATTTTCTTTTTTATTAGAAAAAATTACATAATAAAAAAGACACCGAATTTATCTTAATTTTAAAATTAAAACTGGTGTTATAGGTTCTTCATTAATTGATCATGTTTCTTTTACAGTGATAATTATATTCTTTGTGAACCAAAAAAAGTAGTGAAATGTTATCATTGCCTAAATTTCATACTCACAGAAACAAAATTTGGTTAGAAGCAATAAGATCAATTCCCATTACTTGAAGTTTAAATTTACTGCTCACTCATGCTTAAAGGCATGGTCTTTATTACAATCAACACTAATTAAGAAATAAATATTATTATTGATGAGGGTAAATCCATGTGGTATAAAAACAATGAATGTAACATGGGAAATTCTTTTTCAGAGCAACTCATCAATGAAAAAAATATATTTAAAATACGCATCATTTATTAAATATAATTAGTCTAGAATAATTAAAACAGAGTATGTTAGTTCCTAAATAATTACTTTTTTTAGAAATAAAATAAAATTTTAATTTAGTTCATAAATATCCCATTCATAATTTAGTATTCTATTTTTTTAAAAGGTTCCTTCAAAAAGCATAACTCTAGCTTTCTAAAGGATTAAATTTAGCTTTGATGTAAAAGGATATTATTTTCAGGGTTAAAGACACCGGTAATTAAGTCCATAACATTAACTAACGTACGGCTACTTGTTATCTTGATGTTACTTAAAATATGGACAAATTTAATTAGAACAAAATGTTTGGGAGATTTAATTGAAAATTTTTATTTTTGGAGTATCAATGACTAAATTAAATAATATGAATTTTTTTAAAATAAATAAATCATAAATTTAAAATCTACCTGTAAAGTATGACATTTACTGAAAAGAAAAATAGTATATAGAAATCAAATTTTTAAAAAAAAGTGTCTAACATCCATAATGAAAAGGCTTGGTGGGGTTTGGGTGGCATGCAATGAAATGGAGATTGAAAAGAAAAAAGAAGAGAAAAGTGGAATTTGGATCCTTTGCAATATTGTATATGATGCAGTAGAAAGACAAAGAAATGAACAAATTAAGTCAGAGATAAATAAATGGTTTATCTTGTGATTTATAATTTTTCTCCCTTGCAAATTGATACTGCTCAATTTTTTAAGAAATTGAGAGAATTCAAACTTGTGAGTTTATGAAATAGTAGAAGTATAGAGTTGAGTTAATTATAATTCAATCCAATTAACATATGATGAGTTGGGTTGGTTCGGTATAACTCAACTCAACCTAACTTATATTTGTGTGAGTTATTTAGGTTTGGTCAATAGGTTAAAGTTTTAAGAATAATAAATATATTTTTATTTTTTCTTCTAATAAAATATTTATAAAATAATATATAAATTATAAATATAAAAAATAATTATTATTTTTCATCTATAATTACTAAGATAAATTAATTTTAAAATTATAGCATTTTTTTTATTTGTAAGTAATATGATAAATTAATTTAAAAATTATGTCATGATGTCTAATTTATATATATTATTTTAAATTATGATTCTTTTTATTTGTTTGATCATTTATCCACATGTTCAAACAAGTAATTGATTAGGGTTCACTAATAAATATAAAAAATTGAAATAATGCTAAAAAATATACAACATAAAAGTTTAACATATATTTTTTTAAAAGAAAATTTAATACCTCATGTTAGGTAGGTCAGTTTAGATTTTTGTTTTCAACTCGCAATCCAAATAGTAAGTTAAAAAAAATAAACTCAAATTAACCTGTCAATCCAATACAATTATATGAATTGAATTAGATTTAAAGAGTTGACTCAATCTAATAAATAATAAAATAATATTTTAAAGTTACAAACTCACTTCTTACCAATAAAGATGACAATGAGTATAAAAATATTATGACCTAACAGTATCTATCAAAAAAATATGATATCTAATAAATATTAGACATCTAATAAAATATCAAAAATAAAATGCAACTCGGACTGATCAAATCCATTCGAAACCAAACTCATTTCCATCTTCATCTCCATGTCTTGATTTTGACACACAGTAGGGTCATCAACCACACTTCAAATCAAATTATCAAGGGTTGTTGTGTGTATCACACTCCACTGCAAAAAGGAAAAGATATAAGACATAGAAAGTAAGAGGTAGTCTTTTAAATTTTTAAATATAATAAAATTGTAAAACAAAAATATGAATTTGGTGGACATATATATATATAAACTCTCTGAGTTTACGTTAATTTTTTTCGTCCAAACTTTCTATGTCAACAAAAGACTCAAATTCAATTTTTTGATTAGTGTTAAGTGTTTAACTTACTTTACTCTATTTAAAAATTTTAATATTTTTTTATTTTATACAAATATTCTAGGTTTGTTTTGTTGATACGGACAAATTTGGATAAAAAAATTAAAAATAAAAATTTTTAATCAAATTTTAAAGTTAAGAAAGATAAATTTAATTTCAAACAACTCTAAACATAATAAGAAAAAATAACCACAAAAATTTAAAGTGGGTTTGCTTTTGTTTCTTGTTTTCATATTTATTGAAGATAAAAATTTGAATGAGATTGCGTTTGATAAAATTTAATAAAAAATATTTTTTAAAAATAGGTTGAGAAAAGAATGTTTAAAAGACATTTTTAATTTTTTACTTAATAATCAATGTTATTTTTATAATTTTTAAATCATATAAATATTATCATCTAATAATAATTAAATTTAAAAATAAATAAATATTATAGTTATTTAAATCATTCGACTTAGAAATAAACATGAACAAATTTTTACTGTACAAAAAAATCAAAATGTTTAAAATTTTGAAAACTTAAAAATAAAAACTAATTTTAAGAAAAAATAAAAATAAAAACTAAGAATATTTTCATAAACTAAACACACCCTAAGTTGCTAAGAAGATTATCTTACACCAATAAATTTTGAGTTAATTAATAACGTTTGAGGACTAAATTACAATTGTGATGAAAGTATAAGAATTACATGTATAATTTAGCCTTTGAATTATCATCACAACTTAAACACTTGAGATTAATATATATTATATTTAGGGATTAATAATTATTTGGTTTCATTGATAATTAATATTTTACTATTTTTAAGTAAAATTTTAAATTTAAGTATTGTATACGTTAATATTTCTTTTCAAAATAAAAAAATTACATACTTATTTAGTCACAAAAAAATTACATAATTATTTATTATTATAATAAAAATATCATTTTGATGCTTAACATTAATTTAATTGAATATGTTATTATTATGTAAAAAGTTATCATCGCTAGTAAAAAAAATTTAAAAATGAATTTAAATTTTATTAGGAAAGTAACTGTCCTATATTTATTTATTTTTAAATATATAATAGTTGGTGATGATTAAATGATCTGATTAGAGAATACAAAAATCTGATCTAAAATGACGTGAGAATCATTTGTCTCATCTGTTTCAGACAAATATAATCCACAGACTTCCGAACATACTTAAAACCATGACATGGTTTTTCAGACTTGAAAGCAATATAAAATAAAATAATAAACTCTCAATCATAAAACATCCACAATCATTCTTCAACATTCGGAAATAATTAGTTTTGTTAATTTTTTAAAATTGAATTATAAAATTATAAAAATTCAATATTTTTGCTTTTTCTTATTCATTGAAACAGAAAATTAATTATGTGTGCTTACTTTTTTTTTTTTTTTTTCAGTTTTCACCTATATATTTGTGTTGGAGGTAATTTTATTTAAAAAATTTATTTTTTACGTCACCTCATTGACCAATAATTTTAATAAAATATTATTATTTTATATATTACATCAATATTTTAATTTAAAATAAAAAATTGATAAATCTTATTAACCATATAAATGAAGTGATACAATTTATAAATTTATAAATTTTTTGTTTAAAACATTATTAAATATTAAATGTGATATTAAAAAAATGACAATTAGTGTGATGATTAATTAATGGACCATTTACTTTTTAAAGTTATCCTTGAATGACTAAAATATAGTTAATTCACTTAATTGTGATTAAGAAATATGGTGCCCTTTGTGAATGCTGGTCAAACAACTTGAAATATTATATTAATGTTTCTCCCTTTAATCACACAACTTGCGGAAAATTATCGTCTAGTTTGGTTAAAAGATAAAATAAAATAAAAGAGACGGAGACCTAAATTCCTCAAATATTTGTTATATTTTTAACAAATAATATATTTACATTTTATAATAACATCTTCATAAAAAAAAATTTCTAAGATGAAACTTTTAACAAATCACAATATTATCCAAACATTAAGTACAAAGGTAATGATTTTTTTTTTTAAAAATTCATACTCTTTTATTGAAAGTAATGAATACTTTTAATACAAACAAAATTTAGATTCTATTTTTATATATTTATCATCAAAGCTATATATTGATAAATCTTTTTTTTTTTTTATCTCTGATATATATTAGCTATTTTAATTGTGTTTAAGATCCTTAATTCCAATGGTAATATTTTGTAGCTAATTAATGATTTACATGATAAAATTTTGTAGTCCTCAATATTTTTGGTTTTTTAATAAAAATAATTCATTTTTAGGTTATTTTTAATTAGGGAACGACAATATATAGCCATTAATTCATGATTTAAACATGTTTACTTTATAAAATTTGTCAAAATCACATTGTTTTAGCCAAAAATGACATCTAAACAATTTTAGATCATAAGTTATAACAATCACGTAAATTCTTGTTATTAATTAAGAAAAATTTACTGAGAAAATATATTAATTAAATTGTGAGAAACTTCTTGAAAGACTAATTTAAAATTTTTTAATTTAAGAAAAAATATTATAAGAAAAAAAAGTTCTAAAAATTGATCCTAAAATCAGATCCACCAGACGTGAAAAGGTAGTGATGGTTTCAACATGTGTGAAATAAAGAATAAAAGATGGTTGTTGTGTTGTGGTGGTAGTGGAGTGGACATGAGAATGCATAAGCATGCTCTGTAACAGAGAAAAGTTGTGAGGCATTACACACCAATGCCCCACATCACATTACACTATCACTCTATCACTACTAAAAAATTACTTTTCATATATTTGTATAATTTTCAAGATATTTTAAAAAATCATATATTTATTGAAATATTAAAACTGTAATTATCTTACCTGACAAAAAAACCAACGATTTTTTTTAAGAAGTTCAAATTTTTACAGCAGTAATCATTTTATTATTTTTAAAATTTAATTTACCTGTCTGGATGTATATTGTTTAGGAAGGTTCTCATGCTGTGGGATCAATTTTCAAGTTTCAACGCAATAATATTAATTATCTGTTAACTCAAGAAAGTTTCTTCTTGAGGTTAGTCATCTATATTAGTGTTTTTGTTTCACAATTATGAATGGTTAATAATGTGAGAGTATCTGTAAATAGATACGGGTCGTGTGGGCTGAAATGGGAATTCAGGTGTCTCTCAAAAGCTACAAAAGACCTCGACATGCTTTTGGTTGTAGTGGAAATCATGTTGACTCGCGCTGTATCTGCTTCGACGCTGCCACTACTACTCTGAAAAACCATTCTTTCTCTCTCTTTCACACTTGTTCACTGTTCACTCCACCCTGCAAAAACCACTCACACGCTGCCACCAATCAATCAGGTTACTTCAATGATTTCATCTATTGATACATATCCTGTTTGGTTACCCTGAAACTGTATTGATAAATCACAGATTGGTTGGGTGGAAACAGGAATAGTGTGATACCCAATTCATTTTTCTTTATCTGTTAGCAACCTAGTTTACCATTTCATTGCGGTTTGTTCTATTTTCTTCAGGAAAAAGAAATTGTTCTTCACACTTCTTCTAATGATTGTTTTGTGGGCATTTTTATTTGTTCTCTTCTTCCTACTTTCTTCTGGAGCACAGTTTGAGCTCCCAGTATTTAGTTTGAACATTGGGATTTCAAGTTTGGTTATAGCATCAAACCCTTCAATCTGGGTTTCATTTGGTTGACCCTTTTGAAAACTTGTTTGTGTTCCATGTTTTGCATTATTGACAACGATTCTTTAATATTAGGCGTTTTGGGGGTTATTGGGCTCTGTACTTTCTATCTTTAATGAAAGTGGGATCTGGTTAATTTTATTTGTCGTTATCACTTCAACTTTTGGGGGAATTTGTAATTTTTAGAGATGATTGATATGCCTGTTGCTTTCCTTTTGTTCTCCCAGAGTTCATTTACTGTTTTAAGTTGATCTGTTTTATCATGTGTGCTTATATCTTCGCATGCCTGACACAACATTGAAAATGAAGCAAAAGAGTAACTTATTCTTCTGATTGTGGCAGGCTTATACATTACTGCATAGCTTCTGCAACTTAATTCTTCTTTACTAATGGAATCTTGGAGTTACGCCTCAGAAGAGAAAGGTTATATGTTTTCTGATGAAATGGATTATTCACTTGAAGCTTTTATGAGAAGTAGAAGAGCATTGGTTGAGTGGGACAGTAAAGCCTCTTGTACCTTTGAGAAAGATGGATTTATTTCAGATAAAGAGGTAATTAAAAGCATGGAGTTTGTGGACTTGGGGTTTCCTGAGTTGTTCAGAAGGTCTGTTCATGGTAGCCAGACACTGGAAGCATCTAGCTTTGAGCAAGATAGTAATTCAAGTAAAAAAGTGAATTCTTCTAGTCATGCTGTTGTTTTAAATTCAACTTTGGGGGAAGAAGAATCTGATTTAAAACATTCAGGTTCTCTAGTTGAATCTAAAAGTCATGATTCATCACTGATTGATTTGAAGCTAGGGAGATTAGCAGACTGTAAAGATGCAAGTAGTAATAAACACGACAAGGAGCGGTTCACTTTTTCATCTATATATCCATCCACGCTTGCAAAGAGAGCTCGAACTTCCAGCTCACCTACTCAAACACCTGTATGTCAAGTTTATGGTTGTAACATGGATCTTAGCTCCTCAAAAGAGTACCACAAAAGGCATAAAGTTTGTGATGTTCATTCTAAGACAGCCAAAGTCATCGTTAATGGCATTGAACAGAGGTTTTGTCAGCAGTGCAGCAGGTTATTCATTTTTCATGCTTTATTATTGCATATTTGTTATATTAAGATGTTTATTTCATGAGTCATGACGTCTATATCTTAGAAAAATCTTTAAATTTGATTCGGTAGTGAGGCTATAGCCTGTTCATTTGTCAAATCTGTAAGTAAATAACTTTAATTTGTTGGTAAAGCGATAATCTTTCTTGGGTTTCCAATGATTAAAGTGGGGTATGATTGCAGCAGGTGGTAGTGAGATATGCCAGATCCTGTTGGTAGGAAAAAAGCAAATTTTAGAAAAGTACTTCATATAATCATATCCAAAATCCAAGAAAGATGATTGTGTTTGATATGTGTTGAACTGAAGTGCCTTAACTTCTCTTACTGGTTGCTGTTTCTTATCTCATTTTTTACGTCCATATGCAAGAAAAAATCTACAAAGTAGTGGGCTAACGACAAAGCTGCTTAAGATGTCTATACCTAAGATTCCTGGATTTTTTTGGCTGATTCAGCATTCTAAGGGAAAATTTTCGGGGAAATACTCCTTAAATAAGTATACTCCATTCAATAGCAAATTCATTCTTGAATCTTGAATATAAAACTAGGGACTCTATAAATTTTCATTACTCTAGTTGCAGTGAACTAATGAGTTTCTTACTTGTCATTATTGATGTAAGCTAAGCTTCATGCCAAGATTATAAATAAATATTGGGTCTATCATTGCAATGATTGAAGGATATTTTTTGGTTCCATGTATCAAATTATTTCAATTTACATTATGAGAGTACTTCGTTAATTGAATTTTATTACGTTTCACCTATGTGATGTAGCAAATATAGTAATCATCTAATGTATTCGAGATGACATTTCTTCCAAGCTTTGAGGTTAGTCTTTGATAATTCACCTCCTTGCTTGTTACTTTATGGGCTGAATTGCATTGTTTTTTGTTCCTTAATTAGGTTCCATTTGCTAGCTGAGTTTGATGATGGTAAGCGCAGTTGTCGTAGACGCCTGGCAGGACACAATGAACGTCGAAGGAAGCCTCAATTTGATTACATCTCTGGTAAAGCACAGAAGATACTTCAGTCATGTCAAGGTATGCAAATCCTTGTCTTCATCTTGACCCAAAACATAAAAATTAAGACAGCTAGGTAGTGATTGTAGTGCTTGCAAAACAGGGCAAAAACTCTTTAAGGTAGTGATTATAGTGCTTGTTAAAGGAAGACGCAGGCTTTCTCTGAGCCATAATCTTCGATATGCAAAGTTAATGACAGTTAATAGATAATTGAGAAGTTACAGAAATCATACTTAAACATTGATAATGTTTTTTTAAGCAACGATTTTCAATTTCATTTTTTTATATGTTGATGATCTTCCATTGCTGAGATTGCTTTATCAGCGTCACTCTCTGGAATCTGCAAACTCCAGATGAGACAAACTGACATTGAAGTGTCAATTTTTTTTCTATTTTCTTTGTTTGAATGCAATTTTTGGTATTGGTCATCTCTTGATGCATATCTCAGGCTGGGGAAACTCTTAAAGGACGAGTTTCATGTCCAAGTTTGTTTAATGTCTTTGTCAACATGGAACTTTATATTTCATAATACGAGCTTAATTAAGGAGGGTAATTTTAAGGCTTTACATTTTGCATGAACCCTTTGTATTTTGTGTAGCTTTTTGTTGGCTGATGCATCAAAATATGACATTGATGGGCATGGGCATGTTACATTTGTCTTGTTTTCTTTTTTCTTTTTTAAAATTCTATGTGCGTGTCTTCAACATGATTGGTACATGTTTTAAGAGCGTATGGCATTCATGTGTCATAGCATGGCCCTCATGGGACAATGACAAACCAATTTTGGGATTTTGTACTTGTTGCCTTCTGACATAAACAAAAGATATCATGCTTTTTGACACTCTGTAAGTGTAGAAATGTCAGTGGCCTTATCAAGTAGCATATAGCTATATTAATAATATTTATGTGGAGACTTCTTCTGTGTATGTTACATCAATCTTGAGAAGACAATTTGACAGTGAGATGTCAAGATATATAATATCAAATTATATTGAGTGTGGGTGCATCTATGCTTTGGATGGGTTATCCCAAACTTGAGCATGTTGACCTGTCCTAATTTTGTGCGGAAAAATTTGGTCAACTCAAGCTATGGTGGTGACATCAATTGTATTGAATGCTCCTTTTGTGCTCATTGTCCAGTTATATTTTGCAAGATATATTTGGGAATTTTATAAAGAGATTCAGACAAGTCATGCTAGGATTGGTTTATACGGTAGCCTTTAATTAAAAAAATTAGGCAACATGTTTTTTTATTTTTAAATATTGTAGACAGCAGAAACACTTATGGGTCCTGTAAATTATGTTGTCATTTTACTCTGTATTATCTTGGTCCAGTGTGATGATAAGGACCTTTCACCAACAGTATGCATGTATCTGTTAGAATTTTTTATGCACCAAGGTTGAGCAAAACATACGTCTGGTCGGTCTTGTTAATGTATCATGATAGAAGGACTTGTATGTTTTGCGTGTTCACAATCACTCAGAAGACTTGAATAACTTAATAATTACTAGAGAACTCAACTGTTGAACATTCTTTCAAGGCTGAGGTGTACTCTATATGAGCTTACCAAAGAACAAATATAGAAGTTGAAAGAATAAACAGCTCCATGCATTCTAAGGTTAATCTATGCTTACAACTTACCAAGGAGTCAGTTAAATAAAGTTATACAATTTCTATGAAGTATTTTCTTTTATCCATCAGAGCTGCAGAAATACATCAACATTACTGTTCTCAGATCCTTGCAATATCTAATATCTTCATGACCCAAAAGTTTAAGAACTGTTACTCTTTATCTTTTGTGGCTACACAGATATTCATAGGCAAAAGCTTACACTTTTTATTTGTTTCTTTTATACTGAATGGATTTCTAGGTACCAAATATCTTGGGGCTTCATTACAGAAAAGACCTCAGTTTGGCTTTCAAGACATGTTTCGAAGCAGCATTTTTTTCTCAGGGAAATATGACCAAATCAATCATAGTGGACATATCAAATTTGAAGATGAATCAAATTACAGTCCTCAAGTAGCAGGACCCATAACACATGGTCAAGAGTTATCCAGGGCCTCCAACTCCAGCAGCTGTGCTCTCTCTCTTCTGTCAGCTCAGTCACAGGATCTACCGCGATACTCAGCTGGTTCCATTGTTTCTCAGGGCATCTGCACACAACAGCGTAGTGATGGTCAAGTTTCTGAAACAATTTTTGGGGTGAGCTCTGCGGATAAATATGTCCCAAATGAATCCTTTTATTGTGGGATAAACTCTATGGAAGTTAATAAGAACAGATCCATAATGCTTTCTGATGCTGGTCATGCTCTTCAACTTAAAGTCCAAGGGGATGATATTTGCCAACCATCAGAATTATTAAATGCCAAGTATCGTCTTCCCCCTGAACATGGAGCTACTGTTGATCTTTTCCAATTGTCATCACATCTTCAAAGGGTGGAGCAGCAAAGGAATTCTTTCCCAGTAAAACAGGAAAATGAGGATGGCTGCTTTTTCCCAGCTGTGTGAAGGGTGTGTAAGCCTAGTGTCATTGACACGTCCATTTTATTGGTATCTTCATTGTCATGCTTTAGTAGTAGTAGGACTGTTTTCTCTGTGAATATCATTCATTTGTAGTATGTTCAGGGATTGGTGATGGGTAGGGAAGCTAGGGAGACCCTAATTTTGGTTGATGTTCAAATAGAGGGAAAGGGAAGCCTAGAAGTGACCTTTCATATGTAATTGTATAGCTTATATACCACTGGCACATAAGAAGAGGACCTAGCCATTTGTTTGAGATGTACAAGCAAATGTAATTTCCTTGCCTTGGATAGTTTATCCATGATTGAAATTTAACCTCAATTTTTTACCCATGGCAATATATATACTTTTCATATTGAGATTCTTGGGTAGACTTGATTTACGAAAGATATATAGACCAAACTGATCATAAAGAAACATGTAAGCATATAAAGAATACAATTTAGTAGGGTTTACCTCTGACATGTTTTCATGTTATTCATGATTTCCTTGGTCTACTTGTCTTTTGTACATCAAATTTACTCAAGAATTTTTCCTTTTGATAACATTCTATAGGTGAGTTGAATGTTTATAGTGATACTAGTGTCTAAACATACACTCCCATTGTTTCTGCTAAACTTCTTTCTAAATTGGAAATTGATAAAAAATAGAGAAAGAATTGGAAGGAAACAAACAAATGAAGAAATTACAAAAAAAAAAAAAGGGAGGTGTAGGGAAAGGAAAAGGACATAAATTGTCTACAATTATGGAGCATGATGTAAGTACTACCATGGATATCATTTCCTGCATAATGCATAATTCTAAACAATTGTTAATTCTAGAGTTTTCTCATGCATTTGTTAGGTTCAGGGGTATATTCAAAGGGACAAAGTAAGAAGCAAAATGGAATCAGGCCACCAGAGAAAGAAGATATAATTAAGGTTCACTCTCCTTTTCATTTTTGAGTTATTTATTCTGCTGGGTTGGCTCTTCAGTAGTCCAAGAGATAAAAGAGATAAGATTTTTAAGACTGGATAAGTTTTCAACTCATTTCTCTATTAGAATATTTTGCATCATGAATGCTTTGTGGAAAGACGATAGTCTTGGAATAGTCCTTGAGGACAATATCACTTTTTGCAAATAATACCAATGTTTGCCTCTCACTTCAAAGAATGTCTATATTTAGAAAAGAAAAGAAAAAAAATGTTCCATACTAGGTATAAGCTTTTCTTTTCCACTCAGAGAATCCTCTTTACAGCCTCAGCACTTGTATAAGAAATTGGCTTAAGGAAGCCGTTGAAAAACTAGAATGAAGCTAGAAAATTCCCAGAGCAATACAGGCTTTTGAATTTGCATAAAATACAAGTTGCTCTTATTATAATGCTGCCATTAACACAAGCATATATAGTTTCTGCAATATAATTATCATCAGAATTATTCCAAACATCCAAGTTCACGTGTGGTGGTGGGTCTTCATATACCTACCAGAGAATTTCTATTATTTTCCTGCTGTTGCTTTCTGTGTTGTCGTCTGTTATCACTGGTTTATTTATTGAACTTTCTTTTTCTTTTTTATGCTTATATATATATATATATATATATATATTAAAAACTCATGAAGAATCATGAATAAAGGTTTACTTTGGTGGGGTAGGGTGTCAAAACCGAAGGAAGAAAAGTAGGGAATGTATCTTCCCCTTCATATTCTATTGATTGGGTTTGAAATTTTCTCTCTCTTCATGATCCTCTGATATTGTGGTATGTTCTTTAGCCATTAAAAACCTCTCGTGAGATTGAAAATGGAAAAACTTGAGTACCCTTTTTAAGTATGTGTTTAGGTTATTCAATAGAAGTGTTTTATTTTTTTAAGAGTCAATTTGCAATTTCAGGAAGATTATATATTTTTATTATCAGATTTTTTAATTAAAATAAAATATATAAACTTTTTTAATAAAAATTAATTATGAGAGAGATGAGTTGTATCAATCATTCATGTGTCATTCTCTGATTGAAAAACTTGATACTAAAGATATAAAAATTGCGTCTAAACTTTTTTTTATAAGAAAAGTCTACATGTTATATATTCATTAAAAAAAAAATCCAATTGCAAACACTAAAAGGAATTTTACTCTAGTCTAATCAGTTGAGAATTTTCTTTTAGTTAACGCTAGTGGAGGATTTTGAAGTATTAGTATCTTTTGTGTTTCCATATCCTTGGAATGGATGAATTCAAACAAAAGAGGGGGGAATTATTCTTAAAAAGACCTAAAATAGACTTCTCAAGCCAATTTGGTTGATTTAGGAGAATAAGAAGAAACATGAAAGTCATAGATGCAAAGAAATTTTCTTATATTGATAACTTTAATTTATTCGGTAATTTTGCGTATTATTTATGCGTATTGAGGCCAAAAATATTGCCGGAATATTTGACCAAGCACAAAAGAAAGAACATAAAATATCGTATGGGAATCTGCTTTTGAGTTTTTCTTTACATCATTTACATTTGTATAGGCATTTATATATATATATATATATATCTGTGTGTGTGTGTGTGTGTATGTGTGTAGACATCGACAAGATGACCTAGCCCAGGACCACAGTTGTATGAGTATATATAGATATATATATTTTCTTTTTATTGGTTCCATTTGTTTGTTTGATTTAAATTTCCAAATCAGTGTATTCTGGGCTTGAAGATGGCCCAAGCCCATGTGAAGTTACTCTAGAGCTTTGCCTGCTAGAAAAATAAAGATATCTTCGATAAAAAAATATTTATATTATAATAATTTTAAAGTATATTAATTATTCAAAAATATGTAATGTGAAATAAAAAGTTACAATAAAATAATAAAGAGTTAAAGAATTTTTTATTGTTTAATTTATTATTTTAAAATATAATAATAATAATTTAATATTATATTAAAAAAAAAAACATGCATTTGCCCGTCTTACTCTAACTCTTGGTTTTATATCTATGAATTTTCTTCGTTCACAAATGAAACTCAATAATGAAATATTACAATTTTAATATGGTCATGTATTATGATAAATTGTATTGAAATTAGTAAGTTTATTTTAGTTGCGTTTACACAGGAATACATTGAATGTGTGTGAGGTGCTGAAATTCGATTACATGTACTACACGAAATTAATTTCTATGTTAGAGTGCCGCAACACGTACTCATTTTTCTATATTGTTAAAATAAATTATTAATTTGATGTCTAAGAAGTATATTTTATCTTAATTTAATCTTTTAAAAAATTAAAATATTTAATTTCATCTTTAAAAAAATATTTTTTAAACTTTATATTAATTATATAAATGCTCAAGTAAGATAAGACAATAATTAGCATATCAAATTGTATTATAACAATTTGAGTCAACAACCAACATGTCTAAAAAGGTCCGTATGCTCAGTAAAATATTCATATAATTATGATTAAATTATTTTAAAAATATTTTTAAAAAGGTAAAACTGAGTATTTTAATTTTTTAAGAACTAAATAAAAAAAGAATATTTTTAAGGATAAAGCAGTAATTTACTCATTGTATTATCTCCTTCCACTTATTTTGAGTAGAAGCTACGAATTCTCATGTATTTTAATTGGAAGAATTATTAGCATAAATTTACTAATCACTCACTTTTTGTAGCATTTAAAATTAAAAGAATAATTGAAGTACACACGAGGTTCTTCACCTAATTACCAAAACAAATTTAAATAACAAACTTTAATTATTACGTACCAAATAAACAAAAAAAAAAATTCTATTGATTTGAGTTCATCGACATCTGAGTAATGAAATTATATTTAATATATCAATTTTGAGCATAAATAAATAAAAACCTTGAAATACTAATAGTATATAGCTTAAGGTACTATAATGAAACAAGTTTAATTTGGAAAATAAAACAGCCCTTGCAAATCTGAAACATATAGTAGTCCATTAATTCATTAAACAAACTGAAGCAAAAAGGCGTACATAAGAACATCTGATAGTTAATTGACTGAAAACGAACTATATATATAGTAAGCTACACAATATACTTAATTAATAATATTGCTTCAGTTTTCTCCAGATTAAGGATTCCATTGCCATGGCTTTCTCATTATTCCTGCACACATATATAATATACATATGCGTGAGCTATATGAAGTCAAGAGATTGCAAAAAAAGACCTGCATATATACATAAACGCTTAATTTAATTTCTTACATTATTGGTGCTACCACCAGAGCAGGTTGGCGAATTTGGAATGTACCTAGCCCACTGTTATTATGTAGCAAGTAATTACTAGTAATTAATTACAACTTCAACTAATTAATTCGATATTTTTTAAAAAAATGTTTTTGAAGAACTATATATGTGAATTTTCTTTAAAAAAAATATGATTCTTAACAATCTTGTGGTCTTCAAAATGTTTGATTTCTGTGTGAACTGTGAATTAATTAAAATTAAAGAGTTACATTTTTGGCTGCAGCGCTGAAAGCTTCTCGGTGTGGGATCTCAGGGTTGGCTGCTTTGATGCGCTGTATCTCCTCTCTAACATCAACCACATATATATTAATTATCAAATCACCGTAATATTAATGTATATTTTCATTTTCGCCCCCAAAAAATAAAAGAAAGTAATGTACACACACACACACACACACAGTGGTACGTAATTAATTAAGATCTCGCGAGCACTTACTTCATGAAACGATTGTAAGCAGATGGGAGTCGGTGTTTCTTCTCAGGTGCTGCTTAAACATTAAAAGAATGAAGAAATAGTGAGGGATTCATATATATATACATTAAAGTGAATAATATTTGAATTTTTTGGGGCAAGAATTGAAATAAAGAAAATGAAGGGATTGCTTCTAGCTTTGTGGTACTGATAATTACGTTTGACAACAAATGATGCAGCTTTGGGGGACACAGGGTCACCAGATGTAGTAGTAGAAGAGGAAGATGAAGACGATGCTTGTCCCTTCTTGAACTCACTGTAAAACCCCTGTTCCTTCCACAACAAAATTAAATACATATATATATCAACCAAATCACCAATAAAAAATATTCATATATATATATATATATATGCTAATATACATAAATATATATAATCCAACATGCATCAAAATTAACCTGAAGGCTTAATACTGTGTGATCTGCAGAAGTAGTAGTAGAAGTGTTGTGGTTTTGAGAGGGAGGCCTTGTGCTCAGAAAGGAGACATTGCTGCAGTGTCCACATTTCACTGTCACAGTATCCATCAACCTCTTGCATGGTATACCAACCTAAAAATATAACAACAACAACAACTAAATAATAATTAACCTACTTGGTCTTAGGTTTAAATCTATATGTATATATAAATATATATAGTGTCACTTAGCTTCATCAAATTAAAAGCATATATATATATATATATAAATACCGCAAGCACAGTGTTGCAGAAGTTGCAACGGACATAGCAGAGGTGGTCAGATGGAGGAACCGAGTCCATACTGCTACTAACTTTGTCATCCAGATTATTCATAGTTGAAAAAGAAGAGCAAGATGAGAATGAGAGTAATATAATTGGTGTGGGTGAGGGAGGATTGGAGTTATAGCTAGCTAGTATATGATATATATGTATAAGAGAGTAAGAGTAATTAAGAGTGAGAGGAAAATTGAATGATGAAACATATATAGGTATAGCTGCTAGAGATTATGATGCAAATTGAAACTTGAAAGGATGAGTAGCGAATGGTGATATATATATATATATATAGTATTAGTAGTATGCAGCTAGGGTGAAAATGAAGATGTAGGGTTAGTACCACTTAGTGTTGTTATATTGCACTGCATGCTGTGGTGTGTGTTTATATATATTTGTTTTCCACAACTACATGAGAATCACCAAGAGCTCGTCATGTTCTCCCACATATATGTACGTACATATATGTATATTTATATATGTGTACATTCTCGTCATTTTCAAATATATACTTGAAAACAAAAAGTACTTAAGATGAAGTTTTTTAATTGAGGTTTTTGTGATCGCATTTTTCACATACAGAATTTAACTATGCCTCACATCAATCTTTTGGGTGAATACGTACAGGCATGTGTGTAGGAGAAAATATATTAATTTATTTAGTATTATTTAATGGGTCTATATGTTTAAAATTGATGTCATAGCTAGGAACGTGTCTACTGGGAAATTATATAAATACATCTCCAATAATTGAAAGTTATTTTTTGTTTGATTTTATAATTACTGGTTGGATTTCCCTTAAGGTAAAAAATTAAATTTACAAATGCTGCCAAGAAAACAATCTTCGTAAATCTAAAGAATTTTGTCATTTTATACGTTCTATACATCTCTCATTGCAAACATAGGTAAAGGTTAGACAGCAAATAGTGGCTTGTTTGCTTCCCACCATGAAAGAACTTTTCTCTTTTACAAATCATTGAATAAGAAAAAGTAATGAAAACTTGCTATTTCTCTATAAAATTTATCTGGAAAATTTTCTAGTTTATTAGGATTATTGTGGGGAACTTGGACAGGGAAGTGAAGAAAATGAAATTATATATATATATATATATATATTACCTTCATATATATTTAGTTCAATATTTCATTAACAGATAAAATTAATATATGAGGGAAATGAAATAAGGTATATATCCTCAGTCCTGTAAATATCTAGGAGCTGGTAATAGTACATGAGGGCTTTAATTAATTACTTAAATTAACTATAACAAAACCTTCAGAATATCTCGATCCAGATGAAAGTGACTTCATGAATTGAACAATGACAAGAGAGAAAATGTAATTGCTGAACTCCATTCAACTTGAATTTGCTTGAAGAGATTTATTGAATTAATTCAGAATAGGTTTGCTTTAACTTGAGAAAATATACTTATCCATTAAAGTTTTATTATTAAGTAGTGAGGTAAACTAATTAAGGGAGAGGAATTAATATTTCTGTAATTGCATCATGAAATTTTTGTGGACGTACTATGAGAGTTATTGATATAGGGTAAATGATTTTATGCATATATAAAAAATTATATTAACCATATATATATATATATATATATAGTACACCAGTATATATCTTTTCACTTCCATGTTAAAATCTTTTTACACGTACTGTAACTGACCATAATTATATATATATATATATATATATATATATATAGATGAGGAAAAGAAAGGATAGTTCTGTCCATTTATTATAAAGGCATCAATATTCAATGGTCATGGGTACTTAATTATTGTGAATGGCAGAGCCCATATGTTCTACGGGAGCATTTTCCTTTCCAACCAACTCACTGATTGCTGTGAAATTACTTCATTGGAATCAGAAGCCCACCCTTGTAATTATAGGGACCTGCTTAAAATTTGTAAATAATTTTTTTGAACTTCCAAAAGTAAAAATAATTAAGGTTCTTAAACTTTTTGCACTCTGAAAAATATATATGCATGTCTTTTGCCAAATATTGTTCTAATGCTAATATGAATTGACACAAATAGTAAGAATTCGAAGAAAAACTTTTGATTTATCTATGAGAGAAGGTTTGAATCTCTTTAAACTGATTGGAGCATCTCTTTCCAAAGAGATACTTTGGCATCCAAGATTAGTTGAATAGGTACAACTAAATAAAATTGTTTGTGATTTAAGCTTGTATAATAATTCTTTAAATTAGATTTCTGTTAGTCTCTCTAACATGTCATTAATACTTTATTCGATAGTATTAAGATTGTCCCTTTTAATTACTATCATTTTTGCTCTTTTAGTCACAAAATTTGTTTTTTCTAATCGAGTAATTTACTTGTATTGGCCATGATCATGTTCCCATATGTAAGCTGATCATGGAGAAACCATGAATCCAATTAAAACAAGAAAACATGTTAAAGTTGTTTTGTATCTTTTATTCTTTAAAACGTATATCATTCTATTTTTTAGTTCTTTAGAACAATGATTGAGAATGTTTTTAATTAGGGAAAAATTAGAATGGTTTTTAATTAAGTTGGTGTAATTGGATAAGAGAGATAAACAAAATGCATGCATATATATGTGTGTGTGTGTGTGTGGTAGTAAAACTATCATATCCAGTTCTGAATTGATTGGATTTGATTGTGAAACAACAAACTTTATAGAGAATCTCCCTTTCTTGGATTAAAAGGAATTGAATAGTGGTTATGATGATATTGGGGATGTCCCTAACTCTATATATGTCCCCCACAAACTAATGAAATAGACACTCAAGTTGAACTTGAACACACACTTGAAGCACATGCATGTGAATGTGAGTGTGGTGATGCAAATGGGTAGCTTCTAGCAATGGGAACACAGACCAAACTTGAAAGTAAAGTAGATGATAAAATGAAGGAGGAAAACAAAACAAGAAGTGAATTGGAAGAAAAATATATGAGAGATAGAAGTTGAATAATGAATATATAATTAAGAGAGGAGAGAAAAGACAGTGAAGAGAAGAGGGCCTGTGAAGTTAATCCCTCTTTTGTGGGTGCAGCGCTTGATTCGGAAACCTGAAAGAGACAGCTGCTTCACTCACATGTCACTGTCATACTGCAAATTCAATCTACAGGCAATATGGTAAACCCAACAAGAGATGGGGGTTTTACTCTCGTCACTGTCCTTTTGCAATGGGATCCATATATATATAGGACGATTCTTTTCTTTGCTTTTCTTTTTTTTTATTTTCAATTTCACAATTACATATGTGTATTTACAAATGAATTAAGAATAAATTCTAAAGAGAAGGTGGAATAGACAATCACTCAACCTCAAGTTGAGGAACTTGTACAAAACCACAAGTTTGAGCTCTGAAAAGTCATGTATATTATGTATGGCCACCATTCAATAATATATATATAGACTCGATCTCATTGCAAAATACAATTAGTCTTTATTTAGACCATAACAAATAAGTGAAAAATAATTGAAGGAGTTAACAATTTTTGGATATAAAAAAAAAAAAGTAAGTATAAAGATAGTGAATTCTCTTATCTTTAACTATAACATCTTTCAAAAAATTAAGTTTTTCCTAAAAAAGTCTTATAATAAAAAAATTTATATATAATTTATATATTTTTATTATTAGATTCTTTAATTAGATACTGATATGTGTATAGTTTATATAATTTATTTATTTTATAATTAGTTCTTTTTTAAAATAAGTTTCATATATTTTATTTTAATTGAAGAATCTGATAACAAAGATATAAACAATTGTATATAAATTTAATTCTATAACAAAATGAGATTAGTTTATAAATCAAAATTAGCAAAAATAGGAAAGAAATGTACATCTATAGGGTGAGTTGGCGACTCGAAGCCCTTATATTTCTGTGCTTGTATAAAAGTAAAACCACTTTCCCAAGGTGATCCTTTTGCCATAAACGTCCTCTCTCTCCCTTTTCTTCAGTCCGATGAATGCCCACTAACTTAGACATTAATTAGAATTAGTTAGTGGTACGTACTTGGCACCTTAAATGTTCTGTATATGCACATTCATTCATCATCCATCAATATTCACGTAAGCAGATGAGGCACGAGATTCCCTTGCTCTTCCAATTGCCTCCACAAATCAGTCCCATTCACACCTTCCTTTCTTCTTCTTCTTCATCATGTAGATTAGTTGTGTTCATATCCTTATTTGGACACAATCATAATTAATCATTTGATCTGTTGTCACCCCGACTTCTTATCTATATCCGGAAGTATGATATGATAACACCCCCCCTCTCTCTCCTCTCTCTTTCTGTTATACATATATATATAGCAGATTTTAAAATTATGCTCAAGTTATGCCATACATTAATCTGTTTATTTTATATATATATATATAGTTTCACATCTCACTATGAATATGATCCATTCTTAATTTTAGTATTGACTTAATGAAGAAGCTAGTATCTACTGCGCACACGCAACATACTATAAAATCTGACGTATCATATATTTTAAAGTATTGAAGTGTGTCTACAACATTTCTTGCTAGCTAGAATTTAGATAGGATTTTATTTTTCTTTAGGCAATTGTGTACCATGAGTGCCAATTTCTGTCAATATCATCAGTTTAGTTGAGTTTGAAATATTATCTTCAAGCTTTTATTCTATAAAGTGCTCAGAGATTAGAAGTCCATCACCCACACTAATATTTCTAAAAGCTTACAAATACGTTTGGTGAATTATTAGTAGATTAAACATGCTCAATATTTTATAAAAAATATTAATAAAATTATTAGTGTAATTATATAAATCAATAATCAAAATATTAATTACTTAAACCAATTATTGAGATGTATTTAGCTATTTGACTAAGACATTATGAAGCATAAAATATTTCCTAAGACATTAACCATATACTCCATAAGTACCAACAAAGTTACATAGACATTAAATTACATTTCTTTTTTGGTCAACTTTCTTTCATAGACATAAAATTACAATTTACAACCTGATTTAAGGATTTAGGCTAGTGGGCCTGACTTGCAGATTAAAAGGATGCAAACTGGGCCTGTATGCGAAGAATAAGCTATTTTGCCATTTAAACTATCCAAGCAAATAGGGCCCATCCTCCAAAAAATCAAATTGGGCCCATAAAATGTAATAAAGTTACTTTTTCGTCCCCATGTGACCAAAGGTGTGACTACAAATGTACAACCTGAATTTTGTACTATCAAATTTGATGGGCAAAGAATGGCCCTTCTAACAAAATCATAATCGAAATCGATTCCTTGGAACCTATCAACATCATTGACTTTTCTAATTTCAAGTTTCATTGTTATAGGTATATTATTGAAGATATTAGAACTATCTTTTCTAGTTATGAAGATTTCACTATACGACACACTTTCAGGGAAGCCAACAAATGTTCATATGTATTGGCTAAGTTATAACCTTGTTATAACTTCGCTCATGAAAATATTCAGGGTTGCAATGTTAATTTGGTCAGTTTATCGAAAAAGCTAGTAATAAACACTCCACCTTACCAGGGGGCATGAATGAGGTAGTCATCCACGAGGTTGGGCTGCATGAGGTGCGGCTCGACAAATTAGGTCGTGTGTGGTGGAAGGGCATGGTGATCCTTGAGCAGAGTCTTTCTCCCCATAACATGAGGCGTGCTATATGTTGGGTAGGGGAGAATGTCATGGACCATTTATATGACCTTTTAAGATCAACGAATGAAGCGGGCCAATATGGTAAGTCTTACCATTATGTGAGGGTCGGCATTAGCAATGAAAGGTTTTTTACCCTTAGACGCTAAAGTTTGGCTGAGTCCCTAGGTCTTGGTTCCAAAGTGTTCTAAGGGCATAATTGGTGGGGAGCTATTGTCGTTCCCCTGATGAGCCCATAGTAGGGCAAAACCAATTGACACCGTTTGTGGATAGGCTGGTCGCTAGGGTAGGAGAGGCCTCGGGACGTCACACGGGCGTTGTGTGCTGCGCTAGACTCTAAACTTGTGATAAGTGGTATCAAAACCGGTCGTGCTTTTATTGTTGCACATAATGATGAGGTCCTCAAAGGAAGGATTATGTGGGTGTGCTGTGCCAAAGGGGGCGTGCGTGCCGAAGACACTCCACCTCACCAGGGGATATGAATGAGGTGGCCATCCACAAGGTTAAGCTACATGAGGTGCGGCTTGACAAATAAGGTGGTGTGTGGCGGTAGGGCATGGTGATCCTTGGACAGAGTCCTTCTCCCCATAGCACAAGGACGCATTATATGTTAGGTAGGAGAGAATGTCACATACCATTTCTATGACCATGCAAGATTAATAAATGAAGCGGGCCAATATGGTAAGTCTTGCCATTGGTAAGGGTCGGCATTAGTGGTGAAAGGTTGTTCTACCCTTAGATGCTAAGGTTTGGCTGAGTCCCCAGGTCTTGGCTTTGAAGTGCTCGAAGGATACAACTAGTCGGGAGCTATTGTCGTTCCCCTAATGAGTCCATGGCAGGGCAAAACTAATTGGCACCATTTGTGGATAGGCTAGTCATCGGGGTAGGAGAGGCCTCGAGACACCGCACGGGCCCTGTGTGCTGCATTGGACTTTAAGCTCATGACAAGTGGTATCAGAGCCAGTCGTGCTTTTATCGTTGCACGTAATGATAGGGTCGTCAAGGGAAGGACTATATAGGTGCGCTGCACCAGAGGGGTCGTACGTGTCGAGAACACTCTACCTTGCCCAGGGGCATGAATGAGATGGCTATCCATGAGGTTGGGTTGCATGAGGTGCGGCCTGGCAAATGAGGTGGTGTGTGGCGGTAAGGCATGGTTATCCTTGGGCAAAGTCCTTCTCCCCATAGCACGAGGGCATGCTATATGTTGGGTGGGGGAGAATGTCACAGACCATTTCCATGATCGTGTAAGATCAATGAATGAAACAGGCCAATATGGCAAGTCTTGCCATTAGGTAAGGGTTGGCATTAGTGATGAAGGATTGTTCTACCCTTAGACGCTAAGATTTGGCTGAGTCCTTAGGTCTTGGTTCCAAAGTGCTCTAAGGGCACAACTAATCGGGTGCTATTGTCGTTTCCCTGATGAGCCCATGGCAAGGCAAAACTAGTTGGCATCGTTTGTGGATAGGATGGTCACTAGGGAAGGAGAGGTCTCGGGACGCTGCATAAGTGCTGTGTGTTGCACTGGACTCTAAGCTTTCACTTAATTTATTTAAAAACATGTTGAGTTTCTATATGTTCAATGGCTACATAAATAATTTATACAACTTCTTTCTTTTTATTATAGATAAATTGCGAACTAAATAAAAATGATGTTAGGTAGATTCCATTATTATAAAAAAATTAATTGTATATTTTTTATTAAATTCTTTAATAAAATAAATGTTGTTAAAAAATTATTTTATACAAATGAATATCTTATTATTAAATTTTTTTAAAAAAAATTCATAAATTTTATTTTTATCAAATAACCCAATATTAAATATAAAAAATTAATTGAATATAATGTATTAATATATAAATAAAATGATATAATATATATATATATTAAAAATTTTTATGTGAGAGAGAAAGAGAGGGAGAAGCCTGTATATGAAAGTTGAATTCACAGCATTTGGGATCCAGCACTCACCGATTTGTCCATACTCATTAGTATAAGATTTATATGTTGGATTAAAATGTAATGCTTTGCTTTGACTATCGAATTGGTAATTATATAATTTCGACAAAAAAAAATATTTTAGTAAATTTATTAAATTTTAATTAATATAACTCGAGTGGGGTGTTTTTTTTTCTAGAATTATTGTAGCGTAGCTTTTGTTTGTTTTTTGATGTACCAAAAAAAATATAATAAAATTTGGTTACCAAAAATATTTTTATATATATATAAAACTTAAATTCCAAATCTTAGAAAAGAATGAACTATATATCTTTTTAACTAATTACTTATTGGGTGACAAATAAAAATTTGCATAAACATATATAAAAATGTAAGATCTTATGGTGAGAAATGATTAAGGTGGATTGTTACCGTCTAATAAATGATGATTCATTGCAATAGCTGCCACCATTTTTTCACAATTAATGCTCATTACCTAAATCTTCATGTCATTAATTTATTTATCTCCCAAAGTTTATGTTAATCCATTGTATTTTTCACTTTTAGGTTGTATTCCGAATGAGTAAGGGAAGGAAAAGAAAGAGAAAAACGTTAAGTGCTAATTTTTATTTTTTTTAAATTTTTTAATTTTTAGTAATTAAAATTAATGAAAAATAAAGTTAAAAAGAGTTATTACAATTTTTTTTCATTTTTTAAGATCTTAAGAGAAGAGAACATATATTTTTAAAATAGACATAATAAAAATATAATTTTAACATCTTTTGATAATATAATTTTTATTTAAAAAATAACTTGTAAGGAATCAAAATAATGCATATCTAGGTTTTATCAATTGATTTCCCTGAGGTTCATTTCATTTTGATAATTTTACTGTCTTTAATTAAGTGCAGTGAAAATAGAGTTATATATATATTTTTGTCACATTCCCGTTCTGTATAAATGTTTTCAGAAAAATAACATAAAACTCTCAATAAATGGTGAATTGAAATTGTAGAATTAGCTTTCATTTAATATAGGAACTTCAGACCTTTCGTTTCAACAAGTCGTTGTAGTATAGTGGTGAGTATTCCCGCCTGTCACGCGGGTGACCCGGGTTCGATCCCCGGCAACGGCGTATGTGTCTAAATTCTTTTGTCCAATTTGCCCTTTCTTCCAAGTATGAAACCAAAGAATAAGAGTGTACATATTGCAAACCAAGACTTACCAATTTTTTTGATAACATTATTACATTAAAAATAATAGGAATCAAATAACAACAATATATCAATAAAGATAACGATGATAAATTATTATGAATTTAAAACCGCAAGAAACTAGAGAATGCAAAGGCAAGCAGTAGAATATCATCATCACTTGGCATGGCCATTGACTTTCTTTGAAGACAGTGCTTCAGATGTGCCATTAAGCTCCTCCCAAGCTTCAATCCAAGTGACCATGGCGTCTGCTAACTTGACGAAATAGGGATCAATCTTTCCAAGCTTTTCTTTGACCTGTTTGGAGAGCTCAATGTAGCATTTCTGAGCAGTGGAGCAATCTTTAGGAAGGGTGGCAGATTGGAAGAAGGGAATGATCTCTTCTTGCCAGAAGATTCCTTTGTACTCCTTTCTCAGATTCACAAAAGGGTTGCTTGCTTTGCTGTGCCATATGTATGGCAGACCCGTCTTCACCCCCAACCCCAAATGGTCACAGATCACCTGCAAGTTAGTTTGATTCGATCTTGAGAATTCATATCAGAATTAACGAACATACAGAAATTACAATCATTAATGATTTAATACCATAGTGAATCATATAGAGAAACCAAAATAATGTTTTAGTCTAATTATATACCTTGACGCACCAGCCAGCCCACATATCATCATAGCGTCCAATTGGTTGACCATCACCCATGAGTCCAAAATACATTGCAGGTCCGATGAGCTCACGGTGGAATGCCAGATTCATACCACACATAGGAAACAAGGCTCCTTTTGGCAAAGTAAGAACAGCATCGACATACTTGGTGTTCCTCTCATGAGGCTTCACAAGCTGTGTTGGAGCATCATAGTCAGGAATGTTGAGCCATAGGCCATGAGAAACAGCAGTGGGAACACCCTCTCGAAGACTAAAAGGATAGCCACGAACAAAGTCAGCACCTTCTCTGTAAGGATCATAAAGTGTATTGAAAAAGAATGGTGTTGATGGACTTAGCAGATTCTTAATGTGCTGCTCAAGTGCATTGATATCTTCACCAGATGGGTCTTTAGCAACCTACACGATATATATATATATCCACAAAATCAATGTAATTGAATTGCAACTATATTCCCGGATTCCGCCATTTTCTCTGCTACCAAACACGAACACAAGCAATTAAGAAAGAAAGAAGATGAGCTTACGAAGCAATCGTCGTCAATAGTGTAGATGTACTTCTTCTTGGAGATCATGTAGCCAAAGCAGCGGCAGGCAGAGTCCTTGAAGGAAATGCAAGATGCTTTAGGACCCAAGATCCTATTGATGTCATTCCGATTGTAAAGCTCGTAGTCGAAACCTTGAGGGACCTTGATGGTCTTGGAGGGGTCACCATCTTGGACTATGATCAAGTGGTAAGGTTGGAAAAATGGCCGCCACATCTCCAAGAAATCCAGGTTACGGATGGTGGGGATGACGATGTCAAGCTCATCTTTCAAAAGGGGTACGGCTTTGGGTGAAGGTGCTGCCATTGGAGAGTCAGAGAGAGAAGCACAAGCTCAAACCGTGAAACGCAGAGACTAAATAAAGCAGAAAGCTGAGATGTTCAGGGACGAGTGATGAGATTGTTTGTCTAGGCAGTGTCATATATATATATATATATATATATATATATATATAGGCGAAATTTGTCCTTGCCATTTTCGTTTTAATTTTGGACTTATATTTCTTTTATTTTATTTTTTTTTCCAGAAATTAGTGACAAAGATCTTTTCTAATATTTCTAAGGTAAATTCCTTTTGAATTGGAGTTAAAGTCTTAATTAAAGTCAGGTACTCAAGATGCAGCATCCGTTTACAAAATGATGGTTTGTTATCTAAGCTTCTTTTTAAAAATATATATTTATCATTATGATATATATTGGGGAAAATATCATTTTTTTTAGAATGGGAGGAATTTTTTCAATAATTTCATAAAGTTAGTAATTAATTTTGTTTCAAATAATAATTTTTAAAATTTTCTTTTTGTCTTTTGAAAAATCATTACCATAATTAATATAATAAATATTTAAAGCATATTTCATATAATAAATAACAATGAACTAAACATTTAATACAATAATGTAACTTTAAAAAACTTTATATATTGGCTATGATACATTTAAAAAATTCAATAATATGATTTAATATTTAAAAAGTGTCCATATTTACATTAACTTTATGTATTATTTTGTCTAATACACTTTAAATGTGTCTTATAACATTCTATTTTAATATAATATATTGATATCTGAATCAAAGACAATATAATTATAAATTTTTAACACTTTTTTTGTGTTGAAAGTGGAAACTAGTAAACAAAAATATTATCCAAATAATATTATTTTTTATCATGAGAAAAATAGAAAATAATAGATTTTTTCCTATAAATACATAAAAATATTTAAAAAACCCCTCAAATATTGCATAAAATACTCCATATAATAGGGAAGAGTTAAAATATAGTAACTAATATAGGTAGGATTATCATGTGGGAGATGCCAGATCTTAGTTTTAAAATAATGAAAAACAAATAAAGGTACGTTTTAAAATTGGAATACGAAATATTTGACGTTAAATTAACAAGAGAAAACATGTTTTAAAGCCCTTTACAACGTGACTTGACAGCCACGTAGGTGTCTCAATCTTTTAGAACGTACTTTTATTTCACGTTCACATGTCATGTCATACTACAAGGCCCTCTTTGCTTCCGGCTTTTGCTTACTTTTTTCCTTTTCTTGTGCTTCAATTCGCTTTTCTTAACAAGCTTATAACAATACTTTAACGTCACAAGATAATATTTTTTATCTCTAAATTTTTAATTTTATTTTTAAAATTTTAAATTATAATTAATTTTATTTCATAATTTAATATTATTTAAATTATTAATAAAAAATAATAATATAATATTTAATATAATATTTTTAAAATTAATATAAATTAATATTTTATTTTTATTTAATATTTTAATATTATATTAAATATTGTCTCATATTAATAATTTAGATAATATTAAATTGTGTGACAAAATTAATTATAATTTAAATTTTTAAGATTAAAATTGAATAAAAAAATTTTAAATACAAAATTAAAACTTGACATAAATTTTGAGAAGATAAAAAAAATTTTTCCTAGAAATTAAATTTAATCTCTTAAAAACTGGAATTTTCTTTTATAAGTATAATAATATTATATAAGGAGAACAATACATATATAAGGTGAATGAGACTAACTAAAATATATAGTATATAATTGTATATAATTTTATGAGTCTGCATCTGTACTTTTTTTTTTAATTATTATTTGACACCGTATGAGAATATTGAAATGTTGTAGTCAATATGTTTCGACTAATTAGGTTTAAATTTCAACATCTGTTTTCTCAAAAGAATTTGTCCTTCCAAGCTCATCAGGCTTACGTGTAAGGTATTCCTTTAAGATGGTCCGAAGGGAAATATGTGCTGTTTGGATGATATTTTATTTTTTTTATTATTTAAAATTTTTAAAAAAATTAATTTTAAGAATTTATATTAATATTAATTTTATGTATTTATATAGATACTATTAATAAAAATATATATTTTATGTATTTTTTATTTTAAAAAATTAAAATTTATAATATCTTTTAATTATTATGTATTTTTTCTTAAAACACATATTCTATTTTTTTATCTAAAAATAATTATTCAAAAAATATTTGTTATTTTTAAAAATTAATTTTTAAAAAGAAAACTGCAGTCATTATCGCAATTGATGTACACTGACTTTGAACCAGCTAAGCATCTCTGTATTAAATTCCTCTATCATTCTTAATCACTGCCTCAAATTGGTTCGGTGAATATTATATATATGCGTGTGGTTTAACATGCATGGTACTTCTTGCTTTGACATGCAAAAGGAACAAACATTTTATAGAACAAATTTTTTTTTTAAAAAAAAATTACACTCTTTTTTTGAAAAAGATAAAAAATTTATAATTTTATTTATTTTAATCAAAATATTTTATAACTTATAAAACATATATATATTAAAAATTATTATTTCATTATAATCTATTTTGAGTTAAAAATAATATATTTTAGTTTATTTTAAATTTTTTAAAAAATATTTTTTATATTAATTAAATATATATTTAATTATATAAATAATATAAATAAAGATATTTTAGTCAAGAGTGGTGATCCTGTATATTTTAAGAAAAAAGAGAGTATAAATTTTTAAAATAGAAAAGATGAGAATATAAATTTAATATTTCTTAAAAAAAGTATAATCTACTCTATTTAATTTTATAATGTAATTAACATATACATCATGGCACGCAGGGTACATAAAATAAAATGACATATATGTGTGTGCTCTATTTCGAGCTGTATTTTACTTTGGCATTATATTTATAGGTAAGAGTACATTACTAATTAAAACATAATAATGTGTTATAGATATGTAAGATTATTTGGAATAATTTACACAAATAGCTAGGCTAACTACTCTTCAATAATTGTATTATCCTTATTCATGTGTTTAGCTCATGTTAAAATAAATATGATAAGAAATTCAATTTATAATTTTTTTTGATAAGTATTTTTTATAAAAATCGTATATGATTTAAAAAGTTGTATCGACTTTACTTTATAAAAATTTTAAAGCTAAAATTAATCTTTTGTCCCTTAACTTTATCAAAAGCTTTAATTTTGTATTTTATTATTTTTCAAAATTTTGTCTCTTAACTTTACTTATTGATGTAATTTTTTTTACTAATCAAATATTATCTATATATATCATTGATGATCAAGTTATATATAAAAGACATGTAAATTAAAATTACTTTTGTCGGAACATAATTGAACTAGTAAAAAAAGTTCATATAAAACTAAAAAGATTATTAAGTTAGTTTTCATATAATTTTAAATTTTTTTTAAAAGTCTTAATTTTTGAACTTTGAATATCTAAATGAAATATTTTAAAAAAATAAAAAGAAAGTATTTTAGTCTCATTTAAGTTTTAACTATATTTGTATAGAGTAATTTTATTTGAGTTTCATATACGAATATTAATGACATTTGGAGAGAGAAAAAAATTACATCAATAAGTAAAGATAAAAAAATAAAATTGAAAAAAAATAACAAAATTAAAATTTCTTACAAAATTAAGAAAAAAATTGATTTTAGCCTTAATTATTTTGATATCCATCAAATACACATTTCCAAGACCAACTGGCCCAAAGCCAGAACCCAGCAAAAAAGCAACACGGACATGGGTCCATCAATACTGATTAGCAATATATTGGACCAAATATGTTTTTGGTCCATCAAATACATTTTGAATGAGCAAGAGAAAATATAAAGATCACTACAAATTCATTGGACAGGGCACCAAAAAAGAAATGTATTGGGTATGTTTCCTATCAAAAGAATGAGTGTTTAAATTTAAAGAAAGAAAAAAAAAACTGGGCTTTGTTGGTGGATGAATCAAACTGGGCCTTGAAGTTCATACAATAGTTAAAGAAACAAAATTGTGTCACCAGAACAGTGATAAACATTTAATTGGACTGTTGGTATTAGAGCTACAGTAATCAAGTAGTTTGGGAGTCATTGTTGAAGTATCAATTGATCTTTTGCTAATCACTATAAGTCTTATCTTAACAATTAGCACTTGATACATATAAATAAAAAGGCGATTGTGCATATATAAAACTTTTAATAGGTGAAGTTTGAGAATAATCAGATGTACAGAATTTTATTCTTGTAAGTAGAAAGGTTGTTTCAAATATTTGAACCTATGACTTCCAATTCATATGACAATAATTTTATTGTTGCTTCATATAAATCATCCTAAAAAAATATAGTTATTACTTATTTTAACAATTAGCACTTGATACATATAAATAAAAAGGTGATTGTGCATATATAAAACTTTTACTATGTGAGGTTTGAGAATGGTCAGATGTACGTAACTTTATTTTTGTAAGTAAAAAAGTTGTTTCAAATGTTTGAACCTGTGACTTTCAGGTCATATGACAGCAACTTTATCGTTACTTCATATAAATCATCTTAAAAAAATATAGTTATTACTTATCAACTGTAAGAGATTAGGGAAACTATGTTAAAGACCTAATGATCTTTCATAATTCATACTAGACATTTCAATTAAATGCAAATGAATACAAAAAACCATATATGATAACAAAAAAGTAATGAACTTTAATGGAAACCTTTTTTACTGCCCTCAATTCAAGAATCCAATGTGTAGATTTGGTACTAAATCTATTGAACTCTATTTCTTGACTGTTTCAAACTCAATAATAATAAATTTATTGAAAATGAAAATAAAACATATATGTAAATGTTAAAATATAATTCAATACAATAAAGAAAATCATTTTCTTAGATTAAGATGAGGGTGTTACAGATGAACCCTTAACACTATCAAACAAAACTAGTCCATGAATGATCACTTGTAGAAATAAAAAAGTATAAAGAAAAAGTAATCTAGTTGTGAAGAATTGAAGTGCGTAGATAACTTTAACTCTGCCTATTTTTATTGTTGTGCTGACATGTTCTAAATCTGAAGTTGGACATTCATAAGTACAAGATATTTTGGATACATATAAATGATGCTCCAAAAGCCACATCTATAATTGCTAGATATGTTTGCAGCTTTGAGTTCAGCTATAACAAACTTTAAACTTTTTTTTTTTGGGGCCAAACAAACTTTAAACTTTACATATATATAAAGAGCAACAATTTTAAAATAAAACAAACACTGAGAAAGAAACTAATATGAAAACAAGCTTCCACTCTCCAAGTGTAATTTTGTGCAGTTCTTCACTTAAGACTCATTTTGGCATTGGTAGATGAAGAATGAAGAAGTGAAGAAACAGACAAGGTTGTGTTATTGCTTTCTGGGTACAAGCTTTGAACTATTGGAAATGATGAAGATGTTGCTAAAACATCATTTGCAGGAGATCCCTTTAGAAGTACATCAACCTTTGTTGCATATTCTTCCCTCTCATGTTTGATTTCTTTGAGCATTGCTGCAACATCTCTCATTGTTGGCCTCTCATCAGGGGATGAATTTACACATAACAAGGCTATGCCTAATGCTTGCATCATTTCCTCTATTTCAGATTCTGGTCTAGACATTAGGCTAGGGTCAAGCACTCCAACTCCCCTTTTCTTTCTCACCCAATCAACAACATGTTGGCCATCTGGTATTGTTGGATCTATTGGCTGCTTGCCTGTCAATACTTCTAACAACACTACACCATAACTGTAAACATCACTCTTCTCTGTGATCTTCGTCATGTAGCCATATTCTGAAAGAAAGTTAAAAAAAAAGTTTCAAGATGCTAGTTCAATCATATCCAATGCATTCAAAGATATAATTAGTTGTCTATTGTATTTGTCATCTTAGTTCTGATAGTTTGATTGTCAAGAGGTATTCTAAATCCTTGATGTGATCCAAGATACCACAATGTCTTATACTGAGTTAAAAGATGCATTAAAATTATGCCAGAAATTTTTATATGTAATAAACTATTTGAGAATTTTTGAAACAAATAGCTTGGTGAAGTTATTTAACTAAGATATTGTCTTTGATAACTTTATATTTTCAACATTTAAAGAAGTTAAACTGAAAAACTAAAGTCATTTGTATTCTATATAAAATAATCAACTTTGGTAAAAAGTGTGGAATAAGCACTAACCTGGAGCGATGTATCCATAAGAACCAGCAACTGTATTGGAGGATCGACCAAAACCACCATCATCAACTAGCTTAGCCAAGCCAAAGTCTGCAATATAAGGCTCAAATTCAAGGCCAATGAGGATATTATTGGCTTTGATGTCTCTGTGTACTATAGGAGGCATACAGTCATGGTGCAAGTATGCAAGGCCCTGTGCAGCTCCTAAAAGGATTCTGTACCTAAGTTCCCATTCCAAGCAATTTCCAGTTCTCTCATGAAGTAGACTGCTGAGACTCCCATTTGGCATATAATCATATATAAGCAATCTTGTGTTTCTATTCCAACAACATCCCAAAAATCTAACAATGTTTTTATGACGGATTGAGCCAAGTGTTTTCACTTCGGTTGAGAATGAGTCACGAATTCCACTTTTATCATCCTTGAATCCTTCCCCTGCATCCATTGTTGTTGGCCATAATTTCTTTACAGCAATTACTTCACCGTTATCCATTTCAGCACGATAAACAACACCAGAACATCCTTTTCCAATTATGTTTCCATCAACTAAACATCTTAATACTTGCTCCACTGAAAAGTTTAGCTTCTGGAATGGAATGAATTGCCATGGCCATGAGTCCCCTAATTCTGAATCATCATCTCTAATTGTTCTCCGTGCTTTTATCGCTGCAATTATTCCCATAACTATCATTAGTATTGTTAAGACTACTAGCAAACCAATAGCTAGCTTAATCCTTCGTGACTTCCTTGCATCACTTCCATTTAGTGTCATATCTGTCTTGCTAGAATCACTCACAAAGCATGAGTCTTGACCCGAAGAGCAAAGTCCTTGATTCCCAATTAAGTCCTTTGGCGATAATTGCCTAAAAAGCTTATTATCTGGAAGAAAACCAGAGAATTTGTTGTAGGAAATATTAAGAGTGACAAGATTATCTAGCCCTGCAAGTGAGTTCAAACCTCCCTCCAACTGGTTGTGAGAAAGGTCTAATATGGAAAGCTTGCTAAGGGTAGATATCTGAGGTGGGATTGGCCCAATGAGAGAATTGCAACTGAGGTTGAGAGCAATTTCAAGAGTCTCTATATGACCAAGCTCTGCTGGGATGCTTCCAATAAGCTCATTATCACCAAGATCAAGCATTTGGAGACTTGAACAAAGGCTCAGTGATGAAGGAATTGGTCCAGAAAACAAATTTCTGCCTAGGATTAGCTTATTTAGTGAAACAAGATGGCCCAAACTTGCCGGTATGGGACCTGAAAACTTGTTAGAAGATGCATCAAACACTTGGAGTGCAGATAGTGATGACAAAGAATTAGGCAGTGGACCTTCTAAGTTGTTACTGCTAAAGTCTATCATTTGCATATCTGTACAATTTCCAATCTCTTCTGGGACTTGCCCAAAAAGGTGATTTTCAGAGAGGTCTAAAAAGTTCAGCCTTTTGAGGTTCCCAATAGTCTTAGGGATCTCACCAGTAATCCTATTGTTTCCTAGCCTCAACCTTATAAGAGAGCTACAACTGCCTATTTCTGATGATATTGAACCAGAGATGTCATTTGAAATCAATAGCAGTTTTGTAAGGTTTTGAAGCTGAAATATACCAACAGGAATACTACCAGTAAGTGCATTATGAGACAAATCTAATGCCTGTAGGTTACTACAATTTGCCAAAGTTGAAGGGACGCTTCCTTCAAGTTGATTCTGCCAAGCTAAGAAAACTATGAGATTTGATAATTTCCCAAGCTCTGGTGGAATTAAACCTGAGAGTTGATTTGTGTCAACTTGCAATTGTTGTAGAAATGTAGCATTTGAAAGACTCGAGGGTATTGAACCAGATACGTTGTTATCACTAATCATAAACTCCTCAAGTTTTAGAAGACCCCCCAAAGACAAAGGTATAGTTCCAGATAGAGAATTCAAGGAGAGATCAATTTTTCTCAAGCTTGTACAGTTACCAATCTCTTCTGGGATAGCCCCCACAAGACTATTTTGCCACAAAAATAACTGTTCCAGCTTTTGGAGCTTACCAAGTTCAGATGGAATAGAACCTGTTAAACTATTTTCATATAGGAACAAGTCAACAAGTTCAGAGCAGTTACCTAACTCAGCAGGAATCTCACCAGATAGCATTGTAGTATAAATGGACAAAGTTTGTAGTTTGTTCAATCTTCCTAATGAAGTTGGCAATGAGCCTGATATGCGAGTATCTGCTAGTCCCAACACGGTCAAATTGTTGCATTTTCCTAGCTCTTCAGGGATTTTCCCTACTATGTTATTGTTTCCACCTGCTCTAAGAACTTCAAGCTTTGATAACCTTCCTAGCTCAGGCGGGATAGCCCCACTTAGCTGGTTATCGAAAAGCAGGATAATTTTTAGGCTAATGCAGTTGCCTAGCTCAACTGGGATCGTTCCCGTAAGTTGATTGGAGTTCAAAGACAAAGTTTCCAAGTTTTGGAGCTTACCAATACTTGCAGGGATAGAGCCTACAAGATTATTGGAGTTAAGGTCAATGACAGTAAGGGTAGAGCAATCGCCAATGTTAAGAGGAATTGTTCCAGTAAGATTGACATCAGAAATGACAAGTTTTTGAAGATAAGTGAAGGAAGAGAGATTGGAAGGGACGGGAAGCTCTAGAAGGATGGACTGTATATTGATTTCAGTGACAAAACCTTGTGGGGAGCATGTTATGCAGGTCCAATTGCATGGGTTGGTGTCAAGGATGTTCCAGTTTGAAAAAGCTGAAGGTGGTGGTGAAGCAGAGGTATGAAGCCAAGAAAAGAGAAGAGATGCTTCATGATTTGCAGAGTAGGCTAGGCCATAGAGAAAAGTAGTGCAGAAGAGAATGATACAAAACAAAGAAGAAGGAGAAGAAGAAGATGAAGAAGAACAGAGATAGAAGGATTGCCTCGAGCTGGGCATTGAAACATTTGCCTCAAATTCCAAACTTTTCTTCTTGGGTTTGAGTCATTGGGTTTTGCACTCCCCCTCCCTCTACTTCTGTGACACTGTATTAGCTTTCTTGCTTTGAACTCAAACTCAAACAAGCAAAGCTAAAAAAATACAAGCACCATTACCATATAAGAGAGTCAATAAACTAATTAAACAAAAAGTGGAACTCCTAGAGATCAGAAAATCTGCACCACCCCACCAAAGATGCTTCTCTCTATCTATACGAAAGCATTAGAATAATAAAGGATTTGCCAGATGGTGTCTCTCGCACAAATGAAGACTGAAGAGAGGCATCAATCTAGATAGCTAATTTTTTATCTCTCTCTCTCTCTGTAGCTAGCTACATACATTTCTGCTTCAATTGCTTTTGTTTATTGTTCTCTTCAGCATACCCTCTCTCACAGTCTCAGTCTCACTAAGGCAGTGCTCTCTTTTCTTTCCTTCTTTCTTTCTTTGCTGTGTAT
Organism: Senna siamea; assembly: GCA_031216115.1. Lineage (NCBI taxonomy): Eukaryota > Viridiplantae > Streptophyta > Magnoliopsida > Fabales > Fabaceae > Senna > Senna siamea. The sequence continues at coordinate 3,633,820 of CM062358.1, forward strand.
CTCTTCTTCCAAGACATCAACATGGGAATCCTTGTTTATATTATTCACAATCTCCCTTCCTTGCAAAAGTGGGGTCATAAGAGCACAGTATATTAATATTGTTTAATTTATGCTGTTAGTGCATTTAATTCTACTTGCCTAATAATTTCTGTCATTGGGGGGGTCATTTGGAACATTATTTTAAACTCCTCACCAGCTACAATTTTGAAAATGTATTGTTGTCCGTACAGGACGACTCATCTTCGGATTCCCTGTTGTGTCCACCAAATTCCTCAATTTCATATTCATCTTATAATTACATACATATATTTGCATTTAATATTAATTTGTATTATGTAAAGTATCACACACAGTGTGTGTGTGTGTGACATTAAGAATCTTTATATATACTAAGTCTGGAAGTTGACTCAGTGTTAATAAAGCATATGAATCTCATAAATGGGTCAATATAAATTATAAGGCACAGCACTATAAACGGGTAATCTTTCGGTCAAACTAATTTGCTAATTATTATTTCATTTTTATTTATTTTGAGTTAAAAATAATAAATTTATTTTATTTTAATTTTTTAAAAAATATTAGTCAAATACATATTAAGTTATGTAACTAATAAATATAAGATATTTTGATCATATAGGTAAAAATTGTATATTTTTCTTATTTTAATTTAGAAGGAGAGTGTAATTTACCTATACTAATATATATATATATATATATATATATATATATATTGTAGTGAAGATAGTAGACCACTTCTGATGACTATAATTATCAAAATCCCACAATTTAATTTCCTGTAAACACATAAAAGAGTTTTCATATACTCCCAAATGCCGTACTTAATCTGATCAAGGCCACAAGCTGTTCTGCAAGTGCAAGTATGTTAATTAGGGTTTTGGTTATAATTTTTTAATAGAAACATAAGAATGTGAACAAGATGACGGTGGATTGCCCATTTCACAAGCTTGTATTCTGCAAAACACCATGCGCACTAAGCATGGCTCAGTTTTGTAAACACTAAACTAAACTAATCTTAATTATCAATTATTTTCTCCATAATATATATATTTGTTTATGCACTATTTGTTTATTTTCTTTATCCTTTTTTTTTTTCTTCTGCAGCTGGATATACATTATAGTATATATCTGAGTTATTCATCGAAATGAGATATATGGAGCAGCTTATTGATAGATCCAATGGAATTTTTCCATTTTATATGCATAATGAGCTTGAATGTTCATAAGATGCTCCAGCTTTGTATTTTGAAAGATATTTAATGTTATTTTGCAGATAAATTCTATTCACACCAAAGTAAAAATTTATAGTTACTTATTAACGAGAGGTTGATGCTAATAGAATAGATTAATTAAATTAAATTTTAATTTTTTTAAGAGATATATTTATATTTAATATCTGATAATATTTAAAATAAAATTATCTTTAATAAAAAGATAGATGTGTAAAAAAAAAAATGTTGTAGTTCCATATAATGAAATGGAGAATTATGCTACAAGTATTACACTACTATGGGGCTTTTCAATATATTAATATTCTTAAAATTTGTTGCGTTGAATACTGTAGAAAAGTTTGTAGATAAAATTTAAAAGTATTTAATAAAAATATGACAAATCTTGTAGTTTGATATGAGCTGAAATACTTGATACATATTTGTTATTAACATCTACATATGTTTTTAAATTACAAAAATTAAATTTTATTAGATCCTTTGTAACTTTGTTAAGAAAGTAAATCATTTAACCATATAAATATGATCATTTGGTAAATGTTCAATAAAAGAATAAATAAAATTTATAGTCATTTAATTCAACTTGATTTTTTTAAAAATATGGGTAATTTTTTTTACTTCACGTACAGAATATATATATATCTTAATATAAATAATTCAATTTAGTACGGGTAATATATATGATGATATTCAATTTAAAGGGGGTGACATAGATAATCATGTGACTTGAAAAACAAATTTGACATATATATTCCATAATCATCAAAAGACTAACAAAGTTTGACAAAAAGAAATAGATTAAAAGAGAGCAACAAACAAAAGCCTCATGATCTAATGGGAAAAGAATGCTCTAAAATATTTTATAAAGTAAAATTTTTAAAAAATAAGAGATAAAAAATATATCTTAAATAGATTAGAATCTAAATTTTTTTTATTTTATGTTTTTTTTACTTGAAAATCTTCATTTCTCATTTGCTTTAAAAGATTGAAATTCGATCAAATGACATAAAAATAAATAGAGTTGAGAGAAATTAAACCATTCGTTAAGAATTATAAGTTTCCTAGTTAGAGCCAGTAGTAAAAATAATTAGTAAGTGATGGACGTTATCATAAATTTAAATTAAATTAACTTTTGTTAATTTTTTAATTAATACATATATATTTTGTGTGTTTGATTAATTGACACCTAAATTAGGCTGATATGGCAGATATAATATGTATTAGCTAGTAGTGGGGATGGTAGTAATAAGCTTTTGGCAGAAAGAAGAACAAAATCCCTTATTTTGAGGACACATCACGTGAAGATGGGAATCCAAAAATTTATAAACTATTCCACTTATTTGTCCCACCCAAATCAGCCCTTTTGTTTAAGTCATTTTTTAATGAATTCAAAATTTTGTTTAGATCATATGGAATAGTAGTTAAGGGTGGACATAAACAATGTTATTAATTATTAATAAAAAATATTAATTGTTCAAAACAACATAAAGTGCCAAAACAAAGAAAGGTAGTAAACGGCGCGGCCCTAATTTAAGGGTCGTGACCTTGGGAAGGGAAACCAGCACCCTAATCTAGGCATCTTTTTTATTCAATTAGTATCACTTTAATGAATTTAAATATTTTATATTTAAAAAATAATATATTTTTTATATTCAGAGAGAGATAAAAAATAATAGATATTTAATTTTTAATTTTTTTAAGATAAATTTTTATCATGAATCTCTTATTTTTTTAATTTTTTTTAAATATAAAAAATATATTATTTTTTATATGTAAATAATATTTATGAGTTTGATTGGTTTATATTAAAATATTTTTTTAACCCAACCCAAATAACATATGACAGATTGGGTTGAGTTGGCGAGTTAAAAATAAAAATATTTTATTATTTAATTTATTATAATAAAATAAAATGTAAATCACAAAAATAAAAAAATAATTATTATTTTTAATTTAAAAATATTAAGATAAACTAATTTTGAAATCATATCATTTTGTTTATTATCTATAAATATTAAGATAAATTAATTTTAAAATTATACGATGATATATGATTTATATATATTATTTTAAATTATTATTCTTTTAATTTATTTTATTTTTATTTACATGTGCCAAAAAGTAATTGACTGAGTTGATTGATAAATATAAAAAATTAAAAAATATACATGGCTTAACATATATTTTTTAAAAGTAAAATTTTAATACTTGTAGTTACGTATGTTGGAACAAGTTCATTTTGGAATCATTTATTATAAAAATTTTATTTTAAGGGTTTATTGAAATTTTTTTTTCAACCCAATCCAATTAGCATATGAAAGATTGGGTTGAGTTGACAATTTAAAATTTTAAAAACAAAAATTATGTGTTCAGAGAGATTTATTTTAAAGGTTTTGTTGACCATTACATTTAAAATATTAGTTAAAGTTTTTTTTATTAATAAAATATTTAATAATTTAAAATTTATAAAAAATAATAGAATAATTTTTAATGAAAAAATATTTATTAATTAATTAGATAAAATCTTAGCCAATGAATAGGATAGTAATTATAAAACTCTTATTTTAATACTTTTGACTTTATACCTATATATCTTTTAAAAATATTCAATAAAATTAGAATGATATAGAAAAGATAGAGATTAATCATAAATTTAATATGCTTTGAGAATACTTTTTATTTTTTTAAAAAAAATATTCTTTTCAGATTGGAAATGAAAGGAAAAATAGAAAATGAAAGTTTAAATTTTGAAAAAAAAAAGTTATTGAATTTTTCTGGATTAGTAGTTAGTCACTATAATATTTGAAGAATTTATTTTACAGTAATTTAGGTGAGGATATTTCCGTAAAAGGCCAAAAATTGAATCTCAAAATATGGTATTAAATTGAATTGATCAAAGTATTTGAATTTTACTCTCTATTTAAGTTAAATTTGTCAATAAACATTTAGATTGAATTCATTAAAAAACTATAACAAAAATGATTATCATAGCATAATTTATAAATAATAAAATTATTCAAACAAAAGAAATTAAAATAAAGAAATTTTAACTTTTCTTTTTTTGTATTTCAAATTCTACAAAATTCAAAGTAAAAAAACAATATTAATATATTAGTTGCCTTTGCTTTTTTGGTGGTTTATCAAAGCCCAATGGATCATAAATGAATTAAACGCATTACAATTCACAGGATCAAACTGTGTTTTTAAAAAGCCCATAGTTTATTGGATCCAGAAACAAAACATTGAAACAGAATATATAAAAAGCCAAAGCATATTTGAAAACAATATTTTGGCCCATTATGATTCTGAGCTTATATAATATAATATAATATTATAGAGAAACTAGTGTAAGTATAACTCTATTAATTATACATATTATTCTTGCGTAGCAATACTTGTATTTTCTAGTATGCTGCTACCCTTATATTTAGTCCCTTTGGTGCTTCTACTCTCGGAAATTTCACTAGTTTATTTCCTTCCATTTCTTCCCATCTGCAATGAAAAACAATTTGCATCTTACTTAATTTTTAAATTTTAAATTAATTAAACCAATGATTTTAAACTCAAAATAAATTAATAATATTAAAATAAAAAAGTTAAATGTATATATTTTTAATAAAATTTAAATTATTCTTGTAGTCATATACTTTTATTTAATTTTTATTTTTAATTAAGTTTCTATAGTTTAACAAAATTTTAAATTAGTTCTTATTATCAATTTTTGTTGAAATTATTTTAAATTATTTTAATGTTTCCAAGATATAATAGCTTAGTACTTTAGATATATATGATTTATGTTAGCATAGGTTAGCATAGAGTAGAAAAAAAATTATGCAAAAATAACTTAAATATATAAAATGAAATGTAATTTATGCTAATTAATTTGAATTAAAAAATTCATAATGTTAAAATTGTATATAATTAGTATATCATCAAAATTTAACAAAATATTGATAAAAAATTAAGTTTAAAGACTAACTTAAAAATTTGTTAAACTGTAAAGACTTATTATAAATTTTTTAACTATAGAGACTTAATTAAAAATTGATTGAAACTATAAAGATCAAAAAAATAATTTAACTTTTAATAAAAATTCAATATTATCTTTGAGCAATTTGGTCCAAACTGGTCAAAATTTAATTATTAGAATTATATATTATTTATTTTCAAGAAAATATTTTCTTGAAAAATTAAAGCAAAATGTAGATTTGTATTTTTTTTGTTTTTCCCTAATAAAACAAACACAAGTGAGGCAAAAAAGTGACCTGAATTTAGTGAGAAAGTAGTGAAGGAAAACAGAGATTTTAACAATGCCCAATTCTTTTCCAGGACACATCCTAGTTCCTGTCCCAAACAGCATCTGATGGTTATGAGATTCCAACCCTTTCTCCTGCATTTCATTTTTTCATTAACATTAATTAAGTGCCCATTAATTAATTAACTAATTAATTAATTAAGGAAACTCACCAGCCATCTCCATGGGTTAAAAGTGAAAGGCTCAGGATAGATGAAGGGGTCATAGTTAATCTCCCTTGTGTATACATAAACTCTCCATCCCTTTGGAATCATCACTCCTGACATTGATGACATGTAGTAAGTATATCCATAACTTGTATAATCAATATATAATATAATAATGCAAATTTTTTCATGTCATGAAAATGTACCATTCAGTTCTACATCTGTGTTGGTCTTCCTCAGTACTCCATTCACAATGCTGGCCAGTCTTAAGGTTTCAAATATCACCTGCAAACCAAACACATATTGTAATATCTTTTTCTTTTTCTGTTTCTGTTAATCTAAACTTGGCACATGGACAATTATTCTAAGGTAGAATCAAGTAGAGAGATGCATACAGCGCGAGTAAGACTCATATTCTTATAATCATCCCAAGTAACAGCTTCTTCTGGCCTTTTTCGCTGCTGGATTGCAAAATGCTCTTCCTGTGTACATCCGCTTTAGGCATTGAGATTTTTCCTCCAGAGTTTGAGCATGATAAGTTAAAGAAGTTGTAACTCACCCTTAGTTCTTGAAGGACTTTTGGATTATCATGGAGATATTTGATAGCCATCATTGTAGTGGTTGACACAGTTTCATAACCTGAGTTCAAGATTGTGATGATTTGGTCAATTAGCTCTTCATCGTTTAGTTTGTACTTATCGTCGTTTCTCAGAAGCTTGTCAAGCATGTCATGATGAGCAGCTGAAGAAGCTCTTCTCTTGGCCAAAACCTCCTTCAGAATTGCAATAACTTTTTCTCTTGTCTGAGTTCAATAACAGTTTCACACTGTTCAAGTTGGCTCTGATATGATATGTGAGGCAAAGTAAAGACTAATCAGTATTTTTGCAGTACACATACCCGAAGTCCTCTATAGTAAGTGGTGCCTGGAATCTTAATAGGCAGAGAGATTGTTCCCAACACCATGTTATCAAATATGGCTTTAAATGAATCATGGAAAGAACTTGGTTCATCTTCTACTATCTGCTTCATGGACACAAAGAATGCCATCTGAAACAAAGAAAATTCAAGAGTTTAAACGTGGGTATAGTCTGTTTTAACCTTTTAATTTCTTCTCTTTTCTGAATAGGCAGAATCTAAGAAGCACAAACATTGATACAGACACAAGACATGACACAGACGCTACACTACTACACAGCAAAATATGAAACGCTCATGTGTAATTTAAAAATCTTGAACATGTTTTTAAATTAGTTGAAATGAAGTATGAAGAATGCATTCATGCTTTGTGGATTATTCTTGAGCAATCCAACATAAAATAAGTGTCTATGTGTAATTTAAAGAATCATAGTTTCTGAACTTTGTAAGCTTGACATAGAGTATAAAGAATACATCTATGCTTCATGAGAGTTTTGGAGATGAATGTGAAGCATTACCTGTTTGGTTTTTTCTTGAATATCAATGGTTTGATCAGCCCAATTGTGAAGGAAGGACCTCATAAACTGGTCAGTTTTTGGCAAAAGATGATCTCTAATTGCAGCTGGACCAGTAACGGACAATAGTGACCCTCTAATACGTTTGTGAAGGGCACCATGAACTGCAGCAATGTTGCTATTCCCTAGGATGTTCCTCATGGACACAGGGTACCCTGGAACTAGACCTTTTGCTTCATTTAACAGTATGTATTTGTTCACATCTGGATCCATACATATAATGGTTGGAGACCCTAATGCATGGGTCTTGAACATATTTCCATACCTATGAAAGAAAAAGAAAGAGCATCTAAGAATAAGCAATCTGATCTTAGATTAAAAATTTGGAAAGAAAAAATGAAACCCCTTCTCCCATTATGATTCTGTTCTTCTCCTCTCTTTCTTCATGTTTTGGTTTCTGATCTGTGTCTTAATTCCCAATTCTTGTCTGTGTTTGCTTTTTGGATACACTTCCTTTGAGTCCAGTACTGCTGAAACTGTGACCTTTTTATGATGCTACAGAGCAAGGTACATTGTCTTTGTAAAAGGTGTATGTGTAACTTTAATCATATTTAGGTCCAGGGTACTCATAGACCCATATATGAATTAGGGTACCCTGTGCCCTTTAGACTCACAAACACTTGGTATCTATATATATAAGATATTCTAGTTATAATTTCTGTCTTTAAGACATGTGATACTGCCTCAGATAGAGGTAACTTCTGTTTAACTAGAGAAGGAAAAATTGATAATTTCGTAGGAATGGTAACAATAGTTACTTAGATTACATCAAACCTGAAAGTGAAAGATGCCAATAAAACAGTAGCATATAACAGTAGGCCTTTTCCTTACAAATTACAAGCCACCCCCCAAAAAAATAGATAAAAAGGGCCATTTCTACTGTATAATGAAAGATAATCCATATCCCGCTGTTTGCTTTAAAGGTTGGGAGGGACCAGTGAGAGAACAAAAGTCTTTGTTTTGCAGTGACTATATATAAGTAATTTAAAAATCACTTCATCTCAGTTTCAGAGGGTGTGTGTGACTGTGTGTGCAAGATATAAATACATCAGCAACTAACACAGTCTTTTTTTTATTAAATATAGTTAATTATATAGATTAAATAATATTAACATATTATATTTTAATTTATTTTTATTGTTAGTTTATTTATAGTTAAATTTATTTTAATATTTATTTTATTGTTTTTTTTAAACTCTTCTTATCTTTAATTATTAGATCATTTTTTATTTAATTGACTATAATACAATAGCTTCTATTAGTCCTTTCTATACAGGACCAAATAGTGCATTTCTATCAAATAGTGCAAGAGATAAATATTAAAGAAAAAATGTATAATATATATATATATATATACACACATATCTACCTTGCTCTCTTTGCTTTCATGAAATCTGGTCCTTGGTTGAGAAACCCTGAAGTCTCACCAAAAATAGGCCAACCCATTGTTCCTGGTGGCACACCTTTTCTTCCGTACCTTAAAGCGTTCCACTTGAGCAGTACAAAGAATGCACAAAACGCCAAACCCAACACATAATACAGTACTATTGATGGTATTGACATGATGCTCCAAAAAAGCCCTAAATCCATCGCACTTCACCAATTTTGCTGGTGTAGATAGGTAGCTTCCTTAGATATTATTATTATTATAATTATTGTAGGAATGTGAAACACACAGACCGTCCTCGAGAAAAAGATAGCAGAGGGAATAGTGTTAAATAGGCCAAACAATATGCATATCCCCACCTACTCTGTCATCTATCTCTCTCTGGCAGCTATTTATGCTCTTAATCACAATACCATATTCTGTATTCCAGAATGTTTCCTCCCATATATTGCTATAAGCCATATCTTGTTTGTTTTTTTCTGTTTTTTGTTAGATCATGTTTGGATTAGTTTGCGCGTGTTGTATTTAGCCTATTTTTTTCATTCGGTTGGTGTAAATAGAATTATTCAAATTTGTTGTAATACGCACTTAACTGCACATTAGAGAGCGAATTTTTTGAAGTGCTCACGTTAAGTGTGCACTCCCGTAAAATACGTGAAGTGAACTATTTTAGACATTATATGAAACAGTGATCTATTTTTGTCGTTTTACACATTATGGTGATCTATTTTTGCACATAGGCATATTATATACCTGTCTTTGCTTCTTGATTAACTTGTTGGAATTGTTTCTATATATAGCACTTTTTGCCATTATTTGTATAATCTATTCTCAGAGATTTAGTTAGATTTCATGAATTTTGAATATTAATTAATTTCCTAGTTATTAGTTCCCCGCCTTGCAATGCATTCTGTTTAAAGGTGATTTTGATGCAAAATCAATTAAAAACCTACCATGATGTGTAGTATGCTTATGCACTTTAGAAAGATTGGGTTGGCATGTCATCCTAATTTCACATCAAATTAAACCTTCAATGTATTTAGGAAAATTGTTTTATTAGAAAATAATTTTCGGAGATTTAAACATGTCTTGGTGACTTTTCTGATATGGAACAATTGATAGAGAGGGATAAATAACCCAGGCATATCTGCTTGAATAAGTAGCATTCACGTTTTACTTTATAAAAATATTAAAAATTTGAATTTTTAAAAATCTAAATTGCAAATATCTTGTGTGGGATATTTTTAAATGGTTAATATATATACATATATATAATCTCTATCAATTTAAGAGTTTTGCAATTTTTCTCCTTAAAAAGCTGACAAAAGATTCTTCATACTTTCAGTTTTATGCAATATACCTCTTCGTTAATTTCTTTTTTCAAAAAGTATCATTAGAGTTCTGCAATTTAACTCTTTCAACTTTAAAAATTTAACAAAAGACTCTTTCAAATTTCAAATTTTGTACAAAAAAAAATACTTCTTTAATTTTGCTGACATAAACAAGTGATTGGATAAAAAAGTGTTAATACATATGAGGGGTGTATTGCACAAATTTAAAAATTTGAGAGATATTTTGTCAAGTTTTAAAATTAAAGGAAGTCAATTACAAAACTCCTGAACTGAGGGGCGTTTCTCTGTATTTTAGCTTTTTTTTTTTCTTTTTAATGGTGCCTTTTCATCAATACATTTTATAAACTAAAGTTCTTTAATCCAAAGAGGTTGATGGCATGTGGTTAATATGCTTTCTATCTTGATTATTAACACTTAATTTTTTTTTTCTAAATGCAGCATATGAAAATTGTTACAGGAAAGACTTAAGATTTTTGGTGAAATGCCTTAGTTTTTTTTTTATTATTATTATTATTTTAACTTTTACCATTTCTTCATCCCAATTTATTATTATTCTTTTAAAATATTATAAGGCTTTAACAGTACTTCCCAAATCCCTGTGCAACCCACTCTTATTGCCTGAATTAGCCCCAACTTGTTAAAATTTTTAAAAGTAGACTGAAAACAGAAAATGTTTAAAAGATATTTTTGGTATTTTTACATAATAACTAATGATATTTTTATAATTTTTTAATAAATTAAATATTTTTATTACATAAATATTATCATGGAATTATAGTCAAATTCAAAAACCAATAAAAAGTATAACTATTTAAGTTATTTGACTTAAAAATAAATATAAAAAATTTAATTTTTCATAAGAAATATATATTTAAAATATTGAAAAGGTAAAAAAAACTAATTTTGAGAAATGAAAATAAAAATAAAAATTTTAAAAATTTTTCATAAAATGTTTGGTGTTATTTTTATTTTTATTACTACACTACTATTATTTCGTACGGTGCTTAAATCATAATCACTTTTGTCCGCACACTTAAACTATTTCATTTTGCAATCAAAGTTGACCATATCAAATTTAAGAGATTAAAAAAATTAGAATTTTATATGTTTTGCTATTTTCTGGTTGATCTTAAATATGAATTTCAATCTGTTTAGATAATGTCAAATGTTGGCAACAAAAAACATGTCAAATAGTGTTTTTTTTAGTAATTTTATAGATTAGACTTATATAATATTTATATTTTTATTATGAAAATTTTTAATTAAAATAAATTATTTAAATTTTTTTAAAAAATTAATCATAAAATAAATAAGTTATATAAATCAGTGTTAATTTTTTTTATTAAAAAACTTAATGATAAAATATAAAAATTATAACTAAATTTTTTTCTAATTTTATATACTTCTAATAGGTTCATGCCCCCTTTTTATTTTAATTAATGTATTCCTTATAATATTATTTCAAATTGCATGTGCTATTAACTTATGATGATTAATGAAGATATTGAGTTTAATAAAAAAATTAATCACTTTCAATGTAATAAATTAAAGTTTAAATTTTTATTAAAAGAAATATCAACATTTAATACTTGATAATATTTTAAATAAGATTACATCTAATAAAAATAATATGTGTAAAAAAAACAGAATTAACTTACCATGAGAAAAAGTATTTGCATAAAATCAAGTCCAAATCATTTTACATGAGTTTGATCATATAATCAGATTGTCACACGCATAGTGCAAAACTACATTAATTACATTAAAAAGCATGCGTATTTTTTTTAGTAAAAAATACTTAATTATAAAAATTTACCTATAATTTTTTAAAATTTTGTAATTTATGTGAAAATTTTTGTAACTTTTCTATCAAAAAATTTAATAGAAGATAGACATTAAATTATTTAAATTTTTTTTTACATAGAGTTAAACATTCAAGAGTGTTTTCTACACAAAATTTAAAATATATAAGAATTTTTTGTACAACTCCAAATTTTAAATTTTTTTTATATTTTAATATGATTTGATTTAGCTGATGTGTCATTATTTTATTAAAATTTTGAATATAAATTTTTTTTTGAAAAAATTACAAAATTTAAAAGATTTTAAGTTAATTTTTATATTTAAAAAAATTATTTAGTGATACCCTATAACTGAGGAATTTTTTTTCCCTTTGTATGATTTCATATTTGCGAAAGTGTCTGAAATAATTAAATTAGGTAGTTAATCGTTATATATACTTCCCCATATACAATTCTTGACATAATCTTATTAGAATAATGAAATAAAATAGGCACCCAGAGCCACAGAATAATAACATAAATTATATATACTTGTAGAAAAATGAAATGTTATATGGATATGATATTTGTTGCACGTCATGTGATTATATATTAGAGGATTTGAATTTGCAGACGCTTTTTTTTTGAGCATCCAAGAGAAAAGGTTCCTCTAATTTTATATATTGAAAAAATATATGTAGTGGATTTATTTTACCGATCTTATTATATGGAAATGTGAAAGGTAACCCTATTGATTGTGCATTTCCACCAATAATAACACAATAATTAATAAGCGTGATTCACCAAAAAAATATGTGATGTGTACGTCTCGCTACTCAATTACCAACTCTATATATATATCATGAATCACTTGTCTCATAATTGTCACTCTCTCAAAATTCATACTTTTTATATATTTAAGGTATCCCTATTTCAAGGCTTTTCCCTAATTAAGGGCATAGGCAATACCATGTGCCCCTATATCTTTTGGAGTCATGGATTTATGAAGGTTCTTGAAAAGGCAACAGTTTCAAACCGTTGCAATAAAGAATGATTATCAAATATGTGACCGCAGAATACGAAACACCGTTGTATTAGGTAATAAGTATCATTGCAGACAGCTGAAAACAATTGCCTATAGATAATTTTCAATGGCCTATGATTTTGATGTTTTTAGGTAATACAATTCTCCTTTGCCACAAGTTTAAAATGTTATAATATATTCTTCTAAAATATTAAAATATTACAAGATGGAGAGAGTTCTAACTTTTTGGAGTTTGAACTCTTTCATCTTTTTTACAGCAGCGGTTGAGAAAGAAAATTTTGATTAGAGGTAGATGGTAAATTACAGTACATAATATCTTTTTTAAAAAATATGAATTATTTTATACAAATATATTGTATAAAAATAATATATGGTATTAAGATTAAATAAATTAATTTTATAAAAAGATTAAATAAATTAGTAGTACGTTGTGGAGCATACCAATATCATAAATATTATTTGATATGATTTATTTTATTATTCTTTTTTAACTCATTAAAGAAGATATTCTTGTCAATGATTAAATTTTTATGAATTATATATAAATGATAAATTAAAAAAATAAAATCTATTGATAGTTTGATAATAATGATATTGAAAATTAATTTATCATACCTATAAAAAAATTGAGATTTTTAGAAAAAAAAAACTAAGGGACAAGTTAAGAATATTAAATAACAAAAGAAAAAACTATCCTTAAAAATTAAAAAAATTAAATATCACATAAATGGAAAAATAAACAATGAAAATATCATAAAAAATAAAATATAATAGTAAATGACAATCCTCGTTCTTTTATAACTTTATTCTAACATAAACATATAAAGATAAGTTTTATTCTATTAAAATTTATCCTCAATATGAAATTTATTAAGCTTGAATAATATTATGATCTTAAAAGATTTGTCCTTTCTAAATTTATTTTTTTAAAAAGCATAGAATTGTTAAAATAACATATTTATTAAAAATAAATAAAAATTAATAATACTTTTATGATTTAAACTATAACATATAGTAAATTAATCTATAATTAGAGATATAATGTATTTTATCAACTATTAGTTATATTATCAATTTTTTATATAAATTTTAGTCCTATAAACAATCTTATAGAAGTTTTATAATTTTTTTAGAATAGGGGTTATAAATAAAATTAAATATATATATATATATATATATATATAAAAGTAGAGGATTGAAAAGAGATTTGATTATAATTGATAGAATAGTTTATCTTTATTATTATTATTATTATTATTATTATTATTATTATTATTTTCTTAATTATAATGAAAAATGCAGAAAATTGTGAGGTTTTGGCACGTGCTAGCTTTAGCTTTTTATATGAAGACGTGATTTATCATATTCTAATTGCGTAGGTCATTCTCTTTAACTAATTGTTTCCATTTTGCCATGCAGCCGTTGCCCACACATGTAAATATAGCAAGGTTTTTACTGACCACTGTTTTTAGAGTGTTGCCTAAAATTTTACAATAAAAATTAATTATTTTTGTTAATTTTTTGTAAATGTTAAGTTATTAAATATTTTATTAACTAATTAATCAAGTAAAATTTACTTAATATTTTAAAGTATCCTGAAGATACTCATTAACAAAATCCATATAATAATCATTATCATGCATTGTATCATTATATATTTTGGTGGTCCATCAAATCACATAATCTCCCACAACATCACGTCGTCATCATCTCCGACCAATAAGTAACTTGTACTTTTTTTTCCCATGCATTTTAGCTTTCATATCTAAACTTTTCATCTAAAATTCTTGGATCATCATTATTATATTAATCCTTCATTAATTATTAATCTCATGGAAGTTAAAGTTTTTCATAATATAATAACGTTGTATAAGATAAGAGAAAGACATAAAATTATTTAAATGATAAACTTTATTTATATAATGAAAACCATAAATATATAGTATATACACATTTTATGTTTATCCTCTCTCAATAGTTTTATAAGGGCACTAACTTAATTTGGGCCCTAATCCTTCGCCCTTCTTCATGTAAGCCCAAGCCCATATTTAGGGGGAGGGTTGACCATGACTTGGTAAACTAAAATTAAACACGATTGATTTTTGAATAGAGACATGATTATGAGTTAGATATAAACAGGGTATCATGGTCTCAATATATTAAAAAATTTTAGGTTTAAACTTAAAACCTATTTTTCATTTTTTTTGTCTGTTTTCATGGGTTATGCATCAAATGTTCTATATTCGTATCGTATAATTTTTTGAGGTAACAAGACCATCCATTTTATTATTATTATTGGTGCCCTGAGGATTCTAGTATTGTTTGCCCCTTGAATTCGTTTTTATTATGATATTGGGTATGCTGTTGTTCCTAAATCCTTTAAAATATAAATTTTAGTCAAGTGATAAAATACAGAGAAAAAAAAGAAAATAGTAAAATATAGATAAATTAAAATTTTATTATGTACGGATTATGATTCACTTATATTTTTTTTTTCTCTTTTTGTACTTCGCCAAAATTTACACTTAAAGAAAATTCATACTACAATAGTTTTTGGCATTCTTTTCAACAAACTATTTATACTTAAATAATTACTTATTAATCGTATTAGCTACCTGTATAATAGCTTGCAATATTCAATGTTTAAAGCCTTTATTTTCATATATACAAAATATATAGTGAGTGTTTTGAATGTTGACAAGTTTGTTGATTGTTACGGGTATGGCTCCTCTGCCTCTTATCTTTCTCTATTATGATCTATGAATCTTTCTCTGGAAAACTTGGTTTGATGGTTGAGTTTTTAATCTAAATTTCACTATCTTTAAATGTTTTCTGTGCTGGTCTTTAATTTTTATTTTTCCCTTCAGATATACCTTTCTTTTCTTCAACTTCCTTCCCAAGTGAGACTACCCAAATGAAGTGATTAAAATTATCTTTTTAATATCAAGTATTATTGATGAAAGAGTTTTTTTTTTAATCCATTGTCAATCTACTGTAAATACAGTGCTTCTGTAATTTTATTATCTCTATCAGTACCTTTCATTCTCCAAAATTTTTAGAACTATAAATGGGTATAAGTATAACTGGATAAGTAAATTCTTGATGGCCAATTTGCTTCTCCCCATAAATGGAGAGGTTTCTTCAAAATTAGTCCTATTAACACAAAGGGGAATAAATATATGTAATTTTCCATCATTAGGAAGAAACTAGATATTACTATGTAACTGCTGGGATTACATGAACCTACTCTTCCTTTCTGAATTGCTAACACTAGGCAGTATTTGAGGAACCAGAATCATAGAAGGCAGTCAAAATTATTGGCTGATAATCACTCTTCTCCGATATATATATATACCCTTCACTACATACAATAAGCTTGCAGTTGCAGCACCTCTACAAGTGACTTCATCCTACTTTGATGTTTCAAGTTTTGAGGCAGCTGGCTTATCCAAAAACCACACCAACTTACCCTTGGCTGGCCGGACCATCCTTGCCGGTAGTACCGGGCACTGAGGTCCCACATCATCCACTGCCAAGTGTACAGCATTTGCCTTGCTGTCACCTATGGCGACCACTGCCACATTGGATGCAGAATTGATGACAGGGAAGGTGAATGTAATTCTGTCTGGTGGGTGTGTGGAGGAATCAGTAGTGAAAGTCACCCATTCTTCCTTCTCATTCAGTACAGAGTGATCATCAGGAAATAAAGAGGCAATATGGCCTTCCTCACCCAATCCCAGAAGGATGAGATCAAACTTAGGGCAGTCACTAGTGTCTGACACACTGACAACTCGAGTTTTTACTAACTGTCTGATGACAAACTCATAGTCTTCAGCAGCTTCTTCTGCTGACACTGAATCATTTATAGAATGCACATGACTGGGAACAATAGGCACCTGCTAATATCACTGAGAAACCATCAGAGAAAGTAAATGAAAATCAGGTCTTATATAACTAGAACTCTAGCCCTGAAGGAGTTTGCACCATGACAATGATAGCATTACATACCATAACACTATCATTTAACCAAAATGGTATTATAGACAAGCATTCCAGAAAGTATTCAGTATTGAGAGTATGTGAAACGTGAGTAATTGGACATTCAAGTAAGGCAGCTTGAAGCAAAATGTAATGTACACATGTACATGTTATTAGGATGATATCTTTGATCAATTTTTGTTTGGTTCACTCTTTGAGAAAGGACTCAGCATTTTAATGATCAAATCCAAAAGCATATTACTCATATCATAACTAACTATGAGAAACAGAATATACTTGATTGGAGGGTACAACCTTGGACAAAAGGCCATCTTTTGCAAGCTTATAATTGCTATCAGCATGGTTTTTTGCCACAACACGCTCATCAGCCCAGAAGATATACCATTTGGACCAGTCTACTGTCTTGTTATAAGGAGATTCACAGAGTTTGCTGTTTGCCGCCATAGTTTTAAACCCAAAACCAAATCATAAAAGCAAAGAATTAAGCATTACATGGAAGAAGAAGATGAAGTAAATTAGAGTAAGTTTCTCTCAGTCTCAGATTTAACTAAAAGATGAAAACATAATGTTATTGAAAAGGGTGAGACAAGGATACCTCATTAAGCGAATGAGAGAAGCATCAGATAAAGCGATGGTGAAGACTCCTCTCTCCTTCACAGAAGCCTCTGATATTTCAGAAACATAGTCTGCCAAATCAGTCCTTAGCTCATCCACACTTTCATGAATCCTTAGCTCTCCTCTATTTAAATGACCATCACACAGAGCCATGTTTCCAACAAGTATAAACCCTCTAGTTTGGAGATAACAAAAGAGAGATAAAGAGAGGAAGAACCAAACACAGCATCAGAACAAATTCATATATACACTCGAACGAAATAACTGTATCGATTACATGGATTTTGCAAAAATTTCATTCAATTACAACTAAAGGGAATCGTTCTTGAACTATATAACTTAAATGTCAACAAGGGTATCATCAATTCACAATTATAACCCCAGAAAAGGAAATTTTCAAGTTCACTTGACGATGAAAGAAAAATTCGACAGTACACAAACACGCCCAGGATCATAAAACAAACCCAATTCACATTTTCAGTGCAGCAGAAACATGAAAATGATAAAAATGCATCGTATAAGGAATCGATATGCTTAATTAAGAACCACAGGAAGGAAGAAAATGCTCACAAAGAAAAAGAACAGAAGAAACTGACGAAGGCGGAAATGGGTATGGACTCTATATATATATATATATATATATATAAAAGCTATTTCTCTCTCTAAATTAAACTACTAAAAAATAAAAATTTAGCCACACAGAAAACTACGTCTCGCTAACTTTTTGTTAGTTCTTTACAGATAATGAGAAAATGCCTGGATCCTAGACTTCGTGCTATGCTTTCAGAGAGCGACGGAAAGAGAAAAATGAAACATTAATAAATTATGTTAACTATTTTGAATTGGTGTCAACAAAAATATTGCAGAAAAATTGTTGCCTAATAAATAAAACAAAATCGCATACTTTTTGAGGAATTAATGAGAAGAAGAAATAAAAGAAAGGAAGAAGTATAACAGATGTAGTCATACTTATCCAAATAAAATGCTGCGAGTGTGCTATTGGTATTTGTGTCTTGCAAGAATTGAACACACTTTAATTGCCAATAAATGAATTCGCACTCGTTTCTCGTGTATACCTTGAACTCTCACCAAAACTTTCAGTTTCACGGATCAATATTTATTACATATAATTGCGTAAACTATACCAAGTACTAGATCTTATCCTTTTTTTTTTTTTAGAGGTTAAGTGTTTTTAGTTTTTACTGTTAAATTTGTTTTAAAATCTTTACCTAAATTCTTTTATTAGTAAGATAATTTCAGCAAACTGCATCATGTAAAAGTGAATTTTTTTTATTATTATGGATTTGATTTTGGGTACAAATCTTTGTATATTTACTATTAAAATTTTCAATGAAAATAAAAATGTAAAAACAAAAAACTTTTAAAAGACATACTGAGTTGTAAAAAACATATAAAAAATGTTTTTTTTCTTTTCTTATAAAATCATGTTATAGAGAATTTAAATTTTAAGGAGATTGATTTTTTTTCTCTTTAAATCTCATAAAATTTTTTTAAAAAATAATTTAACAAAGTTGGGGTATCAAAATCCTTTTTTTATAACTTATCTGTGATTGTGAGTGAAGTTTAAATATATCCTAACATTCATAATTGTCTTCTTTTATTTTTTATCAAGGATTAAGATATAAACTATATAAATTATATATGTGTTAGTATTTTATTATAAAATTTGATAATAAAGATATAAAAATTATAACTAAATTTTTTAATATAAAATAAAAAGAATAGATAAAATATTGTTTTAAAGATGTATACTTAAATTATTTTATAGTAAAAATTCTCTTTAATTTTAGAGCCTTCAAGATATGAGATTAAAATTCATTCTTTTAATAAATGTGACTAATTATATTTATTAACTCTAACAAAAATTGTTTACTTGACATTACAAATGAAAAAGATAACAATAGCTGCTAAATTTTTTTCATCAGTCTACACTTTTGAAAAAGACGCTAAAAAATTGTAGCCAGTAGTTATCTTTCTTAAAATTAAGAAGTGGCTGGACGAGAAATTTTGGGTATTTCTAAGAGGTTAGACTGATGAAAAATTTATATAGATAATATATGTCACATATCATCCTAGCAAGTCCACGTGTAATTTTATATAAATAATTTTCATTAGTGTAATGAATGTATTAAATTTTAGGACAAATCAATTATTTTGATAAAATTTAGAGATAAAATTAATAAAATATAAACTTTAAAGAGGAAATTAATAAAAACTCTAAATTTAAATGACGAAAAAAAAGATATTTTTATTCGAACTTGCAATTTCCAACCATAAAGCTAGTCTTGATGGCAAAATTGGTACGTAACATCTTCCTTTGATCTCCTGTACTTTTCAGAAGCCTCGTAGAATCAAGTAATAAGAGGTAGTTGGAGAAAATACTCATGACTTTCACGTTCGCACGTAATTTTTTTTATATTTTTAAACGTCACACAAAATTTATTTATATTTTTAAAATATTACAAAAAATTTATTTTATCTAAAAATTATTAATAATAAATACATCAATATTATGTTGAAATAAATAATTAAAAAATAATAAAAATATTTTTATCTTTTTATCATTAAAAATTAATTTTTTTTTGTTAATATAAATTATTATTTTATCAATATTTTTTTTAATTT
Organism: Senna siamea; assembly: GCA_031216115.1. Classification (NCBI taxonomy): domain Eukaryota; kingdom Viridiplantae; phylum Streptophyta; class Magnoliopsida; order Fabales; family Fabaceae; genus Senna; species Senna siamea. The sequence goes on from CM062358.1 coordinate 3,653,843, forward strand.
ATTATCTTTTAATTATTTATTTCAATCTAAAATCTTATAAGATGATTTTTTATTATTGTTAATTTTTTAATAAAAAATTATATTGAATGAGTTTCATGTATCATTTTAAAAGTATAAATAAATTTTAGGTCATATTTAAAAAATATATAAAAATTATGTATATATAAACTAAAATATAAATTTTTTTTTTGTATATTTTAACTTTTTCTAAAATGTAATTTTTGTAAAGTATCTAAAAATGTTATTTTACACATTAATTTATAAGTGAATTAATATATAAAATATAATTTATTTTATTTATTAGTAAGGTAATGTGTACACTTTACATATTTTACAGAATGCCCAACTTAAGAGGATTTAAATCTAATTAAGATATTCAAATAATTTATTGTTAACTACTATTTTTATAAAAATAATTAAGGTGTCATTTAATTAGTCAACAAAATTTTTAAATATTAAAAATTATTATTTTAATTAATTTTATTAAATTTTAAATTATTAAATATTTTATTAACTATTAAAAGAAATCATTAACAATTATGTGGTTAGCAAAACCTGTAATTTTTTTTTTTTAAGAATTTGATTCAAAATAAAAAGTGTTCGGATCTATTGCTGTCTACTAATGATGCTGTACTGTGCTGTTCAATTTATTTGGACCGTCTACCTGATCAGGGCACCAAGTGATGTCAGGTCACTTTTTTTTTTTCTTTTCTATTACTTATACGCACCGTTTCGTGGCTAAAGACAAAAAATATCTGAATTGCTCCTCTTCCTATTCAAATCGCGTGACCAGACCCTGAAGGATCAAATCGCAGTCCATCGTGTCGTCGCCGTCCGTCCATGCTGAGCGTCGAGCTTTCCGCAATTTGGCTTCTGATAGCCATCTTGAGTTTCGTCTAATTTTGGTTCCAGTGGTAGTCTTTTGGAGCTTTCCGTAATCAAAACGCACGAAGGTACACGGAAACTGAACTTCCTAACGTCTAAAAGCTCGCTCTGTGGATCTTTTAATTTTCGGATCGTCTGCCCCATTGTGTACGCCTATACGGTAGGGTAAGTTCTTAATTCGTAGTTTCTCTGTTTATAATTTTGGTCTTCAAACCCCGATTAGATGATTGTGGTGTGGGAGTTGTGAATTTTATGTTTTTATGCTATTCTGTATAGATTTGAATTTTGATTGTTTGCATTAATTACCTGATGTTCTAACTGTTCTCCATTGCTGCGTATGAATTTGGTTCTGTTCTGTACATTCCCTTTCCCAATCAATTCTTCTTCTTTTTCCCACTTTTTGAGTATTTCATAGGAGTATGCTTCTTGAGTATGGATCTAACAATAGTGTTTTATCTCCATTTTGCATTTTGTGCTGTAAAATATGAATGTGATTGTCATCAAGAATTCTGATGTCTGGTAGTTGGTGATATTAAAGTATGCAATTGAATGACAGTGACTCTTTGAAACATGATATTACAGTATGCAATCGTGCCTGAGCTCTTTGAAATATGACAACTTCATTGCAGTAACTCTTATAAGTTTGGCTTTGGTCAATGCCTTTTCCATCCTTGCCATTTTCATTTTTTTTATTTTTATTTTTGACGTTCTTTTCCCCTTAAGCTCCTGTTGCTTGCTTGTGGCAATGTGGTGCTCAGTAGTATATGCCCTTGATTATATTTTCTTTGTAACTTCTTGTCAAATTTGGAAGGCTCTCTTGAGATAGAGCTAGGTTGTTAATATATATATATATATATATATATATATATATATATATATATATAGAATCTGAAGTGCGATGCTCCAGTTATGTACACAAATAGAAAGTGGTTTTTAACTGATTTGTACCTTTTCAGTCAGATTAAAGTTGTTTTTTTTTTTTCTTTTTTCAACTTTGCTAGCCCTAGAACCTTAAAGGAAGATCAAGGGATTACATTTTCTGGTGGCTTGTCAATTTTTTATTATGATAGTCTTATAGGTAACTAGTTGGGAGACATTTAATTAAAAGGATCACATAGGAACCCAATTTATTTTACTTCAAGCATGAAATTAATACTGCTTTAGCATGTTTTTTAATAATTTGGAAGATGCCAGCTTGCAGTTCATTTACCATACATCATCACTGATCATACATATGCGAATATTACTCTGTTTTGTTGAAGATCATATTTATATTACTAAACTTTGTAAGTTTACTATCTGTCAGGTTTTTCTAATTATGTGTAGGATTTATTATGTAAGTTCAACAGATATCAGTATATGTTATTCTTATTGACCTGCTAGTTTATTCATGTTGTTCTTAGTAGGCTAATAATAGGTGGAATTGATGAATGATGCAACATTGGGATGGGCATTGATGATTTTCTTTTTCCTCGAGTTTTTTTCTTTATTCTCCCAATTTCTAACTGATTTCAAAAAGTTGATTGTAGCTGTGTGTAAAACTTTTTGACTAATTTCCCCAAAAGGCAACAATGAACTTCTACTATTCGAAGCTCTTCATTTTTGTTGTGATAGACCCTTCATTCAAAGATAGCCGAAATCTGGAGACAGGACATGCCCTCAAACTCAACAAGTCCTCTCGCACACTCTCCTCACCCCAAATCACCTCATAAGGAAAATGATAGAACATTATTGCTGTCATTGGGATGACATTGTTGCTGTCAATTGATGGTGGATGGCGCGGACAGCACCTTCTGCGGACAGCACCGCATCTGAACACCACAAAAATAGGATCAAAATGTGCAAAATATATTACAGTGTAGCATTTTGATACAACTGCTACGGGCTAGATTCGAAATACTCAGTGAAATATAGCATTTTGAGTTGAATTAAAAATTTGTGCATAGAAAGCTCACCGCATTAGGGATTGGGTTTGCTTAGCCTCTGAATTCGATCGTGCTTTCACAGTTGCATTGCTGAAGGAGGGAAGCCTGTGAAGGTCAAATCTGCCCTGTTTACTTGAGAACCTTCACATTTCGCATGTCAGTCTTGAGGCAAATTTCTTGAGGTGGTAAGTGGAAGAAAACCCTACACGATGGGTAATCCCTTCCTGTGTCTATACTGTAATATATTTTGATCCTGTTGTTGTGGCGTTCGGATCCGGTGCTGTCCGCACCATCCAGCCGTCATTGTTGCTGCCACCGTTTCTTGATAGAACATTATTTTGATACCCTTGAAATACTTATCCAGGCGTATCCAAAACGTATTGGTGTTGAATACGTATTTGTCTTTGATACTTGGGCTTTTAAATGTATTGTTTCTCACCGGAGAGAAAGTGGAGGTGTCAAAAATTGGGCCACAAAAAATGTGGGATTAAGTTGAAACACATAGGTGGAGGATAGTGATATTTGTCAGAATTTTTTTTTTTTTTTTGGTTGGGGAGGGGCCTCCGGGGGGGTGGGGGGTGGATTCTGTGGCTGAAGCTAACTTGCAAGTGGCATAGATATTCATGGAAATGGAAAGCTTCTTTTTCCCTGCGGATTGTACAATGTATTACTTCATGGAAGAAGTAAAAAACATTACAAAACCTCTTATTAGTATAAGATTTACTATTTAATATTTAAAGAAAATGTTTCTATGTGTTTTCTGAATAACAATAATGGGATGTCAAAATGATAATTCATTATGGCTTTGTTTTGTTTCAGCTTCTTTTTGTGAGATTGCAAGGATAGTTACAATGATAGAAGGTGCTCGAATCCGGCTTAATGGGTGGCAGCAGGCAGCTGTTGCACTTGGTTCAGCAGTTGGTGCATTGCTAGACCCACGAAGAGCAGATTTAATTGCAGCTCTTGGAGAGACAACTGGAAAGCCTGCTTTTGAGAGAGTTCTTGAAAGGATGAAGAGGACTCCGGAAGGCAGGGTAATAGCTGCTTATTGTCATTTAATTTGTAGGATATTCTTGTTGCATTTTGTCTGTAGATTTATTTATCATTGCATGAAGCACTTCTTCCATTTTGTTGTGAATTCTAACAACCGCTGTATTTAGGATTTTCCTATTGTATTGATATGGCAAGCTTGCATGTCTCAATGTGAAACTAAATCATTGAGTATCCTTTATTCAACTCTTTAGGGGCTTGTCTGTAACAGCAATATTTTCCTTATGTACATAATATTAAATCAACTCTTTCATTTAGTGAAGAAAGAGGACAAGGTAGTCTTTAGTCATTATTAATGATTGTAACTTAGAATACATCATGACAATGCAAGAGACTATATTAAGATGAACGATAATTAGATAAATGAACAATATAATAGTTCCTCTTGGAACGTTCCGGCATATTGTGGATTTTTTAAATGTCAAAACTGTAGACTGCATCTCAGGATGGTTCTTAGAACTTTTCTTGGATGAATATTTTAGACAGATGAAAATTACTGTTGTTTGGAAGAACTTATTTTGGAGGGATTGGAATTTTTGGCTTCAGTTGAGTAATGTGTATTACTCGAGGTATCTCTTTGTGTTGTTATGCGCTGCAAGTTTATTGTATTTGTACTGTTTGTTGAAAAAAAATTATGGACCTATGTAAAGCTCCCATTGTAAAATCACTGCCTTTGTAGTTTGAGGGGTAGAATCTGTCTTCCACTTCCAGCTAGAATAGTTTTTTATATTCTTTATGTTCTGCATATATGTTTATGGGGAGGAGACTAAAGTTTGTTAAACCCTAACCAGGATTTTTAACTGTCAGGATGAAACCCTAGGATTATGCTCGTCCTTTATCTGGGTTCAAAGGGGATGAACTGACCAGACATCGATGATTCTATATTTAGTACCTTACACATGCACACTTTTATCTTATGCTATACGATGTGCAATTTCTGCACTTCGGACTTAACAAAAGTTGCCTTAAAGGCCCTGAAAGATTAAAAATAGTCATCACTAAACAATGATTCTCTCATTGAAGCCAGAGCCTAAACCAGAATTGTTGACTTCGCTGACAAGTGGGAAAACTTTTGTTTTTGTCAGGACATACTATTATATGTCTCTGCTAAGACCAATCCATTTTCTCTTGTAATGTTGTTTTATAGGCTGTACTGTTAGAGCGTCCTCGTGTCATTTCTTCAAAAGTAGGACATGCTTGGGACCTACCACAAAACACATTTGGTGCTGCCTATGCTAAATTCATGGGATCTAGGAATTTTTCACCAGATGATCGACCTCCAGTGCGGTTCATGGACACAGAAGAACTGGCCTATGTAGCCATGCGGGCTCGGGAAGTGCATGACTTCTGGCATACCCTTTTTGGCCTTCCTACTAACTTGATTGGGGAGTCTGCACTTAAGGTGATTGAGTTTCAGCAGATGTACCTTCCTATGTGTCTACTGTCTGTTATGGGGGGCACCGCAAGATTCAGTGAGAAGCAGAGAAAATTGTTTTATCAGCACTACTTCCCATGGGCCATTCGGGCTGGCATACAATGCTCTGATCTTATGTGTGTATATTATGAGCAGCACTTTCATGAAGATCTGGAAGATGTTCGCAGAAAATGGGGGATTGTTCCTGCTCCAGATGTCCCTAAACCACAAATTTTCTGATGTAATGAGCTGCATCTAGTTTTGTGGGTGATGAACTTTTCGGGTGCTTTTCTTCTTTGCATATCAGTTGCAATGTACTGGTGACAGATACATTAGAAAATTTTGTTTGAATAAATAGGCAGGAGTTAAGGTTTTGCCTCTTATGTACAGGGATTCAGATTTGTGAAAATATGGTCAGGAATTTTTCCTTTTTTCAGTCTATCTCTCTGTTGGTCATGTCCATGATGATATCCGTGATCCAAACCTAACGTGTAGTTAGGGAACTTTGTATAGCATGATTACCAGAATAAAGCAAACTTAATTCATGACCATACATGTCATCTCATTTCTAAATATATTTTCTTCAACCAGTTCAAAGTATGTTCAATGTTTCAAACAAAATAAACATCGTAATCATTATGAGAAAAAAAAAATAACAAAGCTGATGGACATTATTTCTATTAATCGTTCAATTTGTGCAAAATGCAGAAATATTTATACTTTATATGCACTAGGAACGTTATGGTGCGGGTCTATATTTCAAATGACGTGTTATTTCATTAAAGAACAATTTTGTCCGAGCAAAAAAATTAAGTACATCCACATCTGATATAGTAGATTTGGATTTCAAAGTTACATCATAATATATCCACACAATGTTTCTTTAGTGAGATTTTTTAGTGTGTCATTTCTCTTTACTTCGTAATATAATACATACAAATTAAACAATATATACGTACACATTTATTCATGTTCATGACTACACATACATTCATACAGCCATGGGTACGCACACATGAATGGCATGCCTTTGCTTAGGGGACATTAAGAGAAAAATGGAGCTGGTATATGAACATATCTTAAAAGCTAAAATGATTCTTTCAAGTTTCAACTTTAGTTAGTACCTAACATTAACAGAAGCGTTCTCTGAACAGAAACAACTATGACAGGTCATTCTACACTATCAGAATCTCGTGCAATGAAAGTATTATCATATTCACCTCTTATTGTAATCGCCTTTTCTGATGATGGTGGATCATTTGTTAAGAGGATCATTTATAGAACCCAAGGAGCTTCCCAGAAATTCTCATCTACCAGTATGTGGAGCCGTTAGAGTACTTGCAATACTATAAATCCACGGAAATTACACTTGTAGAAGATTTTCTTTCCCTAACAGTGCACGTATTTCAGAAACTACAGAATTTTCCGAACGTTAATTTATAGTATCAAGATCGTAACAATCCCGAAGACTAATAGGGTGCGTTTGGATACTTCTGATAAAAATTTAATATGTTTCGATTGATTTCTTTAAAAAAGAAACACTAAAAATAGTCAAAAATAAACTTTTTTTAAAAGCTATATTTTTTAACTTTTTTAAAAAGTACTGTCATTGAAACAACATAGTTTCAAGAGAAATCGAATCGTGAACGTTGTGAAAGAGTTAGTCATTATACTGCAATCTTTTTTTGTAAATATAATGCATGATAATTTATTTAATATATTTTAAAAGAAACTTTTGATAATAATATTTTATTTTTGTAATAAAAATGGTTATAACTAAATGTTTTGTGTATAAATAAATTACTAATTATTATTTTAAAATATATTAGTATTTATTATTTAATTATTTTTCTATAATTATTAAAATTTTTAATTTGTATGTATTTTATTTCTAATATTAAAATTTATTATATTTATTTGAAAGAAATTAATATAATCATTTTATTACATAATTATGAAAAATAAACTTAAATTTAAATTTTTTATTCTTTTATGATTATTTATGATTTGATATTTTTATTTAATTAGACATAAATTTATAATTAAAAATTGTAATTTATTTTATTTTTTAGTAATTTAACAGTTGATATCTCTTGAAAAATTAAAGTGTAATTTATCTTATTTTTAAAAAATATAATATTCAAATATATTTCTTTATTAGTACATTTGTCCATAATAAATACTTTTATACGTGTTATATACAAATAAGTTTTTTTAATGTAAAGTACTTTTTTTTATTGCATCTAAATATAAAATAACTTTTATTTTTATAAAAACTTTATTTAAAAAAGTCCATTAAAAACATACTTTCTATAAAAGTCTATCCAAGCGAGCCCTAGGTCTCCCCTTGATTTTTTATGGGCTATGGCAATTATAGATACTGTGTCTTGCTAGTAACATCAGGCTAGGATTTTTCAGAGTGAGCTCACTTTTGTTAATATTTTGTGGCACTTTGACTTTAGCATTGAACTTAAGTCCATGGTTTGGCAAGTTTCAAAAATACACTAGGATGAGAGACTTGAAGTGAGGATTTTCTCCCCTGCAAATTGGTTCTAGGGAAGGCAATTGATTTGTGGATTTCTGCAAAAGTAGAAATAATTATAAATCTAGTAGAATCGAATTTTGCACAAAGAATGCTTAGATATTGAATATTTCAAATGATGTTGTTTCGGCTTAAGCACCTAAAGACTAGCACCTTCTTCGACCGACAAGGAAATTGGAGAGAAAAAAAAATTTAAGAACACAGATTAAATACAAAAATAAAGCAAGCTATGCACTTGAAAATTGAAATATTGTTTGACAGGCACAAATCTGTATAGATGTTTAGTGCATCTTAAAATATAGCAACTGACTCATCCCAACAACAATAATCTATATTACACCATATCTTCCATAATGTTTCCACGGTCTAAATTTTAAGAAAGCATTCTTCATGCAAAGGGGCTGCTGCGCAAACAAGATGTCATTTTCCTTCACCAGGTCCACCAAAGAGGTAACCCAGAGAAGAGCCACCACCAGGAGCAGCATGGACCTTAGTTGAGGGTCGGTCCTGTAGCATAATTAGAAAAGAAAATATCAATAACAGCAAATTTTTAAGAAAACACAATCAAAGCATGCAGCTTACAAGATAAGCAGATAGCCACATACAATATCTTGATTAAATTGGATGTCGGGTTATTCATCAATTCCTACAGATAGGAGTATCACCATTTGCAGGTACAATAGATCCTTTCAAAGCATCTGGGATTTGGTTATAAATCAACAAATGATTTCCGGGGAACCCACTGAACATAAGATCATTGAATTGGATAAAAATGGAATAGTGTTGTACATCTAACCAGATGGATGGAGATTGCAATATTAACTCAGATAGAATTTTACCAGTAGATAAGACAAACATCGTCAATATGACTCCACAGTGCAATATATAAACAAATAAATAAAGGTAAATTAGAATCCCTTGAGAAATCAAACATTATAATCTTCAAGGAAAGAGTGTAATTTACCCATAAATAAATGAAGCATACTACACAATGCAGAGAAGCTAAACATACATTTGGAAATCATACCATATTTATTCCCCTGTAGATCTCATGAATATTTTAATGTTCATCACTTTGTAAACCACTTTTAACCTTAATTATCACCAAAAGACAAATTAAGAAAGAAGCACATAAATATAACAGGCAAATACAATACCGTAATGAAGTTGCCAGTGTTCTGGCCATCTGCTTTATGACTATTGATACCAGCAGGAATCTGCTTGTTCACATCTACTGGTTGAGGAGCAGCTGGCTTTGAGGGAGTCCCATTATTTACAGCCTCTCCTTTAGCTGGGGCATTATTTGCTGCTGGTTTTGGAGCTTCTCCATCACCAAAAAGATAGCCCAATGAACTCTGTCCACCACCACTGCTAACTCCTCGACCCATGCTCTTTAACTGCTTTTTTAAAAATAAATCTAAGATCTGTCTTGATGCAAATTGACAAGATTAAATAAAATTAGCAGTTATAAAATAAAGAAAAAGACGGAAACAACTGAGCTAAGAGAAATCAGAACATCATTTTATGGAGACAACAGTCACTGACTCACTTCCAAGTGCACATGGAACATTAATCACATTCTATTTATTTGCATTTATCTGTCAGGAACATGCTTTTCTACTCCCTTCTTGTGAAGTGCACCTAGCCATGTGTAGCACACTAGCAACTCAACTACAACTAAATTGACCGATTTGCACAGAATCGACTTGACCATTCAGACCTTGATCCTAATTTAGCCTGTGGCTTTAGTGGATCCAGTAGAAAAGTTTGGAAGGAGGATAAAATAATAATCCAACAAGTGATCTTAAAATCTGTGTTTGGTCTAAAGATCGAGAAAAAAGAACAAACTTATGAGGTCCAACTTTTCTTGGGCCCTAATATTTCAGGGTCGAACAAGGAAGGGTCTCAAGAATTTTAGCAACTGGATGATTTACTTGCATATTCCCTTTACAAATTTTGAAGATATTTCTAATAGAATTGTTTTTAGTGAATGCAAATAGATAGTTTAAGCACAAGGCATAAGCAGATTACTGTAAAATAGGATAAACAGCCATCTGTTCTTTTCCAAAGTTATTATTTACTATTTCCCTAGGAAATGAGAGAGACGTCTCCATCTAGTCTATAGCTTTTTTAGTTTTGCGTCTTTTTCATACCTCCTATCTCAACCTTTCTGTTCTCTCAAGAAGTCTACAACTAGATAAGGGAAAAGGGAAAATATGAATAGACCTCCATCTTACAAAGTAACAAGACCAGGAACTAGCATGATATCATTTTGCTTAATGCCCTTAGAAACCTCGAAACACAAAATGAACCGCATAGAAAATCCAGTCTCATCATGAATTAAGAATCACTCGTCTTTAGAAGCACAACAAACAATCATTCGAAAATCGCAAAGACACAGTTCACACAAAGCATTCACACAACAAAAATTCAGAGAATTACACAAACACGTCCGACCTCCTGGATATACAATAAGCGCAGATAAAGTAAAACCAATTGAAAAAACGTGTTACAGAGCCACTGCAACAGTACAAAATTCAAAAATAGGAAAAAAAATGTCATAAGTCTATATCATAGGCAGTTCCAGATCCAGATAACGGAATGTAAATGCACTTTACCAAGCACCGAAACAAGGAATTTCCGTCAAAATTAAAACAAACAGATTGTAGAAGAAGAAAAAAAAAAGCGTCAAATCAGCGCCAGTAACTAGGGATTCGATGAATAAACATGAGATTGAAACATTTTCAGAGAGAAAAACCATAGATCTTCGATTGCGGTGAGAGAGCGAAGAGCTTACCAGATCTGGAGGTAAAGAGAAGCTGCGTGAAGCAGAGTGTACTAAACAGTAGCAGGCAATGGAGACTGAACGAGTACTGAACTCATGCGCTTTATAAATAGGCGGTGATAGCTCAATAAATATGAATTTTAAAATTGAAAGCCGGAACGGCAATGTCATCTATAATTAATTAATTAACGAATTTTCTTTTGCTTTTAAATTTCCTAGTTATTTTGAATTTTATTTTTAAATTTTTTTATTAATTTGTCTTTAAAACTTGTTGTTTCTGTCTTAATGACTAACGTTATCCTAATTATAAAAACATAACTAAACGATTATTAAAGGATATAAGTATAATTTTTTTGTACTTGGGTTACAAAATTGAGTCAAATAACAAGATAATAAAACCAGAATCAATAAATCACATTTTTTAGTTACTAATTGCAAAGCCAAAGAAGATAATTTACGTGAGAGTAACAAGAAAGATGAGGTGGAATACCAAAGGGAAGTTCGAAAATAACAGTTTTCCATAATGGAATATGAGAGAGATGCACTGACATGTCACGATTGTTACCATTTGCAACACTGAATTGAACCTCCAACAAACCTTTCTAATTATCACTTCACTTCCATATTTTCTGAAGTAATATACCAACGTTGAGTACTTGTAAATATTAGTACAATTTTCAGGTACTCTAAAAAAAGAAAAAAATCTCAATTTCTTATTATCTTATATGTGAAAGTTCCCCACTTTTCTTTTCTTCTTACACACGTTATGTGACACTAAGAAAGAATGTGTATAGATACCAAGTGGATGAGAAATAATAACAACTTACACTCTTCTTTTATTGTTTTTTAAAATTATTCTGTCTAAAAATTAATAAAATAATTTACATTTTTATTTATTTTAATCAAAATACTCTTAATATTAATATTTTAAAAAATTTACAATTTATTAAAGAATATATTTTTTAAATTATTACTTTATTATAATTTATTTTAAGTTAAAAATAATAATGTTGATTATTTCAAATTTTTTAAAATTAATTAGTTAAATACATATTTAATTATATAAGAATATTTTGGTTAAGAAAAGTAAAATTATAAATTTTTTATCGATAAGAAACTATAAATTTTTAACATAGAGTAAATGAGATTATAATTTTAACATATTGCAATAAAAAAGAGTATAATTTACGAAAAAATAAAGATTCCATAAAACTCGCTTATGTTAAATTTGGGCCTAAATTTTTTTAATTTCTTACAAAATTGCTCATATCAATTTACGAGAAAAAAAAAATTAAAAAATATAAGTAAATTCTAACCTATTCTATCTTACTATTTTTTTTCTCTCTCTTATACTACACATGAAAAATACTTCGTTAAACTTAATATAGGTACATCAAGTATACTTTAAAATTTTGAACTCTTCTGATTCAAAAAAAGAAATCACCTAATAATGTACAAATACAAAATCCATAAAAATTAAATGCATAATACATTTACTGTACTGTGTACTGAATTTGTTCTGTGAATCATTATGGTACACTCATAATCATAAACAATGTAACGTGATATTTCTTCATACGACCACCCAAAGTGTGCAAAATACATGAATGCGTAGGGACCAATTTAAGAATCTCGAGTGTCTTTAATAAATATCATCTAGAAATTGAGAGGCTTAGAAGCTAAGCATTTTATCCACCGCAGGGACTATGCTCCATCTCTGCCTTTTCAATTTTCAAGCCAATGGCATCAATATATATACGCCCACCTTGGAAGGTCCACAAGAGATGCATTCAGAGATTAAATAGGTAAGATCAATTTGTGTTAAATGTTAAGCAAGGAATCTTCATTTCAATATTTGCTATAGACTTCATAGGTAAAGATATTGAGGCATCAACCTATAGAAGTTGGAACATCCTATCAAACTTTCAAATTTGTGTGCAACAAATAAATTTGTTAATTCCACTGGTCCATTCAGCTTTAATTCATTCACGCAGTAACTCAACGATAACGTGTTTCTCCTCTATAACAGACCAGTTCCGCAATACAAGGTCAACAAAGTACATAAATGAGGATCTCTAAAAACTGTCCAGAAAAATTCATATTATCAAAACCTTTGACATACAGATCACTACAAGCACTCGAGAAACCTGCTAACTCGGTACCGAGTAGAAATCTTAGTCTTGTCATTTGAGGAACCTTTTGATTTCACATCCGTGTACTCTATTCAGCTGATCGAGCAGAACCACTATTCCGATCACCACGTTGAACCCATCCATTACTTCCATTGGTCATTCCTGAATCTTGGATGATAATGTATACCTGCCGAGAAAGAAGATAAGGTGGCACTGACCCAAAAAGAGGTGCCAGCCATAGACCAATCCAATCATAAAAAGGTCTGTAAACATATAAGGCACCCTTTCTAATAAAACCACCCCACCTCTAACATGTTTAGATGTTTATTTATAATTATTTTGGTCTACCCATCTTTTGTAGACTGGGTCTACCTAAAAATCTCTTCATTCCACATCTCAAACATATCCGATAATTACCAAGGATAATAACCCTTAAAAAACTGCCATTTTGAACCGCCATGAGATAGCATTTATAAATCAGTGGCCACAGATTTCTGAAGCTTCCACTGATATGTGCCTACAGATAAACCAAGATGAGAGTCACTGATTCCAGCCATAAGTACATATAGAACCACTAGAGCATTTTTACAACAAATAGAAACAAACTATTAAAAGGACAGAAATTAACCAAAGAATTATTTTTATTTCAATCCTTTTTTTTTTCTTTTTCCTTTTGAGCAGGGATGGGAGAGGAGAACGTGTGCATCCAAGTTCTGTTTAATGAGATTAGAGACAGACGACCACTTGACTGCACATCAAGAAGCAGTTTCATTGAGCGAAGACCATTTCTAGACAGATGGCAGGCAGAAACAAGACAGTACAGCAAGAGAATCACATCATCTTCATTATTAAATCAGATGTTGCATAAGAGGAGGATAAGAAAGATTCTATGGATATTGAAAATTGGAATACCAACATTTCACGTAGTGGCAGACAATTACAACCTCACTCCCCTTCCACCAACCCCCCGCCCCAACCCCTTAAAAAAAAAAAAGGATATATAGAACAATTGTCACACATATTTAGAATCATATTAACAAAATAAATAAGGGATTACATAGATGTTAAAAGTCAAATTTACAGTGTAAAGCCACTCGGCACTCGGCAGGATCAAATACAAACAATAAACGTACAAAAACAACAGTAAAGCAGTTTACCAGCTTAGTGTCACCGTCAAGAATCTAATTCTGCACAGCATAATATTGAGGAGCCAGCTCAGTTAACCATAGGTAGTCAATTCTGGTTACATTCCGAACATACTTGTTATTGGTTTGGAGCAGTTCATTAAATATTATGCACTCTGGTTTTTGAAGGAACAAAACAGAAGAAGGGTGGATCTGCACCACCTGACCACTTGCGAAAGCCCTGTCATGTAATTAGGCAGTAAGATTGTGAGAGAGTCTCCTTACAGAAGCAAAAGCATAAGATGAAAATATTAAGGGCAAATTTCAGGCAAACATCAACACTCAAAGACATTCTCAAGTATGGGGTTTGACCTTCTTACAGAGTAAACAAATGGCAATGACACTATTAAGGGCCAATAATTTTTAAGACACAGCTTGCGGTGAATTGAATACCTGTACGTTCCCTCTGGCTGCTTTACAGCTGCATTGAGAAAAAAGGAAGCAGCAAGGCATCTGCGGTATGGAAGCATATCATCTCCACAAGAAGCAATATGCAGACCCATTTGTTCAACATGCCCCAAGATCTGCCTGCAGAAAACATCTTAGAAATGTGAGAATTATAACTGCAGTACTATCCTAGAAATATCTTTAACCTGTAGTCTATACATAGTAGAAACAACCTGTGAATATCACGGGCATGCTTAAGAGATCGGCTATTAATAAAGTTTTCCTTGCACCATTTTCTTAAAGCCTTTTCACTCTTTGCATTGCCCATTCCCATTGATCTCTTTTCCAAGAACTCATTAGATGCTCGATACACATTAATCAAGGTCAGATGATCTCCTTCTGGACTTGAGAAGCATTTCATTGCAGTTCTTGCCTGGTCCAACGGAGAGAAACACAATAAACTAGAAGAATCAGGAAGAGGTATAGAGTGATATGAGCAAATATTTGAAGACTAAGATTTCTTTTTACCCATTTCATATATCTGAACTACCCACACGATAATGTCAAATACTTTGCTGTTAAATGATTGATGGCTTAGTGCAGTACATTATTCATTGATTCACTTTCATATACACATTACTTTCATCATCGATAACATCAAAAAGACTGTGAAAATGTACTACAGTAGGCTCATCGCCAGTCTTCATACCTCTTCTAACTTATCACGAGGAGCATAAAATATGGATTCCACAGAAAGCATTGCAACTGTTATCAACATCTCCTCTAAGCAGTTAAACTGACTAGCTAAAATAAGTGCTTTGGAATAATCAGGGTCCAAGGGAAGCCTAGCCATTTGACGTCCAACTGGATCAGATAGTTGACAGTTATCCGTCAGAGCACCTAACAAGAATAGCTGCTCCAATGATTTGATGATAGCTGCCCTGTTGAAACATGTGATAGACTCAAACTTTAATCTATTGCTTCAGATTGTACCAAGAACTTTTAGAAATAATAGTAATAAATATCATGGAAGGTTCATAATGCTAATTCCATTCCACGGTATGATAGTTGAGAGTTGAGAAAGGTTCAAAATGAAATAAAATAAATTTCTATATTTTAACACACTACTAATAGATGTAGCATATTCTCACTAAAGCCACTAACATATATTCCACTTATGGTAAAGAAACTGATAATTAACCTGAGGCCTTTTTCCAAACTTGGGAAAATGGTATGAAGGTTTGTCACATATGCACAACAAAACTGGAAACAGCACTATATTGAGAAAACAATAGAAAAGGGCCAAGCTGTAGAGAGTAGAGACTACAATAAAGGGCCTATTAATAAAGCCACAACAGGATTAACCACACTAGTGGTTAATGGGTCCTTTTTCTTCTTTTTTTTTTTTAAAGAAATTAAAGCATTTGTTGGTCCTTGTAATTTTCCCTATAAGTAATGCTGTATTAAGAAAAACAAGCCTGTGGCTTACCCAAGATTGGATCAAATCTGTTTTGGTCAAATACAATCTTACCTTATTTAGGATAAGTAGTCAGAAGTTAAAAAATTATTAACAAAAATGGAAGCACCTAACCATCCAAAAGTATGCAAAAGAAGGGAAGCTGTCAAACTAATATTCTCCAACAGTTTTTTCACCTTGAAGGTTTCTCAATGAAATCAAACCCTAATATATCATCAACACCCAAAGCCTTAAGCTGCAAAATGACATTAGAGAGGTTGCATCGCTTGATCTCTGGCTTTGTTGAGTCCTCAAGTTTCTCAAATTCACTTTCTGGATATAAACGGAAACATTTTCCATGTCCTTCACGCCCTGCACGCCCACTAATTCCAAGAAGTCAATAATCAATCTGTGGTATTCAGCCAATGAAATTGTTTTGTGTATCTATCAATTTCATTGAGCTGAGAACAGCTGTGAATTATTACAACCAAAATTTGATTGGGATTAGAAATCCATACATAAATTATTTTCCTGAATGAGCCACTATATATAGCAAATATGTTCAAAACTTCAAATTGATTCAATCAGAAGAAATTATGCACTACTTAATAAGCCAAAAATCTTCTATGTTCACTTACAAGGAATATTAAAATTGGATATGCATATGCATAAATAGCATATAAAACAATGGAAGTTTTTTTAAAACAGTAATGCTAGGTTTACACCTAAAAAAATCTCTGTCAAACAATGCCAGGCTTTATTTGAAATTTAAGGTTTCCTTTCCTAAACTGAATTTATATGAAACAAAAGAAGCCATCCTGAGTTGAATACCAAAATTGAGCCAACATTGTTTGATGTTCACTCCTTAAAATAAAAAACCTAAGACTTGCAGCAACAGTCAAGCATATTAAATGCTCTTAAACATAAATGCAGCCCCATACCTCCTTTGCAGAGCCTGGGACTTGGATGTAGGTATTACAACCAAAGATTCCATGCCCTTGCTGGGGTCATAAGAGCGTGCTTTAACAAATCCAGGGTCTATTACATACTTGATTCCAGGAATTGTCACGGACGTCTCAGCAATATTAGTGGCCAATATTACCTTGAAGTAAGACAGAGTGATAAGTTAAAAAACATATGAGTAGAGGGGGGCAGGGGGAATACTCCCTACTATGCTCTAAGAACAACTAATATAATCTTGTTTCTCTGATAAAAATCTCATTATCTGGTATGTTATTTTAAATATACAACTAAATAAAATTGGTGCTGCATAGGTTAGAAATTATAGTGTTGGCAGACTTTGCTAGGTATATCAATCCACCTAATACAACTAGAGATTACATCAGCCTGCTTAGAAGACAGCACCCAAAGGAGCAGTGATGTTGATAAAAAGCATTATAACATTAGAGGTGGTGGAGGTGACGGCAGAGATGGTAACATTTGTAGTGGCCCTTTATGAAAGAGAATATTTAAATGGTAGCTAGCTGAATATGCAGAAGTGCTGGCAGGAGCATTTGGGTAGGTTTGACAGCTATCAGCAATGGTACAGATAGCACAATCAAAGTGATTCACTGATGAAACCAGCAGCAAGAATGTCGCAAAAAGGGTAATGTTAGTGCTCAAAACAGAAGCTGAAACTGACCTAAAAGGTGTTTTATAACATTGAAAGTGGCAGAAATTCCATATATGTTGTAATAGTTTGGCATAAATGTTATAATAGTTGGCGTAAGTGTAAGACAGACTTGCTATTAATTGAGAAAGAAAATGAGTCATTATGACTACACAGGCCATAAGTGCCCTATGAACTTCCATAAAATTTGTTAATAAGGCATCCGGTGTTAATTTATAATGTGAAGATGATCAGAAAGCCGATCACTTCAAGAGATGTTTCTCCTTGACTGTTACAAGGATGCTAACCTTGACAAAACATATAAAAATGTCTAAAAAATTTAACCAAAATTTACATTTCACTAACTTGTGCTTAGTCTCAAAAACATTTCTACCCCTACAGTTAATATATTAATTATAAAAAGCATCACCATGATACCTTGCGAAATCCAGATGGAGGTGGCGCAAATACCCGCATTTGCTGCTCAGATGGAAGAGCTGCAAATATAGGCACAACTAGAAGCTTCTGACTGCCTTCAGGTAATTGCTTGAGTCGCTCACTGATGAGCCTTTCAATAGATTCAATCTCTTCTTGCCCAGTCAGAAATACTAGTATATCACCAGGGCCCTCCTCCAAATGAATCTATAAGATCCAAGGAAGTAAACTTAAGCATCAATAATGTAAACTTCATTTATTAGTCATCACCACAATGAATCTACAATATAAGCAACATCATCCTTAATGATATGAATAAACTGATGCAATGCAGTAAAGAATGAAAAAAAATGAGACACCATGAGATACCAAGCTGTGAATAACATCAATGAATAAAACAAATGAAGAACCAATGCACCAATCTAACCAAAAAATTCTAGCAAAGTAAATAACAATAATTGCATAGACTGAGCAAAATCAATGACCTGGAATATTGTTATCAAGGTAGCATCTAAATAATCTGCCTCTGCATGGCGAGTATAAAATATATCCACAGGAAACTGTCTCCCTTGGACGTGAACAGCTTTAGCACCGCCAAAGTACTCAGAGAAAACTCGTGCATCAAGGCTTGCAGACATGATGATTAGCTTCAATGGAGCATATTTTCTGTTGTTGTGCTTTTTAAGAAAACTGCTGCACTGACCACCATTTTCTGTATCCAATGACATACCACTCCTTACATTCTTGTTTTCAGAAGCAAGGCCTGGACCGTTGCCAACGGAGTTAGACCGAGCATGTTGAACATTTTTAAGCAAGCCCAACAGGACATCAGTGTGAACAGTTCTCTCATGAGCTTCATCAACAATTATAACAGAATACTTAGAAAGAAATGGATCCAACAATGCTTCCCTGAAAGCATAATGAAGTGCATACCAGCTGATTCAGCTATTTAAATAAACTATTTTCAAATACCATAAAAAAGGAGTATGTTTATATGAAACTTCCTTGGCTATTTCAAACCATCATACAACTTAAAAATCAAGCCAGCAAGTGAGGAGAGGAGATCCCCTTGGTACAAGAATCCTTCAATCTCGTCAACTTAAAACAAATAAAACTAAAACCCCATCAAAAATTAATTAATGTAATATAGTTAGTATTTGGATGGCAAAGAACCAAATAAAGTCATCCATTTTAGGTTACTAAACTAATCTACTGGAATAAGCTAAAAAGGCAACACAGCCATGGCCTCCCCACTCCCCCCTTCAGAGAGCAAATAAAAATTTAAACTGTATGATATCAAATGTTAAATTGTCACACAAAACCATTAATTACTAAAATGTATAATAAGTTATACAAAGGTTCTACCTCAGAAGTAATCCATCCGTCATGTATTTAATCCTTGTTGAGCTGGAAGTAGTATCATCAAATCTAATAGAATACCCAACCTTTTGGCCCAATTCAACACCACATTCCTCAGAAACCCGTTTTGCCACAGTAACAGCAGCAACACGCCTGGGTTGAGTTATCCCAATAACTTTTCCGTCATGACAAAATCCAGCTTCATACAGAAACTGGGGAATCTCTACACAGTATAATTCAAATCACTTAACACAGTGAAGCACCTCTTGCTTTTATATTCCAATAAACAGATACAAAAATTATAAAGGTTTAGTAAATATAATGACAATATTTCCAAGGAAAAGATGTGACCTACGTGTGGTCTTCCCACTTCCCGTTTCACCAACAATAATCAAAATATCATTCTTGCGGACCTCTTCAACAAGTCTTTTCTCAACTAAATGCCAACAATAAGAATATAGGTAAGTTTACCAGAGGTTGAAAGTAAGACCATGAAAGCACCACAAATTTATCTCAGCCCATTACCCAATACCTGTAGCAATCGGAAGAGACTTTCTTTGTTGTAAAATCTTCTGCCTCCTGCACAAGAAGTATATTCACCAATAATGTCAAGACAACCAAAAGAATAAATTTAATCATACTTTTTTTACTCATAATAGAAACTATTAATAAAACACTCAAACTTTTAGCTCAAGTAACTCTGAATATGGACATTCCAACCATGATTAATTCTACACTGGATTTAGAAGAAAGATTGAAACTTCAATCAAACAGAGTATTTTTACCGGGCAGGAAATTCAGTTTGACGATTCCAATTTTCATTGGAGAATTTGCTGCCAGGCTTTTGACTGCCGGTGAGATTTCTGAATCCTCCTTGAGCCATTGAAGGCATCGCCACCAAACAGCGGCGGCGCTAGAGTAAAATTTAAAGAGTTAAGTAGACATTCAACAAAAAAATAATAATAACTTATTGATTAAACATGACCTATTGATCAGCTATTAGGAAGAAAAGATTGAGAAACTGCAGTTACAGTTTCATGCGCAAATACTACAAACAGTCAATCAGCCATTGTGAGGAGGAAAACCATAAGAGTATCATGTAGTCACCTACTAGGAACTCGAAAGGGGAGGAAGAAGGCAACGCTGTCCTTGCTCTTGCGTGACTGTCGCCGTCGCAGCTGGGTAGTGCCGCTACCGGAGTGAGTAAGTGAGGGAACGAAAACAGAAGGGGAACAGATTCTAGGGATTTAGTTATATCAATTTTTATTATTATGTTTATTAAATTTATAATTTGTATTTTAACTTTTCGTTTTCTTTTTTATTTTAACTTTTGTTTCTTATACTATTTACATTAATTATATAATAGTAAAACTAAAAATAAAAGTACAACTTAAAATAGTGACAAGTGAAACTCTAAATATGTTTTTTTTTTTTGTCTTTCCTCAATAAAAAAAATTACAGTGGAAAAAAGTCAAATCTATGCTTTTGAAGTAAGATAAGCATTAATTTGATTTTAAAAACTTTTATATAAAAATGTTAACATTTTTATATATCTTACTAATAGGTTAATTTGTTCTTTATTTCTTGAAAATCCTCTGTCATCTTAAAGTCAAAACAAAGACAAAAACGTCCTAATTTTTGAATTCAAAGTTATAATATTATGCATTTTAACTACACACAAAATTTATTGTTTAAATTATATATCAAACTTTATTGATTAGATATTTCAATTTTCATTTTAAATTTCATCATTTAAAGTACAACTTACAAAACAATTTATCTATCAAAAGTTTGATTTCAATCCTTAGTTCCAACAAGAAAAATATGTCTTGCTAATGTGCCTTGGATGAGATGTCTTAGGAAAATGGTGAGTAGATCTAAACTAATCTAAATTTATTCAAATCATTTTAATCTGATATGACCAAAATTGATTATCTAATTAGATAAATTAGATAAAAATTAATTAAATTGATTCAATTCTTGAATAATGATAGATGTCATCTAAATTGAATCAAACTAATTGATTAAATAATTATATATTTAAAATATATTATATATTAATTAAAATTTAAAATAGATTAAATTTTAGTATAAATATTTTATTTTATAATTATACTTATTTTAAAATTTTCCTAAATTAATTTTAATATAAGTTTTATTGTTGAGAATATTTATTTTTATGGTTAAAATTGAAGAAAAATATTAATATTGATTTTTTTAATTTTATAATATTTTTAATTAAAAATTAATTATCCAATCCAAACCAAACCAAATTTTAGTCAATTTAGATTGGATTGGTTGATATCCAAATGACTAGATTGATTAAATGACTTTTTTAATCTTTCAAGTTTAGTTGGATGAATAAATCAAATCGAATTAAACCGATCCGTTATTCAACCTTATAACTATCCATGTGGCTAAGAGCCCTCATAATCTAGGCACAATGATGCAGCTATCAAGGACACACTCTACTATTAAGCTAATAACCAGTGGGGCTATGCTAAAAATGAGAAACCTTATAGCTCACTTTCCTTTTCTATTTGTTTTGACCTAGGGTAATAAATCCATGAGTTTAATTTTAAATGTCAATTCTTACTTTAGCTCACTTCTTACTTACAGTCAAGAAACAAAATACTTTTCATCTTGAAATTAAACTCAAACATAGCTCACTTCTTACTTTAGCATCCTCCTCCTCTGGTTAAGGTAACAACTTCGATTATGGCCATACGGGGTGTACAAGGCCCGAGAATGGATTCACCATCATATGGATGAGTGGCTTATAATTGGCAGTTTGCTCAAGGTTCCAAACTCAACATTCACAACTAAACAAGAGGGTTGCGCTTGTTGTGAAACTTAGCCTAACACTTTACCACATGAGTTGACAATAGCCATATACCACCAATGTCTATGTTATTAAAGGCACCCCTTTTTTTTAAAGAAAATTCATATCATCCTAACCTTCCTTTGACTTATCATTAGCAATTTGCTCATGGTTCCAAACTCAACTTTGGCAACTAAACAAAAGGGTTGCACTTGTTGTGGGACTTAACCTAACACTTTATAACATGAGTTGATGATAGTCATGCACCACTTATGTCCACATTCCCCAAAGCACCCCTCTTTTTCAAGAAGATTCATTATTGTAGATGTACCCCCCAAGTGAGATACTTAGCGTGTTAGCTACAATACTATAGGGTTAACATGCTTAGAACCTAGTATCCATTAATTATGACTAGGACTACTAGGGTATCTAATCTACCCCATTCATTCCTTAGGTTCATCTCTTAGTTTCAGTGTCTTTGTCAACCTAGCAAAGTGCTCTTGCCATTGGTAGTTTCTTCTGCCCCTTTCGTATTCCAACTTGGTAGTTTCCATTGCCTTGGGATTTCACAACGAATTTTCCATATAATAGTTACATCTTTTATCTTATAGGTGATTGTTGGCATAAAGTTAATTAGCTTATGTTTTTTCC
The DNA here is from genome assembly GCA_031216115.1 of Senna siamea. Taxonomy (NCBI): domain Eukaryota; kingdom Viridiplantae; phylum Streptophyta; class Magnoliopsida; order Fabales; family Fabaceae; genus Senna; species Senna siamea. The sequence goes on from CM062358.1 coordinate 3,676,478, forward strand.
CCATATGTTGTCATTACTTCTTTTCCTAGAACAGAAGTTAGCGACTCATAGGCCTTTTACCTCTATACGACATAACTCCATCAAGCTTTCCCCCATTGTGGAAAGCTCCCCATTAGTGCCTCATGTTTATCTAATTTGTGTCTCAATCCCAATATAGCTTATCATCCTCTTGAACTAGCTACTGATCATCACCTTGGTAAGCTATACCAAACTAACTTAGCTTTGTCACACTAGCCTCTTCTAAGGCAAGAATCCTTCTTTTGCTCCTCAATCTACAAGGCAAGTTCCCTTTCTTGGGGCAAGTTTTTACGCATTACTCACATGTCCATAATTATAAACACCATTTCTCGTCTGACTTTCATGTGTTATAAGCATTATGCCTTATATGCCTTATTGCGTTATATGTTGCCTTATGCCATTTTCCCAATATATGCATGTATACGCCTTATGCCCTATGCCTTACATCCTATGTCCTATGTCCTAAATCCTAAGTCCTAACTCTTAACCACTAACACCTAAAGCCCTAATCTTTGATCCCTCACCTCTTAACCTTAAGCCTTAAGCTTTAACCCCTTAAGCCCAAACCTTTAAGTTGCCCTACGCCTTAGTTCATTTGCCCTAACTCTTAAAATATCTCAAAACTAAAATAACACAAACTTAAAGAACTGTAACATATTGTGGAAGGCATGTCAGTGTCTCTGAGAGTTCTGAACCCTTACATTTGTCTAATAAGTTAATATAAGAAGAATTCTCAAATTTCTATGTAGAAAAATGTTGCAAAAATGTATGTCTGGCCATTTCATATCTTTCCATTGATGAGATGAGATATCATCCCTCTATAGGCAATGTTGAATGAATATATGAACATGATTAAGATTTGTGTAGTTAGGCTTTTCATAAATCATGATTAGCATCCATTCTGTTTTCTTTTAAACAGGGCCTAACACTTTTCTTTCCTCTCTTTTGCCTATATAATTGCAGATGGTAGTAAAAGAAATCAACATTTTGACAACCATGTTTTTAATATATGACAATCAAAAGATTATCATCCCTAACAGTGTTCTATAGGAGTCCTGACATGGGAGATGCTGTTGATAGAACATTCCTAAAATTTAGAGAATGGCGAAATTTTGCGTTTTGAAGAAGAAAGCCCAGTCAATATTATAATTTCATGCCATAGATATTTAAACTAGTGTATAGATATTTTTAAATATAAAATTACTACCTATTTACTCATGTTGAATGGGTTGTATAAAATTTGATACAAATTGAGGTATTGTGTTCAAGTAAAATGTAAATAAATTACTGTCTTTATGTGTGAATCATATTATTCTAATAAGATATAATACCTACTTAATAATGGGGGCTTGAGAGTTAATTCTTTAATTCATCTTTAGTTAATGGCTATAATTATATTAAAAAATAAAATGGGGTATTTTAACAAAATAAAAAAATGAACTAATTAATTTAAAATAAGTAAAAATAAAAGGAGACTTGCTGTTGTGACAAATAATGCAGTGGTCACTCTCAAATTAGATCAGAGAAATAAGCGAATGGATTGCCTACTGTCCAAGTTCCTTCTGTCCACTGTTGTCGAAAAAATCTAGGCCATTGGTGTAATCTTGCAGTCACAATGAAGCCACGTGTCTTTTTTGGGTTTCTTTTGCCTTAAACACAGTGTTTCGATTAAAATGAAAAGAAAAAAAAAAAGCAATGCAATTTGTTTCACGCCATCATGTCTTTTACCTTGAATGGAATAGTGCAACACTGCAGCATCTTCTCCTCTGATCACAACTTCCTCTTCTCCATTCAGTCTTCTCTTCTGTTCAACTTCTTCAAGTTTTAACAATCGAAAGGTTCTTTTATTGTAATGGCGAACGTTGCTGTACAAGAACGCTGCTTTCCATTACACGGCTCTTCTGCTGTTGGCAAGCTTGTTCAAATTAAAATGATAAGAACGTTGCTGCTTTCCATTGCTTTTCTTTTTTCATTTTAATCGAAACACTGTGTTTAAGGAAAAAGAAATTCAAAAAAGGACACGTGGCTTCATTGTGGTTGCAAGATTACATAGATGGCTTAGATTTTTCCGACAGCAGTGGACAGCAGGAACTTGGACAGCAGGTGATCCATTCGCGAGAAATAATATGATAAAGAGCATCATTTTAAGGGATGGATGAAAGCACCCATTATTTATCTATTATTTACATATATATTAATTTTTAATAATAATGTAAAATTAACAAAACTTATTCTGATATTAGTGAAACTTCATTTTTCAAAACTTTAACCTTCAATTGGACTCCAAATGATCCTAGTAATGCGTAATTACCACGCTAAAACAATGGATCATAATAATATGGGGTTTTTGAATTTTAATCATCAAGTTCCATTTTCATTTAATCACAACCGTTGATCTCCGAATGCTTGTACAGTTACGGTGATGCCTTCGGCGTGGCCCCACATTCTGAAGCGCGCAGATTTGAAAACAACACTAGAGTGTGAAGAATTTCCCTCCATCTCAAGCAATGATGCGGTAATCGGGCTCAACCGCTGAGCGAGGAAAACCAAAACAATCCCCCTATAAATTCTCCCTCTTCTTCCTCTGATCCTCTTCTCTAGCCAATCTGTCTCCTATTTTCTCTCTCCGAGTTCTCTCTCGCTCGGAGATTCTGATCTCTCCTTTGAGGTACTTCTTTTTCAATTTTGATTCTCTCTGTTTTTCACACTATACCTATGATCGATCCAAGTTCTTCTTATTCCTTCTTTTGATTATTCAAATGAACAAGTATATGCTTTTGTGATTTGATCATTGATTCATTACCAGGAACCAGAAGATGTTTAATACTTGATTTATTTATTTTTTTGAATTGTAGGATTTAGGTTGAGATATAATAGGTTAATGCCAATGGTATATGTCCATTAATGCACCACTGTGTATACAAGGTTTTCTTGTTCTAATGCTTGTGCAAGGCAGGGCTTTTTGAGTGGACAAGCGTTGATTCTTCTCTCACTTGTACTTATGCGAAAGACATATATAGCGTGTGTTGTAAGTTAATAAGCGGTATAAGTTGTATTAAATGATCGCTAAGTAAATGTGTATTATGTTCATATGTTCTTTGAATGAAAAGTTTAGATCTTCTCTCTTTAAATTCGCTGATCATAATAGCTTCTAATTAGGTTTTGTGATTAAGTTTCTTTGACATGATGTATCTTGTTGAAGAGATGGCGGTTTCAGATGATTCTCCAACCCCTCAGATGGTTGGGAATGCCTTTGTGGAGCAGTATTACTCTATTCTTCATCAAACTCCACACTTAGTTCACAGATTTTACCATGAAACTAGTGTCCTTAGCCGTCCTGAAGAAGATGGTAGCATGTCAATGGTGACTACTATTGAAGTAAGTCTAAGAGTTCGACATAATTAGTTATCCCTTTTGCTCTTTTTTTTTTTTTAAATATTTCTTAAACAATCAGAACTGTATATTAGCAAATTTAGCTCATTTTAAGTGATCTGGTTTCATTTTTGTGTCAGGGCATTAACAACAAGATCCTCTCTCTGGATTACACAAGCTCTAGGGTAGAGATTTTGAGTGCTGATGCTCAGCCTTCATACAAGGATGGGGTAATGGTCGTGGTGACTGGCTGCTTAACTGGAACTGACAATCTGAAAAGGAACTTTGTTCAGTCATTTTTCCTAGCACCACAGGAAAAAGTCTATTTTGTCCTGAATGATGTTTTTAGATATGTTGACGAGTACAAGTTTGTTGATGTTGATGTTGATATTGATGTTGATGTTGATGTTGATGTTGATCCTATCCCTGCTACTGATGCTGATGAAAGTGCTCCAACGGCTGCTTTCACCCCAGAGCCTGGTAATTCTTATATTTAAATCAGCTGGTTAAAATCATATGCTGCTATTCCTATTGCTTGTTTTTTCTTTTTCTCTCTTGTTAAAGGTCTGAAGTTTAAAATTCTTCTTGTAAATGTAGAGCCTAATCACGTCCCTGAAAACATTCCACCTAGTCAAACATTTACTGCAGACGCTGATACTAAAATCTGCAAAGATGCGAGTCAACCATTGGAGAACAAAAAATTATCAGTTACTGAGAAGGTGGGTGCTGCTAATCATGTGAAAGAGTCAAGCCAGCCGAAACATCACACTAACACTGAGAAAATTGATTCTAATACACAGGAGGATGCTCCAAAGAAGTCTTTTGCATCCATTGTAAGCTTTCTTTTTATATCTTTTCATTACTGTATTTTTTTTTTATTTACGCACAGTGACTGATTATATGTAAATGTTCTGTTTCTAATTTTTCAGGTGAATGCATTGAAAAATAATGCTGCTCCATTCAACGTAAGAACCCCCCCTGTGAAACCTGTAGAACCATCTCGTGCATCTATGAGGTCTGCATCTGAGGCATCAGCTGCTAGTAGTGACTCTACATTCGAAAAGAAGGATGAAAATGCAGGTAGTCTTACCCTTCCTTCCTGTCTTTATTGGTTAATTACATTAATTTACAGTAAATTGCATTTGTCACATTATCAACAACTTCTGTTATACACTTTTACAGGTAAGGCTTATGCAGTATTTGTTGCGAATTTGCCTATGACTGCAACAGTAGAACAATTGGAACAGGTCTTCAAGAAATTTGGGCCCATTAAACACGATGGGGTTCAAGTAAGAAGCAGCAAGGTTAGTCTCTATAAGCTTCTGTATCAAATGGATTAACATAACGTCAAAAGCAGTTATTCATTGGTTATTTTTTTCTCCTTTCCAGTACCAGGGATCTTGTTTTGGTTTTGTGGAATTTGAATCTGCTAGTTCAATGCGAAGTGCACTTGAGGTATTGAAGTGGCTAATATCTTCCTCTTTGGATAGCTATTACTCATGTTTCTTAGTGGCGATGTTTTTTTATTTTATTTCTGTCCTTTATATATGCTTGTTCAAACTACAAATGATAAATTATTCTCATTTGACTTTTTAGTTTAATAAGTTTTCATAATTAATTTTGTATTCACAAGAGGCATTTCTTGATATCATTCCAGGAATCTTGCCTTTGTGTGAACTAATTTACTCTTTGATTTTCGACTTGTTTATTTTCCATCTGAAATGTACATGTGCTATTTCAGGCTTCTCAGTCTTCTCCTCCTGTCACAATGGATGGCCGCAGACTTTTTATCGAAGAAAGGAGAGGCAAGTCAATATAATCCTCCTGATAAATTTTAACTTTTCTTTTTTAATTTAACTTAGTAGTTTTTGCTAAGAATTTCCCAACTAATTTTATGCACTAAATATGCTTCCGCAAATCTTGCTTTCTTTCACTAATCACTCTCTATTCTTAAAATAAATGGAAATGTTAGGTTTTACCCAAAAAAAAAGGAAATGTTGGGGGAAATTGCTAGATGAGAGAGTAAAGCGAATTCAAGTGGCTCCGTTGTGATTTTGCAGTTGCAGGCATATCTGTTCATGATGCTCTTGATATTATGTTACTTCTATAAATTTACTGATGGTAGTAATATGTCACTCAATATTAACAACATGCATGGATGTTGCAGCTACTACTTATGATAGGACCAGATATTCATCAGGACGGGGTGGATACCGAAATGATAGTGGTAGGGGCCGTGGCAACTACAATGGCAACCAGGGATATATGAGGAAAGATTTCGTGAAGCGAGGTGAGTTCTCTGGTCGATCTCGAGGCAATTATGGAAATAATGCAGGAGCTCTGCCAAGAGGTTATCAGAATGGAGGAAGAGTTTCCCAACAAGCAGAGAAAGTCCAGTAAAACACACTTCCTTTACTGGCCAAATTTTGATTGGAAGCAGCATTTTCCCCATAGATAGAAGCACTTTTTTAGGCTGTTTTATTATTTCACTTATTTGGAATTTCTTGAGATTAAACCAAGAGATTCCCCCATGTTTACCTCCCACTTCCCTTTTCTTGTATCTAATTTTCTGAAATAATTATTTTGGAATTGGCCGCAATGATCCCTTATTCATTATTATTCATTGTTTCGATAGTAAATTTTAGTACTATTATTATTTATATTTTGACAAACAGGCGATTTTTGCTTAAAATTTAGAATTAGATTATGTGATTTTTACCAAAAAATAAATTATTTTACATGTTAAAATATGAATAGCAGTAGTATTGAATTTTTGTTACTACTATACTAAAATTATGTTCATGGTTTGTGGACGCAGAATCTTTTCTTGCAGAAACTGAGTTACTTGGTATGTGACGTCGGGCTTTATGTAGAAAGTGCTCTATACATTGACGTTACGTTACCACAATGTTAAGAGAGAAGAAAGGAAAAAGGCGTTGATATATTGTGATTTATAATATTATATTATGAGTAGGAATGGTACTCCAAAAAAAGAATTGGAACCTTTAAAAATTCTGTTATCCGATTCAGATTGTCTGTTTTTTAATTAATATAAATAATTAAAAAAAAATTTAAAATATTTAAATTAATAAGTGTATATATAATTTTGAAAGTATGGGAGACTTTGCTGTCCCAAATTTGAGTAATGGAACATTATAGTTACTCGCCATTGAAGACTGAGATTACATTTATAAATTGTAATCATCTTAATAATTAGCCAAAAATTACACATACAAATTTTTTAATATAAATTATTATTATATTTTTAATAGATCAACGAGTAAATTAAATAATTTAATTTTTAAAATATATATTTTTTAAAATTAATTTTTGAAAGATAAAATATCTCAATTTAATTTTTAAAAAATTAATTCTTACTTAATTTAATAATTTGATTAATAAAATAAAAAAAATTAACTGATAGTAACATTAATAGATGTTAACTTAATTATTAAATTTTTTATTGAATTCTATTCAATAATAAAAAATAAAATATATTATATTTACAAATTAAACATTATAAAAATATAATTTATATTTTTTATGTGTAATTTATAAATCTAACATGTTTTATTTTATAAATTATATATCATCAATATATACTATTTAAATTTTTTTACTGAATAAAATTTAATTAATCATTTAATATTTAATTAATGTTCATCAATAGTATTACTATTTGTTAACTGTCTATTAATTTTATTAATCTAATTAATAAACTAATTAAAAATTAAATTAAGATATTTTATCTTTTAATAAGAAAATTAAAAAATAAATATTTTTTAAAAATTAAATTAATAATTTACTCTATATCAATTGTTTGGTTCGGATTAGGAATATTCTAAGAATGTAATATGGCACCTAAGTTAGAAAATCATTTTATTTTCTGGTATTGCGGAAAAGTTAGGTGGATTTAGGCAAATTTATACATGCACAATTTAATTAATATGCCTCTTTGATGGAGTTAGGCCATTCATACAATACACCAAAAAATTAGCCATAGAATAATTTGCAATTATGTGAAACTACGCCAACACCATCATGTGGGGTCATCTCTGAATAGATCTAAGATGAGAATTTTGAAAGTAAATGCAAAGATTACGCTCAAGAATTTGTTCACACAAGATTGTCCAGTGTAAGTAGCCTTTATATGAACGCATCACACATGGTGTCAGTGTGAAAATAAAAGTGCATGATATAGGTTTTGAATGAATCCTACTTGCGCAACTTGTATAAGCTGACACAAAGCAGTCGCTTTATCTTTCTTTCTTTTTTTTTTTTTTAGTGCCTCATGACTTTGCAATTTCTGGATCGCATCACATGCATCATAATTATCAAATCCAAAAATTATATATATTACATGTTTTTAATCATGATTGCATTTTATTTTTATACTCGTTTGCATATATTCTGTGAAAAAAAATAGTTATATAATCAAATAATCGAGTGGCAAGTTGTATCAATGTGGAGATTCATACATACTTTTTCATTTTGTTGAAAAAAAAGCCTAGGCTTGATCTTTTAAAATTTTATGAAAACTATTGTGATTGATCGTTTAATTATCTAATAGCACAAGTTATGTCAGTATTAATATAATTATAAATTAATATTATTAATATCAATTTTAACAAAAAATTTTATTTGTTTAAATATAAAAAATTATAATAATTAATTTTTGATTTTAAAGATAGGTAAATACAATACATATACAATTTACATAAACATGTTTTTTTATATATTTATTATTAAGTTTTTAATTCTAAATCAAAATTTTTATAAATAAAATTTATTTTTTAATAATTTATTTTTTAAAAATATATATTATTTTTATTGAATAATATGAAAAAATAATTAAATTCATTTATAGTTACTTATATATTTTTTTATCAATTAGAATAAAATATATAAAAAAATTTAAAATATTAATAAATTTTTTTATTAATTATATATATTAATATCTAATTAAAAAATTTAATAATAAAATTACACTTAAATTTTGATAAATAACAAATTTTCTATACATCTAATCTTATTATAAAAATTGAAATAAATTGGAGATATTATGTCGATTTCAAATTGACAGGAATAATTGATGTTGAGAAAATCCAAAAACTATTCTTTTTACTTTTTCAAATATTCTGAAAAGCTTTTCAAATCACTACCCTACAGCCCTACTCTATATGTCAAGAAAGACGACACGTGCAACTGATGACGTAATCAGATTGGCCAAAAGCGACACCGAAGAGTCGCTCTCAGCTATTGGTGATCGGTGGTACACAGCTTCTGTGCCACACTGCACGCACCTCTCCCATCTAGACACGTGGTGTCCTGTCGTACGGAAACACGTGGCATTCTCTGCTGCACTCGTCTTTTCCACTCATTTTCCGTTTTCGCTATAATTATCCAAAAAATAAATGATGGCAACTAGGTAACGTGGGCCCTACCTCATTAATCATGATTAAATAGAGAGCTTTATTTTTTTAAAAAAATTACAAAATGTTATTTATTATCTTACATTTAAATTTCCAAATAATATATTTGTAAAAAACTTAACTAAAGTTATTTCTTCTGTTATAATAAAAATATATATCTTAAAGAATTAATTTAATTTATAAGATAACATCATATATGATGTTATTTATTGGAGTTTTGTGCCTTTTAAGAAGCTTTCAAAAATAAAAATTTAAGTGTATCAGAAAAATGTAGATTATTGTCTTTAAAATCATTCGTTTGATTATGATTGAATAGAAATAAGAAAGCTAGGTTTTATGGAAAAATATGGGAAACTAAATAAAATTTTATTTTTTTGATAATTTGATATTTTTATAGTTCAACAATTTATACAAAGAGTCATTCTTAATTCAACATATGAAAAACGTATGTGATGACGTGGGGTACAGCTAATATATAAATATATGTTGCCGTACATGGGTCCCATCTTAGTTGGTAGATGTAACTATAAAATTAGTTTTGTTATATTAATAATTTTTTAAATTTCGATGGAATCGATTTTAATATTTTAAAATAAAACTTAGCTTATAATTACTATTATATCATTAATAATTCTATTACAAGAATTCAGGATTTCTTTAATTTAAATATAATTTATTTAATTTCTTTGAAGTAATGTTAAGTTGCTTTTGATATTCTTAGTTTTTATTTTTATTTTTTATGCCAACTTTTAATATTTTTGGCAGTGTTTTAAAAATTAAATTTATTATTGAACTAAAAAATCTCTTTAATCATGAGTGTTTAATTGTTAAAACGTTAATATACTTTAATGATATTATAAATATAAAAATTATAAAAATTAAATATTTTTAATATTAATAATATATTTTATATTACAAAAATGATGTGTTTCATTTATATTTTTTAATATAATGAATAATTGATACAAATAAATTATATGTATAAAAATAATATAAGTTTAAATTATAATAATTTAAATATTTATATTAATTATATACTATATCAATTCACTATAATCATATAAAATTTGAAATTCTAAGATTTAAAATATATATAAATTAAGATACTTTAAAATTTTAAACTCAAACATAAAAAATATAAAAAATAATTAAAAGTTTGATCGATTTAATAAAAATTTATTTTTTTAAAATTTTTTGTTTGTTTGTCTGATTTTGATTTGATCAAATTGATCTATAATTTTCATGTGCTTTTAATAGCACAAAAATAATAACAATACTTGATATTTCCCAAAAAAAATCATTGCAAGAGTACGAATGGTAATTTGGGTGAGCCTTTCCAAATTAATTATATTTAACCAAAAGAAACATATGGTATTTGAGAGTGAAGTAAGTAATTTTATGTAAGATGTAAAAATAAAAAAAGTTTTACATATTTATAGTATATTATTGTATTAATCTAAAAAATTTATTTTTAAATATTAATTCCTTAGATTAGTGAAAGTCCTTATATTAATTATTTGGAGCAAATATAAGCCCACTTTTTTTTCCCACTATATAATACTAATTATCTCCGTTGCACTTTTTCTTTCTCATCAGGCATTTTAAATCTAAATATGAAAACTGAATTATGTTTAGACTTAATCATACATTTTAAATTTATATTTATATATTTAAAATTATCTATATTATAATAATTTTGAAATTTTATAATCATTAATCTCCAAAATAAAAATACTTAATGTAAAAAGTTAATAATATTTTATTATTTTAAAATATAATAATTATATTTTATATTATATTTAAAAAATAAAAAAAGTTAATATACATGCCAAGTTTTTATTGAACTACTTAATAAATTTTTTTCACAAAAATAAATTATAAATAATTTTATTTAATCAAAATTACTTAAATAATTCTTGAGTGTTAAAAGATTTTAAAAAAAATACATATCAAATAAGATTTTAAATAATTTCAGAAAAAATAAAACTCCCGTCCATAACTAAATTGAAAGTTTTATTTCAAAACTATAAATATTTATGTCAACTCATATTGACACAATTTAATAATTAAATTTAACATTTTATTAAGAATTATTGCATTTACACGATAAAGAAACTAATTTATAAGTTGAGAATTTATAAACATTAATGTATACAAACAATGAATTAAAAATTAAACAATTAAAATATTTATATTAAACTGTAAATTTTGTTAAATAATATTTTTAAGAACTAGTTAAGTTTTTATTTAATTAATAATGAAATTTTTTGATATTAAGAATTATTTTTTGTATTAAATTTTTGTAAATTTTAAATTATTAAAGTACTGATTAAAATTTTTTTAAATTGTTAATAAAATTTTATTAACAAATGTTTTAAAGTACTAATTCAAATTGATTAAAAAATTTAAAATTTTTCATTAGTTAATAGAACATTTATAAATTTAAAGTTTATAAAAAAATTAATAAAAATAATAATTTTAAACATTTAAAAATTTTATCAATCAATAAAAAAAATTGTAATTAATATCTTAAAAAAATTAGTTGACAAAATGTTTATTAATATAGTAAAAAAAATGTTGAAGATTGTATTGTGATAATGTGAATTCCTATTCCCCACAGAGAATGATCCTGCGCAATAAAAATATGCAGCTTTAAATTGGGAAAGCGGGAGTGTGACTGTGATTGGACAGAAGAGGACCAAAGAACAAAGCAACCCAACATTATATTACAGATTACAGACCTTCAAATCATTGAAGCTACGTGTCACCTTCCCCATTTCCCATACTGACCGACACGTGGCGACCACTCCCTCTTATCCTTTACTCGACAAGTGTTGTCCCACAGCACAGCTTGTTGATAGCGATCCCAATGACACAATTTGCAGTGAAAATCGTGACTGTCAAGCCACGTGTCCCTCACCCACCTCTCTTCTTCGCCACCTGGCTCCTCTATGTACTTTTCTCGTCACCATTTCTAGGGGTATTCTTGGAACACAATAAATATTCTTCTCTCTTTCACTTGCACAGAAAAACCCCAAAAGGGGAAAAAAAAGGAAAGGTTTTTTCTTTTTTCTTTTTTTCTTCTCTTCTTCTTCTTCTTCCCTTTCTTCTTAATTCTTTCTCATATCCCTGCTTTTTTGTTTTTTGTGTTTTTCTTTTTCCGTTTCTGTCTTCTCGGGTTCTATTACTTTTTTTTTTCCCTGTTCAGAACTGTACTCCACACTCAGCCTGCTCTGGGTTGTGCAGTTGAAACTCTTTTTTGTTGGGGATTGCTACCTGTTTTGCTATATTATAATTACTCATTCGGATTCTGATTCAATCATTCTTTTTATTTTTTGCGAAAGAAAATCGTTTCTTGTTGTGACTTGGATGGGGCTTTGAGATGGTTTCTGTGCACTATTAAAGGAGTAGTAGCAGATGTGAGTGCTGCTAAATCTCCTCATTGGTTCTTACTTTTTTCTGTTTCATGAACTATGAGTGAAGAAGAGAAGGAAGAGAGAAGAAGAAAAGTAATGGAGGCTCTGTGTTTGCAAGTTGACAAGTACCCAAGAGATCTGCTTCGGAGATTCATGCCTAGTACTAATACTCATCACCAATCCCAAAACGCAGAACCGGAAGATGATTCCGAGGAGATTGAGTTAAATCTCGGCCTTTCATTGGGTGGTCGATTCGGTGTTGACAAGCAAGCCAAGAAGCTAGTGCGATCATCGTCAATCGTTGGAACAATGCCTCTCATCAGAGAGAACGTGTCCACAACGCCTCCAACGGCGTCGTATTCGACTCTCATGAGGACTTCTTCGCTTCCCACGGAGACGGAGGAGGAGTGGAGGAAGAGGAAGGAGTTGCAGACATTGAGGCGAATGGAGGCCAAGAGGAGAAGGTTTGAGAAGCAGAGGAGCTCTAAGACAGAGAGAGAAGAAGGCGGTAGCGGTGGCGGAGGAGGCAGCAGCTGCGGTGAAAGAGGTGAAGTTGAGGGCCAAAAGGGAAGTGGTCGGGCTTTTGGGATACCCAGCTGGGCTTCACCATCAACTAGGCAAGTGGCTCTAAGCGACGTGTTGGCCGACAGAGGAAAAGCCCATGGGCTTGGGCTTTTGGGTGGGTCTACTGGTTCACCGGGGGGAAGCTCGTCGGGAATGGCAGAATTGGAGAGCAAGTCTTTTCAAGGTAAACTTCTTAATAAGTTTTCTTCTGTTTGGTCAATTTTCTGCCTTTGACTATATGCTTTTTGGCTATTCTGTGTATTTGCTTTCCTAATTTATTAGTATTTTTTTGGGGGGATTATGCTTACTTTTAGTATGGATAGTGTTGAACAGTAAATGTGGGATTGGAATTTGACTGCATGATGAGGATTGAGGATACATTATGTTGTCGATATCTGATATTTTATTTCTTTGATCTCCTCACCATTCAAAACAGGTTACCTAAATTACTTACTTATTTCAAAGTTCCTCTTATGGGATATGTGAATTGGTTGCTACTAACAAGGCTGATGAAGGAAACAGCAAAAGATTTGATTCTGATGCCATCCTGTTGAATTTTCAATACTGACAAGGTGAATGTGACGGTTGAGTTCTGAAGAGTCTAGCCATAATTCATGACTGATCACTGTAGATGTTTAGTAAGATTCAAGAATTATCTTTTTAACATACTGAATATTGGCTAATTAAACTCACCGCTTCACAGTAGATAAAGAAACGAGTATTCTTTGCGGTCTCTCATTCTTATGAAAACTTGGGAGATTTCCAAATATGATTTGAGTTTCCGAGTCCTTCCTCTGTTTTATGTGGTAGTTGTGGTAGTTACTTCTATTATCTCTCTTAGGTGTTTTTCTTACACACTATTCTTGCATGCCATTAATAGAAGCTTTAAAGTAGAAATATACAATCTAAAGTTGCAATGAAGCTGCTGGTTTTATTTATGAAAATTCTTGGATCTCTCATGGCTTATTTGACATGAATTACCACTGCATTTGGGTTATCTCAACTTCCATCCAACTTGATTTGTTAGTGACTCACTAAAATGCATTATCCTAATTTATGGGTTTGGATATGTAAGAGTTAATCCAGACTCTGGTGAAAAAATAAAAATAAATAGCATTGTACAAGTCACCAATGTGAAGTATTAGTAACCCATTAAGTTTCAGTGGAAATTGAATGCTCTTTTTATTTAGCCATGTCTTCGTCTGTATGTCTGGGATTATACAGTCTGGTTCCTAGATGTCTTGGGCCGTTATAATGTTTCTTTGTTGAAAGAAACATAGAATGTTATGGAATATGAACTTATGCTATACAGGTTGTTTCTTGTAGCTGCTAGTTTTTTTTTTTTTTAATAAAAAAATCTTAATGCCTATGTTAGTAATAGTATTAATGGCTATTAGATTTTTCATTTTGGGTTGTCCCCTGGCTCTTTGAACATGGCTAAGTCTGGTTTTTCAGCAATACAGACTGATTGAACTGTCCTATGGTTTGGCTTTTGCAAGCTCCTAATGTTGCTAGAGGAGAGTGACCTTTTAGCGATCAAATCATTGATTTACTTTTACCAAGTATATATGATATATCTCATTGGCTGCTACGTACAATTTGCTCACATTAATGATCAGCCTAGTTAATGATCATTCATTGGAAAGTGTGGGATATGGTTATCATTGCTGCGATCATGAGGGTAATTTCTATTGGACTTAAGTCTCTGGGAAGCTATTATGGATAAATTACTGAATTTTTTAGGTACTGTTTTGGAATACTCAAGGGTGGACAGAGATTTTACTTGGAAGTTGTGGTTCACACATTAAAAAAAATAAAATAACATGAACTGCAAACTTACCAGACAAGTAATTGTAGTTGCACATCACTTTAGAGTCCTTACTCCGTACAAGTCCTTAAATTTAATTTGAAACTCTAATTTTATTTGGTTCTGTGGCTTGGCACTGTAGTTCTTTTTCTTTTCTTTGGCTGTAAATGCATGTGAGAATGGAGACTTTACGTGGAGCTTAATTGTCTGTTTTGAAGAATGGGAAATAGGGGAATGAAAGGAAACAACAAAAAACAACAACCGACAAATAAAGCCATTTCTTACTAGGTGTGGTCGGCTGCATGGATCAAGTAATGCAAATATGTTTTATCTTGACTTATTTTTATTGTTAGATTATTTATAGTTAAATTTATCTTAATAATTTCTTCTATTATTTTTTTTTTGGTATCTCTCTATCTTTAATTATTGGACTATCTTTCATCTAGTCAACTCTTCGGGCAATAACCTCTAATGATCTCCTTTATACATGATTAAACTATCTAAAGCGCAAAGGATAGATACTTTAGTTAATTAAACATGTAGTTCTAGGAAACCTATTGACATTTGACATTTTTAAAGTTTATCTCATTCACTTCCAAGTCCAACAATTTATTTAGTGTTATTTCAAGCCTGCCATGGTATTCCACATATTCTCATCTGTCACTAGTTTCTGGAAAATTAACAAAACCTTAATTTAAAAAAGGCGGAGAAGGATGTAAAACTTTTCTAGTGCTGCTTGGAACAAAGAGACTCGTTGGTGGAGTTCTTCCCTATGTCACTTGACTTTACTAATGTACATTCACCTTAAAAGATGGATTTTGTGGTTGGATGTAATTCTATTATTTCTCCTTTACTGAAAATGATAGAAATAAGAGAGACAACAGACACCAAAAACAACAAGGGAAAGAAAGTCCTATTTTCTCATACATTCTGCTCTATATCACAGGATCAAGTAGTTCTGGTGAAGCAAGAAGCCCTGCTAGTAATCAGTTGTTGCAAGAAAGAAACAATCCGGAAGCCAGGGGTTCCTCCGGGACAAAGACAAATGAGAATATGATGAAAGCATCCATTGAGGTGGAGAATCCATCAAGGAGACCACAATCTTCCCAAAATAGAGGAAGGGAAATTGGGTCAAACTCAGTGGAAGATATGCCTTGTGTTTTTACACAAGGGGATGGCCCTAATGGAAAAAGAATTGAGGGAATCTTATACAGATATGGTAAAGGGCAAGAAGTGAGGATAATGTGTGTATGCCATGGGAACTTTCTGTCTCCAGCAGAGTTTGTGAAGCATGCTGGTGGTGGTGATGTTGCTCACCCTCTTAGGCACATTGTTGTGAACCCTTCCTCTACTAACTATTTGTAATATATGATACATTGAAGAAAAATGAATTTTAACTACATACTCTTGTGTCAATTTTTGCTAAGCTCTTAGAATGAAAACATGTGATAATGATGTGCAAACCGTTGCCTTTCTTTGGGAAGAGAATTTTAGGTTCATCACTTTTGGCCTCTTCTCTCCCTCATCTGGTGGTATGATGATGTTCCAGTTTCTTCACTTTTGGTACATTCAAAGTTTCAATATTTCAACATTTGAGAGTGAAGTGAATGAAAACAGTTGTAACATAACTTGCTTCTTGACATCCATATTCCAAACCCTAACAACAGAGTTAGCTTGAATCAGTCTAGCTACTCCCAACAAGATGTTTTCAGTTTTCTTTATATATATATATCTTTATATATATATATATACATATATATATTTCTGTTATTTTTCTCTTCAAATGCATTCGGTGTCAGGAAATTGTAGTAACACCATATCCTATTTTCGTTTGTGGAATGTTTTGAGGATTTTTAAGAATGTTATTATCCACATGTTACATTCAAGTTTTTTTCTTTTAAAAAAAATCTCTGGAAAATGTTGCATTAAATAAAAAAGTATACTTTTCACTCATCGGATATTTTTTTTTCTATTTTAAAAATTTTAAAAACTTTTAATGTTACTAAATTTTGACTTAAGTAGTTTTAATGGTATTATTAATTTTTTTAAAAAATTATAATTTATCAAAAAATATATTTTAAAAATTATCATTTTATTATTATTTTTTGAGTTAAAAACAATAACTTTATTATAAAAAATTTTAAAAGATAATTTTTTATATTAATTAAATATATATTTGATTATATAAACAATAAATAATATAAGGGTATTTTAAAGAGAATATAATTTTTTTAAAATAAAAAAGGTAATGTATTTATAATATCTTTAAAAAAAAAAGAGTGTAGATGAAAATCAGACATTCCTATGGGATGGAAGAAATTAAAGATGTTAATTGATTTGGTTGAATTGGCATAAACACTTGTGATTTTATCCAACCTCAAGCCAATTATATCATATTTCAGAACAGTTTAATTGATTAGTTTACTTAAAATGAATGCAGACAAAGTAATCTAATTAATCTAATTTTTTTGGATCTGACCTTTATTGATCACTATTTAAAAGAACAAAAATTAAATTCTGAAAATATATTAAAAATTTTAATTATGACATTAAAATAAAACTAATCATAAAGAATAGAGACTTGTTAAATGGACACTTAAAACTAAGAAAATTAATAATCTAAATGAGTTGGTCCGTGTGCGAATTTAAGATGAGTTTGCATTAATCAGTATTTTTATTTTATAATATGAATAAAAAATTAATTGATAAAAAATTTAACAAAAATTTAATTTAAAGTGAATGTAATAGTAATTTTTAAAATAACTATATTAATTTAGATATTATTTTTATTATGATAAATTTAATTAATTTTTTTAAACAAATTAAAAAATAAAAAATTAACAATATTATTTTTTATTTATATAAAAAATAAGTTTAAAATATTAAAAATTTAAAAAATAGTCCTATATTTAAATTGAATAAATTTAAATTTTATAATTCAAGTTTATTTAATAAATAAGTTGAACTACCTCAATTAATTTTGACATTATTACTTTTTGAGTATAGAGATATTTTCGGTATCACTTTATTTATATATTAATTAGTTAATAATATTTAACAATTTTTTATATTTTATATTGACGAGTTTAGATATTATAAAATATTTAAAAAATTAATTATATATTGTTAATTAATGTATGAATATCATGATTATACTTAAAAATTCTCTCGAGTACAACCCTAACGGTGAATCAAAAAATGGATTATGAGTCATGAAATAAGATCATCATATTTTTGATCTAGTCTCAGATTCATTTATTATATATGTGTGTGTGTGTGTGTGTGTGTATTGCCTGAGTTTAATATAGTTAGTTTTAAATAAATTCTTTCGTTTTCTACATTATAGGCTAGATTTTTGCTTGTGACAATTTATACTTTGAAACTTTATGGATGACTTGATGCCAAAAATTTAGAGGGTATTTGGATATGCTTTAGGAGATAGGATTTTTTTTTTTAAAAAAAGAACTTATTTTAAGAAAAATAAGTGTTTGACAAAAAAAAAAAAATGAAGAAAGTAAATAGTAGTGGAGCCAGTATTTTTACAATAGAGCATAAGTTATAAATTGCAACTTTTTTTTATAGTAAAAGTAAAAGTTGAAAATTAAAAATGTTTGGATAAACATATATTTATTAAAATTTCTTATTTATCATAGTACTTTTAACTTTTCTATTAAAACCCTTCACAAACACAAATTTTTTATGTTTGAATTATACATCTTCTTTTTTAGAGGAATTATATATATTATCTTGAGACATATGAATTAGAGTATGAAGCATTCATATGTATTTATATTTTAAAAATATTTATTATAATTCTTTATATTTTAATTAATTAAGAATAATAAATTAATAATAATAAATATTTATAATTATGTATCAATTTAAATAATAATAATAACAAATTAAGGATGTACATGTCATTTTTGATAATTTGATAGTTAAAAGAATTTTTTATATAAATTAGTCGAACATAATGCAACTTCTCTCTCTTATAACACTTTTTTTTTTAAAACTCAATTTTAAAAAAATCATTTAAAAGTAAACAAATTTCAAAATTACGATACCAAAATTTGAGATTGCTGAATGAGTTTCAATATCTTAACATTCAAGAATATATTATAATATTTTTAGTGCAAATTGGAAAGGGTTTCAAATCTTAACAAGTAGATTCAAGAATAAGCTGAATGAGTGAGCTAGCTCATTATTGTCTTCAAGTGTGAGAACTATTAGTCTGTGCCATAAACATATTATATATATATATATATATTATAATATTTTTAAAATATTTTTTTTAGTATTATAAAATATATATTGTATAATATAAAATTTAAAATAAAATATGATATGTGTAAAAAGATGAGAGAGAAAAATAAAAATAATTAAAAATTAAAAAAAATAATAAAGAGTTAAATAATTTTTTATTTAATTTTTTATTTTAAAATTTAATAATAATTAATTAAAAAATTAAAAAAATAAGATAAATTTTTATGATGCTAAACATCTAGTGTGTATATACACACACAATACATAACAAAGCATTAAACATATCCATACAGAGAGAAAAAAAAAACGAGAAAAGGGAAAAATAAAGTGATTGGAAACCTCTTCTCTCATTTTTTTATACAACGAGTCGTTCTCAGAAAACCCAACAAGCGCGTAATTTGTAAAAGCAAAAGCTTTATTAATGTTATATTACATATCCAAATCGGGCCTCCCTCACTCATATGGGTTCAAGGTCTTCCGATCATATGCTTCTTCATCGCTTTACTCTTTCTCATTTCATTCCCAGGAGTTCAAGGTCTTCCTTTCTTGTTGACTCTACACTGCAACCTTAACTACAGTAGTAATCATGTCTCGCCAACCACCATCCTCCTCTTTCACCTATGAATGGACTTATGATGTCTTCCTCAGCTTCAGAGGTGAGGATACTCGATATGGCTTCACTGGTTATCTTTATAATGCTATGTGTGAGAAGGGAATCCGTACTTTCATAGATGATGAAGAGCTTAGAAAAGGAGAAGAAATAGCACCCTCTCTTCTCAATGCAATTAAGGAATCTAGAATTGCCATCATTGTGTTCTCTACAAATTATGCATCCTCTACTTATTGTCTGCAAGAACTTGTCCAAATACTTGATTGCATAAAGGGGAATGGTCGATTGGTATGGCCAATCTTTTACAAAGTGGATCCATCTGACGTGCTATATCAGAGAGGTAGTTATGGAGAAGCAATGGCAAATCATGAGGAAAGATTCAGCAGCAACAAGGAGAAGCTGCAACAGTGGAAGTCAGCTCTTACAGAAGCAGCTAACTTGTCTGGTTGGCAATATACTCGTGGGTATATCCTCATTCTAATATTATCTATTGTGTTTAGCTAATAAATTTTCATTAAATATTATACATTCTATCTTAAAATCTATCTCCTGGAGTGAATTAGGATAGACAAGAATGGATAAAATGGAAAGGAAAACTTTACCTTGCTTAAAACCTTTTAAACGAATAAAGAGAATGGAAAGAAGCGAACTTTAATTCCTAACCCTTTAAAATGCAAATTTTTGTTCCTTTAGGTACGTAAGGAAGGAAACACTATTCGTATTTATTGTTTGACAATTTCACTATCTAATTCTAATAACAAATTTATTATATTTTTCTTTTCAAATTCATATTTCTCTCTAAATCTATTGCCTAGTTAAAAATAGTTCCTCTTTCTAAGCTAATATGGCTCTATATGGATTTTGTTTTGGTTAGGTATGAATATGAGTTTATTTGAAAGATCACTGAAGAGGTTTGGAGAAAGATCAGTCGTTTCTCTTTACATGTTGCTGACTACCCAATTGGATTGGAGTCTCGGGTAAAAGATGTAATTTCACTTTTAAATATTAAATTTGATGAAGGAACTTACAGCATTGGGATTCATGGAATTGGCGGCATAGGTAAAACAACAATTGCATGTGCTGTTTATAATTCCATAGCAGATCAATTTGAAGGTCAATGCTTCCTTTCTAATATTAGGGAAAATTCAACGGAGCAAGAAAACTTCAAGAGACACTTCTTTATGAAATGTTTGGGGAGAAGAAGATTAGGTTAGGGAATGTTAAAAGGGGAATCACAATGATAAAAAGCAGGCTTCATGGAAAGAAGGTTCTTCTAGTTCTTGATGATGTTGACAAAGTGGAGCAATTACAAGCAATTGCTGGAAACCTTGATTGGTTTGGTCCTGGCAGCAGAATTATTATAACAACTAGAGATAAACGTTGGCTCCAGTTTCATGGTGTTGAAAGAACATATGAAGTTCGAGGACTAAATTATGAAGACGCCCTTGAATTGTTGAGTTGGAATGCTTTTAGAAGTATTGAAGTTAATCCTAATTACAAGGATATTTTGAAGCAGGTAATACTTTATTCTAATGGCCTTCCATTGGTCTTAAAAATAATAGGTTCCAACTTATTTGGTAAACCAAGGGATAAATGGGAATCTGCATGGGATTCTTATGAAAGAATTCCCGATAAAAACATAATGAACATCCTTAGAATAAGCTACGAGGATTTGGAGGAAAATGAGAAGGAAATTTTTCTTGACATTGCTTGTTTCTTTAAAGGTTATGAATTACGTGAGATTAAAACTATATTGCTACATGGTCGTGGCTTTTGCCCAAATTATGGTATTGAGGTGTTGATTGATAAATCACTCATAAAGATTGATCAAGATGATTTGGTGAGGATGCATGACTTGATAGAGCACATGGGGAGAGAAATTGTTCGGCAAGAATCTCCGAAAGAGCCTGGCAAACGTAGTAGATTATGGTTTTACGAAGATATTTTTCATGTTCTAGAAGAGAACACGGTAAGTTCATTTGTTTTTCTTTCATGCATTTAATACAATGATGAGAGCTAGAGGACATAGTACTTGCATTATTAACACTCTTTTTTCATGCTTATGTTATGATCAAATATATTAACACTTGGATAATCTGATTTACAATTTGTAAATTTCTCTAAATTTTACACCAATATGTCAATATATATTTTGATTAACTAATTACTGCTTCTGTTTTAAAAGGGATCTGATCAAATTGAATTCATCATGCTACGCTTGCCCCAAACTCAAGAAGTTTGTTGGAATGGGAGTGAGTTGAAGAAGATGAAGAACCTCAAAATACTTATCATTGAAAATGCTCAATTTGCTAAGCAACCTAAGCATCTTACAAAAAGTTTGAGAGTGCTGAAATGGCAGGGATATCGTTCACCTTCTTTACCATCTAGTTATGATCCACGAAAACTTATCACACTGGACTTGCCTATGAGTTGCTTTAAATTCGAACAAAAACTCATGGTATGTGAAATTGCCAACAATCTCCACATGTTTTGGTTATCTTATCTACTCTATAAATAGGACTAGAAAATTCTCTGAAATAGTTTTTTTTTGTTTGTTTTGCAGCAGTTTGACTCTATGAGTGACATAGATTTATGTGATTGCAAATTTTTAAAAGAAGTACCAGACATATCTGGAGCCGTAAATTTAAGGAAACTATTATTTCGTGGTTGCACGAATTTAGTTAAAGTTCATGATTCCCTTGGGTTTCTCGATAAACTCGAAGAGTTGAGTTTTTTTGGATGCACCAATCTTAGTAGTCTTCCTCACTGTATTAAGTTAACTTCTCTTACAGACCTGCGTCTAGATTTATGCTCGAGTTTGAGGAGTTTCCCCAATATACTGGGAACAATTAAACATGTAACAGATATTCGTTTCTATGAGACTGGTATAAAAGAATTGCCAGTTTCGTTTACAAACTTTATAGGGCTAGAATCTATAGTGTTGGATGGAATCAACATGCCTCTTCAGCTTCTGTTTAGTATATTTAAGTTGCCAAAACTTGAGAGATTAAGAGTTCTCGAATGTGGATGGCATCTATATAGGTTCTTGAGCGAAGGTGAAGAACAAGAAAAACTGAGCTCAGTGGTGTCTTCAAGCATTAGAGTTGTCATAATTGATGGCTGTTATTTGCCAGATGAACTCATTGCTACAATTTTCCCCTGCTTGCCCAATTTGAAGTTTTTAATCCTAAGCAACAGTTATTTCAAAATCCTTCCTGCATGCATCAGTGAATGTCGCTTTTTGCGGAGTCTTATTTTGGATAATTGCTATGTTCTTCAAGAAATTAGAGGGATTCCGCCAAACATAAAACATCTTTCTGCAATCAACTGCACATCCTTGACTTTTGAGTCTCAAACCATATTATTGAGTCAAGTAGGGTTTCTCAGTACCTTTATTGTACAATTTTTTTGTCATTTCCATCTTATGCTTATGATGCTTTGAATAATTTATGGGTTATATTGACAGGCATTACATGAAGTTGGAGGCACAGATTTTTGTTTGCCAGCAGGATTAAGGATCCCAAAATGGTTCGACTACTTTAAGGAGGGGCCAACTATGTGTTTCTGGTTTCGTGAGAAATTCCCATCCCTGGCTCTTTGTGTTGTTGGAGTATTGGATGAGTCTGGCGGATTTCCTATTTCCAAATTCAACTTGCTCATAAATGGCATTCAACGCCACCATTTTCATTTGAGTGCACATTCAGTGTTGGAGAGTAGAACATATTTTTCTATTGGATGTGCAACACGAATCTTACAATATTGAAATGCAAAGAACATACATAGAGGATGGATGGAACCATGTTGAGCTTTCATACGTGGAACATTCTAAAGGGGATTTTCCAGACACATGCAGAGTGAAGAAAGGAATTATAAAATGGATGGGAATTTATGTATATAAGAGAAAAACTAGCATGGACAATATCCGATTCCCAAATCTTAAGCCTCTAAAGACAACATTTGATGATTCCTTAAACTGCAAAAAGGTTTTATACCCAAACTGCTATTCATTGCAGAAACAAAGGTTTCAATGGCAGGAAGTGGAAGGTTGTTACTGTGAGACACATGATATTCAGCGGCCACAAGTTCAAAGACGTGGTTGTGATGGTGTATCAGTATCACAGAATTTATGGAAGGAAATTTGCAGCATAGAAGCTCCTCCAAAAATCAAAATGCTCATGTGGAATATTTGTGAAGATGCTTTGCCGACATATGAGTATCTGTTTAGAAGGAAGCTTGTAGATAGCCCACTCTGTCCTATTTGTGAAGGGGAAGCTGAAACCATAGAGCACGTGTTTCTGAAATGTGCATGGACTCGACCCATCTGGTTTGGAAGTGATGTTCAGTGGAGTGTGGACATGGATTCAGTGCAGAGCTTTCCAGTATGGGTTTGGCAGAAACTGGAGGAAACAAAAAGGGTATATCCTAATGCTCATCAAGTCTCTGTTCTTTTGTGGTCTATATGTTGGGCTATTTGAAAGGGAAGGAATGAATTTGTTCTTGAAGACTAGCCTGTGAATCGTTTGGGTGCATTGATGAACATTAGCTGGCATTGTGCTTCTCCTTGATACTTGTTACCCAGCATGTATCATCAAAACCATTGTTCTTCAACTTGTAATCCGTCAAGGTGCCTTTCCTTTACTAATGATTCTCTGTGAGAAATTTTTTGTTGATGAATCATAAATATTTATACTTTTGAAGCAGTAAGCCAGTGCACACTTTATATGTATTTTTAGAAATTGTTCATACTAAAATTTTTAACAAATAGACAGGACTAATCTCTTGGAGATAATCTGTACATTTATTTTTTTGCATATTCCTTCTTGCTTGGCATGCCTTGTCTTCCTTTTCCCCCATAATTGAGTTCTCAGATTCTGCACAGATAGAAATTGATATATTTCTTCCCTTCAGGGTTATTATAGTTTAGGATTGTGAAATTTTAAATTTTATGAAATTTAAAATGTAAGAATTTAAATTGTCACAATGATATATTGAAGCTTGTAACTTGTTTTAAACAGGTAGAAGGAAGAAGGCTTTTCGTGAGCTGAAGATAATTGGAGGATTGAGGATATTCAAAACAAGAGGGCTGTTGCATTTGGATTATGTAATTCTGTTTTTCTTTTCAATTTTTTAAAACTGTTTTGTAAAATTAATTATGAGACTTTGTATTAGTATTGTTTTCATGTATTTACGTATATGTTATTAATACAAATATTTTTTTATATATTTTTTTATTTTAAAAAATAGGGATTCAAAAATTATTTTTTTTGTTGTTCTGTACTATTTTTTTTTTTCAAAACACATTTTTTTTTTGTTTTTAGTTGGAAACAATAGTTCATACATTTTTTTTTGTTTTTCTATTTTTAAAAATAAAAAATTATTTTTAATAATAGATTTTAATCAGGCCCTTTATTACTAAAGAACAATCAATATGATTATTTCTTCAACTATTGAGTTCTCAATAGTTGAAGAAGTTGTGTGTAGAAGACATTCTGAGCAACATTTGATGTTAGATGTAAGATCTGATAGGTTGAACATCTTAATGTATTTTGTAATTTTTACTTACTTGAATAGCACTGTAATTATTGTTTAGCTATTAAAATAGACTTTTAATTAGCCCATTTTTGCCCAAACTATGATTTGGGTTTAGACAATATCAAAGAATATATAAGGTAATTAATGGATAGCATGGTTTCTTTGTTCATTTGATGAAACGAATAATGGTCATACAATTGAAAGTTATATATGTTTTCGTGTTCTTATTTTTTGGTTTTTTACAAGAAAAGTGGGGTGGGGGGGGATCTACAATAACAGAATGGCTGTTACATATGTTGTACATCTTGCCGCTACCAAAAGAAAATATATATTTACAATTTCCTCAAACATATAAAAATTAGGCGAATCTGGTCGAGGTCACAAGCCCATCATCTCCGTCAGCTCTTCTTTTCAAAGAATAGCATGGAGATAACATCCAAGTATGACACAACTGACTGAGTGGCATCTTTTCCAAACCAAGAAATGAAAGTGATTAATCTGAATCTGAGGTGATACTAGAAATGATAAGCTCTTGAATCATAAAAGGAATCCTAAAACCATATTCTCAAAATATATGCATTGGTATATCGAACCTAAAAACCTAGAGGAGCTGTTAGCTATTAACAAATGAGGCCTTGGAATTCCATAAAGCACACTGCCTCAACAACAACAACAACAACGATAACACCTGCCCCATGTCCAACAAGAGGACCAAGAGAAGCACCGGAACCAATTGCAACACTTGGCAGTTGAGCGTAGTCTTACTTTAGATGCACCCTTGAAGGTGTAAGCGGATTCGCAAGCATGAAGTTTTTTCCTATCAACTTAATATTAATGAAGCCACTCTGAACTCTTTCTTTCATAACAAGGAACTTTATATCTATATGTTTAGATCTAGAAGAGCTCCTGTTGTTATTTGAATACAGAACTGCTGCTGTATTGTCACAATATAATTTGAGTGGCCTTTCAATACCATTGATAATGCGCAGTTCCATGATGAAGTTTTGCAGCCATATAGCATGATTGGATGCTTCATAACATGCTATGAATTTAGCCTCCATAGTAAAAGATGCATCAAGTGTCTGTTTGGCATTTTTCCAAGATATTGCACCTCCTGCTAACTGAAATACATAGCCAAATGTCAATTTTCGACTATCTTGGCATCCAGCAAAGTCGGAGTCAGAAAGTCCAACGATCTCAATTTTGTCCGACCTCTTATATGTCAACACATAATCCTTAGTGTGTTGTAAATACTTGAAAAACAAAGTCAGAATCAGAAAATCCAATGATTTCATGTTTTCTTGACCTTTTATTGAGCACATAAACCTTAGCGTTATGTGAATATCTGGAAACTCTTTTGGTTTCCACCCAATGTTCTCTTCCTGAATTACTTTGATATCTACCAAGGATCCCCACAATGTATGTAAGATCAGGTCGAGTGTAAACCTAGGCATACATCAAACTCCCTACTGCAGAAGCATAAGGGATATTTTTCATAAACTTGGATTCAATATCACTCTTTGGACACTGTTGCAAACTGAACTTGTCTCCTTTAGATATTGGGGTATCATGAGGTCTACAATTCTGCATGCCAAAGCGTTCAAGTACTTTTTCAATATAACCCTTCTGTGATAATCCAAGAATTCCTCGTGAACGATCACGATGAATTTGGATTCCTAATATGATGCTTCACCAAGATCTTTCATTTCAAATTTATTTGATAAGAATTTCTTGGTTTCCTGAAGTAATTCTATATCGCTACTGGCAAGCAAAGTGTCATCCACATATAAGACCAATAATATATATCTACTCCCACTGAACTTATGGTATACACAATTTTCAACAGTGTTCACTTCAAAACCAAATGAAAGAACAACCTGATGAAATTTTAGGTACCATTAACGGGAAGCTTGCTTGAGTCCATAGATGGATTTCTTGAGTTTACAAACCAAATGGCTAGTCTCCTTAGAATTAGCTAACCCCTCTGGTTGTTTCATAAAGATAGTTTCCTCAATGTCTCCATTGAGAAAAGCTATCTTTACATCCATCTGATGTAGCTCAAGATTGAAATGTGCCACAAGTGCCATGATTGTCCTAAAAGAGTCTTTCGAAGAAACTGGAGAGAAAGTATCTTTATAGTCAATCCCTTCCTTTTGGGTAAATCCTTTAGCGACAAGACGAACTTTATATCTTTCCACATTACCTTGTGAATCCCTCTTGGTCTTAAAAATTTATTTACAACCAATTGGTTTCACACCTGCAGGTAATGGGACAAGATCCCAAACGTTATTTTCCTTCATAGATTGCATTTCTTCACCCATAACATTGATCCATTTATGAGAATTAAAACTATTAGTTGCCTCATTGAAAGTGAGTGGATCATCTCCCAATGAATCAATATGTTCCTCATTCTCAAGGAGATATACAAAATAATCACTAGAAATTGCATTTCTCCTTTCTCTTGAAGATCTTCTTAAAGGCATTGGTTCTACTTGAATTTGAGGTTATTGAGTTTGATCCTCATGGTCCTCAAGAACAACTTGTCTTTCATGTTGATCTTGAGGAGTGGGAATTTCAACATTATCTTGAATTGGAATTAGATGTTGTTGATGAATCATGTTAAGTATGAAAACCTAATCATGATCATGTCTCACCACAATTGTAGGAAGAGGAATAGTTACTGAATTCTCTTCACTAAAAATGTCATTTAAATCCTCTTCAAAAATAATGTCTTTATCCTTATCTTCCCCTTTAAACTCAACATCCTCAAAGAACTGGGCATTTCCCATCTCAAAGAATGTTTTTCTTATGGGATCATAGAATTTAAACCCCCATGACCTTTCGGAGTATCCTACAAAATAGCTATTAATAGTTCTTGAGTCCAGTTTCCTTTCATTTGGCTTATAAGGCCGTGCTTCAGTTGGACATCCCCAAACTCGTAAATGCTTGAGTACTGGTTTCTTACCAGTCCATAACTCATAAAGGGTCTTGTTTATAGCTTTTATAGGAATTCTGTTCAGAATGTACATTGCGGTCTTTAAAGCATCGCCCCAGAGTGAGTGAGGTAAGATAGTACGACTAATCATACTTCTTACCATATCCTGAAGGGTTCTATTACGCCTTTCGGCTACACCATTCATGCTTGGTGAACCGGGCATAGTGTATTGAGGCAGAATCCCACACTCTTCTAAAAATTGAGCTAAAGGATATGAACGTTGTTCACCTAATCCATCGTATTGACCGTAGTATTCACCACCACTATCAAATCTAATGAACTTAATAGTCTTGTCAAGTTGATTTTCAACTTCAGCCTTAAAAGACTTAAAAACGTCCAAAGTTTGAGACTTCTAATGTATTAAGTATAGGTAGCCATATCGAGAGTAATCATCAATGAATGTAATAAAATACTTTTGACTATTCCAAGAGGCTATAGGAAATGACCCACATACATCTGTATGTATTAATTCTAAAACATCCTTAGCTCTCGTAGCTCCTAATTTTCTCTTGTTTATAATTTTACCTTTAACGCATTCAACACAAATATTATAATCTGAATTCTCAAGTTTTTCAAGAATTCCTTCTAACACAAGTCTGTCAATTCTCTATTTAGAGATATGACCCAAACGCTTATGCCATAATGAAAAGGAATTCTCATTTGAGAATTTGCATTTAATGCCACTGGTTTCAGTATGATTAGACTCATTATATGCATGTATTGAATCTAACAAATAAAGGTTGTTATGAGCAGATAAAGTACTAGTTCCAACAAGCATATAATTAAAATACACATTACATTTTCTGTTTCCAAATGAACAAATATAACCTTCTTTGTCCAGTACAGAAATTGAAACCAAATTTCATCTGAAAGACGATATAATAAAAGTGTTATTTAATTCTAAATAAAAACCAGTACATAATAAAAACCTAAAATGGCCTATACCTTGAACTTCAACCAGATCCCCAGCTCCCATATAGATGTACTTTTCTTCTTCATTAGGTTTTCAGTAGTTCAGGCAACCCTGCATAGATATACTTATGTGAGTTGTAGCACTAGAATCAAACTACCAAGTATATCTAAGTACTGAAACCAAATTGACCTCAGTGCAAACAAGAGCGAAAGACATACCTTTCTTCACGTGCTAAGCATGATACTTAATGCAGTCTTTCTTTATATGAGAAGTGTCCTTACAAAAGAAGCATTTCTTTCCCATATATCCCTTGGACGAATCCTTAGGCTTCTTTTGTGCTTGAGACACCGCAATCTCTTTACCTTTTCTCTTCTTGCCATGGCCCGAGGAGGTAGATGCCAGATGAGCACTCCTAATCTTATGCTGCTTCATCCTATCTTTCTCTTACACTAAGTGAGAGATGAGCTCATTCAATGTCCATTTATCCTTTTGACAATTGTAACTCACCTCAAACTATCCAAATTGCAGAGGAAGGGAAATAAGCACTAAGTGAATGAGCAGGTCTTCCAAAAGCTCGATCTTTAGTGACTTTAACTTTCCAGCTAGATGAAACATTTCTAAGATGTACTCTCTTATGTTCCCATTACCCTTGTACCTCATGGAAACAAGTTTTCTTAATGTTTCACTTGTCTTTGCCTTGTCACTCTTGGCAAAACGCTCTTCAAGGGTATTCAAGAACCTTAGGGCATCAGTTTCCCCAGACAAGGTGTCCAGAAAAGTCTCTGGGATGGCATTCTTTATGATCATAAGACTTACGTGGTTAGAGCGGTCCCACCTCTCAAAGACTCTTCGATCCTTTGAAGAGCTTTGATCTGTAAGAGGTTGAGGACGTGGCTCTCTGAATGAGAGGTCTAAGTCTATGCATCCCAAGACCATGGTTACCTTATTTTTCCAAGCTTTAAAATTACTACCAATAAGCATAGGAATACTATTAATAGTGGCAGTAACAGAAGATGCATTTAACATATCAGCTGTACAGAGAACAAATACACAAAACACAATCAGCTTACATACAACAAAATCAGTGATTAAATATTAATAACAATAACCCATCTCAAGAAAACCAATGTGACATCAAATCTAATCTTTGGATAGAGAGTTGACTCATAATTGATTTTCTTGGTGTAGTAATCAAGTAGCAATGATTAAATCTAATCAAGCATTTAGCCTTCCTTTGGGCTGACTAAGTACTCACAATGGACACCTAATAACTATTTTACTTATTACCATATGTATGTATAAAATTTTGCCAAATAATAGCCTTCCTTTAGGCCGACTAATTGTCCGCATGAATATAAATACATACTACCTACTTAGTTATCCATAAACAAAAAAGTTTTGACAACAGATGTTGCTTTGGCAATTATATTGTTTCCACTAATTTGAATAAAAAACTAATTATTCTAAATTTATTATTATTTAATTAATCACTAATCACTTAATTAATTATATAATTTTAATATACTTTAAATTACATAATAATTAATTAATTAGTCTGAATTAATTAATTAATATATTTATATATATAAAAAATTTCATTTAACTTTGAACTATATATAAAACCCAATACCAAATAATGCCAGTAATCTCTAATGGCCCAGTGGTAACAAATGGTTTTGCATTCCTAATGGCACAGGTTTGAGACCTGAAAGGTGCCAAAATGCTAATTTTTTGCCTCACCAAAATGACGTCGTTTACATGGGTTACAAAACGACGCTGTTTTGAACAGGACGAAACGACGCCATTTTGAACATTCAAAACGGTGCGTCGCGCGACCTGACCCGATGGGTACGCGCGACTCGAACTGAAACCTGCCATTCTGAGGCAGTTTCTAGAGGTTAAAGCGGCGGTTACGTCACATTTTGACGAGGAGCGTTTCTGTGATTTCAGAATTTCCAAAAAGGGTAAAAAATGAATTGGCCCAATACCCCTAAATTTTTCCCGAAAATCACCGTGTTTCGGCCTTTTCCGGCGTCCTTTGCTGGGGTTTCTGCGACGATTTTATCGGATTATTTCTAGGAATGGTTCCCATGATTTCCAAATTGCCTTTAGACTTGTTTTCTATTGATTTCACTACTGCTTCACACCATAGTTAATGCAAAAAAATTTTTTTTTTCCAGAAAACTCAACAAGAATAATGCATAATTCTCAAAATCTGAAATGCAATCCAGAATTCATAAATTTCAGATTGCGTAAAACATAACCACAAAATTTTAGGGATGATTTTCTTTCATGTTCATCCAAAGTTTAAATACCATCATAAAAATTGCAACATCAGAATTTTGTGAATTCATATGAATTATGTGTGATTATCAACAACAGCATTTTGTCGAACACAAACATAATTGAAGAAATTCATATACTGAATACACTTTTAATTGGAACAATTCTTGAATGCATACGGCAAGTTTTCCAAACCAATGTCAATTTTTCATCTTTAAATCCAATTTCATGATGAATATATTTTCATACCAAAATCAAACAATTTCTAGCAATGGAACCTGACTTTGATACCATTGTTGGATTTAATTCTAAATTCTAAAAATTATTTGAATCAAAAATAATGAAACGAAAGCGTACTAGAATCTATGATAAAATTTTTGGATCAGGAATGTCGGTTTTCTGACTGATGGTATCTTTTGAGTCTCCTGTAGGTAGATGGGAACCAGAAGGAGAAGAACCAAAATGTATCTGAATATGGTGTTATGATACCTCAGTCAGGGACCACACCCTTTATATATAAGTTTTTATGTGTCAAATTACCAAATTGCCTATCATAAGTTGGTAATTTGTACTTCAGGTATTCTACACATTTTATTAATCCCTACACATTATTATTTATTATAAGGACCATTAAATCAAATTAAATCACTTTATCGATCCTTAAATTATATGATAGTAATATGTATATGATAATTAATCTACAATATATGTACATCTACATGTCTTAATGTGTTTATGAATATGTATGTACATAGTATACAATTCAAATTCTAACATTCATATGTATTTACATTTTAAAAATATTTATTATAATTTTATTTTTATATTTTAATTAATTAAGAATAATAAATTAATAAAAATTAACAACAATAAATATTTATAATTATGTATCTATTTAAATAATAGTAGTAACAAATTAAGTCTGTACATGTCATTTTTGATAATTTGATAGTTAAAAGAATTTTTTATATAGATTAGTCCAAGACAAGTATAACTTCTCTCTTATAACACTTTTTTTTTTAATTCAGTTGATAACTCAATTTAAAAAAAATTATTTAAAAGTAAACAAATGTGAAAAATAATTTCAAAATTACGTTACCAAAATTTGAGATATTGATAGTGCAAATTAGAAAGGGTTTCAATATCTTAACAACTATATTCAAGAATCAGCATTATTGTCTTCAAGTGTGAGGACTATTAGCCTGTGCCATAAACATTAGTGTATTAAGGAATATATATATATACACACACACACACACACATATTTTAATATTTTTATTTTTAATATTACAAAATATATATTATATAATATAAATTTTAAAATAAAATACATTATGTGTAAAGAAATGAGAGGAAAAATAAAAATAATAAAAAATTAAAAAAATAATAGAATTAAATAATTTTTATTTAATTTATTATTTTAAAATTTAATAATTATTATTTTTAAAATATATTTAAAAAAATTAACATAAATTTTTATGATGCTAAACATCTCGTGCGTATATACTTACACAATATATAACAAAACCTTAAACATATCCATACAGAGAGAAAAACAACAAAAAGAAAAGGGAAAAAGAAAGTGATTGGAAACCTCCTCTCATTAGTTTATACAACAAGTCGTCCTCAGAAAACACAACAAGCGCGTAATTTGTAAAAGCGAAAGCTTTATTACTGTTATATTACATATCCAAATGGGGCCTCCCTCACTCATATGGTTCAAGGTCTTCCGATCATATACTTCTTCATCGCTTTACTCTTTCTCATTTCATTCCTGGGAGTTCAAGGTCTTCCTTTCTTGTTGACTCTACACTGCAACCTTAACTACAGTAGTAATCATGTCTCGCCAACCACCATCCTCCTCTTTCACCTATGAATGGACTTATGATGTCTTCCTCAGCTTCAGAGGTGAGGATACTCGATATGGCTTCACTGGTTATCTTTATAATGCCATGTGTGAGAAGGGAATCTGCACCTTCATAGATGATGAAGAGCTTAGAAAAGGAGAAGAAATAGCACCCTTTCTTCTCAATGCAATTAAGGAATCTAGAATTGCCCTCATTGTGTTCTCTACAAATTATGCATCCTCTACTTATTGTCTGCAAGAACTTGTCCAAATACTTGATTGCATAAAGGGGAATGGTCGATTGGTATGGCCAATCTTTTACAAAGTGGATCCATCTGACGTGCGATATCAGAGAGGTAGTTATGGAGAAGCAATGGCAAATCATGAGGAAAGATTCAGCAGCAACAAGGAGAAGTCAGCAATAAAGGGAAGTCAGCTCTTACAGAAGCAGCTAACTTGTCTGGTTGGCATTATACTCATGGGTATAACCTCATTCTAATATTATCTATTGTGTTTAGCTAATAAATTTTCATTAAATATTATACATTCTATCTTAAAATCTATCTCCTGGAGTGAATTAGGATAAACAAGAATGGATAAAATGGAAAGAAAAACTTTACCTTGCTTAAAACCTTTTAAACGAGTAAGGAGAATGGAAAGAAGTGAACTTTAATTCCTATCCCTTTAAAACGCAAATTTTTGTTCCTTTAGGTAAGGAAGGAAACACTACTAGTATTTATTGTTTGACAATTTTACTATCTAATTCTAATAACAAATTTATTGTATTTTTCTTTTCAAATTCCTATTTTCTCTCTAAATCTATTGCCTAGTTAAAAATAGTTCCTCTCTCTAAGCTAATTTGGCTCTATATGGATTTTGTTTTTGTTAGGTATAAATATGAGTTTATTCGAAAGATCACTGAAGAGGTTAGGAGAAAGATCAATCGTTGCCCTTTACATGTTGCTAACTACCCAATTGGATTGGAGTCTCGGGTAAAAGATGTAATTTCACTTTTAAATGTTAAATATGATGAAGGAACTCACAGCATTGGGATATATGGAATTGGTGGCATAGGTAAAACAACAATTGCATGTGCTATTTATAATTCCATAGCTGATCAATTTGAAGGTCAATGCTTCCTTTCTAATATTAGGGAAAATTCAATGAAGCATGGCTTGGTACACCTTCAAGAGACACTTCTTTATGAAATGGTTGGGGAGAAGAACATGAGGTTAGGGAATGTTAAAAGGGGAATCACAATGATAAAAAGCAGGCTTCATAGAAAGAAAGTTCTTCTAGTTCTTGATGACGTTGACAAAGTGGAGCAATTACAAGCAGTTGCTGGAAACCTTGATTGGTTTGGTTCTGGCAGCAGAATTATTATAACAACTAGAGATAAACGATGGCTCCAGTTTCATGGTGTTGAAAGAACATATGAAGTTCAAGGACTAAATTATGAAGACGCCCTTGAATTGTTGAGTTGGAATGCTTTTAGAAGTATTGAAGTTAATCCTAATTACAAGGATATTTTGAAGCAGGTAATACTTTATTCTAATGGCCTTCCATTGGCCTTGGAAATAATAGGTTCCAACTTATTTGGTAAACCAAGGGATAAATGGGAATCTGCATGGGATTCTTATGAAAGAATTCCAGATATAAACATAATGAACATCCTTAGAATAAGCTACGAGGATTTGGAGGAAAATGAGAAGGAAATTTTTCTTGACATTGCTTGTTTCTTTAAAGGTTATAAATTGCGTGAGATTAAAACTATATTGCTACATGGTCGTGGCTTTTGCCCAAATTATGGTATTGAAGTGTTGATTGATAAATCTGTCATAAAGATTGATCAAGATGATTTGGTGAGGATGCATGACTTGATAGAGCACATGGGTAGAGAAATTGTTCGGCAAGAATCTCCAAAAGAGCCTGGGAAACGTAGTAGATTATGGTTTTACATGGATATTTTTCATGTTCTGGAAGAGAACACGGTAAGTGCATTTGTTCTTCTTTCATGTATTTAATACCATGATGAGACTCTAGGCCAATATGCTCTAGAGGACAGAGTACTTGCATTATTAACACTCTTTTCATGCTTCTGCTATGATCAAATATATTAGCATAATCTGATTTACAATTTGTAAATTTCTCTAAATTTTACACCAATATGTTTTGATTAACTAATTATTGCTTCTGTTTTAAAAGGGATCTGATCAAATTGAAGTCATCATGCTACGCTTGCCCCAAACTGAAAAAGTTTGTTGGAATGGGAGTGAGTTGAAGAAGATGAAGAACCTCAAAATACTTATCATTGAAAATGCTCAATTTGCTAAACAACCTAAGCATCTTCCAAAAAGTTTGAGAGTGCTGAAATGGCAGGGATATCCTTCGCCTTCTTTACCATCTAGTTATGATCCACGTAAACTTGTCACACTGGACTTGCCTATGAGTTGCTTTAGATTCGAACAAAAACTAATGGTATGTGAAATTGCCAGCAATCTCCACATGTTTTGGTTATCTTATCTACTCTATAAATAGCACTAGAAAATTCTGAGATAGTTTTTTTTGTTTGTTTTGCAGAAGTTTGACTCTATAAGTGACATAGATTTAGGTGGTTACAAATTTTTAAAAGAAGTACCAGACATATCTGGAGCCGTAAATTTAAGGAAACTATTATTTCGTGGTTGCACTAATTTAGTTAAAGTTCATGATTCCCTTGGGTTTCTCGATAAACTCGAAGAGTTGAGTTTTTTTGGATGCACCAATCTTAGTATTCTTCCTCACTGTATTAAGTTAACTTCTCTTACAGACCTGCATCTAGATTTTTGCTTGAGTTTGAGGAGTTTCCCTAATATACTGGGACCAATTAAACATATAACGGATATTCGTTTCGATGGGAGTGGTATAAAAGAATTGCCAATTTCGTTTACAAATTTTATTGGGCTAGAATCTATGGTGTTGGATGGAAACTACATGCCTCTTCAGCTTCTGTTTAGTATATTTAAGTTGCCAAAACTTGAGAGATTAAGAGTTGCAGAATGTGGATGGCATCTATATAGTAGGTTCTTGAGCGAAGGTGAAGAACAAGAAAAACTGAGCTCAGTGGTGTCTTCAAGCATTAGAGTTGTCATATTTGATGGCTGTTATTTGCCAGATGAGCTCATTGCTACAATTTTCCCCTGCTTGCCCAATTTGAAGTTTTTAATCCTGAGCAACAGTTATTTCAAAATCCTTCCTGCATGCATCAGTGAATGTCGCTGTTTGCGGAGTCTTATTTTGGATAATTGCTATTTTCTTCAAGAAATTAGAGGGATTCCGCCAAACATAAAACATCTTTCCGCAGTCAACTGCATATCCTTGACTTTTGAGTCTCAAACCATATTATTGAGTCAAGTAGGGTTTCTCAGTACTTTTATTGTCCCATTTTTTTGTCATTTCCATCTTATGCTTATGATGCTTCGAATAATTTATGGGTTATATTGACAGGCATTACATGAAGGTGGAGGCACAGATTTTTGTTTGCCAGCAGGATTAAGGATCCCAGAATGGTTCGACTACTTCAAGGAGGGGCCAACTATGTGTTTCTGGTTTCGTGAGAAATTCCCATCCCTCGCTCTTTGTGTTGTTGGAGTATTGGATGAGTCTGGTAGATTTCCTATTTCTAAATTCAACTTGCTCATAAATGGCATTCAATGCCACCATTTTCATTTGAGTGCACAATCAGTGTTTAAGACTGAACATATTTTTCTATTTGATCTGCAACACAAATCTTACAATATTGAAATGCAAAGAACATACACAGAGGATGGATGGAACCATGTTGAGCTTTCATACGTGGAACATTCTAAAGGGGATTTTCCAGACACATGCAGAGTGAAGAAAGGAATTATAAAATGGATGGGAGTTTATGTATATAAGAGAAAAACTAGCATGGACAATATCCGATTCTCAAACCTTAAGCCTCCAAAGACAACATTTAATGATTCCTTAAACCGCAGAAAGGATTTGTACCCAAAACGCTATTCATTGAAGAAAGAAAGGTTTCAATGGCAGGAAGTAGAAGGTTGTGATTGTGAGACACATGATATTCAGCAGCCACAAGTTCAAAGAGGTGGTTGTGATGGTTTATCAGTATCACAGAATTTATGGAAGGAAATTTCCAGCATAGAAGCTCCTCCAAAAATTAAAATTCTCATGTGGAATATTTGTGAAGATGCTTTGCCGACATATGAGTATCTGTTTAGAAGGAAGCTTGTAGATAGCCCACTCTGTCCAATTTGTGAAAGGGAAGCTGAAACCATAGAGCACGTGTTTCTGAAATGTGCATGGACTCGACCCATCTGGTTTGGAAGTGATGTTCAGTGGAGTGTGGACATGGATTCAGTGCCGAGCTTTCCAGTTTGGGTTTGGCAGAAACTGGAGGAAACAAAGAGGGTATATCCTAATGCTCATCAAGTCTCTGTTCTTGTGTGGTCTATATGTTGGGCTATTTGGAAGGGAAGGAATGAATTTGTTCTTGAAGACCAGCCTGTGAATCCTTTGGGAACATTGATGAACATTAGCTGACATTGTGCTTCTTCTTGTTACTTGTTACCCAGCATGTATCATCAAAACCATTGTTCTTCAACTTGTATTCAGTCAAGGTGCCTCTCCTTTACTAATGATTCTCTGTGAGAAATTTTTTGCTGATGAATCATAAATATATGTACTTTTGAAGCAGTAAGCCAGTGCACACTTTATATGTATTTTTAGAAATTGTTCATACTAAAATTTTTAACAAATGGACAGGATTAATCTCTTGGAGATAATCTGTACATTTATTTTTTAGCATATTCCTTCTTGCTTGGCATGCCTTGTCTTCCTTTTCCCCCATAATTGAGTTCTCAGATTCTGCACAGATAGAAATTGATATATTTCTTCCCTTCAGGGTTATTATAGTTTAGGATTGTGAAATTTTAAATTTTATGAAATTTAAAATGTAAGAATTTAAATTGTCACAATGATATATTGAAGCTTGTAACTTGTTTTAAACAGGTAGAAGGAAGAAGGCTTTTCGTGAGCTGAAGATAATTGGAGGATTGAGGATATTCAGAACAAGAGGGCTGTTGCATTTGGATTATGTAATTCTGTTTTTCTTTTCAATTTTTTAAAACTGTTTTGTAAAATTAATTATGAGACTTTGTATTAGTATTGTTTTCATGTATTTACGTATATGTTATTGATACAAATATTTTTTTATATATTTTTTTATTTTAAAAAATAGGGATTCAAAAATTATTTTTGTTGTTGTTCTGTACTATTTTTTTTTTCAAAACACATTTTATTTTATTTTTTTGTTTTTAGTTGGAAACAATAGTTCATACATTTTTTTTTGTTTTTCTATTTTTAAAAATAAAAAATTATTTTTAATAATAGATTTTAATCAGGCCCTTTATTACTAAAGAACAATCAATATGATTATTTCTTCAACTATTGAGTTCTCAATAGTTGAAGAAGTTGTGTGTAGAAGACATTCTGAGCAACATTTGATGTTAGATGTAAGATCTTATAGGTTGAACATCTTAATGTATTTTGTAATTTTTACTTACTTGAATAGCACTGTAATTATTGTTTAGCTATTAAAATAGACTTTTAATTAGCCCATTTTTGCCCAAACTATGATTTGGGTTTAGACAATATCAAAGAATATATAAGGTAATTAATGGATAGCATGGTTTGCTGTTCATTTGATGAACAGAATGGCTGTTACAATTGAAAGTTATATATGTTTTCGTGTTCTTATTTTTTGGTTTTTTACAGTAAAAAGTGGGGTGGGGGGGGATCTACAATAACAGAATGGCTGTTACATATGTTGTACATCTTGCCGCTACCAAAAGAAAATATATATTTACAATTTCCTCAAACATATAAAAAATTAGGCAGATACAGATCAGAGGTCACAAGCCCATCATCTCCGTCAGCTCTTCTTTTCAAAGAATAGCATGGAGATAACATCCAAGTATGACACAACTGACTGAGTGGCATCTTTTCCAAACCCAGAAATGAAAGTGATTAATCTGAATCTGAGGTGATACTAGAAATGATAAGCTCTTGAATCATAAAAGGAATCCTAAAACCATATTCTCAAAATATATGCATTGGTATCTGATCGAACCTAAAAACCTAGAGGAGCTGTTAGCTATTAACAAATGAGGCCTTGGAATTCCATAAAGCACACTGCCTCAACAACAACGATAACACCTGCCCCATGTCCAACAAGAGGACCAAGAGAAGCACCGGAACCAATTGCAACACTTGGCAGTTGAGCGTAGTCTTACTTTAGATGCACCCTTTCTTGGGGGAACATTTGTCTTTGCAGAACTATTTCTGTCCATTTCTGTCAAACTGACAACAATTTCAAAACATATTAGATCAATGTACTTGTACAGCTTGAGCTGAATTGAGAAGTTTTTGAGAATTTCAGGACAACTACATTGTCAAAGGGCATGGGCAAAAAACAGATAACAAGGACATAATTATGATCATAGGAGTAAGACAGGACATGGTAAATGAATGAACAGGAGTTATGCAGAACAAAGAAAAGAGAACAGCCAAAAAGAGTATTAAAGTTGATGCCTAGATATGTCTTGTAGGTTGAGAGTAAAACCACATGCAGAGGTTAGAACATGATATTGCTATATCTCATCGCTACGGTTTCAATCGT
Organism: Senna siamea; assembly: GCA_031216115.1. Lineage (NCBI taxonomy): Eukaryota > Viridiplantae > Streptophyta > Magnoliopsida > Fabales > Fabaceae > Senna > Senna siamea. The sequence goes on from CM062358.1 coordinate 3,716,232, forward strand.
AGCAGAACGCTCTGCTACAACATAAATAGTAACAAGGCCACTTATAGCTGCAGAACGCCCATATAATATCTATGGGATTTTTACATGCAAACATATTCATGTATAACTCGACATGATTATACGAAGGTGCTATATAGACTTATAATCACAGAAGATAAACATATACATCCATAAACTAGTGTAAATAGCAACTGTACAAGGACGTGCAAGATATATTTACATGTAGGGAAATTGGGTCAAATTCAATGGAAGATATGCCCTGTGTTTTTACACAAGGGGATGGCCCTAATGGAAAAAGAATTGAGGGAATCTTATACAGATATGGTAAAGGGCAAGAAGTGAGGATAATGTGTGTATGCCATGGGAACTTTCTGTCTCCAGCAGAGTTTGTGAAGCATGCTGGTGGTGGTGATGTTGCTCACCCTCTTAGGCACATTGTTGTGAACCCTTCCTCTACTAACTATTTGTAACATATGATACATTGAAGAAAAATGAATTTTAACTACATACTCTTGTGTCAATTTTTGCTAAGCTCTTAGAATGAAAACATGTGATAATGATGTGCAAACCGTTGCCTTTCTTCGGGAAGAGAATTTTAGGTTCATCACTTTTGGCCTCTTCTCTCCCTCATCTGGTGGTATGATTATGTTCCAGTTTCTTCACTTTTGGTACATTCAAAGTTTCAATATTTCAACATTTGAGAGTGAAGTGAATGAAAACAATTGTAACATAACTTGCTTCTTGACATCCATATTCCAAACCCTAACAACAGAGTAAGCTTGAATCAGTCTAGCTACTCCCAACAAGATGTTTTCAGTTTTCTTTATATATATATATATATATATATATATATATATATATATATATATATATATATATATATTCTGTTATTTCTCTCTTCAAATGCATTTGGTGTCAGGAAATTGTAGTAACACCATACCCTATTTTCGTTTGTGGAATGTTTTAGGGATTTTAAAGAATGTTATTATTCTCATGTTTCATTCAAGTTTTTTTTTCTTTTAAAAAAAATCTCTGGAAAATGTTGCATTAAATAAAAAAAAATACTTTTCTCTCATCAGATATGTTTCTTCTTCTATTTTAAAAATTTATATTATTTAATTTTAAAAACTTTTAATGTTATTAATTTTGGCTAAAGTAGTTTTAATGGTATTAGTAATTTTTTTAAAATTATTTATTAGAAAAATATACTTTAAAAAGTATTGTTTTATTATTATTTTTTGAGTTAAAAATAATAATTTTATTATAAAAAATTTTATAAAATAATTTTTTATATTACTTAAATATATATTTAATTATATAAATAATAAATAATATAAGGGTATTTTAAAGAGAATATAATTTTTTAAAATAAAGAAGGTAATGTAATTATAATATCTAGATGAAAATCAACATTCCTATGGGATGGAAGAGGTTAAAGATGTTAACTGATTTGGTTGAATTGGCATAAACACTTGTGATTTTATCCAACCTCAAGCCAATTATATCATATTTCAGAACAACTTAATTGATTATTTACTTAAAATGAATGCAGACAAAGTAATCAAATTAATCTTTTTTTTTTTTTGGATCTGGCCAGTATTGATCACCATTTAAAAGAAAAAAAAATTAAATTCTGACAATATATTAAAAATTTTAATTATTACATTAAAATAAAACTAATCATAAAGAATAGAGACTTGTTAAATGGACACACTTAAAACTAAGAAAATTAATAATCTAAATGAATTAGTCCGTTTACCTTAAGTATAAGTGTGCGAATTTAAGATGAGTTTGTATTACATCACTATTTTAATTTTATAATACGAATAAAAAAAATAATTGATAAAAAAATTTTGAACAAAAAATTAATTTAAAGTGAATGTAATAGTAATTTTTAAAATAAATATATTAATTTAGATATTATTTTTATTATAATAAATTTAATTAATTTTTTAAAACAAATTAAAAAATAAAAAATTAATAATATTATTTTTTATTTATATTAAAAATAATTTTAAAATATTAAAATTTAAAAAATGGCCGGTGGTTCAAATTGAATAAGTTTAAATTTTATAATTTAAGTCTCTTTAATAAATAAGTTCATCTACCTCAATTAATTTTCACATTATTGCTTTTTGAATATAGAGAGATTTTCAGTATCACCTTATTTATACATTAATTATTAATAATATTTAACAATTTTTTTTTACTTTACATTGAAGAGCTTAGATAGTATAAAATATTTAACAAAATTAATTAAATATTATTAATCAATATATAAGTATCATGGTTATGCCTAAAAATTCTCGAGTACAACACTAAAAGTGAATCAAAATATCGATTATGAGTTATGACATAAGATCACCAAAATTCTGATCAAGTCATATATATATATATATATATATATATATATTTATATGCCTGAAGTTGTTATAGTTAGTTTTAAATGAATTCTTTCGTTTTGTACATTATAGGCTAGATTTTTGCTTGCGACAATTCATACTTTGAAACTCTATGGATGACTTGAAGCTAAAAATTTAGAGGGTATTTGGGTAACCTTTAAGAGAAAGGAATTTTTTTATTTTTTTAAAAAGAACTTATTTTAAGAAAAATAAGTGTTTGACAAAAAAAGAAGAAAATAAATAGTAGTGGAGCCAGTATTTTTACAATAGAGCATAAGTTATAAATTGCAACTTTTGTTTATAGTAAAAGTAAAAGTTGAAAATTAAATATGTTTGGATAAAAATATATTTTTAAAAATTTCTTATTTATCATAATACTTTTAACTTTTCTATTAAAACCCTTCACAAACACACATTTTTATGTTTGAATTATACATCTTCTTTTTGAGAGGAATTATATTATATTATTTTGAGACATATGAATTAGAGTATGAAGCATTCATATGTATTTATATTTTAAAAATCTTTATTATAATTTTATTTTTTATAATTTAATTAATTAAGAATAATAAATTAATAAAAATTAACAATAATAAATATTTATAATTATGTATCTATTTAAATAATAACAATAACAAATTAAGTCTATACATGTCATTTTTGATAATTTGATAGTTAAAAGAATTTTTTATATAGATTAGTCCAAGACAAGTACAACTTCTCTCTGATAACACTTTTTTTAAAAATTGAGTTTAAAACTCAATTTTTAAAAAATCATTTAAAAGTAAACAAATTTGAAAAATAATTTCAAAATCACGTTACCAAAATTTGAGATATTGATAGTGCAAATTAGAAAGGGTTTCAATATCTTAACATGTAAATTCAAGAATAAGCATTATTGTCTTCAAGTGTGAGGACTATTAGCCTGTGCCATAAACATTAGTGTATTAAGGAATATATATTATATTTTAATATTTTTAAAATATTTTTATTTTTGGTATCACAAAATATATATTATATAATATAAAATTTAAAATAAAATATGTTATGTGTGAAAAAATGAGATAGAAAAAATAAAAATAATAAAAAATTAAAAAAATAATAAAGAGTTAAATAATTTTTTATTTTGAAATTTAATAATTATTATTTTTTAAAATATATTTAAAAAGTAACATAAATTTTAATGATGCTAAACATCTCATGCGTATATACACACACAATATATAACAAAGCCTTAAACATATCCATGCAGAGAAAAACAAAAAAAAGAAAAGGGAAAAAGAAAGTGATTGGAAACCTCTTCTCTCATTAGTTTATACAACAAGTCGTTCTCAGAAAATCCAACAAGCGCGTAATTTGTAAAAGCGAAAGCTTTATTACTGTTATATTACATAATCCAAATGGGGCCTCCCTCACTCATATGGGTTCAAGGTCTTCCGATCATATGCTTCTTCATCGCTTTACTCTTTCTCATTTCATTCCTGGGAGTTCAAGGTCTTCCTTTCTTGTTGACTCTACATTGCAACCTTAACTACAGTAGTAATCATGTCTCGCCAACCACCATCCTCCTCTTTCACCTATGAATGGACTTATGATGTCTTCCTCAGCTTCAGAGGTGAGGATACTCGATATGGCTTCACTGGTTATCTTTATAATGCCATGTGTGAGAAGGGAATCTGCACTTTCATAGACGATGAAGAGCTTAGAAAAGGAGAAGAAATAGCACCCTCTCTTCTCAATGCAATTAAGGAATCTAGAATTGCCATCATTGTGTTCTCTACAAATTATGCATCCTCTACTTATTGTCTGCAAGAACTAGTCCAAATACTTGATTGCATAAAGGGGAATGGTCGATTGGTGTGGCCAATCTTTTACAAAGTGGATCCATCTGATGTGCGATATCAGAAAGGTAGTTATGGAGAAGCAATGGCAAATCATGAGGAAAGATTCAGCAGCAACAAGGAGAAGCTGCAACAGTGGAAGTCTGCTCTTACAGAAGCAGCTAACTTGTCTGGTTGGCATTATACTCATGGGTATATCCTGATTCTAATATTATCTATTGTGTTTAGCTAATAAATTTTCATTAAATATTATACATTCTATCTTAAAATATATCTCCTGGAGTGAATTAGGATAAACAAGAATGGATAAAATGGAAAGAAAAACTTTACCTTGCTTAAAACCTTTTAAACGAATAAGGAGAATTGAAAGAAGTGAACTTTAATTCCTATCCCTTTAAAATGCAAATTTTTGTTCCTTTAGGCAAGGAAGGAAACACTATTCGTATTTATTGTTTGACAATTTTACTATCTAATTCTAATAACAAATGTATTATATTTTTCTTCTCAAATTCATATTTTCTCTCTAAATCTATTGCCTAGTAAAAAATAGTTCCTCTCTCTAAGCTAATTTGGCTCTATATGGATTTTGTTTTGGTTAGGTATGAATATGAGCTTATTCGAAAGATCACTGAAGAGGTTTGGAGAAAGATCAATCGTTGCCCTTTACATGTTGCCAGTTACCCTTTACATGTTGCTAGTTACCCAATTGGATTGGAGTCTCGGGTAAAAGAAGTAATTTCCCTTTTAAATATTAAATTTGATGAAGGAACGTACAGCATTGGGATTTATGGAATTGGTGGCATAGGTAAAACAACAATTGCATGTGCTATTTATAATTCCATAGCTGATCAATTTGAAGGTCAATGCTTCCTTTCTAACATTAGGGAAAATTCAATGAAGCATGGCTTGGTACACCTTCAAGAGACACTTCTTTATGAAATGGTTGGGGAGAAGAACATTAGGTTAGGGAATGTTAAAAGGGGAATCACAATGATAAAAAGCAGGCTTCATGGAAAGAAAGTTCTTCTAGTTCTTGATGATGTTGACAAAGTGGAGCAATTACAAGCAGTTGCTGGAAACCTTGATTGGTTTGGTTCTGGCAGCAGAATTATTATAACAACTAGAGATAAACGTTGGCTCCAGTTTCATGGTGTTGAAAGAACATATGAAGTTCAAGGACTAAATTATGAAGATGCCCTTGAATTGTTGAGTTGGAATGCTTTTAGAAGTATTGAAGTTAATCCTAATTACAAGGATATTTTGAAGCAGGTAATACTTTATTCTAATGGCCTTCCATTGGCCTTAGAAATAATAGGTTCCAACTTATTTGGTAAACCAAGGGATAAATGGGAATCTGCATGGGATTCTTATGAAAGAATTCCCGATAAAAACATAATGAACATCCTTAGAATAAGCTACGAGGATTTGGAGGAAAATGAGAAGGAAATTTTTCTTGACATTGCTTGTTTCTTTAAAGGTTATGAATTGCGTGAGATTAACACTATGTTGCTACATGGTCGTGGCTTTAGCCCAAATTATGGTATTGAAGTGTTGATTGATAAATCTGTCATAAAGATTGATCAAGATGATTTGGTGAGGATGCATGACTTGATAGAGCACATGGGTAGAGAAATTGTTCGGCAAGAATCTCCAAAAGAGCCTGGCAAACGTAGTAGATTATGGTTTTACATGGATATTTTTCTTGTTCTAGAAGAGAACACGGTAAGTGCATTTGTTTTTGTTTCATTTATTTAATACAATGATGAGACTCTAGGCCAATATGCTCTAGAGGACATAGTAGTTGCATTATTAACACTCTTTTTCATGCTTGTCTTATGATCAAATATATTACCATAATCTGATTTACAATTTGCAAATTTCTCTAAATTTTACACCAATATGTTTTGATTAACTAATTACTGCTTCTGTTTTAAGAGGGATCTGATCAAATTGAATTCATCATGCTACGCTTGCCCCAAACTCAAGAAGTTTGTTGGAGTGGGAGTGAGTTGAAGAAGATGAAGAACCTCAAAATACTTATCATTGAAAATGCTCAATTTGCTAAACAACCTAAGCATCTTCCAAAAAGTTTGAGAGTGCTGAAATGGCAGGGATATCCTTCACCCTCTTTACCATCTAGTTATGATCCAAGTAAACTCGTCACACTGGACTTGCCTATTAGTTGCTTTAGATTCGAACAAAAACTCATGGTATGTGAAATTGCCAGCAATCTCCACATGTTTTGGTTATCTTATCTACGCTATAAATAGCACTAGAAAATTCTGAGATAGTTTTTTATTTGTTTGTTTTGCAGAAGTTTGACTCTATGAGTGACATAGATTTACGTGGCTGCAAATTTCTAAAAGAAGTACCCGACATATCTGGAGCCGTCAATTTAAGGAAACTGTTATTTAGTGATTGCACGAATTTAGTTAAAGTTCATGATTCCCCTGGGTTTCTTGATAAACTTGAAAAGTTGAGCTTTCGTGGATGCACCAATCTTAGTATTCTTCCTCACTGTATTAAGTTAACTTCTCTTACAGGCCTGCTTTTAGATTTATGCTCGAGTTTGAGGAGTTTCCCCAATATACTGGGACCAATTAAACATATGACATATATTCGTTTCTATGGGTCTGGTATAAAAGAATTGCCATTTTCGTTTACAAACTTTATTGGGCTAAAATCTATAGTGTTGGATGGAAACTACATGCTTCTTCAGCATCTGTTTAGTATATTTAAGTTGCCAAAACTTAAGAGATTAACAGTTATAGAATGTGGATGGCATCTACATCGGTTCTTGAGCGAAGGTGAAGAACAAGAAAAACTGAGCTCAGTGGTGTCTTCAAGCATTAGAGTTGTCATATTTGATGGCTGTTATTTGCCAGATGAGCTCGTTGCTACAATTTTCCCCTGCTTGCCCAATTTGAAGTTTTTAACCCTAAGAAACAGTTATTTCAAAATCCTTCCTGCATCCATCAGTGCATGTCGCTTTTTGAGGAGTCTTATTTTGGATAATTGCTAGTCTCTTCAAGAAATTAGAGGGATTCCGCCAAACATAAACCATCTTTCTGCAATCAACTGCACATCCTTGACTTTTGAGTCTCAAACCATATTATTGAGTCAAGTAGGGTTTCTCAGTACTCTTACTGTCCAATTTTTTTGTCATTTCCATCTTATGCTTATGATGCTTTGAATAATTTATGGGTTATATTGACAGGCATTACATAAAGGTGGAGGCAGAGATTTTTGTTTGCCAGCAGGATTAAGGATCCCAGAATGGTTCGACTACGTTAAGGAGGGGCCAACTATGTGTTTCTGGTTTCGTGAGAAATTCCCATCCCTGGCTCTTTGTGTTGTTGGAGTATTGGATGAGTCTTGTGGACTTCCTTTTTCCAAATTCAACTTGCTCATAAATGGCATTCAACGCCACCATTTTCATTTGAGTGCAGAATCAGTGTTTGAGACTAAACATATTTTTCTATTTGATCTGCAACACGAATCTTACAATATTGACATGCAAAGAACATACATAGAGGATGGATGGAACCATGTTGAGCTTTCATACGTGGAACATTCTAAAGGGGATTTTCCACACACATGCAGAGTGGAGAAAGGAATTATAAAATGGATGGGAGTTTATGTATATAAGAGAAAAACTAGCATGGACAATATCCGATTCTCAAACCTTAAGCCTCCAAAGACAACATTTGATGATTCCTTAAACCACACAAAGGATTTGTACCCAAACAGCTATTCATTGCAGAAAGAAAGGTTTCAATGGCAGGAAGTAGAAGGTTGTGATTGTGAGACACATGATATTCAGCAGCCACAAGTTCAAAGAGGTGGTTGTGATGGTGTATCAGTATCACAGAATTTATAGAAGGAAATTTGCAGCATAGAAGCTCCTTCAAAAATTAAAATGCTCATGTGGAATATTTGTGAAGATGCTTTGCCGACATATGAGTATCTGTTTAGAAGGAAGCTTGTAGATAGCCCGCTCTGTCCTATTTGTGAAAGGGAAGCTGAAACCATAGAGCACGTGTTTCTGAAATGTGCATGGACTCGACCCATCTGGTTTGGAAGTGATGTTCAGTGGAGTGTGGACATGGATTCAGTGCAGAGCTTTCCAGTTTGGGTTTGGCAGAAACTGGAGGAAACAAAAAGGGTATATCCTAATGCTCATCAAGTCTCTGTTCTTGTGTGGTCTATATGTTGGGCTATTTGGAAGGGAAGGAATGAATTTGTTCTTGAAGACCAGCCTGTGAATCCTTTGGGTGCATTGATGAGCATTAGCTGACATTGTGCTTCTTCTTGTTACTTGTTACCCAGCATGTATCATCAGAACCATTGTTCTTCAACTTGTAATCAGTCAAGGTGCCTCTCCTTTACTAATAAGATGATTCCCTTGATTCTCTGTGAGAAATTTTTTGCTGATGAATCATAAATATATGTACTTTTGAAGCAGTAAGCCAGTGCACACTTTATACGTAGCTTTAGAAATTGTTCATACTAAAATTTTTAACAAATGGACAGGACTAATCTCTTAGGGATCATCTCTACATTTATTTTTTTTGCATATCCCTTCTTGCTTGGCATGCCTTGTCTTCCTCTTTCCCCATAATTGAGTTCTCAGATTCGGCACAGATAGAAATTGATATATTTCTTCCCTTCAGGGTTATTATAGGTTAGGATTGTGAAATTTTAAATTTTATGAAATTTAAAATGTAAGAATTTAAATTGTCACAATAATATATTGAAGCTTGTAACTTGTTTTAAACAAGTAGAAGGAAGAAGGCTTTTCATAATTGGAGGATGGAGGATATTCAAAACAAGAGGGCTGATGCATTTGTGTTATTTAATTCTGTTTTTTTTTCAGTTTTTAAAGCTGTTTTGTAAAATTAATTATGAGAATTTATATTAGTTTTATTTTCATATATTTACGTGTACGTTATTAGTACAAGTATATTTTTTTTATATTTTCTTTATTTTAAAAAATAGGGGTACATATTTTTTTTTGTTTTTCTATTTTTAAAAATAAAAAATTATTTTTAAGAATAGATTTTAATCAGGCCCTTTATTACTAAAGAACAATCAATATGAGAAAATTAATATTTATATATGTTGTACATCTTGCCGCTACCAAAAGAGAATATATATTTACAATTTCCTCAAATATATAAAAAATTAGGCAGATACAGATCAGAGGTCGCAAGCCCATCATGTCCGTCAGCTCTTCTTTTCGTAGAATAGCATATAGATAACATCCAAGTATGACATAACTGACTGAGTGGCATCTTTTCCAAACCCAGAAATGAAAGTGATTAATCTGAATCTGAGGTGACACTAGGATAAATATTTCTAGACATTAAGAGCCCTGAAGAGAAGAGAAGAATCTAGAAATGATAAGCTCTTGAATCATAGAAGGAATCCTAAAATCATATTCTCAAAATGTATGCATTGGTATCTGATCGGACCTAAAAACCTAGAGGAGCTGTTAGCTATTAACAAATTAGGCCTTGGAATTCCATAAAGCATACTGCCTCAACAACAACAACAAGAACGACAATGATAACACCTGCCCCATGTCCAACAAGAGGACCAAGAGAAGCACCGGAACCAATTGCAACACTTGGCAGTTGAGCGTAGTCTTACTTTAGATGCACCCTTTCTTGGGGGAACAGATGCTTCTGCATCTGATTTCCGTAGGGGAACATTTGTCTTTGCAGAACTATTTCTGTCCATTTCGGTCAAACTGACAACATTTCAAAACAGATTAGATCAATGTGCTTGTACAGCTTGAGCTGAATTGAGGAGTTTTCAAGAATTTCAGGACAACTACATTGTCAAAGGGCATGGGCAAAAAACAGATAACAAGGACATAATTATGATCATAGGAGTAAGACAGGACAAGGTAAATGAATGAACAGGAATTATGCAGAACAAAGAAAATAGAACAGCCAAAAAGTGTATTAACTTTGAAGCCTAGATGCGTCTTGTAGGTAGAGAGTAAAACCACATGCAAAGGTTAGAACATGATATTACTGTATCTCATCACTACGGTTTCAATCGTGGAGGAACGCTCTGCTACAACATAAATAGTAACAAGGCCATTTATAGCTGCAGAACGCCCATATAATATCTATAGGATTTTACATGCAAACATATTCATGTATAACTCGACATGATTATACGATGGTGCTATATACACTTATATTCGCAGAGGATGAACATATACATCCATAAACTAGATTAAATAGCAACTGTACCAGGACGTGCAATATATATTTATAAACATGGATAAGTAGTTTTCTACAAACACATCAATATTTGCTACCTCAACAGACTAGTTATTATAACTTTGTACTGAAATGAAGAAAGTAGGAAAAAGAATGTAGAACAGAGAACAAAATGGATTGGGCTCACATTGGGAAAGCAAAAGACAAATTACTGGTTCCACTCCAACAAGAATGACCGGAGGTATTTGACAAATTGCAACTTATATCTGGTTGTGAATACTTTCTCTTGTTTTGGTCTTCACTTGACCTTTCTTCTGACTTGAGAGCTTCCTTTGAACTTTCATTTTCTTGCAAGTCCTCCACATCAGCACTCTTGCTGTCAATTTCTATGTCCTCTGGTATAATGTCAAAGGGGTGTGGACTAAACATACAAAACTCACCAGATTTGGTCAATTCTCCTGACTTGTATAAGTCACTGAAGATCAAGGAATGTTCTTGCGAGAAACTATTGTTCCCTAACTGAATGCTGAACAATGAATCATTAGAAGCAGCGCTCCATTCCATTGGAGATGTACTTCTTGCAAAGACTGAAGATGGAATCCTCTTAGGATCATATCCTCCCAATGGGTCCATCACTTGGATTGGAGGGCTTACAATGGGTGGCAGACAAGTTGATGTGAGAATTGGATAGCTGTTGTCAACTTCAGATTTGGCAGAGCTATCACTAGAGAGATCATTCTTTTCATCTTTTGATGCAGGTCTAAATGCCTGAGACTCAAATTCAATTGTCTCTTCTGTAAAGACATCATCTGATGATGATTCCGGTGAAGAGGCAGAACTTAACCTTCTGGCTGGGTCCAATATGTTTCCAGTGTCATTGGCGTGTGCCTTAGAACAATCACTTTTATCACTTTCCAAAGCTCTTCCACCTCTGATGCTAACATCTATTTGCACTTCTGAAGCTGCACTACTTCCACTCCCATCAATTACCTCAGGGTTTGAATTTGAATGCTTACTGCTTGCACTCCCATCAATTACCTCAGGGTTTGAATTTGAATGATTACTGCTTCCACTCCCATCAATTGCCTCAGGGTTTGAATTCGAATGCTTACTGCTTCCACTCCCATCAATTACCTCAGGGTTTGAATTAGTATGCTTAGTGCTTCCACTCCCATCAATTACCTCAGGGTTTGAATTCGTAGGCTTATTGCTTCCACTCCCACTGGGAGTTGCTGGACTTGTTATTAAATCCTTATCATTTTTGCTCCGATCGACTGGCTCTGTGGACATTTCTAAACGCTTGCCACTTCCTTTCCCTTCAATAAACCCTGCATTAGTGTCTGAATCCTTGGAACTTAGTGCGCCTTGTTCCAGGTACATAGCTGAGATTACTTGATATAAATGTTATATTACATCACAAAGACTAAATAGGAGCATCAGGAAAATGAAAAGTAAACTCGAAGTTACCAAATTAATTGTACGAGTGAGAGATATTTTACTTAAAAGAAATGGAGAGAGACAGAAAAAAAAAAAACATGTTTGAGAATTGTTATATTATGTACACTTCCAAGGAATAATCAACCAGGCAGAAAACAACTTAATGTTCAAATTAAACACTGAGAAGCCAGATTTCATCTTAGATCCAACTTTTAGTTTAGAGAAGAATAAAGGGCATAGGATGCGATGAAATTGGCAATTAATTGGAGAATAGCACGATGGCATAGCATAATGTAATGCTTTTTCTTGTGTCTAATAGATTATAATTCTATAGATCGGCCCAATGTATGGAAGTATTTCTCAGCCGAGGATGACCTACCCAACGACCCTCCTCCAGCTTTAAAGATCACATGGGCAATAATAACCATAAAAATCCATTACTTCATGCAAATTTCAGAGTTTCGTATCGATGCAATAACGAAAATGCCATCATATTGATGACATTATTGCTATCCCCTTATTTAATTTACTTTCTCCCAAAGCTGATCCCCAGAAGGGAATGCCCAATTTGTTACTCCTGACCGAGATCTCATATTCATTCATTGACCATAGAAAAAAGCTCCTTGCGCAGCAATAACAACAACAGTCGCATGAAAATATAATTAACACAACATCCGAATAACTTACGGGTTATGCCAGGCCGCTGCAATTCCAGTCACCGGAAGCGGCACCGGCCAATCAGAAGCTCCTTATCCGAAATTCCAATCTATAATTTGCAACATACATACAAGTATTAAGAAATCGTGAAAAGAAATTGAAATTTCATATTAGTTACAAACAAATAAACAAAAAGGGAAATTAGATTTACCACTTAGTTTTAGGGAAGTACCTGAGAATCAATAGCTTGAATTATATTTGAGAAACCGATCGTGCCTGAGAATCTTTCTAACGCTTGTGGTTCGTCGCCCTGATTTCTTTGACTCTCAGTTTTCATTCCAAAATGGCAAAATATAATTGGGCAAAAGGAACTAAGGCCAAATGAGACATTAGGGTTTTGTGCGTAATGTGATCGCCAAAGGTCTCGCGACATTTTCGCCGTTTCCGAAAATCTCATTGCCGTCTGCGACTAACTATATCTGCGTTTCGCGCCATATCATCATTCTCCTTACAAGCTACGTTGCGGCAGGAGGATCACGTGCTCGCGGCGTGCGTCCAACGCATTTGTCAAATTGACCAATGGTTTAATGCCACGTCAGAAGAGGAGGCCATGTCGTACGGTAAAATGTGATGGAACAAACGATGTGTCAAATTTAATTTTAATCGATTTTTTTTAATTCTCAAATCCATCACATCCCAGGACCTCAAATATGATGACAATGATTTATATATCTTCTAGTTTTAACTAGATTTTAGGCAGGTTTTTATTACATATCCCACAAGAATAACTAAACGAAACATGAATAAAGGTTTTTCTTTTACCCAACAGTCTATGATTTATATTTTTCTCAAAAAACATTCTTTGAAACCGATCTGAACAAATTTATAGCTCGTGTGAGCTAAAACAAACATCCAAATATGCTTGGCAGGACCTCCATCATTGGTGAGAGAATTCTAAATTTCTATTTACTAACAAAGTACCAACAAGAAACTCACTTAAGATATTGAAGAGTCATATTCTTCAAAAGGGATGGAAATCAATTCAATATATGTGTGTATAATAAGGATCAATTCAGCGCAGCACCAGCAATAGCGACAGAAGTCTCACCAATCGCAGCATCGCGTTCTTCCAACTTCAGTGCAACGTTAATGCCGGTTGCTTTTTTCCAACGTCGAGTTCTCACTGGTCTTCTTCCGACGACAGTGACAACAATCCGTTCGCCATGGGTGAAAGGCTATGGGTTTGAGCCGTGGAGGGTTTTGGAATGCGATGGATTTAGGAATTAAAAAAATTGATTAAAATTAAATTTGATACAGGTACCCCTGCTTAGGTGGAATTTAGATATGATATGTTAATAAGTTTTTTAATATTTGAGGGTTTTTACCCGTGAAAAAAATGCTTAAGAGGTTATTGGTAAAAAATCAGTTTAAGGATTTTTTTGCACATAATCTGAAGTTTAAGATGATATTTTACATTTTATCTTTAATTAATTATAGTCTTGTTTAAAAAATATGTTTCCGAAAGAAAAAGTTTTACTAATTGAAGTTGGATATGAGCATATAGTAAAGTCAATTTCTATTCTTAAATCCTTTCAATTTTTGAATCTCTAAAATTGGACTTGATCATCAAGAGAAACTTTAAAATAATTATTTTATAAATTATGATTCATATATATAAAAATTTATAAAAAAAAATTCATTCAAATTACATCAATTATATTATATAAACTTTAAATATATAATTAATATAAAATTTTCACAAATTTATTTTTATAAAATTATCAAATATAATAATTTATACTAACATTAAATTATCTTGTTAAAAAAATTAAAATAAAAACATAATTTTCGTATATATATATGCTTCAATAAAATAAAATAAATATTTATATTTATAATATAAAAATAATATTTAAATAAATTATACAAAGTGAGTATAGGTCTAGATTAGTATTACTTTCTTTAACCTAAATCTAAACTTGTAAAATTCTTTAAAATAATACTCATATCTAGACTTATTTATTTAATATCCTAACTCAAATATCAAGAATAAATTTTATAAATATTTTAGTGATTGCTAAGCCAAGTTTTCTTACCCTAAAAGGACCCAACTTAGATCTATTTTCCTAAGGGCTGAATAATAGAGCAAATGTAAAAATTTTTAAAAATAATATAAATTAGTCTAAAATAAATATAAATATATAAATTCATGTTAATTTTAAGTCTTACGTAATTATTTTATTCTTATAATGTGAATAATTAACTTAATTGATAAAAATTTTAATAAAAAATTAATTTAATATAAAGATAATATTAATTTTTAAAATAAATTAATTAATTTTATCATAATAATTTTAATTGACCTTTGTATCTTAAATAAATTTAAAAAGTAAAAAAAAAATATTACTTTTTATTTATATTAAAAATTAATTTTAAAATAAAAAAAAATGACTCTCAAGCTAACTTGTAGGCCAAAGCAGATGTCTTAGACTTCATTGTCCAAAGTTCATTTAATAAACGAGCTGGTTTATCCCAGCCTATGATGAACTGACCCGTTTGACACCATTATTAATAACTTCTCAAACATTTATTTGGTGCCAAAAAAAAACCTCTTAATACCTAATTATTATTTAAAAAAATTTCATTGCCACATTAAGAAAAGTAATACACATTAGTAAGGATACTTTAGTTATTTGAATAAATTAAATATTTAAATTATCAAAATATCCCAATATTTAAATGCCCAACCAAACACGCCCCCCACCCCCAAAAAATGTCACGCTGGGGAGAAGGAGAAAACTACTGAGAAAATCCTTAACAATCTATCTATCAATTAAAATATCGAAGTCTAAAAGCTATAACCTGCAAAAAATGGTGACCAAGTTACTGAAGACGATCATCACATGTAAAGTACGAGGACTCTTTGCAAAGATCATTTTGAGATGAATTCTCACAAAGCATTTTTGACATTAACCTCTCATCTCACACTCGGCTCTCTCATTTTTGCCTTCAAGAGCCATATGAATAAGTTTTAGAAAAACTTCCTCATTATCATTTCCCTCTTCATTTCCATTAATAACATTAGTTGAAACCCTCTTTAAAACTTCTCCTGCAGCTTCAAGTCAAAGCTTCAATAGCAATGAGGCCACTTTCTCTTCTTTCGCAATGACAACGCTGTTTTTGGGTTTCTTGCCAGCAGTTTGATGTCACTGGTAATGGAACAATTGAATTTCTCATCGACAGTCACAAACGATAATGGCAACGGGAATAGGGAGCAACGTTTGTCTTCCTCAATAATTTTCTCCTTCTTCTTGTTCTGTGATATCAGTAATGTGAGATTTGGGGGGTTTTGTGTATTTAAATACTAATCTAAATGACCAAAGTTTGGAGGAAAACTGTTAATTTATTGGATTGAGTTGCATTAGAAAGACACTGTCTCTAAAAATATTTCGTAATTCTTTTGAAATTAAAAAGTGTCACCTCAAAAATTAAATGAATTTTTCTTGAGTTAAACAAGAAAATAGAACAACCAAAAAATAAAACACTAAAAAATTGATTATTAAAATTTTGATAAATAATAAATGATTCATTTCAAAAACAATAATATAATTGTTTTACAGGGTCTCCCATCATTTTTCTTTATCACATGCTATCTGTCATTGTTAAAAAAATTAGAATAGATTAATCAATTAGATTAAAAAATTAGTGAATTAGTTATGATACTAGTTCAGATGACTTAAAAAATGTGATTATGAAAAAAAATTGGATAAAAATTAATCGATGAGTAGAATAATTTGTAAAAAAGAAAAGAGAGAAAAAGAAAAAAATAAAAAAATGATTATATGCTATTAGAAATTTTAAAAGAATGAAAGAGAAGGAAAAAGGAATATAAAAGAGAAGAAGATAGAGGGAAGGAAAAGGAAAAAATAATAAGAAAGAGAAGAGGAAAGAGACAGTAGGAAGGCTTAGGAGAAATTTTTTTTTACTATTATTTATTATTTATTATAATTCTACTATCTTTTATTAAATATTTTTTATTTACATTTTAAAATAATAAGACATATTAATAAAATATAAATTAAAGTAATTAAATAAATTAAATAAAAAGTAAAAAAATTATACCATTTGAATTAAGGTGAAGGTCATATAATTAATTTATATAATAAATATTAATAATGAAAGAAAAATTTTAATAAAATTATTTTTTAAAAAAATAAGCTAATTCAATCTAATTTATTTTTAATTTGAATCAAATTTTTTTTAATTTAACATTATAAATTTTTAAGGATTTGACGGTCCAACATATAAATTTTGACTGATTCTGACACATCTAAAAAAGTGATGACAATTATGAATAGAGAGTGAAAATAATAATAATAATGATAACTCTTAACAAAATAAAGTATGAACTATCTATTATTTTGAAATATGTGTAATTAAATACTAATTATATCTAAAAAGTTATTAATTTATTTTATATGTAAAAGAAATATTTTTATATAAATAAAAATGACAATGCTGCTTACCATGAAGATACTAGTGTCCTTCTCGTGATTTTAATCTCATTCAACTATTTCTTTCTGTTTTACCAAAATTGCAAAAATTCACAATAAAAGAATTACCACATCTCCACACTTATTTATCAGCAAGGTTCCTGGTTTCTGGGGAAGTTGGATCATGCTCGAAGTGACTGTGATGATGATGTTACTATTTTCTACTCAGAATGAGTTCCTTCATCTTTGGGCTAGCTGTAGCTGAAGGACCCGCTTCCTCCTCCATTTTCTTCCAGCCATCGAACATCCTGCACTTTCAGGCATCGTTTATTGGCAATGCAGATAGCGTAAGTGCGTTAACTAATTCCGTAACTTACATTTTCACTTCAACTGTTCTCTGGGGTTCTCTGTTGATCGTTTTTGTTCAATTTCATGGGTTCGCAATTCGCGATAATGATTCAGATGGAGTGATGCTTTGCATCCTATGCTCTACTTCCTTATATGCCGATGAAAATAATGAATGCGGTGGTTATTTCTGCGAGATTATTCTTGATTTAAACTCAGTGTAATGGTTCAATCAATTGATATAAATTAAGGGAGATGTGTATTGAAGATGTAACTTTTAGGGTTTTAGGTGTTGGAAGATTTACTTCAACGGTAGATGATCGAGCTTTTCCATTTTGTTTATGACTTGCGGTGATGTGGTTATTGTGGAGCTTTACTTTTGGTACAGAACATAAGCAATTAGCAGTTACTCATGAAACTAATCATGGGTTCTTGTCCAATATAGCATTATATATTTTCTCTTTCTCAATTCAGAAATTGAATGAAAAAGACGTGAAGTTCAGCAATTGGCAAAGCATTTTTGGCAATCTAAGTGTCAGATACCTATAGATATCGCTTGTTAGTTATTTATCTTTCACTTTTGGAATCCTTTGTTTTATTTTGAATATTCCCCTTTTCTTCAGATTAATTATAGAGGTAAATTTTTTCTTAGATTCGCGTATAAGTGGAAGATTGTGACCTCCCTTCTCCCTTCCTTTCTTCCCTGTTTTCTCATCTCTGGACTCTGGTAGTTATTTGTTATACTTCTTTAACTAACTAGCATATTTGTTTTATTCTGTTTCCAATATTAGGTTTTAAATTGAAAATGCACAATGGATCACAGCCATCCAGTTATAACGAGTACAATCATGGTTGTGGTTGAAATAAATTCAGCATTTCTTACTCTGTACTGACCTCTGAATACTGATGGATGTAACCCAGCTAAAAAAAAATCCAAATCAACTTGAAGTGAGAAAAGTAGATTCCAATGGAAGAAGCACGTGGTCATTCTCTGTCCAGTCTACCTGAGTCTGCCTTATTGAATGACAATGGTCAGAGCTCTATTTTCAATTTGAATGTGAATCATGGGTCTGGTATATCAGGTCTGAAGAAAAGAGGTCATGGAAGTCGGTCTTGGATAAAAATTGGTCAGGATGGGAATTCACAGGTTGTGACACTTGACAAGGCTACTATTATGAGAGATTGTTCTTTGCCTTCGAGAGATCTCAGACTATTGGATCCTATGTTCATTTATCCTTCTACCATATTGGGAAGGGAAAAGGCTATTGTAGTCAACCTTGAGCAAATCCGGTGCATAATCACTGCTGATGAGGTTATCCTGATGAATTCCTTGGATGGCAGTGTTGGTCAATACAAGTCAGAATTATGCAACCGGCTTCAGAAAGAAAAATCTGGTAAGGGGTCTAGCTCTTTCTGTGGCAAGTGGCAACATTGACTTCAGTGCATGAGACAGACTAGGAAAAATAATTTATAAGTAGTTGAGTCCAATATGACAATTATAGCATTCATGATGTTCTTTTCTTTTTTAGTACTATTTGGAATTGAAGTAGAAAGATGCGGGAAAGACAGTGACTGTTGTGAAATCTTGTTTTAGGAGAAGAGTTGACGTCATTAAAAGGAATTTGATACTTCTCCTTAGCTCTTATGGTATATTGAATAAGAAAAAGTTTATTTATACTTATAAACTGTGCTGAGTTTTTGGAGGTCTTTGATGGAGATAACCACGGCATAAAATTGCTCACATGTCTGCCTTTTCAATACAGATGATCTGCCTTTTGAATTTTGGGCACTGGAGCTGGCTCTGGAATTGACATGCACATCTTTAGATGCTCAGGTATGGATTCACCTGCATCTCTATTTGTTTTAGATAAACTCCGCTATATTATTTCTACACTTTTTTACCTCAAAATTGACCTCATTGAGTTGAAATTATCACCAATATTGTGGTTATACTGCCTCTTATATTCCTTGTAAATAGTAAAATATTTATAGGCAGGCTTCATTAACTATCCTCTACATTTCCCAGCAAATTTAGATGACTCACAAAAGGCAAGTTTTATTATGCTTTATGGGCTATATTCTTGTTTTTCCTCCATTTACTTTAATCAAGATACATGTTTTCTTCTCTACTCTGGTCTCTATTTTCCATATGGGAAAGGGGTCTAACAGATTGGGGGCTGTTGGAGCCTATCTTCATTTTCATATTTTTCTTGGCAAAGAGCCTATCTTCTTCAATAGGAACTGAGCACACCCAGGGTATGTAAAATCATGGGTTCTACCCAGCTAAGTGTTACTTTTAAGAAAGTACATAAATGGCTGCATCAGTTAAAATGATTAGGAAGCCTATCCTTTCAATAGATGTTATGAAGTGTATAACACTACATAGGCCAACTCTGTTGGCCTGATAAGACACATGGGTTTATGTTACTTTCTTCATAGTTTTTATTGCTGTTCACTGTAGTCACTGCTCTCATATCTTAATCTTGTCATTGAGCCTACTCTCTGTTTTTTTTTAAGCTGAACTGGGCTTACATCATTGTGGCATGTAATTCAATGGTGTTACTGATATTGAATTAATAATATTGTCAGTTCTTATCCCTTAAATGAAGAAGATTCTTGATTTAATAGGTCAGTGATCTGGAAATGGAAATATATCCAGTGTTAGATGAACTGGCCTCATCTATCAGTACTCTCAATCTCGAACGTGTTCGAAGATTTAAAGGTCACCTCCTTGCTTTGACTCAGCGGGTTCAAAAGGTTGATATAAGTAATCTTCTCATGCTGGAGTAATATTTAACCTTTCTAGCACCTTCAACTGGTAATTTATATTTATTTCCAGGTTCGTGATGAAATAGAACAACTCATGGATGATGATGGTGACATGGCAGAGATGTGCCTCACTGAGAAGAAGAGAAGATTAGATACTAACCCTTTAAGTGATCTTGGTCTTCAAACTCACATGCCAGATAGTGGTAGAGCCATTTCAAAATCAGCTCCTTCTTCACCGGAGAGGTCCATCATTGGGGTCCAGATGTTGCAAAGGGCTTTCAGTAGCATTGGAAATTCGAGTAAACATGAGAGTCTGACAAGCTCTTCTGATAATGTGGAAAAGATTGAGCCACTGGAAATGTTGCTTGAGGCATACTTTGTGGTCATTGATAATACTCTTACCAAGTCACTGTCGGTAAGAGAAGTTTGATTCACTCAGATGTAGCTTATGAGTTTCATCCATACTGCTTACAAATTACGAATCTGATTGTTTCATTTCATAAGATTGCGGATAAATAAGGTATTTATATCAACAAGATTGGCTGGGGCATATCTTCAAACAATCAGCTATTTTTTTTAATGAAACTACCCAAATGTCAATCAGCTTTTTTTTGGTGCATAAAACACATATTAGATGTAAAAAATCTAATCTATTTAAGAAGCTACTCTAGCATTTAGTAGACCCTGAGAATATTCGCTATTGCTGGTGATGCAGCTCAAAGAATATATTGATGACACTGAAGATTTAATCAACATAAAATTGGTATGACATGGTAGACAATTTGCAAAATTCTTTCTGTCCATTCCTTTTGTTTCTTACATTTCCTAAGTTGTGTACACTAGAGGTTTTTAATCTTTCAGTATATGTATATGACAGGGCAATATTCAGAACGAACTAATACAATTTGAGTTGCTTCTTACAGCAGCAACATTGGTAGCCGCAGTATTTGCTACTGTTACAGGGGTTTTTGGAATGAACTTTGAAACCACAGTTTTTGACTATCCATCTGGGTTCAATTTGGTTTTGATAATCACGAGCATTGCCTGTGCATTTTTGTACTTCTTCTTTCTACTCTGTTTTAGGCACAAGAAAGTGCTTCCATCTTAGACTATACCTGCTGTGTTTTGGAAAGTCCAATGCATGGATTTCAGTGACGACGCATCTATTTGTTGGTAAATGGTGAGATTCAGAAACTCTTGGATAGACCAGGTCTATAAAAAATTTGTAGACCAATCTATTTATGAGCCGGTTTTACTAAAAAGTGTGTTTAATTATACGTTTATTTATGATTAATTTGGTCTACAAATTTTCTGTAAACCGAGCCAATAATGATTAACATGTTGTAAACATATTTAAAGTGGGTCTCATTAAAAAGTGTTTGATTACTTGTTTATTTATGATTAGCTTGGCTTACAAATTTTTTGTAAATTGGGTCTAACTGAATTTCTCACCGTGATCTGCCCAGAGCTTCAACATGTCGGAACCAGGCACAGGTGCTGCTGGCCACTCCATATTATTTTTGAACAGCTATCCATTCTAAATTCTTGTAGTCAACCACAAATTTGTATGATAAGATGTGTTAAGTTTTACAAACCTATAATCATATTCATTGGAAGATACTCCATTCGATTTGGAGGGACATAAATGTCAATAATAAGGCTTGCCTCATCACCATCACCAGGAAACACCATTTAAGGATCCCTTGTAGTAGTGCTTGTCTTCGTTAGTGAAGATATTCTGTTGGAACAAGAAATGAGAGGTGACTTGTTCAAGCTAAGACATGTATACCTCGTATTTAGATTACAATAGTTGTTATTCTTCAGAAATTTATTGGACATTGTTGTTGCAATGAATGTAAGGGGAAGTCCTACCAATAGATGCTAGGCATCATAAATATTAAAACTCGTACTATCTTCCAGCTTCCAAGTTGTTTTCTTTTGGTCAACATTATCAGGGAGGCAGAGTATTTTTAGGAACTATCTATTGTACTTTATTATTTAAGTACTATTGTTATTTGCATTTTGATAAATAAATAAATTTTTAAAATTTAATTCAACCATAATTTAAAATTCAATTCAATCATAATTTAAAATTTAATTGAAATGAACTGACATTCCTAATTGTTTTTAAAATGACGTTTCCTAATTGCTATTATTTTCCATTCATAAAAGTAGTTTCAATGTTTGAGTTTTAATTATACAAATTGTAGTTCCCACAGGAAAAATAAAAGATCTCTCAGAAATGAAAATATATGCTTGCTTTGTGTCCTTACTCCATATTACAACTCTGGTTCTTTCAAGGTAGAGCTAAATTCCTATCAGAAAATCACTTTCACCGTCCAATGGGCATTACGATCTCGGAGAACTCAACCCCAGGTGTCAAATCTGAGTTGCTGTCTGAACCAGTATTTTCTGTTGTATTGACATCTCTACCTGGTGTCATATTAGCATTTTTCTGAAGTTGCAATGCCAATACAAGGCTCTGCAGCACATCACCCATTGGGGGACGCTCCATCGCTCTTTCGGCCAAGCATTTCTTGGCCACCCCTATATACATCTCAAAGCACTCTGCTACTATCTTCCCTTCCAGGTCAGGGTCCACCAGATGAGCTGTAATGCCATTCTCCCAGCAATACTGAGCCCAGTCAACCAAGTTATCATGCTCATCATCTTCAACCGGACTCACAGCAAGCCTTGCACTTAACACCTCCAATAACACCACCCCAAATGAGTACACATCAGATTTCTCAGTTAACTTACGACACCAAAAGTACTCTGGATCCATGTATCCAACACTTCCCTTGATGTTGATGCTGAATAAGTCTGGGTTGCTTGCCTTGGACAAGCCAAAGTCGGAAATTTTGGCAACCCAATTATGGTCAAGGAGTATATTGCTTGTCTTGATGTCACGGTGGATGATCTTGTGCTGTGTGCCAGTGTGGAGGTAGTGTATACCCCTTGCAACTCCAATGCATATCTCAAGACGTTGAATCCATGACAAAGCGAGTTCTTCCGTCTGCCTCGAATGAAGACGGTCAAACAGAGTACCGTTGGACATATATTCGTAGGCCAATATCATCTCCCCATCTTCTTGGCAATAGCCCATCAGAGAAACTAGATTTTGATGGCGTAGTTGGGAGAGCATATGGATCTCTGTCTCAAATTCTAAAGCGCCTTGTTCTGACATTGGATTGCAGCGCTTTATGGCAACAAAGGTAGACCTACAATCAAAAGTACCCTTATAAACTCTGCCAAATCCACCCATGCCAATGACTAGAGCCTCATCAAAGTTATTTGTTGCCACTTTTATCTCATCCATGGAAAATTGATGGGGAGCAGATGACTGCTTGACTTTTTTGATTTGACCAGGAGTAAGGATGAAGAGACCACACCATGATACCCTCCTTGGCCGAATGAAATTAAACCTGTAAATAATCAAGCATAAGAGAATTGCTAGTCCCACAGCACCCAGTCCACACCCGATGATGATGAATGTGATTTTCTTTTGCTTTTTAGAGGTTGCAACATGGTGCCCTTGCACAGCTGAATTAGACTCGCTATTGACAGGGTTAAGCCCTGCAAGATTTCCATCTGCATTGCTCAGTTTAAAGATCTCTGCACCATTCAAAAAAGCAGTGCAGTACTGAGGTTTTCCTTTCTTGTATGGATGAAGATCTAGCCAAAGATCCTGTTTTGCCTCATTTGCTTCTGGAACCATCACAACGAAATCTTGGTAAACAGGAACTCCAGGACCACCACTCAAGGCAACTATATCAGCATCCTCCATAGCAGTTTGATTATTTAAATATATAGTGAAAGACAACTGATTTATTAAAGTTATGTCTCGAAAAATATCACAGAAGTGTAGCCTAACTAGGTACCTGAAACCAGAGTCAATAGGAAAGAACCACGATAGATTATAGTTTAAATTGATAAGATCATTTGGAAAGTTTGCCATAGCACGGGCTGTGCGGTAGACACCTTCTGGTGCAGTATATGCTGGAATATTAATCGGATATAGAATTGGCATGGTCATCTCAAAGGGTTCAAGGGTTGAAGATCCAAACATATTAACTTCATCTCGGGTCCAAGTCCTAAACATTCCCGTATCGTATTTGGCAGGAATTTCATCGCCTCCTACATTGATTCTATACATGTTTTCCAAGGCAGAATTGTTATAAATGTAATAAAGCACATTATCTTGACCAACTAAAGGAAGAGGTTTATTATCACCCTGAATATAGAGATTAGAAGGCATAGAAACAACTTCGATTCCGTTCACGAATGCATAGGCATCAGAAGCATTGGATGATGGAGTGAAAGTCAGTTCAAAAGTTGTTCCAGTCACATGGATGACAAACTCTTTCATCACATATGGTAAGTTGAAGTAATCGGTAGTGAGGGAAACACTGAAGTTATGCAGGAGAGTGAACTTACCAGCAGTGACTGATACAAAAGCTTTGGAGACATTGAGACCTAGGTAAGAAGTTGGGTAGAAATGAAGGCGGATGAATTTTGGACCTGGAGTCACATTGAATCTGTAGGTGAATTGAGACTGAACGACTCGAGCAGTCATATAGGGAACTTCAGGAATAGATGCATTGATTATTGCGGCTTTGGCTATCTGGGACCTGGGGTTGGCATTGGCGGATACATACCGTGAACCTGCATCACCAGTCCAGTTCCTTCCATCATATGGCGCAAATTCTGATGAGTTACTGCCACAGTTGAGGGCTATGTTTTCTACGGGAAGAAAACTGGTATTATAAGCAAACGCAATTTGCAGATGCCAGAGTTGAAGTTGTAAAAGCAAAATGATGTATAGAGAACAAGAGGAGTTATTCATGATTATGTATATCCAAGCAATTGAAATCAGAACGGTTACAGGTTTGGCAACAGTAGTAAATGGAAATGATATGCATTTATCTTAATATAGAAAGCACATAAAAAAGAAACCAGGTAGCAAGTCAATAATGGTGGTAGTTGGGTCAAACCAATTGGGTCTCTTTCGTCATTTTCTTGTATATCTGCCACTCTGTTAGAGTCTAAATAACGTGTAGAAAATTTAGTGATCTGATGTGAAGGTGCCTTTTGCTTTCTTACTCCCTTCACTGTCACACCGTTGCTAATTGAATGGACCATTTTGTTAAATCAGAGAGTAGGTTTGAAACTGATCCGAAGACTAAGAGGACTTAAATTTGGTTAAAATTCCATCATACATTTAATCATGGAAACTTCAGAATTATACAAGAAGAATATAACAAGGGACTCCTAACATGAGTGATTTAATACACGAGGCAAGATTAAGATAAGGACTTCTAGAATTTGGTTCACAATTTTGAAAGTTCACCTACGATGAAGCTTCGTTTGACTAGTTTCCATATCCTTAATTCTATTCAGTCAAATTTTGTAGCATTTTGCTGTATAATACTGTTAAGTATTGCCGACGGAGTACTTTCTAATGCAAGTGAAACAGGGAAGGATTTGGTCACCTAGCCTAGTTGCCCTTGATTGACAACTAAGGTAAAAGCAATCTGTCCTGTCCAAAAGACAAAACCAGAGAAGCAAGTGGCTTGAGCGCTTATGCCATCTAAAGTTGTAAGTGTACTACATGATGTTAACACTATTACATATATAGCATATGTGATATTACAGAATTATAATGTCTTCAAATTATTTTTCATTAAAGTCTAATGGTGTTACTTGAAGAACTTCTATTGTAAGTTATAATTTTTAATTTTTTACTCTTATAATAAACAATTCTGTTTGAGGCACAGTAAAATACTAAATGAAAAATTTATGTTGATTATTTTGAATATACAAAAACTTCAACCTAAAAACTAGAAACATATAATTTGTGAATAGTTATTTTAAATTTTAAAATTATTCTTGTAGTTTAATATTAAGGATTGGTTTGTAATATAATAAAAAAAATTAACGATTATGAGGAGATAATAGAATATTTTCACTATTATTAATTAGTTATTTTTTCCTGTTGATATCTGATATTAAAATAGATGTTTTGTTAACTAAGAGAGATTACGTACATCTAACTAACCAACTTGCATGGTATATAGTATACTCTTTTGTCTTTACAAGGTGAAAGCTGAAAAGGTGACGTTTTTGCAGCAGAGGCTTTGTTTGCCTCAATTTCATTCTGATATATATATATATATATATATATATATATATATATAATTAGCACTTTCACGAATATATGTTTGGTTGTGTATTCAAGGATTAAATTTGCTTCAGTTTTATTTGACTTTCTCTATATAGTTTTTGTTTTTGGTCAAGCAAATGTTTAAATGGCTCAACTTTTTTTTTTGGTTTAGATATGAGAACCAGGGCTACAGTTGGGCCAAAAGGAATAAAGGCCTCCCAGAAGTTATTGTATTTCCTTCCATCCGATGTACCCAAAGGTTGGGCCAGGCCTAATCTAGAAAAGAAAACCCAAAAATAAAATAATTGATGAAAAATCTTTAAACACAAGCACAAACACTGAGTGTCATAAAAAAAAGATTATATAAATTCGATAGACGAGAGGAATGAGGATGTTTTCGTATCCTATGATATTAAAATTATAAAAAACAAAATAGTTAATTTTATAATTTATTATATATATATTTATATATATATATTGATAAAACAAGTGGCAAGACCTATTACAGCTTTTCTATTTAGCTATTATAATTATTTAAATTGTATTAAAACACTTTAAATATTTGCAATTATTGTGATTGCAGATGTTGCGTTATTGCACTTGTGAATTTCTGAAAGTTGCACAATTTTTTTTTTTAAAAGCATATAATCATTGTAACTTTTGACATCTTTTACTATCAATTGATCACTAACATCAAATGCCTGTCATTAAAAAAGTATTGTAATTGCCCAATAATATTTATTCGTGAAAATTGGGGATTGATGCTGTTGTTAATTAAAAAGCACCACTGATTCAAAGATATAATTACTTTTAGGAAAAAACTACAATAAAATACCATGAGAAGCACCCATGCTATAGAAACGGAAAAGGCACAAGTAGAATTGAAGACAGAAACCACATAAAAAAGAAAGAGCAAACAGCAAAAGCCCAGAAATCAATTAGCCATCATTTTGAGAAATGTCGACAGCAAAAACTAATTCTGAAACTACAAGTATTAAATCATGAATTAGCATTATATATGTTTTTCTTGCATGATGCATCCAGAAACATTAAAAATAAACCCAAACCAGTTTATTTTGGTGATTATTGTGTTCCTAAATCTAGTCAAGATTGAGTTACACTAATTATGGAAGATGCTCGATCATAAACAAACCAATAACAAAACAATAATAGGATACGAGTTACGATCATTGCATCGGATGGTGAAAGAATGAAAATAATGAAGAAAGAAATTAGTCAAAGAAAGAAAGTTACCCAGAAACAGTGAGCTTTCTTGGACCAATCTGCGTTGATGCCATTCCATCTCTCCAGTGCTCAACTCTTAGACTTAGCCCTACGCCCCTACCTCTTTCTTCTGCAATTCCTCATGGGCTGTGTGCTGATCATACTTATATATATATATTTATAATTAATCAATTCAATCCTCCAACGGCTATATGATTTGTATAATTGCACCTCTTGGCTTTCTGAGAACCTCCACTTTCAATGGTTACAAAATTGAAATTTCAAAATTAATAATGTGCTTTTCTTTTAATGCAAACACGTTTATGACTTTATTACATATTGTTAGAATCCACATTGGTTTTGTTACCATTGTATGGAAACTCTGTAGCTTTTTCATATCTATAAATTTGTAATCATAATCACAGTTAATTTAATTTTCATACCTTTTACAAATTCATTGTATTCTTCACCCCTGAGCTTAATTAGAATAAATGCATGTGGATTCTTATTTAGGCTGTGATTTCGACCAAAAGTCTAAATTTCAGAAATACTGATATATAAATGAAGCAACCATAATTCTAAATTTGTATTAATGATTAATCTCAAATCAGAATAAATTATTTTCATAAAAATATATTTCTTATCAAAATAAATTTAATTATATATATCCCAAGAGAGATTCCTGTAAATTTTAATAACATAAAATAAAATTATACAGTTAAACAATGTCTTCAAAGAAGTATTTGAATTTATGCTAGAGATATATATATATGTATATATTAGTTCTAAATAAATATATAAATATGTTAAAAAGGGGATCTAACGTCTAGGGTCTAACGTCTAGGGTCGAGGGTCGAGGGTCAAGGATCTAGCGTCTAGTGTCTAGTGTCAACGCCTAACATCTAATCTAGCTTCAAGCATATATTGTTAGGGTCTAGCATCTAGCATCTAGCACTTAACATCTAACGTCTAACATCTAACAACTAACGTATAATCTAGCTTCAAGCGTCTAGCGTCGAGCATCTAACATCCAACATCTAATCGAGCTTCTAGCATCTAGTGTCTAGGGTCTAAGGTCTAGCGTATAGCATCTAGGGTTTAGCGCCTATCGCTTATTGCCTATCACCTTGTGCCTACTAGTGACTAGCGACTAGGGTCTAGCGCCTAATGCCTAGCATCTAGCGACTAGCTTCTAGTGACTAGAGTCAAGCATCTAGGGTCTAGGGTCTAGCATTCTAAGGTATAAGGCTTCAGGTATAGGGTTTAAGGTCTAAGGTATAAGTTCTAAGGTCTATGATTCTATTGTCTAAGGTGTATGGTGTAAGGTTTATGGTTTAATGTCTAACATTTGTAGTCTATGTATGTCCAACATCTAAGGTTTAAGGTCTAACATCTAAGGTCTAATGTCTATGTACGTCTAAGGTCTAACGTCTATAGTCTAAAGTCTAAAACTTGAAGTCTATTGTGTAACTTCTTACTTCTAACCTCTAAGGTTTAATGTCTATTGTCTATTGTCTAAAGTTTAACGTCTATCATTTAACTTTTAACTTCTAATGTCTTACATCTATCATGCAACTTCTAATGTCTAATGTCTAACATCTATCATGCAACTTCTAACGTCTAACATCTAATGTCTATCGTGTAACTTCTAACTTCTAACTTCTAACTTATAACTTGTAACATCAAACATCTAACGTCTAACATATAACATTTAATGTATAATGTATAACGTCTAAGGTCTATTGTAACGACCCCCTAATACGTCATACGCGATGCTCGTCTGATTAGCGGAAGCATATGTGGCATTCTGAATGTTTATTCCCTATGTGGGAACGTCAGGGGATCGCTACTGGTTGAGCGTAACCCAAATAGATTCTCCGTTATCCATTCAGATTCCGTTCAACCTTGATTCACACGCAGCTAACTAAATACACATACATATATCATCAATAATAACTCTGGAATGAAATCTAAAACTGATATACATGTCTCATTATACATTCATACACATTTCAATTCAAACCCATAAGTTTACGGCTGTAAGTTCTACCGAAAATCCGGCAGAGTTTCCTCTGTAATTTGGTCATATCCCAAGTACAGAATCACCTGTTTAAAACGTAACAACCAGTCCAACAACAGCAGTAAACATACTAATATAAATCCATACACCGTAACATTAATTCATCGCTACAATCCATACATACTTTATACGTCATATATACATTCAGCCTAGTCCATACATAAGTTACAAGAAACAGAGTCTGATAATTAACAGTGTCATCAAAGTATATGTACAAACGATTCAAGCCTAAGCTAAATAATCCTCTGTCTATCCTCAAGTCAGCTTCGGCTATCGTCTGGGCTCCTGCCCCTGTCCCTGTTCATCTGAGTACACAACCTAATGAGATATGAATCCCAGTAGAATAATTTACAATTTAAATATCATTCAAAAACCAGTTGAATACTCAGCGGTGCGAACACCGAAATCGTCTTCCCGAAATTAGTTCGAAAACAGTGGAATACCTTATCTTTAAAATCGTTTAAACACATGGAAATTGCGGCAATATATCACAATCAGGAAATCCATTTCTTTTAAAATCACCATAAAAATCAAATGAAATCCCATGCCTGTGTATCTCAATCCACGTTGGTTACAAATCCATCAGAATCAATCTATATCATCTTCTAATTGCACGTAGTCTAGAGAGAATACCTCTCTTATCGTTGGGTGTGATCCGTAACACCAATCACCCGAATCAAGCCTATATTGTGAGTGTGATCCGTAACACCAATCACTCACTCAAGGACCAGGTGAGAATCAACATCTAGGGCGTCCCCTAGCATGTGCACATACGCCAATTCTCATCCTCATACGCCTATTCGAACTCACATGCACTCTCGATTCGGCTATTCCTCGGGGTTCTAGGGTATCACGCCTAAATCACAACGTTTCCCGTGTAGGTTATCCACCCTTATACTCCTTAAACCTTTCTTAGGGTCGCCCTGGTTTAACGCGCAATCCCTAACTTCAGACAAAGCAAATCGATAAAAATAGTTTCGCTTAAAAACTTCCTGCACGAGGAATACTTAACTACCGTCCCATACCGGCTATCAAGTACCCAACCCTAAGTAAATCCGTCCTAAAGGCATCTAAACTCGTTAAACAAGGTGTCTAACATGCAATTACGGTTTTCAAAGACACAGCATGCAATTTTATCCCATCGAAGCAAAGACGTAATTCCATACAAGTCGTCTAAATCAGTTAGGTATTCACTACATCAATTCTAGGGTTCGGGAAGTGTAAATTATCCTACCTGGTCTCCGGTCGCTTTAATTCAAGTCAGGACTTCGCGAAATCTCGGTTTCTGAGCCCAATTAATTTCCTGGACATGAAATTGAATATTTAGATTCGTCACGTCATCCAATTTTCAATCCTAAACCCGGTTACACAGTTACCTAGGTTAATTAATTGCCTAATTACGTTCGGCAGCCATTTCAGTCATATAACATTATTTTTTGGGAAAATGAACCTTACCACTGTGCTCGGATTATGGAATTCTATGTCCCGGT
Source organism: Senna siamea (assembly GCA_031216115.1). NCBI lineage: Eukaryota > Viridiplantae > Streptophyta > Magnoliopsida > Fabales > Fabaceae > Senna > Senna siamea. Next base: position 3,747,369 of record CM062358.1, read on the forward strand.
GATCTCAGTTTCTCGGGATGCACGCCCGAAACTCCCAAGACGCGGCAAGACACGCGGCACGCGCGAGGTGCGGTTTGTCTTGAAAATCACACCACGGTGAAGCCCGTAAGCTCAGGAGTCCGAATACGGTGGTGGCACGGCGGTTCACGGTCGTTTGGATGGTGTTTTCCGGCCACGAAGAGTCTCGCACGGTGGACGGCGTTTTGCCTCGATCCGGGCGCGTTCGGCCTCCTTTCGACGGCGCCGAGCTCGAAGCGGTGGCGGCTCGGGCTACACGGTGGTGGCGGCGGTGAGGGTCCACGGCGTCGGACGGCGGCCGGATCGGCTGAGAAGCCAGCGCGATGGAGGGGAAAAACAACGTTTTTCCGGTGACTCCGGCGGCCGTTGGTGGCGGTGGTTGGTTGCTGGTGGTTGTGGGCAGTGAGGGCTGTCGGTTGGTACCCTTGGTGGCGGCCCACGGTGGCTGTGGTGGCTGTTCACGGTGGAGGAAGGTGGAGAGAGAAAAGAGAGAAGAGAGAGAGAGTGTGGTGAGGAGAGAGAGTGAAATGAGAGAAATGGTGGGCTTTCGCGTAATTTAAAGCCTCCAGGGGCGATCCCGACTTTTCCCAGGCCACCCGGGGATCTTTTAGGGTGTCGGCATCCTTCCAGACGTTGGCACGCATTTCCATGCAAAAGTCTTGGCCTCCATCAACGAAAGTGACGAACGAAACTCCTTCCGTCAGTTTCTGATCGCCGGATTACATTTCTTTCTGTTTGATCGTGTTTCTGGCTTCAAACGACCTTTTGTGTCAAGTCATTATCCTCAAAATACGTGTCAGGCTTCGTTTGATTGGGATTAGGGTTAAAATCAAGTTTTATCTTTTAAAATTCTTTAAAAACTCTTTCGAATCTTTCCCGTTGTTACATCTATGGACTATGGTCTAGGGTGTAGAGTCCTATGGTCTAGTGTCTTAGGTCTCGAGTATAAGGTTTAGGGTCTAAGAGCTAGGGTCTAAGATCTAGGAGCTAGGGTCTAAGGTCTAGGGTCTAGGGTCTAAAATTTAGTGTCAAAAGTCGAGGGTCAAGGATCTAGGGTCTAAGATTTAGTGTCGAAGGTTGAGATAGAGGATTTAAGGTATATATTTTAGGGTCCAGGGCTTAGGTTTGGTGGTCCATATTCAAGGGTCTAAGATTTAGGCTTTAGATTTGAGGGTTAAGGGTCTAGGTTACTAGATGTTGTGTCTAAAGTGTTGGGTCGTTGGGTCGAGGGTTTAAGGTTGTAGGTTTTTGAAGTTAAGGATTCAGGATTTCAAGTTTTAAGTTTTAAGATTTTAGGATTTATAGATTTAAAGGTCATATGGTTTTATGATTTAATGTTTGGGGTTCAAGTTCGGATTTTATGATTGTAGGATTTAAATGTTTAGGTTTTACAATTTTAAAGTTTTGGGATTAGGGTTTTAGATATAGGTTTTTATATTTTTTTTATTCTTGGTTTGCATTTAGGGTTTAATGTTTAGATTTTAGGTTTAAGGTTTAATGTGGCTTATCGTAATTAGTTTATGGTTTAAGATTTAGATTTAAGGTTTAATGTGGCTTATTGTAACTAGTTTATGGTTTAAAATTTAGATTTAAGGTTTTGCAATTTATAGAGTTTAGGGTTTTTGTGTTTAATATTTTGAGTTGAAATTAGAATTTCAAAATTTGTATATGTTTTAAGGATTAGGGCTTAGGATTTAAGGTTTAAGGCTTTAAATTTAGGATTTTAGGATGTAAGGTTGAATATGAGGTTTTTAAATTCTGGGGTTTTAAGGTTTAATTTTTTAAGATTTAGAGTTTAATTTTCTTTTTAGATTAATTATAGGGATATGTTATGCTTTTTAGATTTATGATTTTTCGATTTCATATTTGTAAGTTTTAGGGTTTTAGAATTTAGAGTTTATATAGATAAGTTCAGAGTTTTAGAGTTTTGTTTTGAATTTTAGGATTTAAGGTTTAAATTAAAGTTTAAGATTTTAGAATGTAAAGTTTAAGATTTAGAACTTGAGGATTGAGGCTTTAGGAATTTACAATTTCGACTATATATATATATATTAATCTTAATATAAAAAAGCAAAGAAAACAGTTATTTCTTCATTAAATATAATTTTCTATAGGAAAATTATACTTGCAATCATGAAATAAATATCACATGTTATTAATGTATTTAATATGATACTTCAAACAAATTAATAACATATATAAGCAAATTGAAAATCAAGTATAATCATCAAGTTATACATAGAGTTTCAAGACCTAGATTTGAGATTTAGAGCTTAGGGCTATATATAATCATCAAGTAATATATTTTAAATGCCATATTGACCAGGCGCATACATATAGAACTGGAAATGGAAAAAGCACAAGTAGAATTGAAGACAGAAACTACATAAAAAAGAAAGAGCAAAGAGAAAAAGCCCAGAAATCCATCATCCATTTATCATTCTGAAAAATGTCGACGTACACAGCAAAAGTTAATTCTGAAACTACAAATATTAAAGCATGAAATAGCATTATGTTTGTCTTGCATGATGATGTATTCACAAACGTAAAAACTAGCTAAATGCAAAAATCCAATCTTTTTTTGTTGATTGTTGTGTTCTTAAATCTATTCTAGATTGAGTTACATAAACCATAACAAAATAGTAATTTTTGCGTACTAGTAAATTTTACAGCGGCAAAGTAGAATTTATGTGAGAAATATCTGTTTGGAGATATCATCTATAGACACAGGTTGCCTATCCAGAAAGTGGAGCATTAAAAAATTAAAGAATGATATAATTTTAAGATAACAATATTTAAAATGTTGAAACATGAGTTTAGGTTGCCTATCCAGAAAGTGCAACAGCTCTAACATTCTCATAATATTCCTGAAAATTGGGGATTGATGCTGTCAATCCCCAATAAAATACCATGAATTAAGAAGCACCACTGATTCAGAGATATAATTATTTTTAGACAAAAACTACAATAAAATACCATGAAAAGCACGCATGCTATAGAAACGGAAAAAGCACAAGTAGAATTGAAGACAGAAACCACATAAAAAAGAAAGAGCAAACAGCAAAAGCCCAGAAATCAATAAGCCATCTGTCTGAGAAATGTCGACAGCAAAGACTAATTCTGAAACTACAAGTACTAAATGATGAATTAGCATTATATATGTTTTTCTTGCATGATGCATCCACAAACGTTAAAACTGAACCCATCAACCAATTTTTTTTTTTTTTTTGGTGATTATTGTGTTCCTAAATCTATTCAAGATTAAGTTACACAAATTATGGAAGATGCTTGATCAGAAACAGTAATAGGATACGAGTTACGATCATTGCATCGGATGGTGAAAGAATGAAAATAATGAAGAAAGAAATTAGTCAAAGAAAGAAAGTTACTCAGAAACACTGAGCTATCTTGAACCAATCTGCGTTGCTGCCATTCCATCTCCCCAGTGCTCAACTCTGAGACTTAGCCCTACGCCCCTACCGCTTTCTTCTGCAATTCCTCATGGGCTGTGTGCTGATCATACTTATATATATGTTTATAATTAATCAATTCAATCCTCCAACGGCTATATGATTTGTATAATTGCACCTCTTGGCTTTCTGAGAAACTCCACTTTCAACGGTTACAAAATTGAAATTTCAAAATTAATCATGTGCTTTTCTTTTAATGCAAACAAGTTTATGACTTTATTATAGATTTTTAGAATCCACATTGGTTTTGTTACCGGTGTATGGAAACTCTGTAGCTTTTTTATATTTATAAATTTGTAATCATAATCACAGTTAATTTAATTTTCATACCTTTTACAAATTCGTTGTATTCTTCACCCTTGAGCTTAATTAGAATAAATGCATGTGGATTCTTATTTAAGCAGTGATTTCGACCAAAAGTCTAAATTTCAGAAATATTGATATATAAATGAAGCAACCATAATTCTAAATTTGTATTAATGATTAATCTCAAATCAGAATAAATTATTTTCATAAAAATATATTTCTTATCAAAATAAATTTAATTATATATATCCCAAGAGAGATTCCTGTAAATTTTTATAACATAAAATAAAATAATACAGTTAAACAATGTCTTCAAAGAAGTATTTGAATTTATGCTAAATATATATATATATATAAGTTCTAAATAAATATATAAATATGTTAAAAAGAATATGATCTTTTATAAATCTATTCAATCTCTTTATTATTATTATTTTTTAATCTTTGAAGTAAATATATAAGACACTTGTCGGTTTTGAATGGCAATCGTTAGGTTATTAGAATTTTGTACGTATAATGTGAATAAAGTGATATTGATCTTTGGCTAAAGGATGGCTTGTAGATTTTGAATAGACTTGGATTTCTGGAATGTAGATTTTGAATCCCTCATCTAACAACTGAGAAACAAGAGAGAAATAAAGCATCCACACGAGTAATCATCAAATATCCATAACTAAATCCAAAATATTGTAGATATATATATATATATATATATATATATATATATATGATGGTCTTCCTAAATATTGAAGGCTACTGCGTTTTTATAATGAAATTAAATATTTTTATTATTAAATACATGTGGATCCTTAAACACTATTACTAAGAGTAACTCCTAACTAAATCATAATTCAAATTATCTTTATTTTTTAATTATAAAAATAAAAATTCAAAAAATCAAATTTTTATATGGATAATAATATTATAATGTATTCTAAAACTTTATAGCCTCGTTCATTCAACTAGATCCACACACATGCAAATTAAGGAAAATGAAAGTAAATTCAACATTCATATGTAGAATTGATTTTTAATTAATATATATATGCATGATTCCACCAATTACAATGCCAACACTCATTACAACCTTGAACACAGAACCAAAGTAATTAAGAATAAGAAGCACCTTCAGCTTGAGCTATTCTAATTCTATTTCTAACAGCTCCTTCAAGAGCATTACTTCTCCTGATCTTGCCATGCTTCCATCCATCGCCTTCCCCTCTTTCAAGAAATTAAAGATCCAGGACCACTATATATATATATATATATATAGTGGAAAAAATATGTATATATAAACTAAGTGAAAGAAGTTAAGAAAAGGGTGATGACGGAGATCGATGAATATATATATTTTACCTTTCTATATGTGAAAGGTTTGAGAAACAACGAAGATAGATTTAAGATGATGAAAGAAGATGAATAAAAACAAATGCTTGAGCATAATTAATCAAACTCTTCTATATCCATCGGATTGTGTGTGTGTATATAAAATATAGTATGCTAAGAAAGACTACATCTAGGGATAATTATAGTTATATTATGGGTAGATACTATAATTTTTGTATTCAAATTTAGACTTGAACAAGTAGTAAAATTAATCTATATTTTTAGATTTAAAATTTTTTTGAATACTTAGATCTGAACTCGTCTATCCAAAAAAATTTGAAATAATTATTTATTTTTTAAATTATAATTTATCTACACATAAATTTAAAAAAAATACAGGTTACATAAATTATATTATAGAAACTTCAAATATATAATTAATATAAAATCTTAATAAATTTATTCTTATAAAATTATTAAATATAATATTTATAGATTTATATTAATGTTAAAATATTTTATTGATGAAATTAATTAAATAAAATAAAATAATTTACATATTTTTTTATATATATATTTATAATATAAAAATAATATATTTAAATAATTCATATAGAAAAGGTCAAAGTCCAATCATTCATAAATTCAAACTTACTTCTTCAATACCTAGACTTGAATCTAAATTCAATAAATATAAATTTTATGGGATACAAATATTTTGATCATCCCTAACTACAACTAACTAATTAGTAAGTAACAAACTCTTGGGCGTGTGAGGTGTGTATTGTAACGACCCCCTAATACGTCATACGCGATGCTCGTCTGATTAGCGGAAGCATATGTGGCATTCTGAATGTTTATTCCCTATGTGGGAACGCCGATCGATCAAGCATTGGTTGAGCGTAACCCAAATAGATTCTCCGTTATCCATTCAGATTCCGTTCAACCCTGATTCACACGCAGCTAACTAAATACACATACATATATCATCAATAATAACTCTGGAATGAAATCTAAAACTGATATACATGTCTCATTATACATTCATACACATTTCAATTCAAATCCATAAGTTTACGGCTGTAAGTTCTACCGAAAATCCGGCAGAGTTTCCTCTGTAATTTGGTCATATCCCAAGTACAGAATCACCTGTTTAAAGCGTAACAACCAGTCCAATAACAGCAGTAAACATACTAATATAAATCCATACACCGTAACATTAATTCATCGCTACAATCCATACATACTGTCTGAAACGTCATATATACATTCAGCCTAGTCCATACATAAGTTACAAGAAACAAAATCTGATAATTAACAGTGTCATCAAAGTATATGTACAAACGATTCAAGCCTAAGCTAAATAATCCTCTGTCTATCCTCAAGTCAGCCTCTTATCGCCTGGCTCCCGCCTCGTCCCTGTTCATCTGAGTACACAACCTAATGAGATATGAATCCCAAAGAGAATAATTTACAATTTAAATATCATTCAAAAACCAGTTGAATACTCAGCGGTGCGAACACCGAAATCGTCTTCCCGAAATCAGTTCAAAAACAGTGGAATACCTTATCTTTAAAATCGTTTAAACACATGGAAATTGCGGCAATATATCACAATCTGGAAATCTGATTCTTTTAAAATCAGTCATAAAAATCAAATGAAATCCCATGCCCTGTGTATCTCAATCCACGTTGGTTACAAATCCACTGTAACCGAATCTAAATCATCTTCTAATTGCACGTAGTCTAGAGAGAATACCTCTCTTATCGTTGGGTGTGATCCGTAACACCAATCACCCGAATCAAGCCTATATTGTGAGTGTGATCCGTAACACCAATCACTCACTCAAGGACCGGGTGAGAATCAACATCTAGGGCGTCCCCTAGCATGTGCACATACGCCAATTCTCATCCTCATACAGTCTATTCGAACTCACATGCACTCGGTCGGCTATTCCTCAGGGTTCTAGGGTATCACGCCTAAATCACAACGTTTCCCCGTGTAGGTTATCCACCCTTATACTCCCTAAACCTTTCTTAGGGTCGTCCTGGTTTAACGCGCAATCCCTAACTCAAGACAAAGTTAAATCGATAAAAATAGTTTCGCTTAAAAGCTTCCTGTCTTAGGGATACTTAACGGCCATCCCATACCGGCTATCAAGTACCCAACCCTAAGTAAATCTGCCCTAAAGGCATCTAAACTCGATAAACAAGGTGTCTAACATGCAATTAGGGTTTTCAGCACACAGGCATGCAATTTTATCCCATCGAAAGCAGCACGCAATTCCATACAAATCGTCTAAATCAGTTAGGTATTCACTAAATCAATTCTAGGTTCTGAAGTGTAAATTACCCTACCTGGTCCCCGGACGCTTCAATTCAAATCATGACTCTGTGAAATCTCGGTTTCTGAGCCCAATTAATTCCCTGGACATGAAATTGAATATTTAGATTCGTCACGTCATCCAATTTTCAATCCTAAACCCTGCATACGCTACCTAAGTTAATTAATTGCCTAATTACGTTAACAGCCATTTCAATCATATAACATCAGTTTTGGGAAAACGGACCTTACCATCGTGCTCGGATTATGGAATTCTACGTCCGGTGATCTCGGCCGGGATGCACGTCCAGAACTCCCAAGACGGCAAGAAACGGCGCGCCGGCGGCACTCTGCGCACTGCGCGGTGAGGTGCGGTTTGTCTCGAAAATCACACCACGGTGAAGCCCGTAAGCTCAGGAGTCCGAATACGGTGGTGGTGGCACGCGTTCACGGCCGCTTGAACGGTGTTTCCGCCACGAAGAGTCTCGCCAGGCGGACGGCATTTTGCCTCGATCCGGCGCGTCCGCCTCTTCGGCGGCCGAAGCCATCGAGGCACCGGCAGCTTCGAACTACGGTGGTGGGGCGGATTCGGTCAACGGCGTCGGACGGCGCGATCGGTCGGGAAATTTCGTGCGATGGAGGGGAAAAATGGCGTCTTTCCGGCGTCTCCGGCGGCCGTTGGTGGCGGTGGTTGGTTCTTTGGTGGTTGTAGGCGATGAAATTTGTCGGTTGGTACCCTTGGTGGCGGCCCACGGTGGCTGTGGTGGCCGTTCACGGTGGAGGAAGGTGGAGAGAGAAAAGAGAGAAGAGAGAGAGTGTGGTGAGGAGAGAGAGTGAAATGGGAGAAATGGCGGGCTTTCGCGTAATTTAAAGCCTCCAGGGGCGATCCCGACTTTTCCCAGGCCACCCGGGGATCTTTTAGGGTGTCGGCATCCCTCCAGACGTTGGCACGCATTTCCATGTGAAAGTCTTGGCCTCCGTCAACGAAAGTGACGCACGAAACTCCTTCCGTCAGTTTCTGATCGCCGGATTACATTTCTTTCTGTTTGATCGTGTTTCTGGCTTCAAGCGACCTTCTGTGTCAAGTCATTATCCTCAAAATACGTGTCAGGCTTCGTTTGATTGGGATTAGGGTTAAAATCAAGTTTTATCTTTTAAAATTCTTTAAAAATTCTTTCGAATCTTTCCCGTTGTTACATGTATAACTAACTTAAACTAATCTTCAGTTAACTAAATCATCATTCATCATTTAATTACTTCCCATCTGCTTAGATCATTGTATAGTACTGTATACTCTATACAATTGGACTCCACATATAGTAACACTTTTACCTGATGCAAAAAGTGAAAAAGTACTATTAATTAACGGGAATATAGCAATGCTTATATGTGTGTGCGTGTGTGATATAGTATATAGCTATTAAAATTATTCTTGTTTTCTCTATTGGGTGGGTAGAAAAATTATATAAGAGAAGAGTAAAAAATAAATTATATTTATGTTTTATTAAATTAAATTCTATAGATAATAATTTTAATATTTTGAATAGTGTATAAGTGATTTGTTATAAATCAAAATTTTGGTAAGTAATTTATTATAAATCAAAGTTTAAGTGAGTAATGTATTATTTATATAATTTAATTAGGAAAGAAAAATGTATTTTTCCTTAAAATAAAAATGGATTGACAAAGTGGCATTCATGTGAGTATGTTTCAAGCAACTAGTAACAAATTATTCCAATTATCTTTTAGATTGTATATTCTAAAGGTTCAAGATAGCCACCCCCAATTATTTTTTCCTTTTTTATTTTTATTTTATTTTTTTAACTTTACTCATTAATAATTATAGCATAATCATATATAATTAGGGTTTTGCTAAAAATGTATTTATTATAGTTATGTGATCTAAAAAATACCAAAAACAGTAACTTCTATTAAATGATCTTCCTTCATTTTTTAAGAAAAAATGCATTTCGTATCAAAATTTATAATAATGATATATATAAATAAATTATATCCCTAGAGTGATTCCTGTAAATGTTTATAAAATAAAATAAAATTATATGGTCAGACAATGTCTTCAAAGAAGTATGAATTTATGCAAGCTAAATATATATATTAATTCTCAATAAATATATAAATATGTTAAAAGGTAACTATCATTAAAAACTTATAAATATATTTATATATTTATTCATAATTAATTTAAGAATATGATCTTTTATAAATCCAATCAATCTCCTATTTTTTTTTTTTCATCTTTGAAGCAATTAGATAAGACACTTGTGGGTTTTGAATGGCAATCGTTGGTTATTAGAACTTTTGCTGTATAATGTAAAAAAAGTGAAATATATATTTAAATTATATATTTATAAATTCATTCAAATTACATATTTTATTTTATATTTTATAATATATAATTTTAGAGACTGTTTGACCACTAGAACTATTATAATATACAAAAGTGTAAGGTTAACCTTTGGATTCATTCTGCCTTCCATTTTTATATGTATGCAAATCCCTGAGTGCTCATTTCTTGGCTCTAACAAACCAGTAAACTTTATTTCTAGCCAAGCATTCCCTCTCTTTTTTCTCCCTTATTTCATACTACCCCTAACTCTAATAAAAGGCCAAGACTGACCTTAGATTAGAACTGGATAGTTGGCAAAAGTTGAAATGGTATAACGCTCCAACACCTTCAATGGTTCTTGAATGATTTGCATTTGACTTGGCATGAAGTGCAGTTAAGCCCCATAGGACTAATTACCACTAAAAAAATGATAGTTCTTTAGCAATCGTTTTAACCGACACTAAAGACTTTAATGCAGTTATGTGTACCCTCATTAAACTGAGCTTATCACAGAGGATTTAGCGATGGTTTTAGGAAACTGCTGTAATAATCATTTTTTATATTATATTTAATGGCAGTTTCGCAACCGCCATTAAATTAGATCAATATGATACGCTTCTTTCCTGTTGCAGTTTTAACCGCTGCTAAATGTGGTCAAGAGTGGTTTACATTACAAAACTTCTTAAATTTAGAAATTTATATAGAATATATTCCATTTGGAGACTTAAATATGAGAATTTTTTTTCCTGCAAGGATAAGTGCAAAATTTTTTCAAAGTTTGTGGAAGGAAATCACGCCCCCTTCTCTGCAGGGTACTTGTCACTAAAAATTTATATAAATATTTTTTAAATATATATATAATTTTTTCTTTTGTAACTTCTCATTTTTATTATTTGTTAATTAAAAAATTAAAAAAAAATAAATAACTTTAGAAAGTAGTAGAATTCTTGAAAGCCATATTCTATGGATCTTCATTTTATTTGAAAACATTGAGTACTTTTCATTAATATCTTTTATATATATATATAATTATTCTATTATTTTGTGCAGATCCGATAGTTTTTGAATTTCTATGAAAAATGGAGAGGAGCAAGACTTTCTCCCCATGTGAGGAGTAGAAATGGAGATGGAGACAATGATAGAGGCAGGAACGAGAAACAGAGAGGTACTACTTGCCCACACCCTACCCATTGCCATCCCTATGCTTGTATTTGTTAGTACTTTTAGAGGTGCTTTTGATGATTGCTACTAAAACTTATTTTCTTTTTAAAACTTATTTTCTTTAATGGCTAGTTAGGGCAACCAAGGTAAGGCCTACCATTGGGCCAAAAAGAAAAAAGTCTTCACAAAGTTATTGTATTTCAATTTATTACTTTTGCTTAATTTTATTTCATTGAAAAAGTCACGTAGATTGCTGCTTTAAATTTTCTCTCATTGGGTCAATGATAGAAATATTCAATTAAAATATTTAACACTTTGGTGGTGAAATACTGGAAAGGTTTACATCAAATTAAAGCCTTTTGATTCAATATACCTAAGTTGTTGTCGTTGTGCCCTCACATATTATATACATATATATATGTATATATATGTATGTATATATATATATATACGAAGTTGTAAATTGTTGATTGTTTCGTCACTAATTAAAATTCATTAGCATTTTAGCGTGGGTTGACTCCGTTGGACTACGTAGCTGTTGATTTTTCTTGCATAATGTATTTTTTTCATTTCTAAAAAAAGCTAGTGTGTTTTAATTATTTGATTTTTTTAATTTTTATTAATGTACAGTATAGCTCTTAAAAATTGTTTACTAGTTGTTGGGGATGGAAGGAATTTTACTTGATTTTTTTTTTTACCATAATTAATGAGTAATGTGGTCAAGAGTGGTTCTACATTTAATTAATACAATTGAAGATAGATGATTGTATAGGGATGAAAAAACTCCTCAAATTTAGAGATCACTGCAGGGGTAGTCCTATTTAGAGACTTAAATATAGAGATTGTTTTCCTCCAAGGATAAGTGCAAAATTTTTCCAAAGTGAGTCTGGGGATGACAATCATGCTCCCCTCCGTATAGGGTACCTATCGCTAGAAATTCACATAAATATTTTTTAAAATTTATACATATTTATTTATTATAAATGTCTTCTTTTGTAGCTTCTCCTTTTTATTATTTTTTAATTAAAAAATAAAAAGAAAAAAATAAATTTAGAAAGTAGTAGAATTCTTTAAAGTCATATTCTATGGATCTTCATTTTATTTGAAAATTCTAAAATTATAATTAATATGTTATTATCTTTGTAGAATTGATTTCTTTTCATTAACATCTTATATATATATATATTATGAAAATTGTATTCTATTATTTTGATAAATTTTTATTAATAGTTTAATTCTTTGTAGAGACCCCAATAATTCCTGAATTTCTGTGAACACTGAGGAGGAGGAAGATTTTCTCCCTATGTGGGGAACAGAGATGAGGATGGAAACAATAATAGACTTGAAAACGAGAAATAGAGAGGTACTCCCTGCCTCCACACTACCTATTGCCATCCTTATTCTAGCATTTGTCAGTACTTTTAGGGGAACTTATGATGATTGCTACTACAACTTGTTTTCTTCAGTGGCAAGTTATGACAACCAAGGCAAGGCTACCATTGGGCCAAAAAGAAAAAAGACATCCCAAAGTTATTGTATTTCAATTTTGTACTTTTTCTTAATTTTCTTTCTTGAAAAAGTCCTGTAGATTTCTGCTTTAAATTTTCTCTCATTAGGTCAATATTGATAGAAATATTCAATTAAAAAAATTTAACAGTTTGGTGGTCAAAGGCTGGAAAAGTTTACATCAAATTACAGGGCTTTTGATTTAATATACCTAAGTTTTTATCATTGTGCCCTCACATATTATATATATATATATGGTCTTAGATCTATGATCTAAGGTCTAATGTTTGAGGTATGAGGTCAGTGGTTTATGGTTTGAGATCTAAAGTCTAAGGTATGAGGTTTAAAGTTTAATATCTATAATCTTAAATCTGATATCTATGGTCTGAGGTCCCAAGTCCCAAGCCCAAGGTCTAATGTCTAATTTTTAAGGTCAAACGTCTAAAATATAAGGTTTAATGTCTAAGCTCTAAGTTCTAAGGTCTAATGTCTAAGATCTAAGGAAAGTCTAAGGTTTAAGGTTTAATCTAAGGTTAGAGTTCTGAGATATAAGGTTTGTGTTATGAAATCAGAGTTTTGACATCTGAGGTTTGAGTTCTGAAATCTAAAGTGTAAGGTCTAAGGGCCTAAGGTCTAGTGTATAGGGTCTAGGGTCTAGGGTCTAAGGTCGAGTGTCAAGGCTCGAGGGTCTAGTGTCTATTGTCTAGCGTCTAACATCTAATCTAGCTTTAACCATCTAGCGTCTGGGGTCTAGCTTATAGTGTCTAGCATCTAGTGTCTAATGTCTAGCGTCTAACATCTAATATAGCTTCTAACGTCTAGCATCTAGGGTCTAGGGTCTAGCATTTAGGGTTTAGGGTCTAACATTTAGGGTCTAGCATCTAATTTCTAGGTGTAGCATCTAGCATCTATCATCTAGCATCTAGCATCTAATGCCTAACATCTAGGGTCTAGCGCCTAGGGTCTAGCTTTCTAGGTTACAAGGTTTAAAGTATAGGGTTTAAGGTCTAAGGTATAAGTTCTAAGGTCTAGGATTCTATGGTCTAAGGTGTAAGGTCGAATGTCTAATGGCTAAGGTCTATGTTTGTTTAATGTCTAAGGTTTAAGGTCTATGTACGTCTAATGTCTAACTTCTAAGATCTACGGTCTATAGTCTAAATTCTAAAGTCTGACGTCTATCATGTAACTTCTTACTTCTAACTTCTAAGGTCTAACGTCTATAGCCTAAAGTTTAAAGTCTAACATCTATCTTTTAACTTCTAGCTTTTAACTATAATGTCTATCATGTAATTTCTAACATCTAACATTTATTGTGTAACTTCTAACTTTTAACTTCTATAACATCTAACATCTAATGTCTATTTTATAATGTTTAATGTATAATGTATAACGTCTATGGTCTATGGACTATAGTCTAGGGTGTAGAGTTAATGGTCTATGGTGTATGATCTGGGGTCTCAGGTCTATGGTCTAAGGTCTAAGTTTAGGGTCTAATGTTTAGGGTCTAGGGTCTAGATTCTAAGGTCTAAGGTCTAAGATTTAGTGTCAAAAGTCAAGGATAAAGGGTTTAGAGTATATGTTCAAGGGTCTAAGGCCTAGGTTTAGTGGTCCATGTTTAAGGGTCTAGGATTTAGGCTATAGATTTAAGGGTTAAGGGTCTAGGTTACTAGGTCTAATGTCTAAAGTGTTGGGTCATTGGGTCGAGGGTTTAAGGATTTTAGTTTTAGGTTATAGGTTTTTGAATTTTAGGATTTAGGATTTCAAGTTTTAAGATTTAAGGTTTAAAGTTTAGGATTTATTAATTTAAGGGTCATATGATTTTAGGATTTAATGTTTAGGGTTTAAGTTTGGATTTTATGGTTGTAGGATTTAAATGTTTAAGTTTTACAATTTTAAAGTTTTGGGATTAGGTTTTTATATTTTTTTAGATTTTTGGTTTTGCATTTAGGGTTTAATGTTTAGATTTTTGGTTTAGGGTCTAATGTGGTTTATCATGACTAATTTAATTATGGTTTAAGATTTAGTTTAAGGTTTTACATTTTATAGGGTTTAGGATTTCTGTGTTTAATATTTTGAGTTGAAATTAGAATTTTGAATTTATATATGTTTTAAGGATTAGGGATTGGGATTTAAGGCTTTAAATTTAGGATTTTAGGATGTAAGGTTGAAGATGAGGTTTTTAAATTCTAGGGTTTTAAGGTTTAATTTTTTTAAGATTTAGAGTCTAAGTTTTTTTAGATTAATTAGAGGGATAGGTTATCCTTTTTAGATTTAGGATTTTTTGATTTCATATGTTTAAGTTTTAGGGTTTTAGAATTTAGAGTTTATATAGATAAGTTTGAGAGTCTGAGAGTTTTGCTTTGAATTTTTGGATTTAAAGTTTAAATTAAAGTTCAGGATTTTAGAATTTAAAGTTTAAGTTTTAGAACTTGAGGATTGAGGTTTTAGGAATTTACAAATTTGACTATATATATATATATGTATGTATGTATATTTAATGGTTTCTCAAATACAATATTAATCTTAATATAAAAAAGTAAAGAAAACGCTTATTTCTTTATTAAATATACTTTTCCTGTAGAAAATTATACTTGCAATCATGAAATTAATATCACGTTATTAATGCATTTAATAATTATACTTCAAACAAATTAATAACATATATAAGTAAATTGAAAATCAAGTATAATCATCAAGTTATATATTTTAAATGCCATATTGATATATCAGTCTTACAATATATACTAATTAATACACTAAATTAATATTTTGAACTGTCAAGGATTTACTAATTTAATATAAAAGTTAAAAATAAAAGCCCTAATCAAAATTTTCGAAATCTAACTATTTAATTCGACTCTTTACTTGTCATGTAGGAGTTTTATACATGCCAATCAATCAATTACATATATAATGTCATATAGCATTAATGTGAGATCGGAATTATCATAGAGATTTTCTTATTCTGCGTCGATCTCCTACCCCTCATTCTGGAAGTATTGTTGTAGTTGGTGAATTGTTGTTATATAGAAATGTTATATATACGTATATTCAAGGCTGTGAAGTGTGAATATTGTTTACGTCTGAAAGAGTGAGAAGGAGGAGCAAACAAGTTACGGGGACAAAAGAACAAGGGAACGTACAAGAAGACAGAAACCAGAAAAAGACAGCGAAAGTAGGTCCCATCTGAAAACAGAAAGAGACTGTATACATATAGAATAATAAAAAACCAAGAGAAGCACGCATACAGTAGAAATGGAAAAAGCACAAGTAGAATTGAAGACAGAAACTACATAAAAAAGAAGATCAAACAAAAAAAGCCCAGAAATCCATCATCCATTTATCATTCTGAAAAATGTCGACGTAGACAGCAAAAGTTAATTCTGAAACTACAAATATTAAAGCATGAAATAGCATTATGTTTGTCTTGCATGATAATGTATTCACAAACGTAAAAACTAGCTAAACGTAAAAGTCCAATCTTTTTTTGTTGATTGCTGTGTTCGTAAATCTATTCCACATTGAGTTACACAAACCAGTAATAAAATAGTAATTTTTGCGATCGGACGGTGAAAGAATTATAACAACGAAGAAAGAAATTGATCAAAGAAAGAAAGTTACCCAGAAACACTGAGCTTTCTTGAACCAATCTGCGTTGTTGCCATTCCATCTCTCCAGTGCTCAACTCTGAGACTTAAGCCCTACGCCCCTACCCCTTTCTTCTGCAATTCCTCATGGGCTGTGTGCTGATCATACTTATATATATATATTTATAATTAATCATTTCAATCCTCGAACGGATATATGATTTGTATAATTGCACCGCTTGGCTTTCTAAGAACCTCCACTTTCAACGGTTACAAAATTGAAATTTCAAAATTAATCATGTGCTTTTCTTTTAATGCAAAACGTTTATGACTTTATTACATATTGTTAGAATCCACATTGGTTTTGTTACCTTTGAATGGAAACTCTGCAGCTTTTTTATATTTATAAATTTGTAATGATAGCCACAGTGACAGATAATTTAATTTTCATGGACTTCTACAAATTCGTTGTATTCTTCACGTATTCTTCACCCTCGAGCTTAATTAGAATAAATGCATGTGGATTTTTATTCACGCTGTGATTTCGACCGAAAGTCTCAATTTCAGAAATAATGATATATATAAATGAAGCAATCATTTTAAATTTATAATAATGATTAATCTCAAATCATCAATAAATTATTTTAATAAAAATGCATTTTGATATCAAAATAAATTTAATTATATCCCTAGAGAGATTCCTGTAAATGTTTATAAAATAAAATAAAATTATATAGTTACACAATGTCTTCAAAGAAGTATGAATTTATGCAAGATATATATATATATATATATCCAAAGGCTAATTTGTCGTTCTTGTATAATATAATGGTTTTGGAATTTTTTGGCAAATAATCTCTAAAATTATATATTATATAATATAACATAAAATATGTTATTTGAAAGAGGAGAGGAAATAAAATATAGATAGTGGAAATAAAATACAAGATATGATCGGGGATGCAATACTTATTGGCCTTTTACGAGATGTTAATTTTGTTAGTGTTAGTGGCATACAAATTCGAAGATATACAACTCCAATTAACTATATAACTTAAATGCGTTTGTTAGGTATTCCACGTTATATATAGGATATGGAAATAAGCTAAAAAAAGAGGTGGTGTTTGAATTGATTTAAGCATTATTATTATTATTATTATTATTATTATTATTATTATTATTATTATTATTATTATTATTATTATTATTATTATTATTATTATTATTATTTTTACATGGGTTAATACTTCCTAGGAGTACTGTATTTAAATCAACAATATTTCAAATTAACAATATTAAATTCTATATATTTTAAAACATCTATATCATTGCTTAATTTATTAAAACATGATTTGGAAGTATTGATTCACGTATTTTATTTAATTTATTATTTTAAAATACAATCATTATTTTTATATTACATTTTAAAAATTAAAAAAGTTAACATATATTTTTGTGCATGTGAAGCATCTAATATAAAATATAATTGTATATATATAGGTAGCCAAACTCTTTATTATATCTTAGACACCCTTAAAATTTCTATAAATCCACAATTTACAACAAACTTGCCTTTCCCTCCATTTAAAGTTGGAGATATTATTATATTTTTTGGAATATATATCTCTTTAAACCGAGCTTATCACAGAGGATTTAGTGGCAACGGTTATAGGCTAGTGCTGGAATAATCGTTGGTATATTAAATTAGATCAATATGATATCCCTTTCTTCTGGTGGCAGTTGTAACCGCTGCTAAAGGTGGTCAAGAGTGGTTTTGCATTTAATTAATACAAGTAAAGATAAATGTTCGTATTGGATGACAAAACTCGATCTTTGTGGGGATTTCCCCGTTTGGAAACTCGAATATGGAGATTTTTTTCTTACAAAGATAAGTGCAAAATTTTTGCAAAGAAAGTTTGTGGATAGAAATCATGCCCCTCACCCCCGCGGAGTACCTCTCACCAAAGGTTTACATAGATATTTTTTTAATTTGTATATATTTATTTAAATGTCTTCTTTTGTAACTTCTCATTTTTATTATTTGTTAATTAAAAATTAAAAAATAAAACAAATAACTTTGAAAAGTAATAGAATTTTTAAAAATCATATTCTACGGATCTTTATTTTATTGGAAAACTCTAAATTATAATTAATATGTTATTATCTTAGCAGAATTGAGTACTTTTTATTAATATCTTATATATGTGTATATATATATATATTATGAAAAACTTATTCTATTATTTTGATAAATTTTTGTTGATAGTTTAAGTCTTTTGAGGCGACCACGATAATTCTTGAATACTCGTGAAAAATGAGGAGAAGGAAGACTTTCTCCCTATGTGGAGAATGAAGATGAGGATGGAGACAATGATAAACCCAAAAATGAGAAACAGAGGTACTCCTTGCCTTCTCACTACCAGCTGCCATCCCTATCCTTGTATTTTTTAGTACTTTTAGGGGCACTTATGATGATTGCTACTAATTAAACTTATTTTCTTTAGTTGCTAGTTATAACAACCAAGTCAAGGCCTACCATTGGGCCAAAAAGAAAAAAGACCTCCCAAAGTTATTATATTTCAATCTATTACTTTTTTTTAATTTTATTTCATTGAAAAAGTAACGTAGATTTCTGCTTTAAATTTTCTCTCATTGGGTCATTGATAGAAATATTCAATTAAAAAATTTAACACTTTGGTGGTCAAAGATTGGCAAGGTTTACATCAAATTAAAAGATTTTTGATTCAATACACCTAAGTTGTTATCGTTGTTCTCTCATATATAGATATATATATGTAATTGTAATTTTTTTATTGTTTCATCACTAATTAAAATTCATTACCATTAATTACATACAATAATATTAAAAAGGTTCCAATAAATAAGTGTGTTAAGTCTAATTAGCGTGGGTTGACTTTGTTAGACTACATATGTTGTGTCTGATTCTAAACAAAATTATTTGATGTGAATTGTTCATTTTGTGAGCATTTTATGTAATTTTATTCTTAAAATCACCTAAGTTTGCTTCATTTTCTTTTTCAGGCATTTGATCAAGTTCTCATCAACAATTAGAGTAATTTCGAGCCTGGTCAACCTTTAGAGCACTTAAAATAGGCCATTTGGGCCAATCTTGCCTATTAGGCCTTGGACTGGCCTTATTGGGCCTTGGACCGAGTTGATTTGGAGGAGAAAGTGGAGGACCCGCATGGCTTTGTGGTACAGACCCGTGGAGTGCCTTTTTGAAGCAAAAGTGAATAATACCCAGAGTGTGAAGCGCTTTTTGAACCAAAAATTAGAGCATTGAACAGTACCTACTGTAACAGTCCAGCCACCCACTTGCAGATATTGTTCGCTTTGGTGGTTATCGAGCCACCTCACGGTTTTGTTCTTCCCCTTGTCGAGGGGGAAAACGCGTCCACAAGGGAGAGGTATCCACACCCTTATAAGGCATGCTTCGTTCCCCTCTCCAACCGATGTGGGACATTACAATCCACCCCCCTTAGGGAGCCCAGCGTCTCGGCACTGCAAATCTGGGCCGGTGTAACGACCCTGTCGTCATATACGATGCTCGTCTGATTAGCGCAAGCAAATGTGGCATACTGAATGTTTATTCCCTATGTGGGAACGTCAGGGGATCGCTCTTGGTTGGCGTAACCCAAATAGATTCTCAGTTATCCATTGATTCGTTCAACCACGATTCACACGCAGCGACTAACTAAATACACATACATATATCATCAATAATAACTCGAATGAAATCTAAAGCGATATACATGTCTCATTATACATTCATACACATTTCAATTCAAATCCATAAGTTTACGGCTGTAAGTTCTACCGAAAATTCGGCAGAGTTTCCTCGTAATTTGGTCATATCCCAATCACGAATCACTGTTTAAAGCGTAACAACCAGTCCAATAACAGCAGTAAACATACTAATATAAATCCATACACCGTAACATTAATTCATCGCTACAATCCATACATACTGTCTGAAACGTCATATATACATTCAGCCTAGTCCATACATAAGTTACAAGAAACAAAATCGATAATTAAAGTGTCATCAAAGTATATGTACAAGCGATTCAAGCCTAAGCTAAATAATCCTCTGTCATCCTCAAGTCGGCCTCATTTATCGTGCAGGCTCCACCCTGTCCCTGTTCATCTGAGTACACAACCTAATGAGATATGAATCCCAGTAGAATAATTTACAATTTAAATATCATTCAAAACCCAGTTGAATACTCGGTCTGAACACCAAATCGTCTTCCCAAATCAGTTCAACAAGTGGAATACCTTATCTTTAAAATCGTTTAAACACATGGAAATTGCGGCAATATATCACAATCTGGAAATCTGTTTCTTTTAAAATCAGTCATAAAAATCAAATGAAATCCCATGCCCTGTGTATCTCAATCCACGTTGGTTACAAATCCTTTATGTAGAATCTAAATCATCTTCTAATTGCACGTAGTCTAGAGAATACCTCTCTTATCGTTGGGTGTGATCAGTAACACCAATCACCCGAATCAAGCCTATATTGTGAGTGTGATCCGTAACACCAATCACTCACTCAAGGACCGGGTGAGAATCAACATCTAGAGGCGTCCCTAGCATGTGCACATACGCCAATTCTCATCCTCATACAGTCTATTCGAACTCACATGCACTCGGTCGGCTATTCCTCAGGGTTCTAGGGTATCACGCCTAAATCACAACGTTCCCGTGTAGGTTATCCACCCTTATACTCCCTAAACCTTTCTTAGGGTCGTCTGGTTTAACGCGCAATCCCTAACTCGATGCTGAGTTAAATCGATAAAAATAGTTTCGTTTAAAAGCTTCTGTGCGAGGGATACTTAGCAGTAGTCCCATCTGGCTATCAAGTACCCAACCCTAAGTAAATCTGCCTAAAGGCATCTAAACTCGATAAACAAGGTGTCTAACATGCAATTAGGGTTTTCGACACAGGCATGCAATTTTATCCCATCGAAGCGACCGCAATTCTATACAAATCGTCTAAATCGATTAGGTATTCACTAAATCAATTACAGGGTTCGAAGTGTAAATTATCCTACCTGGTCTCCGTTAAGCTTCAATTCAAATCGAGGACTCTGTGAAATCTCGGTTTACGAGCCCAATTAATTCCCTGGACATGAAATTGAATATTTAGATTAAATCACGTCATCCAATTTTCAATCCTAAACCCGGTTACCACGATTACTAGGTTAATTAATTGCCTAATTACGTCCGGCGACCATTTCAATCATATAACATCAGTTTTGGGAAAGCGGACCTTACCATCGTGCTCGGATTATAGAATTCTATGTCCCTGATCTCGGTTTGCGGGATGCACGTCCGGGAACTCCGACGGCGGCTACGGCGCCGCGGCGCGCGGCGGCGGCGCGGCGGTGAGTGCGGTTTGTCTCGAAAATCACACCACGGTGAAGCCCGTAGCTCGAAGTCCGAATCACGGTGGTGGCACGGCGGTTCACGGCCGTTTGAGCGGTGTTTTCCGGCCACGAAGAGTCTCGCCGCGGCGGGCGGCGTTTTGCCTCGATCCGGCGCGTCCGGCCTCCTTCGGCGGCTGAAGCTACGAGGCGGTGGCGGCTCGGGCTACGGTGGTGAAGCGGTGACGGTCCAACGGCGTCGGACGGCGCCGTCGGTGGGAAATTTCGCGATGGAGGAAAACGGCATTTTTCCGTCTCGTGGCCGTTTGTGGCGGTGGTTGGTTGCTGGTGGTTGTGGGCAGTGAGGGCTGTCGGTTGGTACCCTTGGTGGCGGCCCACGGTGGTTGTGGTGGCCGTTCACGGTGGAGGAAGGTGGAGGGAGAAAAGAGAGAGAGAGAGTGTGGTGAGGAGAGAGAGTGAAATGGGAGAAATGGCGGGCTTTGGCGTAATTTAAAACCTCCGAGCGATCCCGACTTTTCCCAGGCCACCCGGGGATCTTTTAGGGTGTCGGCATCCCTCCAGACGTTGGCACACATTTCCATGCGAAAGTCTTGGCCTCCGTCAGCGAAAGTGGCGCAGAAACTCCTTCCGTCGATTTACGATCGCCGGATTACATTTCTTTCTGTTTGATCGTGTTTACGGCTGGCGACCTTCTGTGTCAAGTCATTATCCTCAAAATACGTGTCAGGCTTCGTTTGATTGGGATTAGGGTTAAAATCAAGTTTTATCTTTTAAAATTCTTTAAAAATTCTTTCGAATCTTTCCCGTTGTTACATTCTCCCCCCCTTAAAAGAAATTTTGTCCCCAAAATTCATACCTGTATACAGTTCTGGATATCTTTGTCTCATTTCATCTTCTTTCCCCCACGTTATTTCTTACACATCGACATCCTGCCAAAGTACCTTAACTAAAGGGATCATTTTACTTCGAAGCTGTTTAGTCTTATAGTCAAGGATTTGAACAGGAGTAGATTCATAAGTCAAATTTTCCTTTAATATTATCGGTTGATTCTCTAATACATGCGGGATCCTGGGACATATTCTGAAGTTGGGAGGCGTGGAAAACATCATGTAGGTTAGACAAATGGGAGGTAACGCCAATTTGGTAGGCAACGGGACCAGACTCTTTGTAAAATTTGGAATGGTCCTAGGAATCTGGGACTTAGCTTCTTAGTTCTTATCTGTCTACCAATACCGTGGTGGGGACACTCTCGAGAAATACGTGATCTCCTCGTTAAATTCCAAAGGCCTTCTTCTCTTGTTAGCATAAGATTCTTGCCTCTGTTGGGCAGCTCTCATCTTTTCCCTGATCATTTTAATTTGATCGGTGGTTTCTTTCACCATTTCAGGTCCCAACAATGCACTTTCCCCCATCTCTACCCAACTTAAAGGTGACTTACAACTCCTTCCATACAGAGCCTCATACGGTGCCATGCCAATGCTAGAGTGATAACTGTTATTGTATGCAAACTCTATCAACTTGGCGGTGTTTATCCCAACTTCCTTCTGTTCAAGCACACACGCCTCAACATGTCTTCTAGGGTTTGAATAGTCCTCTCAGACGCCAGTCGGTCTGAGGATGGTAAGGCGTGCTAAATTTAAATTTGGGTTCCTAAGGCTTCTTTGTCAGGGATTGCCAAAATCTCGAAGTAAACCTAGTGGTCTCGATCGGATACTATACTGACGGTATTCCATGTAGTCTTACAATTTCCTAAGGTATACTTGACTAATTTCTCCATAGAGTAACGCACCTTAACAGCAAAAGTGTGCGAGACTTGGTCAACCTATCCACTATCACCCAAATGGCATCAAATCCTGCTGGTGTTCTAGGTAATCCAACCACGAAATCCATAGTGATTTGATCCCATTTCCTCTCAGTATCTCCAATGGCTTAAGTAGCCCCGGGTTTCGATGCTCTATCTTAACCTGTTGACAAGTCAAGCAGGCATTCACGTGTCAAGTGATATCTTTCCGCATACCAGGCCACCAAAAATTTCTCTTTAAATCCTGATACATCTTGGAAATACCGGTGGATAGTGTAATGGCTTACGTGAGCTTACGCTAACACTTTTTCCTTTAATTCTTGATGGTTTGGGATTACTATTCTCTTTCTAAACATTAAAACTCCATCAGTGCTAATCAGAAGTCGGGTTGATCTGCATATACCTCGAGATTCATCCTCGAGTTGGGCTTGTTTAATTAATTCTCTCGATTCGCGAGTTATCAAAAAGTCACTCATCACTAATCTTTGCGGAAATGAGATTACGTTGAGGCTAAGGTTCCCAAAATCCTCAAGTAATCTCATCTCACTAATCATTAAAGCGGCTAGTTGTAGTGACTTTCGCTTAATGCATCGGCCACAACATTTGCTTTCCTGCATGATATTTCAATTGAGAATCAAAGTCTTTCAAGTATTCTACCCACCTCGCTGCCTCATATTTAATTCCTTACGATCAAACAAATACCTAAGGCTCTTATGATCACTATATACCTCGAATACCGCGCCATACAGGTAATGTCTCCAAATCTTTAGAGGCAAACACAACTAGCAGCCTAATTCTAAGTCATGGGTGGGATAGTTCTCCTCTGCCAGGTTTCAATTGTCGCGATGCATAAGCCACAACTTTCCCATCTGCATCAAAAACACAACCTAGGCCTCTCAAAGATGCATCTGTGTATCTGATAAAGGGTTCTAGGGGTTTCTAATAATTAGTACAGAGGCGGTGGTCAATTTCTCTTTGAATCTGAAAACTAGTCTCACATACCGTCGCTCCATTCAAAGTCTACCCCTTTCAGAGTTAACTTGGGTCAATGGCACAGCTATCTGTGAAAATCCTTGAATGAATTTCCGATAATAACCGGCCAAACCCAAGAAACTCCTAATCTCGGTGACCGTTCTAGGTCGATCCCAATCTAATACTGCTTCAATTTTCTTTGGGTCGACCGCTATTCCTTTCCCATTTACCACATGTCCTAAAAATTTCACTTCTTCTAACCAAAACTCACATTTCTCGACTTTGCATACTGATTGTTTCTCTTCGATATCTGTAACACCGTGTTAAGATCTTTGGGCATGCTCTTCGTGAGTCTTGGAATATACTAAGATATCGTCAATGAACACCACAACAAATTGATCTAAATAGGGCCTGAAAATTCTGTTCATATAATCCATAAAGACGGCGGGTGCATTCGTCAATCCAGACGGCATCACTAAAAACTCGTAATGGCCGTATCTTGTCCTGAATGCTGTCTTGGGAATATCCTCCTCTCTAACCCTAATCTGGTGGTATCCTGACCTTAAATCTATCTTAGAAAATACGATCGCTTTTGCAATCGATCAAACAAATCGTCAATACGTGGCAATGGGTATTTGTTCTTAATGGTCACCTTATTCAAATGTCGGTAATCAATACAGTCTTAAACTCCCGTCTTTCTTCTTTACGAATAAGACCGGAGCTCCCCATGGTGATACACTTGGCCTAACGAACCCCTTCTCCAACATGTCTTCGATTTGGACTTTTAATTCTCTCAATCTGCGGGCCATACGATACGGGGTCATAGCTATTGGACCCGCTCCCGGAATTAGGTCAATGGTGAATTCTATCTCTCTAGGTGGTGGCAGTTTACAAATTTCCAAAGGAAATACCTCCGGAAAGTCGCTAACAATCGGGATTTGACTTAATCTATCCTGCAATTCTACCTCAGAGAGATTGAGGGACATATCACCTATCTCACAAGCTCTGTCATTACCACGCACAGGTACGTTATCTAGATAAGTAATTGTCCCTTCGGAATAATTCAACAAGACCCGATTCCTAGTCAACCAATCCATTCCCAAAATAACGTTGATCCCTGACAATGGTATACACACTAAGTCCACAAGAAATAAGGTATCTTCAATGGTAAAAGGGCAATTTAGGCATATTCGTGGGGACATAGTAGCTTCTCCCAAGGGTGTGGATATGTATAGGTCACAGGGCAAGGTTTGAACAGGTAATCTCATTCGTTCTACGCATGCATCAGCAATAAAGGAGTGCGTAGCACCCGAATCAAACAATACTATCAAAGAAAAATTATAAATTTTACCTCTACCCTGCATCAAGCCTGAGGACACATCGGCGTTGGCGGCATTCATGGTAAAAACTCTCCTGGAGCTTGTGGTCTTGGCTACGGATGTCGGCTGATTCCCTGTGGAAGGGCAGTATCTGGCCATGTGTCCTGTGCCTCCACATCTATAACACTGGAGGGGAGTCTGATGCCAGCAGGGTTGATTTGGATGTCTAGTACCACACTTCTGACAGAGAGTATTATCAGGTCGCCTCCCACTGCTACTAGAAGCCCCTGGTTGCGGTTTAAACATACCGCTTCTTACATTGATTTACGGCGCTTATGCGGGCAGGTTCCACTGTCTGTTGTGTCATATTTTGAGCTGTTTACATTCTAAATTCTTGCTCGAGTGCACTTATTCACCAGTGTGGCAAAGTCTCGAATCTCCAGGGTAGCCAACTGAGTCTTCATAGGTAGATCGAGGCCTTCTTCTAGTTGTTTCGCTTTCCAAGCCTCATCGTAATGCATTCGCAGGTAAGTAGAGTACCTTGATAATTCCTCAAATCAAGTTTCAGATACTCGTCAAACGGCACGCCTCCCGGTGAGCTTGAGGCGAGCTTCCTTTGCTTGTTTCACGCTCTCAGGGATATACTGATCCATGAAGACTCTCTTGAAAGATTCCCAAGTCAGTGGGATGCCTCGGCTCTCCATCAATTGCTGTGCATCTGTCCACCAAAGTTCAGCTTCGTCCTTCAGCATATATGTTGCATATGTGACTTTCTGTTCTTCGTCGCACTGCAACAACCTGAAAATCTTTTCAATTCCTTTTATCCAAGCTTCCACAGCAGCTGGTTCGGAGGCACCTGTGAACGGAGATGGACCTGCTCTCTGGAATTCAATCCATCCCTGATATAGTGGATTCACCTGTTGGGTGGCTCAAGTCGTTTCTCATCTGTCTATCATCCTGCTGTTGTCTCATTGCATTGGCCCTGGTAGTGGCCTGGTCTCTCATGGCATCGGCCATTAATCTGATAGATTCCATCATCTCACGCATGTCAACCTCAGTCTCCATGCTACCACTTCCTGACGCACCCTGGCTTCTGTGCCTTGGCCTTCCCCTAGGCCTACGTGTGGCGTCCCTGCTAGATTCTGCCATGTTTATCTGATACATAAACAAATAGATCAATACACAAAGAATAATTAATGTAGTACATCAAAATCATTCCGTTCAATATCAATTCAAATCAGGTCCTATCATGCCAGAGTCAAATCAATCAAAATCCTAAAGCTGCAAGCCCAAAGATTTAAAGTCCTAAGTCCACTAAACCGTAAGATCCGACAAAGCAGGGCTCGATACCATAATTGTAACGACCCCTAATACGCCATACGCGATGCTCGTCGATTAGCGGAAGCATATGTGGCATTCGAATGTTTATTCCCATGTGGGAACGTCAGGATCGCTCTTGGTTGGCGTAACCCAAATAGATTCTCAGTTATCCATTCAGATTCCGTTCAACCCTCGATTCACACGCAGCCTAACTAAATACACATACATATATCATCAATAATAACTACGGAATGAAATCTAAAAGCGATATACATGTCTCATTATACATTCATACACATTTCAATTCAAATCCATAAGTTTACTGTAAGTTCTCTGAAAATCGGCGAGTTTCCTCTGTAATTTGGTCATATCCCAAATGCAGAATCACCTGTTTAAAACGTAACAACCAGGTCCAATAACAAAGATAAACATACTAATATAAATCCATACACCGTAACATTAATTCATCGCTACCATCCATACATACATGCGAAACGTCATATATACATTCAGCCTAGTCCATACATAAGTTACAAGAAACAAAATCGATAATTAACGGTGTCATCAAAGTATATGTACAAAGCGATTCAAGCCTAAGCTAAATAATCCTCTGCCTATCCTCAAGTCGACCTCATTTATCGTGCGGGCTCTGCCCGCATCCCTCGTTCATCAGTACACAACCTAATGAGATATGAATCCAGTAGAATAACTTACAATTTAAATATCATTCAAAAACCAGTTGAATACTCGGTGGTGCGAACAGAAATCGTCTTCAGAAATCAGTTCGAAAATAGTGGAATACCCTATCTTTAAAATCGTTTAAACACATGGAAATTGCGGCAATATATCAAAATCTGGAAATCAGATTCTTTTAAAATCACCATAAAAATCAAATGAAATCCCATGCCTGTGTATCTCAATCCACGTTGGTTACAAATCCATGAAGAATCTAAATCATCTTCTAATTGCCGTAGTCTAGAGAGAATACCTCTCTTATCGTTGGGTGTGATCCGTAACACCAATCATCCGAATCAAGCCTATATTGTGAGTGTGATCCGTAACACCAATCACTCACTCAAGGACCAGGGTGAGAATCAACATCTAGGCGTCCCCTAGCATGTGCACATACGCCAATTCTCATCCTCATACGATCTATTCGAACTCACATGCACTCTGGGCCGGCTATTCCTCGGGGTTCTAGGGTATCACGCCTAAATCACAACGTTTCCCCGTGTAGGTTATCCACCCTTATACTCCCTAAACCTTTCTTAGGGTCGTGCTGGTTTAACGCGCAATCCCTAACTCAAGATGCAGTTAAATCGATAAAAATAGTTTCGCTTTAAAAGCTTCACTGAGGGATACTTAACTAGTCCTATATCGCTATCAAGTACCCAACCCTAAGTAAATCATACTAAAGGCATCTAAACTCGATAAACAAGGTGTCTAACATGCAATTAGGGTTTTATTTACAGGCATGCAATTTTATCCCATCGAAAGCAGCACGTAATTCCATACAAATCGTCTAAATCAGTTAGGTATTCACTAAATCAATTCTAGGGTTCGGGAAGTGTAAATTATCCTACCTGGTCTCTGGTCGCTTCAATTCAAATCAGGACTCTGTGAAATCTCGGTTTCTGAGCCCAATTAATTCCCTGGACATGAAATTGAATATTTAGATTCGTCACGTCATCCAATTTTCAATCCTAAACCCGGTTACACAGTTACCTAAGTTAATTAATTGCCTAATTACGTTCGGCAGCCATTTCAATCATATAACATCAGTTTTTGGGAAAACGGACCTTACCACTGTGCTCGGATTATGGAATTCTACGTCTCGGTGATCTCAGTTTCTCGGGATGCACGTCCAGGAACTCCGACGGCCAAGACACCGGCGCCGCGGTGGTGCACGCACGGCGGTGAGGTGCGGTTTGTCTCGAAAATCATACCACGGTGAAGCCCGTAAGCTCAGGAGTCCGAATACGGTGGTGGCACGGCGGTTCATGGCCGTTTGGACGGTGTTTTCCGGCCACGAAGAGTCTCGCACGGCGGACAGCGTTTTGCCTCGATCCGGGTGCGTCCAGCCTCCTTCGGCCGAGCTCTTGGAAGCGGTGGCGGCTCGGGCTACGGTGGTGAAGCGGTGGCGGTCAACACATCGGACGGCGGCGCGATCGGGCTAGAAATTTCGCGCGATGGAGGAAAAATGGCGTTTTCGGCGTCTCGGCGGCCGTTGGTGGCGGTGGTTGGTTCTTTGGTGGTTGTGGGCGATGGTGTCGGTTGGTACCCTTGGTGGCGGCCCACGGTGGCTGTGGTGGCCGTTCACGGTGGAGGAAGGTGGAGAGAAAAAGAGAGAGAGAGTGTGGTGAGGAGAGAGTGAAATGGGAGAAATGGCGGGCTTTGGCGTAATTTAAAGCCTCCAGGGGCGATCCCGACTTTCCCAGGCCACCGGATCTTTTAGGGTGTCGGCATCCCTCCAGGCGTTGCACGCATTTCCATGCGAAAGTCTTGGCCTCCGTCAGCGAAAGTGACGCACGAAACTCCTTCCGCCGATTTACGATCGCGGATTACATTTCTTTCTGTTTGATCGTGTTTACGGCTGGCGACCTTCTGTGTCAAGTCATTATCCTCAAAATACGTGTCAGGCTTCGTTTGATTGGGATTAGGGTTAAAATCAAGTTTTATCTTTTAAAATTCTTTAAAAATTCTTTCGAATCTTTCCCGTTGTGGATACCTCTCCCACATCGGTTGGAGAGGGGAACGAAGCATGCCTTATAAGGGTGTGGATACCTCTCCCTTGTGGACGCGTTTTCCCCCTCGACAAGGGGAAGAACAAAACCGTGAGGTGGCTCGATAACCACCAAAGCGGACAATATCTGCAAGTGGGTGGCTGGACTGTTACATTGGTATCAGAGCCCTGTTTGTCGGATCTTCTGGTTTAGTGGACTTAGGACTTTAAATCTTTGGGCTTGCAGCTTTAGGATTTTGATTGATTTGACTCTGGCATGATAGGACCTGATTTGAATTGATAATGAACGGAATGATTTTGATGTACTACATTAATTATTCTTTGTGTGGCGACCGATCTGTTTGTTTACGTATCGGATAAACATGGCGAGAATCTAGCGAGGGCGCCACGTAGGCACTAGGGAAGGCGAAGCCGCGAAGCAGTGCGTCAGGTAGTGGTAGCATGGACCGAGGTTGACATGCGTGAGATGATGGAATCTATCAGTTAATGGCGATGCCATGAGAGACCAGGCCACTACCGGTGCCAATGCAATGAGACAAAGCGGCGGGATGATGACAGACGAGAAACGGCGAGCCACCCAACAGGTGAATCCACTATATCGTGGATGGATTGAATTCCGGAGAGCGAGTCCATCTCCGCTCCGCAGTGCCTCCGAACCACTTTGTGGAAGCTTGGATAAAAGGAATTGAAAAGATTTTCGTGTTGTTGCGGTCACGACGAAGAACAGTAAAGTCACATATGCAACATATATCTTTGAAGGACGGTGAACTTTGGTGGACAGATGCACGACAATTGATGGAGAGCGAGGCATCCCAGCGACTTGGGAATCTTTCAAGAGTCTTCATGGATCGAGATATCCCGAGAGCGTGAAACAAGCAAAGAAAGCTCGATTCTAAAGCTCACCAGTGAGGCAGCGTCGTTTGACGAGTATCTCAACAGCTTTGAGGAATTATCAAGGTACTCTACTTACCTGCGAATGCATTACGATGAGGCTTGGAAAGCGAAACAACTAGAAGAAGGCCTCGATCTACCTATGAAGACTTCGATTGGCTACCTGGAGATTCGAGACTTTGCCACACCGTGAATAAGTGCACTCGAGCAAGAATTTAGAAACGTAAACAGGCTCGAATATGACACAGCGTCTGAGAACCTGGCCCGCATAAGCGCCGTAAATCAATGTAAGAAGCGGTATGTTTAAACCGCAACCAGGGGCTTCTAGTAGCGATGGGAGGCGACTGATAATACTCTTTGTCGAAGTGTGGTACGGACATCCAAATCAACCTGTGGCATCGGACTCCCCTCAGGTGTTATAGATGTGGAGGCATAGGACACATGGCCGAGATCTTGCCCTTCCACGGGAATCGGCCGACATCGGTAGCCGAAGACCACAAGCTCCAGGAGAGTTTTTACCATGAATGCCGCCAACGCCGACGGCCAGTCCTCGGGCTTGATGCAGGGGTAGAGGTAAAATTTATAATTTTTCTTTGATAGTATTGTTTGATTCGGATGCTACGCACTCCTTTATTGCTGATGCATGCGTAGAACGAATGAGATTACCTGTTCAAACCTTGCCCTGTGACCTATACATATCCACACCCTTGGGAGAAGCCACTATGTCCCCACGAATATGCCTAAATTGCCCTTTAACCATTGAAGATACCTTATTTCTTGTGGACTTAGTGTGTATACCATTGTCAGGGATCGACGTTATTTTGGGAATGGATTGGTTGATTAGGAATCGGGTCTTGTTGAATTGTTAGAAGGACAATTACTTATCTAGATAACGTGCACTGCGGCGTGGTAATGACAGAGCTTGTGAGATAGGTGATATGTCCCTCAATCTCTCGAGGTAGAATTGCAGGATAGATTAAGTCAAATCCCGATTGTTAGCGACTTTCCGGAGGTATTTCCTTTGGAAATTTGTAAACTGCCACCACCTAGAGAGATAGAATTCACCATTGACCTAATTCCGGGAGCGGGTCCAATAGCTATGACCCCGTATCGTATGGCCCCCGCAGAATTGAGAGAATTAAAAGTCCAAATCGAAGACATGTTGGAGAAGGGGTTCGTTAGGCCAAGTGTATCACCATGGGGAGCTCCGGTCTTATTCGTAAAGAAGAAAGCGGGAGTTTAAGACTGTGTATTGATTAATGACAATTGAATAAGGTGACCATTAAGAACAAATCCCCATTGCCACGTATTGATGATTTGTTTGACCAGTTGCAAGGCGCGACTGTATTTTCTAAGATAGATTTAAGGTCAGGATACCACCAGATTAGGGTTAGAGAGGAGGATATTCCCAAGACGGATTCAGACAAGATACGGCCATTACGAGTTTTTAGTGATGCCGTTTGGATTAACGAATGCACCCATCGTCTTTATGGATTATATGAACAGAATTTTCAGGCCCTATTTAGATCAATTTGTTGTGGTGTTCATTGACGATATCTTAGTATATTCCAAGACTCACGAAGAGCATGCCCGAGATCTTAACACGGTGTTCTGAGATCTTGGAAGAGAAATAATCGTATGCAAAGTGGAGAAATGTGAGTTTTGGTTAGAAGAAGTGAAATTTTTAGGGCATGTGGTAAATGGGAAAGGAATAGCGGTCGACCCAAAGAAAATTGAAGCAGTATTAGATTGGGATCGACCTAGAACGGTCATCGAGATTAGGAGTTTCTTGGGTTTGGCGGTTATTATCGGAAATTCATTCAAGTATTTTCACGAGATAAATTGTGCCATTGACCCTGGTTAACTTCGAGAAAAGGGTAGACTTTGAATGGAGCGAGCGGTGTGAGACTAGTTTCCAGATTCTCGAAGAGAAATTGACCACCGCCTCTGTACTAATTATTCAAACCCCTAGAACCCTTTCTTTGTATACAGATGCATCTTTGAGAGGCCTAGGTTGTGTTTTGATGCAGGATGGGAAAGTTGTGGCTTATGCATCGCGACAATTAAAACCTGCAGAGGAGAACTATCCCACCCATGACTTAGAATTAGGCTGCCAGTTGTGTTTGCCCTAAAGATTTGGAGACATTACGTATGGCGCGGTATTCGAGGTATATAGTGATCATAAGAGCCTTAGGTATTTTTTTTGATCGTAAGGAATTAAATATGAGGCGTAGGTGGGTAGAATACTTGAAAGACTTTGATTTTGAATTGAAATATCATGCGAGGAAAGCAAATGTTGTGGCCGGTGCATTAAGCCGAAAGTCACTACAACTAGCCAGTTTAATGATTAGTGAGATGAGATTACTTGAGGATTTTGGGAACCTTAGCCTCAACGTAATCTCATTTCCGCAAAGATTAGTGATGAGTGACTTTTTGATAACCTGCAAACTGAGAGAATTAATTAAACAAGCCCAACTCGAGGATGAATCCTTGGAGGTATATGCAGACCAACCCGACTTCGGATTAGCACTGATGGAGTTTTAATGTTTAGAAAGAGAATAGTAATCCCAAACCATCAAGAATTAAAGGAAAAAGTGTTAGCAGAAGCTCACAGAAGCCATTACACTATCCACCCCGGTATTTCCAAGATGTATCAGGATTTAAAGAGAAATTTTTGGTGGCCTGGTATGCGGAAAGATATCACGGATTACGTGAATGCCTGTTTGACTTGTCAACGAGGTTAAGATAGAGCATCGAAACCAGCTGGCTACTTAAGCCATTGGAGATAGCAGAGAGGAAATGGGATCAAATCACTATGGATTTCGTGGTAGGATTACCTAGAACACCAGCAGGATTTGATGCCATTTGGGTGATAGTGGATAGGTTGACCAAGTCTGCACACTTTTTGCCTGTTAAGGTGCGTTACTCCATGGAGAAATTAGTCAAGTATACCTTAGGAAATTGTAAGACTACATGGAATACCGTCAGGTATAGTATCGATCGAGACCACAGGTTTACTTGAGATTTTGGCAATCCCTACAAAGAAGCCTTAGGAACCCGGCTTAAATTTAGCTTGACTACCATCCTCGTGACCGACTGGCGTCTGAGTAGGACTATTCAAACCCTAGAAGACATGTTGAGGGCGTGTGTGCTTGAACAGAAAGGAAGTTGGGATAAACACTGCCGTTGATAGAGTTTGCATACAATATGATTATCACTCTACCATTGGCATGGCACCGTATGAGGCTCAGATGGAAGGAGTTGTAAGTCACCTTTAAGTTGGGTAGAGATGGGGAAAGTGCATTGTTGGGACTGAAATGGTGCAAGAAACCACACTGATCAAATTAAAATGATCAGGGAAAAGATGAGAGCTGCCCAACAGAGGCAAGAATCTTATGCTAACAAGAGAAGAAGGCCTTTGGAATTTAACGAGGGAGATCACGTATTTCTGAGAGTGTCCCCCACCACGGGTATTGGTAGACAGATAAGAACTAAGAAGCTAAGTCCTAGATTCCTAGGACCATTCCAAATTTTACAAAGAGTCGGTCCCGTTGCCTACCAAATTGCGTTACCTCCCCATTTGTCCAACCTACATGATGTTTTCCACGCCTCCCAACTTCGTAAATATGTCCTGCATCCTCGCGCATGTATTAGAGAATCAACCGATAATATTAAAGGAAAATTTGACTTATGAATCTACTCCTGTTCAAATCCTTGACTATAAGACTAAACAGCTTCGAAGTAAAATGATCCCTTTAGTTAAGGTACTTTGGCGAGGATGTCGCATCGCAGAAATGACGTGGGAGAAAGAAGATGAAATGAGACAAAGATATCCAGGTCAAGCATGTGTATGAATTTTGGGACAAAATTTCTTTTAAGGGAGGAGAATGTAACAACGGGAAAGATTCTAAGAATTTTTAAAGAATTTTAAAAGATAAAACTTGATTTTAACCCTAATCCCAATCAAACGAAGCCTGACACGTATTTTGAGGATAATGACTTGACACAGAAGGTCGCTTGAAGCCGGAAACACGATCAAACGTAAAGAAATGTAATCCCGCGATCGAACCGACGGAAGGAGTTTCGTGCGTCACTTTCGTTGACTGAGGCCAAGACTTTTGCATGGAAATGCGTGCCCAACGCCTGGAGGGATGCCGAGCACCCTAAAAGATCCCCAGGTGGCCTGGAAAAGTCGGGATCGCCTGGAGGCTTTAAATTACGCGAAGCCCGCCATTTCTCCCATTTCACTCTCTCTCCTCACCACACTCTCTCTCTTCTCTCTTTCTCTCCACCTTCCTCCACCGTGAACGGCCACCACAGCCACCGTGGCCGCCACCAAGGGTACCAATCGACACCATCGCCACAACCACCAAAGAACCAACCACCGCCACCAACGGCCGGCCGGAGACGCCGAAAACGACGTTTCTCCATCGCGCGAAATTTCACCCGACGCGTGCCGTCGACGCCGTTGACCGGTCACCGCCTCACCACGTTGTAGTTCGAGCCGCCGCCTACCTCCGAGAGCTCGCCGAAGGAGGCCGGACGCGCCGGATCGAGGCAAAACGCCGTCCGGCGAGACTCTTCGTGGGCCGTAAAACACCATCCATACGGCCGTGACCCGCCGTGCCACCACCGTATTCGGACTCCTAAGCTTACGGGCTTCACCGTGGTGTGATTTTCGAGACAAACCGCACCTCACCGCCGTGCGCCGCCGTGCACCACCGTGCGCCGCCATGTCTTAGCCGTCGTCGAGTTCCTGGGACGTGCATCCCGGAAACCGAGATCACCGGACGTAGAATTCCATAATCCGAACACGGTGGTAAGGTCTGTTTTCCCAAAACTGATGTTATATGATTGAAATGGTCACGAACGTAATTAGGCAATTAATTAACTTAGGTAACTGTGTAACCGGGTTTAGGATTGAAAATTGGATGACGTGACGAATCTAAATATTCAATTTCATGTCCAGGGAATTAATTGGGCTCGAACCGAGATTTCACAGAGTCCTGATTTGAATTGAAGCGACCGGAGACCAGGTAGGATAATTTACACTTCCCGAACCCTAGAATTGATTTAGTGAATACCTAACTGATTTAGACGATTTGTATGGAATTGCGTGCTGCTTTCGATGGGATAAAATTGCATGCCTGTGTCTTTGAAAACCCTAATTGCATGTTAGACACCTTGTTTATCGAGTTTAGATGCCTTTAGGCGGATTTACTTAGGGTTGGGTACTTGATAGCCGGTATGGGACTAGTTAAGTATCCCTCGTACAGGAAGCTTTTAAACGAAACTATTTTTATTAGATTTAACCTGTACTGAGTTAGGGATTGCGCGTTAAACCAGGACGACCCTAAGAAAGGTTTAGGGAGTATAAGGGTGGATAACCTACACGGGGAAACGTTGTGATTTAGGCGTGATACCCTAGAACCCTGAGGAATAGCCGACCGAAAGTGCATGTGAGTTGAATAGATCAGATGAGGATGAGAATTGGCGTATGTGCACATGCTAGGGACGCCTAGATGTTGATTCTCACCCGGTCCTTGAGTGAGTGATTGGTGGTACGGATCACACTCACAATATAGGCTTGATTCGGGTGATTGGTGTTACTGATCACACCCAACGATAAGAGAGGTATTCTCTAGACTACGTGCAATTAGAAGATGATTTAGATTCTAAGCATAAAGTGGATTTGTAACCAACGTGGATTGAGATACACAGGGTATGGGATTTCATTTGATTTTTATGACTGATTTTAAAAGAAACAGATTTTCAGATTGTGATATATTGCCGCAATTTCCATGTGTTTAAACGATTTTAAAGATAAGGTATTCCACTGTTTTCGATTTCGGGAAGACGATTTCTGTTCGTGACCACGAGTATTCAACTGGTTTTGAATGATATTTAAATTGTAAATTATTCTCTGGGATTCATATCTCATTAGGTTGTGTACTCAGATGAACAGTGGACAAAAGGGCAGAGCCTGCATTTATAGCCGGCGACTTGAGGATAGACAGAGGATTATTTAGCTTAGGCTTGAATCGTTTGTACATATACTTTGATGACACTGTTAATTATCAGATTTTGTTTCTTGTAACTTATGTATGGACTAGGCTGAATGTATATATGACGTTTCGCATGAAGTATGTATGGATTGTAGCGATGAATTAATGTTACGGTGTATGGATTTATATTAGTATGTTTATCTTTGTTATTGGATCGTTGTTACGTTTTAAACAGTGATTCTGCATTGGGATATGACCAAATTACAGAGGAAACTCTGCCGGATTTTCGGTAGAACTTACAGCCGTAAACTTATGGATTTGAATTGAAATGTGTATGAATGTATAATGAGACATGTATATCAGTTTTAGATTTCATTCCAGAGTTATTATTGATGATATATGTATGTGTATTTAGTTAGCTGCGTGTGAATCGTGGTTGAACGGAATCGAATGGATAACGAAGAATCTATTTGGGTTACGCCAACCGCAGCGATCCCTGACGTTCCCACATAGGGAATAAACATTCAGAATGCCACATATGCTTCCGCTAATCAGACGAGCATCGCGTATGACGTATTAGGGGGTCGTTACACCTACCCATCGTGAAGCAAGATCCATCGCGTGAAGGGGAGAGAAGACTTGAACAGAATTGTACAACACCCGTGCATTCACTACCGCCGAGGGAGGCCGACCAGCGACCAGAGAGGCTCTGCAGATGGTCCTCCACTGCCTTGGCTATCCGCGATGCCTGTTCACGACGTCCTTAACACGAGAGAAAGCTCACGACCTAGTTGCAAAACTTGTTCGAGTTTGAGCTCCTCCACGCATTTTTGGTCCACCACACCGCCCATCATCGTACCTTGCAGCTTTAAGCAACTCCTTCGGCACCTTCCCACAGCTCATCAGCCGCCGAACAGCCTATATTGGAGAGATCCAAGAAGGATTCGAATCGTAACCCATCCGCGTTTTGGAGCTAGTTCTGCCGTCGTCCATCTGAGCCACCACCGAAAAGTGACCCCCTGTTACTCAGAGCCTCCCAGGCGACCCTCCGCCCTAGCTCAGGCCGTCGTTGTGGCCATTTTTTGACTGGTACCTGAGACCTCAAGGATCTAACCCGTTAACTCGGCTTGCGACCCATTTTCCTAGGCAGCTTTGGAATTTAATTTTCTAGCATTTTTTAACAGCTTTTCGGTGAGATTTTGGTGGTTTTCTGGTGACCAATCTATGCAATGACCATTGGACAATTGGGAAGACAGGATTGCATAAATTTTTATTATCTTTTATCTGCTATCTGATGAATTTTCTGATGGTCTATCTGTTATTGGATTGTTTACTGTCTGTAATTATGTGTGGCTGAAATTGCAAAATCCATTGGGGTCCCTAACTATGTTAGATTAATGTTTTAGTTGCATGGATGTTGAATTTAATGTGTGATCTCCTTTGCAATTATGAATGTATTTATTATCGTTATTTATGAGATGTCATGGTAATGTTAATTAGATTCCTTTTTAAGAACGACGGATGATAATTGGAATTGGAAAAATAATTATAATGGACAGTTTGTTAACACTTAGAACTAAGGTTAATCAATTGCTGGATTAAGAAGTAACGACTCTTAATAGTGGTGAGTTAGATCGATAATGCTAATTTAAAATTTACCATTAGGAAGAACTAGCCAGTGGTAGATTTTAAGTTTAAGAAATTCATTGAGACCGACAGAGAATTTGAATTTAAATTAGAATTCACTCACAGGTAGCATAGTTAAATTCAGTAATCCATTATCCTTGCGTGTTTACCAACTAGTGTAGGTTCCCTAATGGATTTTCATTTCTTGCCTCAATATATTTTCTTACATAGCTATTGATTTTTCTTGCATAATGTATTTTTTTCATTTATAAAACAAGCTAATGAGTAATGAGTAAAAAAAAATTAAATCAATTCAATTAATTCTTTGCATGTTTAATTTCTCTCCCCAAAAAGTAACTTAAAAATTCTAAAAAAAATTTTGCTAACCATTCACAATTTGAAAAATCAAATTAATGAGTTAATTAGCTATGTGTGTGAGAAAGTTGGAATTTCAAGGCAATCATCCTTCTTAGATAGAGATGAATCCTAAACAAAGTGTTTATTCTATCACTTTGAGCTATGGGAAAAAATTAGAACAACTACCCAGAAAAATAACTAATGAGGAGCCTTAAGCTCAAAATCAAAACTAAAGGAAAAGGTTGTAGTGCAAAATCTATCTGAGTCTCAAAAAAGAGAAAAAATTAAATTTATTTGATGATACCATAAAGGTTTGAGGTTTTTTAATCATAAAAATAACTAGCCAGTGGTAGATTTTAAGTATGTAATCATACTTCCTTTACCATAAAGGTTTTTTAATTCAAAAGGGTTTGAGGTTTGAGGTCTAATGTCTGAGGTATGAGGTTTAATGTGAAAGGCCTAAGGTCTAAGGTCTAAGGTTTAGGGTTTACAGTTTAGGTTCTAAGATCTATGGTCTAGGGTCTAGTATATAAGGTCTAAGATTGAAGGTCTAAAGTTTATAATTTAGGTCTTGGGTCAAGGGTTGAGTGTTTAGGTTCTAGTTTCATGGCTTGATAGTTGAGGGTCTAGGGTTATGGATCGATGGTCAAGGGTCTAGAGTTATGGTTTAATGGTCAAAGGTCTTAGGTTTTAAGATTTTAGGATTAGTGTTTAGCATTTTAGAGGCAAAAGTCTATGATCTAAGGTTAAAAGTCCAGGGTCGACAATCGAGCATTGTGGCTCAAGGGTCTAAGGACTAAGGTCTTGGGTCTAGCTTCTATGGTTAATGGTTTAAAGTCAAAGTTCCACGGTTAATGGTCTAGGGTCAAGGTTCAATGGTTTAGGGTCTAGAGTTTAAGGTTTAAGGTCTAAGGTCAAAATTTTAAGCTTTAAGGTTTGAAACATAAAGTCTTAGGTCAGAGGTTTGAGAGATCAAAGGTATAAGGTCTTAGGTCAGAGGTCAGAGGTCAGAGGTCAGAGGTTAGAGGTCAGAGGTATTAGTTTGAAGCTTAATGTCTGAGGTCTGAGAGGTGTGAAAGCTATGAGAGGTGTTAGTGGTTTGAGAGGTCTCTAAGGTTTAAGGCCAAAGAGGTCTACAATTTGAGGTTTAAGGTTTAAAAGGTTTGAGAAGTTTGAGGTATATAAAGTTTGAGAAGTCTAAGGTCTAAAATTTTTGAGAGGTCCAAGGTCTAAGAAGTCTTATTAGTCTGAGATTTCTGAGGTCTAAAAGATCTAAGGGGTCTGATTTTTGAAGTTTAAGAAGTCTAATTTATATGGTTTAAGAGGTTTGAGTTCTAAGGTTTGGGGTTTAAGGTTTAATGTTTGAGGTCTAACATCTGAAAGCTTTGAGAGGTGTGCAGGTGTGAGAAGTCTGATAGGTTGGAGATGTCAGAGAAGTCTGAGGTTTGAGAGATTTGAGAGGTCAAAGAAGTTTTAGGTTTGAAAGTTCTAAAAGGTATTAGAGGTTTGAATTTTAAGTTCTAAGGTCTAAGGTCTAAGGTAAAAGGTTTGAGGTTTGAGAGATCTGAGGTAAAAGGAAGTGTGAGGCCTGATGTCTGAGTTTTGTGGCCTTAGGTATCAAGTTTTAGTTAATAACTTAAAGGCCATAGATACGAGGTTTGAGGTCTAAGTTATAAGGTTTAAGGTTTAGTTCTAAAGTCTTGGGTCTTATGTCTGGTGTCTAAGGTCAACCGTCTAGGTTGTCTAAGGTCTAGGTTTTAGGTCAAAAGTCGAGGGTTGAGATTCTAGAGTCTAGGGTCGATGGTTTATAGTTTAGGGTCTGGGGTTAAGGGTTATGGGTTATGGGTCATGGGTTAATAGTCTAAGGTCTTGTGTTTTTTTATTTTTGGATTAGTGTTTTGTGTTTTAAGGTTAAGAGTTTACAATCTATGGTTAATAGTCCAGGAACGACAATCAAGGGTCATAGGCCGAGGATTTTAGGTCTAAGGACTAGGTCTTAGGTCTAGCTTTTAAGGTTGATAGTCTAAAGTCGAGGGTTCATGGTTGATGGTATAAGGTCAAAAGTTGAGGGTCGATATTTTAGGGTTAAGGTCCAAGGTCTAAAGTCTGAGTTTTAAGGTAAAATGTATAAGGTCTAAGGTTATAGGTTATAGGTCTGAGGTTTGAGATGTCTAAAAGGTCTAAGAGGTTTAAGGTATGAGAGTTCTAATGTCTTACGTTTGACATTTGATGACTTAGGTCTAAGGTCTAAGGTATGAAAGGCTAGAGATTTAAGGTGAGAGGTTTATGGTCTGAGATGTATGAGTTTAGAGAGTTTTAAGGTCAGAGAGTTATGATAGGTCTGAGGTATGAGAGGTTTAAAAGGTTTCAGGTCTAAGAGGTTTAAGGTTTGAGAGGTCTAACAGCTGAGAGGTCTGAGTTTTAAGGTCTAAGGTCAGAGGATTAAGTTTTGATATTTAAAGGTCTGAGAGGTTTTAGAGGTCTATGGCTTGACATATGAGCTTCAAGATATCTGAGGTCTGAGTGGTCTAAGATATGAGAGGTTTGAGAAGTATGAGTTTTATGAGGTTTGAGGACTAAGAGGCTTAACGTCTAAGCCATAAGGTGAGAGGTTTAAGGTTTGAAGGTCTAGGAGATTTAAGGTAAGAAGATGCCTAAGGTCTGAGACATGATGTTTGAGTTCAGAGGTCTAAGGTTTGAAGTTATATGTTTGAGGTCTAAGTTCTATGATTTGAGGTCTGAGGCCTACTTTTTAAGGTCCGCAGTTTGAGGTATGAGAATTAAGCCATGACGTTTGAGGTATAAGGTCTAAGGTCTAAATTCTAAGTTCTAGGGTCTTGAGTCATAAGTCTAAGGTCTAAGGTCTAATTTTTGAGGTCTGACATCTTAAGTTTGAGGTGTGAGGTATACTATCTATCTCTAAGGTTTGAAGTTTGATGTTTAATGCTTGACTTCTGGCTTCTGTGGTCTAAGGTCTAAGGTCTAAGGTTTAAGTTCTGAGCTCTAAAGTCTAAAGCTTGATGTCTGAGGTATGAGGCCTATTGTCTTAGGTCTTAGGTTTGAGGTCAAGAGGTTTTTAGTCTAAGGTATCAAGTATGAGGTCTGAGGTCTGAGGTTTGACTTCTGATGTTTAAAATATGATATCTAAGGTTTGATGTCTAAAATCTGAGTTCTTCAATTTATGGTCTATGGTAAGAGGTCTGAGGTCTGGGGTTTTAGGTCCAAGGTTTAAGGTCTAGGGTTTAGGGTCAAAGGTCTAAAGTCTAAGGTTTTAGGTTTACGATCTAAGGTCTAATGTTTGAGGTGTGAGGTTTGAGATCCGAGGTCAATATTTTATAATTTGAGATCTAAAGTCTAAGGTATAAGGTATAAAGTTTAATATCTATAGCCTTAGGTCTGATATCTATCATCTGAGGTATGAGGTATGAGGTCTCATATCCAATGTCCCATGTCCAAGGTTTAATGTCCAATGTCTAATGTCCAATGTCCCATATCCCATGTCCAAGGTCCAATGTCTCGTGTCCCATGTCCAAGGTCTAATGTCCCATATCCTATGTCCAAGGTCCAATATCCCATGTCCAAAGTCCAAGATCTAAGGTTTAATGGCCCATGTCACATAGGTCTAAGGTTCAATGTCTAATATCTAAGGTCCAAGGTCCAATGTCTAATGTCTAAGGTCTAAGGTCCAAGGTTCAAGGTCCTAGGTATAGCGTTTAACGTCTAACATCTAACATCTATTGTAAAATAAGAGTTTTAAGATTTGAGGTATGTGTTTTAAGCTATAAACTTAAAGGGGTCTAGGGCCTCAAGTCAAGGGTTAAGGCTCTGGTGTCTAGTGTCTAACATCTAGCATCTAACATCTAATGTTTAACGTCTAACATCTAACATCTAACGTCTAACATCTAATGTTTAATGTTGAACGTCTAACGTCTAAAGTCTAATGTCTAACTTCTAACATATAATGTAAAATATTCTAGGGTCTAGGGTTAAGGTATAGGGTATAAAGTCTAAAGGTCTAAGTTTCTATAATCTAATGTGTAAGGTCTAAGGTCTAAGGTCTAAAGTCTAATGTATAAGGTATAGGGTTTAAGGTCTAGCAGTATAAGTTTTAAGATTTAAGGTTCTATGATATAAGGTGTAAGGTCTAGGGTCTAAGATCTAAAGTCTAATATATAAGGTATAAGGTTTAAGGTTTAAGGTCTAAGGTCTAAGGTCTAACATGTATCGCTAAGTTCTAAGGTTTAACATTTAACATCTAACGTCTAACTCTAATGTTTAACTTTTAACTTCTAAGATTTAAAGTCTAAGGTCTAAGGTCCAAGGTCTAACATCTAATGTCTAACGTCTAACTTCTAAGGTCTAAGGTCTAAGGTCTAAGGTCTAAGGTCTAAGGTTTATAGGCTAAAGTCTAAAGTCTATCATGTAATGTCTAACATCTAACTTCTAACTTCTAAATACTAACATCTAACATCTAACGTCTAGCATCTAGTGTCTAATGTCTAGCATCAAACGTCTACGGTTTAACATTTAGGGTCTATGGTCTATAGTTTATAGTTTAAGGTTTGAGGTCTAGCGTCTAGTGTTTAAATTCTATAGTCTATG
This sequence comes from Senna siamea, assembly GCA_031216115.1. NCBI lineage: Eukaryota > Viridiplantae > Streptophyta > Magnoliopsida > Fabales > Fabaceae > Senna > Senna siamea. The sequence goes on from CM062358.1 coordinate 3,790,460, forward strand.
GTCTATGGTAGTCTAAGGTCTAAGGTCTAAGGCTTATGGTTTATGGTATAAGGTTTGGGGTCTTAGGTCTATAGTCTATGGTCTAGGGTCTAAGTTCTAGGGTTTGGGGTTTAGAGTCCAAGGTCAATAGTTTAAGATTTAAGGTCTAAGGTTTAAAGGCTTTAAAGTCTAAGGTCTAGGGTTTAGGGTTTAAGGTTTAACATCTAATGTCTAAGGTCTAAGCTTTAAGGCTTGAGATATGAAGTTTGAGGTATAAGGTGTGAGGTTTGAGGTCTAAGGTATGAGGTCTAAGGTTTGAGTTTTGAGGTCTCTAGTTTGAGGTAAAAAGGTGTGAGGTATGAATTATAAGGTACGAGGTATGATGTCTGAAGTCTGAAGTTTGAGTTCTTAGTTCTAAAGTTTAATGTGTGAGGTATAGGGTCTGAGTTCTAAGGTTTAAGGTCTAGACCTTAAACCCTAAGTTTTATAGACTAATGTTTAAGGTCTAAGGTATAACATCTCAAGTATGAGGTCTGAGGTCTAATGTTCAGAGGTTCTGAGGTTTGAGGTTAAAGATTTGAGGTTCTAAGCTCTTGAGTCTTAAGTTCTGAGTTCTAAGTTCTGAGGTTTTAAGTCTGAGGTATAAGGTCTAAGAGGCCTCTGCGGCCAAAGGTCTCTCATTAGAGGGCTGGCATCTAGCATCTATAGTCTAACTTCTGATATATAATGTCAAACATCTAACGTATAACATCTAACGTCTAACATTATAGGGTATATGATATAAGTTCTAAGGTCTAGGTTTAAAGTTATAAGTTCTAAGGTCTACGTTCTATTGTCTTAGGTATATGGTCTTAGGTCTATAGTCTTAGTTCTATGCTCTATGGTCTTAGGTCTATGGTCTTTGTTCTATGGTCTTAGGTATATGGTTTTTGGTTTATGGCCTGACATCTATCATTTAATGTCTATCATCTAATGTCAAATGACTTGAATCTAAGTTCTATAGTCTAACGTCTAACGTCTAACGTCTAATGTCTAAAGTCTAAGGTCTAGCATGTAACGTCGAACATGTAAACCCTGTGGTCTAATATTTATGGTCTAGCATCTAATGTGTAATTGCTAAGGTCTAGCAATCTAAGGTTGAAAGTCTTGGGTCTATGTCTAGGGTTTAAGGTTAGGTTTTGGGTCAAGTTTCTTTAGTATATGTTTAGCGTCTAGGGTCAAAGGTCTAAGTTTTAGAGTCTAAGGTTAAGGTTTAGTGTCAATTGTCTAGAGTCAAGGGTCGAGGGTTTAAGGGCTACGATTTAAGGTTAAGGGTTGAGGGTGACAGGTAGAGGGTTTATGGTTTATGCTCTGAGCTCCAACAACCAAGGCTAGAGGTTGATGTTCCAAGGTCAAGGGTAGGTTTAGGGCCTAAGGTCTAAGTTCCTAGGATATCTTTCTAAAGTTTATGTTTGAGGGCTTTAGTTTGATTTTTGGGTTGTAGGGTTTTAAAGGTTAAGGTTTAAGATTTCAAGTGTTGGGGTTAAAGGTTTAAAGTTTAGGATTTACAAATTTAAGGGTTTAATATTTATAGTGTATAGTTTTAGGATTTAATGTTTAGAGTTCAAGTTTGGATGTTATCATTGTAGAATTCAATGTATAGGTTTTACAATTTTAGAGTTTTGGATTTAGGGTATTAGATATAGGTTTTTATATTTTTTAGATTTTTGGTTTTGCAGGGTTTAAATTAAGCTTTTAGGGTAGTTTAAGGTTTAAAATGGTTTATAATGACTAATTTAAGGTTTATAATTTAGGTTTAGGGTTTTTGTATTTAATATTTTGAGTTTAAAGTTTAGAATTTTAGAATTTATATTTTAAGGTTAAGGCTTTAAATTTAGGGTTTTAGAATATAAGGTTTTAAGATGAGGTTTTTAAATTCTAGGTTTTTGGGTTTAACTTTTAATTTTTAGAGTTTATTCGTTTTGTTTTGAATTTTAGGATTTAAGGTTTAAATTAAAGTTTAGAATTTTAGAATTTAAAGTTTAAATTTTAGAACTTGACGATTTAGGTTTTAGGAATTTACAATTTTGACTCTCTCTCTCTCTCTCTCTATATATATATATAATGGTTTCCCAAATACAATATTAATCTTAATATAAAAAAGTAAACAATTATTTCTTCATTAAATATACTTTTTCTATAGAAAATTATACTTGGAATCATGAAATAAATATCACATGTTACTATTGTCTTTAATATTATACGTCAAACAAATTAATAAAATATATAAGTAAATTGAAAATCAAGTATAATCATCAAGTTATATATTTTAAATGTCATATTGATATATCAGTCTTACAATATTTACTAATTAATTCACTAAATTAATGTTTTGAAGTGTCAAGTATTTACTAATTTAATATGAAAGTTTAAAATAAAAGCCCTAATCAAAATTTTGGAAACTATCTAATACAACTCTTAACTTGACATATAAGTTAGGGTTTACTCATCTCAATGGAATTAGGATTTCTTAAACATTGCCAATCTATCAATTCTATATATAATGTCATCTAGCATTAATTCGATATCAGAATTATCAGAGATTTTTGTATTCTGCATCAATCTCCCGCCCCTCATTCTATAAGTATTGTTGTAGTTGATGAATTGTTGTTGTATATATCATAATGAAAATTGATCGAAATGGTATATATATGTATATTCAGAGCTGTGAAGTGTGATTGTTTATGGATGAAAGAGTGAGAAAGACGAGCAAACAAGTTATGGAGACAAAAGAAAAAAGGAACAAGAAGATGGAATCCAAACAAAGACAGAGAAAGGCACTATATACACATAGAACAATAACATACCAAGAGAAGCACGCATGCAGTAGAAATGGAATAAGCACAAGTAAAATTGAAGACAGAAACTACATAAAAAAGAAAGAGCAAACAGAAAAAGCCCATAAATCCATCATCCATTTATCATTCTGAAAAATGTCGATGTACAGAGCAAAAGTTAATTCTGCAACTACAAATATTAAAGCATGAAATAGCATTATGTTCTTGCACGATGATGTATTCACAAACGTAAAAACTAGCTAAACGCAAAAACCCAATCTTTTTTTGTTGATTGTTGTGTTCTTAAATCTATTCGAGATTGAGTTACACAAACTGTAACAAAATAGTAAATTTTTGCGTACTAGTAATTTTTATAACAACAAAGTAGAATTTATGTGAGAAATATCTGTTTGGAGATATCATCTCTAGACACAGGTTGCCTATCTAGAAAGTGGGACATTAAACAATTGAAGAGTGATATAATTTTAAGACAAAAATATTTAAAATGTTGAAACATGAATTTAGGTTGCCTATCCAGAAAGTGCAACAGCTCTAACATTCTCATAATATTCCTGAAAATTGGGGATTGATGCTATATTAATTAAGAAGCACCACTGATTCAAAGATATAATTATTTTTAGACCAAAACTACAATAAAATACCATAAAAAGCACGCATGCTATAGAAATGGAAAAAGCACAAGTAGAATTGAAGACAGAAACTGTAACAACGGGAAAGATTCGAAAGAGTTTTTAAAGAATTTTAAAAGATAAAACTTGATTTTAACCCTAATCCCAATCAAACGAAGCCTGACACGTATTTCGAGGATAATGACTTGACACAGAAGGTCGTTTGAAGCCAGAAATACGATCAAACAGAAAGAAATGTAATCTGGCGATCAGAAACTGACGGAAGGAGTTTCGTGCGTCACTTTCATTGACGGAGGCCAAGACTTTTGCATAGAAATGCGTTCCAACGTCTGGAAGGATGCCGACACCCTAAAAGATCCCCGGGTGGCCTGGGAAAAGTCGGGATCGCCCCTGGAGGCTTTAAATTACGCGAAAGCCCGCCATTTCTCCCATTTCACTCTCTCTCCTCACCACACTCTCTCTCTTCTCTTTTCTCTCCACCTTCCTCCACCGTGAACGCCACCACAGCCACCGTGGGGCCGCCACCAAGGGTACCAACCGACACCTCATCGCCACAACCACCAAGAACCAACCATCGCCACCAACGGTCGCCGGAGACGCCGAAAACGCCGCTTCCTCCATCGCGCGAAATTTCCCTCCGATCTGCGCCGTCCGACGCCAGTGGACTCACCGCTTCACCACCGTAGCCCGAGCCGCCACCGCTTCGATGGCTCGGCCGGCCGGAGGCCGACGCGCCGGATCGAGGCAAAACGCCGTCCGCCATGCGAGACTCTTCGTGGCGGAACATCGCCCAAACGGCCGTGAACCGCCGTGCCACCACCGTATTCGGACTCTGAGCTTACGGGCTTCACCGTGGTGTGATTTTCGAGACAAACCGCACCTCACCGCCGCGCCGCCGCGCCGTCTTGTAGTGCACCACCGTCTTGTAGCCGTGTGCGCCGCGTCGGAGTTCCTGGACGTGTATCCCGAGAAAATGAGATCACCGGACGTAGAATTTCATAATCCGAAAGCGATGGTAAGGTCCGTTTTCCCAAAAACTGATGTTATATGATTGAAATGGTCGCGAACGTAATTAGGCAATTAATTAACCTAGGTAATCGTGGTAACCGGTTTAGGATTGAAAATTGGATGACGTGACGAATCTAAATATTCAATTTCATGTCCAGGGAATTAATTGGGCTCAGAAACTGAGATTTCACAGAGTCTTGATTTGAATTGAAGCGACCAGAGACCAGGTAGGATAATTTACACTTCCCGAACCCTAGAATTGATGTAGTGAATACCTAACTGATTTAGATGACTTGTATGGAATTGCGTGCTTTCGATGGGATAAAATTGCATGCCGTGTCTTTGAAAACCCTAATTGCATGTTAGACACCTTGTTTATCGAGTTTAGATGCCTTTAGGACGGATTTACTTAGGGTTGGGTACTTGATAGCCGGTATAGGGCCGGTAGTTAAGTATTCCTCGTACAGGAAGCTTTTAAACGAAACTATTTTTATCAGATTTAGCCTGTACTGAGTTAGGGGTTGCGCATTAAACCAGGACGACCCTAAGAAAGGTTTAGGGAGTATAAGGGTGGATAACCTACACGGGGAAACGTTGTGATTTAGGCGTGATACCCTAGAACCCTGAGGAATAGCCGGCCAGAGTGCATGTGAGTTCGAATAGATCATATGAGGATGAGAATTAGCGTATGTGCACATGCTAGGGGACGCCCTAGATGTTGATTCTCACCCGGTCCTTGAGTGAGTGATTGGTGTTACAGATCACACTCACAATATAGGCTTGATTCGGGTGATTGGTGTTACGGATCACACCCAACGATAAGAGAGGTATTCTCTCTAGACTACGTGCAATTAGAAGATGATTTAGATTCGGTTACAGTGGATTTGTAACCAACGTGGATTGAGATACACAGAGCATGGGATTTCATTTGATTTTTATGACTGATTTTAAAAGAAACGGATTTCCTGATTGTGATATATTGCCGCAATTTCCACGTGTTTAAACGATTTTAAAGATAAGGTATTCCACTGTTTTCGAACTGATTTCGGGAAGACGATTTCGGTGTTCGTGACCACGAGTATTCAACTGGTTTTGAATGATATTTAAATTGTAAATTATTCTACGGGATTCATATCTCATTAGGTTGTGTACTCGGATGAGCAGGGGACAGGGCGAGAGCCAGGCGATAGCCGGTGACTTGAGGATAGACAGAGGATTATTTAGCTTAGGCTTGAATCGTTTGTACATATACTTTGATGACACTGTTAATTATCAGATTTTGTTTCTTGTAACTTATGTATGGACTAGGCTGAATGTATATATGACGTTTCAGACAACATGTATGGATTGTAGCGATGAATTAATGTTACGGTGTATGGATTTATATTAGTATGTTTACTGCTGTTGTTGGACTGGTTGTTACGTTTTAAACAGGTGATTCTGTACTTGGGATATGACCAAATTATAGAGAAAACTCTGCCAGATTTTCGGTAGAACTTACAGCCGTAAACTTATGGATTTGAATTGAAATGTGTATGAATGTATAATGAGACATGTATATCAGTTTTAGATTTCATTCCAGAGTTATTATTGATGATATATGTATGTGTATTTAGTTAGCTGCGTGTGAATCAGGGTTGAACGGAATCTGAATGGATAACGGAGAATCTATTTGGGTTACGCTCAACCAGTAGCGATCCCCTGACATTCCCACATAGGGAATAAACATTCAGAATGCCACATATGCTTCCGCTAATCAGATAAGCATCGCGTATGACGTATTAGGGGGTCGTTACAGAAACCACATAAAAAAGAAAGAGCAAACAACAAAAGCCCAGAAATCAATCAGCCATCATTCTGAGAAATGTCGACAGCAAAAACTAATTCTGAAACTACAAGTATTAAATCATGAATTAGCATTATATATGTTTTTCTTGCATGATGCATCCACAGACATTAAAACTAAACCCATAAACCAATTTTTTTGGGTGATTATTGTGTTCCTAAATCTATTCAAGACTGAGTTACACAAATTATGGAAGATGCTCGATCATAAACAAACCAATAACAAAACAGTAATAGGATACGAGTTACGATCATTGCATCGGATAGTGAAAGAATGATAACAATGAAGAAAGAAATTAATCAAAGAAAGAAAGTTACCCAGAAACACTGAGCTTTCTTGAACCAATCTGCCATCTCTCCAGTGCTCAACTCTGAGACTTAGCCCTACGCCCCTACCCCTTTATATATATATTTATAATTAATCAATTCAACCCTCCAACGGCTACATGATTGGTATAATTGCACCGCTTGGCTTTCTTAGAACTTCCACTTTCAACAGTTATAAAATTGAAATTTCAAAACTAATCATGTGCTTTTCTTTTAATGCAAAACGTTTATGAATTTATTACATATTGTTAGAATCCACATTGGTTTGTTACCGTTGAATGGAAACTCTGTAGCTTTTTTATATTTATAAATTTGTAATGATAGCCACAGTGATAGCTAATTTAATTTTCATGGACTTTTACAAATTCGTTGTATTCTTCACCCCTGAGCTTAATTAGAATAAATGCATGTGGATTTTTATTCACGCTGTGATTTCGACCGAAAGTCTCAATTTCAGAAATAATGATATATATAAATGAAGCAATCATTTTAAATTTATAATAATGATTAATCTCAAATCATCAATAAATTATTTTTAATAAAAATGCATTTTGATATCAAAATAAATTTAATTATATCCCTTGAGAGATTCCTGTAAATGTTTATAAAATAAAATAAAATTATATAGTTACACAATGTCTTCAAAGAAGTATGTATTTATGCAAGATATATATATATATTAATTCTCAATAAATATATAAATATGTTAAAAAGTAACTATCATTAAAAACTTATAAATATATTTACATATTTATTCATAATTAATTTAAGAATATGATCTTTTATAGATGCATTCAATCTCCCTTTTTTTTTTTTTAAGCTTTGAAGTAAATATATAAGACACTCGCGGGTTTTGAATGGAAATCGTTGGTTATTAAAACTTTTGATGTATAATGTGAACAAGGTGAAATAGATCTTTAATTTGTCTGAAGGATGGCAAAATGATAAATATATACTTGTATAAATACATGCACTAAAAGTTCCTCATTGTGAGATAAACACTTAACCGCCCCTAAAGTCTTTAGTGGCTGTTCAAACCGCTTCTAAAGAAAGGAAAAAAATGCTAATATCTATTCTTTTTTTTTTTTTTGGTAGAGGTAATTAGTCCTATGGACATAACTGCACTTCATGCCAAGTCAGATTAAATTGATTCAAGAGTCATTGAAGGTGCTCGAGCATGATACCTTTTCGACTTTTGTTAGCTATCCAGCACTAATCTAAGGTCAACCCTGCCCTTTTATTGGGGTTAGAGCGAGTATGAAATCAGGGAGAAAAAAAGAGAGGGAATGTTTGGTTAGGAAGAAAGTTTTCTGGTTTTCTAGAGCCAAGAAATGAGCACTTAGGGACTTGCATATATATAGAAATGGAAGGCAGAACAAATCCAAAAGTTAATTTCACGTTCTTGTATATTATAATGGTTCTGAAATTTTTTGATCAATGGAATGGTTAATTTAAAGAGAGTAAAGAAAAAAAAAATTCATAATGGCAATAAGTTGTAAGATATGATCGGGGATGCAATACTTATTATTGGCCTTTTACGAGATGTTGATTTTATTAGTGTTAGTGGCATACAAATTCGACGATATACATTTAATCAATATCCCTTCCTTCTTGTGGCAGTTTTAACCGCTGCTAAATATGGTCAATAATGGTTCTACATTTAATTAAAACAAGTGAAGATAAATGATCGTATAGAGAAAAAAAAACTCTTCAAATTTAGAGATCTCTGCGGGGATAGTCCTATTTGGAGACTAGAATATAGAGATTATTTTCCTCACAGGATAAGTGCAAAATTTTTTCAAAGTGAGTTTGTGGATGAAAATCATGCTCTCCTCCCTACAGGGTAGCTATCGCCAAAAATTCACATAAATATTTTTTAAATTTATACATATTTATTTAAATGTCTTCTTTTGTAACTTATTATTTTTACTATTTGTTGATTAAAAAATAAAAAATAAAATAGATAACTTTAGAAAGTAGTAAAATTCTTGAAAGTCAAGTTCTACAAATCTTCATTTTATTTAAAAATTCTAAAATTATAATTAATAGGTTATTATCTTTGTAGAATTTATTACTTTTCGTTAACATCTTTTATATATGTGTGAGTGTGTCCGTGTCTTATGAAAATCGTATTCTATTATTTTGATAAATTTTTATTGATAGTTTAAGTCTTTGTTGAGACCCCATTAATTCCTGAATTTCTGTGAACATTGAGGAGGAGGAAGATTTTCTCCCCATCTGGGAATAGAGATGAGGATGGAGACAATAATAGACGCAAAAAACGAGAAATAGAGAGGTACTAATTGCCTCCACACTACCTATTGCCATCCCTATTCTTGTATTTGTTAGTACTTTTAGGGGCACTTATGATGATTGCTACTAAAACTTGTTTTCTTTAGTGGCCAGTTATGACAACCAAGGCAAGGCCTACCATTGGGCCAAAAAGAAAAAAGACCTCCCAAAGTTATTGTATTTCAATTTAGTACTTTTGTTTAATTTTATTTCTTGAAAAAGTCCCGTAGACTTCTGTTTTAAATTTTCTCTCATTGGTCGATATTGATAGAAATAGTTAATTAAAAAAATTTAACAGTTTGGTGGCCAAAGACTGGAAAGGTTTACATCAAATTAAAAGGCTTTTGATTCAATACGCTTAAGTTGTTATCGTTGTGCCCTCACATATTATATACATACATACATATATATATATAGTTGTAAACTGTTGACTGTTTCATCACTAATAAAAATTAATTAGCATTAATTACATAAAATAATATTAAGAAGGTTCCAATAAATAAGTATGGTGAGTCTAATTAGCATGGGTTGACTCCGTTGAACTACGTAGCTGTTGATTTTTCTTGCATAATGTATTTTTTTCATTTTTGAAACAAGCTAGTGCGTTTTAATTATTTGATATTTTTTAATTTTATTACTATATAAAAATTATAGTTCTTAAAAATTATTTTCTTGTTATTGGGGATGGAAGAAATTTTATTAGATATTTATTGACCACAATTAATGAGTAATGAGTAAAAAAAAATTAAACAAATTCAATTAAGTCTTAGCATATTTGATTTCTCTCACAAAAAATTAACTCAAAAATTCCAACAAAAAGCTTGCTACACATTAATAATTTGAAAAATCAAATGAGCCAATTAGCCATGTGTGTGAGAAAGTGGGAATTTCAAGGCAAGCTTCCTTCTTAGACAGAGGTGAATGGTGTTTGTGCTATAAATTTGAGAAGTGGGAAGAAATTAGAACAACTACCTAGAAAAATAAGTAATGAGTATGCCTTAAGCTCAAAATCAAAACTAAAGGCAAAGGTTGTAGTGCAAAAACCAAATGAGAGTGCTTAAAAAGAGAAAAAATTGAATCCACTTGATGATATGGTAATTAGACTTCCTTTCCTATAAAGGTTTGTTAATTTAGAAAGGTCCAAGGTTTGAAGTTTAAGGTCTGATGTCTGACGTTAGAGGTCTAAGTTTAGGGCCTATTGTCTAATGTCTAAGGTTTAGGGTCTATTGTCTAACGTTTAGGGTTTAAGGTTTATTGTCTAACATTTAAAGTCTAAGGTATAAGGTCTAAGGTCCAAGGTTTAGGGTTAAATGTCATTGATCGATGGTCAAAGGTCTTAGGTTTTAAGGTTTTAGGATTAATGTTTTGCATTTTAGGGTCAAGAGTTTATAATCTAAGGTTAAAGGTCTAAGATCAATGATCAAGGGTCGTGGGTCAAGGGTATTAAACATAAGGACTAAGGTCTTAGGTCTAGCTCTTAGGGTCAACAATATAAAGTAAAAGGTCTCTGGTTGATGGTTTAAGGTTAAAAGTTAATGGTTTATAGTTTGAGGTTTAAGAGATATGAGAGTTCTGGGGTCTAAGAGGTTTAAAAGGTCTGACATCTAACTTCTAAGGTTTTAGAGGTGTGAAAGTTGTGAGAGGTGTGAGAGGTCTTTGAGGTTTATGGTCTGATGTCTGAGGTCTGAGATGTTTAAGAAGTATAAGGTCTGAGGTCTAAGATGTTTGATAGGTCTGACAGTTTGAGATGTCTGAGATCTAAGAGGTTTGAGAGGTTTAAGGTATAAGGTTTAAGAGGTTTGAGTTCTAAGGTTTGGGGTTTGAGGTTTAAGGCTTAAAGTTTGACATTTGAGAGGTCTAAGAGGTATGGGGGGTGCGAGAGGTCTGATAGGTTTGAATGATCAGAAAAGTTTGAGGTTTGAGAGGTCAGAGAAGTTTTAGGTCTTAAAGGTCTAAAAGGTATAAGAGGTATGAGTTTTAAGTTCTGAGGTTTAAGGTATAAGGTAAGAGGTAAGAGGTTTAAGGTTTGAGAGGTCTAAAGTGATAGGCAATGTAAGGTTTGAGGTCTAAAGTTTTAGTTCTGTGATCTCAGGTCTCAAGTTTGAGGTCTAAACTCTAAGGTCTTAATTTTGAGGTCTAAGGTTTAAGGTCTAAAATATAAAGCCTAGGTTTAAGGTCTAGGGTCTTATGTCTAGTGTCTAGGGTCAATCGTCTAAGGTATCGAGGGTCTAAAGTCTAAGTTGTAGGGTCTTGGTCTTGGGTCAAGGGTTGAGGGTTGAGACTCTAAGGTTTAAGGTTAAATGTTGAAGGTCTAAGGTTGTGTGGGTCAATGGTCAAGGGTCTTGTGTCTTTTTATTTTAGGATTAGTGTTTTGTGTTTTAAGGTTAAGAGTCTACGATATAGAATCAAGAATTAAGGATCAACGATTGAGGGTCGTGGGTTAAGGATATTAGGTTAAAGGACTAAGGTCTTGGGTATAGCTTCTAAGATTTACAGTCTAAATTCGAGGGTTAATAATTGAGGTATAAACTCAAGAGTTGAGGTTTGATATTTTAGGGTCTAACATTTAAGGTCCAAGGTTTAAAGTCTGAGTTCTAAGGTATAAGGTATAAAGTATATGGTTAGAGGTTAAAGGTATAAGGTTTGAGGTCTAAAATCTTTGTAGTTTGAGAGGTTTAAGGTCTAAGAGTTCTAATGTTTAAGGTCTGACATCTAATCTCTGAGGTCTATATGGTCTAAGGTCTGAAAGGCCAGAGGTCAGAGTTGAAAGGTCTAAGTTATAAGGTTTGAGATGTATGAGTTTAGAGAGGTCTAAGAGGCTTAAGGTCTGAGAGGTCTAAAAGGTCTAAGGTCTAAAAGGCTTAGGAGGTCTAAAAGATTTGAGGTTTGAGAGGTCTAAGTTTTGAGGTATGAGAGGTTTGCATTTTGAGGTCTAAGAACTATGATTTGAGAGGTTTTAGATTGAGATTTAATGTCTAAGTTATAAGGTTTAAGGTGTGAGGTCATATATCTGAGGTTTAAGGTCTAAGGTTTAAAGTTTGAGGTCTACAGTTAGAGGTTTGCGGTCTGAGGTCTGAGGATTAAGGTATAAGATCTAACGTCTAAATTCTAAGTTTCAGGGTCTAGAGTCTAAGGTTTAGGTTTTAAGGTTTAAGGCCTAAGTCTTAGGTCTAACTCTAAGTTCTAAAGTTTAAGGGCTGAAGTTTGAGGTTTAAAGTTTGAGATCTGAGGTCTAAGGTCCAAGGTCTGAGCTTTAAGGTCAAAGGTATGAAGTCTATAGTCAGAGGTCTTAGGTTTGAGGCCTGAGGTTTTTGGTTTAAGGTATCAAGTATGAGGTCTAACGTTTAACATTTGAAATTTGAGGTCTAAGGTCAGAAATTTAAGTTCTATGATTTGTGGTCTGAGGTCTAGGGTGAAAGGTCTAGAGTCTATGGTCTAAGGTCTCTGATCTAAATTTAATGTCTAAGGTACAAAGTTTAAAGTTAATGGTATTAGGTATAATGTTTGAGGTCTAAAATTAGAGCTTTGAGGTTTATGTTCTAGGGTCTAAGGTCTAAGATCTAAGATCTAGGGTTTAAGGTCTAAGTTCTACGATCTAAGGTCTAGGGTCTAGGGTCTAACATCTAAGGTCTAAGGTTAATGGTCTAGGGTTGAGCATCTAGGTTCTAAGGTTTTAGCTCAATGGTTGAGGGTCTAAAGTTATGGATCGATGGTCAAGGGTCTTAGGTTTTAAGGTTTTAGGATTAGTGTTTTGCATTTTAAGGTTAAAAGTCTATGATCTAAGGTCAAAGGTCTAGGGTCGAGAGTCGTAGGTTGAGGGTTTAAGGACTAGGGTCTTAGGTCTAACTTCTAGGGTTGACAGTCTAAATTCGAAGGTCTATGGTTAATGGTCTAGGGTCAAGGTTCGATGGTTTAAGGTATAAAGAATAAGGTCCAAGGTCTAGGGTTAAAGGTCAGAGGAGGTTTGAGAGGTGTGAGGTTCTAGATTTAGAACTTGGTTTTTATATTTTCTTTTTTTTAGATTTTTGGTTTTGCATTTAGGGTTTAGTGTTTAGATTTTAGGTTTAGAGTTTAATGTGGTTTATCGTAACTAGTTTAATTATGGTTTAAGATTTAGATTTAAGGTTTTACAATTTATAAGGTTAGGGTTTTTGTGTTTAATATTTGTAGTTGAAATTAGAATTTTATAATTTTTATATGTCTTAAAGATTAGGGATTACGATTTAAAGTTTAAGGCTTTAAATTTAGGATTTTAGGATGTAAGGTTGAAGATGAGGTTTTTAAATTCTAGGGTTTTAAGGTTTAATTTTTTAAGATTTAGAGTTTCAGTTTTTTTTTAATTAATTATAGGGATACTATGCTTTTTAGATTATAAGGATAGATTAATTTAGGGTTTTAAAATTTAGAGTTTATATAGATAAGTTTGATAGTTTTAGAGTTTTGTTTTGAATTTTAGGATTTAAGGTTTAAATTAAAGTTTAGGATTTTAGAATTTAAAGTTTAAGATTTAGAACTTGAGGATTGAGGTTTTAGGAATTTAAAATTTTGACTATATATATATATTTAAAGGTTTCTCAAATACAATATTAATCTTAATATAAAAAAGTAAAGAAAACAGTCATTTCTTTATTAAATATACTTTTCTATAAAAATTTATACTTGCGATCATCAAATAAATATCACATGTTATTAATGTATTTAATATTATACTACAAACAAATTAATAGCATATATAAGTAAATTGAAAATCAAGTATAATCATCAAGTTATATATTTTAAATGCCATATTCACCAGGCGTATACATATAGAACTGGAAATGGAAAAAGCACAAGTAGAATTGAAGACAGAAACTACATAAAAAAGAAAGAGCAAAGAGAAAAAGCCCAGAAATCCATCATCCTTTTATCATTCAGTAAATGTCGACGTACAGAGCAAAAGTTAATTCTGAAAGTACAATATTAAAGCATGAAATAGCATTATGTTTGTCTTGCATGATGATGTATTCACAAACTTAAAAACTAGTTAAACGCAAAAATCCGATCTTTTTTTTTTGTTGATTGTTGTGTTCTTAAATCTATTCCAGATTGAGTTACACAAACCGTAACAAAATAGTAATTTTTGCGTACTAGTAATTTTTATAACAGCAAAGCAGAATTTATGTGAGAAATATCTCTTTGGAGATATCATCTCTAGACACATGTTGCCTATCCAGAAAGTGGAACATTAAACGATTGAAGAATGATATAATTTTAAGATAAAAATATTTAAAATGTTGAATCATGAATTTAGGTTGCCTATCCAGAAAGTGCAACAGCTCTAACATTCTCATAATATTCCTGAAAATTGGGGATTGATGCTGTATTAATTAAGAAGCACCACTGACTCAGAGATATAATTATTTTTAGACAAAAACTACAATAAAATACCATAAAAAGCACGCATGCTATAGAAACGGAAAAAGCACAAGTAGAATTGAAGACAGAAACCACATAAAAAAGAAAGAGCAAACAGCAAATGCCCAGAAATCAATCAACCATCATTCTGAGAAATGTTGACAGCAAAAACTAATTCTGAAACTACAAGTATTAAATCATGAATTAGCATTATATATGTTTTTCTTGCATGATGCATCCACAAACGTTAAAACTAAACCCATAAACCAATTTTTTTTTTTGGGTGATTATTGTGTTCTAAATCTATTCAAGATTGGGTTACACAAATTATGGAAGATGCTCGATCATAAACAGTAATAGGATACGAGTTACGATAATTGCATCGGATGGTGAAAGAATGAAAATAATGAAGAAAGAGATTAGTTAAAGAAAGAAAGTTACCCAGAAACACTGAGCTTTCTTGAACCAATCTGCGTTGCTGCCATTCCATCTCTCCAGTGCTCAACTCTGAGACTTAGCCCTACGCCCCTACCTCTTTCTTCTGCAATTCCTCATGGGCTGTGTGCTGATCATACTTATATATATATATATATATATATATATATTTATAATTAATCAATTCAATCCTCCAACGGCTATATGTTTTGTATAATTGCACCTCTTGGCTTTCTGAGAACCTCCACTTTCAACGGTTACAAAATTGAAATTTCAAAATTAATCATGTGCTTTTCTTTTAATGCAAACAAGTTTATGACTTTATTACATATTGTTAGAATCCACATTGGTTTTGTTACCGTTGTATGGAAACTCTGTAGCTTTTTTATATTTATAAATTTGTAATCATAATCACAGTTAATTTAATTTTCATACCTTTTACAAATTCGTTGTATTCTTCACCCTTGAGCTTAATTAGAATAAATGCATGTGGATTCTTATTTAAGCAGTGATTTCGACCAAAAGTCTAAATTTCAGAAATATTGATATATAAATGAAGCAACCATAATTCTAAATTTGTATTAATGATTAATCTCAAATCAGAATAAATTATTTTTATAAAAAATATATTTCTTATCAAAATAAATTTAATTATATATATCCCGAGAGAGATTCCTGTAAATTTTAATAACATAAAATAAAATTATACAATTAAACAATGTCTTCAAAGAAGTATTTGAATTTATGCTAGATAAATATATATATATATATATAAGTTCTAAATAAATATATAAATATGTTAAAAAGAATATGATCTTTTATAAATCTATTCTATCTCTTTATTATTATTTTTTTTAATCTTTGAAGTAAATATAAAAGACACTTGTCGGTTTTGAATGGCAATCGTTAGGTTATTAGAATTTTGTATGTATAATGTGAATAAAGTGATATTGATCTTTGGCTAAACGATGGCTTGTAGATTTTGAATAGACTTGGATTTCTGGAATGTAGATTTTGAATCCCTTATCTAACAACTGAGAAACAATAGAGAAATAAAACAATAGAGAAATATGATGGTCTTCCTAAACATTAAAGGCTACTGCGTTTTTATAATGAAATTAAATATTTTTATTATTAAAAGTACAGCATATGTACATGTGGATCCTTAAACACTATTACTAAGAGTAACTCCTGACTAAATCATAATTAAAATTATCTTTATTTTTTAATTATAGAAATAAAAATTCAAAAAAAATCAAATTTTTATATGGATAATAATATTATAATGTATTCTAAAACTTTATAGCCTCGTTCATTCAACTAGATCCACACGCATGCAAATTAAGGAAAATGAAAGTAAATTCAACATATATATGTAGAATTGATTTTTAATATATATATATATATATATATATGCATGATTCCACCAATTACAATGCCAACACTCATTACAACCTTGAACACAGAACCAAAGTAATTAAGAATAAGAAGCACCTTCAGCTTGAGCTATTCTAATTCTATTTCTAACAGCTCCTTCAAGAGCATTACTTCTCCTGATCTTGCCATGCTTCCACCCATCGCCTTCCCCTCTTTCAAGAAATCAAAGATCCAGGACCAATATTATATATATATATATATAGTGGAAAAATATGTATATATAAATTAAGTGAAAGAAATTAAGAAAAGGGTGATGACGGAGATCGATGAACATATATATTTTACCTTTCTATATGTGAAAGGTTTGAGAAACAACGAAGATAGATTTAAGATGATGAAAGAAGATGAATAAAAACAAATGCTTGAGCATAATTAATCAAACTCTATTATATCCATCGGATTGTGTGTGTGTGTATATAAAATATAGTATGCTAAGAGAGACTACATCTAGGGATAATTATAGTTATATTATGGTTAGATATTATAATTTTTGTACTCAAATTTAGACTTGAACAAGTAGTAAAATTAATCTATATTTTTAGATTTAAAAAATTTTTGAATACTTAGATCTGAAATCATTTATCCAAAAAATTTGAAATGATTATTTATTTTTTAAATTGTAATTTATCTACATATAAATTTTTAAAAAAATACAAGTTACATAAATTATATTATAGAAACTTCAAATATATAATTAATATAAAATTTTAATAAATTTATTCTTATAAAATTATTAAATATAATATTTATAGATTTATATTAATGTTAAAATATTTTATTGATGAAATTAATTAAAGAAAATAAAATAATTTACATCTTCTTTAAATATATATTTATAATATAAAAATAATATATTTAAATAATTCGTATAGAAAGTGTCAATGTCCAATCATTCATAAATTTAAACTTATTTCTTTAATGCCTAAACTCGAATCTAAATTCAATAAATATAAATTTTATGGAATACAAATATTATGATCATCCCTAACTACAACTAACTAATTAGTAAGTAACAACTCTTGAGCGTGTGAGGTGTGTATAACTAACTTAAACTAATCTTCAGTTAATTACTAAATCATCATTCATTATTTAATTACTTCCCATCTGCTTAGATTATTGTATAGTACTGTATACTCTATACAATTGGACTTTTACCTTATGCAAAAAGTGAAAAAGTACTATTAATTAACGGGAATATAACAATGCTTATGTGTGTGTGTGTGTGATATAGTATATAGCTATTAAAATTATTCTTGTTTTCTCTACTGGGTGGGTAGAAAAATTATATCAGAGAAGAGTAAAAAATAAATTATATTTATGTTTTATGAAATTAAATTCTATAGATAATAATTTTAATATTTTGAATAGTTTATAAATGATTTGTTATAAATCAAAGTTTTAGTAAGTAATTTATTATAAATCAAAGTTTAAGTGAGTAATGTATTATTTATATAATTTAGGAAAGAAAAATGTATTTTTCCTTGAAATAAAAATGGATTGACAAAGTGGCATTCATGTGAGTATGTTTCAAGCAACTAGTAACAAATTATTCCAATTATTTTTTAGATTTTATATTCTAAAGGTTCAAGACAGCTACCCCCCAATTAATTTTTCCTAATGTTCTAATTTTTTCCTTTTTCCTTTTAATTTTATTTTTTAACTTTACTCATTAATAATTATAGCATAATCATATATAATTAGGGTTGTGCTAAAAATGTATTTATTATAGTTATGCGATCTAAAAAGTACCAAAAGCAATAACTTCTATTAAATGATCTTCCTTCATTCTTTAATAAAAAATTCATTTCATATCAAAATTTATAATAATGATATATATAAATAAATTATATCCCTAGAGTGATTCCTGTAAATGTTTATAAAATAAAATAAAATTATATGGTCACACAATGTCTTCAAAGAAGTATGAATTTATGCAAGCTAAATATATATATTAATTCTCAATAAGTATATAAATATGTTAAAAAGTAACTATCATTAAAAACTAATAAATAAATTTATATATTTATTCATAATTAATTTAAGAATATGATCTTTTATGAATCCAATCAATCTCCCTTTTTTTTTTCATCTTTGAAGTAAATAGATAAGACACTTGTGGGTTTTGAATGGCAATCGTTGGTTATTAGAACTTTTGCTGTATAATGTAAAAAAAGTGAAATAGATATTTAAATTATATATTTATAAATTCATTCAAATTACATATTTTATTTTATATTTTATAATATATAATTTTAGAGACTGTTTGACCACTAGAACTATTATAATATACAAAAGTGTAAGGCTAGCCTTTGGATTCATTCTGCCTTCCATTTTTATATGTATGCAAATCCCTGAGTGCTCATTTCTTGGCTCTAGCAAACCAGTAAACTTTATTTCTAGCCAAGCATTCCCTCTCTTTTTTCTCCCTTATTTCATACTGCCCCTAACTCTAATAAAAGGCCAAGACTGACCTCAGATTAGAACTGGATAGTTGGCAAAATTTGAAATGGTATAACGCTCCAACACCTTCAATGGTTCTTGAATGATTTGCATTTGACTTGGCATGAAGTGCAGTTAAGCCCCATAGGACTAATTACCACTAAAAAAAATGATAGTTCTTTAGCAATGGTTTTAACCGACACTAAATATTTTAATGCAGTTATGTGTACCCTCATTAAACTGAGCTTATCACAGAGGATTTAGCGATGGTTTTAGGAAACTGCTGTAATAATCGTTTTTATATTATATTTAATGGCAGTTTCGCAACCGCCATTAAATTTGATCAATATGATATCGTTTCTTTCCTGTTGCAGTTTTAACCGCTGCTAAATGTGGTCAAGAGTGGTTTACATTACAAAACTTCCTTAGTTTAGAAATTTATATAGAATTTATTCCATTTAGAGACTCAAATATGAGAATATTTTTCCCTGCAAGGATAAGTGCAAAATTTTTTCAAAGTTTGTTGAAGGAAATCACGCCCCCCTCTCTGTAGAGTACTTGTCACTAAAAATTTATATAAATATTTTTTAAATATATATATAGATATAATTTTTTCTTTTGTAACTTCTCATTTTTATTATTTGTTAATTAAAAAATTAAAAAGGAAAACAAATAACTTTAGAAAATAGTAGAATTCTTGAAAGCCATATTCTATGGATCTTCATTTTATTTGAAAACATTGAGTACTTTTCATTAATATCTTTTATATATATATATATTATATAAAAAATTATTCTATTATTTTGTGGAGATCCGATAGTTTTTGAATTTCTATGAAAAATGGAGAGGAGCAAGACTTTCTCCCCATGTGAGGAGTAGAAATGGAGATGGTGACAATGATAGAGGCAGGAACGAGAAACAGAGAGGTACTACTTGCCCACACCCTACCCATTGCCATCCCTATGCTTGTATTTGTTAGTACTTTTAGAGGTGCTTTTGATGATTGCTACTAAAACTTATTTTCTTTCTAAAACTTATTTTCTTTAATGGCTAGTTAGGGCAACCAAGGTAAGGCCTACCATTGGGCCAAAAAGAAAAAAGTCCTCACAAAGTTATTGTATTTCAATTTATTACTTTTGTTTAATTTTATTTCATTGAAAAAGTCACGTAGATTGCTGCTTTAAATTTTCTCTCATTGGGTCAATGATAGAAATATTCAATTAAAATAGTTAACACTTTGGTGGTGAAATACTGGGAAGGTTTACATCAAATTAAAGGCTTTTGATTCAATGCACCTAAGTTGTTGTCGTTGTGCCCTCACATATTATATATATAAATATATATATATGCATATATACGAAGTTCTAAATTGTTGATTGTTTCGTCACTAATTAAAATTCATTAGCATTAATTACATACAATAACTAAGATTAAGAAGGTTTCAATAAATAAGAGTGGTGAGTCTACTTAACGTGGGTTGACTCCGTTGGACTACGTAGCTGTTGATTTTTCTTGCATAATGTATTTTTTTCATTTCTGAAAAAAGCTAGTGTGTTTTAATTATTTGATTTTTTTTATTTTTATTAATGTACAGTATAGTTCTTAAAAATTGTTTACTAGTTATTGGGGATGGAAGGAATTTTACTTGATTTTTTTTTTACCATAATTAATGAGTAATGTGGTTAAGAGTGGTTCTACATTTAATTAATACAAGTGAAAATAGATGATTGTATAGAGATGAAAAAACTGCTCAAATTTAGAGATCTCTGCAGGGGTAGTCCTATTTAGAGACTCAACTATAGAGATTGTTTTCCTCCCAAGATAAGTGCAAAATTTTCTAAAGTGAGTCAATATTTATTTAAATGTCTTCTTTTGTAACTTCTCCTTTTATTATTTGTTAATTAAAAAATAAAAAAGAAAACAAATAAATTTAGAAAGTAGTAGAATTCTTGAAAGTCTTATTCTATGGATCTTCATTTTATTTGAAAATTCTAAAATTATAATTAATATGTTATTATCTTTGTAGAATTGATTTCTTTTCATTAACATCTTATATATAATATATATATTATGAAAATTGTATTCTATTATTTTGATAAATTTTTATTGATAGTTTAAGTCTTTGTAGAGACCCCAATAATTCTTGAATTTCTATGAACACTGAGGAGGAGGAAGATTTTCTCCCCATGTGGGGAACAAAGATAAGGATGGAAACAATAATAGACTCAAAAAAGAGAAATAGAGAGGTACTCCCTGCCTCCACACTACTTATTGCCATCCTTATTCTAGCATTTGTTAGTACTTTTAGGGGCACTTATGATGATTGCTACTACAACTTGTTTTCTTTAGTGACAAGTTATGACAACCAAGGCAAGGCTACCATTGGGCCAAAAAGAAAAAAGACATCCCAAAGTTATTGTATTTCAATTTAGTACTTTTGTTTAATTTTCTTTCTTGAAAAAGTCCTGTAGATTTTTGCTTTAAATTTTCTCTCATTAGGTCAATATTGATAGAAATATTCAATTAAAAAATTTAACAGTTTAGTGGTCAAAGGCTGGAAAGGTTTACATCAAATTACAAGGTTTTTGATTTAATACACCTAAGTTTTTATCGTTGTGCCCTCACATATTATATATATATATGGTCTTAGATCTATGATCTAAGGTCTAATGTTTGAGGTATGAGGTCAGTGGTTTATGGTTTGAGATCTAAAGTCTAAGGTATAAGGTTTGAAGTTTAATATCTATAATCTTAAATTTGATATCTATAGTCTGAGGTCGAGGTTTGAGGTCCTAAGTCCCAAGCCCAAGGTTTAATGTCTAAATTTTAAGGTCTAACGTCTAAAATATAAGGTTTAATGTCTAAGCTTTAAGGTCTAACGTCTAACGTCTAAGATATGAGGAAAGTTTAAGGTTTGAGGTTTAATCTAAGGTTGGAGTTCTGAGATCTAAGGTTTGTGTTATGAAATTAGAGTTTTGACATCTGAGGTAAGAGTTTTGAGATCTAAGGTGTAGGGTCTAAGGGCCTAAGGTCTAGTGTCTAGGGTCTAGGATCTAGGGTCTAAGGTCAAGTGTCGAGGGTCGAGGGTCTCGCGTTTAGGGTCGAGGGTCTAGTGTCTATCGTCTAGCATCTAACATTTAATCTATCTTCGACCATCTAGCGTCTAGGGTTTAAGGTCTAGCATCTGAGGTCTAGCTTATAGTGTCTAGCATCTAGTGTCTAATGTCTAGCGTTTAACATATAATATAGCTTATAGTGTCTAGCATCTAGTGCCTAGGGTCTAGCATCTAGGGTCTAGGGTCTAGGGTCTAACGTCTAAGGTCTAGTATCTAACATCTAGGTGTAGTGTCTAGCATCTATCATCTAGCATCTATCGTCTAATGCCTAACATCTAGGGTCTAGCATCTAAGGTCTACTGTCTAGGGTCTAGCTTTCTAGGGTACAAGGTTTAAAGTATAGGGTTTAAGGTCTAGGATTCTATGGTCTAAGGTGTAACTTGTAAGGAGTAAGGTCTAATGTCTAATGGCTAAGGTCTATGTTTGTTTAATGTTTAAGGTTTAAGGTCTATGTATGTCTAATGTCTAACTTCTAACATGTACGGTCTATAATCTAAATTCTAAAGTCTGACGTCTATCATGTAACTTCTTACTTCTAACTTCTTAGGTCTAACATCTATAGCCTAAAGTCTAAAGTCTAACATCTATCTTTTAACTTCTAGCTTCTAACTATAACGTCCTTCATGTAATTTCTAACATCTAACGTCTATCGTGTAACTTTTAACTTTTAACTTCTATAACATCTAACATCTAATGTCTATCGTATAATGTTTAATGTATGATGTATAATGTCTATGGTCTATGGACTAGAGTCTAGGGTGTAGAGTCTATGGTCTATAGACTATAGTCTAGGGTGCAGAGTCTATAGTCTATGGTGTACGATTTGGGGTCTCAGGTCTATGGTCTAAGGTCTAAGTCCAGGGTCTAAGATTTAGGGTCTAGGGTCTAGGGTCTAGATTACAAGGTATAAGGTTTAAGGTTTAAGTTCTAAGGTCTAAGATTTAGTGTTAAAAGTTGAGGGTCAAGGGTTTAAGGTCTAAGATTTAGTGTTAAAGGTTAAGGATAAAGGGTTTAAAGTATATGTTCTAGGGTCTAGGGCCTAAGTTTAATGGTCCATGTTTAAGGGTCTAGGATTTAGGCTTTAGATTTAAGGGTTAAGGCTCTAGGTTACTAGGTCTAATGTCTAAAGTGTTGGGTCATTGGGTCGAGAGTTTAAGGTTTTTAGTTTTAGGTTATAGGTTTTTAAATTTTAGGATTTAGGATTTCAAGTTTTAAGATTTAAGGTTTAAATTTTAGGATTTATTGATTTAAGGGTCATGTGGTTTTTAGGATTTATTGTTTGGGGTTTAAGTTTGGATTTTATGGTTGTAGGATTTAAATAGGTTTTACAATTTTAAAGTTTTGGGATTAGGTTTTTATATTTTTTTAGATTTTTGGTTTTGCATTTAGGGTTTAATGTTTAGATTTTTGGTTTAGGGTCTAATGTGGTTTATCATGACTAGTTTAATTATGGTTTAAGATTTAGTTTAAGGTATTACATTTTATAGGGTTTAGGGTTTTTGTGTTTAATATTTTAAGTTGAAATTAGAATTTTAGAATTTATATATGTTTTAAGGATTAGGGACTGGGATTTAAGGCTTTAAATTTAGGATTTTAGGATGTAAGGTTGAAGATGAGGTTTTTAGATTCTAGGGTTTTAAGGATTAATTTTTTTAAGATTTAGAGTTTAAGTTTTTTAAGATTAATTAGAGGGATAGGTTATCCTTTTTAGATTTAGGATTTTTTGATTTCATATGTGTAAGTTTTAGGGTTTTAGAATTTAGAGTTTATATAGATAAGTTTGAGAGTTTGAGAGTTTTGTTTTGAATTTTAGGATTTAAGGTTTAAATTAAAGTTCAGGATTTTAGAATTTAAAGTTTAAGTTTTAGAAGAGGATTGAGGTTTTAAGAATTTACAAATTTGACTATATATATATATATGTATGTATGTATGTATGTATGTATATTTAATGGTTTCTCAAATACAATATTAATCTTAATATAAAAAAGTAAAGAAAACGTTTATTTCTTTATTAAATATACTTTTCCTATAGAAAATTATACTTGCAATCATGAAATTAATATCACGTTATTAATGCATTTAATAATTATACTTCAAACAAATTAATAACATATATAAGTAAATTGAAAATCAAGTATAATTATCAAGTTATATATTTTAAATGCCATATTGATATATCAGTCTTGCAATATATACTAATTAATACACTAAATTAATGTTTTGAACTGTCAAGGATTTACTAATTTAATATAAAAGTTAAAAATAAAAGCCCTAATCAAAATTTTCGAAATCTAACTATTTAATTCGACACTTTACTTGTCCAATTACATATATAATGTCATATAGCATTAATGTGAGATCGGAATTATCATAGAGATTTTCTTATTCTGCGTCGATCTCCTACCCCTCATTCTGTAAGTATTGTTGTAGTTGATGAATTGTTGTTATATAGAAATGTTATATATACGTATATTCAAGGCTGTGAAGTATGAATATTGTTTACGTCTGAAAGAGTGAGAAAGAGGAGCAAACAAGTTACGGGGACAAAAGAACAAGGGAACGTACAAGAAGACAGAAACCAGAAAAAGACAGCGAAAGTAGGTCCCATCTGAAAACAGAAAGAGACTATATACATATAGAACAATAAAATACCAAGAGAAGCACGCATGCAGTAGAAATGGAAAAAGCACAAGTAGAATTGTAGACAGAAACTATATAAAAAAGAAAGATCAAACAGAAAAAGCCCAGAAATCCATCATCCATTTATCATTCTGAAAAATGTCGACGTACACAGCAAAAGTTAATTCTGAAACTACAAATATTAAAGCATGAAATAGCATTATGTTTGTCCTGCATGATGATGTATTCACAAACGTATAAACTAGCTAAACGTAAAAGTCCAATCTTTTTTTGTTGATCGTTGTGTTCGTAAATCTATTACAGATTGAGTTACACAAACCAGTAATAAAATAGTAATTTTTGCGATCGGACGGTGAAAGAATGATAACAACGAAGAAAGAAATTAATCAAAGAAAGAAAGTTACCCAGAAACACTGAGCTTTCTTGAACCAATCTGCGTTGCTGCCATTCCATCTCTCCAATGCTCAACTCTGAGAGTTAGCCCTACGCCCCTACCGCTTTCTTCTGCAATTCCTCATGGGCTGTGTGCTGATCATACTTATATATATATTTATAATTAATCAATTCAATCCTCCAACGGCTATATGATTTGTATAATTGCACCTCTTGGCTTTCTTAGAACTTCCACTTTCAACAGTTATAAAATTGAAATTTCAAAACAAATCATGTGCTTCTCTTTTAATGCAAAACGTTTATGACTTTATTACATATTGTTAGAATCCACATTGGTTTTGTTACCGTTGAATGGAAACTCTGTAACTTTTTTATATTTATAAATTTGTAATGATAGCCAAGTGACAGATAATTTAATTTTCATGGACTTTTACAAATTCGTTGTATTCTTCACCCTTGAGCTTAATTAGAATAAATGCATGTGGATTTTTATTCACGCTGTGATTTCGACCGAAAGTCTCAATTTCAGAAATAATGATATATATAAATGAAGCAATCATCTTAAATTTATAATAATGATTAATCTCAAATCATCAATAAATTATTTTAATAAAAATGCATTTTGATATCAAAATAAATTTAATTATATCCCTAGAGAGATTCTTGTAAATGTTTATAAAATAAAATAAAATTATATAGTTATACAATGTCTTCAAAGAAGTATGAATTTATGCAAGATATATATATATATATATATATATATATATATTCATTCTCAATAAGTATATAAATATGTTAAAAAGTAACTATCATTAAAAACTTACAAATATATTTACATATTTATTCATAATTAATTTAAGAATATGATCTTTTATAGATGCATTCAATCTCCCATTTTTTTTTAGCTTTGAAGTAAATATATAACACACTTGTGGGTTTTGATTGGGAATCGTTGGTTATTAAAACTTTTTGTGTATAAAGTGAACAAAGTGAAGTAGACCTTTAATTTGTCTGAAGAATGGCAATATGATAAATATATACTTGTATAAATACATGCACTGAAGTGAGCCAAGAAAAGAACACTCAGGGATTTGCATATACATAGAAATGGAAGGCAGAACAAATCCAAAGGCTAATTTGACGTTCTTGTATAATATAATGGTTTTGGAATTTTTTGGCAAATAATCTCTAAAATTATATATTATATTATATGAAATAAAATATGTTATTTGAAAGAGGAGAGGATAAAAAATATAGATAGTGGAAATAAAATACAAGATATGATCGGGGATGCAATACTTATTGGCCTTTTACGAGATGTTAATTTTGTTAGTGTTAGTGGCATACAAATTCGAAGATATACAACTCCAATTAACTATATAACTTAAATGCGTTTGTTAGGTATTCCACATTATATATAGGATATGGAAATAAGCTAAAAAAAGAGGTGGTGTTTGAATTGATTTAAGCATTATTATTATTATTATTATTTTTACATGGGTTAATACTTCCTCGGAGTACTGTATTTAAATCAACAATATTTCAAATTAACAATATTAAATTCTATATATTTTAAAACATCTATATCATTGCTTAATTTATTAAAACATGATCACGTATTTTATTTAATTTATTATTTTAAAATACAATCATTATTTTTATATTACATTTTAAAAATTAAAAAAGTTAACATATATTTTTGTGCATGTGAAGCATCTAATATAAAATATAATTGTATATATATAGGTAGCCAAATTCTTTATTATATCTTAGACACCCTTAAAATTTCTATAAATCCACAATTTACAACAAACTTGCCTTTCCCTCCATTTAAAGTTGGAGATATTATTATATTTTTCGGAATATATATCTCTTTAAACCGAGCATATCACAGAGGATTTAGTGGCAACGGTTATAGGCTAGTGCTGGAATAATCGTTGGTATATTAAATTAGATCAATATGATATCCCTTTCTTCTTGTGGCAGTTGTAACCGCTGCTAAAGGTGGTCAAGAGTGGTTTTGCATTTAATTAATACAAGTGAAGATAAATGTTCGTATTGGGATGACAAAACTCGATCTTTGTGGGGATTGCCCGGTTTGGAAACTCGAATATGGAGATTTTTTTCTTACAAAGATAAGTGCAAAATTTTTGCAAAGAAAGTTTGTGGATAGAAATTATGCCTCCCACCCCGCGGAGTACCTCTCACCAAAAGTTTACATAGATATTTTTTTAATTTGTATATATTTATTTAAATTTCTTCTTTTGTAACTTCTCATTTTTATTATTTGTTAATTAAAAATTAAAAAATAAAACAAATAACTTTGAAAAGTAGTAGAATTTTTTAAAATCATATTCTACGGATCTTTATTGTATTTGAAAACTCTAAATTATAATTAATATGTTATTATCTTAGCAGAATTGAGTACTTTTTATTAATATCTTATATATGTGTATATATATATATTATGAAAAACTTATTCTATTATTTTGATAAATTTTTGTTGATAGTTTAAGTCTTTTGAGGCGACCACGATAATTCTCGAATACTCATGAAAAATGAGGAGAAGGAAGACTTTCTCCCCATGTGGAGAATGAAGATGAGGATGGAGACAATGATAGACTCGAAAATGGGAAACAGAGGTACTCCTTGCCTTCTCACTACCAGCTGCCATCCCTATGCTTGTATTTTTTAGTACATTTAGGGGCACTTATGATGATTGCTACTAATTAAACTTATTTTCTTTAGTTGCCAGTTATGACAACCAAGTCAAGGCCTACCATTGGGCCAAAAAGAAAAAAAAAACCTCTCAAAGTTAATTTATTTCAATCTATTACTTTTTTTAAATTTTATTTCATTGAAAAAGTAACGTAGATTTCTGCTTTAAATTTTCTCTCATTGGGTTATTGATAGAAATATTCAATTAAAAAATTTAACACTTTGGTGGTCAAAGACTGGCAAGGTTCACATCAAATTAAAAGGTTTTTGATTCAATACACCCAAGTTGTTATCATTGTTCTCTCATATATATATATATGTAATTGTAATTTTTTTATTGTTTCATCACTAATTAAAATTCATTACCATTAATTACATACAATAATATTAAAAAGGTTCCAATAAATAAGTGTGTTAAGTCTAATTAGCATGGGTTGACTCAGTTAGACTACATAGCTATTGATTTTTCTTGCATAATGTATTTTTTTCATTTATAAAACAAGCTAATGAGTAATGAGTAAAAAAAATTTAAACCAATTCAATTAATTCTTGGCATGTTTAATTTATCTCCCCAAAAAGTAACTTAAAAATTCCAAAAAAAAATTTTCCAACCATTCAGAATTTGAA
The DNA here is from genome assembly GCA_031216115.1 of Senna siamea. Taxonomy (NCBI): domain Eukaryota; kingdom Viridiplantae; phylum Streptophyta; class Magnoliopsida; order Fabales; family Fabaceae; genus Senna; species Senna siamea. The sequence continues at coordinate 3,818,576 of CM062358.1, forward strand.
AAATCAAATTAATGAGTCAATTAGCCATGTGTGTGAGAAAGTTGGAATTTCAAGGCAATCATCCTTCTTAGACAGAGATGAATCCTAAACAAAGTGTTTGTTCTATCACTTTGAGCTGTGGGAAAAAATTAGAACAACTACCCTGAAAAATAACTAATGAGTGTGCCTTAAGCTCAAAAATCAAAACTAAAGGAAAAGGTTGTAGTGCAAAAACTATCTGAGAGTCTCAAAAAAGAGAAAAAATTGAATCCATTTGATGATATGGTAATCATACTTCCTTTACCATAAAGGTTTTTTAATTCAAAAAGGTCTAAGGTTTGAGGTCTAATGTCTGAGGTATGAGGTTTCATGTGAAAGGCCTAAGGTCTAAGGTATAAGATCTAAGGTTTAGGGTCTATGATTTAGGTTCTAGGATCTATAGTCTAGGGTCTAGTATCTAGGGTCTAATATTGAAGGTCTAAAGTTTATAGTCTAGGTCTTTGGTAAATTGTTGAGCATCTAGGTTCTAGGTTCGTGGCTTGATAGTTAAGGGTCTAGAGTTATGGATCGATGGTCAAGGGTCTAGAGTCATGGCTCGATGGTTAAGGGTCTTAGGTTTTAAGATTTTAGGATTAGTGTTTAGCATTTTAGGGGCAAAAGTCTATGATCTAAGGTTAAAAGTCCAGGGTTGACAATCGAGCGTCATGGCTCAAGGGTCTAAGGACTAAGGTCTTGGGTCTAGCTTCTTTGGTCAATGGTTTAAAGTCAAAGTTCCACAGTTGATGGTCTAGGGTCAAGGTTCAATGGTTTAGGGTTTAGAGCTTAAGGTCTAAGTTCTAAGGTCAAAATTTTAAGCTTTAAGGTTTGAAACATAAGGTTTAGGTCAGAGGTCAGAGGTTTGAGAGCTTTAAGGTTTTGAGATGTTTAAGAGGTGTGAAGTCTGAAGCTTAACGTCTGAGGTCTGAGAGGTGTGAAAGCTATGAGAGGTGTTAGTGGTTTGAGAGGTCTCTAAGGTTTGAGGCCTAAGAGGCCAAAAAGGTCTACGATTTGAGGTTTGAGGTTTGAAAGGTTTGAGAAGTTTGAGGTATGTGAAGTTTGAGAAGTCTAAGGTCTGAAATGTTTGAGAGGTCCAAGGTCTAAGAGGTCTTATTAGTCTGAGATTTCTAGGGTCTAAAAGATCTAAAGGGTCTAATTTTTGAAGTTTGAGAAGTCTAATTTATATGGTTTAAGAGGTTTGAGTTATAAGGTCTGGGGTTTTAAGGTTTAATGTTTGAGGTATAACATCTGAGAGCTTTGAGAGGTGTGCGGGTGTGAAAAGTTTAATAGGTTTGAGATGTCAGAGAAGTCTGAGGTCTAAAAGATTTGAGAGGTCAGAGAAGTTTTAGGTTTGAGAGTTATAAAAGGTATTGGAGGTATGAATTCTAAGTTCTAAGGTCTAAGGTTTGAGGTATGAGGTCTAAGGTAAAAAGTCTGAGGTGAAAGGAAGTGTGAGGCCTGATGTTTGAGTTTTGTGGCCTTAGGTCTCAAGTTTTAGGTATTAACTTAAATGTCATAGATACGAGGTTTGAGGTCTAAGGTATGAGGTTTAAGGTTTAGTTCTAAGGTATTGGGTCTTTGTGTCTGGTGTCTAAAGTCAACCTTCTAGGTTGTTTAAGGTCTAGGTCTTGGGTCAAAAATCGAGGGTTGAGAGTCTAGAGTTTAGGGTCAAGGGTTTAGGGTTTAGGGTTTAGGGTCAAGGGTTATAGGTTATAGGTCATGGGTCACAAGTCATGGGTCACAATTCATGGGTTAATAGTCTAAGGTCTTGTGTTTTTTGATTTTTAGATTAGTGCTTTGTGTTTTAAGGTTAAGAGTTTACAATCTAGGTTCAATAGTCTAAGAACAACAATCAAGGGTTATGGGTCGAGGATTTTAGGTTTAAGGACTAGATCTTGGGTCTAGCTTTTAAAGTTGATAGTCTAAAGTCGAAGGTCTATGGTTGATAGTATAAGGTTAGGTGTTAAGGGTCGATGTTTTAGGGTTAAGGTCTAAGGTCTAAAGTTTGAGTTCTAAGGTAAAAGGTATAAGTTCTAAGGTTATAAGTTATAAGTCTGAGGTTTGAGATGTCTGAAAGGTCTAAAAGGTTTAAGGTATGAGAGTTTTAATGTTTTAAGTCTGACATCTGATGACTTAGGTCTAAAGTCTAGGGTATGAAAGGCTAGAGGTTTGAGGTAAGAAGTCTATAGTCCGAGATGTATGAGTTTAGAGAGTTTTAAAGTCAGAAAGCTATGATAGGTTTAAAAGGTTTCATGTCTAAGAGGTCTAACATCCGAGAGGTCTAAGTTTTGAGGTCTAAGGTCTGAGGATTAAGGTTTGATATTTAAAAGTCTGAGAGGTTTTAGAGGTCTATGGCTTGACATATGAGGTTTGAGATATCTAAGGTCTGAGTGGTCTAAGATATGAGAGGTTTAAGAAGTATGAGTTTTGAGAGGTTTGAGGACTAAGAGGCCTGACGTCTGAGCTATAAGGTGAGAGGTCTAGGAGATCTAAGGTGGGAAGATGCCTGAGCTTTGAAACCTGATGTCTGAGTTCTGAGGTCTAAGGTCTGAAGTTATATGTTTGAGGTCTAATTTCTATGATTTGAGGTCTGAGGCCTACTTTTTAAGGTTCGTAGTCTGAGGCATGAGGATTGAGCCATGACATTTAAGGTATAAGGTCTAAAGTCTAAATTCTAGGTTCTAGGGTCTTAAGTCATAAGTCTAAGGTTTAAGGTCTAAAGTTTGAGGTCTGACATATTAGGTTTGAGGTGTGAGGTCGACTTTCTATAGTATAAGGTCTAAATTTTGATGTTTGATGCTTGACTTCTGGCTTCTATGGTCTAAGGTTTAAGTTCTGAGCTCTGAAGTCTAAAGCTTGAGGTCTGAGGTATGAGGTTTGCTGTCTTAGGTATAAGGTTTGCTGTCTTAGGTCTTAGGTTTGAGGTCAAGAGGTTTTAGTCTAAGGTATTAGGTATGAGGTCTGAGGTTTGACGTTTGACGTTTGACATTTAAAATATGATATCTAAGGTATGATGTCTAAAATCTGAGTTCTTCAATTTGTGGTATATGGTAAGAGGTCTAAGGTCTGGGGTTTGAGGTCCAAGATTTAAGGTCTAGGGTCTAGGGTCAAAGGTCTAGAGTCTAAGGTTATAGGTTTACGATCTAAGGTCTAATGTTTGAGGTGTGAGGTTTGAGATCTGAGGTCAGCACTCTATAGTTTGAGATCTAAAGTCTAAGGTCTAAGTTATGAAGTTTAATATCTATGGTTTTAGGTCTAATATCTATCTTCTGAGGTCTGAGGTCTGAGGTCTCATATCCAATGTCCCATGTCCAAGGTCTAATGTCCAATGTCTAATGTCTAATGTCCCATATCCTATGTCTAAGGTCCAATATCTTGTGTCCCATGTCCAATGTCCAATGTCTCATATCCTATGTCCAAGGTCCAATATCCCATATCCAAAGTCTAAGGTCTAAGGTCTAAGGTCTAATGGCCCATGTCACATAGGTCTAAGGTCCAATGTCTAATATCTAAGGTCCAAGGTCTAATGTTTAATGTCTAAGGTCCAAGGTCTAAGGTCCAAGGTATAGCATTTAATGTCTAACTTCTAACATCCAACATCTAACATCTGTTTTAAAATTAGAGTTTTGAGATTTGAGGTATGTGTTTTGAGATCTAAACTTAAAGGGGTCTAAGGCCTTGGGTCAAGGGTCAAAGCTCTGGTGTTTAGCGTCTAACGTCTAGCATCTAACATCTAACGTCTAACGTCTAACGTCTAACATTTAACATTTAACGTATAACATCTAATGTCTAACGTCTAACTTCTAACATATAATGTAAGATATTCTAGGGTATAGGGTTAAGGTATAGGGTATAAGGTCTAAAGGTATAAGTTCAAAGGTTTAAGGTTCTATAATCTAATATGTAAGGTCTAAGGTTTAAGGTCCAAATCCTAAGGTCTAAAGTCTAATGTATAAGTTATAGGGTATAAGGTCTATCGGTATAAGTTTTAAGATCTAAGGTTCTATGATATAAGGTGTAAGGTCTAGGTCTAAGATCTAAAGTCTAATGTATAAGGTCTAAGGTCTATAGGTTAAAGTCTAAATTCTATCGTGTAATGTCTAACATCTGACTTCTAACTTCTAACTACTAATATCTAACATCTAATGTCTAGCATCTAATGTCTAGTGTCTAGCATCTAGCATCTAACTTCTAACATCAAATGTCTAACGTTTAGCGTTTAGGGTCTACGGCCTATAGTCTATAGTCTAAGGTTTAAGGTTTAGCATCTAGTGTCTAAAGTCTATAGTCTATGGTCTAAGGTAGTCTAAGGTCTAAGGTCTAAGGTCTAAGGCTTATAGTTTATGGTCTAGGGTTTGGGGTCTTAGGTCTATAGTCTATGGTCTAGGGTCCAAGGTCAATAGTTTAAGATTTAAGGTCTAAGGTCTAAGGGCTAGGGTTTAAAGTCTAGGGTCTAGGGTGTAATATCTAAGGTCTAAGCTTTAAGGTCTGAGGTATGAAGTTCAAGGTATAAGGTGTGAGGTATGAGGTCTAAGGTTTAAGTTTTGAGGTCTCTATTTTGAGGTAAAAGGTGTGAGGTATGAATTATAAGGTATGGGGTATGAGGTCTGAAGTCTGAAGTCTGAGTCCTTAGTTCTACAGTTTAATGTGTGAGGTCTAGGGTTTGAGTTTTAAGGTCTAAGGTCTAGACCTTAAACCTTAAGTTCTATAGACTAATGTCTAAGGTCTAAGGTCTAACATCTCAGGTATGAGGTCTGGGGTCTAAGGTTTAGAGGTTCTAAGGTCTGAGGTCTGAGGTTTGAGGTTTGAGGTTTGAGGTCCTAAGCACCTGAGTCTTGAGTTCTGCGTTCTAAGTTCTGAGGTTTTAGTTTTAAGGTATGAGGTCTGAGAGGTCTTTGAGGCCTAAGGTCTCGCATTATAAGGCTGGCATCTAGCATTTATAGTCTAACTTCTGATGTATAATGTCAAACATTTAACTTATAATGTCTAACGTCTAACATTATAGGGTATAGGGTCTAAGTTCTAAGGTCTAGGGTTAAAGTTATAAGTTCTAAGGTCTAGGTTCTATTGTCTTAGGTCTATGGTCTTAGGTCTATAGTCTTAGTTCTATGGTCTTAGGTCTATGATCTTTGTTCTATGGTCTTAAGTCTATGGTTTTTGGTCTATGGCTTGACATTTATCATTTAATGTCTATCATTTAACGTCTAATGACTTGAATCTAAGTTCTATGGTCTAAGGTCTAACGTCCAATGTCTAACGTCTAAAGTCTAAAGTCTAGCGTGTAATGCCTAACATGTAAACCCTACGGTCTAATATCTATGGTCTAGCATCTAACATGTAATTGTTAAGGCCTAGCGGTTTAAGGTTGAAAGTCTTGGGTTTATGTCTAGTGTCTAAGGTCAGGTTTTAGGTTAAGTTTCTTTAGTATATGTTTAACATCTAGGGTCAAAGGTCTAAGTTTTAGAGTCTAAGGTTAAGGTCTAGTGTCAATTGTCTAGAGTCAAGGGTCGAGGGTTTAAGGGCTACGATTTAAGGTTGAGGGTCGAGGGTGACGAGTAGAGGGTTTATGGTTTATGTTCTAAGCTCCAACAACCAAGGCTAAGGGTTGATGTTCCAAGGTCAAGGGTAGGTTTAGGGTCTAAGGTCTAGGTTCCTAGGATATCTTTCTAAAGTTTATATTCGAGGGCTTTAGTTTGATTTTTGGGTTGTAGGGTTTTAAAGGTTAAGGTTTAAGATTTCAAGTATTAGGGCTAAAGGTTTAAAGTTTAGGATTTATGAATTTAAGGGTTTAATATTTATACAGTATAGTTTTAGGATTTAATGTTTAGAGTTTAAGTTTGGATGTTATCACTGTAGAATTTAATGTTTAGGTTTTACAATTTTAGAGTTTTGGGTTTAGGGTATTAGATATAGGTTTTTAGATTTTTTAGATTTTTGGTTTTGCAAGGTTTAAATTAAGCTTTTAGGGTAGTTTAGGGTTTAAAATGGTTTATAGTAACTAATTTAAGGTTTATGATTTAGGTTTAGGGTTTTTGTATTTAATATTTTGAGTTTAAAGTTTAGAATTTTAGAATTTATGTTTTAAGGTTAAGGATTAGGATTTAAGGTTAAGGCTTTAAATTTAGGGTTTTAGAATATAAGGTTTTAAGATGAGGTTTTTCAATTCTAGGTTTTTGGGTTTAACTTTTAATTTTTAGAGTTTATTTTTTAAAAAAATTAATTATAAGGATAGGTTATGTGTTTTAGATTTAGGATTTTTTGTTTTCATATTTGTAAGTTTTAGGGTTTTAGAATATAGAGTTTATATAGATCAGTTTGAGAGTTTCAAAAGTTTTGTTTTGAATTTTAGGATTTAAGGTTTAAATTAAAGTTTAGAATTTTAGAATTTAAAGTTTAAATTTTAGAACTTGACGATTGAGGTTTTAGGAGTTTACAATTTTCTCTCTCTCTCTCTCTCTCTATATATATATATATATAATGGTTTCCCAAATACAATATTAATCTTAATATAAAAAAGTAAAGAAACAGTTATTTCTTCATTAAATATACTTCTCTTATAGAAAATTATACTTGCAATCATGAAATAAATATCACATGTTATTAATGTATTTAATATTATACTTCAAACAAATTAATAAAATATATAAGTAAATTGAAAATCAAGTATAATCATCAAGTTATATATTTTAAATGTCATCTTGATATATTAGTCTTACAATATTTACTAATTAATACACTAAATTAATGTTTTGAAGTGTCAAGTGTTTACTAATTTAATATGAAAGTTTAAAATAAAAGCCCTAATCAAAATTTTGGAAATCTAACTATCTAATACAACTCTTTACTTGACATACAAGTTAGGGTTTACTCATCTCAATGGAATTAGGATTTCTTATACATGCCAATCTATCAATTCTATATATAATGTCATCTAGCATTAATTCGATATCAGAATTATCATAGAGATTTTCCTATTCTGCGTCAGTCTCCCGCCCCTCATTCTATAAGTATTGTTGTAGTTGATGAATTATTGTCATATATATCATATTGAAAATTGATCGAAATGGTATATATATGTAAATTCAAAGCTGTGAAGTGTGATTGTTTACGGATGAAAGAGTGAGAAAGATGAGCAAACAAGTTATGGAGACAAAAGAAAAAAGGAACAAGAAGATGGAATCCAAACAAAGACAGCGAAAACAAAAAGACACAGAAAGGCACTACATACACAGAACAGTAACATACCAAGAGAAGCACGAATGCAGTAGAAATGGAAAAAGCACAAGTAGAATTGAAGACAAAAACTACATAAAAAAGAAAGAGCAAAGAGAAAAAGCCCAGAAATCCATCATCCATTTATCATTCTGAAAAATGTCGATGTACACAACAAAAGTTAATTCTGCAACCACAAATATTAAAGCATGAAATAGCATTATGTTTGTCTTGCATGTTGATGTATTCAAAAACGTAAAAACTAGCTAAACGCAAAAATCCAATCTTTTTTTGTTGATTGTTGTGTTCTTAAATCTATTCCAGATTGAATTACACAAACCGTAACAAAATAGTAATTTTTGCGTACTAGTAATTTTTATAATAGCAAAGTAGAATTTATGTGAGAAATATCTGTTTGGATATATCATCTCTAGACACAGGTTGCCTATCCAGAAAGTGGAACATTAAACAATTGAAGAATGATATAATTTTAAGACAAAAATATTTAAAATGTTGAAACATGAATTTAGGTTGCCTATCCAGAAAGTGCAACAGCTCTAACATTCTCATAATATTCCTGAAAATTGGGGATTGATGTTGTATTAATTAAGCAGCACCACTGATTCAGAGATATAATTATTTTTAGACAAAAACTACAATAAAATACCATGAGAAGCACCCATGTTATAGAAACGGAAAAGGCACAAGTAGAATTGAAGACAGAAACAACATAAAAAAGAAAGAGCAAACAGAAAAAGCCCAGAAATCAATCAGCCATAATTCTGAGAAATGTGGACAGCAAAAACTAATTCTAAAACTACAAGTATTAAATCATCAATTAGCATTATATATGTTTTTCTTGCATGACGCATCCACAGACATTAAAACTAAACCCATAAACCAATTTTTTTTGGGTGATTATTGTGTTCCTAAATCTATTCAAGACTGAGTTACACAAATTATGGAAGATGCTCGATCATAAACAAACCAATAACAAAACAATAATAGGATACGAGTTATGATCATTGCATCGGATAGTGAAAGAATGATAACAATGAAGAAAGAAATTAATCAAAGAAAGAAAGTTACTGATACGAACCACGTGGAAGAAGCACGAAGAGAAAATGTAGAGGATGAGGAACACTCAGAAGAATGGAAAGAAGAAGGACACAGGTTAGCCTATGACCAGAAAAGCAAGAAGCAACGAGATGGGCTAAAGGTGACATCCTGGACAATGTGCACGGAAAGCCAGCTCAATAACGGCCCAAAGGGACAAAATGAATGCCAGCGATGCATCGAGAAGGTGGCCAGCTGTCCCTAAGTTTGTTACAGGACGTACAGTGTGAAGCACGAATAAAAGACGTAAGCAGAAGGACGGAAGCATCATGAATGAATTGAGTGTTTGGCAATTTGGCCGCTGGAGTGGAGCTTCCGACTCGAACAGGAGGCATTTTCTTTGTTCAGTTTATTTCATTTTCATTTATGTAATTTCCATTATAGTTCAGAAGATGGTGGCGTGAACTTTGCATTTGGGTTGCGCACTGTGAGGAAGTATTAGAAGCTGTTGACACTATTTTCTGTTAGCATTTTCTGTTCTGTTATCTTTCTTTTTGCTGCTACGATTTAGTTCTTAATTCAGTGACGTCTTGTACTCAAGTTTCTATTGTGATAAATCTACGTTCCTAACAGTTACCCAGAAATACTGAGCTTTCTTGAACCAATCTGCTATCTCTCCAGTGCTCAGCTCTGAGACTTAGCCCTACGCCCCTACCACTTTCTTCTGCAATTCCTCATGGGCTGTGTGCTGATCATACTTATATATATATATTTATAATTAATCAATTCAATCCTCCAACGGCTATATGATTGGTATAATTGCACCGCTTGGCTTTCTTAGAACTTCCACTTTCAACAGTTATAAAATTGAAATTTCAAAACGAATCATGTGCTTCTCTTGTAATGCAAAACGTTTATGACTTTATTACATATTGTTAGAATCTACATTGGTTTTGTTACCGTTGAATGGAAACTCTGTAGCTTTTTTATATTTATAAATTTGTAATGATAGCCACAGTGACAGCTAATTTAATTTTCATGGACTCTTACAAATTCGTTGTATTCTTCACCCTTGAGCTTAATTAGAATAAATGCATGTGGATTTTTATTCACGCTGTGATTTCGACCGAAAGTCTCAATTTCAGAAATAATGATATATATAAATGAAGCAATCATTTTAAATTTATAATAATGATTAATCTCAAATCATCAATAAATTATTTTAATAAAAATGCATTTTGATATCGAAATAAATTTAATTATATCCCTAGAGAGATTCCTGTAGATGTTTATAAAATAAAATAAAATTATATAGTTACACAATGTCTTCAAAGAAGTATGTATTTATGCAAGATATATAAATATATATATATTAATTCTCAATAAATATATAAATTTGTTAAAAAGTAACTATCATTAAAAAATTATAAATATATTTACATATTTATTCATAATTAATTTAAGAATATGATCGTTTATAGATGCATTCAATGTCCCTTTTTTTTTTTTTTTTAGCTTTGAAGTAAATATATAAGACACTTGCGGGATTTGAAAGGAAATCGTTGGTTATTAAAACTTTTGATGTATAATGTGAACAAGGTGAAATAGATCTTAATTTGTCTGAAGGATGGCAATATGATAAATATATACTTGTATAAATACATGCACTGAAAGTTCCTCATTGTGAGATAACCACTTTACCGCCCCTAAAGTCTTTAGTGGCTGTTCAAACTGCTTCTAAAGAAAAGAAACAAATGCTAATATCTATTCTTTTTTTTTTTTTTTGGTAGTGGTAATTAGTCCTATGGACATAACTGCACTTCATGCCAAGTCAGATTAAATTGATTCAAGAGTCATTGAAGGTGCTCGAGCATGATACCTTTTCGACTTTTGTTAGCTATCCAGCACTAATCTAAGGTCAACCCTGCCCTTTTATTGGGGTTAGAGCGAGTATGAAGTCAGGGAGAAAAAAAGAGAGGGAATGTTTGGTTAGGAAGAAAGTTTTCTGGTTTTCTAGAGCCAAGAAATGAGCACTTAGGGACTTGCATATATATAGAAATGGAAGGCAGAACAAATCCAAAAGTTAATTTCACGTTCTTATATATTATAATGGTTCTGAAATTTTTTGATCAATGGAATGGTTAATTTAAAGAGAGTAAAGAAAAAAAAATATTCATAATGGCAATAAGTTGCAAGATATGATCGGGGATGCAATACTTATTGGCCTTTTAACGAGATGTTGATTTTATTAGTGTTAGTGGCATACAAATTCGACGATATACATTTAATCAATATCCCTTCCTTCTTGTGGTAGTTTTAACCGCTGCTAAATGGTCAATAGTGGTTCTACATTTAATTAATACAAGTGAAGATAAATGATCATATAGAGAAAAAAAACTCTTCAGATTTAGAGATCTCTGCGGGCATAATCCTATTTGAGGACTCGAATATAGAGATTATTTTCCTCAAAGGATAAGTGCAAAATTTTTCCAAAGTGAGTTTGTGGATGAAAGTCATGCTCTCCTCGCTACAGGGTACCTATCACCAGAAATTCACATAAATATTTTTTAAATTTATACATATTTATTTAAATGTCTTCTTTTGTAACTTCTTCTTTTTACTATTTGTTAATTAAAAAATAAAAAAGAAAACAGATAACTTTAGAAAGTAGTAGAATTCTTGAAATTCATGTTCTACGAATCTTCATTTTATTTGAAAATTCTAAAATTATAATTAATATGTTATTATCTTGGTAGAATTGATTACTTTTCGTTAACATCTTTTATATATGTGTGAGTGTGTGTATGTGTGTGTCTTATGAAAATCATATTCTATTATTTTGATAAATTTTTATTGATAGTTTAAGTCTTTGTAGAGACCCCAATAATTCCTAAATTTCTGTGAACATTGAGGAGGAGGAAGATTTTCTCCCCATGTAGGGAATGAAGATGAGGATGGATACAATAATAGACGCAAAAACGAGAAACAGAGAGGTACTCATTGCCTCCACAATACCTATTGCCATCCCTATTCTTGTATTTGTTAGTACTTTTAGGGGCACTTATGATGATTGCTACTAAAACTTGTTTTCTTTAATGGCCAGTTATGACAACCAAGGCAAGGCCTACCATTGGGCCAAAAAGAAAAAAGACCTCCCAAAGTTATTGTATTTCAATTTAGTACATTTGTTTAATTTTATTTCTTGAAAAATTCCCGTAGATTTCTGCTTTAAATTTTCTCTCATTGGGTCAACATTTATAGAAATATTCAATTAAAAAATGTAACAGTTTGGTGGCCAAAGACTGGAAAGGTTTACATCAAATTAAAATGCTTTTGATTCAATACACCTATGTTGTTATCGTTGTGCCCTCAGATATTATATACATACATACATATATATATAGTTGTAAATTGTTGATTGTTTCATCACCAATTAAAATTAATTAGCATTAATTACATAAAATAATATTAAGAAGGTTCCAATAAATAAGTATGGTGAGTCTAATTAGCATGGGTTGACTCCGTTGAACTACGTAGCTGTTGATTTTTCTTGCATAATGTATTTTTTTCGTTTTTGAAACAAGCTAGTGCATTTTAATTATTTGATGTTTTTAAATTTTCTGTATAAAAAGTATAGTTCTTAAAAATTATTTTCTTGTTATTGGGGATGGAAGAAATTTTACTAGATATTTATTGACCATAATTAATGAGTAATGAGTAAAAAAAATTAAACAAATTCAATTAATTCTTGGCATATTTGATTTCTCTCACAAAAAATTAACTCAAAAATTCCAACAAAAAGCTTGCTACACATTAAGAATTTGAAAAATCAAATGAGTCAATTAGCCATGTGAGTGAGAAAGTGGGAATTTCAAGGCAAGCTTGCTTCTTAGACAGAGGTGAATGGTGTTTGTGTTATAACTTTCAGAAGTGGGAAGAAATTAGAACAAATACTCAGAAAAATAAGTAATGAGTATGCCTTAAGCTCAAAATCAAAACTAAAGGCAAAGTTTGTAGTGCAAAAACCAAATGAGAGTGCTTAAAAAGAGAAAAAATTGAATCCACTTGATGATATGGTAATTAGACTTCCTTTCCTATAAAGGTTTGTTAATTTAGAAAGGTTTAAGGTTTGAAGTTTAAGGTTTAATGCCTGACATTAGAGGTCTAAGGTCTAAAGTCTAGGGTCTAGGGTTTAGGGTCTATTGTCTAACATCTAGGGTTTAAATTCTAAGGTCTAGGGTCTATTGTCTAACGTCTAGGGTTTAAAGTCTATTGCCTAACATCTAGAGTCTAAGGTATAAGGTCTAAGGTCCAAGGTTTAAGGTTAAGGGTTATCGATCAATGGTTAAGGGTTTTGGGTTTTAATATTTTAGGATTAGTGTTTTGCATTTTAGGGTCAAGATTCTATGATCTAAGGTTAAAGGTCTAGGATCAATAATCGAGGGTCGTGGGTATTAAAGGTAAGGACTAAGGTCTTGGGTCTAGCTTTTGGGGTCAACAGTCTAAAGTAAAAGGTTTATGGTTGATGGTTTAGGGTCAAAAGTTAATGGTTTATAGTCTGAGGTTTAATGTTTATGGCCTGAAGTTTAAGGTTTAAGAGATATGAGAATTCTAGGGTCTAAGAGGTTTAAAAGGTTTAACATCTAACGTCTAACGTCTGAGGTTTTAGAGGTGTGAAAGTTATTAGAGGTGTGAGAGGTCTTTAAGGTTTGTGGTCTAACGTCTAAGGTCTGAGATGTTTGAAAAGTATAAGGTTTGAGGTCTAAAAGGTTTGATAGGTCTGAAAGGTTTAAGATGTCTGAGATTTAAGAGTTTTAAGAGGTTTAATGTATGAGGTTTAAGAAGTTTAAGTTCTAAGGTCTGGGGTTTGAGGTTTAAGGCTTAAAGTTTGACATTTGAGAGGTCTAAGAGGTGTGTGGGGTGCGAGAGGTCTAATAGGTTTGAATGGTGAGAGAAGTCTGAGGTTTGAGAGTTCAGAGAAGTTTTAGGTCTTAAAGGTTTAAAAGGTATAATAGGTATGAGTTCTAAGTTCTTAGGTTTGAGGTATAAGGTATACGGTATGAGGTATGAGGTTTAAGGTCTAAAAGGTCTAAGATGATAGGCAATGTGAGGTTTGAGGTCTAAAGTTTTAGTTCTATAATCTCAAGTCTCAAGTTTGAGGTCTAAAATCTAAGGTCTTAAGTTTAAGGTCTAAAATATAAAGCCTAGGTTTAAGGTCTAGGGTCTTATGTCTTGTGTCTAGGGTCAATCGTCTAGGGTATCAAGGGCCTAAGGTCTAGGTTATTGGGCCTAAGGTTTAGGTTGTAGGGTCTAGGTCTTAGGTCAAGGGTCGAGGGTTGAGACTCTAAGATTTATGGTCGAATGTTGAAGGTTTAAGGTTTAAGGTTTGGAGTTATGGGTCAATGGTCGAGGATCTTGTGTCTTTGTATTTTAGGATTAGTGTTTTGTGTTTTAGGGTTAAGAGTCTACGATATAGGATCAAGAGTTAAGGATCAACGATTAAGGGTCGTAGGTCAAGGATATTAGGTCAAAGGACTAAGGTCTTGGGTATAGCTTCTAAGATTTACAGTCTAAATTCGAGGGTCAATGGTTGAGGTATAGACTTAAAAGTCAAGGTTTGATGTTTTAAGGTCTAGCATTTAAGGTTCAAGGTCTAAAGTCTGAGTTCTAACATATAAGGTATAAAGTCTATGGTTAGAGGTTAAAGGTATCAGGTTTGAGGTCTGAGAGGTTTGAAAGGTCTAAGAGTTCTAATGTCTAAGGTTTGAAATCTAATCTCTGAGGTTTATATGGTCTAAGGTCTAAGAGGCTAAAGGTCAAAGTTGAGAGGTCTAAGTTATAAGGTTTGAGATGTATAAGTTTAGAGAAGTCTAAGAGGTTTAAGGTCTGATAGGTCTAAAAAGTATAAGAGGTCTGAGGTCTAAAAGGTCTAACATTTAAGAGGCTTGGGAGGTCTAAAAGATTTGAGGTTTGAGAGGTCTAAGTTCTAAGGCATGAGAGGTTTGCATTTTGAGGTCTAAGGACTAAGATTTGAGAGGTTTTATATTGAGATTTGATGTCTGAGTTATAAGGTTTAAGGTCTAAGGTTTAAAGTCTGATGTTTACAGTTAGAGGTCTGCAGTCTGAGGTCTGAGGATTGAGGTATAAGATCTAACATCTAAATTCTAAGTTTCAAGGTCTAGGGTCTAAGTTTCAAGGTCTAGGGTCTAAGGTTTAGGTTCTGAGGTCTAAGGCTTAAGTCTTAGGTCTAAAGTTTAAGGTATAAGGTCTAGGTTCTAAGGTCTAAAGGCTAAAGTTTGAGGTTTGAGGTTTAAGATCTAAGGTCTGAGGTTCGAGGTCTAAGCTTTAAGGTCAGAGGTATGAAGTCTGCAGTCAGAGGTCTTAGGTTTGATGCCTGAGGTTTTTGGTTTAAGGTATCAAGTATGAGGTCTAACGTTTAACATTTGAAATTTGAGGTCTAAATTCAAAAATTTGAGTTATATGATCTGTGGTCTGAGGTCTAAGGTTTGAGGTTTGAGGTCTGAGGTCTAGGGTGAAAGGTCTAGAGTCTATAGTCTAAGGTCTTTGATCTAAAGTCTAATGTCTGAGGCCTGAGGTCAATGGTTTAAGGTATGAGGTATAAAGTTTAAGGTATAAGGTACAAAGTTTGAGGTTTATGGTATTAGGTATAATGTCTGAGGTCTAAAATCAGAGCTTTGAGGTCTAGGTTCTAAGGTATAGATTATAGGGTCTAAGGTCTAGGATCTAAGATCTAGGGTCCAAGGTCTAGGTTCTATGATCTAAGGTCTAGGGTCTAGGGTCTAGGTTCTAGGGTCTTAGCTCAATGTTTGAGGGTCTAAAGTTATGGATCGATGGTTAAGGGTCTTAGGTTTTAAGGTTTTAGGATTAGTGTTTTCCATTTTAAGGTCAAAAGTTTACGATCTAAGGTCAAAGGTCTAGGGTCAATAATCGAGAGTCGTGGGTCGAGGGTTTAAGGACTAGGGTCTTAGGTCTAGCTTGTAAGGTCGACGGTCTAAAGTCAAAGGTCTATGGTTGATGGTCCAAGGTCAAGGTTTGATGGTTTAAGGTCTAAGGTTTAAGGTATAATGAATAAGGTCTAAGGTCTAAGGTATAAGGTCTAAGATTAGAGGTCAGAGGAGGTTTGAGAGGTGTGAGGTTCGAGATTTAGAACTTGGTTTTTATATTTTTTTTTTAGATTTTTGGTTTTGCATTTAGGGTTTAATGTTTAGATTTTTAGGTTTAGAGTTTAATGTGGTTTATCATAACTAGTTTAATTATGGTTTAAGATTTAGATTTAAGGTTTTACAATTTATAGGATTAGGGTTTTTGTGTTTAATATTTATAGTTGAAATTAGAATTTTATAATTTATATGCCTTAAGGATTAGGGATTAGGATTTAAAGTTTAAGGCTTTAAATTTAGGATGTAAGGTTAAAGATGAGGTTTTTAAATTCTAGGGGTTTTAAGGTTTAATTTTTTAAGATTTAGAGTTTTAGTTTTTTTTTGGTTAATTATAGGGATAGGTTATGCTTTTTAGATTATAGGGATAGATTAATTTAGGGTTTTAGAATTTAGAGTTTATATAGATAAGTTTGATAGTTTTAGAGTTTTGTTTTGAATTTTAGGATTTAAGGTTTAAATTAAAGTTTAGGATTTTAGAATTTAAAGTTTAAGATATAGAACTTGAGGATTGAGTTTTTAGGAATTTAAAATTTTGACTATAAATATATATATATTTAAAAGTTTCTCAAATACAATATTAATCTTAATATAAAAAAGCAAAGAAAACATTTATTTCTTTATTAAATGTATTTTTCTATGGAAATTTATACTTGCAATCATGAAACAAATATCACATGTTATTAATGTATTTAATATTATACTCCAAACAAATTAATAGCATATATAAGTAAATTGAAAATCAAGTATAATCATCAAGTTATATATTTTAAATGCCATATTCACCAGGCGTATACATATAGAACTGGAAATGGAAAAAGCACAAGTAGAATTGAAGACAGAAACTACATAAAAAAGAAAGAGCAAACAGAAAAAGCCCAGAAATCCATCATCCTTTTATCATTCAGTAAATGTCGACGTACAGAGCAAAAGTTAATTCTGAAAGTACAAATATTAAAGCATGAAATAGCATTATGTTTGTCTTGCATGATGATGTATTCACAAACGTAAAAACTAGCTAAACACAAAAATCTGATCTTTTTTTTTGTTGATTGTTGTGTTCTTAAATCTATTCCAAATTGAGTTACACAAACCGTAACAAAATAGTAATTTTTGCGTACTAGTAATTTTTATAACAGCAAAGCAGAATTTATTTAAGAAATATCTGTTTGGAGATATCATCTCTAGACACAGGTTGCCTATCCAGAAAGTGGAACATTAAACAATTGAAGAATGATATAATTTTAAGATAAAAATATTTAAAATGTTGAAACATGAATTTAGGTTGCCTATCCAGAAAGTGCAACAGCTCTAACATTCTCATAATATTCCTGAAAATTGGGGATTGATGCTGTATTAATTAAGAAGCACCACTGACTCAGAGATATAATTATTTTTAGACAAAAACTACAATAAAATACCATAAAAAGCACGTATGCTATAGAAACGGAAAAAGCACAAGTAAATTGAAGACAGAAACCACATAAAAAGGAAAGAGCAAACAGCAAAAGCCCAAAAATCAATCAGCCATCATTCTGAGAAAAACTAATTCTGAAACTACAAGTATTAAATCATGAATTAGCATTATATATGTTTTTCTTGCATGATGCATCCACAAAAGTTAAAACTAAACCCATAAACCAATTTTTTTTTTTGGTGATTATTGTGTTCCTAAATCTATTCAAGATTGAGTTACACAAATTATGGAAGATGCTCGATCATAAACAGTAATAGGATACGAGTTACGATCATTGCATCAGATGGTGAAAGAATGAAAATAATGAAGAAAGAGGTTAGTCAAAGAAAGAAAGTTACCCAGAAACACTGAGCTTTCTTGAACCAATCTGCGTTGCTGCCATTCCATCTCTCCAGTGCTCAACTCTGAGACTTAGCCCTACGCCCCTACGCTTTCTTCTACAATTCCTCATGGGCTGTGTGCTGATCATACTTATATATATGTTTATAATTAATCAATTCAATCCTCCAACGGCTATATGATTTGTATAATTGCACCTCTTGGCTTTCTGAGAACCTCCACTTTCAACAGTTACAAAATTGAAATTTCAAAATTAATCATGTGCTTTTCTTTTAATACAAAACGTTTATGACTTTATTACATATTGTTAGAATCCACATTGGTTTTGTTACCTTTGAATGGAAACTCTATAGCTTTTTTATATTTATAAATTTGTAATGATAGCCACAGTGACAGATAATTTAATTTTCATGGACTTCTACAAATTCGTTGTATTCTTCACCCTCGAGCTTAATTAGAATAAATGCATGTGGATTTTTATTCACGCTGTGATTTCGACCGAAAGTCTCAATTTCAGAAATAATGATATATATAAATGAAGCAATCATTTTAAATTTATAATAATGATTAATCTCAAATCATCAATAAATTACTTTAATAAAAATGCATTTTGATATCAAAATAAATTTAATTATATCCCTAGAGAGATTCCTGTAAATTTTTATAAAATAAAATTATATAGTTACACAATGTCTTCAAAGAAGTATGAATTTATGCAAGATATATCTATATATATATATATATATATATTAATTCTCAATAAATATATAAATATGTTAAAAAGTAACTATCATTAAAAACTTACAAATATATCTACACATTTATTCATAATTAATTTAAGAATATGATCTTTTATAGATGCATTCAATCTCCCATTTTTTTTTAGCTTTGAAGTAAATATATAACACACTTGTGGGTTTTGATTGGGAATCGTTGGTAGAACTTTTTGTGTATAAAGTGAATAAAGTGAAATAGATCTTTAATTTGTCTGAAGAATGGCAATATGATAAATATATACTTGTATAAATACATGCACTGAAATGAGCCAAGAAAAGAACACTCAGGGATTTGCATATACATAGAAATGGAAGGCAGAACAAATCCAAAGGCTAATTTGACGTTCTTGTATAATATAATGGTTTTGGAATTTTTTGGCAAATAATCTCTAAAATTATATATTATATAATATAAAATAAAATATGTTATTTGAAAGAGGAGAGGAAAACAAATATAGATAGTGGAAATAAAATACAACATATGATCGGGGATGCAATACTTATTGGCCTTTAACGAGATGTTAATTTTGTTAGTGTTAGTGGCATACAAATTCGAAGATATACAACTCCAATTAACTATATAACTTAAATGCGTTTGTTAGGTATTCCACATTATTATTATTATTATTATTATTATTTTTACATGGGTTAATACTTCCTAGGAGTACTGTATTTAAATCAACAATATTTCAAATTAACAATATTAAATTCTATATATTTCAAAACATCTATATCATTGCTTAATTTATTAAAACATGATTTGGAAGTATTGATTCACGTATTTTATTTAATTTATTATTTTAAAATATAATCATTATTTTTATATTACATTTTAAAAATTAAAAAAGTTAACATATATTTTTGTGCATGTGAAGCATCTAATATAAAATATAATTGTATGTATATAGGTAGCCAAACTCTTTATTATATCTTAGACACCCTTAAAATTTCTATAAATCCACAATTTACAACAAACTTGCCTTTCCCTCCATTTAAAGTTGGAGATATTATTATATTTTTCGGAATATATATCTCTTTAAACCGAGCTTATCATAGAGGACTTAGTGGCAACGGTTATAGGCTAGTGCTGGAATAATCATTGGTATATTAAATTAGATCAATATGATATCCCTTTCTTCTTGTGGCAGTTGTAACCGCTGCTAAAGGTGGTCAAGAGTGGTTTTGCATTTAATTAATACAAGTGAAGATAAATGTTCGTATTGGGATGACAAAACTCGATCTTTGTGGGGATTGCCCGGTTTGGGAACTCGAATATGGAGATTTTTTTCTTACAGAGATAAGTGCAAAATTTTTGCAAAGAAAGTTTGTGGATAGAAATCATGCCCCCCACCCCGCGGAGTACCTCTCACCAAAGGTTTACATAGATATTTTTTTAATTTGTATATATTTATTTAAATGTCTTCTTTTGTAACTTCTCATTTTTATTATTTGTTAATTAAAAATTAAAAAATAAAACAAATAACTTTGAAAAGTAATAGAATTTTTTAAAATCATATTCTATGGATCTTCATTTTATTTGAAAACTCTAAATTATAATTAATATGTTATTATCTTAGCAGAATTGAGTACTTTTTATTAATATCTTATATATGTGTGTGTATATATATATATATATATTATGAAAAACTTATTCTATTATTTTGATAAATTTTTGTTGATAGTTTAAGTCTTTTGAGGTGACCACGATAATTCTCAAATACTCGTGAAAAATGAGGAGAAGGAAGACTTTCTCCCCCATGTGTAGAATGAAGATGAGGATGGAGACAATGATAGACCCGAAAATGAGAAACAGAGGTACTCCTTGCCTTCTCACTACTAGCTGCCAACCCTATGCTTGTATTTTTTTAGTATTTTTAGGGGCACTTATGATGATTGCTACTAATTAAACTTATTTTCTTTAGTTGCCAGTTATGACAACCAAGTCAAGGCCTACCATTGGACCAAAAAGAAAAAAGACCTCTCAAAGTTATTGTATTTCAATC
Source organism: Senna siamea (assembly GCA_031216115.1). Classification (NCBI taxonomy): domain Eukaryota; kingdom Viridiplantae; phylum Streptophyta; class Magnoliopsida; order Fabales; family Fabaceae; genus Senna; species Senna siamea. Next base: position 3,838,632 of record CM062358.1, read on the forward strand.
TATTACTTTTTTTTATTTTATTTCATTGAAAAAGTAACGTAGATTTTTGCTTTAAATTTTCTCTCATTGGGTCATTGATAGAAATATTCAATTAAAAAATTTAACACTTTGGTGGTCAAAGACGGGCAAGGTTTACATCAAATTAAAAGGTTTTTGATTCAATACACCTAAGTTGTTATCGTTGTTCTCTCATATATATATATGTAATTGTAATTTTTTTATTTTTTCATCACTAATTAAAATCCATTACCATTAATTACATACAATAATATTAAAAAGGTTCCAATAAATAAGTGTGTTAAGTCTAATTAGCGTGGGTTAACTCCGTTAGACTACATTGCTGTTGATTTTTCTTGCATAATGTATTTTTTTCATTTATAAAACAAGCTAATGAGTAATGAGTAAAAAAAATTTAAACCAATTCAATTAATTCTTGGAATGTTTAATTTCTCTCCCCAAAAAGTAACTTAAAAATTCCAAAAATTTTTTTGCCAACCATTCAGAATTTGAAAAATCAAATTAATGAGTCAATTAGCCATGTGTGTGAGAAATTTGGAATTTCAAGGCAATCATCCTTCTTAGACAGAGATGAATCCTAAACAAAGTGTTTGTTCTATCACTTTGAGCTATGGGAAAAAATTAGAACAACTGCCCAAAAAAATAACTAATGAGTGTGCCTTAAGCTCAAAATCAAAACTAAAGGAAAAGGTTGTAGTGCAAAAACTATCTGAGAGTCTAAAAAAAGAGAAAAATTTGAATCCATTTGATGATATGGTAATCATACTTCCTTTACCATAAAGGTTTTTTAATTCAAAAAGGTATGAGGTTTGAGGTCTAATGTCTGAGGTATGAGGTTTCATGTGAAAGGCCTAAGGTCTAAGGTCTAAGGTTTAGGGTTTATAGTTTAGGTTCTAGGATCTATGGTCTAGGGTCTAGTATCTAAGGTCTAAGATTGAAGGTCTAAAGTTTATAGTCTAGGTCTTGGGTAAAGGTTGAGCATCTAGGTTCTAGGTTCGTGGCTTGATAGTTAAGTGTCTAAGGTTATAGATCAATGGTCAAGGGTCTAGAGTCATGGTTCGATGGTCAAGGGTCTTAGATTTTAAGATTTTAGGATTAGTGTTTAGCATTTTAGGGGCAAAAGTATATGATCTAAGGTTAAAAGTCCAGGGTTGACAATCGAGCGTCGTGGCTCAAGGGTCTAAGGACTAAGGTCTTGGGTCTAGCTTCTCTGGTCAATGGTTTAAAGTCAAAGTTCCACAGTTGATGGTCTAGGGTCAAGGTTCAATGGTTTAAGGTTTAGAATTTAAGGTCTAAGGTCTAAGGTCAAAATTTTAAGCTTTAAGGTTTGAAACATAAGGTTTAGGTCAGAGGTCAAGGGTTTAAGAGCTTTGAGGTTTTGAGAGGTTTAAGAGGTATGAAGTCTGAAGCTTAACGTCTGAGGTCTGAGAGGTGTGAAAGCTATGAGAGGTGTTAGTGGTTTGAGAGGTCTCTAAGGTTTGAGGCCTAAGAGGCCAAAAAGGTCTACGATTTGAGGTTTAAGGTTTGAAAGGTTTAAAAAGTTTGAGGTATGTAAATTTTAAGAAGTATAAGGTCTAAAATGTTTAAGAGGTCCAAGGTCTAAGAGGTCTTATTAGTTTGAGATTTCTGAGGTCTAAAAGATCTAAAGGGTCTAATTTTTAAAGTTTGAGAAGTCTAATTTATATGGTTTAAGAGGTTTGAGTTCTAAGGTCTGGGGTTTAAGGTTTAATGTCTGAGGTCTAACATCTAAGAGCTTTGAGAGGTTTATAAGTGTGAGAAGTTTGATAGGTTTGAGATGTCAGAGAAGTTTGAGGTCTAAGAGATTTGAGAGGTCAGAGAAGTTTTAAGTTTGAGAGTTATAAAAGGTATTAGAGGTATGAATTCTAAGTTCTAAGGTTTGAGGTTTGAGGTATGAAGTCTAAGGTAAAAGGTCTGAGGTTTGAGAGATCTAAGGTAAAAGGAAGTGTGAGGCCTGATGTCTGAGTTTTGTGGTCTTAGGTCTCAAGTTTTAGGTATTAACTTAAAGGTCATAGATACAAGGTTTGAGGTCTAAGGTCTGAGGTTTAAGGTTTAGTTCTAAGGTCTTGGGTCTTGTGTCTGGTGTCTAAAGTCAATCGTCTAGGTTGTCTAAGGTCTAGGTCTTGGGTCAAAATTCAAGGGTTGAAAGTCTAGTGTCTAGGGTTGAGGGTTTAGGGTTTAAGGTCTGGGGTCAAGGGTTATGGGTTATGGGTCACCAGTCATGGGTTAATAGTCTAAGATCTTCTATTTTTTGATTTTTGGATTAGTGTTTTGTGTTTTAAGGTTAAGAGTTTACAATCTATGGTCAATAGTTTAGGAATGATAATCAAAGGTCATGGGTTGAGGATCTTAGGTCTAAGGACTAGGTCTTGGGTCTAGCTTTTAAGGTTAATGGTCTAAAGTCGAGGATCCATAGTTGATGGTATAAGGTCGAGAGTTGAGGGTCGATGTTTTAGGGTTAAGGTACAAGGTCTAAAGTCTGAGTTCTAAGGTAAAAGGTATAAGGTCTAAGGTTATAGGTTATAGGTCTGAGGTTTGAGATGTCTGAAAGGTCAAAGAGGTTTAAGGTCTAAGAGTTCTAATGTCTTAGGTCTGACATCTAATGACTTAGGTCTGAAATCTAATGACTTAGGTCTAAGGTCTAGGGTATGAAAGGCCAGAGGCTTGAGGTAAAAGGTCTATGGTTCGAGATGTACGAGTTCAGAGAGTTTTAAGGTTAAAGATCTATGATAGGTCTGAGGTATGAGAGGTTTAAAAGGTTTCAGGTCTAACAGGTCTGAGGTTTGAGAGGTTTGACATTCGAGAGGTCTAATTTTTAAGGTTTAAGGTTTGAGGATTAAGGTTTGATATTTAAAGGTCTGAGAGGTTTACGGCTTGAAATATAGGGTTCGAGATATCTGAGGTCTGAGTGGTTTAAGATATGAGAGGTTTAAGAAGTATGAGTTTTGAGAGGTTTGAGGACTAAGAGGCCTGACGTCTAAGCTATAAGGTGAGAGGTCTAAGGTTTAGAGGTCTAGGAGATCTAAGGTGGGAAGATGCCTGAGGTATAAGACCTTATGTCTGAGTTTTGAGGTCTAAGGTCTGAAGTTATATGTTTGAGGTCTAAGTTCTATAATTTGAGGTTTGAGGCCTACTTTTTAAGGTCTGCAGTATAAGGCATGAGGATTGAGCAATGACGTTTGAGGTATAAGGTCTAAGGTCTAAATTCTAGGTTCTAGGGTCTTGAGTCATAATTCTAAGGTCTAAGGTCTAATGTTTGAGGTCTGACATCTTAAGTTTGAGGTGTAAGTTGTCTATTGTCCAAGGTCTGAAGTCTGATGTTTGATGCTTGACTTCTGGCTTCTATAGTTTAAGGTCTAAGGTCTAAGTTCTGAGCTCTAAATTCTAAAGCTTGAGGTCTGAGGTATGAGGTTTGTTGTCTTAGGTCTTAGGTTTGAGGTCAAGAGGTTTTTAGTCTAAGTTATTAGGTATAAGGTCTGAGGTTTGACATCTAACGTTTAAAATATGATATCTAATGTTTGATGTCTAAAATCTGAGTTCTTCAATTTGTGGTCTATGGTAAGAGGTCTGAGGTCTGGGGTTTGAGGTCCAAGGTTCAAGGTCTAGGGTCTAAGGTCAAAGGTCTAGAGTCTAAGGTTTTAGGTTTACGATCTAAGGTCTAATGTTTGAGGTGTGAGGTTTGAGATCCGAGGTTAGCAGTCTATAGTTTAAGATCTAAAGTATAAGGTCTAAGGTATGAAGTTTAATATCTATGGTCTTAGGTCTAATATCTATGGTCTTAGGTCTAATATCTATCTTCTGAGGTCTGAGGTATGAGGTCTTATGTCCAATGTCCCATGTCCAAGGTCCAATGTCCAATGTCTAATGTCTAATGTCTCGTGTCCCATGTCTAAGGTATAATGTCCCATATCCTATGTCCAAGGTCCAATATCCCATATCCAAAGTCTAAGGTCTAAGGTCAATGTCTAATATCTAAGGTCCAAGGTCCAATGTCTAATGTCCAAGGTCTAAGGTCTAAGGTCCAAGGTCCAAGGTCCAAGGTATAGCATTTAACGTCTAACTTCTAACGTCTAACATCTAACATCTAACATATGTTCTAAAATCAGAGTTTTGAGATTTGAGGTATGTGTTTTGAGATCTAAACTTAAGGGGGTCTAAGGCCTTGGGTCAAGGGTTAAAGCTCTGGTGTCTAGTGTCTAACGTCTAGCATTAACATCTAACGTCTAACGTCTAACATCTAACATCTAACGTCTAACATGTAACATCTAACGTCTAACTTCTAACATATAATGTAAAATATTCTAGGGTCTAGGGTTAAGGTATCGGGTATAAGGTCTAAAGGTATAAGTTCAAAGGTCTAAGGTTCTATAATCTAATGTGTAAGGTCTAAGGTCTAAAGTCTAATGTATAAGGTATAGGGTATAAGGTCTAGCGGTATAAGTTTTAAGATCTAAGGTTCTATGATATAAGGTGTAAGGTCTAAGTCTAAGATCTAAAGTCTAATGTATAAGGTCTAAGGTTTAAGGTCTCAAGTATAAGGTCTAAGGTCTAAGGTCTAACATCTAACTTCTAAGGTCTAAGGTCTAAGGTCTATAGGCTAAAGTCTAAAGTCTATCATGTAATGTCTAACATCTAACTTCTAACTTCTAACTTCTAACTACTAATATCTAACATCTAACTTCTAGCGTCTAGCATCTAGCGTCTAACGTCTAGCATCAAACATCTAACATTTAACATTTAGGGTATATAGTCTATAGTCTATAGTCTATAGTCTAAGGTTTGAGGTCTAGCATCTAGTGTCTAAAGTCTATGGTCTATGGTCTAGGGTAGTCTAAGGTCTAAGGTCTAAGGCTTATAGTTTATGGTCTAGGGTTTGGGGTCTTAGGTCTATAGTCTATGGTTTAATGTCTAGGGTCTAAGTTATAGGGTCTGGGGTCTAGAGTCCAAGGTCAATAGTTTAAGATTTAAGGTCTAAGGTCTAAGGGCTAGGGTTTAAAGTCTAGGGTCTAAGGTCTAATGTCTAATGTCTAAGCTTTAAGGTCTGAGGTATGAAGTTCAAGGTATAAGGTGCGAGGTTTGAGGTATGAGGTATAAGGTCTAAGGTTTAAGTTTTGAGGTCTCTATTTTGAGGTAAAAGGTGTGAGGTATGAATTATAAGGTACGAGGTATAAGGTCTAAAGTTTAAATTCTGAGTTCTTAGTTCTACAATTTAATGTGTGAGGTCTAGGGTTTGAGTTCTAAGTTCTAAGGTTTAGACCTTAAACCCTAAGTTTTATAGACTAATGTCTAAGGTCTAAGGTCTAACATCTCAGGTATGAGGTCTGAGGTCTAAGGTTCAAAGGTTCTGAGGTCTGAGGTTTGAGGTTTAAGGTCCTAAGCTCCTGAGTCTTGAGTTCTGAGGTTTTAGGTTTGAGGTATGAGGTCTGAGAGGTCTCTGAGGCCTAAGATCTCATGTTAGAGGGCTGGCATCTAGCATCTATAGTCTAACTTTTGATGTATAATGTCAAACATCTAACGTATAACGTCTAACATCTAACATTATAGGGTATAGGGTATAAGTTCTAAGGTCTAGGGTTAAATTTATAAGTTCTAAGGTCTAAGTTCTATTGTCTTAGGTCTATGGTCTTAGGTCTATAGTCTTAGGTCTATGGTCTTTGTTCTATGATCTTAGGTCTATGGTTTTTGGTCTATGGCTTGACATTTATCATTTAATGTCTATCATCTAACGTCTAATGACTTAAATCTAAGTTCTATAGTCTAAGGTCTAACGTTTAACGTCTAACATCTAAAGTCTAAGGTCTAGCGTGTAACATCTAACATGTAAACTGTAACAACCCCTTATCCACAATATACTATCCTCTATCTGCATAGCGGAAGTATATGGGTTTTCCCAATAATTTTTTTTCTTTCCCTTTCAGGGAAAACATTAGGGGGTCGTTATCGATTGAGTGTAACCCAAATAGACAATACGTCGTCCATTCGGATTCCCTTCAACCCAAAATCATACACAGCTATACTAATTACACATACAGTCATTACAATATACTCTGGAATAATAATTAAAATCCATACATCAAGCATACAATCCATTCATGCAAATTCCATCTTAATTATACACATTTACAGCGATAAACCCTACCAAAATTCGGCAAAGTCTCCCCTGTATCTCGAATGTATCCCAAAGTACAAACAGTCATCCATTTAACAGTTTACATCCAGTTTAACAGCAAAAGAAAACATAATTACATAATCCAATACAAATATCCACAGCATATATATATATACATCACAATTCAAGCCTAGAACTACGCTGCTCTTCTGTCTATCATCAATGCCATTGCCCAGCTAGCGTCAAGGCCCCTGTTCCTGTTGATCTGAGCAAACAACCTGGTGAGATATTGAAATCCCAGTAGAATAATTTACAATTCATAATATGGTTCAAAAACTGGTTGATCACTCAGCGGTGCAAGCACCGAAAACAAACTTCCTGTATTCAATTCAAAATCCATGAAATACCTTATCTTTAAAAACATTATTTAGCATGGAAATCGCGGCAAGTTCTCAAAAATCATAAAAATATGTTTCTCTGAAAATCGATAATCAAATCGAGTCAAATCTCATGCACGGTGTATCTAAATCTGTATCGGCCACAAATCATCTGCGACCGTATCTAAAATCATCCAATTGCACGTCATCTAGAGAAATTACATCTCTTATCATTGGGTGTGATCCGTAACACCAATCACCTGAATCTCGTCTATGTTGTGAGTGTGATCTGTAACACCAATCACCCGAATCTCGTCTATGTTGTGAGTGTGATCCGTAACACCGATCACCCGAATCTCGTCTATGTTGTGAATATGATCCATAACACCAATCACCCGAATCTCGTCTATGTTGTGAGTGTAACGACCCCCTAATACGTCATACGCGATGCTCGTCTGATTAGCGGAAGCATATGTGGCATTCTGAATGTTTATTCCCTATGTGGGAACGTCAGGGGATCGCCATCGTTGGCGTAACTCCAAATAGATTCTCCGTTATCCATTCAGATTCCGTTCAACCCTGATTCACACGCAGCTAACTAAATACACATACATATATCATCAATAATAACTCTGGAATGAAATCTAAAACTGATATACATGTCTCATTATACATTCATACACATTTCAATTCAAATCCATAAGTTTACGGCTGTAAGTTCTACCAAAAATCCGGCAGAGTTTCCTCTGTAATTTGGTCATATCCCAAGTACAGAATCACCTGTTTAAAACGTAACAACCACCCAACAACAAAGAAGAAACATACTAATATAAATCCATACACCGTAACATTAATTCATCGCTACAATCCATACATACTGTCTGAAACGTCATATATACATTCAGCCTAAGCTAAATAATCCTCTGTCTATCCTCAAGTCAGCCTCGGCTATCGTCTGGGCTCTCGCTTTGTCCCTCGTTCATCCGAGTACACAACCTAATGAGATATGAATCCCAGAGAATAATTTACAATTTAAATATCATTCAAAACCAGTTGAATACTCACGGCGAACACCAAATCGTCTTCCCAAATCGATTCAAAACAAAGGAATACCTTATCTTTAAAATCGTTTAAACACATGGAAATTGCGGCAATATATCACAATCTGGAAATCTGCTTTTTAAAATCACCATAAAAATCAAATGAAATCCCATGCCTGTGTATCTCAATCCACGTTGGTTACAAATCCACCAGAATCAATCTAAATCATCTTCTAATTGCACGTAGTCTGGAGAGAATACCTCTCTTATCGTTGGGTGTGATCCGTAACACCAATCACCCGAATCAAGCCTATATTGTGAGTGTGATCCGTAACACCAATCACTCACTCAAGGACCGGGTGAGAATCAACATCTAGGGCGTCCCCTAGCATGTGCACATACGCTAATTCTCATCCTCATACAGTCTATTCGAACTCACATGCACTCGGTCCGCTATTCCTCAGGGTTCTAGGGTATCACGCCTAAATCACAACGTTTCCCCGTGTAGGTTATCCACCCTTATACTCCCTAAACCTTTCTTAGGGTCGTCCTGGTTTAACGCGCAACCCCTAACTCAGTACAGGCTAAATCTGATAAAAATAGTTTCGTTTAAAAGCTTCCTGTATGAGGAATACTTAACGGCCGTCCCATACCGGCTATCAAGTACCCAACCCTAAGTAAATCCGCCCTAAAGGCATCTAAACTCGATAAACAAGGTGTCTAACATGCAATTAGGGTTTTCAGCACACAGGCATGCAATTTTATCCCATCGAAAGCAGCACGCAATTCCATACAAATCGTCTAAATCAGTTAGGTATTCACTAAATCAATTCTAGGGTTCGGGAAGTGTAAATTATCCTACCTGGTCTCCGGTCACTTCAATTCAAATCAGGACTCTGTGAAATCTCGGTTTCTGAGCCCAATTAATTCCCTGGACATGAAATTGAATATTTAGATTCGTCACGTCATCCACTTTTCAATCCTAAACCCGGTTACACAGTTACCTAAGTTAATTAATTCCCTAATTACGTTCGGCAGCCATTTCAATCATATAACATCAGTTTTTGGGAAAACGGACCTTACCACTGTGCTCGGATTATGGAATTCTACGTCCCTGATCTCGCCGGGATGCACGCCCAGAACTCCGACGGCACACTGGCGCGCACTGCGCACACGGCGCACACTACGCGAGGTGCGGTTTGTCTCGAAAATCACACCACGGTGAAGCCCGTAAGCTCAGGAGTTCGAATACGGTGGTGGCACGGCGGTTCACGGCCGTTTGAACGGTGTTTTCCGGACACGAAGAGTCTCGCCGGCGGACGGCGTTTTGCCTCGATCCGGCGCGTCCGGCCTCCTTCGGCGGCCGAAGCCATCGGAGGCGGTGGCGGCTCGGGCTACACGGTGGTGGGGGCGATGACGGTCAACAGCGACGGACGGCGCCATCGGTGGGAAATTTCGCGATGGAGGAAAAGCGGCATTTTTCCGGCGTCTCTGGCGGCCGATTGGTGGCGGTGGTTGGTTCTTTGGTGGTTGTGGCGATGAGTGTCGGTTGGTACCCTTGGTGGCGGCCCACGGTGGCTGTGGTGGCGGATTCACGGTGGAGGAAGGTGGAGAGAGAAAAGAGAGAAGAGAGAGAGAGCAAGTGAGGAGAGAGAGTGAAATGGGAGAAATGGCGGGCTTTCGGCGTAATTTAAAACCTCCGGGGCGATCCCGAGCTTTTCCAGGCCACCCGGGATCTTTTAGGGTGTCGGCATCCCTCCGACATTGGCACGCATTTCCATGCGAAAGTCTTGGCCTCCGTCAACGAAAGTGACGCACGAAACTCCTTCCGCCGTTTCGATCGCGGATTACATTTCTTTCTGTTTGATCATGTTTACGGCTTCAAGCGACCTTCGTGTCAAGTCATTATCCTCAAAATACGTGTCGCTTCGTTTGATTGGGATTAGGGTTAAAATCAAGTTTTATCTTTTAAAATTCTTTAAAAATTCTTTCAATCTTTCCGTTGTTACATTCTCCCCTTAAAAGAAATTTTGTCCCCAAAATTCATACACATGAAATTCTGGATATCTTTGTCTCATTTCATCTTCTTTCTCCCACGCCATTTCTGCGATGCGACATCCTCGCCAAAGTACCTTAACTAAAGGGATCATTTTACTTGAAGTCGTTTAGTCTTATAGTCAAGGATTTAAACAGGAGTAGATTCATAAGTCAAATTTTCCTTTAATATTATCGGTTGATTCTCTAATACATCCGCAGGATCTGGGACATATTCTACGAAGTTGGGAGACGTGGAAAACATCATGTAGGTTGGACAAATGGGGAGGTAACGCAATTTGGTAGGCAACGGGACCGACTCTTTGTAAAATTTGGAATGGTCCTAGGAATCTAGGACTTAGCTTCTTAGTTCTTATCTGTCTACCAATACCCGTGGTGGGGGACACTCTCAAAAATACGTGATCTCCCTCGTTAAATTCCAAAGGCCTTCTTCTCTTGTTAGCATAAGATTCTTGCCTCTGTTGGGCGCCTCTCATCTTTTCCCTGATCATTTTAATTTGATCAGTGGTTTCTTGTACCATCTCGGGTCCCAACAATGCACTTTCCCCCCTCTCTACCCAACTTAAAGGTGACTTACAACTCCTCCCATACAGAGCCTCATACGGTGCCATGCCGATGGTAGAGTGATAACTGTTATTGTATGCAAACTCTATCAACGGCAGGTGTTTATCCCAACTTCCTTTCTGTTCAAGCACACACGCCCTCAACATGTCTTCTAGGGTTTGAATAGTCCTCTCAGACTGCCCGCCAGTCTGAGGATGATAGGCTGTGCTAAATTTAAGCTGGGTTCCTAAGGCTTCTTTGTAGGGATTGCCAAAATCTCGAAGTAAACCTAGGGTCTCGATCAGATACTATACCTGACGGTATTCCATGTAGTCTTACAATTTCCCTAAGGTATACTTCGGCTAATTTCTCCATGGAGTAACGACTTTAACAGCAAAAAGTGTGCGGACTTGGTCAACCTATCCACTATCACCCAAATGGCATCAAATCCTGCTGGTGTTCTAGGTAATCCAACCACGAAATCCATAGTGATTTGATCCCATTTTCTCTGGTATCTCCAATGGCTTAAGTAGCCCTGCTGGGTTTCGATGCTCTATCTTAACCTGTTGACAAGTCAAACAGGCATTCACGTAATCCGTGATATCTTTCCGCATACCAGGCCACCAAAAATTTCTCTTTAAATCCTGATACATCTTGGAAATACCGGGGTGGATAGTGTAATGGCTTCGTGAGCTTCGCTAACACTTTTTCCTTTAATTCTTGATGGTTTGGGATTACTATTCTCTTTCTAAACATTAAAACTCCATCAGGTGCTAATCCGAAGTCGGGTTGGTCTGCATATACCTCCAAGGATTCATCCTCGAGTTGGGCTTGTTTAATTAATTCTCTCAGTTCGCAGGTTATCAAAAAGTCACTCATCACTAATCTTTGCGGAAATGAGATTACGTTGAGGCTAAGGTTCCCAAAATCCTCAAGTAATCTCATCTCACTAATCATTAAACTGGCTAGTTGTAGTGACTTTCGGCTTAATGCATCGGCCACAACATTTGCTTTCCCTGCATGATATTTCAATTCAAAATCAAAGTCTTTCAAGTATTCTACCCACCTACGCTGCCTCATATTTAATTCCTTCTGATCAAACAAATACCTAAGGCTCTTATGATCACTATATACCTCGAATACCGCGCCATACAGGTAATGTCTCTAAATCTTTAGGGCAAACACAACGGCAACTAATTCTAAGTCATGGGTGGGATAGTTCTCCTCTGCAGGTTTCAATTGTCGCGATGCATAAGCCACAACTTTCCCATCCTGCATCAAAACACAACCTAGGCCTCTCAAAGATGCATCTGTGTATACAGTAAAGGGTTCTAGGGGTTTCGGAATAATTAGTACAGGAGCGGTGGTCAATTTCTCTTTCGTAATCTGAAAACTAGTCTCACAGATCGCTCGCTCCATTCAAAGTCTACCCTTTCCGAGTTAACCGGGTCAATGGCACAGCTATCTGTGAAAATCCTTGAATGAATTTCCGATAATAACCGGCCAAACCCAAGAAACTCCTAATCTCGGTGACCGTTCTAGGTCGATCCCAATCTAATACTGCTTCAATTTTCTTTGGGTCGACCGCTATTCCTTTCCCATTTACCACATGTCCTAAAAATTTCACTTCTTCTAACCAAAACTCACATTTCTCCAGCTTTGCATACAGTTGTTTCTCTTCCAGTATCTGTAACACCGTGTTAAGATGCTGGGCATGCTCTTCGTGAGTCTTGGAATATACTAAGATATCGTCAATGAACACCACAACAAATTGATCTAAATAGGGCCTGAAAATTCTGTTCATATAATCCATAAAGACAGCGGGTGCATTCGTCAATCCAAACGGCATCACTAAAAACTCGTAATGGCCGTATCTTGTCCTGAATGCTGTCTTGGGAATATCCTCCTCTCTAACCCTAATCTGGTGGTATCCTGACCTTAAATCTATCTTAGAAAATACAGTCGCGCCTTGTAACTGATCAAACAAATCGTCAATACGTGGCAATGGGTATTTGTTCTTAATGGTCACCTTATTCAATTGTCGTAATCAATACAGTCTTAAACTCCCGTCTTTCTTCTTTACGAATAAGACCGGAGCTCCCCATGGTGATACACTTGGCCTAACGAACCCCTTCTCCAACATGTCTTCGATTTGGACTTTTAATTCTCTCAATTCTGCGGGGGCCATACGATACGGTCATAGCTATTGGACCGCTCCCGCACTAGGTCAATGGTGAATTCTATCTCTCTAGGTGGTGGCAGTTTACAAATTTCCAAAGGAAATACCTCCGGAAAGTCGCTAACAATCGGGATTTGACTTAATCTATCCTGTAATTCTACCTCAGAGAGATTGAGGGACATATCACCTATCTCACAAGCTCTGTCATTACCACGCACAGTGCACGTTATCTAGATAAGTAATTGTCCTTCTAACAATTCAACAAGACCCTATTCCTAGTCAACCAATCCATTCCCAAAATAACGTCGATCCCTGACAATGGTATACACACTAAGTCCACAAGAAACAAGGTATCTTCAATGGTTAAAGGGCAATTTAGGCATATTCGTGGGGACATAGTGGCTTCTCCCAAGGGTGTGGATATGTATAGGTCACAGGGCAAGGTTTGAACAGGTAATCTCATTCGTTCTACGCATGCATCAGCAATAAAGGAGTACGTAGCACCCGAATCAAACAATACTATCAAAGAAAAATTATAAATTTTACCTCTACCCTGCATCAAGCCCGAGGACCTGTCGACGTTGGCAGCATTCATGGTAAAAACTCTCCCTGGAGCTTGTGGTCTTCGGCTACCAGATGTCGGCTGATTCCCCGTGGAAGGGCAGTATCTGGCCATGTGTCCTGTGCCTCCACATCTATAACACTGGAGGGGAGTCTGATGCCAGCAGGGTTGATTTGGATGTCTGGTACCACACTTCTGACAAAGAGTATTATCAGGTCGCCTCCCACTGTTACTAGAAGCCCCTGGTTGCGGTTTAAACATACCGCTTCTTACATTCAGATTTCTGGGCGCTTGTCTGGGCCGGTTCCCTGTACGCTGTGTCATATTTTGAGCCTGTTTCTGTTCTAAATTCTTGCTCAGAATTCTGCACTTATTCACCAGTGTGGCAAAGTCTCGAATCTCCAGGGTAGCCAACTGAGTCTTCATAGGTAGATCGAGGCCTTCTTCTAGTTGTTTCGCTTTCAAGCCTCATCGTAATGCATTCGGCAGGCAGAGTACCTTGATAATTCCTCAAACTGCTTTGAGATACTCGTCAAACGGCCGCTTCCCTGGGTGAGCTTGAGGCGAAGCTTCCTTTGCTTGTTTCACGCTCTCGTGGATATATCGATCCATGAAGACTCTCTTGAAAGATTCCCAAGTCGATGGGATGCCTCGCTCTCCATCAATTCTTTGTGCATCTGTCCATCAAAGTTCGCCGTCCTTCAAAGATATATGTTGCATATGTGACTTTACGTTTCTTCGTCGTGACCGCAACAACCTGAAAATCTTTTCAATTCCTTTTATCCAAGCTTCCACATCAGCTGGTTCGGAGGCACCTGTGAACGGAGATGGACCTGCTCTCTGGAATTCAATCCATCCCTGATATAGTGGATTCACCTGTTGGGTGGCTCCGTCGTTTCTCGTCATCGCCCCGTCTGCTGTCTCATTGCATTGGCACTGGTAGTGGCCTGGTCTCTCATGGCATCGGCCATTAATCTGATAGATTCCATCATCTATGTTGTGAATATGATCCATAACACCAATCACCCGAATCTCGTCTATGTTGTGAGTGTAACGACCCCCTAATACGTCATACGCGATGCTCGTCTGATTAGCGGAAGCATATGTGGCATTCTGAATGTTTATTCCCTATGTGGGAACGTCAGGGGATCGCTACTGGTTGAGCGTAACCCAAATAGATTCTCCGTTATCCATTCAGATTCCGTTCAACCCTGATTCACACGCAGCTAACTAAATACACATACATATATCATCAATAATAACTCTGGAATGAAATCTAAAACTGATATACATGTCTCATTATACATTCATACACATTTCAATTCAAATCCATAAGTTTACGGCTGTAAGTTCTACCAAAAATCCGGCAGAGTTTCCTCTGTAATTTGGTCATATCCCAAGTACGTAATCACTGTTTAAAACGTAACAACCACCAACAACAAAGATAAACATACTAATATAAATCCATACACCGTAACATTAATTCATCGCTACAATCCATACATACTGTCTGAAACGTCATATATACATTCAAATAAGCTAAATAATCCTCTGTCTATCCTCAAGTCACCGCTATCGCCTGGCTCCCGCTCGTCCCTGTTCATCCGAGTACACAACCTAATGAGATATGAATCCCAGAGAATAATTTACAATTTAAATATCATTCAAAAACCAGTTGAATACTCACGGCATGAACACCGAAATCGTCTTCCGAAATCGATTAACAAGTGGAATACCTTATCTTTAAAATCGTTTAAACACATGGAAATTGCGCAATATATCACAACTGAAATCTGCTTTTTAAAATCAGTCATAAAAATCAAATGAAATCCCATGCCCTGTGTATCTCAATCCACGTTGGTTACAAATCCATCAGAATCGAATCTAAATCATCTTCTAATTGCACGTAGTCTAGAGAATACCTCTCTTATCGCTGGGTGTGATCCGTAACACCAATCACCCGAATCAAGCCTATATTGTGAGTGTGATCCGTAACACCAATCACTCACTCAAGGACCGGTGAGAATCAACATCTAGGCGTCCCTAGCATGTGCACATACGCTAATTCTCATCCTCATACGCCTATTCGAACTCACATGCACTCTGGCCGGCTATTCCTCGTGGTTCTAGGGTATCACGCCTAAATCACAACGTTTCCCGTGTAGGTTATCCACCCTTATACTCCCTAAACCTTTCTTAGGATCGCCCTGGTTTAACGCAAGCAACCCCTAACTCAAGACAAAGCAACTGATAAAAATAGTTTCGCTTAAAAGCTTCTGCACGAGGAATACTTAACTAGTCCCATACCGCTATCAAGTATCCAACCCTAAGTAAATCCGCCTAAAGGCATCTAAACTCGATAAACAAGGTGTCTAACATGCAATTAGGGTTTTCAAAGACACAGGCATGCAATTTTATCCCATCGAAAGCAAGACGCAATTCCATACAAATCGCCTAAATCGCTTAGGTATTCACTAAATCAATTCTAGGGTTCTGAAGTGTAAATTATTCTACCTGGTCTCCGGTCACTTCAATTCAAATCATGACTCTGTGAAATCTCAGTTTCTGAGCCCAATTAATTCCCTGGACATGAAATTGAATATTTAGATTCGTCACGGCATCCACTTTTCAATCCTAAACCCGGTTACGCTACCTAGGTTAATTAATTGCCTAATTACGTTCGTGACCATTTCAATCATATAACATCAGCTGGGAAAACGGACCTTACCATCGTGCTCGGATTATGGAATTCTACGTCCGGTGATCTCGGTTTCTCGGGATGCACGTCCAGAACTCGACGCAGCGGCTTCTGGCGCCGGCGATGCACGGCCGCGGCGGTGCGGCGGCGCCGCAGCGGTGAGGTGCGGTTTGTCTCGAAAATCACACCACGGTGAAGCCCGTAAGCTTCGTGGAGTCTGAATACGGTGGTGGCACGGCGGTTCCGCGGCCGTTTGAGCGGTGTTCCGGCCACGAAGAGTCTCGCCTGGCCAGGCGGCGTTTTGCCTCGATCCGGCGCGTCGGCCTCCTTCGGCGGCCCGAGCTCGGAAGCGGTGGCAGCTCGGGCTACTACGGTGGTAGGGGCGGTGGCGGTCAGCGGCGTCGGACGGCCAGCGTCGGTGAAATTCGCGCGCGATGGAGGAAAAACGGCGTTTTTCCGGCGTCTCTGGTGGCCGTTGGTGGCGGTGGTTGGTTCTTTGGTGGTTGTGTAGGCGATGAGGGTGTCGGTTGGTACCCTTGGTGGCGGCCCACGGTGGCTGTGGTGGCCGTTCACGGTGGAGGAAGGTGGAGAGAGAAAAGAGAGAAGAGAGAGAGAGTGTGGTGAGGAGAGAGAGTGAAATGGGAGAAATGGCGGGCTTTCGTGTAATTTAAAACCTCCAGGGGCGATCCCGACTTTTCCCAGGCCACCCGGGGATCTTTTAGGGTGTCGGAATCCCTCCAGACGTTGGCACGCATTTCCATGCAAAAGTCTTGGCCTCCGTCAACGAAAGTGACGCACGAAACTCCTTCCGTCAGTTTCTGATCGCCGGATTACATTTCTTTCTGTTTGATCGTGTTTCTGGCTTCAAGCGACCTTCTGTGTCAAGTCATTATCCTCAAAATACGTGTCAGGCTTCGTTTGATTGGGATTAGGGTTAAAATCAAGTTTTATCTTTTAAAATTCTTTAAAAATTCTTTCGAATCTTTCCCGTTGTTACAGTGAGTGTGATCCATAACACCAATCACCCGAATCTCGTCTATGTTGTGAGTGTGATCTGTAACACCAATCACCCGAATCTCGTCTATGTTGTGAATATGATCCATAACACCAATCACCCGAATATCGTCTATGTTGTGAGTGTGATCCGTAACACCAATCACCCGAATCTCGTCTATGTTGTGAGTGTGATCTGTGATGTCTCACATCGGTTGGAGAGGGGAACGAAGCATGCCTTATAAGGGTGTGGATACCTCTCCCTTGTGGACGCGTTTTCCCCCTCGACAAGGGGAAGAACAAAACCGTGAGGTGGCTCGATAACCACCAAAGCGGACAATATCTGCAAGTGGGCGGCTGGACTGTTACATTGGTATCAGAGCTGGGCCCAGATCGGCAGGCCGCCGAGACGCTGGGCTCCCTAAGGGGGGTGGATTGTGATGTCCCACATCGGTTGGAGAGGGGAACGAAGCATGCCTTATAAGGGTGTGGATACCTCTCCCTTGTGGACGCGTTTTCCCCCTCGATAAGGGGAAGAACAAAACCGTGAGGTGGCTCGATAACCACCAAAGCGGACAATATCTGCAAGTGGGCGGCTGGACTGTTACATGATCCGTAACACTAATCACCCGAATCTCGTCTATGTTGTGAGTGTGATTCGTAACACCAATCACTCACTCAAGGACTGGGTAAGAATCAACATCTAGGGCATCCCCTAGCATGTGCACATATGCCAATTCTCATCCTCATACAGTCTATTCGAACTCACATGCACACGGTCGGCTATTCCTCAGGATTTTAGGGTATTACGCCTAAATCACAACGTTTCCCCGTGTAGGCTATCCCCCCTTATACTACTTAAACCTTTCTTAGGGTCGTCCTAATTTACCACATGATCCCTAATGCAATGTAGGCTAAATATGGTTAAAAATATATCTTTACAAAATTTCCTGCACTCGGGATACTTAACGGCTGTCCCATATTGGCTATCAAGTACCCTACCCTAAGTCAATTTGTCCTAATGGCATCTAAACTCGATAGGCAAATCATCTAACATGCAAATGGTATTTCCAGCACACAGGCATGCAATTTAGTCCATCGAAGGCAGCACACAAATCCATGCAATTAATCTAAAGCGTTCAGGTATCCACAAAGTCAATTCTAATGTTTGGGAAGCGTAAATTATCCTACCTAGTCTCCATTTTCTCCAAATCGATCCGAGACTTCTCGTATCCTTTGATTTCAAGCCTAATTAATTCCTTGGGCATTTAAATGAATATTTAAGCTCGTTACGTCATCAGTTTTACGGTTCTAAGTCCGATTACACAATTTCCTAAGTTAGTTTATTTCCTATTCAAGCTCGGCAGCGAATTCAATCAAAAATCATTAGGTTTAGGTGAATCGGACCTTACCAGGGGTGGCGAATGATGAAAATCTGTTCTGGGACAGTCTCTGACGTCTTTCTGACTTCTCTGGCGGTGGCGCACCGCGGAGCACGATGGCGCACGGTGACTCACGGCGTTGCACGGCGGAGGGTTGCGATTGGCCTCAAAAATTACACCACGGTGAAGCCCTCAAGATAGGGAGTCTGAATCTGGGGGTGGCGTGGCGGTTCACGGCTGTTTGGACTGTGTTTTCTGACCTTGAAAGTCGACACACGGCGGACAGAACTTTCCTCAATTTGGGCTCGTGGAGGCTCCGTTCGATGGCTGCAAGCTGGGGGAGGAAGTTGGCAGCTCGGCCTAAACGCTGGTGGTGGCAGAGATCACAGCGGGCGAAAATTCACACGATAGAGGAGAAAAAGCAACCATTTTCGGTGACTCTGGCGGCCGTTGGTGGCTGTGGGTGGCTGCTGAAGGTCGAGGGTAGCGAGGTGTGTCGATTGGTGGGTCAAGTGGCAGCCCACGGTGGCCCAGGTGGTGGCACGCGGTGGAGGAAGGAAGAGAGAGAGGAGAGAGAAAATAGAGTAAAGAGAGAGAGGGAAATGGTGAAAATGGCAAGGAATGGTGAGGTTCCAAAAAATTTAAAGCTTCCGGGGGCAATTCTGACTTTTCCCGGATCACCCGGGGAAACTTCAGGATGTCATCTTCCACCCGGACGTAAGCACAGTTTCCCATGCAGAGATTCTGGCCTCCGTCTGAGAAACCGAAGTCTGAAACTTTGTTTGTCAGCATCTTATCGCCGGACCTCGTTTCCTTTCATCAGATCACATTTCTGACTCCGAAAAGCCTTTCGGTTTCAACCATTGACCTCAAAAATTGTGCCGAACACAGTTTAAATGAAATAAATATCAAAATTCAATTTTTAATCTTTAAAAAAAATCTCAGTTATTACATAAACCCTATGGTCTAGCATCTAACGTGTAATTGCTAGGGTCTAGTGGTCTAAGGTTGAAAGTCTTGGGTTTATGTCTAAGGTCTAAGGTCAGGTTTTAGGTTAAGTTTCTTTAGTATATGTTTAGCGTCTAGGGTTAAAGGTCTAAGTTTTAGAGTCTAAGGTTAAGGTCTAGTGTCAATTGTCTAGAGTCAAGGGTCGAGGGTTTTAGGGCTACGATTTAAGGTTGAGGGTCGAGGGTGATGGGTAGAGGGTTTATGGTTTATGTTCTAAGCTCCAACAACCAAGGCTTGGGGTTGATGTTCCAGGGTCAAGGGTAGGTTTAAGGTCTAAGGTCTAAGGTATAGGTTTCTAAGATATCTTTCTAAAGTTTGTATTCAAGGGCTTTAGTTTGATTTTTGGGTTGTAGGGATTTAAAGGTTAAGGTTTAAGATTTCAAGTGTTAGGGCTAAAGGTTTAAAGTTTAGGATTTACGAATTTGAGGGTTTAATATTTATAGTGTATAGTTTTAGGATTTAATGTTTAGAGTTCAAGTTTGGATGTTATCATTGTAGAATTTAATATTTAGGTTTTACAATTTTAGAGTTTTGGGTTTAGGGTATTAGATATAGGTTTTTATATTTTTTAGATTTTTGGTTTTGCAGGGTTTAAATTAAGCTTTTAGGGTAGTTTAAGGTTTAAAATGGTTTATAGTGACTAATTTAAGGTTTATGATTTAGGTTTAGGGTTTTTGTATTTAATATTTTGAGTTTAAAGTTTGGAATTTTAGAATTTATGTTTTAAGGTTAAGGATTAGGATTTAAGGTTAAGGCTTTAAATTTAGGGTTTTAGAATATAAGGTTTTAAGATGAGGTTTTTCAATTCTAGGTTTTTGGGTTTAACTTTTAATTTTTAGAGTTTATTTTTTAAAAAAATTAATTATAAGGATAGGATATGTTTTTCAGATTTAGGATTTTTTGATTTCATATTTGTAAGTTTTAGGGTTTTAGAACATAGAGTTTATATAGATCAGTTTGAGAGTTTCAAAAGTTTTGTTTTGAATTTTAGGATTTAAGGTTTAAATTAAAGTTTAGAATTTTAGAATTTAAAGTTTAAATTTTAGAACTTGACGATTGAGGTTTTAGGAATTTACAATTTTCTCTCTCTCTCTCTCTCTATATATATATATATATATAATGGTTTCCCAAATACAATATTAATCTTAATATAAAAAAGTAAAGAAACAGTTATTTCTTCATTAAATATACTTTTCCTATAGAAAATTATACTTGCAATCATGAAATAAATATCACATGTTATTAATGTATTTAATATTATACTTCAAACAAATTAATAAAATATATAAGTAAATTGAAAATCAAGTATAATCATCAAGCTATATATTTTAAATGTCATATTGATATATCAGTCTTACAATATTTACTAATTAATACACTAAATTAATGTTTTGAAGTGTCAAGTGTTTGCTAATTTAATATGAAAGTTTAAAATAAAAGCCCTAATCAAAATTTTGGAAATCTAACTATCTAATACAACTCTTTACTTGACATACAAGTTAGGGTTTACTCATCTCAATGGAATTAGGATTTCTTATACATGCCAATCTATCAATTCTATATATAATGTCATCTAGCATTAATTCGATATCAGAATTATCATAGAGATTTTCCTATTCTGCGTCAGTCTCCCGCCCCTCATTCTATAAGTATTGTTGTAGTTGATGAATTGTTGTCATATATATCATAATGAAAATTGATTGAAATGGTATATATATGTAAATTCAGAGCTGTGAAGTGTGATTGTTTACGGATGAAAGAGTGAGAAAGATGAGCAAACAAGTTATGGAGACAAAAGAAAAAAGGAACAAGAAGATGGAATCCAAACAAAGACAGCGAAAATAAAAAGACACAGAAAGGCACTATATACACATAGAACAATAACATACCAAGAGAAGCACGAATGCAGTAGAAATGGAAAAAGCACAAGTAGAATTGAAGACAGAAACTACATAAAAAAGAAAGAGCAAACAGAAAAAGCCCAGAAATCCATCATCCATTTATCATTCTGAAAAATGTCGATGTGCACAACAAAAGTTAATTCTGCAACCACAAATATTAAAGCATGAAATAGCATTATGTTTTTCTTGCATGATGATGTATTCAAAAACGTAAAAACTAGCTAAACGCAAAAATCCAATCTTTTTTTGTTGATTGTTGTGTTCTTAAATCTATTCCAGATTGAATTACACAAACCATAACAAAATAGTAATTTTTTCGTACTAGTAATTTTTATAATAGCAAAGTAGAATTTATGTGAGAAATATCTGTTTGGAGATATCATCTCTAGACACAGGTTGCCTATCCAGAAAGTGGAACATTAAACAATTGAAGAATGATATAATTTTAAGACAAAAATATTTAAAATGTTGAAACATGAATTTATATAGGTTGCCTATCCAGAAAAGTGCAACAGCTCTAACATTCTCATAATATTCCTGAAAATTGGGGATTGATGTTGTATTAATTAAGCAGCACCACTGATTCAGATATATAATTATTTTTAGACAAAAACTACAATAAAATACCATGAGAAGCACCCATGCTATAGAAACGAAAAAAGCACAAGTAGAATTGAAGACAGAAACCACATAAGAAAAGAAAGAGCAAACAGCAAAAGCCCAGAAATCAATCAGCCATCATTCGGAGAAATGTGGACAGCAAAAACTAATTCTAAAACTACAAGTATTAAATCATCAATTAGCATTATATATGTTTTTCTTGCATGACGCATCCACAGACATTAAAACTAAACCCATAAACCAATTTTTTTGGGTGATTATTGTGTTCCTAAATCTATTCAAGACTGAGTTACACAAATTATGGAAGATGCTCGATCATAAACAAACCAATAACAAAACAATAATAGGATCCGAGTTACGATAATTGCATCGGATAGTGAAAGAATGATAATAATGAAGAAAGAAATTAATCAAAGAAAGAAAGTTACCCAGAAACACTGAGCTTTCTTAAACCAATCTGCCATCTCTCCAGTGCTCAACTCTGAGACTTAGCCCTACGCCCCTACCCCTTTCTTCTGCAAT
Source organism: Senna siamea (assembly GCA_031216115.1). Taxonomy (NCBI): domain Eukaryota; kingdom Viridiplantae; phylum Streptophyta; class Magnoliopsida; order Fabales; family Fabaceae; genus Senna; species Senna siamea. Next base: position 3,860,658 of record CM062358.1, read on the forward strand.
TCCTCTTGGGCTGTGTGCTGATCATACTTACATATATATATATATATATATATATATATATATATATTTATAATTAATCAATTCAATCCTCCAACGGCTATATGATTGGTATAACTACACCGCTTGGCTTTCTTAGAACTTCCACTTTCAACAGTTATAAAATTGAAATTTCAAAACTAATCATGTGATTCTCTTGTAATGCAAAACGTTTATGACTTTATTACATATTGTTAGAATCCACATTGGTTTTGTTACCGTTGAATGGAAACTCTGTAGCTTTTTTATATTTATAAATTTGTAATGATAGCCACAGTGATGTGACTAATTTAATTTTCATGGACTCTTACAAATTCGTTGTATTCTTCACCCTTGAGCTTAATTAGAATAAATGCATGTGGATTTTTATTCACGCTGTGATTTCGACCGAAAGTCTCAATTTCAGAAATAATGATATATATAAATGAAGCAATCATTTTAAATTTGTAATAATGATTAATCTCAAATCATCAATAAATTATTTTAATAAAAATGCATTTTGATATCAAAATAAATTTAATTATATCCCTAGAGAGATTCCTGTAGATGTTTATAAAATAAAATAAAATTATATAGTTACACAATGTCTTCAAAGAAGTATGTATTTATGCAAGATATATATATATTAATTCTCAATAAATATATAAATTTGTTAAAAAGTAACTATCATTAAAAACTTATAAATATATTTACATATTTATTCATAATTAATTTAAGAATATGATCGTTCATAGATGCATTCGATGTCCCTTTTTTTTTTTTTTTAGCTTTGAAGTAAATATATAAGATATTTGCGGGTTTTGAATGGAAATCGTTGGTTATTAAAACTTTTGATGTATAATGTGAACAAGTTGAAATAGATCTTAATTTGTCTGAAGGATGGCAATATGATTAATATATACTTGTATAAATACATGCACTGAAAGTTCCTCATTGTGAGATAAACACTTTACCACCCCTAAAGTCCTTAGTGGCTGTTCAAATTGCTTCTAAAGAAAAGAAAAAAATGCTAATATCTATTCTTTTCTTTTTTTTTGGTAGTGGTAATTAGTCCTATGGACATAACTGCACTTCATGCCAAGTCAGATTAAATTGATTCAAGAGTCATTGAAGGTGCTCGAGCATGATACCTTTTCGACTTTTGTTAGCTATCCAGCACTAATCTAAGGTCAACCCTGCCCTTTTATTGGGGTTAGAGCGAGTATGAAATCAGAGAGAAAAAAAGAGAGGGAATGTTTGGTTAGGAAGAAAGTTTTCTGGTTTTCTAGAGCCAAGAAATGAGCACTTAGGGACTTGCATATATATAGAAATGGAAGGCAGAACAAATCCAAAAGTTAATTTCACGTTCTTGTATATTATAATGGTTCTGAAATTTTTTGATCAATGGAATGGTTAATTTAAAGAGAGTAAAGAAAAAAAAATATTCATAATGGCAATAAGTTGCAAGATATGATCGGGGATGCAATATTTATTGGCCTTTTAACGAGATGTTGATTTTATTAGTGTTAGTGGCATACAAATTCGACGATATACATTTAATCAATATCCCTTCCTTCTTGTGGCAGTTTTAACCGCTGCTAAATATGGTCAATAGTGGTTCTACATTTAATTAATACAAGTGAAAATAAATGATCATATAGAGAAAAAAAAAAACTCTTCAGATTTAGAGATGTCTGCGGAGATAATCCTATTTGAGGACTCGAATATAGAGATTATTTTCCTCAAAGGATAAGTGCAAAATTTTTCCACAGTGAGTTTGTGGATGAAAATCATGTTCTCCTCCCTACAGGGTACCTATCACCAGAAATTCACATAAATATTTTTTAAATTTATACATATTTATTTAAATGTCTTCTTTTGTAACTTCTTCTTTTTACTATTTGTTAATTAAAAAATAAAAAAGAAAACAAATAACTTTAGAAAGTAGTAGAATTCTTGAAATTCATGTTCTACGAATCTTCATTTTATTTGAAAATTCTAAAATTATAATTAATATGTTATTATCTTGGTAGAATTGATTACTTTTCGTTAACATCTTTTATATATGTGTGAGTGTGTGTATGTGTGTGTCTTATGAAAATCATATTCTATTATTTTGATAAATTTTTATTGATAGTTTAAGTCTTTGTAGAGACCCCAATAATTCCTAAATTTCTATGAACATTGAGGAGGAGGAATATTTTCTCCCCATGTAGGGAATAGAGATGAGGATGGAGACAATAATAAACGCAGAAACGAGAAACAGAGAGGTACTCATTGCCTTCCCTATTCTTGTATTTGTTAGTACTTTTAGGGGCACTTATGATGATTGCTACTAAAACTTGTTTTCTTTAATGGCCAGTTATGACAAACAAGGCAAGGCCTACCATTAGGCCAAAAAGAAAAAAGACCTCCCAAAGTTATTGTATTTCAATTTAACACTTTCGTTTAATTTTATTTCTTGAAAAATTCCCATCGATTTTTGCTTTAAATTTTCTCTCATTGGGTCAATATTGATAGAAATATTCAATTAAAAAATTTAACAGTTTGGTGGCCAAAGACTGGAAAGGTTTACATCAAATTAAAAGGCTTTTGATTCAATACACCTAAGTTTTTATCGTTGTGCCCTCACATGTTATATACATACATACATATATATATATAGTTGTAAATTGTTGGTTGTTTCATCACTAATTAAAATTAATTAGCATTAATTATAGAAAATAATATTAAGAAGGTTCCAATAAATAAGTATGGTGAGTCTAATTAGCGTGGGTTGACTCCGTTGAACTACGTAGCTGTTGATTTTTCTTGCATAATGTATTTTTTTCATTTTTGAAACAAGCTAGTGCATTTTAATTATTTAATGTTTTTAAATTTTATTACTGTATAAAAATTATAGTTCTTAAAAATTATTTTCTTGTTATTGGGGATGGAAGAAATTTTACTAGATATATATTGACCATAATTAATGAGTAATGAGTAAAAAAAAAATTAAACAAATTCAATTAATTCTTGGCATATTTGATTTCTCTCACAAAAAATTAACTCAAAAATTCCAACAAAAAGCTTGCTACACATTAAGAATTTGAAAAATCAAATGAGTCAATTAGCCATGTGTGAGAAAGTGGGAATTTCAAGGCAAGCTTCCTTCTTAGACAGAGGTGAATGGTGTTTGTGCTATAACTTTGAGAAGTGGGAAGAAATTAGAACAACTACCCAGAAAAATAAGTAATGAGTATGCCTTAAGCTTAAAATGAAAACTAAAGGCAAAGGTTGTGGTGCAAAAACCAAATGAAAGTGCTTAAAAAGAGAAAAAATTGAATCCACTTGATGATATGGTAATTAGACTTCCTTTCCTATAAAGGTTTGTTAATTTAGAAAGGTTTAAGGTTTGAAGTTTAAGGTCTAATGTCTGACGTTAGAGGTCTAAGGTCTAAGGTCTAGGGTCTAGGGTTTAGGGTCTATTGTCTAACATCTAAGGTTTAGGATCTACGGTCTAGGGTCTATTGTCTAACGTCTAGGGTTTAAAGTCTATTTCCTAACATCTAAAGTCTAAGGTATAAGGTCTAAGGTCTAAGGTTTAAGGTTAAGGGTTATCGATCGATGGTCAAGGGTCTTAGGTTTTAATATTTTAGGATTAGTGTTTTGCATTTCAGGGTCAAGAGTCTATGATCTAAAGTTAAAGGTCTAGGATCAATGATCGAGGGTCGTGGGTCGAGGGTATTAAAGGTAAGGACTAAGGTCTTGGGTTTAGCTTTTGGGGTCAATGGTCTAAAGTAAAAGGTCCATGGTTGATGGTTTAGGGTCAAAATTTAATGGTTTATGGTCTGAGGTTTAAGGTTTAAGGTCTAAGGTTTAAGAGATATGAGAATTCTGGGGTCTAAGAGGTTTAAAAAGGTTTGACATTTAACATCTAACGTCTGAGGTTTTAGAGGTGTGAAAGTTGTGAGAGGTCTTTGAGGTTTATGGTCTGACGTCTGAGGTCTGAGATGTTTGAGAAGTATAAGGTCTAAGGTCTAAGAGGTTTGATAGGTCTGAAAGGTTTAAGATGTCTGAGATCTAAGAGGTTTAAAAGGTTTGAGTTCTAAAGTCTGGGGTTTAAAGTTTGAGGCTTAAAGTTTAACATTTGAGAGGTCTAAGAGGTGTGTGGGGTGCGAGAGTTCTAATAGGTTTAAAAGGTACAAGAGGTATGAGTTCTAAGTTCTGAGGTTTGAGGTATAAGGTAAGAGGTATAAGGTTTAAGGTCTGAGAGGTCTAAAGTGATAGGCAATGTGAGGTTTGAGGTCTAAAGTTTTAGTTCTATGATCTCAGGTCTCAAGTTTGAGGTCTAAAATCTAAGGTCTTAAGTTTGAGGTCTAGGGTTTAAGGTATAAAATATAAAGCCTAGGTTTAAGGTCTAGGGTCTTATATCTTGTGTTTAGGGTCAATCATCTAGGGTATCAAGGGTCTAAGGTCTAGGTTGTAGGGCCTAAGGTTTAGGTTGTAAGGTCTAGGTCTTGGGTCAAGGGTCGAGGGTTGAGACTCTAAGATTTAAGGTCGAATGTTGAAGGTTTAAGGTTTAAAGTCTGGAGTTATGGGTCAATGGTCGAGGTTTTTGTGTCTTTTTATTTTAGGATTAGTGTTTTGTGTTTTAGGGTTAAGAGTTTACGATATAGGATCAAGAGTTAAGGATCAATGATTGAGGGTCGTGGATCAAGGATATTAGGTCAAAGGACTAAGGTCATAGGTATAGATTCTAAGATTTACAGTCTAAATTTAAGGGTCAATGGTTGAGGTATATACTTAAAAGTCGAGGTTTGATGTTTTAGGGTCTAGCATTTAAGGTCTAAGGTCTAAAGTCTGAGTTCTAACGTATGAGGTATAAAGTCTATGGTTAGAGGTTAAAGGTATAAGGTTTGAGGTGTTAAAGGTTTGAAAGTTCTAAGAGTTCTAATGTCTGAGGTTTATATAGTCTAAGGTCTGAGAGGCCAGAGGTCAAAGTTGAAAGGTCTAAGTTATAAGGTTTGAGATGTATGAGTTTAGAGAAGTCTAAGAGGTTTAAGGTCCAAGAGGTTTAAAAAGTCTAAGAGGTCTGAAAGGTCTAACATTTAAGAGGCTTGGAAGGTCTAAAAGATTTAGGGTTTGAGAGGTCTGAGTTCTGATATATGAGAGGTTTGCATTTTGAGGTCTAAAGACTAAGATTTGAGAGGTTTTATATTGAGATTTGATGTCTAAGTTATAAGGTTTAAGGTGTGAGGTCATATGTCTGAGGTTTAAGGTCTAAGGTTTAAAGTCTGAGGTCTGAGGATTGAGGTATAAGATCTAATATCTACATTCTAAGTTTCAGGGTCTAGGTTCTAAGGTTTAGGTTCTAAGGTCTAAGGCCTAAGTCTTAGGTCTAAAGTTTAAGGTCTAAGGTCTAGGTTCTAAGGTCTAAAGGCTAAAGTTTGAGGTTTGAGGTTTGAGATCTGAGGTCTGAGCTTTGAGGTCTAAGCTTTAAGGTCAGAGGTATAAAGTCTACAATCATAGGTCTTAGGTTTGAGGCCTGATGTTTTTGGTCAAGGTATCAAGTATGAAGTCTAACATTTAACATTTGAAATTTAAGGTCTAAGGTCAAAAATTTGAGTTCCATGATATGTGGTTTAAGGTTTGAGGTATGAGGTATGAGGTCTAGGGTGAAAGGCCTAAAGTCTATGGTCTAAGGTCTCTAATCTAAAGTCTAATGTCTGAGGCTTGAGGTTAATGGCTTAAGGCATGAGGTATAAAGTTTAAGGTATAAGGTACAAAGTTTGAGGTTTATAGTATTAGGTATAATTTCTGAGGTCTAAAATCAGAGCTTTAAGGTCTAGGTTCTAAGGTATAGATTTTAGGGTATAAGGTCTAGGATCTAAGATCTAGGGTCTAAGGTCTAAGTTTTACGATCTAAGGTTTAGGGTCTAGGGTCTAACATCTAAGGTCTAAGGTTAATGGTCTAAGGTTGAGCATCTAGGTTCTAAGGTCTTAGCTCAATGGTTGAGGGTCTAAAGTTATGGATTGATGGTCAAGGGTCTTAGGTTTTAAGGTTTTAGGATTAGTGTTTTGCATTTTAAGGTCAAAAGTCTACGATCTAAAGTCAAAGGTCTAGGGTCGATAATCGAGAGTCGTGGGTCGAGGGTTTAAGGACTAGGGTCTTGGGTCTAGCTTGCAGGGTCGATGGTCTAAAGTCAAAGGTCTATGGTTAATGGTCCAAGGTCAAGGTTTGATGGTTTAAGATCTAGGGTTTAAGGTATAAGGAATAAGGTCTAAGGTCTGAGGTATAAAGTTTAAGGTTAGAGGTCAAAGGAGGTTTGAGAGGTGTGAGGTTCGAGATTTATAACTTGGTTTTTATATTTTTTTTTAGATTTTTGGTTTTGCATTTAGGGTTTAATGTTTAGATTTTAGGTTTAAAGTTTAATATGGTTTATCATAACTAGTTTAATTATGGTTTAAGATTTAGATTTAAGGTTTTACAATTTATAGGGTTAGGGTTTTTGTGTTTAATATTTATAGTTGAAATTAGAATTTTATAATTTATATATGTCTTAAGGATTAGGGATTAGGATTTAAAGTTTAAGGCTTTAAATTTAGGATTTTAGGATGTAAGGTTGAAGATGAGGTTTTTAAATTCTAGGGTTTTAAGGTTTAATTTTTTAAGATTTAGAGTTTAAGTTTTTTTTAATTAATTATAGGGATAGGTTATGCTTTTTAGATTATAGGGATAGATTAATTTAGGGTTTTAGAATTTAGAGTTTATATAGATAAGTTTGATAGTTTTAGAGTTTTGTTTTGAATTTTAAGATTTAAAGTTTAAATTAAAGTTTAGGATTTTAGAATTTAAAGTTTAAGATTTTGAACTTGAGGATTGAGGTTTTAGGAATTTAAAATTTTGACTATATATATATATATTTAAAAGTTTCTCAAATACAATATTAATCTTAATATAAAAAAGTAAAGAAAACAGTTATTTCTTTATTAAATGTATTTTTCCATGGAAATTTATACTTGCAATCATGAAATAAATATCACATGTTATTAATGTATTTAATATTATACTCCAAACAAATTAATAGCATATATAAGTAAAGTGAAAATCAAGTATAATCATCAAGTTATATATTTTAAATGCCATATTGACCAGGCGTATACATATAGAACTGGAAATGGAAAAAGCACAAGTAGAATTGAAGACAAAAACTACATAAAAAAGAAAGAGCAAACAGAAAAAGCCCAGAAATCCATCATCCTTTTATCATTCAGTAAATGTCGACGTACAGAGCAAAATTTAATTCTGAAAGTACAAATATTAAAGCATGAAATAGCATTATGTTTGTCTTGCATGATGATGTATTCAAAAACGTAAAAACTAGCTAAACGCAAAAATCCAATCTTTTTTTGTTGATTGTTGTGTTCTTAAATCTATTCCAGATTGAATTACACAAACCGTAACAAAATAGTAATTTTTTCGTACTAGTAATTTTTATAATAGCAAAGTAGAATTTATGTGAGAAATATCTATTTGGAGATATCATCTCTAGACACAGGTTGCCTATCCAGAAAGTGGAACATTAAACAATTGAAGAATGATATAATTTTAAGATAAAAATATTTAAAATGTTGAAACATGAATTTAGGTTGCCTATCCAGAAAGTGCAACAGCTCTAACATTCTCATAATATTCCTGAAAATTGGGGATTGATGCTGTATTAATTAAGAAGCACCACTGATTCAGAGATATAATTATTTTTAGACAAAAACTACAATAAAATACCATGAGAAGCACGCATGCTATAGAAACGGTAAAAGCACAAGTAGAATTGAAGACAGAAACCACATAAAAAGGAAAGAGCAAACAGCAAAAGCCCAGAAATCAATCAGCCATCATTCGGAGAAATGTGGACAGCAAAAACTAATTCTGAAACTACAAGTATTAAATCATGAATTAGCATTATATATGTTTTTCTTGCATGATGCATCCACAAACGTTAAAACTAAACCCATAAACCAATTTTTTTTTTTTGGTGATTATTGTGTTCTAAATCTATTCAAGATTGAGTTACACAAATTATGGAAGATGCTCGATCATAAACAGTAATAGGATACGAGTTACGATCATTGCATCGGATGGTGAAAGAATGAAAATAATGAAGAAAGAGATTAGTCAAAGAAAGAAAGTTACCCAGAAACACTGAGCTTTCTTGAACCAATCTGCGTTGCTGCCATTCCATCTCTCCAGTGCTCAACTCTGAGACTTAGCCCTACGCCCCTACCGCTTTCTTCTGCAATTCCTCATGGGCTGTGTGCTGATCATACTTATATATATGTTTATAATTAATCAATTCAATCCTCCAACGGCTATATGATTTGTATAATTGCACCTCTTGGCTTTCTGAGAACCTCCACTTTCAACGGTTACAAAATTGAAATTTCAAAATTAATCATGTGCTTTTTTTTTTAATGCAAACAAGTTTATGACTTTATTATATATTGTTAAAATCCACATTGGTTTTGTTACCGTTGTATGGAAACTCTGTAGCTTTTTTATATTTATAAATTTGTAATCATAATCACAGTTAATTTAATTTTCATACCTTTTACAAATTCGTTGTATTCTTCACCCTTGAGCTTAATTAGAATAAATGCATGTGGATTCTTATTTAAGCTGTGATTTCGACCAAAAGTCTAAATTTCAGAAATATTGATATATAAATGAAGCAACCATAATTCTCAAATTGTATTAATGATTAATCTCAAATCAGAATAAATTATTTTTATAAAAGATATATTTCTTATCAAAATAAATTTAATTATATATATCCCGAGAGAGATTCCTGTAAATTTTAATAACATAAAATAAAATTATACAGTTAAACAATGTCTTCAAAGAAGTATTTGAATTTATGCTAGATAAATATATATATATATATAAGTTCTAAATAAATATATAAATATGTTAAAAAGAATATGATCTTTTATAAATCCATTCAATCTCTTTATTATTATTATTTTTAATCTTTGAAGTAAATATAAAAGGCACTTGTCGGTTTTGAATGGCAATCGTTAGGTTATTAGAATTTTGTATGTATAATGTGAATAAAGTGATATTGATCTTTGGCTAAAGGATGGCTTGTAGATTTTGAGTAGACTTGGATTTCTGGAATGTAGATTTTGAATCCCTCATCTAACAACTGAGAAACAATAGAGAAATAAAGCATCCACACGAGTAATCATCAAATATCCATAACTAAATCCAAAATATTGTAGAGAGAGAGAGAGAGAGAGAGATATATATATATATATATATATATGATGGTCTTCCTAAATATTAAAGGCTACTGCGTTTTTATAATGAAATTAAATATTTTTATTATTAAAAGTACAGCATATGTACATGTGGATCCTTAAACACTATTACTAAGAGTAACTCCTAACTAAATCATAATTAAAATTATCTTTATTTTTTAATTATAGAAATAAACATTCAAAAAAAATCAAATTTTTATATGGATAATAATATTATAATGTATTCTAAAACTTTATAGCCTCGTTCATTCAACTAGATCCACACACATGCAAATTAAGGAACATGAAAGTAAATTCAACATATATATGTAGAATTGATTTTTAATTAATATATATATGCATGATTCCACCAATTACAATGCCAACACTCATTACAACCTTGAACACAGAACCAAAGTAATTAAGAATAAGAAGCACCTTCAGCTTGAGCTATTCTAATTCTATTTCTGACAACTCCTTCAAGAGCATTACTTCTCCTGATCTTGCCATGCTTCCATCCATCGCCTTCCCCTCTTTCAAGAAGTTAAAGATCCAGGACCACTATATATATATATATATATATAGTGGAAAAAATATGTATATATAAACTAAGTGAAAGAAATTAAGAAAAGGGTGATGAATATAAATATATATATATATATATTACCTTTCTATACGTGAAAGGTTTGAGAAACTTGGGGGATAGAGTTGAGATGATCATGAAAGAAGATGAATAAAAACAAATGTTTGAGCATAATTAATCAAACTCTATTATATCCATCGGATTTGTTTTATATATATATATATATATATATATAATAAAGTATGCTAAGAGAGACTACCTGTAGGGATAATTATAGGTACATTATGGGTAGAATAATATAATTTCTGTACTTGAATCCAGATTTGATCAGGTAGTAAAATTAATATATATCTTCAAATTTGTAAAATTTTTTATTACCTAGACCTAAACTTGTTTATTTAAAAAAATTTAAAATAATTAATTATTTTAAATTATGATTTATCTACATATAAATTCAAATATATATATAAATTACATCAATTATATTATAAAAACTTTAAATATATAATTAATATAAAATTTTAATAAATTTATCCTTAAAAAATTATTAAATATAATATTTATAAATTTATATTAATATTAAAATATCTTATTGATGAAATTAATTAAAGCAAATAAAATAATTTGTATATATATATTTTTAATAAAATAATATATATATTTATAATATAAATAATATATTTAAATAATTTATATAAAAAGTATTTAAGTTCAATCATCCTTAGATTCAAACTCATTTCTTTAATACATAAACTCGGACCTACACTCAATAAATATAAATTTTACGGGATACAATTATTTTGATCATACTTAACTACAACTAACTAATTAGTAAGTAACAAACTATTGAGCGCGTGAGTGTGTATTAGTAAGTAACAAACTATTGAGCGCGTGAGTGTGTATTAGTAAGTAACAAACTCTTGAGCGCGTGAGTGTGTATTAGCAAGTAATAAACTCTTGAGCGTGTGAGGTGTGTATAACTAACTTAAACTAATCTTCAGTTAACTAAATCATCATTCATCATTTAATTACTTCCCATCTGCTTAGATCATTGTATAGTACTGTATACTCTATACAATTGGACTCCACATATAGTAACACTTTTAACTGATGCAAAAAGTGAAAAAGTACTATTAATTAACGGGAATATAACAATGCTTCTATATATATATATATATATATCTGTGTGTGTGTGTGTGGATATAGTATATAGCTATTAAAATTATTCTTGTATTTCTATATTGGGTGGGTTGAAAAATTACATCAGAGAAGAGTAAAAAATAAATTATATTTATGTTTTGTTAAACTAAACTCTATAGATAATAATTTTAATCTTTTAAATAGTTTAGGGGTGATTTGTTATAAATCAAATTTTAAAGAAGTAATTTGTTATAAATCAAGTGAGTAATGTATTATATAAATATAATTTAGGAAAGAAAAATGTTTTTTTCCTTAAAATAAAAATGGATTGACAAAGTGGCATGCATGTGAGTATGTGTCAAGCAACTAGTAACAAATTATTCTAATTATTTTTTAGATTGTATATTCTAAGGGTTAAAGACAGCTACCCCCAATTATTTTTTCTTAATGTTTTAATTTTTTTTCCTTTTTTTGTTTTAATTTTATTTTTTAACTTTACTCATTGATAATTATAGCATAATCATATCTAATTAGATTTTTGCTAAAAACGTATTTATTATAGTTATGTGGTCTAAAATTACCAAAAACAATAACTTCTATTTAATGAGCTTCCTTCCTTTTTTTTAAAGACAAAAATGTTCTATTCTCAATAAGAAGAATCTTTTTTGTTATTTCACCATGAGAATGCGCCATTTTTTTCTTATTAAATGAAAAATTAATATTTTTTATTAAATAAAAATTTATTATTTTTATTTATTTTATATATATTTTTCTCTCGAATTGATTCTTTATTTTTTTTATAGAACAAGAAAGATTAAATTATTTAATTTTTAACAAGATAAAAATTTTAGTTATAGAATATTATTTTTTTCAAATGATATAATTAATATTATTAATTATTAATTCATACAATTAATTATTATAATAAAGTAATAAAATTACAAAAAAGAGCAGTAACAATGAAAAAAATATAACTTAGATTCATATGATGCAAAATATTAGCATTACTAATCTCGACATTTTTGGGGCCTTCACTGTCTCGACATTAAAATTATTGTCTTGTAAAAAATCAAATAATTCATTCTTTTTAGTTTTATAAAAAAAATAAAGAATCAATTAGAGAGAAAAATATAACTAAAATAAATAAAAAATAATAAGTTTTTATTTAATAAAAAATAATAAATTCTTATTTAATAAAGAAAATGATAACTATTCATTTAATAAAAAATGGTGATTTTCAGGGTGAAATAACGAAAAAGATTTTTCTTATTGAAAAGAGAGTATTTTTTAAAAACAAAAATAATAAAGAAAGCTTATTTAATATAGATTATTACTTTTGATAATTTTTAGACCACCTAATTGCAATAAATATATTATTATTCAGTACACTAACTAACTTACAAATTAATCTATTCGTTAGATAGACCAAGTCTATAAAAAAAAAAAAAAAGTGGACCAATCTATTTATAAGCGGGTTTTACTAAACAAAAATGTTTAATTATATGTTTATTTATGATTAGTTTGGTCCACAAATTCTCAAACCAGGCCCATAATGTGTTGTAAAGAGATTTAAAGTGGATCCTTTTTTTTTTTTTTCATTTTATCTCTCTTTTAGTATAAAGAATTAAACATCTTTCTCGAATCTATATACCATTTAAGGATTCTTTGTAGTAGTCACTACCAAAAAAAGGGGCGTTTAGCTCTCCGTAACAAAACCATTTGGCCACGGTTTACCAAAACGTGGCTAAATTGGACGTTGCATCCGTATTTATAGCTATGGTGAAATGTACCGTGGTAACTTTTTTGTTAATTAATTACACATTTTATTCATCTATTTCTCTTGTACTTGTATGCACTAAACGAGAAACGTTTACACGTGTTATCCCAAATTCATCTATCTTGGTTCCTCTATTAGGTGTGGGGTTTACCCACTCAAATTTGAACTTGACAACCCTTAACTTACCAAAATAATTTAGCTTTATGATGTCAACTAACCTCCCATGATTCAAAATGTACCCATCGACTTTAATTTCCCACTTGCATCAGTTGAAATACATTTTAGTTTGTGTTTTCCTTCCTTGATCTCTACCCTTGGTACGAAACTTAAAGCCATGTATATTATACCCATCAAATATCCTTGCAATATCATTTGGCCCTTGTGACAAAATTCAATTTCAGGTGTGATATCTTGATCATCTTTTTAATTTAAGACCTATGATAAATTTTCAAATTAATTAGCATAGACTAAATTATGTACATAAGCTTTCAGACAAATGATATAACTTAACTAGAACAAAATATACATAATATTACATGATCTCTAAACGACTCGTGAAAGCGTTTGTGAACATATTGTTCCGCATCTTTTGTTATATAATTTATTATTTGTAATGTTAGAAAGGAAGTAGATGATAACAAGAAAATAATAGACAAATATTAGATAACTTGCACAAATTTTCAACCAACTCGTATTGTGTTAACACATACAAGTGAGCCTGAATTTTCTCAAAATGGTCTAGAGAAAATGTCTTAGCAGCACCAAAGGGCTTGTCTAATGCAAGAAATATTCTTCAAAAACTATGAAATTCACTACTACCAGTGACTTCACTATCTTCATCATTGAGTCTAGGCCGATTAAATCTTGTTTCAAAGTTTTCTAAGTACCTAGCTAGAACAAAAGGTTAGACATTCCTCTAAAATATACCCATCAGCTATACAACCTTCAGGTGCAGCCTTATCGTACATATGATTTCAAATGTCCAAGGGTCCTAATAAGAATAAAGAAAATCCGTAAACATAGTAAATTGCACAAATTATAAGATTAAGTGAATAAAGATGAAACAAATGAGAAAAATTTACAATGCCTTTCGATGAGGTACATCCATCTAAAATGAACAGGGCTAGCAACTAGTGCTTCTTCAGTGAGATGGACGACCAAGTGAACCATAATAGAGAAAAAAGATGGAGGGAATATCATTTCCCTGTGACAAAGTACCAAGTTGTTGAAGGATTTCCAGATGTTTAATATTCAAAACTTTACATGGCATTGTCTAAAGTAGTTAGATAACTCAATCAACACTAAAGTAACTTCTTTGGGAAGAGATCTTCTAAAAGCTAATGAAGAAGATGCTCCATAAGAATGTGTGAATCATGACTCTTTAAGACCAGAAATCTTGTGTTTTTTACAATCAACACATAGAAATATTGGAAGAGTACCCATTTGGAATTACACTTTGTAGGACTTTTAAAAATATATATTTCTCTTGCAATTTCATTTTGAAACATGCAACTGGTAACCGAGAAGAGTTAGGATAAGGTTGAAGCTTCTCTCTAATCCCCATAACTTACAAGTTTTTCGTGCTTGAAGATTATTTTGTCTTATTTTTATCACCAAGAACAGTAAACAAGAAATTATCACACAAATTCTTCTCTATGTGCATCATATCAAGGCAATGGCGAATAGAATTATGTTCCCAATAAGGTAGGTCCAAAAAGATACTCCTTTTTTTTTTCATTGTTTAGGTCCACTCTCACTTGTACCCTCATCACGAGGACTCTTGCGACTCTCCTCAATTTGTTTTAGGAGGACAGAACTAGATAGAGGTAATTGGAGCACTTCTAAGCTCAATCGAACCATCAAAAGCCATTGAATTGTACCTAAAATTATGATTACGCGTAAAAAGTTCACAATGACCCATGAAACAATTTTTCCCTCCAAACTATAGCCTTTTTGATTTTGTTTCAAAATTACATAATGGGAAAGCACATGATGTATGTGTATTCCAACCAGAAAAGTTGTCATAACCAAGAAAATCACTAATAATCTACATTAATGCAGCTCGCATTTGAAAGTATTCATTTGTAGAAGAATCATAAGCATGTACGCCATCATCCCACAATTTTAATGATGGTTTTGGAGCATAAGCATATAGAATGAAAGGGAAAACTGTATGTAATATTGAGCAAAGACATCAATTATTTATACCACTAGTGTGAAACTGAATTGCAGAGATATCTGCTAACAGAAAACAAAAAATCTTCCTATAAAATAGCTCCTAAAAAATAGCATAAAGAATAGGTCATTATTTAACTGAAATTTGACTCTTTCAACCATATGCAGCTAGAGTCACTAAGTCTAACAATCTCCTCCTTGACTCAAAGGCTGCATACACCAAGCTTTTGTCTAAGAGACTCAAACCTTGCTTTAGGAAGCGATTTTTTTAGAAAATCAACAAGTTGTTTTTCTATCTTGCAATAGATTAGTTGCACCTCACCTTCCTTTTGCACCTCTCTTAGAAAATAAAACTTTATTTTGAAATGTTTTGTTTTCCCATGAAACACAGGATTATTAGAAATTGAAATTGCAGCTTGATTATCAACAAGAACTTGTGTACTCTCCTTTTGTTCCATGTATAAATTAACCATGAATTTTCTAAGCCAAGGTGCTTGATTTGCAACTAACACAATTGCTATATATTCAGCTTCTGCTGTAGATTGTGCTATGACTTCTTGCTTCTTTGAACACCATGAAAAGACTCCATAACTAAAATTGAAACAATAACCTGACGTGCTTCTTATGTCATTAGCATTCCTAACCCAATCACTATTAGACTATCCATAAAGATTGAAATTTTTTACATGCTGGAACTTCACTCCATAGACAACTGTTCCCTTGACATATCTAAGAATTTTTTTAGCTGTTTGAAAATAAATCTCACTAGCACAATGCATGTATCTTGACAGCAAACTTACTGCATGCATAACGTCTGGCCTAGTAGCAGTCAAATACATCAGACATCCTATTAAGCCTTTGTACAATTTTTCATCAACTTTCTCAGCTTCATCTTCTTTGCTGAATTTCTCCTTTTGATTCATTGGAGTTGAAGTTGGCTTGCATCCCTCCATTTTGAATTTTCTAAGAATTCCCTTGGCATATTTTTCTTGACTTACAAAGATTTCACCTTTGTTCTGCTGCACCTACATACCAAGGAAAAAAGACATCTTTCCAAGATCAGTCATTTCAAAGATGTCTTTCATTCTTCCTTTAAACTCTTCAATAAGCTCCTTTGAACCTCCTGTCACAAGTAAGTCATTAACATACAAGGAGATAAGAAGTATTTCATCAATATTTTTTACATACAAAGTAAATTCACTTAGACTCTTTTCAAAGCTTAAGCTTATCAAGTTTGCATCAATTCTACTGTACCAAGACCTTGGAGCTTATTGTAAGCCGTACAAGGCCTTTTTCAACTGATAGACTTTCTCTTTTTATCCTTGAACTAAAAATCCTTCAGGTTGTTCTAAAATAATTTCTTCTTCCAAGTATCCATTTAAAAAGGTTGATTTAACATCCATTTGATGTATACCCTAGCCCTTTTGTGCAACAAGAGCTATTAACATCCTTACGGTGTCTAACCTAGCAACAAGAGTGAAAGTTTTTGGGAAGTCTACCCTAAACCTTCGAGCATATCCTTTCACAACAAGCCTCACCTTATATTTGTTATAGAACCATCAGCATTAAGCTTATTTCTATAAACCCACTTGACTCTTATGGCTCTCTTATCTTTAAGTTTCTCCATCAACTCCCATGTTTGATTTTTTTCAATTATATTAAGCTCTTCCTTCATTACAAGTAACCATTTCGAATTTGTTGCAGCTTCTTTGTAGTCTACAAGTTCCATTATGGCAATATTGCATCTTTCATGAATTTCAGAGAGTGATCTAGTTCCTCTAATTGGCTGGTTATCCACATCATTTTCACTCTCCTCCTGAATATAAAGTGGCTTCTCACTTTCCTTGCTCTAATTTTTTGCCTCAAATAATTGCACTTCTTTACTAATGATAACCTTATTACTTTGTGGTAAGAAAATTCTATAAGCTTTTGATGTTGAACAATAGCCTACAAAGATTCCTAGTTCTGCCTTTCTTATCAAGTTTATCTCTCTTGACCTGAGGAATGTAAGAGAAACACAAATTTTTAAGTTTAGCAATTTTGATTTGAAACTATACCAAGCTTCAAATAGAGTCTTTTTCGAAAGAGTTTTTTATGGTAATCTATTCAGCAAAAAAATTGTGGCATTTGCTACCTCTGCCCAAAATTTTTTTAGAAGATCTTTGTCATGAAGCAAGCATCTCGTCATTTCCATGATTGTTTTGTTTTTGCGCTCCACCACCCCATTTTGTTGTGGGGTGTAAGGTGTTGTAAATTGGTGTTCCATGCCTGCATCTTCACAGAACTTGCTGAATTTTTTAACATATATTCTGTTCCATTATCTAACCTTAACATTTGCAATTTTCTGCCGCTTTGAGTTTCCACCCAAGTTTTAAACTTGTAAAAAATGTTAGCAACCTCAGCTTTATTTTTCATGAAATAAATCCAACAGATTCTTGTATAATCATTAATAAAGGCAATATAGTGCTTACTACCCATTCGAAGATAGAGTGTTCAGAGGTCCTCTAACATTCATATGCACCAATTGTAGCTTATTTGTTACTCTCTAAGATTTTCCTGTTGGAAAAGAAAATCTTGTTTGTTTCATATATTGGCAAGCAGCACATTAAGATAAATCTTTTTCTAAGTTAGCAGCCCTTGTACAAGATCGTTCCTCTTCATAAAGTAGAGCACCATGATGAAAATGGCCCATCCTTTTGTGCCACAGCATTGTGTTGTTTTCAACCTTATACACAACAAGATGCTCTTCGTCAATCAAATTCAAGGCAACGCTTTTGCCTTTCATTTGAACTCTGAAAAATTCTTTGTCATCTAAGTCTTTAATCATGTAACTTTTGTCTTTAAAGAAAACTTTATAGCCTCTCTCTAGTAACTAACCAAAACTTAACAAGTTTTGATCAATTTCAGGAACATATAGAACTTCAGAAATTAGTTTCATACCTGCGCAATCTTCAATTGCTACAGTTCCTTTGCCCTTCACTGTTATTTTTGCTCCATTTCCAATTCTGACTTTGGAGCTATAGGTTGTATTAAGATCTCTGAATATTCTTGATCAAAAGTCATGTGGTTTGTAACCATTGTTAACTAGCCAACTTTCTATTGAGCTTGAGGTAGCAAAGCAAGACACTACAAAAAGCTCTTCTTCGTTAACTTGTTCAATAGTAGGTTTTGATTTCCCTTGTTGTTGTTTTTCTCCACATGTCCTAATTGTCCACTTTTATTACATTTCACGTCTAGCCTCCACCAGCGCTTCTTCTGTGGATGATTGTTTTTCTTACAATAAGGACATGATAGAAAGTTCTGAGAAGTTTAGTTGTTGTCATTGTTGTTGCTAAAACTTCTTAACTTGTTCTTCTTCTTCTTGTTCTTGCTGCCATCATTATTATTCTGAGATCTTGCTAGTAAAGCTCCCTCAATAGTACCTTCTTGTCTTTCGAGTCTTCTTTGTTCTTGGGCCTGAAGTGCACTCAACAGTTCTTCTAAGGTAATGCTTGATAAATCTTGAGTTTTCTAAGGAGGTGATTATGGCTTCATATTTTTCAGGAATTGTTACAAGAATTTTTTGAACAATTCTAGAATTAGAGAGATCAGTACCAAGAATGCGTATTTTGTTTGCAATACAGAGAAGCTTTTTCGTATAGTCTTTGATTGTCTTTGAATCTTTCATCCTCTGCATCTCAAATTCTCGAACTAGATTCAAAGCTTGTATTCCTCTGCCTTCTTACTCTTGGTTCAAGAAGTTTCAGATTTCATATGCTATTTTCATTGTCATTATTCTATTGAAAATAACATGAGATACAATTGTAAACAAAATTGATCTAGCTCTGGACTTTCGTAGCTTCCTTTCTTTGTGATTTTTCATTTAGGCAATAGTAAGACTGTTTGGCAAAGGAGGAACTTCATAGTCATCTTCAACAGCTTCCCATAAATCATTAGCATCTCGATATGCTTTCACTTGGACAGCCCACATTTGATAGTTTAATCCATTAAATACAGGTGGTGAAATGATAGTAAAAGAAGATTTCATTGTATAAATTTGTAGGGTAGCCATTTGGTGGTTGTATATGTTTGTGGGTTTGTGTTTTTATATGTAAAAGTCACAGATCCCTTAAGATTAAATATGCTCTAATACTAGTTTGATGGTTTTGGAGTAGAAGCATATAGAATGAAAGGGAAAATTGTATGTATTTGTTAGGTTCAAATATTTTATATTTTTTTATTTCTTTTATTTGTTTATTTTAATGCTTTTAATTAAATATTAGTAATTTTTAAATAAAAATAAAAATTAGATTTAATTTTAGTGATCATAAATAAAATAAAACAAACAAAATAAAAAAATTAATAATAATAATAACAAAATAACAAAATAATATAAAAAAAATAAAGTTAGAAAAAGGGAGGAGAAGGCGTGCCACCAAATCTAATTTTGAATTCAATTTTTAATTTGAAATTTCCTTCTTTCACGCACACGTGGATTAAGTGAGATTTGGCAGATGCTATTATTCAATCTAATTAGGAACTCACTTCTTCACGCGAGCGTGCGCGATGGAAACGGAAGAGAGCGAAAGGGAATTGTGATATATTGTTTCATTCAATCCTTTTTTCTCTCCTTTTCACAGGGACGCCCGTGCTGCGCAAACAGGGGAGCGACGGATTCTTCGCTTCATCCTTGATCTCCTTCCAGATTATCAAGCAATCCGCGGAGATTGAATAGCGAGGCATCAGCAGAAGTCATGATTTTCGGGCGGGCATTGCGATCTTGATCTGTTTCTTGGCCGCCTATATATGCTTCAATTTAGATCATCACAGACACATTCGACGGACGAAAAAATAGAGACAGAGAGTGAGAGAAGGACGTAGTTCACCACGTCGTCGTTGCCACTGTTTGTCGTCAGAATCGCAGGACACACTGTGACCATCTCCCACTCTCTTCTTCCTCCGCTGCCGCTGCGTCATTGCTGTCGTCGTCTGCTGTCGGACATTGCTTCCTCATATGTTTTTATTTGATATCTAAACCACTTTATTGATGAATTTCTTTTGGTTAATTTATTTTGTTTGTCTTTTGATAACTATGAGTGGTTAAATATTTTATCTGGCTAAGGGATGAATTTAATCTCATACTATTCAAGCTGTGAGATTAAGGATTGTGCTTAATATTTTTTGTTTTTATTTTAGTTTTTAGTTTCTGATTGAATATGTTAATGATACATTAATATGTGAATTGTTTGGCCATCAATTTGTATATGGTGTTTCTGTTAGTTATTTAAATTTCTTAAATCCGTAATTGTTTAGAAAATTTGATATGAGTAACAAATTACGTAGAATGAGTCATACGTTATGCTTATTTTAGGTAATGAAACTAGAAACCAGTATATGTTAAAATTGGACGTTCCGTTTTAATATATTCTGTATTTGGTATATCTCTTTTGGGTCTTAACGCAGTTAATTAAGTGAGTTCAGGTACGTTATTTGGATCATCTGACTAATTAGTACAAGTTAATGGACGTTCCTTAATTTGTTATATTAGAAAGAGATTTAACAGTTAGCAAGATTTAGTTGTTAAGCTAAATTTATTATGAAACACAAAATGATATCAAATCAATGAGCAGTCAGTGATAATATGAAATTGAATATCCCTTAGCTAGAGTCTACTTAATTGATTTAAATTTCCCTTACAATTATTTTCTTTGCGTGGTCATATTTAATCTTGCAATTTTATTCCCGTTAGTTTATTTCAGTTTTATTTTGCATTTTAATTTGAGTTTAATTCCTTTTTACAAACCCCCTATTTATTTTTGCAAGTACTTTTCACTGAATTTCTGGTTAATTAAAAGAATTTTAAAATCTCCAGTCTATCGGGATCGACTCGCCACACTACACACAAATCACGTAGTAGCAGTAGAAAATTTTATTTTTGTTGGTTTCGACACCCGACAGTATTATTGAGCAAAAACATCAATGATTGATCCAACTGGTGTGAAACTGAATTGTAGAGACATCTGCTAACAAAAAACAAAAAAAAATCTTCCTAAAAAATAGCATAAAGAATTAGTCATTATTTAACTGAAATTTGACTCTTTCAACCATATGCAGTTAGAGTCACTAAGTCTAACATGTAACAACTCTACAACAAGGGGCTGTAAGTAAACATCAATTTTATTGCTAGGCATCTTAGGATCAGGAATTATCATTGACATGAAAAGATAAGTTTGCTTCATACAATCCCATAGAGCAGTGTTTTAAGTATATAGCATAACAGGCCAAATGTTATTACTAGCACTAAGTTTTCACATTATAAGTTTGCACATTATCATTGTCAAGCACATTATAAGTTTGCACTCTTAATAATTCTTGCATTTTATCTAATTCTTCATGGTTAACTTCTCTTGGACTCCTAGTACAATCATTAGGGGGGTAATTTAATGCACTAGGTTCTTCAAAATCACGCTGATCAAAGACACCAAAAATATCATTTAACATGTCCTGCATTGGATACTGTCTAAATGCTTCTTCTTGTACTTGGGGTACCGATTCCACATTATCACATTCTTCTCCATGCATATACCAAGTGTATATTTGGTAGGAAATCCCTTTTCAAGTAAATGACTAAACACTTGAGAGCGGATCGTCTGCTGTCCCATGGAGCTGCTGTCCGTGCTGTCGCCTCAATCGTAGTCGTTTGTGTGATCGAAGAGTTCAGGTGAGGCCACGTCGACATGAGAAGGAAATTTGGCGACTCTGTTGCGAGATTGGAGAAGTCCGCTGCTGTATTGTAATTTGGAAACCCTTGCAAATCCGTCTTCATTCGTGTGATATGTTTCCATTGGGTTGTCTTTGAGAGTTGAGAAGAGTGTTTCATGCTTGAAGACGACGAAGAGGAAGCAGCCCTCCAGGCTGGAGCTGCAATTCTGCAGCAGATTACCCAAAGAATGGGTTTGGGGCTGTGGAGAATCTTGCATTTGTCCTAATGAATTGGAGAGGAAAGGAAAGAGGAAGAGAAGGAGACTGAAATTGAAGCTATAAGAATTTGAGAGAGAAGAGGATGAGAGCTTCAAGCATAAATCACTCTTCTCACATTTTTCTTTCTCAGATATTTTATTACTCAAAGAGATAGCTTCTTACTCCTTCGTCATGGTTTGCAAAATGAAGAAGATGGACAGCAGCTTCTTACTCAAAGATATTCGCTGTTGCAAGATGAAGAATTTTGAACTTCTTCATTCACAAACTTCCGTCGACGTGGCTTCAGCTAGACACTTTGATCACACGAACAGTCACGATTAAAGCGACAGCATGGACAGCAGCTAGACACTCTCTGCTTGGCACCTGCTTGGCCATTTTAGCGGCGGTTTTTTCCGCTGCTAAAATGTTTTGCAACAAAAAGTATTGCTACTATAACTTTTTTAAATTAATTAGTTAAACAAAAGTTATAGCAGCACTAATATTCGTTGCAATAATATTAAAACACATTTTAGCAGCGGAAAAAACCGCCGCTAAAAGAGGATCCAAAGTCAATGCAATCACCATAGCACAGAACATACACTACTTCCACACTTTCTCATGTAAACATCTAAGGAATTTCGATTTATGAGCCGTAAATAGACTAAAATAAAGATAAGGATATGTATATATATTCAGTCAAATGTCAAATGTATTATAAACCAAAAAACATTAATAGGAAATTATTAACAACTGTATTACCTGTATCAAGCTATATATTATCAACTGATGAATCTGTTAGATGCTACTATCTTTGAATACAAGTAAATCAAGTCATTAGTTATCGTGATAGGACAAATTAGACGAAATATCAATGCAATATTTTAATTCAGTATGCTCAGAAAAAAAAACATAAAAAAATGATAAGAGTCATGATTGTGCTTTGATTGTTGGGGTCTTGTTCCCTTTTATCAGCTTGGCGTCACTGGCAAGGTGCTGCACCAGCAACTGCACTGGTGTTGTGCAGCACACTGCACTAGTGCAACACCTGTGCAGAGCACTGCACCAGTGTGCTATCCATTGGGCACTTCATGTTAGTATGAAAGACAATTGTACAAACAAACAAGGAACCTCATGGTACGTTATTTTTGTTCATTGAGGAAATATCACTACAATGGGAAATATGAACAACTCTCAAGGAACTCACAATGTGAACTGTTTTAATTAAGTCCATTCTCCCAATCTAACTGAATCAAAGAATCAAAATTAGCAAAGCTTACACAAAGCACAAAAAGATATATATTCCACAACACACGAAAGCGAAGTTTAAAAGACAATTTTGTAGCTAAAAACAATTCAAAAGGTTATGACAGTTTTGGTGGCATAACATCATTTGATTGTATAATATAAAAAGGGGGAAAAGCCTAATTCTTATGGAGTCCGATTTATTCTTATTCCCCAATCAATGAGCATATTACTTTCCAACTATATAAATAAAAAAAGGAAAAAATCATATTGGATAATAACGTAATTTTTTAAAAATTAAAATATGTATTAAGATTTTTTTAAAGATTAAATATTAATATTATGTATTTTTTAGACACTAAAAAATAAATTTTTTTTAATAAATTACTGCAATATCTATTTTAAATTTCCTAAAATTTTGTTTAGATGCAAATTTTCAAAAAATAATGAATTCTAAAATACAAGTTGAATTAAAAAAAAATACTGAATTTTAAAAGATTTTTCATCCAAACACACTTGCAAACTTAAAAATAGATTGTAACTTCAATTAAAGATCAAACACAGCGAGAAATTCGAAAGACCAAAATGCTTTTTCCATCAACTTCAAAGCCATAATACATCGAATTACTAAAATCCAGTTTCCGTCATCTCTGACTCTTTGTTTCTTCAATCAAAGAAGGTAAAGTTTATTAAGGATTGATTATAAGTTCTTCGATTCAAAGAAAAATCACTTCTCCCTTAATTTTCGTAGGATCTTCCCAAAGTGTCATTGACATTGAGTGAATTTGAAGAACGTAAAGAGATTTCTTGAACAATCAATCTATTATTGATTCTGGCCGAAAAAAAGGAAAAAATCAATCTCTTATTGGAACAATAATTTCATGTACGTCTTGTTCGTCAATTACCTGGCCGGCTTCGGTCGTTTCATTGAATCCGATAAGTAAATGTGTAGCTCCATTTGTTTCCTGTTCATCTACACTCTCCTGCAACAACAGCTTCTCTAATTTAGTCAGCACTTCCCCCATTGTAGGCCTCTCTGCGCTCTTGTATGCCAAGCACTTGATGCCAATATCCACAAATCCCATGAGGCAATCTGATGCAATCCCTCCTGGTAAACGCGGGTCAATCATTCGATGAAATGTCCCAGAGAGATGACACTGCCATGCCCACTCAACCAAGCCAATCTTCTCACCGTCCTCTTCTACTGCCATAGGATTCACTGCAGGCCTTCCACATAACACTTCAAACATCACCACCCCAAATGAATAAACATCAGATTTTTCAGTTAGCCTTCTTCTCCTGTAGTACTCTGGGTCTAAATAGCCAAAGGTACCCTTAACATCAGTGCTAACATGGTTGAGGGATGTGGAGGTGGGACCAAGTCTAGACAACCCAAAATCTGCAATCTTAGCGACCAAATTGTGATCCAACAATATGTTGGCTGATTTGACATCTCGGTGAATGACTGGGTGTCTTGTGCCCGTATGAAGGTAATGTAATCCTCGAGCTGCAGCAATACAAATCTCTAGTCTCTGATTCCATGGTATTGGCGGTTTCTGTTTCTTGTATAAGTGATCTCGAAGAGTGCCTTCAGCCATGTATTCATACACAAGTATCAGCTCATTGTCTTCTTGGCAGTAGCCCAGCAGTGATACTAAATTCATGTGACGGAATGAGGATAACAAATTGATCTCGTTTTGAAATTCCCTATATCCTTGGTGGGACGTAGGATTACAGCGCTTTACTGCCACAGTAGTGACTCCATCATCGATGAAGCCTTTGTAAACTTTACCAAAGCCTCCCTCCCCGATGATAAGAGCTTGGCCGAAGTTGTTGGTGGCTCTGCTGATCTCTGCTAGTGTGAATTGGTGACATTGACCTGAGCTCACTGTTAATTGCACAATTTTGGGACTTTTGCCCGCAGAGTTTGCTGGGACTTTCCAAAAAGTTACCCACTTAATTCTCTTGCCTGTTGTGCGAATAAGAATGAAAAATGTAATGAGCACTCCCAAGATGGCACAAAAAGTACTTCCGAAAATAATGATATACGGGATTTTCTTCTCCTTTTGTTCCATTTTCAGTTGGATGCTAGCTGCAAGATTGTGACTGCTATCACTTAACTTGATGATCTCAATGCCATTCAGTATGGCATCTGAATACCTGGGTTTTGACTTCGTGTTGGGATGAAGGGCAATCCACATATCTTGCTTTCTTCCACTTTCCATGGGAACCATTACAACATAGTCTCTGTATAAAGTTACAAGCGGTGCACCAGTCAAAGCAACTAAATCCATGCTCTCCTCAGCTGTTTGGTTGTTAATATATACAGTGAACACCCTTTGGTTGACCTGCGTCACCTCCATGGATATCTCGCAGAAATGAAGCCTAATAAGGTATTTGAAACCGCAATCAATGGGAAACGACCATGTTAAGTTGTACCTTGTGTTAGTGTCATCTTGGCTGCCCATAGTCCTGGCGGTCCAATAAAGTTCTTCTGGTGCTGCATAATGATAATCACTGGATTTGGAAGAGTTGTAAATCAAGTTTGTTGGACGAGACTTAATATTAAGGATACTTCCATATTCAAAATTAGGCATGTAGCTTAAATCGTCGACGCATGTTCCAAACACATTTACAGCATCAACAGAATGTTCATCAGTTCCGACATCGACCCGGTAAAGCATTTCAAGAGCGTATTCATCATTAATAAAGAAAGGTACCTGATGCCCAAGAAAAGGAAGAGGAACGTTGGGACCGGGAAAGTAAATACTGAGGGGCACTGAGAAGATTTCAATCCCGTTTACGAAGGCATATGCATTGGAAATCAGAGGAGATGGGGTGAAAGTTATGTTCAGTCTCTTTTCCTTGACATTGACCAAGAAATCCTTAGTGAAGTAGACTGATCTGAGCTCTTCGGCAGCAATAGAAGGGCTGAAATTACTTAACAGAGTGTAAGGACCAGTTTTGACAGAAAAGTAAGCCTTGGAGGGGTTTACTCCCAAGTACGAAGTTGAGAGAAAGTAAAAACGAATGAATACAAGGACATGGGAGAAGGGGAGAGAGTACGTGAATAGAGAATGAATTACGCGTGCTGTTGAGTATGGAATCTCTGGTATGCTTGAGTCTAGTTCTGAGAGCATGAGTGCAGAAGATGTTTGGTCGTATGCAAGAGGCAAGAAATTGGAGCCAGTGTCACCTATCCATTTTCCTCCATTGAATTGTGATGCTCCCAAAGAACCGCAGTTGAGGAGGATTTTATCTGAAGGAACGTAGACTGAATCACCGTTTGTTAAAGTAGTTAAATGGAAGAAGAGGTGCATCACAACAAAACTCAAAACATACTCGCATAATTCTACTGTGTGGCTTTTTCTCATGAGAGCTTGACTTGCAGAAGTCTTTGAACTGAAACAGAGGTTAGTGGAGGGATAGCTGAGCTCATCTTGCTAGAAAAGTCTTGTATGGTATCCTTTATAGCAAAGGCTTCTTCAAATCTTTCTGCCTCAACTATTGGATAGATCGTTTGACAGGAAAATTTTGTTGGATACAGCGAATCTTATCTTATGAGCACGTGGTTGACTTTTCAAGTCATTTAATTAATATGATTTTGAGTATTCTACTTTGCTGCCCATAGTCAATTTCCTAATTCAATAGCCAGTTTGCCTGTTTCACACGGAGCATCATTTTTAGATGCAGACCACTTAGCGGTGGGTTACTGAGTCACTAGTTAAATTGTTGAACCTTTGAAAATTTGTTAAACTAGTAAAATAAATAAAAATGTATTTTTTTAAAAATTAAACAGTAAACTTATTTTTAGTTATTTTAAAAGTATATATACCATTAAATAAAAATATCAAGTCATAATAAGTTTAGTATACTTCAATTTTGACATGCAGGATTGGATTCAATGGAATCTTAAAAACCAAGTTCACAATGACTCCACCTTCAACTGGAGCCTGATCTTCCCTATTGCTTGCTGGACCTTTTGGAAATGGCGAAACAGTTCCAGATTTGAGGAGAACTTCAAGATCCCCGACAACCCTTGGTATGCTATTTGTAAAATTGCTTCCAATGCCAAAATTTCCCTGAATGTCCACAAAAAAAAGTTACGAAGATACAATTTAAAACAAGTTTAAAGTTAAGTTTAAACAAAACTATGACATGAAGAGCACCAGCATAATGATTAATACTAATTCCTCAGTTAAGCAACCTAGTTTCTTAAGATCATTAGATGGGAAACATTTCAATTAGGTTACAAGGGTGGTTGAGACTTCAATCAATTTTTAAATATATATAAATAGAAAAAGAAAAGTCAAATACTATTTCTTTATATGTAGTTTTCCATTTTTTTCTGTTTGAAGAATTTGCTTGCTGTCATTTTCCCTTCAGGAATGTAGTTTCAATGTATGAGTTTTAACTATAAAAATTGTCGTTCAAGAAAAATAAAAAGATAACAATCACGTCTCTCTTTGAACTTGCTTTGTGTCCTGATCACAACTTTGGTTCTTTTAACATTCAGGTGAATTCCTATCAGAAAATCACTTTCCCCGTCCAATGGGCATTAGGATCTCAGAGAAATCAACCCCAGGTGTCAAATCTGAGTTGCTCTCTGAACCAGCATTTTCTGTTGTATTGACATTTCTACCTGGTGCCATGTTAGCATTTTTCTGAAGTTGCAATGCCAATAAAAGGCTATGCAGCACATCACCCATTGGGGGACGCTCCACAGCTCTTTCGGCCAAGCATTTCTTGGCCACCCCTATATACATCTCAAAACACTCTGGTACTTTCTTCCCTTCCAGGTCAGGGTCCACCAGTTGAGCTGTAATGCCATTCTCCCAGCAATACTGAGCCCAGTCAGCCAAGTTACCATGCTCATCATCTTCAACCGGACTCACAGCAAGCCTTGTACTTAAACACCTCCAATAACACCACCCCAAACGAATATACATCCCATTTCTTTGACAACTTATGACACCGAAAGTACTCTGGATCCAAGTACCCAACACTGCCTTTGATGTTGGTGCTGACAAAGGCTAGGTTGCTTGCCTTTGACAAGCCAAAGTCGGAAATTTTGGCAACCCAATGTCTAGGAGTGTGTTGCTTGTCTTGATGTCACGATGGATGATCTTGTGCTGTATGCCAGTGTGGAGGTAGTGTAAACCCCCGGCACCTCCAATGCATATCTCAAGACGTTGAATCCATGACAAAGGTAGCTCTTCCGTGCCTCAAATGAAGCTGGTCAAACAGAGTACCGTTGGACATATATTCATAGGCCAACATCATCTCCCCATCTTCTTGGCAATAGCCCATCAGAGAAACTAGATTTTGATGGCACAGTTGCGAGAGCATATGGATCTGTCTCAAATTCTAAAGCAACTTGTTCTGACATTGGATTGCCGCGCTTTATGGCTACAAAGGTAGACCCACAATCAAAAGTACCCTTGTAAACTTTGCCAAATCCACCCATGCCAATGACTAGAGCTTCATCAGAGTTATTCGTTGCCACCCTTATCTCATCCATTGAAAATGGATGGCGAGAAGATGATTTCTTGACCTTTTTTATTCGACCAGGAGTAAGGATCAAGAGACCATACCATGAAACCTTTCTTGGCCGAATCAAATTCAACCTTTAAACTATCAACCATAAGAGAATTGGTAGTGCTAGTGCCATGGCACCCATTCCACACCCAATGATGATGAATATGATTTTTTTTTTTTTGGCTTTTTAGAGGTTGCAACATGGGCCATTCGCACTACTGACTTAGACTCGCTGTTGACAAGGTTAAGCCCTGCAAGATTTCCTTCTCCATCGCTCAGTTTAAAGATCTCCAAACCATTCATGAAAGCATCGTAGTATAGAGGTTTTACATCTACAGTTGGAGAAAGATCTATCCAAAGATCCTGCTTTCCCTCGCTTGCTTCTGGAACCATCACAACGAAGTCTTGGTAAACAGGAACTCTAGGGCCACCACTCAAGGCAACTATATCAGCTTCCTCCATAGCAGTTTGATTATTTAAATATATAGTGAAAACCACCTGATTTACTGAAGTTATTTCACGATTAACATCACAAAAGTGTAGCCTAATTAGGTAACTGTAAACAGAATCAATAGGAAAGAACCACAATAGATTATAGTTTAAATTGATAAGGGCATTTGAAAAGGGTGTCATAGCACGGGCTGTGCGGTGTACAACTTCTGGTGCAGTATATGCTGGAACACTATTGGGATACAGGATTGGCATGAACATATCAAAGGGTTCAACGCCTAAAACTCCGAATAAATTAACTTCATCTCTGGTCCAAGTCCGAAACATTCCCGAATCGTATTTGGCTGGGATTTCATCTCCTCCTACAGTGATTCTATACATGGTTTCCATGGTAGAATTGTTATTAATTTAATAAAGCACAGCATCTTGACCAACTAAAGGAAGAGGGTTATTATCACCCTGAATATAGAGACAAGAAGGCATGGAAACAACTTCCATTCCATTCACGAATGCATAGGCATCAGAAGCATTGGATGATCGAGTGAAAGTCAGTTCAAAAGTTGTTCCAGTCACATGGATGACAAACTCTTTCATCACATATGCCAAGTTGAAGTAATCTGTAGTGAAGGAAACACTAAAGTTATGCAGGAGAGTGAAGTTACCACCAGTGACCGATACAAAAGCTTTGGAGGTATTGAGACCCAAGTAAGAAGTTGGATAGAAGTGAAGGAGGATGAATTTTGGACCTGGAGTCACATTGAATCTGTAGGTGAATTGGGACTGAAAGACTCGAGCAGTAATATAGGGAACTTCAGGACTAGATGCATCGGTTACTAAGGCTTTGGCTATCTGGACCTGGTGTTTGCATTGGAGGATACGTACTGTGAACCTACATCACCAGTCAAGTTCCTTCCATCATATGGCACAAATTCTGATGAGTTACTGCCACAGTTGAGGGCTGTGTTTTCTACGGGAAGATAACTGGTATTATAAGCAAAAGCAATTTGCAGATGCCACAATTGAAGTTGTAAAAACAAAATGATGTATAGAGAACAAGAGGAATTATTCACGGTTGTGTATATCCAAGCAATTGAAATCAGAAAGGATACAGATTTGGCAAATGCAGTAAATGCAAATGATACATTTATCTTAATATAGAAAGCACATAAAAAAAACAAACCAGCTAGAAAGTCAATGCTGGTGAGACAGTCATATTGATTATTTTGTTGTTTGAAGTGTCAACAAGAACTGGTTTATTATAATACTTGACTCCAGATCTACCCAATTGGGTCTCTTTCGTCATTTTTCAAGTATCTTCCACTCTGCAGTCTGCATTGGACCTAAATAAGGTTTAGAAAATTTAATGATCTGATATGATGGTGCTTCTGCTTTTAACTTATTTTTCTTACTTTCTTTCTTTATTTACATTCACTTATACGGACTCTAAGGATAATAATTGAACGGATATAATGACTTTCCAACACAAATAAAAACTTGTGCCTTCCTACCGAGTAAGTGACTATTTAATGATTTAATATACGAAGCTTCACCGACTATGAAACTTTCCTTTCCTTATCCTTAACTCGATTCAGTTAAATTTTATTAGCATTTTGTATTATGAATCTTAAATATTGCCGACAGAGAGGAACTTGTTGAAATCAAACAGGGAAGGACTTTGTCACCGAAATAACAAACAACTAAGACAGAAGCTTGTCCAAAACCAGAGAAGCTGGTGGCTTGAGAGTAGACCAAAGATGATGTTACTTACCATTTATAGTCGTCAATTTTTTAAAATTCAATAATATTACTTACAGAACTTCTTTGTGAGTCATAATATTACACAATTATGGTAATCGATGAAAAAGACCATATACTGTGAACCTGAGTCACCAGTCCAGTTCCTTCCATCATATGGTACCAGTTCTGATGAGTTAGTGCCACAGTTGAGGGCAATGTTTTCCAAGGGAAAATAGCTGGCATTATAAGAAAAAGCAATTTGCGGATGCAAGAGTTGAAGACGTAAAAACAAAATGTATAGAGAAAAAGAGCAAGTATTCATAGACATTTAGAAACTGCAGTAATGGAAACGACATGCAAACCAGCTAGCAAGTCAATATTGGTGAGCCAATTAGATTTCTGATTATGTATTTTGAAGTTTCAGCAAGAACTAGCTCATAATACTTGACTCCAGATCAACCTCAGTTCAGTCTTTTTCGTCATTTTCTGTATATCTTCCACTCTGTTGAACTCTAAATAACGTTCAAAATATTTAACGAATGTGATGGTGCTTTAGTGTGAAGTTTCAACAAGAACTAGCTTATAACACTTTGACTCCAGCTCAACCCCAGCTGTGATGGTGCTTTTTCCTTCTTTTTTTCTCACTTCTCTGTCACACTGTTGCTAATTAGATGGATCATTTGACTTACCCTAACTTTCCACGTTCCTGCCAACTGCCAAGTCTGTGACCGACTGTGGAAGGTTTTTGACTAACGTGGGGGATAGACAAGTCTGCTATTGGGAGGATTTTTCTTTTTTCTTTTTTTTTTTTTTTGGGTATGGCTATAACCTAATTCCAAGTATTATTTAACTTCTGCTCTTCCTATTTTAAAATCTTTTTAAGTGAATTTATATTCAATTTTATTTATATGTTGTATATAATATTGAACACTATGACTAAAAACCTCAAAATTATATTATTTATATTAATTAGAATGTTGTGTGGATTTCGATTTGATATATGAAGCAAGATTAAGATGAGGACGTCTAGACTTGGTTCAGAAATTTCCAAGTTCACATACGATGCATCTGTGTTTGAAATGGCAGACAAGACAAACAAGACAGTTTTTCCAAAATTAGCCAAGCAAGTGGCTAAAGTTGGAAGTGAACCATTGATCATGTTATTCAACACTTTTCTACAGTATATGTTATAATACAGAACTATATAGTCTTCAAATTATTTTTTTTTTTATTAAACTAGAATAATATTTACTCGAAGAACTTCTGTCAGTCATAGTATTACACAACTATGTGGTAAATGGTGAAAAAGGTCATTTATTGTACATCATTGTATACCTGATTCTCAATATGACAAAGCTTTATCTATTGATCTTTTCAATATACGAAGGCCTTGACGTAAAAAATTAGAAAGTAATATATTCGTGGAATTTCTTATATTTTGTAGGGGATGAGATCCAATAACTGATGATCTATGACTGAATTGCCATTATCTTCATAGTATTGATCATGATATAAAATATAATTTAGAGACCCATAAAGGTCCATTAACAGGCCCTGGCCATCGAGGCCTTTATGAGATTCTACCAAAGTCATGCATGCTCAATTACTCTGAATCTAATTAACTAGCAGCTCTTTTAAGACATATAAGATAACAAAATACTTGTGGATTGACAAAGTGGCATGTATTCGTCCAGAAACTATAACATTGTATACATGGTGAGAGTTCAAGACACCTCCCCAAAATTAACTATCAAGGATGCAGCCAATCAATATGATTTTCTGAGAATACCTTATTTTTGTTCATTTGAGGGGGAAAAATGGAAAACATATGTTGGTATGGGGTTTGTTGATTCAGGTATACGACATTAAAAGCTTCAGTCGTACAAGATCAACTTTTATGTGTGGCAGATATCAACCAGTAAGTGGTCAAGGACAACTATCAAGTATCAATACCAAAAAAATGGGGAAAGAAGAAAAGGAAGAAAGAAAAAAGATTACATTTAGCCAAAAAAATTATTGAGACGAGTGTCAATATGTTGCTTCACATAATGATTAAAATCCAAGTATCCCTTGTTGCTTGAATTGTGGTCAAGGACAACTATCAAGTATCAATACCAATATGTATGACCTTGTTGCTTGAATTATTACGCGGAACCCTTTGAACCCAAAATGATTAAAATCCAAGTATCCGCTTCCTAGAAGAAAATGCAATGTTGGATCCTTCATCAGCCCTCATTTTGAGTTGTGTCTACCAGACATAAAGGTTCAAAGCTTGAGATGCACAGGAGGGATTATTTCAAATTCATGCAATTAAGCCAGCCCAATTCTTAAAAGCGATAAGTGCTTCCATTTTTCTTAAGTTTCTTTTTCTCAACTTCGACACTTTGAGTTTCTTATGAGTCTCCATGAATGCTTGCTTGTATCTCCACTTATCAACAAATATCTTCATCTCATTAGATTTCTCCACAACTTGCATAACTGCATCAAAGAAACCTCCCTTGACCATTGCAAACAAGAAAGCATCAACAAGACTGTGGTCAAATTTGATCCCCTTCTGTCCATCTATTGATAACTTTCGCTTTACCTCATTCCACAACATTAGAACACTAAAATATTTCTCTGCCAAGACATAACCATTAATTAGGGACAAATATGTCTGATCATTTGGCTCAAATTGAAGGAATATCATCCTCCTGAATGTCCTTCTTGCATCTTCTAGTCTCCCAACTTTACAGAAAGCGTGAATAATAGAATTCCAGTCATGAGTACCTACATCAATTCGAGGGTCCTCAGCCACCTCATCTAAGAAAGCTGCCATCAACTCAGGTCGATGATTCTCCATTAAACCTGTCATTATAGTTAGGTAACTGGCCTTCAAATCAGAAATCCTTGCCTCTCTCATATCCCTAAATAAAGCAAAGGCTGACTGAAAATCTTGGCTGGACATGGACGAATCTACTAGAGCATCATAGGTTTTCACATCCAATTTTAGACCTGAATTACTAATCTCCATGACCAATTGAGTAGCTTCAGCAGTTCGATTTTCTTTGCAGTAAGCCTTTAAGATTGGCACATAAACCCCAAGACCCACAGAGCCTCCCAGAGCATTCATTTCATCAAGAATGCTGTGTGCCTTGTTTGATAATCCAGTGTTAACACAAGCACTGACAATACCATAACCTATAGATTTATCAACTATAGTATCTGACGGTTCTAACTTCTGAGCTTCAATAATTAAATTTGCTAATCCCTTGATATTTCCCTTCTGAAGGTATCCCTTCACCACTTCACAATAAGTTTCTTCTCCAAAACTCCAACAGTTGTTGGCGTCTCCATCTTTCAGACTTTGGAGTATAGTTGACTCAACTGATGCTAAATTACCTGACTTAACATACCCAATAATTAAACTACTATAGAATTCCCTTTTGTTTGAGAAACCAAACCCACCCATCAAAAATTTTAACTCGTGTATCTTTTCTTCAAGCCCCTTCAATGCATACAAATAAGCAAGAAATCCAAAACTGGATTCATCTGGTCTAACACCCAAAATTGTCATTGTCTCAACAACATTTTCAGCATCACCCACTGATTCAAGGTCACGACAAGACCCTTCCAATGCAGCATTACACGCAGCCAGGTCAGGTTTCATGAAATCCAACTTCTCATTCGAAGCAATCCTACAATTCTCTTCAAAAATGCGTAAAAAAGCAACAAGGTTACCATTCTTACGACTAATTTCAACAAGCACACTGCCCCAAATACTAAATGGAACAAAAAACCTATTCTTGAACATGCACTTGACGAGGGCAAAAGCAGGGGCAGCAAGATTGGCACATCTCATGGAATCAAGCATGGTATGAACTGTTTCAAAATCCAATATTTTTGGGTTCTTCTCTATGATATACACAACAGACGCAAAAGACCGCTTGAGATTGTGAATGTCTCCACGTGAGGACAAGTGGGTAATGAGAGAATTGGTAATTGACTTACTTGGGAAGACTGAGTTGTTCGTGAGAGTTTTGAAAGACTTCCATGCCTCATCAGTGTCACTGGAGACGAGAGCCTTGTCAAGGGTATTTTGCAGGGTGGCTATATGGTCAGGAGTTAAGGATGGCGGTGGTGAAGTTGGGAGCTTGGTGGGTTCTTGAGAAGCTGAAGGGTTCCTTTTGAGGGCAAAGATGGAGGGTTGAAGGAAGGAGTAAAGGGTTGGAATCTCAGGAGGGATGGAGGAGAAGCGTCTATGTGGAAGCAAGCACAGGGCTTTTCTCGCCATTCGTGATCAAGCATGTACCTTTTCCATCTCTTCGCAGTTTGTACTGGCTTTTGTGTTTCCATCTCTTCCTTTGTTGGCCAGGGCCTCACCCTGCGCTGGTTAACTCGCTCACCTTTTATCTATTAATAAATCTATTGTATAACGTTTACATCTGCTGGAATAGCTCAGTTGGTTAGAGCGTGTGGCTGTTAACCACAAGGTCGGAGGTTCAAGCCCTCCTTCTAGCGTTTTGAACTTTTAGATACTAAATAGGGATTATTATATTTTGCTATCTTTTATTGTCTAATTAGTATTAGATTAAATTTTTTAATACGATTTTTTGGTTTTTTGGTCAAAGTCACTTGCGCAACTCAGCAACTACTAAGAGCTTATTCAATTTTGATAAATTTGGTCATCAAGATTGATTAATCCGTATATCATATCATAGTATATATATCTTACATTTGTTTTCGGTTGAATTTAGATATACATCTTGTATTATTTTATTTATACATTAAATAATAGAAATTAATTAATTATTTTTATTTTATTTATCATGTAATCCTTTACTTTTAAATATAAATAATTAGATTAACGTTATTGATCACTATATAAATAGCACAGTACAAAACGTGTGACCTTCTCCTTCGTCTAATGTTGCATAAGACTATAACATTGAAATGATGGGATGGTTCGTCTCCCACTCCCACCAAGCTCTCTAAAACTTTCACCATTTTCCTTTTTCCTCTGTTTTCTATTTTTTTTAATTATTAAATTTCTTCTTGCCTCTTGATTCATAGATCTGGTCCGTTTTAATTATGTTTGGAAGTGAATCCTGCAAGCATTTGTGCCTGAGGCAAGCTTTTATTTTTAATTTATAAGCTTCCATGAATTTAAAAAAAAAAAAAACAAGAAGTTGTAATTGTATGCTATAGGTCCATCACTGTTTAGAGTTTTCCAGGCAATATAACTTCAGATTACATTCCTTTCCAAATAAGGGATTCATTGCAGGTAAATGGATAGTGAAAAAACAGAAAAGCCATGTTAAATAAGGACTGTGCTTTCTACCCAGGTTATTTTTGTTTTCATTGTAAATTTGAATAATTGATATTTTTACCTAAAATTGTCCATTCTGTATTTACATGATTGATGGCTGAATCTCAATTTATAAAATTGAGGTAGGGAGAAGCCTTGTTTGTTCCTTAGACTGCAAGTTGTTGACAATATTTACTTTATTGAATGTCAAAACATCCAATAAACATCAAATTTTTGTTTTGAAGATGAAAAGCAACAATATAATTGTTACCATGTGACTTAAAAATTATGAGTTCAAATATTAAAAATAACTTTTTTTTTCACAAAAGTAAGGTATCAAACTAGCACGTTAGGAGTTTTCTTATCACATTTTGCCATGTCTGCATCTCACACAATCATGCAGTGTTAATAAATGCCTTATTTATTTATAAATATCAAAGTTCTAAATTATTACTGTCTAGACTTAGTTTTGGTAGTTCATATAATGAGAATGTAAGATCTAGTAGAAATTGATGATAATTTAGAGGTGTAGTAACTTTGTTACATAATGGTTTGTCCTATGATGATTATTCTTCCCTTTCCACGATTCAAAATCCCTGTCCCTTTGATTTTAACAGTGTTATGATGCTGCAAGGCTTGGATTATCACGGGTGCTCTTGCCATTCTCACAAAAGGTGAAAGCTAAAGAGTCATAATCAGCATGTGGAATTCTACGGCTCGTATGTGGCTGCTTCTTCAGTTGAAATGGCCACTATTTCGTCAACAAAACTTGAAAAACTCATCTTATTAGATGGATGCAAAAGCAACTTTCAAAAATGAATTTTCATTCTCTTCTGTGATGATAATAAAAAATGATCACATTGAGGAGAGTTAAAGCTGTTTACACATGAACTTCTCCAAACTCTGATAAGAGCCTTTTGTATTGAATCACCCTTTAACTTTTTTTTTAAATGGTTGAGAATTCAGTATAGAGGAATAAAAATTTCTTCTAAGAAATTAAATTCACCCTCATGCAATAAACTAAGATCAGAAGCCAACTTATCTTGTTTTCAATCCCATATCAACCTGTAATTCATTGGCCCAACAGGTACAGGCAGAAGATAGCCTACATCAAATAATCTGGTCTGATGTTGATCAAAACCAAATATTTGTTTGTATAAATTTTAACCTCCATTCCCGTCCCGTGTTATGTCATTTGCTTTGGAAATTTCATATCCTACACGATCAAAATTCCTTCACAGGTATGTAGAAAATTAACGCAACTTCGTCCGTAAACTAATGGAAATTTCGGAAGATAGAGATAGTAAAATTTTAGCAAAAGAAAAATATGAAAGAAATGAAAAAAATAAAATAAAATGCAACCATAGAAAAATCAATGAAATTGTTCAAATCGACTTGGTTGAATTTTTTGTCTACAATTCAAGAATCCACATTCGCCTTTGTAGATGCCACTCTAGACACGTTTTGCAAGAAGTTCCCAAGCAACCTCTGATCCAGAACCATATTCGGCACCTGCAGAGAAAAACTAAAAGGTCAAGCCTCTGCACAAGGACAGAGAGTTATTGAAATACCAGGTGACAGGAGAGTAATGGAATACCTTTTCCCCAAAGAAAATCTTTGTATTATCTGCAATGGCCTCAATGAATTTAAGCTCAAGAAATTCAGGGGTAAGCTTCAACCGGTTCGCTTCAGCTTCTTTTGTTACACTTAAAGTTGAAAAAGAAAATCCAACACAATTAATCATTTATTGGTTAGAGGAAGAAAAA
The DNA here is from genome assembly GCA_031216115.1 of Senna siamea. Lineage (NCBI taxonomy): Eukaryota > Viridiplantae > Streptophyta > Magnoliopsida > Fabales > Fabaceae > Senna > Senna siamea. The sequence goes on from CM062358.1 coordinate 3,898,586, forward strand.
TTATATCATATTGATAAACTTTCCTTCAAAAGAGTACCAAAATCTCACCGGTAGAAATCTGCATCTGCCAGGCTTTTTTCACGTGCCAGGTACATTTCGTTCTCAATTTCTTGCTGACGCCTAGAACCATCCTTTTCCAACAATCTCTGATCCATAAGGATCTTGCTAACATTAGCATTCTTCTCAGCCTCACTGATAGCCATCTTCTTCAGAGTCTCTGCCTCCTTCTCAGCTACTTTCTGTTTCTCGATAGCAATTAAGACCTACCCAATGACAACCAAAGCATGTGTGCTCAACTATAATTTTAGAACCAAAATTAAAAACCAAAATAGGATGTTGTATGAGGCAAAGATCAGCACTGAATAACCGGCTAGAAGCCATAAGAGCCAACTGGACAAATATATCAGAAAACGAGTAAAGATGACAGCATAAGTCAAAACAAAAAGACACGAGACTGTCATATGCATGCACCTGAACATGATGAACTGTGTCTTGTAAGACTAAGAAGACTATCAAACCAGACCTTGTACCTCACCAACTCCACAAATGTTCACAAGAAAAATGACTCCTCTAGTTAAAAAATACCTTAGTTCGCTCCTCTTCCATTTGTTCAAAGTTGCGTCTTATGCTATCTGGAATCGTTGGCTTTGTGACACGGACACTGATAATCTCAATGCCTGGGGCATAACGGGTGCAGTCAACTTGAAGAGCATCTTTCATCTTTTCATCAATCTGAAAGAACCCCGCAATAATTGCTCTGTCATCATAATTTGTAGGTGGTGATAACAAAAAAGGGAAGGAGAAAGACTGGAAGACAAAGAGATATTTAATAGAGTAACTTATCTAACACACTGGAATAGGTAACCACAAGGTACAAAACAGCAACAAAAACTTAAGACCTGCATACACTCCTTTTAAGGAGATGACAGTAGAATCTACAACTCACTGCCTAAACATACATCAAATCAGTGTATCATATTGCTTAACAAATAACAATTAGTGCTCAGGTTATTTCACACTTTATCACATAGAAATGGAAGTGACCAGTACAATCTAAACTATCACCATAAAAATATTCTTAAGCATTAACTTTCACCTGATCAAACACATCAATATAGACTTGTTGAAGACTATGAGAACTGCAGAACTGATTAATCTCATGATGAATCTTGTCATATATCCATGTCTTGTCGTAATGCACACCATAGTTGAGCAATGTCTCATAGACATAATCCTTATGAAGTCGGTTTACAACCTTAAATAAAAATAATAATAATCCTTGCATATAAAAATTTTGAGGTGTGTAAAATTAGATACTTGAGAATGAATTACATCACAGAAGAAACTTAGATTGGATATTTACTTCTATCTTCCCAAAACTGATCATGACACCTCCTTTAGTACCACATGGTATATCTGTCACCTGCAATTGTTACAATAATTCAACTTACAGTGCCAGCTGCCAAACCAAACCTCACTTTCAAAACCTACCCTAAACAAATTACCTGATCTGTCTGAAGTGTCACTTGAACAGGCTCATACTGAGTTATGAAAGGCATCTTGAAATGAAAACCTAGAACATTTAGTACCAAGAACATGAAGCAAACTTTTGGGCAAGCAGATAATGAAGAAAAGCAACAAAAAATGAAGGGGCAAACTAACACCTGGATCTGTAATTGTTTTCAGAAGAGCACCTCCTCTCCAATATACGCCAACATGGCCTTCCGGTACTTGATGCAGAATGGAAAAGCTATTTTTAAAGGATGTCGATGATGAAGGGACCAATACCTGTAGACAATTTCTCATGATTTCAGCTTCAGGTTTTGACTTTTGAGTATAATCTACTTGAATGTTCCAAACATGGATTTGCAGTTGATAACAATTCTTTGAAAATTTCAACTCAGGTATCATTGATGTTTAAGCCATACATATTAAAAATGTTAGCACTAGACAAGAAGAATCAACCAAACGGAAAATGATGTGAGAATAATAAATCAAAGCTAATGGAAGACAAATCCCATAAAGAATTCAATAGAACCCCAGAAAAGAAATGGAAATAGGAAGGTAATCTTCTTTTTCAAGTGAGAAAGGCACTCCAAGCTTTACACCTAATTCATCTCAATATGCTTATTTTCTCTTGTAGCTGCCACTCCTTTTTAAGGATAAATATTAGATAGCTACGCATTACAGAATGGCGACCTTTTTGCCAATCTAACTTCCTTGTGCCACTAGTAGCTCAAGGGTCATTGGCTTACATCTTTTCATGTGCGTCTTTCTTAACCTCTTTTGTATTGGTATTTTTACATTCATGAACCTATTATATTCCAATCAGCCACCAGTACATTATTCTTTGAATCAATCTCCTTTGCCACAACAGAGTAGTAAGCAAGATTCAATGACCAATATGGACACCAAAGGAGAGTACTCCCTTACCCATCCACAAAAGAAACAACATGAAATTTACTTTTGTAATTCAAACCTGACGCACACAAGAATTATATCCCAAAGAAAATATACAACCAGCGGGTCAATAAAATTGGTATATAACAATTCAAATCGACAAAAGAGCATAATCAGTTAAAGATTTTAAATACAGAAAAAGGAGGAAAAGAAAAAAAGACGGGAAGAACAATCAAACAAATAACCAAAAAAGGTTTAGCGAAATTTTAAATTAAAAAAATAGATATACGATTCAAGAAATGCGAATTAGTACATGATTGTATTCGACCCGACTAAGAATGCAGCGATGGCAATGAAAACACTCAGTCCAGTAGAGAGACTCTGAAGACGACCAAAGAGCAAAACCGAGTACAAATACAGATTATTATCTCCTTGACAATAATACTGAAAGAGTGGATTACCATGGCGGCGATGGCAATGAATGAAACAAAAACGGTGAGAATGGCGGAGGAATCGCCACCCTGCGGCGGAGGACGCGGCTGCGGATTATTTGCCCTCTGTTGATTTGGATCCATGGCGGTTGTCTACTGAATCTGCCCACAGTTACAAAACAAAATCTAAATCTTTTTCTGTGAGTTTCGCTTGTTTGTGGCAAAGACTAACCTGCAACTTGAGATGCTTATTGCTTAGCAAATGACTTAGTAACGAAGAAGATTGTTCTTTCTGGACGGAAAGATGGTGAAAATGCAACGAAGCTTAGCGTGGGTTGGGAGGAAAATGGGAAGGGGAGAGCAGGATTTCCTGCATTGTGGTGCACGATAAGTCTCCAACGCTCGATTATTAATGACCGTTGCTCACTTGAGGCGCCACTTATGTCGGAATCTATAGGTTGATGTTGGTTCTACTGTTATTTTCAATGGTTTGAATTATTTTTACATTTCTTCAAACAAGAAATAATTTTTTAATAGAAATAATTTTATTACTAGTTATCAATCAATTAATCAATATCTTATATTAAAATAAAGTACTTAAAATATATTTAAAGTACATTGAATATAATAAATAAAATTAATATTCTGTTATAAAAGTAAAAAATATTAAAATATCCATAGCAAAGGCTTAAGAATATAAATTATTTTCTTGCGCATTTAAATTTAAAAATAATAATTTTTTAATTTTGGAGACAGAGAGAGTATAATATCCTATTATCATTCAAATTTATAGTAATATATTTGTATTTAAAATAATTTTTTAAATGATTTCTACTTATATTCTAAAATCATTATTTCAATTTAATTTTCTTCTTCTCTCCTTATTTCTTTGTGTGCCCAAAAAATCATACAAATATTGTAAAGGTAAAAATATTTTTATTTCTTTAAATTTGATATTAATTTTTAATTTTATCTTTAAATTTTTTTATAGTTAATTTTATTCTTAAAATTTAAATTTTAATAAATTTTATTTTATATTTTAATATCATCTAGATTATTAACAAAAAATAATAATGTGAGATTTTATGTAATATTAAAATATTAAAAAAATATATTTCATGCTAACTTTGAGATAATATTTTAAAATCATATCAAATGTCATATTATTATTTTTTATTAATAATTAAATAATGTTAAATGATAAAATAAAATTAATTATAATTTAAAATTTTAACAATAAAATTGATTATAAAAAAATTTAAATATTAAATTAAAAATTAATATAAAATTTAAAAAAATAAAAAAAATACTTTATACATATGAGTAATCCACACGGACATACAAATAGTTCAAGAATGCTTGTGACAGAGCATGCTCCTTACCGTTGTAAACCGCTGCCATAAACTATGGTTATAGCCTTTATTCATTCACTTTCTTGAAAATAACTCTTGTGCGGAAATAGCTAACATCCTGAACTTCAAAGTAGTAATTAATATCAATATGGGAAACTAAGCTTCCCAATGAGTATCACATGTAGGAGGAAAGACTTGAAATTGATCATAGAAAAAATCTTTACAAGAATGAGTCTCTCTCACATGGATAAAAATAGTACTCATAAATTCAGCATCTTCTGTTATTGGGGTAAAATCTTCATTTTACAGCAATTTTTGTTTACACTGTAGTATACTAGAAAATTTCTTTTACATTGTCATCCCCTGACAAACATGCTATCCCGGTAAAAATTACAGTTTACCAAAGCATTTTTAATATTATAATTTTATGAAAATATCCATCAAATACTTGCTAGTTCATAATTGCACCTTGTGTTATTTACTTATTTATGTAGATATTCCAGCAAATGCTTTGAACGAAATTCAGAAAGGACTAGGCAGCAGTGACTAAATGAAGAAAGTAGGTGCACGCTACTTTCAGATAGCCAAAGACGGGACTGAAGAGTGATGACGACGATCCCCACACCCTTTACCCCTGTTCTCTCTCTGTTCTATTCTCTGCATTGCTTCTCTCTCTCTCTCTCTCTCTCTCCCATACTTGCTTCCTGCCTCTGCTTTACTTTCTATTTGCGCTTCACATTTCTCAATCACAACCATGCTTGCTGTTGCCCTCAGTTCTCTTGCCGTGCCAAGGACCCACGGGACATATCTGAGGCGTTGCAGCGTCATGGCTGATGCCTTCCCTTCGTTTCTTCCCAAGGAAATCGAGAAAATCAAAGACCCTTTTGCTAGGAAATTGGCTAAGAGGATTCAGAGGCTACCCGTACCTGTAACATATGTTTAGCTGAAACATAAGTGCTTCTACTTCTTAATGTTTTAGTTGCTTCTAAGTTCTACCTGCATTGTGTGGCAGTAGGCTGTTTCTGCTTTGCTCCATTTAGTGCATCATGTGTCTGCGTGTTCTGGTGATTGCTTATTAAAGTGTTAGCATGAGAAAACGAATTTTTCTTGTCTAATGCATCATGTTAGAAGATTTTCAGAAATAGCGGAATTGTTGAAATGTTTAAAGCATTCTGGCTTCTGGTTGGGTGTCAAATAGGTCTTATGCACAAAGAGTGGTCATTTTTTCTTTTTCCTTCTTTTTTTTCTGTAAGACTTTTTTTTTTCTGCAAAATCTTATCAGTCTTGAAGCATAGACAGGTCAACTGATATATTGTGCATTGAAATTTAAGGATGAGCTAGTTGAGGATGTATAATATTTGATTAGAGAACTTGATGACAAATATATAAAAATTGTACTTAAGTTTTTTCTAAAAAAAATTATTTCTCCATTCCTAAATTGCAATATCATCAGGCCCTAAAATGTTAATTAGATTTTATAGGAGCCTCCATTATCTCAAGGTGTAATTTGTTACTTTCATTAGACTTTTTTCTTTCCTTGCCTCTGATCAGATATTATGGAAATTTTCTTTTGAGTAAATTAAGTGTACAAAATATAAATAAACTAAATTAATTATACAGACATATGTGAGTGATTTTAGGGGTTTATTTGTTAAGAATGGACCTTAAGCTCGATTAGTCGTGTTATTTTATACAAAATACTTATTTTCCATTGGAAAAGGAGGTCTATATGTCATTTGTTACGACCTTTAAGCTGCCCCCATTGAAACTTGTCCAATGCTTGTGCACTTATAAGATTATTTCAGTCCTCTGTGCTAAGTTTAAGCCCACCTCAGTCTTTTTATTATTCTTAATATAAACTACTGATATATTTTATATGACCTGATCAGCTCAAGTTCTCAGAAACTCCCATAATGAGTAGTTGCGTGAAGCCATTGATGCAAAACATGGAAAATCCAATAGTTCTTCTGCATAGTTTTGACAGGTCCTTAAAATCTGCAAGAAAGTGGATTAGTTCATTAACTATAATGCTTAATTTTCCTCTGAATGTCTCACTATCTTATTACTCAGCTCATGTTTAGAATGGAGATATGCGTATCCATTAATTGAAGAAGCTGGTTTTGAGACCTGGGCCATTGACATTCTTGGTTGGGGTTTCTCTAATTTAGGTTTACTTTTCTTCCTTCATCCATTTTGTTTTCAACATTGATCTAGACTTTTACTCATAATTTTGTTGTCTTTTTCTTGTTATTCATCAGAAAATCTTCCATCATGTAATGTGGTAACCAAGCGTGATCACCTCTATCAGGTACTTACATGTTAGTTATGTTTCTCTTCTATGCATATTTTTAAGAGTAAACTTCTATTTGATCTTTGAAAGATACACTTTCATTTAATTTAGTCTTTAGAAAATAACTACTCTCATTGGACCCCAAAAACTTTAAATATTCAAACGTGCATCTTTTAGGGACTCAAATGAAACTTGACTTCTTCTTTCCTTTTTGTCTTTTCAATGAAATGGCCGTCTACACTAATTTTCAGTTAATTTCTCTTTGACTCTCTTTTGTTTTGTTTTCTCTACACTATGTTGAGGCTGAATTTGATTTATTTATGACAGTTTTGGAGGTTCTACATCAGAAGGCCAATGATATTAGTTGGACCAAGCCTTGGCTCTGCTGTTGCCATTGACTTTGCAGTCAATTATCCAGAAGCCGTATGTGTTATTGGGAAATTCTTAGGTAGACCAAATTAATCATGCATGGTAATATAAGCATGTAAGAAGGCTTTTCAGTAAAACTCACTTCTGACATGTTTAAATTTCCATCAGTGATTAGTTTGGTCCTGTCAACCATTGTTTAATGAACAGGTCTACTTATGAATTTCTTCTGTGTTATCTAATAATTTAGCTTTGGGAGCTAGGGTCAATTACTTGCAGTTGATCTTTTCAGGTGGAAAAGCTTGTATTGATTGATTCCAGTATATATGCAGAGGGAACAGGAAAGCTAGCAACCTTACCTAGAGTGGCAGCTTATGCTGGGGTGAGCATATATGTCTCTCCAACTTACTTAAACCTTAACCACACGTATCAGATGCAGTTGTTTAGAAAATTATTCATTAGTTATTTCTATCACTATCCCTCTTTTGAATCAGGTATATTTATTGAAGAGCATCCCACTGCGCTTATATGCGAATTATTTGACCTTCTCTAACTTGTCATTCTGTACCAGCCTCGACTGGACTAAAGTGAGTTGCTTGCTTTTTAGATTATTGGATGTTAAGTATTTTTTATGCATTTTGAATTCCGTAATCAGCTTCACAGCTCAAGCACCTTATGCTTTTGTTAAAAATAGTTCCAGCCCAAAGTTCTTCTAAGCTTCCAATGCGTGGTGTAACAACTGTTAGGAGTGCAAAATTTGTTGTGCACTTTGTCACTTTAAATCAATGTTTCAAGGATGAAGCTTAAAACATTCTTCACATATTCTAACATATGCAGGTGGGTCGCTTGCATTGTTTAATGCCTTGGTGGGAGGATGCTACTGTGGATTTCATGACTAGTGGTGGTTATAATGTAGTTTCTCAGATAGAAAAGGTATTAGGTGCATTATAAGCTGAAGAAGTTTACTTTCCTTGACTTCATGGCAGACTCTACTTATACTGCACATTTATGAAAATAAGTTTAAGATATGTTTGAATTGAGGAGAATGGAGGGGAAATGATGAGAATTTAAAAACCTTCCCCTAGTTTAGAATTCAAAATTTTGGAGGGCAAGAAAATGAAAGATTTCGCAATAACCCTTCTTAATCTCCTTCCTTTATTAATTTTAATTATAGAAAATTTTGGAGGAATTTCAACTATGGAGAAGAAAAACTAACACTTAAACTTGTCTTGTCTCTCCTTCCCTTCCTCTCCTCATTCCCAAACACTCTCTTAGTTGCTTCCCAATATGATGAATGTAATTTTGTTACAATAGGTAAAGCAGAAAACACTAATCATTTGGGGTGAGAATGACCGCATCATCAGCAATAAACTTGCAGTGGTAAGTTACCATATAGTACTAACACAACTTGTGATACTACTATTATAGGCAAAACTGACTTATGAACTATTTGCTCTCGCAGAGACTGCACTGTGATTTACCTGATGCAATTATACGCCAAATACCCAATTGTGGCCACATTCCTCATGTTGAAAAGCCAAACACTGTTGTCAAATTAATTGTTGAATTTGTTCAAGGGGAGGCCAAGGTAAATCTCAGTCTATGTGTTTCACATATATGAGGACGTTTAGGGAGAAAAAGTTGGTAGAGCCAAGAGATTTTTCCCTACCTAGAAGTCTAATGTGTTTGTAATAATTATGGTTTAATATAGTTGTTTGCAGAAGCTTGGTCATATGTACTGATCATGTCTTTTAGGGCGTTTGGAAATGAGGACAACAAGAGAAGTGAAAGAATTGAAGGAAAAAGAAAAAGAAAAAAAAGTCAAATATTAATTTTTCTTCCTCTTGGTTGAAGTTCCTTCAACATCTTATAAGTTTAAGTAATTAAAATTAATTAAAAAAATAAAAAGAATTAATAGATCCAAACACAGTCTTAATGTTTGCCATACTGAATAAGATTTGCAAGCAATTATTTTTCTCAGCAGTTACATCATGAATTTGTTGACAGTGACATTGTCGTATATTTGATAATCCAGGACAATTGAAAGCAATCCCTCATAGTAATGTTTGTTATAGCGTCAACAACTCAACATGATTCTTGGTATTCACTAGTCAGTGATAGCAAAATGTATAAACAAGCAGTCAGGCGTCTCTGCTTTTTATTTATTCTCTCCCTAGAATGCCTTATAAATATACATTTTTTGAATCCATAACGTTGGACTATAAAACTTTGGATAAATTCAATGTATTAAATATAAATAAAGTAAATTTATTATAAATAAATATATGATCGTTAATCTATCTTCTAGAATAAAAAATTACCACAACATCTTAGAAATCATCCTACTCATAATTACGAGACTCCTTATCATGGAGGAGGAATAAAGCTAAGCTTCTGGAGAAAAGATTGTACAATTATTTGGGCTCTACTATTTTTTCTTTTTCTTTTTTTAATTGAATAAACAATTATTGATGTTCAATAACGTACATAATGGAATATATGCTTCGTTTTTTTTTCTTTTCCAATTATCCTTTAAATAACTAAAAATTATAATACAGCGATATACAAAATCATATCCAGAGCTGTGAGTTGTCTCTTCACTTTTAGTAGTCGTATCAAATATTATCACTGAAAGAAGAACCAAATTCCCTAAGCCTTTTTTGTCCATAGGAAGAAGGACACAAACAAACATACAAAACCAAAGTGAGGTTTGCTTCTGGATGATTCCTTCTGGGAATTTACATGATTACCCATCCTGTCGTGGCAAAATCTCATTTTAGTTGTTCCTAGTTTACGTACTATATACCATTGTATAGTTAAACCCTAATGAACAGTAACCAAAACACAAGGAGGAGAAGGGGCAATGGTAACTTGGTGCTTTTCAAGAGAGCCACTCCTTTGCTAGAGTCATTATTGAAGCCACTTCCTGTGCCACTTGTTGTGGCTGTTGGACTTATCCCAAACGTAGGATTTGTTCCTATTCCTGTGCCTGTCCCTGTCCCTGGAGTTGTGGATGTGGGTGGTGTTATGGTTGTAGTGGAAGGTGGTGTGCCTGATATACCAGTTGTTGGGGTTGCTGTTGGAGTTGTGGTTGTGCCTGTTCCTGTGTTGCTGTAAGAATCCAAATTATATCAGCATTATAACCAAATCATATAATGTTTATGAAGCTAAAGACCCCAAAAAGAAAAAAAATTTCGAAGCAGAGATGTCTATACTCTATGTTGTGTCTTGTATTTATGTTGTCACTGTTCATACTCGAGAAGCATATCGGTGGCTTTTGCAGTAACAGGATTCTAATACAAGGAAGGTTGAGACTTCAACCAAAAACATGGCATTTGGCTGATTTAAACCAAAACCAGGATTACCCATACAATGATACAGATCAAATCAGTTATATGAGCTTCTTTTGCAATTGCTGAAAATAATCAATAAATCAACCTCTGAAATCCTTTTTAGATGACAGTAACTGCAGAGTAATAATAGGAGTAGATACAGAACATGATACATCAAGATCCAAGACCAAGAAGCATACCTAGGACTTGCAGGGAAAACGCATCCAGATGAAGAAGCTATGGATGAATAACAAAAATGACACAAGAAAGAGAGAGATTCATATGAGTAGAAGGTGAAATTCCAGAATGATGAGCTAAAAATAAAGGTTGTGTTGAAGGAACATGATACTAAGACTTAATACTCACAAGGAGCAGTTTGAGTGGTAGTAGCCGTGCCAGCAAAATCACAGCTCCCCTGAGCTTGACCCTTCCTCTGGAAATAACTATTAACAGCGTAGCTGCAGTGATCCTTCACTGTGTTAGGTTGGTAACAAGCTCCGTTCTGGAGAATAGGAGTACAGTCAGCCCCAGCTCCACAAGCATAATCTAGAGTTTTCTGAAGAGCTTGATCGCTCAGTCCATCCTTGCACACACAGTAAAGAGCACCTATTGACAGAAAATCAGTTAGTTCATACAAAACCCATTTCACCATCTGAAGCTTCTTGATAAATAATCATGAGAACCCATCTCTGAGAAAACAGGAAAGGATGAGTTATCATAATCAGAACTCTGTTTTGCTAAATGTTGAAGATCTCAAGCACACAAGGATCTGGGAATCAAGGTGCTTACTTGAGGGGCCAGTGAGAGCCAAGAGAAGCACAAAATACACCAAAAGAACCATGATGGTTGAAGAAGGTAATCAGCTAATATAACAGAAATTCTCTACCAGAATTGGATGACCTTAGCGGGGATTCTCGTGTGTGAGGGAGAGAGAGAAAAGAAAGAGAAGGCGTGGAGAATGGAGGTTTCTGGACAAGAAAGAAAAGGCTGAGTGTTGTGTAGTGGTGGGGGTGTCTGTATCTGATGCGCTTTTCAATTCCTGCTTATGTATTTTACGACAGAGCAGTGTCACTAAGACAACTGTCTTAAACTCAAAAGATAGTATTTTTATGGAAATCATTAGATCTTTGCATTGTTACCAAAAAAAAGTTGCAAAAAACGAGTTTTTTTTTTCACCTCCTTCATAGCTACGATAGAATCGTTGAATATAGATAACAAATAGCAGTAGTTTAATAGTGACATAGTGTTGCTAAACAAGAAAGAGTGTTCTAGGGAATAGATGAAAGAGGAAGCTTTATTTTTTTTAATATTTCTGATTACTGGTGTCATTTTCAGAAGGTCCTAAACTTTTCTGGGTCTTAAAAGTTAACCTTGTTTTAGATTGGCAAACGGCATTTTGAAAGATATGGACCAGTGGCACTGTGACCAGTGGATCTCCGTATTTGGAAAGGTCCCCCTTATATCTTTTTCGAGTCCGGATTCTCTGCTCGGCAGTTCCCTGCACGGCAGCTACTTGGCACTTAGCGGCGGTTTTTTCCGCTGCTAAAATTTGTTACAACAAAAAGTATTGCTACTATAACTTTTTCAAAATTAATTATTTAAACAAAATTTATAGCATCAGTAATATTCGTTGCAATAATATTAAAACAATTTTAGCGGCGAAAAAAACCGCCGCTAAAAATGCCGAACAGGTGCCAAGCAGAGAACTACCGAACAGAGGATCCAAAATCATCTTTTTCGTCACCGTGTGTGCTGTCACAAAGAAGCTAACACTAGGAACTATGGCATCAGTGCACATAATATGCTATCAATGTCTTGTTAATATAATAGGGGGATATTAATATCTATATAATTAGATTTCATTGAAGCTGATAGAAAGATTTATGAAATTTCATCCAAGTTTACTTTATAATTAAATAATTCAATCTGAAGTTGGTTAAGTGATAGAGTTACGTCAGAATAACATTTATTATAAAAAAAATTAATAAAAAATTATCTTAAATGATTTAGTTATGTATAAAAAAAATTATTAAAAATTTTTGTATGAAAAATTAATCAAATTAAAAATATTCTAATAATTAAAAATATGAAAAGATTAAAAAAATAAAAAAAATATTATAATAAATTTAATTATTAATAACTAAGTATAGAAATGAATAAAAAAAAAGACGTTAGTATCAATTAATTCATATTACCGACCTCAATGAAAGAAAAAAAATTTTGATTTGTTATTGTTATTGTAGATATATTGTTATACATTTAAATTTCAGTTATATTAATTTTTTTAGCCAAGCCACAGTTTTTTTTTTAATTTTAACATAAAAGACCTTTTTTTATCAAAGAGAAAAATATATTAATTGAAGTGCTTGCAAGTTGTTAATAAACATGACTTTATTACAAAACAGAAGAAATATAAAATAAATAACTCATTGTTGTGAAATAGAAAACTCTCCCAAAGTTGTGGTGAAGCATGATTGACAAGTCCTGTTCTTCTTGTGTATATATAAGAACCCCCACCCTACATGTTTGATGAAATGTCACTTCTTTAAAAATGGTGGTTAATTATAATTATATAACTTATGAAAATCTCATTTTTAAGTTATAACTTCTGTTATTTAGGTTGGGAAAAGTGATTAATTAGGCCTATTGGTAGTACTCCTACCACAAGAATTTAAATCTTTTGATTTTTAGCTTCTTCTTTTGGTTAGAAGAAAAAATTTTAATTTTTAGTTTATGCTCTAAAATTAAAAATTATTTTTGTTATCACCTAAAAACATTTTAAAAGGTTTGTCAAACATCTAAGTACTTTTTAAAAAAATAAACAACTTCCCACTCCACGGAAACAATGTTAAACATCAAGTGTACGTTAATGTTATAATCGTATGTCAGTTAATTTATGCATATTTTATATCATTAATTTATTATATTTTTATGAATATTCTGATACATAATTTAATTTTAAATTATTATATAAGTCAAATATTAAATATTTATCAAAATATGGATGAAAATAGTATTATATGAGTATAATAATTTTTTTGAATTCTATAAATTTATGTCGATTCAGCTGAAAATAGATAATTAATAGAACTTTTGCGAGGAATAATTGTGTTGATAATCATCTTTTATAAAGAGATTCTTTGATGCCCTGTCTATTTGCTCTTTCGTAAATCCTGTTGTCTCGTTGAATTCTACCCCAATAATGCAAAATAGACCAATAATATTGTTGAAATAACCTATTTGCACTATTGTTTTTTTAGGAAAGAGGTTTAAGCAATACTAAAATAGCATGATATACGATATGATATAACAAGAGAAAAAAATATTATTTTTACTAATTAAACGAGTGTAGATCATCTAATTCAAGACATAGTATATTTTTTATATTTAAAAAAAAATAAAAAAAATATTTAATATTTAATTTATTTTATATGAATTTTTATTAACGTGAATCTTTTTTTTTTATCTCTTCTTAAATATATAAAAAATTTAAAATTTAAGTTTTTATCTTGATCTTAAAAAATGTGCGACATATACCATATATATCCATATCAAGTCATGAACTATCAAGCTGATTAATTAGTTTTTCTTTTTTTTTTTCTCATGGTTTATTTTGCTTAGTATAAACCTTAGTGGGTGTTAAATAATGAAAGTTAATTACCATCAATGCAGAGAGAATGGATTCATAATTCATTATGAGTGAGAGAACACAGTATTGAAAACATAGTTAACCACTTTAATTAGAAGGAATAAGCAATTTGTAGCTTTTGGATACGAGGGGTCATAGAAATTAATTAACAAACTATATATATATATATATAATTATATATTTATGTATGTATATATAGGTGGAATAAAGCCTTTCCAAAAGCAAAAACAGCAGGAATGAAGCATCATTGATCAAATTCTGTGGTAGCTTTTAGATTGCTTTTTATCTATGTGTCTCTATAAAGTTCTTAATTAGGGGTTTTGAAAATTCCATGGGGTCTCCGAAAGAAAATAATATAATTGGACCACATTATATGTATAGATATATATAGCTCATCCTCCAACTATATATATATATATGTACATAAGAAAATGAACCTCTTTTGCAATTTGCAATATTTATCCAAGGCACAACGAAAGGTACGTGATACCTTTCTTCTCTAATGGTCACTTTCTTCTTCAACTTTTATGTATCTTATTCTAGATGAAAAATATATACCATCTACATTTGTACCAGCCCTCCTATAAATATTTAAATATGAATACATTTTTTAATAAAAATTTTAATTTTAATTTATTATATTATGAGAACAAATCATTCTCTGAGTTTAAATATTGTGTTCTAAAATTATCTACTTTGACATATTTATCTAAAGTGTCGAAAAGATAAGTTAGTAATTAACTCGTTTAATGTGGAGAATAACTTTAAATTTTTATTTATTTAAATATGCATTGTTATGGAAATAAATTTCAATTAAAAGAAAATAATTGACAATAAAACACTTTGTTAATCAAGAAATATTTTCATATATAAAGAGAATTTTCTATTAACAATTATATAATTAGTAAACTGGAGGAATGGGAGGACAAGAGACTCAAAGAATAACAAGTTTTCCACATTTCATTTTTTATGTTAATGATTTTTCTTCTTTATTTCTCTAAAGAATAAAAGGAGTTTGTTATTGTGGATAATTGACAATCAATAATAACAAGTTGAGCTTTATTTTTCATGTATATGGTTTTCAATAAAAAATAATTAATATTTTTATGAATTAAAATTATTGTACAAAGTAAATTTTATTATGAAATAAATTATTAAATTAAATTTTTTATTATAAAAATTATTCTCACAAAAATTAGTACTAATTCAAAGTTATTTTAAATATAACAATTTTTAATTATGTAATTACACGCTTATAGTTGTTTCATTTTTATTATAAAATAATATAATAATTATTTCAATTTAATAACTGAATAAAAAACAAAAATATTAAAAGGTGTAATGTCCCACGTGGATACAAGCCAAAAATAGAAATATCATTGCTGGCTTGCTAGTATTGATGAGGCGTGCCAAGATTCATCATGTTGACAGAGTGAGTGATGCATCATTTAATTTGGGGCTGCCATGGTCATGTCATTATATCATTATTTATTGACCTTGAAACCAAACACAGTATTTTCACTCCTTAATTGATAAATTTTCCGTTCGGTTTGTTTTTTTTTTTTTCTTTTTCACGTGATCTGTTAATACGTCTCTCAACAAAATTTTAACGTTAAAATTCCTATAATATTTTTTAATTATAAATTATGTGTAAATAATTATAAAATTTTATAATTTATGTAAAAAAAATTTATTAATTAAGTTTTTTATCTAAAACATTAACAAATGATAAAAATGTTAAATTACTTACAAAAAAATTTATACAAAATTTAAAATTTAGAGAATTTTGTATATAAAACATAAAATTTAGAAGAATTTTTTGTGTAAGACTTAAAATCTTGAAGTATTTTTTACATTTTAATATGACTTTATTGACATGTAATTATTTCATTAAAATTTTAAATAAAAAATTAATGAAATAAATATTTTTGTACAAATTATAAAATTTAAAAAAATTTAAATTAATTTTTATAATTTAATTAATATTTTCTCTATTTTAACAAAAATTTAAATAATAATTTATTACATTGTAAAAAATTAATCTAATTTGTTAAACTCATTCTTTATTAGTTAAAATCTATAGTAAGAACTTAAAAATTATATTAAATTTAAGATTAATATTTTTTAAACTAAGAATATTAAGATAAAACATTCTTAATAGCATATTTATCTAAAATTTAAACTTATATTTATTTTAAGAGAATTAGGCCGTAAACATCTCAATCATATAATATCACTTT
This sequence comes from Senna siamea, assembly GCA_031216115.1. NCBI lineage: Eukaryota > Viridiplantae > Streptophyta > Magnoliopsida > Fabales > Fabaceae > Senna > Senna siamea. Next base: position 3,914,646 of record CM062358.1, read on the forward strand.
ATTTGAATAAATAAAGCATAACTAAAACTAACTTTTTGTCTTTAAAGTTTTGTATAAAATTTTAATTTTTTCCTTTATTTTTTTAATTAATGTATTTTCTTTTCTTAGCTAAATTTAGTCAATCATGTGAAATCACTCAAGTTAAACTATGATTGAATCTTAGATGAGGTGAAAAGACAGAAATTTTTTTGAGATATTTCATTTGGTTGCTTAAAACTCAAAATTAAAAACATTCAAATATTTTTGAAGCTGCATGAGGAGTAATTTAACTATTGTTTTACTTTTATTTAAACTCTTCTACTGGATACAAGCAAAAAAAAAAACTATTCTATCAGTTTAATTATGTTTTATATGAATTTTATTGTTAATAATATATACCAATGATATTTTATATTTTCTATATTTGAAAAATAATATATTTTTTAAGTTAAAAAGATATGGGTAAAAAGATATTTGATCTTTAATTTTTTTAGGATAAGTACTTATCAATATGGATTTCTTTTTTTTTTTCATATCTTTATAGTTTTAGAAAAATATATTATTTTTTAAATATACTAAATTTATATTCAATTGCTTATATCTTTATTATTAAGTTCTTTAATTAAAATAAAATATATAATTTTTTTTAAAAAAAGAATCAATCATAAAAAAATAAGTTATATAAGTTATATATTTATTAATACCTAATTACATAACCTTGTGATAAATATATAAAACTCTATATAAACTTTTTTTCTTAAATTCAAAGAATCCAAAATTAATTTTAAAATAGGTTTACCCAAAGAACTTTGAGATACTCTAAGCTTGCTCTCAAGAAGACAACATATAAAATTATAACATAAAATTAAAAAGATAACACATCTCTTAACAAAATCTAAACATTACAAAAAGATTAACACCAAACATAACTAGTTATCCTTTTCTTTAGTTTAACCAAAAATTAGTTCTAACAAAAATAATTAGTATCTTATAATATAAAAAATTTATATTTAAATTTTTATTAAAAGTTATATTTATATTTAATGTCCAAATAAACAAAATTATCTTCAAATACTTTATAAAAAAATCATTTTCTTTCATGGGGGATCCACGTTTCAATTATCAGGCAATAAACTTTTATTTAGAATGAAGCCCATTACCAGTCCGGGCTTTTGGGCCCAATATTCCATCATAATTATTCTTTTAAAAGAGATTAAAAAAAAGAAGTTCTTTACATATTTTTCTGAGTTCGTGAATTTACCATATCACCCATTTAGCTCTCTATCCCTAAATGACCTGAGACATTCTGAACTGGACTGAAGTAGAAAACCCTAAACCTCATCGGAGTTCAATCAATGGCGTCGCAAATGGCGATCCTTGCTCGGACACGGTTTCTGATCAAAACCCTCCATTCTAACTCCGTTAACACATCCGTCAAGACCATTACCACGTTCAATTTCCTCTCTCAGGAACCTCAACTGGCTGAGTCCACCACACCCACATCTCCAACCCCACTTCCTCCCAACCCTGCCTCTGGTAGTCCTCTCTATAATGAGAATTGGCGCAGCCCAATTCCCGGTTCCTTATCCCAGTCAGTGATCCCACTGGGGTTTCTTAACCTAGCACCCGGTCATCGCATCCAATCAATGTCTCAGGTATACGATGTTCAGAGCTTGATGAATGTGTTCGCTGATTGGATGGCCTCGCAGAGTTGGGCTGATGTTAAACAGTTGTTCGAGTTTTGGGTTAAGTCGTTGGACAAGAATGGGAAGCCGAATAAGCCTGACGTGAATTTGTATAACCATTATCTGAGAGCCAACTTGATGCTCGGTGCTTCTGCCGGAGAGCTACTCGATCTGTTAGCTCAAATGGAGAGCTTTGAGATCACGCCCAACACCGCTTCTTTCAATTTGGTGCTTAAAGCAATGTACCAGGCCAGGGAGACTGAGGCTGCCGAGAAATTGCTGGAACGGTTAGCTGATAAATCTTCTTCTTGTTGAATTTTGCAAATGAAGACGGGCACAAGTATACTTGTCAAGTATTGAACTAACACCAAGGATGCTTGTATAAATATAAAATAATTGAAAATGTGGTTTTCTGTGACTATCACTATTAGTATTACTCGAACTTTATTTTGTATTACTGGTTGTTTTGGATTGGAGTTTTAAAACAAAAATTGTCTGGGAATGAAAATAGAACCTTTACGACCAGCAGAAAGTAGTACATCTGGTGAGAAACAATTTCTGTAAATAATGACCTGAAGAGTGTAGATATTCTCCAGCATCAATGAACATACAGTTCTGATTGTGGATGGGGCTAACTGGAAAAAAAAAAAATTTTTTGCATGCATTGTGGTTGTGACAACTGAAATATTTAAAAAATATATAAACAAACCACACATTTAAGCAGTTATTTGATTTTAGCACCTGTAGACATCAATATGAAGATTTGGATGAGTGGACTAACTAGAAATGACACAATTAGAAATGATTGCATGAGAGAGAGTTAGGTAGCATCTATCGTAGAAAAGTTGATTGAAATGTGTCTTAGGTGATTTGGTGGCCATTAGAGGCTCCTCTACTAAGAGAGTAGATTAAATGGAAGATAGCCCAATAACTAAAATAGAAAGAGACCAAAGAAAATAATAGTATGAATTATTAGGATTGATTTAATTATCAACAACTTAGCCATAGAAATGAGTCAAGATAGAACATATTAGCTTCACTTAATCCATGTAGCCAATCCCACTAGTGAAGAGGAGGTCTGGCATATTATGGATAGTCAGATTTGGCGTATGACTTGTTATTTCTCCGTATTGTTTCAAGTCCTTATATTAGTTATAGTGTTCTATTAGCGAGGTCTGCTAAAGCTTATGCACCATGTGATTATGATGGTGCAAAAACAACAGTTGTGCTCTGTTTTTGTTTTTTGTCCTTTTACACTAAGATCCTTTGTGATTTAACTAAATCATTCAGGAAGAGTTTCCTGCACTCATGAAAAGGCAAGAATTAAATAACTTGTGGTCTATTAAGTATGTCATGCTTACTTGTCTAATCTCAGAATATTAACTGTATCTATCCATTTAACTAGTAGTTTATTATATAATATGTATATTATTTATGTTTTGTACCTCACTATGGATGCAATTATTGTCCCATTACGGATTTAATACACACTTATACTGAATGTTGCTGTTATTATCAGGATGCTGCTGACAGGAAATGAATCTCGCCCCGATGATGAATCGTATAACTTGGTGATTGGAATGCAGTTTTTGACTGGCCAGATTGATGCTGCATTGAAATATATAGATTTGACTTTGAAATCTAGCTGTATGTTGTCAATGAAGGTGTTTATGGACTGTGTACAGAGTTGTGTCAATAAGGGTAGGCTAGATACTTTGGCAGCAATAATTGAAAAGTGTAAGGTATGTGATCGATTTTGTTGATATCTAAGATAATTTGACTAAAGAACTGTAGTAATAACTTGATGAGTCCTTTAAGTAATGTTTTTCTTGTTGTTGTTTCCAGACGACAGATCAGAACAAAGCTCTTTGCCCATCATGGAACTTGTGCAATTACATAGCTGAAATTGCACTGCAGGACGATAATAGCAAGCTAGCTTTTTATTCCCTTGAGTTTATGGTTACGTGGATTGTACGGGGTGAGCAGGCAAGACCTGCTGTATTACTTTCTGTAGATGAAGGTTTAGTTGTGTCTGCTCTTGCCACTGCAGGTAGGACCTATAGTTCTAATCTGCTAGATGCAGCATGGACTATTTTACGTCACTCATTGCGTAATAAGAAGGCTCCTAACCCTGAATCTTATCTCGGAAAGATAAATGCCCTTGCATCACTGGGTAACTTACAAAGGGCTTTTAGTACACTACATGACTTCGAGTCTGCTTATGGAGATTCCAGTCAAGAAGTTGAAGAAATGTTCTCCCCTTTTACCTCTTTACATCCGTTGGTTGTGGCATGCTCCAAGAAGGGTTTTGAGACTTTGGATTCCGTATGTCTTTCTTTTTGTGAAGGAAAATAAGCAATATTACCTATGCTTTATGACTTATTTCTATCTCAATCTCATTATGATGTTTTATGTTATTTATTGGCTTTTCCTAGTTTTTTGTTGGAAATAGATTGTGTTGCATCTTTTCTTGATTTGATATAATATATTCCTATTATCCTAAGTATATGATATTTCAGGAAAATTTCATGTTACTTCAATGTACATCACATTTATACTTACCACTTTGCAAGTTTTGGCATGCATGCATCTTAGATTAAGTTGGCTGCTGCATATGACCTACTTATTGATTAGAATGATATATTCATGTTCAGTCTTATCTAATCATATTATGGTTTGCTATTCAGGTTTATTTTCAACTGGAAAATTTGAGCCGTGCAAAGACTCCTTATAAATCTGTTGCTGCTCTAAACTGTGTCATTTTAGGGTGTGCAAATATATGGGACCTTGATCGTGCTTACCAAACTTTCGAAGCAATTGGGTCCTCTTTTGGGCTAACACCTGATATTCATTCATACAATGCACTGATGTATGCATTTGGGAAGCTCAAGAAGGTGATGATTCATTCTTCCCACCATCCTCCCATCCCCAAAACAACAAGTTCCTTCTCATTTTTACCTGGGCTTTGCACTTGGACTTATACTTGGTGTTAATTACCCCTCAAATTTTATCTTTTCTAATAGAGGAAGGGTAAAGGGTAGGAAATAAAGAAATGAAAATGTAAGAACTTCATCAGCAATCAGATTGATGTGCTGTGTGGTAATTTGAATAGATACACGAAAGGAAAGAACATATTTTGCTTTTGGGTATCCTTCTCTTAGTGCTTGTTTCTAATTCTATATATATGTGCTGCATGGCCTCATGCATGGTTCAAGGCCCCAGCTTATGAACACGTGTGGTTTCTGAAGACCTATTAATTAGTTTTCGTTATCTTGTGGCAGACACATGAAGCTTCTAGGGTGTTTGAGCACCTTGTGAGTTTGGGTGTGAAACCAAATGCAATGTCATATTCTCTTCTCATTGATGCCCATCTCATAAACCGAGATGTCAAAGCTGCTCTGACTTTGGTTGATGATATGGTAACTTCAATTTTTTTGGGTTTTAATAATGTAGTTATTTTGCATGGATAAAACGATATATGAAATTGTTGTTAGGTGGCCGCTGGATTTGAACCATCAAAAGAAACACTAAAAAAGATTAGAAGACGGTGCATGCGAGAGGTGGATTATGACAGTGATGACCGAGTGCAGGAACTTGCCAAATCTCTGAAAATTCCAATGGGTTTAGAAGCTCGCCGGGACATCTTGTTCAATCTTGAGTACAGTATGGATTATGCTTAAGATGTAAGTTTTTCTACCTTTACTTTTGGATAGTAGTGCATGCATTTTTGCCTCATGGATTTCCTTGAAATCCAACTATGCTACCCGAAAGCTACTCTTTATTTTAATCTATTGTTATTTTCCTTTATGCAGGTCTATTTTAGTTATTTCTGAAAAAACTTATCCAGGAAAATTGACAAATGTTTAACAGCATCCATTTCCGAGGGGGAATCCCTGTATATAAATTATGGGATGGTGTTAGATTGAGCTTGTGGCAGGATGAGGCAAGAATACCTTACGGCGATTTTCATTTTGTATTCTTGTATTTGGGGAGGATTTTGATGATAGTTTTGGTTCTAAGGGAAAACTAAGCAGTTCATTTTTCAGCAGCTATTTGAATGTTGACCAATAATTGCAGGCCAAAACCAAGTAGGAAAAGATAGATATGAAGGTAAACAATGTCCATTATTCTTTGGGTTATTAAGTTTCTGTTTGATCTCGTCACTTTCTGATCTCTTACGATAGAATCTGGATGAAATTTATAATTTTAGCATGAAAACACCGAAAAGGAAACTTTTTTTTTTTTTTTAAAAAAAGGAAAAGTTCAAAAATGTTCATGAATTTGCAATAAATTAAACAATGAGTCCAGATCACTGTGGCGATCATAACCTCCCAGCCTTCTGTTCTCTTTCTGAGATTAGAATCTCATTAGGGTTTTATTTTTATTCCATTGAATTATGGGAATTCGGCAGAAAGTCATGAACTCGTTAGGAAAAAAGAATGTTTACTTCTACTTGTATTTCAGTTATTTTCTGTTTCCTCTCGTCTCTATGAGATACCCATATCCAGCCAGGATAGTGGTAACTTGTCTTGGAAGAAATCATTATTTCTATATAATTTTATTATTTTTCAATTTAATTGATGAAATTAGTGATCTGGGAACATGATTGAATTTTAAAAGAGTGCTTGCATTTTCTTTGTCACCTGTTTAAACTTAATCTTTTTAGCCTCCTCACTTTTAGGATTCAATTCCTATCTTATGAGAAACATGCATTATAACGAGGCAAAGAATGCTCAATCGAATATGATCCTTCAGGGTACACAGTAAGGAGGAAAACGAGAAATATAAGATAAAATAAAGGAAACTCATTAAATAATCTTGGGAATTATGGCATAATTATTAATTGATGTTTTAACCTTAAAAAGTAGTATTAAATTTTAAATTATCATTAAAAAAATAAAAACTTTACAAATCACAAAGTCAGTATTTAAAATTTGAAAATTGGGGAGAAAAGTAAATTAGATGCAAGAAATAAGGAATTGATAGACAGTTATTATATGACAAATTTTTACCCTGAATAATCATTTTTCTGAAAATTCCAAATATATATCTCTTTCTCAATCTCATTGACTCATACCGCACAAATCTTTTCTAATTGTACATCAACAGTGTACGGATAACTTTGTATTCTCATTCACTTCATTTCATGGGGTTCTAACGTATTTTGGACCAAGAAATCGTAATAGAGGGGTCAAGTTGTACAGCATTTAAAATATACATAAAATAAAACTTTAACTTAAAAGAAGGAAAATGCAACCCCATCTTTTTTATTTGATATGATCTATCCATCATTTATTAATTTTTTGAGAGGCGAACCATCATCAAAAGCTTTGTAGTTAGAAGCCTTAGTCCTACACATAATCATAAAAATAATATGCCTCTGTAAATATACTTCATGTGACTTGCGTCTGCCAATGTGTTGATTTAACATGGCCTAACCTTGCTAATGCAAGAGGACCCATTATGATGAAACAGCTGCAGCAGCTTTCTGAAATGGAAACCACACAAATTCAGTAACGAGTTAAGGTTTAAGAATGCATATTTGAGTGAAAGAATTTCTCGATACACCCATCTTACAAAAAATAAAATAGACTTGAGTTATCATAAAGAGATATATAAACATATTAGCTAGAGATTCTAAAAGAATTATTATGCTCATTTGACTTAACTTGTACTATGTTATGAAAAGCCCATTATTTGTAAATAATCTATAGGTGATGTTGTGTTGAACATGAGTTGGAACAACAAATTTCATTTAAAAATGTTACCCTCTTTTGCTCTTCCATGTTTGCCTTTATCAGAGAATAGATGGCAACGCCTGCTATTGCTATAGCAGTTCCAATGCCAGTTTGTGTGGATATCTTGTTGCCTGGAAAAGTTTCCAACTATCAGAATACTGAAATGTCACATGTGCAATCCACAACTGTACTCAATTTAAGGCAATAAAAAGAAAAAAATTTCAGTGTGTTTTCTATCAAGTTTTTTAATTTAAAAGCAAACAAAAGTAATTACCGAAAACCACTATAGAGAACCCGATAACAAACACCCGCTTCAGCACATTTCCGACCGCATGTGTCAGAGGTGCAACTCGTTCCAAAGTATTAGTAGCCAGCTGCAGTTATTATGTTCAAAGACAATGGAAGGTTATTCATTGAACAACTATAACTTGAATATGCAGTACAAAATTATCCAAAATTTTGAGCTGAAGCATAAGGGATACCTGATTGTACAGATGGTAAAACATTCCAATCCAGAATAGATCAGACAAAAACTTGAACAGGCCTACTTTGGCAATAGCATTTCTAAACCCGTATTCCATAAGTTGAGGACCTTCAATCTGGAAGCAACCATGGTCCAATCAATGATGAACTTACAGCAAAGCAATAAGAAAATTGAATCTTCCATTCCATCAGTTTTATGTATCTGATAAACTTACAAATATTGCTGGGGGAAGGCAAAAGAAGAGGGCGATTATTGAAATATAGGCATATACGTTTGTACTGTCCATTCCAGTCTGTTCAAATAAAATAAACATGTTAGAAAATAAAAATAAAAAGCACATGATGAAGGATATAGTAATCAATTATGTCTACTTATTTCTGTTCCTGAAACGCAGTTTTTAAGTATCTCATTAATTATAAATTCTGTCTTAGATCCTTAGGTATAACCGTCATTATCTCTTATAACTAATGGGACAATACACGGATTTTTCAAAAGAAAATTATGATTATGCATTATTATGCTCTCTCACAAGCTTATGTATTCTTGGTATACGTTCAAGCACAATAAGCAACCAATAATACTCTTCATTCTTATACATTCTAAGCCTTCTCTCTTTTCTATCATATTCCTAGCCTCAACAGGTTTGACAATGACCATTAAATATTACAGCAGGTTTTGTCTCACACTGTTTCAAGTAAGTTGCTGAATTTTTGAGATATTCCATGATCAATGGTTCTGTTATCCCACAAGAGCTACATCAAACCTGGCTATTAAATCTGAGTCAACATAATCCAATAACCTGGTAAACTATTTGATTTTAGGAAACAAGGATTAAGTATCAGTTAATTTACCATCATTATTTGTATTCTCTTCCAAAATCCTCATAACACCATCCATGAATAGTTAAACATATAGTAAAATTAAGGAACTTGAACTTGTAGCCAGGTGAGAAAGTTAGAGTCATGTGGTATATATAGGATGTTACCATTGCTTTCTTTGAATATATACTTCTGTAAGTGAATGCTATATTTGAAATCATGGCACTTATGAACCCAGTCCAGTTGAAAGACAGTTCAGTTAGTGATGCCATTGATACACCTGAAGTGAAAGAAAGCTCTCATCAGTTGAGATAAAATTGTCCAGTTACTAAGAAGTGGCCATTATTGGATTAAAACAGATATGTTTAAGCAGAGAGGAGATTATCATTTTTGAGAAGTTGGGAAGTCTTGCATTAATCACTAAAATAAAAGGGACAAAATATTACCAATAACAACAGGGGCCAATGATAGCCACAGTGACAATGGAATCTGATGGCCCAACACAAACTGAGAAGCTGCAGCATTGAAAAATGGCTCCAGAGCTGCAGGAAAAAAAAAAAAAGAATCAAGAAACTGGAGATGAATGCTAATATGTTATTGGAAATATAATAAGTTTATGAAAAATTTTGAAAAACATATGTTAACGAAAGATTAAAAAGAAAAACTCCAACATAATCATCTTCTTGACACACACAGGCAGAGAGAAAATGTTGATTGACTTTATTGTTTACCAACAAACACATTTAATATGTCAACAAGATCAGCCAAAGAAATCTCTTTTTCTCTTTTTTCTCCTTCCAACACTCATACCTTTTATGGTGTGTGTGAAAGACACAGCTACAGCAGCAAATGATACATTGGACATGACATGACCAAGGGCATGACAAAATGCCACTGGAGTCAGAAGTGCCAAGAGCTCCTTATCAATTGGCTGGTATGAAGGGGGAAAAAATTACAATTAATACTATACTTTGACTAAAAAAATAATAATAGGGCACATAAGAATTATTACTTACAGCACGTTTTGGTAGACCTACAGCCCAGCAAACAAGGCAATATCCCACACCAACAAGGAGATGTATAACAGAAACAAAGCTGCAAAGGATATATGAAAGGATGTTGTTGATAACAGAGCTAAAAAAGTAAAATGTACATATACATGAAATGAAAATTTGAGTGATCTCTGGTAGGAAACATACTAGGGATATGGGAAATAATTATAAACTTTCTTGTTGAGTATGTTGAATATCACATTTAAGAAATACCTGCATGGAGGACAGAACACTGTCAGCACATAAATTCCTATATTTCTCAACTGTAGCTGCGATTTACCACCTTTCAGACACTAATAATACTATTTCTCAACTGTCAGCAATTCGATGAAACTTCAGAAATGCAAGAATAAATAACATTCCTTAAGGTTTCATTAAATTAGACAAAATACTCTTTTTGCTTTTAGAATTATACTCGATTCCTCTAATATTTAAAATGATATTACAAAAATCTCCCTTCTAATTTATTTTCTGTTTTAACTTTCTACAGGGTTCTTCCAAAAAAAATAAAATTATTTAATTAAATTTACTACCATATTAAAAATAAAATTACAAGCTTATATTGTATAGAGAGTTAATTTTGATAGAAAATAGATTAAAAGAAAATCAAGCATAATTTTTGAAACAAAAAAGTATCTAATGTAATTTAACCCAAAAAAAAAAGGATATTCTCTTCTCAAAATGCAATCACACATATCCTCTTCCCTTTCTCATGAAGATTTCTTGCCACACCTTTGAAAAGAATAACAAGAAAAAAGAGAGATCCTTACCACATAAAGAAAAAGAACCCTGTAACCAATGCAGGAAATTTCTCACCAAAGCTCTTTGTGGGCTTCACAGTAACAGACCTGTATTTGGTTAACAAAGAAAAAATAATAATAAAGTATTAGCAGAAATTCAACATGAAAACGAAATCTTGGGTTCCCCAAAGAAGATTTTTTTTTTTAATTTTTGCCTTTTGGGATAATGAACAGATCTCATCACACACGGCAACTTTTCACTCTTTTCTTTCTTTTTTAAATCTTAAATGAAGACCCTTCTCTTTGTTTTCAGCTAGAGAAACTCACTTTCTCACTGTGCAAGGAGAAAGTTGAAAAAATTAAAAAAAAAAAAATTAGTTTGGCCATTATTGCATCAAAGTTGAAGTGTATAAGAATCTAACTAACCCATCTTTGATTTGGACTTCACCCTCATCAGCATCGGCAGCTGCCGCTGCAACAACAGGAAATTCAACCGATTTTCGCCGTCTTAACTGCTGATCCCAACCAAACATGCCCAATCCCAATGCTTTCTCACCATGCTTCCCATTCTCCAACAATGGCGAGAACGCTAAGCTCGAGTCTTTAGCCTCAAGCACTCGAGCTTTAAGCAAACCATGGTTGATTGAAACTCTTCTGGGTATCAAATAAAGCGACGAAATTCGAGGCCTTTGTACTGATATGTGAACTGGATTACTCAAAGAAACCATTTTTACTCAACTAAACGAAACAATCCAAAGAAATCACTATTGGGGTTCTCGTAATTTAAATACTGGAGGGAGCTTCAAGTTGGAACTATGGAATTAAACAAATGGGGACGAGGAAACCAAGGGGCTTCGATAATAGGAAGCGGAGGAAACAGAGTGATGGTTTCTTTTCATTATTTTTGGAAATGGTATTGGTAAATGTAGATAGATATCACAGAATCTGAAAATTAAATGGAAAGAAAGAGAAAAGTGTTGGAGAATTTGAGAAAAGCAGAGCACAGTGGTCAAGATTCTGATGTTGAAGGAAAAACTTATAATCCTTTTGAAGATGGTTTCTTAAAGGCACAAATGAAGTAGAGTCTGTGAATTCCAACACAAAAGCCAAATAAATTGGAGTCCTAGAGCGCTTTAGTGAGAGATTAGTAGTTCAGGAACTTCAAAGGCGAATAAAATGGGAGGGACAGATACTCCTTTTAAAAAAGGTGTTAGCTTTTTTAGCTTTCAGAATAAGAATTATTACAATAATAAACTTGATAAAATATCATTTTATATTTAATAATTTATAAAGTATCCATCAACATGAAAGTTTACAATCATAAAGTCATCATTATTACAAAAAATAGTCCTACAAAATTTTCGGGCAAATTTAAAAGAAAAAAATGTAGATACATTACTTATGTTTAAAATAAATATTATAATTATAGATAAGAGATTTATATATAATTATTTATATAAATTATGTAAATTATATTTCAATATTTTATTAAAAAATTAATAATAAAAATATAAAAATAATACTTAAAATTTTTTTTAAAACCATATGTCTGCCAATGAAAATTAAATACAAAGAATAGATATAAGAACTATTCTAATTGGAAATGTCGCTGCTATTGATGTGAGCATATGTCTACAAATTGAAGGGAAAAAAAAAAGAAGTAAATGCAAGCTTAAGTAAATAATATATGGCCATAAATTAGAGAAGGGAGACGCAGGTAGCATGACGTTTACGATAACAGATTTTTGTGGAGAGAGTGGTTCTCATCATTTTATGTACTTCAAAATAAGATGTGTTAAGTCATTATTGTCACAATAAAATAACAACTAACAAAGTGTGCATTATTGGCAACCAAAAGTCGTCATTTTAATCATCTTTTTTTTGGCTCTACGCAAATTGCAAAAAGCATCTACTTCTACTTGCTAGAGCATCTCTAACTCTAAAGATGGGAATATATAGCCAAGTTTCAGGTTTTTTTTTTTTTAAATTTTGGCATGCGAATTTCAGCAATTAAATTTTTCGCATGATCAAGTAATAATTTATTTATTTATATCACAATAATTAAATATCAAATTCAGCATTGAAAAAGCTTTCAAAAATTGAAAGACAAGAGAGTAAGTGATTATAAAGAAAATAAATATTATTATAGCTAGGACAGAATATAGATGTACTTTTTAAGTTTTCATTATCAGATTTCTCAATAGAGATATGATAAGTGTGTGTTTTTTTAATTTTAGGGCCACATGATTAAATTTTTTAATGGTCCATTTGACATGCTATATACTTATTGAAAATATTAAAAGTAAACACTTTTAACTACTTTATCTATAAAAGGAATAACTGTGTACAAATAATTTTCAAAAATAAATTATATTACTAGAGGGAAAAAAAATTAATAATTATATGGGATGAAAAAAATCCAAATTAAAATAGGAAGTCAATTTTTGGTCAAATGATTTATTTAAATAAAAAATTATGACAACTTTTTTTGGGCTAATTAGCTCGAGTTTGGATTCAAAAGTCCAAATTTAATGGGGCCTCAACGAAGTTGAGAAATATTTTAGACCGTTTATTTTGGGCTGGCCCAAAACAGAAATACACTTTCAGACTGTAATCATTTCGGATCAAAAACCAAACCCTAGCGAACAAAAATTTAGAATCTGCGTTTAACTGCAGAGCTTAATGAATGAGAAAGATAGTGAGAAAATAGTATAAAAGTATAAAAAAAATCGGTGCTGATTGATACGTTACGTTTAAATAAATGAGTAGTGGAGCTGCAAAACCCAAAGACGAGGAACAAGACGGCATGTCCGTACAATCTCCCTGTAAAGCTCCTCCCTCTGCTTCTTCTCTACCCAAGGTATCTCTGTGCTTTTGTGTGTGTGTGTGTGTGTGTAACGCGAATTTTGAATTGGAAAATTGTCTTGTGATTCTGGTGATAGGAGCAAGCACAGATTGAACTGGAGTTGAGACTGTTGGAGGCTCTGGAAATTTATCCTCCTGCGAAACTTCAAGGCAGGTTTTCTTTCATTTCTTTTTATTTTTCTTTTCTTTTCTTTTCTTTCTTTCTTGAAAATTAAGGTTTTCTGTCCGTGAAGGTATGATTGGGTATGTGAGAAATGTCAATTTTGCGTTATGCTGGAATTGAAGGGCGCTGGTTGAATTTATCTTCAAGTTTGTGATTTTAATAATGAGAAGTAGAAGAGAATGCTTCACCGGGGAATTAACCCTTTTTTTTTCTTTTAAGATAGAATGCGAGTGGGAAATTTTATATATATGAATCAATGAGCAATGTCAAATATGGTTTTTCTAAGAGGGGAGGGAAATATGAGGAAGTGATTACCATATATTAATACCAGCTGAGATAGCAGGGGTACAAGTGTTGGACTTGACGCACTTTTTCCGGCTCTGATAGTATTAGTATTTAGAATGTAATACTGAATCTTGGGAGTTGGTGTCTTGCCACTTCGTTGTAAATGAGATTTTAGATAGTGGTAACTGGTATATGAATTTGTCTTTTTTCTTTTTAATCTCAATAGAAAGAGATTAGGTGAGGGATTGCGGCTTTAATGATGTTGACATGATATTAAAACATGAATTGGAGAATGGTGAATAGCTGATGCTTTCCCTAACATGAGGAAGTTCTGCTGACAATGACACTTAAAAGATTAGAGAGGGGGAGGTCACAGAAAAATATGCTTCCACTTTAATGAATGAATAACATAACAAATTAATGTTTTATGGCTGTATTCTTTACTTGAGTTTTCATGATTAAAAAAAGTGCTCAAGCAGTCAAATTTTCTCCATCCTTGCAGCAGCCAAATCTGGTTAGGGTTTGGACACTAGAGATAGTAAGTGTTTTTTAGTGACTACAAACAGAATCTATTATTTGTGTCAATTGATTAAAAGCTTTCTGTCAAGTTTCACGTTAGAACCTGTCAAGTCCAATGTAAATCTTCGTTATGGACTGCTTATGGAATTAAAAAGTTTTTTAATGTGTTCTATGTTTGAACCTGTGAAGTGCAAATGCTGCTTAGTTAGGTGTCATATTATAACTTTCACTTTTGATTGTTATCAAGGGGATCTAAGTTGGAGAATTTCTTTCTCCCTGTAAAGCATTCCCATCTTAGATAGTTAAACCTATAGTTGTCTTCAAAAGATTCAAGATTCCTGGCTTGTTTTGCGCTTATGTTGGTGATCCCTTTCTTGCAGGCATACATCGCCACTTTGTTCTTTATGGTCTGATGGAATTTCTACGGAAGAGGTGAGTTCTTTCTTTCCACTTTTGGTGTGTTTAGTTATCAAGGATAATGTGCTAGATCTCTATTTTCTGTTACGTACTCTTTCCAATTTGCAGTTTAGACAGAAACTTCTCTTCTGAGGAGGTCCTGCAATTGCTTGATCGGTTCTACAACATAGAATTGCTGGTACGTAATAAGTTGTAATTCATCTCTTTCATTATACACTCATCAAATGACATGTTAGATGTGTTTAAACATTATACTTTTTGATATTGAGGGTTGATAGTGTAATGGTTTATTTCTCTGCCCCTCAGAAAGATGACGAAGAGATGGAACTGCTAAATCATGAACAAGACTTCTGCTTGCCCTCAAGTTTCTTTATCAAGGAAGAATCCTGAATAAGTACATACATTTTCATTTGAACAGTTATTCAGATTTTGATGTATAAAGCAGGTTATTCCATTCCCCTCTCATTTTGGAATAGAACATGTTTATGTAGTTGTTCATATCACCTTAAATCTTTAGAAATTGAGGAGCAGGAATTTTGATGGAAGCTGGATTCCACTGCTTTCAATTCTGTAGCAATGGATTACCAATTTCGGTTGAGTTTAAATAATACCCTCGCTTGAGGTTTAGGCAAATATTTGAAAGAGCCTTCATAATGGTCTAAGCTATTTATTCATTCTCAATGATCTTTGACTCTTGAGTAAACCACTATCATTATAAAATGATCATCTTTCGGGCGAACTAGCATTTCATTCGGTTCGCGACTCTGCAGAGTTTATTTAGTTAAAATTTCCCACTTGAAAGAATGCTCAACCACGCCGTAATTAAAATGGGCTTCTTTACTTAAGGTATAGCTCTCAAAATTGATTCAACTTGGTGGATTAACTCGCTACACGTTTAAATTAGTAAATGGTCAACAACTTCAGCATTATTTTTCTGTAACATATAAAACTAAATTTTTTAAGCAAGTTCGTTTGGTTGTTAACCGTCTCATTTGTATTTTTATAATATTTAAATGCTTCATAGTATAATTCCCAAAATTACAAAATTTATAATTATTTCTTCTACTTACTGACCAGCTAAAAAGTACACTTAAGTCACTTGTAATCAACATGGCTCTTTTCTGTAAAGGTGATGAGGCTAGTAAATTTCTGATTCGGTTTCCATACTTCCACATAATGTTTGATACCTAACCTAAACTCAATTAGAAGAGATTCCTTCATAAAGAAAACTATCTTTAGCCAATAATGCCCCTTTCACTGCTCAGACTGTTGCTTACTATGCATATAATCATTCCACAGAATTACACCCTATCCCTAATTGGAATGAACACTATAAAGTTAGCAGGCTAGTGATAATATTAGACCAAATTCTTGAAACGTTTATCAAACCAAAGAGAGTAGGAAGGAGAGAATATGCGTGTGTTTGAATTCAACAAATCGATGTTAAACAGAATCAATTCAAAACTAAGGAGCACATAAAAGATATGCTTTAAAGTAAATGGGTAAATGTGAAGTATCCATTGCTACAACTGGCCAGTTTACTTGAAAAGAATGATAAAACAGTACAAAGAAAAAGTTCAGAACAATAAGACAGCCGAAAACCCCACTTTTCTGGCTTTCAATGGATAGAACGAGCACAATTATGAAGTGGCCACAATCTGTATTGTGTTCCAAATCCATTGCAAGAAAAACTGAATTGCAGAGTACCTCAGGTATCTGACTGCCGTGTACAGGTTCAGCTGTACCTTAATTGTTCTGCATAATAGAGTACATCAGTACTTTAGCTATAGAAGAATCATAAGTTCTGAAACAGTAACAGAAAATGGTGTAAATATGACCAAGAAGGCATCGTATTCAATACATACCTCAGGTTCAGCAGGTTTGGGCTCTTCAGCTTTGATGTTCTCTTCACCTGCATGAGAGCATTTCACTATTAGAGCCTCAATATTAGTTGAAATTCTAATCAAATTGTAAGCCAACCAACAGGAAGCTTCACTGTGCGGCTACATAGGAGTAACCCAGTTCAAGACACCCAAATTTTAGCTAAGAGGACTTGTACAATGTGACTTTGTTCTACAGAGCAATTAATCATAGGCCAAACAGCTTCATTTTCTTTTGGTCTAGGGGCATCATCGTTCAGCAAGATTTAGCATGGGATTTTCCAGGGCACAACTCAAATGTATCTAATATCAAGTCTCAATCAACACCATACCTCCATCCTCAGGCAAATCAGATGTCCAAAGAGTCAGGTTGTCTCTCAACAACTGCATGATCAACGTGCTGTCCTTGTATGACTCTTCACTCAAGGTGTCCAAATCCGCAATTGCCTCATCAAAGGCTTGTTTAGCCAAATGACAGGCCCTGTAATTTTCAATAATGACATTAGGCCAAAGGTTAACAATAAATGAAATTCAGTGCCCATATTGATTATAAGAGAATCAGTAGAATACCTTTCAGGAGAGTTCATGATCTCATAATAGAAGACTGAGAAGTTGAGTGCAAGTCCAAGACGGATTGGGTGAGTAGATGGAAGATCTTTGTTTGCAGTGGCTGAAGCAGCCTAAAAATAGAAAAAGTTGTGTACATGAAGAGACAGTGCCATAAATACCGTAAACATAAGAATAATTATAAATTATTTCAACTTTAATTAGAAATACCAAAAAACACAAAGGTGAATACCTCATAACCTTTCATTGACTGATCAGCTGCCTCTTTCTTTTCTTGGTCAGTCTTGAACTCAGCAAGATATCGATAATAGTCACCTTTCCTGAAAAATGAATGCTGAACAAGATCAGGGATAGAGTCCCAATAATGGGCAAAAGGAACAGAAAATAAGCAGTTTAGTCCATGACTCACTTATTGCACTTGCACTCCCTATAGAGGAAGAAGGACAAATCAGGCTGAGATTGCTCAGCCAATCATGCAACAAACAGTACAAGAGAGACATGCACTAAAAGATAACAAATTATCACATGCACATAGATTCTCTCTTTCTCTCACTCTATCTTTTAGATAATACACTAGTAGAAGGAAACAAACATTTAATTTAGATGGTAACAAAAGCAGTCAGTTGCATGGACAGGGATACGAATTGAGGTGAATCAACTAAGTAGCACAATATTGGACTTTAACAGAGTGGCAACAAGGCTCACATTTTATAGTAGAAAACAGTGGCTTCTCCCGAGGTGGAAGAGGGGATCAGATGCTGGTCAA
The DNA here is from genome assembly GCA_031216115.1 of Senna siamea. Lineage (NCBI taxonomy): Eukaryota > Viridiplantae > Streptophyta > Magnoliopsida > Fabales > Fabaceae > Senna > Senna siamea. The sequence continues at coordinate 3,932,604 of CM062358.1, forward strand.
TAATTGTCAGAATGTCACTGCAAATCTTGGATAGTTCCTCCTCAACCTTTTGGCGATAACCCTTGATCAATTTAACATTATGCTCATTTCCCTTAGACTCTTCCTTCTGCTCAATTGAAGACATTATGCGCCAAGAGGCTCGCCGTGCACCAATGACATTTTTATATCCTACTGAGAGGAGGTTCCTCTCTTCCACAGTTAGCTCAATATCAAGTTTGGCCACTTTCTTCATATAGTCAACCATTTCTTCATGACAAATATTATGTTTCAGAAAAATATTATATCTATAATATACTTTGAAATTTATAACAGTTTCTGATTCATCAACTTCAGTATGCATAATGGTGCGCAATAATAATTAATCTCACATAACATGGACTCTGAGCATTAATTACCAGACTTTTTTCCCCCTAAGTGTAAAATCAGACAAAGTGAGATAAAACTTTTGAAGTCATTTAACCTACACCTAACCAGGCAAATACATTACAGTTGAAAAGGAAAATGATAAAGTTGAAGCGCATTTATAGCTGTGACTCTTGTCTTCACAAGGCCAGAGACAAACAATAGTGTAAGTATTAATTAGGTTGACAGGTTCAAGAGCGGGGAAAATATAAAAGTAGAAGATAGTTCCTTTCCCAATACATACTTTCCTTGCATGACCATGTTGCATAATGCATATGAGCCCCGTAAAAGTAATTTTGTGAAAAGGAAATGGAGAAATCAGGAAAATAAAATAAAATGCCCGTGAGCCGTTTCAGCTTCCAAACATGACCCCCCACAAAATTTTTTATTCATATCTATCTATTCAACAAACATGCATGATTAATAAACTAATAAATTAGATGCCAAATCTAATCCAAACAAAATACCAGGCAATTCATCACCTAGATACCGCTTAACAAAATGGATTACAGGGAAAATGGCGAAATCTACAACTTGATCCATAAACAGCAATAAAAACACAAATCTAAAGCCACATTTCCAATTAATCCAAACACAACAAACGGAAGAGCCAAACCAATATTTAATCCAACCCAAGCACCACACGATACAACGGACAGATCCAAACAAATGTCGACATTAAAAACACAAACCCCAAAAACGGAACAAGACGCAAAAGGGGAAAAAGAAGAGCACCATCATATCTCTCAGCCTGCTCGGCAAGCTTGGCCATGTAAACGTGGCCCTCTCTCTCCTTCTCGGCCGACATTGTTTCAGAGAGATGAGAGGAGGAAACGAGAGAGACGAAACAGCACAGAAGCGAAAGGGTAAGAGGGGCAAAGCGCAATGGGGTTTGGAGCGAAGATGAAGGGAAATTAGAAGGGAAGGATGTGGTGAAGTGCCTTATATAGTGGTCGAAGATGGAGGAAGTAATGGAGGAGAGAGAGGAAGACTAGATCTGAACCGTTCGATGAAAGGTTTCGAAAGAGGAACCGCGCAAATTGTGATTGTGTTGCTCATTTTGTGACACTCCCCTTTGTAAATTTAATTGTTGGGATGTTTTGAGTTAACTAACTTAATTATAGAGGTGAAATTACTCTTTTGTCATTTTATTTTTTTAATTTAATTTTTATCATGATTAAGTTTTTCTAGTTTAAAAAATGTACTTTTTTTTTGTTTACTCAAATTTTGTTAGTTTACTACTAAAATCTTTGATATTCTGAATATATATAATTTATATTATTTTTTAAGAATATGATGCAAAAAATTTTATGGTCACTTGTTAATGTTATTATGGATGACGCTGACATATCTCTACCAGAATTAGAGAAATAGGTTAATTAAGTTGTGTGCTAGCTCAGTTAAATATATTGTAATTATAATTACTTTTAAAGAAAGTGGTATTTAGGCATGCAATGTATTGCTTATTATATAATTAATTATATATAATATTAATATAAAAATTTTAGATTCATAATATAATATTTTTTCATTAAAAAATTAATTAACTAAAAGATATAAATAGCATAAAAATAAATCAACATATAAATTAAATTTATGTTTATGCAAAATATAAAAGGAATATTCTATAACATCTGATTATTAATAAAATATAATATGATTGTCAAAAATTAAATTTGTGTGAATAAATAATTAAATACAATACTAAAAAATAAATTGACCTTTAGATGTCTTTTTTACATTTTTTTTTAAATTCTGTTTTATAAGATAAAAGACAAATTACATATTTGCTTCTTTAAAGTGAGAAAAAATCATGCTCTGTAAACAAGATCATTCAAACTTGTGAGAATTATCTAATAATATAAATTAAGCTTTTTTTAATATTTATAAGTTAATTAGATCATGTATATCTATGTATATATGTGTGTTAATTAGACCTGAGTAAATTAATACATAAAAAAAATTATTTCATACTTCCAATTCATAAGTTTTAAAAAATTTCACAAATTAAAATCTTAAATACTCTTAATATTATATAATTTTTGAATCATCTTAAATATACTGTATATATAGAAGTTAGTGTTTTGTTCAATGAATTTTTTAAATAATTTTTAAAATTACACACAAGTAAACTAACAAAAAAATAAATAAATTGATGAGTCATAAATAGATATTATCCATACCTCCAAAACATATTATATTAATTGATAACTTTTAATAAAAAAAAATATATTTTTGTTCAAATTTGTAATGTGAAGATAATTTTTTTTATTAAATGAAAAAATTTATACTTGAATTTATCTTATCAGCCCAAAAAAAGTATTATTTTTTAATTTAGTGAATTCAATTTTTTTCGAAAAAACTTACTCTCATTAAATCTACGATCATTTCAATTATCAATAGAATAGTTTGAGCCACTCGAAGTTGTTATTGCATTTTTACATACATAACATAGTTAAGTATAAATTGTATTACATTTATAATATTATTTATAAATTGTTTAAATATAAATTTATTCATAAAAAAAAGTTATATTTAAGTACATAATATGTTGGATAAATTATTTTATCTTCTCATTTATTTTAAAAAATTACATTTTTTTCTTTAAGAATTAAAGACAAAATGACCTTTTATATCCTTAATTTTTACATTAATTTTTAATTTCATTTTTAAAAATTTTTGCAATCAATTTTACCTTCAATTTTGTCCCAAAATTTAACATTATATAAATTACTAACAAAAAATAGTTATATAATATTGTATTTAAAAGAAAATATAAAACCTTTAATAAAACTGTTCAAGTCATATACAAAGTATTCATTGAAATTTTTATTAAAAAATTTAATATTCATATTAGATTAGTGATTGAGTGAGATTGTGAGAATAAAAATATTATAATTTAAAAATATATGTTATTATTTGAATGTTTAAATATTATCAAAATCTTGTTCATATTTTTAAGATTTATTATCAAATATTGTATTACTATTTTTTATTAATAATTTAAAAGACGTAAAACCATAAGACAAAATCGATTATAATTTAAGACTTTAGAAATAAAATTAATCACAAATTTTTATGAATAAAATTAAAGATCGATATAAAATTTAATACTATAAAAAATATTTTTGTCAAAATTAAAAGATGAGTTATTTTGATCACTCGTGACAAAAAGCCAATTACAATCCCGCTTAATTTGACTAAAATATGTTCATATTTATTATTTATATTATATAAAAAAATATTAAATGTACATTTGATCAATATAACATAGTTATTTTTAAAATTTATAAAAAATATATTTTTATTTTTAACATAAAAATAAATAATATAAAGTAAATATTTTTAGAATAAATTATATTTTTAATGAAAAACTTTTATTACTATAGAGGATATTTTAGTCTTTTAATCTTACAAGAGTTTGTGATATTTTTAAAATAAAAAATATATAATTTAGATATCTTTTTTTTAAAAAAAAGTGAGTAATTTACTTTAATATCTATATTTAATCGTCTTTGTCAGATATGTTTTTCTAGATGGGGTACATGCACACAGTCACTATAGGAACTAAACGAATTTCCGATTTGGTTGTTATGGTTACAATCGTCTTTATTATCCTTAATAAGAAACTTATTCTAAAAGATAAAACGAAAAGTTGGATAAAAATATAAGTTGAAATTGAATATCTTTTTTTTTTTTTCTTTTCATTCATTTCAATTCAAAATATCCTTGTAAACAAGGTTTCCCCAAGAATCTTTCCGAAAATTATTCTTAGCAAGCCTTATTGAAGCACATTGACGAAGGTAAAACTGAAGAGATACAATCTTAATTTCATTCTTTGATTCCGTGGCCATTCACATCTTTTTTCAAAAGATAGATTGTTCAACAGAAAGGCTTCAAGTCCAATGGTGATCAATAAAGAAATCATCAAGAAAATAAAAAATCCTAACAAAGATATTGGATGAATGAATTACTACTAACACCTTTGACCAAAATTTCAAAAAACAAAAAAAATTCAACTGTAGCTAACTTCAATATGAACTTTCACAATCTACAGCTTCATCATTCCCCGGATCCAATTGTGGAAAAGATGGAACACATCAAGGCTCCGAGCACTATATACATGCTGTGCCAACTAAACAATCCATTCTCTGAAATTGTGCAAAATATTCCGTCAGTGGTAAAAGACAAATCACTGCATTCTTGGCAGGTTCCTGAAAGAATCCACAGAAAGACTGATCCAGATCCTATGTCTAACACCAAGCTTTTTATGCATCCATGACCTATAATTTTAAACTACTAATTATATGATATCCAATAGAGTTACAGGGTTAAAGTAATTACCAGAGCAAAAAAATTGTGTCCTTCTGCCTTGGTGAGACATACTGGTGGTCAATCAATTATTTTTTCACAAATGGTTTCTGGCAAACAAGTAGCCGCTGGTCACTGCCATTTTGAAGGTCAATTACCCTTGCTTCCCAACGTACTTGTGTTGCAACTCTTCGGGCCATCTCTATAGATCCCATTTTATCAGAAAGAATTATCCATCCCTACCAATCAATCATACACGCATGTCAACATATTAGGCTTAATTAATAGGCCATTCAAATATGCTAAACCAACTGCTTGCATTCAACATAAAAAAGCCAATAAACTATATTGAGGGTGCACCACAAGAATAAATTCACACAATCAATAGATTCAAGTGGTTGAAAAGAATCTTTCTTTGGTTGATGCTTTCTTGAGGATTTGAAGAAAAGAAATAGAAATGTAAAGAGGAAGGAAGGGGCCAAAATTCAACTCATTACATGTACTTTTCCAGACAAGCAATCATGACAATTTGAACAGAGAGATAGTTACCTCTGGACGAAGTATTCTATCCATCTCCAAGAATAAATCAACAATGCTGCACCTCTCTGAAGCGAGATGTGAAAGAAGTCCATTAGCATGAAGCATGTCATATGTCCGGGGGTAGGTGGGGAAAGGTTCACACCTGAAAATCAATAGCAAGATAAAAAATTGAGTCATCCTAAAGCTTGTAATATTAACTGTTTTTTGAAGAGCTTCATAGTTGAACTCCAAATTTAAGATAATTTAGAGATGAAGCTGAGTGAATAAGATTTTGCAATAAAGCAAGTCAAGTAGTTTTCAAGCTATTAGAACAAGTACATGCATGCATACCACATTCTATCTCTAGATTCAATCTCGAAAGGAAAACCAAATGAAAAAAGCTGAGTACCAGATCATGAATCATATATATTTTGAAGTAATTTATAAATTGAAATGGTTTCTTCCTAGATATGCATTTACAAAAGCTTTAATGGTGTTATTATCACTTACGAGTTCACCTCCCATTACTTATACATGAAAATTTTGTCTAGATCACATTCAACAACTTATCTAGGCCCAGAAGATAAAAAAACCACTTACCAGTCATGCATAGCACCAGCAAACCCTCTATCTAGTATGAGAGGAAGTGTATTGGAAGCACTAGCAGGAACAACATTCATAACCCACGCTGATTTTTTTTCCTCCAGAAGGGCAGCATTAAGACCCCCATAATTAGCACTCATGTCCATCACATTACGTATCATGTTAAATGGAGGCAGTGGGTCTTCATCTCCAGGTCTCTTTGGATGGTCAGAAAAAATTAATGGTGTAAGCAAAGACCAATAGTTTTTAAGAGCTGATCTCCAGTATTGTAGATCTTCATAGAAATCTTCAGGCTGGACTCCTGCAATAACAAATAGAGGTCAGTGAGAAGGAAAATCAATACATATGGGTATGAAAATGAGCAGTAGTGTTTAATATATATATATATATATTAGGAGTAGTGAAACGGAGAGGAAAAACAACTGTTAAAAAATGATACTTTCCATGAATTTTAATCTCAGCTGAGCCCAGTTCAGATCCAGAGGATCTGTTCTGTATTGGAATCCATCGCTTGCTAGATGTCCCACTTATACATGGTACAAGAGGCTCATAATATGACTGACTATCATCCTGTTCTTTACATAGTGGTATATGATGCTGCTTGCTACAATGAAAGATAACATATGTCAGTCACACCCTATAAAAATGAGTTATGATTGTAAACTCCATTGGGCATTCAAAGGAGAAGCAAGCAAATAGCAGTAGCAGAACTAACAGCTGTTGATGTCATTGATCTTAAATAAACAGTCTACACTTATTGTTAATTGAGGCAAGGATTGAAATTAATACAACAATCCTTACCGAGATGCATAGCAATCAATATCTGCAGTCTTCTGCCAGATGAAGGTCTCATCTTGCTGAGCTAGAAGAGTCCAGCAGAGTTTCTGGGTCAGCTCTTCCATTGGGGTTAAGATGGTGTTCTTTTTCACCCGTGATGAGCTTCCCTGTGGCCTGCTCGAGGGTAAGGTTAAAACAAAGTACCCTCCAGGTTTAAGAACACGATCAACTTCAATAAGGAACATTCCACCTGCAGGAGGAAGTCATTGTTAGAGAGCAAAAAGTGTGATACAAACATTTCAAGGATCAATTTCAATCAGCTACTCAATTGAATAATTTGATATGCCAAAACCAATTGAATAATTTAGGCCTAGATTATAAATAAAAATACATGGAGAGTACATGCCAGAAGCTGTCAAAAGCCAACTAGACAGTGACTCAGTCCTTTGCTTGTGATTACCACCTTGAGGTAGGTAACTAGCAACATGTTCAGGTGATAGAAGATAATAAGCATAATAACACATAAAGATTAGGGGAAAGTTGTCAAGAAACTGATTAAAAAGTAACTCGTTTCTGGAATTACAAAATCCACAATCTGTAAGCACTTAGCCTTTTTTTTTTTTTTAATCTATTTTCTGTTTTATAAATAAGTTAATTCCAATTCCCTCTCTAACAAGTTATTTTACCCCTTACAGCATGCACTTGAAAAATTCAAAATAATTTTTGTATGTAACGAGACCCAAATTCAGTAGACAATGGTCAATACTCGTACTAGTGCTTCTCTTTGTCTCCCAGTAAAGCTAGATGGAATTATAAGCTGTTGTCTCTTGTAGTTTGCTTAATCTCTTTGTTCCAACTTAAATTTGTGTGATATGCAAGTTCCTCACTAATGTATAAATTTTGGTTATCTGTGTGTTTCCACCTCAAATCTCCCACTTTGCTGACTTCAGAAAACCACAACTATTAGTTAGGACTAAGCTAAATTCATCAGGAGCATTAAGTTGTTCCACTTTTAACTATTTTTCTACAAAGTACATTTCTAAAATTTCATCCCAAATATTTTTCCTATTAAAAATATTCCATCCACCACATTTCCACTATTTTAGGGGTCAGTGACAATGTAATAACTAAATTGACGAGTGAAAGACAACTTTATCACATATCTTTGATCTCAGAGTCTCCAACACCAAAAGAATTGTGCACCTCGACCAGTCTTCTCTTTAACCTGTCATCTAATATTACTTTTGACAACTACAACGTCAATCTAAAAGAAATTATAGATAATAGACTACGACGAATCCATTATTCAAGATAAAAAGCAATGGGTGATCAAACTCGCTAATTTACACAGAGAAAAGTGGGCAATCTAAATGCAAAAAGGAATTGAATTTTGATAAGAAGTCCCAAAGAAGATCTACTACCAAAAATGATAGACCAAGGCCCATTAACTCCATAATTACCTTTTTCTTCCCAAATGATGCCACACTGAGCACAGTGAACCATGACATATGATAACGATGGATAAGGAAGCTGTCTTGTAATAAAATTGCCGATCATTGCAGGAAGGCCTCTCTCAAGGGCCAATTGAACCTGGCTACCAGTTGCTTCATATGCTGCAATACAAACTGCCATTACTTTCAGTGAAGCCAAATGAGCTCCAAAGCTACCAAATCCACAATTGATATCTAGTATAATACGAACCTGTCATAATGTGATCAAAATAGGTAAGTCACAATACATGAAGTAACAAAATGAACATGGCGCTTGATGAGAATTGAAAAGAATTTGTGGATGAAGATGTAACAAAGACTTACACCAGCTTGAAGAAATTCAGCATCACTTCCTAACCCTATCATCTCTGCAAGTTGGCGGGAGTAATCTTTAACACCGTCAAAGATCAATCCATCCTCAGAGTGAAATGCAATTTGATTCTCTTCTAGTAGCATCAACCTAGATAATTTATTGAATAAAGTTTTAGAAATTGTAAGTTTTTCATTTTAAATTACAGCAGGAAAACCTTGTAAAATTCTATGGTTTTCCATCAAACAGTCATTTGTAATGGCTGAAAGTCAGAAACCAAAAGAAAGCAATTTCCCACTCTAAAAATAAACAATAACAGAGCAGTACCTTTTGGTCATACTTCCAGATGAAAGAAATTGGTCTTTGGTTAGCTTCACATTTCCACTCCATATCACATCCCTGCCAGTTGGCCATCTCAGAGGAATCTTATAGTCCTTAGGAGGTCGAACCAAACACCTCTCAGCTTCTCTAGACACTTCACAATGCCGATCAAACTCCTCACCTTCTTTGAGCCCTGCTAACAAATTTGCAGAAATATTGTAACAGGGTACAAAATTTTCTCTTTCCTTGCCACAAAGGTCAAGTTCTCTTTGCCCAGCGACACCTAGTGATACAGATCTTAACTCCAAATAATCAACTGCTGCTTGCTCTTTTATTCTTCTATAACTTGTATAGATGACAGATGCCGGAGTGTGAGACGCTGAATCAATGATATTGGAAGAAGATGAACCTAAAACTGCAATTAGTGCAAGCAGACTAATCAGGCACAAGATTAACCAGCTCACTGGCAGTCTAGGGCCAATAATGATGGACAATTTATTGAACCAGGAGCTTCTCATGTCCAAATCGTTGAACTGCTATTGCCAGATAAATTGAAGACCACTAGATTGCGAATTCGGTCAACCTAGATTTCCTATAGCAACAAAAACCGTCGTCTATCATAACATAAAGGCTTCTATATATGTTATCATGAATCCACAATGATCCTGCATGCAATGAAAGAACGGTTCACACTTCTTCCCCAATAACGTGCTTGTCTTTTGCCACGTGGCTGCACCTTCTCGCTCATAATTAAAAGAACATGAAGCGCAGATTCATCAAAAACCAATCATGAACGGACAGAAACACGTAGCTCTAGAAAGATGCTGAATTTTCGATTTGCAATTCTGAATCAACAATTCAGAAGCACTGCAAAAGCAAGAATTAACGGAAAATCCCCACGGTTTTCAAAGATGTGCGAAAATATCCAGCGGAAAATGATTGAGCAGTGGCAATTCTGGTAGAACCGATCCCCGACAAGTAGTCAATCAGATCCCCTGCAACACAAATTCAAAGAGATCGACTTCATTAATTCACCAGAATTAAACGCTCCCCATATGATTGCTGAGAACATTTAGCTAAATCCTACAACGGATTCCCCTCAAAACTGCACCCGTTAATCATTGTCAGGTTTCCTATGATTCCCAGCAACCATATAGGGAACTTTGCATAATAAAACCAAATCCCATGAAGGAAGAGAATCAACCCAGATCCGAAGAAAACCAGACCTCAGCGATGCATGAAAACAAATGCGATTTGACTTTAATTTAGTGAGAAAAAAACTTAACCCAAAGAGAAAAAAAGGAAGTTGAATTAGGGTTTTTGTTCGTACCAGTTGAGGTCGTTAAACAGTGAGATTCAGAAACCAATTTGGGAAGAGCGCTAATTCCGGTTGAGTCCAAATTTATTTTGGATCCTACCTGGTTATGCATTTGCCATTTATACGCCAGTGATTTAATCAATCAGATCCAAAATATTCAAACCAAAAAAGATACAAAAATTAAAAAAATTTAAAGCAAAAAACAAAATCTATAAATTGCCGTAAACGAACCGAAGAATAATTGCTATTAATGATTGTTTTTTCTTTTTTCCACTTTAACTAACTTTTGGAATTAAACTTGCAAACCAAGTTGAGAATGCTAGAGTAACAGTATGAGCCTCGATTTTGCCGCGTTGGGATCTTGCTGTCAGTAGAATGACGGCTGTGATTTACCTGCCTTTCAAAAATGAACGGCTAGCATTATCTGCTTTGGCTTTCTGGGCTGAAACAAACATTAAGGCATAAATTAGTTAATTAATTGTTTAATTAAAATGTTGCCAAATGGAGGCTATTGTTTTCTTGCCAGCCAATCATAATTTAGGATCAAAATGTAAAATAGATAAATAGTCGTTTTCTTAATTTTAGCGATGGAATAAAAACGAAGTTATTAACTTGAAATTTATGTTTATTCAGCCTTAAAATTAACTTTTTTAAAAGGCATGACATGATGTTAATTTTTTAGAAAAATAGAGATGTTAGTTTTTTTTGCTGAAGAAAAGTTATTTTCAATTTTTAAAGACTAATAATACATACATGTATTGTGTTCAATTTCACTTTCATAATAATAAATGTATTTGTACAGGCACAACATAAAAGCCCTTTTGCATGGTTCGTGTTTTGCTCAAAGCTAGTACTGTACTTGTGATATTTTCAATTCACTCCAACGTAAAAAGATATTCTCAATTCATACCCAAGAGAATTCTAAGTATTTTAATTTTATAACATTTATAAGTCACCGTGCCTTTTTTCTACTATTAAAGTAAAAGTTAAATTACTCAATTTTTAATTTATTTTTTATAATTTAAAAATTTATTATTGAGTCTTTCTAATTTAAAATTTTTTTAAATTAGTCTTTATATCAAATTTTTGTTAAAATTATATTAAATTTTGTTAATTTTGTCAATATATAATATTTTAACACTTTAAATATTTATAATTAAGTCAACAAAGAGTAACAAATAAATAATGATGTAAAAATAATTTATATATATGAAATGAAATACAATTTATGTAAAGTAATATGTGTGGATTGATTTCAATTAAGTAAATTTATAATTTTAAGATAATATATAATTATCATCAAATTTAAAGAAAATATTAACTAAAATTTAAGATAAAGGACTAAATTAAAAATTTGTTAAATTATAAATATTTAATTACAAAATTTTAAACTATATGAAATTAATTACAATTTGAGTAAAACTCTAAGGACTAAGAATAATTTAACCTAAAGCAAATTTAGAATTATTATAGATTATTATTTATTTTTAAATTATTTTTTGTATTATTTAATAAGTAATTTTATCAATATATCATATTTTACAAATTTTTTTATTGTCAATTTATAGTAAAAATGACATGTATTTAACAGGATCAATAAAAAATATATAGAACAATCATGGCAATTATTTTCTTTTACAAATAATTTTTCAGCTTCCATTCCAAAGTAAGTAATTTTCACTACCATTCATAAGTTATTTATTTTTATTTAGAAGATTAAACAAATACCTCGTTCAGTCAAAACAAGTAATGTTCGCTTGATTTAAAAAAGTAATTTTATTTTTTTAAAATATAAATAACATGTTTTCCTATATAAACTTTGGCAAATAGAAAGAGTTTAGATCCCTCCATATAAGAAATTAATATAATATTATCATACTTGAAAAAAGAGATAAATACAAATTTATTTAAACGATGGACTTTATTTGCATAATAGATATCATAATAAGTATATAGCATATTTTTATTTTGTGCCAATTTTTTTTTTCAAATGATAGTGTGATGTTATTTAATTATATAAAAGGATTTAGATCCAAATCGGAGGTTAGATACAGGATAAAGATATATAAATTTTTTTTTGAAATTTGATTATATTTTAAATGTGCACTCAAGAGAATGATGTTCACGCTTCTAATATTTTGATTTTGCAGACGAAATTTTGAGTTAATTATAGTTGGCCAAATTCTGTTTTAATATATTAGTCTCTAAATAATATGCTTCACATTTAAATATTATATATATTTTTAACACCATTGATCATATTTTATACTTGTTGCTTGAAATTCACTTTGATAAAAAAAATTAGTGGGGAGTTAGATCTCTCACATATATTTGAATATGATAATAATTTATATTTTAAACTTATAAGAGTAAAAATTAGTGTCACACATAATTTAAAAATTCCCATAAAATGAATAAGCCTTTTTTTCCAATTTATATTAAAAAATCATAAATCAAATTGATGGTTAATAAACATATAGATATATATTAAAATAAGTCACACCGAAAAACTCAATAATATTATAATATACTATTTTTTTATTTTCACAAATATTTTTTTATTAAATGCAATCTTATTTGACACAATATATTGTTATTTATAAATTCATCTATGATTAATTTCATTTACCAATTATATATATATATATACATTTACTCAATTTAAAAAAAGAATCTATCCTAAAAATAACTTGGGATATATATATATATATATATAAACTGCCCAATTTTCAAATCCAAAAGGGGTCTGAATTATTGTTGATATAAGTAATAATTTAATATATACTAATGAGTTTGCTTATTTCTCACTTCATAAAGTGGCCAACACAAAAGCAATTTGTAGAGTACAAATTTTAGTTTTAAGTGAAGTTTTAAATTTTAGTTTTGTGTATGAAAATTTTTTTTTAAAAAAAAATTTTACCTTGTTATAATAGTTCTTTTAATTTAAACTAAATTAATCTGATTCTAATGAATTTATAATTTAAACAAATGAAATCGGTAAAACAAAGAATAATTTAGTGCAATTAAGGTAGTTGGGTTTGGTGTAGTGTAACAAGTAACAACCTTGGTGTGCTTCTAAATTTAGAAAACAACTTATTTATTGGTTATCACTTTATGAGTAGAGGTTGTTGCAACTAACTTGTACTATTTTCCTTAGATTGTCTCCATCTGGAATATATGTTTTTTTCCTTGCTTAGAAAGCAAGAATAAACCAACAAATTAATATTTTTGTGTGCACATTGAATCTGTATAAGTAATTAGTTCACACCAATCAACATTTTTACACATGGTTTAAATTTTTTTATTTTATTAAAAAAAATAGCTGAGTTGTGTTGTGTTTGTGTGTAGAATTTTAAAATTGTTTATTTGTATTTTGATGGGTTGCGGACATCAACTTTATTTAGCCAATTCCAGAGTGGCACTCGTTGTAATGAGTTGTGCCAATGGATTTTTCTCTGTAAAATCCAATATTCTCTCTCTCTCTCTCTCTCTCAACGGCGGTACTGTACTGTTCAACAATCCAATCAGATTTTCAATTCAGATTGATTAGGTGCTTTTTAATTCATTTATTGGTTAAACTATGCACTTAGTGTATATATAGCTTCCCTTAATTTTTAATTAGATTATTATAAATTACAAATTTATAATTAAACCTTTAATTATAGTTAACAAATTCTTATTCAGTTCCTAAGTTAAACTTTTATTTTTCAGGAGTTTATAAAATTTTGATAATATATTAATTATATATTATCTTAATATTATGAATTTATTTAATTTAAATCAATTTACTCATATTACATAATATAAATTATATTTTATTTGATATATATTAATTATTTTTATATTATTTTTTATTTTTTATTTATTGATATAAATTATACATATTTAGAGTGTTAAGGTAATATATATTGATAACATTAATATAATTTTAACAAAAATTTAACAACAAGAACTAAATTAAAAATTTGTTTAACTATAGAGATTTAATTATAAAATTTTAAATTATAAAGATTTAATTAAAAATTGAGTTAATTATAGAGTGTACAAAACTAATATCATCTTATGTATTTATGATTCAGTTGAATTTGGTTTGCAAGTTGATTGATTTTAATTTAAATGGTAGATTAAGCAGATCATTCTTAACTTGTTTTCAAAGGAGAAATATGAAACATCACCTAAAATTGTACTAGATTTAATTATCCTGATATTTTAAATAATATTTATATTTTTATATATCAAATATAAATAAAATAAATGTACGTACATCTAAAATATCAAATAGACATGAGCGTAAACGGTGAAAGAAATTTGGAATATATATATATTTATATATAGTAACTTTTTATGACCATAAAACAAGAAGCAAAAGGGGTGAATATTATCTTGACTATATGTCATTTTGATTATTAAAATTGGATTTTAATTATTTTTATATGAAAAAAGAAGAAATAAATTACTAATGAACTTTCAAAGTTTGTAATCTTTTTTAATTATATTTACAATGTAAAATTAGATAAAATTTGAAGATATAAATATATTTAAAATTTAAGAAGTCAAATTATCCCTAAATATTTGTATCACATTTTAAAAGAATATAAGATACTCTTAATCATCACACTATATAAACATATAAATATACTAGAGGCTTATATGCATAAATCTTCACTTTTTTATTCTTTGTTTTTTATATTATACATTATATAACTTTAGAAACCAATGACTAAAAGATTTTAAATTTATTATAATAGAAATAAATAATTTTGAAAACCAATATAAAAAAAAAACTCAAAATCAACATAATATAGATGAGATATACCAAAAGGCTTTTTCTTTTGTTTTGTTCACCACCCATGAAAAGCCTCAACTCTTAAATAACAAAACTAATTTGATGGAGCCACTAAACAATTTTTTCTTTTTTTGTTAAATCACCACCCAGATTTTATGCTTTATATAATTGAAGCTGTTTTGAATCTTTTTAAGCTAAAATTACTATTTCATGGAAATAATTAAGTATGGTAACACTTTCTCCATTTTAAGATTGACAAGTGATTAATGCTTATGCATATGATCCTACCTTTTTCCACTTTTTCCTTTAACTTTAAGATATGAATTTCTTGTGCTGAAAAAAAGTTGTATGATTCACATATTATTTCCAATAACTTAAGATTTAGGGTCTTTATATAGTGATAGTATAACTAAAAAAATAAAATAGAATTTATAGTCAATTAGTAATTTAATTTAATAACATAAATGAATAAATTTTTAATTTCAGATGACAAAATGATTTTTTTAAATATTAATATTTTGAAAATAAAAATAAATTTTAAGAAAAAAAGAAATAAAAAATATTTTCAAAACCCAACTGCACATTATAATTTTTGTATAATTTATCTTAATTTCTTAAATAACTTTTGTACATATATATATTATTTATATTAAAAAAATTAATGGAGGTGTTGGGTTTTTTGTGAACAAATGATATGGAGAAGGGAAAAAGCACATTACAAGTCACATTTCCCTTTCATTCTCTTTCTCTTTTTGACTGCTTATGATTCCCCAAAGCCATTTTCAAAGCTCATCACATGGATACACTGTACGTTATGAAATTCATGGGTTCATATTTTAGGTTCCATCATAGCCCCCACATGCAAGTTGCAACGCTCATACACACAGAGCCAATAATTAGTTTTTTTTTTTTAAATGATGTTGACATCTGAATCTGAAAACAAGAATATTACAAAGAAAGTTTTAATAAAAATGTTATATGTCAGTTAATATTCATATTTAAAAAATTACAAAATACAGATGAAACGCAAAATTAAAACCATGTGGAGAAATTAAATATATTGGAGAAGAAGCGTTATGTTAATTAGTTTTTAAAATGATGTTCAAAATTATATTGGATGACAATATATAACTATATATACAATATTAAATTTGAATTTTACTCGTAATAAATTTTAAAATTTATAAAATAAGAGAGAGTTATCACAAAATAGTTCTAAAGTTTTGCTTTTATAACAGATTTTAACGTTTTAAGTCAGTATAAAATAAAAGAGAAAAAAAACAGATTTATATATATCATTAGAATGTATTCTTTTGGATCTAGTGAAAATTTTCTTTTAATTTTGAAATCATCTTGAGGTATGGTCAAAATTATTCTTTTTCATTAGATATGACATAATTATATTTATCACCGTGTGTATGTGTGTGTGTGTGTATATATAATTATATTTATCACTATATATGTATATATTGAATAATGAATTTCAGAAACATATATAAAAATATAAATATATTTTAAATACTTCTTGACATGGTCATATAAATTAAACAAAATGAGATGATAATGTACGAACGATGAACACAGAATATACAAACATAATGAATTTTTTGACCATGATCCATCATCGTGTTGTGAAGATGATTTACATCGTACACGTCGAATGATGTTCATTATTAACAAGAAAAAGAATTCATTGAATATGATTAATAAATATATAAATAATTAAATATGAATTAATAATAATATTGAGTTCAAATCTTTTAAATTTAAGAAATAATATAACTTTTATATTTAAAGAAAGATAAAAAATATTTAATCTCTAATTTATTTATGGTGAATTTTTATTAATTTAAATTTTTTATTTTTTTCTTATTTTTATTTAAATTTAGATAATTTTAGAATATCTAAATTTAATAATATTTAATTAACTCTTCTTATTTTTTTATAATATGTAAACTTATTAATATAAAATAAAAAATTAATTAAATATAATTAATAAATACATAAATAACATAATATAATATACTTAATTAAAAATTTCTCATTTCCAACACTGCAACACAAGTAGATTTCCATGTACTATTATAGTACTAAAAGCTTTGAATTGTGAGAAAATGATATACAGAGAAGTAGACAAGGCAAATCAGAATTTTCATTATATTTTAATTTAAATAAATATACCTGAATATATTAAGTGTTGTTTTTATATATTTATTATTAAGTTTTTTAATAACAAATATAATATGTATTTAATTTTTAAAACTTATCACTTCATAATTGATTTTTTTATAAAAAATTTCACATATTATATTTTCACGCATGAATTAACTTTGAACAATTAACTCCTCTTTTTGTATCAACATTATAATTTTTTCAGGAATACCAACTTCCTCTTTGAACTATCGACTAAAAAGATTGCACATGAATCTTTGTGAAAATATAATTCACCAAATCAAGAATATTAATTTTAAATTATTTTTAAGGAAAATAAAATCTAATTTGATGATAAGCATAGGATAAATTATACTTTCATCTCTAAAGAAATATAAAAATTGCACTCTGATCATATCTTAAGAAATATAAAAAAAATACAATTTTATCCATGTTGAAGAAAATACCTCAAAGATAATATTATATTTTTTTATTAAAATTATAATAATTAAAAAAATATTTAATATTTTTAATATTATTTGTTTTGAGATAAATAAAATAAGTTTAACCTATTTTAAATTTTGTAAAAATGACTTTTTTTATACTAATGAAATTTATATTTGAATATAAGAATATTTTGATGAAAATAAATTATAAAATTATCTCTATCTCTCAAAGAAAATTTTGGAATCTGACAGACATTATTTTGGCGTCTGATAATAACCAAATAATAAAATATTTTATATTATACATACATAGACATATTTGATATTTCCAACTTGTTCCATTGATGCAAACAAGAAAATGTGCTTAATTTAATTTGCAGCAACAAAATATAATTCATTTGGTTGTGTTTTAGTGAACATTACCGAACGAATTTTACTATAAATGTTGAAGTAGAAAGCATTATCATATTCACAATTAATCTCCTTAATTAATTTCTCTTCCATATTGCAACGCAAAGAGAAAGAGAAAGGCAGAAACAATGGCGTTGAGAAGAAGAGTGATTAGTTTGACAATAGCAGCAGTAATTATACTTGTTTTTGAGAATCAGATGAACAAGTGCATGTCACACAACATTAACAGGGGAAGCTTTCCAAACGGTTTTGTTTTTGGCACTGCTGCTTCTGCTTTTCAGGTATTTATTTATTTATATATATATATATATATATATCATATCAATTTATAACTTTTTTTAAGTTATAATTTAATTCAGTAAATTATACTAGTTCAAGTTTGGTTAAATTATATTTACTATTTTTTTAGTTTAAAAAATTACACATACTTATTATCTTTTAATTTATTTTTTGTCAATGCAATTAAATTTATACTAAATTTTAATGAGATTCTTAATATAATTGAGTAATTTTATTGTTTTAAAATCAACACATACTATATCAAATACTAGTTTTATTAACAAAAATAAATTATAATTAAAGAAAGATTTTTGTAACATTATATTAAATTTCAGAGGCATTAAGTGTAATATTTTTTTAAAAAAAATAGGAAGATAAGAAATGTAATTTCACCGAATTTTAGTGGAGATTGATACAATTTGCTAAATTTAATTTGTTAAAATAAAAAATTTAATTAGCTAAGAATATTGAAAATAACAAAAGGTTTAGAAATCTAAAATTCTGAAAGTATGTGCAATTAATGAATATTGAAAGTGAAGAAATGCAGCAGGGAATGAATGAGCGTGTGGGAAATTATTAAAATTGATGAGATGGTTGGTTTGTAGTATGAAGGAGCAGTAAAAGAAGACGGGAGGGGACCATCTGTGTGGGATACTTTCTCACGTGTGCCTGGTAAGATAATAACATTCATTCTGCCTCATCTCATCTTTGTGGGATCCTCTTAATTATTCTATCATGTATATATGTTTAGCTTAATTACATTATCTAAGATTAAACAATGAAAATAAAGTCAACTTTTAATAAGATAAAGAAAAAAAATTAGATTTAAATATAAATAAAAATGTCAATTAAAATTTTACTTTTTTTTTTGTTCGTTTTCTTTTCATTCTTTTCCTTCTAAATATATAATTTTAATGGTGAGTTTGCAATAAATAAAATATGGTTAAAATACACATATCACCCTGAATTATAAATTATGTGTATATAATTTTATTTAATTATAAAAGTTGACTTAAAACTTTTACAAATTTTATAATTTGTGTAAAAAATTTATTCTGTCAATTTATCAATCCAAAACTTTGAAGGAAGGTAGACAAGTAAAATTATGAGAGATTTTTTTGTACAAAGCTTAAAGTTCAGGAGAATTTTTGGCACAAAGCCTAAAGTTTATAAGAGTATTTTGCACAAGGTCTTAAGTTGAGAAAATTTTTTTATATTTTGGTATGACTTAATTTTATTGATATATCATTGTTTTGATAGAATTTTGAATGGAAATGTTAATAAAGGGAGTTTTTTGCACAAATTAAAAAGTTTAAAGGTTCTATATCAATTTTTATAATTGAGAAAATTATCTGGACATAATCTATAGTTCATGAGGTTTTCTAAATACCTATAAAATATTGAGTGGTGAGTGCTCCTTGTAGGCAAGATAGCAGATAACAGCAATGCTGATGTTGCCGTGGATCAATATCACCGATATGAAGTAAGTAGTGGTGGGTTCAGTTTGTGCCCAAAATTTCACTTGTAATCTTGCTTTATTATTATCAACTGTTTTGCAAGCAGGAAGACATACAACTCATGAAGGACATGGGAATGGATGCCTATAGGTTTTCCATTTCTTGGTCTCGGATTTTTCCCAGTAAGCTTTTCTTCCTACTTTCTTACTTACATTAGATTTAGATTGAAAATCAAAAGCACAAACTCCATTGAAGTAAATGATGAAAATATATATTCTGATCATGCAGTTTCATGTGCCAGATGGGTCTGGGCAAATCAATCAGGCAGGAATTGATCATTACAATAAACTCATCAATGCTTTACTAGCCAAAGGTAAATTCTAAAGAAATCGTCAAAAGCATCAAGCTTTTATGTAAGAGTTGTTGCATAATCTCTATATTCACTTGCAGGGGTTGAACCGTATGTGACCCTTTACCACTGGGACTTACCTCAAGCCTTAGAAGACAAGTACAAAGGATGGCTTAGCCCTGCAATCATGTATCAATTCTCATTTTATCTTTTTCACTTGTTATGATGATTTTCAAGAGTTATTTGGCTTTTTAAGTTGAGTGTGAGTCTTGGAATAATAATAAAGTTATTGTCATGTGACTTAGAGGTCATGGATTCAAATCTTAAAAAAAGTCTTTCTGCTTACAAGAATAAGACTGTATACATTTGACCCTTTCAGACTCCACTTGGTGGGATCTTTGTGCATTGGCCCACTCTTATTTGGCTTTTTCAGTTATAATATATGCATATTCTGTTTGTTATTGAATACCACAGAAAGGACTTTGCAAATTATGCTGAGACATGCTTTCAGAAATTTGGGGACAGAGTGAAGAATTGGATTACTTTCAATGAGCCTCATAATGTGGCATTGCTGGGATATGATCTTGGTTTTGATGCACCTGGACGCTGCTCTATTTTATTTCACCAGCTTTGTAAGCAGGGAAACTCTGCTACTGAGCCTTATATTGTTGCTCATCATATTCTCCTTTCCCATGCACTAGTGGCACAAATTTACAGAAAAAAATACAAGGTAAAGTAATGGACAGTGTGAAGAAGTTACACAGGAGAGTAATGGATTTAAACTTTCTTACAACAGTGTCATAAGATTTATGAACCATGCATATATAACTTGAGGAAATTCTTGATGACAATACTAGTTGTTCCACAGCAGATACAAGGTGGATCAGTTGGGATATCTTTGGATGTAATCTGGTCTGAGGCAGTAACAAACTCTGCAGAAAACATTGCTGCAGCTCAGAGAGCCCTAGATTTTCAGTTTGGCTGGTAATAAACTTTGACTACCTTATACATTGAAAACAAAAAGAAAAATGATATGCTAATTGCGAAGACTAAGTTATTCAATTTCTGTCACAGGTTTATTGATCCTCTGTTCTTTGGAGATTACCCAAAATCAATGAGAACAAGGGTAGGAAACAGGCTGCCAAAATTTTCAAAATATCAAGCTACCCTTCTTAAGGGTTCATTAGATTTTGTGGGTATCAATCACTACACTACTTATTACGCAATGCCTAGTCCCAATATTACCAATTTACTTCATGATTACATTGCAGACTCTGATGCTCTAACAATTCGTAAGTTAAAACTGAAAACCTTTTGTTTCACTTTTTACAATTTTAGTTTTTTATATATGGATGCCCCTAATTGAAGGGTATTGTTTGTGGTCTCATTGCTTTCAGCATTCAATGGTACCAAAATTATTGGAGACAGGGTAAGTCCTTCAAAAAGTGGACCACTTTTTTTCCCCTTTAGATCCTTAATGCAGTAATTCTGAAGAATTGACTATAAACTTTTACTGCTATCAAATTATGAATGACTTGCAGGCAAATTCTATTTGGTTATACATTGTGCCACAAGGGATGAGAAGTATAATGAATTACATCAGAGAAAAGTATGGAAATCCTCTGGTCATCATCACTGAAAATGGTAATCCCGAAAATTCTGTCAGAAAAGTATAATTCTTTTATGTTTATGCACTTATATATGTCATGTTTTTCATAGGGATGGATGATCCAAATGATCCACTTATCCCCATAGAAGATGCTCTCAAGGATGAGAAAAGGATTAGATATCACAATGACTATTTATCCAACTTGCTAGCTTCTATCAAGTGTGTAAATTACGTGTTATTTATACAAGTTCATACTCATATATAATCCTATTCTGATCATGTTATATCTAATAGAGGTTTCTGATGTGATTAATGCAGTGAAGATGGGTGCAATGTAAAAGGGTATTTTGTTTGGTCACTATTGGATAACTGGGAGTGGACAGCTGGATACACTTCAAGATTTGGTCTGTATTTTATTGATTACAAGGACAATTTGAAGAGATACCCAAAAGACTCTGTGAGATGGTTCAAGAACTTCTTGAAACCTACTCAATAAATTACAACATGCATATTAGTTATCAAGTAATAGGAATGGAACTTTAAGCACAATAAAATTATTTAATTGTTTTTACTGTTATCTTAAGAATTTCAAGTTGAAACTTAATATAAATTTAACTCTATCTAATATTATATTAAAACTAAATTATAGCTTTATTTTGTATAAAAAGTTATCTTCATTGTAAAAAAATAAATTACTAAGGAGGTGAGTTTAATTTTTTAAATTAGAGGAGTAATAAGTGTAATTTAACTAAATTTGAAGGACGTAAATCATTGATTTGTATGGCAAACAGCTTGATTTTTGGTTTCTGCACATTATAAAATTCACATATGGTGGTTCCTTCTGGTCAATAGGTGTGATTAATTTAATCTAAATTATGTCTACATTTCTCATTATCATAATCAAAAGGTGTAACATTTCTTAATTGTAAATGCATAACTATAGCTAGTGTCTTCTTTACATTGTTTTTACAAAAAAGTTTTTGAATCAAAAGTCTTTCATTAACAAATTAAGGAGCGCACAACTGGCCCAATGGACCAGAGGAAGACGTAAGCAAACACGGGACAAAACCCAATAGTACACCCTTATATTTATTTTGGCATCATTGAAACTTAAGTACACATAACATAAAATGTCAATATTTTATTTCACTAAAAATGATATATGAAAATTATTAACTTTAAATTAAATTTATTTTAATTTTGTTACTTATTCCAACTCTTGCTGACTTCCCTTGTGCTTTTGATAAAGTTAAACTTTACTAGTAGTGTGGATTCAATAAATAAATTTTATGAACTGTCAAAGTTTATAAAATTAAAGAGAGTTAAATGTTGTCAAATTTTATGAAATGTTTAAATTAATATAAAATCAAGAGAATAAAGTGTAGTGTGTAAAAAATAAATACTTGAAACTCTTTTATATTAATTTTTTTTAATTTAAAATTTACTAGATGTAAGATTAATATTAACACTTTTTGATAAGTAATCATAGTTATATTTACTAACTTTGACTTGAATACATTCAAATAATAATAATATCCTAATCGAGGATGGAAGTGATACACAAAAAGTATCACTAGTCACTAACACCAGTGTAAAAGCACATATGGAGTTACCAAAAAGAAAGCACGTATAAGTCAAATAAAAGCTACTTTCAAAAAGTGGACGCAATCATATGATGAATATATACATTCTTTGACCTTAATTTTCTTGCTTAATTATCATGGTAGTTTAAATATGGCAAAAAGTGATTCATTCATAAAGTATTTTCCATAATTTTTGCTGTTTGCAGAAGAATGGTTAATCTTGAAAAGAATCTTAGCCATTGTGATAAAGCAGAAGAATGACATGGTTTATGAAGAAATCAAATGAAAGGGATTATATATGGGATATCACTTAGTTCTTTGTATTATGAATAAAGGTACATAATTCAAACATTAATTAGTTCACTGTATTTGTCTCACTCTAATCAAATTTTTTTTTTTTAGGAAATTATCAAATTATTATTTTTCAATATTACCAACTTCTCAAGTATGAATTTGGTGGGATGTAATAGGCAGTTAAATTGTTGTGAATTTACTTACAGCATAGGAAAGGACTATCTTGGATTACTCCACAATATTAAAGTTAATTATAATAATAATATATAGAAGGAAGCTTGCTAATATAAACAAAAAATTAAAAAACAGATTGTGTGTTAAAGGAGGATGGACTAATGGATAAGATCCAAACATATAAAAACAAAATCCAGAAAATTATATAAGATACAAATAGAACCGACATGATTGGAACATGCCAAAAATTAATATATAATTAGTTTTGTTAATCAGTGTTCTTAAGACACTAATTAAGATTTCAGTTGATTGGTTTATAAAGTTTTTAGACATTAAAATTATTATTTTTATTAATTTTTTTACAAATTTTAAATAATTAAACTTTTTATCAATTAATAAAAAATCTTAACCAGTAATTTATATATAACACAAGATAGATGAAACTAAAAGCAAAAGCAATACATAAATTTTCTTTTCATAAAGCAATGTACGTTCTTTCTCCAAATTTTGAAAGCATAATTTAATCTGAAAATTTTTTCGTTTAATTACTCTGCTAATCCTTCCAACATTTATATTTGTCTTAACTTTAGCTTATAAGAAACTAACGAGTAAGCATTTTTAAAAAAAATTAATCATATAATTGTACGTAAGATTATAATAAGTATAGGAACAAAAAACTTATTTGGGAGGGAAAAAACAAAGTGAAAGGGGAGGAAAATAAGAGTCTGTTTGGACCTTTTTACGTCGATTTTTTTTTACAATTATTTTATAAAATTAATTTTAAAAATTTATATTACTGTTATTTTTGTGTATCTATATATATATCCTATTAATAAAAAAATTTATTTTATATATTTTTTTTGTTTTAAAAAAGTTATAATGCAAAATAAATTTTAATTATTTTATATTTTTTATTCTCAAAACACATATTTTATATTTTTTTTGCAAAGAATAATTACTCAAACAATTTTTTTTTTATTTTTAAAAATTAAAAATAATTTTTAAAAACTGCATAACAAAAAATTTTCATTTGACAATTTTTCATTTAGATTTAGATTTAGATTTATTTTGTGTTTCTTCAATTTAAACATATTATAAGAAAGAAAACGTAAAATTTTATTCTAAATAAAAGAGAAAATAATAAAACAAAAATTCAGTTTACTTTTTCCCTTTTTCACACTTATTATTTCTCAAACAAACCAAAAGGTGTTTTTTCTTAGAAAGGAATTAAATGCTATATATATGATTACGATGAGGTGTGAAAGAGTTGACTTTGAGCGGACACCCATATCCAATAATTAAAAGAAAATATTTTTACATAAATCTTACATGATCACGTATTAATTTTTAAATAAATAAAATTAAAAATAATATAACTTAAAAAAATAATTTAATATAATTTAATTCTTTTATAATTATAAATTTTAATTAATATTTATTATTATTATTTTTATTAAACTCTTAATACATGAAGAATTCATATATAATTTTTATGAATGATATAATTAAAATCCGTTGCGGCCAACCACAAACAACCATGGGCAACGGCGCATTGGCAACCACTTTCCTCCACTATCACACACACACACACATAGCCCACCACATATATATTCCGCGCCTTCCTTTCTTTCTTTGATCTATCCTCATTTCACACTCACATCCACATTGTGTGTCAATTATTTCTCTCTCTCTCTCTATGTCACTCTCCTAGATCTTGAATTCTATATATATATGTATAGATTTTGAGAATCAAAGCCATTTCAAAAGAGTAGTGAATCTATATATGATGATGGTAGTGAGAAAAGGCATTATTGGTTTAGCAGTAGCAGCGGTGGTGGTGGTGTTGGTATGTGAGACTGAGATATGCATGTCAGAGTCAGACATTATTATTAGCAGAGGAAGCTTCCCCGAAGGCTTTGTTTTTGGCACAGCCTCTTCTGCTTTCCAGGTTCCTCTCTCCTCTTCTCTCTATCAATATTCATCCTCCTTTCTCTTCCACACACACATGTATTAATTATTCAAAATTGATGGAAAAAAGGAAAACACTTAGCTTGAATCTGCTTTTATTTCAAGTTTTGGCGCTTCTGCTTTTCCTTCATTGCGTTCACAACGATGAACGAAGCAGAATCCGTCAAGCAAAACTATGCGGTGCTCACTGCGCTATCCGTGAGGAGAGATAAGACAGAGAGAGAGAGAGAGAGCAAAACGACAGTACCAAAACTGAACCTAATTAAATGCTGCGTTTCCTTCTATTCCCATTGATAACCAAATTGGAATTAACATATTTGTTTGCAAGCAAGATTTACAATTCAGTAACCACTATATTCCTTTTGAAAAAAAGTTATACCCATTTCATAAACAAAAATATAGGGAATCCATCTAAATTAATTATTTTTTTATTAACTTCCATCACGATATAATTGAAATTCCTTCTAATTTATTATTATTTTTATTATGAATTTTAACATCAACGTTGTATTAAGAATGTTGGTTGACATTAATAAAGAAATAAATTAAAAAAAAATTGAGTGTAATTTCTTTTAAAAAAATTGTTAAATGCATGGTCAATGTATTTTATTCCTTTTTTTTGAAGAAAAATATTGGTTCGACAAACGGAGGGTATTTTCGTTAGGATGGATATATTCCGTTACGTAGTGACTGATGGGGTAAAACGACATTTGTTCCGCCAGATCCGAGACAACAGAGTGGCGTGAGTGTTAATTTAAAAAGAAAAATCGTGTAATTAATTATTTTTCTCACTTTTTAAATAATTTAAATAATTTTTTTTATATTTTTAAACTTTATATTAATTTTTAATTTTTTCTTTAGAATTTGTTAACTTTTAATTATACCTTTAAAATTTGTAAATATAATCAATTTTATCTTAAAATTTATCAAATTTATTAACAAAAAAAAATGATATGATATCTAATGTAATATTTTTTACTAATTTAATATTTTTAATTTATTAGGTAAAAAGTTATGTGATAATAAAAAGTCAACTTATTAAAAAATTTACATATCACATTATATTTACACATATTACTATGTAAATCTTTTGATAGTTAGACCTTTTATTATGATGTGAATTTTTAACTAATAAATTAAGAGTATTTAATTAACAAAAATATCACATCAGATATTAAGTAAACTTTTTTATTAATGAATTTGATAGTATTAAAATTTAAAATAAAATTAACTGTAATTAAAAATTTTAAAGGTATAATTAACAACAAATAAATTTTAAGAACCAAAATTAAAATTTATTTTAAAATTTAAAGGCATAAGAAATATTTTTGTGAATAATTTATTTTCATTAAAACCAGAAAAAAGGTTATTACAAAGGGTTAACATATTTCGAACAGAAAGGGGATTAACATAATTTATTCTTTAGTCGGCAAAAATACTTCTTTTTCTCCATTACATGACTTAATTATACAATTTTAAAAAAAAATTACTTGAATCTCTTCTAAAATTAAAAAAGCGCTATCAACCAAAATACCCTCTCACCATTTACTTTGTTTTCATTTTCATAAAATATACAACTAATTAAGATTTGATTTAAAAAATAAGGACAAGAAAAATAATAATTAGATCCTTTATCTTGCCCTTCGTTTGTTGCTTCAGTTTATAATATGTTTTTTTTTAAGGTAAAGCAAGTGATTTTTTTAAAAAAACTAATTTTAAAATAAATAAATTATATAAATTATATACATTTTAATTTTTTTATTAAAAATCGTATTTAAACTTTTTTAAGAAAGACATAAGTAACTTTTATATATTGATAACCGAGCAGTAGAATCCATATTTAAGAGAAATGAAAGCACTTTTCTTTTTTATTTTCACATATTATTTATTAAGTAATCTTTTGTTCTATTTGGAGAATATGTAGCAAAGCAATTGTTGTTGCATTGGATATTGGATCTATCCCGTATGTTTAGGATCTAAGGACTAAGAAGCTTCTTTATTGAACAAAAATTGTTCCTTTAAAAGATAATATTTTTTATATATATTACAGGAATAATAAAATATGCTAAAATGATTGAGATTCATGATACCAAAAAAATAAATAAATAATATGCTAAAATAATTGAGATCCATGATACCAAAATAAATAAATAAATAAATGAGATCCAGCTATGATCCCGACGTGCAGACTAGTTTTATCTATTTTTTTTTAAAAAATATCTGTATCTAAAAATTTATTAAATTTTGATTAATTTCACTCAATTAGGAGACGTCTATAACAGGAATAGAATTTGTTTTAATAAAAATATTTTTATATATAAATTTTGAATCTAAAACTTTACTTAAAGAATGAAGTATTTATTACTTAAAATAATTATATGTTGATTTATCTTGTTCTCAGATAAAAGACTTTTTTTCTTTAAAGAAATCGAGAGGAAAAGCGGCCTTTTTATGTTAGGGAGAAATAGTTAAGATTCTTTATAAAAAAAATTCTAAATGTGGCATGGGTACACAAATATAACCAAGTTTTACTTTTTTTGAAATTATAAAAATTTATAAAAATAAATTAAATTTATATGTAATTATTTATATCTTTGTTATCATATTTTTTAATTAAAATAAAATATATAAAATTTTTTTAAAATAAAATATTTATAAAAAAAATAAATTTTATAAATTATACACGTATCAAAATTTAATTAAAAATTTAATAATAAAAATATAAAATTTACATCTAAATTCTTTCTTATAAAAATTTGCTGCAACAAGGTTGTATTAGGTCATTAAATGCTCTAGTTGTTGTAATTTTACCAATAAATATGATATTCACTTTGTGATTGGACTTGGTTGTATTGTAGTATGAAGGAGCAGTGAAAGAAGACGGAAGGGGGCCATCTGTATGGGACACTTTTTCACATACTTTTGGTGAGAAACTGTGACAGTGACACCACATTTTCTATTTAGAAATACTCACCATTTTGGTCTAATATTATGTCAGTAGTTAGTAAAAAGTCATTTTTTATCCTCTGTTTAAAATTTGGTCCTGTCACTTCTAAATGTAGAAAATTTTAGTGGGATTTTACTTTATTCCTTAATCAGAATTTCAGTCTTCAATGCAGCGGAAACATGGAGTTCTTTAGATACTGAAACGCTGAAAAGTTGTTTACTTTGCAATATGTTGCAGGCAAGGTAGCAGATTTCAGCAACGCTGATGTCGCTACGGATCAGTATCACCGATATGAAGTAAGTAACGCTGGGTGCATCTGGCCCTTGGTTTGACATTCACTTTTTCTATTCCGGACATGCTCCATTAAGAATTACCATAAAAACGCAGGGAAAGGGTGTTCATATAGTTCGCAATGTGTTTGTCAAAATGCCCTTGTTTATCTTGTGCCCAGCACTAAGTTGGAAACTGATCTTGGGTCATATTGAGCTAAAAACTGATCTTTTAGATGCTTTTGCATCAATGACTAATAATTTGGAGTTTATAATCTGGAAAACTATCAGATTTGAATCTGTCTAATGTCATGTAAAGCAAGTGTAGCGGTGAGCTTTAGATGAGATGAGAAGCTACCAATACAGCTCATATGAAGTTTCATTATCATTCTTTATAACCTTGGTGAAGGGTAGTACTGATCTGAATTGCTTTTGCAAGCAGGAAGACATACAGCTCATGAAGGATTTGGGAATGGATGCCTATAGGTTTTCCATTTCTTGGTCTCGGATTTTTCCCAGTAAGCTTTCTTTTCCTACTTTCTAACTTAGATATACTATGTATTAGCTAAATGCCTCCTACCTGCAAATTGAGGTTGAATTGATCATTACAGTAAACTGTCCACTGCATGATATCTAAATACAGAAGCATCATTAGCATTAGTTTTTACTTTTTAGCCAGTTGTAAAAGAGATCTAGATCTTTTTATGTGAGGAAACGACTTGACAGTATTATGTAAAGAACCACAAAATGAGTGGAATTATTTAAGTGGTAGGTCCCACTAGTATATCCTTTAGAATCTGTTAATCACTGTTTATTTTTCTCCTCACGCAACACTAATACACCATCATTTTATTTTCTTACATTAAATATCCTTGCAAAATATAGTTATATAATGAGATTGATGATATCACTGACCACCAGGAATACCCTGGGTAAATAGTGCTGCCTTTCTCTTTTTTGCGTTTTATATTCACTTAATAGGATTAATCCATTTAACTCCACGTTATTAAGCTAGATTCTGAAGCACAGCCACTAAAAAGAAAAAACTGTTTTGCTATGCCTATGTGTGTATGTGTACACTTTTCTGGTTACTATGATATCTTAATTTTTTTGCATACTTTCTGTGAGAATACATAACGAGATGTGCTGAAATCATTAAGTTTCATTTGTTAGATGGATCTGGGGCAATCAACCAGGCAGGAATTGATCATTACAATAAACTCATCAATGCTTTACTGGCCAAAGGTAAATTTCATTATCCCTATTCAATTAGAATACTGTTCTATTCAAGATACAAATAATTGTCCAATTTTTGAAAACTCCCTTCCATCTTAACGAGCTAATTAGTCCATGTTCAAACCACAAATGTTTAGTCCATGTTCAAACCACATATGTATCAGGATGTTAAAATTTTGTTAATGCTACATACTGCATGGCTGATTACAATTGCAGGAATTGAACCGTATGTAACCATCTACCATTGGGATCTGCCACAAGCCTTAGAAGACAAGTACGATGGATGGCTCAGCCCTGAAATCATGTAACGAATCCAAACTATCTTTTGAACTTACCTAATTATGATTTCACAGTATTCTTATGATTCTAGCAAAGAATAAAATTTTCACACACCGACATCTGTATGCTGCAGAAAGGACTTTGCAACTTATGCTGAGACATGCTTTGAGAAATTTGGGGACAGGGTGAAGCACTGGATCACATTCAACGAGCCCCATACATTTACCACTCAAGGATATGATGTTGGTCTTCAAGCACCTGGACGCTGCTCCATTCTCCTTCACCTGTTTTGTAGGGCAGGGAACTCTGCAACTGAACCTTACATTGTCGCTCACAATGTCCTTCGTGCTCATGCAACAGTAGCAGATATTTATAGGAAAAAATACAAGGTAAAGTCATGGATATTGTTGAAGAGTAAAATGAACAGAGAAATGAATAAAAGATAGTTGTAATAAGAAAGCATTTGGAAACATCAGAACAATAAACTAGACACAACTATGTGCACATTCAACCTGAAATTAACAGAAAATAGTTCCATTGACCTATTGGTGTTTGTTTGAGGTTTATATAATCCTTGTAAAGCATTAACAAGTGTACATTTTTATACTGTTATCAAAAGGCCAATATACTAAACAGTTCGGTCATTCTTCAGAATATACAGGGTGGATCACTTGGGATAGCTTTTGATGTCATATGGTTTGTGCCAGAAACAAACACCAAAGAAGACATTGAAGCAGCTCAGAGAGCTCAAGATTTTCAGCTTGGCTGGTAAGTGATAGACATAGTACCTTAAGGATTGTAAGCTCCATATTCTTCGAGCAAATGGCATAGGTGAATGACTGAACCATATCTATAATAGAGGTCAAACTAAATTGTTAAAATCCTTGATGACAGGTTTCTTGATCCTTTGATGTTTGGGGATTATCCAAGCTCAATGAGAAGTAGAGTAGGAAGCAGGCTGCCAAAGTTTACTCCATCTGAGGCTGCTCTTCTTAAGGGTTCATTAGATTTTGTGGGAATCAATCATTACACTACGTATTATGCAAGAGACAATACTACTAATTTAATTGGAATCCTTCTCCATGACTCCATTGCTGACTCTGGAGCTATTACCCTTCGTAAGTTCAATGCTAAACCTTTATATCAAGAGATCATATTACTTCATCAGAGGGTTTCCTTTTTTTAAAAAAAAGAAAAAGAAAAAGATTTTTATTACCGTCACTAAGTCAAGTTGTATTTTGTTTTGTCTTTGCTTTCAGCATTCAATGGTACCAAAGCGATTGGAGAAAGGGTAAGTCCTATAAAGTGAAGCATTTATTCTCATTCAGACCCCTAACTAAAGAGCCCTGTCCTGTCTTCTTTTCAATTGTCCTTCATGAATTGAATGTCTCTCTGGTCACATAATCAGAACTTGGATAATGCATCCATGAATTGAATCCCTCTTTTAGTCATAACAATAATTTGGAATTCTGATTGCAGGCGAATTCTATATGGTTGTATATAGTCCCACAAGGCATGAGAAGCTTAATGAATTACATCAAACAAAAGTATGGGAACCCTCCAGTCTTTATCACAGAAAATGGTAATTTCTGACACCAAACAAAAATTTGCAGAAACACTACCATATCCCTTCAGAGTGTCACTTTAGCATAAGAACCTTGATCTAAGTCTCCCTCTTTCTCTCTCATGGTTGTCACAGGGATGGATGATTCCAATAGTCCATTTACCTCCATTAAGGATGCTCTAAAGGATGAGAAAAGGATTAGATACCACAGTGGCTATTTGTCTAATTTACAAGCTTCTATCATGTATGTGAAAATCTGTCATTACTTTGTTCATTTGTGCAGATAATTAGTGCACATTCCATATCTATTTTTGAGGCTATAAATTAATTTATATTTGGTGAGTGCAGTAAAGATGGGTGCAATGTGAAAGGGTACTTTGTATGGTCACTACTGGATAACTGGGAGTGGGCAGCTGGATATTCTTCTAGATTTGGTCTTTACTTTGTTGATTACAGAGACAATCAGAAGAGATACCCAAAACAATCTGTAGAATGGTTCAAGAAACTCTTGAAATCAGCTCAATGACATTAACAGCCAACATATCAGTAAGTGAACATTTATTTATATTGGGCACCACACCACACTTCAGTTCACAAATTAATGGATAAATATATTTTATGAACATGTCTCATTCTATGCTTTTGAAAAAATAAAAAGAAGGTAAATCACACTCTCTTTCTTTTTTAAAAGATTATAAAATTACACTTTTTTTCTCTCTATTTTAAAAAATTACTCTATGTTCCTTTGAGAGACAAAAATCTAAACTTTAACTCATTTTGACCAAAATACCTTAATGATAATATTATTTAAAAAAAAAAGACTACAATTCACTAGAAAATATATTTTATAATCATTATTTCATTATTATTTATTTTGAATTAAAATGATAAAGTTAATTTATTTTAAATTTTAAGAAATGAATTTGTATATTGGTAAAAAAGATATTTAATTACATAAATAATAAATATGAAGGTTCTTTGATCAAAATAGATCTCTGAAAAAAAAAAGAATATAATTTTTTAAACAAAGAGAGGACAAGTACAATTTTAACATTTCTCATAAAAATAATTTACACGTCAAAAAAAGCTTTATACTTAGCATTTGAGTCTTTGGGAAATTAGCATGTATCCTTAAATAACGTAAAATTAATGTCAAATTTAATGCCTCTTGTTTTTGATGCAGGAAAGTGAGCAATAATGAGAAATATCTAAAGGATTATTGTAGATTGAGGGCAAAAATTATATGCAGTTACTGGTGATGGTATTGTTTAGGCCGTGTGCAAAATTGTGGCATTTATAGTTTATAGTAACAAGCTGCTTCTGCAGTTATTATCTCTCAAAAATAGTATAATTAGATTTCTTTCAATATCATTTTTTCAGA
Organism: Senna siamea; assembly: GCA_031216115.1. Taxonomy (NCBI): domain Eukaryota; kingdom Viridiplantae; phylum Streptophyta; class Magnoliopsida; order Fabales; family Fabaceae; genus Senna; species Senna siamea. The sequence goes on from CM062358.1 coordinate 3,965,838, forward strand.
ACAGAATTTCAAAGTCAGGTATTAGAGGAAAAAAAAAAAGGGTTGGCTTGTGTAATGTAAGTCACCGTATGGTAATTCAGAAATTTAGTCATATTGTCTCTTTCAATTGCTTCAGTGACTATAAATATGCATTTTGCTTTCCAGAGAGCATCATATTCTTCAACAACTTTGAAATATTCTAATCTTACTAATAAATTATTAGTTGAGGTGAAAATGATCACATCCTCATAAAGAGGAGAACATAAATTTAAATCTAAAAAAAAAATTTATTATGAGAATTTTATCTTAATACTCTTGATCCGACAGAAATTAGTCATAAGTATAACTTAAGAATATTCTGAATTTTCATTAAAAAAAGTTCCAATCTTCAAGAGTTTTAAAAGTTTTTACTCAAATCCCTGAAAACTTTATTACTTCTTCAGGGCCCTAAGATATTTTTAATTCGATCAGGTCCAAAATTATCAAGTTCCAACATCAATAATATTAAATATGTGTTGGCGAAAATGTATCATATATCATCTCATTACGAAGATGTAGATTGGTTAGAAAATTTGAGAGCAAATTGTGACATTTTTCAAACATTCTCATAATAAATATTATTTTATCAATCATATATTCATTGTACTGTCATTATCAAGCTTATGCAGCATGCATATAATAAATAATTCCAAAAGTGTACATGATATAAATTTAATTTAAGGCATTCATTTTCTATCTACGTTTTGTCATATATCATAACTTAATTCCCACATTAATTTCTGTCTTAAATCTAAATCTTCCGAAATATGATTTTTGTTAGAACGTTAATAATCTACTAAAAAAATACTTACCATACAATACAAGTTTTACAATTATTTGTTTTAAATATTGCATATAAATGATTTAATTATTGTAAAAATTGACCAATATATACGAAAAACTAAAATAGAGAACTAATTAGTAAAAATTTTTATGAATATAAATTAATTAATTTCTCCTTTGTTTGCTAAAATTTCTAGCTAATGGTTTGAGATTAGTTAATTATGTACTTTTATTTATTTAATACTGTGATACGTTGATTTAAATATGAGGCATGAAATAAATAATTTAAACATTGCCTTAAAATTTACGCATGTGTGTCAATAATTAATTCAAAAAAAGCAAATCATATATTAATTTTTGTATTTTTCATCATTTTGCAAGTTCTGTAGCATAAAATGACATGACAACCGTTTTGTGGTCCATTGGAACATATTTCCATTATTTGGTGAATCATGAATTAATTACTTGATGGACCTAATTACAATATAATGATTACCATTTTATCATTAAAAGATCAAATCGTTGGCTTTTAGGCCAAAAGATTTTGAAAAACTTGACACTTAATTGTCTTCTTTCTTTCATTAAAATGCAAGTCACCATAAAACAATTGTGGCCTTTTGACATGTTCCATGTTGGACAAATAAAAGATTTAAGAGGTAATATTATAAATAAAGGGATTAAATTTTTTTTTTCAGATATCAATTTTTTTTGTCAAATATTGTAGAAATCAATTTTCAGAAAATATATTATGTATGTTAATAAAATTAATTTATTGGAATGAGATGTATTGCATGCATACCTACGCGTTCTAATTTTTATTTCTTTGTCCAGTTTTGCTTCTATTATTAAAAAAACAAAGAAAATGTTTGAAAATATTATTTTTAATTGAAAAAAATAAAATAAAATAAAATATATGTTTTAGGGAAAAACACAGAACATCTAAAATATATTTTTAAACTCTCATTTTTTAAAACAAAATAATATAAAATAATAAATGTTTTTCCTAATACCATATATATAAATAGATGAAAAAAATAGAATATAAACATAAAATTTTTAAAATAAAATTTGAAAAAACTATTTTAAAGAAGAAAAAATAAGAAAAAAATCTTATTTTTTAGTGAAGTTGAGCTAAAAAATTAATAAAATTATTAGAAATTACAAATTTCTTTAAACTTAGTAATGATTAATGGTCAATGAACAAAAGGGAAGAAAGAGAGAGATGCAAAATTAATTCTAGCTAGTTAAATAAAATTTTATTATAAAACTTTCAATTATTAATATATAAGCGCTTAGCTTAATTTATTTTAACTCAAATTTTGAAATATGTAAAATTGAAACCATTCGAAAGAGGAAAGGATTGAAGCCTTTGAACCACTTTAATCTAATTCATGTTGATTTGTAAACTTTTTAATCTTTATAATATATTAAGAAGGTAAAATGTTATAATATAAAATTTATTTAATATTAAAATTATAGTTAAAAAATTATTTCTTAACATCAATATTTTTAATACATACACGTAAATGTGTTTGTCATTTAATCATAAGAAATTATTGTAATTTTTTTTCCAAGAAATGATTGCATTTCTAATAATAAAAAAACTCATGTGCTATTTTGATATTTTTATTATCAGATTCTCTGATTAAAAATTAACTTGTGGATGATTTATATAATTCAGTTTTTTATAATTAATTTTTTTAAAATTTTTTTTACATATTTTATTTTAATTAAAAAATTATATAACAAAAATATAAGATAATGCGTATAAGTTTAATTCTTCTAATAATAATAACAAAAAAAATTAAATACTTACTTTTCTAATGTTTTTATATTTATTTATTTTATGAATTTCATATTTGTTCATAGACTTATGCTGCGTCCATCTTACTCAATTCTTCTGCCCATGTGATATCATAACCAACTATCCTGTAGTTTAAAGCCTACTTAACTTTTTCGGCCTTCAAAAAAGAAAATAAAATGTTATATACACATATATGCAGAATGATTCAATAATATACACGCACACACACAAATATGAAAAAATGATATTTTTTGCTTAGAAATCACTTTTGGAATAATGTCGACTTACTTAATTTATTAATTTTTAATATTTTTTTACTTAAAATATTTTCAAATATTAAATATGAACAATTTATGCTTTTGTAATAATTAATAAAAAATGTTTTTTCTTTAATAATTTGGGTTTGATTAAATAAATTGAACAACATTATGATATCATTAAAGAAAGAATAAAAATATGAATTAATTAAGTAATTAAATAATTAGTTTGTGGTAGTTAGTAGTGTACGATCATGGAGGGTCGCAAATGAAATGAGAAAGCGAAAACGTGTAATGCACAATGATAGTAATGCTTATTTCTCGGGTTAGATCTTCATCTTAGTGACTGTATATATACAAGAGCTGGTCTTCCCTTATTCTCGGCAGAAAAAGCTCTTCCCTTCTTCATTTCCTTCTTATTCTTCTTCCTCTGCATCACACATCTATCGTTCCCTTTCTTTCATTCATCTCTAAACACCTACACTACAACAAGGTACTTTCTTTCATTTGCTTTGCCTCTGGGTATTCATTAAATCGTAGATCTGATATCTGAATATATAACTTTATCATCTATCTGTCTTTCATATATACAGGATGGTGAAGATTTGTTGCATTGGAGCTGGATATGTGGGTGGACCCACAATGGCTGTGATTGCGTTGAAGTGTCCTGAGATCCAAGTGGCTGTAGTGGATATTTCTACAGCTCGAATCAGTGCGTGGAACAGCGATCACCTTCCCATCTACGAGCCAGGGCTGGATGAAGTGGTGAAGCAGTGCAGAGGAAAGAACCTTTTCTTCAGCACTGATGTGGAGAAGCATGTTGCAGAGGCTGACATAGTTTTTGTCTCTGTCAACACTCCTACCAAGACTCAAGGGCTTGGAGCAGGCAAAGCAGCTGATCTTACCTATTGGGAAAGTGCTGCTAGGATGATTGGTGATGTTTCCAAATCTGATAAGATTGTGGTTGAGAAATCAACTGTCCCTGTCAAAACTGCAGAGGCAATTGAGAAGATTCTCACCCACAATAGGAAAGGCATCAACTTCACTATTCTGTCAAACCCAGAATTTCTTGCTGAAGGTACAGCAATTCAAGATCTGTACAGTCCTGATAGAGTCCTTATTGGAGGGAGGGAGACCGCAGAAGGAGCTAAGGCTATACAAGCTCTCAAAGATGTTTATGCTCATTGGGTTCCTGTAGACAGAATCCTTTGCACCAATTTGTGGTCTGCTGAACTCTCAAAGCTTGCAGCTAATGCTTTTCTGGCACAGAGGATCTCTTCTGTGAATGCCATGTCAGCACTGTGTGAGGCCACTGGTGCTGATGTGTCCCAGGTGTCACACGCCATTGGCACAGACTCAAGAATTGGACCCAAGTTCTTGAATGCCAGTGTTGGTTTTGGTGGATCATGCTTTCAGAAGGATATCTTGAACTTGGTGTATATCTGTGAGTGCAATGGCCTTCCTGAGGTTGCAACTTACTGGAAGCAGGTGATTAAGGTGAATGATTACCAGAAAACTCGGTTTGTGAACCGAGTGGTTTCCTCCATGTTCAACACAGTGTCAGGTAAGAAAATTGCTATTCTGGGTTTTGCTTTCAAGAAGGACACAGGTGACACTAGGGAGACTCCAGCCATTGATGTGTGCAAGGGGCTTCTGGGAGACAAGGCTCGTTTAAGCATATATGATCCACAGGTGACTGAAGAGCAAATCTCAAGGGATCTGTCAATGAAGAAGTTTGATTGGGATCATCCTGCTCATCTTCAACCTTCAAGTCCAACTTCCATTAAGACTGTATCTGTGGTCTGGGATGCATATGAGGCCACAAAAGATGCTCATGGCATTTGCATTCTCACTGAGTGGGATGAGTTCAAGAAACTTGATTATCAAAAAATCTATGACAACATGCAGAAGCCTGCATTTGTATTTGATGGTAGGAACATTGTTGATGTTGAGAAGCTCAGGAAAATTGGCTTTATTGTTTTCTCCATTGGGAAGCCACTAGATTCATGGCTCAAGGACATGCCTGCAGTGGCATAAGTTAGATTATTTCTTATGCTTTTGACTCTTTTCATTATTTTTATTTGATCATGAAATAAATTCAGTACTGAACAATTTTTTATGCAGTGGATATCATTCATTCTACTTTTGTGTTGAGAATTAAGTAATGCAATTTTTTTTTTATTCTCTCAATACCGTCCTCTCTTCTCGCCACCTTCTTTGTCTACACATTTCCTCAAGAACAGAGGATTAGTGCCTCGTGCCATCTAAACCATAAGATCAAGTTATAAGACTCATATACATGTTCAAAAGGTGTTCTTCAACTGGAAATTTAATTACAAAGAAATCCATTAATTATAAGAAGAAAGATAGAAAAAAAATATAATTTTTTTTGCAATATTTTTTTTGCATAAATAGAATAAAAACTCAAGCAATATAAGAAGGGTTAAAAAAAAACCTCCCAATTTGAGAAGAGCGAAATTTATTGTCATCAACTTCAAAAATTAACAAAAAACTTTTTTTTTTTTGTACAACATATCTTAGACCCTTTTACTATTTAAAATTTTTATTGAACACTCTAAATTATTAAATAATTCAAAATAAAGGTAAAAAGTAATAAAATATCATATAAATTACACATTATAAAAAGATTATACAAATTTACCTTAATCTAGTATCATTTTTGGCGAAATAATTTAAACTTAATGATTGTTACAAACAAAAATAATAATGATAGGTAATCACTATAATATTTAAGCACATCATTATTTTAAGTGTATTGTTGCAGTTTGAAAGTTCTTGATTACTTAACAGATTTTGTGGCAACAATGTGAGAGGTTTTGTATTATTGTCCAAAATGTCTATTAATTTGAAACTTAAAATATTAGAAAAGTAATAATTCCTAATTTTTTAAAAAATATTCAAGCCAAAAAAATAAGGAAGAATTAAAAGGCACAACATCAAAAATTATTTTGTTGGAGTGAATCAAATTTTTTTTGACAATTTTAATTTGAGTAAATTACACTTTCATCTCTTGAGAGATGTTAAAATTATATTATTATATCTTTAGTTTTGAATAACTACACTCTCTTCTCTCCTGAAATAAGAAAAACTTAAAAATTTATTTATTTTAACCAAAATACCATTATATTTATTACTTATATAATTAAATATTTATTTAACTAATATAAAAAATATTTTTTAAAATTTAAAATAAAATGAATATTTTTAACTCAAAATAAATAATAATAAAATAATATTTTAAAAATATGTTTTTATAATAAATTATAATTTTTTAAAAAATGAATAATGTCATTAAGGGTATTTTAATCAAAATAAATAAAATTATAAATTTTTTAATCTTTCAAAAGAGAAGAATGTAGTTTATTCTTTTAATTTTTTTGATCAATCATTATTAATTTTGTTAAAATTTAACCCAAAAAAAAGTAGGTAGCTTAACTTGGGGCTCTTTTTTGTTTCCCACGAAGCAATCTTAGCACTATCGGATATTAAATATGAATATTTATTTTAGTAAAAATTTAAATTTAAATTTTTTATATTATAAAAAATTAATTTTTTTTATTAAATTCAATTCATATTGATAGCTTAACTTAGAGTTTAGTTTAAGTTTACTTTTAATTGCTGTTTTAAATAGATCTTAAATTCATCCTGGGCCAAGGCCCAAAATAAACATCATGGTATACTTTTGTTTATTAGTGGCCCAACCCAATCCAGGCAAGTCTTGTGGTGTCCCAAAACCCGTTTTTCTTAATTTCGGACTATCTTTTGTAGAAAAAGCTCGAACCGTACCTCCACCTTCGTCGTCCACCTCCTTCGATTTTCTTCCCTTCGACCCTTCATTCGCTCCTGATTAGTGCTTCTAATCCTCAAATCGAATCTTGATTTCGTTCAATTCCGGTTATCCTATTTTGTTTGATCCTAAACATGACTCTTTTTGGTGATCGTTATCATATTCTAGGGTTAGGGTTTCAGTTCGGTCCTTAATGACTCTATTATTCTCCAATCCCTTGTATGTTCGGTAAATATTTTCTGGTTTTGATCGTGTTCATCTAATATTTCGTTCGGATTTGACATAATATTCGCACTCGCTTTCGTATTTAGGGTTTCGAAGCGTTTGACTTTTTAGGGCTTTTTCTGTAAATTTTTTGAGGGATTCTGTAAATTGTTTGAGGGGTTTGATTCCTTTCGTTAGGTTTTGACACCTTTCTTTTCGTTTGACTTTCAATTTCGTAGTTTGTACAGTGAGTCGATAATTTAGGGTTAGGGTTCGAAAAAATTTGGGGTTATTCTATTTGGTGAAATTCACTAAGGGATACGGTCCTTGACGTGGACAAACTACCTTTATTGGGCAATTATTTATCAATTTCTCTTTAATTACGCATTTGGGTTGGCTGAAGTTGAAATAGTTAACAAGGTAAGAAGTAATTTGTCTTCATTGTCAATGTGTCATTGCTATTAGTGTAGTTGAAAATAGATTGATGAGGATATACGTGTATTTTATGTAGTGTATAAATTTGTTATGATTATAACCATGAATAGGTTCATAAATATTGTTTTATAATCTTACATGTGAAGTAAGCGCTAAAGAAATAAAATGAAAATTAGAATGTTGGATTGGATGCTATGCTTGGGACTTGTGAATGTTCATTAAGGATGCTTTTTAAATTTAAGACTTTTAAGTTATAAGCAAGGTTGTCCAGTGTCAATTAAAAAGTAATTGTATTATTGAGAGCTGTTGTCAGGTCTTTTACATGTTACTCCAGGATAGAACGCAATTAGTGGTTTGCATACCTTTGTATCAGTTGTGGCATGGTGTGTTAATGGCTCGTGTTTGTATTCATATAAATTCTTAGTTTTTTCCTTTGCAGCATCAGAATGGGATACAAAAGGTGTCTGGAGGCCAATGAATTTGACGATCGTCCTTTTAATAAGACAAAACGTTTTGAATGCAACAATGATATGGTTTCATTTGCTGATACTCCCAATAATGCTTTCATGAAGCCTGTTATCTCAGGTGAATGGTGTTCTTTTGTCATTTAAATAAGCCTTCTTTGAAGTTAATTTAGTTGGCTATTGGCCTGATTGGAATTTATGCCAGCTAGTTGCATTATAATAATGAATTTTCTTCATTTTGTACTTAGCTAAAAATGAGGATGGCTTTTACAATATTCAATGGTATGATGCATTTGAACCAGAGACTGTCACTGAAGCTCCATGCGCAAGTGGAAAGGATATTGAGACTAGTGGCCACTTCAGCTGCAGTTCTAGTGAGGATGGTTCTGGTTCTGGGGCCACATCACTGTCTGTTTCTTCAGATTGCTTGGAATTTGATTTTCCTCAGAAATCAAATATTCCTCTGGATGATGCCTATTCAGTTCTTGAATACTCCCCAAGAAGACAAGTTCCTGTTGGACCAAATCATCAAGCCACCATTCCAGTCTGGACAGGAAGAGTGAATAAGAGACCAGTGTTAACAGGCACTTGTAATTTTGTCATTGCTTGTGCTGTTCTGGTTTCTTCCAATAATGTTGATGACAATGAAGACAAGCTGATGGGAACTTCTGTGGTCTCAATACCTGATTCAAGCTCTTATTCTTGTAAGAGTAATGAGGGTGAAGAGAGCAGGACAACGTGTAATTGCCTGGATCAGGACTCCATCAGATGTGTTAGAAAGCATGTCTGGGAAGCACGTGAGAATTTGAAAAAGACTCTTGGACATGAAACTTTTGTGAACTTGGGATTTTGTGACATGGGAGAGGAGGTTTCTCTAAAATGGAGTGAAGAAGAAGAAGAGGTGTTTCATGAAATTGTCTACATGAATCCTGCATCATTGGGTAGAAACTTTTGGAAGCAGTTGTCAGCAGCATTCCCTTCTCGAACAAAAAAGGAAATTGTCAGCTATTACTTCAATGTCTTTATGCTTCGGAGAAGGGCTGCTCAGAACAGATCCAGGTTTCATAGTATTGATAGTGATGATGATGAATGTCACACAAGCAATGTAGGCTTCTATGGTTTTGAAGTTTCAGACGAGGATGACTCTGCCATTGAGTCTCTGAATGATCAAGATGCTCATTTAGAAAATCAAGATAATTATTCTGAAGATGATGTTGACGATGACAACAGCGATGATGGTACTAATGGCAATGATATTGGTTTTGATGGGTATGACAAGGGAAACAGCACTGATGCAAACTCACAGATTGAGAGCTTGTATGATCCTGCTCAGCAAGTTGATGGGACTTCGGGGATTTCTAAGGAGGATTTTGGTGTTCAGGATGACTCTTGCATGTCCTTTGAATGTCAGATCAATATGGATGAGTCTTGCCCTCCTTGTGGTCCTAATGGTAGCTCTACTCTGCAAGCTGGTGAATTTAAATGTGATCAGAGCCCAGTCATGCCTGGAATACTTGATTTCACCAGCAACACTCTGGAGCATGTTTATTTTTCAGAGCCCTGTGAAGATGATAAAGATTGGTATCCAGGATACTCAACAGGTCCAGCTTCTGATATCGACTTCTCATCTACATCCAATTTGATTGAAGAGTTTTTGGTCCAAGTCACTCCGGATAGAAACACCAAAAATGATTGATTATTGTTATTAGCTCCAGTGGTTATTATGTCACAGCAGGCTTAAGCTGCTTGACGCTGCCAACCAAGATTTTGGAGTTAAGGAACTGTTGTTTGAGCACAATGGGAAGCTGCTGGAAGGTTGTGGAGGTTTTGTTGTAAAATACAATGTCTTTGACTGGAAAGCTTTAATTTTTTTTTTTCCTTGAGAAAATTCCTCTCTAGTATTTATAGAGGCATCAAATTTCTCTATTATGCCTCTGAATATCACTGGACTTGTTCTGAAATACTGTAGCTTCTATAGGGCACTAGAGAAGAAAATTTCTCTCTCTCTCTTTTTTCTTTTTTTTTTTCAATGAAGAAGGGGTGAGGAGGGGTGAATGAAAGTTGATTTGGTTTAAACTGTATATACTTAGCTGCATATCACCTTGCCCAAAAATCTCGGGTCTCACCCCTTTGTGAGTTGGTGCAATATTATTATTGTTATTATCATTGTTATTTATATTACTTCTACTTTGTAATTTTTTGGGCAAGCCCCGAATTTGTATGATAATGGAAAAAAGAAGCTTAAGATTACAGTGTAGTGGTATGATTTACTTGTTTTCAGTTTCTGGTTATTTTGTTCCAAACAATCTGTAATTTGGTGTTTGTTTGTATCTCTATCTCCTCTGTTCAGTTATTTGAGTGACATATGACTTGTCAAAAGGGGAAAATAGAAAGGGACCTTCTTTCTCGCTTTACGTGGGAAAGTCTCAAAAGATGAAAAGGAAACATGATCCTCTTTTACGTTTATATCTTACTTTGATCAGAATGCTATGTCACATGTTATGTTACTATTGGGACTTGAGACTTGTTCAACCCATCTTGTTGACCATTCTAATATTGGTATTTCCACATTTGGAAGTGTTACATACTTTTTCTTTCCTACAAAATATCCAATTGGAATGAGAAGAAACATACAGTGGTTTTTATAAATTAAAGTAAGTTGACAAAGTAGGCAGGCTGTCCCTTTTTTTTAAAAAAAAAATTTATCAGTTTCTTTAATAAAAATGAAATATATAAAGAAGTTTTTTCAAAAGACCCAATAACCAAGTGGTGTGTTGTAAAAAAATTAATGTTATTTTTATTAAAAAATTTAATAGTAAAAATATAAAAATTATTCCTAATTTTTTTAATATATTAACTCTAACTGGCCCATACCAAGAGAGTTTTTCAGTCTCAGATAATGACAACGATTTTCAATTAGAGCACTATTTAGGCATTTTTACTTAAATGATATCTTTACAATAATAATTTTTTAATATACAATATACACAAAACTATTTCCCACAATACAATACATTAATTTTTTTTTAATAATTTTTTTACATTTCGTACATCAACTACGCCATCTGAGACTGCACCTTCGCCATCTCAGATGGCCAAGGCCTTTTTCTAATTTACAAAAAAAACCTTTTAGCGGCGGATATAGTCGTTGCTACAAACCGTTTTATATTTCGCGACAGATATTATTGTTGCTATAAATTTTGCTTAAATCAATTTTTAAAAAATTCAATCTAAAATTTTATTTGACTAAAAGTTAACAAATTTATATTTCATATCTTGCTAAATTTTAAAATTATTTATTTTTATCAAAATTCCTTAACAAATTTATATATTTCAAGGACAATTTTTATCTAATAGTAAATTGGTCTTTTAAAAAAATGTTTAAATTAAATGATAACTATCTTAAACATTTAAAAAACATATTTCAAAAGAATATATATAATTACTCAAAAAGAAGAAAAAGTTTTGTTCATACATAAATAGTTTGTGCCTGTGAAGAATGATAGAAAAAAACACTAAGGTTATTATAATAAATAAGATATTTTAGAACAAAAATACCATTGAAAAATTTTCTTATTTACCATAATAAACTTATATATTTTCTATAATTTTTCACAAACAAAAACTACTTATATAATCTTCCAATACGAAAATTCATTTGTATAAGATTGATTTTTTTTATATAAAATTGAATAGAAAATCAATTTTTTTGTAATTTCAAAGACAAGTTTTATATAATAGTAAGCTGCTCTTTTTTTAGGGGAATGTTCAAATTAGATAGTAAATATTTTAAACATTTAAAAATATATATTTTAAAATAATATATATAATTACTTAAAAAGAAAAAGAAGTTTTGTTCATATATAAGTAGTTTGTGCTTCTGAGAGATTATAGAAAAAACAAAGAAATTAAAGTTATTATGATAAATAAGCAATTTTGAGACAAAAATACCATTGTAAAGATAGTATTTACATTTAGTCTCAAAATAATTTCTTAAAATGCCATTGTTTCATAAATAGTTAATTACATATCTAATGATTTTTAAGAAAATCAAATTTATAAAAAAAAATTAATCCTATACAAATGAATTTTTTTATATAAAAATTATATAAGTAGTTTGTGTTTGTGAAAATTTATAGAAAAAGAAATAAGCTTATTATGGTAAATAAGAAAATTATGCAATGGTATTTTTGTCCTAAAATTTTTTTTATCATAATAACCTTTTTTTTCCTATAATCCTTCACAAGCACAAAATATTTATATATGAACAATACTTCTTCTTCTTTTTGAGTAATTATATATATTATTTTGAAATATGTATTTTTTTTAAATGTTTAAGATATTTACCATGAAATTTGAACATATATTTTTTTTAAATACCAATTTACTATTACATAAAAATTGTCTTTGAAATATGTAAATTTGTTAAAGAATTTTAATAAAAATAAATAATTTTAAAATTTAGCAAGATATGAAATATAAATTTGTTAACTTTTAGTCAAATAAAATTCTAGATTGAATATTTTTAAGAATTGATTTAAACAAAAGTTATAGCAACAGGAATAACTGTCGCTAAATATTAAAAGGTTTTTAGCAACAAATATATCCGCCGCTAAAATATTTTTGCAAATTAAAAAAAAAAGCTCTTAGCCATCTGAGATAGCGTAGGTGATGCACGAATTGTAAAAAAATATTAAAAAAACTAATGTATTGTATTGTGGCATGAGTGGAAATGAAACGAATTATTTATGAATAATTTGTATTCGACTGCTATAAAAATTTATTTAAATTTTTTTTATTTATTAAATAAATAAGTTTAAATATATAATTAAATTTATTTAATTAAATAAAATGAGATTAAAGATTTAATATTCTACTCATTTAATTTATAAATAACTCATTTAAAAATAAAATAATATATATTACATATACAATAAATATTTAAATAATATTTTATTTATATAAAATAAATATTTTTTTATGTATATTTATTTTTAAATTTGTTATATTTATTATGTTTTTGTATGAAAATATTATTTTGTTAATAAAATGTTTAAAAAGATATAATTTATAGATTAATGTAATATGTAAAATAATTTGTACATAATTAATTAAATGTTCTTATATACTTAATTTTTAGATTTTAAATTTTAGAATAATATATTTATAATTTATAATTTTTTTAATTAATTATAACTTATTATATTATTTAATTTATTTTTACATTTTATTAGAGTTATATGAGTCTAACTCAAATTTTTATTTAATAAAATAAAATAAATTTAATCTAAATTTTAAATTTATTTTCACTTAAATGAAACGAATTTAAATAACTTTTTTATTAAACAAATTAAGTTCAACCTCACTAAAACTTACTCGACTTACATATCCTCCCAATTGTGAGAAATAATTTTGTGTATATTGTATATTAAAAAATTATTATTTTAAATATATTATGTAAGTAAAAATGCCGCACTATTTGTTTTGACTTTGAATTGAGCGGATAATTAATCACAAATTTGCTTACATGAAAGAGAGTTAAAACTATTAACTTTTAACAGTGGCGTTAACGATGATTCAGTGTGGAATAACAAGAATATATTATTTAAAGATTTTGTTAATGGGTTGATAAAGTATTTAATAATTTAAAATTTATAAAAAATAAATATAAATATTAATTTTTAATATTAAAAAATTTGTTAACTAATTAAATAAAATCTTAATTATTGATTAAAAAAATTCATTATTTGAAAAAAGAAAAAAGAAATCTCAACCCTCAAACTCCAATCAGGTGAGGAGAGAAAACCATCTCCCACATTGTTTCCTCTCTTTTTGGCATATATATCTATGTATCATTTAGAAGCAGCATATGAGACAAGCTTTTGTTTATTTATTAATTAATTAATATTTATATATTATAAACATGCTTTAGGTTCTGTTCTGTGGGAATGCCGGCCATTATAAAATGCACTAAAATTAGTCAATGTTTTGATTTTAGTTGGCATGCCACCTATTATTTCTCTAATTGCAACTCAGAGACAATAACACATTATTAATTTAATTTATATTACTTCCAATCTAATCGCCAATTTCACAAATTAATTCTTCTTGAATTTCCTATGCGTTCATAAGCTTTCATTTCGATAAAATATAAATTTTTAAAACTTAAAAGTTAAATCCGTTTTTGTAAAAAATGATAACTAAGTTTTAAAAGTTTTATCCTAAAAAAAAGTCATATTTAGGATCTATTCTGTTTCTACTAAAAACTTATTTATTTTTTTGAAAACAAATCAACAAAAAAAGTGATTTAACTCAATGGCCGAGCTGTAAACTTATTAATTTTTCAGTTAGTTTTTTAAAAATTGAATTTAAAATTTATTGTATTAAATAAAAATCTAAGTTGAACTAACAATTAGATCTAGTTTGAAATATATTTGTGGACGCAAGTGATATGTATTGTGAAATTTTGTTCTGAGTAAACTTAATTCAAAAGGAATATGTAGATCTAATTAATATTAAATAAAAAAAATTTAAATTTCATTGCCTAAACATTTTTCTTTTTTTCTAGGGATAGAAATTGAGTGATATTTTTCCTTTTTATGATATCGAATCATGACCTGCCACGTGGGTCATCTTCATGCAATCAACACACATCTGGAGATTCTCAATGGAATGAACCCTATGGCTATCCCTATCTGATCATCTCAACAACTCAGAGACTCATTCTCGTAACAATCTCCAAATCAAGATGAATTTGATTGGACACGAGAAATCATTTTCATATTAATTTTTCCAGATAATAATAATATTAAAAAAATTAGGTTAAATTACAAAAAACCTTTTCATAACTTAAGAAATTATGCAATTTATTTCATCAATTCTTAAAGTTGACAAAAAATATCCTCCTATTTCGTGCAACATACTCTCTACTTTAATTTTGTTTTTATCAAAAAGTGTCATTAAAATTGTATAATTTAGACAAAAATTTTCTTCACGTTTTTAATTTCATACGAATTACTCCTTCAAATTTGCTTGCGTGAACCAATGTTTTGATAAAAATTTTCAAGGAAGTAAATTGTACAACCCTTTAAGTTGAGGGATTTTTTTTTTGTTCTTTTCAATTGAGCCAAAAAATTAATATGTATGGAATAATGCATAAGTCAATTATATTAATTAACTCAGTTGCCCCTAAAATTTCTGATAATTTTACCATATAATTAAAAAGAAAAAAGAAAAACAGGAGAAAACAAATCTAGAGTCTATGGTATATGTGGCCAAAGTTTCAAAAGTATTGATAAGATTCAATATTCATTAACCAAATTTAGTTCTTTAAACTTTATATGTCCAAAAAATGAAGCTCAATTAGTTTGATGTTGTGACAAACACATCTCTACAAAGTGTTCACTAAACAAAAATATATTGGATTCTGAAATTAATTTTTTGTAATTAAAATTAACAAAAATATTATATAAACTGTAAACTCTAAATTCTAAATCATGATTAGCTCTAATTTCTACGAATACTCTTACTGTGTTGCAATAATTTAGTGATGGTGTTGCTATTTAATTAGAAAACCATGGGCGAAAACAGGAAGATTATTTCAAGAAGCAGAATTTGTACTTTTTGTTGACTATAGTTTAAAATTTAGCATTTAGTTAAAGTCAGAATAAAAAAGAATTTCATGTCAAGATTAGCAGTTCAACGTCAATTTTTTTTTAATTACTATCCAATCCATATATATCAAAATAAAACTGACTTTAATTGGGCAGGAACAGAGTTGAGGAATCTATTTTTATTATAATTCACATCTTCACAGTGGAGAAAGGTAATAAAAAAGGCCTAACCTAATCGCATAATTCCAAATATTTTATTAGGCACTAAACCATTGTATAAGAATCTCTATTTGACCCAAAAGAAAAAAATAAGGAAACATCAAAATGGCTTTATGGAATTTGCAGTTATTCAAAAATTTATTGCAATTTGACTAAAAATTAATAGAGTTAACTCAAGTTTTATAATAAGAAAAGAGTTGTCACATAAATTTGACTAAAAATAAAATAAAATTACATGTGAATTATAAGTGAGTATTAGAATAAAATTTTGCACTAGAGTAAAGAAAAATAATAAATGCAAATAAATAAGGTTTTGAATAAGAGAGAGGTGAGATGAAAACAATAACGGTTGGAGATTGAGAGATTCTGACCTTTCTTTCACTTAAAAGCAAGTGCAAGACAATTTAAGGCATAGTTTGGATGTTTCAGTTTTTGGTGTGCCATATCTGCTGCTTCCTCATGCCTTGAGATCCTCAAAACAAACACTCATCTTGGCCGTCTGTTTCACACCGAATCCTTCTCACCACACTACATGTGTCGCATATCATTCTTTTAATCTTTTAATTTTTATTTATTTTTCACAAGACTTTTTTGCTTCATGCATGGAATTCTCCTCCAACTCCAACACTGACAAGCGAGATAAACCAAAGAGAAAGAGTCATGGCTATTGGCTAGCAGCAGCTGCCTCTGATTCTGCTACTTGTGCTTCTTCTTCAACCTCACCACCACTACTACCAACCCCATTTCTTCAAATTTTGATTTTTCCAGTTCATGGCCTTTGAGGATAAATTCTGACCATTTTTTTTTTATTATTTGGGTTTTTGTTTTTGTTTTTATTTATTTTTGGGGACTACTTGGGAAACGTAAATCAAGGGGTCTCTTCCCGTTTTGTGGGTCGGATCTTGTACTTATAGAACTGTCACATCTGAAACACTTTGATTCTTCCCTCTGATCGTCTCTGGGTTAAAAGAGCAAGAAGCTTCGTGATCTGTTGTTTCTGTGTTTCTGAACTCGATCTACAATTTTGTTCCTTACCTCCTCTCCTGTACTTTCCTTCCTTCCTTCCTTCCTTCAGTATTTGGGACATGATCATCATGGAACATATTGTGCTTGCAGATTCAATTCGAGGTAACTGATAATAGTTTTCTGATCTTGTTTCGTTTTCTGGGTGTGTGTATATATATATATTTTGGATCAGTTAATTCAGATCAATCAATGGAGGAGAGGAAGTTCGTGTGCAAGTATTGCAACAAGAAGTACCCGTGCGGGAAGTCTCTAGGTGGACACATCAGGACCCATATGACTTCTTCATATTCTTCACATTCATCACCTCAATCTAACGAAGTTAGAAGAACCAATGTCGATGAGAGTTTCATCAAGTTCGATGGTGGAAGAAAGAGGAAGAGAGATTTAGGCTCTGAAGAAGTTTTTGCTTCTGCTTCCGGAAACCCCAGTTATGGCCTCAGAGAAAACCCCAAGAAGACAACGAGGTTCGTGCATTCCAACGCCGCCTTACAGCAAGAGAGATTCTGCAAAGAATGTGGGAAAGGCTTTCTGTCTCTCAAAGCTCTCTGTGGCCACATGGCTTGTCACTCTGAGAAAGATAAAGGGACGACCAACAAGTTTGAGAACAATTCTGGGTTTAGCGAGAAGCAGCAACAATTGGTGATGGATAGCCAATCCGACACTGAGACTTCTGCTCAGAATCATCCTAGGAGATCGAGGAGAATGAGGTTCAAGACACTTAATAGCAATAGTAATAATAATAATAACAACAATCCCCCTTCTTCCTCTGTGTCTGAGGTAGAGCAGGAACAAGAAGAGATTGCTAGGTGTTTGATGTTATTATCCAAAGACTCTAACTATAAGGGTCGCTTTGTTTTGCCCACTGAGTCTTCAGATAACAATTCTGTTGTTCTAGAGGCTAAATCACCATCTGTGGACACGAGGATTACTTTCAACGACGCTAAGAAAAGCTCTATGTCTAATGGTTTTGAGATTGTGGAGGAGGAGAAAAAGAAGGTGGTGGTGCAACACAAGGACATGAAGTTGAAATCTGCTGAGGTTGTTTGGTCTGATAATTCAGATTCTGGGTATTTCAGAAATGGTCCCAAGAAGTTGGATTCAGATGTTTCGATCGATGGGTTTCATGAATTCAAGACACCAAAAGTGGAAGTCAGGTCTGGGTTTGGGTTTGGGTCTGAATTTGATCGAGAGTATGATGCTGAATCGAGGAAGAAGTTGATGCTGAAGAACAGAGGAAAAACCAGAAGCACTGAACCCAGAAAACTTTTTTTGGAGGATTTGGACCGTGAAACAACAGATGGAGGAGCTGCAAGGAATAAGTTCATCAATTCGAGAAAGAGAGGAAACTACGATTCCCTAAGCCAAAACAACCCAATTGAGGTTTCTTGGAAGAAGACACCAAATGATTCTCCGAATGAGGGATCATGGAAGCAAGACAGCTTGAACAGTGAAAAAGTCATCAATGGATCTTATGATTCAGCATATGAGAGTGATGAGAGTAGCACAGACACTGATTCTTATCCTGCTCCCAAGCCTCATAGCAGCAAGGCCATGAATGGAAAAAAGACCAATAAGTCCAAGAAGAAAATGAAGTCAAAGAAAAGCAGGGACCATGAATGTCCAATCTGCAACAAAATTTTCAGGTCAGGCCAAGCATTAGGAGGTCATAAAAGGTCACATTTTGTGGGGGGTCCTGAGGAGAACACAGTGGTGATCAAACAAGGTTCTCCTGTTGTTCCATGCCTCATTGATCTCAATCTACCCGCTCCTGTTGATGATTAGGGGAAATTAGCAACTGGGTTTTGCTTGCATCTGCTAGTTTGGTAGCTGGAAATTCTGAGAATGTTTTTGTCATTATCCCATTTGATGAAAGCAATGGAAATGTACAGACAAATGGGTAAATCTTTTTGTTTTTTTTTTTGTTGCCAAATCTCAAGGCCTTATATCCATTATTTTGTGGTAGGTGTTACCTGTTTCCTTTCATGTTAATGGAACCTGACTAGTTGTTAGTCTCTCTCCAATTGAAATTTTTGTTTCTTCACTGGGAATTCTATTCCATTTTCTGCAAATGTTTTGGATCGACTGAGCTTTGATTCAATTAATATTGAGAATTAATGTTTGTCCTTTTCTTTCATGTTTTTCCTTCCAATGTGTAGTTCTTGATCTTCTAATCTAATAATTCTAATCCACAGCCAATGCCTTTTGTCGGTGGTTAATTATTTAGCCTTCAGATCTCTGTTCCTCTCTGCAATCTTGGTGATTCAGGTCCTTTAGGAGGCATGATGATTATGATAACAAAAGATTCTAGTTTCTCCACCCCATTACTTTGCTTCAATTTTTGACTTAGTTTGCCCAGAAAAAGTAGCCCTTGACCCTTGTACTAAGGTAACCTGACCCAAACTTGCTCATTACGTGTGTATCACTAAAGAAAGCAGGGACCACCTACTTTAAATAATTGCTATGAAACAGGTTAAAAAAACAAGAAAAAAGAGTCATTGGAGGTTTCAGCGACATTCCAAAGTTTGAAGATAATGGTCTCCTTATTGACCTTCTATAAACAATTCCTTTTTATTTTTCCAACTTCACTTTGTTGCAAGATGAGATGTTACTCATGTTTATTAACTCTACTTGTGTTCTAGCTAGCTAGAAATATCTATGTTTTGCTAAAATAATCTTTTGGCATTGAAAAAGGGGAAGTGGTTGGAATATTCTTGAGGTTGAAGATTTTGAGGAAACAAGGTTTTTTATCATTGCGAGATAAATATTTGTGGGTTGAGGTGGTTGTAAGGTCACCTACCACTTAAGGCAGTAAAGCTTATAATTGCTTCATGTGTATCTGTATCTGTCAAACCCGTAGTTCTTCTACTTCTGCAAGCAGAACTTTTTATGCCATTTCATCTGTAATTTTTGTAGCCTATTCAAAATTTCTCTTTCTGAGTGTATGAGAGGACCACTTTTAATATATTAGCTCTTGCTTCTCAATTCTCACGTGGGCTCTCATCAACTTGCATCACATAGAATTAGAAACAGAATCCAGAGGCACTCAAGCAGAATCAAATCGTATATAGAACAGAATTATAAGCTCATATGGGCTCAAAATTATTATTGCACGATAAGAATTCTAATCAAGGAGTGCCTGAATTCACACAAACAAATTAGTGAAAAATAATTAAGAGATGGTTAGAAAAATTTCTGGTGTTCTTTCACTTCAGTTCAAATTTTCAACTTCATAATAAAACAATGAAAGGAAATTTAACACTAGTTTTTCCTTCTCTTTTTCATATGGGTCTGCCACTACGTGGTCATGTACAGTAGAGAGTGTCCTATTTATTGTAGTTTTTGGCTTTTGCTACATAATGTTATTTTTTTTTTGTAGAATTTATTAGAGATAATTGATTAGTGGTTCAATTTGATGCCTTGTTATGTTTGTCCCTATATTGAGAGATAAAGTATAATGGGTTAAGAAGGCAACTTTTTCTGACTTCGGTTGTTGCTAGGACCAAAACTGTACATAGTGATTATTGGGTTTGCTGTGGCTGGCCATATCAAGACAAATTACAAAGTGAATTTTCTTTGTTATTTTGACTAATAAACATCTCTTTTTCTTCTTCTTTTAGTTAGTGCATTTCATATTGATTAATGATTTGGCTTGTTGCCACATTTTCAGTGCAGATGTAATGTGACTGAATTAGTGAAGCTTATTTATAAGACCATTTTTTCACTCTTTTCTTTTTCTCATCTTTGACTTGAATAGTTTATCTTTAATGAAACTGAAAAAATGAATTACTTGAAATAAATGTTTTAGGAATTATTTTCTGAAACCTAAAAAAAATAAAAATCAAAGAATTTTCTAGGAAGGACAATTTTTTTTCTAATTTTCTTTTCACGTGCAACTTTTGCAGCATGCTGCATTCTGTATATTAAAAAAAATCATCATGAAATATTGGGAAAAGGGATTTGTGAGATTTAATGACTAAAGGAGTAACCATTACTCTTTTTTTTTTTTCCTTATGAATTTACGTTTTTATGATATGCAAACAATTTACTTTAGCTGTAAATAATTTTTTATAAAGTGGGAAAGAAAAGAAAATAATATAGTTGAGCTCATCTAACTGGATAATTGGCATTTGGGACCAAACCTTTTTTTTTTTTGTAAAAGGACCTACCCATTTAAGTATAATATTTTCAGATTCAAAATGATTGAACTTTTTTCTTTTGAGTCAGAATTGGAGATTCTTAAAGATATTAAAAGTAGGCTGGGCCTTTTAAAAAGTAGGCTTAGTTTCAAACTGATGTACTTTCTCATATTGGGTTAGTTATGTAGGAGAGAATACATTTTCTCAAGTATTGACTCTAAAGTTTCTGACCACAAAAAAAATAAAACTCTACAGTTTGAATTTGAATACAAAATAGTTAAAGAGAACACCTCCTTAACCATTAAGCTATTCACTAGGTGTTTAAAATTCTCTAGTTTCATTCTAGACAAAATGTATTTCAAAAGATACACCTCTTGTTTGATCTCTTTTTAGGGACTAATTCAATAGAGATATGCAAAGAGAGTAATAAATTTTGATAAACTAATTCCCTCAAAACTGATTTTCATACACCAAACAATATATATAGAGTCATAATATGTTATACCTTTTACTTTAATCATTAGAAGTGTGGGCAATCAAATGCTTTAGTTTCATTGGAAGTAAGAGATTCAAGTACACAATAAGCACCAACACGATTAATTATTTTCTCTCTTTATTCATAACAACAACATAAAACATCATAAAAACCACACATAAAGACATTAAAACAACAACATAAAACAACATAGAATAGTCCATTAATTTTTTAATTATTTGACTATTCTAAAGGCTTCTAGGCCACATATAAAGACACCCCCACTTAGAAAATGAAATTAAATGATCATTGATGAGCAACTTTGACTACTTGTTTTCCAAAGTTTCTTCCACTGAAGAGGCCAACAAGGGCAGATGGACCATTCTCAAGGCCTTCAACAATGTCTTCAACGTACACGAGTTTCTTCTCTCTGATGTAAGGCAGCACCGTCTCCAACAGCTTTGGATAGAGATGATGGTGATCTCTATGTGTGAACCCTTTTATGGTTATCCTTTTTAATGCAATTTGCATCAAATTCTTGAGGCCTTCAGGCTCAGCAATGTTGTACTGTGAAATCATTCCACACACAATGATGCTGCCATGGAGTCTTATGTTCAGCAGTACTGCATCAAGCATTTTACCCCCAACTTGCTCAAAATAGAGATCTATGCCCTCAGGAAAGTACCTAATAAAACCATTTATGAACTTGAATATTTAAGCTAATATCTCTAAATGGTATAACAAGAAGGAATATATATTTGCATTTTACAGATACAGACCTTTTAAGGGCAGCATCCAAATCAGGCTCTTGCTTGTAATTGAAAGCATCATCAAACCCAAGCTTGTTTTTTAGCAAATCAACCTAATTATTTGACATGATAATGAAGATGCATTATGTCAAAATTAGTGTTCAAGATGGGTGTAAAGTTAGTGAAAGATGTTATTATATTCATGAAGACTTGTACCTTTTGTTGAGAACCAGCAGCTCCAACCACATAACAACCCATCAATTTTGCATACTGACCTGCAAGCTGACCAACAGCACCAGATGCTGCCGAGACAAAAACAGTATGTCCCTTCTTTGGAGGACTAACTACATACAGTCCAGCAAATGCAGTAATACCAGGCATCCCTATTATTCAAAGACCCAATAAAATTTTGAAGTGTGAGTTTTTATTAGGATATTACTTTTGGTATGAAGTTTATATGAAGACAGGAGAATTAATATAGAACTCAATTATATACCAAGAATTCCAGTGTAGTAGGACAGAGGCACATCAGTGTGGTGAATTTTGCAGAGGTTTTCAGGATTTTGAATGAGACTGTATTCTTCCCAACCAGTTGTTCCCCAAACCAAGTCACCTTCACTGAAGTTTGAATGCCCTGAAGCCACAACTTTAGACACTCCAAACCCATTTATTGGCTGCAAGGTGGATGATGACATTTGGGAAAATTAGTTAAAAAACAAGTAATTTGTCCTTCTATATATTCAATGTCTTTTATCTTGGGAACCAAACAACTTATAAAGAGTGGAATTTGATAGAACTTACAGAACCAGGAGTGTAATATTGATAGCCAGAAATGGGTTCCTCCACTTTCCTCATTTGAAATTGCATGACAGGATCACAAGAAAGGAACAAGTTCTTGAGCAGAACTGCATTTGATCCATGAGGAAGCTTGAGGTTGATGGTACTTGTAGTTATGTAAAAGTCTGATTCTTTGGGAGAACCAGTAACATAGTTCTTGAAGATCACCTGCTTGTTCTTCACTTCCTCCATGCTTATTAATTAATTATACTCTCAGATCTCCTCAATTTATGTATTTATAGTTTAGCATATACCCCAATAAAAGAAATTTAAAAGAAAAAAGTCTAAATTTTGAACATCATTTTGTCACATGTGCATTATCTATTATGTACTTTTCCTGTTAATTTAATTTGACGTAACTGCTTACGAAAGGTCAAGTTTTGAGAGTTTTAATCAAAGTGTGAGATTGTGATATATTTGATTGGAATTTGAAGACAAGGGATGAAGAAGGTCCAGAAAATGCTAATTATCAGATACAGAATGGCCATAGTTATTTTGTTTTGTAATTTGACTAGTCCATCTCTAATAATTTTCTGAACCACTAAGTTCAACCTGTTTTAAAATTCAAAACAAGGTACTATGAGTTACTAACTAAATGGAAATACAATCTAAAAGTATTATTAAAAACGGTAAACTACAATTAGTTTCTGTATGGTTAAAACTGGAAATCCTGTGTGATTTGTGACAGATAAAATTCAATCAAATTAATCATGTAATGAATAAAGCATAACTTTTTTAAATGGACTGATTCTATGAGTAGGACCACTTTACTTATTGAATAAAGCATAAATTTGTTAACCAAAATTATTTTTGCAATGTGCTAATTAACATCTTCTATCCTTCATTCTTAATTCATTTGGGTTAAAATCATCAAAGGATAATATGACAAGTTACATACGGGTTTGAATAATAATTTTTAGATTTACACAAGAGTATAATTTGATTTTAATTAAATCATATATGACCAATTTAATTACATTTTGGATAGAAAATATCATATTTAGTTAAATGATAACAAATCATTATATATAAAGGTTAATTAAATGACACTCTTATAATCACAACTTGATTTTAAGCCAAAGAACAAATGAATAAATTGTAATTTACCCTATTAAAAATTGTACAGTTTTCTTAAACAAAAAAATTATATGTACTTTTTAATAATTACGCGTTAACATATATTTTGAATATCAAGTATCCAGACGGTTAAATCTTAGATCTTATAAAATATTTGTCTCTAAATTAAGACTAAAATATGTTTTGGCCTTTTCTTCATAAAGAGTAATATATATATATCCATGATTGGTTAGAAATGTGTAGGTGTCCATGATCATACAGTTAAAATCTATTGACCCAATCATTCAACTGCGCACAAATATTATATATGTCATTGATTACGTAAAAAACTTGTTTAATTTTTCAAAGAATGTATATAAATACTATTTTACAGAATCCTCCTTCCTTAATGCACTGCTACCACTGAAATGAGAACAACTTTATAAGAATTCTATCTAATTCAAGGCAGATGAACAAGAAGTCTTACGTTGTCTTATCTATTCAAGGCCTCGTACCAACCTCTAGCCATGTGTCACTTTAATTAATATTTGATAGTCAAGAGACTAATTACTTATTGTCCATGTATTATTCAACTTTGAAATTGAGACATGATTTAAAAGGATTACATTCAAAGAATCTATCCCTACCCGTTTTGGACCACACAAATTTTTTTTACTGGATTAAATTGTATTTTTACTCTTTTGAGAGACACTCAAGATGGACCCAGTTGAAAATTTTGAAAGATTAATTTTTTAACACCTAAACTTAATTACAGAATTTGCGTCTTGTGTATTAATGCATAATTGCATATGATGTATGAAAGAGAAAGGAGGAGAAAAAAAGTAATAGAGACATATACACAGGACTCGCGGTATGAATTAAGTTTTTATATTTTTCTTACAAATTGAGATTATCAATTTCGAAAGAAATTGATGAAAGGATCAAAATTCAACTCACATGCTTAACAGTAAGAGAGTACATCTTATGTATGTATGTATAATTATTATTTTAGTAGAATCTACTATAAAATTTCTCATAAGATAATTAAAATTAAGAGTAAATTATAATTTATTCTTGAAAAATATAATTTGTCTTAATTTAATTTTTAAATTATAAAAAATATTTAATTTAATTTTTGTAAGATACATTATATCTCAATTTAATTTGTATAAATATTATACATCTTTTTATATTTTAATTTAAAGTTTTAAGTATTAAATTGAAATATAATATATTTTTTAATGGCTAAATAAAATATTATTATGATTCATAGACTAAATTGAGACAAATTATATCTTTTAAATACTAAAATAATAATTTACTCTAAAATTAATGAAAAATAAAGGTTAATGAGAGTTGTAGTAAAATCATTTATTTTTACACCCTCTAAAATTAAGAATTCCAAACAAAAAACATTTTCATATTATCTCTTCTTTTCTTTTATATTCTTTTTTTCTTTTTTTTTTAACCTCCTCAAACATACCCTAAACTAACAATTATAAATGTAATTAGGACCTTTTTTTAAATTTAATTGCATGTAATTCCAACGTTACATTTTGATTATATATAACGTAACTCATTTGAATAACTACTGCCACCTGACAAACAAGATTCTTCAATGGAAGTGAAAAATCCAGGTACATAAATTTATTCAAAAGTACAGCACCGTATAAAAACATCAAGAATACAAAATTTTGAATTATTATTGGACAATTCTAAAGGCTTGTAACTAGGCCACATATATAGTATAGACACCACTTTGAAATTTAGATTAAATTAAATTAAATTAAATTAATAATCAATGATGAGCAACTTTGACTGCTTGTTTTCCAAAGTTTCTTCCACTGAAGAGGCCAACAAGGGCAGATGGACCATTCTCAAGGCCTTCAACAATGTCTTCAACATACACAAATTTCTTCTCTCTGATGTAAGGCAGCACCGTCTCCAACAGCTTTGGATAGAGATGATGGTGATCTCTATGTGTGAACCCTTTTATGGTTATCCTTTTTAATACAATTTGCATCAAATTCTTGAGGGCTTCAGGCTCAGCAATGTTGTACTGAGAAATCATTCCACACACAATGATGCAGCCATGGATTTTCATGTTCAGCAGTACTGCATCAAGCATTTTACCCCCAACTTGCTCAAAGTACAAATCTATGCCCTCAGGGAAGTACCTAAATAATAAAACCATGGACTTTCATGTTTAGGCTAATATCTCTAAAGGGTATTATAACAAGAAGGAATATATATTTACATTTTACAGATACAAACCTTTTAAGGGCAGCATCCAAATCAGGCTCTTGCTTATAATTGAAAGCATCATCAAACCCAAGCCTATTCTTGAGCAGATCAACCTAATTATTTAACATGATGATGAAGATGAATTATGTCAAAATTAGTCTCCAAAATGAGTGTAATATATATTAATGAAATTAAAGATGTTATTAGCTTAATATATTCATGAGGAAATGTACCTTTTGTTGAGTACCAGCAGTTCCAACCACATAACAACCCATCAATTTTGCAAACTGCCCTACAAGCTGACCAACAGCACCAGATGCTGCTGAGATAAAAACATTATCTCCTTTCTTTGGAGGATTAATTTCATAGAGTGCAGCAAAAGAAGTAATACCAGGCATCCCTATTATATTCAAAGACCCAAGAGATTATTTAGTTTTTATGTAAAGTCACATGCTCTTTCACAACTTAAACTAAATGCAAGTGAAGGTTCATGAATAGTTTAAGAAATTAACACAGAACTCTCAATTACCAAGAATTCCAGTGTAGTAGGAGAGAGGCACATCAGTGTGGTGGATTTTGAAGAGGCTTTCTGGTTTTTGGATGAGACTGTATTCTTCCCATTTAGTTGTTCCCCAAACTAAGTCACCCTCCCTAAAGTTTGGATGTCCTGAATCCAACACTTTAGCCACTGCAAACCCATTTATGGGCTGCGATGTTTTAACAAAAAGGAAATTAAAATGTTAGAAAAGCAAGATCAATCTGTCAGCTTAATTACTGAGAAAATCTTTTTTTAATTTTAAACTTACAGAGCCAGGGACGTAGGATTCAGATTTGGAAGGGCCTTGCGCAATACGCCTCATTCTGAATTGCATGGTGGGATCACAAGAGAGGTACAGATTCTTCACCAAAAGAGCATTTGATCCTTGAGGGACCTTCAGCTTAATGGTACTACAAGTTATGTACATGTCTGATTCTTTGGGATAGCCAGTGACGTAGTCCTTGAATATCACTTGCTTGTTCTTCACTACTTCCTCTCCATAATTAGTACTCTTCTCCATTATTAAAATCTCTCCTTACAATCTCTTCAGAAGTTGTATGTGTGTGTTTCTTGGTGCTTTGTGCTATTAACCCTTTTGCCTATTTCTATTTTAATTCGTTGAATTAAAAGTCAATTTTTCGGCATATTTTAGGTGCTGCAACTGCGAGTGCATACTCTTTTATTTTAACCTGAATAGTTTATTTAAACTTTGACATAACTGCTTACGGCAGCCAAACTTATGGGGTTTTCAAGAAGGAAAAACATTTTTTGTATTATTATTTCATTAGTAAATTAATGATTTGATTTTAAAAAATATTAGTTATCTCAATTTAAGTCATTGATAAATAAAATTAATAAATTTAATTCTTAAAAATAAAATTTTTAATCAATTTAGTCTCTGATGTATAAAATTTAAAATAAATTACATTCTTTTTTTTTAAAGATGTCAAAATTATACTCTCTTCCCTTCTATTTTAAAAATCAACACTCTTCTTTTTTAAAAGATTTAAAAACTTATAATTTTATTCATTTTGACCAAAATAACCTTAACAACATTATTAATCTTTTGAAAATATTATAGTTTATTACAAAATATATTTTCAGAAATTATAATATATTATTATTATTATTATTTATTTTGAGTTAAAAATAATAAATTTATTTTATTTTTAGTTAAAAATATATATTTTTATATTATTTAAGTAGATATTTAATTATATAAATGATAAACATAAAAAAATTTAATTAAAATAAATAAAATTATAAATTATCATCTCTCAAAAGAAGATAGTATTATTTTAAAGTCTCGAGATATAAAAATATAATTTACTCTAAAATTTAATAAAATTGTTGATATCAACTTAATGTTTCAATTAAATATTGACGTATCTTAGTCAATATTTAAAAATAATTTATATTGACACATCATATCTGAGTGAGCACAAAAATAAAAGCTAATTTTTAAAAGAAAGGATAGCTACCTTAGATTTATGCCGTTTGCGGAAAGCAACCCAGAAAAATCAAAGCACAATCGTCATGACTGTTTTGGCTACACTCATCAATGACCCAAATACTCCACCTCCATTCTCCAACCAGCGTCTACACCACTGTTATATAAAATAACGCTCGAAGCCTTGTTAATTTCTGCAATACATACAACGTATTGTTTCTGTTTGTCAATTTCTTTAATTAGCAGCACGTGTTTGCTTTTTCTTGGGGAAGACGGAAATACGTACCCACCATGGGTTTCTTCTTAACATTTGAAATTCAAATGAGAATCTAATAGATTTGGCAGTTGTCTTTCATCTATTTTAGTTTGAAGTGAATTGTGTAAGAAAGTCTTGAATCCAAACGCACACACAAATACATTCTCAGGTTGACATTTGGCGGCAAAAATTCTTATGCTTGCATTGAAGATTCGTGCAAGAGGTCAATCATGAAGACCATGTGTCAGATTACAAATTTACACTCTTCAAGCTGAACTCTCTCTCCTCTTTTCGGTAAATTATAGTTTCACCTTAATTTATATATATCGTGCAAACTAAAATCAGAAATTACATAATACAAACTAAACGTTCAACAGAAATTTCAAACCCAACATCAAACCGAGGGATTAAATTTAACTGCTAACTATAATACATATCAGCATTTAATTGAGTCGTTAAGTCTATCTCAACAATTTTGTTAAATTTTAACTACTTAATTAATTCAGGAATTAAATTGAATGAGAATGCATTTTTTAATAACTATTTATTAATTTTATCTTTCAAGAGTTAAATTGAGACAAACAAGATTTTTTTAACAACTAAATCATTAATTTTCTCATGAGTTTTACCTAAAAATTTTAACTAAAATATAGTTGATAAAATATATTATATCTAATTATAGATTAATTTAATATAAGTTATAATTTAAATTATAAAAATATTATTTATTTTTGTTTATTTTGCATAAATATGTTATTTTAACATTTCTATGTTTTTAAGAATAATAAATTGAAAAAAAAAACTTTGAAGATCATAAAATCATTCAAGCTTAATAAAATTTATAAGAGTAAATTTTAATAGAAAAAAACTTCTATTTATATTTTTTATGTTAAAATAAAGCTAAAAAAGAGTGAGGATTGTCATTTATTATCATATCTCATTTTTTATGATATTTTTTTTTATTGTTCTATAACATGTGATATTTACTCTTTTTTTTTTGTCTAAATTTTTAAGAATATAAAATTTTCTTTTGTTATTTAATATTTTAACTTGCCCTTTAGTTATTTTTTCTAAAAATTTTAATTTTTTTTTATTTACAGGTATGATAAATTACTTTTCATTATCATCATTATTAAATTATCAATATTTTTTTTAATTTTTAATTTATAAGTTATTCATAGAAAGTTAATCATTGAAAATAATATATTTTTTAATAAATTTTTATCTAAATAAGAGTAATAAAATGAATTCTATAAAATAACACCTATGATAACTATATGTTTATTTTTATATATAATAATTGATGTAATATTACATAAACAAGAA
Organism: Senna siamea; assembly: GCA_031216115.1. Lineage (NCBI taxonomy): Eukaryota > Viridiplantae > Streptophyta > Magnoliopsida > Fabales > Fabaceae > Senna > Senna siamea. The sequence continues at coordinate 3,995,536 of CM062358.1, forward strand.
TAGTTGTGCGCACTATGGTGCTATTAATTTCTTAAATTTTTTTTGTAAAATTAATTTATTTAATCTTAATATAATATATTATTTTTATATAATATATTAATAATTTTTTAAAAAGATATTATGTATCGTAATTTACCAGCTCTCTAATCAAAATTTTTTCCCTCCGCCCTGACAGTATTATAGTTAGAGCCAAAAGGAAATACATTTAACTGCCTGCAAAGTATAATATAATTACAATGTTAAAATATAAATATTTTACTCTTAAAACTCTTAAAAAAATCTTGAAATTATTATATTATATCTTAATTAAAACTAACTTCACTGAAATGGAGATTTGAGGAAAATACAGTCCAAAAAATCCCGCAGAGAAGAAATTGAAGAAATTAATGATGGTGAAATAAAGTATATAATATTACGTAACAATATCACATGTTTTATCTAAGATATATAAAGTTTTATTTTTTGTGGTAGTTACAAGTTTTAAAGTTTTTATGTCAAAATTAATTAAGTGAAAGTCTGATAATTTAATTTGAACAATAAAATAAAATAAAAGCCTTAAAATCTTATACATACTTGATGGTAAGTATTAATGGACATGCTTGAAGAGATTGTGATGATATTATAGCGTACGAGGCAGATGAATATTTATCCAATTGAAAATATCTAAATTAGTCGAGAGCCTAAAGGAAATTATATATATAATTTTTGTTTTTCTACATAAAAAGTAAAAGGAAAATTAATATATATTTTCAAATGTTGTGCATGCGCAATTATTATGAGAAAGGACGAAACAAAAACAGAAGTTCAATAAATTAAGGCAATGATATATATATATATATATATTTATATATATATATATAGTGACCTTTAATTTAATTAATATCTCAATTAGCTTCCTTCAGCTACAAATCTTGTGTAGAGTTAACATGACATTTATCTTTTCTTTAATTTATTTCTGAATTGGAATTAACATCCTATAAATTTGAAGACCACATTAATTAATATTAATATTGACCCAAAAGTTGTTGATATATATATTTTTAATCATTTATCATTTGAAGTCAAGGCTATTAGAATGTTAATTGTATGCCTCCTACACAAGAATGACACAGATTAAAGTTAATTTGATCTCCTTAAAAATATCAATGAAAACGTACGAGAAATTTCTTGAATTAAGATTAACAGTTTAACACTACTGATCTAATTAAAGAGTACTGAAGACAAACATGAAAAGAATAATTCTATCAAATTCGAGGGCAGATGAAGAAGCATTACGTACATTGGCTAATAATCAATTTCAAGACCTCGTAATAGCTAGATCCTCATTCGTTGAGACTCATTATAAAGATCGATAATAGTGTGGACCTGTGACTTGTGAAACAGATAAATTTCACTTGCAGGAACGTACGAGCACGTATGTCACATCACTTTAATATTTGGCATTATAGGGAGGAACTTATGGTTGCATGTCTTATTCTCTTTGAAAATGAAATATATATATATATGTGTATATATATATATATATATGATTGAACAATACAAAAAGCTTCATTCAATGAATGATCCCTACATGTTTGGACCACAGAAATTCAAATTAATTAGAGATCATAAAAATACAGCAGCTAATATAAAGAGAATGAAATTACTTTATATATATATATAAAGTTCAAACAATATATTTACTTTATTCTTTTTTTTTAATTAAAGAACAAAAAGTGGTTCTTAATTTGTAAAATGTTATATCTAGAGAGCAGAAGATGTAATAATTAATTAAAACCAGTCATTTGAAAATTCGTTGAAGTGGGTCTCCAATTAATCATACTTTTAAGACAACATCATAAAGTGGTTGGTCAAGATAAGGTTGGCCATATTGACACTAAAAACTTCAGCAACAGTTTGGAGAGAGAATTTGGTATCTAGCCACTCAATAAAGGTTGGACATTACACAGGTTCCAACTATGAATAAACCAATTTCAGTTGTGATAAAACATACATACAGATATATATATATATATATATATATATATAATGCCACGAAATTAGTAAAAAAAGTGTGTGCGCTTATATTATATGATGCTATTTAATACTTACCTAATTGGTAACTGCAGTATATGATTTCTATTAATGCTACCAGGGTGTACGTTGATAGTTAAGTGTACAAATTAGGAATTCTTTTTGCAAAACCCGTGTATTAAATACGATCATCTCTAGCCTAGCTCTTCTCTCATCTTCAGCTTATATATCTTTATTTTGTTGTATGTTTATAGTAGTTAACCACAATTGAGAATCTGAAAGTACACACTAAGTACAGGATTTAGAGGTGATTAAAAGTTACAACAAAATATAAATGTCTCGATGCCCATTGCATGCATGATGCAACATATATAAGTCTATATAACAAAAATATATGCTGATTTAATTAGTTCATCCTCTATATATAGTTATATAGCCATCACATTATTTATATTTTAGGACCAAAAACAGCGTTTACTTATTATCTCCTCTATCATACATATATATACATACTAACCTGATATCGAATTGACAACACTAGCTAGTTAATTCTATCAAATATCAAGAGCGTGCAAGTACATATATGGATAGATAAAGATAATGCATGTGGAGTTATATATATATATATATATATATATATATATATGATTTGTGAATATTCATGTGTTAGGGAACGTTGAGGGCAGAATATCTGGAAGTAGCCCTTCATGTGGCATTTGAGTAGTGGATACAGCTTGATCCAGTGGGTGATCATAACTAAAAGTTGGAGCATTTTGGAAGGGTAACTGTAGTGGATTATTATACAACTCATGATGATGATGATGAGGCATTACTGCAGTTGAAGGAGGTAACTGATGAGTGTGAAAACAAGGTTGATGAGGTGGTCGAAGAAATCCAACGGTGGAAGGGTGACAGTGTTGGCCTTCGTAGGTAGTCATAACAATACTTGGGTCCCACCAACATCGTTCCACTCTTTTCTTCACTGCGCATCTGCTGTTTGTGCAACGATAGTAGCTCCTGTATATATGCGTGTACATCTTTTTTTAATTTATTATTATTAATTTCATTTTTATATATACCCAATTTATTTATTTAACGATAAATAATAGCATTCTGTATGTATAAGACTGTAACACATGCCATTGGGTACAAATTTAAAACAGAAATAAAGAATTTTTTACTATACTAACCTGGGGAATGGACTATTTTTGACTGCCTTCTGGCCATACTTGCGCCATCTATAGCCATCCTCCAGATTATCAATTTCGCTTTTGGTCATGAATGCAAACCGTGCCTGCCGTATTCGCTTTTCCTTCTTCTTTTTCTTGCTTTCATTACTCCTATATATCAATTATAAAACCAAAATTAACATAAACTCTTAAGAGATTTTTCAAAATAGTAATGAAGCTTCCTTCCGTACAATTTCATGAAAATTAGAAAGAAAAGCATAAATAAAAAGAAACGGATATAAAGTAAAAATCCCAAGAATAATAGTAATTAAAGAGTTGAGAAATGAGAATAGATATGAGTGGCTTCGAGCATCACACCATTCTCGCCGCAATAACGGCCGTGCTCCTCAACTTAGTTTTTGACTAATAAGTAATAACTCACTTTCGTTTATTCACTTTTTCCACGCCGCAATTTCATGTATTATCTCTTTGGGCCCAATATTTTTCTAAAATTACAAAACTTCCCATTATCCAAAACTTAAACCCAAACCTCACCTCGCTTAATTACAGGATGTTCCCTTCCTTCTCTTACATATTCTGTGTGTTCAGATTCTGGCACTCTCCCCGAAGAAACACAGTTGAATTCAATCAATACAAACAAGTAGATTATAGATAGAAGTAGAACACAATTTTGATTTCAGTTATTCTATTTGGCGCCCCCGAATTATAAGTTAATTACGAGCTCACCACTTGTACAATGTATGCAAGCAAGAGCCAAGAGGTAAGCATTAAGCGAGCAACTCACGGTGTCTCTGGCGGTTTCCCGTCGGATCCGGTGGACTTGTCCGGTAGATCCTCGCTGGAGCAGGATGAGACGGATTGATTGTTGGGCGTGGAGGCGTGGGCCGGTGATCCCTTGTCGGCTGATTCAAGTTCAAGCGAACCATCAGTGGGGAGCGAGCCGAGGGGATTGGGTTTGTCCGGTTCGAAGTTCCAGCCGAAGTCAGTGAGTAAGGTGGAGTAGTAGGTAGCGTCGGAATCATGAGGTCCGAGAGACCAGGTGGAATCGCTGATGAACTCAGTGGCAGTAGAAGGATCCACCGGTAATGTTATGTCTTTGTCCTCCATATATGTTGTTAAGAAGTAGGAGATCGCAGGGATCCGAAGTTTGTAAAGTGATGAAATCTGGAACTCCGGAAAACGAAGATAAAAGCAATTAGGGTTTTGGCGTTTGGGTGTGATGTGAGGAAGAAGAAAGGAGACGTAGCTATTGAAATTAATGAAGAGTTTGAAAGCTATGTCTCGTCATTACACAGTTACATAGACACACTGTCCAGGCAAAATAGATTAATAGAAAGATTTTTTTAAAATAAATTACAATTTTTTAATAGATGTAATAAAATTAAAGAATGTTATATTAATAATTTGATCTTGAAAGATACATTTATTAACATTTTAATATCTAAAAATTGTTGATTATATAAATTGATTCTCAAAAATTTGAAATACTATATTCATTAATCTTTTTATTAAATATTATTAAAAATATTTGACGGATATACTGATATAAAACGTTAATTGTTTAAGTGAAATATTTAATGACTATATAAATTAATTTTTGAAAGTTTAAAACACTAAATATATTAGTCTCTTTGTCAAATATTTTTAATGACATTTACAAAAAGATTAATGTGTATATTATTTTAAATTTTTTAAAACTAATCTGTATAGTTAACATCTTTTAAGAATTAAAATATTAGTAAATGTATTTTTTGAAACTAAATTATTAGTATAGTCTAAAATTAAAGATATTTTATACTAAAAATTTTGTAATAAGAGATAAATTATAGTTTAACTTATTTTAATTAAAATGTTTTCATATTTATTATTTATATATAATAAAATAAATTTATATTAGATTAATATAAAATAATTATTTTTTAAGTTTCAAATAAATTAAATTTATAATTTTTAACAAAAAAATTTATGCTATAATATATATGTTTGGTTTTTTAAGTTTTCCAAATCATATAAATGTATTGATACATAGGCATAGCAATGAGACAAGGCGAGGGTGAGGAGTGTTTTCCCGCTCTTCGGCCCCACATCTATCATTATCCTTAGTCTCCATTTTCATTCTTCACATTGAGGAGAAAATTCCCCCTATCTCTATTCTTTACAAAGTTTCGTGGATTATCGAGGTCCTCATGAAACTTAAATATTAATAATAAATTATCAAAGTAATACTATAATTTTTTTAAAATATATATAAAAATATTAATGAAAAATAATCAATTCTACTAAAATAATTAAAAATTAATTATGATTTTAAAATTTTTAAATAAAATAAAAAACTATAAAAGATAACTTTTAAAAATCTTACTATTTTTTAAAATTAATTATTTTCATTTTTAATTTCTTTAATTAACAAAAAATAAAAAAAAAGTTACAAAAGAAGACATTTAAATATATATATATATAATATCTATATAAATTTTTTAGAATAAGAATCTCACGAGATGGGAAGGATGATCTTCATCTCTAAGCTTGTTTCAAAAAAATTTTATCCTTCATCTCTATCTTTGTAAAGAAAGATTTTAAATTTGAATCTTTAAATAAAATAATTCTCGCAAGAATTCTTTAACATAAAAAGTTTTTCCATTCCTCTTGTTATATAAGAGAATGGATAGTTAAATAATAAGAAATTATAAGAAAGGGATTTTTTTAAATTTTTTTATCATAGTCTAAAGTATGTACTTTAATATATTTTAAGTTCATTATTAATTTAAATCATATTAAAATAAAATTTAAAAAATACAGTTTTATTAAAAATATCTAAGTCATCTTTTAATGTGTGATTCAGTCTCTTTATGAAGAAGCTAACTTGATTCTTAAGTAACAACTTCATCTTCTAGTGGCTTAGCATGATTTGGAAAGAATGGACATCTTCACAATTAGTTTTATATTTTAAAAAAATTAATAATTTATTTTATATGTATTAATATGTAATTTTTATGACCAAAAATTAAAAAGCTAAAAAATTATTATAATATAGATAATATAATATAATATTTTATATAGATAATATAATAGTATATTTTAAAAATATATAATAGTATATTATATTATATGATTTTTGACTTTTTGGTCTGCAATGCTATAATAATAATAATATATAAAAAAATTAGAGGAAAAGTTACATAAGAGTGAATGAAAGAGTAAGAAATTATAAGAGAAGTTATGAAAGGATGCTAGAAAAAAAATCATTTAACTTTTTTATCTTTTTATATATATTTAAAAATAAATTTTAAAAAAATTTAATATACACTTTAATGCATGTCAAGCCAATTAATAAATATATAAAAAAAAGAAATAAAATTATAAAAGCAACGTAAAACGCTATTTAAAATTAAATTGTAAAAATACTAACACGGTATCTAAAAATGTCAAATTTACTACGATATAATATTGTCATTCTAAAACCACGTCGTTTTCAACCGCTAATTATTGTTCTTGTGCTAGTTGCTACTTAAAAAATCAGTCCCGTTTCTTTCGTATCGTACCTTTTTCACTCAATTATTTGTTTGTTTATTTATTTATTTATTCTGTCTCTGTTTGAAAAGTGATGGTCCACATATACCGTGCGTGAGTACTGAATCATAAAAAGAAAAAAAGAAAGGAAAAAACAACTTGATAATTTTGGATATTTCCCTTTGATTGCAGGGGTGGGCCCATGATATCAAATCCTATGGTTTGTTATTATTTGTGTAATCACCTTAGATTCTTTTGAATTTTCAATTTTGCATCTCTATGCCAAACAATGCACATCTTCATTTTTTTTATTGCTTGTCACGTTTGATGATTAAATTTTCTGAAAAAAAAAATTCTTTATTATCCAAAAATGAATTGAATAATCTCTTTTTAAAAGTAAATATATTTGAAGATTAATAATCATTTAAATTAGGTTTTTATATATAGTTATAATATACTCCTTTAAGGCAATTCAAACTTCTCATTTGTATCTTTCAAGTATTTTTTTTTTAAGGTATACTGAAAGAGTTTAAAATAATTTAAAATAAACTCCAATATTAAGTATTTATTATAATATTTCTAGTCATATATAAGAAATTCATCACGTAATTGAATACGTTTTTTAAAAAATTTCTCACATATTATCCTACCTTTTTATTCAACATCCTCGTTAAATTTTGTTTTAGCAATTGTGTGTATTACAAGCTTATACACTCTCAAAATTTTTATTTTTTATGTGTAATTTGTAAATTTGATATATTTGATTTTATAAATTATACACTTTTAAAATATTTTTTTAATTAAAAAAAATTCAATTCTAATTAGTCTTCATTAATGTTGATATCAATTAACTTTCTTTATATATATATATCATATTAATTAAATAACTAAACAAATTAAAAATTGAACTTTTAGAGACTAATTTGAAACATTTTATTTTTTATTAACTAAATTAAAAGAATATATTTCTTTAAAAGATTAATTTATTAATTTACACATTTTATTTGTAACAACTGTGTGTATTTGAAGCTTAGTATATGATAATATAAAATTAAAAACAAAATCAAATGCTGCTTTTGGCTTCATTAATTAATGTGAGCAATCAGTGGGAGGGAGGTGTTGACACGCAAAGCAATCCGTCCTCTATTATTTGCGAAATATAAACTATACTTAATTCTAAAGTAATTAATTAATAAATGTAATTAAGCATGTCTTAATCATAATTAATTATAGTTTATTTGCAATATACTTGACAAGAACATCACCTCCATCTCTAGCTATTTTGTTCTTACTTTAACATCAATATCCTTACATCACTAATTTTGTCACACACACACACACACACACACATAATCTTCAAAAAGAACAAAATCAAGCTATTAAAATATGAGTTATAGTGGTGAGAATTTTGAATTAAAAATTCTGAGCATCATTCATTTGAGCAAAAAATAATAATAATTAATGATTGTCAAATTAACTTAATTCTTTAATTTTATGAACAAACTATACGATTATAATATATAGCATATGGATGGTATTAATTTGTACAAAAAAATAATAATTTATAGTTTTAAATGTTTCAGCTTGATTTTTTTAATAGAAAATTGATCACTACTGAAGAGGAATATTTTTCTACAGAAAAAAAAAGATAGACCATAGTTTTCGTTCTTTATTGTAAATGCAAAATTTTCAATTATTTCTTTAATTAAAAATGTGAAAAATTAATATTATTGTAAGGACAAAACACCAAAATTTCAATCAAACTTGTATGTTATAAATGCAATTTAATTTAATTTATATATGTATGCTTAATTAAGATTATATATTTCAAAAAAACACATTTTTGAGGCAATTAGTAATCAATTATATTAGTCTGATTCACTTTTGAGGTAAAGTTGAACTAAATCAAACATTTAAATAGTTACCTTTAACCAAATAAAAAATTGTACTCAACCAACCGTCATGAGTACTAAATAGTTATTATAACCAAAAATAAAAAAAAATTTAAATATAATTTTTATATTTTTATCATATCAAGTTTTCTAATTAAAATTTGACACATATATAATTTATATACCTTACTTCTCTTATGATTAATTATTTTTAAAAAATTTTTATATATTTTATTTTAATTAAAAATATGATAACAAATATATTAAAAATTACATATAAGTTTAGTTCAAAATTAAAGCAGTTCAACTTAGCTGGAATAACACATTATATGATGAAGCAAAAACATTGAACCTTGATGAAATAATCATGTTTATCATCATTAAGCTCTCTTAATTAACTCTAATTAAAATATATTGGTTACACCAAACTAATTAGTATATATTCTCATTAACCAAGTGGTGTTCCCTTTGTGGAAGGCCTTCGAGAAAATGACATTTGCAATCGTTATCGTATGCTAGCTACACAAGTACTTAACTAAGAGATAATATATATATATATATATATATATATATATATAATGAGAGTACTAAATAGGTAATTATTCTAATTGTGTTTCATATTAACTTAACACTCTTTGTACTTGAAAGATTAATTTTTTTCATCATAACTTTTAATTATTAAATATATTTAATTTTACTCATGCCTCATAATGTTAAGGCATCAAATATGAATAGCTTCTTCTTTTTTTCTTTTTTTTTCTTTCCAAGGGTTGATAACCATACAATTCCAAATTTTGGATAAGAACACTGACATTTAATAATACATCCAAGCCAACAATAAGCCATACATGAGATGCATACTTTGGAGGCGGTTTTTTTTTTTTTTTTTTTTTTTGTAAAAATCGTTTTGAGTTTTGAAAATGTGATGGAAATGTTAGGTATCTTTCAAAGAAAAAGAGAAGTCTAGTTTGTAGTAGATGGACCATGGTCCATGCACGATTGTAATAATTAATTGCGCACCAACGCAGCATAAAACCACATATATATGCGTCATCCACAGGGTACTATCTACACACACACACACACACACACATATGAATAAATAATTACTTTTAATTATAAAAATTAATCTAAAATATTTTAAACATTATAATTTATGCAAAAATTTTCAGTTAATTTTTTGTTATCCAAAATTACTAACAAAGAATAAATGAGTCAAATTATTAGAGAGAATTATTTTTTGTACAACGTTTAAAATTTATGAAATTTTTCTATATAAAGTTTATAATTTAAGGTAATTTTTTACTTAATGCCTAAAATTTAATAAAATTTTTTTTTTTAGTATATCTTGATTTTGTCAGTGTCACTATTTCATGCTGATGTTTTAAATTGAAAAGTTGACATATTAAAATTTTGTTTACACGTACAAATTATGAAATTTAAGAGTTCTAAATCAATTTTTATAATAACTTATAGTTCAAGAGAGATTTTTTACATTTTAACTTATATGTATATACCAAGCAAGTTTTAAAAATCAGACCAGTTATCCAATTAATCAAAATACTAGTTTACGATTTATTGATCCAATTGTAGTTTAACTGTAATCAAACTAGTGACAATTAAATATATATATTTTATTTTATATATTATAATATATCTTTAATTTTAATATAATATAATAAATAAGATTATAAATATTATATAAATTTATTACGCAATATAAGGTATTAAATATTTATACTCAGATATGTTTATATAACATATTCTATACTTAAATTTTAATTTGTAACAAATGACTTCACTAAATTATTTAAAAAAAATAAGAAATTATTATTTTTAGAGTTAAATTTAAAAATTATATGCTTATCATATAATTTTTTTCTCTTATTTAATTTAATTTCACATTATATTTGAACGAAGATTGGAGAAAGAAAAAAAAGATTTTGTAAGTTTTTTAATTACAATTTTAGTATTTTGAATAATTTAGAGGAGTGATTTATTACAAATCAAAGTTAAAGTGGGTGATGTGTTAAATAAGTATAGTTGAAGGGTGTAAAATATATATTCTCCAAAATATTAAAAAAAATTAATGAATCGGTTAGACCAGTTAAACTGTTAATTTTTATTAATTTTTGACTGGTTCAGCTAGTTTTTGACTGGTTCTTTAACTCTCCAATTTTATGGTTCTTTCATATTGGCCAACAGATCGGTTCATTAATTTTTTAATCTGACCGTCTAGTCTGGTCTGATTTTTTGAATATTTGTATATAAATAAAAGCATTTATATAAATAAAACTGGATGTAAGGTATGTTTAATTATAAGGTAATTATAATTTTATTATACAAAATTTAAAATATAAAAGTAAATTAATAATTTTATCCTTGAAATATGCTTCTTATTTCAATTTGATCCATGAAAGACCAATTAATTTGGTCATTCAATTAATAAGATGGATGAAAAATTAATTAACAGTTATATTAATAAATTTTAACCTGACTGTTAAATGAAAAATTTCATTCTATTCAATAATTAAAAATAAAATACATTAAATTTATGAATTAAACATTATCAAAATATATTATTTATATTTTTTTATATACGTTTAGTTTGTAAATCTAACGTGTTTTATTTTAAAAATTACATAATTTCAAAATACATTGTTTACATTTTTTTTTTGTTAAATAAGATTCAATTAACCATTTAACATTTAGTTAGAATCTATTAATATTATTGTCAATTAATTTCTTATATTTTATGTTAATCAAATGACCAAATTAATTATGAATATATTTTTAAAAAATTAAATTCAGACATTCTATTTTTTATCAAAATTAAATAAAAAAAATATTTTTTAAGAACTAAATTATTAATTTAATCAAAATATAACTTTGGTTCTTAAATTATTACAAAATCAAAAATATTATATATTAGTTAAAAATAAAATATAAAAGTTATGTGATGTCCATATGTCATACCATATGTGTCTTTATCATTTTTTTTAAAATCTTTTCCTTACTTAAGTTATTACACAATGTTTACATGACTTTTAAACGTTAACTGATTTTTATCATTTTTTGGCAATAATTTGAAAAATAAAATATTACAAGTTCATTTATTAAATGTACAAGTATGTTACGGCTGAAGATTATTAATTATATGTAATTTTCTCTTTTAATTAAATGCGGTGGATATGCTAAACAAGTTGTCACCATTATGATTTAAAGGTTTCCTTTAGAAAGAAAAATAAGGTTTCGAAATTAATTGGCCTGTTTGGCCTAACTTATATAAGAGAATAAAATATGCTTATTTTTATTTATTTTGGTGAATGAAGCTATTTGATCAACGTACATGATACAAAAACAGTTATTTTTGAGTTGTAATAAAATATTTTTTTTATTACGAAAAGGTGAAAATTTACAGATTTTGTTAATCAATATTCTTAAGGTATTAGTTAAAAATTTTTTTATTAGTTGAAAAAAAAACATTTAATAAATTAAAATTCATAAAAAATTAACAAAAATAATAATATTTAATATCAAAATATTTTATCAGTCAATTAAATAAAATATTAACTAATACTTTTAGGATACTGGTTAATAAATTTAAGGGTCTTGCTATTAAGACATTCGTTAAGAAGTATTAAATATTTTTCAAAATAATATTTTATTATACTATTTAATGTATTTTATAACTTTTTTAACTACTAATAATAAATGTACAATTTATTTTTAAAATAGGATAAATTTATCCTTATAAATATAAATTTTTAAATTTTAAATTATAAAATTATAAAATTTTTGAGATAATTTTGGTAAATATTCTTAATTTGGCTAATTGGATATGGTAATTTGTATCTATATATATATGACTTTATGTTTTATAATTTAAGATATAAAAAAATTTAAAATTTTAAAATATAAACCCTATAAATATATTGGAATTTTATTTTATTTTAGCAATTTCCATATTTTTTTTACTAATTTTATATAGTAATTTTTGTATATAAATATTTTTAGATTTATGTTTTATAATTTTATAATTGAGGATTTAAAAATTTAAAATTTTATATTTATGAGGATAAATTTGTCTTAATTTAAAAATATATTATACATTTATTATTATTTGTTGAAAAAATTTTAGAATATATTAAATAACATGATAAAATATTATTTTCAGGAGCATTTAATGCTCCTTAATTAGTGTTCTTAAGTCACTAGTTAGCAAATCTTAAATTTAATTAGAAGTAGAAGGCAATTTCTGTAATTAATTGTATGTTAGTATAATTATATATGTCTGTTATTATTTACTCTCTTAAATTTATATTTTATTTAGTAATTTAACAATTGAAAATATTTTTCAAACAAAATAATATTGATAAATGTATACATTAAATAATTTGTCAAATATAAAGAATTCTTTTACATTTTTTAAAATAAATAAAAATTCAATATAATTTCTCTTAATCACATTGTCTAAGATTGGAAGATAATATATATATATATTGAGATATTGGTTAAAATTTTTTTACTAACTGATAAAACTTTTTAAGTATTAAAATTTATTATTTTTTACTAATTTTAAATTATTAACTGATACATCAACAAATAAAAAAAAAACTTTAATTAGTGCCCTCACTTTGTTGAGCACAATGCGCACAGCCTGCTATGCAAGCAATCATCATCAGTTGGTTTTTTTGTGCTTTATTATCTTTGGCTATAATTATTTAATGAATTGTTTGGTTCAAGTGCAAATGGACGAAATTATGGGCCAACCCTATGAAACTAGCACTACCTAGCTAGTCTCACTCCTACCACAACACCTATCAACACATAGGCTATAGCGAGATACCATTCAAAATCCATGAAAGTGACATAATCATAATCCAAGCTTTTTATCTGCTTACAAGTTACATCTGCTCTTCCTTCACTCCATACACTACTACTCTATGCTATGCTATTGCTAAGTTATAGCCAACTTTGTTCATTGACAATGACATTTTTGGATCATAATATTTATCTATAAACAATACTTTTTCAACTAAGTTGTAGTATAAGTTAAATTATAAATCAATATGTGCGTTCAAGGTAAATTTTATCAATGAGTCAGTGCATATACGACAAATATAGTTATAATTAGCTTTATTATAAAAAAAATTTAAAATATAATTTTTTATATCTTTATTATTAAATTTTTTATATAATATATATAATTAATTAAATATTTTAATAAAAATTTTAATAATTATTTTGTATATAATTTGAATAATTTTATTGATAATTTTATATTTTTTAAATAAAATATTATATTATTATTTTTATTAATAATTAATATGACATTAAATTATAAAATAAAATTAATTATAATTTAAAATTTTAAAAATAAAATTAAATATTTATATAAAATTTTGAAATATAAAATACTTTTACCTTATTTTAATTGTATATTGTGTTCTCACTTATTAAGTGGTAGGCAAAAAGAATTGTAGAAATGGCATATTTGTTGTGGGATTGGTGATGACAGTTGTACGAAGATCTTTTCACAAGATGAAAGCTAGCAAATAAGAACTCTAGAGCAACTTATCTTAGGATTTGATAGAGTAAAGGTAATGCTATCCCTACCCCCTTTTTTTAAAAATAAATTAAAATTAAAAAATAACAAAAATAAAAATTCAACTTCTTAAAAAAGGGAGTTTTTCATTCTTTTCTAGAGTAAAATATGACAAAAATTTTACAAATATCTTTTTTATATAGGATTTCTTTGTAAACATCTCTTTTAAACTTTAACTTTAAAATAGACACATTTTTAATTATAACTTATTTATAAATATCCCTAACAAATGGTATTTTATCATAATTAAGTAGAGTTTGGTGTTTAAATTTATTAACACTATCAAAGAAAATGTAGACAAATAGACTTAAATGTAACCTATAAGAGTGTAAAGGAGTATTTATCAACTTTTTTAACTGAGAATATTTACAAATAACTTATAATTGAATGAAACTTTTATCAGGTTTTATAGTTCAAGAAATATTTATAAATGGGTTATAAATTTATGAGAATATTTACCACACACACACACCCCCACACACACATATATTCCCTAACCTATACGAGCAAAATCAATGATTATAAATAGAAGATAGTTAGCTTACCTAAAACCAAGGTAAAAATAAAAGATAATGGTATTTGCATATTGTAAGTAACTTGAGTTGATTGGAATAATAGGATATATATATATATATATATATATATATATATATATATATACAGGAGAGGCCCCAAATAAGTCATAACTAAGATTCAAAGAGTTGAAAAATATATCTAAATAATTAGCTTAATGATGGAATTGTGGGCATTGAATAGTATAATCACTGTTTCAAGTGGTCCTCTTTCTAGGACCAGATATGATATTCAAAATCAAGAGCCAACTCTTTGATTATGATCAAAATGTAGAAATGTACAAAAATATTGTACCATTTCTAAAACTACACAATCATATTTGATGAATATATATATATATGTGTGTGTGTGGAAATGTACAAAAATATTGTACCATTTTTAAAACTACACAATCATATTTGATGAATATATATATATATATGTGTGTGCGCGCGCGTGTGAGGATCTACTTACTTTTGATTAACAGTAATGCTTTTTTTAAATATTATTTTACAGTTTTTTTTTTCAAAATTTTGAATATATCAAAATATTCTCAAATGAAACATAAGCTCTCTCAACATCAAAGTTTCCTATTTCCTACCACCTTAATTATATATATATATATATATAGGTTTTCAAACTATATATATATATATATATATATCCTACCACCTTATATATATATATATTTATATATATAGGTTTTCAAACTAATATAGCAGGTTCAATTCTCCATATGTCTCTTGCATATTCATGAATTGTCCGGTCACTGCTAAACTTGTATGAACCAGCTGTGTTCAGGATTGACATTCTTGTCCACCTCTGCCCCAATATCAATCACAAAAGCACTATGTAAGCAGCATGGCATGGTCATGGACGATTTATAAGTTTACTAATTACTTGCATAAATAGCTTTTGTATTGGGCAATATCAAAACAAAAAAATTTAAGTGTAATTTTTATATTTTTATCATTAAATTTTTTAATAAAAAATTAATATGTTAACTCATTTTTCTCATATTTAATTCTTTTTAAAAAATATTTTTATATATTTTATTTTGATTAAAAAAATTTAATAATAAAAATATATAAAATTTCATATAAATATAGTTCGTGTGAGCTATTACTTACTTTTTGGTCTCGGTATGCCTCATCAACCTTCTCTTGGCATTCTATGTAGCTAGGGAAGTCCTTGCCAACAAGGAAATAATCAGCACGCCCATACCCTTCATTCCCTTCCAAGGACCCCATCAATTCTTTATAGTTGTATGGCCCAAAAACACCACTTCTCACATATGCCTTCACTTCTTCAAACCGTGGGTCTGCTACAAACTGCATATATATTATATAAATGCTTAACAAACTTGCATGTTTCTTTTTCACAAGGAAAATGCAGAGCAGAAGAATGTTTTGGTTTATAATAAGCTTACCTTTCCTTCAGATCTTTCTTTACGAAGGCCAGCAATTTCATGAGCTTGAGCACCAAACAGAAAGAAGTTATCTTCTCCAACCTCGTCCCTTATTTCAACATTAGCCCCGTCCAGAGTTCCTATAAGTACACATCCATTCATTGCAAATTTCATGTTGCTAGTTCCACTGGCTTCCATTCCAGCCGTGCTAAACAAGAAAGCACAGAAGCAGCAAGTGTTCAAGTCATATCCACAAATTTATAGCCCAATATGATAATACTAATAATAATAATATCAAACCTTAAAATGAATTCAAATTAAGTAATGTAATTTATATACCTGATGTGCTGGGACAACTCACTGCCAGGAATTAGTACTTCTGCAACACTGACGTTGTAATCAGGAACAAATACAACCTAAGTTTAGGACACAGATCCAGGTTCAGGTCATGACATAATAGAAGAACTACTGTAAATTTTTAGGCTATTCCTTGTACTAAACAAATACAGTTGTTGTCTTGTTGATGAACATAATTGATTATGTCCATCCCTATTGAAATGGAATCATACCTTCAAAAGATTTCCAATATCTGGATCATGGTTTACTGTGGCTCCTACATCTGTGATGAATTTAACTATCCTCTTGGCTTGAACATATGTAGCAAATGCTTTCCCACCAAAAATACAAACCCTAGGAACAAACCTTCTTTTTCTTTCCTCAGCACTCATTTCTTTCATCACTTTGTACCGATAAACAATGCCCATTATGTTCAATAACTGCCGCTTGTATTCATGAATGCGCTTCACCTGAATATGAATATGATAATTCTTTCTCAAAGCACAAAATGAGAATGAACAAGATCCTATAGTACTCTTAATGTGTGTGTGTGTGTGTGTGTATATATATGAGAACAAAACAAGAAAAAGAAAGAAATAAAGGGCGTGGAGCAAGAAAATCAACCTGTACATCAAACATTGCATTGGGATTGACAACATAACCGGTTTTCTCTTTGATAAATGATGCAACCTTGATCTTGTTTCTTCTTTTTGCTTCTCCCCACTCTAATTGTAGATCCTCATTATCAGCAGACTGTAAAGGTTTTTTGGTTTTTTTTAATAAGGAGAGTTTAACTAACTAACATGGTGCCATAATGTTTGCTATTACTATGAAATTGTACATATGAGCAACTATGCATGTGTTAGTGGAGTAACAGAAATGATCAGTGAAACAGTTGGTCAAAAACAATAATTATCTTGAATCATAAGCACAGGAATCCATTATTGCAGTTTTCACATATATGTGAAGCTACAGAGGACAATGCAAAATGTCCTTTATAGATCCAACACCCAGAAAAATTTCATTGTCCATCAAGAACTGTAAGTTGCAACAGAAGCACGAGAGTTTACAGTGAAAAATTATATTTATTTTGACTTAAAAAATATTAAGCATTTTCCTAAGTTAAAGAAGTTATTCATCATGCTAGATTAAATCAATTCACCTTACGAAGTATTGCCAGTTTCTCAAGATCTGTTACCCAGTCTTCTGTTCCAATCCACTTGGTTATGATATTGCTGAGATCAGGATTGCAGAAACGGATCCATCTTCTGGGAGTCACCCCATTTGTTTTATTTTGGAATTTATAAGGCCACAACTGCCAAAAATTTAAATAAATAGATAAGTCTGATGAGTTTCTTCTTTCCTCAATGTAGATGCAGACAAATCCCTTTTCTAAACAGCACTGTAATTCAACTTGGAAAACAAATATATATTTTTTTAAACAAGAAAAAGGAAGAAAAAAGAGTCTAGTGGCATTTCTACCTGGTAAAAATCATTAAAAACTGTCTCTTTTACAATCTCACTATGAATCTCAGCTACTCCATTTACAGAAAAACCACCAGCAACACATAGATTAGCCATGCGAACCATCATTGGCTGTTTTGGGTCAACTTTAAATGTCAATCTTGTTTTCTTTCCAGCTTCCTCCTCACCAGATTGGTCATCACCATCACCATCTTCTTTTTCTTCTTCTTCTTTTTCATCTTCATCCTCATCTTTTTCCTCATCTTTTTCTGCAGCCTTTATCTTTTCATCATTAACATCAACATCCTTGGCAGAAATCTCTTCGGAGTCATTTAGCAGCTCTACCACCGAGTTAGGCAACTCAATATTTTCTAGTATTCTCATTTTCTGAAGTTTTTGTTGCAACAAGTCAAGATCATCGGTTCCATACTCAGCAATAATTACATGAATCAACTGGTTAATAAAGCAAAACATAGCATTAGTATAACAGCAAGATTTCAGTACGCACAACAACAAAGAATGAAAGAATTAGATATAGCACGAGAACTTGAACTTCAGAGTCTTACTAACTTTCTACATCGTTACCTCTTCATCTATCATTCTTATTATCTCCACATGCCGAGGAAGCAAATTCTGCAGAAGCTGTAAACTCCATTTCTCTAGTGCCTCTGGCAGAACTGTGTGGTTTGTGTATGCAACAGTTCTAACAGAAGTAACATTTTTTACAAATAAAATAAAATATTAATCTCTACTATCATTTACATAAAGATGAAACTAGCAGTTATTTAAAACAGTGATACTACAAAGAACTGGAGATGCATTGGAAACGAAGAATTGTGAATGTGAAGATAATAGGAATCAGCTCTGAACAAAACCATAGAGATAAGAAACTACATATTAATCAAAAGAACGTCTACAAACATGGATATCATATAAACTGAAATATATAGATAATGCAAACAAAGAAAAAAAAAAGGCACCGTTTAGTAATATCCCAGGCCTTCTCCCAGCTTAAACCCTTTACATCGATCAGTATCCTAATCAGCTCTGGAATGCAGAGTGTTGGGTGAGTATCATTCATTTGAACCGCTACTTTGTCTGGTAAAGTGTCCCAATTCAATGTCTTCCCTGATCTCC
The DNA here is from genome assembly GCA_031216115.1 of Senna siamea. Lineage (NCBI taxonomy): Eukaryota > Viridiplantae > Streptophyta > Magnoliopsida > Fabales > Fabaceae > Senna > Senna siamea. Next base: position 4,014,646 of record CM062358.1, read on the forward strand.
TTTCAAAACGTGCAATAATATCCTGGAGAGAGGCAGAGCACAGTGTATACTGTTGCTTCAACCGTAGGGTCTTTCCTTCTATTGTATCATCCCCAGGGTACAATATATAGCAGATCTGATTGCAATAGAACATGAAAAAAAAGGTCATCACTGGTGAATAATTCTTATAGTCCACTGAATTACTGCCTATGAACGCAAAGAAGCATTTCTGGTCATAGGTAGGTTCATTGGAGAGTACATGGAGCTTAGATTCTAAAAATTATAAGAACTTCTACAAACCTTTTCAGCATTCTTCATATCAGCATAAGCTTTGGCATGATCTCCAGCATTGAAAGCTTTCAAATCAAATTCTTCTGGTGAAATTTTGGTGGACCATAACCGCAGATTTATAGTGGTTCTGGTTTTGTACCCAGGTATTGGAACATCATAGGCAACAGCTGTTATATTCTCTCCTCCAACCCATTGTTTACTTCCATTTTCCCCAGTAATAACTTCCCCATAGAATTTTACAGGATATGAAACATCATGTCTCACAATTTCCCAGGGATTTCCCATCTGTAAATAGATAACTCAGTCAGTGAATCAACACAGGAACTTCTAAACTACTTTTAAAATTGAACTACAAATATCACTTCCTTCCTTTTTGAACAAATTTTTTTCAAGGCTCCCACTGAAAGGTCAAAATAATTCGTAGCACAATAACATTAGCTTCAAGCCATCAACTGCAAATTGATGCATATAAATTATACCTCAAGCCAACTTTCAGCAACTTCCTCCTGACCATCCTTTGTTATGAGCTGTTTGAACAAGCCATACTTGTATCTAAGTCCGTATCCCCAAGCTGGGTAGTTCAGTGTCGCCAATGAGTCCAGAAAGCAAGAAGCAAGACGGCCTAAGCCACCATTACCAAGTGCAGCATCTGGCTCCTGTGAATTGTACATGAATGGGCTTAGAAGTAGTGAACTTTAATTAACCATTGATGTAGCAAGTCAACAAAACTACCATTCCAGGGGGCTTATGTGATTCATCTGTAATTTTTCTTAGTCCTTTAGAAGGATATTTCCTTGTAAGACGAACAAATTATATTGAAAAAGCTAGTCATTACCTAAAAAAAAAATTCTTTAAACAAAAATTCTCTTTGCCTCCTGATAGGATTGGGATTGGTAAGTTGTGCTGAATATTACTGTAGTCTTATTAATGGCAAAATGGAACAGTAGCACACTCACGCATAGCATGCACTCACAGTACAACAATAGAAATGCAAAAGGACAACGCAGAAAACAATAAAGGGTTGCTAGCTTTTGAGAGGCTAGCACTCTCCCATTCAAAATAATCTCCACACCCCCTCTAGAATCTTAACTGCCTGTAAATATCAGATAGGAGGTCTGCCAGCTAAGCAAGTTAGTTAGAACCCTCCCTATTCATTCCTCCCACCTCCTCTGCTAACTCATGCCCACTCTTCCTTCTAGAATAAACTTGTATTGCGTTTTCTCTTTCCCTTCCTGCCTCCCTTACTTCCTTTCTATGCATCCCCTTCCTCCTATAGTATTGAACTTGAGATGTATCTTTAACCTCCCCTATAAGCTGCACCTTGTCCTCAAGGTGAAAATGGGGAAATTGGGTTTGGATGGAGTCAAAAGGTTCCCAAGTGCTATCATGTAATGGCAGATTTTTCCACTTGATTAACACCTCCCACTGGTTATTGGTCAATTGTCGTACTTGTTGCACTTCTTCCGATTCTGTAATCAATTCCAAGTCCTGGGTTAATTCAGTGGGTAATGGCAAACATTGAGTTGTTGGTTGCAAGCTTTTTTTTAGCTGTGAGACATGGAAAACTGAATGAATTTGTGCTATTTCGGGTAGCTACAAAAGATAAGCAACCTAGCCAATCCTTTCTATCACAATAAAAAGACCATAGTACCCTGGGCTCAACTTTTCATTATACTTCTTCGCTATAGATTTCATCTGATAAGGTCGTAGCTTTAAAACCACTTCAAAAATGACTTCCCTCCTCTTCTTGTTAGCATAATGCTTCATCTGTTGTTGTGCTCTCTCCAAATTAGATTTGAGCTCCTCAATTACTGCATTATGTTGTTGAATCTATACATTTACCTCTTCCACAATTGATGGGATATCTCTAAATTTTAAAAAATCTGAAGGGTCTTGTCCGTATAAAGCTTCAAAAGGAGTTATGCCCATTGAATGGTTGAAAGTGGTATTGAACCAATATTCAGCCCACACCAACCATTTCACCCAGTCCTTTGGTTTATCTCCTATAAAACAACGTAAGTACGTTTCTAAACCCTTGTTGACCACCTCCGTCTGTCCATCAGTCTCCGGATGATAGGATGAACTGTATCGCAGCTTAGTACCAGATAGCTTAAACAATTCTTGCCAAAACAGATTCATGAATAATCTATTTTTATCCAATATGATGGTCTTTGGAAATCCATGCAGTTTTGCCACCCCTTTTATGAATTTTTCCACCACCTTTTTTGCTATAAATGGATGACATAAAGGGATAAAATGTCCATACTTGGTCAGCTTATCCACCATTACTAAGATGGTATCAAACTTTGATGATTTAGGAAGGCCTGTAATGAAATCCATATTGATGTCTTCCCAAACTTGCTTAGGAATGGCTATGGGTTGTAGCAACCCCGCTGGACTAAGAGCTTGGTATTTATTCTGCTGACATACACCACACTTAGCAACATAAGCTTGTATATCCCTCTTCATTCCTTCCCAATAAACAAATGTAGCCATCCTTTTGTAAGATCTTAAATACCCTGAATGCCCTCCCATTGGTGTTTCATGAAACTCTTCCATTAATTTGGTAGTTCTTGCTAAATGTTTAGGTATGACCATCCTTCCTTCATATAACAAGTATCCATTCCTCACGGTATACCCTTTAGGTGGTTGTTGATTGGTGACCACCTGCTGCTATATTTTGTATAGCTCCTCATCGACTTTGATCTCTTCCTCCTACTGTCTCATATCCTCACAATGCCATACTATTACTGCTTGAAATTCCTTGCTGCCTTCTATTCTTGATAAAGCATCCGCAACCCTATTTTCCTTTCCTGATTTATACTGAATTTTGAACTTGTTGTTGTGTATTGATTAGGATCAGATTATATCAATTAGAATAAAGTTAGCCTAAATTTTAGGCTAGACATTAGGGATTAAGTCATTTAATTGTATTTATTATGATTTTCTAGAATTGGTCCTCTCTTCTTGTATAAATACCCTACACTTTGCTCGCATAATACACACAAAAACTTCTTATTCTACATGGAGCATTTCTTTTGGACTATATTTCTTTCCAGCCCAAACACTCTATTTCTTTTCCATTCTTTGTTTTTCAATTCTAGTCATTTATTACTCGACCACTTCTCGGACTTTTCTTGAAACACGCACCCCACCACCGTGTTCAGAAGGTGACGTCACGGGCATACCAGAACCGCCTCTGACCAGAACTGCGTTGTTGCCACGCGTAAGCGCGTGACGTCACCTCCGTCGCTGTTGATCGCCGCTATTTTTGCTGTAGTGATCGTCGTGCTGCCCTCTTCTCATTTCTAGTAGTTATCGTGCTGTCCTCTTATTATTTTCAAGTAATAGAGCTTCCTTTAAGCCAAAAACAGTGATGGCTACTATTAAGTCAGGTATTTTTTCCACCCTTATTAGTGGAACACCTACCATTACCTCTGAAAAATTGCATGGGGCATCTAATTACAAATCTTGGGCTGTATCAATTCGCTTATGGTTTAAAGGACAAGGATATTTAGAACATTTAACTAAGCTTGACATTGACATAGCTGAAATGGATAGATCAGATTGGATAAAAATTGATGCTCAACTTTGTTCCTTATTATGGCATTCTCTGGACTCTTGATTACTTCTGACATACCAAGTTTATGAAACATGTTATGATGTGTGGAACAAGGAAACCTCAATATATAGTAATGATATTCGCCGCTATTATGATGTTTTATCTAATTTTGTCAATCTCAAGCATTAGGACTTGGATACTACCACACATGTGAGCAAAATTGAGGCTCTTAAACATGAATTTAAATCATTGATGCCTGCCACAGCCTCAACTTCTAATCAAGAAGCACAATGGGACAAATTTTTTATGGTTATGACACTAATCAATCTACGTCCTGATCTTGATGTAGTTAGAGATCAAATTTTTGGAGGTTCTAATATTCTCACATTAGATGATGTCCTTGCTCGTTTGGTGCGCATCTTTGTATCACAAGCCCCAACTATCCATAATACTGTTCCTCCGGTTGTTGACTCTTCAGCCTTGGTATCTCAAACTAGTGAGAAAGGGAATTCAAGTAGAGGAAGCGAGCATAGTAGTGGCTGCAAATGTCCTCAATGTACACATTGCAATAAGCTGGGACAGACTCGAGACCATTGTTGGGTGCTCCATGGTTGACCATCTCGTTCTGTCAATGTTTCCCAGTCTGACATATCATTGACCAATAATCATTCTTCACAGTCTATCTATTTAACTGATGAAGATTACAACGAGTATCTAAAGTACCAACAAGCTAAAAAGTCATCTGTCGCCGCCTCAGTTGCTTAAACTGGTAATGTAACTGCTTGCTTTGCCCATTCTCCTGACATTGGACGATAGGTTCTTAACTTGGGTGCCTCTGAACATATCTCTGGTAATAAAAATTTATTTTCTCACCTTTCTAGTTCCTCTTCTCTTCCTTTAGTAACTCTGGCCAATGGCTTTAAAACTGCTGCTACAGGGATTGGGCAAGCCCAAATTCTTCCTTCTATATGTGTTATTTCTGTCCTTTATGTTCCTGAGTCCCCCTTCAATCTTATTTCTGTTAGTAAATTGACTCACTCTCACAAATATTCAATTATCTTTTCTAATTAAAGTGTTTATATCCAGAACAGGAGTACGGAGAAGATGATTGGTGTAGGACATGAGTCATAAGGCTTATACCATCTTTCGCTAACTACATCTCTCGTTGCATGCACATCCAGTTGCTCCCCATCTCTCATCCACAATCGTTTGGGACATCCAACCCTTTCCAAAGTAATGGTACATGGGACTTGGTTCCTCCCCCTCCTGGAAAATCTTTAGTTAGTTGCCGATGGGTATATGCTGTTAAAGTCAGTTCGAATGGTAAAGTTGAAAGACTAAAAGCCCATTTGGTGGCAAAAGGTTACACTCAGATCTTTGGCTTGGATTATAGTGATACTTTCTCTCCTGTTGCTAAAATTGCTTCAGTTCACGTCTTCTTATCAATTGTGGCTATAAATCATTGGCCACTTTATCAACTTGACATTAAAAATGCCTTCCTTCATGGTGAATTGGAGGAGGAAGTCTATATGGAGCAACCACCTGACTTTTTTGCTTAAGGGGAGTCTAGGAAAGTATGTTGACTCCTTCATTCTCTTTACGAACTCAAACAATCACCTAGAGCTTGGTTTGGCCGATTCAGTTCTGTGGTTCAAAATTTTGGAATGATTCGCAGTGAAGCTGATCACTTAGTCTTCTTTCACCATACATCACAAGGCAAGTGTATATATCTAGTTATTTATGTAACCACTTCCAAACCAAAGATTTGGGGAAACTTAAATATTTTCTGGGAATTGAGGTTGCCCAATCTAGTATTGGTGTTGCCATTTCACAACGAAAGTATGCACTTGACCTATTAGAAGAGACAGGCATGACAAATTGCAAACCAATTGACACTCTAATGGATCCAAATGTCAAACTCTATCCAGAATAGGGAGAATTGATTGAAGATCCTGAAAGATATCGAAGACTTGTTGGGAAACTTAATTATCTCACCATCACTTGTCCAGATTTATCTTTTGCTTTAAGTATAGTAAGCCAGTTCTTACAGTTACCATGTGATAGTCATTGGGATACAGTTGTTCAAATCCTTCGATATATTAAAGGAGCACTAGGTCGAGGATTATTATATGAAGATAAGGGAAAATCCTAGGTTGTTGGCTTTACTGATGCAGATTAGGCCGGTTCACCTTATGATAGGCGATCCACGTCAGGATACTGTGTGTTCATCGGTGGTAACCTAATCTCTTGGAAAAGCAAGAAATAAAACGTAGTTGCAAGATCCAATGCAGAAGCTGAGTATCGTGTTATAGCCTTAGCAACTTGTGAACTACTATGGTTAAAGCAACTTATTCAGGAGATACAATTTGGGAACACAGAAAATATGGATCTGGTCTATGATAACTAAGCAGCAATGCACATTGCCTCAAACCTAGTGTTCCATGAGAGGACCAAACATATTGAAATTGATTATCATTTTATTAGGGAAAAAATTCAACATGGGTGTCTTGCTACTCGATTTGTCAATTCAAATGATCAATTGGCAGATATATTCACTAAGTCTCTAAGATACCCTCAGATAAAATATATATGTAACAAGCTTGGTGCATATGACTTATATGCTCTAGCTTGAAGGTGAGTATTATGTATCAATTAGGATCAGATTATATCAATTAGAATAAAGTTAGCCTAAATTTTAAGATAGACATTAGGGATTAAGTCATTTAATTGTATTTATTGTATTTATTATGGTTTCCTAGAATAGGTCATCTCTTCTTGTATAAATATCCTACACTTTGCTCTCATAAAACACACAAAAACTTCTCATTCTACACTTGTAACCCACGAGTTTTGACACCCATTTTTGCTGCTCAACACTCAATTCACGCTGTTCCAGCAAGTATTTAAGATCCTTTTGGTCTGTCTTTATGATTAAGGGATATCCTAACAAGTAATGACGCCACTTCTTTATTGCCAATACCACAGCCATTTGTTCTCGTTCATATACTAACTCTAGGCCCTTTTTAGGAGACAAAGCTTTACTGAAATATGTTACTGGTCGCCCTTGTTGCATTAGGACAACCCCTATACCAACTCTGGAGGCATCAGTTTCCAATTCAAATAGGATATTGAAATCTAGCATATTTAGTATTGGTACACTAGTCATTACCTTTTTGAGAAGTTTAAAAGTTATTTGTGCTTCTTTCCCCCACTGGAATACATCTTTCTTCAATAGGGCAGTCAAGGGAGCTGCTATCTTGCCATCATCCTTCACAAACCTCCTATAATAACCAGTCAAACCTAAAAGCCCTTTCAATGCTTTCAGGTTTCTAGGAATTAGCCATCTCACCATGGCTGCTATTTTTTCAGAGTCCACTTGCACCTATTTGCTCGAGATCACATGTCCCAAATATTTCACTTCTAATTGTGCAAAAACACATTTTTTGATATTGATAACCAGCTTGTTATCTTGCAATATTCTAAGGGTCTCTCTCAAATGCTACATATGGGTTTCTTCATCTTGGTTGTAAATTAGTATGTCATCAAAGAACACTAGGATGTATTTGCGTATTGTTTCTTAAAGATGTCATTCATGAGAAACTGAAAAGTAGAAGGCGCGTTAATTAGCCTAAAGGGCATCACTAGGAACTCATAGTAGCCTTGATAGGTACGAAATGTAGTTTTCTCCTCATCCTCAATCTTGATTCGGTTTTGATGGTAACCTACCTTCAAGTCCAGCTTGGAGAAAATCTCGACTCCCTTTAACTCATCCAACTCATCAATAGTAGGTATAGGAAACTTATCGGGGTATGGTGATTTTGTTTAGTGCACGATAATCTACACAAAAGCACCAGCTTCCATATTTCTTTTTAACTAGCAAACCGAACTTGAATAGGGGCTGCTACTTGGTTTGATAATGCCTGCAGTCAATATTTCCTTAACTAATTTCTCAATCTCCTCCTTTTGAGAATGAGGGTATCAGTAGGGCTGGATATTTGGGGGTTGAGCCCTTAGTTTAATGGTAATAGAATGATCCCTTGTCCTTGTGGGAGGCAAATCTGTGGAGGTTGTAGTTACTATGGGAAATGCATCTAGCACATTTTGTACTTTCTCAGATACTTTAGTTTCTGCCTTCAATCCTACACCACTTCCTTGTAGCTGTAAATTACTGAATTCTATCAAAAATCCCTACCCCCCCTTTTTTTAATGTCTTCACAAGAGATTTTAGAGAGACTAGAGTTTTTGCCAAGGTAGGATCCCCCTTTAAGCATTTTTCTTCCTTGCCCTTTTTCACCTTTATAGTAAGTTGTCCCTAATTAACCTTGACTTCTCTAAAGGATTTCAACCATTCAATTCCCAATACCATGTTAGCTCTACCCAAATCAAACACATAAAAGTTCTATTCAATCCTCAATCCCTGTATTTCTAATGTTAGCTGTGAACAGAATTGATTTCCCCTGACTTTGTAACCATTTCTTATAGATACTTTGAAGGTTCTGATTGGTTCAGTGTGAATGCCCAATCTGCTCACTGTTTCTACAGATAAAAAGTTATAAGATGCCCCACTGTCAATAAGTACTATCACCTCTTCCCCTGCACACAATCCCACTACCTTCATTGTGTTGTTATTGTTGACTCCTACCACTGAGTTCATAGATAATTCCATGAGGCCTTCTTCTATAATTCCCCTTCCTTATTCTCTTAGTTTCCTTCAATTTCTTCCACTGCTTCACCCTTTTCATCTACTGGTTACAACAATAACACTTATAGTTGCTTGTTCTTGCACTGATGGAGAGGGTTATACTTCTTATCACATTTAAAACATAATCTCATCGCTTGTTTTCTCGCCGCCTCTACCTCCGTCAACCTCCGATACTGGCTGCCTCGACCATTACTAGACTGTGTCAAGCTTGCTGTCACGATTCTGGGGTTAGTTTCCTTCTGCATTTTTGTGCATCCTCCTATCGCAAAAGAAGAGCTCCATCCTAGGTCGGGTTGGCTGGTAACCCAACTCTAACTCTGCTTCGGCCCAGTCCAGCGGTTTGGGTTCACTGTCTTCATCTGTTGGCTTTGGCTATGGCTACATTCTTCTCTTCTATTTGATGGGCTTGGTTTATGAGCTCTTTTAGTGACCCAATTTGTAACAATTGGAGCTCCGCCCGTATTTCAGGTTTTAACCCATTCTTGAATGCACCTGATAGGCATTTGTTTGTAGCATCCTTCAGCGATGCAGCGAGTTCTTCAAATCGTTTGCGATACTCTACCACTTGATGCTTCTGCTTCAAGGCCATTAATCATTCATATGGATTTCCTTGTTGAGAGTGTTGGAACCGGTCTATAATCTCTCTTTTAAATTTTATCCAGTCATTCATCGGCTATCGTGTCTCAAGCCACTGGAACCAATTTAGAGCATGCCCTTCCAGATAGATCACCACTACTCTCAGGTGTTCCACTTCCCTGATCCCGTTAATATCAAAATAATGTTCTGCTTGAAATAGCCACCCAATCGGGTCCTCTCCCTTAAACAAAGGTAATTCCAGCTTCCGAATTCTACTAGAATCCTATTCTGTTGAATCGGTGCTGGCGTTACCCTCTGCACTGGCCTCCGATGGTTCCTCAACTTGGTGTCTCCCTTCCATTTGCATCATCATTCCTTTCATCTCTATCATACATATTGTTATCTCAGTTATGTCTTCTTTTAATGCACCAATTTCTTTTTCAACGCTCTCAATTCTTCCATCCATCCTAGTATTGACCATGCCCTGACCGACCGCTCTGATACCAGAATGATAGGATTGGGACTAGTAAGTTGTGTTGAATATTATTGTAATCTTATTAATGGCAAAATAGAACAGTAGCACACTCACGCACAGCATGCACTCACAATACAACAATAGAAATGCAAAAGGAAAATGCAGACAATAGTGAAGGGTTACTAGCTTTCGAGAGGCTAGCACTCTCCCATTCAGAATAATCTCCACACCCCTTCCAGAATCCTAACTACCTGTAAATATCAGATAGGAGATCTGCCAGCTAAGCAAGTTAGTTAAAACCCTCCCTATTCAGTCCTCCCGCCTCCTCTGCCAACTCATGCCCACTCTTCCTTCTAGAATAAATTTGTATTGCGTTTTCCCTTTAACTTCCTGCCTCCCTTACTTCCTTTCTATACCTCCCCTTCCTCCTATAATATAAACTGAATCCTTAATGCCTAGAGAGAGTATAGCTTAGTAGTATAGTATTTTTAGAGGGATGATCATATTTGAAATCTCTTACAATGACAAAAGTTAAACCACTTCTCAGTTATTTCTAGAGAACAAAATCCTGCAAGAATGGAAAATTGTAACATTATTAGACCTGATTAGCCACATCCTCTAAACTGTGCCCGAGCATTCTGAGAGCCTCAGCATAAGGACCTGAGAGTTGCAAATTACCAATTGCATTCAGCAATGCCCTCCCCTGCAAAAATTGAAAACAGAATATTACTAATGAAAATTAATTAAATCAGTGCAATGAAGAGTGATCTCTGGCTGAAAAGAAAATCCCATTATGAACCTGTAGATACTCCATGGACATATAATACGCTTGCTTGACATTCTTCTTCTCATAATAGGTGTAGGTTGCGTTCCAATTTATGATGAGGTTATCACGAACACTTTCTGCTGTTGCAAAGAATGCTTTTCTGAGTTCAAACCTTTCTGGAGAAAACACAGGGGTGAACTCTGCATGATATTTGATGCTTGAAGTAATGGACGTAGAATCTGGCATAAATTTATCCCAAGAGCCTGCAAATGTCAAGCAAGATATATAATTTACTATCAAGGTCCAAATTTGCAGTGAAAAAAAAAAATATAAAGGTCTATTAATTATGCATATTGGAGACGTCGTCTTCAATAAGTTTTATCACAAGACATTATGGCATGGGAACTTCAAAAATTCTGGAACTTAATATATATTTGCAAAAAAAAAAAAAAACCTAAAAGTAAAAACCTAGAAATTGCCTTTGTAGTTCCTTATATTTCGGTAATACTACAATTCCACCATCATAACATATAAACATCAACATCAATTAAACATTTGACATAATCTGAAATAGGACGAAGAGATGGTATCTTTCCCTCAATTTGAACAGTAAACATAATTCGTAGCTTTTAATCCAGATAGGAGTATCTAGCACTCCAAGAAGATAATTGCCCCTTAAATCAGTTAACCACTAGTCCACCATAATGCATTGATGCTATAGCTCAATTTAAGCTCAAAACTGACCGTAGATCCCTACTTCTTTTTTCCAAGATAATGTACTAGCATCTAATTGAAGCCCACAAATTGTTTCCAATACTGAAAATCTTAGAAGGCTGACTTAACTACATATAACTAGCGAAGCCACACACATTAACATAACAATCATTACTTTAAAAAGCTTGTAACAAAATAAACAATATAAATAAGCGTGTAAGGATGATAAAGAGAAGGAAAAATAGCTTTTATGTCTTCAAATTTTGTGCTAATTTTTAATTTCGTCCCTAAATTTATTTTATTAATTTTATTCTTAAACTTTTGAATTCTACCAATTTTGTCTCAAACTTTTAATATTATTTATTACACGAACAAAATCTGTATACAATTTAGTTGACACTCTTATTAACATGGCAAATGAAACACATTAGAAATTGGTAATAATAATTATAAAGTTTGGAGATGAAATTAACAATTACTTTAAACTTTAGGGATCAAAAAAGTACTTTTTTTATTATTTTTAGCTTGAATTCTTAACTCTGTACTATTTCTGTCACTTTTAAATCTCCTTTATCCCAATAGATGTTTTTAAAATTTTTGTCAAAACAACTCAATAGGTTAAAAAATTAACTTTTAGAAAAAAATTTGATTAAAATTTTTATTAAGGATAAAGTTACTAAAATTTAGGTCTCTAAAATATTAAAAGAGAGAGAGAGAGAAAGAGAGTGCGCTTATGTTCAAGACTCTAACTTCAGTAATTTTTTTGAATATATTTTTGTAAGAGAAGTATTTTTTTGCATATATTTTAAGTTTTTTTTTCTTTCTTTTTGTAATGAGTTTTTAGAAGATCAATTTATGACTAAAATAAAACTTTAACTAAAAAAATTAAATTTAAAATAAAAAATTTACTGTAAATAATATATATTAATTTTAAAATAGGAAAGAGATAATTTGATTATTTAAAATGGATAAGATAAAATTAAAAATTAGAGTTTAAGATTTAAGAATTAGAGATTCAAATTTGAGAAATGAAATAAGCAAAAATTGGAAAGAGTATTATTTTTATCTCTAAAATTTAAAATTATTATCAATTTTATTTCAAAATTTTATAATTACTATCAATTTTGTCTCAATTTTTAATATAATTCATTTATTATATCAATAAGACTTTTAGCTAGATTAACACATAAGCAAACTTTGTTGTTGTAATGGACGAGGTTAATATTTGAGAAAAAAATTGAACAATAAAGGTTTAAGAATCAAATTAAAAATTAAATTAAAATTTATAATTATATAATAGAATGATAAGTGGAAGGAAGAAACAAAAGGCAGTGAAAAGAGTATGAGAAAATTGAAGCAGGAAACCTTCTTCAGTGTCCGGTTTTTGCAGCTCCTGCCTCTTATCACTGGCGACATTTTTAACACACAGCTTTCTTCTTCTCACCCTTCTGGAGGCAGACGTTCTGATGGCAAATAGCCTGCAAAAATGGTTTCTTGGAGTGAAGCTTGAGCTGTAATTTGGTTGCAACGCTGAGTTGGACTGCCCGCAGGTTGCGGAGAACGGTAGAGCAGCCATTGCTGCAAGTTTTGCAGTATGAATGAAAGAAAAAGAAGTGGAAAAATGAGTGAAAGAGGAAGTGTCTATTTGTCTTCTTATCTTCCTTTTTTTTTTTTTTTTCTCTCATATTGAACACGAGCCAAAATATGATTTGTCTTTATCCCTTTGAATTTTTTGTGCCACTAGTGCTTCCTCCTTGACCTTAGATATTTCTGGTTTCTCTCCCACTCCCACCCATTTGCCATTTTGGGTTATTTTGTCTATACAGTGCACTCCAAAATAGGCACTTCGGACGGCAAAACATTGATTTTGGAGACATTTGAAAAATAGTATATTTTTTTATATTATAGGAAAATTAAAAAATAAGGGCCTGATTTATAATTCCTCTTTTATTCTCTCCTGTTATTTATGGAATATGTGATTGTTATTTAAGTATTCAAGAAACAAATACACTTGGGAAGATTCAGAATAATACATGTTTGATATGGTGTCATGTCTTATGTCTGTATAAGTATCGGATTCCCAGCTTCTTCTAGTTCTAACCCTTTTGATTCAGATACTGAAGCGAATAATAAGGCAAGGCAACCCATAAGCCAGCAAGACGAAGATTCAGAATCTGTCCTCAAACTACCCAATTCTGAAGAAAAACCTTTTCATGATAGTGATTTGGGAAGATGGCCCTCCTCCACTTCATCATCATCATCATCATCATACTCTTCATGAGCTGCAAAAGACAGATACTATTAGAGATTATAAATCTTAGCCTTTGAAATTGACAATGTCAATTTTAAAAATAGATAGACAGAGTATGTGAGTGAAACCGAATTGCACACGTTCTCTAATTATCTTTTCTCAAAATTGACACTTTTAATTTTATAGGGAAATTGAGAAATTTTAAATTTTGATTAAGTATAATTTAAGATTGAGTTAAACTAATTTTTTTGTCATAGTATTGCAACCTATATGACCAAGTGCTTTAAAGTTTGATCCTTATAGTGACTCATTCTCTTGGTTAAAAATCAAGTTTCAGCACAATATATGATCACCTTGTGCTTTGTTCTTTTTTTTTTCTTTTATACTTTTTGTGCAAGTTTGGATGGTTTTGAGTGATAGCGTGGAATCTAGGGAAAAGGATTTTGATGGGGCAAGGCAGAGTTACTCATTGTCTGTTTACAATATTCTTTCCCCATTGGTAGTGTGTTTCTGCGTGTTAGAAATTAGGACAAAAGGTAGATGCCAAGAGAAATTTTTAATTAGACTTGGTTTATAAAAGATAAGTAAATTAAGTTGAATATTTATAAATATATAAATATGTTAATGGTAATTATTTTAGTATAGCTAATATGTTTATTTGTATATTTATGGTTGGTTTTATTTATTTAACTTATCTTTTGTTTACCTGACTTAAATAAAAAATATTTTATTCTTTTGATATTTACTATTAAATTTTTTTATTTAAAATATAACATGTGAGTATTTTTTAAAAAAGTTAAATCCTCCAAAAAAAAAAAGGTCCACTTGCCGTAGTTTCATTTAAAAGCCTAATAACAAATATCTACGGAAGTACCTATAAAATTATTCATGTAATGGCTATCTGGATGGAACTGCAGAGAAGATCAAAATATAAATGAAGCCTCTAAGAGAATAAACCAAGAAATTTAACTTTTACAATAATTCTGTGTACTTACATTGGCATCGTTTATCTTATACATTTCGTTTGGTACATTAAGTATCATCTCATATACATCTGAACCTCAATTTGACAGCAATAAGAAGCAACGGACCAAATTTTCAGAACTATATAAATCCTTAAAGGAATATTAATATCCCAAATGGCTTAAATAGTGCAAGAAAAATTTGCCTATTTACAAACAGAAGTCCTAAACTATATCACATTGCGGCTTCATGTTTCCTCAGTCTTCACGGGAGTCCAATTACTTTTGTTCTCGGACTTCTTCCTGGTATGAGAAATGAAACCAATAAAGTAGCCTATTAAGGCCCCAAGCACCAATACACTCACTCCCTCCACATACAAAGGCAATTTGGATTTCACGACCTCAGACTTAGTTCCAGCTTTTGCACCACAAACATCACCAACGTTGCCATTGTCGACTTCTCTGGATGCCAAGATTTCCACCATATCATGCACCTGACCATCGTAGTTTCCTACATAGGAAAGCACAAGCTTTTCCTTTGTAGCAACCAGTCTGGTGTACCCAAACTCACCCCCACGGTACAGAGAATGTTTGGGTTGAGGAAAGATTGGGACATCAGGGTGGTCTGGTCTAGGTTGCCAGATGGGTTGCCAATCTTGCCCCGCCATGCCAATCACAACATGAACAGTACCATTCTGACCAATGCTACCACAGGTGAAGTTATTCAGTGGACAAAGCCTCTCATATCTATGGACATGTCCCCACAAAGCAACGGTCACATTGTTTTTCACCAACAAAGGTTCCAAGTGCTCAAGCATCTTTGCCCTTAATGGGGCATCCCTATTTTCATTGCTTGTTGTGTACATGGGACGGTGCCCTTGAACTACTACAAAAGGAGTCTTGCTCCTATTCACTGATTCCAAATCATGCTTTAGAAAGTTATACTGGCTGCTTCCAGGAAGGAAATTAGTCTCTGTTGAGATGTACACAAAATGTACTGCTCCCATGTCAAATGAGTAGTAGAGATTTCGAGTTGCAGGCGCTTTGTTTCCAGTGGGTTCTGAAGAGTTTCCAGGCATGTTGAACCTTAAACTGTAGGGTACCCCACACTCACCACCCCCATCTTTTCCATAAGAGGCCCAATCAGGTTTCCATGGCTGTAAAGGCCAGTTATATTCATGATTGCCAATGCAAACATGGTATGCCACTTTAGTAGCAACAGGTTCAATCTGAGCAAAAAAATTGTCCCACAACCACCCATAACCTCTTGCGTAGCTAATGTCTCCAATGTGTGAGACGAAGGCAGGCTTGTCACCTAGAGCTTCAATGTCTCGTAGGATCCACTTCATGGTTGATATGCTTTCGTCTTGTGTTCGCAGAAATGTGGAGTATGGCGTAGCAGTTCCCATGTCGCCAAAGAGGAAAGCTATTGTTTCATCAGAGTCTTTATTTCTTGATACAAAGCTATGAGTCATGCTCCATCCTCCACTATCACTTCCAACCTGGTACAGAGAAGAATATGATATCAAGAGAATGCACATGGGGCTTCGGTTACATTGGGTCATGGCCATATATATATGGCTTATAACTAAATCTGAGCAAGACATCATATTGAGTATTCGCTATAAGAAACCTATGGATTATTAGCGAAAATCAAACAACATCAAGCAAACTAAATGTTAAAAAAAATAACTAAACAAATAATCAAAAAAAAAATTTCAACAAAGCAATTTTCAGGAATAAACTCAAAGAAATGGGAAACTTATGAAAGGAGAATAACAAATAATACATATAATTGTAAAGTAGATAAGCTCTTTGAACAAAATTCCTTGATTGATAAAACAAAGGAAAAAAAAGGAAAATAATAGAATGTAAAGCTTTAACCCAATTATGACTTCCACATAGCTGTCAATGGCACGCTATTAACAGCATGTCATTGCCTATTGCCTAGCGCCATGGACATTGGGGCAACGCCATGGCTTAGCTGCCAATTTTGTCTGCGCAATTTGTCATTGTACATGGTGACACTATTGGACAAATTGAATTTATAAAAGTCCATTTTAAAAAATTGTTTTCTGAGGGTTTAAATTTTTTCTGTCTTATTCACCTAACTTTCCGACCTATATTTTATCATTTTAATTATTTCTTCTCATATTCTTCTTTTTTATTATGGTTTCGCTAATTAGTGTTCTAAAAAGACACTGGTTAATATTTCATCTTATTTAGTTGATAGAGTATTTAATGATTTAGAATTAATAAAAAGTCAACAAAAATAATAATTTTTAATATCCAAAAACTCTATCAACTAGTAAGATAAAACTTTAACTAGTGTTCTTAAGGGTTTGTTTTGGAAATGAAGAGAAGAAGTGAAGGGAAGGAATTAAAGAAACAAGAAAAAAAAGTTAAGTGATGATTTTTTCTACTCTTATTTAGATCTTTCAAACTTCTTTAATTTGAGGTAATTAAAATTAATAAAAAAAAAGTTAAGAAGGGTTTCTAATTCTTTCCCCTCCAAAATTTTAATAATCAAACAAAAAAAATTACTAAATTCTCCTCCCTACCATTCACTTTCCTTCTGTCTATTTTCTACCTCCCAAAAAGACCCTAAGGCATTAGTTAGTAAAATCCTTCTATTATTTCTTACTTAAAAGCTCATTTTCTATCTTTTCTTATTATTTCTTCTTGGTTTTTTTCTTCCCTCAAGCCAAGTTTCTCTCTCAAGTGAAGTTATTATGTTGTTTCCAGGACATTAGGTGTAGGACAAAACCACATAATACTTAATAACTTCATATATATATATATATATACCTTCGCTTCTGAGTTGTGGCGTTATGTGTGATATACTTTGTTTAGGGGTTCATTGATCATGTAATATACTTTGACTATTAGTTTACAACTCTTGAATTTGTTATAGACTTGGAAAGTGAAAATTACTTTGAAGTAAATAACTTACTATCTTGTTAATACATATCTTGAGAATTTTTGATAATGCCTTAAGAATTTATACTTTTTAAGTGTTTATGTAGTTTATGTCGTATATATATATATCTATCTGCTATACAATTATGTGTATGCCTAATGGCTGTCTGAGTTCTTCGCCCCTATGGCAACGGTGATTGAGCAACAAACAATGGACATACAGGCATAGTAACTAAGTACCTGATAATAGTATCTCACACCTTGCTTCAAATTCGTCATAACCGCATCGTGTATGTACCCAGGGTCCCTCCATCCCATGCTATGGTTGGCCGGAGCGTCGCACATGTCCTCTCTCTCGTACCTCCCCACACCAGCCAACGCCACCGCATCCATCTTCTCCTCTCTCTCCCCATACTTTACGTACCTCTCTTTCGGATCCCCCATCACGAACATCACTCGCATCTCATCCTCATTCTCCGTGAACGCCAGGTGGATCTGCTCGGGGCCCCGACCCGGTTCAAACCCGAGCTCCTGCGACGTCGCCAGAAGGTGCTTTGACCCCGGCAAGGGGTTGTGGTCGTGGTCCTGCCGCTTTGGGTTGATTTCGGAGCGGGTCCAACGGAAGATGCGGAAAGAGTAGTTGGATCGGAGGTTGACGATTGGGAGGGAGATCGAACCCGACCCGGATTGCCAAGTGGGCGATCTGGAGAGGAAGACGTAGCCGATAAAGTGGTTGTTGCGAGAGTTTGGAGGGGAGTATATGCCGAGCCAGTCGAGATCGGAGGGAGAATCGATGC
Source organism: Senna siamea (assembly GCA_031216115.1). Classification (NCBI taxonomy): domain Eukaryota; kingdom Viridiplantae; phylum Streptophyta; class Magnoliopsida; order Fabales; family Fabaceae; genus Senna; species Senna siamea. The sequence goes on from CM062358.1 coordinate 4,032,640, forward strand.
CGGACCATTGGATTTGGACGGTGTTGCCGGATCTAGAAACGACGGTGGGGGTGATAGATATGGAGGCTTTGGATTCGAAGGAGGGGTTAATGAAGAAGAAGAAGAACAACAAGAAGACTGTGAAAGGAACCATGATCATGAATCAACGAGCAATATCATATGCTCAATTGTATGTAAACTATCGTTGAACAGAAATTTTAGCTGCAAAAATACACAGAAGATTGAAACTCTAGTGATTTGAATATGCATATGCTAATTTGAGAAATGCTTTTCTTTAATTATGATTTTTTTTAACAAATGGTTACCTGTAACTTCCAGTTTTTTGGTAAACCCAGAAAAATTTTCAACTTTAAAAATTAGTTAATCAAAGATTTTTCAAATTTTATTTTTCTACAATATATTCTCTTTATTTAACATTTTTATCTAAAATCATAAAATTCCTTTACTTATCCATACCAATAAAACTATTGAGACAAGTTACCTAAAAGTTGAAGATATCACGACCATGTCTTACCAATATCTTTGAGAAATTTGATCTGATAAGACATTAAGGTATAACTAAAATTTAGAAACTAAACCCTATCAGGTTTATCAAATTTTCAACTTTATATAAAATTGTTAATCTCAATATAACTTGTTGACGATAACATTCCCCTCCATGTTCCAAATTTGTGATCGCTGGGGTTTGATGTTTGTCTACCTTTTTGCTGCATATTTACCCTATGAAAGAGAGTCAAAAGGCATATAATATGGAGTTGTGGTAAGTCTTTAAGATACTGATTAAACTTTTATTTAATTAGTTGATAAAATTTTTAAATATTAAAAATTATTTTTTTTTATTTTTTTTATAAAATTTTAAATTATTAAATACTATATTAATTAATCAAAACAAATTTAATCAATGTATACAAGATACGGATGAGCGAAATTCATAATATAATATTGATCCTATTGCCTTAGAGCTCCAATCCAACACACTTTATGTTCTGCTTACTGTTTGGATTGGATTGCACAGATTGATCCACTAGATTATGTCCTCCATTACTGCTGTTATGATTATAGCTTACTTGGCTTAGTTTAGATTAGAGCAAATCATATTCATGTTTCTATTTCTGTTTTTCTAAAAGTAGTAATTTTCTTTTCTATTTTGAATTTCCATCAAAAGTAGACATTTAATATATATATCTTTAATACATCTTCACTTGATAACACTATCCCATTTAAAAAAAAAAGGCAAAAATGTTTTTTCTTTTTTTAAATTTAGAGTTACTTTTAATTTTATCCTTCATGCTGTCTTCATATCTAATAATATTAAAATTAGTAATGAAATAAATTTTAATTTATCGTAGTTAGACAATCTTAATATTTAACTAAATTTCATGACTCAAGTTCTAAAAATGACATTATTTTCATATTTATTATTAAGAAAACTACAAATTAAGTTGTGTTACTACTACCGTCAAAATAAGTATCAACTTAGTTAAATTCATATGGACATTTGCATCCTCTAATGACTATTAGGCCACTAATTATTTAGGTGATTATGTTAATAATTTAGATAATAGTAATAATTAGGAAAGACATTCAAATTTCTTATAAACATATAGAATTAAATTAGCACAAAAAATTTAGGACAGAATTAAAACTAACCAAATATTTTTGCAAGATAATGATGAGTTATCCAGTATTGCAAGTATCATAAAATGGCAAGTTCTTTTTAATCTCACCCTGCATATACTAAATTTATTGCACTTATGATCAATACTTATTTTTTGATTTTTTACATAGATTTTTTATTAAAAATAATTTTATTTAAAATACTATTAGATACTAAATATATTTTTATTCATTAAATTATAAAGGACAAATTTTTTCTATTAAATTTTACTTTCATTAGTACTTATGATCAATACTTTAATCTAAATTAATAAATTAAAATTTAAGTACATAACATTATAACAATATATTTAAGAAAAACCACACTTTACTTCTTTGAATTAAGGTTTAATTACAAAATTAATACATAAATTTTAAGGTCTAACTCCATTTCTTCCTTTTTGGTTTTCCTCAATGTTAAATGAAAAGAGTAAGAGTAGAAAGATAAATATAGGATTTACGTCAGAAAAGCCAATAAGTCAAAAGGGAAGCATGTAAATGAAAGTATAGTCATGAAATTTGTGGAAACCATTAAACCTAAAATGCCTGCCCATATAAACTTCGTGACTCATTTGATGAGAGATTGCAATTGCTGACTATATACTCAAAACCAAAGCCCCTAAATCCCATTAATTCTCTCTGTTTTTGTCCTCATTTCTATCCACTCATGTCATATTGTCATGTGTCTCTCGCTTCACATTAATAGTAATACTCTCTCCTCTTCCCCTTTTTCTCTTTCCCTTCTTCTTCTTCTTCTTCATCATCATCATCATCATCATCATCATTCTTCACTTTCTCTCTGTTTTCCTCTGTTTCAGAAATGAAGAGCTCTCTGTCTTCAACCCCGCCTTCTGCTCATCGCAGCCCTTTGATCCTCCTTCTTCTTCTCCTCCTCTTCATCTCGTCCGTGAATTGCAGAATTTCAACTTCCACTTTTCCATCTCCAAGAAACACCCACCACCAGAACCCCCGTCGTTATTGTGATGCTTTCTCCAATGGAAACCCACGTTCTCTCTGTTTCCAGCTTCAAAGAATCCACCAGACCCAGCATCCTCTTCCTCTTCCGCCCAGAATTAATAACAATAACAATGGGATTGATCCAAGATATGGCGTGGAGAAGAGACTAGTCCCTTCTGGACCAAACCCACTTCACAACTGATCTAGTGTTTTATCTTAATCCTAGGTATCATAATCATAATCACCCTCCTCTGTTTTTGTTTTCTTTTTCTTTCTTTCTCGCTTTGCAGGTTAAAATTAATATAGCCTTTCTTGCTATCCTTTCTGGGTTTCAATCTTATATATATAAACAAAAGCTAACCCTTGGTCAAGTTCTTGAAACACCCATCAATGGCTCTTACAGAAAGAGACAACCACAATCTTTGGCTGGGATGGCTCTCCTTATATATAGAGAGTATAGTTCCATCATTTTGCTTTCTTTTCTTTTCTTTTCTCTGAGAGTAGCTAGGTAGTTTCTGTAAGGTCGAATTTAATTGTGTTAAGCTTTTAGTTTCCCTTTCGTAATGGGCCACAATTTAATTGCCATTTCCATGCTTGTTTTTAGTGTTCTGTGTCTTGCAACAAATACAGAGTGATAAGAGAGAGGGTAGAAAGTACTAGAAACTAGAACGTAAGTTTTTTTCATTAAATTTTTATGTAGAAGTAGAAGAAAGAGATGAATCTGAAAACAAGCATGGAAATGGTAGGTTTGAAGAGAGAATTAAGGTTATGGCTGGCGGTGGAGTTCAAGAATCAAGAGGATCCCATGAGTTTCATTAATATTAGGAGCCACCACATGACAAGGACCTTTCCATTTATGGGCGTTGCTCTGTTTCTGAGGTCAAAATGGTCTTTATGGTTGAGTGGGTCAGCAAGAATTTATTTTATTTTTATAATTTTATATTCATGATGTATAGTTTAGTTTCTTGTTCCAATCAATGAATTATGATTTGGTATATTTATTTATTTCCATTTCCATTTGCTTCTTCTTCTTCTTCTTCTTCTTCTTCCTCATTTTTTTTATTATTATTTTTTTCTTTGGTAGTTGGTCATGAATTTTGCCGTCCATGACTATTTTCAAATGCATACTTCTTTAAAATTTAAAATCTAAATTGTGTCCAATATCCTTCCAACAAATGTAAATGGGTTGTCCCTAATTTCAACTAGCATACGTGTAGTGTATGTTTGAATGGAGTCATTTCCAATGCTCCTGCAATTACATAATAAAACCATGGAAGTGTGAGTGTGACACATACCTTCCCACCCTATATACATACTCTTTCCTTACAAATTCTTTTCTTTTTCTTGCTATATCCTTAAACCTTTTGGCCATGACAAAGTTGAAATCTACTCTTTTTTTTTCAAAAAAAAAATAGGATCATATTTAGTTAAGATTAAATTTTGAAACAATAAAATTATTATTATGTAACTTAAAAATTACAAGTTTAAATTTTAAAAATAATCTTTTTGTTTATAAAAATAGAATTACATATATCTGACTTTTCTTATATTTCATCTGGTAAAAGTCTAATGTATTGCACTGTCTTTATTTTTTATTTTAATGATCACATTTATTTGTATGTCTCATTTTGTAGATTTTATCACGCGAAGTATAGACTTGTTACTAAAAAGCATTAAACTACATAAGGGATCTCTTCCCAAGATGTTTGTGAAGGATCCGTGACAAATATACATCAGCAAATGCTTTCATTAAAAATATACTAAAATCACATGGAAGAGAATTTTAGGTAAATTCATAAGGAAAGAGATAAGTAGACTAAGTTAAATAGTGAATTTGTTAAGTACATTGTTTAATAATGATTTATTTATCATATAATTATTAATGATTTATTTAATTCATTTTCTACATAAAAAATATTTCTTTAAAAATATGATAATTGGGAACTAAATAAGATTGCCTAGGCACCAAGTTGTAAAGAGAAGTTAGGTGGTAAGAGTGAAATCTGGCAACACCTTGAAAGAAAGTCAATGAAATTGTGATCCATAAATTTTATTTTTTATTAGCTCAAGATTATCTCAATTTTGAGAGAAATTTGAGGTAATCGACTATGTTTTTTTTCTTTATATACATTATCTTATTAAAAATAATTTTATTTAAAATATTATTAAATATTAAATATAAACACTTTTTATATTAAAGATAATTTTGTTCATTTTTAACTCTTCATTAAAATAAATTGACTATTTTTAATCAATGTTCTAAAATACTAATTAAAATTTATATTTCATTTGATTAGTTAATGTATTTTTTAAACATTGAAAATTATTATTTTTATTAATTTTTAATAAATTTTAAATTATTAAATATTATATCAATCAATAAATTTTTTTTTTTTTACCATGTCTTCAGGGCAAAACCTAAATACATTTTACATCCACGGTTAAGGTTTCGACATCTCAATAAGGCCAAAACGTAAAGTACTTTCTTTAAATTTAACTAATTATGTAATTTAATTTTTAAATTTCAAATAATAATAATTTTAAAACTTTCTAGTTTTGTGTGTGAGTGTGTATATATATATATATAACTTTTTCCTAGAATTGTGTAATTTATCTTTTCAATTTTAAAAATTTTAACTCTCTTAAATATTTAATTTTATGTAATATATTTTCTGATTTTTTTTAAAAATTAAAATATACAAAATAATTATTATTATTATCATTAATAATGAACCAATAGGAAGTCTAACTTGAAAAGTCCGACCTCCTAGAGTCCATCCCAGGTCCCTAAATTATCACATTATTGGGAATAGTAGCATGACATGTGGGAATACTAGATGACAAGTATTAATTAACTTTACTTTTAAATTTTTATTAAAAATCTTACAACAAATTTTATTCTAAATTTTATCTATTAACAAAGTTAATTTTTAATACAATATATGTTATTTTTAAAATAATAAAATTATTTTACTATCTTTATTGTTGTATTAATAACCTTACATTAGAATTTATCTTCAATTTACTTATTTTCACCATTACATTAAAAATAAAATTATAATCTTATATTATGACAAAAATTCAACTAAAGCGAAGTTTTAATCAAGGAGAACATTAGGCATAAGTAAAAATTAATGAATTAGTCCTTAAAAAGCTCTTCATTTAATTCTTAAAAGATAAAAAATTAATTTTAAATTAATTTAATCATTTAATTAATAAAATTGATAGAAAGTTAACTAGTAATAATGTTAATAAATATTAACTGATTGCTAAACAATGAATTAAATTATATTTAAAAAAATATATATAAATAGTACATTTTGATGATATGTAAATTATAAAATAAAACATATTAAATTTACAAATCGTATATAAAAAAAATATAAATAGTACATTTTGATAATATTTAATTTATAAATATATTTTTTTATTTTAAATAAAATCTAATATATTATTTATAGTTAAATTACTATTTATTAATAACACTGTTCAATTAATTTTTCATCTATCATATTAATTAAAGAATCAAAATAGTTAAAAATTAATTTTTTAAAAATCAGATATTTCATCTTTCAAAAATTAAATTAAAAAATATAAATTTTTTAAAAATTAAATTATTAAAAAATATATATTAGGCATAACAATTTTCAATTATAAAAAATGCATTCGAAAGGAATCTGTCAGTTAATAGTTAGTAAAGGACAAAAAAGAGAATGTAGAATATGGGAAGAGTGCAATCATTATTTTGACATTTTAACGGTAAAAACGTGACAGTTAGTGAATTAGATAAACTCGTAAAATTTAACTAATAAAATAAAATATGTATAACTATAACTACATATAGAGTGTTGAGATAAGTAACTAATTTTAATTTGTTCGCTAAAGTTCAACTTCTATCAACCCATCATCATTAATTGAATTCTCACTACTTTTCTAATTTCTTACTCAAATACCACAAGTATATATATATATACATTATCAAATCTCAATCAAGATAGAGACATACATCTCATTCTCATTAATATTCAATACTTGTTCACTGAGAGTGATACATCAGGGACTGCGATTTCAATTCTGGGCTGAGTGAATTCAAATTAATTAATGGCGTGGATACTCTTTCTCATCCTCATTTCCTCATTTTCAATCCTGAATCTTGCACACTGTAAAACCCTCAAGCGTGATGGTAAGTAACATAACACCCATATATGTTCCACTTCTGATTAATAATGGGGTTTTCAACTTTTATTCAAGGGTTTGTTTGTTGTATGATTAATCTGCAGTGAAGGCTCTGAACGAGATCAAGGCGTCTCTTGGGTGGAGGGTTGTGTATGCTTGGGTTGGAGACGATCCCTGTGGAGATGGCGATTTGCCCCCATGGTCGGGTGTCACCTGTTCTACTGTCGGTGATTATCGAGTTGTCACCGAGCTGTGAGCATATCTGACATCTATCTTATACTCGTATTGTCATGTTGCAGTGTCTGTAACTCCGTATTTATTTCTTAGTTATTAACTTTTTCGAGATTGCAACACTGTTACTGTCTGAAAAAAGCTTTTTATCTTTCAAGTCCTATTATGGCCCAGGTTTAATTTGGATAGTTTGCTGGAAATCGATAATGGGGTCCGTTAAATTGACCTTTTTTTTGTTTTTCTCTTTTATTTGCAGGGAGGTTTATGCTGTCTCGATTGTCGGACCTTTTCCTACTGCAGTGACCAACTTGTTGGATCTTACACGCCTGTAAGCTCTCATTTTATTTATTTGCTTTAAACTTGAGGTTGATAATGGAAACTAAGAATACTATGGTAAGAAAGCTATTGGGATGATTATTGTGGCAGTTCAGTCATGTCCATATGCTGTATAATTCAAGTCCAGGGATCATTTTTACAGTTCACACGTAACTGTGAATGATATAACCAAAAGGGAGAGAGAGATAGAGAGTATGTGCCGCAGCAGAAGATTCCTGTTACTAAAATTACTGGAATAACTGTGATTTCTTTTTGCATTGGCTTGTCACTAGTGATAAAACCACCAAAATGGAAATTAGTATTCTAATAAATTTGTCTATGTTTGGTCTTTTTTTATTCAATTTTAGTTACAAAATGAGTAATATTAAAGTACCTTCCCTTTTATCACTTATGGATTGCATTACTGTGTGTATTGCAGGGATTTACATAATAACAAGTTGACAGGGCCTATTCATTCTCAAATTGGACGATTGAAGCGTCTTAAAATATTGTAAGATAATCCATTCTCCTCTTTGATTCTGTTTACTTTCATCATTTTAATCTAATATTTAATTAATTAATAGCATCACTCCCACTTTAAATGAAAAAAGTAGAGTATGCTTCTTCCACTCTGAAAGCAATTATTGTTTGTTGATCTTCCAATCATTTTGATCTATTTCTTTAAAGGCTTTGGTTCATACTTCACAACCAACCTTAATTTCCATCCAGAAATGTGAGGTGGAACAAACTACAGGATGCAATTCCTCCAGAAATTGGTGAGCTCAAGAGTTTAACACATCTGTGAGTAAGAGCAACTTTGAGCTTGCTACTTCTTTATGCTTCCATTTTTCCTTTCTACACTTACAATCAAGATATTACATACTTTTGCAGATACCTGAGCTTCAATCATCTCAAGGGAGAAATTCCTAAGGAGTTAGCAAGTCTTCCAGAGCTTCGTTACCTTTATCTTCATGAAAACCGGTTTAGTGGAAGAATTCCACCAGAATTGGGCACTCTTACAAATCTGAGACACTTGTAATACTTAAATTTCTTCATTACTGAAGAGTAAACTTTCTTTCTTTTCTTTTTTTTTCAATTGCATTCCATGGTAATATTCTGTTTATAGGGATGTTGGTAACAATCATTTGGTTGGTACTATACGGGAACTCATACGCATCGAAGGCTGCTTCCCAGCACTTCGCAATCTGTAAGTTATTCCTTGCTGGTGATATTTAGTTTTGGTCTTAAACATAAAGGCTTGTAAATATTTCCCTGATACCTTTTGATATTTAGATATCTAAATAATAATTATATTACTGGAGGTATACCTGCAAACCTTGCAAACTTGGTCAATCTTGAAATATTGTGAGTATTGTCTTTCCTCTCTTTTTGAGTAGACTTAATGTTGCTGTCTGACTCTAATCATTCTGATTATTTAGCCTGTACCTCTTGGAGGAATTTCCATAAATTGTTGATGGTTTGTTGCACACAGGTTCCTGTCCTACAACAAAATGTCAGGAGTTGTGCCTTCTAGTCTCGTTCATATTCCTAAGTTGACATACTTGTAAGTTTGTCTTTGGACTTCTTTTCCTTTAGTTGTGTTGGACTGGGTTTTTGAAGCACACTTCCAATAGAGTTGCAGCATTGCCATGGAATATGCCTTTGATTAAAAACAACTTTATGTATTCAGTTTCTACTATATGTCTTTCATTTAGTTTCCTTTTACATTTCTTTACATATTTTTATACATTATCTTCTCTTCATATTAGAGACTCTTATATGAAGAATTGAGCATATAGAAAATAATTCAATAATTAAAAATAAGAAAAGACCAAAAAATACAAGAAGAGAAATTATTAAAGTGAATTTAGCTATTAATAATGTAACTATAGAAATGAACAAAATAGAATACATTGATATCGTTTGATTCATATAGCCGACACTACTTAGTAAAAAAAAGTTTTGTTTGTCGTTTCATCTTCTCTTGTTTACAAAAAGATTTCCTTGACAAAACTTTTCATTGGAAATCCAATCATGTGGAGATGTTTGGTATTGTATTAGCTTATTTGCTGGGATTCTTAGGCTTTAACAGAAGCCAAATCGAATTTGATGCGTACACCTATATGCTTTTACTCTTCTTGGTCTTGAGTCTATAGGATCAAGTGGACGAGTTTCTGATGTTGTATCTACGCTTCAAATTCAAATGACTTTTGTGTGAGCAGTGACCATCAATACATTTACTTTGGCTCAGATTTTCTTCTGTATGTGGAAAAAGGAAAATAGAAATGGGAATTCACTATTATTTCCTTACATTTTGCAGTAAGAAATAAATTGTTGTACGTACTGGCAATAAATCTTTGTCGGTTGCTAGCAATTTTAAAGTTATTATTTTAATCTTCATTTCAGGTATTTGGATCATAACCATTTTTCTGGCAGAATTCCTGATGTCTTTTATAAGCACCCTTTCTTAAAAGAAATGTGAGTTTTGTACACCATCAGAGAACTGGGGAATCACCCATTGTCATCTTGTTCATTGAACTGAATAATCAATCATGTGCTCTTTGCAGGTACATTGAAGGAAATGCATTTCGGGCTGATGTCAATCCCATTGGTGTGCACAAAGTCCTTGAAGTTTCTGATGCAGACTTCCTTGTTTAATGAACTCAAAATATTCTTTTTTTCACCAAGTTTACTTGTATAAATTGAAGTAATAGTTTGTCTAATAATCTCAATGAAATAGCCAATAGGTCATTCAATTTTTTTATAATCAGTTTTGCCATCAATAATTTTAAGTTTAGCTGTTAGTTTAATATATATATGTAATGAATAAAAATAAATTTTTTGCTAAAAATAAATTTAGAACTTAGATAAATTTTTCTAGCTCTAAACAGTGCATATTGATAATAAATTTTTCTAGCTTTAAACAGGGCATATTGATAATTTTTTATGCACAAAGGATTTCTAACAAATTATCAAACTTTTTATGCACATGGCTTCGTCAATTAGAATTATTCAAAGAACAGAGCAGGAAAGGTCTGTACCACTTTCTGTCTATGGCTGTTAAAAGTACTTTGTCTTTCTCTCTCTTTCTTTCTGTCTGACGAGATCTGGTCTTTTTTGTATTAACATATGGCAACTTTTTAGATATATCTCAGCTTGATTTGTCAGTGTCACAAAGAAAAAGTCATCATTACACATAGAAGCTCAAGGCATCATGGAAACAAATGATTGTTCCATTTTAATTGAGGGCGCTTTAGAATATTCCCATGGTAACTTGAAGGAAAGTCTGCCATCTTTTCAGTGGAAGACTCAATTTGAGATTCTTCAAATTTTGGACAGATTAATGTGGTTAAGAAAGTCAAATAATAAATAAGATCACAGATTATAGATATATAGAAAGTAAAGTTTCTGGAGAAGGAAATAATACCTGTCTTCATCCAGAAGGCACTATGAATTCCAAACCAGACAATTAATGCAAAGTATATCTCACCTTGCTTGCCCTAGCTTTCTTCTCCCTCAAATAAACACCACCATGTGGATAGATTAAGTATTGCTCACAAAAGGGAAACCAAGAAACAGACTTCTCACCATACAATGGAGAATTTGATTAAGCAGATGAGGTATGTATATACATGGCATTTTACCTCTCAAATGTCGCATGACGTTCAAGCGACCATGCATGCAAACACACATATAATATACATAATGATTTTTTTTAAAAAAAAAATCATCATGAAGAAAGAGGCTATTGTTTTCATGCAATTTTTTTTACTATACCATTAAGATAGCATAATTTTATTATGATAGTTTGCTGTAAAGTGATCAAACTTTAGAAGAGCCTGGTTAAGTGATAATAAATATCCTTTCAAGTAGGAAAATTGTTCAAGAAATTATCTTTTATTTATCTTTGTATAATTTTCTTGGTATTCTAGAGGCATTCCTAGAAGGCGTTAATCAACAAACGAGAGAAAAAATGGGATTGTCAATTTTGCTGTGAATATAGTGCAAATTTATCATTAATAAATAGAATTCATAATTATCATCAGTTTATCTTCAACACTTTCGTTAGGGTGAAATTTACTGGTGCAGAGCAGGAGAACAAAGCTGATCTGGGTGGCAGCAAGGATCAGAAAATACCCCTACAGAAAACTCAATCTTTCAAAGGTGAAGATGCACTTTTTGTTCTCTCTTAGGCTTAATTATCTGTATTAATCAAAGAAGAGAGTTAATTGTGAGAATAAAAGGACATGGCAAAGAAAAAAAAATCTCTTTCTTTTAGCAGTCCACTTTCCTATATAGAAGAGAAGATAGCAAATATTCCATTTTCAGCAATCTACTATTTTTCTTGTTCTACTATGTACCTTTTTTTTATGCATTAACAAACTGTGGTTTTAAATTTATTCAGATAATAAGAAGGCCCAGAATTGGTTTCAAAGGCAGTTTTTAAGGAAAATGAGTCATGACTATGATTCCCTAGAGATAGAACATGCTACAGCAATAGCAGCTGCTGTATTCGCCATTAGCTCACAAGAATTCTCAGAAAAGAAGAAGATAAACGAGGACCCTGAGGGTTCATTCACCAAGATCAAAAGCAAAGTTGGTGGTGTAATATCTCTAAGTTCCCAACCTGGTGGTTTATCCAAGCGATTCTCAGGTAATTAAAGACATGAACAGAAACTCTGGAGTTATAATTTCAGTCCTTCCTTTAGAGAATAAGAATTTCAGAATGACGGTCAACTGCATCTCCTTCACATGCAGGTTCATTTAGATCTTCAGATGGCCAAGGTATTACAGATGAAAAGAAGCCTGAAAAGGCTCTCACCCCTTTATCATCAATGAAGAAAACTTCAACTTCTAGTGAGCACTTGAACACACAAGATACAAAATCTCAGGCCCCACCACCTAGAAAGACTCCAACTTTTGGAGATAAGAACCTGAAGAACATTGATGATACAAAACCTGGGATCCCAGAAACAAAATTTGCTCCACCAGTTCAGTCTGCATCTTCAAGGCCAATAATACCTCCACCACCACCACAGCCTGGCCCTGTAAGACCACCTACTCCACCAGTGAACACAAAAAAACAGACTCCAACAAGAGTCGGTACGATGGAAGCAAAAGCAAATGCATGGGAAAGAGAGGAGCTAGAAAAGATCAAGCAAAGGTACATACATGGAAGTAGTATTACATTGCATGCACTTCAAATCAATTGCCAATTTTCTTGCTTCATGCGTTGCGGGCACTTAATATGCTGATGAAAATGACTGTCAGGTATGAGAGGTTGAAAGAGACAATAGATTCATGGGAAAACAAGAAGAAGGCGAAAGCCAGACAAAAGTTGGAGAAGAAAGAGGTTTCTTTTATTCAACCATTCGTTTTATATTGAAAGTTGAAATTCCTATGCATTGTTTCTAATTAAAATTCTGTAACAGAGGAGTGATTCAGAACGGAAAAGGGTGAGAGCTTATGAGAAATTCCAGAGCAACATGCAATACATTAATGGGATTGCTAGGGGTGCGAGATCCCAAGCAGAAGAAAGACGAAGAAATGAAGAGCTTAAAGTAAAAGAAAAGGCAAATGTAATCAGAACAACTGGAAAGGTTCCAGGGACTTGCCCTTGCTTCTAGGAACAACAATGATGTAACATCGCTGTTTGTTTGGGAAACAAAAAGCTACCTGTAAATATTAATTTTATTATTTAATTTGCAATTTAAACATTCATTTGTTTTGCAAACGAGAAGTCTCCTTCTGATCATTTTCCAATCTACACAATGAAAGAAAGTGAATGGATGAGGGATTAAAAGTAGAAGAAAAATAAACAACCCTGCGATACGTTTGAAATCAAGCCTGCGCTTCAAGAACAAATCCACAATAGCTAATCGTTAGGCTTATGAAGTTGCAGCCTTAAAGTGGTACCTCTTAGTAATAGTCAATCATCCACTTCTGGACTAAGGATTAAGTAACCAAAATCTATTTCCACGTGCCACGAAATTAAATTCCTCTTTAAGACTTGAAATTAAGCTACCGAGGCAGAATGATCCATCCAAAGGTAACAAAGGGAATTTGGATAACATTTAGATGATCTGGTTTTCAGTTTTCCCCTTAAGTGAACCTACATTCTCGGGAAGTTATTTCTCTGACCAGCCTCTCCAAAGTGGGGTATGCAAAATACAACACAAGGAATGATGGGATAGCAGTAAAAAAGAACAGTAACTAGCAAGGGCTAAAATAATAACACTGCAGGGAACTGCAAATAAGACAATCAGAAGCAAAATGATAGCCAACGGGAACTTGGACATAAAGTGAATGAAGAAATCTAGAGATTAATGAAGGGAAAATTGGATTCTCTCCCCATCATTGCCACCATCATCATTGTTAGTTCCCACTGTCCAGAACAATGACTTACAGAGGCCCTTCTAAGGTTACAAGTAGTAACTTGATTTTCCAAAAGAAAGTTGTCTTTGGGAGACCAAATTGGTTGGCTGTTGTCCCTGGAGGGACCAAGCTTACGCCTATCGCCATTTAGGCTTTCAACCATCCAAAGATGGAAGAAGCTCTTGCGAGGAAACTTAGATTTCCTTCATAAACCAACCAGAAAGATAGGCATAAGCAATGAAGAGTGGAATCTTGATTTGTTGAGTAGGGAATTTCACAACTGCCCACCTGAAGCGCCAAGATGCAATTTTTGCAGAGGGTGTGGCCACACCATAAGACATAGGGCACATTCTCAACTGTGTTGATTGAAAGAGTCCCCGCATATTGAGCATTCCCACCCTTCATTTCCGCAGGCGTTCGAACAGATCTTATCATCAGAGAGTTCATAACAAGTTTGACTGGGCTCTCTGGAGCTTCTTTTCACTCTAATGCTTGTTATGGAATTTGAACCAATACTCCACATCACGTAAGACGTACGAACTTGCTGTGGAAAGGGCAACAGCAACTCAAATATCAGTATAAAGGCCCATGTCGTACAAAATGATCACCTTTCTGTGACAAATGAACCTCAGCAACTACTCTTCCCCTGGAAACTAGCAAGCGCTCTAAATCAACCAAAAGCTACAAGAGATTTTTCAAAAAGGGAACTTAATTTTGATCAAAATGCTGATCAAAATGCTAAAGAAGATATATAATCACGGCCACGTTAAGATATAAAATCAGAAAGGAAGAAAACAAATTATTTCTAGTTACTATCAGCATAGATTTCAACTTATAAAAACATCTAATAAAACCAGCCAATATCTTCTGAAATTCAAGGTTGAAACAACCAAATGACTCAGTTTCAAAATAGCTAGACCAACATATGGTGAAAACTGACATGTATTTTAAAATTTTTATAATCCCATTTTAAAATTTCTTGTTGCTCTTTGATCTACACTTTTCCAAGTCAACATGAGGACCCTCTTTTCTAATACAAAATTAAGTAGTTAAAAAAAAACATGTAATATCATTCTGCCCAAGTGACGGTCAGAAACGGAATCAAATTAGACTTTGAGATAGCATAAAATGCTTCTGAGCGGTACAACGGAAAAATTGAGATCAATATATGAAATGACAATAAACTCAACTCAAACAACGTATGTTATCAATCCACGCATAAAAGGGAGCAAAACCCAATCTACTTGTGGTTTTCCTCCACTTAAACCGACCAAATTAAGCAATTAAAGACTAAGAATAAACAGGGATTCGGGTATAAAAAGCATTCCTTGAATACGAAGTTGTAGGATTTGAAACCAACCAAATGCGATTGAATATTAATTACTAGAATCCGAAAAATGGAGAGGAGAGAGCAGAGATTGATCGAGGAAGATGGGATCTCTCTCTCTCTCTCTCTCAATCTCTGCTCTTTCTATCTCTTCACAGTTCACTCAGCAACTGTAAAGCAAAAGCGGAGGATGTGAATTCGAAGAAGGGAGAAACATCGTCAAGCTGTAATTTGACCTTATTTCTTAAATTGCATTCGCCCTTTCTCACAAATTCAAATTCTTTCTTTATTTCTTGATCAATATTTATAAAGCTCTTCCATACTCAATACATTTATTTTTTTAGACATTCATGGAATTTCTGTGAGTAAATCCGAGTTAACAAATAGAAAAAATTTCCGATTTTTGTTTTCTTCCTAATTTAAAAAGTTTCATTTTACTCTTTAAGCGAAAGCGTGTTTTTCATGATTAAAATTTGGCGTTATTTTTTATATTGCCACTAATTTTTTTCATTTTTAATTTTATCTTAAAGTTTTTTTTTAATTTTGTTCTAATTTTTAATACCATCCAAGTGTAATTTGTCAATGATTTGAAGTGTGAACAAATTGTCTTAATATTTTATTTAATTTTATTACTTGAAGAAAAAAAACATATTTTTATTATTTTTTCATAAAATTATGGATAAAATCCCATCGTTACTATCAATTTTATTTTGTTATATTTATATTCATATTTGTATTTTTCATTCGTTTTAAGTTTATTAATTTTGTTTCTATAAATATTCAAAATGAAATTGATAAAAAAAATTCAATTGATTAAGTAGAAAAACCTAAAGGCATTTTTGTCTCTCAAATTCTTCAATAAAGGATCTGAACAAGAGGAAAGTACAGTAATACTCAGATTTATATAGTTTCATGGAACAATATACAAATACATAAATGGAGCCATGGTGAAATTAAAAGCAAGCCTTAGCTACTAGCTAATAGCTATTACATCTTCAACTATATAATAAAACAACAATTAACAATTTAATATAGAAGTATAATTCTACAAAATACAAAAGCAAACTGACAAAATAAAAATTGCAGAGTTCACAAATATCACTTTCTCAAGAATCCTTCAGCCATCTTCAAGTAATCCCCATACCCTCCACCACCAGAATCACCATCACCATGCGACTCTGTTTTCGGCGCGTGAGAATCACCACCTGAATCCGATTTCATAAATCCTTGAGCCATTTTCAAGTAATCACCATATCCACCTTCAGACTGTTTATCACCGTGTGTGTGTGAGTGAGACTTATCTGGTTTTGCAGAGTGCGATCCAGCGGCCGAATACTCCGAATGTCCGCCGGCGCCGCCGTAGTGGTGGAGATAATCCTCCGCCTTGTCGACATACTTCCCGATGCCCTTATCTTCGAGTTTTCCGTACTGACTCGCCGCCTCTAGAAGATCGCCGGCGGCGTGAGCGACCTTGGTTTTGTCGACTTTGTGAGATTCATGGCGGAAGGTGGACTGAGCTGCCTGAGCCACCAGCTTGGCGCTGGAGAGAAGCTCGGTACTGGAGTAGTGGTGGTGCGAATGGCCGTCGTGGGTGTTGCGATCAGGATCCATCGGGAGAGAGGAGAGTGGTTGTTGAAGATAGGGTTTGACTTGATATGTGCGGAGGGAAATGTGGCAGAAAGATATTGAGTGGAAAATGAGGAGGAAGATGATGTGGACGTGGGAAACTTTGGACCATGGATATAAAGGTAAAAACGTCTTGCCTTCTTTTTCCTTCAATTATTTTTAGAGTAAAAGTAAATTAATGGTAAGTTGGTTTCTTGGTGTCGGCAGCACTTTTAGTTCGTTGTTGACTAGTCTTAATTTGTTTCACTTAAATTTATTAAATTTTAATTAATTTAATTAAAAAATAAATTTAATTCTTTTATTAAAATTTTTTTAAATATAAAATTTTATTTTTATAACAATAATAACAAATTAAATTATAAAAAATAAAATATTTATTACTTTAATTTATCATTTAAAGTAATTAATTAAATTCATTTATTTTTATAGTGTTACGTATCAAAAAAAAAATACAACAAATTTTTTGTTAACTCAAGTTTTGTTATAAGTTAATTTTAGTTTGTATCATAATCCTAATAATTTCTCCTTAGTTTATATTAAGAAAGCTCATGTAAGTTATTATGTAACTCAATTCTAACTCTTGTTGGTGGGTTATTATTTTTCATTTCAACAAGTTAGGATCCATCTTTTTTATTTGATATATATTAGGAAAATCCTTATTTTAATGTGTTGTCAATAAAATCAAATTTTTACATAATATATATTTTTTAAAAAAATAAAATTATTGAAATTATCTATATTATCGTATTAAAAATAAAATTACAATGTGAACTTAGAACTTGACATTTGTTTAATTATTTATATTGTCATATTAATTTAGAATAAAATTACAATATATAATATAAAAAATTAATTTTATTAATAAAAAACTATTTTTTTATACTCCATGTAAAGATGATGTGAGATGTTGATTAAGATGTAACAAGAACAAGACAAATGTCATAAAGGTGGGTCTCACAACTGTTGAAAACTAAATGTAGTTTTTGAAACAGATGTTGGATATAAAAGCGGAGCGTTGAATGGAGTTATGAGGACGCGGTCTTGTACGTGAGTATTTAATTGACGTGAACTTAACAATTCTATTCAATATTAATGTATATTTTAGTCAATTTTTATAAATAAATTTCTGTGTCATGTGAGATCCAATTAGTAAAAAAGATTAAAAAAAATGAAATGAATTGCAAAACCATGTATTTCTCATACTTGCTTACCACAACCAAATTCTTTTGTTGTAAACGAGTTATAGCCTGTAGCGTCTGTCTGATTCTTTTGTCCAAGTTTATGATGAAATTTTAGTGATGCTGCCTATTTTCTTGCTCAAGTGTTTTTTTTTTGGTTTAAAAACTGATTTCAATGTTACCTAGATTACATGAGAACCTCCTAGCTCATTCATGGAGCTAGAGAAGTAAGAAGATCATCCATGGCCGCCACCTCCAATAAATTCTCAAAATGGATTTTGTCCTTGAATACTATACGTTGTATGTAATATGGATACACTTAAAATACAGTTCGTATAGAATATATATTTAAAATTAAAAAATAAAATAAAAATTTTCAATAAAATTTAGATAAAAATTTTGACGAAAAATCTGAACAGAAAGCAAAAAATTTATAAAATCAAGAGTTAAAATTAAATTCTTGAAGAACTTACTTTCATCGACAAAGTTTTCTGGTGGTCGACTGTTGTGGCCATTTCAGGTGTCTGTGTCATTGCAAGACTTAAATACTCTATTTCTCTTTCTTTCACGTCCTTTTATGTTTCATAATAAACAAACGGAGCGTATTATTTTAAAATATACAATTCATATTATAAAATATTTATATGTATTTTATATTTTTAAAAATATTTATTATGATTTATTTTTTATATTTTAATTGATGAATAATAATAAATATTTATAAATATTTATTTATTTAAATAAAATTAATAACAAAGTAAATATATATATTTTTTAATAATTTAACAGTTAAAAATATATTTTTATACAAATTAACCAAATATAAATTATTTTATAAATATTTATAAAAATATTTTTTAATTCAATTAGTCGAATACAAATTACTTTTCTTTTAAAACACTTTTTCTAAAAGTTCATTTAAAAATAAACAAATTTTAGAGTCTTCAACCCCACCCATTACTTAACACAAGACAAACACATTCGTTTTCTTACCCACAATGTCAGTTTTTCCAAACATTTTCATCAAAGGAGAATAATTTAATTATATATAATCTCATAATCATACTTATAGTTTGAGGGATAATTACACACGTGAGTACATATAGATGGTGCCATGGTGAAATACAGCTACAAGGAGGAAGACGTTGCAGACGGACCTCTCAACAGATGGGAACAACTAGAGCCTAGAGCTATAATGGAAATTACAAATTAAAAAGTGCACACAGAGTTCACAAAAAAAGCATATATATATATATATCCATGGCCGTCATTCCTCAAATATATCACTTCTTCAAGAATCCTTCAGCCATCTTCAAGTAATCCCCATACCCACCACCACCACCAGCAGTTCCAGATTGACCATCACCATGCGACTCTGGCTTCGACAAAGAGTGATCCTCACCATGTGCCTCTGGTTTCGAATGCTCCGGTTGGCCGCCGCCGCCGCCATACTGGCGGAGATAGCCCTCGGCCTTGTCAACGTAATTTCCCATACCCTTCTCGTCGAGTTTGCCGTACTCACGAGCGGCGCCTAGAAGATCGCCGGCGGCATCGGCCACCTTGGTTTTGTCCACCTTGTCAGATTGTTGGTTGAACGTGGACTGTGCGGCCTCGGCGACGACCTTGGCGCTGGAGAAAAGCTCGCTGCTGGAGTGTTGCTGGTGCTCACGAGGGCCTTGGTTGCGATCGGAATCCATTGCGAGAGATATATGAATATCCACCAAGTTGAATTAATTTGAAGAAGGAATAAACTCAAATTGAAGTATGTAGTGAAGTAAGTGAGAGCAAATATATATGTGTAGGTGTAAGTGTAGGAGTAAAGGAGGCGAGAAGATATTGTTGAGAAATGAATGAGGTAATAATATTAATACATGTGGTATATTTGTGGATGTGGATAATTCTTATATTAAGATATCTGCGTTAGATGTAAAGTTGTGGTTTGTGAGAGCGGGAGTGTATGAGATATTCATATTTGCGTGTGTGAGAAACTGTTTTGATGTGTTTTTGGAGGCTCCCGGTTAACGTGTTGCTTTCTTCACTCAATTATCGCTTTGTCGGTTGGTTTGGATTCAATTCAAGTCGGCCACGCGTTTTTGTTCGTTCTGTCAACTCTCAATTTGCCTCATCACCTCATCCGTTAGCAGATTTTGATCACATAAATAAATATAAAATTAAAAAAAAGTGATAGGTTTTAAATGTATAATAAAGATTATAAGAGAATAATTTGTTTTTATCATATTATTTTTTTTATGTAAAAAATGTTAATCTTCTGTGAATTAGTCCAATGCTACCAAGTGGTGGATTTTTTCAGAGTTTAAATAATAATAATTTTTTATTTTTAAAAAAATTAGATATATTTTTATATCTTTATCAATTAATTTTTTTAATTAAGAATAACATGTGTATAGTTTATATAAATTTTTTTTTATAATTTATTTAAAAAAATTATATATTTATTTTAATTAAAAATTTTAATAATAAAAATATAATATATATATATATAATGTTAGTCTTTTTATTAATCTATTTATTTATTTATACAAATATTTTTACAAAACATATATTTATTATTTATAGAGTATGGATGATTCAAAGAGAAGTACTATATATAAAAAAAAATTAATTCGCGCATGCATATCTAGATATGGGGGGATGACTACATTAATTATAGATTTTTGTGTGGATTCCTAGCTAGATATAAAACGGACTTTCGTTAGAGTTTTATATAAAACTAACTTCTGCACATAAAAAATGATGAAATGTGACATGAGACCAGATCATGAATTTGAGCACAATTAATTGTTATGAAATGTGGCACGTGATGATCAGATCATGAATTTGAGCGCAAAAGAGAGAGCAGATGAAGAAGACAGCTTGTAATTGAAGAAGGGTAGTAAGGGACTAGAATGGTAGTTTCATCAAGTCATGTCATTAACCAAGAGATGAAATTACATTTTCCGCAGCATATCTGGTTTATAGAAGACCAATGCATGATAGAAAAGTAATTAATTAGACTAATTATTAGCACCATAATTAATTTTTATAATTCTCTTGGAAATAATATTTATTTTTTATTTAAAAAATTCTTAACCAAATTCAACCTAACAAATAATCATGTAATTGAACATATGTGTGTGTGTGTATATATATATATATATATATATGCGTATATGTACTTTAGATGATATGTAATGACAACATCTCATAGTGTCATTAGAATGACAACATACTATAGTGTCATTAGAATGACAACATAATGACAACACAAGTACACAAGGTGTTCTGACTTCTGAGCGTGGTATCTCATCGCACTTCGCACACTCACATATCTATATACACCGAGAGAGAGAGAGAGAATTAAGTGAGGGATGTATATATGAAAAATGAAAATTACATGTCAGTTGGAAGTTGATATATGTATGTAACAGAAGTATAACCCAGAGGAGTGAGCCAGAGAACACAGGGTGGATTGGTGTGTGTATGGCTAATTTACTTTGTGTTCTCAGGTCACCCCTTTGGGGCACCCTGCTTAGTGATTACATCATACATCCATCTAATTTCTCAGTAAGTTTCCTTTCTTTACTCTATTGCCATTTTTCTATTATTTTAAATATATATATATATATATAATTATATACATTTAAGTATTCATTTAACATCTTCAATTGAATTCATTAAAGTTTGTTAGTTGTACCCAACGGTAGTGAAGTAGGTTGGGCCACGTGAGCAAAGTTGTTTGCACGATTTCCTTCTGTTCCACCAATTCTTTCTCTCAAGTCTCAACCCTCCCTCAGCAGAGCAAAACCCATACGAGAGGTACCGGAGTTAGGTGGGAGAATGCTATTTACACCACAAAAAAATTAATAATTAACGGTAGTTATTTTGCGGCGATTAACAAAAATTGTCATAAAATGACAACTTTGCAACGGTTTATAACGTGTCAGTAAGCATCTGAGTTTTGTGGCACTTTAAAAATTAATAATTTTAAACAAAAATGAATTTAGCGACGGTTATAATGCGCCACAAAATAACACTATTGGTGCACATACTAGTGGCTTAATAAGCGTCATATTTTGTGGCAGTTCTTATGCGCCACAAAATGAAGGCAATAAATCAATCTTATGGTAGTTATGTAAGCATCACAAAGTGCTCAATTCTACGGCGCCTCGTAACTTATTTCGGCGCTTACAACGCGCCACAAAGTGTAGAAAAATTTTCGCTCCTTTCGGCACCATATTTCCTTCCTCCTAAAGCATTTCTGACATTTTCCCACTTATGCTTGCCTTCAACTCTCTCTCGTTCGCTCACTCATTTCCATAGCTTTGGACGAAGAGTTCGCTCAACTCTAAACCTCAATCAGTCGCTCAATCTTGTTCGTTCACTTGCTCAACCAATTCGTTCGGTGATATTGGCTGCAACTTCAGATGGTGAAGCAGATAACAGTGTCTTCTTCGGTGAGTTTTAATTTGTCGATTTCTTCCTTATGATTTTCTATTGGTTTATGGGTTTGGATATGATTGTGGGGTTTAATTTGTCTGTGGGGTTGGAATTGTTTGTGGGGTTTCAATTCTATAATGGGGTTCAACCTGTTTGAGGTTTCGATTTGGTCATGGGTTGCAATTTTTCGTAGGGTACGATTTTAATGTGTTGGTGGGTTCTATTTCTCTGTGGGTTTCGATTAGTTTAGAGTTTTCTAAATTAGAAACATGTGTTCACTTGTGGATTGCACTGTCAGTTGTGTTTGAGAAATGGATTGCGATTTTTCTGTATTGGAAATTGTCTGAGAAATCTAGCTTGCTATTTGGAATTTCCATGCCAAAGTAATCTGACTTGCAACCATTGCGATTTATCTCTCAATAAGCTTTACATGATTGATTCCTTTTTAGCTAGCAGTGATTTTTTTCTCAAATGTGTGCACCATTTTCTTTTAACTAGCTATTGGAAATTGTTTGAGAAATCTGGCATGCTATTTGGAATTTCCTGCATGTATTGTACCATTGCACTCCCAAAGAAAATGTATAGGTTGAGCTAGACAAATTGAACAGAATTGCTCTTCATTTGTCTCTTCTAAATATCTATGCATCATAACTGGTAATAGAATAGTAATATCTCTTCTAACTATTTTTATCATTATAACACTTTTATGGTATCATAAGGGGTTATTCTAAATCCTAAATAAGCAAAGTTATTCTAAAATCAATTAAGTGAATGGAGATTGCAAGGGCATGAATTAAGAGTTATTTTAAAATGTAAATAAGCAAAGCTAGAGAGAATAGGAATAGGGAAAGTGAGGAAGAGAGGAATGAAATGAAGTAGATGGTCCTAAAGTAGAGAGAGTGACATTTGAACACTCACCACTTTGAAATTGGAATAATGCAAAGTATCTGTCGCATTTTCTTAAAGCTAAAATCAACATAAAGCACCACTTTCATTTTCCCACAATTTCCACCATGCCATAAAAATTAATATATACTCTCATGCTTCCACTTTTTCATCACTTCTCTTAATCCATTCATGCTTTCTTCCATTTCTAATTTTATTTTTCCCTCTCCCACTCCTACCATTATTTTTTTAATCATCACAATACTACTTCTTTTTCCCTTAGAATATTTTCAAATTTCTTTTACATGTTTACAAAATTTGTAATATCTTGTGAATTATTTATGTTATTTAAATTATGCTAAAACCATTTTTTTTGTTTAACTTTGTAAAAGGATTTAACTTTTCCTCTTATCCTCTTTTGTTTTGGTTGGGACATTTGACTTGCTATTTGGAATTTCCTGCACGTATTGTACCATTGCACTCCAAAAGAAAATGTATAGGGTGAGCAAGACAGATTGAACAGTATGGATTGTGTAGAACTTATAAATTTTTCAAGTTTTCAATTTTTTTTAGGTTCTAGTTACTAGGGGAAGGAGGCTGGAAAACAAATTTTGATAGATAGTAGAATTTAAACTTGTGCTTTGTATGCTTTGTAAGAGATTTTAGGTTCTAGTTTTCAATTTAAACAAATTTTTTAGGTTCATAAGAGATTTTCTATGCTTTGTAATGTGGGTACAATTTAAACTTGCAACCTTGTACTTTTATAGTGGTGATGGGAATGCTATTTGAATTATGCACATCTCTCTAGGAAAATAAATACCTTGCTTGAATTCAACTGTACAATGAGAGTCTTGAATTTCTGAGTTGTTAAACTAAGTTATATTGTGCTTTTCATGGTGCTAATTTGCTAGATGCTTAGTTCTTTGGTTCATGTAGTACAAAAGAGGATCCGAACTATTGGTCGAGGCAAGTGACCAAAGGAACGTCATTCGTTTGCCTCCAGAAATTCAAGGAAAGGTCGGTGCAGCCAAATTCATGGGCAGAAGTCTCTTAGTTACATTGCTATAACTCCCAAAGGTATCATTCCTTTTCTTTCTCTACTTTTATGCCTGAAGGAATGCTTCTTCCCTTATGATGATTATTATAGTTTCAAAAGTAATTTTTGTTTCTCATTATTCTGCATAGGTAGTTCAGATAATGATTGTAGGAATTCTTTCACTTGTTCTTTGTCTTTACAGCTTTTATTATAGTTACACTTTGTATTATAATGATTGTACATGAGTTACTTTGGTATACCATTTATTGTTCCTCCTGAAGAATTTGTTGGATCCCCTTTTGAATTTGTAAAATGGTAGTCAAATTGTGAATGTAATAGGTTTTATGGTACTAGTATTGAAGTGTGTTTAACACTTCGGTTAGGAGATCTATAGGTTCACATTCTTCAATCTTCTTGTATACATAACACTTCACATCTGCAGTGTAATGCTTCCAACATTTGGATGACTGGTATTTTGTGCAGCATGTAAGTGGATAATTTTGTTCCCTATGCAATGACTCTTTTAAGAGAAACTTCAATATATTGTATATTGAACTTAAGCCCAACAAATTAATTAAGCTAAATCCATAAATGTTTGTTTAATTAATATGACGTATACAGCAATATGTTTTGTAGTATTAGTACCATTCTAATAAACATAGCCAAAAAAAAAAAAATCCTTCCTTTGTTACTTAAGTTTTCCAATAGAGTGGTCTATTCATCCTCTATCTTTTGTCTTCATATTTGGTTTTTATCTACCTTTGGAGTCAAATCCTGCAAACTTGTTTTATAGTAACACAAATTCTGTGAGCACATATTTTCATGATTGGTTTATACTTACCACTCTCACTTTTTTGCTTTTCTTTTTTGGCTATTCTTCATTCTTTTATGCTTTTTAGTTTTAAGAAAAATATTGAAAAACACCACCTTCCTTACAAAACAACTGTAAAACTAAAATAAAACTAATTTAAATCTTAATAATTACTTTATCATTTGTATTTTTACCAATCTTACCATAATCAATGGAGTAAATATGTCGTAACTATAAAAATTGCAGTCTAAAATTGTATCTACCTATGAACAATCCTCAAACATATTTTTCTATTGCTTGAGAATTTAGAGTAAGAAGGCACAAAAGTTGGGGTTCTAGATAAAATGCAGAGTGAAGCGAATATGTCAAAATCAGAAGAAACTTGAGTATGGATAATGGGAAGCATTGATGGTAGAGCATCCAAGTGCTTTGAAAATGATATTTTTGGCGGAGAGCTATATAGCTTGCCAGATATAAGAATTGCTTTTGCATTATTTAGTTCCCATTGCAGTGCATCAATTCTTTTTTTATCTCTTGGGGACTTTAATTTTTCGAACACCATCTACTTCATCAAATACCATATTACTGCCTCACAATTATGGGAATTGCTTTGCCCCCTCCTTAGGAATCCAATTCCATCCTCTTCCTTCAATTAATCACACTAATTGCTGCTTAATTAATTACTATCAGTCATTACATCTTGTCGATCACATCATATATCTATAAATAATTTATTAGCTTTTGCTATCATAGTCACTATTTTGCTACTGTCATGACTGATACAGTGGACCAAAAATTGTGTAAAAATTCTGCTGTGAAACTATGAATGTAGTCAGGTGTTTTGTTGGAGTTAATTATAAATATGTAGTGTAAAAGTGTGACTGAATGTTGAACCAAATGGGTGCATGCTGGCAACCCTGTAATGCTATTATAATAAAGGGAAACTAAGAGGGAAACCCTGTTTTGATGCACTGTGTAGTGCAGTAGAGTGTGATACAAATGAGTGTACAATTGGGTAAGAAAGAGTGGAACATAGATGGAATAGATGTAGGGTTGTATGGGCGAAATCAACTTCTGTGTTTTAACTAATAAATAATTAATTAATTAAAAATACTTTTAATTAATTAGTGTCATAAAAATATTGATTAACAAAATTTTTAGTTAATTCCTTAGGGAATAACCAATAAAAAATAGTTGGGAAACACTGTGGTTCGTAGTTTTCACAAAAAGACATGCTTCAAATCAATGGTATTGGATAACATCCACAATTATTGATTATTGCAATCTCTTCTAGTGATGCTAAGACTATTTACTCATTTAAATCCCCAAGATATATATAGTATGAGACTTCAATTTCCATCATCACTTTTAGAAATTTTGGAAGTACTAAAAATGATGTATATGTATTTGAAAAAATATTATTATTTGGTTAGAGTTATGCTTCAAAATTGAAAAAGTGCTCAAGGTTTCCTTGTGATTTGTGAATATATAATATATGAATTGCATTTGGGTCATAACTATATGGATGAAATAGTTTGAGAGTTGTCAATTGGCCAATGTGGCAATGCTAGTTTATCCTCATTTATAATTATATACTCTTTTCAAAAAATACATTTGGAACATTATCATATACGAATAATTCAATAACGTTAACATTCAATATATACCGTGAACCAAATAGATACTATGATTGGATTCTTTTTTTTAGCTTCAGAGTACTCTAGCTAGCTAGTTCATGTATGCTTCAAAGTTGTCTACAATTTATATTAATATATGGTTTTGAGATATCCAAACTATTAATCCCAAAATCATAAAATTAAAATCAAATTTGATATATAAATTTTAAATCAATAATTAGTTTTATTATAAAAGAATAGTTATCTATTAGTTTTATTATAAATGAATAGTTCATGATTAAAATATTAGGTATTTGAGACCCCTCTTATTTTTCTGGTGTACTTGAGAACTTTGCCATGAAGGACAAATTACTTCAGTTGTGTCTAATACGACATTTTCTACTAACTTATATACATGGAGTATTGAAAGGTTATCTTTTCCTAATTAGCTTGTCTATCAGTGAGCTTCTAAATTCTTTCTTGGGTTTTAGGTACATGATGATCCACTGAATGCACCTGTTGATGGTCTAACACAGTGGGTGAGTTTGTCTCTTATCATGATAATTCATATTCATAAAAAATCCTTGGATGTTTATTTCTCTCTGCCTGCTCTGTGCATTTATTTTTTGGAGGGGACATTTAACAAATTGTATGTAAACTTCCCTTATATGACAGCCTCTGTGCCATTTGGAGCAGCTGCTAGAAGAACTTGTAGCTACTTCTGTAAGTCTCTCAATTGAAACTCTATAAACTACTATGAAATGTTATGATTTTTATAATTTTTAATCTTAAACTAGTAATCTTTACTGGAGTCAATGTTGTGTACTGCTCATGAAGTTGGGTCTAATTGATGTAGAAATGGCAAATATTGATGTCTGATTGTGGCTTTGTTGTAAATTTATGAGCTGATATTTGTGCTTATTTCATGATGATATAACCCTTTCCATTATGGCAAGAGATTGTAGACAGGAAAGAGGGTGAACTATAGAAGAGAGAAAAAATGGACCAGAGAGAATAGGGTGAGAATAAGGATAGCCAATAAAAATAATATCATTTTGTAGCCTGTGTAACAGTTTTCAAATATGAAGTGACTAAAATTTTCTTGTTAATACTTGTATTTTGGATATCTGTATTTGATTAACTAAAATCCATGTATGATTTTTATATTTGATTAACATTTTATATTTATACAACATTACTAGTGATTGATGTTTTCCAAGCATACATGGTTTTTAGTACCTTGAAATGTTTTTCAAAGCTTCTTTAATGAATTAGTCTCACACTTCTTAACTACCCTAAACCTACCATCTTGTCTATTCTTGACTTTTCACCCCTCCAAACCACATTCTCATTTTCTACTTGCTAATGATATGTGAATCTTTTAAATTTTTTTCCAAACAAATTTTCACTTATCATTCTAAACAATTTCTCGCTCAAAGCAATGAATCTCATATTTTAAAAATAAATAAATAAATCTTAGATTATTGCTAAATTAATTAAATAAAATATCTAATTAAGAAGTCCATGTAAGAATATGATTCTATGTAATATTAATTTATATTGAAACAAATATTACAAAATTTAATATCACTTAGGATAGTTAATTATTAAGGATGTGAATAACATAACATCATGATGGCTAAAATTTAAACCACTTCGAAAGTTGTAGATATAAAATAAAGTATATAATTTATTAAAAATTTAAAATTATCTAACAATAAAAAACTTCATCTATTTTGTTAGTAGTAATACTTTCTGCATTTCACTTGAGTCATAGGATCATCTTCTGTTGAAATGTATTCTACTGGCATTGTGATTGTTATGAATTTTCTTTTTGTCTTTCCTTGATGCTTCTCCACATACTATTTTCCTTTGTTAGTTTGCGCTTCACTTAACCAAGTAGTAGTTGATATAGTTTTGAATTTAATGTTACATTAACAGTGGTTCATATTAGATGTTAAATGGCACATTATTTCATTAGCCTTGCAAATTTGTACTGAGGAGATCGCTAAGGTATAGCCTTGGCAATGTTTGCAAATTTGAGTACTTTTGTACTATATCATAAGTCTAGTGAAGTGATATTATGTATAACATATAAGGTTAACTTGCTTGGTTGTTCTTAATTATTGATATATATTGTTTTCAATTATTAGATATATAAGAACTGAGTATGGAAAAATCTTGGATTACAAAATCACGCGTCAGTCCTGAGTACAAGGAAGGATTAAACAAGTTTCTAGATTTCACATTTGCACACACAATGGCCAGAGGTGTCATAAAATGTCCATGCACCCGTTGTGGATTTAGAAAATGGCAAAGTAGAGAAGTAGTATATGATCACCTAATTTGTTCCCAATTCTTACAAGGATACACGGTCTGGTTTTGGCATGGGGATTCAGCAATGGGAGATGTCAATAAAACTTCACATAGTATGCAGGGGACAGATGTTGGTCAAGGGGATTTTTCTAATGACAATTTAATAGAAGATATGGTCCATGATGCATTTGGATTTAGTAGGAAAGTTGGGGTGGAAGGAAATGAATCTGTAGATGAAGTTGAGAGTGGAGTGCATAGGTCGTATCGATAATACAGTAGGGGTAATGAAAACTATGATGATTTAATCAGAGATTGCAATGAGGATCTTTACCCAGGGTGTTCAAAGTACTCAAGGCTATCATTTTTACTTAATTTGTATCACATCAAGTGTTATTGTCAAATGTCTGATAAAGCTATGTCCATGATACTTGAACTATTAAATGATGCGTTTAAGTATGCAAAAATTCCTAATTCCTTCTATGAGGCTAAGAAAATAATCAACAAACTTAGTCTTAATTACAGTAAAATTGATGCGTGCCCAAATGACTGCATGTTATATTGGGGAGACGATGCAAATAGAGAATTGTGTAAAGTGTGTCATACATCTAGATAGAAAGTTAGAGAAAATGGGGGTAATATTTTAAGTGGGAGTAAAAAAAAGAAAAAGTATCCTGCAAAAATTTTATGCTACTTTCCATTAAAACCTCGGTTGCAATGATTATATATGTCCTTTAAAACTGCCAAGCACATAAGATGGCATGCAGATGAAGTTAACAATGATGGGCTAATGAGACATCCAAGAGATTCTGAAGCATGAAAGTCTTTCAACAAAGCTCATCCAGAATTTGGTAGAGAAGTTCATAATGTATGGATTGGATTAGCGAGTGACGGGTTTAATCCTTTTGGAACTTTGAGCACCAATTATAGCATCTGGCCTGTGATCTTTGTTCAGTACAATTTACCCCCATGGATGTGTATGAAGCAAACTTATTTTATTCTTTCTATGATAATTCCAAGCAAGCGTATGCCAGGAAATGATATAGATGTCTACTTACAACCTTTAGTTGAAGAGCTGAAGGACTTGTGGATAAATGGGGTGAAAACGTATAATTCTTTATCAAATGAAATGTTCACATTGCGGGCAGCTTTGATGTGGACAATTAGTGATTTTCCTGGACTTGGAACATTGTCTAGTTGGAACACATATGCAAGGTTGGCTTGTCCGCCTACCTTTTAGAAAAAAATGGTGTTTCTAAGGTCATCGTCGTTTCTTAGAGTCGAGACATAAATTTAGATTAAATCGAGTCAGATTTGATGGTAATGTTAAGCTTCGGGGTCCACTGACAGTTTTATCAGGCTAAAAAATACGAAAGCAAGTGGAAAATATTGATGTCACTTTCGGGAAAGGGCAAGAGTCAAATGTTCGAAGGAAGAAGACTCCTAATATTTGTACAGAAGGAAGCGAATAGAGGAAGAAGAGCATATTTTTTCAGCTTCCATATTGGGAGTTAAATTTATTGAGACACAATCGAGATGTGATGCACATTGAGAAAAATGTGTGTGACAATGTTATTTATACATTATTGAATGAACCTGGAAAGACAAAGGACCATCTCTTTGCTCGAAAAGACCTATGTGCCATGGGCATTCGACCAGATCTTTGGCTAAATGACAGTGGAAAGTTCCCTTTGGCATTATATACGATGACAAATGCAGATAAAGATAAATTTCTTCGTAATTTAAAGAATATAAAAGTGCCAGATGGGTATTCAAGCAATATATCAAGGTGTGTTGATCTAAAAAATTGAAAGTTATCTGGATTGAAAATTCATGATTCTCACATTCTTATAAAGCAATTGTTACCAATTGCCATAAGAAACGTGGTACCTGAACAAGTGAGTGCAATTTTATTAGAGCTTTGTTCGTCTTTTCGACATGTTTGTAGCAAGGTCCTAAATACTGATGAATTAGATAATCTTCATAAAAGAATTGTGCTATGTTTATGTCACATGGAGATGTTATTCCCTCCATCATTTTTCATAGTCATTGTGCATTTAATTGCTCATCTAGTTGATGAAGTTAGGTTGGGTAGGCCTGTGCATTACAGTGGTGTGTTTGGTTCGTTTGGCACAAATAGTTATGCAAGCAGTAGCGATAATTGACCGAGATTTGGGGGTGTTCCTTACTATAGAAAGTTGGTAGATATTGTTGAATTAAATTATCATGGCCAATTCACGATCACAATGTTCGAGTGTAAATGGGCTAACACAACTACTACACATGGAATGAAAAAAGATGCCATCGGGTTTGACTTGATCAATTTTTCTCGATTGATTCACACAGGTGAACATGAAGATGATGAACCATACATTCAAGCATCCCAAGCTTAAATGGTTTATTATGTGGGAGATACAGTCAATACAGAGTGGTGTATTCCTATTCATATAAAGCCTAGAGACTTGTATGATATGGGACCAGATGAAGAAGGTATTCATGAGGTGAGGCATACCCACAGCAACAACTTGATATGTTCTTCTCAGACGACTTAGAGACCGTTCCACTAGCAAGAGAAGTTGAAGAAGATGAAGTCGCTGTTATGGATGCTGAACATAGTGTAATTAACAATGAGGATGACTATGCAATTGTGTAACACTGCATTGTATAAGATTGATTTTCATTTTCAACAACTTTTGAAGTGTAACTCTGTCAATGTTACTTAATAGAGGAATTTTTGCAATGTTTTTCAAATACTTCATAACTTCTATCTCCATTTACATTTAATTTGTGATATCTTGTTTCATTTATTGTTCTTTCTATTTAATGTTTTATTACATTCTTTATGTTGCAGACATGGGTAAGCCAAAGAAAACAAGAGTTACACAGAGTGCATCAAATAATGCCTCTTCCAGAGACTCAGCGCCCGTTAAAAATCCAACATCATTTTCAGATCCCGTTCCAACCTCTGCTCTGATTCTACCTCCCATCGTAGCTCCCACTCCACCCCAAAATTTAGAGCCAATTCTTACACCAACTCCACCCTCCACTTCAAATCCATTAAAACGTTAAGTCCCGCCTAACATCATGAGAAAATGCAATAGATATTAGACTATTGAAATTGAAGGTAAACAAGATTTTTATAGTAGATTGTTTAAATCACAATTTTCAATGATTTATTATTTATCTGTAGATTCACAAAGAGTGATAAGGGAAGGGCGTCTGAAGACACAAGAAGTTTGGACGCTCTCAGCAGGATAACAAATAGTTGTCCCTTTCAATGACCAGGGTCAAGAAATTAGGGAAGCTGCTGGCCTCTTAGGTGGATTTCTTGGAACCCTTAGCACAGACTTGAGAACTTTTCCAATTAGCTATCACTCTTAGGATAAGATTCCTAATAGCTATAAGGAAACTTGTTTCAATAGTACAAAGGTCAAAAGATTTCATTTTATTTAAAGGTAATTACAATTTTATTGACATTTACTCTGCTTTCACCGATATGTGTTATTGACCTTTGCAGACAAAGTTTTGTTTGGATAGTCAAGCTGCAAAGCGATTTGTTCTGATGAATCTCGGGAAGAATTGGAGGAATTATAGGACTTGGTTATTCCAATAATTTTATGATGTCACTAAGACTAGGAAAGAAAACATAGAATAACATCCAAGTTTTATCCTGAAAGATATATAGGCTGGATTTGTTGATTACCGGTTGAATCCGAAGACCTAAGTAACCCAAAAATTGTTGTTTTAGACAAATAAAATTGTTTTTAGTCTAACTTTTTTATCATTTTTTTCTTGGTAGGAAATGTGCAATGTAAATCGAATAAATCGAAACAAGCTTAAGATGCCACATACATGTGGTTCTAAAAGCATTGCCAAGAAGAAGCATGAGATGGTAATGTTTCTGTTCATGTTTTAAAATATATGATGGCATAACAATGATATATCTAATTGGCATATTTTAGGAACTGGAGACTGGAGGATCTGTAAGTAAGGGAGCCATATTTATTGCAACGCACAAGAAGCGTGATGGTGCATTTGTTAATGATGAGGCTCAGATTATCAGTGTAAGTATTTTCAATGATGTTTCTTTGACTGTACATATATAGATATATATGTGGAAAAATAAATTCTATCAATATAAAATAAATTTAAATAGTTTTCAGTATAGATTTTTTAAACAATAAGTGTATAGAATATAATTTTATTGTGTATATAAAAAAGTCTTCTTCTTTATAGAAAAAATTTATAGAACTTGAGAGTCAAGGGACTACATTTACACAACCTAGTGAGCAAGATTCCCTTGGCCAAGTGCTAGGAAAGGAACATCCTGGTAGAGTTTAAGGTTTAGGGTTTGGCCCTACACCTACTCAAATATTTGGACCGAGCACAAATCAGCTTGGTAGGTTGCCATTAAATTATAACAATGTTAACTCCACACTTCAGCAAGAAATTGTTCGCTTGCAATCAAAATTACAAACTACAAAAGCGTCATTAGAATCAGAGTTGCTTAATTCTAATAATATTCAGAATGAAATACGGGGTGCTTTAAGTTACATATTCTAAAATCTTTTGGGAAATGTACCATCTGCATTTGTACACCTTGTAAATCCTGAGGTACATTATATAATCTTTTATACTTTAAAATTTCTCTTCAATTTTATTTAAATGTATATAAAATTTGTTAATTATATTAGGTACCAGATGAAAGCAATGGTCAGCCGTCAGAAGGACATCAATCTTCACTGCGTCAAGATCGCAGTACATAGATGCGTTTGCATATTTTGCATAACACTCGTACGTATATAAGATTCAAATTTGCATAATACTTTTTTAATTCTTATCCAAATGCCCATACTATTTCTTTAATTTATACACTTTTTATTTTCAATGTTATAGATACTCTAGCGCACTTTTTGGATGTTTTGGAAGAAACATTTTGTTACTTGTAATTAATTGATTTTTGGATAACATAACTATGTATCTAATGAAAGAGATCTTGTTGGCAGAGAAATTTATATAAGCTAACTTCTTTATAAACTTCTCAATTATCATTAAAAATTATATATATAATTATATATTTATATTATATAAATGTGCTATTTTTTAAAAAAAAATTAAATTTTCAACTTTGCGACGGTTAACAAAGCGTCACGAAATGCACAAGTTTTTAAACTTGTGACGGTTCACAGACACCAGTATTTGTGGCGGTTATACACCATCGCAAACTATTGAATTCAAATTAGTCAATTTTACTAACGGTTCATAACCGTCACAATTATTACTATTTACCAATGGTTTTAAAAGCGTCAGTAATTTTTATTAAAAATTAGTGACACTTTCAAACCGTCACAAAGGGATGGGAATTTTAAATTCTATAAACAAAATTAGAGACAGTTTATAAGCGTTGGTAATATTTATTAAATATTACTGATGCTTACAAATTGTCGCAAGGTGGAGGGAATTTTAAATATGTAAACAAAATTAGCAACTATTTATAAGCGTCACTAATTTTATTTACTAACACTTGTAAATTGCCTCAAAATAAGAGAATTTTTAATTATGAAATAAATTAGCAGCAACTTAAAAGTGTCAATAATATAATTTTACGGAGCTTATTCTAGCGGTTGTCCAAAACTATCACCAAATGTAATCTCAATGTCATCCTTTCGAACAATTTACTAAGCGTTGTTAATATATTTTTGTAACAGTTTAATCGTCATAAAATAACAATTTTAAGTGTCACTAAATAATACTTTTTTTGTAATATTATGTCGCGGTTTGGTTTGCCTTTCAATCATCTAGAGTTGATGTTTTATTTTTTAATCCATTTATAAATTAATGTATAAAATAATAAATTTAACAAATTGTACTAAATATTAATAAACGTAACAAACACTTATTTTTACTAAGCATTAAGGTGAAAGCGATTCTATACGGTGGGTCAAGATTTATTCTTTACCATAGGACCCACCGTTCAGACCAAATTTTGGCCCTTCATTGTACATATGAAGCATGTCGCAATGTATAGAAAAATTCATCAAGTTTGAGTAGAAAATTTTTTACTTACAGTGACGGCAAGATACATAGTCAATGAATTTTGTTTGATTTAATTAATAGTCCAGAGTGGTTAACCGTCCATTAAGATTACGGTATCAAATTATAAAGGATGAACTAACATGATGTGTAGTAGTTATTTAATATTTGGATTTTATTTTATTATCTTAATTAATTAGTTGTTAAATTAGTAGCTAGGTATTTAGAGGATAAAGGGAAAATTAAATGAAACAATTTGTTTTTGTATTTTATCTACTTGTCTCTCTCACACACACGTATATATCTATTAATTAATATATAATTATATTTAAATATTCATTTAACATCTTCAATTTTTAAATTGTAATTAAAATCGGCAAGGACCAATAATGTCCATTCAATTTTTAAGACTCCAGCTTGAAATTCAATACAAGATATTCAAATTTTCTCATCTCTTTCTAGATATATTCGACTTTTGGTGACAAAGGAAGATGTTAATTAATAGGAAAAAAAACAAAAAAGAATCCAATTGAACTTTGAGTCCCTTACAAACTAATTTCTGAACTTTTAATATTGATAATTAGATCCTTAAACTTTTAGATCTCAACTAAAAGATTTTTATAGTAAAAAATTGTAATTTAAATTTTAATATATAATATGTCTAAAGTAAAAAATAAATTAGTGTTGTTAGAAAAAAATTTAAACATAAAGACCCATTTACAAAAATATTAAACTTAAGGGGCTAATTTTTATTTCTAAACCTTTTTTTAAAAGAATATGGATTGTAGTTGATCCTAACTTTATTTTTGGTATTTAAATTTTTTTGGTATAATCTTAACTTCCTTTATATTTTTTGTTAATAACTAAAATGCATATATTACTTACAGTGATTAGTTAGAATGATAGATACTTTATATCTCTTAAAAAAGATTTACAGTTTGAGATTTTTGTATGAAAAAATTTTTATTAAAAGAATTTTACTCTTGTTATGAAACTAACTTGAACTAAATTAATTAGTCATAGTCCATTGAACTTTTAGATATTAATAGTTTTGATTTTCTAAATGAACTTACTTATTCTTTTGAAATGAGTTAGTTTCAGAGTCAAAAAGTTTTTAATAAGAAAAAATCTATTTATTTTTTTGAAGTAGTTATTTTAAAATTTTGAAGTGTTTAAAAAATCATTAAAAATATGTTTAGAAAGTAGTAAAAGTAATTTTTTTACCTTTAGAATAAAAATTAGAAAGCCTAACTTTTTTTTTTCAGCTAAAAAGTAGAAGTTAAAAATTAAATATTTTAGGACAAAATATTATTACTAAAATTCTATATTTACTACTTATCTTTTTATATTTTGACAAAAATCTCATTTTTTATTTTCATTATAAATTTATGTGATTATATTATGATTATATTTAATTAATAAAAATAATAAATATTTATCTATTCAAATAATAAAGTAATTAACATTTTACATTTTATCTAATTAATAAAAATAACAATAATAAATATTAAATTTAGGGGGCTAATTTTTATTTCTAAATTTTTTTTTAAAAAATATGGATTGGAGTTGATCTTAACTTCATTTTTTGTATTTAAGTTCTTTTTTTTGTATAATCTTAACTTCCTTTATTTGATTTCAAAAATTTTTTCTTTATAAAAATTTAGTGAATATAAATAAAACAAACATCATCAACATTATCAAATAAATGTATTTTCAAAAATTAAAAAAATATCATAAATAATTAAAATATATAAAAAAATTTCAACTATATTTTATTAACTAAAAAACAAAAACTAGCATAAACATTAAATAATTTACATTAAAAAAATAAATGCATATTCTTTAAAAAAATAAATTTATAACAAAAATATTGTAACAAATAAATATATATTTCACAAAAAAATAAATAAATAAAAATAACAAATAAATATTTATTAAAAAATTAATAGATATAAAAAACAACAAAATAAATAAATCAACATTTTATTTACAAAAACAAAAAATAAAGAAAATTTTTTAGATGGATTTTTTTACACAATGCTACTACTAGGTTGATTTTAACTTATTTTCAAAATTTTTAATGTTTTTATTTTTTTATTTTTTATTAATAATTAAAATGCATATCTTACCAATAGGTAGTTAGTTAGAGTGATAGATAT
This sequence comes from Senna siamea, assembly GCA_031216115.1. NCBI lineage: Eukaryota > Viridiplantae > Streptophyta > Magnoliopsida > Fabales > Fabaceae > Senna > Senna siamea. The sequence continues at coordinate 4,069,771 of CM062358.1, forward strand.
TTCATACTTTTGAAAAAAAGCTTTGAGTTTGAAGCTTGTATATAAAAAAAATTTCTATTAAAGATACTCTACTCTTATCATGAGACTTCTATCAACTCAAACTAAATTAATTAATCATAATTCATTAAACTTTTAGATATTAATAGTTTTGACCAAAAAATATATATACTTAAATGAAAAAAATTTAATTCACCTAATACCAAACTTTAATAACGTTGATAATGTGTTTTTATTTATATTTGTCAAAAAATTTTATAAAAAAGAATGTTAAAATTCAACAAAAAATTTAAGATTAGACAAAAAAAATTATATAAAAAAAATACAGTTAAGATCAACTATAGCTGGATAATTTTTTTTAATTTATTCAACTTTTGTCCCTCATTTTTGTGACACCCGTAGAAGTACTAAATCTTATGTCGCTTTAATGATTCAACACATGATTAAAAGAGCTCTATTATTGTAAGGAGAGTTCCATCAATTGGAGCTAAATTAATTAATTATAATTTATTAAATTTTTAGATAATAATAATTTTGATAAAATATATATATATTTAAATGAAAAAAATTAATTCACTTAACACCAAACTTTAATAACGTTGATAATGTGTTTTTATTTATATTTGTCAAAAAATTTTATAAGAAAAGAATGTTAAAATTTACAAAAAATTTAAGATTAAACAAAAAAATTATATAAAATAAAACAGTTAAGATCACCTATAGCTGGTAATTTTTTTTAATTTATTTAACTTTTGTCCCGCGTTTTTTGTGACACCTGTAGAAGTACTAAATCTTATGTCGCTTTCATGATTAACAACACATGTTGACGTTGTTAATTGCGAAAACAAGATTAAAATAAATATAAATTAATATACATATATATGTTGGTACAAATGCCTGTACACTTCAGAGTTCAGACAACGACTTTCTCTTTCTCTGACATATCAATGTTAACGTGAAAGTAATGAAAAAAAAAATGATTAATAAATAATGAAGATGTGGCTAGTCTTTTTGTATTTCAAATTTTCAAATATCCCCTTTATCTTTTTTATTTTTAATAAAAAAAAATCTGTTTGTTTTTTTAAAGTAGTTATTTTAAAATTTTGACGTGTTTGAAAAATCATTAGAAATATTTTTAGAGGGTAGTAAAAATAATTTTTTTAACTTTAGAATAAAAATTAGAAAGTGTAACTTTTTCTTCTAGCTAAAAGTAGAAGTTAAAATTAAATATTTTTAGACAAAATATTATTACTAAAATTCTATATTTACTACTATATGTTTTTATATTTTGACAAAACTCTCGTTTTTTATTTCCTCTATAAATTTATGTGATTATATTATGATTTTATTTAATTAATAAAAATAATAAATATTTATCTATTGAAATAATAAACTAATTAACATTTTACATTTTCTCTAATTAATAAAAAATAAAAATAATAAATATTTATAACCATTTATATATTTAAATAATATTAACATCAAATTAGAATATAAACATGTCATTTTTGATAATTTGATAATCAAAAGCACTCTTTTATATAAATTATTCAAACAAAAATTGTTTCTCACACACTAATAAAAGTACTTTTAACTAAATTTTTTAAACACCAAGTGCTTCTCTATCAAAATATTTTTCTTAAAACTCCATTTGAGTATTGAAAATAAACAAATTTTTTAAGCGACAAATAAAATCGCCTCTAAATAAAACCATATCATAATATAAGTTATATCATAATAAGTATATTTTTAAATCTAAAACTTTTTAAGTTTACTTAGTCAAATTTTACAAGCCCAATTTTAATCACAATTAACATGTTTACAAACTCAGGATTCTTAGCCTCCCAAGGAGGTTCATCCCAAATGGTCTCAGGAATCAGACTGCGAGCACCAAGTTTGGCCAAAGCATCTGCACACTAATTTACTTCCCTTAGAGAGTGTCTCATTTACCAAAACAAAACCTTAAAAAATATATATATAAACTTTTGCTTCAACACTTAGTAATTAATTTTATCATTAAATTCCGTTTGCCACATTGCCAATGCAGGGCACTTTTACTTTAATAATATGTTTAAAATATTTATTTTTTAATATAATATGCATTAAAAATATTTTTCTAAATACTATACTTCTATTTTTAAATTAATTTTTCAATTGAAAAATGACACCTTTGTTATCTGACATGGCATTGGTTTAGTTTTTATTTATTTTTATGCAGCATCGAATTTTATGTTATCTAAATATAATATTAAATTTTAACAATTGTTATTTTTGATGCTATAACTTTTATTTAATTCACTAATTTTTTATTTAAGCGACGAATAAGATCCCCCCTAAAGATTTTTTATAATAATAATATAACCCACACCAACGAAGGTGCCATCTAATACAGCACCTTCGCCATGTTTTACGATTAAAAAATTAATTTAAAAATAAAAGTTATAGTATCTAAACAAATTATTTTTAATGTATAATATATTAAAAAATATATTTTAAATATATTATTGATGTAAAAAAGTTGTTCATGAATCACCGCTGTCGAATCACTCTCTTCATTCCTCATCAAACAATAGTTGTTTCAATTTGAATAGATTAAAGTAAGAGAGACGTAAAGTTTATTAAAATGACAAAATAAAAAAAAATTTATACCTTAATTTATTTAAAATAATTTATTTATTTATTTTCTTTTTATTTTGATCATATTTTAAAATTTTCACTCAAAAAAAATTTTCGTTTCTGTCCGTCCCATCAGAGAATTTTTGGCGTTAATTGTAACATACGTTCAAGTAACAGTAAGGAATTGATGATGAAATGTCAAACATTCCCACGCAATCACTAAAAAGAAAAATCTCAATGATAAAACAGAAACATAGACAATATGTTAATATCAACCTTATAAATGAATAATTGAATCAAATGTTAATTAAATATTCCTTGCATTAAAAAAATGTACCGTGCATTTTTTATTTTTTTTTATAAAACTCTTCGTTATTAGCAACATTTAATAAAAAATTATATTTAGACTCCATTTGATTTATATCAAATTAGAAAAGATCTAAAATGTCAAAGATTAAACTTCAATCACAATGAAAGTCAAATTTATGTAAGTGAAAAAACAAAAGTAGTTAAGACCAACCTTTCAAATAGATTGATTATTTGAATGAAATGTTTAAAAATAATTCTTGCGTAAAACGTCTATAATTCATCTAAGATTTAGAAAATATATCTGATAATTAGAAAAAAAATTACAAAATGAAATTTTCATGTACATAACTTAATGAAAACTAATTATCTATAATAATTTTGTAAATATTATTTATTTAATTTTTTAATCATCATTAAATTATAAAATGTGTATAATAATTTAAAGAGTTATTTATATTATAATAATTATAAATCTTTACAAAATAATATATTTTATAATATGAAATATGTAATGTAAAAAAATAAAAAAATAAAATAAAGAGAAGTTATAAGATAAATTGTATTAAATAACTTATTATTATTTAACTTATTATTTTAAAATAATAATTATTATTATTTTGTATTATATTTTAAAAATTAAAAAAATACATATTTATACATGTGAGATTATTTTTTTTACTAGAAAATTCTTCCTATCGGTAAAGATGTACTATTTTTTACTAGAATTTTACTTAAGAAATTAAATTTTTTATCATTAAATTTTGTCAACGCCAACCTTTGCTATAAGATTAAGATGTATTGTTTCCCCTCTGTGCCTCACTGCCTTGCAAGATCTGAGTAGTAATCACCGAGCAGTCTCCGGTACCGGAAAACATGTCCGATACGGTTGTTCACGCAGCCCTCTTCCCCACCGCCGGCGTGGGTCATTTGACACCATTTCTGAGATTGGCTGCGTTGCTTGTGAAACGCCACTGCCGAGTCACTCTCATCATTCCTCAACCCACAGTTTCCATGGCCGAATCCAAGCTTCTCTCTCGGTTCCTCTCTGCTTTTCCTCAGGTCTCTGTTCTTCAGTTTAATCCCCTTCCTTTTGATACTTCCACTACAAAAACCACTGACCCTTTTTTCCTCCAATGGGAAGCCATTCGTCGCTCTTCACACCTTCTTCCTCCTCTGCTCGCTTCAGTTTCGCCTCCTCTCTCTGCTTTTGTCTGTGATGTGAAAACGATTTCCCCTGCTCTTGTAATTGCAGAGTCACTTCATCTTCCCATTTTCACCTTATTCGCTTCATCAGCTATGATGCTCTCTTTATTCTCGTACTTACCCAGTTTCATTTCGTCCATCTCGGGCGTCGATTCTGTTGAAATTCCAGGAGTTTCGACGATTCCCAGGATGTTAATCCCTTCCCTGTATTTTTTCCCTGACAATATCTTCGCTAGCCTAGCAATGGAAGACAGTCCCAAGCTCCCAAAATTACTTGGAATTTTGATAAATTCGTTTGACTCACTAGAACCGAAGACGCTGGAGGCTCTGAACAAAGGAAAAGTGGTGAAGGAATTACCCCATGTTTTCACCCTTGGTCCTCTGTCACCATGTGAGTTCGAAAAGAATGAACAAGAACAGGGGATTTCGCCATTGGAGTGGCTAAACAATCAAGCTCCAGCGTCCATTGTATATGTGAGCTTCGGAAGTAGATTAACCTTGGGAAGAGAACAAATAAGAGAAATCGGAAAGGGATTGTTGAAAATTGGGTATAAATTTTTGTGGGTAGTGAAGGACAAGAAAGTAGACAGAGAAGAAGAAGAAGGGTTAGAGGAAGTGATAGGGGTTGAGCTGATGAAGAAATTGAAGTCAAAGGGGTTGGTAATAAAACAGTGGGTGAACCAAAGTGAGATTCTGGGTCACAGATCTGTGGGAGGGTTCGTGAGCCATTGTGGGTGGAACTCAACAGTGGAAGCAGCATGGCATGGCGTGCCAATTCTGGGGTGGCCGCAGATCGGAGACCAGAAGCTGAATGCAGAGGTGGTGGAGAGAAGTGGGTGGGGAATGTGGAAGAAGGAGTGGGGTTGGGGTGGAGAAGTTATGGTGAAAGGAGATGAGATAGGAGACGCCATTGAAGAGATGATGAAGAATGAGAGTTTGAGGATTAAAGCAGAGGAGATCAAAGAGGCAGCAAGGAAGGCCGTTGGTGTTGGTGGGACTTCAGAGGTTGCCATTCAGAGACTTATTCACGTGTGGAAGAACAACAACAACAACAATTATGTTAGCGACAGTTAAGCTTGTCTTTCTATTCTTCAACTTGTACAAGAGCTGCATGATGATGGGGTCAACAATTGAGAGGCTTGTCTTAAGCATTAATTTGTCGTTGAAATTAGTAATTACCAAGCTGTTGGGTTGATAATAAATAATTAAATTTTATTAGTTCACGTGTATAAATGAAGTAGTATCATGTATGGGATCTCGAGGAATACACTTATTCCAAAGACTTTATTTTTAATATTTTTGATCCAATAAAAATTAATTCAGAGAATTTGGTACAATGTTATTTTAATAATTTTATTTTAATCGGATAACATGATATTTTTTATAACATACACTATTTTTTATAACGTTATGGGACAATTAAAACATGTGAAATAATACTATACTATTATATCATATTAAAAAAAGTGTTATCTCATAATTTTATAAATATTGTATCATTCACATCATGATATTGGGCTAGATAATTTTTTTAATCTATGATGTATCAATTTTACATATATTATATTTTATTTATTTTTAAACATAAATTAATAATATCACATATTTTTTTTACTTTTTATTTCTTATCATTCAAATAATTTTTATTTAAAATATTTTGTTATTTTTATTTAATTATAAGGACATAATAGAAACTTGAACTCAAAAATCTTTTCCAAACGTTTGAAATTATTTTTCAAAGATTAAGTGGCTTTTTCAAAGTAAACTTTTTATTTAAAAGTCAAAACTCTCATCTAGCAGTCCACTTGCACAATGTAATAGTCAACTAGTAGATATAGAGCTTTGTAAATTGCAAACAAAAAAGCACTAGTCGACTGCCAGGAACCTAACAGTCGACTGATAGCTAACAGAGAGCTACCAGTCGACCGTTAAAAGCAAACAGTCGACTAATAGATTATTGGCATTTGAAAAATCTACACTAGAGACACGACAGTCGACTGCCAGGGCAAAGTAGCCAATTGCCATGACACTGTTTTGAAAAATAAAATTTTCAGAAAGGCACCATTCGACTGTCAGGGTATAGTAGCCAACTGTCACATTACAGATTTGAAAAATTCTTCCCTCCAAAAAGTCACCAGTCGACTGCCAAGAAACAACAGTTGACTGTCATGGCACTGTTTTGACAAATGAACTTTCCAGAATGTCACCAGTCAACTGCCAACTGGGCATCAGTCAACTGTTGCATACTGTACTACAAAAAAATTTGAATTTATGAATACGACAGTTGACTGACATATCATAGCAGTTGACTTGCAAGTTGCAGAGATGACATTAAGCTAAGTACAAACAGCTATTTTTACAGAGATTACATCTGATTTTTTTTCTGAGCAGATTTTTAACCTTTTCTCTTGCAAAAACTCTATATATAGAGCCTCTGGAAAGCCTCAAAATACAAAAAAAAATATAGAACAAAAATCATCTTCTGAAAATCATTTGAGCTCTGTTTACTATTGTTTCTATTGTTTCCATTAGTTCTTATTCTATAAAATCTACTCTGACTGAGAGATTTTCTAAGCTGATAAACTTTCTTCATCTAAAATGATAGATATCAAGGAAAGGTTTTCCTTATGTAGATTAAAGAAAGAAAATCTGTAGTCGCTCACAAGTGCCCTTGTTAAACTTGTGGTAATAGTGAAAAATCTCAAGTGTTTCTTAGGGACTGGATGTAGGCTTATTGATAAGCTAAACCAGGATAAGATAAATCTCTGTGTGTCTTTAACTTTTGCACATTATCTTCTGCATTTAATTTCCAATAGTTTATCTACTGTCATAACTGATTCTTGCTACTAAAATTTCCTTCTTGATAAAACTACTCTTGATGCTTTGTTTTGAGTTAATTTAACTGAATCACTTTTGCTCTTATTATCAAAAGAAAAGTCCTCTATATTTCTGCTTGAGCTAATTTTAAATTCTCCAAAAAATTTTTAAACACCTAACTTACTCCACCTCTTGGGTGCCAACCATTTCTAACAAGTGGTATCAGAGCTTGGCTCTTAGTAAAAAGACCTAACAATCTCAAGAGTTGAATATGGTTGGTTTTGGTGATAATGTGTTACCTGAAGGGCTTTCTATTACTAAACCTCTAAGTTTTAATGGAGAAAATTATATTTTCTGGAAACTGAGGATGAAAATATTTTTTGATGCAGTAGATGTAGACCTTTGGGAAGTGATTGAAGATGGACCCTATATTCCTTTGAAAGAAGAGGATGGTCTCACAATCACTAAACCTAAAAATGAATGGTCTGATATAGATAAAAGAAAGATTCAATTAAATGCCAAGGCTAAATTAATTCTTACTAGTGCACTAAGTCATGATGAATACTTTAGAGTATTTAATTGTGACAGTGCTAAAGAAATGTAGGAAGCCTTGGAAATTACTCATGATGAAACTTCATGTGTTAGAGAAAATAAGATAAACCAACTCACCCACAAATATGAAATATTTAGAATGAAGCAAGGTAGGTAAATTAAAGAAATGCAAATGCGGTTTACTTACATTGTGAATCATTTGGCTACTCTAGGTAAACATTACTCAACAAAGGAGCTAGTGGCTAAGATCCTGAGATCTCTCCCCATAGAATGGCAACCAAAGGTGACAACCATTGAAAAAAGTAGAAGAGAATCCATCAAATCAGTATCAGATCTTTTTGGCAATCTTTAAGAGTATGAATCAAAGCTACAACAGCTCATGCTTTATGAAGAGCAAGACAAAATGAAGAAAAGTCTTTCTCTCAAGGCAACTTCTTCACAGCAAATAGAAGAAGATGATGATGATGATGATAGCTTAAATTCTCTGCTTGACGGAATAGAGATAAATGAAGAAAACTTTGGCCTATTTGTGAAAAAATTTGGTAAATTCTTCAATAACAGAAAGAAGAAAACATTTAAAAGAAATCAAGATGGGAGCAGAGAACCTCCCACATGCTATGAGTGCAGGAAAACTGGGCACATTAAATGGGAGTGTCCCCAATATCTAAAGAAGCAAGAATCACTTGAGAAGAAGAAGGAAAAGAAGAAGGCTTTTGTCTCATCAATATAGGGTGACAGTGATGAAGACAATGATGGAAAGCAAGAAGAAGCAAATATTTGCTTAATGGCCAAGGAACAAGATGAGATTTGTCTAAAGGCAAATGGTGACAAATGGTACTTGGATAATGGATGCTCAAAACATACGATTGGAGACAAATCCAAGTTCATATCTCTTTAACCCAAAGATGGAAGAAAAGTAACCTTTGGAAGAGATGGCAAAGGAAGAATCATTGGAATAGGTAAAGTTGGTAAGAATTCATCCACCACCATTGATAATGTATTACTAGTAGAAGGTTTGAATCATAATCTCTTAAGTATTAGTCAATTGTGTGACAAAGACAATCAAGTAATCTTTGATTTAAATCATTGCACTATAGAAAATAAGGCTAATAATAAAGTCATATTAATAAGACATAGAATTAATAATGTATACATGGTTAATTTAGAGGAAGAATCCCCTTTAGACTCAAAGTGCTTAATTAGCATAAGTAATGATAGCTGGGTATGGCATAGGAGATTAGCTCATGCTAATATGAGCCTTCTAGATAAACTTGCCAAAAAGGATTTAGTAATAGGTTTACCTAAAATTAGCTTTGAAAAGGATAAAATCTGAAATGCATGCCGAAGAGGAAAACAAGTTAAAGCATTCTTTAAATATAAAGATATTGTCTCTTCCTCTAGGCCCTTACAACTCCTCCACCTATATTTATTTAGTCCAGCCAGAACTAAAAGCTTAGGAGAAAATTATTATGTTGTGGATGATTTCTCTATATTTACTTGGACTTTGTTTCTCTCCCAAAAGGATCATGCCTTTACAGCTTTTGTCAAATTGGCTAAACTTATTCAAAATGAAAAAGAATTAACTATTGTGAAAATCAGAAGTGATCATAGAGGAGAATTTGAAAAAAATCACTTTGAAACCTTTTATGAAGAAAATAGAATTGAACACAATTTCTCTTGTCCAAGAACTCCATAAAAAAATAGGGTAGTAGAAAGAAAAAATAGAACCTTAGAAGAAATGGCTAGAACAATGCTTAATGAAAGACAACTACCTAGCTATTTTTGGGTTGATGTTGTAAGTACTGTCTACTATATCATGAATAGAGCATTAATTAGACCTATTTTAAAGAAAATCCCCTTATGAACTATACAAAGGAAGAAAACCCAATATCTCTTATCTACATGTGTTTGGTTGCAAATGTTTTGTTCACAACAATGGAAAAGACAATCTAGGAAAATTTGATGTTAAATCTAATGAAGCAATTTTCTTGGGTTATTCTAGCACTAGCAAAGGCTACAGAGATTTAATAAAAGAACCTCTTCTGTAGAAGAATCTATTCATGTTATCTTTGATGAATCTAACCCTCTTGAATTAAGAAATGTATCTAGTGACATTACAGTTGGACTTGAGAATATGAGCATTCAAGATAAAGAAGACAGCAAAGAAGAAAAAGGTCAGTCATCAAGTCCAAAAGTTAAAGAGAAAGAAGCAGAGACTACTCTTCCACAATCCTGGAGAAATGTGAGGCATCATCCAATTGATCAAGTAATAGGTGATGTTTCACAAAAGGTAATGACTAGAAATTCTCTTAAGAATACTAGTTATGATGTTCATCTTTTATCTAAAATTGAACTTAAAAATATAGAAGAAGCCTTAATGGATGAACATTGGGTATTGACCATACAGGATGAATTAAATCGATTTGAAGCCAAGTTTGACCTGTAACCAATGATCACCCTATTATTGGCACTAAGTGGGTTTTCAGAAATAAACTTGATAAATCGAGAAAGGTTGTAAGAAATAAAGCTAAACTAGTTTCAAAAGATTATAATCAAGAAGAAGGAATATATTATGATGAAACCTTTACATCTCTAGCAAGATTAGAAGCTATTAGAATGCTCCTAGCTTTTGCATGTTCTAAAAACTTTAAACTATTTCAAATGGATGTAAAGAGTGCCTTTTTTAAATGGGCTCATAATGGAAGAAGTTTATGTAATGCAACCTCCTGGTTTTGAAAAACCAGACTTACCAAATCATGTTTTCAAATTGAAAAAGGCCCTGTAGGGTTAAAACAAGCTCCTAGAGCTTGGTATGAAAGGCTGAGTAATTTTCTAAGAGAGACAATAAGCTATTGATTGTTCAAATATATGTGGATGAAATTATTATCCACTAATGAAACTCTCTGTGAAGAATTTGCCAAACTTATGTAGGGAGAATTTGAAATATCAATGATGAGAGAACTTAACTTCTTCCTTGGGCTTCAAATAAAACAATTTAAAGAAGGTATCTTTGTTAGCCAAACAAAGTATACCAAGGAGTTACTTAAGAAGTTTGGCATGGAGAATGCAAAAGCGATTGGAACTCCTATGAGTCCAGCCATTAAAATAGACAATAATGAAGAAGGTGAACCATTTGACATTTACTAATACATAGGTATGATTAGTTCACTGCTTTATTTAACTACAAGTATACCTGATATAATGTTTAGTGTATGCATGTGTGCTAGGTTCCAAACCTATCCTAAAATTTCTCATTTCACTGCTGTAAAAAGAATTTTCAGATATTAGGTTGGAACCTCAAATATGGGATTATGGCATCCTAAAGGATATCCTTGTTAATTAATAAATTTTTATAATTCTAACTTTGCTGGTAGTTTAACTGACAAAAAAAGCACTAGTGGGACATGTCAATTTCTTGGAAACTCATTAGTATCTTAGTTCAGTAAAAAAAAACAAAACTATATAGCTCTTTTAACTGCTGAAGCTGAGTATTTAGCAGTTAGAAGCTATTGTGCACAAGTTTTATAGTGAAGCAACAACTCTAAGATATTGATGTGAATCTTGAAAAAATTCCAATTAAATGTGACAATACTAGTGCCATCAACTTAACCAAAAATCCCATCATGCATTCACGAACTAAGCATATAGATATAAAACATCATTTTATCAGAGATTATGTGCTTAATCATAATGTCTCCTTGGAATTCATTTAAACTGAATATCAACTTGCTAATATTTTTACAAAACCTCTTCCTGAAGAGAGATTCTGTTACATAAGAAAAGAACTTGGATTGACATCTCCTCATTGAGCATATTTATAGCTTTGTTTACTCTCTTCATTTAAACTGACTTAAGCTTCGGAGTGGCCTCAAATTTGTTTTACAGGATCTCCTTTGATCCTAAAAGATTTTTTGAAATTTGACAAAGAAAAGGTTCAAGATTGCTACTATATTTCCAAACGTTTGCAAATATCTTTACCAAGGGGGAACAACTGAAATTAGATCAGAATAAGATATCAAGAAGACACAAAATTGGACCTAAAATTGAGCAACAAAGGTACTAGTTGACTGCCACAACGATAGCACTCGACTACTATCTCTCTGGATCGAAGTAATTCCATCATAGAGAGTGAGCAGTCGACTGATACATCGGTACCAGTCGACTAATAAGCTACAAGCAGCTATCAGTCGACTGATAAATTATAGTAACCGACTAGAAAGCCACTGGAGACTCAACAGAAAAGCTGGACCCTCGACAGTTAACTGCCATACATTACTAATTGACTGATACGTTCTTCCCCAATTTTGGGGTTAAGCATAGCAATTGACTGATGAGCTACTGGAATCAATTTACGCCTAATGGTTACTCGTCAGTCGACTTCCAAGGACCTGACAGTCGACTGTCGAGGCTCTAAACTGCATTATTTAGCAAAAAAAACCCTTATTTCTCGTAAACATCTTCCATTTTCCTCTCCAAATTCTCTCAATTCTCTTGTTTTCAACCTCTAAATCCTCAGAAATTATATTGATCACCAGCTCCTAACCTTGATTGCGACCAAAACCCATCGATTATCAAGAAAAATAGGTTGTAATTTGTCTCTAAATCTCTCAATTTCTCGACTCGACAAACCCTAACTACCCAACCAAGAATCCTGCAATTTGGGTGTAAATCTTGCACTATTCATTCACCAAGCCTCCACTAAATAACCTCTTTCATCAATTTATCTTCAATGGCAGCCAGGACAAAGAGATTAAGGACCAAAGGATCCTCCTCCAAAGGATATGCCCCTTCAATACTATTCTCCTCGAAATCTAAAGAGAAAAACTATATGGAAAATTTTACTCAGTGCTCAGTGGCAACCATTAAGTATATTGATATTACATTCTTTGAGAAAGAACAATTTTATGTGTTTCCTCTCTTGAAGAAAGCTGGATTGTACAAGTTAATAAAACTTTAGAGAAAATAGAGTCCTAAGGTAGTTAATGCCTTTTACTTTAATCTTCAATGGGATAAGATAGATCACTATATTTCTATAGAGGTTAAAAGAAAACCTATCAAGTTTAATCAACAACAATTAGGAAATTGGTTGGGTGCTGAAGCTAATGGCCATCTGTTTGGAGACCATCCCACATCTTTAGGAACCATCCGTAACTATGATGTTAGAATTGTGCTGAATGCCCTTCTTCCCCAACCTGTAGCCCATCCTACAGCAAACTTTCCTACCACTTAGTTTACTTTGCACAATAAGTTGCTGCATTATGTAATAACAAACTATTTGGTTAACAAAGATGGCAATTTAGCATATACCAGTGAGTCTGAGCAATTTGCAATGTACTGTGTGCTGACTGAAAACCCTTTCAATATCCCCTACTTTATAATGGAAAAGATTCTTAGATGTAGTAAGATTAAAAAAGGCTGCACTATCCTATGGCTCACTTATCACTTAGATATTGGAAAAACATAGCATTGACCCATTTGATGAAGAAGTCCTCAGCCCTACTATTATTGATGAAACCACTCTCTCCAGGTTTCATTACACAAAACATGGTAATGTTTGGGTTCAAAACCAATGTCCTTTGCTTAGAGTCAAAAGCAAGAAGAAAGAGAGCAAAGAGAAGCTACTCAGACACAGCTTGTAGCTGCTTCATCCTCTATCTCACCACTATTAAGCTTGCCTGCTCCACCTACTAATTCAGATATTCTGGATGCCATCTATAGCTTTTAAGCCTCTGATACACAGAACTTTAATTCCTTTGGGGCTCGAATGGATAAGCTAACTGAACAGGTAGCTGAACTTGGCACAAGGGTTAGAGCTTTTGAGTTCACCTCTGCAAATAACAATGAGATGTTGAGAGCTCTTTAGCAGTCTTTCGAATCAAAGGATAAACCATAGCATGTTTTATTTTCTATTTTTCTGTTAGACTTACCCTTCCTCCCTTTTTGTTGATGAGAAAAAAAGGAAGAAGTAGTTAGTTAGGAAGTATATATATTTTCATTTATATGTCTATAAGTACAAAATGTCTTTTGCCTTGATTACATTAACTGAATCTGATTACTTTTTCTACATTGACTAAATCTGGTTAGTTAAATCTGACTGCCTGGACTTATTGCATAATGGTTATAACATGTAAATTATTTTCAAGAAATTAATAAACTTAAAGTTTTTAAGATATGCATAAATTTAGGGAGAGTCTTTTAATAAAAGTAATACTTGCAACTAACTCCATCTTCAAATGCTTTTATGAATATCAATATGTTTGTCATCATCAAAAAGGGAGATATTGTTGACCCATTGAGCTTTTGGCTCTTAAAGACATTTTGATGATAACAAAAAAATTGAACCATTTCAGGAAAATCAAGTTCAAAGGCTCATCAAGGCAAATCAAGAAGAACAAGAAACTAGATAAGCAATTAGAACTTAAAATTGTAAGAACATAATAGAAACTTGAGCTTAAAAATCTTTTCCAAACATTTGAGATTATTTTCCAAAGATTTAGTGGCTTTTTCAAAGTAAACTTTTCATTCAAAAGTCAAAACTCTCATCTAGCAGTCGACTTTCACAATGTAGCAGTTAACTTACACAATGTAGCAGTTAACTAGTAGATATAGAGCTTTGTAAATTGCAAATAGAAAGCCACCAGTTGACTGCCAAAAACCTAACAATCAACTAATAGCCATTAGAGAGCTACCAGTCGACTGATAGATCATTGGCATTTGAAAAACCTATATTAGAGGCACGACAGTTGACTTTCAGGGCAAAGTAGCTGACTGCCATGGCACTGTTTTAAAAAATAAACTTTTCAGAAAGGCACCAGTCGACTGCCAAGCTATAGCAGCTGACTGCCACATTACAGATTTGAAAAATTCTTCCCTCCAGAAAGCCACCAGTCAAATGCCAAGAAACAGTAGTCGACTGTCATGGCACTGTTTTGACAAATGAACTTTCCAGAATGTCACCAGTCGACTGCCAACTGGGCATTAGTCGACTGTTGTATACTGCACTGCAAAAAATTTAAATTTAAGAACATGACAATCGATTGGTATATCATAGCAGTCGACTTGCAGGTTGCAGAGATGACATCAGGCTAAGTATAAATAGTTATTTTTGCAGAGATTACATCTGATTTGTTTTATGAGTGGATTTTTAACCTTTTCTCTTGCAAAAACTCTATATATAGAGCTTCTAGAAAGCCTCAAAATACAAAGAAAAACATAGAATGAAAATAATCTTCTGAAAATCATTTGAGCTCTGTTTACTATTGTTTCCATTAGTTCTTCTTCTGTAAAATCTACTCTGATTGAGAAAGTTTCTGAGCTGATAAACTTCCTCTAAACTGAGAGATATCAAGGAAAGGTTTTCCTTGTGTAGATTAAAGAGAGAAAATTTGTAGTGGCTTACAAGTGCCCTTGTTAAACTTGTGGTAATAGTAAAAAATCTCAAGTGTTTCTTGGGGACTGGATGTAGGCTTATTGATAAGTTGAACCTGGATAAATCTCTGTGTGTCTTTAAACTTTTGCACATTATCTTCTGCATTTACTTTCTAATAGTTTATCTACTGTTATAACTGATTCTTGCTACTAAAATTTTCTTCTTGATAAAACTACTCTTGATGCTCTGTTTTGAGTTAATTTAACTGAATCACTTTCTACTCTTACTATCAAAAGAAAAATCCTCTACATTTCTGTTCGAGCTAATTTAAATTCTCTGAAAAATTTTTAAACACCCAATTCAACCCCCCTTGGGTGCCAATCATTTCTAACAAAAAAATCATATTTTTTTTAAATATTTAGCCATTGCTTGACCTTGATTAGTGAATATAGTTTCAAGCTTTTTCTAATTATGTGCTTCTAAGAAAGTCTCAAATAATCATTTGAAGGAGTCGGCTGTTTCGTCATATAATAATGCAACCTCGAAGACCACTACTCCTCTGTGATGATTAAAACCTAAAAATAAGACAAGTAACCTGTGTGTATTGTTTGTGTAGTAGGTTGTATCAAGCGAGACAACTTCACCAAAGTAACCATAATCTAATAACATCTGTGCATCGGCCCAAAACATGTTAGTTATTTACTCTTCTAAATCCATATGATAGGCATGAAAGAATGATGGATTTTTCGTGATCTGTTTTTGAAAATAATCCAACAAACACCCAACTTCTTCGTACATCAAATTCTTTTGTCGTCTAGTATGAAGATAGTTCTTCTGATCTAAATGGGTATATTCAAGATTACTCTGTCCCCTAACATCTTACTCATCAGTGTAAAAGCAAATCTTTGTTGGATTCCAGAGTCATTTGCTAACTCTATTTCATGACCTTAGACATCAGACACTTTACGTTGATAGGCCATCATGTGTGTAGTCTTGGACAGATGTAGAATGTGATTGTGTTTTTCAATTAATTCATGTACTTTAAGCTT
Source organism: Senna siamea (assembly GCA_031216115.1). NCBI lineage: Eukaryota > Viridiplantae > Streptophyta > Magnoliopsida > Fabales > Fabaceae > Senna > Senna siamea. The sequence goes on from CM062358.1 coordinate 4,085,683, forward strand.
TCCATTTGGTAGGACCAAAAACATTCTCGCTTTACAATTCGTCTTTGTCTCGGCTCGAGGATTAACTACTAAATAATCTCTTATCTTTTTTTTAATCCATGTTTACAACAAGCAAACCTACACAAAGAAATTATTATCTTGTCCTTCTTATTCTTGTTCACATAGTCCTTCCTAACTCCAAAACTCATTTTATTGCTGTATTCAGACCAAAATTTTCATGCAGTTTCTAAACTATCAAATTCCATTCCTACTTTAGGCTTTGAATTGAATTCCATTGTAGTCTTTTCCCTACAAGACATATATATTAACAATACAATATCAGTAATGAAAATTTTGCAACTTGAGCTACACACAAATCATCCTAATCAAATACATTAAGTAGAAATTAAAAGAAAGCATAGCAAAGGACACATGATGCCTTACCTGATCATTAAAATACATAATGAGACAATAAAAAAGACTGAAAATATTTAACCCAAGTATAAGGTTGATAACATTATCTTTTTTTTTTTTTTGCTGTTTTTAATTTTCTGGTGTGAAATTCATACATTCACTTTCCCACAATCAAATATATATTGGTATCTGATTGCCACATGCACATACATATTGGTATTTATTAAGGAGGAAACTCTGTAGTCTGTACAATAATAAGATGCATAGCAGAAAACTCTAGAATGGCCAAAATTGTAGCAAAATTTATACATATAGAGAAACACAATTTTTATACATATGCAAAAACTCCAAAAACTCTAGGAAACTACAACAAATATTGATTCCTATATATATATATATATATATATATCCAGGAAACTCCATTTTTATACATATACATAGCTGCACATCATCAAAATTTATACAGGTAAAATATCAAAAACTCCAAACGTTTGAAAATTGTAGCAAACATATTAGATTCCTTACCATTGCCGCTTTTCTTTCTCTCTTCCCATGGCAAAACTCTAGACATCCGACAATGGAGCTTCTCTTTCTGTCTTACCAGATTTTGCTGCACAAACCCAGATGCCACAGAGATTTTTGAACGAACACAAATTTTTGGACGCCAAACCACTATTACATTCCATTCCCTTATGTCTCGCGTCTAGCCATTACCCTTTCTGGCAATAGCGTCATCGCATGGGAAGCTATTTTTTTTCTTTTTCCTCCAACTCCAAACACATCGTTTCAAAATTTTTTTTATGCAAAAAAATGGCCCAAAATGCATCGTTTTACTTCAGCAAAACTGTGCATTTCGAACCGTTTAAAACAAATGCAACGTACTAGTCAAAACGTATCATTTCACTTAATTGAAATGATGCATTTTGACCTATTTATATACAAAAACAAAAAGGCAGTGCAACATGGCACAATAAGGATACTTGGATCACGCGAACAGCCAAGATTCTCCTGACAATAGGGGACAATAGGAGAAGTGGATAACAAGCAATCCTTTTGCGAGAGGTAGCGGGGTTAGGTGGGAGAATGCTATTCATGTCGCAGTTTGGTTTGCTTTTGAATCTCCTAAAGTTAATGTTTTATTTTTTAATCCATTTATAAATTAATGTATAAAATAATAATTTTAACAAATTGTACTAAATATTAATAAACGTAACAAACACTTATTTTTACTAAACATTAAGGTGAAAGCAATTCTATACAGTGGGTCAAGATTTATTCTTTACAATAGGACCCACAGTTCAGACCAAATTTTGGCCCTTCATTGTACATATAAGGCAGGGTGCAATGTATAGAAAAATTCATCAAGTTTGAGTAGAAAAATTTTTACTTAAAGTGACGGCAAGGTACATAGTCAATGGATTTTGTTTGATTTAATCAATAGTCAGGGGTGGTTAACCTTCCATTAAGATTATGGTGATTAAGATTACGGCATCAAATTATAAAGGATGAACTAACATGATGTGTAGTAGTTATTTAATATTTGGATTTTATTTTATAATCTTAATTAATTAGTTGTTAAATTAGTAGCTAGGTATTTCGAGGATAAAGGGAAAATTAAATGAAACAATTTGTTTTTTGTATTTTATCTACTTGTCTCTCTCACACACACGTATATATATCTATTAATTAATATATAATTATATTTAAATATTCATTTAACATCTCCAATTTTTAAATTGAAATTAACCTTCGTCTAGCTTATCCCAAACTTGAAGATGAAGGGAAGCAAATCGGCAAGGACCAATAATGTCAATTCAATTTTTAAGACTCCAGCTTGAAATTCAATACAAGTTATTCAAATTTTCTTATCTCTTTCTAGATATATTCGACTTTTGGTGACAAAGGAAGATGTTAATTAATAGGAAAAAAAACAAAAAAGAATCCAATTGAACTTTGAGTCCCTTACAAACTAATTTCTGAACTTTTAATATTGATAATTAGATCCTTAAACTTTTAGATCTCAACTAAAAGATTTTTATAGTAAAAAATTGTAATTTAAATTTTAATATATAATATGTATAAAGAAAAAAATAAATTAGTGTTGTTAGAAAAAAATTTAAACATAAAGACCCATTTACAAAAATATTAAATTTAGGGGGCTTATTTTTATTTCTAAACATTTTTTTTAAAAAAAATATGGATTGTAGTTGATCTTAACTTTATTTTTCATATTTAATTTTTTTTTTTGTATAATCTTAACTTCCTTTATATATTTTGTTAATAAGTAAAATGCATATTCTACCAACAGGTGATTAGTTGGAGTGATAAATATTTTATATCTTTTAAAAAAGATTTACAATTTGATATTTGTGTATAAAAAATTTTTTGTTAAAAATAGTATACTCTTGTCAAGGAACCAACTTGAACTAGATTAATTAGTCATAGTCCATTAAATTTTTAGATATTGATAGTTTTGATAAATATATATATTTAAATAAAAAAAATTTTAATTCACCTAACACCAAACTTTAATAACGTTGATAATGTGTTTTTATTTATATTTATCAAATTTTTATAAAAAATGTTAAAATTTAACAAAAAATTTAAGATTAGACAAAAAAATTATATAAAAAAATACAGTTAAGATAGCTGGTAATCCTTTTTTTAATTTATTCAACTTTTGTCCCCCGTTTTTTTTTTTGACACCCCTAGAAGTACTAAATATGATGTCGCCTTCATGATTAACAACACACGTTGACTTTGTTAATTGCGAAAACAAGATTAAAATAAATATAAATTAATAAATATTTAATATGTGTGTGTGTGTGTGCGCGCGCGCGTGTATATATATATATATATATATATATTGATACTAAAGCCTGCACACTTAAGACTTCAGACAACGACTTTCTCTTTCTTTAACATGTCAATGTTAACGTGAAAGAAATGAAAAAAAAATTGATTAATAAATAATGAAAATGTAGCTAGTCTTTTTGTATTTCGAATTTTCAAATATTCCCTTTATCTTTTTTATTTTTTTAATTTTCTAAATGAACTTACTGATTCTTATGAAATGAGTTGGTTTCAGAGTCAAAAAGTTTTGTTTATTTTTTAAAAGTAGTTATTTTAAAATTTTGAAGTGTTTGAAAAATCATTAGAAATATTTTTAGAGGGTAATAAAAATAATTTTTTAACTTTAGAATAAAAATTAAAAGTGTAACTTTTTCTTCTAGCCAAATAGTAAAAATTAAATATTAAATATTTTAGGACAAATTATTATTACTAAAATTCTATATCTACTACTATATCTTTTTATATTTTGACAAAACTCTCGTTTTTCATTTCCACTATAAATTTATGTGATTATATTATGATTTTATTTAATTAATAAAAATAACAATAATAAATATTTATAACCATTTATATATTTAAATAACATTAATACCAAATTAGAATATAAACATGTCCTTTTTGATAATTTGATAATCAAAAGCACTCTTTTATATAAATTATTCAAACACAAATTGTTTCTCACATACTAATAAAAGTACTTTAAACTAAATTTTTTAAACACAAAGTGCTTCTCTATCACAATATTTTTCTTAAAACTCCATTTGAGTATTGAAAATAAACAAATTTTAGAAGGAATCCCTAACAAACCCTAAATAGACTTTTGCACATTTTAAAATAAAACCATATCATAATATAAGTTATATCATAATAAGTATATTTTTAAATATAAAACATTTTAAGTTCATTTAGTCAAATTTTACAAGCCCAATTTTAATCACAATTAACATGTTTACAACCTCATTATTTTTTGGGTAGAATTAAGTAGAATGTTATAACAAAAAGAGAGAACAAATGAACAAACAAAATGCAACTACTAGGGTCTATGAAAGGAGACTGACATAAGGTCAGCAAGGAGAGGAGTCTTAACCTCCCAAATGGTCTCAGGAATCAGACTGCGGGCACCAAGCTTGGCCAAAGCATCTGCACACTAATTTACTTCCTTTAGAGAGTGTATCAGACTAATGTCTGTATGTTCGGAGAAGAATGTCTTAATATCTTCATTTATGTTCCCTTACCAGTGAAACTGAGATCAAGTTCGCGAGTTAATGATATTTATGGCTTCTAGAGAGTTTGTTTCAAATATAGTCCTATTCGATGGCCATTTCGTTCTCATTAGCAGTTCGAATCAGATAACACAGAGTTTTGCATGCATGTTTATAGCCAAACCAATAAAGCCTGAGAAGCCTCTCAGCCAGGAGCCATAGGAGTCTCTTATAAATGCCACCAATCCTGCCTTACCCAAATTCCCAAATGAGCTTCCATCTGTGGTTATCTTGATAGTGCCAACCTCTGATCTTTCTTGGAAAGGGAATAGGCACAGAAACACACTATGTTGGCTTGTAGGATTTATCAATGAGGATATGGTTGTTTTTAAATTTCCAATTCCACCATAGCATACACAAAAATAAAATGGGCGAGTGTTCTGAGATCTAATTGCCTTTTGTCCAGCTCTTAAACCAAATTTGAGGTCTTTTTTCTTATGAAAATATTCCCAAATACATTCTTATTGAAGCTTTAGGCATCTTGACTCGTGAGAGACCAATCTCAGTATTATTGTTGTAGTCCTTCTAAGTAGTTCTAATTACTTCATCAAAATTTGGGTGCATACTTTAGGCAGCCTCAAATTGAAAGGGGCGACGACCTTTAGGGGTAGGGGAACTATTAAAGGAAACTTTAATCGGATTATGGTCAGAGTAAGTTGAAAAGATATTAGATACTGATGGTCCAAAAAATAATAATCTCCAAAATGTAAATTGTTTATAATGAGTTATTTAAATTCAAGTTTCTTCAGAAAAAATATTTTATTAATCAATTATTTAAATTCAAATGATAAAATATAAATAGTTTACATTTTCAAAATTCTCATTTACCAAAAAAAAAAATCTTAAAAAAAAATATAATAACTTTTGCTTCAACACTTAGTAATTAATTTTATCATTAAATTACGTTTGCCACATTGCCAATGCAGGGCACTTTTACTTTAATAATATGTTTAAAATATTTATTTTTTAATATAATATACATTAAAATATTTTTCTAAATACTATACTTCTATTTTTAAATTAATTTTTCAATTGAAAAATGACACCTTTGTTATCTGACATGACATTGGTTTAGTTTTTATTTATTTTTGTTTAGCATCGAATTTTATGTTATCTAAATATAATATTAAATTTTAACAATTATTATTTTTGACGCTATAACTTTTATTAATTTACTGATTTTTTATTTAAGCGATGAATAAAATCATCCCTAAATATTTTTAATAATAATAATATAACCCACACCAACGAAGGTGCCATCTAATCAGCACCTTCGCCATGTTTTACAATTAAAAAATTAATTTAAAAATAAAAGTTATAGTATCTAAACAAATTATTTTTAATGTATAATATATTAAAAAATATATTTTAAATATATTACTGATGTAAAAAAGTCGTTCATGAATCACCGCTGTCGAATTACTCTCTTCATTCCTCACCAAACAATAGTTGTTTTAATTTGAATAGATTAAAGTAAGAGAGATGTAAAGTTTATTCAAAATGACAAAATCAAAAATAAAAAATTTTATATCTTAATTTATTTAAAATAATTTATTTATTTATTTTCTTTTTATTTAGATCATATTTTAAAATTTTCACTCAAAAAAAATTTTCGTTTCTGTCCGTCCCATCAGAGAATTTTTGGCGTTAATTGTAACATACGTTCAAGTAACAGTAAGGAATTGATGATGAAATGTCAAAGATTCCCATGCAATCACTAAAAGGAAAAATCTCAATGATAAAACAGAAACATAGACAATAGGTTAATATCAACCTTATAAATGAATAATTGAATCAAATGTTAATTAAATATTCCTTGCATTAAAAAAATGTACCGTGCATTTTTTATTTTTTTTATAAAACTCTTTGGTATTAGCAACATTTAATAAAAAATTATATTTAGACTCCATTTGATTTATATCAAATTAGAAAAGATCTAAAATGTCAAAGATTAAACTTCAATCACAATGAAAGTCAAATTTATGTAAGTGAAAAAACAAAAGTAGTTAAGACCAACCTTTCAAATAGATTGATTATTTGAATGAAATGTTTAAAAATAATTCTTGCGTAAAACGTCTATAATTCATCTAAGATTTAGAAAATATATCTGATAATTAGAAAAAAAAATTACAAAATGAAAATTTAATGTACATAACTTAATGTGAACTAATTATCTATAATAATTTTATAAATATTATTTATTTAATTTTTTAATCATCATTAAATTATAAAATGTGTACAATAATTTAAAGAGTTATTTATATTATAATAATTATAAATTTTTACAAAATAATATATTTTATAATATGAAATATGTAATGTGAAAAAATAAAAAAATAAAATAAAGAGAAGTTATAAGATAAATTGTATTAAATAACTTATTATTATTTAACTTATTATTTTAAAATTATAATAATTATTATTTAGTATTATATTTTAAAAATTAAAAAAAAATACATATTTATACATGTGAGATTATTTTTTTTACTAGAAAATTCTTGCTATCGGTAAAGATGTACTATTTTTTACTAGAATTTTACTTAAGAAATTAAATTTTGTCAACTCAACGTTTGCTATAAGATTGAGATGTATTGTTTCCCCTCTGTGCCTCACTGCCTTGCAAGATCTGAGTAGTAATCACCTATAAGTCTCCGGTACCGGAAAACATGTCCGATACGGTTGTTCACGCAGCCCTCTTCCCCAGCGCCGGCGTGGGTCATTTGACGCCATTTCTGAGATTGGCTGCGTTGCTTGTGAACCGCCACTGCCGAGTCACTCTCATCATTCCTCAACCCACAGTTTCCATGGCCGAATCCAAGCTTCTCTCTCGCTTCCTCTCTGCTTTTCCTCAGGTCTCTGTTCTTCAGTTTCATCCCCTTCCTTTTGATGCTTCCACTACAAAAACTACTGACCCTTTTTTCCTCCAATGGGAATCCATTCGTCGCTCTTCACACCTTCTTCCTCCTCTGCTCGCTTCAGTTTCGCCCCCTGTCTCTGCTTTTGTCTGTGATGTGACAACGATTTCCCCTGCTCTTGTAATTGCAGAGTCACTTCATCTTCCCATTTTCACCTTATTCACTTCATCAGCTATGATGCTTTCTTTATACTCGTACTTACCCAGTTTCATTTCGTCCATCTCTGGCGCCGAATCTGTTGAAATTCCAGGAGTTTCGACGATTCCCAGGATGTTAATCCCTCCCCTGTATTTTTTCCCCGACAATATCTTCGTTAGCCTAGCAATGGAAGACAGTCCCAAGCTCCCAAAATTACTTGGAATTTTGATAAATTCGTTTGACTCACTAGAACCGAAGACGCTGGAGGCTCTGAACAAAGGAAAAGTGGTGAAGGAATTACCCCATGTTTTCACCCTTGGTCCTCTGTTACCATGTGAGTTCGAAAAGAAAGAACAAGAACAGGGGATTTCGCCATTGGAGTGGCTAAACAATCAAGCTCCAGAGTCCATTGTATACGTGAGCTTCGGAAGTAGATTAACCTTGGGAAGAGAACAAATAAGAGAAATCGGAAAGGGATTGTTGAAAATTGGGTATAAATTTGTGTGGGTAGTGAAGGACAAGAAAGTGGACAGAGAAGAAGAAGAAGGGTTAGAGGAAGTGATAGGGGTTGAGCTGATGAAGAAATTGAAGTCAAAGGGGTTGGTAATAAAACAGTGGGTGAACCAAAGTGAGATTCTGGGTCACAGATCTGTGGGAGGGTTCGTGAGCCATTGTGGGTGGAACTCAACAGTGGAAGCAGCATGGCATGGCGTGCCAATTCTGGGGTGGCCGCAGATCGGAGACCAGAAGCTGAATGCAGAGGTGGTGGAGAGAAGTGGGTGGGGAATGTGGAAGAAGGAGTGGGGTTGGGGTGGAGAAGTTATGGTGAAAGGAGATGAGATAGGAGACGCCATTGAAGAGATGATGAAGAATGAGAGTTTGAGGATTAAAGCAGAGGAGATCAAAGAGGCAGCAAGGAAGGCCGTTGGTGTTGGTGGGACTTCAGAGGTTGCCATTCAGAGACTTATTCACGTGTGGAAGAACAACAACAACAACAACAATAATGTTAGCGACAGTTAAGTTTCTCTTTCTATTCTTCAACTCGTACAAGAGCTGGATGGTGATGGGGTCAACAACTGAGAGACGTGTCTTAAGCATTAATTTGTCGTTGAAATTAGTAATTATCAAGCTGTTGGGTTGATAATGAATAATTAAATTTTACTAGTTCACGTATAAATAAAGTAGTATCATGCATGTATGGGATCTCGAAGAATACACTTATTCCAAAGATTTTATTTTTAATATTTTTGATCCAATAAAAATTAATTCAGAGAATTTGGTACAATGTTATTTTAATAATTTTATTTTAATTAGATAACATGATATTTTTTTATAACATACACGATTTTTTATAGTGTTATGTGAACCAAAATATGTGAAATAATATTATACTATAACATCACACTAAAAAAATATTATCTCATAATAGTATAAATATTGGGAATCTATAATTAATTAATTTTATCTATATTATATTTTATTTATTTTTGAACATAAATTAATAATATCACTTTTTTTTTTACTTTTTATTTCTTATCATTTAGATAATTTTTATTTAAAATATTTTGTTAAGTATTTTTAGTTACATAAAATTACTTGACCATGTGTTATTTAATCAACATTTTATTTTAATAGTATAGACTGATGGATGATTTTTTAATTTAAAGTTAATTATAAATTTTTTAAAATAATTATATTATAAATATAATAAGTAATTTATTTAAATTTATAAAATTAGATTTAAAAAATACAAAAACAAATGATATTTATTAGTCTAAATAATTAAATATTTGTCTTTTATATAACTATCATCTAAGATATTACCAATTAATATATCAAATATAAATATTATAATATATAAAATCATATTGTAAGATATTATAATATGTAAAAAAATATAATATCTAAAATCATACTATACAAAATGTCCTCCTAATGTAATCCAGAGATAGTCTCAATTTTTAAAAACATGACGTGGTATCATATGTGGCTATTTTATCCAATAGATAGAGGTTATAATGCCACGAAGGATGTATAAACATCGTTGGTAGAGGTTTCATTTTAAAAAAAAAAATTAAAATGCTATTAATCAATAAACTTGTTTACAAGAGAGTTTGGAGAACAAAATAGATGGATTATTATTTAATCAAAGATAAATGTCATATATTGTGTCGGTATAATTAATTAGAATATCTGTTACTTTATTTATTATCTTAGGTGTCTATTAAAAAACATTTTTGAACCCCTCATTGACAAGTCTAATACCTCCAACAAGGATATTTACACTTGATAACTTATGGTAGGATCTTGGAATCAAATGTTACCTTCTATTATCACATTGAAACAATTAAGATTGTTAGCAAACTTAAGACTTGTGATGAAAGTTATTACTTCAACAAAATCTATATTATCAATATGTTGGATTCTCTTTGCCATGCCCGCTAAGCATTTTCCTTTTTAATCTCTCACAATGTAGCCTATACCCCTAACCTAGCCTCATTCAAGCTAGCATCCACGTTGACCTTAGGCCTAGATGGCATTGTCCAATGAGCAGAAGAACTAAATGAACTATGTCTCATACCTTCTGCATCATTAGACTCCAAACCATACCTCTAATTTTATTATGTCTATGCCAAATTTTATACGTTGCTACCATGAAGAGCTCAAAATCCTTTACACCCCATTAGACACAATTGACTTTGACTCAGTCCATGAAAAGGGAATTAACTTGTTGGTTTTCTTCAAAATTTAATTTAGTATTCATCCAAAAAGTGGCTAGGGTTAGACATCCATATATAGCATGAAGACAAGTTTCAATTCCCTCATGGTGCATTAAACACACTTCATCTATATTAATACCTCGATTAAAAATGCTAGTACAATTAAGAAGTACTTCTTTATAGGCACGCTAGAATAAGATTTTAACTTTTGATGGGGTATTTGACTTTTAAATCCTCCTTTACACTTCTTCATACTGTGTCCACTAATGGTTTGAGAGACTAGACCTGTGTGAGGCTTTGTATGCAATCTTAACAATAAAATCACCATTTTGTGTGAAAGCCCAGATTTATAAATCATTTCTTCGGTTAAGGCTCAACGAGATTTTTAAAATAGCTTTTATATTATTAGCATCAAAAGCTAGACGGACTCGATCACTGTACCAACATTTTTTATCTGATAACATCAAGTTATTTACTCTAGATTCAAGGTCAAGTTCAAAATTGGTGAAATTTATTTTAAAATTTTCAATGGAAAGGATCTAAAAAGATTATTGTAAAAAGCCCTGTTACTAACTCTTTTCATCAAACCCATCTTTAACGTCTCCTGACCATGGATAATACTTCTCCAAGTAAAGGAAGGAGTTGAACCAAGCTGTGTCTCCAAGAAAGATTTATGTATGAAATATTTAGCTTTTAAAGTCCTACTAAGTAAAGATTATGAAAATTGAATAAGTCTCCATCCTTGTTTTTCCATTAGGATTAGATTGAAATCTTTTAGGCCTCTAAAGCCTATACCACCTCTATTCTAACTTTAAAAGACCACTCCAGCTAATTCAATGAATCTTTCATCCATCAGAGATGTTTCCCTACCAAGATCTCGCTAACATCACGTTTAGCATATGATAAAGGTTTTATGGGAAAAGAAAGCAACTCATCGAATAGGTAGGGCTAGATTGAGCCACAACTTTGATTAAAACTTTTATACCTTTTTTGAATAAAAGTCTTTCTTTCCATCCTTAAAGCTTTGTTGGAACTGTGATTAACTTAAATGAATTGTTTCTACTTCTTCCCACTATAGTGGGTAGCCCTAATATTTTTATTGAGATCCACAATTTGTATTTGAAGAATATTCATAATCTCCATCCTTATGTTATGATCGACACAGGCTGGAGTATATAACAATTTTTTTCATATTAATCTATGGACCCGTTGCTTACTCATGTGTTAATGATCCTCTCCAGGTTCGTTGCATTGTATCTATTATCTTTGCATAATAATAAACTATCATAAAAAAAAAAAAGCAAATACAATATAACATGAGTGTGGATGCATACTTAGGCTCCTTAAATGTAATTATTCGATGTAGCATCATGGAGAAGACAACTAAAATCCTAAGGTGAGAATAAGTCACCTTGCCTAAGACCTCATTTGGATTGAAAGTTACCCTCCATTGATCATGATTGAGAAAGTGATTATAGATATATATTAATGATAAGGTTTACCCATTTGCTCATTATTGACTTAAGAAAATTTACGCTTTGCTCATATCTAGTTTAACATATCTAGTTTAACAGCTACCAAGCCATTCTTGTTGTAGCGCTTATTTTTTAAAATATGCAATATCTCATATGCTAATAAAACATTATTTATAATTTAGAGGTTGGGTACAAAAGTCTTTCAGTCTTTATTTCATAGTTGTCAATTTTGACTCCACTATTAGTAGTATTTAAAAAAGAAGGGCTCTTTAGTAGATCAATTTGTATATTGATTTCGTTATCTTGAGAAGCTATGGCATTAACTGTCTGTGAGTGCCCCTGGTTCATTGAATAATGTTTATCATTTTCCTCTCCATTGGAACAGTGTCCTGATATCCTCTTCGTAAATATATCCGTTACAGGTTCAGAGGGCCTGATTTCCTCAAACTTGTTGCCATTATCTTCATTCATAGCACCATTTAACATATGCTCTGGACACATTTTATCCCAATGATTCTCCTTCATAGTAAGCACAGCTAATTTAGCTATCAAGCTATCTGTAGTGTTTTGTTTTACTGTTCCTGCTTGGATATTGCTAGCTATTATTCCTCCCTCATCTTCTATTTGTAGTTGGTTTCTCATTACAACTGGCCTGCCCATACTGCCCTAATCCACGGCCCCCAAATTCCTAGATTTTCTGTTGTTGCTATTCGAAGCAGTTTCTTTAGCTATCACACAATCAGTGTCTTCATGACTAATAATACAACATCAATAACAACACAGTAAGAGTTTTTCAAACCTCAAATCAACCTAATAGATTTCATCTGCCATATTGCCTAGATTGGCTCCTTTTCTTATCTTGTTATTCAACGCAAATCAAACTAAAGTCTTCATAAACAAATTACCGGTCCCTTTGTGCCTTGTACAACCTTACTTCTATCAACTCTCCAAGCAATTCTCCCAACTTCTTGGCCACCTTATTAGTTCAGACAGTGGGGAGGGATTCCCCAAAATTGAACCCACATAAAAGCTTGAAAACATTTCGGTAAATTTTCTTCAAGTCCTCTTTTCCATCGAGTTAAAATTAACCAACTATTTCTAAATAACCAAGGCCACCATAAAGTATTTTAAGCATTTCAGATTTATTTTGAAAATAAAATTGAAAATACCTTGATTTGATTTCCTCAATCCGGCAAACCTTTTGGGTGACCCTAAATGTTCTTCAATGCATTTTCAAGGGCTCCTCTGTTGATTACCTTTGATGAATAATAGACTAAGGTTGCATGTTTCTAATTGGGGTCCTCAGTACTGCATAGCAGGTTTGGTCTTTGTGTTTGATTCCTATTTCAGACTTCCATAGTGGATTAATTCACACCAGGTTCAATTTATAATTACATTAAGCAATTGATTCCTTCCTACCTCTTATTAAAATAGAGCGTCCTTATTCTGATTTATGTCCAGATCTGAGATGTCGACACAACCTGGGATCTTGACGCTGGCGGTTGGGTGCATGACTGCGCCAACTAGAGTTACTACTCATTAGCGGTTCACTACCTGAAGCCCGATCATAGATGACCGGCGGACAAGCTCGACGGGTTCTACATTAGTTGATTCAGAATACTAAACAGCACGGACGAGTTCGCCGCTTTGCCTGTGAGATCGTCTCACACCACGGACAACGCCCACTGTGACTTCGACGCCGATGATTAGGAGTACGGCCACCGTCGGTGACAAGCACTACTCGTTTGCTGGTTTCTGCTATAAACCCTAGCAGAGGCTACGACGGGAGGATTTTTGTTTAGAGGTTGCTTTAGTTGTATAATGAATTTTATTAAAGCAAATAGGTAAAGTGGCACAGTTATGGGTTTGCTGTTTTGTGTAGATTGTGCAATTTTAAATTTTTTTAAATTTAAAATAAAATATTTGAATGGTTGTAATTTACATTATTTGCATTTTATTTTTTTAATAATTATAATATTTAAAAAAATTTGTGTAACTTTAAGATATATGCATGAAATATAAATCTATGTATTTATATACAAAATTATGTGCTTTTATATTATATGCATATACTTATGTACACTCTGCATATGTCCATATTTTGTTTTATTTTTTTATATGAATAATTAAATATTTATATTATAATAATTTTGTAATTTTTAATTTTTAAAATTATATATTTTATCACATAAAATAAAATATGTGATGTGATTTGAAGATATGAAAAAAAAAAAGGAGATGAAATAGAGATAATAAAAAATTAAGATAAAAAAGTAAGAGGTGAAGTAAATTTTTATTATTTAATTTTAAAAATTTTTAAGACAAATTGATATGCACTTTAGTGCATGTATTAAAAATAATATTAGAAACCAAACTTGATTATATTACCAAAAACTTTTAAAAATTCCATTCCATTTATCTATTAAAAATTTTTTTATTATCAAGTGATTAATATACTTCTAAACAAAATTTTCCCCTTAAACTTCCTCGTCCAAAACATATTAGGGATCTAAAAGTTTTGAAGCGAGGGATCAGTTGTGCAAGTTGTTGAATTGAAAATAGATTTATGTAGTTTGATACAAAAATAAATAAATAAAAACATCTATATATACTGTTTTAAATTTGCTTGTGTATCTTAAATTCCCTATTACGTAAAATTTCATCCTTTTTTAACCTTAGAATTTTTGAAATAAAATTTTAAATGTTCAACCTAGCGAAAAGGAATAGATAAAGTAAAATTAGATAATTAGTGGACAAAATTAAAACTAAATAATAAAAATAGAAAATGAAGTGAAATTAGCTCACATTTTCTGACATATATTGCAACATATCTTAAATAATTTAAATAAGTTATCTTGAATTATCTATTTAAAATATATTAGTCATGTCAATAAAATTTAAGAATATAGTAATAGAAGTTTTGGAGGTAAAGAGCTAAATTTGAAATATCAAGTGTTAGGTTGAAGAGACAAGTGTAATTTTAAAACAAAATAGGTATCAAATGCAATTTGATTAAATTTAAAAAGAAATAAGTGTAATTTTCTTTAATAATAAGTGGGGGGAAAAAACCTAAGTGAGGGCCTTTTCTTTTTTCGCTAAAGTTCATGGTCATTTTTAATTCTGTCCATGTAATTTTTTTGTATATTAATTTTATCCTTGAAATTTGTTTTGGTTCAATTTATATTTTAAATTTTTACAAAACTTTTTATGCTGTTATAATTAGTAATACTAATATCCAAATTAATTATGAAATTAATTGACCATGAATACTTGTTTTTGGCAACATTGATAATACAGTTTCATTTATAATTTTTTTGGAAGAAAAAGAGTGATAAAACTACTTTTTTTTTCTGTGTTTAGATTACAAAATTGTGTTAAATATTAAGACAATCTGATAACATGAGCAATAAATTAAATTTTTTAGTTACTAATTTAGATTACATTAGCAATTATGATAAAATAGGGACAAAAAAATAACTTTAGAAGTGGAATTAATATAAAAAATTATAAATGGAATTGAAAACGATTCCAAACTTAAAAGTAAAAAAAAAAAAAAAACTATATTTTGTTAAAAAATTATTTAATAATGGTTAATCATTGAAGGATAATTCTGACATAAAGACAAAACAAAACTTTATTTTTTTTCTTCTCGTATTTTCATTCCAGGCCAGATAAACTTGCGAGCATCATCGCCATTGACGCAGCAATAATTCTTTCTCACTAATCCCAGAAAACAAAATTTTCAAGGAAAGGTTAAAAGGGTGGAATTTGTCTCTGACATCCAGAATTCAATTGCAGGTATTTTCTGGTTTTCACATTTATTAGGGTTTTTCCTTTTTCTATTTCTTTTTTTTTAAAAAAATATATCCGATTTTTTAGTTTCAAATTCAGCGAGAAAATCTCAATTTAGGGTTCCAATTCGAGCTAATTATTCATACAAATGATAGAACCTCAATTGTAAGAGCTGCAGCTCCTTTTTTGTTTATCACCCATAGAATTTGTAATTGCAGTACAATTGAAGTATTCCCTGTATAAAATTGCTTGTTTTTTGGTCTTACGTTATTACTAACTAGAATTATAGATTCAAATTTGAATGCTTTTGCTGCAATTTCTGCGGGTGCCAACGTGATTACTAACTAGAATTATAGATTCAAATTTGAATGCTTTTGCTGCAATTTTTCTTCTGTGAGTGCCAAAAAGGACAATTCAAGAGTTGGGTAACCCATATTGGTTTGTTATAGCGATTGCGGCACGGGAATTGGCAACTTTAACAAGGGCAGTGGACAGTGGTGCTCTAGATAGGAGTCGCGGAAATGTACCGGCCTGTGGCTACTTCAGCCACACCCCGGGGTGGATTACCTACTGACAGTGGGGACTCTGTTGTGACTTTAGATCAAATTCCACGATGGAGTGATGCTGAGCAAAGGTCTTCGTTGGACCATGAAATTGGAGACCAACCTTTTTCTAGCTCATACTTTCCTGACCCTTTAACATCAAAGTCGGGAACAGAGAGTGGTGCAACTGGGTCAGTGTCAAGATTTCCTGTTGATCATGAAATTAATTTAAAGATATATTTGTGGAGAGGGAATCCCTGGAATCTTGAGGTGGATGCTGTGGTAAATTCGACAAATGAGGTTGGTACTATATAGTTTTTCAATTAGTCTAGTGCACTATTAGTTTTCCCTGGTTAAGTTTAAATTTCATTATTGTGAAGTCTTAGTTGTTATAGTTATATTGTTTTTCTATTTTTATATCAATTGTTTTAACTGAGTACATAACAGGACAACTGGACCACATAATGGAACTTGTGCTTATTTGCATGCATGGTTTAGCTGCTCTTCTAGGGAACTGATTGTGAAATTTTATGAGAAGTAGTATTTTCTTTTTTTTTCACTGGTTGAAAGTTAAAGCTCTAGCCTCTATGTTATGGACCTTTGTAGCTGTATGATGGTTGATTCAATACTATTCAGATAGCTTAAGTTTTCCTTTCTTCCCTATTTTCGATCAAAGAATTGGCCCTTCAGAACTCTTAGGAAACACTTTGAATCAAAGAGGAAACTATTGCTTGTTATGTTAAGTTATTGTTTTGTTCATAACTGTATTTAATCCAATTAAAAAGTTTTTTATTCCTTCAAGTTCAAATTGATTTTCCACATGCCTCTTTTTTATTGGACGGGTTTCTTCAACACAGTTCCAAGACAATGGTTCAGAAAGAGTCAATAATGAAGTTCTGAATTTATTTTAATCTGATCCACTCCTATTTGATTTTTATGTAATTAGTAAAATGTTAAGAGTTTCATCACTGTTCAGTCAAATTAGATGAGACATGTTGTCCCCAAAGTCTCTTATCATGCCAAGTAAAAAATAAAGCAATACTGGTAGAGAGCAATGAATGTAAGATACTAGTGTACCAAATGATTGACTCACAATGTATTTTGGTGTCTGACTGTAATGACTTTAAGTTAATGAAGATTCCGGTGATGATGGAAGAAAATAATTTTAAACCCTAATGATAGTTGTCTTTTATAAGTTTATTCATGTAAGTTACTAAAGCAAACTTTTATCTCTAAAATGATTTGAATAGACCAATTTTTGTCCTTATCTCTTAACCACAATTTTATTTATTTCTAGTATCCTGTATTCTGCTTGCAATCCTGGGAAGTGGGAATCAAATTATAGTCGAAAATTATTTAGCACTTATCATTTGAGTTGTTTCAACATTCTTATATTTTGCAATAGTAAGCCTGCTCCTCTAACCAGCATAATTATGTAATATAAGAACACTACTAACCATGTAAGATATGAATTTCTAGTTAATAGAATTGGGCAGCAGATACCATATTTTTTTTACCTGTTTTTCATTTCTCTTCGTCAACAGAACTTGGATGAAGCACACAGTAGCCCAGGGTTGCATGCTGCAGCTGGACCTGGTCTTGCAGAAGAATGTGCAACATTGGTATAGTTAATTATATACTTGTTTTGATTTGTTTAGCAAAAATATTATGTTATGTGCACCCTGTTGATATTGTATGATCCTGAGATGTTAGTTATAAATTTCTGATCATTTTTATATTTTGAGATAAATATTTGGATTTTTTTGAGTTTAAGTATTTGTTTGGGAGTTTGGACATAGATGTTGGCATTGTATAGATCATAGCGGTTCACTATATCGTGGACTTTCAGAAAACAGCTCCAGATAAATTGTCTTAACCCAGTGCCATGCCTGGGAAACAGCTTTCTGAAAAATATGCCTATATCAACTTATTTCTCTTACCTTTATTTTTGCCAGGGTGGATGTAGAACAGGGATGGCTAAAGTTACTGGTGCATATGACCTTCCTGCAAGGTTGGTATATTAATTGGCCTACTTTCTTTGACTTGTTCAAGAAGAAAGATAGTCTTTGCATTCCATATTGAAAGAACTATTCCACTATGCAATGATAGTTATCTGATTGTCTTACATTGACCCAAAGATATATTCTCATGCTGTTTTTAAGTCTCTTTTGGGTTGCAGTTGGTAGGCTTAGTTTTGTATATTTTAGCATATGCAATGGTGAATCCATGTTTCCAAATGCTAACTAGCAGTTTTTTCTTCTCCTTTATTTGGATCTGAGATCAGCTAATCATACTTCATGTTACACATTATGCTGATGCATTCTAGCCCTTTCATACTGACATAATGCTGCGATTTGTATGGCTTTAAAATATATCTGGCAGGAGAATTATCCATACTGTTGGTCCTAAGTATGCTGTGAAGTACCACACTGCAGCAGAGAATGCTTTAAGTCATTGTTATCGCTCTTGTCTAGAGCTTCTAATCGACAATGGGCTGCGAAGGTTTTCGTTTCAAATGCTATGTCTAATTCTTTCTTGCAAGTTATTGTTTTAGTGAATCTCCTATTTTGTTTTGTAATATCCAGGACTTAATCTTCTCTATCATGTATTTATGCAGCATCGCTATGGGTTGTATTTATACAGAGGCAAAGAATTATCCCCGGGAACCTGCTGCGCATGTAGCTATAAGTGAGATATTTCTCTGTGTGATGTGTTTTCAATTTGGTCCTTGTGACATATATTCTGACCTAAGTAATTTGTTTAGGATTCCTTTGGCAGTCTTGTGGCAATTAAATTGCCTTGGTATTCTTGGGTTGTGTTTTATTCATACAGAAAATAGCAGAGCCATTATTTCTAAAGATCTGACAAATCAACATCCTGAATTTATCTTAACTGGAGAGAAAGAAAGTTATCTTTTGGGGGAAAGGAGAGAAGGAAAATATAGAATGCACAAGATTTTCTTACTTCGTATAATTTTGTCGATACATTTCTGTTTTCTTAATTTAATTCTCTATCCTCCAGAATTGGATTAAATTTAGATGATAAGGTGTGGCATAAGTAGGAAAACAGAATGCCTGTGAGATGCATCTTTTTTGTGCATAATTCTACAATAATTTATATTTTTCTAAAACCTCAGCTAATTAAATCATGCCCACGTCTGAATTGAATACATCTAATATATAGTGTATGTTTTCTTTGTTGCTGAGTTGATCATTATTTTCAGATGACTGTCTGATACTACATAAAAATTTGTCTTCTAAACCTTGTTTCTTTTCTTTTTCCTTTCTTTTTGATGTCTTCTATTCAGGAACTGTGAGGCGGTTTCTTGAGAAGCAGAAAGACAACATAACAGCTGTTGTCTTTTGCACTACTAGCACATCTGATACAGAAATATATAAGAGGTATTTTCAGCATTTCTATTTCTCTCTTGTTGATACCTATACTGTCTTAAATGGCCTGAACCTCTTGACAGTTGTAAAATTTTGCTTTTGTTTTTCAAACTTGTGTATCGTGTTTGGAGTTTAGACCTTTTATTGCTTATTTAGGCTTACTTTTTATTTGGTTTCCATATAGGTTGCTTCCACTTTACTTTCCTCGGGATAAACATGAGGAGGAGGTGGCTTTGTCAAAGCTTCCTGCTGATGTTGGGGATGAGAATGGTGAAACCTTCATAGATGAACGTAAAATCAGAATAAAGCCTTTGCCTAAAAAGAATGTTTCGAAACCTGTGGAAACACCAGTTGATCTTCCTGTCGGCGATGTTGGCTTGGCTCGCAGGTCACTAAATTTTTAGACACTCAAGATTTATACGCATATTATATATTCTGAAGTGCTTTACTGGACATTGTGGACCATATAATATAATCTAACATTTTTTGTCACAACTTTACAAGTCTACTGGGTTTCATCTTTTTTATTCTACTTCTGTGAATACTATTGGATTATTTTGTTCAAACTTTTTCTGTACTATATAAGATTCCACTGCACTGTTTTTCTTGTAAGCTAGAAGTTGTTTGGCAGTGTCAATGCTTTTAATATAATTCTTACTAATAGTTTGGATACTGCTTTAACATCCCCCAAAAGTTTGTTTATGCATTAGAAAGCAAGTCAGTGTTACCTTTCAGTTCGCTCAAACTTATATTTGGGTGCAAACGAAACAAGCACTTAGAAGTCACTTACTGACTGGTATTTTGTTTGCATATCTCAATATTAATTTGCCAAAAGTTTCATTTGCTTGAGGTGTTTATGTTGCATTTGTTCAATTAAACATAAAACTATCCATCTTTTAAAATGTTCTGAATATTTTGCCTGATCTGGATGACTGTTATAGGAATTCATCACATTTAGATTCATTCCTGGATCCTGCCTTCATGTCCTTAATTAAAGATCCTGACCAGAGACGTCAGGAACAGTGGGAGAAAACTGCTCAAGCACAAAAAGGCTGGAATTGTGCTAAAATGCTTGGATTTGGTGACCTTGGTGGGCCTCCATTGTCTGCTGCTGAAGAATATTCTCTTCACTCTAGATACCTTTCTAAAGCAAATTCCTTGAATCTCTCTGAAATTGCGGAGATGAAAATTGTGTAAGTATCGATCATATGTCACTCAATTCATGTATCCGACTCCACCTAGTGGAAAAAGACTTCGTTTGTTGTTGTATTGATCTAACTCACCTGAATGTGTACTTTCTACTCCAGTAGTAATCATAATCTCTGTTATTAGGATTAATGAATCATTCTAATGGAAAGTGTTTGTAATCACACAACCCTTCCCAACAAAAAAGAGACCAAGCTGTGAACCCAAATTATTGCAACAACCATAAAGCACCTTACCAATGACAGAACACTGGCATTGAAGAAGAACAGGGCAATTAGCAGCCAATTTTTTCATTTATTTTTTCTCTTCTTATTTTGTGAGGTGAAAACAAGCTACATGAAATAAAGCTCACAAAGACATGCTTGTGTGGATAAATGGGGGAGAGGGGCAGATTTCTGACTCTAGAATTAGCTACAATCTTTCTTGATAACTAGATATGATTCAAACTTCACGGTTGTTATTAATTCTTCCCATTTTTTATGGCTTCTTCATCAACTGAACTTTTTGAAAAGTCTTGTTTGTCTCAACCAAATCAATGTGAGGGTAGACAGTGAGAGGTATTTATGGGTTTGCAATTCATGTCTGATCTATCTATATTATCAGCTATCGTGGTGGAGTAGACAGTGAAGGTCGTCCGGTAATGGTTGTTGTGGGGGCACACTTTTTGCTCAGATGTCTTGATCTGGAGCGATTTGTACTACATGTCGTGAAGGTAATTCAGTTATACCTGTTAGTTTGACATTGTTTTTTTAACTGTCAACAAGCATAAGTTGTTCTTTTATAACATCTCAACTTTTAGAAATTGAGAATGTATATCTCTCATGCAAGAACCAATTGATGTCTGCACCACAAATTCTATTTTTTTTCTTCCTCATCCTCTGTTTCTTTTTGAAATTTATTAAAAATCATCTTAACATTTCAGGAGTTTGAGCCTATAATACAGAAGCCTTATACTATTGTCTACTTCCACTCTGCTGCATCTCTGCAGATGTAAGTGTTATATGATGGAATTCTAGAACATACAAATTATTCTGTTCTTTTATGCAAATAGAGGTTTCCAATATGCAAAGGGTTTTCTCTGTTGAAAAATATTTTAGGAATGTTTACGGGTGAATGGACTGACTTGAGAACTTCCTTTGTCAACTATTTGTTATTTTGTGTGAATTATGTGATTAGATGAAACAAACCAAAATAGTTGTAGTAGCCAAGGTTTTTGTTGTTCAAGGGAAGCTGAGATTCAACTGTCAAGATACAATGGTTGAAAATTTTCAAGTTTGTATTTATCTACAAAGTATTTCAGTTGCCACACATTTCATGCTGATTTAAGAATACCTTGCACGGTTTCTGGAACCATCTGCTCAACCATTGGCTTAGTCCAAGTCCGGCATCTTGAACTCACTTAACCATATGTTCCTTTTTTGGGTGTGGTTCTTCATTATTTTGTACTTTTTATTGTTATTGACAATGTGTAGACGCATATTAAGAATTGGGAGACACCCATTTGCTTAACTGTATGCTTCATTGGTTGGGGATGGTTTGGCTGTTAAATTTAAATGCATTGATGTATTGTTATGCCGAGTGAAGATCTGCCTGTTTATGTGGTAGGGTTTTATGAAAGAAACCTTAAGAAAGGCATGGTGACTGGTTCTGCATAACTAAGTATATAGGAAGAAAAGAGTGTGCTGCAGGTGGCTTAGAATAATTTACATTGGCAGGTTGCTCTGTGAAACTGTGTATATAACTAACTACTAACTTTGATTGCTCCAGATTGCTTATGATGTTTGTTGTTTTGGTTTTTTAACAATTTTTTCTTACGCTGCTTTTGGAATAATAGGCAACCAGACCTGGGTTGGATAAGAAGATTACAACAAGTACTTGGTCGGAAGCACCAGCGCAACCTGCATGTATGCACTATTTATAATATTGTAAACGTAATGTGTTACACTTTTTCAGTTTTTGACGTATCTGTTGTGTGGCTCAATCTGATGTGTAGGCAATATATGTCCTTCACCCTACTTTTGGACTAAAAGCTGCAATTTTTGCGCTTCAGTTGTTCGTGGACAGTGTGGTATGTCAGGAATTAACATTTTATTAGTGGAATTTAAGCCTATTTTAAGCACTACATATATTATGGTTATTGACAAAATTTTTAGGTTTGGAAGAAAGTGGTTTATGTCGATCGGCTTCTGCAGCTCTTCAGATATGTACCTCGTGAGCAGTTGACCATCCCAGATTTTGTGTTTCAGTTGAGTTTTTCTGTTTTCATTTGTTCTTGTTCGTACAATATCACATATAATGTTTCACTTTCAATTTATGACTTCACAAATTATCTGGGTTTTAAGCAGTTCTACCATATATGGGTTTCCTTCCTTTTGTAACCTTGTTTGTATATAAGAGAAGCTTCAGATCATGAGCTCTAATTAGTTTTTGTGATGCAGGCACGACTTAGAAGTGAATGGAGGAAAGGGTGTTATTGTGGATCCAAGAACAAAATATGTGTATCAAAGACCATGAGCATGTCATACGTAGTTCTCATCAGTTGATCAAAGAGGATCACTTTCTGTATTTTCTTCAGTAGTCACCCCTTAATTCTATTGCCTAGTTGAAGTGTATTAGTTGGGGTTTGAAATGTCTATGGAAGAATTCTTTTATTTTACTTTTTTTTAATTTTATTTTTGAAGCATTGATAGGTCTTTCAGTAAGTTATATATTATTTTCTTTTACAATCTTCTATGTGACTCCTAAATAATATTAAAGGTGTTCAGTTTTTTATTACCATTAGTTGGACGGTTGATTTCATTAGTGTCATGTAAATTCAAGTGTGCAGTTTTGAATAAAGTCAGGCTTTGAAGGTTTTCATTCTTCTTTCACATCATCCTTAAATTTTGCTTAATAAGTTATATACTAAATTTCTTAAAATCTACGCATAGTTATTATGGACTTGAAAGATTAACAATCAAACAAAACGATTGGTCAGTCGTTTAAGTTACTCAATGGAATATAATGATTTGAAAACTGAGAGTAGTGGTTTTGTTTGTTTTAGAAAATCAAGTTACGATATCCTTCGAAAGCTTCAATTAAGCAAACAGTAAACTTGAATATATGATTCTTGCCAACCCAACATTTGTGTGCTGGCCACGGGTATGAAGCAGATTTGATCATCAGACAAGTTGAGTTGTATTTTATATGAAAAGCTGTCTGTGTTTAGACAAATTCTACCCATTATCGGTCTAATCTAATGATATAACCTATAAACATCCAATCAAACACAAAAACAGCTATAAGTGTCATAAGAGAAACTATATTTATATTTAAGCCTTAGTTCACGATTCCCCATTATCACATACATAACAATATAGGTGACAAATAAGTTGCAGTTTACTTCTGCCATTGTTGAACCATTACACCAAAGTGGAGGATAGTGGAAGAAATTTCACAAAAGCAGAGGATAAGAGCAAATGGACACAATAATTGTCAAACAAATTGGTATATATGCACCCTGCTCATCAACCATTGGGATATGATCAAAGTGAATACCAAGCCACACCATTAAGGGAATCAATCATGTTACCCTTATAAAAGCCATACCTAACATCATAGTTTATCACGAAAGAAAAAACACAGCACAAGTCTGTTAATAGATTTCTTGGGAATGGCAATTCCAAAGATCTCATTCTTCTCCTTAATGTTCTTAGCCTTAGTAAATGGCTCTAATGCTGGAGGAATAGCCATTTACTGGGGCCAAAATGGGAATGAGGGCACATTGACTCAGGCTTGTAACACAGGCAACTATGAGTTTGTGATAATAGCTTTTCTTCCTACATTTGGCAATGGCCAGAAACCTTTGATTAACCTAGCAGGTCACTGTGATCCCTACAGTAATGGGTGTACTAGATTGAGCTCTGACATTATATCATGTCAAGCTAAGGGCATTAAGGTTTTGTTATCTTTGGGAGGAGGTGCTGGTAGCTACTATCTTGCATCATCTGTGGAGGCAAGGCAAGTAGCTACTTATCTATGGAATAACTTCTTGGGAGGGAAATCTTCTTCTCGTCCACTTGGACCTGCTGTTCTTGATGGTATTGACTTCGACATTGAAGGAGGTACAACACGATATTGGGATGATCTTGCTAGGTAATCATTTTAATTATTATAATAATTTTGGTTTCAACTAGAATTTAGACTTGAATCCTTAAATCCTTTCCAAACGATCTTAAGGATGTACTTTCCTTCCTGAGATTCCCTTTGGGTTCCATAATCTCACATTTTTCTTAGTATTTAAGATTTGAGTAAATTATTATTTTATTTTTTAAGAGATCTTAAAATTATATTTTTATTTTGTTTATTTTAAAAAAATTACACTTCTATTTTTGAGAAATAAAAAAATTTATAATTTTATTTATTTTGATTAAATTACCCTTATGTTTATTATTTATATAATTAAATATGTATTTGATTAATATAAAAAAATAATTTTTTAACTTAAAATAAAATAAATTTATTATTTTTAATTAAAAATAAATAATAATGAAATAATACCATAAATAATAATGAAATAATACCATTAAGGATATTTTATTTAAAATTAATGAAATTGTAAGTTTTTTAATCTTTTCAAAAAAAAATTTTAAAGAAAAAGATTATATGTTTTTAAAATAAAAAAAAAATAGAGTATAATTTTGACATCTTAAAAAAAAAAAAAAGTGTAATTTACTTTTAAAATTTTAATGTTTACGGTGACAATTGAAATTTGTCATCAATATACCAAATGCGAACATATTAGATACTACCTGATTTCGAAGACACCATAATCAATCTAGCAATATACTAAACACTTGTTACATTACATATCATTCCTTTTTACCAACCAAGCTAACTTGTTTGGGTCTTGTTAGATATCTAAAAGGCTATAGTAATCAGAACAAGAAGGTGTACTTGACTGCAGCTCCTCAATGCCCATTCCCTGATGCTTGGATAGGAAATGCCCTAAAGACAGGTCTTTTTGACTATATTTGGGTCCAATTCTACAACAACCCTCCTTGCCAATACAATTCAGGGTCAATCACCAATCTTGTAAATGCATGGAAGCAATGGACATCAAAAATCCCAGTCAATAAGGTCTTCCTAGGCTTACCAGCTTCACCTAAAGCAGCAGGCAGTGGCTTCATTCCTGTGTCTGATCTTACCTCCAAAGTGCTTCCCGCCATCAAGGGTTCTGCAAAATATGGTGGGGTTATGCTTTGGTCTAGGTACCATGATGTTCAAACTGGATATAGTTCTTCCATCAAGAACCAGGTCTAAAGTTTTTGCACCTCACATCTCATGAACTAATGAATGTAATATGCAGTAGTTATGCTGGTACTGGTGTGGTGTATGTATGCTTGCTTATATGCAGATTTGGCTTTCAGCTTTTACTTATGCTATAAAATAAAAGCTCCTGTTTTTACCTGAAAAACCTATGCACTATGAATTCTATGGGAGATATTTGTTTTCAACAACAATCTTAAAAGAAACAGCTGATAAATTGAGACTAGATATTATTGGATTTCCTTGTACAAGGTTCTTGGTTATCTTTTGTCCTTTTGGTGGATACACGAAATTAATCAATTTTAAACCCGCCACAATAATTAAAATACAGTCTTCATAAATTAAATTTACCCCTTTTTGATTTTTTTCGGAACATTGGGATAAATATTAATCTCTTCAATTTCTCGGGGCGGATATCTTCAACTTCAAACATGTCCATCCTGTGACTCTGACTGTGAGGCTCTGAATCCTCTGACTTCTGCTTTAGTAGAATTCGTGTGGTTATGTTTCTGTTTGTTTCCCGAGGAAAAAAAAAGATTGTTGGTCCCAGGGATTACGCTGCAAATTTACCCATTGCCCGCCTCCGGCGAACAAGAACCCCAAACTCAACCAGTGTGAATTTTTTTTTTCCTTTTTTAATCTCATCATTGTTACAGTCGAAGCCTATCTACTTTCATTTTCAATCCTCTATTTTCTTAATTGACTCCTAGAGGAAAAGATACAACTGTAAATTTCACGAATATTGTTCTTTGTTGTGTGAGCTTGCAGATTATGGTTCAAGAACTTGATAATCTCTAATCTTTATTAATTTGTGGTCTTTTTTCCCCTTTTGAGGTGAGGAAAGGAATCATTTGGTTGGCATTCAAAAATGGTGCGAAGTATGTCATTGAACACTCTGACAACTTATGGAAATAGCAGGCTCTATGGATCAACCCTATCATGCACAGCCCCATTAAAATCATCTAAGAAATCCCACATAACCTTTGTCACTGACAGATTCTGGGTTCGGAATCAATGTGAGCAAAACTTGTTCTTCACAAAGTACCACAGAATCTCAAGGCTCAGTAGTTTTAAGGTTGAAGCAGGATGGCTATTTGGAGGGAGAAAGCAAGGGTTAGACGCAAGTGCTGAACGCAGTGAAATTGTTAATGATGATATTTTAATCTTCTTTTACCAGCTTAGCTTAGCCTCTCGAGTACAGGTCTGTCTGCCTCTACTCCTTTTTAAACAACTGAGTATAGTATAGTATAGTATAGTATAGTGCATCTTTTGAGATTATACTGAAAGTCCCAGATTCTTCATTTTTTTTATTGAACTTCTGAATTTCAGTATGCTTTAAATGTGGAGCAGTATGACATTGCACAGCAACTGAGAAACAAACTTACCGAGGTTAGATAACTCAGCCACTTATCCTGTCTTGATATCATATCAAGGAGTGTGAATTTGAATATTACATTTCTCAGCTTCCATAGTTGATTTTCTGTCCATTTCATCTGTGACTGAAGGAATAGTATCTAACCTCATAGTAAGTTAGTAATATTGTGAACGCTTTTTCACTTTGTCTTCTTGTCTGTATAAGGATTTGTCTGTCTAATGTTATCTAAAATTTGTGATAGTGGACTTAATGTCAATACATGTTAGGATTTGGAAATTTGAAAGACCAAATTGACAGCAAATTAGAGATGACAACGATTCTAAACTTTGGGGACAAAAAAGTAACTTTGCCTAATATTATTTATGGAAGGTTGAAGCAGAGGTGATCAAGCAGCAAGAGGCAAAAAGGGGATTGTCTTCAAAGAGTGATGCTCAAGATAAAGGTCTAAGTATTATACGTCTTCGGTGAGTCTTACTTCATCCTTGTGTCCTCAACGAGTCAACTTGAATAATGACAACCATTAATTCTGCTTCACTTGCAGTTCAGACCTTCAGAATGCAATTGAGAGTGAAGATTATGCTTTGGCTGCTACATTACGTGATGAAATATCCAAAATCGAAGCAGAGTCTCTGGCTGCGTCAGCTAAAGCATTGGCATATGAAAATTCACAATATGCATTCCGTTTGGGTCAGAAAGTGAGGCATAAAAAATTTCGTACGTAACGTAGTTGACATGCCTTCCATTGTACATGACACATTTCACTGTTTGCATTTTGAATGTACGATCTATATGCTCAATCTATTTTGCAGGCTATACAGGCGTGATCTGTGGAATGGATCCGGTATGCTGTGAATCCAGTTCATGGATGGAAACTGCACAAGTTCAGAACTTGTCTCGTGGCTCTTCTCAACCATTTTATCAGGTTTGATTCACTTTATCACAAAAACTGCCTAAGTTTTTCTGTTTGTTACAGTCAGTTTGTCTTAATTTTTGAATATTTGAAGTTGCAGTTATTAAGAATGCTTCTGGTTTTTAATTGCTTCTTCTTCTTAGTCTTTCTTCTTTTTTTTGTCCAGGTACTAGTTGACATACGTGCTGATCCAAATCTACTGGTGGCATATGGTAAATCTGGTTACTTAATTCCTCATGCATATCTTCACTAATAGTTTCTTATGAGTACATCTTGATTTCTTGCTGAAAAGTGAAGACTATAACTTGCAGAATGATTTTTTTTTTTTTTCACTTTTTCGCAGTTCCTGAGGAGAATCTGTTAGCCCCTGATCAACCAGACAAGGTGAGTCAATTTATACATGAAATAAGATATATTCAGATTTGGATTCTAAAGTGAGAAAAGTAATGAAGTGGTGAAATGATAAAGTACAAAGAAAAAAAATATATAAGTGAATCAAATTCGATAAATATTACTTAACATTTCTCTTTATAATTGACTTGATTTATTAATCTTTTATACACAATGTTTACTTAAAGAACTTGTCTTTAAAAGAAATATCCTATGCTATCAATATTGTTATTTAATTGGTGATTTTAACTATTTGCAGGGCAGGTTTGATCATCCATATATCAATTTCCTATTCTACGGTATGGATTCAGCTGGAGATTTCATCCCAATCAAGCAACTGCGAGAGAAGTACAATAGACCAAGGCATGAAGTACCCATTGACCCACCAAATGATGAGGATGATGGAGGCCAAGCTTAGATTTCTAATCACTAGATTCACTGCTTGTGTGGGTGTCTGGGGATTGAGAGGCTGAAAATCTTGTCACAGCTTATTGAAGGAAACTCAATCATCTTTTTGTTCATTATACGAGGAGGACTTCCTGTCTATATTAAAACTTTTCTTCTTCCTACTTTTGTTAGTATTCACTATTGAGGTTGGTAAATCCTCCATATTCATGTATATGTAGATATAGAATTATGGGAAGCATTTACTTGTGTATTAAGATCAGAATTTTGTCTCAAATTAAATTTTGTGTACCATATTCCTTCCTTAATTTTCTTTTTTTGTCAAAAAATGTTATTAAAATTAGAGTTTTACTATGGCTTGAGTTCTCATTAATTGAAATTCACATTTTTTTGTATTTTTTTTTTAAAAATTAAACATATGATGGAGAGGACTCGAGCTCTCTCCATCATTACCCTTAAAATTATACAATTTATTCCTTTAATTGTAAAAATTTGATATGAAATTTCCCCCAACTTTTCATTTCAGATTTTTTGTAATTGGACCTTAAAATGTTTACTAAAAAATTTCTTATGCTTTTGAGTATTATTCTTTTGAAAATAAAGTGTTAAAGTATTAAACATGTACTTATCAAATAATAAATAAATTTAAAAAAAAATGTTGATAATTTTTCCATCATTCAGTGTCAATTTACAAATCTATGCATATAGCAATAATCTCACTATGAACTCTCTCTCTCTCTCTGCTTTCGTTAGTCCTTCTTAGTTATATTCAACCAACCGAAACACAATAACGCAAGGAATGGAAGAAATTCAAAATAACGAAGACAAATTATTATAACTAATAATTGCCAATGGGGTAGTGTCTTCAACTTCAAAAACCAGTTCCTTCATGGTTGACTAACTTAAAATGACACTATACATGCCATTATTCAGATCGTGTTCTACCTTGAGGTCTCTCACCCAACTCCATGCCCACCTTGTGGTAACCGGCCTCCACAGAAACCCACTCGCTTCCACCAAACTCATCGAGTCTTACGCCCAAATGGGTACTCTCAGGTCCTCAAGGCTTGTTTTCGCGACCTTCTCGTCTCCGGATTCGTTCATGTGGGGCGTCTTGATGAAATGTCACTTGTGGAATCACTTCTTTGAGGAAGTAATTTCACTTTTCCATCGCATGGTTTCTCTGCAGACCCAGGTTTGCAGCTTCGTGTATCCCTCTGTTTTGAGGGCTGCTTCTGGAATTGGTGACTTGGGTTTGGGTATGAAACTTCATGGGAGGATAGTTAAATGCGGGCTTGATACTGATACTGTGATTGAAACTTCATTGCTTGGTCTGTATGGTGAACTGTGCTGCTTAGATGATGCACGAAAGGTGTTTGATGAAATGGGTGAAAGGGATGTGGTTTCGTTGAGTTCTATAATCTCATCTTACGTTGAGAATGGACAGGCAAGAGAAGGATTGGAAATGTTTCGTTATATGGTTTCTGAAGGGATTGAACCTGACTCCGTTTCAATGCTTAGTGTGGCTGAGGCTTGTGCCAAATTTGGTTGTTTAAGGTTAGCTAAATCGGTCCATGGACATGTAATCAGAAGAGAATTGGGCGGTGATGGAAGTTTGAATAATTTTCTTATTTTTATGTACAGCCAGTGTGATCACTTGTGTGGTGCAAAAAGAACCTTTGAGAACCTCACTGATCCAAGTACTGCTTCTTGGACGTCCCTGATTTCATCCTACAATCAAAGTGGATGCTTTCCTGAAGCCATTGATATTTTTATTCAAATGCAGGAGTCAAATGTGGAACCCAATGCTGTGACAATGATCAGTATTCTGAATTCCTGTGCTAGATTAAGATGGCTAAAAGAGGGAAAGTCGGTCCATTGCTTTATTTTGAGAAAAGCCATGGATGCTGATGTGGACCTGGGGTCTGCACTAATAGATTTCTATGCTGCTTGTTGGAAGAGATGCAGTTGTGAAAAACTTCTCCATTTAACTGGAAATAACAGTGTCCTAACATGGAATACACTCATATCATTTTATTCTCGGGAGGGTTTTTACAAGGAGGCCTTAGTACTCTTTGCAGATATGTTGAGAAAGGGGACAACGCCAGACTCATTTAGCCTGGCAAGTTCAATTTCAGCCAGTGCAAGTGTGAGTTCAATACAACTTGGACAGCAGATACACAGCCATGTCAAGAAAAGAGGCTTGGTGAATGAGTTTGTGCTTAACTCCTTGATCGATATGTATTCGAAATGTGGCTTTGTGGATTTGGCGTACATGATTTTCGAAAAGATTACACAGAAAAGTGTTGTGACTTGGAACTGTATGATTTCTGGGTTTGCTCAGAATGGAATTTCAGTAGAAGCCCTCAACCTATTTGATGAAATGTACTTTAATTGTCTTGAGATCAATGAGGTAACCTTCTTAACTGCAATCCAAGCTTGCTCCAATTTGGGTTATCTAGAAAAGGGGAAATGGATTCACCATAAGATCATTACAAGCGGTGTACAGAAGGATCTCTATATCGATACATCTCTAACTGACATGTATGCCAAATGTGGAGACCTTCGAACAGCGCAAGGAGTTTTTGATAGCATGTCAGACAAAAGTGTGGTGTCATGGAGTGCCATGATTGCTGCTTATGGCATGCATGGACAAATTATTGATGCCATATTGCTCTTCACGAAAATGGTAGACTCAGGTATAAAGCCAAATGAAGTAACCTTCATGAATATCTTATCTGCCTGCAGTCATGCAGGATCAGTGGAAGAAGGGAAGTTATATTTCAACTCGATGAGAGATTATGGCATTGAGCCCAACACAGAACACTTTGCCTCTATTGTTGACCTTCTCAGCCGTGCCGGTGATGTTGATGGAGCATTCAAATTAATAAAGTCCATGCACCTGCCTGTAGACGCAAGCATATGGGGAGCTCTGCTTAATGGGTGTCGAATACATAGGAGGCTGGACTTGATTAGAAGCATCACGAGGGAGCTTATGGAGATTAGTACGGATGATACAGGATATTATACTTTATTATCTAATATATTTGCTGAAGGAGGAAACTGGGATGAATCCAGAAAGGTGAGATCAATGATGGAAGGTATTGGCCTACAGAAGGTCCCTGGATATAGTACTATAGAGATTGATAAGAAAATCTACAGATTTGGAGCTGGAGATACTTCTGAATGGCAAATGAAAGAAATTTACATGTTTTTGGAGAATTTTCAGAGTTTGGCACAGGAACATGGATGTGTAGAGTGCTACAGTCCATTGTATAAAACTAGTATGTTTTCTGATGATAATAGTATTTACAAGTTAGCAGTTGCAATCTAGAATAGAGCAACATTTTTCAGAAACTTAACGTTTGAAAGATCCTCAGTCATTAACGCTCCTTAAGCCCAACTAACATACAGGATGGAAGATTTACATGTTAATTTGATTCATTGAACCATCTATAACTCGTTTATTTACAGACCTATGCTACCATTTAAAAAATAAAAAAATTTTGAGCATCAGGTGCTAGAATTTCCAGCAAAATGCCTTTTAAGCCATTTGTCATGGTGCAAATACTCCTCATAGCTTGATCTCTGTTTCCAACATTTTTATACCAAATAAATATCCATAATGAAGCATACACATGTCATCAGGCAAAAGCTGCCACTTTGTCACATACGTCATTGCTGATATCCATCTGCACTACACTGCATCCGGGGACTTTGTCCAATCCTTTTTGCTTCATCAACTCTCTCACCTGCTTAACCTGACTCCATCTCCCATCTGAAGCATATAAGTTTGACATTAGCACGTAGTAACAAGATTCATCAGGATGCAGCTCCAACATTCTCCTGAGTACAACTTCTCCTAATTCAAACCTCGAATGAAGTCCACATCCATGGAGAAAAGCTCCAAAAACACTAACATTAGGTTGGACAGGCATTTTGTCAATAAACTCCAATGCCTCTTCAAGGTTGCCAGAACGCGCTAATAGATCAACCATACATGCGTAATGCTTCATGGAAGGAACAACGTTCAGCTCCTTACACATCAAATTAAAAAACCTCCGGCCTTCTCCAACCATTCCTGCATGGCTGCATGCCGTTAATATAGTTGTGAAGACCACTTCATTGGGCTCCAAGTTCTCCTTCAACATATCCCTGAAGAGTGCAAGAGACCCACTGGCATCACCCTGCATGCCATAGCCACCTATCATGGCACTCCATGTGACTGTATTCTTCTTTCGCATCTCATCAAATACCATACGAGCTGATTTTGCATCCCCACATTTTGCGTAGAAGTTCAGAAGTGCTGTGCCAACATAGATGCTAGATGATACTAAACCATCCTTTAGAGACAAGGCATGAAGAGAAGAACCAAGTTCAAGAGCACCAAGGGAAGCACATGTTGAGAGAACACAGACCAATGTGACTGCATCAGGTGAAAATGAGGCTAACCTCATACGCTTAAACAGATCAAGAGCTTCATATTCAGAACCACTCTGGGCATAACCAGAAATAATTGAGTTCCAAGATATTACATTCTTGTGGGTGATAGTTTCAAATATGTCACGAGCCTCAGCGATCATTTGGCACTTGGCATACATGTGCACAAGAGCATTCCTCACTGTAGGATCATCCAAACCAAGCTTAAGTATTAGAACATGAAATGACCTTCCCAGAGTTGTACTGCTTAGTTGTGCACATGCTGAAAGCAAACTTGCAATGGTAAGAGAATTGGGCATGAGACCTGCCCATTTTTCATCCATGAACAATTCTAATGCCTTATCCGGGTGACCTCTTTGAGTATACCCAACAATCATTGCTGTCCAGGAAACAAGTTCAGCAGTTGAAAGCTCGTCAAACACAGAACGAGCGTCTCTGATATCCCCACACTTGACATACATATCCAAGAGAGATGTTGCCAAGAAATGTCCAAGTTCAATCCCATTTTTAATTACATAGCCATGAACCCACTTTCCTTGATGTAGATATCCCAACTTTGTACATGCCGTGAGTAAACTTCCTACAGTAAATTGATTACCTGCAATAATCCCTTCTCTCATTCTACTGAATAAGATCAATGCTTCTTCCCCACTGTCATTCTGCACATATGCTGCAATCATAGAACTCCAAGAAACTACATTTCTATCATACATTTCATCGAATACATCTCGGGCACTTTTAACCTCTCCACATTTAGCGTACATATCCAGAAGACCCGTCAACACAAAACTACCCATAGTGTTGGTTTTAACAATTTGGCAATGTACTTTCATACCTTCAACAACATCACGCAACTCACAAGCAGCTTTCAAGACAAAAGAGAAAACCACCTCGTCATAACCTTGGACAAATACCCTCATACGGGTATAGAAGGGAACAATCTCGGAATACATGTTGTTCAAGAAATACCACCTGAGCATAACCTTCCACGAATAAAAATCAGGGCTTGGCATTCGATCGAACACTTTGCGAGCATATTGAACAAACCCAAAAGAGCCATAGAGGCTGACCAGCTTGGTATCGCAGAGAAGGTCGTCGGTGAGGCCGTGCACAAGAAGCAAGGCGTGGAGTCTCTTGAGAGAATTGATGTTTCTGCAAATGCAAAAGAGAAAGAAAGCTGGGTGTGAGGAGATGGAGTGTAAGGAGTTGAAGCTGCGAGTGAGCTCCAATGGTTCCATGGGTGGTGCGTGTTGGTGATGCTGTAGGTAAACCGCATAGTGGAGACACCTCCATTGAAGACAAAGGTTTTGTGCTGGATGATGTAAGATTCTTTTTATGGAAAACGCGAGCTTCATTTCATGTTCTGGATTCTGATTTCTACTAACTTTGGTCTCCTGCCATATGCCTACAATGACAGATACCGGTGTGCCTCTATTTCTTTTGAATACATTTATATATATATATATATATATATATATATATATATATATGGTGCATAGAACTTCAAGATATTTTTTTAGGCAAAAGAATTTTATATTTCTATTTTTTATTTTTTTCTAAAATTTTTTTGTGATTATTTTTATTTTAAAATTTTGAATTGTGATTAATTTTGTCCTACTAATGTTATTCAAATTATTTTTAAAAAATATTGATATGACATTTAACAAAAAATTTTAATATTATGAATAAAATTTTGATAACATTCAATCACTATCTAACATGAAGATTAAATTTTTTAATAAATGTTTTATATGTGACTTGAACAACTTCATTGATAATTTCATATTTTTTTTCAAACACAATATTATATTAATATTTTTCGTTAATAATTTAAAATGCATTAAGTTGTCAGATAAAATTAATTACAATTCAAAATTTTAAAAATAAAATTAAATACAAAAAATTTTAAAAATAAAATTAAAAATTAATGTAAAGTTTGAAGATATAAAAAATTTTGTCTTTTTTATTTTTAAAATATTGTATGAAATAATAATTATTAAATTTTAAAATAATAAATTAGATGATAAAAACTTAATTAATTTTTTCCTATTTTATTCTAATTTTTTTTATTTGTTATATTTTATATTTTGTATAATATATATAATTTTTTAAAATAATGACAAAAAAACTCAGTAATATTTCAATTCCTATTTATTTACTATGTTATATGATTTTTTTTCATTATTTTTAGCACTTCTTTTAGTTTGTAAATAACAAATTAATTTAATCAACTATATAGTATCATAATACATTTACATTTTTATAAATGCTTTGTAAACACAATTAAAAATACTACAGAAAGTATGAAAAAGGAACTGTACATGGCTACGAAATATATCATGTATTTACGGACTTGAGCCTATATAAATTATATATAAAGGGTTACATGTTAATAATTTAAAAAATAGAGAACAACTAAAATTATCCACTAACAAACAAAAATTGAATTGTTAAACTAGTTTTTAAACCATATCGATCTTTATTTTATTCATTAAAATGTTAACACATGATAGATTTATGTATAGTTTGATTGACTAGAATCCTAAAAAACAATTTTTCTTATTAAATTGATTTCTTATGAATTTTTAATGAGTAATTATTAAATACGAAAAAGGGCACAAGCAAAGGTAGTTTATCATGCATTTAATTTTGAATAAATTATATTAATGAAGTTTTGTAAAAGTATACTTATTATTCTTTTAATTTAAAAAATTGTACTTGATATTTTTAAAGTTTAATACAATGTTATATAATCTTTTTTTAATTTATTTTTTGTCAATAAAATTAATATTTTACATAATTTATAAATATTCAAAAATAATAAATTAATTAAAAAATTTTATTGTTGTATTAATAATTTTATATTAAAATTTAATAAAAGTTAATTGTATTTATTGTTGTATTAAAAATAATATTACAGTTTTATTTTATATAAGAAGTTGTCTTTACTTAAAAAAATAAAGACAAAAGTATCTTTTATGTTTTTAAATTTTACACATATTTTTAATTTTGTTCCTAAATTTTTTTACATTTAATTTTGTTCTTAAAGTTTTAAATTGCAATCAATTTTGTTCTACTACTTAACAACATCTAAATTACTAACGAAAAATAATGATATGACATTTAATAATAAATTCTAAAAGTATGAATAAGATTTTGACAGTATTCAAAATATTAAACAATAACATATATTTTTAAATTATAAAATTTTTACTATCAATTAATTATTATCTGAAGTGAAGATTAAATATTTTAATAGAGACATCGTATATGACTTGAATGATTTTATTGATAGTTTTGTATTTTTTTAAATGTAATATTATATTATTATTTTTTTTAATAATTTAGACGACGTTAAGTTATGGAATGAAATTGATTACAATTCAAAAATTTGAAAACCAAAATGACTACAAAAAAATTTTAAGAATAAAATTAAAAATTAAAGTAAAGTTTAAAAACATAAAAAGTAATTTTGTCAAAAATAAATTAAAGAGAATGAAAGTATAATTTTAAAATTAAAAAATTATTAAATATAATTTAATCAAATTCAAAAAAAATACGTAATTTACTCTTTAATTTTTCTTATGCATTAACTCCATCCGCGTATTTTTTATGGATCTTATTTTTTCAAACAAATATTATGCTTGCCACTTGGATTTAGCTAGCTTGGTTGGGAAGGTGTCTTACTCCATGGGATATTTGAATGGTTGAAATGAATGTGACATGTCACATGTAATATTAACCTAGGCCACGTGTGTGGTAATCAATTATTTAATCTATTGTGGAATAAAAAGTATTATTTTACATATTTGTATGAACTTCTTATATTAAATTTAACATGTCAGTGAAAAGAATAGAGTAAATTATACCGAGAGGTTTGATAAAATTATACTTATTGTTTTTGTAATTTCGAAATTATATTCAATATCTCTAAGATTTAATATAATGTTATACAAATTTTTTTATTTAATTTTTTTAAGTGAAATTAATATTATACACAAGATTTATTCATTTAAAAATAATAAAATTATTTAATTGTATTTATTATTATATTAAAAAATTTGATGTTGAATCATAATTCATAATTCATCCATATGAAAGTTTCAGTTCCTTTGATATATCCATATTAAGGTCCAAAACAGCATAAACAGAATAAACATGTGCAAAACAAGTATTATGAGGCATGAAACTCACGAGAATTTATTTAGGTGAAAAACAAATAACCTACCTCAATTTAAGGAGTTGTAAAATTGAACTCCATTAATTTTAAAAATTGTTAAAAAAATTTAAAATTTAAATTTTTTATAATATATCTCTCATTAGTATTTTTATTTAAATTCTAAGAGCATTAGCCTATATGGACAAAATTGAGAAGTATATGACACAAAACTAAAAATTAAAAAGCCTTGTGGTCAAATTTTAGATAAAAATGTTAATGAAAAGATTTGTTGCATAAAATTAAAAATATAACAAAAATTTTAATCAAATTTGAAATTTATGAAGCGTAAATTATACAACTTTTTAAGGGTGCTAAGCATTTTTCACAATGATTTACAAACAAAAAAGGGCAATATTATATTAAAAGATTTTTTTTCATTAGATGTAATCTACTACATTATTTTTAAATTTTCACATGAATAAGTATTCATGAATAACAAAAGAAATTATAATTTTTATAAACTAATTAATAAATTTATTTAACATGAGTATGAAAAATCGTAACTTTTGAATGTTATGACAATAAAAAAGATTAATTTTTTTATTTTTGTGAATATGAAAATTTCTGCTTTTGTATAAGAGGAAAGAGTGGGGCAAGAGAAGAGAAGAAATAGGAAATGAACATATATAAGTTTAGCACTAAAATGGGAGAAGTGGGGAAGGGAGTTAGGCGTATGCTTTTGGGGATGACGAATGAACGAAAAAGAGGAAAACACAAAGACCTTTCATGAAATGTGATTGGAAGAAAGAAAAAGAAAAGATATGTGAATCAATGTGTCTGTCATGTTTGTGCGCAGTTTAGTTCAGTTTAGAGATAGAAAGAGAAAGAGAAAGATACAACTTTTTGGTGGGAACAACAGACAGAGACAGAGACAGAGACAGTGCCAATCACAGATTACTCTCACTTCTTACTTCTAACACCGACACGCCGACGCATCTTCAGTCCTTTACTTCGTACCAACATCCCAACATCTTTCTCTCTCTCTCCCACAGAATATGCTTCTTCTCCTTCCACGCGCCCACTCCTTGCGTGCTATTACTTTCTTGCATTTTTATACTATTTACCAAGTTTTTTTTGTTTATTACTATAATTTTCTTAACAAATGAGTGAATTCAAGAGGGCAAGAGGAAAAGAAAAATTCTTCTCTAAAAAAAATTTTATTGACCGTAAAGTGACTCTATTGTATATTAAATGGAAATCTATTATTAATGACAAAATGTATTGTGTGTGTATTTCGATTCCGTAGTTTAGTATCCTTCCTCTTCCTTTCTCAGTTTCTTGTCTGATCTGCTGCAGACAATAAATCAATCAAGTCCACAATTTTCTGATTTAAAATATCTTTTTTGATTAAGAAAGAATAAGTAAAAGAAAAAATTTTGTTAATTATAAACTAATGTTTAATCATCATTGATTAAATTTAGTTATCTCTAATACATTAAATTACATACACAGTATTCCCTTGTATTTTTCAACGATTTACAGTTCCAATTCAATCGTCTAAATCTTTCTGATTGTGCATATTCATTTCTGTATAATTTTAAACCGTAACTTCTGTACTTGTAGATATACTTACTTTTATAAATAAGAATAATCACAAAGAAATTCATTCTGTATTCTTCGGACTCCAAACGTTCTTTGCATATAATGCTGCCTGTACTGATCTGAAAAGCAACATGAAAATTTCCTCCACGAAGGAAAATGTTTGATTATGCTACATTTCTGAATGGAAAGTGATTGAGGACAATAATCTCACCATAGAAATCCACAATAAGCGAATTCATATACTACAGCTTAAGCTAACAAGAACCTCCTTAGTGGAGGGTGAACTCACAAGCAGCACAAAGACTAGTACCTAGTATAACTAGAAAATCATTTCTTTAAAGAGATAATTTGGAATAAATCAAGCAACATTATTTATGAATAATACAAGTTAATATAACCCAAAGACTGACAATCAGACATATACCCAAATAAGGGTAGAAGAAATGTACAAGAAAACACATGGCTAAGAACCGCATGTGTTCCATTGATATGGAAAAGGATCCTGCTTACCCTCTACAAATTCTCATCTATAAATTTGAGCCTCTATCCATGATTAGGTTAATGGGATCGATAGAGGGTTACCAGCTGGGAACCTCTGCCTGCGCGGCCTTCTGGTTGTCTTGCCCCAACCTGTTAGGCTTCTATCCTCCAATCCCACTTCGATATTATTAAGTTGCTGCATCAGCGGAGTACTAACTTTGTAGGTTGCCACCGGAGGAGGGGGAGGAGGAGGCGATGGGGTAACCTGCAACCGCCGCCTCCCCCTGCCACACCCATTCCTGGCAGAGCTTCTCCGAGTTAATCCTGAATGCCATGGATGACCTGTTGCTCTCATAAGCCCTCCAAATGTCTGAAGATCTTCTGTTACCTCATGCCTTGATAAAGATGCAATGCCTGGAAGGATGTCCCTTTGGAAATCCCTCTGCTGCCTCCCTCTCCTACCTGGGCCCTTTCGTGTCCGAGTAGGTAAACTTGTCCCAGATTCTTCCACTTTGAAGTTTTCTGGAACAAAAGGCTTAGGCATGTAGTCTTCTTCCTTGGTCTCTGACAGTTCCAATGTCATGGACTCAAAGTAATCCATTCCTTCAGATGCAGATTCCTCATTATTATGTTCACCATCTTTTCCCCTACACATATCAAAAACTACATCCGCAAACCAATTAAGTGGGTCCACATTGGGCCTTTCAGATGGACTGCTGATCACATCATCCACTTCATTGCATAAAAGAGATGACATGGCAACTATTGCCTCTGCAGCACACTTCGTAAGTTCATCCTGTGACTGTTCAACTTTGTCTTGAGAGCCTTTTGGTGATACAGGATTAGTTTCTTCCTGCTTTTCTTCAAAAACGACATCATCCTCAGTCTCGGGAACAGCAAGGGCTTCCAGATCTATTTCTGGCTTCATTTTTACCTCGGTACTTGGAATGGGATTCAAAG
Source organism: Senna siamea (assembly GCA_031216115.1). Taxonomy (NCBI): domain Eukaryota; kingdom Viridiplantae; phylum Streptophyta; class Magnoliopsida; order Fabales; family Fabaceae; genus Senna; species Senna siamea. The sequence continues at coordinate 4,126,396 of CM062358.1, forward strand.
ATACTTCCTCCTCGCTCATGCTCAAGTTCAGATCAATCTGACTTCTAGGGTTGGCTTCTACTGTTGGAGATCCTTTCCTACTACCAACGGTTTCAGTAATAGTCTCTTTGTCCAACTCAAGAACTGCAGCATCACAAGGCAAGTTAATATCAAGTACCCGTTTTTTCTGCTTATTTTCCACTGTTTCTATATCAGATGGACTAGGAAGTGACACAGAGGGAGACATGAGCGAAGAAGACTCTATCTTAGGAGAAATATGAGGCATATCAAATATGGGAACGCCAAGAATTCTCTTAATATTAGAGCTGTTATCTACCACTGTCCTCCTTGGCTCAATATCATTAGAACATGAAACTGAAGTTACACTCTGCACAAAATTTCCACTAGGTCCCTTTCCAGTTTTGTCTTTGCCAAATAATGAAGCAGCTTGCGAGATACTTGACTCTCCAGAAGTTGAACCTCTACCAGCATTGTGCGGCTCATTCTTGAATGCTGTCTTGGGTCTAAGCCAAGGTAACACTGCAAGATGCTCCTCGTGCTTGTGTTCTCCACCAATGATCCCAAAACCTGATTGGTAGACAAAGTTGTCGGATGAACCGTTTGAAAGTGGCCCATTCAAGTTTACATCTTTTCCAGACTTCATGTCATTGCAGTTTGAACTCTTGTAGTATTTTGTTGAACCCTGGTTCATAAAATGCTCAGCATTTCTCTTACCATCATTATTATGATTAAGATAGTCATAACTAAGTGATGAGATGTTCACAGACAGTTCCTTGGACCCTGATGAAGAAGGCCCATGGTAAAATCCATTCTCTAAAGGTACCTCACATCGAAAACCTCGGTTATTAGTATTTACAGGCCAGCTATCTCCCAGAATCCCATTGCTTTGACCTGACAAAGAACTCATACTCATGGTACTAGATGCGTTTACACATGAGGGTGTCTGAACTGACATCAACTTCTGGCTTAAGCTACTACTTGCCATTTCCCAAGAAGAGGCCGAATGAGAACAAGAATTGGCCAAGTTAGAGGAAGGGCAAAATGCAGAGAGACTAGATCTATGTGAAGATACAACAGACTCGGGATGCTTGTTAATGGACATTTCATGACTTCTTTCCCTGACTTCTAAATCACAGACTGTCTTCTGCCTCCACAAATCAGTCTTGCTTAGATTAGTTAGATAATCAGAAGGAGGTTCAGGGGCTTTGCTGAGAACGTCTTGCATTATCTGGGAAGATAAAAGTGATTTCTCCTGTTTGAGAGCTTGAGGAATGGATTTCAGGTTGCTTTCAGCTTGCCCTGTAATCATTTGTCATACTTGTTATAAATGAAGTTTTAGCAGAATCAATGCTTGATTATTACCAATTACAAAAGGGAGAGATTAGCCCAAAAACAAGCAAGAAATTAATACAAAAGGAAAATGTCTTTCTATATAATTCGCTCAGTTCTAGTTTGTCCAAAACTTTCCAAATTATTGGTAAACTAATATAGCTTATACTGGAATGAGGGAAAGGGCAACAAAAAGTAAAATTATTCATCAGCAGTAAGAACTTGAATCAAAGTGTCATGGTTCTTTCTATATCTTTCATCAGCTTATAGTGAGCCAAACTAAATTTAATTATTAGCATATTTGTTGAATTTTAATTATTAGCATACAACAAAAACAATTCTTACTAGGTAGGGTCAGCCAAATTTTTAATTATTAGCGTATTTATTAAAATATCTAACATTTCACTTAAATAATATCAAATGTCTAGCTCCATAATTCAATTTACCTAACTAAATAAATCTTTTCTTTCGGACTTCAGACTTTGGTTCAAAACTATGATTTTTAAGAAATTCACTCAGAAGTCTAACCTGATTCAAGCACCGATGGAATCCACCCTCTTCTACTTGCACTGTTCTCTAAATGTTCATTATTTTGAGCCCGACTGCCACTTCCATGACGTGAGTTGAATGAAACATCCCCAGACAAATTAAAAAACCGTGAATTCTCTTTAGCAGATAGGCCAGAGCATTCATTTGCTCCTTGACAGGAGTAAGGACTAAGGTGACCATATGCAGAAGCATTTGTTTCTTTGACCTGAATAGGTTCATTTAAGTCAGCCAAACCATTTCCTCTCCTTAAAGACTGGTCACATCTTGAACTGTCTTCCTGGCTACCAGCCTTCCCACCATTGCCACAAAAATGTTTCACACCATTCTCCTTTCCATGGTTACAATGTCTATCAGGTAGATATAAGGCTGTACCATTTATCTTTTCATCACTGATCTTTTCACTTTCCTCAGTATCAATATACTGATCAGCTGGGAGTTGAAGGTCAAATATTTTCCTCCTCACCTTTGAGGGTCTGGACTCTAACACCTCAACATCCTTTGAACTGCTCCCATTTGGAAATGGAAATAGACCAGCTTGCTTACTATTTCCTTTAGCAGAACCCAAAGGAGAATGAACGCCCTCAACACCTGAAATAGATGGTCTAGCACAAGCAGAGTTTGCCATGGGAAAGCCAGAAACATGCCATTTTTGGCCATCTTCAGATGTGATTTGAGATGCCAAGGGACCTGTCGAAAATGATGTCTCAGCAGGCATTTGGATTCTGTGCAATTCTTTCCTCCGTACTTCATCCATCAAATTCTTTTGTATTCTATATAGACGGTGAAGTTCATAGACCTGATTGATGGCACGTTTAAATATATCAATTGGTTCACCAATCAGAGTATGTAAAGATATTAAACATTACAAGATCTTCCCTTAACCCATGTTAATAATCCTACATCTACAACTAAGTAAACTCAATCTTGCAACAAAATACTGTCAATAGGATATTAAGTACTTGAACACCACTGAAGAAGTTGAAACCAGTGACATCATGAGAAAAACAGCTCTGAAGAAGTATGACTACCAAAATTTCACGATGGAAAACTCTGATTTCCTTTATTTTCAATTGGCAAACCCCAAACCCACCCCACCCCACCCCAACCCCATCCCACAGTCTCATGCCATGGACAAGAAAGAAATTAGAAACTTCATACCTGTTTCTTAAATATGGCCTCATGCTGAAGCATCATCCGTTTCACGACTTCCTTATCATACATTGAGCATCCATCTACAGAAGCACTTGGCTGATAATCATTATAATACTGGCCATTGGTCAAGGTTCTATCTCCATAAAATAGAGGCCAGCCACAACTGCTGGATTCCTCATTAAGATCCCTCATCGAGTAGTATCCTGGCAGATTCTGCACTTTGGTTCCCATTTCTGATAAACACAATTTAACATAAATAAGATATTTAACATGGAAGCAACCAGTATCTGATAGATAGATACCATTTCAACCCAATAACATCCAGATTAATGCAGTATCTTAATATATTTTAGATTTACAAAGCAAGTATTAGCTTTGCCCAAACAGTCCCAATGCCACACTATCAAATACCACACTTTTTTATTGAAGAAAAGAAATACCATGAAGACAAATAATTGGATGACTCAAATTGAGATTTAAGACATGACATTACCATACTAGCACAGAAAGTTGCATATCCAGGAATTTTGGAGCTTCTTGATTTTTTCATTAAAATAACTTGAATGATTAAGATACATCCATAATATTACATAATCAGATGTCCAGTCACTTATTTCAAGTATAATTAATGAAATTAAAGTTTTTTCTTCTCTTCCGCAGATTCTATGTAATTGAGTCCACCATGGTTAAAGAACATTTTAGCTAAACTTGTCACTTCATTTTCCAAGAGTAGATGAACTTTTTGGCAATACAGTTTATTACAAAATAACTAGTGGCCCAACCACCTCCGTAGCCAAGCAACTCTGCATAACCATTTATAATCCATTCATTTCCTATTAAATATTCAACACGTTCCGGTCACTCCACATCCATGCACCTGTACTAATATGTGAAATCTTAATCATGCAGCAAAGCTGCCCAACCCCTTTGCATATCTATGAGATTCAATCCCTAAATTTTATAAACAAATACCAGTTTTCCAAGATCATACTCAAAGTCCATAAATTCACTTCATACAAGGAGTAAGGACTACTCTTTTTAACTCTAGAGACCATCTTTTGTCTTGAAAGTGAATGTAGATATACTACAACAAATACATGAATGGAACAGCACATATTTAATAAAGGGATCTATTAATAGCATAATTTTCCATGTTATATTTTAACCAGACGCGTATATGAATCAAGCTCATGCTGGATTCAGCCAAGTTTTTCATCCACAAAGACATCATAAAAAGCACTTAATTGGACTCTATAAACTGAAAAAATGAATTATAATGATACTGGAAAACAAATACAAAGTGTCACAAACACACACTCAAATAAATGCACAAGGAGAAACAATGTACTTCCCTATTGTATTAAAAAAAAAAATCCACAAAGATAAACAGTGTACTTCCCCATCAATTATCATATATTTCAACTTTGAAAAGCCAATACTATATCAACTACCAATGAAAAGCCACAACTACTATGTTTGGAAAGTTGCAGTACAGTAATACATGACATGTGATAAATAGCAGGACAACGCAGATACTACTTTGGACATCCATAACACGTAAAAGCATCACTAAATTACTGAAAAAAAAAATTTAGCGTTGGGGAGGAGACGCAAGAAACTTCTCAAATATAGAACTTTAAATCAATGACATACATTTTAGAGTGTTGAACTACAACAGCTTAATCTGATAATTTAACGTCTAAGCTAGCAAGAATAGGAAGTCATTATCACGCCAACCGAGTACCAATCATATTCCTTCCAATAATGCTGAGTTCAGGATTAATATATCTCTAGGAAACTCCAACCTCCAACAATCTGCTAAAAGTGTTGGAACGACCTTCAAGCTTACACTGGTATACTAATCAGTTTCTACAAAAGTGGCCCCAAAACATGCCAGACTAATCTTCCAGATGCTTGGATATGCTTCATAACATAAAACACCAGACAAATAAATGAAGGACAAAATAAAGCAAGCAATTAAAGCAAAAGCACACCCCATAAAGAAATTATATTTCACAAAGAACCCAACTGAGACTAAAGTAGGCACAATAAACCGATAATATACGGAATCCTAGGATTTAATGTAGGAGAAGCAGAAATTGCTAGCTCTCTTCTCTGGAAAAGTTTCTAGAAAAAATACAACATGAATGAACGACAAAATTTAATGAAACAGATCCAGCACAACAATTATCAAAATTAACATAATAGCGAGTTTAAACAAATTAAAGAAGCATCTAAAACACTAAAATTAAACACCGGGAATTCAAGCTAAGAATCGAATTCACGGGAAGAAAAATAAAACGAAAATAGCTCAGTTCAGATTTCAGAAGTTCAGTGAAATAAATCCCAGACAATACGAACCCAGAATTTTTATCGCAGTCCAAACCAGAACTAGGTATAAAACACTAAAACCAAATTTATCAAATCATCAAATAAATAATATAAAATAATCAAATTAGCTATAAAATATATGTTAATTTACCTCAGACCCACATCTCCTAACACCTCTCCTCAAAATTCCGTATTCAAGAGACCTCCGAATAGAGAAAATAAAATTCCAGAGTCTTAACTTAAGACTCGTTGAAGCAAAAAGGTATCTAAAACCAATAATTATAAGACAAAAAACAAAGCGGGTGGTTTTACAACAACATTGAAGAAGCTTAGATCGTCACTGGGTTGAAGGAGAAGAGGAGATTTCGATCTGCTGGGCCACTCTCTCTCTCTCTCTCTCTCTCTCTCTCACATACAAAGAGGAAGGAAGAATAGAGGTTTTCTAGAGAGAGAACTTCTTAAAGAGAGAGATCCCAGATAAGAAATCTTCACACAAACAAACGACCTTCTAAGAACAGTGACATGAAATTTGTCAACATCCGGTCTCTTTTTATTCTCTGCTTTTTCTTCACTTCTCTCTCTCTTCTTCCTCTTCTTCTATTACTTCCTTTCCCGTTTTTATAAAAAAGAATTTTTTTTTGTTTCTGGGTTTTTGAGGACATGAATTGAAAACAAATGGCCATGTCTATGTCTAGATTCTCTCCACCTTCCTTACTTTTTGGTGCAGATATCATCATATTATTAAATGTGACACAAAATCCATAACGCCCTCTGTATTATATTTAAATGGCAGCTACGCAGAAACTGAATCACTAAATAATTATTATATCTATTGACTTATTATTCGTCTTTATAATTTTTTCCTAAATTAAAGTTTAATTTCTTCTCAAACAAGTTTATAAACCCAATTCTATATTGATTGATATTAATGTATAAAGAATTTTGAAAATATAATAGAATGGATACTAAATTATTTTTTAATCACTCGTTTCGTCCACATATGTCATTTTTTACAAGTATTTTTTTATTTATTGTAATAAAAATAATTAAACGAAACAGAGACTCGCGCATAATCGCGTGCATACGCGCCTGCTTGAATATTAAAATAAAAAAAAAAGGCACAACAAACATGACGATACTCTAGCTAGTTGTAAAGAATCCATTAAGACTAATAAATTAGAGTAATGTTGTATCATCTTGGCATTAAAATAATTTTCCATTTTAAGCTCTCTTTAATTGGCCAATACTGCAGGCAAAAAATGGGTCCCTTTCATAACGAAGTGTTACTTCTTCGCATAAAGAATTAATATTTAAATTTTTATTAAAAATATTAATATTTAATATTAATAATATTTTAAATAAAATTATTGCTAATAAATATGCATGTGGGAAAATAGGAAAAAAATCATTATTCTTATTTTTCTTTTTTAATTTAAAATATTTTAAAATTATATTAGATTTGATTAATTTTTATTAAATAAAAATATTAAAATAAAGTCATTCTAGCAAATATAATTTAAAATTTAAAATTATATCCTTTTTATTAATATTATGTGGAAAAGGATTTTGTTGATAAGTGAAATTTAACCTGAAAATGAATCATTTTAATTTTAAACCTGATTTTAGTATGTAAGAAATTAATAATATGAATTATTCTTGTTGCTCATGACACTACAAATTTATAAGAAGTTTAAATGCAAATTTTAAATTGCATCCTATTGCACGCCCACTTTTTAAAATTGAGAATATAGTTCCTAATTGGGTATACAGTGTCAAAACTTGAATGTATTTTTTAAATAGACAAATTAAATTGATAATATTAATTTTTCAAAGAGAATTAATGGTAATAATATTTTTCACATACTAGTACAGTAGTATGCTTTTTAAATTAAATATTTAAAGTAACTTTTAAATTTCATTTTAAAATGGAATGTTGTTGATCTTATAGTAATAATAATAACAGATTATTATTATTGTATTGCATAAGTGGCAGAAACAAAATCACTTTTAAATAAATAGCTAAAATTATTTTTCTATTCCGTAATAATTGGAAAAAAAAAATTAAGAATTGACCAAAGAAAAGTCAAGCTCCATTAGTTTCTTAACAATTAAAACAAATTATGTTTTAACATTTTTTTCTCTCTTTTGGAGAAAGAAAAGAAACATGACCCAAAAAATTAACTAATCAAAATTAAAAATTAAAATACAAAATTACAACACAAATAAGCAATCTCACAGTCTTTGCCAAGCACTTGCTTAACTATTTCACATGACATAATACCAAAACAAAAACTTTTATCCGAGACACGTGGTTGCTTTCATTTCACATAATGACAACCTCAATTAGACAGTACTTTTTAACAGTTTGATAATTTATCACATCAAATTTAATGTGCAATAATTTAAAAAGCACCAAATTGGAAACTCTTGCGAAAAACCATAACATTTTTGGGATGGAAGAGCATCAAATTATGCAACAATTTTAATTTTCTTGATACAATTTTCCCTTTAGTCAATATATTCTTGCAACGTTTAGGACATTTGTCAAAGACCATTGATTATTTTTAAAAATAATATTTTATTATATTTTTTAATGTTTTTTAAAAAATTTTCAATCAACATCAATAAATATATAATTTATTTTTAGAATAAGATAATTTTACTCTTATAAATACAAAATTTAAATTTTTTATTTTTTATTTTTTTAATATTAAATTATAAAATTTTAAATCTTTTAAGGTATTTTTTGGGTAATTTTCATAAATATTTTTTATTTAATTTTATATGGTAATTTTCATACATATATATTTTTATATTTATGTTTTATAATTTTATAATTTAAAATTTATAAAATTATAAAATTATAAAACATAAACCCTATAAATATATTGGTGGTTTTAGTTTTTGAGCAATTTTCGTTTGTGTATATATTTTTTCTAATTTTATATGATAATTTTTGTATATAAATATTTTTGGATTTATTTTTATAATTTAAAAATTTAAAAATTAAAAATGTAACTTTTATATTTATAAGGATAAAATTGTCTTATTATAAAAATAGATTACACATTTATGAATCTTGGTTGAAAAAAATATAAAATACATTACATAGCATGATAAAATATTATTTTTAAAATATATAATACTCCTCAATTAATATCTTAAGGTATTGATTAGTAAAATTATTATTTTTTATTTAAAGAACTAGTAAATAAAATTTAACTCAATATATTAAAAAAATTAACCTTTTATATATATATATATATATATATATATATATATATATATATTGTAACCTTTGCGCAAGGATTCTTGTACGTAAAATTTATTGAATTTCCTTAAAAATATCAAATCCATTTATGGCCTCCACCAAGAAAAATGAAATCATTTATGCTCATGTCTTGTCACTCCACTTTCCATTTCAAATTATATGTTTTTTGTTCTGTACCAATTTCACGTGCTATTATTAAGGTAAATTTTACACATGTGTAATAAAGATTTCAATTATAAGTTAATCTTACATTTTTTTTTTAAAGTCGTCCATTTTTATTTTTTGAAAATATTTAAGTATGTGGTTTTGAGTTGTTAAGCATGTTTAAAAGTACTTTTTGCCCATTTAATTTTTTATTTTAAAAGTAGATAATATTGTATTTTTATTTTATAAAATAAAATAATATTATTCATTTTATTATATTATTATGCAAAACTTATCATTAAATCTAATTATTGGTTAGATTATATGTTAAATTTGAGTATGAGATGCTTTGTTAGTTTTATCACCATTTTAATCTAAAATGAAAATAATGCAAAATTTAGCATATATAATTAAAAAAGATAGTGTTTGGATCTAACTTCTAAAATGGGTTAACTTTCAATTTCCACGACCTTTCGATTTGGAATAACTTGCGATGAAATCCAAAGTTTACTTCAGAACAGTCAAAGTCCACTTTATGTCTCTGATTGAATCTTTGTTTGGATTATCTACTTCTTCCAATATATATATATATATATATATATATACACACTTATGAAAATAATTATTTAGTCAAGTCTTTTTTATCAAAAAATAAGTTACTTCTAAAAAATTTTAACAAAATCAAAGTTTTTTTAGTTATGAGATGGAAACTAATTGAAACATTACTGAGAAGCTATAAGTAGAAGAAGGAAATTATTTTTGAAACAATCGAATCCATACTTAATTTTGAATCATAAATTATATTGCTTCTAATAGTTTTCAATTAATATTTTAAATATATAATTTTTTATTATTCTAATAGTAAATACAATTTTTAAAATAAAATTATATTAATAAAAAAACTTATTAAATAATTTTACTAAATATATATGCCTTTTATTTTACATTAATTTTTAAAATTTTGTTTGAAAAAATTGTTTCAAAGTAAACAAAAATATTTTACAATAATCCTGGACGGGCTCTATAGGAAAATAAACCATAAATATAAACTTAAGATTTTTTACAAGTCTTCAAAACACTCGCTAGTTGAGTACATTATGTGACTTTATAATTAATTTATTTAACTCATCTTTTATGACAAGCACTTTTAATTAATGTTATTGTGTATAAATTACATTAATATTTTAAGAGATTAATCTCTCACTTGTTAAGTGGAGGGATGTTCTAAATTTATTAAAATTACACTTAAGTTTAACATTAAAATTAAAAAAATAACAAATTGAAAATATTGGGACATAACAAAAAGGAAGACATAATATCTATCTTTAGTTCCATATAACAAGTTTAAAATTTATAATGTATAAAAATATGAGATCAAATTACTTAGACATTTTGAATATAAAAAATCCTCTACATTACAAGTTTATACTCAAATTCAGTAATATTATAAAATTAATACTCTACCCTATAAATTTAGACTATATTTGTTTAATTATTTTATAGAAGACTCAACCTCTCAAAAAAATTAAATTCTCTTGTCTATCTTATTTCTATTTTTCTCTTTCTTACTCTTTTTTTATAAAAAAAATAAAAGAAAGGGATAGAACAAAAAAAGTTCAAACTCTCGTAAACTCGAACTCTTCGTGTCACATACCATAACAAAAATCAAAAGATGAACAACTAATTTAACACATTTGTCGTAAATAAAAAAAAAAGAAGAAGAAGCATTGCTAGTTAATTCTTGTAATCTTATTTACGGTGTAGAAAGAGGAAAAAGAACAAAAAAATTTTATGCATGGACCAGAATTGGCCTGTAAGGATAGGTCAATTAGTACAGTTAACTGTGTAAAATAGGAACTTGCACTTTGGAATAGGCAGATCCAATTCTATTCTAGGGCATCATAATCCCATGGCCTCATTTGAGGATCACATTGGTACGACATGTAATTATTATTATTATTTTTGGAGAAAAACATGTAAAGCCATGATCTGTTTGTGGACCCTCCAAGTTGCATGAATACCGAAGAAAATTATTATTTTTTTCGTATTTTTTTTCCAATATCCATTTATCTTTTACGTAAAATAGTTACTGGAAAAAACCACATGCAAGATATTAAACAAATAAAAATGATCCAAGGATATTATGATATATCTCTACTTTTACTCTTAAGCACTGTTTTTTTAATCGCTTTGTTTGTAAAATTATATAATATTTAATATAAAATAAATAATAATTTATTATTTTAAAATATAATAATCATTTTACACTATATTTTAAAAATTAAAAATTAAAAATATTTTTATACATACATAACTTCTAATATAAATAATACGGGTCAACAGTATTTAAATATCATAAATATTTATTTAAATATTCACACACACACACAAACATATATATATATATATATATCTAAATTATAAATGGTAGCACCGTCCATTGGAATTTTTCTTTCTTTTTGGCCAAGAACCGTCCATTGGATTATTGGAAGGAGTTTTGAAGAAAAAAAGAAAATAAATATTTTTAGATTTATTAAAATTTTTCAATTTCTTAAATGAAAATGCTTGTGACTAATAAATTAAATGAAATTATTATAATTCGTCTTAAGATATAATGAAATTTTATTTGATACATTTATTTTAAAAATTATATGTAATATTCTTAAATTTGTTTAAAAAACTTGTAATTTATTTTCTACAATTTAATAATGACTCCAGAATATGTATAATTATTAAATGGAGATTGAGAAAAGTGGGTCCCGCAATCTGAATGGTCACATTAATGGAAAAAGAGGGAAGGTTTGGGAAGTCCCAAGTAGCGGAAGATTTGGCAAGCTAGATGTTGAGGGCCCCACACAGCAAGAGATTGATATTTGATTGACTTATTCATGCTTTTCATTTTAGTTTTTGCCGTGTTTTCTTTTGCAACCTTTTCATTTCATTTCCACTTTTAATAGGCACATTCAAATGATTATATTTATATAAATATATTTATATATCAATTTCATTCACTTCCTCATCACCACATGCTTTCCTATTCCTCGCAAATATCTCTCTATGCACCAATGCCATAACTACCTTTTTCATAATTTTATTTAGTTTTCATAAATTGAAATTTTGTAATTCAACTTCATTTAATAGTTTTAAAAAAAGTTTAGTTTAATCACTATTATTCGCCTTTATCATGATATCTTTCAATTTTGTTGATATGATTGACCTTTGTGTCTTTTTAGTAATTTAATAAATGTATATTAATTTAAAGTACGGTTAAAATTAATTGTTTGTTCTTTATTTTTTGTAACAATGTTTCAAATTTGTCTTTTTTTTATTATCTTGTAGTTTTTATTTTATCTATTATCTTTATTATTTGATATATGTATTTTAGAGGAAATTATAGTTTTGATATCTAAAAGATACATTTTGCTTCAATTTAATTTATAAAATATTAAAATTTTTTATTTTGTTGTCCAATTAATGTTTCCTAAATAATTTCTTACTATAGTTATATTGATGTCTAAAAAATATTATAGTAAAACAAAATATAGTAACTCGTATAGTAAAATTATAGAAGTTGAAAATATAATATAACTTTTTTTTTTCATTTTCTAATTTTGAGAACAACACAATTAATCTCATTAAAATTTTTTGGTAGTGTTTTGACTGAAAAATTAATATTGTTAATCTTTTTAAGGAAATCAAAAAAATAAATCTATGATTATTTCAGTTCAAGATTTTTGGAGTGATGTAATAAACTTGTAGACCTTATAGGAATAGAAAAGAAAATTCCACACCACTCACATTCAAGAAATTTGTGGAATTAATATATTTTTTAAATATGTTAACACCACAGAAAAATAAAAATAAATAAATAAAATTTTGATTTGAGGATTTGATGTAACGTGTTACCAATGATCTCATTAAAATCAACGATGAGTACAACCGCTTAGAAAGACCCCAGGGTCAACTAGGACCATTGAGCTAATTAATTAACCTTAATTTTCTTAAATAATAACAACCACAAATTCATATATAACAAATAAATAAGAATAAAAATTTAATTGAAAATTTTATATTACTTTTATCAAATTTCATAATCAAAATATAAAAAATAGACTTACATTAAAATAAATATAATATACAAAATTTTATTCAAGTAACACATTTTTTAAACACACGGCATCAAGAAATCTTTGTGCATCTGCCTATCTTATCCTTTTGTTATTTATAATTTTTTTACTGCCTTTATAACAACAAAAAAAAAAACTCATTGGAAATTATCATTTTAGGTATAACTATCTAATTAAATGAGTTAATAAATACTTAAAAACTGTATTTAAATTTCTATATAATAATGTAAACAATCATAACGACAACAATAATTACTCTTTATGAATTTTTTTTATCAAATTATTAAAATTTAAAAATTTACTAAATTTTAATTAATCTAATTTAATTTATCCAATGAAAATTAGTTCATATAATCACCTTTTTTTATAACAGTTACATAACTTGTATTTAAATTTAAGTAATCTTTTATTAGTGAATGATATATAAATTATTTTTAAATATTATTTAAATTTAAAGACCTGTTATGAACCTCAATTAAAATGTCATTCCCTCGTATAAACTTTTAGTCATTAAAAAAAAATTGAGAGAGCTTGTATAGTGGAGGTACAAATTAAACTTTTTTTTATAAATTCTTTATTTATATATATATATATAAAGTTTAAATCTAAAATTTTATTTTTTTTAAAAAAATATCTATAACAATTCACAACCAAACAATATTGAATATTGGTCTTTTTTTCTTCTATTGTTATCCAATAAAACTCTTGCACATACTTTAAGATTATTGGCCTTTCTTTTTTAAACCCACAGATTCTCTTAACTCTGAAGGAAGAGTCCTCTCATCATGTCACTACAAAAGTATGAATTGAATATTTCAATATTTGAAAACTTACTTCTTAAAATAATAATAATAATAATAATAATAATAATAATAATAATAATAATAATAATAATAATAAGGAGAAACCAATTTTTTTAAGAGGTTACATTTTTATTATTATATTATTTAAACATTTACATATACAATGAACAAATTATTTTAAAATAAATTTTTTTAAAAAAATAGTCTATAGTGAACATTAATAACTTTAAAAAGAACTTTAAAACCACATATTACAACAGACAAATTAGCTGACTTCCCTCTCTTACTTTTAATATTCTTTTCATGTTGCATCTACATTTTTCCAATACGAGATTTTAACCTATGGAAAGCTACAATATTAAGAAGAGTTTTTATATGTATTCAATCCTCCTTGAAATTATATTTATAAGATTTTATGTTAATTTAATTTGGATTAATTTTCAATTTAAACTTAAAATTTTTTTTCGGGTTTAAATTTTATTCTATATATTTATTTTATAAAATTTTTGAAATCTTTTAATTAATTGCTCACACAATCTAATCCAGGCTAGTAACGAAAATGCTATAAAGAGACAGTTGGAGTCAACAACTTTTGGCACAAGCTTTTGTACAAATGGAGGCATGATTTGACTATATGTAAGTAGTGAGTAGGACATAGAATCAATTCAATACAGTGGGAGATGATGGTTCTCTGTATACGGATATTTAATCACTAATTATTGCATACTATTTAGGATATTTATCTTCTCAAATTATCATACACTTTTATTTTCTATAAAAAAAGTATAAAAATATAATAGTTTAAATAAAGTTTTTATATTTTTTATTACTAAATTTTTAATAAAAAATTATAAAAACATTGAAAGAATCAATCATAAAAATATGAATTATATAAAATATATATTTATATTCTAATAATTTTAAGATTTCATTTTTTTAAAAAAATATATTATATAATATAAAATAAAATATGTTATATATTGAAAAGTTAGAAGAGTAGTATAAATTTTAATAAATTTTAATTATTTAATTTATTATCTTAAAATATAATGTAATGATTTATATTATATTTTAAAAATTAAAGAAATAATATATATTTTTATGTATAGGAAACTTTTAATATATAAATACATATATATATGTATTTATATATATGTATATATATTATATGTTTAATATGTACAAAAGTATATATAATATTTTTTAATTTTTAAAATCTATTATAAAATAATAATTATTATATTTTTAAATAATAAATTAAATAATGAAAATTTATTTAATTTTTTATTATTTTTTTAATCTCTCACTATTTTTATTATTTTTTTTTCACATAATATATTTTATTTTATATTATATAATATATATTTTGTGAGACTACAAATTTTTTAAGTATTATAATATAGATATATGTCATTTTTTATTAAAATTTTTAATGAAAAAAAAAACTGCAATTTGATCCATGATTAGCTTGATTTAGAAATTAAAAACCTGCCTAATTAGTAATAATAAACCTCATCCCATATACCTCCTATTTTTTCTCCAACTATGTAGGAAGATGCACAGAAAGTTAGAAAGGAAGAGAATAATAAGAAACATTCCTGAAACTTGAAAATAAATTCAAATTTCACACATTCATTTTATAAACGAAAATTTAGAAAATTCAAATTCAAATAAACAGAAAGATCACATTTCAAGAGAGACTAATACCGTAAAAGAAACAACAATTTAAGAACGCAAGTCATGCAAAACAATTTTGTTTTCTCATTAATTACATTGAACCTTCACTCCAACTTCACCACCCTATAACAATTTTGTTCTCTATTAATCTCAAATCATTTTGTCTACTCCACTTGTATAAATTTGTATAACACTGATCATTTAATGACTTTTATACGTTTTCATAATATTGATAGTATATTATAAAATTTTATATTTATATTATTTTATTTAAATTCTTTAAAAACAAACCTAAATTTTTAATTAACCAATAGTAATTAATTTTAATAAAAAATTAATCTCACGAAGCAGGATAAATTACCTTAAATTATATTATGTCTAATAAAAAATATTTATTGAAAGAAAAATAAACTTGTGATTAAATTAACGGTTAAAGTATAAAAAATTCTTTTAAACTATATATATTACATGTCTTCAATTATAAAAATTAACTTAAAATTTTTAAAATTTTACAATTTGTATAAATAACTCTTTTTATTAATTTTTTATCTAAAAATTTAATGAAAAAATGACACGTAAGAAACATCAAGTCATACAAAAATATATAAATTTTTTAAAATTTTAAACTTTGTATAGAAATATTTTTAAATTTTAAGCCTTATACAAATTTTTTTAAAAATTGTAAACTTTATACAAAAAAATCTCTCAAGTAAAATTGTGCATATAAATCACATGGCATATTATTGGGCTTTTACAATATGATGGGGCCTAAAATATATGGTGGTCCACACTCCACATAGCACACTTGAAATCCTAGAAAGTAGAAACATGGGAAGGGAAGAAGCATAAATATTTTGAAGAAGCAACAAAAACAGAGTAGGTGGGTGGGCTTTTGGGGTTGGTGTGTATAATAACTGTATTTATAATTTTAATTTTATACATTAATTATACGGTCATCCTCCAAACAGTGACACAACTAGGAGCAGACATGTCATTTCAATTATGGAATCCAACAGCTGTCACTTTGTTACACCATCCAGCATTCCACGTTTTGAGGGGCTTTTTTCAGTGCTACATCTATCTCACTCTACATTCGTTATTTTAAATATTTTAGTAATATTAAAGACTTTAATATTATCATTAATGTTCATATTATCATAAATAACTGATATTTTTTAAAATTTAATATTAATTTAATTATAATTTTAAAATATACTTTAAATTTTATTAAAAATATATTAAATTATGTCTCAAAATATTAATGAATGTAGTATTGAGTATTTAATACTATTAAAATATTAGAAATGAATTCATTTAGAGAGATCAAACTATAAAATAAATTTAATTATTTTATCTAATGAATAATGTTTTAAATTTAGTATAAATTTTACATTTAAAACTTTTCAATGTTTTAATAATATTAAAGATTTTAATATTATCATTGTTCATATTTTTATAAACCAATGATTTTTTTTAAAAATTTAATTATAATTTAAAAATATATTAAATTATGTCTCAAAATATTAATGAATGTAGTATTGAGTATTTAATACTATTAAACTATTAGAAATGAATTCATTTAGAGAGGTCAAACCCTAAAATAAAATTTAATTATTTTATTTAATGGCTAATGTTGTAATTTCAGTATAAATTTTATATTTAAAACTTTTTAAAAAATTAATATAAATACATGCCTTAAATTTAAAGTAATTTTAAACACTTCTTTCAACTTTAAAAAATTAAAATTTATTCCCTAATGTTTATGTTTTATATCATTTAAAACTTGTTGTCAATGGGGGAAGCCATTTTCACTATTTTCTTGGACACATCTCTATTGGTTTGAAAGTAGATAATGATAGCTAAAATACATTAACAAAAAGGTTTATGCGCCAACATATAAAGCCTCCATCCTATAACTCTCAAATACTAAAGTGAAGGTTGTGGGGAATACTTTTAAAAGTTGAGGAAATGTCTGTAAACAATTTAAAGTTGATGGGGTATGTTTACAATTTCTTTATAATTAATAATTATGTTGAATGTAAAAGAAATAATTGAGTTTGAATTTTGACAAGTTTGCTTTATAAAAAATTGTGGTTTAAATACAAAAAATTATTTTGTATTTTAAATCATGTATAAATAATTTATTTAATTATAAGAGTTGATATAGAACTTTTAAATTTTACAATTCTTGCAATAAACTTTTTTTGTTAAATTTTTTTAATCCAAAATATTAATAGAATAGTGACACATCATGTTGTGCAAAAAATCTCATTTAACTTTAGTTTGACTTCTTGTGCTAAAAATATCTTAACATAATTTGACTTGTCTTCTATTTGATAGAATTTTAAACAGAAAAATTAATAGAATAAAATTGTTTACACAATCAAAAAGTTTTGATAATTTTAAATGAATTTTTATAATTGAGTGAGGTTATCTGTATATGATTTATAGTTAAAGAAAATCATATATTTTTTGGTCAAAATAATTTACTCATAAATAATTAATCTCAAATTAAATGCAACTTAATGTCACACTGAATTTTCAAGAAAAATAAATACATAGAAAGTTGCCTACTTGTAATAAAAGCCATAAATGACTTTTTGTTTTTGGGTACAAAAGTATTCAAGCTCTGAATGTGGGCCAACTTTTTTACTATAAGCAAATTGGTCTATGAAGATTTGGCTCATTAAACTCATATGTCGGCCTGTATTAAGCCGATACTACTGATGACTTCGTATCATTGATAATATTAAGTGTGTAAAAAAAGAAGATAATATTAAAGATTTCGTCACGATCTTATTTATTGTTTCACTCTTTATTTTTAAGCTCTTGTAGTTTATGCTTAAAAAAAAGGCCTAGTATGAGTTATCACAAATTATTATTATTAATAATTATAATATAAGTTATTATTATTATTATCTACATGTTGTGTTTATATTTGGCTAGTGATGAAGTTGAGTGAAAGTCAATGAGATAATAGGTAAGAAAGAGTACAGTAAGAAAAATGTTTACATATGTTGATTCTTGGGTTAGACTGACTATTTTACTTTCTAAGTTACTATATATGATAATTATAATCAATACGCAAATGTAAACATAATTTAATAATAAAAAGAGTCCATTTTTGAAATGGCCAAATTTTTTACAATGTAATGTAAAAATGAATATAGTTTTGGTATTGGCAATTAGATTGAGTGATATATATGGTATAGCAAATGTGTTGATTGAGAGGGTGGGAAGAAAGTTACAGTTGAAGCACATTGAGTATGAGATATTCTATGGATTATACATTTTGAAGAAACAAGATGTGAATATGACAATGCTGTAGCAACAACAATAAGTCAATAAAATTATTATTATTATTTTTTATTATAATTGTCTTTGTAATCTATTTTTGACCAAAGTATCACATTGATTTATATGTTATATATATTACCAACCTTTCCTCGTATTACGTAGATGGAAATATATATTGACTATTTAAGTTAGATATTATTTTTATAATTTAGTTTGACAAAATGTGTGACGATGGAAATATATATATTTCTTTTATAGTAATTTGTATAGTAGTACAATTAATTGACATAAATATATAAATATAATAATTAAAAGAATCTAACCAGGTATTATATATGCTAACCAACAAAATTTAGAAGACCAAATGATCATCATATATAGTAACCAAAACCAAAAATTTGACACACTTTATTTATTGGAAACTCAATTAATACACACACACACAGAGGGACCAAAATATCCATGTATATGTATATATATTTGTAAGAAATTAAGGTATATTTAGGCAAAGAAAATAAGAGAAGAGTATAAGGTCTGAAGGCTGTTTTCAATTGAGATAATCAATTTATGTTCAACAGTTGCAAGACTGATCTCTTACCTGTATTTTGTTGGTCCATCATCTATCATTAAGTAGTAAGTACTGCGAAATATTGAAGCTTCTTTTTCACATTCAAATGGGGAAAAAAAACCAGTTCTCTTCATATATAATATATATATATATATATCATCCTCTCTTTGGGAGCTCTCTCATCCATCATTCTGCAATAATATTATATTGTTAATTTCTTTTTATTTGCTTGAAGGTTAGAGGAACGCAAAGATCGAAGATCGACAACATCTATAATTAATCGATCCAGGTAGATTAAGTATTAGACATTTTTGGATTTGTGAATGTGCCTGAATAAACGTACAAAATTGTATTTTAAAGTTTTCTTTTGTTTAATTTCTCTCTTTCCAAACAGTTTTGAAGTAGAAAAGTTGAAGAAAGAAGGTGCGTGAATCAAGGTGCACCCATGCTTGCAATGAAGACAGTAAGATGGTCAAAATCAGCTATATGTTTTGCAGTGTTCGTGTTCATCTTCTTTGTCCAAATTACGCTCCTCAGAGGTAAATTCTCATTTCTGTTACTCAGTAGTTTGTTCTTGGAGATTTCTTTTTTAACACATAATTTGTGACACGCACAAAAGTACAAGCTATTTTTTTTATTTTTTTTAAAAAATAAGGTAGAAATTTTCCTGCAACTTTTCATAGTATTTTGTCGCTCCTTTCTTTTTGTTTTTGCTTCATCCCACGACTGTCTCCAACTAATCTACAGAAAGAAACATCTGGACTTTCCTTTTGCCATGAAACAGTTTTAAGAGTTAAGTATGAAAAAGAGTTGAGTAACACTGAGATTGCAATGGACATAAACTCAGTTTTAAGAATTAAGTAACGAGTATAGAAAGCAATATTGTTATATATATAACAGTATAAATAAGGTAGATAATTAACTTGGGCTTTGATGAGTTGTATATATAGTCTATCCTTTTTGAGCTGTTAAATCATTTTGACTAAAGACATAATAAGCATATCTAACAAAGTAAAAAGAGATGTTGTTACTGGAGTACTATCAAGTTAACTTACATTCTTATATGATTCCTTATTTTTAGACTATCTAAGGAAATACGCTTATCACTACAGAAACAGAGTTTATCTCCATTGCAATCTCAGTGTTACTAAACTGTTTTTAATACTTAATTCTTAAAACTGTTTGATGGCAAAAGGAAAGTCCAGATGTTTCTTTCTGTAGATTAGTTGGAGACAGTCGTGGGATGAAGCAAAAACAAAAAGAAACGCGCGACGTGATACGGTGAAAAGTTGAGGAAAAATTTCTTCCAAAACGCACCGTGCGACGTGGCAACAAGTTGTCTGTTGCTTCAATGGACGGTCGAGATCGTACGAAATTTATGAACATTACATGGAACAAAATTTAGGGGATCTCGTTCCTACTTCTAAAATTTATTTATTTTCAAATGGAGTTTCAAAAGAAATAACGTGAGAGAGTAATGTGTTTGACTAATTTGTATATGTTTTTTTTGATTGTCTATCAAAAAAGGCATTTTTATAATTATTTTTCTATTAATGTTATTTAAATAAATAAATATTTATTATTCTTAATTTTTATTAAATTTTTATTATTAATTAAATAAAATATAAAGAATAAAATCACAAGAAATATTTTTAAAAATATAAATATAAATAAATGCTCTATACCCTTATTTATATTTCTCAAAATAATATGTATAATTACTCAAAAAAAAAAGAAGAAATATAATTCATACAAAAGAAATTTTTTTGTGAACAGTTTTTTTAAAAAAAGTTAAAAATATTATGATAAATAATAAATTTTGAATATGGATATTTCTATCATAAAACATTTAATTTTTGGCTTCTACTTTTGACTAAAAATAAAATATTTAATTTTTAACTTTTATTCTAAAATTAAAATACTGCTTCTTCTATTACTTAAAAATACTTTTTGATAATTTGCCAAACACACTTTTATTAAAAATCAGCTTTTTCAATAGAATAAGTATTCTCAAAAAGACTCTTAATAAGCTCTAAGTCTCTAACATAAATATATTAGACATCTCATAATCACAATTAACCTCTTGTTCGTTTGTTGTAGATGTCAACATTTGGAAAGTGGAGCTGAGGCACGTGCTCTCACTTTCACAATGGGATAGCAGTGGGCAAATCACGTGCGACCGATCTAATGAGGATTTTGATCTATGCATAATTAACGGCCCAACACTTTTGGATCCAACTCTCTCCACTTTGTTCGCTTTGGGCCCACATAACTGGATCCAACCTCACTTCCCTGTGAAAATACGTCCTTACCCTCGCAAGCATGACAAGTCAGCTATGTCCCTTATCAAAGACTTAACACTCACCTCCGCTCCACCAAAAACCACATGTGCCATCACACACAATAGCCCCGCCCTGGTATTCAGTGCAGGCGGGTACAGCGGAAATTTCTTCCATGAAGTCAATGAGAATTTCATCCCTCTTTTCATCACCGTCCAATCTCTATTTCCTGATCAAGATGTCATTCTTGTGATCACTGATACTATGACTTGGTGGCTTCAAAAATACGTTGAATTACTATTAAATTTCACTAGCCACCCAATTATCAACGTGAAAAACTTAACTCTTACTCATTGCTTCTCATCAACAGTGGTAGGATTGATGAAGCATGGACCTATTATCATAAACCCTAAATTACTACCTACTCCAAAAACCCTAATTGATTTTTGTACCTTCTTAAGAAACACCTACATGAAAGATGAGACCCCCTTATGTTCCAACTTCAATGGTAGTACTAGTACGAGGCCAAATCTCACATTGGTTTCTAGAAGAGGCAATGTGAGCCGTTTGATATTGAACCAAGAGGAGATCATAAAGGAAGCTGAGGAGATAGGGTTTAATATGAGAGTACTAGAGGCATCAAGGAAGACATCTATGGTCAATGCCTACAAGTTGGTTCACACAAGCCATGCACTATTAGGGGTCCATGGTGCAGGGCTGACACATTGCTTATTCCTCAGGCCAGGGTCAATTTTGATGCAGGTGGTGCCTATTGGGACCAATTGGGCTTCAAGGACATACTTTGAGAAACCAGCTAGGGTTTTAGGGTTGGAGTATATGGAATACAAGGTTGAGGCAAATGAAAGTAGTTTATCAGAGAGATATGGTAGTGATAGCTTGGTGGTTAAGAAGCCAGAGATTTTTCAACAAGGGAATTGGAGCACTAAAAGAATATATTTGAAGGAACAAAATGTGAAACTTGATGTGATTAGATTTAGGAAGTATTTGAGAAAGGCCTACCAAAAGGCTAAAATTTTTATGGATAGAGCAAATTGTTTGGATACTTAGTTTTGTACTCAACGTATGAACGTGTTATGTTTATCAGTAACTTCTGAATAAAAATGAATTATGACTATATTAGTAAAGCACAACTCCAATTAAGAATCTCTATTTGTTGAATGCAAACTTGACAAAGTTTGAATTTGAACCTATAATTTCAAAAATACATTTCTCGCTTGTCCCTAGGTAATATGAATAATGTGGGTTAAAGTCAATCCTTTAAAAAAATTTAAAATGATCAATTTTTTATTTAAATTATAATTTATATATATATAAATTTATAAAAAATATTTAAATTACATTAATTATATTTTATAATTAATATAAAATATTAATAAATTTATTTTTAAAAATTTATTAAATATAATAATTTATAGATAAATATTAAAGTTAAATTATTTTATTCAAAAAATTGAGCAAATAACATAATTTATATTTTTTATAAAATAAATTAAATATGTATAAAAAAATATAAAAATAATTTTATAGAGTAAGTCTAGTTAGTAATTACTCTCCCTATACATGAATTTGTAAATAATATTCAGACATGAACCAAAACTGATAGATTAAGTATAAATATTTTGATCATCATAACTGTTAAATATATATATACATAAAAAGAAATTTCTTTCCAGGAAGAAAAAATTGCAGCGTTTTCTTGCCGGGCTCCGTTAAATACAGATTTTGGATGCATCGGGGCATTATCGATTATTACCAAAAAACCTCTCCCTTCGCTTTCAAAGTCCGTTTCCTTCACTTCGCAAAGCAATGCAGACTCTTCAGTTGCTAAAACTTGATGCCGTTAGCTCCTCAGCTCACCACGATGGCTCCAAATTCTTCACACCCTTTTCGCAATTCCCTTCACAGCCCACAAGTTTTCTCCATACCCACAAATTCATCGCATCAAATTTTGCGAGAATGGACTGTCGCTCTCTTCAGGCTACTGCTCCTTCTTCTCCTTCCTTTCCCATCAGGTACCACACTCTTTGCTTTTGTCTCATTTCTCGTATGTTGCGGATAATGCCTCGAGATTTTCAATGACAAAGCTAGATCGTATTTAAGTATTTGTCGTCATAGAGATGTATTATGAGAAAGTTGTTTCTATATGATTTTCACGCACGATAATGCCTCAAGGTTTGGGGCCTTTCATTTTACATTTGAGCATTAACGTTGCGAAAGTGATTCGGGAGATCAAGCATCTTATGTGCTCCTTCCATGTTGTTAAGAAGGAATTTGTTTGCAGGTTTAAGAGACATTTAACGGACAACATAGATTCCGATGAAAGTTTCTTGCATATATTTGTAAATGCTGGTTCTTTTGAACAACTAACTCTAGAAGAGCGTTTCAAATTATTGATTGATTGCCACTTACTTGCTGCAATCACTGCTTGAGAGCATCATTAGGTTGTTGAATTGCCGTTGCACTTTCTATCCATTGAGTACTTGAAAACTGGCCAAAGAAACTCTAAGGTTATTGATGAGTATGAGAAAGTAGCTTTAGAAGTGAGGTTTTGCCGTCAATGTGAGCTCTAAAATTGGACAACATACAATTGATGCATGGCACTACGAGGGCTATGGTACAATCTTTCCCTAAAATATAATTTCACAAATTTTTATCTGTGTACCTACAGTCCTGGTTGCTGAAAATGCTACCTGGGTCCACTTCAAAATATATGAAGGGGGATGACTGACTGACTCACTTCTTGCCTATGTGAACCAATACTGATATAACACAATGAATTCTTAAAAATTTCAAACTTCAATAATGACCTTGTATTACTGAGTCTTATCTCTTATAATAAGCAACATTCAATGTAGAAATTGAAGTTCCCTTAAAGCATGGAAGTTAGACATATTTGGGTAAATAAAGAAATGCTACAAGCAATTTAGAAAATATTCTCCCATTTTTTATGCTGCTTGTTTGAGCTGGAAAAATTTCTCCAGCTTTTGCTAACTGTCGGTAATGTCTCTGTGCCATGCCTCTTTCTGTTCCAAAAGCATGCTTGATGAAATATTAATATCATTTCCTGTCTTCTCAAGTCTATAGAAACTTTTGGCACGAGGAAGGAAAATTTATAGATGATTGAAGTTCAAAATTCAAATTCTCTTTAAAAGTAAGCTTTCTGGAATAGCTGGCAATTCATTGTCAGCTTGTGGACCCATTTCTTATGGTCTTCATTTTTTGCAGATATTCAGAGAAAAATAGGGTGGATGAGAGTAAGAGTTTAACTTTAGATGGCATAAGACACTCCTTGATTAGGCAGGAGGATAGCATAATATTCAGCCTTCTGGAGAGAGCTCAGTATTCTTATAATGCAGACACATATGAGCATGGGGCATTCTTCATGGATGGGTTTCATGGCTCTTTGGTTGAATACATGGTCTGGGAAACTGAAAAGCTACATGCCCAGGTCCTTTTATTTCTTGGAGAGTGAAAATATAAATAGAATAGAATCACAACAAAACTGGTTTTGATTGTCTTTCCTTTGGAATTAGGTGGGAAGATACCAGAGCCCGGATGAGCATGCTTTTTTTCCTGCGAACTTGCCTGAGCCTATGCTTCCACCCTTGCAGTACCCCCAGGTTCGGAATTCTATTGCTTTTATGTTAAATAAGATAAAAAATTCATTTTCTAACTAATAAAATGTCCTTCTTTTAGTCATTGCTGAGTCCATGTGAATCTTTTAATATTTTATTCTTTATTATGATAAGAAAGGTGAGTAAAGACCAAAACAAGGCAAATTCTTATTGTTGTGTATTTCTTTTTAGAAAAAAAAAAATGAGTGGTTGAATAATTTTATTTGGCACATAAGAGAAGCAGAATAAGTGTCTGTGTAAAGTAAAACATTTCTCATTTTTCATTTTGTACGTGCTATCTGTTGTATAAAATGGGGTATCACTGCTGGTTTTCAAGAAAGGCAAATATTTTATGCTTACAGGGCTTCCACTGAAAGCTCACATGTACTTGATTCTTGATGTATTAAGGAGGACACAGTATCATTGTTTTGCCCATATATCATGTGCGTAATCAGTGCTCAAAGACAATGATATCCACTTTCATGTCTTTAAAAAAATTATAGCTAAATATAAAGGATGATAGATGATGTCTTAGGATCACACACTCTTTCTTCCCACCTTGATGTATTTATGTGCCAGTGTCTCCACACATTTTAATTTTTCCTAGCTGCTGTCCTTACTCCTTACTAACTTAACTGAATGGATTTAGTCACTGTCGATCAGATTTCTTTTGAATTTACATTTTGAAATGTATTGCAAAGTAAAAATTGACTAATCTAGCTTCCATCTTCCTTGATCTACTTAACTAGGTTCTGCATCACAGTGCTGATTCAATCAGTACAAACAATAGGATTTGGAATATGTATTTTAAAGACCTCCTCCCAAGATTGGTAAAAGCAGGAGACGATGGTAACTGTGGATCAGCAGCTGTCTGTGACACTCTTTGTTTGCAGGTAGCTAATCGAACTTCAAGTGGTATGATGATTTTTTCTTGAACGTAAATAGTTTTTCAATAAAACTATAAGAAGTTTAACAGTAATGGCTGTGAACTGCTCTCTTGTTATTGACTCTCTTTTTCAATTGCAAACCTTACTCTTTTTTATTCAATGGAAGAGTCTCAACGTGAGCTTATTATTAGCACCTTTCCTTTTGGTCAGGAAAGAAAATTGAAGTAAGATTATAATATAAGATTATGCCTGTGAAGTGAAGCTGTGGTAGTTTTAAACAATTAGTGATTTAGTCACAGGTGGTCTTGCTCCAATGGGAAACCCTTGATTATTGATTTAATTCACATTCCTTGAACTCTGGATACTTGGCAAGATAATTACATCTCAGATATTTGGTTTGAATATCATTTTTTGTCCTGATGCTTAACTACTGTTGCAGGCTCTCTCAAAGAGAATCCACTATGGCAAATTTGTTGCTGAGGCAAAATTTCAAGAAGCCTCTAGTGTATATGAGGCTGCCATTAAAGCGCAAGTAAACTTCTGCATGATTTATCCTTACTTTTCCATATATGGTCAATGTTACTTGATTTTCTGATATTTCATTGCTGGTTTATATGGGTCTTGCAGGACAGGAAACGTTTGCTAGAGTTGTTGACATATGAGACAGTGGAAGCTGCAGTGAAGAAGAGAGTAGAAATGAAGGCAAGAACATATGGCCAGGTGGTAAGAGGCAATGAAAAGAACGTAGCTGATACTGTATATAAAATCAAGCCTAGTTTAGTTGCTAACCTTTATGGAGATTGGATAATGCCTCTGACAAAGGAAGTGCAGGTAGAATACTTGTTGAGAAGACTTGATTGAAACGAGAGGATGAGAGTTTTTCTACGGTTGGCAACTTCACTTTTTTAGATGTACATTGAGTTTTAGTAATGCAATCCTTTTAGATCAGCATCAACATGTGTTTTTGACTAAAACCTGATGTAATTGCGTGGACCTACAGATCATGGAGCAGTTATGGAGTCTCAGTTATAGCTTTAATCCTTGATTTTCAGCTCTTTCTGTGTGGTTGTTTGGAAAACTTGGAAAAATAATGTTACTTGTACAATTAATGTGTTCACGTATCTGCATAATAACTATACAGGTTGCTCTCTTGCTCCATTTGAGCTAAGGAAATGAAGACTAAAGTGAGTCTCCTACTCATAAGTCGTTTTAAGTAGTTGTAATATAGCTTCATTATAGCTTTTGGTTGTCTGATATTATGAAAGTTTTACCTACTTATCCTGCATTTATTTTTTTATTTTTAAATTGGTGCAATTAAATTATAGAGTTAACATAATATTCAACTGCAACAGGCAAATATTGACGAGTTCTGACTTTGAAAAATTTAAGAAGATAAAAAACTAGCTTTCAACCCAAGTTGGTTCGAACTGTTTGAATGTTTTTTTCTTTAAAAACAGAAAAATAAAAAAAATTTGATTGAATAATTGTTTCCGATAAAAAATAAAAAAAATAGAATATGTGTATTAAGAACAAAAAATATAAAATAATTAAAAGTTATTTTGAATTTTAATTTTTTAAAATAAAAATAAATCTTTTTATTAATAGTTTATATATAAATATATAAAAATAATACTAATATCAATTCTTAAAATTGATTTATAAGATCAATTTTAAAGAATAATAAAATAGAATAATATTTAAATAGGCCTTAAGTCATTTTGTTAGGTTAGAGTAGACTTGATTATGGGTCTAAAAGCCTCTCTGATTTAATATGTTCATAAAAATGTAATATGAACTCAAAAATAAAAAATCAAATAAAAAAATTAGATTAAATTAGAGATAGGCTTGAGCTTTTTTTAAGTTTGATCGAGAATCCAAAAGTTTGAATTATTTTTTTAAATAAATATTTAATAAAAAAAGTTATATATATTATAATATAAAATACAAATAAACTTTCATTTAAACTTAATATTTTTTATAAACAACAAAAAAATTCATATTTCTTGTTTTATTTTGCTTTATAGAAATATATGCAAAATAATTATAATTATGTATAATTTTATGTCAGAAAAGTTAAATTTGCCTTTTTAATTTATTAATACTTATAATTTAAGTTTATAACTTACAAATATTATACTATACTTTACTTTAATTTATATTAAATGAAGAATATAAAATTTAATTAATGTCAAATATTAACAATTTTAAATTTGGTCTAGACCGGGATTTTTTTTATTATTTAGGCTTGAGCCCAGCTTGAATAACATACCTAAAAATGAGTTCAAGCTCATAATTTTTAGTATGTACATGTGAAAGTCTGACCCTTTTTTTAATGAGCCAAACCTGTGATTAAGTCTAATTTTGAGTTTACTAGAGATAAATATACTGAGTGCTCTACTGTTATTAATTAGAAAATCATCAAGCTTTAGTATATCCATAGAATCTCAGAAGGAAATACACACCAAAAAAAATAACAGAAAACAAGATAAAGGGTCTATTCGATAATAGTTTTTAAAACTTATTCTTTATTTTTAAAAATATAAAAATAAAAAAAATATTTAAATAATTATTTTTGATAAAAAACAAAAGAATTAAATGTTTTGAGAATAAAAAATATAGAATAATTAAAAAATATTTTAAATTTTAATTTTTTAAAAATAAAAAAAATAAAAAATAAATCTTTTATTAATAACATGTAAATAAATATATAAAAAAATATAAATATAAATTTTTAAAATTAATTTTATAAAATAAAAAAACAATACAATATTCAAACAAGCTTAAAATATTATCTTCCAAAGAAGGAAGATAACTTCATTTATCATTCACCAAATTCATGCAGCTAAGCAATTGTTTTGTCCTCTTTTGTTAACGGTCTCGAGGCCAGCTCAGCACCTTTGCTGTCTGAAATTTGTTTGGTGAATTCCATCAAATAATCCTTGGTCCACGCTCTTTTTCTTATACTAATTTTCATCTCATTTTGGCCCAACCCATTTTCCATTTTGGAAGTAATCTGTGGATCTTGGGCCTGCCTATTGTCTTGGTTTTTTGGGCTTGGTCCATTATACTCTCATACGACTTGAAAAAGAAAAATGAAAAAGGAAGAGGAAGAGTATGTCTGTAATGTGTGTGTGAGCTTCACAAAAGTACAGTGAATTTGAAGTGGGGTCAAGCATTCAAGCTTCATTAAAGCACATTGTCTGCCTTATTTTTCAAATTGGTGTCTCATCAAGATTTCCAAATTTTATACCTTTCATGAATCATGAGCATGTTTTTCAATTAATGAGATTTACAAAAATAAATTACACAAATTATTTTTAACCAATTCTAAGTTGTGGAATTATTTTGAAATGGCACTAAGCATGGAACTTGAAAGCCCTCCAAATTATCTAAACCCCTCTCTCGCAATAAAGTTAATCAAACCCACAATACAATGCTGAGACGAAAGCATGATAAGAGGTGCAAAATAATTGTGGAAAAAGCTGCATTATATATATATATATATATATAGCAAGTAAACAATTTAATTTATCAATTAGGCTAAATTTTTTTTTTTTTTTAAAAAAGGCTATGGCTAATGGCTATGGTGGTCCTTATCATTCTTTTGAGCTGGAAAATACTTGTTTGATGGCCCCACCATGTGTATTAGCATCTTTTTGACATCTATAAATATATATATATATATATATATATTAAATATCCATAGTTCATAACTTATATGCTTGAAGTTCGCAACTTGAGTTGATTTCTTTTCCTTGGTCATTTTCAAGAGTTTGAAAACTATAATAATTGATGCAGGAAAAAAATCTTCATTCTCCCCTTATTCAATATGATTGAGAAAATTCTTTAATTTCATTAAACACTAAAGAAGGGAGTTATAATAATTTTTCAAAGAAATAAAGTTATCTTTCGTTCCTGTCTTTTTCTTTTCTCCAGGGATTAAGTATTAGGAGTTCCCATTAAAAAGTATTACAGAAAACTCAGTTTTTTAAGATCTTGAGATTTTTTATGTTTAAAATTTTATTTAAATAAAAATATTCAAATTCTCAAAAAAAACTTATATATCGTTATGATAACCCTATTTACTCCATCATTTTAGCGCCAAAAATCCAGGCGGGAATTCAATTCAACCAAAGTCATGATATTTAAACTAAGGTCAAAATCCATCTTTTGTTTTTAATAATTTTATGTAAATTTTTAATTTCATATTTTTTAATTTTAATTAAAAATTAAAATTATACATAAGTTTTTAATTAAAAAATAGATAATTATTTTTAAAAAATAAATAAATAAATTATATATATTAATTTTTAAATAAAAAATTTGATGATAAAAATATAAAAATTTTATCTAAATTTTTTAATTAAAATATATTTCCATTTTTTGGGAGAAACGTGAGGCGCCGCTTTCTTCTGTCTGCATCAGCGTATTTGTCCCTTTTCTCATTGCCAGCTTTGTATTTGATGCCTAAAGCGAAGCCTGTAGAAGTAGAGCCACCATTACCACTCGCTCCCTGACCTTCCTCTGCTCTAACGAGGGACAGATTGACGTTACCCTAGAAAGGGAAGCCAAGGGAAAAGAAAATGGAGAAAGCTCTGACAAAAGTCAGTAGCTTAAAGGTGGGTCTGGGTAGCTCATGGATTACCAAGAAGGCCAAGGAGGAGTTCACTAACATCTCGGAGGACATCACTGTGAGTAACATGTTTTCTGGGTTTCGCTTGCTTTTTTGTTTCTGCTTGTTCCTCTTCTCCTTTCCCCTTTTTGACGTCTGCATTTTCTGATGGGTCTGGTCATGATTGCCGCAATGTGGGTTATGTCTGCTAATAATGTGTGGTTATCATAAGTTGCTATTGGCTTGAGAGATCTGAAAGATTTGTCTAGAGATAGAATGAATTAGGTTACTTTTTTATTTTTTGGAAAAACGGCATCAGAATCAGATTCATAGTAGTGATTTGTGGGTGGAATTTTTGTGTGGGAATTTTGTTACGAGCTAATGAAAGTGAAATAGGAGATATTGTTTGTTAGTATTGCTTCATTTGGGGAGATTTGTAAGTATTTTCATGAATGATGCAATAGTAATATATTTCTTTCTTCTTTCTTAAAAATCATTTCTTGGGTCATGAAGAACTGGGTTTCATAAAACTTTTTGAGAAATTTTCTGGGATTTGGGTGTTAAATTCACTAGAATCATGTAATTTACTGTGAACCCAATGTCCTTACTTTTTGGATGAAGGAATGGGAAGGGAAACATGTGAATGTAATGATCAGCTCTAGGAGAGGAAGGAGAATAATAATACGTGGCATTCTTTCTTAATGTCTAAATCATATGATTTCTCACCTGAATCAGAAAAATACTTAGGCTTGGATAAACTATTCAGTCTAGGAAAGTGCCTTTATTCTTTTGGTATAGCTCGGAGTGAGAATTCTCTTGAATTGTTACTTGCTAGAGGGAGAGCTGACACATGCCATATGTAGATTGGGATGCTTTGCCGTTACTAGTATGCATCTCTGGGTGATTTTTAAGGGCGATTCTGAAATTTTATATCAATCAAGTAGGTGCCATGATGAGAAAGAGGAACTTGAACTATGGTATAGTCATATAGAGAATTTTGGAGGCATCAGCTTCACATAGTTCTTATTTGTAACCTACGTGTTTCTTTATGGTGGTTAGCTATAACTTTTGCAAATTGCTTGTGTCAAAGCATAAAAGCCGATCAAGTTTCTTTATACACATGATGAAATAAGTGAAATATCCTGCTAGTGGTTTAGTGTTTGAACTCTAGCAGAGCTTGATGCTACTGCCTTATTCTTGTGATCTTGCTATGAGGTGATCTTTTGCAGACTTTCTCAAGTACCGTTGAAGAAAAAGCAAAATGGATTTTTAACAAACTTAAAGGTATGACACTTGTGTTTACCCTAAATCTTCATGTGAGATCATGCATGCATATAAAAATTTACTCAACACAACTGGATAAGTCATGTTAAATGTATACCAAGAATATCAGTGCAAAAGATTTTATATGTCCTGGAAATGCTTGGCATTTTTACATCTTCAAAATTTGTCAACACATAAAGCCCTCTTTCATTGTTTTCACTTTTCACAATATTTTATGCAATTGAGTAGAGTTTGCTAGTTGTTACTTGGTAGGGTGTATCATATATCAATAGTAGCGTCATAAAAAACTACATAGAAGAAATTATGTAGCTGAATACATTGAAGCTGTAAATCAATGAGCATAATGGCAGTCCTAGTTATTGTAATCATCACTTATAAACTAACTAACCGTATTAAGTTTTTGTTGTAGAACCTATCTCTAACTTTGCCCTTTTATTGACTCACTTCCTGAATTCTGTGATGGTTTCTGTTTCTGGGACTTATGTCATGTCTATTCTAGTTAATCTAATTTGTAAACCACTTCATCAATTAATGATCACTATCTCTTGTTTTTCTACCCTTCTCTTTCTTTTAATGTTCATTTCTCAGGCAAGCCACTGAAGAGCCTACCTGATCTGCTCCGAGAGTACAATTTGCCACCGGGGCTTTTTCCCCAGAATATAATCTGTTATGAGTTTGATGAAACCAAGGGTAAGCTGATTGTGTACTTGCCATCTCAATGTGAAGTCAGCTTTAAGGACTCCTCTGCACTAAGGTATGCAACCCGAGTCAAAGGAGTTCTCACAAGGGGAAAGCTGACTGGAATAGAGGGATTGAAAACAAAGGTTATTGTTTGGGTTAAGGTGACAACTGTGGCAATTGAAGGTTACAAATCTGATAAGGTTTGGTTTACGGCTGGTGTAAAGAAGTCAAGGCCAAAGGATGCTTATGATACACCTCATGATGCTGTCAGAGTTTCAGAGTTCTGAGTTTAGGATCTTGGGTATTCTCATCTCCATTACTATCCAAATCATTACCAAAATGTTATCTATATACAGTAGGATTTAGTCACCCTTTTCTTTTGCCAGAAATACTGGATGTATTGAATTGTTCTGACTTCTGAATATTCATTGTCTCTTTGAACTTTAGTTGGGGAAGCTCACATGATGCAATCAAAGTTCAAAACTTGAAATGACACGTTGTTTTTCCAATTGTCTAAACTGTGTTTATTGCAAATTATGGGAATGGGGATCTGAATCAAATTTGTTCTGAAAATGGGGACCTGCAGAAGATACCCCAATGAAATAACCAAGTGCAGTTTTTAGATGTTAATTATCAGGTTCTCTAATATAATTTTGTCAGTAATGTGAGGGTGAGTTGTAAAATATGTGCACATGTTATAATTATATTGAAAGAACATGACAGAGGTGAAGTTCTGTGCAGCAAGAGAGAGGGAGAGAGAGATTGAGAAGGGACAGTCATAAAGATGCTTTAAGAGTTAACTTCCTAGTTTCCCACATAACGGGCCTTTCGTATTCTGCTAGACTATAGTATTGACTTATTGTGTTGTAAAGCACGGATCAGGAAGTTCTACAATATAGCAGAAGGTCTTGTAGGAGAGAAAAAGAAACAGGAGGAAATATTCATGCGAGTCCTATTTGAGTGGGTCCGACCTTTCTAATTCTTCCTTTCTCCTACAAAACTCCGCAATATTGCAGAGGATTCCAATTCGTCACTATTCCCAGGTAAGTAACAGATTATATTATCTGACATGACGTGCCTAAGAAGAGAAAAGTTTTTCTATTTTTGTAACTAATCGTTGTGTCTCTCTTCACTGAATTCTTTTGTTATGAGAGGATTTAAATTTGTAACTCAGACATTTGACCAATTATTCAACTCTTATGATGTGAAAAACACTGCCAAAGTGATTGTAACACAGAAAAAGGATATGGGAATCTTTGTTTAATAACCAACAATCAACAGTGTCCAACACATAGTTTCGCGGCGTTGAAGCCTAAAGAAAACGCAAGAGAACTAACTATGACTCTAGGAGAAGAAACTCTTAAGCATTACCAAGCATTAGGGTGGAAGATATCCTTAGGAGGTTGAGAAACAGGATGAAAACCCCTTTGATGAGAAAAGCTATAGTTAGTCAGTCAGTCAGCACATTAGTTAACTTCTCTGTACGTGTATTGGAACTGAAGATTTCAATCTTTTTATGCATGTGAGTAATCTGGTTCTGCTTCAAAATATTAATCACAGAGGAGGAATCACTCTCAATTATTAACATCCTTATGCTCAGCTCCCAAGCATATCCGAGGCACTCTAGGATACCCTACAGGCTACAGCTTGCATCAAAGTTGTACAAATTCCAAAATTTCGAATGAATCCTTCATGCCAATGATCCAAGAAGTCACGAAAGATTCATTCTAAGGCTTTAAGTTCCTCATTAAGTGTTTGTTGCGCCAATTCCATATCATCCAGCAGGCTATAGGAAACACAAAATAGCAGGAAACCAGTGAGTCACTGCAAATATTATTATTCATGTTCCAGAGCATCCAATCCTGTACATCCAAGGAAAAGAATTCTGTTTTGTATTGCTCCTTCATTACGTTTCTCTAAATTTTAGCCATAACATAACTATCAAGGATAGCATGAGCATTTGTTTCAATGTTATGCTGACATAACTTAGTCTATTTATTTAGAGCAAGCTGCCATAAAGAGCACTTGATTCGTCATGGACCTTTCTACTTCCAAATGTCTCTACATATTTTATTCTCTTGAATAGAGGTTTTAGACAGCACACTTGGAAGTGTTGGACGGATTTAGATCTTCTGAAGTGAAAAAAAATGATAAAAGTGGTGAAGTGCAAAGAGTAAAAAAAAAGAAAAAAGAAAAATTAAACACTTACTTTAAGTTTTTTTTTTTTTATAATATTTCACCACTTTTTTCACTTTAAAAAATTTAAATTAAATTCGTGTTGGACACACTGCAACTACCACTACTGCTACCCTGTCGTTGCATTTGATCCTTATCAAAATTATCATGGCAGGAACTATTGATTGACAAAGTTCAATTTAGATGATATTAACTTTTTTTTTTTTTTTCGGAATATTTTCATTTCATAACGAAGTAAGGCACCTTGACCTATTATAAATATCGAACATTGCAGGCACAAGAATAATATTGTCAAAATGAGTAAGTGTCTATGACTTAGTCTGTTTAACCTATACTTCAGGTAAGTTTGGTCTTATAAATATTGACTAATTTAAAACGGGCTTAAATAAATTTACCTGCAGAAAAAAAAAAAACTAAATGAAAAAAATTAACATGACAGAGAATAATTTATACATAAGAAAGAATCCAAACGTTAAATAAAATAAATAAGATAGTTATAATAAATTGTAGTTTTAATGAAGATATTTTTGTCTTGGTATTCTCTTGCTACATGAATTCTCCTTCTCTTGCTACATGAATTCTCCTTCTCTTGCTACATGAATTCTCCTTCTCGCTAGTTACTGTTAGAAACGTCAATTTACGCAAGCTAACTTCTGGGCTCACATGTATTATATTGAAACACTCCTTACAGAAAACACTACTGCCTAAATGCCGTAACAGAAACTACAGAATTGAAATGGAAATGAAATAAACAGAAACTAAGAAAGATGCCTTCTGTTCGAGTCGAAAGCTCACTCCAACGGCCAAATGCCAATACTCATTCCATACATGCCTTCTTTCATCCTTCACCCATGCTTTTATCCTTGCTCGCACGTCACGACTTGTAACAAACTTCACACAAGCATCACGCTGGCAGTTTGGCCAACTCATCACCCGCGTCTTTCACACGAGCATCACGCTGGCAGCTCCCGTGCATGGTATCCCACATTATCCTTGACGTCTTGGTTTGTTTCAACGTTTCAGCCTGTTTGCATATACATCTTTGGCCCATTCCCTCATTCGTAACAATACCGTCCCCATCAAAAACAACCTTGCCCTCAAGGTTGATATCTGGACGAGTCACGTTGAGAATCACCCAAGCTTTCCAGGAAGCTTCTGCTTGTTTCTTCATACGATTTTGTGCTCGGAGCAAATAGTCTTGTAGTAAATGAACATGCATCACTCGACAAGGATCATAAGGACTTTTATGACAAATTCGTTCACACTGATAACTCCCATATTCTAGAAGCTTATCACAGTGTTGGCCACAGATAAGAGCCGAGGATCGAGCAGCGTAATGTGTGGTAATTGTTTTCTTTACACAATGGCACTTGCATGGTATTGCAAATGCTTTACAAGGAGGACGGGGACCAAGATGGCATTGCAATACCTGAACATGAGGATAAGGATCCTCTTTACTCTCCTTCCTTCCAGTGAACGCTTCCCTCTCAAGGGCCTTCCCATATGGTTCTTCACAAGAGTGTGGCGTGAGATACAATTCAGATGGTGGTGCAGTAGAGGTGGTAGAAACAGATACTTTAGGATCCCATTTTCGATGAGGACCCTGGATAGGAACCCTGGAGCGATCCTTTTGTTTTGGTCCGACTTGCATGATCATTGTATCTGATGCCCCACACACAACGCTTGTTTCCGCTGTCGCTGAACTGATCGAATCACAGACCAAACACAAGATAAGAGCTACACCCAATTCTTTTTCAACTGATGCTTGTGTGTGCTCAACACCCAATATGGCATGGGTTCCAATAGCATTTGTAGCAAAAGGAGCAAATAGAATTATAGCTAAAGCGATATGTATTGTGACGTAATTTCCCTGTCTGAAGAGTTCAATGTGGACTTTAAGTTCTGATGGAACTTCATGTCGTGTATTCTGAAGTCCTCTGGTTTGACATATATGATGTTGAAATCCAGAAAATACAATTATTGTGGCACATATGTATATCTCTTCCACTGGCTCACCTTCATGGCATCCTTGGACCATCCATTTAAAAATTAGAGGAACAATGAAGATTGAACAAATGACATAACCAGACCAACATAAGAAGACTGACATTGGAATAAGTGGGTATTGGGTATCCTTAGATAAGGCAAGAGTCATAGCAAGTAGAATCCAGGCAACTACATCCTTAACTGTTATAGGATTGAGAAAGAGATACACAACTTCAGAGAATCCAAAGATGGCTTTATCTGCTGTCTCATGAAGTGCAACAATTTGGTGCTTCAATGATCCCGCTGTGTTCTCAAACCCCACGTGCATGGCTATGAAGTTTGGAACATTCACGCCAAACGTTGCAGTATGGTAGGTTTGGATGCCATCTTTGTAGTTGGGGGTACTAGAGAATCTGGTGAAGGTGGGACCATATCCAACAATAGTGACAATTGACATGGACTTACCCAGGCTCACCTTCTCCTTGTATATACCAGCCTTCACGTAGATCACTAAGGGCTTAGTATTCTTCTTCTCGAAGCCATCCAAGAAAGTGCATTGGTGGGAGGTGATGGCACTAAGCCAGACCTTGAGATCATAGGTGTAGTCACACAGCTTGTTAATAGATAAGGTGTCGTTGCTGTCCATGAACTTCTTGATGTCTTCGATGGCGTAGTTCAAGACCTCATGACAAATGTGCATAGCCTGCTGGGTCATGTTATCCTTGGCCAACTCCTCGTAGAGAGTAGAGTTGTTAATGAACTTGTGGAACTTCTTGCTGGCGGTGTGGAAGGTGACTTTGACCAGATCTTTTACGTCGTCGATGTTGTTAGTCTTAGACAGGCTTTTGACGCAGGTTTCTTTGTATTCTGCTGAATTGTAAAGCATGTCGACATTCTTCTGAGAGGTTGGGATTTCATTACTTTTATCCTGTGAGCATGAGGGAGCCGCCACCTCATTCAAAGAGCTATCTTCTCCTCCGGATAACCTTTGCTGTCCTCCATAGCCAAATGCCATTACTGCTAATTCTAAGTTTACAAAATATAAACTGTACTGTTCAACTTCAGACATGAAAAAATTTCCATTATTATTTTTCAGTTGGGTTTTATCATAACCCAAGCCGTTCATGATAGTGCAAGAAAACACAAGCAAAACGTTTGTGGACATTCCATCTCCTGCTGTTACCATACGATTGGGAAAGAGGCACACAACACCATCCAAACCGCCAGGATCGTATATTGAAATACAATTCAATCTATGAATCTTACATATAGTAAACTTTTTCCACATCAGTGAACCCATTAATTTGCAATTGTTCTGCATAACAGGATTAGCTATGGTTGCTAGGATTCTCTTAAAATCAAAGACATGAACCAGAGAATCTTCATATGCATCTTGCAAATGTTTAATAATTGGAAAAGGAATTGCATTACCCCGTTGCACAATTGGTGAGGATGACGAATGTCGTGACGGCCAGTAGAGATTCTCCACTTGTTTGTGTTCTTCCAAAAGCAGAGTTGGATCATTTTCTCCTTCACCCTTAGCCTTCAGAACTTGTGTTTCCTTATGGTAGAGCTTTTCAGCAGCCAATAGTGCGCCCTTTTGCTCCTTTTCGACTGCCTCTAATGGATTCTTTTCTTGAACTTCTTCCCTTGCGTATACTGAGTCATTGTTGCAGGCATGTTCTGTTTTAGATGCCATAGAAGAACCCTGCTCGGCTATACTATTTTTTTCCTGTTGCGTTAGTGAAGCATCAAATTCTGAATTTGGAATTGATTTAACCACATCCCATTCTTCCCCATACTCCTCTAGAAGATGAAGTTTCACCATAGATTCCATTCTCCTTAATGATTCTTTGCAATCAAGCATTAAACCTTCCATTACGCTGAGCCGTTTATCCATGGCTTGCTGTTTTTGCAGTATGTTAGCGGCCACTTCTCGTCTTTCTCGCAGCGCTTCCTCCATCTGTAAAAAATGAATTTCCTCCATCTCTTAACAAGAGCACCAATGTTAGAAACGTCAATTTACGCAAGCTAACTTCTGGGCTCACATGTATTATATTGAAACACTCCTTACAGAAAACACTACTGCCTAAATGCCGTAACAGAAACTACAGAATTGAAATGGAAATGAAATAAACAGAAACTAAGAAAGATGCCTTCTGTTCGAGTCGAAAGCT
Organism: Senna siamea; assembly: GCA_031216115.1. NCBI lineage: Eukaryota > Viridiplantae > Streptophyta > Magnoliopsida > Fabales > Fabaceae > Senna > Senna siamea. The sequence goes on from CM062358.1 coordinate 4,165,381, forward strand.
CACTCAAACGGCCAAATGCCAATACTCATTCCATACATGCCTTCTTTCATCCTTCACCAATGCTTTTATCCTTGCTCGCACGTCACGACTTGTAACAAACTTCACACAAGCATCACGCTAACAGTTTGGCCAACTCATCACCCGTGTCTTTCACACGAGCATCACGCTGGCAGCTCCCGTGCATGGTATCCCACATTATCCTTGACGTCTTGGTTTGTTTCAACGTTTCAGCCTGTTTGCATATACATCTTTGGCCCATTCCCTCATTCGTAACAGTTACAGTTTCATTTCATAATCTTACAACATGCAGCATTTGAGATGAGGGAAAAACTAGATACAAAAAATTTAAATAAATATAAATAAATGCAATATGTATATATATATATATATATATATATAATTTTTATACATTTTATCACTTAATTTAGTGTGAGAATTGGCTTGAGATAATAAAAGGAAGCAAAATTCGGTAAAAAAAAAAAATAGGTGCAGAAATTTCAATTTTTTAAATAAAAATAATATTCCAATATCATACAAAGCACATCTTTCTCTCCCTCCCCCCTCTTTATATATATATATATATATAAATATGGTTATTTAAAAAATAAAAAAAGACTATTTAATAACAAGCAACAAAAGAAGAAGCAGAGAAGGCGATAGAGCGAGCTAGGCAGTGAAGACTGTAGAGAAAGAGACTGAAATTCGCAGTAGAAGGAGAAATAGAAGAAACCTAGCAATGGCGATTTCAGGCGATCTTAGGATCTCTGCAACTCTTCCTCTTCATCACTCTTACCCTCGTCGAAGTTCATTGCAATCCCCTAAGGTGTGGTTTTTCTCATGTTTATATATCTACTTCTTTTTGTCTTGTGCTCGCGGGGCAATGGATCGATCGTTCTAGCGGTTTTAGCCATCTGATTTTTGATAATTTCTCATGAGTTAATTAATAAAAAAAAATTTAGTGAGAACGTATTCGAGGTTTAAAGAGATGATGAAACCCCAATTCTACTACGTTGCCCCAGCTACTAATCTGGGTATTTGAGGGTTTTGGACTTTTTAATTAATTTTATTAGGTAATTTATATCACAACGAAGTTCATCTTTGTTTCCTGATTGTAGTTATTTGGTCGTTGATGTTTACATATGGTTTTGAAATTTGGGGCCTCAGTCATAGATAGTTGACAGTTTACACTACAAGCTTCTCTCCTTTTTAAGCTCTTTTATTATTTTTAAAATTTAAATTTTAATGGCTGTGTTCTTCGTGTTAGTCCATTGGGCAGGCAGTTTTAAATGCCAGATGGTAGGCTCATTTGGAGCAATTTAACTTGTTATTCATGTCGAAGTCCTAGGTTTCACTTGCAATTGTGGTGTTACTTGTGAAATAGGGTTGAAGGAAAAGGGGGGGGGGGGGGAAGAAAAAGGAAGAGATAGAAAATTTTAGGGATGGTTGCATAGATAATAGTTGTATTTAGGTTTAGCAATCTTGTCTTATTTTGTGCACTTTAGTATCTTTTTGGAGGATATCCCTAGCTGTTTCTTTTGTTGCCGTTTTTTATTTTATTTTATTTTTCTCTTTTATACATGGGACAAGAATGAGATGAAAACTATGAGGGCTATGTTTGTTCACCATAGGGGGCATCAATGATTCACCTTCTGTGGTAGAGTTGGTGCTAGTTAATTAATGTCATAGGGAAGTCTTTGATTTCATACATGAAGATCATTGTTTTGCATACCCATCAAATATATGAGGAAAAGGGGAGAATGAGGCTTCTGAAAGATCTGCCAAATATTACACAATGTCTCTGGGGTGAGCACCAAATGACTACCGGCTTGTATGTGGTATGTCTCGTTTGTGTTCTTTCCCAATGGTTGGCTGAAAGTGATGAATGAACTAAATAAGCTAATTTTCATGCATGAGTTGTAACCTGTAACATAATTTAAGGACACTGAGTGTCTAAGAGTAGGCATATATACTCAGACTGAGAGAGAACACTATGTACTTATTCGTTACCCAACTTTTGGTTGGGTTCTCAGTTTGCTTTAATAAATGTTCCTTTTTTTAAAAAAATTATTCTTGAGATGATTTTACATTGCTGTCATTGCATAACTTCTTAAGTGTTGCATTTTCTGTTATAATTGCTTGATTTTGAAGCATGTTAAAGAAAACTAGGAATACTTAATTATGTTGATGTCATTAAAAGGAATGGAGATTTCTTCATCTGCCTTACTCCTTAGCTTTTGTGCCACATAGGTAGATTTCTATTGTTCCTTGAACGGAGCATCTAGCATATCTGAATTTGCACCAAAATGTCCCAGCATGGCAATTAAACGACACAATATCCGTGGTCATTGCAAGCCAGTTTCTGGAATCAGTGGGGATCATGAACTTTCTCCAAAGTTTGTTAGCCAAGAAACTGAGAACTTTCTCCTTGATGCTGTTAACATGAGCTTCTTTGAGCGATTAAGCTTGGCTTGGAAAATAATTTTCCCATCAGTATCTAGAAAAAGCTCAAATGCTAGGATTGCCAAGCAACGTCTGAAGATGATTTTGTTTTCTGATCGATGTGAAGTAAGCGATGAGGCAAAACGGAAAATTGTTAACAACATTGTAAGTGCTTTGTCAGATTTTGTGGAAATAGAATCACAGGACAAAGTACAGTTGAGTGTCTCTGCTGACACAGATCTTGGAACAATTTACTCTATCACGGTGCCTGTCCGGCGTGTTAAGCCAGGATATCAAAACATGGACGAATATGGGACAATAACAAACATTGAGTACAAGGACGTTGGAGACAGTGCTGGTTCTGTTGATGTTAGATTTGATTTTTTTGTTCCAGATGAAAGGTCTTGATTTCTGAATTGAAAGTGTGCGCCAAACTAATGATAAATTTGTGTTAGGAATTTTTACCAGTCTAGCCATTTTGTAGTCGTGTATATATTTGCATCTTGAGTGACTGAAGACTTCGAGCTGTTGAGTTCTATACCATCTTGTTTTGTTAGTTTGGTTTAATGTTCAGTCGAACTAAAGACTTGTTTGCACTTGAGATTTGTCATAAGCTTTTCTTTCAGACTATCAGTGATCGTTATTGATACTATTAGTGAAATTTTGTCTTAAAATACTAAATATAAATATATTAGACACACTTTATACACATAACATGATAAATTTCTTTTACCGAGTAATCTGTTTGGATTTTTGTTCTTTTTCTTAAAACTGGTTTGCATGTAAAGTTGCCTATAGTTTTAACTAACTTTGTGAATATTCTCCCAGTAAAAAAACATGGATATGGAAGCAATGAGTTTCTTTAAAAATGGAGGCTGGTAGAAAATTTCTCTCTTAAACAGCTTAATATTCTTTACTGATAAAAGGTTTAAGGACTTTAAGTTTTTAAGGCTATTCACCATTGAAATCAATGTTTGAAAAATTGAACAAGTAATTGAATTGGCTGGTTTACAATTTAATAGTTGAATGGTGATTAATCTGATATTAATATTATATATTAATTTTATATTATAATTAAATATAATAATAAGTATTTTATAAAATTTTATTGCATAAAAATAAAATGAATCTTATACTTTTAAACAAATCAATAAATTATTTACTAATTTTTTTAAAAAAATTTAAAAATATATTATAATGTACAAATTATTGTTTTTATTTTTTTCTTTGTTTTACTTTTTTATTATCTTTTTTGTTATAAATGTTTAAAAAATTTATAAAAAATTTATTTTTTAAATTAGTTAAATTATTTAATTTATTAATTTTAATCGATTCATTTAATTTTTTATTAATTTTTTTAATTATTGATCAATTTTAAAAGTTGATCAAATTGGAGCTACTGTTGATTCACCGGCAAAATTTTTTAAAAATCGGCGGTTTTTGAGATTTAATGTTTTTTTTTTCTTTGAATCCCCCAAAACGACATCGTTTCGTTTATGCCCTGCTACCCCAAGTGAGTTGCGAACAGAACAGATATGCGTGCGTCCCATTTGGCCATTTCATCTCCAATATTCGACTTCCAGCGTTAGTTTTCCTATCCTCTATCGTCGTTGTGATTGCTGCCATGGAGGAGCGCTGTTGTCGTCGCCGTGAAGACTTGCCGTCACTGTCGTCGTGAGAGCTGTGTACCGTCACAATGGTAAGTTAGTTTTTGAGTTTTTCACAATGAATGACCATTTGAATCTTGTCTCTTGTCATTAGCTTATCTATAAGTTAGTTTTTGAGTTTCTCAAAACATTTTTAACAAACTTTAGGGATGAATTAAATTGGTTGTAAGGGTTATATGATATCTCAGACCATTTTATAGTTTGTGTTTCTCATAACATTTTTAGGGATGAATTGGATTGATTGTAAGTATTATAGATAGTGGATATCATTAAGAATTAATTCAGTTTCATAAATAATTTCTTAGTCCACATTTGAGTCTTTGACAACTATAGAATTTCAAAGATATATTTGTTGGGTTGCTCTCGCCAATGGAATTGAAGGAAAGGAAAACAGCTTCAACATCCTTCAGAGAAAGAATCTCACTCTCCAAGTGCAATATTTGGCAAATAACATATGGTTGCACTGAGTAGAATTGGATTCCATTGATTCTAGCCAGAAAGTATACTAGTTCTTTTCATTTATAACTCCCTCTGAGGCAATGAAGTTCTCTGCCAAAGTTGAGAGGGCTTAGGCTTAGAGAAAGTAGTAGTAATTTTTTCTCTCTTTTTGTGGACTTGAGCAAATGAGCAATGCTTAATACCAAAATTTTTAAAATTAGCTTGAAATGATTGATCCAGTTTATAGCGACATCATCATGGGCTTCTTTATCTAAGTTTCAATTCTAATAATTCAAATTTCATCTTGAGCTTCACCTCAAGTTGATAGACTTCATTTTTAATAAATCTAGGCTCATCAAGGATTTGGTTTTTTCGTGACCCTCCCAACAAAAAGAAAGTTGTCTGGTAGGAAGGATTAAACTAGTAGATCTTGCTGGTGAGTGTGAGAGTAGGAGATAATGGTTAATGGAGTATTTTGAATGTCAACTGTTTAAAATATATCTACCAAATGGACTTTTAAGTATATGATCTTTTGTATTCCAACTTGTCTGATAGCATTTATGATATCCATGTTTGTAGTTTATTTGATTGCCTTAGAGAACGGAATTATAGCTTTCCAATACATCAAACAAAATCTTTATTTTCTGTTTACAACATATTTGTATTTTATTTTATAATTTTGTCAATATATTTTGGGTTTGACCCTTTTGAACCAAACCTTCTTAGGTATAACTTGCATTCAGGGACTATTGATACAGACAGTAATCATGATGATATAGCAACATGCATCGTATATTCCAATGAAATGTGTAACCTATATGAACTAACCTTACTACATTACTTATTCTTCTCTGTCCATTTATGTTCTAATTATTACCTTGTTTTGTTCTTCAATTATTGATATGAAATTGAGAGGGTAGATGCAGTAACTAAATAACAATATTCCTTTCTTCCTTCCTCTCCAAGCTTGACAACTCAAGGGAATTGCTCTTCTGCATGCTTTTTGCTGTTTAGAAAACTGTATAGCAGAAGTAGACAATATTAAGATAAATTTTACCATGTATTTTTTTTTTTTGTCCTGTTATAGCAAGGTACTAAATGTTGGCTTTTGTTAAGTGTATTTATGAACAAGTTTATCTTAATGATGGTTTATTTTACGTTTTATCAAAATCTTAAAGTTCATAATGATAATATTGTTGAAACAACAGTTGGGCAGAATAAAAGGTATAAAATTAAAATTATATGTTTTTTTTTCAAATTTCATTTAAACCAGGATTCTGGCTATTGCAGGTCAGTTGATCACAGCCGGATTTGACAAGAAGATATTACTGTGGGACATCCGTGTGGAGAATACTCTTTCATGCTTGAGAAATCTTGGTGCAGAGGTGAACTCCATGTCTGTTTCTGGGTTAAATCTGACTGTTGGAATTGAAACATCAGTGCATATTTATGATCTACTTTACTTTGACAAACCAGTTCAATCAAAGGAACCACACAATGGTACTCAAATAAGATGCATCAGTTCAATTTCTTATGCCAAAGGTATGAAGACTACTTTAGTTTAATTTGTCTAGTTTGAAGCATGACAGTGACTTGTCACTGCTTCTCTTAAAAGCTATACCAATGGTGCCAGTTTTCTTCTTTCAACTCCACCTTTGCAAGGATTTGCCGTTGGATCAGTGGATGGGAGGGTGGCGTTACAGATTTCTGATTCATCTAGTTCAAATGAAACTGGGTCATTTTTAGTCTTTTAGATGATAATTTTCATATATTCAAAACAAAACAGCCTCCAGCAGAAGAAGGAGAAAGAAATCCTAGCACTTTGAGGGGAAGTCCTCCTCAAGATTCTCCAAGTCTCCCTCTCCTCCTCCACAACCTCCATATTTTTTTACTGTCCTAACTAACTCCTAGAACCCTACACATGGCTTCCTTCAATTTTATTACATTCTCCTAAACTGTTATCTAGCCAAGTCATGCTGCTAGCGAAGCAGCTCCTTTCCCCTGACTATTTTCCTCCTCTGCCTACATGTATATCCCTTTTTAACCTGGGATCTATCACCTTATCTTCACCTTTCCTTTTACATTTTCTTATTGTCTTTTTACCTAACAAAAAGAATTACTCCTCTCTAGCTGAAAAACTAATTAAGGAGGTTCACTCCAGGTGTTTTAATTTTATAGTCATGCTTCACTAAGTACTACTTTCCCTCACTTATTTTAGGCTTCATCTTCATGGCCATATACTTATTTTACTGATTTTGGGTTTGGTATTGATCATTTTCATCCGCACAGCATATGGATTTATGTTGTGGTTGAACAGAATTAGTACAGAATCCTTGGTGCTTGTCTACTTGGTTCCTGTACTGAGGGCATGAGGAAATACGTGGAATAAAAAACTTTTGAAATCTTTAACACTGTCTGTCATTTCAACACCAATTAGCAACTTCATTTCTCCCTCTTCATTTCTGGCCATAATCTCTTGTCCACTTACGTAATTTCCTTGATGTCTCCTACAAATGTTTTATTTCTTTCTCTTTTGGGTCTTCAATGTGATAAATTTTTGTTATGAAACGTACTGACCATTTTCTATATTAAACTCTCCTATAGATTTATATTCCGGTGTTATCCAAAATCAAAGGACGCAAGGCATCATTTGGCATCTGTTAATGACATTATATTCAGTCCACAGTATGTGCCTTCTTACCTATAAGTTACGATTATTATAAACATTAAAACTTGATTTATTTAATTTGTTGTTCAGTGTTCAAGGTGCTTTTGTCACTGGTGACAATGAAGGTTATGTAATGTTATGGGATGCTGGAAGTAGAAAAAGACTAATTGAGGTATTTCCCTAAAAACTTTCATACTTAATCCTATGTAGAGGCAGTCATGTAATTAAAAAGCTAAATTTATGATGTTTATGCTTTGTAGGCTGCTTAATTGATACATGCACTTGAGATATCTCTTCAGCTTTACTACCATCTTTTTCTCAATTTCAGTTACCTAGGTACCCTAATAGTGTGGCATCCTTCTCATACAACCACGTGGGACAGCTTTTAGCTGTAGCTTCATGTTACACATACCAAGAAGCAAATGAAATGTCAGTAACTATTCTTTTATTTGTCCTCCACTCATTTCTTCTATATCAAATTTAGATGATATTCTGTTACTAATGTTATCTTTACATTTGTCCTTTTTTTTTTTGGTGTAAAGGGTAAATTTCATAGTATTTCTTGAAATTCTATTTTTTTTAGCTTATATAGATACCTGTCGATCATATTTTTAATTTGCATTTAAATTTCATGAATCCTTCGTTACACACAGCACTTGGACCAGGAAAGGCGTTCCTTTCTGTAATGCTTTATTGCATGCTAAATGACTTGAGAGCGGTTTGGTACATTGTAATTTTACATTGGGCAAAATAACATCTTGGTATTCAAGCTGCATAGGGGCATATGATGCCACATTTTTTTAGCATGTCATATTGAAGATTTCACGTCCCTAAGTTTTAGTTTTTCTAATTTTTATAAAATATAACTGTATCGTTTCTGTGATTACTTTTTATTATCATATTGAATATGATAATTTTAAATGCTGCGCTATCTTATATCATGGTACCTAAGATATTAAGAAAAGGAATATAGGATACTACCAGCATGTCAAACAGTTCTTTAAATCTTTTAACTAGAAGCAAGGAAAGTAGACCAAGAATATAGTGCTTTTGAGTTTGGATTTCAACCTTTGATCTGTTCATTTGGTTAACGGCTTATTTCATCTCTCCTGTTGACAGGGAAGAGCATCCTCATATATTTATGCACAATGTCTGGTAGTAGAACCTAAGCGTGTATGCGTGCAGGTTGCCAACATAAAGGTATTGACACCCGAGGTTGAGGAAAGAAGTGACCCATGACCTTGTCTATGTACTTATTAATAGTATGATGATTTAGTGGGTTCTACTAGTTTTTAAATAGAGGGTGAGCCTTTGAACCAGAGTAAAGTTGATGATCTGGAGGTTACAGGTTCAAATCTTGTAAACAATTTTTTTGTTTACAAAAATAAGACTGTATACATTTTATCTTTTTAGATCTCATTGCCTCATAAGGGTCTCGTGCACTGAGCTATTTTTTTTTACTAGTCTTTAAATCCCATGACTTACATGATCCAGCTTGTGGTTTTTCTCTTTTCCTAGGTGATACCTTGGAGACTGATTTGCAGATGAGTGGCTTAGCTTCACTCGAGTCACTCCCTATAGGCTAGCTTAAGAAACCAGACTACCATTTTATGAAGGAAATGGTGCTTCTAACATGGCTGTGAGCTTTTCTGAAGTGCATGTTGAAAGGCTGAGGAGCAAAAGTTGCTTGTAAATTGCTGTCCTTTATTTAAGTGCATGCTTGATGGGCGTTTGATGTACCTTTCACGGATTGAAATCGAGTTAAATTTTATATGCAACGGATACTCATACTCTTACGTTGAAAATTACATTCACTTGTTGACAGTTTCATCCATTGTTTCTTACAACTGCACGCATTTGCTGACAATTCTATCTACTCTATTTTGACGATGGAGTGAAGGTGACAAAGGTGTGAGAGAAGAAAAATAAATAAGAACTGTTGTAACAAATATGCTTTTGTTTTTGCTTCATTCTCTTTAGGAGTTTTAGGAGATTCTCATTATAGGCTAACAGTTTGATTTTTTTTTTTTTTTTGGCTGACCTATAGTTTTGAGTTGTCAAATGGCTATATCATTGATCACTCTAGAATTGGATATGATTTTAGTCACATGTAAAATTAATTGGCCAACTCTCAGTAATAGTATCCGAAGCTTTATAAATTGAAAAATATCTAGGTGTAATTTTTAAATTTTTATTATGATTTTTTAATAAAAAGTTGATATATATATATTATTTAACTCATTTTTTATATAAGTTTAATAATAAATATATACAAAATTATATATAAGTTTGATTTTTATCAATTAATACGGTCCCACCAGCACGTGGGCTGGCCTTCCTTAGTAGCGTTATAACAAAGCGAGTTCAACGCCTGCATATGAGCATATAAATGTTTTAGCATTATTTTATTTTACTTTTTGGACGACGCAATGTTTTATCATTAGGAGTTCGAAAAGAGCCACATTGGTGGAACTGATTTGGATTTGGAAATTAGTTTGGATTTGATTTTCTAAATACGGGTTTTAAATTTTGTTTACATTTTACTTAACTATACGTTTTATTCATAATTTTTTATTATAATTCGATAAAAATTCAAAAAGAATTACATTATTCTTATTTTTTTATTGTTAATTTACTTTTTGTTAACAAAAAAATTGTTGACATGTAAAATAAAAGAACTATAAATATAAGGTTAAAATAAAAAAAATATACTTAAATTTTAGATTTTATACAAAAAATTTTTAAAAATTTTTATCATTTTATAAAAAAAATTTCTATACTTTAAATTTGATGCAAGAAATTCTCAATTAATTTGATATGTTTATCATTATTTTGAATAAAAAAATAAATTTAAAGAGTTTAAAGTTAATTTTTATAATTAAAAATTTATTTACACATATTCTATAATTTAAAAAAATTAAAGAAAAAAATCCCTACTTTTGACTTTATCTGATCGGGGCGTAACAAAAATCCCTACTTTCTTCCCTAATCATAAAATCGTAAATATCCTGTTTCAGTTTTCTGCTTCTCGTCTCTCGTTCATACTTTCACACACACTCGATCTCTCTGGTTTGCGCGGAGCCATGTCGGACGAGGAACACCATTTCGAGTCCAAAGCCGATGCTGGAGCTTCGAAGACCTTCCCTCAGCAAGCTGGTACCATTCGCAAGAACGGTTACATTGTGATTAAAGGCAGGCCTTGCAAGGTTGCATTCGTTCCTTTTCTTCAATTTTCATTTTTCCTTTTGTTTCTGCTGCTTTCGATCTGTAATTTCTCAAATTTATGCTCTAGATCGTCAATTAGTTGGATTTGATTTAAATTTCCTGCGGTTTTCGGATCTGGGAAAAATGGTTCTTAATTGCACACTAAAGTCATATGTGGCTGCAAAATTCGTATGTTTTAACTTTATCCCCTTAATTGTTGGAAAATTTTTGTAATCGTTGGCTGTAATCGGTTTTGCACAAACTTTCTTTTGTAGATTCTTATCAAATGGTGTATTGAAGCTCACCTCTCGTTTTGCGTTGTTGGTTTTTGGTTGTAGCTTGTAGCTTGTGAGGTTTTATGAATCTCTATCTTGATGCCTTTCTCTGTATATGGTTTTTTATGTACTATTATTGTATGCTCTCTCTGGGTGATGGATGAGGTAGGGGATGATTAATGAAATGTTGAATTAGCGGCTGTGATGATGTTCCGTTAAACTTTATAACAAGATGAGTTTTAGGAGCAAGGAATGGGTCTCGTTTATGTGGTTTCTTGTTAGGATTAACTTTTGCATGTTTTCTTCTACTTTGTGAAATGCTGTTCGGTGAGTAGGAAACAGTTTGACATACACTTCCACCATTAGAAGTGGACATCATCGAGGCATTGTTGTTTAGGAGCTGCTATTAATTAATGCCTTGTAGTGAGAATTATTGATAAGGACCCGGTCGTACTAATTAATGGAAAAGGACCTGGCAAGTGGTAATAACATTTAAATCCTGGTTAACGAGTCACTCCTCTATATGTTAATCACGTTAGGTCCTCTTGAACAAATATCTCGTTAAATTGAGCCCTCTCTGTAATTCTCCCACTTTTTCCTTAAAATGTTTTCTATTTAATTGAGTTCTCCTCTGTCTTTCTCTCTCTATTGGTATGAATACAAGGGAAGGTGGTCTGGCCATTTATGAACACCAGTTAAAAGTTTTGTTTTTCTTTCGAACAGGTTGTGGAGGTTTCAACTTCCAAAACTGGAAAGCATGGACACGCTAAGTGTCACTTTGTTGCCATTGACATTTTTACTGGGAAAAAGCTCGAAGATATTGTTCCTTCTTCCCACAACTGCGATGTATGAGATTCTTTTGGCTTTAGATTCACATTATCCTCTGTATTTTATATGGTTCCAGGATATTCAGTTATGTGTCCTTGTGTTACAGGTTCCACATGTCAACCGTACTGACTATCAACTGATTGATATCTCAGAGGATGGATTTGTATGATTACAGTTGCTGCTTTTTTTTTCTTTTTTCTTCACATGGTTGAAATTTTATCTATTTCTTATACGGGGTAAGTGAAGAACCTTAGTTTTTTGAAATATATTAGGTGAGTCTGCTCACTGAGACTGGTGGCACTAAGGATGACCTGAGGCTTCCAACCGATGAAAATCTGCTTACACAGGTGAGTTTCTATGATTGCTGTTTTTTTTTTTTTTAGCATAATTAGGCATGGTTTTGCTTGGGTGTTTAATTAGTAGAATGACACTGCCGCAGAGTTTAACATTCAAGTGGTGGTAGTTTACTTTCTAAATTTGTGTTATGGCTTTGTTAGATTGATCCATTCCTCTCAGGCATTAGAAAATATTCAAATTATCCAAAAAACATGTATTTATCATTCTATATTATACCTTTGAAAAAATAGTTGATCTCCCAACTAATCTGCATTTGCTTTATCTTGCACTGAGCTATATTCTGTTGTGCAGATCAAGGATGGATTTGCTGAGGGTAAAGATCTGGTTGTGAGTGTTATGTCTGCCATGGGTGAGGAGCAGATTTGTGCCCTAAAGGATATTGGTCCAAAGTAATTGCCATATCAGTTGAATGCTGAAAAGTGCAAGTTGGAGTTGCGATAATTTACTATTCTTGGTTATCTTATGTGGGTTTGTGTACTAAATTAAACAAACTTTGAACCATTCTTGAAAGATGTGGTCAAAACTATGGGATGACTTTCTTAAGTGGTCCACAACCTATAATCTATTGTTAGATCAGTCCCTGAACCCTGAACTCTTCCACGGTGTGAAGAAGCTATATTGGCTATTAAGACTACTGTTTATACAATTCCTCAGCGCCTGCTTTTACGCCAAACCTTTTTCATCTGCCAATAGAATTTTTTTCATCTTAGTGTTGCAGCTATATTTTCTGCTTGTTTTGAGAACTAGACTATTATCATCTTTTAAACTGAATTGCACTTCCTCGAATCATTATTTTTTAAAAAAAAAAGTGAGCTGAATTTAACCAAGAGAATAACATTTTGATTACAAAAATTTTAGAGAATTAAATTAAGAGGTTTTATTTATGGAGGAAAAAAAAGATAATCTTAAAAAAAAATGCAATGTTATATTAAAAAAAAACATAAACTTTAACCGTAGAAACATACCTTGGTAAAATTAGGATAACATACCTGCTTAAGCATTTGTGTGTGTGTGTGTGTATACACTATTATACATAAATTTGACACTGCTATTATTAATTCTTACAACTGAGAACTTTTATTGATGGCTACGGAGAAGAATGATGGTGAGCCAGCAAGGAATGCAAAGGGAGCTCTGTTCTCGATTAGTTGAGCAGTGGATACCATTGCATTCACCAATTAGGGACGTTGTGGCTGTGGTTGTGGTTGTGGAAGAGTTTCGTTCTCTCTCGAGCATGTGACGTGATGCTGCAATGAGAATTAGAATGAAGCAGCTGCGTGTAAGTCAGTCGTCGCCTTGTTTTTTTTTCTCTGCTACGTGTCTGTCCTTTTGCCGTCGACGTGCATGAAACTGCTTGAAGCAGATAGGTGGCGCTTTGACGCCCCTTAGTAGCTGCGCGAAGCTGGAAGCTGGAAGCTTGCTCTCATTTCTTCATGTCTCATGCTGCATGTTTTTTTATACACATGTTTGGATGTTTTGTCTAATCTTTCAAATTATATAATTAAAACTAACGGAGTTAGATTTGAAAGCAACTAATTCTTTACATTAACGTGATTAATTAATATTTAAATATTTATTAAGTAAAAAAACAAAATTATATAATTAATATATTAAAAATATAAATTATGGGAGTTGATCTGGAACAAGTTGACTAATTTTTTGTAATATAATAAATTTAAATTTAAATTTTTTTATTACGAAATATGCTCAAGTGAAATACAAAAAAATGTTAAAAAAAAATAAATAAAGATTATTGGGAAATTCAACATTTCTTTTAAAATTTGAAATTCAAAATAAACTCCAACAACCATATTTTTTAAGAGTCGAAATTTAGCCCATTTTTATTTAATAAAATCCAAATCAAATTTTTAGGAAATAGACAATATGTTAATTTTATGCAATTAAAATTAGAATAAATTATTGTTTTAGTTATTGAAAGATTCAATTTATATTAATTTAATTTTTAAATTATAAAAATATTTAATTTAATCTTTAAAAGATATATTATTTTTTAATTTAATCCCTATATATAAATATTGTAAACTTTTTTATGTATTAATTGAAAATTTTAAAAATTCAATTGAAATATAATGTATCTTTTAATAATTAAATTAATAATTTTTTAAAATTAATAATTAATAAAAAAATTGAATTTTTAAATATATTTTATTGTTAAATTAAATTGCTAATATACGACAGTTTATGTATAGTTCTATAAATTTTGTTTTTTAAAATATTTTTCATATATAAAAAGGGTTAAATTTAGTAGAGGAGACAAAAAAAAAAAAAATTTCACTTGTCTTCTCGTTTTTTCCCCACTTTTTTCTTAAATTTTATTTAATAGCTCTGATTGACTTTTTTTCTTTTTAAAGTTCGTAATATAAAAATGACATAAAAACAGAACTAAGTTCTAATGCACTTAAATTTTAAAGCCCAACAAAAACAAAAGCAAAAGTTATTAAATTTTGTTATCACCTAAATTGAGACCCAAAATGCAAAGAATTATTTTAAAGCTAGAAAGGAAGGAAATAATCTCTTCTTTACAATTGGAGGCATCTTTGTTCGAAAAGTGAGAGATTTTTTTTTCACGAGTAAAAAGTATCTTCTCTCATTTTTTTTTTTCTTTGCCTAAATATATATATGGAGGTTCTTCTTGAATCTTGACTACCAGAGGTAGTACTCTGAAATTCTTATGCAAGTGCCCATAATTAAAGAGTAATATAGAATGAAACTAAATAACTTAAGGATTTCTCAATCTCAGTTTTTATAATGAGACACTCAATATTAAACAATAATAAAATTTCACAAAATGTTTTTTCAAAAAATGAATTCATAATAATTGGTGGATTTTTTTAATATTAAATATTTATTAGACTAGTAATTAGTAACACAAGGAGGTTGACAAAACACAAAACTCTTACTACAATATAGGTTTTAAAATGGTACTCTATTGTATTGAAAAGTAAATAAGAGTACAAGGGAATAAAATATAAAAGATAGTTTCTTCTTGAATTGTTTTGTTCTATTGTAATTTTTAACTAATGCTAACCCCTTAACTTTCATAGTGTATTATGTCACTTTTGTGTGTAATTTAATTTTTTATATCATAATTTACACTAAATTTTATAAATATGCAAAAAATATTTTTGAAACAAGTAATTAAAATATCCAAAATATTATAGATGAAAAAATTTTGTAACACAAAGGAAAAACAAAATCATTACAATAGAGTGAAAAAAAAGAAGAAGATAATTTACATTATCTAAACACGCTAAGGCAATTTTCTTGATTTTAAAAATTTTATTTGGTTACAATGTAGTCATTCAATAAATACTAATGTCTTCCAATGAAAATGAAATTTAGTGATTCATTTAATCATTTGCAGCGATTTTATTTCTGTTCTTTTACTTAATGAATTTTTTAATTTAATTGTCAAATTACTATAAAACAAAGAGTAAGTAAAATTTTTTACAAATAATGATCACAATTGATAAAAGAAATTTAATTCAAATTATCTAAGTCAACATATCCCAACTATCATTCATCTAATTCATCTTTCTTTAAGAAGCATATTCCTGTTCTGAGTGAATCAAGTAATAACATTCATCCATTAGGATTAATTCCTCATTTCTTTGAATGTAGATATATATTATTTTGCAATATTTCATAACATCTATGTTTGGTCAATGTTATGCTAATAAAAATCTTGCTAAACAACGTGTGACCTTCATCTTGGGTTGGTGCTTGTGAATCCTCTCTTGGATGAATAAAGATTAAATCTTTTGTAATAGAAGAGATATAGACTTTAATTTATACATGTTAATTTTTATTTTTGATAAATTTTTTTTTTATCTTTCTCTTATTTAACTATGGCAGATCCAAAGATAGATAAATAATATTGTTAATTTTTGATAAAAATAATTTTATTTAAGTTTCATAAATGTATTGTTAGTAACAAATGTATTATATAAATAGCATTTTAATAAAAAAATTACATCAATCAATAAATATAAGAGACAATTAAAATAAAATATATGTTGCATAAAGTTAATTTGAACTAAAGTAAAAGGCATAATTAGCATGTAAATGAAATAATTTTACTCCAAGAATGTCACGTAATCATTAACATGCCAGCTGAATTACTTAACAACATAAGTCATCAAATTTTGGGTGATACTTTTGGGTCTACTATTTCATTTAGCCCAACAAGACAAGCAAAACCAAAGCAGAAACCAAAAACAAAAGCAAAAGAGAAAATGTGCACTCATAAATTTATATATATATATATATATATATATATACACACACACATGACACAAGCACTAAAGTAGAAAAAAACTTGCAATGACTAATTTATGTCTTAACAAAACCATATAATATTGTGAATCATGAAAAGAAAAAAGAAACAAGTTTACAATTTGTGTGTTTGCCATCACTGGAAATCCAAATGTCAGAAAGATGGTGATGGGCCCCACAAGTTGATCTGGACTTATTATTATTTTATCCTGTACTGTTACATCATCGTCCACTTTGGGCCAACGACCCAAAAGACGCAAGTAATTTTCAAAAGTCCTTGGGGTATTTTTGCCAATTCATTTTCTTGTCCGGTGACAGTTAGCCAATCACATTACGTGGACCCTACCACGAAGGTAAGAAAAAAACCGATCTCATTCTCTATTCACGTTTTTCTCAAAAAAAAAAAAAAGAAATATCGTGGCAACGCTTTCTCGTATCCGCTGCGTGGACATTTTTTTGCTGAAATTTCAGATCCACAAAGCTTAAGAGTCTTTCTTCTCTAATTCGCTTTGCTTCACTCTATTCAAAACCAAATGGGTGGAATTGGTGACCAACCGTCGTCGTCGGTGCCGTATACGGCGGCGACGGGGCCACCACGGCGACCAACCATCGCCCTCCCGCCCCGCACTTCCATGGACACGTTTTTTAATGGTGGGCCCTCTGGCGGTGCTTTTGGTTTCAGCCCCGGTCCCATGACTCTGGTTTCAAGTTTATTCAACGAAAACGACGACTTCAAGTCCTTCTCGCAGCTGCTCGCCGGCGCTATGGCGTCGCCCATGGCGGCGACGGAGCAGAAGAGCTCCGGTGAAGTTGGCAGCAACGGGGGGTTCAAGCATAATAGGCCTTCGGGTTTGGCTATTGTGCAGTCGCCGACGTTCACGATTCCGCCGGGGTTGAGTCCTGCTGGCTTGCTCGATTCGCCTGGGTTCTTTTCAGCTTCTCAGGTAAATCTCACTCTTGAAGCTGGTTTTAACTGATTCTTTTATATCATTTTCAGTTATGGAAGTTGGGATTATGGCGTATTGTCCTCTTTCTTTGAATAGAAAAGATAGGGAAGTAGATTATTGATTGCTGTGTTGTTAACTCCCTCCATTATACGAAGCTTGCTTGTTTGTGATTTTTGAAGGAACTCTTCATAGTTTCATAGTTCATACTCCACCCTCTGATATTAATGCGCCTACACGTTAAAACTGAGTAATTAAATATGATGAAGAAAATAATTTGAAGCTATATTTTTGAGGGATTGTAATTAAGGCTTTCTCAAAGTGAAGTATCAAAAATACATAACATTGAGACTTTTTGAGGGAGGGGAAAGATCTTCTGATGGTTGTGTGATTTATGCTGTCCATTCAATTTAAAGAATAGATTTTTCATGTTTAGAGATGTGTCAGAGTGTGGAGTTATTAAGTGTATGTATTTTATAAAGAAAAAAACTCTTTATATTTGCTATCAATTTTTCAATAAAAAGATTGACATAAGTTATGCAACTTATCATCTCTCTCATAATTTCTTTCTTTAAAAAGAATTTTTACGCACTTAATTTTGATTGAAAAAATAAATATATAAATAAGTCTAGTCTTTTTATAAATTCATTCTTCATTCTCACCTATTTATTGTTAATTATATTCTGTTACATAATTTAATTTATAATTATAATTAAATTAAACGTTAAATTTTAGTTGTAAAATATTTATTTGTCAAAAATATAAATACCGAAAATTATAGTAAATGTGAAACGTTTCTCGTAATTTGCATGAATTTCATTCCTTAAATTAAGATATGGGATCCATTTTGGGATTATTACGGTGGAGATTAATGCAATGGCAAAATTTTTTTTCTTGTATCTGCTACACCAAAATCTTTATTGTTATATGGGTTGAAGTGGGACAGAGGAACAGAGGGAGGAGGCTGTGTCTTTGGGACTTTGTCCCAGTTTCTTACTACGGAGACAAATGTTTATAATATTATTGTAAAATTTAAGAAAATTAAAACAACGTAAATTTATATTTAATATTTTTTTAATACTATATATAAATGAATAGTATTCCAGTAATTTTAATATAACAATATATCATAACTCATAAGGCGTTTGAGAAAATCTACCTCTATTCCTGTCTCCACATTCCACAAAAGAGAAATTTCTGTGCGCCGTCTCTATGTGGACAATCTATAGTTCCATACAGAGATGCCACGGTAAATATTGCCATTTTTAGATGGGATGTGCCATGAAAGCATATAATTTTGTGTGTCTGTGTATTTTCCTTTCTAAAAGTTTTTCTTGAAGCCGTCTTCGTTGAAATTGTTGAGTAACGTGAAGAAATTACAATACTCTGAGATAGATGCCGTATTCAAGATAGTGAAATTGTTGATCGTGAATCACTGATACTATTTTGAGAAAAGAGCCGTATTCAAGTAAGATATCGAAACTACGTTGGAGACTTCAGCACTTAAAAGCATGAGTATGACTAATTGCTTCTAGAGCCAATATAAAAATATTATATCAAACTAGTAAATACTTCTATAATGGTTTGTGGACTTCTTTTCAACATGTCAATCAATTCTGAGACCCTTCTCCGATATAGTTCTTGAAGATTTGAAACGTACACGAACTATGGTGTCCTTATATTTTTGTTTTTTTTTTTTTTTTCAAATTACAATGTTAACATTATCGTAGCATATCTTTTCCCTTATTATCTTCGACTTTGGATTTAGCTTCATTTAGGAAACATAACAATGAAGGAACTTGGGTATTTTTATGGCTCATGGGATAACAGTGGTGTTATTTCTTGTAATGATATTGTCACCAAAGATAGAGCTTTCTTCTATTAAATAAACAATCATCAATGCCTCCTAAATGCCTTATCAGTTATAAACCATGTAATCCCATCTAGTCCAACATATAACTTTTTGGTTAAGTCTATGGTACAGCGGTTGGATTGAATCTGAAATCTGAGTCAGTCCCAACAAATATAGGCAGTGAGATTGGCGCCATAAACTTACCCATTCTCTTCATGCAAAGTGCAAACCTTCAAATAAAAATAATTTATTATAACTACTATGAAATAAGATACAATACTAAGATAACTCAATAACTAGAGTTAAAAAGAGATTAAAAAAAAAATAAAAAAATTATTATGATAGATTTAATTATCAACAATTTAATTATAAAAATAAATCAAGATATAATATGTTGATATCATTTGATTTATGTAATTAATTTCACTTAGTGAAAAAAGACTTTTTTTGTTTGTTTTTGTTTTTATTTTTTTATGCTAGTATGCTATCAAAGGGATTTAGCTCAGCTAGTAAGAGAAGAAATTATATTTCTTATTAAATTTGGGTTTGGTTCCTTTGGGAGTATTCTGAGATTAAAATCCTAAATACACCAAGACAACGTGAGGGAGTGAGCCTTAGGATCACTTGGAGAAAGAATTTAGATTCGGGCAATGCTCAAGGACAGCCTTAATCGTAATACCAATAAAAGAAATAATCATCCTACCCAAAAGAGTTAGTACAGTACAGTTGGTAGGGAGGGATGGCATATAGTTAGTCTTAAAACTCATCGTAGTGCCTTCTTATTCTTCTAATTTGTGAGGTATGCAGGGACCCTTTGGAATGTCACACCAGCAAGCCCTAGCACAGGTTACAGCTCACGCTGTCAACTCCAATACACATATCCAAGATGAAAATCCATCTGGGTCGGCAATGCCTGCAGCCACTTCCAATACTAGACAACAGCAGGTGCAAGTGCAACCCCACTCAATGCCAGACTCTGGTGCAACAATGAAGGAATGCCCTGACGATGGCTTCAACTGGCGCAAGTATGGACAGAAACAGGTGAAAGGGAGTGAGTTCCCTCGAAGTTACTATAAATGCACACATCCAAACTGCCCTGTAAAGAAGAAGGTCGAGCGATCTCTCGATGATGACCATGTTGTTGCAATCATTTACAAAGGACAGCACAATCATCAACCTCCACGCCCTACCAAGCGCACAAAAGATGCAGCAACAACTTCAAATGAAAATTTAAATATGCAAGGGAATCTTGATTTGAAAGAAGGGATAGCTTGTGAGTCAGCAGCTCAGCAGGTATCAGAAGGATCGAGTGGCAGTGAGGAAGCAGCTGATCGTGAACCTGAAGTGGAGGAGAAAAATGATGAGCCAGACCCCAAGAGGAGGCAAGGATCTAGTTTAATTGTTTTTTATGTGTTCATGGTGGGATGATCATCTGTTTATATTTTATCCTAAGAAAAGTAAATTTTGAATTCTGCAGAAACATAGAAGGCAGGGTCTCTGATGCAGCCTCTTCGCATAGGACTGCCATGGAGCCTAGAATCATTGTACAGACAACAAGTGAAGTTGATCTCTTAGACGATGGCTATAGATGGCGCAAATATGGACAGAAAGTTGTTAAAGGCAACCCTTACCCAAGGTGAGATGTTATCTATTGGACTATCAATGACACGACAGATTTTTATGTAAATCAATATTTACCAAAAATAGATAGACACACTTCTTAGTAGGACATACCTTTAAGATGCTCAATTGCTCACATTTATTTTTCATAATTGACTTCATCTATTTATCTGTTGTAATCCAGATATATCAAATAAATTTTCTAATAAATATTACTTAAAGCTTGATAACACAAAAAAATACTGAATGCCCGCATGAATAACTCGGATTATACTACTGTAATATTTTGCTTCGTTGGTCTTGTCTTGTTCTGGAAAAATTAATGATGTGTGTTGTGGCCTTGGGTAGGAGCTACTACAAGTGCACTACCGCAGGTTGCAATGTCCGGAAGCATGTTGAAAGGGCTTCCACGGATCCTAAAGCTGTCATAACAACGTATGAAGGGAAACACAATCATGACGTGCCAGCAGCTAAAACTAATAGCCACACCATTGCCAACAACACTGCATCACAGCTAAAATCTCACAATGCCATAATACCAGAGAAGCATAGTTTCAGCAGTAGAGGTATTGGGGCCAATGAGCAACAGCCTGTGGCACGTCTAAGGCTGAAGGAAGAACAGATAACCTAGTTTTCCTAGTTTGATTTAAGATTGCAAATAGACGCTGGGAGTCCAGGTATAATCTGCAGGATAAAAGTTTGATGCAGTTTTTTAAGTGTTTGTTATTAGGATTTTCAATATAAACGTAGGACGTGAATATTTTTGGCAATCCAGTATTACGTGATTCTTTCACTTGTTATGTTTATATTGAAGAATTTTATGGCAAACACTTAAATCCTGATCTGCAGTAGTGCGGTATCACCAACAATACCGAAAGACTGTATTGCAACTCAACAGTCATCATTACTTTGATGTACTGTGCATTTTCTTTTTTAGTCTAGGGCCAAAGTTTTGATTAAGGACTATCAGTCCAATTTCTGATACACAGTAAAGTGGGTAGTTCAACCAAGAAAAAGAGTGGGGAGTGATAAAAGGTTTTAGAAGATGTTGTACCAATTGTGCCTTCTGTGTATAAAATTATGGTGTTTAATATAGTTGTTCACTGTTTCATCTTGTAATTTATTGCTTGCTAATGTATTTCTCAAATAATGGGAGAACTTTTTGGATCTTTTAAAAAAATTGCATATTTGGGTTTGATGAGAATGCGCACTTATATCTCTATTACTGTCATGGCATTTGGAGCCGAATAAAGCATCTACAGACAAAAAATTACAGTAAAAATAGAAATATAATGAAGTTATCACAACCTCAGAAGAGTCTTTGCAACAGAATGGCTATCACCCGATCAAATTCGTATCTCCAGCTAAGAGAGTAAATATTGAAAAAGAAAAGTAAGTGGGGAAAAGGAAAAAAAAAATACATCACGTTACATAAATCATCTGAAGTAAGTACATTCTAAGTAGCATTTCTTCGTTATAGAACACAAATTGACTTCTAAGTCCTAATCTGACCATCTCTGGAGACATGACCTTACAATCTCTAGGTACATGACCAACTTAGAGAATAAGAAAGACTGGTCATACAAAGTACAATTTAGGATTTTCTTTTTTTTTTTTAATGGCACGATAACATTATATACTCAAACAACTTAATCTACATATCAGAGAAAGAGAAACAAAATTCATTCAAATTTGCTTCATCTTCTAAAACCAAAATTCATTCAAATTGCTTCTTCTTCATCCTTTTTCCCCTCTAGTTATTTTAATGGATCTGGCACCCAGTAGGCAAATTCTCTACAATATATCCCTCTTGATTATGTTGTTCGTCCTTAACAAAAAACAGCAAAAAATTGGGGAAAAAAACAGGCTCTTACCCATTAAGCCACCTGTTGTCTGCCTGAATCAATGATCTTCTAGGGTGACAATGGTAGGAATTTGACCACGGTTAACAAAATCAATCTTATTTAAACGCATGCAGGCCAAGACTTGCTCTGGCAATTCCTCTGGCTTTTGTGCCTGTTAAAGCATAAAAAGAGAGTGTAATAAAATCTAAAAAAATAAGTTCTTTCTATTCTAGTAGGATTCTATGTCAATCAGTAAGGAAGAAGATCGTTCATTAATTTACTCAAAATATAGCATGTAAAGTAAAATGCAGATCAAAGCAAAGACAGGTGACTACAGAATACCTTGTCTAGCAAACTACCAAGATATGCAAGCATAGTATTACATGCAGACTTGGTGCATACGCCAGTGTCAAAAGTGTTTAAATTTGCTGTACCTGGATAGTTAAGCCCAGTTCTAGTATTCCAAGCTTTGTACGGTCTCGAAGTGCATCGAGCCCTTTCCTAGAAATGTAGCTAAAGCGGTGAATATCCAGGTCAATCTCAAAGTAGTTAGGCCCCTGCAATTGGATACAAAAATAAATTTTGAGAATCTAAGGAGCAGAAGAATCATTCAGTCTGATAAAGCAAGATTCATCCTTTGAAAAAAGAGAAGTTAAGATAAATAAAACTAAACTAATTAAGATCTTTGTTCTCTAACAAAGAGGCTATTTGATACTGAACATAGATTATGCCACATTCATGTCAAAGCCTACCTACAATATTCATATTACCGCAACAGTAATTCACTCAGACCAAGGAGCAATAAAATGAAGTTGCTAGAAATCGGTTAGCATAATACACAAACCCATACATATACATAGACACAAATATTTAACAGTGTTAAGGGCATTTAGTAATTAGATGGAGAGACCTAAAGGTTTTTGTTGATAGGTAAAAACATTTGAAAATAAAAACCGAAGTTGGGTATAAGGACTTTGATGGCATGATGAGCTGAATTCCAAGTGAAGAATTCCTACAACTGTGTCTGTATATACCTTGAAGAAATTGTGTTGAGGACGTGAAAGCACTGGCTTGCCATTGTAGGCATTTATAAGCTTCCGCTCTGTGGCACTAAGAAGAAGGTCCTCTGGGTTAACCACACCAGCCAAAATTTTTAGCCTTTCCCTAAAGGGAACTTTGCTTTCAGATGCAAATCCTTTAACCTTTTCCATATCATCGTCCACTAATTTCTGTTACAACCAAAGGATTTCTTTACTTGAAAACTCCATTAATGGGGGAAAACTGTAAATTTGCAGATTTAATAGGTGTAACTAGTAACTGTAAATTTGATGAGAGAAATTACCTTGATGCTCTCCTGAAAACGAGAAGATATCTCTTCGTCAAAATTCTCTGACACTTTAAAATATAATACAAGACTCATGCCTTCCCCATCACCCTCACCAAACATGGTAGCAGAATATGTTGGCAACTGGGGAAAATGCAGCATAGTTTTGTAAATGACATTCTTTAACAGAATTCAGACAGAAAAACAACATTCATAGACCTCATTGGAGGTGAAATGAATAAGAATTCAGAAGAAAATGTGCAAATGTGTAGTTTGAGATGGAGAGTGAACCTGTATATTTACAATAAGGAGTGAAGGTACTTTTTCGTGTGGTTTGACTGATGGAAGTTCAAGATGCTGAGCAATGTGATTTATTTTCCGTGGGCAGACAAATAAATCAGCCCCTATCGGTACATAGGGGCTGCAATTTGGAGCAGGAGACTTCTGCTTATCTCTGCATAGTGAATTACTAGCATATAAATATTCGAACTTTTTGAGGAAAGAAAGTGTAGGTCAAGGTAGGTGCATAAAACATGACAAAAAAAATGAAATATTTGTGAACATGCCTGAAATAGCTTTCGCCGCGGACACTGAACACTGAAGGTGAAACAGCAGACCAAGAACCTGGCAATGTCTTCTCTTGATTTGAACATGGAATTTGAAGCCCTGCTCTCGGACAATATAGATACCTCTCAGATGCACCTGGTCATCAGTCAATTAGTATCATGACATGAAATCTTGTTATGTTACTTCTTTAACTAGTTCAAATTGTAGGCGGAACTAATTAAGGATTAAACAGGAATGTAATAAATACTGAAACAGAGAAAAAAAAAGTACTTTATTATATCCTTGAAAACAGATTAGATTTTATAATTGATCAAGGAAATTTCCAAACATTTAGGCCAAAATCAGTGTAGTTGTACATTTATGCCTATATAACCAAATATGCTGATACAAAACAACCAATAGTTCCATTTTAAAACAATGTATCTTGTACTTACATAATTCAGTCTTTTCATTCCCATCAACAGATGTTCTTTTCACAGAAACCCTGATAACTGTTGACTGCTTTGAGTTGGTTTCTTGAGCTTCATCTATCTTGAGGTAGCTCTCATAATATTCCTCATATTTACACCCTGAATCCACAAAGCATGATGAACTTTCATACTGGAGTAACTGAGTATTTGTAACGCTCCCTAAAGCATTACCCACCAAAGGAAAGCAGTCTATCAGCCATAAAGAAAGAGACCAAGAGAGTCCATAAACATAACAAATATATGTGCATTACCTCCATACACACTACTAAAATCATCATCTGAATCAGATTCTATAATGCTAGCCGAATCGAACCATGCTTCCTCTTGGCACATTCCTGCAAAATATAAGTACCTTACTCAAAATATATATAAAAGGAAGTTTTCTAATACAATAAGACTCACCCCACAATCATCATCAAGGAAAAAAGGAATGCAATAACAAATAACCAAAGGGCAAAACCAGTAGAGAAAAGATACCATTTGCATCAATCTGACTATGGCTGTGGTATTGTAGCTGGGTAAGATGAAATTTTCGGTTTGAAACCTCAGATATCCGGCAGGCGGTTGAAGCACCCTTCTCAAAATCCAAGTGAACAAAATCACCATGAGGGTAGTCTCCCACACGACCCCCAGCATTCACAAGCCCTTTCAAAGGCAAATCAGAATGTGAAGTGGTAGAAGCACTGCTCCGGCGTCTGCCAAATCGGTGCCTTCTTTTATGAGTTCTAGTCTTCCTGCTTGGTGTTGAGGAACAGATCCCCATTGATGTTGCCAGCTTTTTGACCAATTTAGAAAACATGGGATGGAATTGTTTAACTTATGGTACCAACTCACAAAAAAATGTAGTATAATCTCTGTTAGAATAAAGAACCTGCCAGCCCTGCAAACAATAAAATTTGCATCAAAGAACAGGAAATGCAGAAGAACCAACCAGAACCTAGACAATAAAGTTCTCAGTCCATCGTTTATTGTCTAATTATAATTAAATGTGATATTCATAATAGCAGCAAATGATTACACACAAACAGATTCAATTGTCCTCAAAACCACCTGCTTCTAGCTAAACACACTAATGGAAGAAAAGTGACATGTAAATAGGTATTAAGTACATACCTTTAACTCAACTGACTCATTACACAGAGGAACATTGTCTGTTCTTCCAAATCCTTTATCAAGTCGCACAACGACAAGAACCTCTGAAGAAAAGATGAAAACATTAGAGAAATGAATACATGGATAGATGGGTGACAAGCATTTTGCAAATCAATCCGAACATCCCAGGTCGGATCATGCATAGAAAAAAATTACATGTTCGAAAATGAGAAGCAAAAACTTATATATGCATGCAAGAAAAACAGAGTGAAAACATGAAGAAGAAAAAGTGACGATGAAGGGACCTGACCTGAGGGATGATGAAGGGAGAGGATCGAAGCATGAACGAGGAATCCTAATGTTCGTTCCCAGAAAGGAACTAGGATTCCTCTGTGTTATTCTCTGTCGTCTCGTCTCCTTGTCTCTGAATTGGAAGGAATAACACAAAGATTTCCAAATTCAAAAGAGAAACAAACAATTTCACAACTCCAACACCCGACAGAGAGTCCGCTGTATTCGGATGCTACGTTGTTGTCACTATATATTCCATTCATTTCTCTTTCTCTGTTATTTGTTATTGGCTTCTTTTTTCTCAAATTTTCTTTCTCTCTTTTATCTTTTGCGATTTCGCGGGCAAAATGATATTAACTCAACTGAATTCTCGGAGGCATTTTTCTATGTCCACGTGTCACAAGGTGAGAGCCCCGACTCTTCCCCTTCTTTGACACGTGGGAATTCCAATTTAAAACCAGATTTATTTTCTCTGGTGCTTCCTGTAACAATGAAAAATATTAAATCTGATAAAATAAAATATGCAAATATGTGCTTTTAGAAAAATATATATTTTTGTTTATTTAGGCATACTAAATTGAGATTGTAATAATTGTTAATGAGATTTAAGTTCCAAAATTAGCATGTGTGTGTTGGTTTTATTTATATAGGCAATAATAATAGTTGTCCTTCGTCAAGATTGTTTTTGGGTCACTATGAATGGTAAGTACCGGTAAACAAAAATTACTTTCATTCATTCTGCTACTTCTCTATTGTGGCCTCTTTGGCCAAATTATTTTTTTTTTTATGGAAAAGCTACTTATTTTTTAAAAAATTAATTGGATTGTCAAATTTTAAATTTTATGATATTTAAAATGTACAAAAATTTGAATTACTACAATTTAAATTTTTTATTTAAATAATCATAATATTTATAAATTCTTTTATTATAAACAATAACTATATGTATAACATATCAATGTTATATATTATGTGTATGTATGTTATACATACATATGTGTGTATGATTGTGTGCATAAATAAATATACATATATTTCTATATGTATATATATATATAAGTGTAAATATATATATGTAAACACGTAGTATATATGCATATATTTATGTTAGTATATATATATATATATATTTAAAATAATACAAATAACTAATATTAAAAAAAATGCAAGAAGAGAATTTTGAAATTTTATCTATTTAGTTAAAATTTTAAATTTTTCATAAATCACTTGATTAAATTATAATACAAATTTTAAATTTCATTCTTTTTAATTCTAAACAAGGAATTCTATAATAAGGTAATTCAAATACTTCTAAACATTATTTTTTTCTCTCATTAAATTATCTCATCCAAATAACTGTGTTTAGTCAAATTATTTTATAACGGAAGTTAAAAATTAAAGTAAAAGTTAAAAATTAAATATTTTAAGACAAAAAAATATCTATGTAAAGTTTAAAATAGATTACCATTATTTCAATGACTAGCAAAGAAAAAAGAGTTCAATAATCAAATTATATAAATAATAATCTTTAAGAGACAAAATAAAATTGAAAATATACTATTTTTAAATGCTAAAATATTAATTTTTTTTTCTATCAGGAAACTTTTTTTGTTTTTTTTTTCCTTGAAGTATTCGTTTACCACAAAAGGTGATTTCTGGAAAGTTGAGAGAACTGGAAGCTATTGAAATGTAAGAGCCAAGTAGCTATCTAGGATTTCCACCCGAAACAACTTTATTTAAAAATCATTTAAAACTCATTTATTAATTACAAAAGCTTCTTCCTCTCAAATCATATGTCATTATAGGACTATTTATTTTATATATATATATATATATATATAAATGATTGAATTTATGACTAAGTCGTTAGGCCGCCACAACAAGATGATCATCCATCTTACCTACTTTGATGAAGGAGCAATATAATCAAATTTTTGAAGGATTAGATATATAATATATTCTGTATTAATATTCAAAATGTACTAATACTCTGATTAATTAATGACAGATACTAAGTTAAAGTCTTTTAACAATTAGTGCATGTTATTAATGTTAGAGTGAAAAAGCAAGCTTGAATTTACCATGAGACAAATGAGAAATCTCCTTTACGTCTTTCTCACTGGGTGAAATATTATATATATTAATGTTATTGCTTGGGGGTTTTCTAGCTTAATTAGTTTAAGAATAATCATATATTAATAAAATAAGTAAAATCTTAACTTACATATGTAACAAAAATAGTCTAGAAAAATAAGGTGACAATGGAATTTAAAACAAAATAGTATAGCATATACATAGAATCGCAAGTATAAATGTAACTATCTTGTTTAATTTAATTGATAAATGTTAACCCTGTAATTAATTAATTTATGAAAATTATGGAATATTCTCCCATTATTATTTTAATTAGATTTATCTGGTCATTATTTTATCAATGTAAAATGCGAATAGCTAGCTAGCTAGCTAGTAGCTACCAACAACTACCAAATGAAATTGTCGAAAGGTGCAAATACAGTCGGGGAGCAGAAACTCCCAACAACTACAATATAAAAACCTCATTTAAAATATAACACACAAAATTATTATATTTTAAAATAATAAATTAAATAATTAAAAATTAAATTAATTTTTTATTATAATTTTCATTATCTTTATTTCTCTATCATCTCCTCACATTATCTTCTTATTTTATATTATATAATATATAATTTTAAATATTAATAATAAAAAACTCTAGAATAATTATAATATAAATATGTATATATATTCTTAGAAATATAGCTAGCTCTTGCTTTTTCTAATTTTTTTATTTATTTAATATTGGAGCATAGGCTATATATATAGAATTAATTAAATTCTCGCTCAATGATATACATGTAGACAATGAAGTTTTTATTGTTTAAGAATCCTACAGCAGCTAACAAATTTCAAACAATTAAGATATAGAAACATTCCAATCGTTGTACTTAGCTACTCTCAACCATAACACAATTAACTCTTCTCTCACATCCTCCATCTTCAACAACCTTTTGAAAGTGACTACTTAACAAGGAATTATATATATAGACTTATCTAACATATTTATTTTCAAATTAATTTAGATTATGAATTATGTGGTTAAAAGGGAGTTTGACAAAAAAAATTTAAAGGACATGAATATAATTTATTCAAATTATTATATTAACTATATAAGGACAATCAAATAAAGTCAGCACATAACATATAAATCTGACCAGCCTCAAATTCAGTGTCATTGGGCCACCCAAGCCCAAAGTAATATGTCCACATCAGGCCCATAAAAGTAAGACTGCCGAGTTGGAGGCATGAAAAGTACAATGGTTAGTAGGAACAGTAAGCTAGTAACCTTAGGGAGGTTGGATCCTTATGTAACTTTTTTCGTTTATTAACAAATATATATATATATACACTAAAATTTGTATATGCATAAAGGTGAATATTTTTTAAATATAATATAAAATAATAATTATTATAATATTAAAATGATAAATTAATTAATAAAAAATTATTTTATTTATTTTTTTCTTATAATCACTCATTATTTTTATTTTTTGTATGTTCCCACACCACATATTTTATTTTATATATATATATACATAACATTTTATATGTAACAATTTCTCAATATTACATAGATGACAAATGTTACAAGTCAAGCCTTAAAGTAAAATGTTTTTAACTAATTTGTTTTTTAAAATTTTAATTTGTACCGTATTCCTTATTCTTTATAAAGGTTGATTATTGTCAATTCAACCATTTGCTTGCTAGCTGGGAAGTATTTAGACTAGATTTGATCATGGGTAGAACTTTTTTATATATATACTACTAAAATATAGACTCGAACTCAAGCTCAAGCTCATTTTAATGTTAATTAATTGAGTTAGGCCCAAACTTGAATAATAATATAAAAAAAAGTCCAGCCTTATCCAAATTTAATAATTATTAAAAAATAAAATTAATTATATATCATACTTTTTATTTAACATACATTAAAGTAAAATAATATTTATAAATTATAAATTTAAAGTATAAGAATTAATAAATTAAAAATGTATTATGAGTAACTATTTTGTCATAAAATATTATAATTATTTGTATATATAGTACAGTTTTATAATTTTTTTAATTGAATAAATTATTTATAAAAATGAATTGGGCTTTTAGACTTCAAGATGGGCTTTTAGACTTCAAATTTATATTTAATTTTTATGGAATGAGACTTGTTAAGTTAGACAAACTCTTAGGCGCATGATAAAAGCTAATTTAGACATCTTGTTTTAAGGATTATGTTTGCTTTCATACTTTGTTTTATGGTTAGCCCATGTAGTGAGTCTCTTTGATGTTGTTTGTCCAGATATTTTACATATTTGTGCTTCCAAAAAAGAAAAGAAACTCAAAATTGAATAAGCTTGTTGGACAATGATTAAATGCATCACATGTTTGTCTAAAGTTGTATAATGAGACACACCCACCTTCCTCCTTTCTTCTTCCTCCCATCAAGTAAAGCATATCAAACATTATGAATCACTCTCTTCAGGTCCCACTTCCTCTTATAATGCCAACGCATTTAATCACCAAACAAACTAACTATTGGGATTGTGAATTGTCAACCTTTTTGCCTTTTGACCCTTAATTATGATTTTTATTTTGTTATTGTTTTAATTCTACTTTTATTTACTATTAATTTAAATATTAGAGCATTCATTGAAGTTAAGGTGCTCAACTCTTTATTCTTTTTTAACAAAAGTGTAGAAAGATAGATTATGTTCTTTCAAATTTACACTCACATTTGTTTTCCAGTGTTAGGTAATTATTGTAAAGCAGTTGATCTCAATATAATAAACATTCATTTCTTATTTAAAATAATATTGGAAATCCTTTGAATTCAATAAATTTAGGCAAAACTTGTAAGTATTATAAAATATTTGGTAACCATTCTCCATCCAATGACCTTAGTTTAATTACCCAATTCTCATTTATGACTATGATTGATTG
Source organism: Senna siamea (assembly GCA_031216115.1). Lineage (NCBI taxonomy): Eukaryota > Viridiplantae > Streptophyta > Magnoliopsida > Fabales > Fabaceae > Senna > Senna siamea. The sequence goes on from CM062358.1 coordinate 4,196,570, forward strand.
TCACCCATTATGATTGTCACTCTCTCTCATGCCAATCCTGCCTAGCACTTTTTTGAAAGGCAAAATAAACAAAAGGGAAGGAATCTATTATGTGTTTAAGTTTTTTGCATTTCAATTATCTCAAATTCTTTTACCGTGTGAAGTTATGTAAAGTTTACGTGTTGAATTATATTCAAATTTTAGTTGAAAGATATGCTCATTTATAATATTTGATAATATTTTAAACAAGATTATTATTAATGAAAAAATATTTATAGAAAACAAAAAAATTTATATAAAATTTATTAAAATATATCATTAACCTACAAGCAAATTAATAATCAAAATATGATTTATTTTTATTTTTTAACACACTTGTAAGTTAATGTGCAAAATAATCATTTCAATTAATTTTACGAAATTTCACTTTACATGATCCAATTCTAAGTTTCTCCACTTGTTAATAACTAAAGTGATAACAAATTCTTTTGTGTACACTCTTTGCTCCCAAATCAAGCAACTATCTTTTAGGTTATTAGCCTTTTGGTGTTCACTGCTTTTCACTTTTTTTGGTTCAAAATTCCCTTCTTGCTTTCTAAGTTTGGGTCCACTCATTTGCATTATATCCTCAGCAAATTAAACCTTTGCACCTCACCAATCATACACAAAATAAAATCTTTCATGTATTTTCTCATTTCCCTCTATTTTCTATACACATATAATTGATATAGGCTATATAGGGTGGGCGAAGACTTTTTGAGTGATTTAATAGTTAGATCTAAAAGGATTGTTTATCTTTTAATCTAATTTTTAAAAATAAAAAATTCTTAGTTTAATTTGTGAAATATATATTCTTTAATTTAGTCTTTTTTTTTTGTGAGAATCTAAAGTATCTCCAAATTATATTATTCTTAAGGTAAAATCTATTTAATGAGTACTCTTCCTGAAGTTTGTCATTTTAAAAAATGTTTTAAGGTAAAAAAAAAGTCAAATTTAAGTTCTTAAATCATTTCATATCCCCAAATAATATCATACTTCATCTCATTGTGTTAGGTAGAAGTTTATGCTCATTAAATTTATAAGATGTAAAGAGATAAATTTAATTACAAAAAATATGTTAATTAAATACGGATTTTAATAAAAATAACATGTTTATATCTTTTTAATAACTATTTTAGTAACATAAATCAAACCAAATTTATCTACCATTAAAATAAAAAAAATAATTTTATTTGTGATAAGACATTTCTATTAACTAATGCTCTTAAAGAATGGATAAAAATAAAAAAAATATCAATTAATAGAATAAGAGTATTGTTAATAAGTGTCATCCATACGTATTGATTAAAATTTTTTTTATTAGTTGATAAGATTTTAAAATATTATTATTTTATAAACTTTTTATAAATTTTAAATTATTAAACGTTGAATTGATAGAACAAATTTTAGTCAGTGGAATTTAGACATTAGATCGCAAAATCTTAAAAATAAAATAAAAAGAAAAGAATCGATGGCAGCCTTGAAAGTGTAGTGAAGACGCAATGAATTCAACCATCACGGATGACTTTTGAGTTTTGAAATTGAAAGCATGGAATGGAAGTCTGTGAATGTGACAGGGTCGTAGGGTGCCCTAAACAGTGACCCCTAATGCCTCGTCGCTTTGCAACCTACGACACCTAGGTCACGGGCACCCATCACATGCCCAAAAGAACCTTACCAATAATGTCCAATTTAAATTAATTAAAATTAAAATAATATATATAGTGAGAGAGAAAAATAATCAGTCAATCAGCCACTGCCTCACGGGTCAAATCCCTTTTTTGTCTTTTCATATTTGGTGTGTTAGGATATTAAATCTTTGTCTCTCAAGTTTTTAATAATTCTTATTTTTATTTTGAAAAAAGCTTAAACAAAATGGGATAAGACAATTCTTAAGTGGCCGAGATGAGATCTTTTGTTCTTGAATCTGGAGGTATCTGATTCTGGGCATTGTAAGCGATTTTTTTAATTATAAATATTATTTTATTATATGTAATTTTATTTAAAATATTTTTAAACATTAGATTATAAAAAATTAATTTTTTTACTAAATATAGAAGTCTCGTCTTTAAGTTAACATATTAGATATTCATCTTATGCTTTGCTTCCAAGTTCAATTTCTAATTTTTATACTTCTGTTTTGTTCTATTCTATTGTTCTAATGCACCACCATGATATTCTTTCTTGTTAAATATATTATACTAGTATTAGAAAGTATTCCAATATATATATATATATATATATATAATGGATAAATTAATATCAATTTGAATTGTGAAGCTGGATTCACAATTTTTTATATATTGTAATGTAATTAACAATACAATTACTAACTACTCATGAGTTAGAATCTGAGATTTATTAAGTTTAGAATTTTCTTTTCTAATTATATTTTAATAATAATTAATTTAATTACTTATTTTTTTGTTAATAACTTTATTTATTTTTTTAAGTTAGTATTTTATATAGAATGTAATTATTTTAAGCATTAAAAAAATTTTAATTATTTATATTATTATATTCAAAATCAAATTACAATTTTGTTATACAACAAAAAGTTTATTGATTAAAAATTTTTCATTTAATTAAATCATTAAAAAAATTGTAATTTCTCTTTTCCGAGGTTGAAGAACGAAGAGAATCCAGGTGTTGGAATTGGTGAAGATGGAAAACAGAAAACAATTATGTTTAAATACAGTTTTTAAAAATAGTTTTTAATTTTTAAAAATAAAAAAAATAAAAAATCTACTTAAATAAAAGTTTTTGACAAAAAATAAAATAAAATATAAATGTTGAGAGTAAAAATATAAAATAATTAAAAAATATTATAAAGTTTTTAATTTTTTTAAAAAGAAAATAATAAAAAATAATATATTATTATTATTATTATTATTATTATTATTATTATTATTATTATTATTATTATTATGTTTTTCAATAAACGACAGGAAGAGATTCGAGGAAATTAAAAGCTCTCCATCTAGCATCCCAACCCAACTTTCCATTTTCTGTACTGAAGGCCATTTATGATAATAATTGCGTTATTTAAAACATAGCAATTTATGATAATAATTACGTTATTTAAAAAATAGCATTCTTGTTATTTTAAAATAATATGAAAAATCACAACAACAAAAGATAATTTATTTTTTTATACAATATAAAAAAATAGTAAATTAATGGTTTATTCTCATAATAATACATTTTGTCTTAATTGAATTTTCAAATGATTACAAATTCTAACTTCATCTTTCAAAAAATGTTTCTCAAATCTCAAATAATTTAATTTTATATGTTAATTATATAGATACCAAAATAGTATTACAATAAAGCAAAATAACAATTAATATATCCAAATAGTATTATAGAAACTAAATATAACTATAATAAAGATTAAATTATTTGAAAAATATTTTTTAAATGGGGAAATTGAATGTTTTAATTTTTTAAGTAGTAAATTAAAATAAAATATATCCTTAAAAAAACAGTAATTTAGACACATGGGTTTTCAGGTGTTACAATATAAAGGAAATAAAAAAAACTTAAAAGTCCTAATCAATTATAACTGATTCAATGTGTGCGCTAACACAACATTTTTTAGCTTCCCCTAATCAACTTTCTTTCTATATGTCTTTGCCATTTATAGTGTTTCTTACATGTCAATGTTTACTGTTTATTCATTTGTAGAAGTTATGTATTTATGAGGTTTAAATGTTACAAGTGACTTTGTTGGTGCATGTGTATTTCAGATGTATGATTACACAAATACATCAAACAAGTACAATGAAAGTAAACACAATTTCAAAATATATATAATTGCTTGTTACTTAGGTAAACAACACAATCATTTAGGCTGTGATTGGTCCAATGCTTCATAATATTTCAAATCAGAGAACGAAATCTACCTTAGTTTGTTTTTGTTTAACAAACTAAAAGGCCAATATATATAAAGTAATCATCAAGCAATCTTGAATAAAAATATAAGTGTGTGTGTGTGTGTGATTGTGAGAGAAAAAGAGGAGGAAGAAATTGAACATTAAACAAAGATAAGCAAAGAAAGATGACAATTGTTTTGAAGCCTATTGTTTGTTAGGGTAGTTGTGGACGGACTATTGAAGCATGTTGCTAAGCCACTAGACCTTATTTTCTTTTCTCTTCCTATTATCAACTACCCCATATGATAAGATGTAAAAAAATTGCAATTTTAGACAAAGAGATTTTTTAAAGTTGAATTCTTTAGTATATGAGATGGATCTTGACTTGAATGTCAAGAAAAAAAAGATTGTATATTAAGGTTTTATACTTTTGGACATCTCATTAGTTGAAGTATAATTTAACAATTAATGTAAAACATTTCAATATGTACTCTATGATGAATTAATCTACTTATTGAAAAGTTAAACTTTTCCTGAATTTACTCATAATGAACAGAAAAAGTAATAGTAAAATGAGATGGGGTGACTAACACATATTTATTTAATTTGGAAGTAATTATTGAATGGCAATTAATTGCATTAATTTGTTTATTTTGAATAATAGCTTCTAACTTGGTTTGGCTTAAATATTTGTTTCTCATTCAAGCCTAACATATTGTATAATCATTTATCTCAACGTAAGACCGAGTGCAATTGTAAATTGTAAATATTTCGCAAAATGAATCATGTCAAGGGATTGATAGTGAAAATTAATTAATTTATCACAAAGACTCACTCCATTCATATAAAGATATAAGACAGATAGTAAAAAACCCTTTTTTTAACCATTTTTTTGGGTAAATGAGGTAATTTATTAAAAAAGAAAGTTCATAGGAAATATTCTTGATCACATTTTAAGGGAAGCTAACTAATGTACAAATGACCTTGCCAAGGTTGGTTTCCCTTGCTCTTCACACTTTTGCACTTGGGACAAATTACTAACTCTTTAGTGTTTGTTAAAAGTTGTTATTATTGTTATTATTATTATTATTTATTTAATCTCTGTTCTTCTATACACCAAAAAAAATTTGACAAAGCAAATTTGGCTATTCTAAAAATAAAAAAAATAATGAATTGATAAAGTATAAAAAAAATAAAAGAGATAAATTAAAAATTTACTCAATATAGTTTAAAACCTATTTATATATATAATTTTTTTACTTCATTACTTTATCTCTCTTTCTTCACTATAGACTATACAAATCCCAATTATAAAGACTGGACAGAGAAGTGGTCAAATACTAGTAGTGAAAGTATGAAACAGGAGTGGATTAGTCGTTTGCAGCCTGATTTAATTATCTTCCAAAATATAGATTGCACTTGCAGTGGATAGATAAGTCTTTGTTTGGGAATAAAATAAAGACGGAAAGAAAGGAAAGTAAGTGGGAAAATGAGAGTTAAATACAATAAAAAATTCTTAAAATTGTTGGCCTTGTGATTTATATACAATAAAAAAAATGATAATGATAAAAGGTGTAAAAAATGAGAGAGAGAGAGAGAGAGAGCAGCAGGATATTTAACACAAGCTTTAAAGGGGGTTGTTGGCAATTACAAAAGCAGAACCAAACAACTGTCCGTTGCAGTGGCCTGTGACACATGATTTGCCCATGGAAAAAAGGTAACGCTAGCTAGCAGCACAGACCAAAAACCCAAAGGGAAAAAGGGTAATTGTAGTCATTCAAAGAATCCCACGCTCTTCATCACTCTTCTTCACTCTTCTCTCTCTCCCCTCACTCACAGTCACAGATCTCTCCCATGGTAAAAAAAAAAAGAAGCCTGCAAGAAGCAACAAACAAGAACAACCACCCAATCCACAAAGGCCATTTCTTTCTTTACCTCTCCCACGACCTGGGTTTGTCATCCACTGAGCCAGACAAAGTTTTCTCTCTCTACTCTACTCTCCTACCCCCGCACTCTTTGTTCTATCTCTATCTTCCAGCTTCCCTTTGGTTCCTATCCTACAGCCATGTCAATCAGTGGTTTTTAGGGGAAATGGGGGGAAATATAGCTCGCTCTAGTTCTGTTTAGTGCTCCCTGCATTTGTGCTTTTGTACTTTGTCTGCTCTTTGAACTTCAGCGTGCAGGCTGAAAAATGAGGAAGCATGGATGGCAGCTACCTTACCATCCTCTACAGGTGGGTGTTTAAATGTATATTCTTTGCACAATTTGTTTCTGTTGTTTCATGTGGGGGTTTTTATCATTCTGAGAAATCTTTGAGAAGGTGGTGGCGGTTGCTGTATTTTTGGCTCTGGGGTTCGCATTCTATGTGTTTTTCGCTCCTTTTGCTGGAAAGAAGATGCATCAGTATATTGTTATGGGCCTCTACACACCCCTGGTAACCCAATCTTCGACATTTCTTTGCTTTTATATACGCATTACGTTGCTTGTCTATGTCGGTTGAAGAATTGAGATCTTTGATTGTTACTGTCCGATTCATTCATTTGACCCTATGTATCTGTGATCTTCATGTGCAATCTGGACTCCTTCCCTTTCTATCTTTTTTTGGGCTATCTATTAGGTGCATTTTTCAAGGGTGTTTTGGAGCTATCTCTGTACTTGATAAGGGCCATTTAGTTGCTTGTTATGGCCCGTTGAAATCTCTTTCCCTCACCTACCCCACTTTTAACTACCTTTAAGAACGAGCTATTTCAAGATATGTAAACTAAAAATCAATGCTTAATTTTTATTATTAAATGTTGTATAACGTTTCACTTTCTCATAATTGAATTGGCATTCCTTATAGCTGACACCTCAGCATAGATATAAATGTTAGAAATTCTCAAAATTCAAACTTCCTTGAGTTGTTGACATTCAAGGTAGCACTTAAACATCCTTGTCTTGATGGCATTCCCACCCCCGATGGAGGGATCTCCTTTGTAGAGTAAATACAATGTTGAAATGAGAAACCTTAGTGGAACTTGACTTGAAATTTGTGGCAACTTCAATAGAGGTGGCAGTAAACTTTGCAATAGGTTTCATCCTTCTGCGTAAATGTACAATCAGATGTTTTCTGATTCTTGTTGGTATTTTCAGATTGCGCTGGTTGACTTCCTGATGTCTGCCTTAGGTTTCTTAGAAATGTATACTATCTAATGACACATCCATGGTGGCAGAGAAACTCCTCTTGGTCACTACTCTAATTGAGAACATTTATCATTATCTTGAGCTATTCATTATAAGTTAAGAAAAATATAGAATTCAGAAAGAGTGCAGAAACATGTAAATCCTGCATTGTGGAACATTGATGGAGAGGTACTTACCCCCTTCCCTTTTCACTCCTTTCCTAAATGATCCATCCATGGGTTTAGATTAATACATTTGAGTTGCTGTTGTGGTGATTGTGAAAAAAATTGAGAACTGGATCACTATCACATGGCTGAAAGTGGTTGCACACTATACCACAACAGGAATATTACAGTGACAATTATGGTTTTGCAAAGCAATATAAAACCACAGATCCATCCATTTCCCATCACTCCCTTAAAAATTTTCCATACACATCTCAAGGGCTTGATTAGTAGTGTTGAAGAGAATTGGGTGGAGTTGGTTATGATTGGGTTGGGGTGGACTAGTGTGGATTGGTTGACAGACATCCACTCTGTTGATTGGAAAGTTTGATGAAAAAATAGATGGTATCCCACTTCCCTTTGATTATATATTATAATGTCAATAGTAGGGTAGGGGGTTTGAATGGTGAAATTTTCATTATTATCTTTGTGATGTTAACCCCTTTAAAAAAAATAGATAAGTGGAGAGGGTTAGAAAAGAATATGAAAAATCATAAAGAACCCAAATCATCTTAAAACTCCCAATTTGGAGAGGTTTGAAAATTGGAGTGTGGGATAGGTTGCTTATAAACGTCAATAAATGGTTAGGATGCTCAGACCATCCTCCCTTTCAAGCCCTAAATATGTGATACTAGCTAGAAATATCTTTATGTATCCATGTCACCTTGAATATAGTATTCTTAACTAAAATATAGGTATATCGTTCTAGGCCTTATGTATTTGGCAATTGTATCTTAATGTAGCCTGTGAATATATTTCCTCATGATTTTTGCAGCTTTTGACATCCCTCACTATATATGACTTTTCATGCACTGCTGCTGCCCTGCATCACTGTCTAAGCTGATTCAATGTCTTGGTCTCGTTTAATGTGTGCATGTATCATGATGAGTCAAAACACGGATCACTTGTAAATCGTATTCTTATGAATACATATTCCCATAGTTTGAAGACACTTACTTGAATACTATAGTTTATAAACTATCTAACTGTACAAAGCACATTATCATGCTTTAGTAATATCTAACCTTTTGCCAGATTACTTGCGTCTTTGGACTGTACATTTGGTGTGCAGCAGCTGATCCAGCAGATACAGGGGTTTTTAAGTCAAAAAAGTATCTAAAAATTCCTGAAAATAGAAAGCTTACTGGATTGAATGATTCTAAAATTGGTGGGGGATCAACTTCAGCAATGCACGAAGCAAATGCTTCAATAATTGGAGCTAAATCTCTGGATAAGGAAGAAGTGGGCACCGAAGCAAGTTTGAAAGATGCTGCTGTTTCAGTAGAGAAGGGCGCATCGTCGTCATCATCTTCTTCATCCTGTCTCATGTTTCTTTGCTCTCCTTGTGCTTTAATCTGCAGCTGCTCTAGTTCAAACGAGGAATCTTCTGACCAACAAACTAGTGAAGAAGGCATGTTCTATTGCAGTCTGTGTGAAGTTGAGGTTAGTAGAAGGATTTGAACTTAAAATTTTGTTCCTCCCAACATATTTGTTGAAACGCATTCTGTGTAATATGTGATGCCGAATTGGACAAATAATTTTACCTCAACAGTTCTGCATGCAAAAGTCATGTGCATTTTGTGCACTCCTTGATATGATACTCCACAATGTCACCTATTATGATATCACCGCATACTTAGCCTCAGTGAAATGCTTGTATATTGGAACCATTAGATGAATGATGGAAAGTTTTATTTTGGAGATTTCTATAATAGTTTGAATACTACCATTGCAGGTCTTCAAGTACAGCAAGCACTGTAGAGTTTGTGACAAATGTGTTGATCGCTTTGATCATCATTGCAGAGTATGAAGATCTAATTTGTTACTTCTTTCTTTATCATTTTATACTTTATATATGCTCTTAAGGCCTGTTCCTTCATTTTTGCAGTGGCTTAACAATTGCATAGGGAGAAGGAACTACCGACAGTTTTTCACCCTTATGGTTGCTGCTCTCCTCTTGGTAAGGAAGATTTATCCACCCTGTGCTTTCCCTTGCTTAACAAGTGTCAGATATTTCGTTTTACTCATAAGATAGTTGTACCATCCTATACCTGTCGCAATAATTGTTAGAAGAAACACGCCAGAACCAGAAGACCACCCCAGAGTAAGGATCTTTCTTTCCTAGTCATTTTCATTTTGATTAATTATTGACAGGTATATACATGGTTTGTGCACCTTGGGCTTGAGATTGCAGCTTATTCTTCAATGGTTGACTGGGATACTTGTGCTCGTATGCTGTTTTCTTGAGAGGAAGCAATTTTCTGTGGATATTGCCACCAAGTTAGGAAGCAGTTTCTCTCTGGTTCCCTTTGTTATTGTAGTGGTGAGCATTATGCTTATTTTGATGTATATTAAACTGTAACTGTACTGCTATAATTGATATGGATCCTGTGCGCATTGAACCTTTTTTTCGGGGGATTCTTTTTGCTTGATCTTAAATTCTCTCCCATGTTCCTTTTTAAGGGCTGAATAGAGCAGCGCAAATTTAACAAAAGTCACTGCTGCTATTTTCAATTACAACTATTCTCATGCTTACCGGACTATTTTCTTTTCATTATTCTTTGTCACAGGCTGCCTGCTCCATTTTGGCTATGATTGCTACCTTGCCTCTTGCACAGCTTTTCTTCTTTCATATCCTCCTCATTAAAAAGGTAAACTTAGCAGTCACATATTACTTTGATAATCAGGTTGAATATTTCATTCTGCAAGTGAAGCATATTATATGATTATTCAATATGCAGCAACTTCCTTCCAATATTTTATTCTTTCGATTTGGCATATAAAGAAAAAGGAACAAAAAAATGTTAAATAAATTACAGGGTAACTGGATTTATTTTTAAATTTTTGTAAAGAAATTTACTCTTTGGCCTAACCTGAGGCAATAATCTATTTTACTGATTACACATTATGAGTTTGTTCCATTCCATTTTTCTTCCTCATGAAGTCTATTTTACATAGCAGTGAATTTACTGCTGATCTGAATATTATGGTTATTGCTAACTCAGGGAATCAGCACATATGATTACATCATAGCTCTAAGGGAGCAGGAGCAGGACTTGCAAGGACTTGGAGGTCAGCAGAGCCCTCAAATGTCTCCTGTCAGCTCGCTTACAGGATTAAGCAGCACAAGCTCATTTACTACTTTCCACCGTGGAGCGTGGTGCACACCCCCACGCATGTTCCTTGAAGATCAGGTAAGTACCTATAAATGTAGACTTATGATTTATGATAGGACCTTTACCATGGACTTTTACGATAGGACCTTTCTGCATAAACTGCCTTATGATATTTTTTAACAAGAGCAGAGGTGAATGGGCATGTATACTTGTTTGGTTAGTTTTTGTTGAATGATTGTATTTGAATGCATAGGTTTATCACTGAATTGTTTCCATCAAAATACTAACAGTGAAGAACGTAAAACAAAGTTAGAGATAAGATTAATAAAGAATATTTGAGTAGTTCTTGATCAAGAACTGCTTAGAGTAAAGAAAAATTCCTTAGATATTTGGGAAAAAAAAATGTATCAGCATAGAAAATGCGTGCTATATTTATAAGTACTTGGCTTTCTTGGATGGTTCGTGATGGTATTGGTACATATTATGGAATATGGATTATGCTGTTGAATTTTATCATTTTACTTAACTGCCTTGTAATCTAGTGCTATGCCATGATTTAGTAGTTTCTGTCCTGTAATATTGAGCAACAACTTTATTACGTAAAGTATAAGATCCTAAGAGCAAAAAAATGGCTTTTGCCATTGGAGGAATAAACATATAAATGAAGTCAAAGTCTGATTTCATTGTCTTTTATGTCCTGTATTTCCTTTTATCTGTCACTGTTTTACTTACCTAGCACTGCTCGTTTCTACTTTTTCCTTGTCTCTTGGGGGGTGGTGTTAGTTTGATGTAGTGCCCCCAGAAACAGGTTCTGTAAGTTCACTGGGAAAGAAAACAGTGAGAGAAGAGCCAGTTAAGAAAAAGAATCCTGGAGCAGTTAAAATTAGCCCATGGACATTGGCACGGTTAAATGCAGAAGATGTTTCAAAGGCTGCTGCAGAGGCAAGAAAAAAGTCCAAAATCCTGCAACCTCTGCCAAGACAGGATGAGGCTTTCAGGCTGGAACATGCTAGCAGCTTTGGGAGCAGTGGCCGGCGAATGATTCCCAGGATTGACAGTAATAGGAGGAGGGCAAGTAAGCGGGTTCGTCTTCCTGCTGAGCTACCCACGGAGCCTCTGACCAAAGTTTCTGCCATTAATGTCAACAAAAGCTTTAATGGAACATCTAGTTTAGCCCCTCTTCAGCTCGAAGCACGCAGTGCATTTCAAACTAGTCAAGTACTGTCAAGCTCGGCTGGGATAGTTGCTGCTTCATCTCCTGAAAGCAGCTTAGACTCCCCTGATATCCACCCTTTTCGGGTGTCTTCATCGGGAGCTGAAGAAGCAAGGCAACTAGCAGCAGCAGGTGCTGCAACTCTGAAGGGAATCCCACTTTCAAGGTCAACCAGTGATGGGTACGAGGCCTCTGGTGGGGAAGATAGTGACAGGGTTCCTCCTAGGATTGTTCAGAGATCTACAAATTGGACTAATCTTCTTTTCAGCGCTGATCAGGATCAGAGAGCCTTCCACCCAAAATCATCTTCATCTAGCCTGGTTCATGGACATGGTAGAAAGTTGTGATCAATTTGGGAGCTGTACCAAACAGTTAATGCTTCTGATTACATTGATGGGAATTTTTCATTCTTTGATTTGTGAGCAAAAGGTACTTTTTCAGCTTTTGGAAGTTAAAGCTAACCCCAGAAAAATTGGAGGAAGGTTTTATGAAGGACATGTGGAAACCGATGTACAAAATTTTAGGTCGCAGGGACTGATGAGGCTGAGCTTCCGTTAATACATTGCTGCTGCTTGCGCTTTGCTATTTGTCCTTGTAGTTATAAAATTTTCATTAAGCAATTCCTTATGAATGGCTTCACTTTAATGTGGAACTAAGCCCCCTGCATTTATCAGTCATAAACACAGCTCGACCTTCCCTTACTCTGGAGAGAGGAAACAATTTAAAGAATAAATTAAAAAAATAGGTGGGGCCTCAACTGTGGTCTTTTCCAAAACAAGATTAAAAAAGTTGTCAGACTGAATTTGACAGATACATTTAAAAATTAAGAATTTAAATTTATATGCAGTTTTATAAATTTTTGTTATGAAGTATTTTAATTAAAGTGAAGCATATGAATTTGTTTTAAATTAGTTATTAAAAAATAAATTATATATTTTGTTAATTTTTTATTAATAAATTTAATAGTAAAAATGTAAAAATTGTATTTAAAATTTTTTTCATATTTAAATTGTTTCTGAGCTCTTTTTAGTAGGCGCAAAAAGTCTACATCTCGAGAAGCAGCAACATATATAATTAGAAGTCCAGAGGCTACTCGCCTAGACTCACTTGAAATATCTGCTATCAATCTCTGCAGTGTTGCAAATTTGATTTGAGGAGTTGTGAATCTTCAAACGCATAAAATCAAAACCAAATCTCTTGCTATGAAGAAGGAAGCTAATAAAGTGGAAGAAAAGAACTCCTATGAAGAGAGGAGAAAGCTTTTAAAGAGGAAGAAAATGGCTCCCACTAGGAGAGAAGCTCACACATGATGACAAAGAAGATAAGAGTGGAAGATGAGAAAAAAAAAAAAGGCAAGAGACCCGTCAACCTTAAAATCAAGAAAGGTGGAGCTTGTGATTGCACGGTGTTAGGTTGAATATATGATTCTGCAACTGCCAGCTAGCAAGAACGAGTGAACAAGGCATACTGACGAAAGGTTCATTAATCAGAAATTCTAAAGCAAGATGAGTTTTCTAAAACTAAATAGTTGAGTAATTAATCATGAATAAATAGATAAATATGTCAATATATAATTGATTTGGTATATATATCTTTAATAATATATTGAATCTACATAAACTTTTCTATCTCATAAATGGAGGGTGGCCTAAAACCCAGCTTGCCCGCAATACACTTAGTGTGAGGAAAATGACTCACATGGTTCAATCAAGTTCAGTTATTTTTCCCTCAAATTCATCGTCGTTGTGTATGCATCGAGACACTGAATATCAGGAAGCCACAGCTGAAATGAAGATAACTTCGTAGTGAATAACTTGCTGAACTATCATTATCTCAGCAAATACACCTGTTGAGAAGTAGAGCACTGATACTCCCAAGTCTTGCATAACATACCAAATTTTACACAACCATGTCTCTCTCAACCTATCCAATAATTTGGGTAGGCGTCCTCATGGTGAATTTTTCAGTTTGGTTCAGAGAGGAACCATAAATTTAATGGCTGAAGAAGAAATAAGCAACTACGAAGTCACCATGGGGAACATCTGGAGGAAGCAAAGGAGTGAGCAATCAAACCTTTATTTCTCGCGTTCCGTGTCCTTCTGTATGTGATTTCATTCTCTCGACTTCTTCAAGTCACTAGATCTATATAATTATAAATCACACACCATCAAGCCTTAGCTGAACTAGTCTAGAATAATGTTTAATTTCTCAAATTATGAGATATGAGTTAGTTGCTAATAGGAATCTCAGAATAGTTAAAACTTGCATATGACAAACTGATTTCAATGGGGCCATGAGCCTCAAAGTAATGAAAATTCATCAGTGAAGAATCTACGATTTTCTCAAGCCATGGCATGATGGTTAGAATATACAAATAGTGAGAATGATGTATAATGCAATTTAGGCAAACATTTTTCTGCTTAAAAACTAAATTGTTTTTTTTGTTTTTTGCCATGTAAAAACTTTTATCTATAAAGGGCTAATAACTCATCCTGCTTTCACTTCCCATAAAAAGCAAACAAAATGTTAATAGCTTTTGCCTTTCATGTTACTATGAGAAAGCATATCTTGGTAAGCACAATTTACGATTCAGAAATATCATTCATTTCAACTACTTCACCCTTCAGGTAGTACAGATGCCAACCAATTGCTAAGGATGCACGGACCTTCTAATCTCCATGAACGTTTCAGAGACAGGGTTTACTATAGCTAGGATCCAAGATTTTTGAAATCCTCAGTTTACTTGAAAGCTCAAACATTATTGAAGTAGTACACACGCTCAACTTCAACCAGAAAAAGAAAAAGAACTACAACCTTGTATTCACAAGTCAAACATTTTCTTCTTTCCTCCTTTCAATAATACAACTAAATGACATTGTTTGCCTGGTCTACTTGTCTTTCACTTTATACAATATATCCTTCCAAATGAACTGTACTAAAACTGACACAAGTAATAAGCAATTTCAAAGTCAGAGAGATAATATAAAGGGCATGGACCTCGTTTTGTATCGTTTACACATGAACAACTGAAACAACATGAGGAACCTTCCCATCATCAAAGGGCAAACTGACATACTCTCTGGCAAACTCCTTAGCAATCTCCAGAGCAAGCTCACCATGAATAGCCTTGCAATACATGTACAACACGGTGTTCGCTGCTGTGTTGTAAAGCAGAATCAGCATAAGAAAAGTGGAAGTTGCCACAATTTGCACCACAAAAGCCCAGCTATTCCACATATCATTGATAGCATCATCGGATCCCATAGTCAAAACCCAACTGCTCCAAACCAAAATTCCAGCGAAGAACCCGAAAAATATAAAGGAAGACAAAGCCACCCCTTTCATTCCTTTGATCAAGCTCGCGCTTCTCCTAAGAGGCTCCAAGCCCCAACTGGATTCCACGACCACAATTACAGACACCAAGGTCCAGTTCACTTGCAAGTACACCAACACGAAAAACAGAGCAAGTAGAAGAACCGCAGAGAAACCGAGAAAGTAAGAGGAAGAGTAATCAATTCGAATTCCCACGAGCTCAATTCCTTGAATCACCAAAAACAAAAGAAGCCCGAAGATGAGGGAGATGAGGGAGACGATGATTTGAGAAACGATGACGGTGACTAGAAGAGGTAAGAAGGTAGAGAAAATGGATCTGATAGCAGAGACGAGCTTGACAGGTCGGCCGTAAAAACCGTGGAATACGCTGTAGGTGATAGTACCCACGGCAGAGAGGGAGAAAAAGACAACGAACAAGGAATAAAGGAGAGAGAGGAGAAGGGTTTTGTCGTCAACAAGAGGTTGATGTTGGTCTCGAAACTGAAAAGTGTGACGGAGGAGGATCTGGGAGTTGTTAGAGGAAGAATCGGTGATGAGGTGTTGAAGGGTTGGGTAGACGATGAGGGAGAAGGAAAGAGGGAGGAGAAAGATAACGGAAAGAGCGAGGAAGTGGCGAGAGTGAGCGTTGATGATGCGCTTCGATTCAGAGAGGATGGCCCGGAGGTCGAGAGATGGTCCATGCTCCAACGTCGCCATAGCGGATTGAGAAGTTTCTGTGTTTGGTAGCGAATAGAGACTCCGGAAACGTCTCGATTCGATGATGGTAAGACTTGAAAGTGTTAACGCCGACGGCAATCCTTGTCCTTTTTTCTTTCTGGTTGGATCGGACTTGGTTTTGACGAAGCGGTGCGTTTCCACCTCAAAATCAAACATTATTTGTGCTTTTATTGGTTTGGAGATTGAGATTAAATAAATCATGGTTCAATGAGTTCAAATTATTATATCATATATGTAATTTTCTACAAAAGAAAAGTGGTAAATGGTGAGGTGCAGCATAAGAAAAAAAAATTAAAATTTATTTATATTTCACCACTTTATTATTTTATTTACTTTAGAGGATGTAAATATTAATTTTATAGATTCAAATTCTCTAAATTATATTTTTCATGATGTGTATAAAATATGTTATTTTTACATATTAATTTATTTACAGATTAATGTGTAAATTAAATATAATTACAGATTAATGTAATAATATATTTTAACAATGTATACTTGGAAAGATCCTTCTCTAACTTTACTTACAAATAAATCAATCTCAATAATAATATTCTTATATGATAAAACTGTTATAATTATAAATGGAAAACCTTAATAAATTTCTGCAGGCTAAACTCATTAAGGAAAGATAGTTATGATTCATTGAGTAAATACAACACTTTTTGTTTTGGGTTGTTTGCCAAAAGAGAAATAAGCCAAAATTATCAAGTGTTTTAGTTTTTGCTTTTTGTTCGTATTATAAAAGTGATAGGATATTCATTCATAAATCATCAGACATGTTTGAATTCGAGATGTTTTTGTTACATTATTGTTGGAATAAATTACACTTTTATTTTTTTGAAAAATATTAAAATTATATTCTTATTTTTTTATTTTGAAAATTTACCCTTCTTTATTATGTAATTGCATGTATGTGCACAACACTTTCAACGCGACACATAAGAATTGCTTCTTAATTTGTTTTCAAATGCCATAAATTGCCCAAAGTCACGAGAGGTACGCTTCGGCTGAAAAGAGAATTCTCTGAAGTATAGTTTTAAAAGTAAAAAAGAGAAGAAACTAAAAAAAATGACTTTTAATTTATTTATAATAAATTTTTATCATTTATTTTTTATCTCTTTATTTATCTTTTATTTTAAAATTTTTATTACTCTTATTTGTTGGAAACTTGAATACTGGTCTTTCAAGAAATTGGCCTCAAAAGTCAGAAGTTGCCGTGGGAGGTCTGACTACTTTCCTATCAGCCCATGATTCCAGGAAATGACTGCAATACCCTCTCTCATATGGAAAACAAATAGTAGTGAATTTGAGAGAAAAAATTAAGATAGCAATTATCATAATAAATTAGTTAAAATACATATTAAATAGTTTGATTATATATAAATGAAGTTATTAGATATTTTTATATAAATAATTGATTAAATAAAAAATAGTTTAATAATTAAAGATAAATATAAATTAAAAAATAATATAAAAAATTATAAAGATAAATTTAATAATTAATAATTTAATTATAAAAATAAATCAAAATAAATCACGTTAACATTACTTCATCTATGCAACTCACTCTACTTAAAAAGAAAAAAAAAAGACTTTATTTTTTGTTATTTTTATTTATGTGGTTTTTTGGTATATTAAGGTCCCAGGAGTTACAAATTTACTAAATATGTAAAACTTACCGAGACACCTTCTAAAGAAGGTACGTTAACAGAGGTGTGTCTTCTACTAATTCTTCTACAAAACAGACTCTTATGATATTTCCTAAACATTCCTTTCATATCTTTACCTATGATTCCCCATTCTTTAGGCAACCTAACTTTTTGTAGCATTTGGGCCATATTCTTAGCTTGGAATCTTATGCATAGCTCTGTCGTTTTTCATTGTGTATACTCCTCTAGTGTACTCGAAGGCTCTCCAATAGACGCATTTACTTCTCATATGATTCTTCTAAACAATGATCTGCAGAGGTGATTTTTCCGTGGAACCTAATATAATCTTGTCCCCCCACCCCCAGCTGGATATTTATTTCCTTCTTCCTTATATTGACCCAAATTTTGGGTGATTGTTTGTGTTTCAATAATTCTTTTCCCCAAATCGGTGATTTCTATTGGGCTTATCTCTTATCCTTCAAACAATTTCTTATTTCTAGTATAATAGATGCTCCATGTAGTGATAACTATGTTTGCTAGAATTTCTTCACTCATCTCAAGCTGAATATTGTTATTAGAGTAATGAACCCGGATCATCTTATCAAGCTATTGGTGAAACGTTTGATGAAGAATATCTTCTAATCTTAGGCCTGAATTCGAATCGACCCAGCAAGATCTAGCTAATGGGCATTCAAGAAAAAGGCGGTTTAATGTTTCCACTTTTTTTTGCAGCCAAAAGCACAAGTGCCTTGAACATTGAATCTCCTTCTAAAGAGATTTTCTCTTGTAGATAGAGCATTGTGACAAAGCTTCCACACGAAGAAGATGATTTTCCTTGGCAATTTAAGATTCCATAACTTGTTTCATTCTTTGGTCATTTTGGCTACTAGGGGCTTGTTGAGTTCTTAACTGGTATCCTTCTTTGACTGTATAAATTCCAGACTATTTACCATCCCATTAAATTTGGTCTTGATTGTTTAGCCTTGAGTTATGAATTTTACCAATTTCCTTGGCTGTCTGGGAGTCATAAATCTCGTTTAGAAGTCTAATATTCTAGTTTCCATCCTTTGTCATGAAGTCCTTTACCTTTTCGATTCCTAGTCTTTCATTCTGTGCTTTATACTAGAAAGGATCCTTAATACTAATGTCCTGCTCATTTCCCACTTGCCATTTGAGTTTGTTAACTGTTAAGTCCTTCTCTAAGTATATATTTTTCCCATGTTTAGATGATATATTTGGGTATTTTAGACCTATGTTAGCTATTCTATCCCTATACTTGGCCCTTATGATTGCGCTCAGTAGCGAATCTCCATTATTAAAAATTCTCCAAATTTGCTTTGCTATTAGAGTCTGATTCAAGTCTTCAAATCCTTTGATGCCCAAACCTCCTTTCTTTATTGGTTGACAAATTTTATCCTATCTTTGCATATGTGGTGTTTTATTGTTTTTATCACTCCCTGTAGGAATCTTGAGACAAGTCTATTACACAACCTAGCTTCTGTTTTCATGAGCTTATAATAGCTAAGGTGATATACCAGGATGGTCATGAGGACTACATTTACCAACGTGAATCTTCTTGCTTGAGAGTGTAGCTTCCCCTTCCACATTTGTATTTTCTCTTCCAACGAGCTATAAATTGCTTGGAATTGGACTTTTTCTCTTCCAGCTATATCGATTTTTGCTCCTAAATATGTATTGAATTTATTAGTAACTCTGCATGTCAGAATAGTACCCATTATGTTTTAGAATTTGTTTGGAATGTTTGGAATTGGCCCAGTTTTTTTGTTTTTGCATCTTGAATAAAGACTCTGCACCTTTCTCCATTTTGGGTAATGTTATTTGAGTATAATCTTTATTCCATGTATACGATTTCTCATCCTTCTCTTGTTAACTAATACATGAAATTATTTCATGTTTTTGTCACCCTTTGCCAACTACATCTCTTCAGCTCTTTTAGCCCACATCATTTGCTGATATTTTAAAAGGAATTCTAATTTTTTTCGCACCTTCCTTTCTTGAACCAATGCTTAATTTTGGGTCTTTGATAGTAGGCTCTAGAGCATTTATTTGTGTTACTATTTAATTTTATAGAGTAATGACTAATAGGTTTCAAAGTGATTCATAATAGTATATATTTATTATATTGTTATATATATTATATAAAAATAAATATAAAGATGTTTTGATTAAAGTAGTTTAAATTATAAATTATTGTTTTTACTAAAAACAAATAATATAATACATCTGTTAATTTATACATTTCTTAAATAAAAAAAATGAAGAGGAGGACACCAGTTATTGATTGGGATAATTTTAATTTTTCTTATATATGTCCATTTTTTTTAATCTTTGTGTGGTCTTAATTATATAATTTAACTAGATTATAGTTCGTGTTAAGTTATATATATATATATATATTAGTAAATTTAAATTTTTATTTTATATGAATGAATATGTATATATTTATACGTAAATTACATATTTTGTAATTAATTTATTTACATTTTAAAAGAATTATACTTAATTTGGTGAATAATTTTTTTTAAATTACTCAAAAATTGTCCCTAGGCATATAACATCAAGTGCCCTTGTGACTGTTTGCAATCAAAAATGTTTTAGTTAAGTGTATTTACAAATAATATAGAGTAAATAAGTCAGAAACAAAATGAACCAAATATCATAATTTATTTTTATCTAAGTGATATGTAGTGCTGAATTAAAAACTTTAAGATAACCTATTTTGTTAAGGAAGGAGAGATATATATATATATATATATAATATCATGATATAATATCTCATTATTTATTATACCTATATTTAATTTATCTCACTTAATCTTATGACATAAGATGACCTAATTTTTTATTGTCGTGAGTTCAAAATATTTTATCTAAGATTTGATATAAAGATTATCTAATGTCACATTATTATTATATAAAAACATATCAAACACTTTATTATCCCTTACACATTTCATCAGATCTTATCCGCCTTTGGCAAGAGAAAAACTACACCTATTTCAATTATGGTGTTTCGCCTTGCTTTAACCTACCATGGCAGAAAAGGAAATTTTGTGATTGCAAAAGTTAGAATTGTTGATACCAACTGCACTGAATACTCCAAAGCCCTTGTTGGAGTCATTATCACTTCTTTAAACGCAAGAACAACCATGTTTACCATCTTTCCAAACTTTGTTGTCAATCTGGCAGATCTATATTTTCCAAACAGATTACAGGTTCAAATTCAGATTAAAGACCATAAGCAAAAGCTTGGAGCCATAGTTGTAACACTACATTACCAGATTATCTACAGACTACAAGATCATGCTTGTGTTTTGCAGCTACCAAACCATTCTAAAGACACCTTGATGATCAGATCTGAGGCAAACACTAAAGCTACTATAATCAACATTCTAAAGCAGATTCCCAGAGAAGATCTTCCTTAACTAATGCCCTTGGAATAGTTGACTGATTATGAAAATAAGTTTGATAAACAAAAGCCTATCCATACAACTGAGGCCCTTATCTTAGTCACTCAAACTAATGAAAGTGTGAAAATAATTTTCAAGAGGCTAAGACCTTCTGATTCAACTATCACGACAGAATCACCAATCTCTTCATCATCAAGCTCTATTTTTTCCTCAAGAATCAACATGATGTGACCCATCCATAATCCTGATTCTCAGGTTATTATGGTCACAAATGAAATGAAGAGGAAACACAAGAGAGAAAAACTACCGATTCACTTAATCTATCCTGATGCCTCTATCTCATACGTGTCACATGTAAATGGACACTTTGTTTGGGATGCTGATCCATCCA
Source organism: Senna siamea (assembly GCA_031216115.1). NCBI lineage: Eukaryota > Viridiplantae > Streptophyta > Magnoliopsida > Fabales > Fabaceae > Senna > Senna siamea. Next base: position 4,217,702 of record CM062358.1, read on the forward strand.
TGTGTGTTGAAGATTGTCATTGTTTTATATAAACAGAACCTCAGTTCTCCTAACCTACTAAAAGAATATTAAGAAAAGGATGTTGCTCCAACTCTCATAATGATCACCATAAGAATAATCCAAATCAAGGAACCTGTTCCTCATACTCTTTGTGTTCTCTTACTGAAAAATTGAAAAAGACTTCAATATCTGCTCGTCTATGAAGTAGAAGCAGAAGCATTGGTTAAAGTACAGAGATTAAAACACGAGACAAAAATTCAGATATTGAAAGCTGAGATCCAAAGAGACAAGTTTTTGCTCTTGTGAACCAACAAAGAAAGGCAGATGATTACAAAAAAGAAAATCCAATTCCTTTAAGAATGTTTTCTCCTTAAATTATTACAGATGAAGAGTTTCCTCCTCTTTAAATGAGAATATATTTTACTGAAAAAATTCATGCCTAACATTTTGTCTCTGTAATAGAAGTTTCACCAACTGGATCCATGTCTCTAAATGCTGTTGAAGAAGTTCTCAATTGGCAAAGCCAAAATGCCAGAGCACAGAATAATGTCCTGAAAAGGATTGATACAAAGCTTGACCATTTATCCACATCAACTCAACATTTACACACCAGAGTAGATGAATGCTTTGCCCAGATTCAACAATTGTATGAATATCTCCAAAGCAAAATCCACAAACTTGACTTTAAGTTACGACAGTTCTTTGCAATTGATTTTTATAATCCAGCTTTCACTGACAAAGAAATGGAACTTAGATAGTTGAAAAGTCAAGTACTACAAATTGAAGCAGATATGACTAAGAGACAGTAGAATGAAACAATCTATGGAAGCTACCTACCTTCATCTATCTCATCTCCTCAATATACTCCTCAACCTAGATACTCCTATCCTTCCTCTACAGACTATTCCAAATACTACCAAATGACCTCTGACATTTTCAAAAAGATCTAGCTTAAAAGCTCCACTCAACCTCCCTTGAGAAAGCCCATACCTCTTCAAAGACCACCTTATGAAAATCTCTCATCCTCTATTCCACAATCCTTGCCACCTCCTATCTCTTCACTTGGAATTCGATTCCGTTCATTCGAAAGACCATCCAACCTTGAAAATTGACCCAAAACTAAAAAGATAAATAACCAGTCATAAACTTTATCCATCACTTCCCCTAAGAATCCATTTTTGATGCTTTTAGTATTCATTCTCTTAATGATTATGTGACAGACTCTTCAAAAAGTCTTTTATCTTCAAATCATGATTAAACTATTGATATTACAGCTATTCTTATGATGAATCCAAAAGAACATATAGAAGAACCCAAGGTAGACATCCCTGATGAAGAAGACGAAGCTGAGACATCTCATACCCATTCAGTTCAGTACATTCATTTCTCAAAGCCTATTAATGGTCCATGGTTCACCATTGATGACATTCCTCCAGAAAAGTGGAGAGACAGATTCCTAGAATTTGGAGCATGGTTAGATCTACAGCTCACAAAGGAGCATGTAGAGCTAAGTAATATTCTAAGAGAATTTTTCTCCAGATTAACAGGAACTCTGAGAGAATGATTTCTTAGACTTGGTAAATACATGCAATTGCAACTTATTCAACTTCCTAGCCCGGTTGAATTCCTTGGTCTCCTTCATCAAAATTTTCTAGGAGATCACCAACAAGTTGAAAAATAGGTTAAACAAGAATACTTTCAAATGAAATGCTACTCTTTGAAGAAGAAAGGCCTCTAGAAGTATTATGAACAGATGAATAAAAAGTTCTACATGCTAGGGGGCATGATCAGCTAAGCCTGAAACAAGTATTCATTGCTTCTCTCTCTGATAAAATACAGCCTGAGCTTCAAAAGGATCTTAATACCCTTAACAGCGAACTCTCTCAAATAACTCTTGGAGAAATCTACCAATTGGCTTTATCCATAGTGGATAAACTCTGTGAGCAACACAAGTTTTTATCCCATCTTATGAAAAAGAATCCAAAACTCAGCAAAGTCTACAACAAGTCCTATTTACAGATCAAATGTGGAAAGAAAGACTACCAATGTTCTCTAAAGTATTCAAAAAAGAAAAAGCATTATTTCAAATATCCAAGATAGTATTCCAATAAAAGATCCCGCAACAGATTCTTCAAAAGAAAGTCTTCCAGAAAAATGTCCTCTGATAAATGCTACATTTGTGAAAAGAAAAGACATTTTGCAAAAAATTGCTTGAAGAAGAAAAAGAAGACAAAAGTCTACCAACAGATTAACATGATCTTTTCAGAAGATGATCTTGATGCTAATCTAGAGTCTCTATACTCTGAACAAGAAGAACCAGATGATGATACTATCTTTGCAATCTTTAATTTTGATGAAGAACTCTTAGAAGAAGAATCAAACTCCTCTGATAGTAATACTAATCACATTTTCTACCTATAACTAGAGCCCGCTCAACCATTTAAATCCCATAATCTCATGTAGATTACTCAGAAAGGGAATATTCCCTAGCCTTATGTATACATAGGAATTCTCTTGTCCAAATATGATAAACCCATTCCTGTCATCTTCTTGATTGATATTAGAGTAGGGAGAACAATCATAAATCCAGAAGTTCTTCCCCCATTTGAATGGAAAGAACACAATGAATGGTTTCAGATAGCCAATCGTCAGACATTCAATATCAGTCTTATCTCAAGAAAGAAGATTGGATTTAAGTTCTTCCCAGATTGTATCATATGGACAAAGGTTATTGGTTCATCACTTCCTGATAAAGATGTTCTTATTGGTATGAATGTTTTATCAAAGGCTCATAGATTATTCACAGAAGCTACTGGAATTAAGTTTAAAAATCAATTTTTGAATTTTACTACAATTCCCAAGCTCTATGAGTTAAGTAATTCTCCAGTCCAATATGAGCAGATAAAAAATCATCTCCTTCAGTATTGCCCAGAATCACATTCACAGTTTAATCATCCAACACCTCTTTGGAAAAATGAAGAACTCTTTATTGAGTTACCCTTTATGATGAATGAAGACATTCATCCCGCTAAGGCCACACATCTAGGCATGACTCTTACAAATATGGCTTTAGCTCATGAAGAATGCTCTAAGTTATTAGAACAAGGATTAATTGAAGCAACTAGTTCAGAGTGGGTATGTCAAGCATTTTATGTAGAAAAAATATCTAAGTTAAAAAGAGGAAAAAAGAGGTTAGTAATTGATTACACTATACTTAACAAGTTTATGAAAGATGATAAATTTCCTCTGCCAAGAATAGATTATCAACTCAGTCTTCTCAAAGGAGCTCAGTACTTTTCAAAGTTTGATCTTAAAATATGATTTTGACAACTTGGGATTAAGCCTGAAGATAGACCCAAGACTACTTTTTGTATCCTTAATGGTCATTTCTAATGGATTGATATGCCGTTTGGTCTCAAAACAGCCCCTTCCTTGTTTTAAAAGGCCATGACTAAAACTTTAAAGCCCATCCTACACAGTGCACTAGTTTACATAAATGATATCCTTATGTTCTAAAAAATTGAAGCGGAGCATATGGCACTGTTACAATAGTTTGAAGCTATCATCTAGCATTATGGGCTTATGCTTTCATCCTTAAAGAGTTGTTTGGGCCAAACTAATATTGAATTTCTTGGGCTTAAAATTGCTAATGGTTATCATAAGCCTGGTCCACATTTGACTGAAGAACTACTGAATTTCTCTGATGAAAATTTGACAAAACGACAAATTCAACAGTTTTTGAAAATAGTAAATTATGTCAAAAGCTATATTCTCCATGTGACTGATTATACCAGTGTCCTCTCTCTCTTGCTTAAGAAGGATCTTCCTAAATGGACTTCAGCTCAAACTCAGGCAGTATGAAAGCTCAAAGAAATCTCAAAAAATCCTCCACCACTCAAAATCCCTGGTAAAGGACAAAGGATACTGCAAACAAATGCTAGTGATGAATATTGGGGCGCTATCCTCTTGGAAGAAGAGAAAGGAAAAAAACATTATTATAGGCATGCCAGTGGATAGTTCAAGGACTTAAAAAATCATTACCATACAACCTACAAAGAGATCCTAGCTGTCAAAAAAGGAATTGAAAAGTTTAAATTTTATCTCAGATCTTGTCACTTCTTGATTCAGATGGACAACTCATCTTTTCCTCGCGCTAAAATTCAAAAGAAAGATTGTTCCAGACAAACAATTGTATCACTGGAAAGATTGGTTTTCTTGATATGAATTCACGATTTTCCATATAAAAGGAACTCACAATGTTCTTGCTGATCTACTATCCAGACCAAAAAAAACCCTCACAGATTTACCTGCTTATCTCTTCAAAGGCTATCCCCTTCATTTTCATCATGAATCTTATTCCTCCACCTCATCCAAATCTGTATCAGACTGCAGGAAAACCATTACAGTTCCTTCCTTCTGATCTTATCCCTACCAATACTTCTATGGTCTTACACCTAGCAAGGAATAGAATGTTTTATTACATGTTTAAATTCTACCCTTCTCCAAATAATCCAAACACCAGTTACAACCCTGACACCCTATATTTAAACCTTATTCATATCAATGAAAAAATTAAAGATTATAAATTATGGTATGTTTGGTGTGTTTCTGTCCAATATTGCATGGCCATTGAGTTTGATCCTGTTAAGATATACAAGTATCTCTGCACCTCATGTTTCATAGACTTCTTCATATGGACTATGTTAGAATTGTTCAATCCTCTCAATGTTTTGATAAAAAAACTCAGAGACATCATTAGTAACCATGGTGCATGAAATAATAGACCAGTACATTAAGAAGATCCTCATCCCATGTCCTCTATTTTCATTGTCCATAAGCCTTACATTTTTATCAACATTCTTGAAGGATATCAGATAATGACTTCTGAGACTTGGAGAATGCATGAGTGGATAACCATAAAGACGTTGACTAATGGAATTACTGATGACTTAAGATTCTTCTTAAGACAAATTAATAATTTTGATCCTTTTAAGACAGTCTTTAGCACTGCTCTCGGACCACTTCCAGGAGAATTCATTCCAGGAGAACCTAGGCATCCAGACTTTGATACTGGTCCTGATCTCATGCAAGAAGAAGGCAATTCTCATCAAGACTTATCTCACAGCAAACCAATAAAAAAGAAGAGACATGCAGACCATGATTCAGACTGTCAATGTTGGCACTATTTTCTTGACTTTCAAAACCCTGACTTGGACATTGAAGATAACATTGAAGAGTTACTTGCCAAGTGGACTTCATAGAATGGCTTAGATTACGATTCTATTGATCCAAATTTATCTCCATCACATGAGCCGATCTTATAAAGAAATAAAGACTGACGCCTGGTCCCCATAGCATATGGAAGATGACTCACCATCTCACTAGCCTTATCTTTTAGTCATCAGCTTTAGGCATTACTGCACGTGATATAGCTGTAAAGATGTTTGTTTTATTTCTTTACGTCAGCGTTTGTTTTAAAGTATTGTCGGACAGTTTGCTTTTATTATTGATGTCTGTTTGTCCTCTTATGTAAGGGTTTCTCTATAAGAATCCATTCCTACTTCAGTTGTATTCAGATCAAAACTTATAAAAATAATATATCTTTGAGTATTTTCTTCCATGAATCTCTAAAGCTCTCTTCTTCTTGAAATCATTCTGAAATAAGATGACTTTCTATTATCCTTCCAAAGAGATATGAGTATGCTCTACTCTTGCCTCTATATAGAAGATCCTAAGTATCATAATGTATTGGTCTCTATGATCCTTCTTAAAGTCTATTAAGTTGTATATATAGATTGCTTAAGATGAAGCTAAATTCAAGCAAAATATTTTGTATCATAACAGAGCCTTGACCGCTTTGATGCCCCAGGAAAGGGTTTATTATGATCGACCATATCTTAAACAGAAATAGGATGCTTTATTTTAGTCAGACTCTTGAGTTTTCCTTATACGCGCTTCGCTGGCCCCAGAATGGTATCAGAGCCTTTATTTGTTTAGTGAAGGAAATAGTTATCCATCTTGTTAAAGTTTGAGAGTAAGGAAGAAAACCTTAAATCATGGAATCTCAAAATGATATTATTCATTGATCTTCTTCTTTCTCCTCCCTTGACTCTTGTTCTATTCCTAAATCATGTAGATTCACCCTTTCTAATCATATAGACAACCTAGTATAAATTACTCATCTAAAAGATCCTTTAAATATTCGAGATATTCCTTCCATCCTTAACCCTTATGATTATTATTATCGTCCTCCTGTAGCCAACATACCAAAGTCACATTTATCACATAAAGGAAACTAAACTTTCAAAATAATAAATTGTATCAAGTTTTAGAAAATTGAAATTACAAAATATGTACAGTGCCAAAAAAAAGTGTGAAATATACACCATTGCTTGTACATATTTTACAATTTGTTTAGTGCAAAATTTTATGAAGTCATCTTGATATGGTTGTTATACACATCTTTTAATAACTTTTAGATTTAGAATTATTATTCCAGCCTTTTATAATTTTTTGGAAATCATGGATATAGAAATTCTAAAAGCTACAAATTCAAATAATATCATTGATTTTTTTAATTAATAATATTTTAAAAGGAATAATTTTATTATTATTTATCATAATATTAATAAGTTTTGTCGTACTATTTAATTTGTTTGAACTTAAGTATATAATTGGTTAAAAAGATATGAAAATTCATAAATTTTAAATATAGGTAAAAGATCATTTTTAATCTCTTAACTCTGATTTAACTTTGATTTTTGTCCTTTAAGTTTGATTAATATTTAATCTTTTAACTTTAAAAGATCAATCAAAATTTTCCTAATTCCCATAATCATTAATTCATCTAATAGAAAATGTTAAGTTTGAACTAATTTTAATATCTCTATCCCATATTGTTATTAAAATTATCACTTTATAAATCTTATATGTAAAAGTAAGTATGTTTGTAGGTAGCCACATATGTAAGTTCAAATATGATGAATATCAAATTTAGAACTTAGAGTTTAAATTTTGAAAATTTTTTTATGTGTAAAATTAATAAAGTGTTAATATTAGCAATAATATTACATAAAGATATTAAAATTAGCTCTAACTCAATTTTTTTATTAAGTAAATTAATGGAGCTAGGGGTTGAGATATAACTTTGATTGATTTTTTAAGTTCGTAGGATTAAAGTTAAATCACTCAAACTTAAAAGACAAAAATAAAATCAAAATCAAAATTAAGGGATTAAAAATACTTTTTTTACCTTAAATATAAGTATCTTTTTAAAGCATGTTTTATAAAAAAATTTATCAGGTGCATAAATACACTTTTAATCTCTTAACTTTGATTCAAATTTTAATTTTATCTTTTAAATTTGATTAATTTTACTTTAATTCTTTATAAATAATTCTAAATATAATATTATTTTTTCTCTTAACTTATCTTTTACCCTAAATTATTTAGTCTCTTGCTAAGCACTAACAATATCATATATATCAGTAAAGTTAAACTTTTGTTTTATATGAATACGCACGTATATATTTATAAGAAAAATATATATCTTGTAATTAATTTATTTGCAATTTAAAGACATCATACTTAATTCATTCAATAATTTTTCTTAAATTATCCCAAAATATCAAGATAAGTAATTAATTTTAAATTGGAATTAATTTTTTTTATAAATTATATTATTTGATTATTTAATTTTTTATAAATAATTTTATTTTTAAAAAATTTAGAATTCACAAAAAGGTAATATCTTTTAATTTGTATGCTCTATTTTTATATATATAATAGATAAAAAATTTTAAATTTCTTATTTTATTGTGTAAAAAGAAAATCAAATCTCTTTGTACGAGCTTTTGAATTCATGATAAGTCAAGAAGGATTCGTGTATGATATGATATGACCTTCACTGGGTAATTCAACCATAATCATAAAAAAATAATCCCAAAAATATTATTTAAAAAAAACTCTTTTATTTTTATTTTCTTATATATATATTTTTTAATTTTTGAGTTTGAGCTGTAGAGAGCTCAGATCCTAGACAATGTTCCACGTTTCCATGTCACTGTGCAAGATAGAGGAGGAAACAACGCAAACACGAATGGAGCCCCGACTTGTCCAATGACAAATGCACGCATCGCATATCACATTCACAATTCACAACACAACGCAAATCCCTTTCTTCTTCAATCTTCCTTCCTTCCACTCTCTCACTCTCTCCACCGTTGTTTCCGCCATGCGAGCATTCCACCACCATCCTCCTCCTCCCCTCTCTCGGGTCTCCTGATCGCGCGCCTCGCCTTCAAATGCTGCCAATATCTCCTCTCCTCTCCTCGCACTTTCTTCAATTCTTCCGTCTCTATCCTCCAATGCCGGTAATATGGATCCCCACTTCTTGATTTACGTTTTTGCAGCTTAATCTAGCTCCTTCAGATCTTGGCTCTGAGTTTGACGTTAGAATTGATATGAATCTTGAATATCAATGAAATAATCGGTTTTTGAGGGAATTTAGTAAATGGAGATTTCCAGTGGAGGTTCTTCTCCTAGAATTAGGTCTGATCATTCGAGGAAAGAGGGATCCGGGGAAACCCCCTCTCAAGGTTTGGAGTTGGAATTCTCTGATCATGGTCATACCTATCAAATCCAATCTATGAATGCGTTGGAGATTCTGAGAGAGACTGTTAGGATACTTAGGTATAATTGCTGGAGCTTCATGGCCATCTTGGCTTTGCTCATTTGTCCCGTGTGTGCCGTGCTTTTATCTAACATTTTAGTGGATTTGTCAATTGTCAAAACTCTGACTATTCGGTTTATGTTGGTTGCCAAGACTAGTGGTCTCCCCCTAAGACCTTTTATCAAACAGTCTTGCCAGCGTTTTGCAGAGACGGCAGTTTCTTCTGCTATGTGCTTCCCTTTGTATATCACATTGTTATTGTTATCAAAAGCAGCCGTGGTGTATTCTGTAGATTGTACTTATTCAAAAAAAAAATTTGATGCTTCAAAGTTCTGCGTGATCATCTCCAAGTTTTGGAGGAGGATTGTTTCGACTTATATGTGGGTTTGTACAGTTATAGTTGGTTGCATCACCATGTTTTGTGTTTTTCTTGTTTGCTTCTGCAGTGCATTGTCTGTACTTGGCTTTTCTCCAGATATAGTTGTTTATGCTGCAATCTTGGTGGGGCTGGTTTTCTCTGTCATATTTGCCAACGCCATTATCATTTGCAACATTGCCATTGTAATCTCTGTACTGGAGGATGTTTCAGGAGCACAGGCAATGCTGCGGTCTAATATTTTAATCAAGGGCCAGACTCAGGTGGGTTTACTGATATTTCTTGGATCAACAATAGGAATGGCCTTTGTGGAGGGCTTGTTTGAACACAGAGTAAAGACACTGAGCTATGGTGATGGATCCTCTAGGGCTTGGGAAGGGCCGCTCTTGGTGATAATGTATTCATTTGTGGTGCTTGTAGATTCCATGATGAATGCAGTTTTCTACTTCAGTTGTAGATCTATCATTGCCATTGACACCTCATATGGTGAAGGCAACTCAATTTTAGAAACTATGGCAATTTCTGCTCAAACAGTGGGTGCTCAATGACATAGTCAATGTGATTTTCGTATAAATTGAATGGATAAAATGAAGAGGGCAGCTGCAAGAAATTGTTCCAGTGAAATTGTGTCACCATTGAAGAACCTTGCCTGATACTGAGAGTGAGTGACTTTGAATGTTTTTCAAGTTTCAATTCTCAGATAACTCATTTGAGTACTTGAAAATTTCTTCTTTTAGTGGTTTTACGGATATACAGAAACATAAAAGCTTGGGAATCCATGGTTTAACTTTTTTGCAATCCAGTGGAAAAGCTGTTATTTTTGCTGACACAAATCTAGATATTCATTTAAAATCTAAGCACACACTCTGTTGTTCTTAAGTGATAGAGTTGTTTCAATTCAAATAATTCAAAAGCTTTTGGCTGAATTTTGTATGGTACTCTTTGGGACATTTCTGGTGAATTGACCTCTGATCTCTACAACATTGATGAAACGCTACAAAGCCTACTAATTCTGTTCTTTTATCTGGCTCCATTATTACAGGTTCCCTGATTATGTTAAAGTATTTGTTCTTTATTTTCAATGACTAAATGCATTTTAAGTTTTGTAATTCATGGCTAAATATTTTAATAAAGAAAATCAGTTTTTCTGTAAATACTCAGTGTGCAGTCAGTGGATTTCATCATTTAAATAAAAATCGCTCATATGCTTTAGAAGAAGTCTGTTAGATTGTTGCCAATTGGATATTTACCTTTTGATTTTGGCTTAGTTGCATACTAGCATTAAATAAGCTTTTATTTTTGGTGACTGCATTAAACGATCTTGTGGGTATTTGTGAAACAATATTTATCCTCCAATCCATTGTTATTCTTTTCTCGAGTGTCTGAGTGTGTGCCTGAGGGTAAAAGCATCAGTGCTTGTGAAGACAAAAATTTTGGTTTTTCTTCCAAATTAGATGTGGTTAAATGGGTTATAGCGTGAGCCGTGAATTAGTTTATGAACAAAGTTGAGAATGGTGATTCTACTTTTCTAATTTTATTATGATTCTTGTAATTTGTTCCTATAATTAATTAAAGCACTTAATATGCTGGAGAACATGAAATGCCGAGTTCAGCAATCTTCAAAGAAGCTGGTCCATTCTTTTCCTGCTGAAAACGTTGAACAGCTTTCTTAATCACAAATGATAACTTACTTTGGAATATATTATTGGGTGGAACCACACAACTTGAAGGGACTATTTGAACTCTGACTTGACAGATTCAACAGAGAGAGAACATACCATTGGCCATGCTATTCTATTTAAGGTAAATTAGAGTTACTCATTATGTAATTTGGTTTTATCACCGTGTAGTTGAAAACATGACACTTCTAAAGTTTGTTTCTTAAAGAATATCTGACCTTAGCCATACTTTTTCTTTGTTCATTTTACGGAAGAGCCATTCCTTTATGATTTATGATTTCTCACACTTTCAGCTTCTTAAAACCAGAGCTGAAATCCAACAACTTTACATGATGATAATTTGATACAGAAAATTCACTTGTTTAAATATTATTTTGTAATGTAAAATTTCCTTGAAGTTAACAGCTTCTCTGCCAAATGAAACAAAAATCTCAGAACTTTTTCATCTACACACTAATTGCAGAGTACCTCTGTTCTAATTACCAGGAAACACTTGAGCAGACTAAATCAGAGCTTTAAAGGAAAATAAAATAAAATAAAATTGGAAACTTACAAATAAGTGTAACTTACCAAAAGTAGGTGTAACTTACCCTCTTATTTTTGCTTCAACTGATTGCAGTGGAAGAGGGGATGATATCAAGTTCTATAAGGATTTTTTTTTTTTTTAAAAAAAAAAAACTTGTACTATAATCTTATTGGGATTGTTAGATATTAAACTCTTTCTATCTTTATTTTAATCCTTACTTCAGTGTAGTCTGGGAACGAATTTGCATTAACTTGGAGAACATTGCAGAGTTTATTTTCCATTGAAAAGAAAGAAAAACTTGAAATTGTTAACAAGATGGCAAAAGGTTGATACAAAGTTTTTATCATTCAAACTGCATTGCGGATTATAAATGTATGCTGGATCAAGCATACAGAAGACATAGTATGTCATTGCTTGACAGTATAGTGCAGCTCATGCGATGGGATAGTACACAAAATTTGCATACTGAATTGAAATTATCTTATCCTACTGTGCTATTTAATAATAAAACACACAATCACTAGTGAATAGTGATCTTCTGCATGCAGAAATTTGATAATTTGATTGCTTCTTGCAGTTTTATAGTTTACTTATTTTTGGGTAACTCTGTTTTCATTGTATCCCAAGAGTAACAAATCTATCTTCATCCCTTAATTTCTTGTCTTTTTATCTGTATACTCTGTAAACTTTATCGTATTTGCCAGTGGTATGCTATAAAAGTTTGGTTTCTCCCGAATACAACTTTCAAAGCATTGCAGTGAAGGCGTTCAAACTTGCAAAATATGTAAACTTCTCAACTACTTCTCTGGGAATTTACGTACATTCCTAATTTCAATTTTACTTATAAGCGTACTTTCCTTACATAGTTTTACTTATTGAAACTAGAAAACAGAGGCTTATACAATTCATTGTTTCATAATTGGATCTTTTTTTTAAAAAAAAAAACTATATACTTATTTTTATTAAAAATTTGATAATAAAAATATAAGGAAATGTACTTTTAAGTGCAATCCTATAAATAATAATAATAATGACATGAAGTATGAACCAATTATAGAAGTAAGCTGTAAGCGACCCTTCTATAGTTTAAGTGAAACAAGCCGTTCCAACCTAACATGCACAATTATCGTTGGCTTCAAAACCAGCGGCATCATTTCCTTTTCGTCCTACTATGGAGTACGTTGAATATTGATGATAGCTAGTTTTAAATAAATATGAGGTAGGCCATTTCCCTCATAGTTAAGTTCATGCACCCTGTTACATTGTTTAAGTAATCATTTGAGTTACATTCGTCTTAATTTCCATTTGCCAACTACAAATCTAATCAAGTATTTTAAAATTTCTTACCTTTAAATTTACTTTAAGACATGTATCTACATGATCAAATACCTGTCCCAGAGGAATATTATTTGTTACACATTTGTTCGTATGCATTTATTTTATTCGTATAAAGAAACAAGGTAGTCTACTTAAGGTATCCTGTCTTCTTGAACAGAGGCATAATAAAAATTTTAAGCAACCTCTGTTTAGTTTTAAATTACAATGAGTATACGGAATACATATACATTAATTTTCTCGTTTACTAATAAATTTGGATTCAGAGTAGTTTTTTGAAAAAAAAAGTATAAGAAATAGCAAAATTAAAGTGTGTCGGCGTTGCAGAGTATATAATGTAAACATGGAGAAACTTCCTTGGTTTGAAAAAACAGAGAACCTTTCTTGGAAGGCATATATGAGAAGTACTGATAGATTTTTTTACTACTTTTCATTGTCCAAATAGGAGGCAGAGAGAGACTGGAACGAAGTCTCAAATTTTAAAATGGAGATTGTCGTCTCTCCCTCACAAGTTCACAGGATGTGTTTGAAATAGACTAATAATGTCGCAACTTTGTTAGTGATGCTATCTGGACCAAACTTCACTATCAATGGCTGTGTTAGTCAAAAGCAGAGTATCTCAGAAATTAAGAGGAGGAAATAAGAATTAGGCTACTGAATCGACCTCATTCTTTTTCATATTTGCTTTGGCCATTTTAGTCTCGAAGTAATCTGGCTTTTGCTGCTTCACCAAGGCCGTTTCTTGTATGTCCCTGTATTTATGCTACCAACTAAGGGCACTATATTTTGTCTACCAACTTAAGAAGAGGATTTATATTCATATTTCTTTTTCTTTCTACTGTAGCCCATCTACAGTCAAAATTGGAGGCTTTGGAGATGCTTCCAAGATAACCGGCACAGGAAGAAAGAGTAAATTGAATTCAAACTATATGGTGTTTTTTTTTATAAATTTTTAAATGATTATTATAATTCTCTTGTAAAATTAGATTTATATGTGGTATTGTCAAAAAGAGTTAGGCAAATTGGCAAACCAAAGACGGATTACAGATCCTAGAGAAAAAGTAGACATAGGAATCTATGGTGTTTGAGATGAATGAGATATAGTTTTGGTTAGAAAAATATTCAGACCCAGGAATCGGATGCTGATGCATTGATTGTAGAAGAACTTGTTTAGGGTGGTCTGCAAATTTATCTCAGTCAAAGAGGAAAGAGCACTGAATATGAAGAAGAAGACATTAGGTAGACCAAAACTGCCATAACTAATTATGATATTGCAATGACGGTGGATTTTGGAGAGTTTGCTTTTCTCTGTTGGATTTCCTCTAAGGTTTAAAATTATGAATTGATGACGTTGTCAGTTGGGACTTCTTAGGCATGGAAAATACTACAGTTCACATAGTTAAATGAATAATTTTTTTTAGTTATCTTTAACGAACAAATGAAATCCAAAAAAGAAAAGAAAAGAAAAACAGAGATACTGTAAAAGTACTTGAAACTCACCTGAAGAGATAGCTGGAAAGGATGGAAGTGACAACTGATGAGACCTATCATGCAAATGCAAATGCAAATGCATCTGCATGCATGCAACGTAACTGCAACAAAACAAAACTCTAAACTGTCACATCTTTGTCTTTTGCTGTTTTATGCGACAATGTCACAATGACATTGATCCATAGGTCGTGCTGCCTCACCCTGTTTCCCTGGTTGTGTTGTCTTAATTAACACGACCAACATTTGCAGATTGCCACTTTCCAAAAGATCTTAGATCTCTTCACTTATAAATTGATGTATTTTTTATGGAAAGAGAAAATAAAAAAGAAACAAAAAGATTTCACCCCTATTTAAAATGAGTCTCTAGTACTGGTTCTTTAATTTTATTTATCTTTCTCCTAAAACTTACTATAAACAAAAAATACAAATAATCTAAAATCTTTTGAGATAGAGTGTTTTTATGGTTACCTCATTTTAAATGGAGTAAATTATATTAATTTTTTAAAATTTAATAAAATTATATTTACTAAAAATTATGTTCGACACTTCAAAATTTTGATATAATTATATATAAATATCTCTTTTAATTTGTTTTATGTCAATGAAAGTAATATGTTATACAATATGTAATCATTTTAAAATAATAAATTTATTTAACTGTCATTATTATATTAAAAATTTTATGTTAAAACATAATATAATTTTAAATGTATTTATTATTATATTAAAAATAAGATCACAATTTTATTTTGCACAAAAATTATTTTTATTCAGAAAAAAATTAGAACTGAAGTAAATATAAATTTTCAAGTAATAGAGGTGATAAGTGTAATTTATCCAAACTTTAGAGAAGATAAGTATAATTTACTCTTTTAAAATTTGTATATATAATAATAAAAAATAATTTATAAAAATTTTAAAAGATGCAACAATAAAATTTCAATTTTTTGAAAACTCAATTCTTCATTAATAAAGTTCTAATTATTATTGAACAAATTACATCCTCTCTAATTTAATTTTATTCAATGAAAATAAAATAATTTTTATTCAAAATAAAATTATAATTTTATTTATTTATTTTTAATTTTTACAAATATTCTCCTATTAAAACTAATACTTCTCAAGACACTCAATATAAACACTATAAATATCATTAAATTTATTTGAAGATTTAACATAAAATTCTTGTATACCCCCAATATACCCCGAACACAAGAATTACTCTGTTATACTCACATTCGAATTTCATGAGACTCTTATTGTTTATGGGAGTATGGTACCATTAATGTTGGACTAAATATAATAAAAGAGAAGTAAATTTTTATATTTTGATATTTTTCTCTTTTTAAAAAAATTTGGTTAACAAAAAAAAAAAAAGACGAAAAGGGAAAAAATAAATTTATATGAAACAAAAATACAATTTTCAATTTCTTCCTATTTAGTCAATGGCTTTTAATTCTAAGATATGAAGTAATTTTAGATGTTTTAAATTTAAAAAATATTATATTTTTTAAATTTAAAGAGAAATATTAAAAAAAATAAAGAACTCAAGGACCGACAAAAATAAATTAAGAACTAATTTTTTTATTTTTTTTAACGTTAAGAAATGTTCTATTTTTTAAATTTAAAGAACTTGAATCTATACAAAATATCACTTTCTTTTTTTTTTTTTTTGCAGAATTTAAGTAGGATATACTATGACCATTATGACATGCCATTTATGAGAAGGTGCACTCAACTTTTACATAAAGTTTTAGGAAGTTGGATTCAACTGTCTTTATCAAATATGAGTGACTTTTTACCAAAGAAAATGTCCATTATTTTTTTATCAACCGAAACTATTAAAATTAAAAAATTTATTAAATTTTGATTAATTTAATTTAAGTTAATAACATCTAATGCGTGTAATTCAAATTTAAATTTTATTTAATGAAAATAAAATATTAAGTACTTTAATTAACTACTCTATTGGTATTTTTTTTTCTTTTTTATTACAACCAAAAGTGTTTAACTGTTTATATATAGACAAATAGATAGTGATATTGATAATTCAATTAAGATATTCATATTCATCTAATATTAGTATTTTGTAGCATTGTCAATTATGTGAGGTAACCACAAACTTTCCTGCAGTTTTGTTTGGTATTTTAAGTGAATTTTTTTTATTTTTACATTTTAAAATTTACTCTAATTATTATTTACGAAAGCCAAACATACAGTAATTAAAAATCTAATTCCTTATTTCGATCTTCTTCTATTCATTTTGAGTAAAGGTTACCACCATGTAGATGTAGTTATTTATTTATTTTTTAATCAAAATTATTAGTAGTCAGAAGTTTATTAAAATTTGATTAATTTAATTTAAACTAACAGAAGTTTTATAATAAAAATATAACTTTTGTAACAGAGATTTTTTCATACATAAAATTTAAATTTGAGATTTTATTTAAAGAAAATAAAGTACCTACTACTCTAACCAATTTAATTTATATGTCCCTAATTCTCCTCTTTTTTCTTGAATAATTTATTAAGATAAAAAAAATTAATAATTTGCTTATGTACGTGATGCATGCTTAAAACAAGAAAATATGTATTTTGAGAATAAAAAGTAATAATTTTTTAAAACAAAAAAGGTAGAAGATAAATCCTTTGTTGAATAATATATACATAAATAAATAAAAATAATGATAATATAAAATTTTAAAACTAATTTTATATAAAAATATAACGTATAAATATATGTTTCTAATATTCTTTCTCTCTAGACACCAGTGTTACATAATATTAATATCTATTTTTTAAAAAAATAACTCATTGTCCTAAATAAAAATTTAGAATTTAAGATTCAGGCTCTCACTCATTTATTTGTAAGGATAATTATTTTTAATAAAAACAAAAGAAGAAAAGAAAGAAAGAAAGAAAGAAAGGATAAAAAAAAAAAAAGTAGTAGAGGAAGAGGAGAGGGCTGTCAAACTCATAATCAATTTTTTTTTTTTTTGGGTCTGAAACTCATAATCAATTACTCATAGACTTAGGTCATTTTCTAATCTGTAGAGTTTGGGCTTGTGGTTTCTATGTTCATGGACTCTAGACAGGGTTAAATTGCTCAGTCCCATAAATTTGAAGTTATTTTTAATTGTCTCCAAAATTTTGTGTTAATTTCATTCTTACAATGTGTATTTTTTGTTTTAATTTTTGAAAAATATTTACAAATTTTTTAATTTTGTTATAATTATTAATTACATTTAAATTAATCACAAAATTAGTTAACCTTTCAAATTCATGATCAGATTATCATTAAAAAAAATACAAACATATAGATAAATTAAGTCAAATAGACACTTATTATAGAGACCGTGATAATAAAATTTCATTTATAATTTTTTGAAAGAAGAAAAGGTAAAAAATGTTATTTATTATATTTAGATAATAAAATTAAGTTAAATATTAAGACTTTAAAAAAGTGTACTTTTGTTTTCACATAATTATAATATTAAAAGATTAAACTATAAATAATATAATGTAATTAATATAACTGACATGTCAATAATTAAGTTTATATTTATCACTCGCTACCAATTGATTCCGTTTAGACATGGAAAATATTTATTATACTTTTTTATTTTTTTTTGTTAAATAAAAAATATTTTTCTGAAAATAAGAATTCAACATAATCATAATAATTTAAAATGAAATTACTTGGTGCTATATATTAAATTTTAATATCTCGGAAGGCATGAGTACAGATCTTTTAACATTAAGTTGTCTTGATTGGAAAGATTAAATTAGTAGGGGGAAACTATCAAGATCTATATATATTTGAAAAAAAATTACATGCAACTTTTATATCTTTTTCATCAAATTTTTTAATAATAAACTAATATATATATGTTTTATACAATGATTTCTTTCATAATTGATATTTTAAAATTTTTTTATATGCTTAATTTTAATTAAAAATTTGATAGTAAATATATTAAAAATTATATATAACATGCACAAATCAAGAAATAGTCCAAAATTCGTTTAATACAATCAAGAAGGCCAAGTATTTTATTATTTAGTCTAAGCTGCAAAATTTTAATGTTAACTGTTGCATGTATTAGTTGCTATTATTATTAATAATCTTCACAAAAAAAAGTTTTCTATAATCAATTTAGTCTTTACATTTTTTTTCATCAATTTAGACTTACTTAAAAACTTTTTATTATTAATTTAGTCATTGTAAAATTTTAGTGCTATCATTTTAGTACTAGTTAGTTAAGGTAAGACTGGGTTTAAAACATGAAGACTAAATAAATGATAATAAACTTTTAATTAAATTCTACATTAACAAAAGAGTACCTTTCATTTCAAGTACAAAAAAGTAAGTTGTTTATAGTCATGAGTTAATAGAGTGGCGTCTTAGGGAGGGACCTCAATACTTGTACTGTATGGTGTATCATGTATGGCATGAATGGGAAGAGTGATAGGATGTAGGATAGGATCCGAGAAAGATGCTGGCTTTCAGTATCGCTGCCAAATCCCCTATTTACTTTCTTACTACTCTTTTTTCCTCTACAGTATTCATGAATCTCTGATGCACAAACAGAAAGTGAGAAAGAGACAGAAGCAGCAGAAGGTGAAGATGGTGTGAGGCAATTGATTGGGAAATGACAATGGTGGTATCAGTATCAAGTTAAAAGGTTAAAGAAATATAGCCCCATGAGACAAAAGGGCAACTTCATCAATGCTTCCCTACTTTTTCTTCCAACCCCACCATTTGCCCCTCCTATTGTTCTGTAGTTTACCCTCTCTCTCTCTCTGCCTCTGCATCTGCCATTCTATTGAGCTGTCAATGTCTGTACAACGTGATTCAGTGTCTGAGGTGATGTACCATTCCCCCCTGTGGGTCCATATGGAGTCCTCTCTTTATCCCTCTGAATTTGATTCTAATTTAATATATTCACCTATCTTTTGCTTTGAATTCACAACTCTGCCACCAGAAATTCTTGGGTTTTCTGGACTAACAGATTAATGATTGACGGTGTTATGATAAAAAAGTAATTTCAGGTTGTATCAATGCAATGTATATTTATTGTGTTACAATACTATTATGATTAAATTATTATTTTAATTATAAAAAATATAATTTATTTTAATTTAATTATTAAATCATAAAAATATTTAATTTAATTTTTAAAAAATATATTATATTTTAATTTAATCCTTAAAATTTTAAGTTGAAACAAAATATATCTTCTATTATTAATTTACTCTATTTTTATTGGTAAGAACTTGTCGTCAGTCATCACCTATTACTAGCTTACAGACATGTGTCAAGAATCAATATTTTGGCATCTAAATTTCATTCCATTTACACAATCACCTGAACTACATATTGGAAATATGTTTAGGAGAATTAAATAGAATTCAAATTCTTCAGAAGAAAAGATATGCACAGTTTGGAATTCATTCTGATTAACCTGCAAGTATTGATTAGGTAATGCAAAGATTACATGCCTGTTTGTTGTCCTTTTATGCTCCCTCTGATCTTTATCCCTCATTTACCACTCTACTTGCCCCCTTTTCTCTTTCACAGTCTCATACCTAGAGCTATGTGATGAAACTAAATTATTTTAAAATCAAATCAAATGGGCTCTGCCAGAACAGGTATCACTAGCAGTAGAACATGAGCTTCTTGATGTTTTCACTGAGTTTGGGTAAAGGTGCTGTCTTTGGTGGGGCAGCTCTAGATAATGTAGATGTGTATAAACCCGATGGCTCTGATCTCTCTAGGTAGAGTCTGCCTCTATATGCTGCTAAATGGGCATAATAAACAGGTGGGACCAAAGAAATTGGCTTAGTGCACCTCACAAAAGTATAGCATAAGTTGTAAACCAACTTCTGTAGTTCATCAGAGGTGAACTGGTTTTCATCCCACAAAACATGGTAATGAGTTGGCCTGCTTGTTCCTTTCACACCCCAATGGCTACAGAGATAGAAATCAAATTCTTTTGGGTGAGTGATCACAGAGTCAACCACAGTCCCTGGGGGAATATTCTCATATAAAAAATTATTTTCAGTGGAAGACTGGTCAGTTTCAAAGGGAAACAACCTTGTGTGATGCCTCTTCTGTACTACTGCAAAAGTAATGAAAGGTTTGTAACCAGGAAATTTGGAGCATGCCCCTCTGATGGATTGCAATTCCTCTTCCAGTACTTTATAAAACTGGGTTTCACTAATGCCATCTCTGAAGAAAATTATTCGCCTAGGAAGTTTCTTTACTTCCTGATAAAAATCATCAAGCAATTCACCAACCATTGCACCAAGATCCTGGATGATCTCTTGACGATGAGTTTGGGACCTTATTCTTGAAATATATTTGTTCGCTGTTGGCCAATTCATGCTACCAACAACAGCAGCAACGGATGGATTGAAATCATCAAGAGGATGAGGATGCGTTACATCAGCACCCATAAATATGGCTGGCTCATCAATCTGAAATAACCTTGGGATTTGAGAAGGAAGTGAATTGTACAGGGCAACTGTGCATCCACCAACTTTGGCATTGATTTTTAAGGCCAAATTAGCCAAGAACTGTGAACTTAACTTCATGAGATTTGGGTACAAGCAGCATTGGCTTATAACCCCAACACTAGTCTCAGCAATTCGTTTCAAGTCTGCATACCCTTTGTGTTTTTTCTCCATTATGCAAATAAGCAGCTGGAGATTGTTTGAGGCACTTCTCTGGATTTTCTTGAGCTTAGTTTCCAAAAGGGTAACATTGTTGAGCACCTGGCTTGATTCAAAATGGGGACTAATGATTGCATTCTTGTTCAGAAAAATGCCCAATTGTCCACACCTTTGAGATAGTTGGTTTATGAATTTGGGGATATAAGCCTTCTGCTCAGGAGTACCACCAAAGCTTATTAGTGACCACCTTTCAATTTTAGTTCCTTCAAAGACATGGCCATCGAGAAGGTTCCACTGTCGATCATGACGCGAAGGAATTAGGTTCCTCACATGACCTCCATCTCCAAGCTTCAGCTTGGGAGGGTGAAGAATTCTCCCAGTCAGCCTTGTCATTTCTCTTGACACTTTGAGTTTGAATTCCCTTTCCTGGTTGCCACTGTGTCAAAAGGATTGCTTTAGAGACACTAGAAACTAATACATAAAAATCAAAGGATTTACATAAGCATACAATATATCATACTCAGTACTTAATAGACAGGAGAACTGGAACTAAATAAGCATTTTGTAATTACCTGGTAGGCCCCACATTCTCTATCATGACTCTTTCAATGATGGATCTTCGTTCTTTTGGTCTTTGGCAGCCCATCTTGAGCATCTTTGCCGTCTGATCATCAGACAGCTTGCCAAGGAATTTCTGACCTTCACAGATTACACAAAGCTCCATAGGGAGATAACCTGGTTTACTCCTACTAATTTGCAAGCATGGCAATTTTCTGAATTGAATGTCATAGTTATAGTGATCTTTAAAGTAACTCACAAGCCTTAAATTCTTCCCATCCCTGTCAGCAAACCAAATGTTTTCAGTAGCTTCTTCAGTAAGGCCATAGACACGGTATCTCTGCACAGTTTCCCTATGGCAAACAAAGACCCTGATGTTCTTCAATGCCTTCTCCACTTCCTTCCTCTCTTTACCAGTTAAACTTGTTGTCTTTCTTTGAGAAAGATCTCGAAGAAACTCAAGACGCTTCTGCAAGTATGGAATCACTCCTATGCTCTCATGGAAAGCAGTCACTGAGAAATCCACATTGAGAGCTAGCCCTTGTTGGGTTGGTCTAAGACTCTGAAAGAACCCACTGAATCCAATAGCTCCTCCCCCAATCTCTCTGGTTTTTCCCATAGAACTTGAATAGAATGACCTCCCTACAGGTACACACTTCTCAGTTGGGCTCTCCCTCAAAACTACATCCAAAGCATGAAGGTAGTCCTGTGGAAGTGGAACCCAGTCATTCCCATCTTTGCTTAAGTAGTTACTCAACTCCTTCCCATTGATCTTAGAAACTAGTTTGATATTTATCCTGAACAGTTTAAGCTGTTCACTCTTCTCTTTCAAGTCATCTATTTCTTCATAAGGTAATGTCCTTTTTCTGGTGGGGATTGGGAGGCTTATGTAGAACTCAAGCTTATCATTTTGGAGCTCAACTGGGCTGTAAAGATTCTTCCTCCCATCATATGCTGGGACAGCACCAGAGAACCCTGCTGAATTGTTATCAACCAATTTCTTTTTGATTTCTCTGGCAACTTCCTTAGAGGGATTAGGAGTGATTTCAACACTATAATGGAATATTCTTTGTGATGAATCAAACTGCACCAGAAAATGGTTGGCAAGGAGAGAGATAACAGAACCTTCTTTGCCACCAGAGTCTGGCCTCCTTGCAGCCATCAATGCTTGTGGTTTCCTTGCAGATATAAGTTTCTTCCCATCATCTCCTCTGAGGGATGCCTTAGCCTTGGTTTGCAGATGAAGCCCCATCTGAGCTGAATTTGTATGTGATGCATCAAAATGGTTAAAATCAAGCCCCACTCTAACCACACACAGCAACAGACGCAAGATTTGGCAAAAATCAACTGTTTGATCACTATTGCGTTTGCACCTAAAGTCTGAAAATATATTGGTATCTAACTAGCATGATTGGAAATCAACTTTCATAATAAAAACAAAATACAAATTGTTTGAAAGGGAACATTTTTCTATTAGCTTAAACGATGCAATATCTTTCTCCATTAGTAGCTGAAAGAAGAAAAAGTCAAACTTCCAAATTTTTTGAAAAATTTTAAAGAGCATATTAGATCCAGCTTAAAAAAGCCAGCAAAAGCCTGCACAGCATGTTCGCATTTAGAATTAACTCCATTAAACACCACCCTATGGTTCTAGAGACCGCATTATATAACAATGATTCTCCAAGCAAGCTAGACACCTTTTCTGGTATAGCTTAATATACACTTACAAAAAAACAAACTAATTCTGAATTAGAAAAATTTTCCAAGGTAACCAATTCAATGAAAATAAACAGAACCCAAAGAATAAGCAATTGAAAGAAGAGGATTGAAGTTACCAGGAACAACTGTGGCTTCTGAGACCTTGTTATCTGAGGGGGCAGCAAAGGGAGAATTGTTATTGAGTTTGCATGGATGCTTTTGCAAATGGGTTTTGGATTTGATGGTGTGGTTTTGAGGGAAAGGTGGCGTCAAAGCTAGTTGTTTGAGAGGTATAAGAGAAGGCAGAGGAAGAAGAGCCGGACAGTACGTATGATATTTGTTCTGGTTACAGAACGCAAACTGATCCTGATGCTGATGGTGCAAATGCTCATGAGAGTTTGCTTCCACCCTCAAGCTCCTTCTTCTCTGGCTTGTGAATTTCATGTTACCACTGGACTCTTCTGTCTCTTCCATGACTTGATTGAGAGAAGAATGAAAGGGAGAGAGAGAAAAACTGATAAGGCGGGGCTTTCTGCTTTCAATATAAGTTTGAAGATGCCACAACAGAAACTACAGTTATTGCACAGAGAAAGAGAGAGAGAGAGAGAGAGAAAGAGGAAGGGAAGAGAGGGAGGAGTAAGAAAGTGAGAAACTTTGGGTTTTAGCTCCTGGAGGCTTTTTATGTACAGCTCCGAGAAAGGGTATATGAATTATGAGACAGTGGTATTATATTTTCAAAGGGAAAACTAGCACGCCTGAGTTGCCTTAAATGATAGGGGTAATATGCCCTTCACTAAAGAGGGTATACATTTATGGAGTTCACAAATTGCAATCTGTCTCTGTATAAATATATATATATATATATATATATATTTCTTTTAAAGTCCTTGACTACACGTCAAACACATCAAGACTAGCCTAGCCTTTTCTTTTGAATATATAGTGTGAAGTCAAATCAGAAGAAGAAGAAAAGGAAGAGGAAGAACAAGAAGGGTTTTGATTAAACAGACAATTATGATGATTGTGATTGGGCTTTCCATCCTCCACTGGGGTCAATTTGATTTCACATTTTGTCTCTCTCTTGAGCAGTATTTTTTTCTACCTATTGTCTAAAACATCATCGTCATCATCAACCCTATGTTTGTCACTATTGCCTTCTACTTTGAGCAGGCTTCCATCAATTTCATACATTGAATTTCCGGCTTGCCCTGTATCAAGCATTCCTCTGCTTGTATCGTCATCACCACTATGTTTCTTTCAAAACCCCACTCCCCCAACCCAACAAAAGAAAATAAAAAAGAAGACGTATTTTGTATAATTGGGACTATCTTTCTGGTATGGTCTTCAAATTTTTTCTTTTCAATTTCTCGTTTAATGAAATTAGTTGAATTTATATGTGAAAGAAAGTTGAAGGGATTAATTTAAGGTCTCTTTTTAACTTAGACTCAGTTTTTTTAAGAGGATTTTTAAAGTAAAAATTTAAATGTAATTTTTATATTTTTATTATAAAATTATTTAATTATAAATTTATATGTGTATGATTTACAAAATCTATTTTTTAATGATTAATTTTTTTAAAACTTTTTCTACATGTTTAATTTTAATTAAAAAATTTGATAACAAAAATATAAAGAATTATATATAATTCAATGCATTTTGCTTGTGAATAATTTATAATATATAAATAGACAGAATTAGATTGTTTAAAATATATGTTATACGTCTCTCTGATTAATTTAATTTTAATTATATTAAAAAGTTCCTTAAGATATAATATGAGGCCATAAGGGTATTCCTAAAAAAAAGTCAACGAGCTAAAAAAGGTAATTAATAAAACTTATACATCTTACTAAAGTGAATTTGATGTGTTTAATCTTTTTTTTTTCTTCTTTTTCTCTTTAAACTTGTGTATTAAAAATATATATAAAATTTTTTACTAAGGGTAAGTGGTAAATATCTACTATTCTCACTCAATTAGGTTAAAAAGGCTAAATCAACATAATTAAATTGTTAACCAATCAGGGAACATAAGAATATGAATGGTGACATTATTTAAAAAAAAAAACAGTTAATCAATAGTCAATAAGGGTGAGATTGTATTTATTTTTTTATTTGAAAAACACTTTTGACTAAAAATAAATATGCTTAGAATGGTCTTTAAAAAAAAAAAAAGTAGGATCACTCAGAAAAGCTAAAAGTAAGCTCTTTTTAAGGAAAGTCATATTGTCTAGCTTCTTTTAAACGTTACCAGCAAAAGTAGCATTGAGAGGTTGGGTGACGAGCTGACCGTTAGGATCGGTCAGTTCGTTTAACTAACGGCGCTTTGATTATAAAGTCTAAGTTCATCCATAATGGCCTGCGGGTAAAATGGATTAGACCGCTGGCCATTTTCTTTAATTTTTAATATTTTAAAATTATTTTTTAATAAAATAAAACTTAATATTAATATTTTTAAAAATTTTAATTTATTTAATAAATAAAAATTCAATTAAATTTATTATGATAAAATAACATGTTTAAATTAATGTATTTTATTTTAAAAAGTAGTAATATCTTCATTTAAAATTAATTTTTTATTAAATTATTTTATTAATTAAATTTTTTATTTTCATTATAAGAATAACATAGTTAAGTAACACATAAAATTATATATTTATGTTTATTTTAAATTAATGTATATTAATTTCTAAATTTTCTTTTTTTAAACATTTTTTAAATTTTGACGAAATGGTACTCGAGTAGCTCACCCCCATCTGTTGAGCTGGCAGACTAAACAGGTTACTTTTTTTGTTTTTAAGCCTATCCACTTAACGGGTTAAACAAGCTAACTTAAAGGTCATAACCTATTTTGATAATACTAAGTAAAAGTTTATAAAATGAAAAAAAAAACATTTTAATGTAATGAAAAAAGCAATATCAATATACAAGTGTTTTAATATAAAATACTTTTTATTATTATATTCAAATATAAAATAACTTTTATTTTAACTCAATCTAAAAATTCTCAATAAAAATACTTTTTTATTAAAAATCTATCCAAACGAATCATTTAGTCAATAATAACTAAAATTAGGTAAATCTTATTAGTAAATATAGATGTTAAAAAGAGTTAAATTCTGTGATGTCGACCTGTTAAGTCCTATAAATTTTATAGAATTGGATTAAAAAATTTTAGTTTGAATTAAAAATGGATTGATTTGATCTTAAAAAAAATAAGACTAAATGGGGTTTGGGATAGTGTTAGTGCTAGGTTAGGCTAACCCAATTTTTTAAGAATAAATTTCTTTTATTTTTAATACTTGTAGAATGAATTAATTACATGGCTTTAACCTTGATTCAAATTGTATTAATTTTTTATTTTATTTTATTTATCTAATTACTTTAATTATTATTTTGAATTATAAATAAAGATGAACATTACACTAAAAAAATTAATAAAAAATGGTGCAGTGGCCGTGAAAGATGAATATGTGTCACGAATTAAGAATGAAAAAAAATTTATAATTTTATTTTATGGTATTGATATATAATAAATTTATATATTATGAATTTTAATGATTTGTAATTTATAGACTTTATATAAGGTACTTTCATTATGTATTTTTTGTTTGTGGTAAAAAATTAAAAAATAATTATTTATTATATGATCAATTATAATTTTTATTTTTGTGATAGAGAAGATAATATTGAATAATTTCACAAAATAGAATGACTAAATTGTCTATTTCTGAGAGAATAAATTAAAACGTTTATGAAATAAGAGAGAATAAAAATAAATTTAAACCAAAATATTTTAATATAAATCTAAAAAAATTAAAAGATAAAAAATTTAACTTTTTAAAAAATCAAGCTCTCTATATAAAGTCTTAAAAAATTTAGCTTAAAAAATTATTAAATTTTGACCTGTATGTCTAGACGGCTAATATATTTTTCCTTGGAAAACTTAAATATTCTAGGTTCCTTTATTGATATTTATTAATTATTCTAATCACATGCCCATTTTGCATAGTTATATCCAATATCCTCCTTCATAAGTTAATGTCAGCCGCTAATTCATTCAATCCCCATCGATTTTTGTTTTGAAAATAAATAAATAATAGTTAATCAAGTAAAAATATTATTATATAAAATCATTTAAGCATAATAACTTGTATATATAAGCGTGTTCAACGAACTTACATTATAGATGAACGTACACTATAAATAAAATAAAATAAAGGGTCTTGTTATCATCTCTGTCTCTCTATATTAAAAATAAAATTAAAACTAAAACTAAAAAATAAAAAAAATTTAAAAAGTCCAAATGGATAAATAGAGATTTAGGAAGCTCAACTCTTTTTCACATTCTCGTCCTAAAACAAAAACCTATGAATTAAATGTATGAATTGAACATTTAAGAGTAATTTGATACACAATTTAAAAAAATATTTTTAAAAATAAAAAGTTTAGGAAGTTACATTCTCATATTTAATACATATATTAAAATAATATTCTTAAAAATAGAATATTTTTATACTTTTTTAGATTTTTATTCTTATTTAAAGAGATAAAAATTTTGTATTCTCATAACATGAGAATATTTTTAAATTAATAAAATTACTAAATTACTCTTCTAAAATTTAATCATACCTTAGTTTAATTTATTTATGATTTGACTTATTTTAAAATTATATTTAATTAATTTTAATATTAATTTTATTGTTGAAGACTTACATTTATCATGGTTTAAATTTAAAAAAGATAAATACTGTTAAAATTTAAAATTATAATTTTTTTTTCAAAAGTTAACAATTTAATTTACTTTACATGGACTAAAGTTAATTTATATTAGTTTGATCAAGACAAAAAAATTTCATAAATTAAATAAATTTGACTAAATAAATAAATGTGAATTAAATCATATTACAAAAAAATATATAAATAAAAATTTTAAATATTAAAAAAAAATTATTTAACTATCTGATTATGTATTAAAAAAAAAATTAATTCTTCATCTGATATAATTTTGAGATATTCTAATTTTAAAACAAAAAAATTATAAAAAATAGAAAATTTAAACTTCTCAATTGTATAAGATCTTCACAAAATAATTTTATTAATATAAATTATATAACATCAAAATGATCAAATAATAAAACATTGAATTAAAAAATTAATGGATAAATATTGTAAAATATTTTTAGGAATATTTTAAATAAACTAAAATTTTTTTTAAAATTCTTAGAAATCATATTCCTAAAAATAACATTCCCAAAAATATAATTTCTCATAATAAAAAATTTATACCAGTATAAAATAGCTTATGCATTCATTAATATAAATTGAGCAGTATATATATGTTGTAAAAGTGGAAAACTTGTGTACGTAGAGGTAATTAAAAGTGCAGGTTTCTGTATATATAAGAATAAAATAATTTGCAGTGTACTACTTTGCCTGAGAACTGATTGAGAGTTCAGTTTTATGTTATATATATATATATATACACTAAAAATTTTGTATGTGCAAAAATTCATATTTAGAACCTCTAAAAATATGAGGGGAAAACAAATTTCTGTAGCATATTATATAATGAAATTCTTGAAATAAGAGTAAAATGAAAAAAAAATGATAAATAAAAAATCTTCTACGAATGAGAATGAGGGTGAAGGTATGTTTTTACATGAATTTCATTTTATTAAATTATTTGTTACCAATATTTATTTATTAAATTTAATAATATTTATAATTATATTTTTTAAAAAAAGTGACTTTCATTAGTTAAGAGGAGATAACTCTTTCTTTAAAGAGAAGGTAGCTCCTCTTTTTAAGAGAAAATGATATCTCTCTCTAAGAAGAAGTGACTTTTCTCTTAATAAGAGGTGATTTTTCTTTTAAGAGAATGTGACTTATTTTAAGAAGAGATGACTCCTCTCTTTAAGAGAAAGTGATTTCTCTCTTTAAGAGAAAGTGATTTCTCTCTCTAAGAGAAAGTGATTTCTCTCTCTAAAAGAAAGTGACTCTTTTCCTTAAGAGAAGGTAACTCTATCTAATTAGAATAGATATTTTCACCTAAGAAGATAAGGTATTCACCTCTTTTACCTCATATAATTCATCCTTTGAACATAAGTAAAATACTAGATGTTTAGCTATACAATACTATGGCTTAACTTATGGTAATATAAAGCGTCCCTTGGACTCTTCAATATCTTATAGTTTTTGACATTTAGTCTTAATACAATTCTTAGTGATAAATCTCCTGTTGAATGAAGTGCTTCAGGATGCCTAATGAATCTGTTATTTGGATAATGAATTAAGATACTTCACTCTCCCCATCTTAAGAAATATAAAACAGTGAAAAGTGTGATGGAGTCATCCCTTCTCTCAAATCAGCTTAGTGCTGATTTGAGAAGAATCACGTTAAAATTACTCTAATTTCGTGAAAAAGCAATACTCTCGAGATAGATTTGGTATAAATCAAGCGCTACCTACGACACTCAATTTTGACAAGGTTAAAAATGCTATGAAGGAGTGATTCTCATTCTCTTTTCCCTGAGAACAGTTATAACAGTGACTTAGTAAGATTGAAGTGAAGGTTCTTCATGTCTATGTACGATTATTCTAAGTTAAGTAATAGTTTAATACTTGATAATTTAATTATTGTTCTATTAAATTCAAACTCCTTTCTCCTAATTAAGTTAACGCTAATGATTGCTCCCTAACCTCTAAGAGAAGTCAATCCTCTAGTATTGACCACTTTACATCTTACCGTTAAACACATTATCAATAACTAACACTGCATACATATCTTCCACTCGTTAATCATTCATGATTTTTCTTAACTTTAACTATTATTTAACTCCACTATCATGTTATAGAAAGTACATACAATTATCTGTCTTTTCAATACATGACTTATTAGTAAGTAATTAATCACTCTTATCTCTTACTATAAAGAGACCCCTAGTAGATGTTTGAAGAGACCTTTTGCATTACACAAAAATTAGAGATAAATTTATGAATAATATTTTTTGATATATCCTAAATTTTTGAACTCAGTAAGAATATATTATATATACTATGATTTAAATTTTCCTATCTTATTTATAATTTTTTTACAATACTTTACTTTTTTTTCTATTAAGAAATTTTTAAAGATTAATTTTTTTAATTATTCTTTACCTTTAATTTCTAACCCCCTATTTTCGAAACAAGATGATAATGTATCAATTTTTGTTTTTTGGATAGAATAATTTATCAATTTTAATGGGTCCAAGAGTGATATGTAGGTCACTTAAGTAGTAGGTCTTGGTTGGTTTTGTTATGTGTGATACAAAGACGGTGAGGATGTGGACAGCGATGGGAGTTTGTCAACAATGTGATAAGGATGTCCATGAATTTAAGCATTTCGAATAATCAATAATGGTATATATCCTTGAAAAAAAAATATAATATTGACTGAATATGGATATCCAACAAGGTATATGAATATTATAAACGTTTCATACATAAATACATTTTTTATTCTTAGAAATCATATTTTTGAAGATGTGGTTCTCAGAAATATGATTATTAAAAATTTTAAAAAATATGTTTGATTTATTTAAAATATTTTTGAGAATATTTTATAAAATTTTTAAAAATATTAAATTTTTACACTTGGTTTTACTTTAATATTTTTAAAAATATTAATAATTTTTAAATATTCTATTGACAGTTTATATATATATATATATTTTTAAATTATAACCAACTATTTTTTTAAAAACTACTTATATTAAATTAAAAAAATTATAACAATTTATTAATTGAATAACATATATACATAAATATGTTACTAATTTATAACACTTGAATAATATATATAAATATATATATATATATAGAGAGAGAGAGAATTATACATACACGTATTTTTTTAAAAAATAAAATTTGTATTTTATTTTTACATATGGTAAAAAATCATCAAATTTATCAAAATTATAATTTAAAAATAACATTAATAATATTGTTATTTATGTGAAGTAAGATTAAGTTTTTATATCACAGAAATAATATTATAATGATTTCTTGTTTAGATAGTAGAATTTATATAATTATTTTTAAAAATATATGAATTAAAATAATAATTTGTGGTACTATATAATATTTTACAATTTAAAAAAATAATTTTTTAATACAAATGTGTTGTGGAAACACATATTAATTTGTGCGTAAATTCATTAATATAAAAATAATTTATATACATTTGTACATAAGTAATTTTAAAAAATTAAAATTAAAATAATAAATTAAAATAAAATACTAAAAAAATTTATTATTAAATGCAATTGGTATAAAAATATAACACAAATATTTATTATAAAATTTATTATTATTTAATGCATTTATTATTAAAATTAAATACAGTTATTATTAAGTTTATATTATTATTAAATTGATTGTACACATATTTTTATTACAAAGTTTATATTATATTATAAAAATATTTGTTCAAGTTTTACAAAGGTAATTTAATAATTTTATTATTTTAAAAATATTTTTATGTCACGAGAATATAAAATTTTTATTTCTTTAGATGAAAATAAAAATATTTTAAAGCATGAGAATACATTATTCTTGATAATGTAATATTTTTAAAAGTATTTTTTAATTTTTTTATCAAACATAAAAATATAACATTTCAAACTTTTTATTTTCTAAATTTTGTTTTAAATCATGTACTAAATGTCCCTTAAAAAATATTGATATCCAATGAATATTGGATGGATGTGGATTTAGGCATTAGATCATATGATGCAATTCATCCATAACTTTCTTTGTGAATGTTGATCTTTTATGATTTATTGCTGCACACTTGTTTTGAGTCTCGATGAAAGTCTTGAATTCTTTCTTCTTAGGCTTTGTTTGCAATTGCCAATGTTAAAGGCCATTGTTTGTGACCAGTGACATTTTCTTTTTTTCCTTATCTCTTTGGACATTTTTTAGGATTTGTATTTTTTATATCAAAATCATGAGTATAGAAGTTTATTGAACTCTAGTTGAATTGCTTAAAATGTTATAATAAAAATAAAATTTTTTTAATGAAAATATTTTATACATAAGACTTAAATTTAATATAATATTTTAAAAAAAATAAAATACTTATCTTTTTAATCAATCACCTGGTAAAATTACTGTTTAAGTAATGGAACATAATAGTATGTTGACCATTCAAGTGTAAGATTTAATATTCCTTTGAATTCCATATTAATTATTAGTGATTCACAATGTCTACCCGGCTTTAAGAATTGAAATTTTGCTACTAAAATAAAATAAAGTTGTTTTTGATTGATCGTGGTGAAAGAGCTTTTTCTCCATTCAATGAAGCACACGAGGCACATGATTTTATTATGCAGATATAACAATTCATTTGACTATCTGCATAATTTTGAAGAAGAAGACCATATCCAAGGGTTCTTAATTAATATGGCATCTTTCCAAATATTAGATTAAAATGAATACAAAATATGTGGTGAGGCTTAATGTGAGATCCTCGAGATCATGATGTTTGTTGACCTTATTTATATGCACTATCACCATCAAACTAAATATGCGGTGTTTAATAATAATCAACGAACCAATAAATACTAAAGAGGCAGACAATAATGATGTTTTGGACCAAGATCAAACGGAATGAATAATTGGGGTATCATAATATATTTTGGACCAATTAATTGTGGTACGAATGAATGGTGATTGGACCGACACTAATTGTTTAAGGATAAAATATAGGTAAAAAAATTGCTTTTTGGATTGAGTTGGGGCCCAGGGCCCAAAGAAACAAAAGAAGGAGAACAACTAAGTGAAGTCTCGGGGCACATAGGTCCCCATCGCGTCTCAACAGATTTCAGATTGATTATGGAGGGCAGAGTTGACCGGATCTGTATCTGTATGCCTAATTTGAGTGAATGTGCAGATTATCATTCCAAGGACACAAATGCCTTTGTTCCTCTTCTCAGTTTGGGTGTTGTCAATTGCTTTAGTTAGTGCTACGGAATCAAGCTCGAGAATTACTTTCCGATGGTTAAGGCTTCTGGCTAAATTCAATCCTTCGATTGATCCCCAGATTTTTCGAGAAACCGCCACCCTAGATGCCGTCGCAGTCGCGTAGGATTCCTCCACATCAGACTTGGCTTGGAGTGCTGATAGGCTTTGGATTGAGAATCTCTTCTGTGGCATCGTTCACATCTGTATCAAAACTTATAATTGGATTGATTGGATTAGGTAAGTAAACCTTGGGTTGAAAATGGCTTCGTTTCTCCACTTCCATATAAACCAACAAGTCGTGGCAAAGATTAAGTTCCAAGGTATATTATCTAAGTGAAGGTTTTTTTTTTGGTCAAACTAATATTTCATTTTATAGAAAAAGACACTATGGCTGTACGTTTAAATGATATTGTAGGGTAATAGATACATTGGAACAAAGTGTTTGAACACTCAAAAGGAGACAGCACACCTCACAATGCACTAGCTAAATTATTAAAAATTTATAACCCAAACTTTACGGCAATACAACTATACAAATACAAGAAGAACAAATAAATATACAAGGAAAAATAATGCACCTTTCAATCTTTTATGAGGATTAAGTATTCTGAAGCTTTCTTCACTACTTAAACATTTTGTTATAGATTTGATGAGTTTGGATGTAAATCTTGACAATGAAGATCTTACCAAGAAGAGAACAAATCTTTTCAAGAGAAGAAATCTCTTTTAAAGAAGAGGAGATCCTTCTAAAAACAAGAAAAAAGAAAACTCCTACACACGAGGAGAAGAAACAAAATAACATGTAAAAAAAGAACAAGAAAACAAAAGGGAAAGGAAAGGGGGTGGGGGGGGGGGGGGGAAGGAGGGGTTGTCGGCAAGCCACGATGCAACCCCTTATATGTTGCTTTAAGCTACAACAAAAGGAATTTGGCAGAGTGATTTATTCTTGATTGTGTATTCATCTGTCGAATGATTTTCTTTCATCCAGTCGTGTGTTATGCTTGTGTAAAAGGGTGTTCGTTTATCAATAACTACAAAAGAATTCTAAATCCTGGTATAGACTTGCAGTCTCTAATAGCATGGAGTGTGGTTTCAATATTAGTTTGGCAAATTGGGTAGAGGTCACTGGTACCATTTTATCTTGGTCTCATGTTGTTAGTGTGAAATCTTTCTTTGGAGACAAGTCATATGAAAAATTTGATTATTTGAAGGCCTTTTCAGTTCCAAATTTTGTCAGGGTAATTAATTTACGATCTATGATCAGGTTATATATCGATTTGACATGGTAAGATCCGTTATTCTCTCTAGTCCAACAATGTGCATCCTCTCCAAGATCCAAGTTAGAAGGGATGCAGGCATGAATTTTAAGAATTAAATTTTTTTGAAACAAAAAACCTTCTAGTCTTTCCCACATCCAATTGTCTTGAGGATTGCAAGTAGAGTTGATTATGGGTCAGATAGTTCATGATACTAACTTGATCCAATATCATGAATTATTGCTCAAGAATGAAAATGAAGTATGAGTTTTAAAATTATCATTTCCCATCAAACACTCATTCTATGGTTTGACCCAAGCTAATACCAAGGTATTATCTAAATACTACCCATTCTTGCATCTGGTGAATCTGTATTGTCC
The DNA here is from genome assembly GCA_031216115.1 of Senna siamea. Taxonomy (NCBI): domain Eukaryota; kingdom Viridiplantae; phylum Streptophyta; class Magnoliopsida; order Fabales; family Fabaceae; genus Senna; species Senna siamea. The sequence goes on from CM062358.1 coordinate 4,252,352, forward strand.
AGGATCCTTCTAGCATCTGGTGCATTTGTCTCGTCCATGTTCCTTCATCCAACATCATTTGAAATATGTTATTTTCGTCTATGTTGTAGCACTAGCATATAGCTCTTGTCTCACACTCTTTATTTATCCCCCAACACATGGCAGCTGTATTTTGTTGCCTATTAAGTCATTTTGTTTTTTTTTTTTTAAATTATTTTATAAAAATATTTATTTTCTATGCTTTTTTATTTTTAAAAAATAAGAGTATACAAATATCTTTTCTATATTAATAAAAATAAGTTTTTTAAAACACATTTTATTTTTCTAGTTAAAGATTTTTTATTTGTGTTTTAAAATAAAAATTATTCTTAAAAAAAGTTTTTAAAGAGACTCTAATAACTAGTTTTAATACAATATTGTTTTCAGACTTATTTCAAATTGTTTTCTGCATAATTCAAAGTTCATATAAAATGTGATAATAGGCCAAATCTAAGCTCAATCCATAAGTTTAAATAAATATCTGAAAGGGTGTCTTCCTCATCAACTTCACCATGAAACGAAACCGCCATCAAATTAAATGACCCAAATGGGACGTTATATTACAGCGATACTTTTGAAGGAAAGTATACAGTTTCAGATAAATGAGATAAAACTCTGGTCCACCATATCCTCTAAACTAAAAGGAAACATAAGGTTGCAATTTAAGGGCACTTAGCTGTAAATATTCAAAGTCCACATCATCCCAGAAGAAATCAAAAGGTCCAATTCCAATCCCAGATATTTTCCTAATACCATAAAGATATTTATCGATTTTTTTAAGTCTTTATGAGTCGTGAGCAGTACTGGTTGTGCGAATTACTCACAGTCACTAAATTTGGGATCAATGGAGTACGTAGAAGATCCAGATCAGGACATTATCGAATGGCAACAAATTCAACATCCATTTTCTGATCAAACCTCTCCTACGGTGCATCAATCAAGTGGTGGATGGAACAGTGTAGTGACGATAAGCGAAGATTACCTTCCTCGCGATGGTTGCGATCGAGCTTCCATTCCCCCTCCTGCCATCCATCACGAACCCTTGCAAATCGTTCCGGCGGGTCCTGAAGATTGGAACGCGTCGCCGTCGCCGACATCGCCGGCAGAGTCGTTGTCGTCGACGAGTTGTGTGAGCGACGAGGATGTGAGTTCAATGCCATCGCCGAGGCCGTCAGGATGGCGGCCGCGAGTGGCCAATGAAGGTAGGAAGCTATTGAAGGTTCGGTTCGAGGCTATCAGAGACGGTGTCGTTCAGGTGGCTTCCAAGATTCGTGATTATGCGATATGCGCGGGGGCGTTTTGGTCAATTAAGTGCGTGACCGGAGTGATGGCTGCCATGGCGGTTTTGGTTTACGTGGGGATTCAGCGGCGGCGCCGGCGTCGAAAGATTGGCCAAGAGAGGGTGGATCATTTGGCATGCGTTGTCAGAGAGAAAGATGAGGTGAATATACGAAAGTGCATTTTTCTCTTCCCATCTTGCATTTTACTTCAGCGTTATCATTTACTAACCTCAGGAAGTGAATATATGAAAAATGAATAATTTTTGCCTGTTATTTTCAACGGGAGTCATAAATTTAGAATGCTGAAATGAAATCTACTTTAATCTATTGCTTTTATTACTTTTTAAAAAGTGACAAGTGCTTTTCAAAAATACCTTAACAGTTTTAACAATATTTAATTGTAAAAAAATGACTAATATTATTTTCTTTATAATTAATATGCTTTTGCAATAATTTTATATAATTGAAGTAATTTTATTATAATATTTACATTCAATTTTATTATTTTTTATTAAAAATTATTTTAAATGCTATTTCGCAACAATTTGTTATAGCAATATAATAATTTTTGAAAAATCATAACTAATTTCATTAAATTACATTTGATTTTAAAAATTATTTTCAACTCCTTAATATTTGATGTAATATTATAAAAAATTTCATTATAATTTATTTTCTTCCAATAAAATTAATTTTTTTATATAATATATATTCCATCCAAAATAATAATCTCAAGAGTTTAATATCAAATTGATTGGTGTTACTGTTATATTTCAAATAAATCACAGTTTGATGCAGTGTAAAAAGTTAATTTGGTTAACAAATAATAAATTAAAAATAATTTAAATATAATGATTGAAATAAAAAATATGAAATATATTCAAACGAGTTTTTTTAAAAATAATATAATTTACTCAAGTACCAATTGCTTTCTCTTACAAGATAAAGTAATAATAATAATTAAAGGACATTATCCCACAAATATTTGTGTGCAGGAGATTTGTCAACTTTTACTTCAGATTGCACAGTTGAACGCGGTGTTATCGTCACGGCGCAAGGTTCCAGTGCTTCGAATCAGCGGCTGATAATAATACTTCCGAGGCCACTAGCCTGACCCTGACGTGAGTTTTGCAGTCTTACTTTGTGCGGTAGTATAAATCTAAGAGTTTTGATTTGTATAAGTATTAAATATTTTTAAAAATTATATTTTATTATATTATTTAATGTATTTTACATTTTTTAATTAATATTTATAAATGTATAATTTATTTTTAAAATAAAACAATCTTATTCTTATAAATATAAAATATAACATTTTTACTTTTAAATTTTAAATTATAAAAATAAATCCAAAAATATTTATATACAAAAATTATCATATAAAATAAATATATATACATATACAAAAATTGTAAAAAAAAATAAAACCACTATTATATTTATAGAGTTTATATTTTATAATTTTATAATTTTTAAATCTTAAATTATAAAATTATAAAATATAAACTAATATATATATATTACCTTATAAAATTAACTAAAAAATATTTATAAAAATTATCTAAAAAATGAATACCTTAAAAGAATTAAGAGTTTATAATTTTATAATTTAAGATTAAAAAATTTTAAAACTGAAATTTTTTATTTATAAGAATAAGATTTTCTTATTTCAAAAATAAATTACATAATTATTGACGTTGGTTAAAAAATTTTTAAACACCTTAAATAACATATGATAATTAACAAAACCTACATCTATAGCATGTCAGGATTTGGCGGCAGGAATTTACGCATTATAGTACCACAATCACCATATACTTTTTTTTTAACGAAACATTGTCATAGATGCTCTTATTCCAATGCAATGATATAAGCATATTTAATCATTCAAAAGTGTTAGGTACCATTATTGCAATGGTTTCTGGTTTCAGAGAGGTGAGCCACTAATTATGTGAAGAATTAATAGAATTTCATTAAAATAAATTTAATTATGAATCTTATTACCTAAAATATTTACTTTAATAATATTTTGGTTAAATTATTGTACTATTTTTTTTTATAATTTTATTTAATTTAAAAACTTTTAATTAAATTTTTACTGTTTGAATAATTTTTAATTTAATCTCTACTATTAAAATTTTGTTAAAATTATATTAAATTTTATTAACATGATCAACACATTTTTTTAATATTGTAAATATGTATAATTTATATTAATAAAAAAATTAAAGTAAATACTGTTATATATAACATAAAACATAATTTATATCAAATAATTTTAATAAATTTACTTAAATGATGCATATTTATAATGTTGAAATAATATATAGTTAACCTTGTCAATAAAATTTAATAAAATGTTGAAAAAATTTTAAAGATGAAAAATAAATTAATTTTTTTAAAATTATAAGAAGTTAATTATAAAATTTCAATTATAAAAATTTAATTAAAAATTAAATAAAATTATAGTGAGAACGAGAATAATTTAACCTACATTTTTATTAACTTTTTGCATATGGAATATATTACATTTACGATCATTGTGAACACTTCTTGACCTTCACTGTATAGAAGAGGGCCTCATAACTTTTCTTGACTTTTCTATACTATTTATTCTTTCAGCTTCATATCAACACTGGGTTGCTTTAATAATAATGCTTTCTGTTGGGGAGAGTTTATGAAACACCTATACTCCACTTGATATTAATAGAATTTGATAGGGCAGGTTGCCAATGCCTATTTACATTTATAATTCTAATCATATGGATTCACAAAGGATCTACAATGCGATGGATTTGTAATTCATTCATTAACAGTATGCACATCGAAATTGTTCTGATCAACAAAGGAATTCATCAACTCGGATCCTATTTTCAAAGCATATCTTATAACACTCTAATCTTATAATTATTTATATAATTATAATATTTATAAATTTTTTAGCTATAAGACTGACATATTATATATTTTTCTGTCCTTTATTATTATTATCTAAGTTTTATAATTTTCATTATATATTATAAATATGATTAGGTTTAGATTCTTATTCAGATATTAAATTTATTCATAACACATCGGAAGACTAAATAATAATCATACATCATAATCGATCAAACGCAACATAAATTTAAACTATCGTTTATATACTTTCCATAGCCATTTCAAAACTTACAATGTTATTACATATACTATAGGATATATGAAATTATACTATTATCTTAGGATAAGAAAATAACAAACCTATCGCTCATACTCTTAATAAAAACCTAGCAGTGGATCACTACCACATATCCTGTTATATATGCTCATTACATTTTATGTACATCAAAATAAGTTATCCTAATTCCATTCAAAAAAAAATTTAGAATTAGGATAATTGGCTAACTAACTATATACAGTCTAGTCATAACCAAAAAGTGTTATTTCTTCACTCCTCTACGAAAGAGGAGGAGGAACTTCTGTTATAGGCATTATCCAAATTGCTTGAACCACTGAAAACTATCCCAGAAATGGAACATCCACATACACTATCTCGAAATCCAACCATACTATATACCTAGGCATTAGATAAAATCGTGAGAAATAATTTTTAGTAGCTTAACAATCTAGTTTAAAATTTATTTGATATGTACCATAGTAGTGATACGGAAAATAGTTCTCTATTCTTTCTTTCTCCACCATAGGATATTCTATTGGGAAAATACTGTCAATCTTTGATGTTTATGTATGACAATGTATTTAAGAATAAATTTATGTATCATTATAAGTATGAATTTAAATATGAATATGGCATTTTATTTCACATACTAGTTCATCGCAAAAACATACTCTGGTATCAAGATAGTAAAACACTTGTATTAATAACACAGGGAAAACATTCATTAATAACTGGGAAAACGTTTATAAATCTTGGCTAAAAGCCATAAGATAAACAGATAAGAGAATTTAAGAGTCTCAGGAGAGTCACTAAGTGTACTACTCCACATACTACTACATACATGAATGAGAAAATTTTTCTGCTATGTGACAATTCTGCTATTAGTACTATCTGAGGCGTTCCCCAGTACATTAGAGTACTTAAACTGATTAATGTCTTTTTATAGATCATTAATAGGGTAAAAATTTAATGTTCATGGGATCACTACTACTACGTAGATAATTTCCTTTCCACTTTCTGGACGGCTCATGGTGCTATGAAGTCACCACCCTACTGTTGGTGGATCACACTCCTAGTACGTCATTTCTTATATATAATTTAAGATGACTAAGCTTGTACACATGGTTATGCTAAAAATTTAAGTAAATGTTTCCTTTTATTTGACTATCTAGGCTACACTAACTTAGAATTTGCAACGATCACGACGTTTTTCTAAAATGTTTATTCCGAGTAGATGTTTCACCATCCATATTTATGAAACAACCATAGAATGCACAACGGCCGTCCCATACTGATAATTGATCTCTCGGTTACAAGTTTGTCTATCTTAGAACATATTTTAAAAATACTTTCTCTGATTCTCTTGTGTATCTTTCTATGTTTTTCTTTGTTTCCCTTTTCTATCAGAATACAATATTCCTATTTATCTATTTTACTATCAAGACACAATAACTATGGTTAAAATATAACCCTTGCCCTTATGTGTATGTTAATGTTATCATATTAGAATTGTTTGAATATGAAATTTTTTTTATCCTTTTTAAACTCTTTGTCATATTTATTTATGACAACATTGCCTAAATCAATTTAATTCTTCATTTTTGAAAAATAATAATAATATAAATCTCTTATAAAATTTTTAATAAATTTCAAGGGAGAATTTCATGATTTTGGCCTAAGAAAAATTCAAGAAAATTGAATGTTCTACAATTTAAATTTCCCTTTTTCTATTCTTTAAATAATACCATTAAAATAGTATAATCTCTTTTCCATAATCAATACATATTCCCTCATCTAAACATTACACAAAAGGGTGTTAGGTGAACACTTTCTATTATTTCACCAATATTATTTTATTTAAATTTTAATATATCCATAAAACACCATTAAACATTAATTCTTCACAAATTAATGTCATTGTGTAAATGGACATATTTTTCCCTCTCATTGGAATATTGGTACATCACTTGAATTTGCATGGTTATGGCAAAATTTCACACTATCAATTTAACAAAAATATTTTCATCACTTTTATTATTTTAGCCTTGCCTAAAATCTCACTTTGTATAGAAAATTTTCAATGAATTTTCTTCCCTTAATTCTTGGCTAAGGCCTGTTTTTCAATAAAAGAATTTTTCATTTTTCAAGTAAAATTCCCTTTCTCCTTCCCCTTTCATTCATGGCCAATTTTTAACACCAATGGCAAGCTAAAAATTTAACACCAAGTTAGTATAAAATTTTCTCTTCCTCTCGGCCAAAAGGGAATTCCATGAAGAAAAAATGATTTTCAAAATCATACCTCCATTTTTATCATATCTAACCACAATTCATCATGAAAATATCATTAACTATCCATAATCAAAGCAAATCAAGGATTACAACTCATCCAACAAGAAATCTTCATAAAATGGTGAAAATCAAGAAAATTCCACATAGCCATATATCATCCAATAAATTTCATAAAAATCCTTAAATGCATCCATACAACCCTATACACATTTCCCAATAGAAATTTATGCAAGAAAAATTGTAGAGAGAAAATCTTGCACTATTCATGAATTTCATATATTTGCCAAAACTTGCAAAAACATCCATAAATCTTGAAAATAAAGGTGAAAGATTCATACGCTACCTTGTTTTCCTATTGGTTGTGATTTTACTTCAAGCTTTCCAAGTTTCTCCCCTCCACAACGTCTTCTTCTTCTCATTCCTAGTATGTTTGATTTTCTCTTTCTTTTTCCCACTTTCACGCTACTTTCTGCTTGCTTGGAGAAGAAGATAAAGGCTTATTAATTAGGTGGAAAAAAAAAGATAATTTTACCCTTTAGCTTATCTTCACTAAAGCATGATGTCAAGGGGCATTTTGGAGAGTTCTTAAAGTGTTTCTTTAGGCAAAATACTCATTATATCCTTGTGATAAAATTATCTTTTTACCTTTGGTGTCAAATTATCATTTTGCCATTTATGATAAAATGATCATTTTATTCCTCTTGAGTCCTAAATTATTTTTTTAAAAAAATTGGGAAAAATATTCTACAAATAATTTCATAACTTTTTTAGATAAAATTAGCCACTTTATTTGATAAATAAATATTTATACATATATTTTTAAATAAAATTTAACTGTTTTATTCGTAGATATTTTTTTTAAAATAATCATGACATTGGTGTCAATTTCAAACTTAATCATGACGTGTCATAAATGCACCATAAATGTACCTCAATTTGCGTGCTTACTTTTAAGATATTTTATGAAACTAATTTCCTTTCATTTTAATCTCTAATTATTTCCTTTCAGTTTAGTCCTTCTATTGTTTAATGCAATATAAAATAATTTTTAGATTATTTTTCAAGCACGAAAATATTGAATCTAAAATTTTAAGACATACTTAATATCATAAAATTGAGGATATTACATGTCTTGTACTCACCATTGAACATGTGGGAAGATATTTATTTGTAATCTAGAAAACCAAAATAAACAAAGATTGACCAGCCTATATATATGACAGCATATATAAACTTGTCAAGTAGTATCTGTTTTCCTTCTCTTCATTCTCCTGTTAGCATAGAAGTTTTAAACTCATAAAGTTCGGAATCGTCACCACGAAAGCCTTTGCCTTGTCTCTAAATCTCCAGCAAACATTCAAAAAGCAATAGGGTCAATGCTCATCGAGACCTTCAATTTTCATTACTTCCTCAAACAACTCAGCAACATCAAACTGGTAATCATTCAGGTTCTTCGTTGCCTTGACCATGAATTAATCTGGAGTGACAATAAAAACGAAACGGAGTAAGGGGCTAGTTTAACACCACAACATATCGTGAATAACTGTAAGAAGTAAGGAATGAAAATGATGATTTGATGTTGCAATATATTACTGCCCAGAAAGGGAATAATAAGAACCCCCCCCCCCCCCTCTTCTACTAGTACATTCTGCGTTCTCCGCCCAATAAGTTCTTCATGCGTGAAACTTTCAAAGCAAGTTCATCTTGTACTTAACGTTTCGTTTTGACGCATAACTCTATATAGTTTCGGACAATATTTTGTAAGCTTATCATTCATAGATTTCATTCTATAAATAAGTACTCAGCTTTGGACAAGATTAGATAGGTCCTTTAATTTAATCCATTTCTGGTGTATACCATTTGAAGTAAGTGGGCACATATGGTTCCAACTAGTCAACTTTTTTCTAACCAAAATATATAATCTATTTGGCCATGTTCCAACCAGAATCTTTATTCTTGAAAAGTATATATGGAAAACCAGTTTCTAATGTCATTAACTTGGGTTGAAAGGAATATACCTTCATGTATTACGAAGATGCCTTTTTGGTACATGAATGGGGAGACTCTAGAAAGATGATAATAACATTTATGATATAGCTAAGCCTAATTGTGTTACTGCTGAATCTATTAATGCTGCAAATAGTGTAATTTTTTCAGTAAACCAGGGAATAACAAACAGCTGAGTTTAACAGACATTTTACATGTATCATTGCAACAAGACAAAAAATTTCCAGGGACTTACAATATAAATACCATATCTCAGAATTGAAATAAATCAAATTGGAAATAATTATCAGTCCTATCAAAGTACAACTAAAAACGCCAGCGAAATGCCAAATAATTCATAGTGCTGATAGAAGAGTTTTAAGGTGAATTTTGTTTCCTATTTTCATGTTTTAAGTTAAGAACCAACAATCAGATACTGCTAAATGTGAAGCTAGGCATGCGTGTCTTGAACTTATAAAGCCCATCAGTGAGAGTTCAACCAAAGATGCCATGGTCCTAAGCCCCGAAAGACTCATTTCAGCTTGTTCATCTCATACACAGAAAACTTAAATCTATATTATAGACACCATAAGCATGCTTAAGTCATTAAGTGACATTAAAACTATGGAGCACCCAATCTTCAAAAATGAGTAGGTGTCAGAGATTTTATCAATGTCTATTCTTCTGAGTTTTAAGATCAAAATTTATGAGTGATGTGATTGGTGGAACCTGAGTCTAGATACCGGGGCTGATCATCATCCACCGTTTCTGGCCCTGTTAACATTGCTGCCATCTGTTGCTGTGTTAACTGATATGCTGCTGGTGTGCCTTGGTAAGATTGATCATACCGATGAGAACAGTAGCGAGCTGAATGTCCTACTCCACCGCAAAGCTCACAAGAGACTTGCACCCTATTTCCATGAGATCTATCACTTCTACCTCTTCTAACTCCATGAAAACCTCTTGAATTTCTTCCTGAATAACCACCTCTGCTGTAAGAAGCCCTTGTGTTCTCAGAATTCTGATCTATTGACTGAGGTTGAGCAGATTGAGCCACATTGACTGAGACTGACTCAATCGCCCTGGAATTCTTTTCAATTCGCCACTCTTGTGCAAGAAGCAAGGATTCTATGTCACTCACTGAGTAAGGATCCGATCTCGACAAGACTGACAGTGACACCACAAGTGCGTCATGTTCTGTAGGTAAACCTTCCAAGATGCCTCTATGTGATCACTCACAGATACCAGATTTCCAAAAAAACTAGGTGATCAACAGCTGTTTTAATTTTCAAAAGATATTCATCCATAGACATAGCTCCTTTTTTGGTGTTTCTGAGTTGTCTTTTAAACCATCTAATCTTGGCTTTACTTTGAGAAGCAAAGAAAGCTTGAACAATCTCCCATACCTGCCAAGTACAGTCACATCCAACGACCCTTGTTAGCATGGATTCTGACATGAAGGAGCACATAAGGAAAGAAGAAGCTGGTCCTGTTGCTTCCACTCCAGGAATTCAGCACTGATCTTTCCAAGTCGCTCATCTTCTTCATTGTTGAATCTCGGAGGAACCACAGAAACACCAGAGATGAATCGCTGCAAGTCATAACCTCGAATTGTGGCAGAAATTTGCTGTTTCCAGAGTAAGTAATTTCCTTCATCAAGCTTGACTGAAATTGTGTGTGTGTGAAACATATGAGCTCAGATTTCTGAGCAGAGATCAGAGAGGAAGATGGAGTTGTGGATCGAAGATTCTCCATTCAGAGAAAATTATGCAGTGATAAAATGCTATGAACCAGAGAAATGAGATGAAGAAAACGTGAGTATTTTTCATTATGTGAGCAGATACATATAAGGTAGATATAAATAGACACAGCTTCTGTTTAACAGAATTCTAGCCATATTGCTGATTAGGATAACAATATGCCAGCTCATACTGACTCTCTAACACAAGAAACTAAATTCGAATCCCTACTTGTAGTTTAAGAGTGTTTATAATATTAACATTCACTTTGTAAATAGTGCTATCAACAACCCACAATTTTGATAAATGAATATTTTTGTTTAAAATAAAAATTTAAATTACGTAATTTTTATAAATGAACACTTAATTATCTAAACAGAACACTGATGCTCACTCACCAATCAGTCCATCTAATTTTGGAGAATCGATTGGTTTGTAAACAATAAATTACATTTGAAAAAACATTTTATGATATCTATTGTCTAGCACCCATCATAATTTTGGAGAAAAAATGTATATTTTATGCCACTTCATTTATATATTGATTAATAAAATTTAACTATTTATTTTTATTTTATTTATGATGTAGACTCCTTTATTTTGAAATATAAACAATTAGATAAATGTTATTAGTCAATTTATAAACAATATGATACAAGATGTACATCTAAAAATTTCTAATCCCGGATTGGTACACGCACCCTTTTATTTTTTGGGAGCTGCCTTTTTGAAATTTTTTAGTATGTGAAATGAAAAATATATAATTTTTAATTTATTTTGTGAATGATTATTATTTATGATGAAATGATTATTTTAAAATACAACTATTATATTTCGACAAATAATTATCTTATTGTAAAATTTAAAAATTAGTTAAATTTGTAAATATTAATATTTAATAAAAACTAAAATGACTGTGGATCCCCTTCAGTCCACTGCAATCCATTAAATCTAGATCTTCCGTGTGATCGGGCGGAACACGTGTCAAGATTTTTTTTTTTGGGAACCCAAAACGGTGCATTTTGAAAGGTTCAGAAGGCCAAAAATAAATATGGACCGTTGAAGCATCATTCACGTCTGGACCGGAATCTTCTCTGGAGGTGAGATGACAGAGGTGCAGCCCCAACGGTGGCGTGGTGGTTATTTTGATCTGTTGTTTCTGCTTCTGCGGCTTTCGTTCAGATAGGCTTTTGATCCTGCTGACCTGCTGTCCAGTTGGCCTCGAAATTGCATCATCTACAGCGTAAGGATACTGGAAGTTAATATTATTCGTTTAATTGCAACAATATCCATTAGTTATGCATGTTTCCTTTTTAGTTTAGGAATCGAATCTAATTTCAGTTTGAAATTGATATTACAATTTGCACTAGGATAAATTCACCTCCATGCTAGTGGATTAAAAATTTCACTTTTGTCGTTCTAAAATTAATTTTTTCTATTGACTGTGGTGTTTATTGAAAGATGTAGTCTTTGTGTGATAGATACTCTATTTTAGTGCTATTTTTTAGTTTCAAGGAAATTTAGACATTTCCTCCTGGAGTTGTTCTTTGTTAACCACTTGAGGATTTCATGATAACACAAGTCAAGTTTATGAAAAATTTATTGTTCTCTGTGGAGATCACATATGTGGTGTTTATTATATATTTCTGCTCATTAAATTTAATTTTTTATTGTAATTTTTTTGTAGAACTCCTTAAATGCAAAGCTAAATAAAATGAAAAGTGAAAATCCATGGTTCGTCTTTGGGATCTCGTATCCTAGAGCACTTAGCACATGGTTCTGTCTCAAGTTTCCCCATTTAACTTGTGGAAGCCTTGCAAATTCTGCAGTTGTTCTTTTCGTTTATAACATACACAGAATTTGATCAGCAGGTGATGATGGTTTTTTTTATTTATCTTAGTGTACTTATTATTACTATCTAGATGTTGTATATTATAGAAAGTCCCCTCCTATGCAAACCGCTTGTTGAAGCAAAGAAGGATGAAGAGAATTTAGTGGTATAATTTTCGATCTAGCTCCATTTCCTAGTCCTTGTGAAACTGTTCAATGAGCAAGTTTTGGATTTTGTTATATTGTAGCTGTAATAGGAAGTGAAAGTTATATTTTATACTTGTTACTCAGTATAGTCATTTAAAATCTTCATCATATTATACAACTATACGTCAAGATTTATTCCATCTGTCAAGGGTGAAAAAGCTTTTATTTTTCTCATAACTTGTTACTCTTGGTATGGAAATGCTGATATGGAGTTATATACTTATATAGTTTATGTTTGTTCTTTCAAGATGCCTCTAATGGTCTGGTTAACACCCAAAAAAAAAAAAGATGAGTTTTTATAATCTACTGATGCATCTGTTGGCAAAAATACATTTTATTATGCAGAACGATTATGCGAAATATGTTAAAGAGTATTATCTTGGAACTTTTGGTGTTGATGTTCAAACCTATAACCAGAAGCATATGAAAAATACTGCTATTAGTGAAAGCAGTGTTGATGTGGTGGTTTCAAGTTTGCGCTGAAGTTGCATACTTTCAGGTGGCTCCTGCAAATGACAGTATATGTTCCTCAATAGCTTTATCTGCTTTCATTTTCATTTGTGTCTTACCATTTTTCTTCAAATTATTTTTTCTTACTACAATTGCTTGGTATCTGCATCCAAACATCTTATGTTGCAAATGAAACATCTCATTCATTGACTCAATGGTTATTCTTCCATAGTCCTATTATGTGATGGTTTTGGGCTATTTTTCTTTCTCAATTTCGTTTTGATAGATAAAATTGAAATCATTATGAGGTAGCTGTAATCTGGATTCTTTGTTCATGTACTGGATAAGAAGCATAAATGACTTGTTCAACCAATAAAATGTCACAATCCCACTATACACAGTCATCTTTGAGTGCCAATTTCCTCATAGTAATTGAATCTGTCATTGCATGCATTGTTATTCCGTCCTTACATGCATTTGAATTTGTCCTTGCATGTATTGTTTTCCTGCTGTTTTGGAGCTAATTTTTTGCTGTATTTGTGCTGTCTTTTTTATGTATTTGTGTTGTTATCTTGCAGATTTCCTGCTATTTTCCTGCAGTGTTTTTGTTATTTTTCTATTGTTTAGGAGTCGTTTTCCTGCTGTATTGGGACTGTATCACTGCTGTTTTGTAGCTATATAGCTGTTGTTTTACTGGTATTTTGGAACTGTTTTCCTGTTGTATTGGAGCTATATTGCTACTATTTTGTAGCTGTATTGCTGCTGTTTTGTAGGCGTCCGGATCCTCTGCGTGGCGTTTACTGCTTGGCACTTTTAGTAGCGATTTTTTTCGTTGTTAAAGTTTCTTGTAACAAAATTATTGCCACTATAAATTAATTATTTAAACAAAAGTTATAGCAACAATAATATTTGTTGTAATAATATTAAAGCATACTTTAGCAACGGATAAAACTGCTGTTAAAAACACCAAGCAAGCACCTAACAGAGAATTACGACAGAGGATCCAAAATCGTTTTGTACATGTTTTTTTGGTGCCTTGGAGCTGCTGTTTTGTTGGATTTTTAAAGTTGTTTTCCTATTTTTTGGAATTGGAATTTTGTAATTGGAATAGGAATTGGGGTTTTGTAATTAGGATTAGAATATTGATTTGGGATTTTGTAATTGAGAATTAAGATATTATAATTAGGATAAAATTGTACTAGCATATTGATTTTCAATAAAAAAAAAAAGAGAGATTTCTCCATTGCATTACTCAAAAGTGTTAATTATCATTTATAAATTCATTTAAAAGTATACAAGCATGAAAATATAACTTAAATTCATAAATCATTCACAAAATTAAAAGCATGCAAAAATAAGTCAAATTTATCATAGTTTGTCGCTACCAAACTTTGATCCTCCAAGAGAAATTAATCCTTCGAGAGGTTCTTATGTAAATAAAACAAAAAAAAAAAGTTATCACTGCATAAATTCTCGCATAAAAGTAAATTGATAGCCCATAAAAATTTTACCATTAACAATTTCATAAAATTATATTAATTGTCATCTCTGTATGAACTCTCAAATTACACTTGATTATAAGCTTAATGTCCTATAAAGGGAATGTATATTAAATTTGTTTCTAAATCTTTGAGATAAACAAATTTTATATACTTACTGTGGATTGTTTACTTTGTTAATATATGACGATTAGTTGTGACATGGACTTTAAAGCTTTTCTCTTTGAATGTCGAAGCTTACCTCAATTCTTGAGATGCCTCTTTTTTTCTTAAAGTCTAAGCAGCTTCTTATTTTAGTTAGTTGTGACATACCGATTGGTTGTGTCATGTTAGTTGGCTGTAACACATCATTTGTCACTTGTATTTTTTCCAATCGAAATGTCATAACTTTTTTGGTTACTTCATCCATAATTTTACGGACTAAGGAGATTTCTTCTTTACAACTTGAAACTTCAGTAGCTAATTTGACAAAATTTTGACAAAGTTCTCTATAAGAAGCTTTCGACCCAATTTTAGGTCTTCTTCAACTTCTTTCTCTTTAACATCATAGATAACACTAGTTTTGGCCTTCTTTGTCCATCTTTTCAAAATGTACTAGTCGAAAAGCTTCTTTATATGGTTGACTTCAAATACTTACAAAATATGACAACACAATATGTCAAAAGTCTCAAATCTCCTACAATTGCAAGAGTTTGACTTCTCTTGAAGATGAAGCAAAACTATCCATTCTTTTTTGTGCTCAACCATATCAAGACATATTCAAACAATGGCTTACTTTTCTTATTATACTTTACACAACAAGCTAGTATTAAGTCAAATTGATTTTGGAACATGTCAAATATTGTAGGAGGGTAGAATCTACAAGTTGTTTCAGCATATGTGAACTTGCACATTTTAATCTTAACAACTTTTTACTTACCTTAAATTCACATTTTGATTTTTTGTATATTTTATCTTCCACCACTTGTTTAAAGTGGTTAAATAATTGAATAATATCGACATGACATCTAGATTCAAGTGCCTCTTTACATCAACGTTCAATCTTTTCTGAAGTTGTGTGCTTTGCATGTCTAATGTGAGTACTTTCTTAATAAAATAAGTAGTCTATTTTTTTTTAACTTATAAACCAATGTTATTCATGAGTTTTTATGGACATTGTATTTTGAGAGTAATTGACTCTAAACCACTTCAAACTCTGTCTCATTATTATTTTCATACATATAAACCCTGAAGTTTTATAAAAAATAAGACTCATGCGTCATTAAATTGCTTAAATGCTTGATGTTGTTTTACATCATATGTCATGTGCATAATCCGTGGTATGTGTCAAGTAACATCTCATGTAGGGCATTAGCCATAGATTCATCTTCATCAGTAAACAAGGTCTAAAGACTTTTTTTTTATATGCCTTCAAGAATGTTTTGTATAATCATTTAAATGATGATGTTGTCACGTCATATAACAATGTAGCCTCAAAGAGAATTGCTCCACCGTGATGATTAAATCCTGAAAATAAGGCAAGAAGTCTATGTGCATTGTTAATGTAATATGTCGTATCAAAATAGACAACCTCACCAAAGTAATCATAATTTATTAACATTTTTGCATCGGCCTAAAATATGTTCATTATTTGTTCATATAAATCCATATGATAGACATGAAAAAATAATATATTTATCGAGATCTGGTTTTAAAAATAACCCAATAAATAACCAGTTTCTCTGTATATCAAATTTTTTTTTTCGTCAAGTACAAAAATTGTTCTTCTTATCCAAATGGGTATATCTAAAATTACTTTGACCCTCAATAGGTCTATATATAAGTGTAAAAATAAATTTTTGTTAAATTATAAAATCAATTTTCAATTCAATTTTATGAGTTTGAATATCAAACATCTTATGTTGATAGACTATCATGTGTGTAGTCTCTATCATGACGTACATGATTATGTTTTTTTTACTAAATCATATACTCTAAATGTCGCATTTAAAAAGGCTAAAAATATTCTCGCTTTATAATTAATTTTTATCTCAATTCTATGATTAATTACTAAATAATTTTTTTTATCTTTTTCTTTTAATCCTTATTTGCAAGAAACAAATTTGCACAAAGTTATTGTTGTCTTGTCTTTTTTATTCTTGTTGACATATAATTTTTTAATCCCAAATCTCATTTTACTGTCATAATTGGACTAAAATTTTCATGCAATTTTCATACCATTATTATTTTTACTTTAAATTTTTAATCAAGTTTTATAGTAGTATTTTCCTTAAAAGACATATACAATACATATAAAAATTATTTGATTAAGACTTGTATTCAACAAACATCATTAGAATTTTTTGTATATATAATCTCTAAAAATTACCTCAAGAATCTAATAACATGCTTAAAAAACATACACATTTATTTTTTTTAATATATTATAATTCACACATAAATATAGGTTGAATTTACAAGTTTATAAATAAAACTTTTGAATTTGAAACATATTATATTTTACAAGTAAAAGAAAAAAAATGAAATAAGTAAAATTGTCTTTATAGTCTCTATTTTTTTTCTTTTTCCTCTAATATTTGTATATAGCATCAAAATATTCTTTTTTTTTTTCATTTGGTCTAATTGTCTTTTCCCCCTAGTTTATTTAGCTTGTAGTTTATATATGATCACCTCAAATTTTTATTATTGGTTCAAAAAATTTTAAATCATTAAAAAAACTTGTCTTTTAAAGTTGAAATAAACATATTTATATATTTTAAAGTAAAGATCTTTGTCCATTTTAAAATCAAGATGTTCATCTATTTAACATCCAAGATATTTATATTTTTTAAAATAGAGATCTATCTATTTATCTCATAAAAGACTCAAAATCATTAGACCAAGTGAGCCACAATAAAGATCTATCTATTTATCTTTTGGATGAAATGGGCAAAAAAAAGAAAATAACATCAAGACGTTCATAACATTTGTGTCTTTTAAAAAAATAGATACTGCTATTAATACATTCTAAATATATTACACTTGAAGAAAAAGGTTATGCAGATACGCAAGGGTTGAAGGTTATCAAGATACAATTAAATACATCGTAAATATATTAAATATATCTATTTAATACAAAAGGGAAGAAAAAGAAGTTCCAATACAAAATCAAGATCTCATACAAAACAACAGAAGAAGATGTGCAGATACAAAATAAAGCAAGGTATGACTCATCCTTTTACACCATACATGTTCAAATGCAGAACCGAAGAAGAATAAGAATCGAGCTGGAAGAAAATCAATGCAGCAGGACAAAAATGCAGCAATAGAGCAGGATGAAAACGTTGCACCAGAGCTGGACGAAAATGCACCAATACACTAGACCAAATCGCAGCAATGGAGCTGAATGCTTGCTTGGAAAAATCTTCATTATTCCATTTACAACAGTGAATGCAAGCTCGGCGGGAAGGGAAAACATGTTCCATATCTTTATTTGCTTTCTGATCCTTTCAAAACGCACTATTTTGGATCCTGAAACCAAAAAAAAAAAACAGAAGTTTCGACACGTGGCTGGACATGTTTCACACGATCACACAGACAGTCTATATCTGATGAACTGCAGTGGACTACAAGGACAATGGACTACAGAGAATCCGGTATCAACTAAAATTATGTCAAAATTTTTAATTATTTTTATTTTTATTTTTCGTATTTAAAATTATTATTAATTTAATTTTTTTAAATAAAAAAGTTAAATTAATAATAATTTTAAATTTAAAAAATTAAATTAAAAACAAATAAACATGAAAAATTAAATTAACAAAATTCTTAAACTTAAAAGGATCAAGGTGAAATTTGTGTCAAAATTAAATTCTATTACAGGGGATTGCTCCACCTTGACGGAGGATGCATTGTCCTTCGCGTGGACCCATCACAGAGATGAGAGAGAAAAAAATCCGCGAGATTCAATTTCAGATTCACAATTTCGACTTTTCTTCGTCCTCCTTCTTTCTTCTTTTCCTGTCCACACTCCACCACAGTCCGCAACAACCAGCTTCACAGTCGTTCACGGCGAGAATTTCTCTTACCTTTCTCATTTTCTCTTCAAATTCATTCTTATTTCATCACGCAAGGAAACACCACCAGGCACCAACAATTTTCGTGGAAAGAAGTAGTATATGCTAAACTGAGCAAGTGAAGGCAATCAAATCAACAAAACTCCCATGGATTCTCTTTCTTCGGTTTCATCATCCATGGTTTTACCTCCCAGTAATCCATTTCATCGCCAAACCCGTCGAATTGTTCTCTTTTCTCCCGCTTCTTATAGACATCTTCCGAGGTTCACTTCAGCATCACCGAAACCCTATAGAAGGCGTTTAAAAGACGTTTCTTGCAATTTGGCTGGCGAAGGAGGTGTTAAAGGAGAAGACGACGATGGAAGCGAAGAGGTCGAGAGGGCGCTTCACATGGACGGTACCATTCCTGGGACTTCCAACGAGTTTGTGAAGCGAGTTTCGTCGCGTGCTTATGATATGAGGAGACATCTCCAACAAACGTTTGATAGCAGCAGCTATGACGGTACGGTGGCTTTCGTTTTTCCTTCTTGTTTTACCTTTTTGTTTCGGATTCTGTAGATTTTCATTTGGTTTCTTGTACTTTGAGCTTTTTATTATGCTTATTTTCCTTGTAGATCATGTTGGTTGTCTCAATTGCTTATGTTAACCGGGCATGATGTTCTTACATGGTGCTAATTGCCTGTCCAATTGTGTTTAGCCATATAATTGCGCTCTATGACGCTCCAATAGTTCAAAAATAAAGTCGTATTGCGTCTCTAATCTGATGCATATCTGACACTTGTATGTGGCATGATACTTTATAGTGTCTTGTGTCCTGAATCCGTGTCGCTAATGTTGCTTCTCAGACTGTACTCAAAATTTGTCGGTGCAAGAGATTTTCTTCTGTTTTTGCTGGCGGAAAAAATTTCAAATTCTAGTCTGTCATGCCCGAGTTGTGATTTGCAAGGGTCTACTACTACTGTTTACAATTCTCCACTTCTGTCAAGAAGTGGACCTTTGAAGCAAATCTGATACTTATTTGCTCTGCATTATGGTTCTTTAAAATACTCTACTAGTGTAAGGTTTCTTTTCTTTTGGGAAGACCTTGGAGATTTCTCTTGGAATTTGCAGTTTCAATCGCCCCTGCATTGATCCCAATTCCCTTTTGTATGCACACCCGCTTTACTTCATTTTGGTGGCGTAATGCTAATTGAATAATAGTCAGGTTAAGATACATTAATTCAGTTCAAAGTAACATCTTCTTTCAGTTGTCTAATTTAGTCTACAAAGTTTATCTAATATGCCACTTGTCTTAATGATGCTTCCCTGTGCTTCTTTCTGGTGGTTTTACTGTTAGCGTTCATAGTACTTTATGGTTGTTTGTATCAACTTCATCCTCACAAGTACCATTGCATGATGTATCATGGATGCAGTATGTTGAGTTACAGAAGAGAACAGATTCTGGATTACCTTGTCAGTGTTAGAAACTTTTGTGGTTATCGTCTTAACTTTCTTTTAGAAAGCATCAATAATTTCCCTTTGTATTTCTCTTCTGATCAGTTCTGGACGCCAACCCATGGAGGGAGACTTCAAAGCCTGTGTATGTACTCACGCAAAAGGAAAATCAGTTGTGCACAATGAAAACCCGAAGAAATAGAAGGTTTGATTACTTTATATTGTTCTTTTGTCCTTGGAAAATTGGCTTTTCCCCTGCCTGAGTCTACTTATTCTGTTACAGTGAAGTTGAAAGAGAACTTGGATTATTGTTTTCTAAAGGAGGAAACTGGAGATCCGGAATTGGAAATCAGTCCAAACAAGCAAGGGGAGGGACAAAATTTACAATGCTTGTGGAAGATATTAGAGAGGGAGTTCTGGTATGTTTAAATTACTGAAAAAAGGTTTAAATTTCTTTGTTGTTTAGCACTTGAAAGCTTTTTGTGATGTTAATTGCATTGGAAAATTCTCATTTTATGTGCTTCCAATTTTATTTATTTAAGGGTAAATTATTCTTCTCTGTGTTGAGAGATGTTTAAATTACAACCTCCTTTTATTTTGAAAACGTGCACAAATCCATTGAATCTAAAATTGACTAAAATACTCTTCAGGGAATATTATTTTTTTATTAAAAATATAATTAATTAGAAATTGTATCTTTGAAACCTTTGTTTCACTGTTATTTATTCTGTGTTGAAAATTATAAATTTAATTTATTCTAAATTTCAAGAAAATGACTTTTTATATTGTTTATATACATATTTAATACTCCTTATATTATGTAAATAATAAATATAAGGATATTTTAGTCAAAAAGTAAAATTATAGTTTGTCTTCGCTCATTTTTTGATTTCAAGAGAGGGGGAGTGTAATTTTTCCTAAGAAATGTGTTAGGGGCGAAAGAATAATTTACTCTTTATTTAGTTGAAAATATGATTGCTTTGCAAAATGCAGGCAGCTTGAACCCCATAAATGTGATACTTCTTTTTCTCTTGTCCTGATATACTCGATCAATTGTTCTTAATCTGCCGTACCACTTGAAGAAAGTTGGACCATGTCACTTAAGTCTAGTAATTGCACTCTTGTTCTTATAATGAATTTTGTAAAGTATTGCTCAATATTTGGTAATTCTGTAACCATCTTTATAAGTGAATGATTTCAATGTGGTTGCAGGTATTTGAAGATGAAAATGAAGCCGTAAAATATTGTGACTTGTTAGAAGGAGGAGGTCAAGGTTGTGAGGGTGTCGCTGAGATAGAAGCCTCATCGGTATAAAACAGAGCAATAAATCTGTGCTACACTTCTCTGTTAATTGAATTTGAAACTTTTTACCAGAAAGTTCTCTATATATTCTGCAGATATTTGATCTTTGCCAGAGAATGAGGGCACTGGCTGTTTTGTTCCGGCGAGGGACGACCCCTCCTTTACCTGAAAGTCTGAAGCTCAATCTGCGAGCTCGAAAACGGTCCCTTGAAGACCAAGATGATCTGATATGAAGTTCAATTTCCCTTATGGGGGGAAGGGATCATCTCGATGCCATTATAGTATGCTTAAGCCCCAAAGAAAGAAAAATGTATGACAATAAGTGTATTAAGGCTGATGATTAGATCCTACTTTCAGTACATTGTAACACAAATTCATTCGTCAGTATAATTAAATGAATATACCATGTTCTAACGAAAAAAAAAAAAATGAATATAGAATGTATATCAAGTTTAACATTCAGCCATGGATTGGAAATTTGAGGCCATTTCTGAAAGGTGGAATTGAAGATTGCAGATTCAGATGAATCTGCATAAATGTAAAGCTTTTCTTTCAAAGTAGAATAATACCCTGTGTACACGTGATAGTTAGGTCAACAAGTAGAAAATTTCATTGTCTACTTTTCCATTGTGTTGGGCAATAATAAATAAAATTGATTGATGTAACCCACACAATTTAATAATATAATTATCTAGGTCTTATCCACTTATACAAACAGGACAAAACTGATCATATTAGTTTCTTTATTTAATTCCAGTAGATATATTATAAAATCTCAAAGTAAGTCCATGTCAATCCCAGATTTCCACTATAAGGATTCCCTTTTATATAATAAACTCAATATACAAAGTAATGCACAGAGATTGTACAAATGTGTCAATTTGCAATCTTAGTTGTGCTATTTTCAAACCACTAAATTTACTTAGCACAGCAAATTACTTATATTATTTATGTTTATATTAAAATAATAATAAAATGATAAATATGAAACGAGACAAGGCTAGGTATAAAAGGGATGGTGAGGAAATATCATTTTTTTTACTGATTTCTAACTTCGTTACTTTTTAATATGAAAGTTCAATTATGATTACAAATATTTGAAAATCTGTCACGTATGAGACATTCCCTACAAGTGGAGAAGGACAAGAAAAGAAAAAAAAAGATAGTGCTTCAGAGTTCACTATTTGAAAGAAAGAGACTCAAATTGTGTTGAATGAGTAAAAGTAGAATTAACGGATAGAGAAGGCGACTTCAGACATAGATAGATAGAAGGCTACAATCATCAGAGTCCATTCCATTGCTTAGCTAAAAATAGCAATCCATGAAACCAACCAATTAACCGTAATAACGATCATTCCTCAAAAATCACACCAGCGAACGTAACACACACAAACAATTGGAACAAGCTTGAGCAGTGAAATTGAAATTGATCTGATCCACTCAGTGAGGCCATGAGCTCCGACACGTCCACCGGTGGCGGCTCTTCCAGTGGCTCTTCCACGGCTTCGAGTAGGAACAAGCGGAAGGACAAGACCAAAGTGAGCCGCACTTCGATGATACTCTGGCACTCCCACCAAAACGACGCCGCTGCTGTTCGCAAGCTTCTGGAGGAGGATCCGTTGCTTGTCAAGGCCAGAGACTATGACTATCGTACTCCGCTTCATGTGGCTTCCCTCCATGGCTGGATTGACGTTGCTAATTGCTTGCTTGAGTTTCGCGCCGATGTAAACGCCCAGGATCGTTGGAAAAACACTGTATTGTTCCCTAATTTTGTTTTCTCTTTTTTCCCATGTGTTTGTTGTTAGGGGTAATTGAAGTTTCTAAACTCTGAATGCGTTAAAACATTTCCCCCCTTTCTTGATAGCCTCTAGCTGATGCAGAAGGCGCTAAAAAGTATAGCATGATGGAGCTTTTAAAATCATACGGAGGCTTGTCTTATGTAAGTTCTTAGCTTCTGTCTCTCTCCTTCTCTTCCCTCTATAATATGGGAACTTAAAGATGCTCTTTCTGTTTTATTGCACATTTATATTATTGAATGTTGTCTCCTTCGTCAGTGATTTATCAGTGCTCTGTCTTTTAGAAATGCTATTCTAAAATGCTGAAGGAACCTTCAAGTATAAACAATTTTGCTTAACCAGAAGTTCTGCTTCACCCATAGAAACGGTGGATGTGTTTTGTAATATTCAATATTACCTTCTGGGCATATCCTCTCAGTTCAGAACAAGTTCAGTTTTAGTTAGTTTATGGGGTTTTGACAGCAATGATATGAGAAAAGCTTTATGGCAATATGCCACCTATGCTGTTTCACGGTGTATTAGAATGCTGGAGCAAAATGCTCATATTTTCAAGAACTCTTATTAGTCCATAGCGTTGTTAGGAAATGAGATTGTTTTTATGGACTCCCTTTGGTGCTCAGCCATGGTAACTTCAAAAAATTCTCCCTACCAGATATGCAGAAAGATAGGGGGGAGCTTTATGGTATTGATGAGTCATTTTGTTTCTGCTTTGTTTTGTTCTGCTGCCTTCATTGTAGGAGCATATCTTTCCTTCTCTTTATATGTACTAAAAACCATTTTCACCACTTTTGAGGTAATGAGATAAAGCCAGACAAATAAACTTAAAAAAATAATCATTTTTCCACCAGATAAGGGGCACAAATTTTTTACGGGGTTTTTCTAATTGGTTCTTCACTTGTTAGTGAAGCACTTGCACCCTCCGTATTAACATTTTAGTTTAAAATTTAAATATTTTTAATATTTTATTAGTTAACATTATTTGCTTTATTTTAAATTTATTTAGTTTATAAATTATGTTGAATAAATTGTATAAATTATTAATTTAAGTTAAATAAAATATATGAATAATCTATTTTATTTTTATCTACTTTCAATTTTTTTTCTCTACTCAAATTTTAAACCCTTTTGAATCCAATAGTAATATCAAAGTTTTAATTAATCTTAGAGGATCAATGAAAAAAAAAAATCTTATACTTCTTAATTTAAAATAACAGCCAACAATTATCTTTTTTTGTTAGCTCTACAAACTTTCACTAGTGAAAACTATCAAATCTGATCAGTTAAAATGCAAAACTACTTGAAAGCTTATAACCTTTGGAAAACTATTATTGATAATATACCAATACCTCCTCTACTAAAAAATTCTACATTGGCCCAAATCAAATTTCAAAGAGAAGAAAAAACAAAGAGATTGAAAGCCAAGTCACTTATTCAAAATTCAGTAGTAGATTGTATGTTCTACAGGATTATGGCTCGTAGTACAGCAAATGAGGCTTGGGACAGATTGAAAGAAGAATATCAAGACAGTGATAGAACAAGTCAAATGCAAGTCTTAAATTTGAAAAGAGAATGTGAGTTTTTAAATATGTAAGAGGATGAAACAATTAGTAATTATGCTGACTGAATCTCTCAAATTGTTAATAATATTAGATTATTTGGTTAAGAATTTTTAGATAAAAGGATTGTGGAGAAAGTTCTTATAACTTTCTTTGAGAGGTTTGAATCCAAAATTTCTTCTTTTGAAGAGTTAGGACTTAAGCTAAATCTCATTAGGGTGAATTAATAAGTTCTTTTTAAGCATAAGAATAAAGAAGAGCGTTTAGGCAAAACAAAGTTATTGAACGTGCCTTTTATGCACGAAAATGTGACAAAGACAAAATTGAAGACAACAATAGTAAAAAAAAGATATTCACTTTGTTAGCATTGCAAAAAAATCACACATCTAGAAAAATATTACTGGTGGAGACTAGATGCCATATGTGAAAATTGCAAGCCAATAGACCATGTTACAAAGGTATGAAAACTTAAAAACCAAATCAACAAGTACAAATAATTAAGTCTGAGATTCAAGAGGAATAACTCTTTGTTACCTCATGTTCTCATAATATAAACACAAAAACAATTAGCTCATTGATAGTGGATGCCCAAATCATATGTCATATAATGCTGTAATGTTTAAAGATCTTAAGTTTCAATTCCCAAGTGAAATAGGGAATGAAGACTTGGTGGATGTGAAAGGCAAAGGCACAATTGAAATAAAGACTTTGATAAGTATTAAAATTATTACAAATGTTTTATATGTATCTGATTTAAGTCAAAATCTATTAAGTGTTGGTCAGATGTTGGAGAAGGGATATTTTTTTGAATTTAAAGCAACCCATTGCACTATCTTTGATGCTTACAGTATTGAATTATTAAGAATAACAATGAAGAGTAAATATTTTTCTGTAGAATGTGATGATGCTAAAGTTTATATAGATAGAAACTTAAAGAACTCAAATCTACAATGAAAAGAGATTCAAATCAATATTGAAAAGCAAGATTTTGTTCAGAATGTCTCAAAACTTGACAATTTTTCTAATGTAAAGGATAACTGCTTGAAAAAAAGTCATATATGAAGAAATTGAGTATCAATAAGAAAGAAATCCAAAAAGTTCAACAATGCAATAAAGTTGTCTTAGTTCATTATATATGAGAAGATCAACTTATTGATTTGTTGAAAAGGACAAAACAAAAGAAATAGATAAAGAGAAAATTAATACTTATCACAAAAATACCAAAGAGGGATGTTAAAGTATTGACATTTTAGTTTGATATTTAAAGATTTTTGAATATTTTGTTAATTGATATTATTTATTTTATTTTAAATTTATTTAATTTTTAAATTATTTTAAATAAATTGTATAAATTATTAATTTAAATTAAATAAAATACATGAACAATCTATTTTATTTTTATCTATTTTTTATTTTTTTTTCTCTATTCAAATTTTAAACTTTTTTGAACTCAAGACTCCTAATCTAGAATTGCCTCATAAATAACCTTTAATTTCTGATGGATTTATTGCTTTATTATTTCTTTGTATCTCTGAATCTGATATTTGATGACACAGGGCCAAAGTGGAAGCCACTTTGAACCAAAGTCCGTTGCACCTCCATTGCCTAACAAGTGTGATTGGGAAGTCGACCCTACTGAGCTGGACTTCTCACATTCAACCCGTATTGGAAAGGTGCTTTGTACATTTTCCTGATGTCAGTGACATCGAATTATATCAAAATCATGCTAATTGATTTGGAAATTTAAGACGTCTATCGGTCAGCGTTTTTGTCGTAGTAAGGCTGTAGGTCTGCAACTATTTCTGAAAAAAGGTCTTCAACAGTTTCATACCAACTTCATTCTAGATACTAATTCTGTTATGCTTCAAGACCTAGAGTTGCACTTTTAATGGTTGTAAGGCCGTTTTTTTTTTTATGATGTAAATTTGTCCTTTTGAACTCATTTTATCTGATACATCTAATTTCCTTGTCCTTAGTCTTTTGCTTTTGATTGTTCCACTTGTATATTGCATTTATGGTTCAGTTAAAAAAGGAACCTTTCTTCTTGGGTAGATCAATTCCCTTCTCATTTGCACCCCGAGTCTCTTGCTGCTATTCTTGTACTT
Organism: Senna siamea; assembly: GCA_031216115.1. Taxonomy (NCBI): domain Eukaryota; kingdom Viridiplantae; phylum Streptophyta; class Magnoliopsida; order Fabales; family Fabaceae; genus Senna; species Senna siamea. The sequence goes on from CM062358.1 coordinate 4,279,055, forward strand.
TTGAATTGCTGTTTGCATCATTTCACTTGTATTTTTCATTTATATTGTTGATAAACTAAATCGGCGAGGAAAAATTGGTTTTACTGGTGATGTATGTTTCCTTCAGGGATCTTTTGGTGAGATTTTAAAAGCCCATTGGCGTGGGACTCCAGTTGCTGTCAAACGCATTCTTCCATCTCTTTCAGATGATAAATTGGTGATGTGAGGTTTATTCACCTTTCTTTTGTTTCTTTTATTTCTCTTTGATTCAGTTTTCCAATAGTTTCTGAATTCTGATGATGTGATGTGAACTGTCTTCTGATTGCCTGTGCTTGATAAATCTGCTGAAGTTTTAAATTAATGACTTACACATGTCATGGGTTGTGTTTTGCTTGGGGCTACCTACTATAGAGAACCAATTCAATAAGTAACTAACCTGTTTTTTGCTCATGGTATTTTGTTCTCGTGGGGTGGGAAGGGGAGACACACCCAAAGACTGTAATTAAGCTGATACTTTTGCAGCAATAGTTCCCTGTCGCAGATTTTTCATTGTCATGTATCAATCACTTACCTTCTTTTTTTTTCTATTGAAATTTTTAATACAGCCAGGACTTCAGGCACGAGGTTAATTTGCTGGTGAAGCTTCGACACCCAAATGTAGTCCAGTTTCTCGGAGCTGTTACTGAGAGGAAGCCTCTTATGTTAATTACTGAATATCTAAGAGGGGTAAATGAATGCATATTTCTCCTTCCAATTTAGCACTCTAGATCTAGCTTCTAGTCTAGTAAATTTATGCATGAAAGGTGAACTTTACTAAATTACGTTGTTATATCATTTATAGGGAGATCTTCATCAATATCTTAAGGAAAAAGGTTCAATTAGTCCTTCAGCAGCTATTAACTTTGCCTTGGATATTGCCAGGTATTGTTTTTTCCTTCTTTTTTATTCAAAACAATTATTATGCTACGAACCAGAAAACAGAAAAGAAATACATAGGAGGAGGAACGGAAATCTCCTAAAACAGCCAAAAAGCAACCGAACAAAAGAAATATTAGCTCGAAAGAGCTTTTCAATGTCTCAGGGAAACCGGTAGAAAAATCTCCCTAGGGAAACCATGTATTGACAGTCACAGAGAAGCCAAAAAAAACACTCTATCATGTAGAAGATGTGAGAAAAGAAACCTCTGATGAGTAACTGTCTTAACACTCTTTCCTTCCTTCATTTTACCAAAGCCTTTAAAGTGGATGGACAAAAAATGTTCGAAAAAGCTATGAAAATCTACTGCTCATCGAAGTTCCATAACAGTCAATTCTAACAATGTAAGAAAATCTACTGCCGACCAATCTCAGAATGTAAGAAAAGATGATTGCTTGATTTTGAACTTTGTTAAATATCAGGAAAGATAGTGTTTCACTTTCTTATTTCCAACCTCTCTGCTGCACGTTTTGATGGCATAGTTTGACTTACATGAGCTTCCAGGCATTTCTTGCAATTTTGTCTTCCAAACTAGGTTGGAGTGACGTGCATTCCTGCTAGATGTTCCAGAAGTTTGGCGGGAAGGCATATGTACTAAATTGCCCTCAAGAACATGGTCAAATGTATAACTAAGTAATTATTAGAGCATCCCTGTATTTCATTGATGTTGTAAAAACAGCAGCGGGGGATCTTGAAGCATTTGGGATTATGCAGCTTTCTCTGAAACCTTTAATATTAATCATATTATGTTAATCTAAATTTTGTGAATATTGTTTTTAGAGGGATGGCCTATCTTCACAATGAACCAAATGTTATAATTCATCGAGACCTAAAGCCAAGGTATGTTAGCTGTGTGTCCTATTTATACAATATCTGAGTATCTCACAAACTGAAGTAAACTTTGCTATTCAACTATATTAACATTTTTTTTCATCAAGAACATGTAGCTAGAAGTACTAAAATCTTCGTATTAAATGTTAAAAGTTCATTTTCTTAATATTTCAGGAATGTTCTTTTAATCAATTCTAGTGCAGAGCATTTAAAAGTCGGGGATTTTGGACTAAGCAAGCTTATTAAGGTCCAGAGTTCTCATGATGTTTACAAGATGACTGGTGAAACTGGAAGCTGTGAGTATTCCCACAATTTCTCCAAACTAAAACAATTCTCATTTTTATACAAATCTTGAGTTTTAGCTTCTTGTGATAAAAAAATAGACCGCTATATGGCTCCTGAAGTATTTAAACACCGGAAATACGATAAAAAGGTTGATGTGTTCTCCTTCGCAATGATTCTGTATGAGGTAATTTTGCTTGCTCAAGAGAGTTGGATTTAATATATAGATAACTTGAAGCTAGTTTTAATACATGACATCTTCATCTGTGCAGATGCTTGAAGGGGAACCACCTTTTGCAAGTCATGAACCTTATGATGGAGCCAAATACGTGGCAGAAGGACACAGACCACCTATGCGTGCAAAAGGTTACGTCCCTGAACTGCGAGAGTAAGTAATATATGCTTTATGATCGTCCAATTTTCTTTTGTTGCTCGGCCTCCTATAAATTAGGGAAGCTACATGTTTGCTGGCTTTAACTTTATGAAGAAAATTTGGTTTGATTTCACTTCAACCACGGCATGAAGAGGAAAGTTATTGAAGTCCGTGAAACAATATTATGAGAAGTCCACCACGCTAAGTACTTCATACAAAAAAATTTTAAGTAGATCCAATCTATAAACATAGGTACTCAATCATGAAGAGATATATAAGCATATCAATCATACTTCATAGTGCTAACTCACCTTTGAAAAGTCCAACCTCCTGTCTCTGCAAAATAGCTGACTTAGGATTGCTTTCACCCCTTTTATTTTGATTTGAGCTCCTCAACCATATATGCTATACTGTGTATTGTTAGATGGTCCGTGAATCCGTGATGCCTAAGCATAAGCAATACAATTCTTCTAGGATGTGTTTGGGAACAAGGAGAGGAAGAGAAAGGAAGGGAAGGTATTAAAGGGGAAGGGAAGGGGAGGAAAGGAAAGGGTAAGTGATGGTTTATTTTCTCCTTGTTTGAATTTTTTAAAATTCTTCAATAATTAAAATTAATAAAGGGAAAAGGTTAAAGAGAGTTAATCTAAAATTCTCTAGTTGCTTTCCCTCCAAAATTTTAAGAAACAAACAAAGGGTTACTTAATTGCCTTCACAGCACAAATGACATCCTTTTTTGTTGTTTTCCATTTTCTTCTCTGTCCGCCCATCTACCTTGTATGGTTCTACCGTCAGCATGATACCTTTTAGCCTCTAATAGTAAATAAATCAAACGAATTGATGATAAATAATAGCATTTATGATCTACCCTGCTTTTCCATCCCAGTGGAGGAGCATTTTATACTTAGTTGTCACTGGACACAACCAACAACAACAACAACAACAAACAAACCATTTTTCCACTAAGTAAAGTTGGCTTCACGAATCAAGCTATGCTAACGTATTTTATCTTGACTCATTTGTATTGTTAGATTAACTTGACACAACCATTTTAAGAAAAGAAAAACCTTAAAGAGTCACTAGCATAAAAATGATAAAAGGTTCTAGATGATTTGCATATTAGGCTGTTAGCAGTTATAGTTAGTTGTTGTTTTCTTAAGATCAAGCTTCACCAACATTTATTTATTTGGAGTGGAAGGAGGAAGGGGATTTGTTCTTTATCTGTATCTCCATTTAGTACATGTTTAATTTATCACTGTTTTGGTTGGTATATTCATCCATATAAATAAGCAACCATATCACCAGGCCTATGATCTGATGTTGAACCTATGATTGGATACTTATTTTTTTAATCAAACTATTTACTAGAGCTACTTCAAGGAGGAATTCTTGCATTAACATAATATATTGAAAGACTAATAAGAAGGGGGCATATGACAAAAAAGTACGGTCCACATAACAGTTACCTGTTATTGCACAAGATTACTTCTCATTAATTCAATCAATTCGGGCCTTGTAATCATATTTAAAATCTCTCCGTCTTCAATCTCAATTTTAAGTATTGGCATCAAAATTGATCTAGTTTTTTGCTAATATATTTGTTCATGCATGTTCTTAGGTTAACGGATCAGTGTTGGGCAGCTGATTATAACCATAGACCTTCCTTCTTGGAGATCCTCAAACGACTTGAGAAGATCAAGGAATCTAACCTACCTTCGGATAATCCTTGGTACTTGTTCTCTTCATAAATGTCCAAGACCTTCTTGGAGATCCTCAAACAGCTTGAAAATCAAGAAATGTGATCTACCTACAGATCATCACTCGTACTTGTTCTCTTCATATATGTCCAAGTGCATTAATGTGATACAGAATTCAGATGATTTATCTGCCATTGCCGTTTCCTCTGGGCTTGCCTCCTCTACCGCTGCGAGGTTTGTAAATAGAGCCAACCATTAGACCCAGCAAAGGTGATAGGCTTGTTTTCAACTGTTTGTATTCTAATGAGCTCAAATGGTGAATGTCGATTTCTCCAATGAGTTCCCTTGATTATTTATCTAATCAAAGATCTTGGGAAGTTAATTCATTCAAGTTGTGGCTTAAGTGTAATATGTTCGTGCCTTGTGTTTTAATAAATATACATGATATCTTAAACTTAGATTAATTTTGTCCATCCAATGACTTCTGTAATCACAGCGTTCAAGTTAGTCTCACGATGATTATATTCCTCTGTATTTTATTACTATCGCCAACTATTGTTCTAAAATTACTAATAATTCATATAAAAGAATGTCTAAACTACCAAGTCTTGATGTGTTTAAATAATTTGTAGTCAGTCTTAAATTTAAATCTCCAATTCTCCATACGCCATGCTAAAATCTAAAATTAAGAACTTGTCAGGCAAAGAAGCTGAGTAATTGAGTTCATAATTATATGCACAAGCACAAGCACAACCTTCAAACTTCTCCCAAATGTCCCATTATAATAGTCAAGGGGAAATTTACGTAATTAATTCAACGATCTTGTACATCAACTGTATATAAAATGTTGAAATGCTTTTATCAAGCTAGCATTCATTGTGTTGATTGAAAAACTTCGTAGTAATCTATTCACATCTTGATTGAACATGGTGTGACGACAGAACTAAATGCTTACTCAACCTGAACTTAGTGTACAAAAAATCAATTGCACATCATTGATCATAGCTCAATTCTCTATCTTAGTTCAGCATATCATGGTATATCAGTTATCATTATGTTCTTTGCTCTAACCCAGAACAAAGAAAGTCAACAAATATTTTGAAACTCATTTTGCCATGATTCTAATTAGCAAATTAACAAAAGAAAAAACAAAAGGTACAAATATTCTGAGATATTCTCGCTAAATTGATCCCGCTATATTTGACAAGAACCCATGAGAATAAAAAAATGTAAAAGGCAAGTATTACATAAATTTAGATGATTTTCTTTTTCTCAAAAAAGGACTTCAAGTGCCATAGTTGCAATCCTGCTACTGATAAGCATATGAAAAGCGAAAGTAAACTCATCCAGAACATTTTGCTGTTGGTTGCAGTATTCAGTTCCTGCATTTCTTCTTCTCTGAGGGAACCAAAAAAAAAAACGGTAGATAAGAATCAGACCAACACTTGTTAAATTAATATCCGGCGACAATGAGTTCAATTTGGAATATAGACATGCATTTGTGCATGTTTACCTTGAACGAAGATAGTACATCTCATCATGAATGGAACTAACAGTTTCATACAACTTCTTTAGCTCCATCTCCATTACCTGGTACATGCAAGTGAGAACAGTATAAGAATTTTTCCTTGTACTGAACATGATTTCTAGAAAGATTACCACTTCTAGAAACTAATGCCTAATGGAACAATCCAAAGTTATGGCTCAAGTGACAACTAACAGCTAGGCTCATAGACAAGGTTTAGGTAGTTACGTAGATTTATATATCTCCATAGAAAAAATAGATAGATATATATATGTCTTTCCCCCTCTCTCTATATATATTTTGATCACTCCTTTACAAATTCGCAGATCTCTGTTCAATATTTTTGAAAATAAATAACTTCTTCACCTTTTAACAATATGCTACCATGTAGTACTTTCTCAAGTTATGCTTAACAAAATCATTAATTAAGATGTTACAAGCTCAAACAGCAACATCACCAAGAAAATTTGAGGTTATGCCTACCCTAGGTCCTAAATATACACATATGTAGATGTCTGCTCCTCTGCATAAGCTCTTCATAGAGATCGGAAATTCAACAGTATGACAGAAATTCTAGTTATAATACAGATACCCACCAGTCAAGTCTATCAATGTGAAACAGACAAAAACAGTTACTAATAACAGATACATCCTCAACCAATCAGACAGAACTTAAACCACTAAGGTTGTTTCTATTTCGTCTGTATACATAAAATTTTAGGATCCTTTATGAATAAAAATTTTAAGGACATTTAAATTTAATATTTTGACTAAAGAAACCAAAAAGGGTAGGATTCACCTCATCAGTATTATGCTTCACAAGCTAGGGGACAACCTAGCAAGAAGTACAACTTTTAGAATTGTTTTGTTCAATGAGTAACACCGATTCATGAAAGCCGAAGACCTTTATATTTCAAAACTACTTAAGCTACTAGTATCATTCACTTGGGTGGACACGCTAACTAACCATGCCCCTCAATTTAATCATCCAAAAGAAGACCAATTACACTTTAAGATGCCTTAACCCACCAGAGAAATAGAATAATTTCTCAAAGATTTATAGCTAACGATAAAACTTAAATGTTTGCTATTAACAAATGAATCTTATTAGAAAATCTGACAGCAAAGCCCAATGAACTTCACATAAGTCTAGTTCTATACAGTATATTTAATTAGTTCTGTTAAAAGCAGTTCTCCCTGGAAACTATTTCTTGGTGTGTAACAACATAACATAGGTCCTCCAAAGAAAGAAAAGATTTTACTTTAATTCAGCAGCAAACTAGATCCAAGAACCTCACCCTTCATATAGTGACAACCATTCAATACACAAGCCATTCTCCTATGAATTAATCCTCTGTAAGGCACTAATATCAGAAAACCAAACCGAACAACGTTATACCGAAAACCAGATTAATTGTCATTGTAGTAACTTCAATGTAAGCAATGGTGACTTACATCGACATGGCCTTTCTTAGCAACGTTAGACCAATCCTTGGCAGCTACGCCTGTCCTCCAATCAAAATCAATTGTCATTGTTGTCTGGGGCTTGTGATCAGGAGCCCAGAAACAAGCCATGTAATCTCCAGCCTCCACTGCCACAAATGCGAACTGCCCCGAAGAAACTTGGTCCGAATAGTGATAATTGTTGCCATAAGACGAAGTTACCTACAAAAAGATATTACAACCCAGAATCAAATTCAGCGAGAAAATTCATCGAAAATCTGATTTGAAGCAACCGGGTATGAAAAATTGGGGATGTTTGAATGGATACCCGGACGGTGACTTTGTGGGAATCGGGGACGGGTTGACCCTCGTGGGGATTGACGATGCTGTACTTGCCGACGGTCATGGAATTGCTCTTTATGTCTTCGGAGATGCATTTTGTGTGACCGGATTGAAGCTCGAATCTGAGGGATTCGATTGGCGAAGAAAACAAAACCAAAACTAGAAGAAGAAGAAGCATAAGGGGTTGTGGGTTTAATCCAATCATAGTGGAAAATAGAAGAAAGAGAAGTTCAGTGTAACAGGTGAGAAGAATCTAGAGACGTATGAAAGGAATGAAGAGGCGAGATGTTGAAGTTCAACTACGAGCGTTGTGAATTGAATAGGTAAGCTCCAAGTCTCCAATCATACGAATGACACAAGCCTTTCTCTCCCTTCAAGGCCTGGGCAGCTCTGTACTACTGGCGATGTCAAAATTTGGTTCTTACGTGGCGCTCTTTCATTGGAAGTTACACGTAACATCTCCTTATTATTATTATTATTATTATTTGGACGTCGTGCATTGAAATATTTTATAAATTTCGCTTAATATTAAAAAAATATCTACATTAATTAGTTAACAATCCAATAATAATCAATCAATCAATTATCAAATTAGTGTTATAACTTTTCTTAGAGGGTAGTTATTATTTTTTTTTTCTTTTTTTTTCTTTTTAGTCACAAAAAAATAATAATAAAAACATTTTTCAAAATGCCAAATAAACAACCAACGTATCAATTATCAAATCAAATACAATTTACTATCTTCTCTTCCAACATAAATTGTTTTTATAAATTTTAAGTATATAATATTAATTTTATATTTAATTTAATTTATTATATTCAAATCTTTAACTACATGAGTATTCTTTTAATAATTTAATATTTAAATAACAAAAATTAATAAATATAAACATTTAAAATGTACAAATTAAAGTAAGTAAAATAATATTTTTAATTTTTTAACTTTGATTCAATTTTTATTTTTATCTTTTAAGTTTGATTAGTTTTACTTTAATTTTTTAACTTTTAAAAATCAATCAAAATTTTTTTTAATCATTAGCTTCATTAATTTAGTTAAAAAAAATATTAAGTTAGAGTTAATTTTAATATTTATATTGTATAATATTATTATCAATATTATCAGTTTATAACTCATATATATATAAATATTTTTTTAGGTAATAAAAAGATTTTAAAATCTTTGTATTATTATTCATGAATGTTCATTAATGAAGATATTCAGAATTTCATGAATTTGTTTCAAGGTAATATTCTCTTTATGCTAACTTTAATTTTATTTGATGATTTAATTTTTTTTAATTGAATTCATAATTTTTAATACCAAGCTTAAAGTATATTATAGTACTTTTAATGGAGATAAAATTTTTAGAAAGAAACTAGAAATAATTGGGTCAATTATATATGTTTTCTATAAGTTATACTTTATGATTGTTTATCTTTGTACTAATATGTATTTGGGATTATTAGGTGCATTTTTCCTTATAGAATCAAAACTCAATATATGTATAGTTATATATCTTAAGAATCCTTTTCTCAAGTTAATTTAATACTCATTAATGATTACACGCTTTTTAAAAACTTGGTGAAGAAAAAGTATATATGACCTCTAATGGTGTTTATAAAACATATTTTAATATCGACAATATAAATTATTTATATACCTCAAAATTATTGAACAATATAAGAATGTAAATCTTCCTAATCATATGCTGAAGTTAAAGGTTTGAACTCCAAGGATGTTAATAGTGAGAATATCCAAGAAAAAAAAATAAAAGATTGAAATCTATTTAACTCCTTTTTTTTAGGACAAACTTGTTACAATTTTTATTTTCTGTCCCAACAAATTAATAGCCATTGGTTGGGCTTAAGAATGGTGGAAGAATACATGGGCTCAAATTGATTTCTTTGGGTCCTTGGACCCGTTTATCAACCAAAAAAGAGAAGGCATAAAAATGACATTTGAAGAAAGTGAAAAACAAATGAGATGCTGGCCCAAAAAAAAAAAAGATAAGAAATTCTCAGTCAATGGACTATGGAAAATTTTGATATCGTGTTTTGGATTATTTCATCCAATTTTAAAATATAAATTATTAATTTTAAGATTAATCTTATTACTATTTATAACACAACTAAGTTAGGAGCTTGCTAAGTAACATATATATATATATATATATATATATACTCCCAAAAGTGTTAGACTTGGAGAATTGTCTATGACGCCAATATGTGATTAAGTATGAATATGCACAAATCAAGTTGAGTACTTGTGACAGTACTAAGAAATATTTTTTATAAAAAAAATATCAATTTCTTATCCACTTGACTCTTTTTAAAATTAATTTCTTGCATTATGTTTTTATTTCTACCTCTCACAATTTATTCATTTTTTATTTCTCCCATATATCCTCTTAATCTTATTTAAAATATTACTGAATATTAAATATAAATATTTTTTTAATAAAAATTTAAATATTAATATATCATATTATGAGAGATCAATTTATCATTTAGACTTAATTTTTGTTGTGATTCACCATTTATTTGACACCGTGCTCTTCTTCCAACTTTTAAACAAAATGCTTAGAATTAGTGAACTAATGTCAGATTATGCATGAAAGACAAGTTTATAATATTACAATTTCAATAATATCCATCAAGCAACGTAAGAGATCAAAATCAATTCAGAAAAATGTCAAAATTAAAATCCATGAGAATCCATCATGGGAAAATGGGTATGTACATGTAGACAATCAACAATGCGACATGGTGCTCTATCCCAAGATTCTTGCGACAAGTACATCAAATTAATTAAGAATTTTTTATAAAAAAGATTTTTTTGTCACTATGAAAAATTAATTTATATTAATTTTATAAATTATATTCTATATTTGGGAAGCTAGCTATTGAGGGAGAAACCAAACCCATAAAAATGGTTAAATTAGTTCACAAAGGATATTTTTGCACATTGCCAAAGCCAAAAACGTTGGTTGTCTATTTTTAAAATATATATAATTATCTTAAATTATAAGTCATGTATATATAATTTTTTTAATTATAAAAATTGATATATAACTCTCAAAACTTTGTAATTGGAGCAAAAGATTTTTCTATTAATTTTGTTATCTATAATCCGAATAAAAAGTAGACACCTCAAATTAATTAAGAGAATTTTTTTTGTAAGATTTAAAATTTATAATATTTTCTTCATAAAACCTAATTATGCTCAAAGAAGTTTTATACACAATGTCTAAAATATATTTATAGAAATTTTTTATACTTTATTATAATTTAATTTTATTAATATGTCACTATTTTATTAAAATTTTAGATGCAAAAGGTAGTGTGAAGAGTTTCTTGCACAAATTATAAATTTAAAAAAATTTATGTCAATTTTTATAATTAAAAAAATTATTTACATATGAGTTAAAATTTAATAACTTTTATACATTTTTTTTATTGTATGTGTTATTTTATATATATATATATCTCACCTAAACTAAACATCATTGCCTTACACCTCAAATATGCAATATTTGTGAGAAAATGAAAAAGGCAAAAGCTTTTCGTGAAAGCGAAGCTATCTTTCTTGCAAATTTGGAACAATTCCAACTTTTCATTGACGTTGGACTGATTACATTGTTGCCATGTCCACAAATGCAACCTTTGTTATGGAAGCTTTCAGTTACATTATAAGATGCTTTTTTCTAAACAAAGTGATTGGTTTTTCTTTTTTCTATATTTAGATTTTATTCAAATTAAAACTTCTCTTGGAATATAATCTTGTAATGTAAGAATTTTTGTGGATTTGCTAATTTAATTTGTTTTCTTTTTGTTACAAACAAGGGCTTGAAAATAGAAAATGGATGAAAAAGATAACATAAGAATCAAACTCAAATACATTATGATCTCCACACTGTCACTTGAGTTTCTTAAACTAAATTTGCCCATCACCTAAATTTGATCAAATTAAATAGATAAAGTAGTTTGTGTTTAAGCTAATTCATGCATAATCATCATTGATATTAATTTGTACCCAGAAAAATAAAATGACGCTTATATTTTAGAAGCATATTTTAGAGTTCCTTTTGTAATTTACTTTTGCAATTTATAATTACATTTGATTGTGGTCTCATTCTGATCACAGATGCAATATATCTTTGCGTAATTTAGATACTTATATGATATAAATAGATAATATATATATATATATATATATATATATATATAGACACACACACACAAATTACACTTACAAGACGAAAACACATAATTACACTCCATAATTATTATTTTTCATCCTCAAAATACATATTAAGCATAATAATTTTTTTATTCTACAAATATTTTTTATTAGAAATAATTATATTTGATATATTATTAAAAATTAAATATAAATATTTTTTATAATAATAATTCGAATCTTAATTGATTATATTATGAATGATTAGTTTTTTTATTAGACTCAATTTTTATTAATAAGAGAATAATCTTCTTTAATTTGATACGTGTAAAAAGTAATAGATGTACGTTACAATATAATATTACTTCCCTTCCAAAAATCCTTCCAATCTTAGGACCATGAAAATTTAATGGGGCAATATTCTATATAATTTGCAGAAGTTATTCAGATAGAGATAAAAAAAAGATTATTGATAATTATTATTAATATAAAAAAGTCAAACTATGAAAAACTTAAATTAAGAATAGTGATGTGAGGAAGCTACAAATGGTTAACATATATATAGTACCTATTTTGAATATTGATAATGACATTTTGTAGCAAACTATTTATTCCCAAAGGATCTCCTCAATATATATGAATCAAATTCCTTTTTGTCTTCTTTTCTATGGTTGAACTCACCAATTTTATGCGGTTACTATTTTGTACAACTTAAGGTTTTTTTTTTTAAAAAATTTGTTTCCTTTTCAAAAGAAAGGATTTATGAACAACTTTAAAGTTTAAAATTGAAATGATATGTGGGTTTAAAGAGAGAGATTATGGAAACCATTAAAAAGAAAAATATGAAAAAAAATCTACTGGCAATCATGATGAAGTATGTATGTGAAATTAATTATCATAATCTTTTTTATGCGAGTGAGTTACCGTTTTATAATAGCACAAAATAAAATATCCATAAACCAGATTATTAAGACAGCCCTAATGTGCTTATTTTGTTAGTCTTATTCAATTTCGGAATAAAACTCTCTTCTTTATGTCAATAATAATTTTGACCTACCTAGTGAATTCTATAGGGTCTATATACATTGAAATTTCAGATGTCCACCATTAACATTTATCCTGGGATTTATCATTCATCATATTAGGTTTTTTTTCTTACATTTTCTTGTCTGTCTATTTCATTTAGTTTTATTTTTAATTAGTTTTTTAAATAATAATAATAATAATTACTATTATTTAATTTTTGTTTTTCTGTAACGTAGACCAAGTGTGTATTTTTAGTTTGATTTGAAGATAAATAAATGAAATGATATTCCGTTTTGCAGTTAACCTGAAACTCTAAACTAATCAAGCGCTTTCTATGAAAAAAAAAAAAACTAATCATGCGCTCCCATCTTTAAATCCGCTGGATAGGAAGATCAAAGAGAGAGAAGAAAGAGAATAATTTTCTGGGAAAAAAAAAAAAAAAGGAGATTGAAATTGGCGCGATTCTGGTGTAAAGAGAGAGAGAAAAAAAGAAGTTTTTCCTGGAAAAGGGAATCGAAATGCACGAGCCCTGCGTGTTTGGTTGTTGAAATTTCATCATTCCTCTTCATTCTTGGGATCTCATCGTTTCGTGCTTCCTCCCTTTCTCTTTAGGGTTTTCTGGTGGCATTGATTTTTGAAGAGCTTCAGATTCTGCGAAGCAACTGGGTAAAAATAATAACAATTACAATAACTATAGAGCTCCGAGCCCACATCTGCTTCAAATTCAATTCTGGATTCAGGTTTCTTCAAAGCTGCTCACTTGGATTCACTCTGTTGCAACGTTTGTGCCTGAGGTAAGACTTCTCGTGGGGTTGTAGATTTCACAATGTACTGTGTGTAAATGAGGATATTTTTTGTATGGGGTATTGATTTGTCGTATGTGGGATTATCGAATACTCTGTGAAGGTTAAGGTTCGATGAAGCGGCAATGACGTATGTAGCAGAGATATGGAGGTTAGATCGGACGGTATACAAGTGAGGTGCGACAAGCTGCCGGCTCCTGTGATTCCGAGGACCCGTTTGCGGATTTGGTTTATTCGCATTTGCTCAAGCATTGTGCTCTGGACATGTCTGGTTCAGCTAGTGACAGTTAGTGAACTATGGCATTCGCAGTTAATTTCTGGGATTACCAGTCGAATATATAATGTAGCTCAAGTTCAGGTTCCGACGCAAGCGGACGATGAAATAGTTCATGCACCTCCCCCTTTGCTTCCCGCAAGTTAGTTTCCTAACTTCATGCTTGTCTTGACTACAGCCAACATGAGCTAAGCTTTTGTTTACTTTAATTATGGATGCTAAATTAGAACAGTTTGGCTTTGGAGTTGTCAGACAAATATTTATAGCAATGAAATTCTTGTTATAGACCATGCGCGTAATTTTTTATCTTTATAGACGGTAATGATCTTGCCATGCTGAAATTTGGTTCTTCTTGTTGTTGAATTGGTAAATCTTTCAGGAAAAATCTCTCATTTTTTCTTCAGTGCTTGTATCAAAGTAGATTTCTAGATTGTGTAATCACGTTGACAAGGAGCATGAATGAAACCATGCGAGCTCAGAAATTGGAAGTTTTGGAAGAAACTTATTCATGTTATTCTTTACCTTGATGATGAACCTATCATCAACTGGGTTTCATGTCTAGGTTTCCTAGACCATTAGGGCTGTTGAGCATTGACATTTTGAAAACAGAGACAATCTCAGTAAATTGTTATTGTCTATAGTAGTTGGTTGATTTTTTACTGCCATGTTTTGAGGATGCCAGTCAAACAAGATTTATTTTAGACTGATCTGTCACCCTTTTTTCCTTGATAAGAAGAAGGTGAATAAGACTTTGATGAAGATCGCCTGTTTTAGTCATTCTTGTTTTATGACAATGATGTATACTTGTAAGATAATTTTTCATGTTCCTTTTTGTGTTTGAATGGAACGGAGTATTATTGCACAATGGTACATAGAATTTCCATCCCCCGTTCTTAACTTCTTATGTGTTGCTCTTCTGAGGTAATATCATTTATATTACAACTCAATTTATGAAATATGTTGATCATGATTCATTTGAAACTCATGTGAGACAGTTTGCTTGTGAGTTTTGTCTTGGATATCAATAAATTGATATTTGCCCAAGTCCTAGATTAGAATTGTGTCTTCTCTGTTTCCTGACATGGTCTTGAGTGAAAATCCTGCTGCTCCATCCTCATAGTTTTTAAGAGGACCATGTAAATGGAAATAACTAATTTAAAGTGATACTTATTATATAGACAGGTTTATAAATAATTTCTTTATAGCTTCTTTTTTACTCATTTTGATAAATGTTTTATCCTTGTGATTGTAACTTGCAGGAAATTATGCAAGTAATGGTTTTCTAAGAGTGTCCTGCAATGGGGGCCTGAATCAAATGCGCTCAGCGGTTTGTACTTCTATGCTGCCACATTTTTGTTTCTGTTATGTAAATTTATATACTCATTTAGCAGATTTGTTTTTCAGATTTGTGACATGGTCACAGTTGCTCGATTCTTGAATCTCACATTGGTTGTTCCAGAACTTGATAAGACATCCTTTTGGGCAGACCCTAGGTTGATCTTCTGTTCTATAAACTTCTGAGTACCCTCTAATCTGGCTGCACTGTCAACTTAAAGTTTGTAGTTTCCCTTTTGCAGTAATTTTGAGGACATATTTGATGTGAGACATTTCATTGATTCTCTAAGAGATGAAGTTCGAATAGTGAAAAGAGTGCCCAAAAGGTTTGGTAGAAAATATGGCTACACCACCCTGGAGATGCCTCCTGTTAGCTGGTCAAATGAAAAATATTACATGGAACAGGTCTCACATTTACACTTGAAACATTCATTATGTATAAGTTGAGCTTTCTTGTTTTGGACAGTTTAAGGTGGATATCATGGTTGTTTAATGATTCCTGGCCTTTACATTCATGCATTGAAATTTACAGTTTTAGGACTTTCTGGTTTATTTAATATGTCGGTCTAGGGGAAAGCTAAAATAGTTTTGTGCATAGATTGTTTTTAATTGTGAGGGGACCTGTAAAGAGGTCTCAGAGCTGTTTTTGACTTATATGATTGTCAGTGCTTCAATTATTTTTCTTTACTTAGGCTGTGATTTGATGATAAGGTTGGATTGCAAATGCCAGTAATGGAAGCCTTTCCAATTCAATTGGAACTTTGAAGTATGGGTGTTAGTGTTTACTTTTAAGAGATGGTTGGTTGCTAGTATTTTAGAAACTTTCAAATGGCCTGCTTATGATGTAGCTAAAGCCAAAGTAGGTTAAAATAGTAATCATTTATGATATACATACATACATACATACATACATACATAAATACATATATACATACATACATACATACATACATATATATATGTATGTATGTATGTATGTATGTATATTTGTTAGTACATCTGTTGAGTTTGATTGAAGTGGTATTGCCTCCGCACTGCAGATTCTGCCACTTCTTGGCAAGCATAAGGTGTTACACTTCAACAAAACAGATACACGTCTAGCAAACAATGGTCTCCCACTTGATCTACAAAAACTCAGGTGCCGTGTCAATTTCCAGGCCCTTAAATTCACTCCTCAAATTGAGAACTTGGGGCACAAATTGATTAGGATGCTTCAAGAAAAAGGACCTTTTGTGGCTTTGCATCTGAGATATGAGATGGACATGTTGGCTTTCTCAGGTTGTACTCACAGTTGCACTGAAGAAGAAGCTGAGGAACTCAAGCAGATGAGGTCTATTATGTTTCATTTTTGTGTGACTATATAGCTGCACGTGTAATTAATTTAGATAGATGCTTTTTATCTCATAGTTTCCAGTGAAGATACTGATCAAGAAAAAGATCATTTATATGTTGCTGGTTCTTGATTGTCAATTATGTCTCTGTCTCATATATTCAGGAACTGAGAAATAAGCAGATTTTATGCGAAGAAATTACTATATGCTAGTCACTGTGTTGATGGAGGCACCTTCTAGTTGGAGGAGAGGAGTGGTTCTATGGTTCACTGAGCCATATGATATGTTGGATATGAAAAATTTTGAATTTTTGACATCTCAGTTGCTTCAAAAGAAAAAAATCTGACCAAAGTAATTTGTAACAAGCTGATAAATAATAAATCTATTCAGACATAAAATATTGATTTCAAGCTTTGGTCATTCAGGTATGCTTTCCCTTGGTGGAGAGAGAAGGAGATAGTGTCTGAAGAGAGGAGATCACAGGGTCTCTGTCCTTTGACACCAGAGGAGGCGGCACTAGTTCTGCAAGCCTTGGGTTTTGGTAGCGATACACAGATCTATATTGCAGCTGGTGAGATTTATGGTGGTGAACATAGACTTGCACAACTGAGAGCTGCATTTCCACGAATTGTAAGTTCATACTTACCTGTTTTGCTTTCTTTGTCCTGTTCATATTTTGGATCCTCCCTATGTTTGATAAAGGGCTGCCGCATGATAGTGACTTGCTATTAGTTGTGACTAGTTTGTATGTGAAGAATTTATTGCTGTTCCATCACTGCTTGTGTTGATTATTACCAGAGATTATGTGAAAAAGAAATGTCTACACTTACATTCTGTGTTAGTAATATGCACACGGCAGATTCAATTTGATACTTCTGAAAGAAATTCATGCCCTTTAGGTAGTTTTTGTCCTCAGCATTTGGATCGGCAAAATTTTCTATCATCATGATCATCATTTCTACTTACATCCTAAAAGTTATTGTACTCACTAGTATTTGTCTTTGCTCCTTTCTAATTTTAGCTGAAAAAGGAGACTTTGCTAGATCATGATGAATTGCGGCAGTTCCAGAATCATTCATCTCAGATGGCAGCTTTGGATTTTATGGTTTCAGTAGCCAGTAACACCTTCATTCCTACCTATGATGGGAACATGGCAAAAGTTGTGGAAGGTCATCGCAGGTAAGCATTTGCTTTCTTGTGTGGTGCGGTTTGGTGTGTTAAAGACTAAAGCTGTCTTCACAAAGACTTCTAGAACACTAATTACTTCTCCTGCAGGTATTCTGGTTTTAAAAAAACCATCTTACTAGATCGGAAAAGGCTTGTAGAATTGATAGATATGCATCATAATGGGACACTCCCATGGAATGAATTTGCCAATGCTGTCCGACAGGCTCATGTAACAAGAATGGGACAACCGACTCATCGTAGAGTTATTCCAGACAAACCAAAGGAGGAAGACTATTTCTATGCAAACCCTTATGAGTGTCTTTGTGAGGGAACAAAGTGTGATGACTTACTAGGGCCTCGTAACTCTAGTGAAGTACCACCATGAGTACGGGATGTGAAATCTAGAAATGCACAGTTCTTCCCTACCAGGCTACCACCTATTAGGAGAAATGGAGAATCTCAAAACTGCACTATTCTACTAAAAGTTGCTCAGATGCTGAGTTAAAAGAATCCATATCACTGGCCTAAGGTCTTCGAGAATTAAGTACACAAGATTTTTGTAGGGAACCAAGGGAAACGAAATAGAGGAGAGAAAAAAGAAGAAATTCATGCTTCTATCAAGGCTTCAAAAAAGAAGTGTCTTCATTGTCATTGATTAATTTTTTCTTCCCAATTGATGTGTTCAGTATAGTTAAATATACGAGTTTCAAATGTATTCTCACGTCAACAATTGAAAGTTCATTCTGGTTACCAGCAGAAATGATAACTGTTTTATAACAGGTAGAGAAGTGTAGGGCTTGTTTGAACATTTTCATGTTCTTTTATTCTTTAGAATTATTTTATAAAATTAGTTGTGAAAATTCATGTTAGTTTTGTTTTTCAAAACTGATCCTCTGCTGTACCTCACCTCTTAAGTCCTCTGATGTACGGCCAATCCCAGCTGTCTGTGTTATCTGGCAATTTAGCTCCTGCCACGTCTCACTTATTATTTTCTCTCTGATTTTAGGAAACCCACCATTTCGAGAAGATGAAAGCTGATGCATTTTGCTCTCCCATTTTGTTGCGTTTGTTACTGCTCCATTGTTATGATTTGGTCTAGTCTGTTGTGTTTTTGTTCATCTTTGTTGTTGTATTTTCATCCACTCTATTGCCTGTAGTCATGTTAAATCACATTGTTGAATATCTTTTCCCGCGCCACCCAATATGAATAAATGCAGCGTCATTGAATGTAAAAAGTAAAAACTAATCAAATATCAAGAAGCCTCATATGAATAATGGTTCTTTACATTTTTGTCAAAATTACGATTTAAATAGTAAAATGTACGATTTTACCTAATGAAAATGTGTCAAAACGAATACAAAATCAGTAGTGGCTTAACTCGACAGAACTCTCTGATGAAATCGCCTAAAATCTAGTGAACTTGCGAGTTTACGTTTTTTTACAAAGTCTGCAAAGAACAGTTGCTGGTTGCTGCATTGTTAATGTGTTGACATGCTGTTCGAAATTTGAAGGAGTTGTTGAATGAGGGAGGAATGAGCTGTTGGTTAACATCTTGGCAAAGTTGCTGGTTGCAAATGAAGATGAACAAGCTATTGATTGCGGACAAAGATGAATGAGCTGTTGAGAAACAACCACGATGAACAAGTAGCTATTTGCTGCAGATAGGTAGACGATGTTGCTCAGGTGATTCATTGCTGGTTTAGTCATTTAGGTGATTCCATACTGCTACTGCCTACTGCACATCCCTTTGTTGAATTATTGGTGGAATAAAGTTTAAACTTTAGAGTTTAGTGCTGGTTTGTGCTAAATACTTCAAACTTTACGAGTATGGTTCAGCCACATGAAAGAAGGGACCTGTGTGATGATAATTAAAAATTTAAATTAATTTAGATGCCCTATTCTTTCTTTCACACTATTACACTCAAAATGTGACACGAATAATAAATGAAATAGAGTCACTACTAAAATTTTATTTTTAAAATGAAACTTAAAAAAAAAAAATTTAGAAAGTAATTTGAAAATAGTCTTCCAAAAAAAAGATGGGTTCAAGAGTTGGTAGGTGTAAAAAAGTGTTAGGCATCTAATAATATATAATATCAAATATGTATAATTAATTTGTACAAACTTTATTTACTCTCAACAATTGCATGTAAACACAAAATAAAAATGTTTAAATGTTGTAACTTAACTAAGGAATGTTTTCTAATGCTTACATACTCCTTATGAGAATCAAAATTCACGTAATTCAAATATAAAAAAATAATTATGGATTGGTTTGATTTTAAAAAGAAATAAATATGTGTTTAAATGAATGACAAAAAAAAAATAACTTGAATTGGTGGATTTAATTTTTACTTTTGAAATTCTTTTTTAAAATTCTTTTTTTCTCTATTTAGTTTTACCACTCTTTTATTATTTTTTGAATTTTTGAAAAACAATTTAAAACTAAATGAAATTACGAGAGAAGGAAATTAAAAAGGTTATTTGGGATGTTGAAAAATAGGTGCCTAAAAGATAAGAAAAATTAAATTTTTAATTTTAGGATAAAATTAAGTCATTACAAGCAAGTATATAATTCATAGCTCAAATAAAGTAAAATTTAAGCGTACAATGCAACAAACGCACTCTTATGTACATTTTCCTCTAGCATTAATAAGCATTCACATACAATGAGATAATTACTTATGTCATAGGGGATAAAAATAACCAATTATCTTAACTAAATGGTTGATAACCTTTGCTCTCCATGATAAACATAAGGTCTTAAAACTTTCTATCCTGATAATTATATTCTAAATACATGAATAATAATAATGTTTAACATTTGATTAAAGCCCATAAAAGTAAAACAAATTAAAAATAAAATAGAGAGCAAGTTCGTGGTCTCCTCTATCTTTTAATCTCTTTTGATGCTCAACTCCTTTCAAGGGTTTTGACTTTTTAATACAACTCTTATGTGCCAACAACGAAAAAGAGTTAGAGCAATACTATTTTGAGTAATATAATGTCAAAAAAAATTGTTTTTCACAATGCTTTTTCTCTCAAACTCTCACCCCTCTCACAAAAACAAACGTCCTTCTACAAAGAAATCTCTCTCACAATGCCGAGAAGCTCTATTCTCTCTCTGATGCATGCCCTCACCCTCTACTCTCAACTGATGCCTCTAAGCCTCCCAATGCCAAAAAGAATTCCTTATGCGTCAATCCCCCCTCAAGGAGTGTGTGCGTCTTTTTCATATGTGACAGTATGCTTTTGTTTTGATTTTTAAATAATTTTGAATTTGATTTTAGGATTTTGTAATGAAGATTTTGGATTTAGTTTGTGAAAGGGAGATAAGAAAGGAAAGGGACGTGTATATGGGAGGGAGATATTTTATTTATTGTTTGTTATTATTTTTATCTTTGATTAATTTATATTAAATTTCGAAGAACCTTTTTTCTTTTCAAAATTTAGACTTTCATTTTGATTAGGATTTTAATTGATTTTATTATCTTTTATTTTCTTTTCATTTTATTATCTCTTCATGATTTACTTATTAAATTTTAAATTTGATCTTGGATTAAGATTTTATTACCGTTTCTTTTTATGTTTTATTTTATTATCTCTTACCACTTTTTATTCTTTTTGAAATTTAAATTTGAATTTTTTTTAGTATTTGATTATTTATTATTTGATTATTTATTTTATTATGATTATTTTTGCTTTAATCCTATTATATTTTACTATCTTCTTATTTTATTATTAATTTTTCTTTTTTTAATGTGATATTATTTTTTTTATTTTTACCTGGACAAAATTTTCACACACACCATATTTGTTATGTACAGTATACTATTTTCATGGTTAAACACCAACTTTCCTATTTTAAATGTTAAGAAAATGTTTAGTTCTAATTAAGTAATTATGACTTTTCCTGCTACATAATTAAGAAATTTCATAATTGAAAATAATTAGACTACATCGTGCTTATATTAATTTTTAAATTCAAGATTGTGTTCCAGGGAGTTAGTAATTTATTGAATCATGGTGATGGAATAATAAATGGACACTTTGATGGGTCCTACAGCTATCAACTTTTTTAAAGAAAATTAGTAAATGGATACTTTAGCATTGCATTTAGTTCAGTATGATTTAGAAATTAAATTATGCAAATAGAAGTTTTGAAAATATTTTTTTAAAATTTAGTTTAATTTTTTTATTTGATTGTGTGTAAAAAATTTATGATTTAAGTAGACTTATATTAAATATGTTAAATATTTAAATTTATATTATTTAATTTATATTTATTATGAATTATGATTAAAATATTATATATATATAATTTAATAATTATTTATTGACATAGATAGACTCTTACGAGTTTATCATCCCTTCACGCTAAGTTTATTTAAAATTTTGAATTTAATAACCTTGATTCTATATATAAAGATGATATTTCTCAGCAAAGATAGATCTATGGGGTTTTTAATATACATTATACTTTCACCCAAAACTTGTAGTTATTAAGTGGAAGCTAATGACCTCTAATAATTAAGTATACAGACGTCTAATATGGATCACTTAATTCTAGAGGTTTTCATGATATCATGCCATGAACACTACATTAAGCTATTAAGTAAAACAACATCATCTCTTTTACATCCTTGTGGGCAATTCTAATTCAAAATTCATCATGTTTTCAATATATATGATCTATATTCTCCTTAAAAAACTTCTCCTTAAAAAACTTGCTTGACTTTATTTTGTGCAAACTCTATCATGTAATAGTGGTTAATAATTCAAAAATCATCATCTCTTTGGACCATTCTAAATGTGTTATAGTTCTCAATTTGAAGACTGAAATACAAATACAAAATAGTGAACATTATCTGCTTCCATTTCTTGAGAGCTAGAGTTGAATGGCTCATCCCAAAGCAACGTAGGACTTTTCCTTTCAGTTGCTATATTGGGTCTCAACTTTTTGTTTCTTTAATTATGTCTCCTGTAGTGTAATTAGCACGGGCATGCTTTTATCTGAATGAGGGGGACTATATAGGAGTTTTGTTCCCACTCTACACTGTTCCACATGAAAATCTCATTTTCTTGGTGTGCATTTAAATTTAGACGTAAATTAAATTCATTCGTGTTTTTCCTTACATGACAATATTTATGTAATCTTTTCATGAAAAGATCCGGAGAGGACTTTATGTAGTGTTGAGCTTCCTCGTTTTTCTCATATGTTTAAATAAACCATCATCAGAAATTGAATAAGCTACCTGTTTCTTCATGACTCAAGGATTCAAGTTCAAATCTTGAGATTAGCACTTAATCTTAATGTACAGATTAATCTGAGGATACCTATTGTACCAAAAACAAAACACAGGAAAATGCATAGTTGTTCAGCATGATATCTTAACACGTTAACCATTTTTTTAATTCCCTTCTGGCCCTCCGGAGTGGACGAAAACACAGCAACAGACTACACCAAATTGCAACAATGGAATACTACAAACGCAGGAAAATGGGGGAGCAAAATGCATCAGCTTTCGTCTTCTTCTCGAAACAGTGCGTTTCATAAAATTACAGGGAAAAAAAAAAAAGTGAAACGTGGCAGGAGCTGAATGATCAAATCACACAGATTACTGAATTGGTCGGACAGCAAAAGATTGCATGAATAAGGGATCGGAGAGGTTCCGTTCTACTTGTTAGACTTGTTTTTATATTTTTAATATTTGAAATTCAGAATATTTATATACATGTTTTTTATATTTATATTTTTTTTTGTTTTATGTCAAAAATAGTTATTTAAATAAATTTTTTATTTTTAAAAACTAAAAAATGTTTTTGAAAACTGTTATCAAACAGGTTCGTAGTTTCTGCAGTATATTTGTAATTCTTTATTTTTTTGGGTAAAACTAATATTTTATTTCATCACGTGAGAGACACTAAGGTTATATATTTAGAAAATATCGTAGAGTAACAGATACATTAAATTAGGACAAGTCCACTCTTTATAGACTAAATGCAAGATCCTACGAGGGACAACAATACAAATAGAAGAAGAGTAAATAAACATACAAAAGAGAAGTAACACATTTTTTAATCTTTTTTAAGAATAAAGTCTTTTTCTTCACTAGTAGAACTTTTAATTGTAAATCTGATAAACATGGATATAAATATTTATAGAAACAAAACTTCTTATTCAATAAGATAAAATTTTACTTGTTGATTGTGGTTCAGTTGATAACATAAAATGAGTATGTGAAAAAAGTCTCGGATTTAATCTTCCCATGACACACTTATAAAAAAGGGTAAGAAACATTAACTATGATTAAAATTTGAATCAAATTAATAAATCTCAATAATATGGTTTGGATACTGATGATGTAAACTAAAAAAATATATAGTTTTTTTTAAAAAAAAAGCAGAATAAAGAGGAAGGGGAGGAGGGTTTGTTGCCAAGCGGACTCTAGTAGAAAAGAATCTCTGCAAGTGACTGAAATAAATAATTCTTTGATAAAATCACTGTTACAGGCCCTTCTTTTCTTTTTTTTTCAGGGAAGAGACAAACCATCTAGCCGAACCACAATGAATTTGACTGTCAAAATCTTGATTAGGACCCTCACGACAATTTGATTGAATGCATAAAAAGAAACCAAGTGTTATTTAGGGATGGCTATTGCATACGAGAGATAGTGTCTATAAGTGATCCTATTATTCAAGTGCATGTATTTTATTTTTTTCCTCCATTTTGTCTATTTCTCTTTTTAATTGTCATGTCATATTTTTAGGTACAGGGTTAAAAATCTCGTGATGATAAGTCAGAACAAATTACTCATGAATTACCTAAAGTTTTCTCCAATATTATTAGATTTTCTGCTGAGATCAAACTTCCTCAGTAGACTTATTATTTTTTCATAATATAATAAATTAAGATTTAAATTTTATTAAAATACATATTTATATTTAATATTTAATAATATTTTAAATAAAATTATTTTTAATATAAAATTATTTGTAAAAACTTTTTAAAAAATTTAAGTTAAGAGCTTGACTTGTAAGAATATTTTAAAAAAAATAGATGTAATATTTATATTTGTATTATTAAATTTTTAATTAAAAAATAATGTATATCATTTTTACAACTTAAATATTTTAAAAGTTTTTTATATATTTATTTTTATTAAAAAATAATATAAAAAATTATATCTAAATCTATTTATTTTTTTAAAGTATCAACTAGATCCTGATATTTATTTTAATAAAAAGGTCATCAAACTTGACATCCCTTCATTTTACGGACAAGTCAATTTTTTTTTAGAGAAACTATAATCTTTTAGAAGGAAAATGACCTTCGTCAAACAAATAGCATCATCATTTCCTGTCCTTCATCAATCTATAAATGAAATGGTCGAAAATCCAGAAATATGCACAAAAATAGCGAAGAGAAGAGAAAAAGAAAGAAACAACCATGGGAAGTGTAAAGAATACGACCATCGCAATTAACTTTGCTTCTGCTCGCAGTAGCAGTGAAAACGACAGGTGGTTTCTCTCGTGCATAAAGGAATGTACGGAACACGAAAGCAGTGTCATTGAATTGACTTCCCTCTGACGGTACTTCTTTCCTATTTTAACCTTATCTCTCCGTCTCTCTTCCCAATTTTCAAATTCCAAGTCACATCACTCTTTTTTTTCGGCCTCCTATCCTATTGTTGAAGAAATAATACTCTGCGAAGGAATTTGGAACCTTTCAATTTACGGTCACCTCTCCCTCTCCCTCGCTCTCTTTCTCTTCCACCTCTTTCGTCGTTTCTCCTATTTTTTCTTTCCTCTTCACCATATTTCATCTTTGATTGCCTTCTTCTTCCTCTTCCTTCTTTATATTTCATTTTTCACGTTGCTACTTGTTTTCTTCACAAGTCACATCACTCTTTTTTTTTGAACCTTCTCATTCTTGGTCACTTCTCTCTCTCTCTCTCTGTTTTCGATTGTCTTTTTTTCTCTTCTTTTTCTATATTTCACTTTTTCTCTCTCTACCATTCACTTTTTACTCGTTCCACTGCGCGTTAGTGTTTTAAAAATTATGTTAGTAACTGAATTGGTCAAAGTATTAATTAACATGAAATAGTTTAACTATAAAGCAATTGAATTAATATTAATATTTTATATAAATTTTATATTATAATTAAATATAATAATAAATATTTTATATAATTATATTACTTAAAAATAAAATAAATATATCTTATATCTTATACTTATATTTTTAAACAAATTAATAAATTATTTATTAATTTAAAAAAATTGAAAACATTTCCTAATATACAAAACTATTTGATACACTTTTTTTTTATTTTAAAATTTACTCAATTCAGCCTCTACTCTCTTTTTTTTCTTTATTTCTCTCTTCTTCATTTTCTATTTTATTGTAAGTCTTTTTCTTTTTGTTTGAATTCTCTTTTTCTTTCTTTTGAATATTTTTTTGTTTCTTCTCCCTTTTTCCATCATTTTTCTTTTTCTTTTCTGCCTATTCTATTTTTAGTTTGTCTTTCTTGTTATAACTGATTAAAAAATTCATAAAGAAGATCAATTTCTTTTCACACCAATTTAACCATTCAACTAACTATTTTTAATTTATTCATTTGTTTTTTTTATTCATTTTTTGTAAAGTCAATTTTAAAGACAAATTTTTTTATTAGATCAATTAATTTGATGTGATTTTTTAAACAATGCCTTGTGTAGAAACATTGTGTTAGCATTGAGGATAAATTTTTAAGTACAAATATATTTCATATTATTCATACAATAATTAATAATATTAAATCATATCTTTTACTTTTATATATTAAATGAGTCTATAATAATAAAAGACATATAAAAATTAAAAATATGAGTTAATATTATTAGACATCATCAATGATTTGTACATATACTGCACCTCAAAATTTCTAGCACTGAGTATTATTATTGTGTTGGGTGTCCACACAATTCAAACCGGAGTAGGCAAAGAAATAGGCGTGCCCAAATTTTGTTTATTAATATAATATTTAAGTTGTAGGATATTTTTTTAATAAATTAATTTTTTTGAAATAAATTAATATTTTTTGATTTAAATTATATTTTTTAACGTTAGAGATTTTTTTATAATTTTAATTGTTATACAATATAATTAATGATATCGAGTATTGCAGTATTTACCCAAATAAAATGATCGCAGTCACCATGACTCAAATGGTACTAGTTTCATTATTACATACATTCTAACATTGGTTTGGTTTTTTCTTAAAAGTTATCTTCTTAACAAATGGTCGTGTCAACGTACAGTAAAAAGTAGAATCTTAAAGATTTTGTCATTGTCACAACCCACATGTAGCCAAATGGCCTCCTTTGTTTCTTGTATTAATTACTAGTATGGTCCCGAGACTATTCTTTTCTTCTTCTTTTTTCTCCTCTAAATTTATGATTCCGGTGTTTTTTCTTTTCTCTTGTAACTTCTGCATTAAAAAAGAAAAAAAATAAGGTAGCTATTATTATTCATGTGAATAAAAAAATTAAAAAAATAATACATTTTACTCCCTCAGGTAATATAAAACATAACATGTAACTGCTTGTTTCAATTAATTTTAACACCTAATTCTACGTGCTTCTCACGTGCCATACTGACATTTCAGTTTCCTTGAGACAGATTCTTTTCTATCGTTTCTACAACCATCTCTTGACATAGTTATTGTTGGCTTCATTAATATCTTCAATTTCTTTCCAGAACAATACCAGAAGAAAAATCCGAATAATTTCTTTTTTTTGACAAGAAGAGGAAATAATTTCATGTTTTATATTAGGTGAAAAGAGTAAAGTTTTATAATTGAAAGTTTATGCATTAAAATTATAATTAGTGTAATTTAAGAGATATGCTGTTCTTAACAAATCTAAAAAGAAAAAGGAAAAGAAAGGTTAGTACGGCTACTACGCAGGGGTTGGTGCAGCAGCATCGTGAAAGACTTTTCTTTTTGTCTTTAATGTAAGCAGTGCATTGTAATGGCTTTATTTATTATTCTTTAATAACCACCTAAACCACTAAAAGTAGTTGAACAAAAGGATTAACAATTTCACTCTTACGATAATTGCCGTTCTTCTTACCGACCATTAAAAAGTAGTTAAAGAAAAAGATAACAATTTCACTCTTATGATAATTGCCGTTCTTCTTACCCAGCGACAGTCTGCGGACGAAATACGCTATGTTCTGATTAGGGATGACACCGGTTATAAATATTACGAGTGTATGATGGTATTTATTTTAAAAAAATATTTAATATTTGATAAATATATATAATAAAATATAATTATTTATTATGTATTAGATGAGTGTAAATATTAATTTTAAATATTTTATATTTATCTGATATAAATAAGTTAATAAGTTAATTAATATTAGATATTTAAATAATATATATTATTAAAATTTCATATTTCTATTAATATTATAATTATTGTTTTTAATTTTAGTTTATAATAATTATGTAAAATTTGTATTGTAAAATAATTTTTTATAGTGATTTATAATATTTAAAAATTTTTTAGTTGGTAAATATTAGATATTGAATATTAAGTAAATTATTTAATTATATAGTATCTAATATTTATTATTATTTTAAATATTTCAAGTGTTTTGAATATTTTAAGTGTTAAATAATTTTAGATATAAATATTAAAAATAATATTTTTTTTTAGATATGATTAAGGTTTATATATCAAATATTTTGAGCAAATAGAAGAAAAATGACAAGATAATTATTCATTACTATGTCTAGTTCTAATGCATATTGAAGGCAAATAATTCTTTTCAACTTGACATTTTTTCTTATTTTTTACATATATTTTTTATATTATATTCTATTTAAAATATTATTATTTATTAAATACAGACATATATTTTAATAAAAATTTAAATTTAAATTTATCATGTTATAAAAAATAATTATTTTTATTATACTTACCAATTTAAAAAATTTAAAGATATATATATGTATAAATTATTGAGTCGCTTTATTTTTTATTAATTTAATTTCTGAACATTTTTAACTTGTTACTTCCTATTTATTAGTCTTTTTCAAACATACATATTTTTGTTAATAAATAATTGATTGAAATGATAAGTGTTTTATTTTTTTAAAGTAAAATATCAAGTTTGAGTCTTGCATATAAAAAAATTATTGTTAAAAAAACTCTATTCATATGATGAGATCTTAGTTAATTCGAATTAGATTAGTTAAAATTTAAAAAATTTTAAATAGTTTCAACCAAAAAAAAAATACATATCTCTTATTTTTGTCCTAATTATAAAGTAAATTCTATGGAGCACATTTCAAGTAATTATTTTCAAAGGTATTGTAACTATTCTCAAGTATTAACATTTTTTTAAATATTTATAAATTTTTTTGTAATTTTTTAACATATTGATAAGTATTTTCAATAGAAAAGATTATTAACATAGAAACTAAAAGTATTTATAAGTATTTGAAGAACTTACTAGAAATTTTTTTTTTTAAATTAGCTCTTCTTAATAATAGATTAACAGTTTTTAAAATAATTAATAATACCTTAAAATTAAGTATATCAATACATTCAACTTCTAATATGTGCTAAAAAAGCTACTTAATTTTAAGAAAAATGTTCTCACGTGTTAAATCTTATAGAAACGTGCCACATATTAATAAGTGAATGAATACAATTGAGACGGTTTAAATACAATTTTGATCTTCTAATTTTATAAAAATTTTACTTTAGTCCTTTTAATTTAGAAATAAAAAATTTAATCTTCTTATTTTATAAAATGATTTAATCTTGTCTTTCTATAATATTTTTATTTAAAATTTGAT
This sequence comes from Senna siamea, assembly GCA_031216115.1. NCBI lineage: Eukaryota > Viridiplantae > Streptophyta > Magnoliopsida > Fabales > Fabaceae > Senna > Senna siamea. Next base: position 4,308,471 of record CM062358.1, read on the forward strand.
GTCAAATTTAACAATTGACAAAATTATATGTTAAATTTAAGTATGAATCAGCATTTTTTTAAAAAATAAATAAAGGCTTAATTAACAAATTGTCAAATTTAATCTTAAATTTTGAATCAATTATATGATAAAATGAAAAAAATAGATCAGTTGATAAAATTGGAGGATCAATTTATTTATTTTAAAATTAGAATGATCAAATTAAAAACTTTATAAAATTAAAAAATAAAAATTCTATTTAAGTCAATTAAAAATAATATAATTTAAAAAACAATTTAATATAATTTATTTTTTTTATAATTTTTAAACTCTTAATATATGACGGGTAGGTCAATTTTAATAACACCCTAATTTTAATTGACAAAAAATAACGAAGAATAAGTTTAGTTTTTTAAAACAAAATAAATAATGCCCTTTAAAAAATTTCAAATCAGCGGTGGGTAGCTCAGACTTAAAAGAGTTTTATGGAGGCTTCTAAATTGGATTGAAATGACATTCAATGGAAATGTACCGTGTACCCTATTAAAGTACTACTATTAATAAGAGAGAAGCATCCTCTATAGCTATCTTTAAAATCAACCTACGAGGGAGAAAAATGAAGATATTACTTACCACATACATTATCAAATGTGAAACTCAATAATCAAGATATAAAAGCTATATATTAGAAATTAATTTAGCAACTCATCACATAAAGATGTAATGGAAAGGAATTCAATGAATTATATGAAAAAAATTTGAGATATTTATATAATTTGTAATAAAAAGGAAACGTATACCATATAGCCGAAGGCCCGGAAGTCAGTAGTTCGCCCACCATGTCTTCCATGCCCACCGCCATTGCTTTGCGTTGCAGCTCAGCTCTATGCAGCATTGTCCCACTTCACTGAGTTTCTTTTTTTTTTAAAAGTCATCATGCTGGAAACAGGCCCACCCATGGACACATCTCTCTATTCTCTCCCATTTTGTGAAGCAGAAAGTCATTTCACCTTTTATCTCTTATTGGCTCTGCAAATATAGATAACAAAGCCTTTATTCTATGAAAGTTTTTCTCTAACTTTCAACTTGCAAACATGGTATGAAAAATGATCTTCCTGTGGCTCAAGTGATGCTATAAATGTAAATGACCCACCTTTTGGCAACCTTCAAAAGGATTTCCAGTTTCATCCATTATTTCGTTTCCATTTCTTACACTACTTACTCTGGTTTCTGCTACAGTTTTTTTTTTTCCTTATATAGGACTAAAATGAAGTTTGGGAAAGAATTTGAAGCACAAATGGTGCCAGAATGGAAGGAAGCATACATGGATTATAATTATTTGAAGACTATTCTGAAAGATATCCAACGCCACAAGCAAAGAAACGGACCACCTGAAACCCCACGAGGTCTAAAGCGAAAGCTAACACTTCACAGGGCTTTCAGTGGTCTTATTCACAGACAACACCATCACTATTCCCTCAGCCCCACTGAACAAGATGTCGAAAACCAACCCATCTTGGTGAGCTCAGTGCACCAAGATGGATCTGAAAGCTATCAGACCACCTTTCTGAAGGTCGCAGAAGAAGGTGGAGAATATGAGTTGGTGTACTTTAGGAGGCTGGATGATGAATTTAACAAAGTGGACAAGTTTTATAGGTCTAAAGTGGAAGACGTGATGAAAGAAGCTGCCATGTTAAACAAGCAAATGGATGCTTTGATTGCTTTCAGGATCAAAGTTGAGAAGCCAACTGAATGGTTCAATAGATCTGTGGAGATGACTCGTCTTGCTTCAGATGTTGCTGCTTCAACAGCAACATTGTCAGCTTCTACACCCAGAGGGGCTAAATTGCACGGTAAGATTAATTACATCTTTGGTTTCACTATAATTTGCAATCTATCCTCGTGTTCAAGTGTTTTATCTTATGGTCTACAGATGTATTAAATTTCTAAATTTAGTGACAAGCTTTGCTAGCAAGTGATAGAACCCATAACCCATAACCCATAACCCATTCTAGAATGGCCATGGAAGTTTACTTACTTCTACTTCATGGACAGGAAGAGTTTCCATGGCTATGGAGGCGATCACAGAGGATAGCACCCATCATGGACAATCAGATGATTCCAGTGAGAATAAAAATGACGAGAATCAAACTGAAAACCAAAAGTTTCAAGTAGAGAAGCTAAAAAAGATCAAGGACACCAAACCAGCTCCTTTGGAAGTACTTGACCGTGTTCAAATGAACAACACTCTCGAGACTCCTCGTTCTACAATCAAAAGCTTCCTCAATTACTCTGCGCAAACAGAGCTTCAATTCAGCAGGAGCAATTTGAACAAAGTTGAAGAACAACTTAAAAAGGCTTTTGTTGAATTCTACCGAAAGCTTCGACTTCTAAGGAACTACAGGTTATAGACACTACGATGCTTTCATAATTTTACTTCAACAAGCAGTGGTCTTCATGTTTCTTCTTAACTTTTGCTTTTGCTAATTAAACAGCTTTCTAAACACACTGGCATTTTCAAAGATAATGAAGAAATATGATAAGGTACCTTTCACCTTTCTATAATTTCAAGCCCATCTCTGTAGTCAGAGGCGGATAAGAGAACAAAGGAAATTTAATTACCCCTTCGCCTGCTTTCACTATACACTGCAGATCACATCAAGAAAGGCAGCAAAAACTTACATGAACATGGTTGACAACTCCTACCTTGGCAGCTCTGACGAGGTGAAAGTTCTATAAGGAAAGAATACTGTAATAATCCACATCTTACTTTTTCAAAGCGTGTCAACAGAAATCAGTTTACTTAAAACGTTCTTACACTTGCTCAATTTTTCTTCCTAATCACTTTCCTCTTCAGGTAACCAAGCTTATGGACAGGGTGGAAAAAGCATTCGTTAAGCACTTCTTCAACTCCAATCGTAGTAATGCATTGAGCCTTCTCAGACCGAAAGCAAAGCGAGAAAGACATAGAATAACATTTTCCATGGGTAAGGACCATGATTTTCTATAATTCAAAAAATTTCAGAACAAGCACATCATTAGGTGTCAATTTCTTTACCCTGACTTTGTTTATTGATCATATTGCCAGGTTTCTTTGCTGGCTGCACAGCAGCACTAGTATTAGCTCTTATTCTGATCATCCGTGCTCGCAAAATTGTGGATCACTCAGGAAGTAACCAGTACATGGAGACCATGTTTCCTCTTTATAGGTAACCATGTTTTCTTCCAAAAGTCAGCTTATCCCAATGAACAAAGCTTCTGACAGTAATTTACTGTTTTAAAAATTTCTTGCAGTTTGTTCGGATTCATTGTTCTACATTTGCTCATGTATGCTGCTAATATATATTTCTGGAAGCGGTACAGAGTGAACCACTCATTCATATTTGGTTTCAAGCAAGGAACTGAGTTGAGCTATCATGACGTCCTCCTCCTGGCTTTTCTCCTTGCAGTATCGGCACTAACCAGTGTGCTTGCAAACCTCGACATGGAGATGGATCCAGATACTAAAGAGTATAAAGCCTTCACAGAACTTATTCCTCTGATGTTGGTTCTTGTAAGGCAGTTACCCCTCACAGAAATCGTATAATCTGTTAATGCTTTTAAAATTACATGATGAATTCATTTCTTACTCTGCAGATTGTGATTTCTATTCTATTATGCCCGTTGAACATTGTGTATCGTTCCAGCCGCTTTTTCTTCCTCACATGCCTGTTTCACTGCATCTGTGCTCCTCTCTACAAGGTTTGAAAAGAAATTATGGAAAACATAAATCAGCAAGGACTTGCACTAATCGAACTATGATTTTATTGGGAAATCATTCATATGACATCTTCTTGTTTCTCAGGTCACGCTACCAGATTTCTTGTTGGCAGATCAATTTACTAGCCAGGTATGTGAGAAACAAAAATGGGATTATACAGTTATTATTATTTATCCACTGCATTCCTTTCGTTCTCTTTGTCCCTCAGAAATCTCCAAAATAATGATCCTTTTTATGCATCCAGGTGCAAGCTTTAAGAAGTTTTGAGTTCTACATTTGCTACTACGGTTGGGGAGATTTCAAACACAGAGAAAACATTTGCAACTCAAGCAGCATTTTCAAAACATTTTCATTCATAGTAGCTGTGATTCCATACTGGTGTCGCTTTCTTCAGGTACCTAACTCTACTTTTCTTCCCCGTTTCTCACAAGTCTTAAATACTTATGAGACACGGCACAACACTTCAAATCACAAAAACTTTAAAGCTTGATGTGTATCAATTTCAATGTTCATGCTTCTAGCTCATAAATAGTCTTCCCCTTTCTCCTACTAGTGCCTCAGGCGGCTATTCGAAGAGAAAGATGCAATGCAAGGATACAATGCGTTAAAATACTTCCTCACCATAGCAGCTGTTTGCCTCAGAACAGCTTACAGCCTTGATAATGGAATGAGTTGGAAAGTGCTGGCCTGGGTATTCTCCATTTGTGCAGCAGTCGTTTCTACATATTGGGATCTTGTCATAGACTGGGGCCTTCTGCAAAGGAATGCAAAGAATCGCTGGTTAAGAGACAAACTCATAATCCCTCAGAAAAGTGTATATTTTGTAGCCATGGTATGAAATTAACAAACAACTCTTGAAGCACAATATCTTGAAATAGTTCTACTTTAGTAATTTAGGGAATTGCTGAGAAATTCGAACTGTCCAGGTGTTGAATGTGTTGCTGAGATTCGCGTGGTTACAGACAGTATTGAATTTCAAGTTTACCTTTCTTCATAGACAAGCGATGATTAGCATTATCGCCAGCCTAGAGATCATTCGTCGGGGCATATGGAACTTCTTCAGGTAATCAATAATGATACACACACACACACACACATATATATATATATATATGGAGAAATCCGAAATCCCAATTTGGAAGTTGATTTAACATATAATTGAATTCATAAAATTCAAAATTGCAGAGTGGAGAATGAGCATTTGAACAATGTGGGCAAGTACCGGGCTTTCAAGTCTGTGCCTCTACCCTTCAACTATGACGAAGCCGACGAGAAGGATGACTAATTTGGCTACGCTTACAACAGCAGCGCCAAATGTGGTTTAAAAAATTGTGACTATTCAATTGTAAAATATGTAGCAATTTATTGAAGAACTTTTTTTATTTACGATACCAATTAATCCTTTGTCTCACTCTCTCTCACAAGTCGAAAACACGCATTTGCATTTGCAGGGAGGGATCTAGTAAATTTTATTGAAAATACATGTATTATATTATATCATTTAAATGTTAATTAATCAATAAAATTCAGTTAGTTTCTTTTTATTTAACACTAAGTGAATCTTATAGTATAAAATGAAGTGAACTGATTGAATATTATTATTTAATAAGGAGTTATACAATATATCTTTACTATTATAAAAGCATGGTTTTGTTTACAAATTTGCTTTTCAGAAATATCCTCAATAATAATTAGCACTAACAAAAATAATAATAACAATCATACCGTTTCAAATTATAACACTCATTTAATTTAATTTTTTTTCTTCAAAAAGAATACCCTCAATTAGTACTAGCACTAACAAATAAAACAACTAGCACCCTCTACAACTATAAGTGGCGTTTAATTTTATTTTTTTCAATTTTTAATTAGAGAGCAACGGTTATTGTCAACTTATATATTGTTAAATCTTAATGCTTTGACATATCAGAAATTGAAAGTCAATAAGAATTGACTTATCTGATTATCTTTTACTCGTGACAATTATATGATTTGAATTTAAATTTAGATGATCTTTCATTAATAAATTATCTATAAATTTTTTATAAGTACTCTCTAAACTCCAAAATTGCTTAAACCTTGGAATGGGGCGCTATTCCTTTACCTAAATTTTGTTTGACAAACAAAAATAAAGATTAAAACTTAATTATAATTATCTCTTTCAATTTCTTGGTTAATGACCGCAACTTAAAAAGTAATTTTTACTTCTTGATAAAACATAATTTTACTTGAGTGATGGTTCCTATGGGTAGACTCTATAGATTATGAGCCTAAAAAATAAAAGAAGGTAAAAGGTCATGAAAGAATTAGAAGGCTCACTTGCAAACTTTGATACTTAAGTTAGTACAAAATTGAGAGATTATAAAAATAAGAGATGTTCAGAGATATATCTAATAAGTCTTTATATAATAATTTTAAAAATATTTTAAATACAAGATCAAAAATAATACTTTTTAATTAATTATGATCAGATTTAGTATTATCACTTCCATTTATTCTTCTCATTCACTTAAAAATGTTCAAGGCCTCAACTTTTCATTGAACTTTAATCTCATTGTTCTCTTTTGTTTCTGCATTTTTTTCGTCATCGTCCATGTGTAATATATTTGTCAAATTCTATCAACTCTTTTCTATGGGAGGACATTATTTAGAATAATCTCAGTAAGTATTAATATGCCAATTCATCTCTTATCTTCACATTTCATTTTTATTTTAATTCAAGTTTCAAATTTTTTCACTATCCACAATGTCATGTATCTTTCTTTTTCACTTCATAATGATTAACGTTTAAGGACCAATTGTGGTTTGACTTGAGCATAATCATGTTGTCATCGTTAGATCAATTTTTGTTAAAAATTTACAAAAAGACAACAAGATTGACTTTTTGTTTAAATGAAAACACATCACAAAATTGGACTTGCTAAGTTGTTGTGATCTCAATTTCTGCGAAACACATTTTGATTTTGTTGTAAAGAGGAGAAATGTTTTTTAGAAAAATTTGTTCACAAACTTTGAGCTTTTGAGCAAAGGTAAATTCTATTTATTTATTCTCATATTCAAATCCTCTTTACATAAGCCATTTGAACAGGTTCTCATATATTCTTTTTTTTTTTTAAATATAGTTTAATTGAATGAGGTTTAAATTACAAGAATTATCTTAGCAATTAATCAAGGGGATTGATGGGCAGAGAGGCTAGAGACATGTAATTATGTCATTCTGGCACTTGAATTTGCTTCCTTGCATATTGTTAGTCATTATATGACTATTGTAACATTGATCATAGTTTATTTAAGTTTTGAAAATATTTAATATTAGTATAATTATTACTCAACACTAATTCAAAATATATTTTTTACTTCATTTATTTATATTTTGTAAGTATTTGATACTAGTATAATTGTTTTTTATTCAACGAACTAATTCTCTAGTATGGTGTTGATTAAATGTCATCAATAGTCAATTGTTGTTTTCTTTGTTTTTAATCTGGTTTCTTAAACAAGTTACAAAACCGGAGCATTCATTTGCCTATTTTAGTGTTGTAAACAAGAAAAATATCCATTGTTAGAGAATTTCAATTTGAAAAGCTTCACCAATAAAGTTCAAGCTTTGTAACAATGATTACAATATTAATAAAAAGTCAAATTGATAGTTGGGTTAATCTTAAGAGATATTGAATTCATAATTTTTTGTGACGAATAATTTTATTGTAGTGTAAGTTCATGGTCACACAAGTGTCAAATTTATATATATATTTTTTCAAAAGATAAATAAAAAACTTACAATATATATATTTTGACTAGAATATTTTTAATAGTACTATTAATATTTTTAAAAAAATTATAATTTATTAAAAAATATTTTTTAAAAACTTATTATTTTGAGTTAAAAATAATAAGTTTAATTTATAAATTTTAAAAATAATTTTTATATTAATTAAATACATATATAATTATATAAATATAAAAATATTTGGATCAAAATAAATAAAATTAAAGTTAAGGTTAAATATAAGATTCGTAATTTTAACAAACTTATTTTTATATAAAAAATAAAATAAAATTTCATATTGTATAACAAACTAATTTTATTGAAAAAAATGAAAGAATTATATGTAATTTTTAAAACAATAAACATAATAAATGTAATTTAACTAAAGGAGTTTAAAACAAAACATGCCCTCTTGACCAGTTTTACCGAGATGACCTTTTCTGGGTAAAAATTTTCAATTCAACCGTGGAGGCGAAGCAGTACCGCGTTACTTACACAATCTAACATCATTACTTTTCCATTAAAGGAACTAAAAATTCAACCAAAAAGAAAAAAAGGAACAAGAAAAATATAAAGGTTGAATATTACAGAAATAAATTTAAATATGGAGAGAATGGCATTCGATCCAAATTCGATGGAATTATTAAAATATTAAAATTATATTAGTTGCATTAATTTCGCTAATAAGATTATTCAGTTTAATATTTATATATAAATTATTATGAATAAAATTTTTAAGAATTTCTTTTAATTGTATGTTTAAAATTTACTTAACATAATTAATGTAATATGTAAGACTTTTTCTTATAAGTTTATATGCAGATGATTTATAATTTTTTTAAATTATTATTTTAATTTTTTTAAAATAAATAGATTTGAATCTAGATATTTAAAAATTCAAATTACTCAAATAGAAATTAATTTTTTTACCTATTCGCCTATGAGGAAGTTTTTTTCTTTTTTTTTTTTAGTTTAGAGATTTTGACTATAATATTTTAACCATGCTCTACTCTGTTATTCATTATCCATGATCATTCTTTGATAGATGGAGATCCTTATAGGCGTAAAATATATTTAATACTTAATATTGATTTTAAAAATAGTTTCTAAAAAATATATGTTTTAAAATTTAAAACATTTCAAATAAATTCAGAAGACTAATGCAATATTTTCTTGATTAAACAAACTAGCATATTAATTATTGATGCGATCTCTATTGATACACGATTTTTTCTTCATTCTTCTTAAGTTATTGTTTTCCATTCGTCTGTCACTAGCAGGTAGGAGATAATAACAAAAAAAGAGGCCCAATCAACATATCACATAATGTTTTTAATAACAATAATCTTACTGTTAATCTTTTTGATTCTCTTTGCAACATTTTTCAACTAAAAAAATTTCTTTTGACATTAAATTTGCTTTCAGAACAATATAGGTTTTTGACATTAAAAAATCACTTCATCAAGGCATCAGGTATGATAATAATATAATGGAACTTTTTTTTGATAATTTGTAAAGATGTTGAATTCATTCTTGACTGACTTCATATTTTGGTCTTGCACGTACTGCCGTACAATACGATTTGAATGTTCCAAGAAAATAATATAATAATATTATTTAAAAATAAACATAAAATTAATTGAATGATATATTTTATTTATATAATAAAAATTATGAGTAAATAATATATTTTTACATTGTGTTTATTTTTATTTTTATATGACACTTTTATTTTATTTTTTCACATTAAAAAATAATAATCCACGTACAGGAGATGCACTGTCGTCCCACTTGGATATGAGGTGAGGATTTCTTATGTCGTCAGGCAGGAAACAAATCCACCTTCTTTATTATGAAAGTTCTTCTCTATGAACTTTCAACTTTGCAAAAATGAGTACAAAGGTCATCTTCCTATTGCTTGCGTGTAGCCATACATATAATGATATAAATAACCCCCATTTTGGTCACCTTCTTAATAGGAATTTTCAGTTTCATATATCTATTATTTCCTTTTCATTTCTTACTCAACTTGCTGCCCATCTGGTCTCTGCAATAAGTTTGTAAATTTGCATTGCTTACAAAGGTCAGAGATGAAGTTTGGAAAAGAGTTTGAAGCACAAATGGTGCAAGAATGGAAGGAAGCATACATGGATTATAATTTTTTGAAGACCCTTTTGAAAGATGTCCAACGTTACAAGCAAAGAAACAGGCCACCTGCAACTCCAAGAGGCCTAAAGCGAAAATTAACACTATATAGGGCTTTCAGTGGTCTTATTCAGAGACAAGAACAGCATTCCATTAGCCCCAATGAACAGGATCTAGAGAACCAAACCATCCTGGTGAGCTCAGTGCACCAAGATGGATCTGAAAGCTATAGAACTACTTTTCTGATGGTTGCAGAAGAAGGTGGAGAATTTGAGTCGGTGTTCTTTAGGAGGCTGGATGATGAGTTTAACAAAGTGGACAAGTTCTATAGGTCTAAAGTAGAAGAAGTAATGAAGGAAGCTGCCATGTTAAACAAGCAAATGGATGCTTTGATAGCTTTCAGGATCAAAGTTGAGAACCCGACTAAATGGTTTGATAGATCAGTGGAGATGACTCATCTAGCTTCAGATGTTGCTGCTTCAACAGCAACATTGTCAGCCTCTACACCCAGAGGGGCTAAATTGCAAAGTAAGTTTAATTACTTTTTGGTTTTACTATAATTTGCAATCTATCAACTGTGTCCATGTGTTTTATGGTCTACAGATGCATTAAATTTCAAAATTTATTGACAAGCTATGCTAGCAAGTGATAGAACCCATAACATATTCATTGGCTTGATCATCTTATAGATTAACTTGAGCATTTAAAATAGCCATCGAAGTTTAGTTACTGGTTTAATCTTCTACTTCATGGACAGGAAGAGTTTCCATGACGATGGAGTCGATCAAAGAGGACAAAACCCATCATGGACAATCAGATGATGAGATTCAAACTGACAACCAAAAGTTTCAAGCAGAGAACTCAAAGAATTTAAGGAAAACCAGACCAGCTCCTTTGGAAGTACTTGATCATGTTCAGCTGAACAATAACCTTGATACTCCCCGTTCAACTATAAAAAGCTTCCTCAATTACCCTGGGCAAAAGGAGCTACAATTCAGCAGGAAAAATTTAAATAAAGTTGAAGAACAACTTAAAAAAGCTTTTATTGAATTCCACCGAAAGCTTCGACTTCTAAGGAACTACAGGTTATAGACACTATGACGCTTTTCCATATTTTACTCCAGCAAGCAGTTTCCTTCATGATTCTCCTTAACTTGTGGTTTTGTTAATTAGCTTTCTAAACATACTGGCATTTTCAAAGATAATGAAGAAATATGACAAGGTACTCTTCAGTCTTCACCTATCTCAAACTTCAAGTCCATCTCCTTAGTCACAACCAGAAAAGAGAAAAAGGAAATTTTATTGTCCCCTCACATCCTTTCACTTTCCACTGCAGATCACATTAAGAAGGGCAGCAAAAGATTACATGAACATGGTTGACAACTCCTACCTTGGCAGCTGTGATGAGGTAAGAATACTGTAGGGAAAGAAATCCTTAATATTCAACATCAATTTCCAAAGCATGTCAAAACAAATTAGTAGAGTTCTAATATTCTTACTATTGCTGAACTTTCCTTCCAAATCACTTTCCTCTACAGGTCACCAAACTTATGGACAGGGTGGAAAAAGCATTCATTAAGCACTTCTCCAACTCCAATCGTTCTAATGGATTGAGTCTCCTCAGACCAAAAGCAAAGCGACAAAGACATAGAATAACATTTTCAATGGGTAAGAACCAAAATACTTTAATTAAAAAGTTTTCAGAACAAGTACATCTTTGGGTGTGAATTTCTTCCCCCCTTGTCTTATGGTCAAATTTCCAGGTTTCTTTGCTGGCTGCATAGCTGCACTAGTATTAGCTCTTATTCTGATCATCCGTGCTCGCAAAATTATGGATCAGTCAGGAAGTACCCAGTACATGGAAACCATGTTTCCTCTTTATAGGTAACTTCATTATTAAAAAAAAAAAATCTACAGAGATTTTCTTCCAAAAGCTTATAGCTTATCCCAACGAATAAAAGCTTATGACAATAATTTACCATGTTAAACATTCCTTGCAGTTTGTTTGGATTCATTGTTCTTCACATGCTCATGTATGCTGCTAATATATATTTCTGGAAGCGGTACAGAGTGAACCAATCATTCATATTTGGTTTCAAGCAGGGAACTGAGTTGGCCTATCGTGATGTCCTTCTCCTGGCTTTTATCCTTGCAGTATTGGCAATAGCCAGTGTGCTTGCAAACCTTGACATGGAAATGGATCCGGAGACAAAAGATTACAAAGCCTTCACTGAACTTCTTCCCATGATCTTGGTTCTTGTAAGAAAATTACCCTTTCACAGAATCTGTAAGATCTTGTTTAGCTCCTAAAATTAAGTAATGAATCCATTCCTTCCTCTACAGAGTGTGATTGCTTTTCTATTATGCCCATTCAACATTATGTATCGTTCAAGCCGGCTTTTCTTCTTGGCATGCATGTTTCACTGCATCTGTGCTCCCCTCTACAAGGTGAAGAAAAGATGGAAGACATAAATTAGCAAGACTCAAAACTAATTGAACACGAATTTTTTTGGGAAGTTTAACATATTTCATTATGTTTCTCAGGTCACACTCCCAGATTTCTTCTTGGCAGATCAATTTACTAGCCAGGTTTGTGAGAAACAAAAATGATATTATGCAGTGCTCTTTACAGATCCCTCTTCATTCCTTTTTATGCATCCAGGTGCAAGCTTTAAGAAGTTTTGAGTTCTACATTTGCTACTATGGTTGGGGAGATTTCACACGGAGAGAAAACACTTGCAAGTCAACCGCTACATTCATAACATTTTCCTTCATTGTTGCTGCGATTCCCTACTGGTGTCGTTTTCTTCAGGTACCAAACTCTTTCTTTTATTTTTTTTCTCTTTCTTCATGTCTCAAACACTTCAAACCATGCATCCTAGGGTGAAAAGAGACGTCAATAGAGTGAAATTACCAGCTTTTGGTTATGAAATGACTTTGGCTTTCAAAATTACCAGCTGAACACTCTCTTAAGAAATAATAAAATTCTTGAAATAAATTATACATAGAACTTATATATATTTTTTTTTGAGTCACTCTGTCCGTGTGCATGTGAATGTTCATGCATCGTATCTCTCAAATAATCTTTCTCTTTCTCCTATTAGTGCCTCAGGCGCCTATTCGAAGAGAAAGATGCAATGCAAGGATACAATGCGTTAAAATACTTCCTTACCATAATAGCTGTTTGCCTCAGAACAGCTTACAGCCTTGATAAGGGAATGAGCTGGAAAGTGCTGGCCTGGGCATTCTCCATATGTGCAGCAATCTTTTCTACTTACTGGGACCTTGTCATCGACTGGGGCCTTCTGCAAAGGAATTGCAAGAATCGCTGGTTAAGAGACAAACTCCTAATCCCTCAGAAAAGTGTATATTTTGTAGCCATGGTATGAAATTAACAAACAACTCTTGAAGCACAATATCTTGAAATTGTTCTATTTAGGGAATTGCTGAGAAATTCGAACTGTGCAGGTGTTGAATGTGTTGCTGAGATTTGCGTGGTTACAGACAGTACTGGATTTCAAACTTACCTTTCTGCATGCACAAGCAATGATTAGCATTATCGCGAGCCTAGAGATCATTCGTCGGGGCATATGGAACTTCTTCAGGTAAGCAAGAGTATAATCAATAATCATATATATATGTATGGAGAAATCCGAAATCCCAATTTGGAAGTTGATTTAACATATAATTGAATTCAAAAAATTCAAAATTGCAGAGTGGAGAATGAGCATTTGAACAACGTGGGCAAGTACAGGGCGTTCAAGTCTGTGCCTCTACCCTTCAACTATGACGAAGCCGACGAGAAGGATGACTAATTTGGCTGCAACGGCAGCTCACTAGTGTGGATTACAATAGTATTGCCATTCAATTGTAGAACATGCAACAACAAAAATTGTAAAATATGTAACAATTAGTCAATTCTTTTATAAAGATGATTTTGTAATTTTTAATTTTTAAATTATAATTAATTTATTTCATGGTGTTTAAATTATTAATAAAAAATAATAATATAATATTTGACATAATATTAAAATATTATCTCAAATTAAATTAATACAAATTAATATTTTATTTTTTATTTAATATTTTAATATCATGTTAAATATTATATTTATTATTTTTTATTAGTAATTTAAATAATATCAAATTATGAAATAGAATTAATTATAATTTAAAAAATAAAAATAATTATAAAAAATTTTAAAATTAATATATAATTTATAGACATCAAAAATATTTTTATCAACTCCTTTTGTTTTTTGAAAAGATAGAGAGCAGGTAACATTCATTCCAAATGAAAGCGGTGAATTACATGAGTTTGAGCAATAAAAGAAACATGGTACAGTATACTACTCCTATATTATATACATGAGATAAATCTAGTGTTGAATAACACGTGTTTGCCGAACTCATTTTATGCTTAAATGTATATATAAGGTTTCGTATTGGCCCCAAAGATTTTTTAAATAAATCTATGGATTTCATAAATATTTAGAAAAAAGTTCCAAAAACTAATTCCGTTAAATATAATTAGTCATGTTGAGGCGGTGAACTTCCTTTTTTTTTTTTTTTTCAATTAGACCAAAATATTTGACTTTTTCTTTCATAATTTCTTCAATCTTTTTCTCTTTCTTCCCGCGCTGCCATGTTTCCTTCGTCTCTCTCTCAGAATATCTAAACTTTGTTTTTCTTTTTGTCTCTAGCAAATTAAATATTAGGCAAAAAGGAAATTTGGTTTATGGAGCTAAGAAAAAGAATAGAAAAAAGAACGTTACTTGCCGGCATTTTACTATGAAACACTGCGAAAAAAGAAAACGATCCTTTTCTTTCTTTTAGCTTTATCAATTAGAAAGTGGAGACGGTGCTCAGCTCACTTGTGTTGTGTCGTGTTTGGGAATGGGAAGGTAAAGAGAAGGAAAAAAAGTGTTTGGAAATGAAGAAAGGAAGGAAGTGAAGGAACTAAGAGTATGATATGTTTGGCAGATACAAAATGGAAGGGAAGAAAAGAAAAAAGAAAAATAATTTAATAATCTTAAAATTTTAAAGGTAAAAATATTGAAAGATTTTATATTAATTATTTTTAATATTTTTTTTATTAATTTTAAGTATTTATATAAAAAAATTTTAAAAGATTTAAATAATAAGAAAAAAAATTATTACTTAATATTTTTTTATTTTTATTTTTTGTTCTCAAACACACTCAAAAAAAAAAAAGAAAAGAAAAGGTTAAATATGGTTTATCCTCCTCTTATTTGAATATTTAAAAATTCTTCAATTTCAAAATTAACAAAAGAAAAAAAAAATTAAGGATAGTTAATATAAAATTTTTTAATTTCTTTCTTTTTAAAATTTTAACAATTAAATAATGTAAAGATTACTAAATTTTTTTCTATTTCTTTCTCTTCCCTTTCATTTTTTTTCTTTTAAACAGATCCTAAGGAAAAGGGAAGAGAATGAATTAAAAGAAAAAAAAAAGAAAAAAAATTTAAATGATAATTTTTTTTATTTAAATTATCTAAAATATTTTAATTTAAAATAATTAAAAGTAATAAAAGGGAAAAAATAAAGAGAGTTAAACAAAAACCTCTAATTCTTTTATTTTCAAAATTTTAAAAAACAAATAAGAAAAATATTATCACATTTTCTTTTCTTTTCTTCCAAAATTTCTCTCCCAATCAAAACTTTAAGAAAAAAAAAATATTAAGTGATAATTTTTTTATTTATTTAGATCTTCTAAAATCTCTCAATTTTAAGTAATCAAAATTAAAAAAAATTAAAAAAATTAAAAAAAAGTTAATATAAAATTTTTTAAAATTTTTTTTCAAAATTTTAAAAAATAAACAACAAAAATATTTTTTTGTTCTCTTCCCTTTCCTTTCCTCTCTTTTCCCTCCATTTTTTCCTCCCAAAAAGATGCTTGATCTCTTATTACTTTATTTATATTGCTAGAGTGCTATACTAGTATCCATGAAATGTCATACTATTGATTTTCTATGCTATTGCGCGTCACCTCACCATGCATATATAATAAAACTGCTCTATTCACAAAAAAATAAAAGCAATCAAATAGACATTTGTTGAAAACAAATAAACCTCCTAAACTCGTATTTTGACGTTCTTGTGTTCTTCTTCTACACCTTTTCGTGCACAAAAATTAACATTGATCTGAGATGTATTTGGACTGAGCAGAAGTAGCCCTCCATTTGGAGTTGGAGTTGATTGAATGCCAAGGAAATAACTTGGTTTCCCAAGTTTTTCAGTTCAAAGGTCGGATGCAGCTTCGTGATTAATAGAGAAATCTCACTTCTAGAGCTGTCAGTGTCTTATTGACTAATATATCATCCGCATAATCCAGGATAAACATGACTCAGTGGACTTGAGAAAAACAAAGATTGATTAGATTTAGCTTATTTGATCCAACCAATTCCCTGGGTTCCTAATTTGAATGTATATCAAGGATGACAAGTGTGAAACATGTTCAATCCGACTTTTACGTTTCGAAAAAATAAAATAGTATAAAAGCGTATAATTTTTTTTTGGTGACTAGAAGAATGAACAAAAAACAATTAACCTCTACAAAAAGTTATAGATGCAGGATTAGTAAGTAAAGAAATGGTGAAGTTTAGAGAGAAGGATCTTTTCCAATAGTGATAAGAGATGAGCTACAAGTCCCTATCTTAACTATTTGTTCAGCACATTGATTAACTTTCCTAAGGATATGTGGCACTTTCAAATAACTTATGCTAGCAAGAATCTCCTTAATGTCTTGGATTAGACAATCCAAGTGATGATAAGAGGTGTTAGATTGGTGAATGATGTGAAGGGCTTCAAAGAAGTTAGTTTCGAGCTCAACCAAGTCGGCGTTTATATCAAAAACTATTGTCAAACTGGTTCGAATGACACTAAGCTCAACTTGCAGATTAAAAGATGTTAGAGCAAATATATTTTTTGATGATTATCAACAAATATACTAAGTAACCCAAATGTGTTAGACCCAGTAAAGGATGCTAAAAGTTTACCTTTTTAGATCTGGAGGTCTCTTAGCCTGTTTGATGAAAAGTCCAATATTCAAAATCGTCTTTGTATCATGTTGAAGCAACCATTTTTTGACCAAACCATGAGGTCATGTATTTTTGTATTCTATCAACAAATTTGCCAAGAGGCCCATTTATGTTAAGCCCAATCAAGATGCTAAATATTGTTATTAATTCAATGGTTGGGTCAATGTTGTTTTATAGTCCATTCATGAGTAAATTATTTCATCACAAAGCAACATGCAAAAAGTGTTATTCGCTGCTTCTAGAAAGAATAAAACCAACAGTATTTGTTTAAAAAACAAGTTTACTTTTTTTTGCTAACCTTCTATGTCTAATTAAAAGGCATAGGAAGTATTTATTATTTCACAAAATCATTCTTGTGTTAAAAATACAAAAAGGCCCTTCTTATGTTTCTTCTACTCGCAGCCAAAAGAAAACATGTTTCTACGAGCTCGAGTTACTTCTTCAACATCTTCTTAAGATTATCACTGCCACCATTAATCTTTCGTGAAAATGTGTTCTGATCAATTGGAGGGTCTAAGACAAGGCATTAAATACAGAATAAATTTTTGAGAGACTTGAATTTTTAAAGTGGCTTCCTCTCCAATGAATACTTCACTATCTTTTATTTATTGTTCCTCCTCATTTGTGCTGCAACTTAAAGAAGAAAAGATTGAAAGAAATTTTTTTTTGAATTGTTGAGACTTGAGAGCATTATCTATTGCATTGACATGTCAATATACTCTTAGTGAGTTGAAGCTATAAATTGCTGAGTTTTAATGACTAACCTTTCTTCTTTCTTACCACAAAAAAACTATTCTTTTTGCTTTTTTATGTATCTTTGTTCTAGTGTAAAATGTTCTAATGTAAAAGCCCTCTGAGATTGATCTTGATGTGTGCTAAAGTTAAAAGAATTCTTATGCATCAGTCTTAGATAATTTATAGAATTTTAATTCTTGTATCTTTGATTATTGTTGTTGTTATAAATTTCTTTGTTCTCTCTATATGGTAGTCTAGTTTAAAAGTCTTGTGAAAGCTGATCATTAGGTATGCTAAGATTATAAGAATACTTCATATTAAACTTTGATAATTTATAGGGTTTGAGTTCTTATACTTAATTGTATAGTGATTACCCTATTTTGATAATAGAAATTCTCTTACTTTATAATTGAAGAGAGAGCATAAGTTTTGAAGAAACTGAAATTTGAACTTCTATAAATCTTAGTGAGTTTTCTTCTATTTTTAACTCTTTATACTATTAAAAATTATTGTCACAACAATTTAAAGTTTAAAAAGGAGTATGCTTTCAACCAAGAACCAAATTTTTTTTTTATATATCACTTAAGCAACTATCCAATTCAACCCTCCTTCATGATAGCTTTCCAACTAATAGAAGCTATGTCTATAAAATTAGAGAAACTTGAATCTACTTGTCATATTCATCTGTGAATACTCCACCAATCCCAGCTCGACCAGAATTGCCCAAGGCACTACCATCTCTGTTGTTGTTTACGGTGCCTGCCTTTGGTTTGTTCCATCTAACATAATTAGTATCCTTGGGCGTGTAACTTGGCAATGCCATTTCATCCTTGGAGCAGGAATAGATGAGACCATGAATGTTATCACAAGCTCGGAACACATTCAATTTGTCATCACCCAGAATTTAATTGTTTCTGAGCCGCCAACAGCACCACAGCGTGCAAAGGAACTGCAGACCAGTAACATCATCGTATTAAAACCTGCACTTCCAAATCCAGCCTCATGAGTTGTTATCCTGCACAAAAGCTTAGATTAAAAAAAGTAAAAGAAATATATTTCTGTATAAGAGCCTTTAGTTTAAAGGGTTTGTTAGATTGGACATCTAATTGATTACCTAGTTTTCTAGTAAAATTATATAGGTAGTTTGTAATTAATTAAGCATTCTCTCCTTTTTATTATTCTTATTTCAATATACTTTAAAATAAAATCTCAAACATAGATAAGTATAGATAAAAAGTTTAATTGATCCATTTTTCATTTCAAGAGCTTTTTCTTGTTGTTAGAAAAAGGAAACTGATTTGTACTAAATGTTTATACTTTACAGAGATTTTCGCCCCCTCTTAATGTAATGGTGAAAGCAAGGTTATGGTATTTTGGAAAAGAAAAGGGAAAGTAAGGTAGCCCACCAGAAAAAAATTAGGTGATGAAAACTAGGCAAGGGTTTATGTAGTAGCATTGTAAAGGAGTTCTCTTTTTTAATTCAATCAGATTTATTTACAGTTATTTATGTATTTATTATTAAAATTTTTAATTAAAATAAAATATATAAATTTTTTTAAATAAAATTAATTATAAAAATAATAAATTATATAAATTATACACATATCAATCTTTGATTAAATAACTTAATGATAAATATACAAATTTCATCTAATTTTTTTGCTTTTTAAATCAAGACTTTGCAATAGTTTATATTTATTAAAATTTTGTTAACAAGTTGTCTAAGATATTGATTAAAGAAGTTATTGATTGATTAATAGACTCTGCAATAGTTTATATTTATAATGTCATTTTATTTAAATATTAATTAATAAAATTTATATTTTTAATTTATTTTATATAACACGAATCCTTTAATATAAAATAGATAGAATTGATTGAACCTTATTGATTAATGAATTTCTCACAAAAGTATCCGCTTTTAATAGTTAAATATTTTATCAATTAATTAAAAATATCTTTACCTATGGTCTCATAACACTAGTTAATAAGACCCTATTTATTATTCTTTAGAGCCCCCTAAAATTAGAAAAAGGTATTGAAAAATATTAAAAAAAAAACTAGAAAGTATTATGGTTAGCGGATAAAAGAAATACCAAAGGAATTGGGTCTCATAAAATGAGCTATTATCTTTTAACATAGTAAATTATGATTCAAATCAACACTAAGAGAAAAGGAAAGTGTTTCAAATAAGATTTTTTTTAATAAAGCCTCAAAGGATACATGTAAAAAGAAAAATTCTTTCCAATATCTTTAATTAAAAAAAAAATCCCCCTTGGCCAATTTGACAGAGATGACCACCCCCATTTTGGATATAAATTGTGGAGTCAACCGTGGAGGCGTAAACGCACACAATATTTAAAAATTAATACATCAAGACATCATATGATATAATGAAAAGGAATTTGAATAATTTGTAAAGAAGTTAAATCAATATTGGCTACATAAATATTGCTTCTGTGAAGCTATGCACATGAATAACCCATCTTTAGGCAACCATCTTCATAAGGATTTCTAGTTTCAAACTTTCAAAATTTCCTTTGATGATTCCTCCTGCTGAGTTGAGGAATCTTCTCTTTGCTGATGCCTCAGGCCTCTCTTAGCCTAGAAATATTGCTGTGTAGTTTTCTTCTGTTTTGCGAGGCCTCTTTTTCTTACCAAAAAAAACATCTATTATTTCCTTTACATTTCTTAGTCTACTTGCTGCTCACTCAGCCTTTTGCAACAGATTGTAAATTAGAATTGCTTACAAAGGCCAAAGATGAAGTTTGGAAAAGAGTTTAAAGCTCAAATGGTGCCAGAATGGAGGAAGCATACATGGATTATAATTATTTGAAGACCCTTTTGAAAGAAGTCCAACGCTACAAGCAAAAAAATAGGTCCCCTGCAACTCCAGGAGGCCTAAAGCCAAAGCTGATACTTTATAGAGCTTTCAGTGGTCTCCTTCAGAGACAACACTACCATTCCGTCAGCCCCACTGAGCAGGATATCGAAAATCACCAATCATGATGAACTCGGTGAATCAAGATGGTTCTGAAAGCTATCAGACTACTTTTCTGATGACTGCAGAAGAAGGTGGGGAATATGACTTCGTGTATTTAAAGAGGTTGGATGATGAGTTTAACAAAGTTGACAAGTTTTATAAGTCTAAAGTGGAAGAAGTGATGAAGGAAGCTGCCATGTTAAACAAGCAAATGGATGCTCTGATTGCTTTCAGGATCAAAGTTGAGAACCGAACTGAATGGTTCGATAGAACTGTGGAGATGACTCATCTTGCTTCTGATGTTGTTGCTTCAACAGCAACATTGTCAACTTCTACACCCAGAGGGGCCAGATTGAACAGTAAGTTTAATTACATCTTGATTTCACTATAATTCGCAACCTGTCCTTCTCTGTAGTCAAGATTATGGTGTCTATATATGCATGGAATTTGTAAATGTAGTGGCATGCTAGTATTACAGATACAACCCCTAACCCATTCATTGCTTTGTATCATCTTAAAGATTAACTTGAGCTTCAAGAATGGCCATGGAAGTTTACTTACTGGTTCAATCTATGTCTACTTCATGGACAGGAAGAGTTCCCACGGCCATGGAGACGATCAAATAGGACAGCACCCATCATGAACACTCAGATGATGAGATTCAAACTGACAACCAAAAGTTTCAAGCAAATAAGTTAACGAATATCAGGGGCACCAAACCAACTCCTTTGGAAGTACTTAATCATGTTCAATTGAACAACACTCTTGAGAAACCTCGTTCAACTATAAAAAGCTTACTCAATCACCATGCGAAAACAGAGCTACAGTTCAGCAGGAAAAATTTGAATAAAGTTGAAGAACAACTTAAACAGGCTTTTATTGAATTCTACCAAAAGCTTCGACTTCTAAAGAATTACAGGTTAAAGACACTAAGATGATTTCCTAATTTTACTTCAACAAGCAATTCCCTTCACGTTTCTTCTTTTGCTTTTATTAATTAGACAGCTTTCTGAACACATTGGCATTTTAAAAGATAATGAAGAAATACGATAAGGTACTCTTCACCCTTCTAAAATTTCAAGTCCATCTTTGTAGTCAGAGGCAGATAGGAGAACAAAGGAAATTTAATTACCCTTCACCTCCCTTCACTATACACAGCAGATCACATAAGAAGGGCAGCAAAACCTTATATGAACAGGGTTGACAAGTCCTACCTTGGCAGCTCTGATGAAGTGAGACTTTTATAGGGAAAGAAATCCTTAATACTCACATCATCATTTTTCAAAGCAAGTGAACAGAAATTAGCACATTCTAGCATTCTTACAATTGCTCTACTTTTCTTCCAAATCAATTTCCTCTACAGGTCACCAAGCTTATGGAAAGGGTGGAAAAAGCGTTCATTAAGCACTTCTCCAACTCAAATCTTTCTAATGGACTGAGCCTGCTCAGACCAAAAGCAAAACGAGAAAGACATAGAATAACATTTTCAATGGGTAAGAACCAAAATACATCAATACAAAATTTTCAGAACAAGTACATGTTGGGGTGTGGATTTCTTCCCCCTGATTTTGTCTGTTGATCAAATTCCCAGGTTTCTTTGCTGGCTGCACGGCAGCGCTAGTATTAGCTCTTATTCTGATCATCCATGCTAGAAAAATTTTGGATCATTCAGGAAGTACACAGTACATGGAAACCATGTTTCCTCTTTATAGGTAACCTTATTATTCAAAGAAAAATCTACAGAGATTTTCTTCCAAAAGCTTATAGCTCATCCAAATGAATAAAAGCTTATGACAGTAATTTACCAAGTCGGACATTTCTTGCAGTTAGTTTGGATTCATTGTTCTACACATGCTTATGTATGCTGCTAATATATATTGTGAACCAACCATTTATATTTGGTTTCAAGCAAGGACCTGAGTTCAGCTGTCGCGATGTCCTCCTCATAGCTTTTATGCTTGCAGTAATGACACTAGCCAGTGTGCTTGCAAACCTTGACATGGAACTGGATCCAAAGACAAAAGACTACAAAGCCTTCACTGAACTTATTCTCCTCATCTTGGCTCTAGTAAGAAAATTAACCTTTCACAGATTTTGTAAGATCTTTCTAAGCTTCTAAAATTACACGAGGAATTCAATCCTCCCTCTACAGATTGTGATTGCTATTCTCTTATGCCCATTCAAAATTATGAATCGTTCGAGTCGGCTTTTCTACCTGGCATGCCTGTTTCACTGCATCTGTGCTCCTCTCCACAAGGTGAAGAAACGATGGAAATCATAAATTAGCGAGACTCGCACTAATTGAGCATAATTTTTCTTGGGAAGTCCAACATATTTCATTAGATGTTTCTCAGGTCACACTCCCAGATTTCTTCTTGGCAGATCAATTTACTAGCCAGGTTTGTGAGAAACAAAAACGATATTTTGCAATGCTCTTTACGGATCCCACTTCATTCCTTTTTATGCATACAGGTGCAAGCTTTAAGCAGTTTTGAGTTCTACATTTGCTACTATGGTTGGGGAGATTTCAAACGGAGAGAAAACACTTGCAAGTCAACCGCCACATTCATAACATTTTCCTTCATTGTTGCTGCGATTCCCTACTGGTGTCGTTTTCTTCAGGTACCAAACTCTTTCTTTTTTCTCTTTCTTCATGTCTCAAACACCTCAAACCATGCATCCTAGGGGTGAAAAGAGATGTCAATAGAGTAAAATTACCAGCTTTTGGTTAAGAAATGACTTTGGCTTTCAAAATTACCAGCTGAACACTCTTTTAAGAAATAATAAAATTCTTGAAATAAATTATACATAGAACTTATATATTTTTTTTTGAGTCACTCTGTCCGTGTGCATGTGAATGTTCATGCATCGTATCTCTCAAATAATCTTCCTCTTTCTCCTATTAGTGCCTCAGGCGCCTATTCGAAGAGAAAGATGCAATGCAAGGATACAATGCGTTAAAATACTTCCTTACCATAGCAGCTGTTTGCCTCAACAGCTTACAGCCTTGATAAGGGAATGAGTTGGAAAGTGCTGGCCTGGGTATTCTCCATATGTGCAGCAATCTTTTCTATATTTTGGGACCTTGTCATCGACTGGGGCCTTCTGCAAAGGAATTCCAAGAATCGTTGGTTAAGAGACAAACTCATAATCCCTCAGAAAAGTGTATATTTTGTTGCCATGGTATGAAATTAACAAACAACTCTTGAAGCACAATATCTTGAAATTGTTCTATTTTGGTAATTTAGGGAATTGCTGAGAAATTCGAGCTGTGCAGGTGTTGAATGTGTTGCTGAGATTTGCGTGGTTACAGACAGCACTGGATTTCAAACTTACCTTTCTGCATGCACAAGCAATGATTAGCATTATCGCGAGCCTAGAGATTATTCGTCGGGGCATATGGAACTTCTTCAGTGAAGCAAGAGTATAATCAATAATCATATATATATATGGAGAAATCCGAAATCCCAATTTGGAAGTTGATTTAACATATAATTGAATTCATAAAATTCAAAATTGCAGAGTGGAGAATGAGCATTTGAACAATGTGAGCAAGTACAGGGCGTTCGAGTCTGTGCCTCTACCCTTCAACTATGACGAAGCCGGCGAGAAGGATGACTAATTTGGCTACAACAGCGGCCCAGAAAAAGGTTACAAAAGTGTGACTAATTTATAGTCCATTTTGCTCGAGCGATATATGATTATCAAATTAAGTAATATGATGAATCTTAAATAAATTAAATTTTCAGGGCTAAGTACCAATAAATGTTTGTGTGAATGTTTTCTACTTCATTGTTTGATAATCACATATCGCTTTTCCTAAAGAAGCTGAATGTGAACATTTACGCAAAGCTTTCTCCCAACTGTTGCTCAAACAGTGTCACAGAGATGTGTTAATTAACTCCCAAGTTAATTGATATTTAAAATGTGATTTATCTTTATTCTTTAATTTATTTGTGAATTAATGTATAAATTAATAATTTTGATGAACTTTACAAAAATTTACTTAGAGGATCCAATTCTCACTTGCAACGCTAATCACAAATAGGAGTCAACTTCAGTTCTGTGAATATAAATAATTACAATGCATATGTTAATTAATTACATTATATTTAAAATTAAAATTTTTTAAAATAAATTAATTAAAATTTTAAATTGAAATTATATAGAAAAAAAGCACAGTAAATTTTTTAATTTAATTATAAGGCTGAAAATTAAAAAATATTAAATAATAATAACGTCTCTTAATATTATATAAGTTATCTAATGAAATTGATTTTCTTAAAAAATAAATTAAATCTTCTCCAACACATTTAACTCATCTAAATTCAATTGTGCTCATATTTTTTGTCAAATTAGATCGACTTCATATGAATTAATTAGGTTATGCTCATCCTTAAGTGCAAATTCACCATTTGATTTCTCTTTTTCATGAAACTTCTATACATTTCTTGGGAAGCAGAAAATTTGCTATAGATATTAAATACATTATATATATATATAAATACATATATATATTAATATTTTAAATTCTTTAAAACTTATAAATAAATAATAAAAAATTAGAAGAGTTATCTATTATATTAATCTCTGAAAATTTTTTATGCTATCAATTTAATTTGATAACAATAAACTCTCAAGTGTCATTATAAATTATTCAAAATTTAAACTTCAACTCACCACTTTAATATCTCCAGTTAGTTTAAAAGCCTGAAATTATATTCACTATGGCAGGGTGCTAGCTTAATTTTGTTCCATCCTCGTCATCGTTACAATTTTGAATATGCAATTCTTCTCCACAGTAATTTTTTACAGCAGGCAAGAAATAAAATAAAAAATAAAAAACTCACATTAATAAGAATTTATTATGAATAAATTAAAAATTATTTTTTTATCTCCCTTCTATTACAAAAAAAATATACCAATGTTCAACCAAAGATCCAAACTTCAACATTAAAGCTATGACACTGCTTGTTGAAGGTGAAAACAAGAATAAATATGTAGACAAGAATGTTTTTGCTTGAGTCGCTCCTAAATCTTCTTCATTCTCTTTCTATATAGTCTTCGACCCCTGTATGAGGAGAAGATCCATTGCAAAGATATGTTTAGGTTTAAATACTTCCTACCTAGTCGCTTGCCTAAGGACTTCTTACAGTCTTGTCAAGAGGATGAGATGAAAAGAGCTAGTTTGGTTGATCTTAATAATAGTTTCTACACATTGGAAAGGGGGCATCATGCAAAGGCTTTGAGAGGCCAACTCAATCTGGTTTGAGTTTTCACATGTAATCGACATGCAATGGAAATATTAAAATAATGCTCAGTCTCTGAGCTTTAGCAAAATGGACTAAGAGAACCAGTAGTCCTCCATTACCACGATTAAAAACAAGAGAGAACTAAGTGACAACTACATATAAGTATTTCAGAGCCATCATTCTATGCATAATTACACGTGTTCTTTCTAGTTTTGCAAATATCATACTGAAACTAATACTATGTTTGTTTACAAACCCCATTAATCATCAATGCATCATGCACGATGCACTAATTCTCCATCACAATTCTATGTACAATCAATTGTCTACTTACAGCACCATGCAGCAAAATCTCAAACTTAGAGAAGAAAGATAAGTCCCCATTTGGTCAAATTATCAAGTATTAACAGCTTACATTTTCCACATCAGAGTATTTAACATGATAAATAGTTCAGTTTTCATTGAATTCAAGGACATAAATTGTTGTAGCATCAAGAGAATGATTTTATTTTTCTTATTAGTCACAGCCTTGTCTGGATATACATAGTTCTTTGAAATTCAAATCATTAAAGAGAATTTCCCAAGGCTGTCAGGACTAAGGACTAAGGAATAAGGACTCAATAAGCTTTACAGTATAGAGATATAAGCATTAGAGAGACAAATAATGAAAACAAAACAAAGTAACTTGGAAAACAAAACAGCTCAAAACATAAACTATTTCATCCACTTCAGACAAAAATTAGTACTACAAATAGCAAGACTAAACTATGGGTGCAAACAGTAGTTTTAACCTATTTCAATTGAAACTCATTTCTTATTATCCATCAACTCTACATTCAAACTACATATCTATAAATTCCGAATACTTCCTTTACAAGCTGCTCATGTTCTTCCATAGTGAAGGAAGGAAGGAAATCCTCGGGGCAGAAGGAATTGCTGGTATCTAGTTCAAGGAACAAAACTGCTGCTTACAATCTATTAGGAACCTCCAGTACTGAATTATAAATTTATTATTATAAAAAGAGGATCAATAAGGTCAAAACCCTGGTACATGCTAAAAAAAACATAACTAACAAGTATTCATCTCATTTATTAAGTCAATTCTCATATGGAAGATCGCCAGCTCAAGTTCTCAGCAGGTTTAGTAACATGCAAAAAATGAGCAATGACAATCGAAGTTACCTTTTTAAGCATGATAGCAAAAGTCAATATCTATGATAGTTGAGGTCAGATAAGTACAAATCCATTTAAAATAAACACATAACTCTTACAAAAAAAACTCAAATCAGCACAGTAAAAGTAACCAATTGAAAAATAGTCAAACAACAGATCAAAAGAGTTCCAATACTCCAATTCAAGGGTATTCACCAAAAAGAAAAAGATTATTTAATCTTCATTTTCCATTCTTTTCCTTTTCGTCACAATGTACTGCATATGCATGAGTTAACAATCTTATGCAATTGCAAAACGGGCTTAGCTTACCTGGGACATGGATCAGCTACCACACAGTAAAAAGCGACTTAAGATACCACAACTTTGTCATGACACTTCTTGGTAACCAAAACACAAATGTCAAGATTGAACTGAAATTAGTAAATTCAAGTAAGTATTCAACATTTCAATTATTGAGAACAAAAAATGAGATTATCTAAATACTTTCTCTCTCCTCAATCATCATCTTCAATACCCTCTAATCCGGGCCACATATCCGGGGAAACATAAATGTATAACGTTTTCCTTTATCATTGCCGCTAAAATATAATGGTATGAAAACAAAACAAGACACTGTTTTCAATTTGGAATATAATATTAGAAATGCACCTATCTCATTCTCAATTTTACTTAGAAGCCCCTTCCTTCCCAGAATCCTTGGGATCTTCCTTTGCGTGGGAACCACTCCGATCTGCATTCTGCTCCGCCGCTGCAGCTTCTTTGTCCAATTCGTCAACGAATTGTTGCTCAGCCACCTTCTCCGCCCTCAAAATGGGTTCGTAGTAATCGGCATGAGCTTCCATACACTTCTTCAACGTTGCAGTCGCCTCGACACACTTGTCCACAACGTCCTCCTTGTTCTTCTCTGCCTCCTCAATGCACTTCTCCCAATTTATAAAGCTATCTCTGCATCCCCCTGCTTTCATGAACAAGCAAAAGCCACACTCGCCCTCCTCTTCCTCCGCTTCCTCCTGTTGATCTGAGGGAGCATCTTCTGGTTTGGCATCAATTGGGGAATCTGATTGCTCAATTGGTACTGGATTCTGCGGCGAATCGGAGTCTGGCTTTGAGGGTTTGGAATCAGGCGTGGACATAGGGTTGGCAGAAATTGACGATTCTGGGAATTCTGATGATCAGGGCTTAGCGATTAGCTTGAGGAGGAGGAATGTACGGTGGCTGCGTCGCTAGGGTTTCTTGTGATGGAAGTTGAGATGCGTACCTTGCCTGCTTCGCTTAAAACCTCCTAAAACCCTTTGAACGGTCTTTTTTGGAGGGCTTTACCCTTTTTTTTTTTAAATAAATAGTAATAAAATATTGCATGTTTTGCCCATTCGTTTCAATTTTTCTATTTAAATTTCTCTCCCCCTATACTATAATTTGATTATACATATTTTAAAATATAAAATTTAATCTCTTAAACAATCACAAAAACGATCAAAGTTATGCAGAATTTATGTCTTAATGAAATTATGTTAATGTTATTTGATACATTATATTTTTATTATACTTTTAAATTTTTTATTTAAGATATTATGTGACAATAATATAGTTTTTAAATTTTAAATCTAATTAATATATACATTATAATAATTTTTTTTGTCTTTTATCTCTTTAGTAGAGATTAATAAAATATTATGAATATTTATAAAATTTATTTGTTGAATTTAAATTCAAATATTAAAGAATTAAATTTGAATTTGTGTTTAGATAGAATAATATCTAACTCAAATATAAACTCATTTTATATAAATTATTTAAATATTTAAATATATATATAAATTATATTATTTTTTTAACTTCATCAATAAATATAGTTTAACTTTAATTAAATCTATAAATTATTATATTTGATAATTTTGTAAAGATAAATTTATTAAAATTTTATATCAATTATATATTTAAAATTTTTATAATATAATTAATGTAACTTGTATGTCTTTTTTTATTAATTTATTTGTAGATAAGTTATAATTTTTAAAAAAATTAATTCTTTTTAATTAAACAGGGTTAGAGATTCAGATATTTTACGAATTAAAAAATAAAAATAAATTTTGCTAAATACGAAAACTATAGTAACTTATTTATAGCTACTTATATTATCCTTATTCTTTAGTTTCTAGACTTTATATATATAATATAAATATATAAATAAATTGGAAATTGTGCCAAGAGAAGTTAAAAAAATTAGTAAGAAGTTACTTAACATATTATTTATATTTAAAATCAAAATTTTAAATAAATTACTATAAATTTTAGTACATGTCTAAGCTTGTAATAATTAAAAAATAAAGTATTATATTTTAAAACAAGTCTATCAAATTATATATAACGTGAGTTTTTTATGGGCCAATATTATATTTGCATTAATATATTTTTTTATTCTGTTTATATTAAAATATAATATATAAAATAAATAAATAACTTAAAATAAAAATAATTAGATGATAAACAATAATATATTTAAATCTTATTAAATAATTTAATTATACATGACATAAATTCACAATCCTTTTAATTATTATTAACTATATATGATAATTTAAGATTAAGAGATATTTAAAATTTTATTAATTAATTTTAAAAATGTTCAATGACTAGAACAAAACAAGTTTAATATGAATTAACATTTTAAAAACATCTTTCTCTTAAATCATTTATGTATAAGTTTACAATTTAGAGAAAACCAAGAGGAGGTCATCCTTCAAATCCAATGAAGGAATTTTTATTTGTCTAGTTGACTAACCCAAATTTGTGTTAGGTTGGTAAACAAATTTAATTTTGAGTTAATTAAGGTTTTTATCCTTAAAATATAAATTGAGAAAATTATATTATGAGTGACTAAATTGAAAAATTAGTTATAATTTCCTCCATCTCTATTGATTAAGTTGTAGTTTAAAAATTTAGGCCAATGCAAAATTATAGTCTGATATTTAATGTTAGGTTGCATTTTAAAGTGAAATACAATTTAATATGAGTATTTTGACTTGCTGAAATTTTCATCTATAATCTATTACAAAAACTAAAAATATCAGAAGTCATAAAATTACATGTTGCTGACAATTTATACTCTACTGACTACTGAGTATGTGGAATGCTTACATAACTTGTATCAATACAACAAATAATGAAAAAGTGACTACATTTAGCTAATTCTTAACTCACTCATGGCAAGGAAATGCAAACTTCTGTTAAGAAGCAGAAGCATCCAATTGTGTTTCCTCTTCTTTTTCATTTTCAGTATTTTCAGCTTAAGCTTTTTCAGTTCCTTTGGAACAATGCACATGTCCAGAGCAATTTATGCTTTTGCAGCAAAGTGGGAATCCACTATTCAGCCTTGTTATTCTCTTCATTTTCGTCCTCTTTATAGTAACTGAAAGGATGAGGTACTGATTTGAAGGGGCGATAATTGCCAACATTGTTCAAGTACTCATTCTCAATCCTGAGTGATTAGATTTTCTCATGTAAGCTCGTTGACACTACACATAAATATAACACAATGTGTCTTGATTCTATAGAAAACTCAACTTCTCAAAAGGTTAATTTTTCACAACCTCCAAATTCTAGCATTAAAACTCAAGTTTTTGAGAAGTTGAGTTCTCTATAGAGTCATCCCATTTTTAAGCAAAAGAAATTACCGAAAGAAGTTCCAAATGCCACGGCGAATGATTTCTAGGCACGCCATGATGGTCGTCATCGCCACTTTACGAAGGGAGCGCCAATCGAGTTGAAGCACAGACTGCATCCAGAAAATTCTGAGCACTACATCAAAGGCCTGCAAATTGCAGAGAGATTGAAAAACTGTGAAGGGCAATACATATATAAAGAAAGTCAAATTATTTTGCTTTAGGTCAATTTCCTGTTACCACAGCTATGAAGTAGACACTTTTATGTGGAATCACAAGCTTATCCCTCAAATAGGGGTTCTTTGAGTGCCTTCTCAAAAGCCCCCAATCCACAACAATGTCCCAATATATGCTCTGTATTGCAGCAACTGCTGAGCTTATAAGAGCCAGCAACTTCAGAGTCATTCCCTTTTTCAGTTCAAAGGCTGTCCTAATGACAAAGGCAATTATGGTTGAGAGGTAGGTTAAGCAATTCAATGCTCGGATGATATCTCTCTCATCATAGAATTGGCGCATGCACTGCACAAATATGTTAGTGTTTTTCCTTTTCTTTCAAACTGCAGTAAATGAAAATTTCATATGCCTATTCAAAAATCCTAGAATGGAATAGAATCAATTCAATTCTTGTCTTACACTGTCATACCAAGGTATAAGATGTTATGTGATAATGCAAACCTTTTGTTTTACCAAGATTTATCTTTTCAAGTAATCACCAAAGCAATGTTAAGTGACATGATGAAACATGTTAAGGCATAAATACTTCACCTTGCTAAATCAAAGGGAAAGCATACTTCATTTGCAATTTGTAAACCATATCACTTCATAAAATTGGCATACTGCAGATTGAAGGCGTGTATAAAGGAATGAGTGTATGAACCTGTGCCAGGCGAAACCAGAAAGGAATGAGGCCAATAATGAAAGAGAGTGCGTTATAGACACCGCGACTTTCACATTTCTGTTGCCTCCTTGAGTGTTCTCCCAGGCCATAATAGCAGATGTAGAGCTCAAAATACCTGAAGGCTTGGATCTAAACACAATAGTAGAATATGTATTGATATGTTACACTTGAAATATATAAATGTTTTGCGACCAATGAAAACCATGTGAGCATAAGACCTGGCTGGTAAGCTGATCAGCCACAAAGAAATCTGGAAGCGTAACCTGGAAAAAACTAATTTATGAGTGGCATTTAATTTATTTAATTATGCCATTCACTTTTTTTTGTCTTTAATTCTGTTACCGGGTAAAAAGGAGCACATATGCAGCGAAATAAACTCCGGATGAAGAAGAATCGGCTTGATCGAAATATGATGTTGAAAGGGCAGAAGGTAATTACAAGAACAAGCTGCACAAGAAACATAAGAGAGTTAAACAAAATGAAGACATTACTTCAGTATAACCAAAGGGTAATCCTGTTGATAAAAAATAGGTAAGTTTTTCTTTTTTAGTACAGAGATTTAAACCTAAGACCTCTTTCTAACTCCTCATTCCTCTCACCACTAGATAACACCTAGTGGCTTGGTAAGTTTTATGTAAAATCAATAAAGTCAGACAGTATATCAGAATCTTACTATAACTAAGCTCAGAGGAACAAGATCAGCAGCTGTCCTATGGCTTTGAGGTTTCTGGTCTATCTCCAGTTGAAGATTTATCAAGAATCCAAGTAATGCAAGCACTGCAAGACCAGTGCTCAGTAGGAAATTTTCTCTATGACCTAATTCAGTTCCAGGCTTGAAGCCAAATATGAATGGATAATTGACCCGATAACGCTTCCAAAAATATGTGTTTGCAGCGTACATGAGCATGTGTAGTGTGATATATCCAAATATACTGCAAAAAAAATATGCACCTTAAGCAAAAACACACATTGGTTGCAAATGATAGGAAATGAAACCAAGCAGTAAAGAAAAGCAGTCAAAATCAAGACAACAAGATTCTCTAAAGATAACAGTCACCTGTACAGTGGGAAAATGTTTTCCATGTAAAATGTCCCCTCTTGCTTCTTCATCAAATGTTGAGATATTATTCTTAATATAGTAGCGACAAGTAGAGCAACAAAGCAACCAGAAAAGAAGCCTATAGGTGACAAGGCAAGGTAAGCATTAGTCAATGAAGTCGTCAGAACAATTCTTCAAGTCATTATGTGCTACTGGTTGACAAGCATGGTGTTATTTACCTGTAAAAAACGTTATGCTGTGCTCTTCTTCTTTTTCTTTTCTCCTCAATAATTTCCTCCCCTTCTTGTGATTTGAGTGTGAAAAGTACCTGATAAAGGTAGACTCTACCCTCTCTAAAAGACAGGCTACCTAAGATGACATAGCATCATTGAGATGGTTTAATCCTAAGAAAATGACATAAATGTTTATCCTGTCTATGCATTTTAAGCTTAAGAAAATGCCTTCATAAATTTATACCAGCCAGTACTATCAACTAGCCATCAATTCCTATAATAGATGCTAAAATGCTATAATCAGAACTATCTTCCTATGATATTTGAGTCATGATTTTTTATTCTGAGAGAAATAAGATATCCCAAATAATCAGATAATCTGATGACCAAAGTCCAAGGCAAAGGCAAAAAGGGCCTAACAATGATTGTGATAGAGCCTTGGATATAGCACTGAATAATACTTCTATTATAGATGAAACACTCAAAACCATACACCAATCCACAAAATATACTGGAAAGACTAACAAAACAGCACACCAACTTCACAGCTCCAAAACAGAACACACTAAAGGAAATAGAACAAAAGAAATAACAAAATAAAAAGATAAACAACAACAATCCAGCAAACACACAGAATGCAACCACACTGCTAGCTTTCAAGAGGCTAGCACTCTCCAAAGTTCCTTCCAAATTTTTTCCTCCTCCTTTTTTTTTCTATTTGCCCTACCTCTAATATATCTGATGTTGTGGTCCCCACCTGATTAGGTTGTTAGGATATTCTCTTCCTCCTTTCCTTCCAGCCCACATTGATAATTTTATTTTTTTACTTTTTGTGACCTAGGGTCTATCAAATTGATACTCTAAATATACCATACATATGGTTCAAAGTTACCTCATCAGAAGTGCCCAGGTAGGAATTATCCACTACTCTCATGTATGCTCTAGATGCAGCCCTTGTTGTAATCTTCAAAAACAAAAACATAAATGAATTAATTAAGTTGCAGAAAGCTCCTTGTCTGATTTGAGCAATCATCTTGCAAATACCTCTAGTCCAACTTTAATGTAGTGAAGAATTTACAACTAAAAAAGTGAAATTTCACAGGAATAAAGTTGTGACCTAACCTTTTCATACTTCTCCATGATCTTGGCAAAAGCTGAGAGGTTCATGTAACTGTTCCACCCATTTTTAAAAACACATGAGACATGGAAACACCAATTTTGAAAAAAAGGAAGACCGTTTTACTCTATTAGAATGTAAGTCAAATTTGCAAATGTAAGTCAAAGTTACTTTCTTCACCTGTAATCTTTTAGATGAAGGAGTTTTTGATCGAATTCAATAAACACAAGCTTCAATTGCTCTTCAACTTTTCTCATCTCTTCTTTTCTGAAACTCGATTCCTCTTCTCTGAAATTTGTAAAAACATTCTTGATTGATGACATCGGAGATTCAATAATAGTATCAATCTTTACTTGATCCAGGATTTCCAAGGGATTCCTTGTGTTGTAATTACTGTGTGCTTCCTTCCCACAATTAGTGTTTCTCTTGCTGCCATCCTTAGTATCCTTTTTCTGATGATCATGATGCATGTTTTCAGCAGACGATGAACTTATTTTCTCCATCTCTGCAAATTTGGCTCAAACTCAGACGACTAAACAGTGTATTTCTCTCTGTAAGAACCATACTTCTAGTTACTTACATTCTTTCAACAAGAAGTGAGATTCCTCCATGGAATTTTATATCAGCAAATTTTAAGTTTCCTTTGTGATCCTATAATTTTTTTCACTATTTTGACAAAACAAGATGAAAGTTTCAATTTTGCATTTACCTATATCAGGGTTTTTCAACTTTATCTGCAACGCAATAAAGGCCTCCATTTGTTTATTCAGAAGAGCTTCTTCATGCTCCACTGCCTCCACCTGGTCTTTGTAAAAGGAATTCACGTTGTTGAGCTCTTCATCAAGCTTCTGAAAGAACCTTGCCTCAGCTTCTCCACCTTCTTCATGGCGCTTCAGGAAATGAGTCCTGTAGAATTGTCCAGAAGAACCATCTTGCTCCAGTTTCTTAACATCTATAACCTGGTCTTCGACATCGCCTTCATGTCTGTGATGGTTGTCATGTTGCAAGTGTAGCCCACTGAAGGCTCTTTCAAGACTGAGCTTGTGCTGTAAGGATTTAATGTGTGATCTCTGATGCTGCTGATTCTGCTTACTACTTTTGACCTCTTCTAATATTCTCTTGAGGCCTTCATAGTCCATGTAGTTTTCTGCCCACTCAGGCACCATTTGAGCTTTGAAATCTCTCTTAAATGTCATCTTTTTTGTTTCCCTCAAAGGCTCCAACTATATCTCTTCAGAAGAGAAGAAATGAAGACCAGTACCTGACAAAAATAATATATATACAGGAACAGTTAAATAGAAAGAAAAACTTTCAAGCAACTAGGACTTGTATAGAGGAGAAAGGTGTGTGAAATTAGAATATCTAAAATATAATGACTACCCAACTTGCAGGCATGAATATATTGATATATATAAGTTGAGTAAACATCAATATACGAACTTATACAAACGCAAATGCATCTATGCAAGTGTTGATGAGAATCAAATGCAAAGTCCACAACAGGAAACAATCAATGAAACTGAGTACAAACATAATAAGAAGAAACCAAGAAATATTCTACTGTACCAAAATGGCTATAGCTAGCACTGTGTCATCCCACATCGCTATCAAAAACTGAAAACAGAGAACTTACAGAATAGTGAAGAGGCCCAAAGCCGAAAGGGACAGGAAGATTGATATGTAGCTTAGGTTGGCGAGGTAAGGATTATTATTATTGTTAAGTACAGAAAAGCAATGAAGATATTGGAGAGCCATTAATATGATATGAAGAGAAGTTGTGTTTTGCATTGTTCGATGAGTTGGCAAAGAGAAAGGGTGGAAGGTGTGAGGGAGTGAATCGTGTCCTGTGATGCCTTCACTTGCAAGAGCTGAAACCAAAAATAGAGGTGGGTTTGAGGATTTGGAGAGAAAGAGACACGTGGACTAAAGGCAATGAGTGAATATGAGCATGAGGATGATGATGATGATTGATGATGAAGTTTGTTGTTATCAGATTTTATGCAGAGGAAGCACTTCGTTCGGAGCTAGGAAACACGGGTACGAGACAAATTACGGTAAGATACGGATGCGACCAAATGATATTTCTTACACATTTTAATAAATTATATAAAAAATTTATATTTTTTAATTTAAAATATTAATATAATATTAAAGTTAAAAATAAAATTATAAAAATTAAAAATATATGAAGCTCAATTATTATTAAAGAAAGTAAAATTTAAATTTGCTTATGACAAAGAAGATGATTAAGATTAAAATTAACAAAAAAATTAAATTTATTATTTATCTCGATAATTTTAGACCCATATCTAAACAATATTCTATCTGTATTAAATATTATTTTTAAAAAATTAAATATATCTAAGTTCTAGTCGGTGAAAGCAGTCGCATGAAGTGAGATGTTGAACCTCCTTAGTCTCTGTAACTCGCGGTGATGCATTGTATCTATTCTCAATCTCGCGTCTAATTCTACTTCAGTATAATCTTCCAATTAATACACTTTTCTTCATTTCTTTTTCCAAATTATATATTTATTGATTGTTATTTTTATTCAAAAATTTATTAAAATAGTTATAATCATTTTATTAACAAAAATTTTATTTTGATCTTTTAAGTTTAATAATTTTTTAATTTAATTTTTCATATTTATTTATTCAAAATGTGATCCTTAAAGTTTAAAATTATTATTAATTTAATCTCTTCGTCTATAAATCATTAAAATATATAATAGATATATAAATTTAAAAGATTATATAAAAAATTATTAAATTTAAAAGACTAAATTAAAAAAATTATTAAACTTAAAGAATTAAATTTAAAAATTATTAAATTTTAAAAATAAATTAATAATAATTTTAAATATGGTAAACTAAATTAAAAATAAATAAATATAAAAAATTAAATTAAAAAATTATTAAATTTAAAGAGCTAAAATAATATTTCCTGTTCATTTTTATCCAAAAAGGATTATAAAACAAAATACAGGGCGTAGCAGAGAGTGCATTGTCTGTTGGCCTCATTGCCATTTACTCATTAGCCTTCAATTAATAAATAAATAATGACAATAATTTAAAACAAAAGAAAAGAAAAAAGGAAAAAACTTTCCATTTTACCCTTTTAAGTGCTAATGCAACCTGTTCTGGACAATGTACAATTCATTTACCATTTATGAATGTAAAAGCAGTGTAACATTCAATTCAAATATTACCAAAAAGAAAAATAAATAAATAAATAGTTGAGCAATTAATTTGGTCATTAATATCATGCATGAAAGATCCCATTCCTATCATAAAAGAAGGAAGAAATAACATGACTTGTGACAAACTAAAATTTAAATTAATTTTGTTAGGACTTAGGAGTGTTCAAATATAATTTCGTGAAAGATACGTATGAAAAAAAGAAATTAAGAAATGAGTTTCTAGAAATCTTGAACCAATCAACCTATAGCCCGCACGTTATGGGTGTACAAGTGTTCAAAGCTTCAACAAGAAAACTTGTCCACTGCTTCACCTATATTCAACATACTCATCCCTCTCAGTCCAAACCAAAACTTCAAGCACTCTGTATTCTGTCTCCCAGTGCAACCAGAAATGTCCACTTCAGCATTTGAATAGATTTGAATGCTCTCAGAAGAAGAGCGTCTTCTGCCATGATCAACGACGACGATCAAAGACTCTGCCGTGATTCCCGACTTATAGCAACCAAATCTGGTATGCTTTCCATGACGTTGACGAAAATTCTCGCTGTTTGCTTGATAGCTCTTCCGCTTCTCGTCGCAGTCAGGCTTGCTCTTCCCTACGCATCCTCCGATCGAACAGTGGGTTTCGCCGACGCTAGGCATTTGGAAAAGTTGTCTCGGAATGCTTCCTCCGTAGGCAAACGTAAACAAAATGTTCTTCATTTTTTCAACTCTCTGTGATTGCTGACGATTGCTTACGCATGTTAAGATGTGTTGAATTCGCTAGTTTGAGTTACATTAAAATAGTGTCATTAAGATTTTTTTATAATTGATTTTACTGCTTACTTTGACTGGCGGAATCTAATTGTTATATATATACACACACACACACATATATACACTGTGAATATGTGATTGTTCGGGAGGGATAATGACTTGGTGACTTTTCTACTTTTCCGTGAATGGCAGAAATGTGCCAAAAAAGAAAACGCAGAATTCACAATAGTGATAGTGATGAGTAATTGGAATGAATAGAATGTCATGCCAAACAAACAATAAATCAAAAGTTTAAGTGAAGCTTCACCAAAACCTCCAACAGCACAAGCACATCCATCTCACTCTCTGTGGACATTGTTCACAGTTCCTGTTATTCAGAATCTGTCACTAAATTCTTGACAATAATTCTACACTAGGAAAGAGATAGATCCTAAAATATACAAATTGGCTTCTATTTTTTGTGAGTTTTTATTTTTTTTCTCTTTATCTCTCTCTTACTCAATTGCATAGGATTCAAAGGCAAACTTTTATACCTCCTTTTAAAGCTCTGCACTTAACTATTATCTACTAAATTGTGCAATGGAACACTTTTCATATATGTACTGCATAGAATGTTGTTCTTGATTTGTTGACTTTTTTCTTTTACACTTCATAGGTTCAGAAGATGGTTACTTTCAATCCTCTGATATGTCAAACGACAAACTGCTTGGTGGACTTCTTGCTCCTGGGTTCAAAGAAGGTTCTTGTCTAAGCAGGTATCAGTCCAGTTTATATCGCAAAACTTCACCCCATAAACCTCCTTCTTATCTCCTCTCAAGGCTCCGAAATTATGAAGATCTCCATAAACGTTGTGGACCCTACACCAAGTCCTATAACAGGACAGTACAACAACTTAGATCTGGTGACATTATTAGTTCTGCAGATTCTTCAGAGTGTAAATATGTTGTCTGGATATCTTTTAGTGGCTTGGGCAATAGAATCTTAACAGTAGCATCAGCATTCCTTTATGCAATCCTTACAAATCGAGTCCTGCTTATTGACCCTGGAAACGACATGCCTGATCTTTTTTGTGAGCCATTTCCAGAAACCTCATGGTTCCTACCCGCTGACTTTCCCCTTAAAAGTAAGCTTGATTTGTTTGACCAGAAGACTCTTAA
Source organism: Senna siamea (assembly GCA_031216115.1). Classification (NCBI taxonomy): domain Eukaryota; kingdom Viridiplantae; phylum Streptophyta; class Magnoliopsida; order Fabales; family Fabaceae; genus Senna; species Senna siamea. The sequence goes on from CM062358.1 coordinate 4,347,389, forward strand.
TTCTTATGGAAACATGCTCAAGAAAAACATGTTAAGCACTTCAGCTTTGTTTCCCTCATATTTATACCTTCATCTGGTTCATGATTATGATGATCATGACAAGATTCTTTTCTGTGATCAAGACAAAGCACTTCTGAGCAAAGTTCCCTGGTTAATTATGAAATCTGACAACTACTTTGTTCCATCACTCTTCTTGACCCCTTCTTTTGGTCAAGAACTGAGCAGATTATTCCCCCAAAAAGCAACTGTTTTCCACCACCTGAGCCGTTATCTTTTTCACCCCTCAAACCAAGTGTGGGGCCTGATCACAAGATATTATCAGACTTACTTAGCAAAGGCAGACGAAAGAATTGGTATACAAGTTCGAGTCTTTGAATCTGGAGCTGGTCCTTATCAACATGTGATGGATCAAATTCTGGCCTGTACATTGAAGCAGAATGTGCTGCCTGAAATTAATCAGCAAGAACCTCTTGTCCCTTCATCAGGAAAGCCAAAACCAAAATCAAAAGCTGTTCTGATGACATCCTTGAGTTCTGGGTACTTTGACAATCTGAGAAACATGTACTGGGAACACTCCACGGTGACTGGAGATTTGATTGGAGTTTATCAGCCAAGCCATGAAGAATTTCAGCAGACAGAGAAGAAATTCCACGACCGGAAGGCATGGGCAGAAATGTACCTCCTCAGTCTGACTGAAGTATTAGTCACAAGTGCATGGTCAACATTTGGGTATGTAGCGCAGGGCCTTGGGGGCTTGAAGCCATGGATTCTCCTCAAACCTGAGAATCGTACTGTACCAGATCCACCTTGCCGTCAAGTCATTTCGATGGAACCATGTTTTCATGCTCCTCCATTTTATGATTGCAAGACAAAGAGTGGAGCTGATACAGGTAACCTTGTTCCTCACGTCACACATTGTGAGGACATGAGCTGGGGCCTTAAGCTAGTTGATAGTCATGCCGATATATAGCTAGCTGCCTTTATATATGCCCACAATTATTCACATCAATGAAGCATGACAAAAGTTAGTTTTTGCGTTTTGCCGACTACTCATGTCATGCAGGTGTTGCAGTTACTAATTCTTGCGTTTAGCAGATATTGGGTGTAGGACTCTGTTTTGTGATATCTTGCTTTTGGTTAAAAAAGTGAAAATACTAACTCAGCCAGGACCAAATTTAATATAATTTAAATTTTTTTTGGGACTGATTAATTATATATAGACCACAGCCCACTGGAAAAAAACCATTTCCCTTCTCTTTTGGGACAACAGATTATCGTTTAAATGGGTCGCATGAGGGCTTGTGATCCAAGATCCATATATCGTGCTGGGCTCTAGCCTCTAGCCTTTAGAAAAAGTAGAAATAGCTACTTATTGAATGACAAAAAATATAAGCAAATTAACGATTCACTTCACTTTATACGCAATGATCAATTAATTAACATCTAATGCTATATATATTATCAAAGTCATTCTTATATCGTTGAGTAATTTTTTATCAAATCAGCCATTAAATTCAAATTTTTAATCATAAACATTAATGGCTAAATAGGAATGATCATGTAGGATATTATGGAGTCTCCATCATCAAATTGGGAAGAATAAAAACATTTTCCCCAATTCTAAACCAAAACTCAAGAAAATAACAAAATTAATCTTCATTCTCTCATACTTATTGAATTCCTGAATTCTCATACTTGATCCCATTTAAATTAAAAAAATTCGAAATTATATATAAATTTCAAAAAGATTCAACAATAAAAAGATTCGTTTATCAAGACTGAAGTTATGGATAGAGTTATAAGAAGGAAAGCCATAAGAGAGTGAAGAGTTATTAAATTGCTTACTACGACTTTTGGGAATGTTTATTGGGAGCGAGAAGTTGTTTATTTTTTGTAAAAGCAAAAAGGTGTTTAGGAAAGCTTTTAGAATGTTAGAAGCAGTTTTTTAACTTTGAATAGAAATTATAAATTAGATTTTCTGCTTCTAGCTAAAATTAAAAATTGAAAATTAAATATTTTAGTATAAAACTACCCTTATTAAAATTTGACGTTTACTCCTTTATTTATACATATCTTTTTATTTGATTATATTGTGATTATATTTTTTATATTTTATTTAATTAATTAAAATAAATTATTTAATTAATAAATTTATTTATTTAAAAATAATAAATATTTATAACTATTTATTTATTTAAATAACATAATAGTAAACTAAAATGTAAACATACTCCTTTAGGTAATTAGACAATCAAAAATACTTTTTCTTATAAATTTTTTAAACACAAACTACTTCTCAAATATTAATAAAAATATTTTTTAACTAAATTTTTCAAACACAAACAGTTCATAGCATTTTTTTTTCCAAACTTTATTTGAGAATGAAGTCATTTGAAAATAAGCACATTTTAATGCATATCTTTTTATAAGAATTCATTTTCTTGCTAAAAAAATTCTCTTAATATTATTGTTTCGATATGTTTTAATTATATGACTTTTTTTTTTCAAATTATACAAGGTCTTAAATTTTAGTCTTGTGTATTAAAATATTTTATTAAGAGAGCTTTATTCCTATTATAAAACACCCCAAATTAGATTAATTAGAATTTAATAGATTTCTAGAGCTTAATATTTACCTCCTCCTTCTCATCTCATTTATCTTCTCAATTATAAGTTTCTTTTTTCGCCCTCTTCCTTTTATTTGTTTATTTTGTCAAATAAAGTAAAAATAATATAATTCAAAAAATAATTTATGGCTAGAAGTAAATTTTTATCCCTTAATTTTATATAAAATTTCAATTTTGTCTTTTATCTTTTTTTGTTTTAGTTTTTCCCCTTATTTTTATTAGTTGAGACAATTTCATGACCCCTCTTTCACTCAAGAGGATTCAAATTCATATTATTGTATTCCATAATTTTAATAATTTATTATTAAATTATGATATTTTTATCTAAAAACTTAAATAAATCAAAGAGTAATTTATATTAATATTTTTAAAAAATTTAACAAAATTATACATAATATTTTTTTTGTTTCAAAAGTTATACCTAACTTCCTAAATATTTATACATTGCAGAAAAAATTCTTTCCGATTTGATTTTTATCCAAGATGTCAATTTTATATGTAACATAAAATTATAATTTTATTTTTAAGCTATAATAAAAAATAAAAAACTATACTAAGCTTTAATATAAGATAATAATTTTATTTTTAATATAATTAAAATGACAATTAAATCACTTTAATTTAAAAGGAATATAAATATTGAAGACAAATTTAATTAATTTTAATTAACAAAAAATAAAATTAAAGGAAATTTGACCTAATTTTTGAAATCAAAGGAATCTATAGTATATTTTTTACAAGCTATAAACCAAATGAATTCATCTATATTTATATATGGAGGTAAGGATTTTGTTACAAGGACTAGAGTTTTGATAAATCGATCCAAAATTTTTATTATTATAATTTTGAACGATAATGTGTTTGGCCAAGCTTCATGGCAACTGAGAATTGGTGCTTTTTTTTTTTAACAAATAGTATTTCTTTTTAAAAAAATTAAGGAGTTTGGTCAATTCAAAGAGAAGTGCTTTAAAGTGGTAGCAGAAGCACATTTTAAACTTTGGAATAGAAAGTAAAAATTAGAGCTTCTTTACTTCTAAACAAAAGTAGAAGTTAAAAATTAAATATTTTAGAAAAAAAAATATTTCTACTGAAATTTCATATCTTTTGTATTTCCTTTATTATCTTTTACCTAAATTATATCCCAAATCTATCATATTGCCTCTCATTAAAATAATAATATTTAGATTAAATTAATAATTTAGTCATTGAAAGATGAATATTCTCTCATTATAATTTTTGAAAGATGAAATGTCATAATTTAATATTTGAAAAATCAATTCTCAATTACAAGTTTGGTCCATTAATTAATATGATAAATAAAAAGTTAACCAACGATAGTATTAACAAACATGAACTGAAGTAAAATTATGAATTATATACTATTTAATAAAATAATAGTTTGTTTTGATAATATATAATTTGTAAAATGAAACAAATCACATTTACAAACTACACATAAAAAATACAAACTGTGCGCTTTGATAATATTTAATTTATAAATATAATGTGATTTTTTATTATTGAATAAGATTTAAGTCATCATTTAATATATAAGTTAGTATTTGTTAATGTCACTACTAATTAACTTTTTATCCATTCCATTAACTGAATGATCAAATTGATTAGAGATTAATTTTTTAAAAATTAAATTGAAAAATTTCATCATTTAATAATCAAATTAATAATTTACTCTAGTATTTAAAATATTCATTTTGATTTTATTCTTTATATTTTATTTAATTAATAATACTAAATTAATAAAAATTAAAAATAATATGTATTTATAACCATTTATCAATTTAAATAATATTAATAAAAAGTAAATCTATATATAGCAGTTCAGACCCTTAGTATGAAAATTTAAGAATTAAATGAATAGAAATTTTTTCATTAATATTATTGCACAAAGTTTAGGTTTATAGTTGGATTTCTTTTTGTTTCAAATTTAAGGATGATATAAATATATATCATTGTGTATAAAGTGATGTCAGTAGTTAATCTTAACTGTAAAATTTTTGCATGAATGATAAACAGGAACTGCTTCCAAGACGTTACTAATAATTAAAAGATTAAATTATTGTTTTGGTCCATAAAAAATATACATTTTGTTTTAATTCAATTCTTGAAATAATAAAATCCTCAATTTCATTTTTTCTAAAAAAACTATTTTTAAATAATTTAATTGCTATAATAGTTATATGTTCGGAAAAATGCATAATAGGTCCAAAGGTGATTTGATTGGTAATAATAAAATCTAAATAAAGTGTAAGGATGAAAAATAATAGAAAAAATACTTAACGTGGTTCAACTTTTTGTCTAAGTCTATAGGCAAAAGTGAGGAGCAAATTCTACTAACAAATATAAGTGAAGGTACAAAAGTGGTTTAACTAAACACTTAAAATCACATCTCAAATATACTCAAATCACTCACAATATCTTTTTTCTCACAAAATACACAAATATAACTCAAGGTTGAACATAAGCACACACTCAAATTGACAAATCCACCTTGCTGCAAAACACCATTTGTATAAATGGTATTTATAGAAGAGTGAGCGATGAGGAGTATTTCTTTATTTTTTTACTCCATCTAAGTAGGCTGGTCATAGGAGTGGTGCTAAGCCTCAAATTTTCAAAAGTAAATTGCTTTTCGTGTGTAAATTTTTTTCACCATTTCTCATTGTGTGTACTAGCAAGTTACATCTTTATTTAATGCTTAACTCTCATCTACATCAAATGTGACTAAGAGACATAAAAAATTGCGACATTTCTTCCCAATTAATGCCACAAAAGATTAAATAAACAAAATTAAAGATGTTTTCAACAAATCTCCACCTTGGCTTGAAAATTGGTAGGCTTCAGCAAAGCTCACTCCACCTTCTCCGAAGTACTATGAATGACCAAACTAAGTCGCTGGAAACACCAATCAAGATCAAACAATTTTTAAACTTGGCAACTACTAGAGGCTTCAATGTAACTGATCTTTAATTTCTTAATCTCCTTGTGATATGTAACTCTCTGAATATCACAGTAGACAACAGTCATTTCTTGATTTAAGATAAATTAACCAAACGGTCTCCTGAATGGCTTTTGGTCATAGTTATATATTTTTTCTCATTAACACATATGTAAGCCATAATGTAGCCTTTCATCCTAATGGCAAAACACTAGTATGTAATTGGTGATAAATATTCTCAAAATCACCAATATTTTTAGAAATTCAAAGGAGTCCAAAAAACAACAACAAATAGTCAAGAGTATGTACTGCCGCAAAGAAGTTAACACACTTCTATTTTCTATAATTTAGTACTCAATGATCTTTTCATAAAACACTTACTATTCAATGTATCTCATTTTTTCAAAGCTACCAATCTTCCTTAGTCATATGCCGAAGCCGTATATGCCAGTAATTGACTACTGTCAGATTTTCACATTTTGAAGCTGTATATGCCATTAATTGACTACTGTCAGATTTTCACATTAAGGAATTGACTTTAGCAAAACCTGTAATGGTTGAACCTTCTAAAGTAAACAAATTTCCAACCTTATTGCCTCTTATAAAAAGAGCATCCTTAGAAATATTTAAAACTCCACCTTCAATAGTGGATCTAAAGCCTTTAGTGTCTAAAATGCCTAAGGAAATGAGGTTTTTCTTCAAATCAGGAACATGCCTGACATCGAATAGTGTTATGATGATTCCATTATGCATCTTAATGCAAATGGTACCCTTCCCAACAATCTTGCATGGTGTATTATTTCTCATCAAAATAACTCCACCTAAGACAAAATCGTATGTGGAAAACCAGTCCTTATTAGGACATAAGTGGTAAGAGAACCCAAAATCTAGAATCCACTTGTCTACGGGTCCACTAACACAAAATCTAAGTCCTCATTTTTGGCATAATTGGAATTTGCGGCCTGATCAATCCATTGTTGATCTCGATCATTACCATCATGCTTCTTCTTCAGTTTCCAACATTCTGATTTAATATGTCCCTTTTTGTGGCAATAATTACGGGTCTTGTCTCTATGATAGGACTCTAATCTTCCCTGATTCTTGGTGTTACTATTTGAATCCCCATCACGGGTCCTCTTTCTCGCAAACAGACCTAAACCTTGATTTTCACGAATGTTGGTGTTGAACTCATTATCCAACTTGTCTTTGCTAATCAAGGAAGATTTGACATCTTTAATGTCGATGGTTTCGCGACCATAAATAATCAAATTTAGTTACAACGTCCTAAATAAAACTTGCTTATATTTACATTTGTTATATAATTACATTTTCATATATATATTTTAGGATATGCATATTTCTACTACTACCAGGGTTAGGAGGCAACAAGCCTGCCACTCAGACCCTTTAACAAAATTCCTACTAGTGGATATCTTTTACATATTCTGACATATATTGATCATTTCTTATATACATTCAAACATCTTTTGTTCACATCCCTCTACTAAGGAAGGAATTCTTCAACGATTATTACATATACAGCTCAGATCCACATAAAAGAACCTAAAAGAGAATATTTACGTATGTCACCTTAACTCCGAGCCACACCACAAACCTCAGCATCTGATACATGCCAGATACAATTGTGAAAAAAAATTTCTCAATAGCTTTACAACCTTATCCTTTAAATTAATCTGACATGTACTACTATACTGATATAGAAAATAGTTCTACATTCTTTATTAAAATTTTATTTTTCATTCTATGGGATTAAATAAATAATTCTCTTTAATGTATATGGTACACATATATGAATATATTCTATAATAGTGTATTATGACAATTCTGACCATTTACCTTATACATTTTTTCAGTATCATGATTATGTGAAAACATTACTGAACATCAATATATATAGGGAAACTATTCATCAATAATAAGAAAACAGATATCAGTCATAAGAAAAATTGTAAACAATCTATGGCTAACAATCAAATCTTTGAGAAAGAAAAACTTAAAAGTATTGATAGAGTCACCTAGTGAACTTCTCCACGTACCACTACTTACATAAATGAGATAATTTTATGCTCTGGGTGATAATTCTGTCACTGGTACTATCTGAGGTGTCCTTCAGTGGATCCAAGTACCGTGTGATCACTGCTCTTATTGTAGATCATCCCATATACAACAGAAGTTTCTTCCCTTTCCACCCTATATGGGATTGCTTTAACCTTTAAAATTTAACTCATCGGATCATTGTTAACTTCGTAGATCATTTCCTATCTGCTTTTTAGGTGGATCATTATGCTATGAAATTACCACCCCTTACCAATAGATCATTTTCCTGGTACGCTACTTCCCATATATATTCTAGGATAACATGGCTTGTATCCATAATTATACTAAATTCTAAGTAAATGTTTCCATTTAATTGGCCATTTAAGCTACACTAATTTAGAATTTGCAACCATTACGGTATTTTCTAAAATCTTTATTCCAAGTGGATGTTTGACCATCCATAATTATAATACAACCATGGAATACCCAACGGCCGTCCCATAACGACAATTGGTCACTCGGTTACAAGCTTTTCTATCTTAGAATATATATCAAAAATATTTCTTCTGAGTTTTCTTTCTTACATATCTATGTTTTCCTTTCTTGCTATATTTTCCTCTCTTTGTTTATGTTTCCCTTCCCATTCCTTTAAATTATCATGATACTATACTTTCATTAACTATGACCCTTATCCATACATAACATTTTCAAGAACAAGTTGTCTAGAAATAGGGGTAACTCTCTCGGCCAAGAGAAGAAATCAAGGAAAAAATAATTTTTCTTTAAATTACCAATTTCCACTCTTGCCCTTATATAAATATAATTTCATAATTTTCCTTCCATTTCCATAAAATTTTCCAAGTTATGCTTTATCTCATATTAAGGGTCCTAAGGTGACATTGTAATACATTCTTATACTATTTCCATTCCATTAAATTTTCAACTTAGCTATGCATACATATAATGATCTTTTCTTTTATAACAATTTATATGAATGCATAGATTTATCTTAGATAATATCATTTCCCCCTTTTTTTTTATCATAAATCTCAATTACTAGGGTTTTCATGATTATGAGGATTTATTCACCAATCAATTCATTATTATACCCTTTTTTTCTCTCTACCTTGACCAAAACCATGTTGAATAATTATAAAAAATTTTCATAAGAATTTTATACATAATTTCGGTCAAGGTGCCAAAAATGAGGAAATGGGATAATTTCAATTATACATTAGTCTTCCCTTTCAACTTGGCTCAAGACTAAAATACCAAAATTTCCAATAAACATTTTAAACCAAATTTAACAAACTACTTTGCCATTCAACATGCTCTTCTCGGCCAAACAAGGAAAATTTGGAGAAAACATACAATTTCATGAAATGCTAGATTTTTCTTTCCCTTTTGTCCATTTCCAAGAAAGTAGCATATTAAATAGACAACATTTAAACAAAATTTCCTTTCCACACACACACATCTTCTCGGTCAAGCAAGGGAAGTCAAGGGAAATAAACTAGTTTTCATGCAACTTCTCATCTATCCCACTTTCATCATCAATTAAGCATAAAACATCATTTATCCATCAAAATCATGACAACCCAAGTATCAAAAAATCATCATTCAAGAATTTTGGGAGTTTTTCATGGAAGTGGAAATAAAATTGCAATTTTCCATAAACACTTCAACAATTTCAATCAACACCCATATATGTATCCATACATCATTATAAACAAATTCCAATAGAATTTCAAGCATTTCATGAATGTAAAGGAATTTTGGATACTGTTCATGACAGCCATGGGAGAGTGATAAAAGCTTGAAAAACACTATGAAACATGAAATCAATTGTATAGGAATATAGAGCTACCTTGAATTGCCAATAAAAATAATTTTACTTTGGAGTTTCCTTGCTTCTTTCATGTTCTTCCCTTCCTTCTTCATTCAAGGTGCTGCATTTTCTTTCTTCCCTAGTTCTCACATGTGATTGCTGTTTTGGAGAAGAAGGATGTATGTTTCAACTAATAAGCCAAAAGACCATTTTGCCCTTACAAAATCCTTGCTTTATTCTCCACTCCATCTTTTCTCTTTATTTTTGCTTCATAATTTTGACAATTACCACAATATAAATTCTATAAATATTTTTATGATAAAATGGTAATTTTATCCCCAAGGTGTAAAATTACAATTTTATCCTTAGTATAAAATTACCATTTTATCCTTTTTACCAAAATAACTATAAATTTTCAAAAATTTGAGAGATTATTCTTAAGGAAATTTATCATCATTCCTTAGGTAAAATGACAATTTTACCCTTGTAATAAAATTACTATTTTACTTCTAGGTGAAATTACTATTTTACCCTTGAATAAAAATTATCTATTTTATCCTTAGATATTTTTCTATAGTCATGATGACTTTTAGATATTTTAACGACATAATCATTATACTTTTAAATATTTATTCAATATCATAATGACATATCATATATGCACGAAATATTCTAAGGGCGTAATGATTATATTTTATCTTTTTATGAAATATTTATTTTTTTCGTTTTAATTCCTAACTTTTTCTTTTAATTTAGTCCTTTCCTTCATCTTAGAGATCTCTAGGGCAATTTCACTAACATCTTTAGACATAAAATTGCCAAATTCATAAATTTAAAGCCTATGAAATCAGGAAAAATAGAGATATTACATTTTTCACCATTTCTCATTGTGTATATTAGCAAGTTACCTATTTATTTAATTCTTGTCTCTCATCTACATCAAGTGTGACTAAGATGTAAAGAATTGTGACATTTATTCCTAATTAATGCCACCAAAAATTAAATAAACAAAATTCAAGACATTTTCAACAATATGAATGTCCAAATAATATTATAACAAGACAAAACAGTAATTAATATATCCAAATAGTATTACAATGACAAAAAATGGTAATTAGTATGCTCAACAGAACATTTATATTAACATAAGAACTAAATTGTTTTAGAAACATTTTTTGGAGACTAATTAGAGGATTTTGATCATTCAAGATTAAATTGAGAGACAAAGTGAATAATTCAATAGAGCTGGAAGTACGAGCCAACTCGGCCTATATGCAAGTTGGTAAAATGTGGACTAGATTGGGTTGCCTATTTTTTAAAACGAGCCAACCTACCCATTTTTTTAAGAAACAATTAACAAAAAAAAATTTTTGTTTGTAGCTATCTAATTCTATGATATAATAAGTCAATTAATTATAATTAAATTAAATTTTAATAGCTAATTCTTATAAGAATTGAAATAAAAAAATATAAGTGGATGAAAAAATATTTTTTTAATAAGCTCATTTTTATGATAATGAAAAGAAAATAAAAATTCATCTATTAAATTATGATTTTTTTTTTAATTTGTGGTGTATTGTAAACTTAAAAAAATAGTCGATTATTCATTGATAACTCGATCTAAATTTATGTAACTCACAGATTTGATAGATTGAGTTAAATTGATTCGTATTATTATAAATTAATATTTTGTCAACTTAATTCATCATTGTAGGTTAAATAGGTCTAACTCATAGGTTAGACTTATATTGACATCTCTAACTTTTAAGTATTAAAATAATAATTTACTTTAATTAAAAAGAAGCATCAACATTGTCAGCAGACCAAAAAATCCTCATATGGAATCACATCCTTAAATGCATAGCACAACAACTACAGAAAACAAAGTCTTTGTTTCACTCGATTATATGAATTAAATGAAACATATTTTGTTTTTTTATTTTTATAATTAAATAATTAAATATATCTTAATAATTTTTGTTATTATTATTTTTGGTCTTCTTCTAATAATTTTTTTAGTTATTAGATTATCTCCATCCATAAATAAATTTTGAATCCTATAAAGTTGAGAAATGATAAATTTTTTTAAATTTAGAGAGAGATAAAAAAAAAAAAAGAGATCTACCTTAAATAGATTAGAGATTAAATATTTTTTATTTTGATTTTTTTTCTAACTTTGAAAGTGTTCACTCAAATTTGAAGGAAGAATATTGTTTTTGCTTCATAATCTTGTTCCCCCTTTTATTATATAAGAAAGCTATAAGGCTAGATTCACACACTAATTATTATCAATTAGATGAGTTAGGCAAACACTTGTAAAGTAAAACTATATGTGACTACTGCAAATTAATGAAATCATTTTTTTTTTTCCAAATGATTCCTAAAGACAGGTCAATCCAAACAAGAGATCAGAGACGTACTATTCGATCGAATTCATATTATCAAGGGAGCGCAGGTTAATTCCTATAAGATTTCCTGCGATTCTTTCTAGTATGGAATGAGTCAATCATCCACTTCAGTATCAAAGGAGGCCAGGTGAAGGCAAATCATTGGCCCAGTTGAGTAAGGTATTCCAATAATGCTTCTCCTCAAAGTTTTGGTGTCCTGAATTCTCAGTCAAACCCTCAAACTTGTCATCATCAATATCATATTCATATCCTCTTCCTCCTGATCTAAACGCTTCCGCTGCCACCATAATATCCTCCACTCCCATTCCTAACCCTTGCTTTGGATTCTCCCACGCCTCTGTGTCATCATCATCATCAGCATCACCAGCAGCGGCGGAGGTGGCGGTGATAGTAGAGTTAGGAAGTGAAACTTTGTTGACAAGGCCAAAGGTGGTGGTGGTGGTGGAGGCAGCGGCCGTGGTAGTAGGATTAATAGTGTTAGTGTTAGGGAAGCTCAAGGTGGACGTTGGAGACTCGAGGTCGTCAGTGGCTAGCATCATGGCGTACATGCTGTGCATTTTAGCCGGCTTGGGGGAGCTTGAGCTTGACCATGAATTTTGCCACGCCTTCAGTACGTCCAGGCATGGCGGTGGTGACGGCTGAGGTGTGATTTTGTTGAGCACAAGCCGAGTTAGAGGCACGGGCTGGGCTTGGGTGGAGCCCAGCTGGTTCAGCTGGAGCTTGGATTCTTTGGCTAGTCTGGCTTCGGCTTCCAGCCGAGCGCTCTCCCACTGAGCCATGTGGCTGAGGTTGGTGGCGTGTGTGGAGTTGCTAGTGCTGGCGTCGATTTTGGGCTTGTGAGTGGTGGGGTCTATGCCCAGTCCGGTGAGCCTCTTCTTGAGATGGGTATTCCAGTAATTTTTGATCTCGTTGTCTGTTCTCTTTGGTAAGTGTGCTGCTATGGCCGACCATCTACATTACCAAAATTTAATTTGATATTAATTCAAATTTTTTAATAAAAATATATTATATTTAATATATAATTTAAATATTACTCGATTTTTAATGGGTTGGTAATTTAAATGTCCTTTGGTTGGATTTGCTTATCTGTCTAACGAAAAAATATTTATAAACAATAACCGATTTAATAAATTATACAAACAAAAATTTTATTTTAATTTTTTAAATTTAGTAAATTTTTAATTTGACTTCTTACGTTGTTTCTTTTTAATTTAATCTTTTATATTTGAAATAATTATTAATTTAATCTCTTTATTTGTCAATCATTAAAATATAATAGATATATAAATAGATAAATTAAATTAATAATAATTTTAAATATAAAAAATTAAATTAAAAATAAATAAATATGAAAGACTAAATTAAAAAATTATTAAATTTGAAGAATTAAAATAAAATTTTTGTTAAATTGTATATATCATAAAATATCTTTTCATTAATCTAATTTACTCATCAATTTTAATTGAATTGAATTAAATTAATTGAGTTTAGATGAAAATGAATCCAATTAAATTTGCCCAAGTTTCCTATTTCTCGTGAGATAACATATATAGAACAAAACTTATATATCAGTTAATTATATATTTATTATTAAATTTTTTTCTTAAAAAAACACATAGCTTTTTTTTAAAGACCTCACCTTCACACACGTAACTAACTCCCTGTTAATTAATTAAATTTTTAAATTTCTTTTTTGAAAAAAAAACCCCAAATTCATCTGAAACGTCTTCCTCAGAAGACTTCAGACTCATCCAAGCTTCTAACAGAAGACTGCATATCGAAAGGACTTACATGAAGGGTCCAAGCTCCTAATGCTCAGCTAGCAACTCCGACAAGTACTGATTGTGGGAAAAAATTATTTTCTTTTCATTAGAATCAAAAGCTTAGAATTGAGGATAAATCAAGAAGACAACTTAAATCCGTGGAAATTTCGAGAAGGAGACCAAGTCTGCATATTTTCTTCTGCCCTTGTTGTATTCTATCAGAAATTCAAGATGAACCCACCTTTTGGCGTTTGGGTTGTTTCTAATATGAGGAGAAGGGCTCTAGCAAAGCTGTAGTCTTCGAAGGAGTCTTCTGCTGAAAGACGTTTCAATTTTGATGAATTTGAGGCTTTATTTTTATTCAAAAAATTTTAAAACTTAAATAATTAACAAGAAACTAACAGAGTTAAATATAAGTAAGTAAGATAAAAAAAAAATGCCTAATTATTTTGTCCATATATACATATGGCTGTGTTCAAATAAACTGTACATATATAGCACATACAAGGCCTAATTAGCTACCATTTTAGCTTTATCAGTCACAAAATCCTATATACAATATTATTGTTCTTTCTTGTTTTTCGTAACTGATGATTGCATTAAAGGAAAAAAGAACAGATTTCACAGCAAGAAACAGAAGTGCAGAAACTAGATACAAAATATTAACCAAGTCTAATTTTATGGGAGAGCATAAACCCAGACAAATCAGCAACGCAATGATTGAACAGAGAGAAAAATATTATTTTTCTTTTGAAAACTAAAAAAGTGTGTTATCTAATATTATAGAATTTTGACGTCTATAATATTGTTTTGACTTAGTAAAATGTTAAAGAAAATTTTTTATAACAACCCAATAACAACATAGTAAGGGCATAATTTACTTGAAGACAGTGATCACACTACAAAAACAAAATTTTCCTACCACAATATACACTTCTATGCTAGCTGTATATATATAGGATCGAACAGACTGGATGAGAGACTGACCTGTTTCCAAGAAAAGCATGAAGTTGAATAATAGTTTGGTCCTCTTGCAAGGTGAACTTGCCTCGTTTGATGTCAGGTCTTAGGTAATTAATCCACCTCAATCTGCAACTCTTACCACATCTTTCAAGCCCTGCTAGTAATTACCAACGTAATCATATATGTAATCTTCAAATCCATTTAACTTTAATTTCTTTAACACATCAATCCTTTTTTTTACTTACATGTTATCATACAAATTTGCAATAAAAAACCCTCTATGTATTTTTAACATTAATTGTACGTGCAACCGTAACAACAGTACGTGCACTACACACTCATTTTACTCACTTCCTATTCATTTTTTTGTCCATTTAACCCATAACAAAAAAGGCTTTTTCACCCAATCATAGTAGATAGGGTCTGTATTTTAAGCTTTGTGATAGTAGCAAGTCTATTCTCCCTCTCTATGATATCATACTCTCTTCTTTTTCTCTAATTATGTTCACTTGTTCTCATCTTTGATTTCTTCTTCTTTCTTTTCTTTTCCTCTTCTTCTTCTCTCTCGATATTCTCTTCAGTTTTTTCTTCTTCGCAACTAAAAATATGAAAGTTTGAAGATTGGATCTCTTTTTCCCTCTCCTTCCTCTTCTTTTTTTCCTTCTTTCCCATCTTCAGCTCTCTCTCTCTCCCCTTCTTTTACTTCTTAAAAAAAATTGACATCGATACCACGTTGAACCAGTGTCATAGATAGGAGAATAGACTTCCCCATGTCACAGCTTAAAATAGAGACGTGGAAAAATTAAAAGATTAATATAAAATAGTTAATTACCAGCTTTGGAAGGCATGGCACGCCAGCTTCCATGGCCATGTTGTTGAATGTAAGTGATGAGCTTGTGGTCTTCTTCAGGAGTCCATGGGCCTTTCTTCAACCCCATCTTCTCACAGCACGACGATGACTTCACCATTTTAATTTAATATTATAATTTTGCTAACTCCAAACTCTAAAGAGAGAGCTGGGAAAGAGAAGAGGCTTATATATAGGGATATTACACAAATGTGAAGCACGTGCAATTCAAATTATATATAGAAGATACGAAATGAAGTAATAATAACTGACTTATTTAGTACGACGTACTAGTGGTAGATACATATACACATTTGTGTGTTAGGTTGTTAATTTGTAAATATCTTAATTCAGTTTACCTGTTTCCTGCAGGATGAGTTATGAGGATTGAGTAGGAGCCTAATATTGCTTTCCCGTCCATATTTATAAACCTAACCTCTGGATCTTTGGGAATTCATTCATTTTTTGTACGTACGTGCTCATGAGCATTTAATATTACATTTTGTATTATTTTTACATATAATTTATTTTAATTTATTTCTATCATTGTTATTGGTAACTCTAAAAAGAAAGAGAAGGGGCTTATAGGAAATTACACAAATCAAGCAAGTTCAATTCAAAGTATTAGCCACATAATAAATTAAGAAAGGGGTTGAATTAATTTTCTTTTAAAATCAAAATACTTTAATAAATTTTCGAAAGCAATAGGTTAAGTATGTGTTAAAAATTAGGTGATTGTTAAATTATTTTAAAAGTTTAATTTTTCAACAAATATTTATTCAAAAATTTTTTTGTAAAATTTAATTGAATATAAAAGAAAATAATTAATAAGATCACACCAAGAATTTAAAGAAGTTCATATCAAAAATTGATCTTACATCCTCTTCCTAAGCACACAGCAAAAGAATTTACTAACTGGACAATTACCAAACAATACAACTTGGTAACCTTCTTCCAAGAGATCAGGATACATCACTTTTATGTAAGTATACACTTGAGAATCCTTTTGAAGGACTAACAAAACTTGTTTTTACACCCCTTATGTATTTAAACAAGACTCCTATAACATACACCAAATAAAACTTAAGCAAATCACTCAAAATACTTTCAGGTAATCTTACTCAAAGAATCAACACATATTGCTTTTATGCCAACATACACTTGGAAACCCTTATGAAGGCTCAACACACATATTTTTACACCTTTAAGTATCTTTCAATGATAAAACTTAAAACTTCCTCCAAAAAGCTTTAAATCGACAACCCATTGAATTAAACTCAACCTAAATCTCTTAACACTACAAAAATTTATACCTATGATGGCGACAAAAGTAGCCACTAAAAGGAAAAAAGTTGCCACCTTAGGTCTATTGTGACGACAAAACAATCGTCACATGTTACCATTGAAAATTCCATGACTGAAAATCTTTTGGTGACAAAAAGAAGTCGCCATTGAAAATACATATAGTGGTGACATTTGTTGCCATTGAAGAAGAAAATATGTCATCACAAAAGTTAAAATTTAAAATCATCATAGAAACTCATTTTTAATTGCGAGCCATGTGTCACCACTGAATCAATATTTAGTGATTCAATGGCGACTCAATGTGTCACCACCATTGGAGGTGGCTTTAGTGGCGAGTGATTCAATGGCGACCCTTTTTCACCACCTGATCGATGTTCAATGGCGAAATAAAAAAGTCGCCACCAAAAGGCTTTATAATTAGCTTTAGTGGCGATATTTAACCAACCGCCATAAAAAGCTCATTAGCAGCGAAATATTATTGTCACTGAAGACCTCCAGTGGCGACACAAAATGTTGTCACTAAAAGAGGAGGTTTAATGGTGACTTTTATTATTGCCACTGAAAAGTCACAACTAAAAATCTTTTTTTTTTGTAGTATAACTAACCATCTTAGATTCTCACCAGATATCTAGATAGAAAGACCAAGAGATGAAGAGAATTAAAGTTATAATAAAAGCTTAACAATAATCTAACTCACAAAGAGAAAATAAATAATGAAGTATAGATGAAATATTTCAGAATGACGAGAAGTGTTCTCTCAACATTTTTAATATACCTAACCACTTAAACTCTAAATAGAGAATATATTAGAATGTAACTTCACTTGTTTCTACCCATTGGAAGGTGTAATAAATGCAAGAGAGACATTGGAATTCAAGTCTTAAGCTGAGCATTTAATTGCATACGTTTCTCTTATAAGCTAGAAATATTTTTGTGGCTTTGGCAAAAAAATATAAGTCTATCTCAGCTAAGCAGACACCTGAAAGAGTATGGACATAGCTAGACCACAACATTAAGAGAATTTTGGCAAAAACCATTTTAGATATTAAAAACTTATTCTTTCAATTTTTAAAAGCCCAATTCATAAGCAAAAGTAGTTTCATCAAATAAATTATTTTTCACCTTCTTGGTTCATACACCAATATTTAATTTCTTTTATAAAAACAAACAATTATATTATCAAAATTTTCATAATGTATAGGTAAAAATATTCCAACACAAAAGAAGCATTATAAAAAATAAGAAAAATAGTGGTGCTTTAAATAATCATTTAGTGGCGCTTGAAGCGCCATTATAACAATTTCATGGCGCTTGTCTAAGCATCACTATTTTTGGAGTCGGGAACATATTTCCTAGTTCTTCTATGAAGTCGCAAGTATTTGTGCCATGATTTAAAATCATGACGCATGCTAAGCGCCACAAACATTTTGTGAGAAATTTTATTTTTTTCCATTTAGTGGCGCCTTTTAAATGCCACTATATTTTTCAATTGATTTTTTTTCCTAATAGTGTCGCCTTGCAATCTAAAATTTATTTTTTGCTTTTGATTGTTTAAATGAAGCTCTCAAGAACCTAGAAGATGAATTTTTGTATGAATACAATCTAGGATTATGTGGAGTTGGCTTTTCATCCTTAAAAGCTTGTATTGCTTCTGATTATGTCAATCTAAACAGACCTGAACCTTATGGAGTAGTTGTGAATAGTTTACCAACACAGGATAAATAAAAAACCCACAACCAAATCAAAACCCCCAAACAAATGGAGCCTCACAGTCAAGTTCATAGCCCCAAACAAATCGAAAACTAAAAGGAAAAAAAGAGAAACCAACCAACAATCGAATGAGTGAATGACGAGTAGCGGTGGAATAACGAGAAGAGGTGAAACGCGTGAACGACAATCAAAAATTTTTGAAGTGCCCAAACAAGTGAATGTCGATTGATCAAAAATGTGAAAAATACCAAAAATGCTTCTCCAAAATGTTGCGCTAGAGTGGGGGAAAATGTGGAGGGGTTCTATGAAAATTTGAAAGGAATGTGTGAGAAAAGTACTACTGAAAAGGAATTGCGGTGCTTCTAAGACGTCAATAAAAGCCTCAAAACGCCACTAAATTTGTGACACCTGCTAAGTGCCACTAAATTAAAATCAATTTTCTAAATTTTTTAAATTAACTTATGGATAGAAATTTTGTGGAGCCTGTAAGCACCACTAAAATTTAAACAATATTTAAAATAATACCAACGCTTTTAAGGTGCCACTAAAATGAAAACACTAATTTTACAGCGCTTTATATGCACCAATAAATTAAAAAAAATTCTTTTAAATTTTAAAGCGTTTTAAGTGTCACAATCCCCTCATAAGCATCGCAAAAAATCAAAAATTTTGTAGCGTCTATTGAAGCACCACTATAATAATATTTTAGCGACGCCTTTAGTAAAAGACTACTATTTAAGTGTCGCGAAAACACTTTTTTTTGTAGTGAAGCAAATGTTTCAAGTTATATATAGAAATTTTTTGAATAATTTGTAATATATAAGTGTAATAAAATCTCACATAAAATTAAAAATGAAGTATTTTTAATATATTAACAAAGTCTGAATAATATATTTAAGTATGATTAAAAGTAGAATTAAAAGTAGAATTAATATAAAAGATATATTAATATATATATTAAATATCAAAAAATTTAAAAAATATGACTGTTAAAACTATCCATGCAAATAAGATAAAATGATAATTTTTTTAAATAGACATTTTTTTTTGTAGAATTATTTACACAGTTATTATTATTCAAATCTATCACCCCTCAAAATTCAGAATAACTCAGAATATTTCTACTTTTCAATTGGTTTCGTAACAAAGATGCCGCTTGAAGTAGTAAATACTAAGTAAGTGACGTATCTATATATGTAAGGTGACTTGCGAGGATTGAGGAGCAATTATCTACCATTCTCGGTAATAATCGATAAAAAATATTACTTACAAAAAATATATATATTATTTTTTAATTTTTTGCAAATATATTTTTTAAAAAATTATATTTAAAATATTATTAAATAATAAATATAAATATTTTTTTAACAAACATTTAAATTTAAATTTAAATTTATTACGTTATAAAAAATTAATTTATTTTATATTCAAATCTAAATTTAAAAAACTAATTTATTTCATTTGAAACAACCTCGTGCGTAGGTAAAGAAAATATATCCTTATGTCTGCCCCTCAAACAATAGTTAAGTGATTCAGTGTAATTATAAAATTGTGGAGTGTGACATTACAATTTTCTCGTAAATAGTTTGTGGTCCAAATCCACTGAACTATTGGCATGTCACCTCACGTAATTAATTTATCATTATTATTTCGTTTACAGTACCTATCTTCATAAAAATATCTAATTTCAAAATTCAACCAATGATATAGAATATTGTGATCATAATTTTTTTAATATATCGATATTTAAAAGATTTATATTAAAATAATTTTAGCTTTTTATGAGTATTAATATTTATAATTATATATTATATCATATAAATTATAATTTTACAAAATATATAATATGAGAAAAGTAAATAAAAATGTATAGAATAATTATAAAAATATAACAAAATAATATAAAGTTAAATAATTTTGTATGACTTAATTTTATTATTTTAAAATATAATAATTATTTTTTTATTTTATATTAAAAATTAAAAAAATCTAGTATATAGAAATATAGTTAGCAAACAATATTAACGGATGAAAATTATTAATAATTATATTTAGTTAATTAGGTAGAATAATATTATTAATGACTTTATTTAAGAAACTGATGTGTCAATAACATTTTCTAAAGTGTATTATCTTTATTTTTTTCTTCTAATCACAAAAAAAAATTGATTAAAGTCTAATTCTAATATTTTATATATACAACATACATATTATTTTTAATTAAAAATAGGTGAAAACATTTTATTTATGCGAGAGATTCGTAGTACAAGATTTCATTCCAATTTTATTGGACTCCAAAGGGAGAATTGTATAATAGAAATATAACTCTATTTATTTGGCTTTGTTTGAAAACCTAGATGAAACGGGCCAAATATAAAGAAACGTTTTTTCCGTGAATATGAACTTTGTTAAATAAAGCATGACATATCCTTTTCTTCTCATTTAATTCAGAGTTCTCTTAGAATACAGATGGGCCCACTACAAAGCCTTTTTAATTTGCTTCTATTTTTGGCATCGTCTAGTAAAATTAAATGTTTACAAGAAATTTTTTTTACTAAATATTGTAATTTCGACACAAATAATGTGCATTAACACAGTTAAAAGAAAATTGTTGTCATATAATTAAATCCATCAAATTATATAAGAATTTACGACTTCTTAATAGATAAAATAAAAAAAATAATATAATTTAAAAATATTTATAGTTTAAGTTTTTTTTATCAACTATTAATTTTTTTAATGAAATATCAATTATTAATTTTAACTACTCATATATTATTTTCTTTACTAAATTATTAAAATGTAATGCATGAACATATTTTTTTTTGAAAAATGTGTTATAAATTTAGTAAAATAAAAAATAAAAAATAATTTAACAATTCAATTTGTTTAGCAATTGATCATTTTAACTACACACATTTAGGGTCGTTGACGGGTAGGGCTAAGTTAGATTTGACCTTAATTCATGACTTGGCCCGAATATAACTATACAATTTTTTCACCTCGGACTTAATCCATTTTAATTGAGATCCATAATTTCCAAGTTCAAATTGGGCTAGATGGGCCCAACTTGTATTTTTTAGTTTCCTCTGTTAATTAGTTTTAATTGGTGTCCAATTCTTAAGGGGTTTATATAAAAGTGTATACTGCTAATCGTACAGACTCTTGTATTGGAAGAATTCAAAATCTTGCATTAGGAGATAATCCACCCAAACCCGACTATTGCTGACGCTTAGAAGGAACATTATCTCCTAATGCAAGATTTTGAATTCTTTCAATACAAGAGTCTGTACGATCAGCAGTATACGCTTTTATATGAACCCCTTAAGAATTGGACACCAATTAAAACTAATTAACAAAGGAAACTAAAAAATATAAGATTGGGCCCGTCTAGCCCAATTTGAACTTGGGAATTTTGGATCTCAATTAAAATGGAAGTCCGAGGTGAAAAAATTGTTCAGTTATATTCGAGCCAAGTCATGAATTAAGGTCAAATATAACTTAGCTCGACCCGTCAACGACCCTAAATGCACCCTTATATGTGTAGTTAAAATGATCAATTGCTAAACAAATTGAATTGTTAAATTATTTTTTATTTTACTAAATTTATAACACATTTTACAAAAAAAATTATATGTTCATGCATTACATTTTAATAATTTAGTGAAGAAAATAATATATGAGTAGTTAAAATTTATAGTTGATATTTCATTAAAAAAATTAAGAGTTGATAAAAAAACTTAAAATATAAATATTCTTAAATTATATTATTTTTTTTCTATTTTATCTATTAAGAAGTCGTAAATTCTTATATAATTTGAGGGATTTAATTATACGACAACAATTTTCTTTTAATTGTGTTAATGCACATTATGTGTCAAAATTACAATATTTAATAAAAAAATTTCTTGTAAATATTTAATTTTACCAGACGCTGCCAAAGATAGAAGCAAATTAAAAAGGCTTTGTAGTGGGCCCATATGTCTTTTAAGAGAACTCTGAATTAAATGAGAAGAAAAGGATATGTCATGCTTTATTTAACAAAGTTCATATGCACGGAAAAAACGTTTCTTTATATTTGACCCGTTTCATCTAGGTTTTCAAGCAAAGCTAAATATATAGAGTTATA
This sequence comes from Senna siamea, assembly GCA_031216115.1. Classification (NCBI taxonomy): domain Eukaryota; kingdom Viridiplantae; phylum Streptophyta; class Magnoliopsida; order Fabales; family Fabaceae; genus Senna; species Senna siamea. The sequence goes on from CM062358.1 coordinate 4,369,983, forward strand.
TCAACAAAATTAGGCATTGGTAAGTCTCCTGTATTATCAATAGCTTCATAATCATCATTTTGTTCAACAACTCCCACAAAATATTTATCATAAATCAAGTACAAAATGTCTTTGACCTTTCTTTTCATGGTCTCATGCACTCTAGAATCACCATACATATAATCAAAAGTGTACTCACATAGTCAAGTTTATAAATGTGATCCAATACCACTCCTATGACCAACAAGGGGTTAAAGTTTTTTGACTTTCCCCAATATTTGTCATACTTTAATCTCATATTTTTAGACATATCTCCAATAAGAGAATCTTGATGGATAGCACTGGCTTACAACATAGTGTGAATATGAGCAATATCATGGAAGAAAGCATTTGATGTCACATACAATGATAGAGAGAACCTCAATGTGATGTTATAAAAGACCTTTAAAAATTGAACAAACACAGAAGCATTACATGTAGGTAACCCCTTTCACAGACCAACTCATTCTAATTTTTCAAAAAGGCTAAAGTTTGTGTCATCAGAGCTTGCATTGTTGAAAATACTTTTTCAATCCTCCATCGCAATAAAAACTTTTCAATTACCTTCCTTATAGTGTGACCTTTATAATTTTCAGTTATACAAAAGTTTAGGATTTGTTTTGTAATTTTCAATTCTTATAATAAAGTGAGCTATGAGACATATAATTGAAATTTTGAACCGAAGTCTAGGTGTTTATGATGAGGCAAACACATGCACATACAAGATTTTTTCAAGAAAAAAACTTTAAGCTTTTTGTATTCTTTAATAAAGAGCTTGTAACAATCTCTAGCAATCATTACCCTTGACAAAATTAGAAATCTAGGTTTAGACGATTGCTATACATTCAAAATCCATGTGATCTTCCACAAGTCGAAAGGGCATCTCATAACATCACAAATTCAGCTTAAGCCCATCGATATTCTTCTTGATTGTAGGTGTAGGGTACTAATGTTTTTGTAGTAGTGATCCCCATTGGTTCACCCTATATGGTTCAAGGTATGCTATCATATACTTTATTTTTTTCCTGAGCCCTATATGGGTACTTTTGGCATCTTACTAAATGTTTCTTTAGGGAGTTTTATACCGTGTTTGTTTAGATCACAAGCATATAACATTAGACAATATTTTCTTGTAGCTATGATTTGACCTTTTGTCTCTTCTAAACGAAGTTTTATGAAATGATCCCAAACACGAGACTTATTTATGGAGGTTTTCTTTTCGTACCAACAACTGTAGAGTATGTGGCAGCAATAGAAGATACAGTTTTAGCAGCCTTTGATGTACGATTAGTTTTGGCAGCCTTTGATGTAGGTTTGGCTTTGTGTTTCTTGAGCACATGGGTTTACCATTTCAAATTTAACCTAAAATTAATTAAGGCATAAATCAACATTGGGTATTGAATTGGAGGGAGAGAGTGGATAATATATGCATTATTAAAATTAGATTTTCATAAAATATAAACATTAAAGACTAAGCACTAAATAGATCAAGAAGATCACATGCTTTATGAAGAAAATTTCTAAATTTCCACCTAGAAGATCACATACTAAACAGATCAAGCAAACCTCTAGAAGATCACATTAAGGGCTAAGCAATAAACACATCATCCCTAAATTTCTAGTAGAAGAAAATCTCCAAGACTTTATGAAATTGCCACCTAAATTACTAGCTATCCAGAATACTTCACAAAAGAAGGAAGAGATAAAAAAGAATGAAAGCAAAATATAACATCAAATTGAATCACGGCCACCACCAAAATAGAGCTTGAATCACGGCCACCGGCCACCACCACCACCACAGACGGAGCTCAAATCATAGCCACTAGTCCACAACCACCACAGATAAAGCTCGAATTATAGCAACCAGTCCGCCACCACCACAGAAGGAGCTCGAATCACGACCACTAGTCCACCATAATGAAGCACGAATGAAAGGAGCTCGAAGGTTTATGTCTTTGAAACTTTGGGATTACTGGATTTAGACATGCTGTCACAACACAATAAACAGACGAGTGGACGATTCTGACAACAATGGACTCAACGACGACAACCGCTGCCTGAGAGAGTGAGAAGGATATGGAGTGGAGCTATCAGCCATGAAGGGGAGAAATTGAATGAGGGGTTCAAGGTAGGTGAGTTGTAGAGTGATCTATGATTTTATTAATATTATGAGATTAAGCAAAAATAATATTTTTAGAAAAAAAGACATAGACTCAGGCCGTGAAAAATGACCTTAGAACTCGACATTTTTTTCAATTTTTTCTTTTCCCTGGCTTGATTTCTGTTTTTGACTTGACCCAATTAACCAGGCCAGACCAGTTTGACTAGGTTAAGCCGGGTTATGTACAACCATAGGTGTATTTATTTTTACTTGTTTCCTGCTTCTTCTTCTTTTTTTTTTTTTTTCCATTGAAAACAAGAAATGTGATTGAAAATGTGTTGGATACACAATTTAACAAGAAATCTTTCTAAAAATATTTTAAAAAATGAGCTAAAAACAAAAAAAAGAGTTTAAAATACATTTTCAAATAATAATTAGTTTTATTTTTTGTAATTTTTAAGTAAGTAAATTATTTTATCATATAAATATTATCATTTAATTATAGTCAAACTCAAAAATTATTTAAAAATTATAATTATTTAAATTATTCGACTTAGAGAAAAATAAGAACAAAATTTTAACTTTATATAGTAAACATATTTTTAAAATATTAAAAATTTGAAAATGAAAATTAATTTAAAAAAACTAAAAACTACAAATATTTTGAGAAACCAAACTCTTCTTAATTTTTTTTTAGAAAATACAGTGGACAAGTGGACACACTTCTCTAAATTAGGAAAAAAAACCCCACAAGAATTTTGCTTCATCCCCATTTCTATTGACTAGGGATGTAGGAGACGATCGATGATTAAGAGGTAAAGTCTTATTTTATCCTGTCAATGATATCACATCATCACATTGAGAAGATTTAAGTCATTTGTATGCGCTTACTCAATAATTTTTATTTAATTTTTATTTTAAACTAAAGAATTTAAATGATTAATAAAATAATAATAAATTATAAATAATTAAATTTTATTAATCAATATAAAAATAAAGTACCACAATGTATGCAATTAAAAATTTTCCATCACATTCACATTTGATGACCAATAAAATGACTAGGCACACCATCGAGCTAGTCATAATCTTTCTTCGATGCCATTACCATCTACTTGTACTTTAATTTGCCTAGGTAGCATTGTAGACATGAATATTATTTTATTGTATTCCGTAATTTTAATAATTTATGATTAATCTGATACTTTTATCTAAAAACTAAAATAAATCCAAGAGAAAATTGTATTAATCTTTTTTCATAAAAATTGTTTGTGAACACAAAATGGCAGAGGCCCCAAAAAAAAAAACTAAACTAACACCAATTTAGGGCAAGAAACCCCACTAACATAGCAATATTTTAATTTTCGTTTCAAAAGTTATAGCTGACTTCCTAAATATTTATATATATTCTTTTGAATTTACTTTTTATCAAAGACAACAAAATTGATGCTAAGTTTTAATATAAGATAATAATTTTAATCTTAATCTAGTAGTAAACACAAATGAGTCACTTTAATTTTTAAGGAATTAACACATATTATTACTACTAGAAAATTTACATATGCCAGCGGCTAAAATTGCTCCTAAAAATAATGAAAAATGCTGCTAAAGTTATACCAGAAATTCTCTTAATGCACTATTAAATTAAAAGTTATTACTATACCTTTCTCACTATAATCTTTTTCTCGTAGTTATCCTAATAGCTGGTATATATATTTTTTGTAGTAACATCACTTTTACTAGCTATTCAGTTATTACTATTGTCTTCTTGTAACGACAATTATAAGTGCCTTTATAAAGTACAAAAACAACTAGTAAATCTTGCTTTTCTAACACTTTTAAGTGTTGTTATAGGCTACAAAAACTACTAGTAAATTTATTTTTGTGAATAACTCCTATTATCAATAAAAATAATGGTAGTTTTTTCAAATACTGAATATGCATATATCACAAAAATTTTGACTTTTGGAACCCACTAAAGTCATCACCAAAAGCTATATAGTCACCACCAAAAGGTTATAGGTGGTGACGTTGGTAAAAGTCTGGTTGTTAAAAGACTTTTGGCAATGACTATTATGTCGCCACCAAAAGTCACTTTTAGTGACGACCAAGTTGCTATCTAAAGTTTAATGCTTACAAAAATTATCATTTGAAAATGAGTTGTCATCAAAAGACACTTTTGGCTGTAACTGAGTCACCACTTAAAGTCTCAAATCTCATCATTAAAAAACACTTTTAATGGCAAAGTAGTCACTCTCTAAAGTGAGTTTTGGTGGCAACTTAAGGGTTATTGCCAAAGGCGACTTTCAGTAGCAACTTAGAAGATGCCAATGGTGACTTTTAGTGGTGAATTAGTCGTTTGTAAAGGTTATTTTTGGTGGCGACTTAGTCATTGCCAAAGTTGACTTTCAGTCGTGACTTAGTCACTACCAAAGGTGACTTTCAATGACGACTTAGTCGTTGCCTAAAGTCAAATTAATATTTTTTTCTTTTTCATTTTTTGCTTTACAATATGTAAACAAATCAATTGAATTCAAAAACATTAAAAACTAAAAATCATTCAACTTCCATAAAAAATTCATTACAATTATCAATAGAAGCACACATAAAATTTATGCCAAAATATTTCATCTAACAAAAGGTAAACATACATCTAACATGTCCGATGAAAAAAAAAAAAGATCAAAGTTCAGATAGAGCACATGCAATTTAATTAAAAACTATAAATCTTTCATCTTCTTTATGGCGTTGAATCATCATCAGTCCTCGTCACATTATTAGTGACATTTGGAAGATTGAGTTGTCCCTAACAAAAAAAAAACATATATTTAAATAAGTAATATGCACCAGACTTAATAAAACACAAAAAAATAACATGAGACTAATATTTATGCTTTTAATCTCATAAAACAGGTCATTGACTACTTAATTGTAAAGAGCACATAAACAAAATTACATATTGAAATACAATAGAACAAAAATTTTGATAAGCTCTCTAGAGAAATAAAATTAAAATAAATCAATCTTAAAATATATATCAACTCAGTAGTCATCAGAATTGACTGCTCAATTTTGGTAAGCCTTATTCTCTAAAGGTTTTTTTTTAACATTTTTGGGCTTATAAAAGATAAATAAATTAAATATAAACTAATATTCTTTTCTACGTAAAAAAAAAACATTTTTTTTGTGACATTATCATAAAAGCTGCAACCAAATAGATAAAATATATATCACCATATCAATAAACACACAGAAAAACTAGTAAAATATCACTCCATTTATGCATTAACTAATATCATAAAAGCTGCTCAGTTGTTCCATTTCTACTCGTTGAGCACGCTTTGCCTCTAGCTATCTTGTTATCTCATCACGCTCTTCTTGCATCTTTTTTTCCAACTCTTTTACTGTTAAAGAAACTTTAGCATCCACTTCAAGTTGGTCCATTCCTCTCTTTTTAGGAGGTTTTGCCCCATAAGATTGTTGTTGAACAACGAGTTCATGGAAGTGACCATATAATTATGAAATCAAATTAACATATGCAATATATGATATAAATAACCTTTGTTGAAAAGTAATAGATTTGATCACTTATACATGAATTTCCTGAGATTGTTGATCCACCCATACCACCTCTCCTTATTTTGTTTTCCTAGTATGTTGCAACTCTCACACTTGATCAGGTGGTGCTATCTCTCCACTATTGGGGTCTCTCTATAATCTATAGAGTCATGTTACGATATGAATATCAAAATGCATTAATTTATTCAAAAATAGATTATATGTATTACCGTGAATGCTTCAATTTCTACAAAAGATTTTAGACTGTATGTATGTTTCGTTGTCTTCTAAGCCCAATTTGTTTTTGTTTCTTTCACTTAATTTCTACAAAAAATAAGTTTAGAGTTATATAAGCAATCAAAATTGAAAGAAAACATTCAAAATATATGATTAGAGTTGGTACCTTGAATTCTGATCCACTAAAGTGTTCCATCAACCATTTCCAATCGGTTGGACTAACACTAGCTAGTATATGGGCCAACATTTCCTCATCAGAGGAATAATGCAAATAATGTTTATACAATTTAGTCTTCCAACTTCTAAAAACATTTTGCATTATAAGGACTGCGCATCCCTTCATTGTTAATTCTTGTCTATTATTTATAGGTTGAAAATTTTCCTAAAATATAAATAGTTAATTAGATTTCTATTTGAAATATAAACAATGTTAAAATTTTTATATGTGTGTAGGGGTGTGTGTGTGTGTATAATCATACCTTCACTTTTAAAAACATGGCATCACCATATATTCCAGCAATGTTGTCCCAATTGCCTCTTTAAATGATATGGTGGTCCTTAAAACAAAGCCACAATAATTAGCAAACAACCTAGCACTTGGTCCAACCACCCTAGCCATATGGTTAGGAATTTCAACTTTAATCTTTCTACCATGTTTGGTTAACATATCCAGTTCAATAGATCTATAACATCCTTTACGCTTCTTAGTGGTGCTACATGACGCTATTAGAAATATAAAAAAATAGAGAATTAGGCAATATGATATAGTCAATTTAATTTTACAATAATTATATAATAAGTATAAAATCAAACTTGCACTACTATCTTGTGTGCTTGGAGAATCTTGATGTTTCACCATAGTAAGGTGAGGAGTTAGCTCAACATTTTTTTTGTACTTGTGATATTGGGAGAACAAGCTGAGGTGTCTGTGGTGTTGAAAAGTGCAGGCTTGATGTTACTTCAATAGGATTTTGGTGTCTTCCCTTTGTCATGCCTTTTCCACCTCTTCCTTTGCCCCTTCCAAAATTAGACATTTCATATCACATTGTACACAAAATGTTAGTAAAAATAATTTATATCTACATAAAAAGAATAAATAATAGAAAAAAATATTGAAATTCATTCATGCATATATAAAGTGATGTGTATATATGAAAACTTTTTAATTAATCAATGTCATCTATACTATTATCATCAAATAATTCTTCTTCAGTTTCTTCACTGACAACATCATCTACATCAGTCATTAATAAAATTCTCTGCCTCGTCCTCATTTTGTATATTAGTTTGTACTTACTTATTTTCATGTCTTACACTTTTTGGCTCAACATCATATCTATGTAAGGAAGACACAATGACATGTTCGACATCATTGTTAGGCATCATATTTAATTTAACCTCCATTTGCTGATATGCTTCTTCATTGACTAAAAATCTATTGTCATAATCTCTTTCGTCATCATACGTTTGGGGCATATTAAAAAGGTCACGAGGACTTGTTTTGACTACAATAAGCAAATCTTTATCAACAATATCATTGATGTAGAATACTTGTTTTACTTAAGATGACAAAACAAATGGCTCATTTGTCTTTAATAAACATTGAGTATTCACACTTGTAAATTCATACTTTTCAATCATATATCCTCTACCTAAATGAGCCACATCCCACCAATGACACTTAAAGAGATACACTTTCTTATTTCCTACATAAGAAAACTCATAAATATAATCCAATACTCTATAATACTCTTTCATAGAATCTGAATCATCCCCCCTTATACGAACACTACTATTCTGTGTTTTTTCCCCAAATCACGTTCTCTTGTATGAAATCTAAATCCATTCCCTATGAAGATGAGATATTGATTCACAACTCTAAGTAGACCAATTGCTAAGCTCACAAGCTAAGGACTTGCATGTCCTTGGGCTTGTAACTTAAATACCTGTATAAACATAAAGCACTTGTTACCATTTGAAGGTTATGCCATCAAATAAAATATTCACTCGACTTACTCAATGGATAAAGGCTTACATGTGCAAGGAACTAATTAGGAAACTCCTTGAGATGTTTTTCATCTATAGATGAATTGATTAATTATGTTTGAAGCTCTCTCTTGTGCTCTATACGTTTCATGAGCTTGTTAAAACCATAAAAATTACTAGGAAAGTTTGAAATCAGAGACAATTATTACCCACTTACTCCATTAGTGGCCAAATCTCTTTACAATTTTGAAGTACATATATACAAGCTTGTTGAAACTCTTCGTGAGACAAGTATATGGATGTACAACCCCCTTTTGCTTGCCCGCTTTGTTTAAAAATTGACAATTCACAATTTTTCATATTGCCATCATCATTCCTAAGAGGTTTATTAAACTTGGTTGGAATGTTCTTCAAGTATCGCAAGCAAAAATTCAAACTTTATTCTGCCAAATAACCTTCTGCAATTGATCCCTCTAGACATGCTTTATTATGAACATATGATTTAAGTGTTCGCAAATACCTATATTCATCAAGTTTGAAATTAGCATGAGATCAAGTGTTAAATTTTTAAGAAACTTAAGCATAAATGTATGTTACCTTTCAATAGGATACATCCATCGATATTGTACAGGTCTGCCAAGCTTCACTTCAGTTGCCAAATGAATTGGCAAGTGAACTATGGTGTCAATTAAAGAATGTTGGAGGAAACACAGCTTCCATTCTATATAATGCAATCACAATTTGAGTATCTAAATTATTAAGCTCTTTAATTGTCAAGCACTTACAGCACAAATTCTTGAAGAATTTTCCTATTTCAATTAATGGTTCACACGCTTACTTAGGCAACAACTCATGAATTGCAATTGGAAATATATCTTGTAACAATACATGGTGATCATAACACTTCAGTCTATGTATTTTCTTCTCTTGGATATTAACACACTATACAATCTTAGAGGAGAAAGCGTCAATGACTTTCAAATTTGCTAGTAAGTTACAAACTTTTAGCTTCTCCTCTGAGGATAATGCGTAACATGTTGTAGGTAATGAGACTTTATTTCCATCCTCTATTGGGTGCAATTGTTGCCTAATACCTAAGTCAATTAAATCGTTCTGACTCTTTAGTGTATCTTTAGTCTTTCCAACAATATTCATCACAGTTGAGACAATGGTTTTAGAAACATTTCTCTTTACGTGCATTACGTCAAGTAGCATAAGGGTTTTCCAATAAGGTAATTGAAAAAAGATACTTTTTTTTTTCCAATTGTAAGCACTTTTATGGTGATGACATTTTTTCTTTTGACCTTTCCCAAAAGTCACATTAGCTAAACTTTGTAATTGCATAAGAGCTTCCTCATTGGTCAACAGAGTAGGCGTAATAATATTCTCAACTTTTCCATAAAATGATCTTCTATTTCGACGTCATGTATGATTAGTTGGTAAAAAGCGATGATGACCTATGTAACACAACTTATTTCATAGAGTAATAAAATGTGTGTCTTTGTGTCAACAAGGGCATGCAAGGTTTTTTTTAGTCGATCACCCAAAAAGGTTTTCATATGCGATGAAGTCATTAATTGTCCACATGTTTGCTGCATGTAGTCTAAAATTATATTTTGAATAAGCATCATATGTCTCTACTCTTACCTTCCATAATTCTCTTGACTCTTTAATCATTGGCTATAAGTAGACATCTATGTCATTGCCCGAACACTTAGAACCTAGAATAAGAAGTGTCATAATAAAATACAGGTTTTTCATACATCCCATGGTGGCAAATTGTATAGTACAAGGACGACAGGCCAAATGTTGTGAGTAGCACTCATTTTCCCATAAGTCTGAAACCTATCACTTGCTATACCCAAACGAACACTTCTAAGATCACTAGAAAAGTTTGGAAATTGTTCATCAAAAGATTTCCAAGCCACTGAGTCAGACGGATGCCTTAACACATGCCATCTCATCTCTTTTGCTATGTGTCTTGCCATGTACAACCTTTGTAACCTAGGCTTTATTAGAAAATGATGCAAGGCTTTGTATGAAACTTTCTTGCCTTTGTGATTGCTTGATTCCCATCTAGGCTTCTTATAAGTAGGACATGATTGTGCTATGGGATGCTCTCGCCAATATAAAATACAATCATTGTGGCGTGTATCTATTTTTGTGTAATCCAAGCCAAGGTCTCGAATGACTTTCTTCAATTTGTAGTAAGAATTAGGTATCAATGCTCCTTTAGGGAGAACTTCTTTAAAAAGACTTAACAATGCATCAACAGACTTATTGCTCCATTGATATAGGCACTTTAAGCGAAGTAACCTGACTATAAAAGATAGTTTCAACACTTTGTGACACCCCAGATACAGTTCTGTCTTAGAATCTTCTAGTAATTCATAAAACTTTCTCGCATGCCTATTTGGCCCTTCACTAGCTAGTGTCAATAGCTTCATTTGTTTCCACCCTGTCTGCAACTTTATATGCATCATGTATCATGTCAGCAATGTTGTTACCCTCACTATTATCCTTCTCTAATTGATCAATGAACCCACATAGAGGAGATTTAGATATTACTAAGGTTTCTCCATGTAAATCCCAAACCACATAACTATCCCAAAAACCTTTATTCAACAAGTCTTCTCTAACTTTAATTCTTGTGTTGAACAATGTGTTCATGCATCCCTTACATGGGCAACGAATAACATCATCTGCTTAAGGTTGATTATATGCCCACTCTAGAAAACTATCTATTCCTCGTATGTAGATTGGATCAGCTCTATTTTTAATCTTTACCCAACTTTTGTCCATTCCTATTTCCTATAACTTCCAATAAAATATGACCAACTTGTCATTGAATTAATTAACTAATATTTGAAGATATTAACTAACAATAAAATGCAAAACCACAACAGGTTCTGCACTGCACGATAGACCCTGTTAGCAGAACCATAACAAGTTTTACATTGCTTATGATATCTCAGAATTTAAGAAAAAGAAGAAATTGAAAAGCATATTATATCTTAGAGTTTAATAAAAACAAGAAATTGAAATGCATATTATATCTCATATTTTCTTGGTTCATGTTAAATGGTGATGGTTGACAATGAAACAAGAATCAAAGATTTCTAAAGGAAGGAGTAGTTGAAAGCATAAAACTAAATAGGCGGCATTTACCTGCTGTGTTTTGAAGCTGAACTCTATGTAAGTGATTAACCCTATCAATTTCTTGAGTTCTTGACCCTAGTTCTGCATTGCAAGGATTAACTTATATAAGTGGTAAAATCATTAGTACATACACTTAGGTAAATTTCTAATGTTCAATTAATTGAAAATCTTTCTAGTGCATACAAATAACTACACAAAGAAGAACACAAATGACAATAATTGATGTTGATGCAAAGTCCAATCTGAATTTCAAGGTATGCAACATTTCCTTTATGTTCAAGTCAAGTCATCATTTTGTTTCCAAGCTTGTAGCTACAATATGAGGCCATTATTTGCATATGTCCCTCTTTCCTTACCCAAATAATCTCAAATTTGATGCGTTGGATAGCTAAGATCCTAAACTAAGAAGAACTCCAGGTCTCGGCCCCATATTAGGTGTTTTTATTGAGTTACAATGTAAATACTAGATGTTAACATATGTACTGTCAAAACTGATTTATTTTACTGAACTAGGAAAGATATTTACAGTTTCATGATTGTGGGGCTGAAACCAAGGGCTAAAATTCATCTCACAATCTCTCCATCCTTCATAGTTGTGAACTGGAGAGTTTTAGCATTTTATGATACCCATAAGATGGGTTTCTAAGCCTTTTTTTTCCATATCATAAAAACAAAACTCTGTTCTGGACAGATTCAGACCACAGACGTGATTTAGTGCATTGAATCGATAAAAATTCTAAAAAATTTTATTGTCCTAAGAAAGAGGGGAATCTTGTGTTCTGGAGAATTTTAAATGATTCTAAACCGATTTGATAGGGTTAAAGGACACAAAACCGATCCAGGTCTGCACAAAGGGTAAATCTGGGTAATTCATGGTATTTTGTGCATAACTTGAGTTACAAGTAGAATTTTGAGGTGAAACCAGTGGAAAAAGTTTCCTGAGAAGTTTTTCTATCAAAACCCAAAGTTTCACCTTAAAATAATATGAAAATGGAACTAAAAGATTCAAAAAACCAGTAAAAATAACTTAGGATTTCTAAACTTACAGAAAAAATGTTGCAATTAGCCCACTCAGACTGAGTTCGGGTCTGATACTTGGGATACAAATTCTCCAATTCCAGAGCTTTCTCACAGTGAAATTTGGGAACAAAAAGGATTTTTTTACTATTTTTAATGATTTTCCAAGTGTATTGCAGTTCAAAAGGCAAAAAGTGCAATTATGGGGAGGTTTGGTATTTTCATGTAAACCTTGGACTTCCCTCACTTGGGATAGTTAAGCAAGAATCTTTTTGTTATAAAAATATGTTCAAACTGCCCTCTTTGTGAAAAGGTTAAGAGTTTTAAAAGTCACCTTCTTTAGGGACTAAAGTGGTGTGTTGCACTTGTGAAGCGCAGTAGTGGTGGCAGTGGTGTGCTGCTCTTGTGAAGTGCAGCAGTGGTGTGGCTTTGGTTTGATGCCCTTGACAAGTGCAGCTGTGCACAAATGCATCATTGGAGTGCAGTTTTGCACTTGTCAAGTGCAGAGCTGCACTTGTGCTGCACTTCGCAAGTGCAGCTCTGCACTTCACAAGTGCAGAATGTAGATAATATAATAGTCTTACTAGGTGGTCGCATTACTAACACATTAAGTCAAGAGTGCACACATGTTCTGGTGGACGCAAGATAATTCCAGTGAGAAAGATAATTAGAAAATTCCCGTTCACTTACAATAGCAATAATAAGAATCTGACATTTAGAATCCACTATGAGTATGAATAGGCTAAATGTGAAGGATTTTAATAATTTACTTTAAATTGTATTAAAAAAATAGGCATTAGAAAAAAGGCACAAAAAGGGTATTCTCACCCTACGTTTTTCTTTTATATATATATACACACACACTCTTCATTCTTGTATCTTGGCACTAGTGTTTCGAATAATCAAGAAAAATGTCAGACAAATTAGTCTTTTAATAAATTGAAGATATACTAATTTTATGGCTGCAAAGATTGAGTCATTTAACACCTAATTATTATTAAGGAAAATACTATAAATTTGATAGACAATTTCATACATCCTATACTCTCCTATATTAATTAATTTGTACCTTTTAGTATTTACCATATATAAAGCAACTTCATTTTTGGTTTTGTTTTCAGTACAGAAGTCAACTTTTAGTTTTAGTCACTAGTATTTAAGCAATGAAAATGAATCCCTAAAACTATATATGGCAAAGTACATAAATGGCAAGTCCAGGCCTATATAAGAGAATTGGAAAGCCCCCAACACCTGAGCAAGCAAGCTCTTCACAGCAGTTTGTGAAGTGCATGACAGCACGTCCTAAGAGCAGTGCTGCACTTGAGAAGTGCAGCACTATAGAAGTTTGATTTCACTATCCCATAAATATAAATGATAATAAAGTCTGAAAAAAAAAATTCAAGAAAAATTCTGTCCAATGCACTTCAGAAGTTGTTGAAAAGTCGAAAAAAAATATTCTATCCAAGAGTAATTCGCAAGATTTACAAACTAATCGTTATTATATATATTTATGCCTACTTTTACCTATAAGCACTGTATATTTGTGTTGGTTAACTTTATCTATGATCATATTGGTAGGCTTTATACCACTTCAGTTCAATTAAAATTAATGGTGCAGTGCATGAGACCTTTAAAGTAACTTTGTGTCCACCTAGCTATATATATAGATGCAAAGTTTTAATTATTAATTCTTAATTAGTTCATCACAAAATGCATATCTAGGAAATGCACTTGTGAAGTATCCCGTAACAAACTTTTGAATTGACAACCAAACACAGAAATAAACTCCAGCAAGTCAGTAAGAACATCACCAGAAGCACGCAAAAACAGAACAAATAAACAAAGAACAAATGCAAAAAAAAAGTATAGAACTATCGAAAGCATAACAGAAGAAAAATAATTCAAAGTGAAGCAAACACCATAAGTTAGTACAATGAGGGTGTTTTGCTTACTTCTCTCTGTGTTTTGCTTCACTGAAAATTGTCGTTTTGGCATTTGTCTCTCCGCCAAGTTTTTGAAAATACTAATGGAAAAAGGCGATTTGACAGAGATAGAGTTCACGCTTGAATGAGAGGAAGAAAATGGGATTCGTGCTTGAAACAGAGGAAGAAATGAGGTTCGCGCTTGAATGAGAGGAAGAAAATGAGTTGGCGCTTTACTGTGGAGAATAAGAAAGATGGACGGACGCTTTAACCTTTTTATTTTTTAACTCTTACTAGGTTTTCTATAAAATGTGGCATGCACATAAGCAAAGTGCATCTCTAACTTGTGGTCCACTATGTTGTATCCTAAAGTGAGCCGTCTTTGAGACCGCCAGATTGTAATTTTTTGAATCTTTTTTTAATTAAATCTTTAGTGTCGATCGACTATCATTAGTTGCCACCTATATAGCTTTAGGTGGCGACTAACAATCGCCACCCATAGTCCTTTTTAAAGAAAAAGTTTATTAAAATTTTTTTATCATATTTTAGGTGGCGACTAGCCTTAGTCGCCACCTATACGCCTTTTATTTTTGGTGGTGACTAATGGTCACTACCTATAGTCATTTTAGAAAAAAAAATTTATCTAAAAATTTTTATCATATTTTCAATGGCAACAATGGACAGTCACCACTTATATTAACTTTGGTGGCCCTCTATGGTTGCCACCTATAATTTTTTTACTTTTTCTTATTTTTAATTCTTTTATTATATCTTTTATAGTGACTAATGATAATAGTCAATAAAAACTTCTCGTAGTGACTTTAAATAGTCGCCACCAATATTTTTTTAGTGGCAATTTTATAATCGCTGCTAAAAGATTTTTGGTGGTGACTAAATATAACCATTGCCAAAAATATAATTTAAAAATAAATTATAAAAATTATTGGTGGCGGCTATCAAATAGTTTCCACCAAAACCTATAGGCAATGAGCATTTATTTACCACTAAACGATTATATAGTCGCCACCGAAAATATAATTTAAAAACTAAAAATTAAAAATTTCAAAAATTATTGGTGGCAACTATTAACCTATAGGCAACCACCGTGTAATCACCACTAAAAATTTATTGGTGGTGACCTTTAAATAGTTGCCACCAAAAATTAAGTTTAAAAATAAAAAAACAAAAAAAAAGGCAATCTATAATGGCAAATTTTGAAAATACATCAATTAATTCAAGGAAATGTAAAAGAAATGAAGAAGAGGAGGAGATTATAAAAATAATTATTGTTAGTGTTGTGACTCTATTGATGGATACAATAGCCGCTTGATACCATGTCAAGTCTTTTGTTAAAAAACTGTCGCATGATTGGGAGTTCGAGAGACGAAGTTTCCTTAATCATCTATGTAGAAGAGCTGAAAAAGAGATAGAGTATATTAAGAACCCCTTCATTTTTTAATAAAAACACAAATAAGAATTAGTAATACATGCTTTATACTTCATTTTTTTGTAAGAATACAAAAATGAAATGATTCAATACTAGAGAATCTTGATTTGGAGATTTTAGCTTCTGTAGATAAAGAGTTAGCATATCAAACAGTAGGGCAAAGAAGTATAAATGACTCCAAGAAGAGATTGCAAGTGTTCAAGTAACTACTAGGAGTGGACAACATGTCGAGATACTTTAGCAAGAGATATGTATGCTGATTTTCAAGCAAAAAAAATTAGGGACACAAATTGAGTTAGAAATTATTCTTAGGAAGATTATTTTATAAAAAAAAATTTAGTTATGTTATTTGAAATGACTTTATATATAATATATTTTCAATTTTTTTTTGCCATTTCTATTTAATTTTTTCTAAGTCTGTGATTCTTAGTTTATTCAAGTTTCTCTCATATAGCTTCAAATATTCTCATCTCAATTCATTCTCTTTTTTATTTCATTATTTTATGTTTCTACTGTCTTCTCTTCTTAAATAATATCTGGAAAATATGAAGAAAAAAAGTTTAGTTTTATTAGTGTTACATACATTGTCATGTGATTATTTAGTAAGTCCCGAAGCCCTTGATCTTATAAATTCAAATATTCAATTATATAATCACATCAATTTAATATTTGAGGGCTAAATTTGAAATTTTATGAATTATCTAAGTAAGAAATTTTAAATTACTTATTCTATCCAAACAAGATGTTTCAAATGTTAGAAATTTGAATTGGAGTATTTTAAATTAGTTGCTTTATCCAAATAAGATATTTCAAATGCTAGGAATTTAAATTGTAATAATTCAAATTCCTTACCTTTAAAAATCTGTGGAATTCAAAATGCTACTATCCAAACACAACCTAAAGGAAATCACAGAATCACAAGCATTCATCTGAATTGAATTGCAAATTGCACGATTCAGCCATAAATCACAAATAAAAATCTTAAAGGAAGAAGGAAGACAAAAAAAATCCCTAAAATACAAATAGATGATAAAAGTAAATAGAAATAGAACCTATTGCAGGAATCAAAGTGTGAGAAATTGAGAAGAACTTGTGAGATCGAAATTCAGACATGCTGCAACTTGAGATGGAGATTCAAACCAGTGATGCAAGCCATCAGTGAGGTGAAGCGTGGAGTGAAGAGAAAGAGCTTGAGTGTGAGAGAAAGAGACTCTAATGAGAGAGAAAATAGAATAATATTAAAGAATGAGAAATTTTCTTTTTTGAAAATTTTATAATAAGTAAAGTTTTCACTTTACCTTTTAGTAGCATGTGTAAATGTTAGAATAGTAATAACATTTACTAGAAATTGTAAAAAAAAATTTCCTAAAAATTATGCTTATAATAGTTGTTTAAAAAATTGTTGCAATATTACATTTTTAATAGCTATTTTTAAAATTGTTACTAAATAATTGCTACTCAAATCATTTTTTTTGTAGTAGTGTATTTTATAAAAATTAAATTAATTTTATCAAAAAAATAAATTAAAAGATAATTATTTGACCTAATTTTTTAAATCAAAGGGATATAATTAAAGCAGAGTTTCGTTATAGCATAAAAAGATTAATATGATTTACTATAAACCAAATGAATTATTCATGTATATATAGGCAAGGATTTTGTTACAAGGACTAGAGTTTTGATAAATCCAGACATTTTATTATTGAATTTGCATAAAATTTTGAAGGGTTTTTATGTAAATGGGATTGAGTATGGAGATTTAAGAATTCATTGAGTAGAAACAAGGACAGGCATTTTTTCTTTTCAAATTTAGTGATGACGACTATATAGTATTGATCATTGCGTATAAAGTTGAGTGATGTCATGTTAAGATAACCGTAAATTTTTTTGCATGAATGATATACAAGCATAGAATACTAACAGGAACTGACTTCCAAGACATTAAAATATGAAGAAGGCATCAACATTTTCAGGAGACCAGAGGATCTTAATTACTTCATGGAATCACATCCTTAATGCATGTTCTTAATGGAATGTTCAAACATACTGACAATAAAAGTAGAAAAGGGACACGCATATATACCAGCTATATATAAAAGATTATACCAAACTTCATAACTTCACAGACCCTACTGGCTTGCTAAGCAAGAACTACTCATTTGGTTCAATTAATTATAAAGCTAATAAAATAACTAGATACATACAAAATTTGTTTACATTCAATTTTGAGTGACTTTCATAGATACATCATTTTGATGCAACATAAAATTTTAAAACTGAAAAATATGTCTTTCAATTTACAAATCTAACATTGATGCTTCATCGAATCATTTTTTTGCTTTTCCAAATCAATCCTAAAGACAGGTTATTGATGCAAACAAGAGAGAGAAGTGATGACATTCATATATATTATCAAGGGAGGCCAGGCGAAGGCAAATCATTGGCCCAGTTGAGTATAGTATTCCAATAATGCTTCTCCTCAAAGTTTTGGTGTCCTGAATTCTCAATCAAACCCTCAAACTTGTCATCATCAATATCATATTCATATCCTCTTCCTCCTGATCTAAACGCTTTCACTGCCACCATAATATCCTCCACTCCCATTCCCAACCCTTGTCATCATCATAATCGGCATCACCAGCAGCGGCGGAGGTGACGTTGGCAGCGGCGGTGGTAGTAGAGGTAGGAACTGAAACTTGGTTGACAAGGCCAAAGTCGGTGGTGGCGGCGGCGGTGGAAGTAGGATTAATAGTGTTAGTGTTAGGGAAGCTCAAGGTGGACGTTAGAGACTCAAGGTCGTCAGTGGCTAGCATCATGGCGTACATGCTGTGCATTTTAGCCGGCTTGGGGGAGCTTGAGCTTGACCATGAATTTTGCCACGCCTTCAGTAGGTCCAGGCATGGTGGTAGTGACGACTGAGGTGTGATTTTGTTGAGCACAAGCCGAGTCAGAGGTACGGGCTGGGCTTGGGTGAAGCCCAGCTGGTTCAGCTGGAGCTTGGATTCTTTGGCTTGTCTGGCTTCGGCTTCCAGCCGAGCGCTCTCCCACTGAGCCATGTGGCTGAGGTTGGCGGTGTGTGTGGAGTTGCCAGTGACGGCGTCGTTTTTGGGCTTGTGAGTGGTGGGGTCTACGCCCAGTCTGATGAGCCTCTTCTTGAGATGGGTATTCCAGTAATTTTTGATCTCGTTGTCGGTTCTCTTTGATAAGTGTGCAGCTATATCTGACCATCTACGTTATCAAAAATTTAATTTGCTATACCATTCTAGCTTTTTCAGTCACAAAATCCTATATATATATATATATATATATGTATATATAAAATTGAAAAAATTCAGTTAAAATATTATTTTGATCTTTCATATATAATAATCTTTTTAAATTAGTTTCTTATATAAGTTTTTTTTTAATTTAATCTTTTAAAATTTTAATTATTATTAATTTAGTCTCTTTATCTAAATATCATCTAAATAAAAAATAATTTTAATAACTTAAACATCTGGTATTAATTAGATAATGTTAAAGGTCATAAATGATCTATTTTTTTTTTAATAAACATTTTCTGGTCAAAACAAATGTTGCCCAGTTGAAAAAATAAATAAATCATAATTAATATTTAACATTATTCAATCAATATTAAATGTCTAATTCATCAAAATTATTACTTATTAGATTACATTTAGATAGAAAAACTAAATTGATATTAAGTCAAATTATAAAAAGACTAAATTAAAAAAATTATCATTTATGAATGGGCAAAATAATATTTTAATCCAAAAAATTCATCTTACAAGTTTTGCTAGTTACATTTTGTGACAACAATACATTTACTAATTTGTCAATTAGATTTTGTAATAACTGATGCCATAAAGATTTTATGATAGGTACTTAATGATTCATAAGAGTAATAATAACCAAAATTGGTGAAGAACTCTATAGTTGATCAGTATCGTTTTTCTTCTGAAAACTAAAGAACATGCTCTGTAATATTGTAGAATTTTTTTTTTTATAATATTGTTTTGGCTTTGTGAAGGAAATCTATCATAACAACTAAGTGGCAACATATAAGAACATAGTTTTCTTAAGGACAATGATCACACTATCAAAAAAAATCTTTACCTAACACAATATTGTTTGGGGCTTTAAGATTACTTTTAAAATCTGCCAGTTTTAAAATAGTTTCTTCTCAAATGGAGTTTCATGAACAATATAATAAGACACAAACAATTTGTATTTGGTCAATTTAGTTAAAAAGTAATTTTATCATTACTTGAAAAGCAATTTATGTTTGACTAATTTATAGTAAAACAGCGCTTGGGATGGTCAAATTACAAAAATTACATGTTCACATTTAATTTACTATTAATATTAGTTAAATATAATTAAATAGTTATAAATATTTATTATTATAAATATTTATTAAATTATTCTTAATTAAATAAAATATAAATAATAAAATAATATAAATTTTTTTTAGTTTTCAACAAGTATTTTTTTATTAGAAATAATCTTGTTTAAGACATTGTTAGTCATTAAATGCATACACTTTGATCTCTTAACAAAAATTTAAATATTAATTCATCACGTAAGATATTAATTATTTCTATTAAACTTAACTCTCATTTATAAAATCACATAAATTTATATATAAATATTTGGTACTTTGATTTACGTGTGTTTCAAAATAATTCATGCATAAAGAGATTTCTTAAAAATCTTATCACTAATTTTATTCTGTCAATTCCATAATAGTGGAAGAGCCACTTTGCTTGTGAAGTGGAATATCATATGATCCATCTCCTTCAATATTAGATGTAGTGTCATAAAATATTTAATTTTTAAAGAAAGTGTAAGATGATTTGAAAAAGTGTATAGATAAAAGATAAGGGTATATTTTGATAAATATAAAATTTTAGCACAATTCTTTTTATCTTAAAATATTTATTTTTTATTTTTTATTTTTAACTAAAAATAGAAACTCTAATTTTTAGCTTCTACTTTAAAATTAAAAATTATTTTTTTATCACTTTTCTCTTAAGTTTTGCTAAACACTTTAAAATTCTTAAAATAAGTACTTTTGACAAAAAATCAGCAGCTTCTTCCCCCTAGAACAATCCAAACAGCATATTATAGGCTAGTTGTATATAGGCTCAAATGGACTGGATAAGAGTGGGAACAATAATACTCATGGCTAGATTTGAGTGGATATTTCTATCGTTGCACTTATAAAATTTTTTAATATTAAGACTCAAATTTATTTATTTAAAAAAATAAAAATAATTATTTTTTAAAAATTATAACTTATCTACATTTAAATTCATAAGAAAAAAGTATACAAGTTATATCAATTATATTATATAAACTTTAAATATATAATTAATATAAAATCTTAATAAATTTATTCTTATAAAATTATTAAATATAATAATTTATAAATTTATATTAAATTTAAATTATTTTATTAATAAAATTGAAGAAAATAACATAATTTATATATATTTTCTTCAAAAAAATAAATTAAATATATATTTATAATATAAAAATAATATTTAAATAATTTATATATATTAGGTCCGAGTTTGGATTTAAACAAAATATTACCTTTCTCATATTCGAACCTATTCTTTTAATACTTAGACTCAAATTTAGATCTAATAAATAAATTTTGAGTATTATAAAATATAAATATTTTGATTATAAATTTAGACAAAATATTACCTTTCTCAGATTCGGATTTATTCTTTTAATACTTAGACTCAAATTTAGATCTAATAAATAAATTTTATGAGTATTATAAAATATAAATATTTTGATTATGCAGAAAGAGTGACCTGTTTCCAAGAAAAGCATGAAGTTGAATAATAGTTCGGTCCTCTTGCAAGGTGAACTTGCCTCGTTTGATGTCAGGTCTTAGGTAATTAATCCACCTCAATCTGCAACTCTTACCACATCTTTCAAGCCCTGCTAGTAATTACCAACGTAATCATATATGTAATCTTCAAATCCATTTAACTTTAATTTCTTTAGCACATCAATCTTTTTTTTTACTTATATGTAACAACAGTGCACTACACACTCATTTTACTCACTTCCTATTCATATTTTTGTCCATTTAACCCATAACAAAAAAGGCTTTTTCACCCAATCAAAGTAGATAGGGTCTGTATTTTAAGCTTTGTGATAGTAGCAAGTCTATTCTCCCTCTCTATGATACCATACTCTCTTCTTTTTCTCTAATTATGTTCACTTAATCTCATCTTTGATTTCTTCTTCCTTCTTTTCTTTTCCTCTTCTTCTCTCTCGATATTCTCTTTAGTTTTTTCTTCTTCGCAACTAAAAATATGAAAGTTTGAAGATTGGATCTCTTTTTCCCTCTCCTTCTTCCTCTTCTTTTTTTCCTTCTTTCCCATCTTCAGCTCTCTCTCTCTCTCCTTCCTTTACTTCTTAAAAAAAATTGACATCGATACCACGTAGAACCAGTGTCATAGATAGGAGAATAGACTCTTCCCCATGTTACAAAGCTTAAAATAGAGAGAGGGAAAAATTAAAAGATTAATATAAAATATTTAATTACCAGCTTTGGAAGGCATGGCACGCCAGCTTCCATGGCCATGTTGTTGAATGTAAGTGATGAGCTTGTGGTCTTCTTCAGGAGTCCATGGGCCTTTCTTCAACCCCATATTCTCACAGCACGACGATGACTTCACAATTTTGATTTAATATAATAATGCTAACTCTGAACTCTAAAGAGAGAGCTGGAAAAGAGAAGGGGCTTATATACAGGGAAATTGCACAAATCAAGCAAGTTCAATAGATTGTAATATATAGATTTAAAAAAAATTCACAAATAAAAAAAAATACCAAGGTTGCTTGTAAGAGTGGACAAATTTAAATTTACAAGAAAGGAGAATACTAAGTGTGCAAGCAAAGACAAAATGTACTTGCAAGTACACTTTGTGCAAATATATATATATACATATCCAAAAGTGTGCATACTTTTCTTAAAAAAAAAAAAAAGAAAGAAAGGGAAATGGAAAGTGGGAAGAGAATTAAAAATATATATATGTACTAAGGTTGTTTGTGAAAGTGAGAAAAGGTAAACTTGCAAGAAAAGGAACACTAAGGCAACAAGCAATCTAATAGGTGTAGAATTTTGTACAAAACTAGTGGATAGTGGGATGCATCTAATGTATAGGAAGGAAGAAAAAAAGAAGGAAAACCAATTTACAAGCAACCCAAAAAGAAAAATAAGAAAATAAAAGAAAAAAAAGAGGGAGGCATACCATAATCCCCACACTTGAAAATAAGGGAAGGGAGAGAAAGAAAAGAAGAAGGGAGAAAAGAGAGGGAGAAGGTGAGGCATCAAGGGAGAATTGAGAGATCAAGGAAGGAGGAAGTAAAGAAGAACTCAAGGGGAAAATCAAGGAAATAAAAGAAAAGGCTAAGAATATTTTCTCTAGCCCACTTCCAAGGTAGTTTGGTAATTTGTTAAATTCTTATTTCATGATTGAGTATGCATGTTCAATGATATAGCTTCTATGGAATTTGAACCATGTCTACACTCTTGATTTAGGAAAAATTTAATGGAGCTTGCATGATAAGGATGGAAGGTGGCTAATGCTAATCTCTAAATTATTGCTTCCTTGAGATCATGAGAGTACTTAGATTTAGAAATTTATTTAATGGTTTGGTTGGCTTGGTTTACTATTCTTAGTATTGTAATGGACTTGTTATTTCCATGATGAAATTAATGAGGTTATTGACATGATGAAATTAATGAGGTTATTGAACATTTATGATTGCTAGTATAAATGCATGTGATTATAGAAAATTATTAGGAAAATATACATAGGAATTAATTTCTAAGCAAAAGAAATTATTGTGGAAGTGATTAGAATTTCTAGAAAGAAAAAAATATATAATGGAATTAATTTCCAATCAAAGGAAATTATTAAGAAAATTATTAGAATTCTTAGAAAGAAAATGTACAATAGAACTAATACCAAGAGAGAAAAAAGTAGTATTAAAAATATTAAAAAATTTTAGAAAAAGAATATATATGAGAATTAATTTCCAAGCAACGAAAATTTATTATGAATTACTATTGAAGTTTTATAAGAAAAAAAATGCACATTAGAATTAATTTCCAAGAAAAAAAATTATTATTGAAGTTATTAAAATTTTAGAAGGAAAAATGCCCATTAGAATTAAATTCTGAGAAAAGACAATTATTATTAAAGTTGTTGGAATTTTAGAAGGAAAAATGCACATTTGTATTAATTTTCAAGAAAAGGAAAATTATTATCAAAATTATTGAAATTCTTAGAAGAAAAATGTACATTGGAATCAACTTCCAAGAAAGGAAATCAATATTGAGATTATTAGAGTTATATAGAAAAATGTACTTTAAAAATTATTTCTAAGGAAAATAGAAACTATTCCTTAAATATTGAATTTTTCATAAGAAATGTTAAAGGTGTTCCACACAGGCAGCCTAGCGTGGCATGGCTAAAGGTGCTCTATGCCCACGACCTAGTGCTCTTGATTATGCCTTATGCATGGCCGAGGGTCCACGATTTACAAGGTGTGGCCAAAGGTGCTCCACACGGGACCTAGTGCTCACGATTATGCTCTATACGTGGCTTAGTGTCCACGATTTATAAGGTGTGGCCAAAGGTGCTACACACAGGCAGCCTAGCGAGGCGTGGCGGAAGGTGTTCCATGCCCATGACCTAGTGCTCATGATTACGCTATGTACGTGGTCGAGTGTCCATAAATTACAAGGTGTGGCCGAAGGTGCTCCACACGGGTGACCTAGGGAGGTGTGGCCAAAGGTGCTTCGCACCCGTGACCTAGTGTTCACGTAATACGCATAAACACTATGATAATTTTATAATAAACCATTAAGCTGATATGAATACGTGTTATTTAAAAAGATATGTAATCTTCGTTAACTTCTAAATTTATCATGCAATGATTATCAGTTTACAGTTATGTGTAATATTACACCTAAAATCAAAGATGTAGATTGAATGTTTTGGTGCTTACACCCTGATACATATTAGTTTCTTTTAAACTATGAATTATTGAGCTACTGGGAAACTTGTGTATCTTATCTATGTACTAATATGTATCAGATACGGACGCATAGCAGGGCCGCGAGGTAACAGTCTCTTTTTGATTGAGTATGATTTTTGTAATCTCCTATTTTAGGTCCTAACTAGGTCTAATTTAGAATAGAACAATAATTGATTGTATACATGAGTTATATTTGGGATATATAAGGAAAACAAATATTTGAAGGATCGGACCATCCTTCATTTATACAGGAGTTTGAGTGACAGACTTTTTGTCTCTTAACTTCTGATAATTGGGTACTTCGTATATCTAGAGATGTGACTTATCAGCATGTAATGAAAATTATTGGACCTGTATTTATTTGAATTACATGAAGGTTTTTAATTTTCGTTGTATAGTATAATATTTTTATTCTGCTGTGCATGTAAGTTTTTATTCTGAACAAAAGATCCCGAACCTAATCTACTTAATATAATTGAATGTTATAACTATTCAGATACTAATTAAATTAAGAATAAAGATAATGTATCGAACCTATTTTTTGATATTGAAATTAATAATAAGACTAAATAGAGGCGTTACATATATGATATTAAATATCAAAACATTTAAAAATTTAAAAAACTATTCAAATAAAATAAAAAGATATATATTTGATATAGACAGTTGTTCTCATTTAAAAAATGATAAACTTTTCTTTTAAAAAATAATGACTAGGTCTCAAAACCCAAAACATTTCTCTGAGCTTTCAATTCTTTTTTATTCTGTATTGACGAACTATCTTAATTCTGTTTACCTGTTTCACGTAGGATGAGTTACGAGGACAGAGGAGCAATTACCTATCATCCCTATAATAGACAAAAAAAATTTACTTACAAAAGGAAATATATAAATCATCCGTATGTATGTTCCTAAAACACCAGCCAAGTGATTCAGTATAGTATTAAATTTTGACGTGTGACATTACAAGTGTCTTATATAGTTTGTGGTCCAAATCCACTGATGAACCACTGGCCTGTCACCTCACATAATTAAATTTTAATGACTTATTGTACAAATATATATAATAATGTAAATCTTCAATGGCACATGTCCCATATCTTGCTAGAAGATTGTAATTGTTTTATAATTTATTTAATATATCTATATTATAATACTTTTATAATTATTAATATTTAAAATTATATATTATCTCATAAATACAATTTTAAAAATATGTAATACAATAAAAATAAAAAATTTAGATAATAGAATTAAAAGAAATAAGTATAAAGTTAAATAATTTTTTATTATTTAATTTTATTATTTTAAAATATAATAATTATTTTATATTTAAAAAATTAAAGAAAAAATCTGGTATATAGAAATATAGTTAGCCAACAATATTAACCGATGAAAATTATCAATAATTATATTTAGTTAATTAGGTAGAACAATATTGTTAATGACTTTATTTAATAAACGGAGAAACTAAATTTTAACTATTGAAGTGCTAATTGACGAAGGTCTAGTTATAATTATATTTTGGTGGTTGAACTATATGATAATTTTTAATTTAATTATTTATAGATTATTTGTTAATTTTATTTTTTAAAGATAAAAATATTTTTAGTATTATTATTTTATATGAAATATATTTATATCTTAAAGTCTTAATTAATAAAATATTAATTAAAATTTTTTTTATTAATATAAAAATTATAAACGATAAATAATTTATATCATATTTAAAAAATTCATGTTTATAATTATTCAAATCAACATTAATTTTTAAATTTTTGTAAGATACTTACTTAGTAAAAAAATTTATATATATATTTAGTCAAAAAATTTTGATTTATATCTCAATATTTTATTTTATATAGATGAATATGTGACATATGAAATAGTTATATCATTAATTAAATTATATTTTAATATTGAGTTAAAAAAATTATGAATAAAATTTAAGTAAAAAGATAACTATTTATATCTTTAAATAATTAAATTAATAAAAATAATATATATAAATAATCAAATTAAAATTTACCCTATTTGTATATATATAGTGGCGGTAGCTTAATTTGAATGCCTTATCATAATTAGCTTTTCCTTCACATGTACTAATGTTTGGTATAGCACATGAATGAAAGCTTTTATTATGCAAATATATATAGTACAAAATATAATTACTCCATGATCACCTATATTATTGAAAAACTGTATGAGACTGGTGAAATATAAAGAAATGTTTTTCTTGTGCATATGAACTTTGTTAAAAAGAGCAATGACTCTTTTAAATCAAAGCGTTAAACGGGTTTTATTTTTTTATTAGAAGTAGTAGAGAACAAAAATATTCTTAAATGTCACTTCTTATATTTTGACTAATAAAATTTAATTATTTATTTTTATTTTATATTTATCAAGTGAATCATTTATTTTAAAATATAAAAAATTTAATAAATATTATTGAAGAATGCATGAATAAAATGATACAAAATATATACTTAAAAATTTATGTTGAACATTAAATATAAATATCTTTTTAATAAAAATTTAAATTTTATTTATTTATTGTTAAAAAAGGAGCTTTATTTGAATCATCGTGGATCTCGTCCGAGTTTAGTTTCATCTCATCCTTTTCTTCTCCTTTAATTCACAAAGTTCTCTTAAATGGG
Source organism: Senna siamea (assembly GCA_031216115.1). NCBI lineage: Eukaryota > Viridiplantae > Streptophyta > Magnoliopsida > Fabales > Fabaceae > Senna > Senna siamea. The sequence continues at coordinate 4,397,160 of CM062358.1, forward strand.
AGATGAACCCACCGCAAACTGATACAAACAAAAAAAGAAGATAAAAATGGAGGGATAGAAGATGAATAATGGTTGAAGATTGTATCAAATTCCAAGTATACAAAGTAGATGCCCCTTTCAAGTAAAGGGAAACACCAATCTAAGACTTAAAACATTTTTCACTGCATACCTAATGATTTCTCATAGCAATATTTCTCGACCAATCGTAACAACATGTGGGACTGCTCATAATAGAATTATTTCATGACTTACCATTTCACCCTTCTTGGCTGTCACGTGTTCTTCTCTTCATTTTTTTGTTCATGACTTACCATCAATCCACCCTTCTTGGCTGTGTATAAATAAAAAAATATTTAATATATATAAATTAAATTTTTTTAACAATTTAATTTTTTTATCAACTGTTAATTTTTTAATGAAATATCAACTTTTAATTAATTAAATACCAATATATTATTTTCTTCACTAAATTATTAATATTTAACGAGTGAACATATAATTTTCTTGTGAAAAATGTGCTATAAATTTGGTAGATAAAATAAAAAATATATGAATTAAAAGATAATTTAATAGTTCAATTTTTTTATCAATTATTAATTTTAACTACACGTATATTATTTTATACTAACATAAACATGTAAGGGTGCATTTGGTTTGTTTCATTTTAAAAAAAAACAAAAAATATGATTTAAAAAATGTGTTTGGTACTGTTTAAAAAAATATTTTTTATAAATATTTTAACAAATGATTTGAAAACAGAAAGTTCCTAAAAAAAGTTTTTAATATTTTCAAATAATAATTAGTATTGTTTTTGTAATTATTTTATCATTAAAGTATTATCATTTAATTCTAATCAAACTAAAAAATTAATAAAAAATTATAATTATTTAAGTTAATTAATTTAAATATAAATATGAATAAATTTTAATTTTATATAATAAATGTATTTTTAAAATATTGAAAACTTGAAAGTAAAAACTATTTTTAAAAACCTTCCCAACAATTTTGCTTCATCCCCACTTCTCTTGACATGGAATGTAGGAGACGATGATTAAGGGATAAAGACACGCGTCCGGATCCTCTGCCTTAAGTTCTCTGCAGAGTTTCTGCCATACTTTTTAGCGGCGGGTTTTTTCGTTGCTAAAGTTTTTTGCGACGGATATTATTGCTGCTATAACTTTTTTGAAATAAATGATTTAAACAAAATTTATAGCAGCAGTAATATCCGTTGCAATAATATTCAAACACACTTTAGCAACGAAAAACACCGCCGCTAAAAAGCATGACAGAGAAACTGCAGAGAACTTAAGGCAGAGGATCCAAAGTCTAAAGACACATCTTATCCTGATCAACTTACGTTGTTGAGATAACATATACTAAATTTAAAGGAACTCAATCCATAAAATCTCTGCTCCAATTAAAAAACAATTATCGTTAAGTACATCTGAGAAAGGAACAGGTGTATATATAGTCAATGTGTATTTAAATGGTAGTCACATCACATTCACATCAGATGACCAATAGCTAACTGACTTAGGCATCCCAGCTAATAAACTTTCATTTGATAGTACTTCCCAAGCATTGTAGATATGAATATTATTGTATTCCATAATTTTAATAATTTATGATTAATTCTGATACTTTTATCTAAAAACTTAAATAAATCCAAGAGAAATTTGTATTAATATTTTTAAAAAATTTAACTAAATTATACTTAATATTTTTTCTTGTTTCAAAAGTTATAGCTGACTTCTTAAATATTTATACATATATTCTTTTTAATTTATTTTTTTATCAAAGATGATAAATTTTTATGCAATATAATATTATAATTTTATTCTTAAATAATATAATAAAAAAATTAAGATAATAATTTTATTCTTAATATAGTCGTAAAGGCAATTATATTGAGCCACTTTAATCTAGAAGGAACTACAAAAAGTTAATTAATTTTATTAAAAAAATAAATTAAAAGATCATTTGACCTAATTTTTGAAATCAAATTAAAGGGATATAAAGCAGAGTTTCGTTACAGCATGAAAAGATTAATATGATTTACTATAAACCAAATGAATTATTCATCTATATATAGGAAAAGATTTGTTACAAGGACTAGAGTTTTGATAAATCCAGACATTTTATTATTGAATTTGTGTTTAGAGTTTTTAGAATTCAATGAGTATAAACAAGGATGGACATTTGTTTCATTATATTACTGGCTCAGGTTTAGGTTTAGAGTTGGAATTTTTTTAAAAAAAATTTAGGGATGAAGTTGATGATCATTGCGTATAAAGGGAAGTGTGATGTTATGTTGAGATACCTGTAAAGTTTTGCATGAGTGATACAACAATAGAATATTAACAACAGGAACTGTTGTACCAATAATGCATTAAAATGAAGAAGCATCAAAATTTTCAGTAGACCAAAGAATCTTACTTCTTGGTCACATCCTTAAATGCATGTTCGTAATGGAGCAACGGTCACACATACTGACAATAAAAGTAGAAAGTGGACATGCATACATAAAAGATTATACCAAACTTCATAACTTCTTATAAAATCACATATAAACTTCATAACTATATATGCAGATCCTACTGGCTTGCTATGGAAATAAAATAACGGGATACATGATTTTATTATGGGAAAATTGTCAAAAACTTATTTACACTTTTGAGTGACTTGCAAATAGTTGCATGCATGTGCATACAATTATAAAACTGAAAAATATGTCTTTCAATTTACAAATCTACCATTGGTACTTCATTTGTCTCTTTAAAAATGTTCATCATTAATAATGTGGCAGCTGGCAACTTCTCATTTTTGTATGTATTTATTAATCAATTATGAGAGAGTTGAGGCGAGGTAACAAAATTAGACAAAATAACCAGAGAAATATATTTTAGAGTTTGAAAACATGGAAAACTTTCTCAGCTATTCAAAGTACTCACTCAAATTTGAAGGAGTATTGTTTTTGCTTCATCATCTTTTCCCCCCTTTTATTATATAAGAAAGCTAAGGCTAGATTCACACACTAATTATTATCAATTAGATGAGTTAGGTAAACACTTGTGAAGTAAAACTATATGTAACTACTGCAAATTAATGAAATCATTCTTTTTTTTCAAATGAATCCTAAAGACAGGTTAATCCAAACAAGAGATCAGAGAAGTACTATTGGTATTCATATTATCAAGGGAGGGCAGGTTAATTCTTGTAAGATTTCCTGCGATTCTTTCTAGTATGGAATGAGTCAATCATCCACTTTGGTATCAAGGGAGGCCAGGTGAAGGCAAATCATCGGCCCAGTTGAGTAAAGTATTCCAATAATGCTTCTCCTCAAAGTTTTGGTCTCCTGAATTCTCAGTCAAACCCTCAAACTTGTCATCATCACTATCATATTCATATCCTCTTCCTCCTGATCTAAACGCTTCCACTGCCAACATAATATCCTCCACTCCCATTCCCAACCCCTGCTTTGGATTCTCCCACGCCTCTGTGTCATCATCATCATCGGCATCACCAGCAGCGGCGGAGGTAGCGGTGATAGTAGCGTTAGGAAGTGAAACTTGGTTGACAAGGCCAAAGGTGGTGGTGGCGGTGGCGGCGGTGGTAGTGGGATTAACAGTGTTAGTGTTAGTGTTAGGGAAGCTCAAGGTGGACGTTGGAGACTCCAGGTCGTCAGTGGCTAGCATCATGGCGTACATGCTGTGCATTTTAGCCGGCTTGGGGGAGCTTGAGCTTGACCATGATTTTTGCCACGCCTTCAGTACGTCCAGGCATGGTGGTAGTGACGGCTGAGGTGTGATTTTGTTGAGCACAAGCCGAGTCAGAGGTACGGGCTGGGCTTTGGTGGAGCCCAGCTGGTTCAGCTGGAGCTTGGATTCTTTGGCTAGTCTGGCTTCGGCTTCCATCCGAGCGCTCTCCCACTGAGCCATGTGGCTGAGGTTGGTAGCGTGTGAGGAGTTGCCAGTGACGGCGTCGTTTTTGGGCTTGTGAGTGGTGGGGTCTATGCCCAGTCTGGTGAGCCTCTTCTTGAGATGGGTATTCCAGTAATTTTTGATCTCGTTGTCCGTTCTCTTTGGCAAGTGTGCCGCTATGGCTGACCATCTACATTGCCAAAATTTAATTTGATATTAATTCAAATTTTTTAATAAAGATATATTATATTTAATATATAATTTAAATATTAGTCAATTTTTAATGGGTTGGTAATTTAAATGTCCTCTGGTTGGACTCGCATATAAGTCTAACAAGAAAATATTTATTACCAAACCGATTTCATAATGGATTATATCCTAAAATCTCTGAGTAATATATGGTACGAGTCTTAACGAGCAACCTTTATCTAGCTTTATCAGTCACAAAATCCTATGAATTTAATGGCTAACCATGACGATTCCCTACGCAAGTTTCATCACCATCATATTATACAAAATCCTATATCATAATTACCTACACCCACTTGTACGGATTCATACAATTTATATCTTCTATTAATTTGGGTTATTTTGCAACTTTTTTCAATTTTTTGGAAAATGAAATTAATTTTTTCAGTTTCTGTGAACGCTATTATTAACAACTATAAGAAGCTGTTTGAGACCTTTTTGTTTATTAGGTGGCAAACTCACATAGTCTGCAAATAAAAAAATAAAAGCCCTAAACACTGACTAAGTTTCACACTGCAAAATCACTATCATCCATACAAGAAACCTCCATTCCATTATTTTTTCAGTGACTCGAAAGCTAGAAACTATTAGCAGAAACGTGTTATGTTGCAACTAAATCAAATTATTTAGGAAAAAAAAAAGTTTTGTTGCCTGATGAAATTCTATTTGATTGATTGCTAAAATTTTTAGACATTAAAATTTATTATTTTTGTTATTTTTTACAAGTTTCAATTCATTAAATACTCTGTCAATCAATAGGCTAGCAAAACCTAAAAAGAAAATTATGAGTATTTGCAAAGAAGCAAAAGTGGAGGAGCCTTTGCGTTTTTTTTTTTTTAAGCTCTTGTAATGTAACTCAACGAACAGTATCACCATATACACTTATCTATATATATATATATATATATATATATATATGTATGTGTGTATTATAGGCTGGAACTTATCACCTGTTTCCAAGAAGAGCATGAAGTTGAATAATAGTTTGCTCCTCCTGCAAGCTGAACTTCCCTCTTTTGATGTCAGGTCTTAGGTAGTTAGTCCACCTCAGTCTGCAACTCTTCCCACATCTTTGAAGCCCTGCTAGATCAGTATTTACCAACCATATATATATAATTAACTTCAAATCAATTTAATTTTCTCCATAATTTCTTTAACACACATCAATCTTTTTCTACCTACTAATTCTGCAACGTAACAACACTGTACTACAAACTCATTTTACTCACTTACTAACTTCCTCATTCATTTTTTGGCCCATTTAACACATAAAAAATAATCTATATATATATATATATATATATATAGTTAATTACCAGCTTTGGAAGGCAAGGCACGCCAGCTTCCATGGCCATGTTGTTGAATGAAAGTGATGAGCTTGTGGTCTTCTTCGGGAGTCCATGGGCCTTTCTTCAACCCCATCTTCTCACAGCACGACGATGACTTCACCATTTTGATTTGATATTATAATATTGCTAACTCTAAACTCTAAAGAGAGAGCTGGGAAAGAGAAGGGGCTTATATATAGGGAAATTACACAAATCAAGCAAGTTCAACTCAAGTTATATATATATATATAGAAGATACAATACGACATGAAGTAATAACTGACGTAGCATTTCAGTATTGACGTACGTACTAGAAGTAGATGCATACACATTTGGGTGTTAGGTTTTTAATTTGTATATATCTTAATTGGGTTTACCTGTTCACTGAAGGATGAGTTATGAGGATTGAGGAGGAGCCTAATATTGCTTTACCTTCCATATTTATAAACCTAACCTATCGCCCCTTTGGCAATTCATTCAGTTTGGGTACGTATTCATGAGCATTATTTGGTATTAAATTTTATAATTTAATTCTTTTTTTATAAAGAGAGAATAATTTATTTGACAAAAAATAAATAACGGTAATATTAATTTATTAATGGACTATTGAAATCATTTTACCCTTCATGCTTAATTCCTGAGAAAGAATATATATATATATAGACACACACACACACATATCGTCCGTATGTATATGTGCACGTTCCTTTAAACACCAGAATGATAGTCGCCTGAAGATTCAGTAAAATATTAAATTTTGGAGTGTGCGTGACATCCTAAAAGTAATTTGTGGTCCAAGAGTGTACCGAACAACTGATCACCTCACATAATTAATTTTTAACGATTTATTGTAAATATTTAATTACAACAACGTATATCTTCAACGGCACCTGTGCCTAGCTAAAATAAGTTTACCATTATTTGTTTACAGTACCTTTCTCCCTAAAAATATCTTATTTTAAAATTAATCCAAAGAAATGGCATATTGTGACTGCTTCAAAATTCTTTTAATATATATATATATATATGGAATTATAGTTGTCAAAAAACATTAAGGGATAAAAATTTTCAAAAGTTATATTTAATATGTAAAGATATAAAAATATATTATATATTTAACGTTATTTATTTGAAGAAGGTGAAGAGTTAAGCGTGGCAGTAGCTTTGAATGCTTTATCATAATTGGCTCTTCCTTCATTTACTAATGTTTGGTATAGCACATGAATGAAAGCTTTTATTATGCAAATATATTTTATATTGTAGAGTACAACATATAACTCTATTCAGATTTGTAGTAGAAGTGGTACATCTCATATGCAATCACTAGGTTCAACTGCTTGAGGTCCGAGATATATGCATGCCTCTTAAGAGCATCTATGATATCTACCACAATCTAGCTATAGAATTTCTTTCAGCATTAAATTTTCCAAAACCAGTAATAATTCAATGAAAAACAGATCAATTAGATAATTATCTAGCTAGATACAAATCTTTTAGTTTGTGAATAAAAATATTTATACTAATTATACAGATAGAAGGTATATATATATATATATATATATATATATATATATATATATATATATATAACCATCTTGTCAAGCGCATAAATAGAAAATAATTAACATATATTTTCTTATTTTTATTAGTTTTCAATTTTATTTCTCCTTTCGATATATAATTAGATCCGTACGTACATAAATTGGAAATTATAATTGTAAAAATAAATGGTGATAGCAAACACGTAGTTCCAATCCAACTTGCAATTTAGTATTTACTAATCTTCAATATGTTGTCTCCAAATTTATTTCTTCAAATTTACAGGTCTCCAGTTAATGCTTGAGTAAATGCAAGCAATACGAACCCAGAAATTTTTTAATTTTCATTTTTTTTTTTTACAAGACAAGAGATTATATTTTATTTGAAAATATTGAAAGTGAGCGAAAACCCTCCTCAAACAACCAATAAAATAGATCAATTTGTCTTAAGTTAACACCAACGTAGAAAGACAAAAAATATGGACCAACAGTATAACTTATGATCTGTTGGATTTTATTTTTCTTTTTAATTTTTTAAAAGATAATTTTATAAAATTAATTTTAAAAGTGGTATATATATTAATATTATTTTTATATATTTATATATATTATTAATAAAATATTTATCTTTTGTATTTTTTATTTAAAAAATTAAAATTTATAACATCTTTTAAATAGATGTTTGATATACAGATAAATTTTTTATTCTTAAAAATATATTTTTAGAAATGTTATTTTCAAAAATATGATTCTTAAAAATTTTTAAAAACTTTTTTAGTTTACTTAAAATATTTGTGAGAATATTTTACAATATCTCATGCCACTTGAGAATACAATATATGTTAACTGACTGCTATATCCACCATTTTTTTTGTCTAATTATTTATTGTTGAATCATTTTAATGTTATTTAATTAATATTAATAAAATTATTTTATGAATATCTTATATTAATAGCTACAATTATAACAAACTTGAATTTTTAATTTTCTATGATTTTTTTGTTTTAAAATTAGAGTATATCAAAATTAAACTAGAGAGGAATTAATTTTTTTTTTGAATACATAGTTAAATAGTAAAATAAATATTTTTAATATTTAGAATTTGTATTTATATCTTTTTTTTGCGATTTAATTTGATTCACATTTATTTATCTAATTAAACTTATTTAATTTATAAAATATTTTTTTGTCTCAATCAGCCTAATCTAAATTACCTTTAGTCAATTTTTTTAGTATAATTATTTATTATTGGATCATTTTAATGCTATTTAATTAATATTAATAAAATTATTTTATGAACATCTTATATTAATAGCTACAATTATAACAAACTTGAATTTTTAATTTTCTATGATTTTTTTGTTTTAAAATTAGAGTATCTTAAAATTAAACTAGAGAGGAATTAATTTTTTTTTGATTATGTAGTTAAATAGTAAAATAAATATTTTTAATATTTAGAATTTGTATTTATATATTTTTTTTTCTGCGATTTAATTTGATTCACATTTATTTATCTAATTAAACTTATCTAATTTATAAAATATTTTTTTGTCTCAATCAGCCTAATCTAAATTACCTTTAGTCAATTTTTTTAGTCTAATTATTTATTATTGGATCATTTTAATGTTATTTAATTAATATTAATAAAATTATTTTATGAACATCTTATATTAATAGCTACAACTATAACAAACTTGAATTTTTAATTTTCTATGATTTTTTTGTTTTAAAATTATAGTATCTCAAAATTAAACTAGAGGGAAATTAATTTTTTTGAATATGTAATTAAATAGTAAGATAAATATTTTTAATATTTAAAATTTGTATTTATATCTTTTTCTTGCAATTTAATTTAATTCATATTTATTTATCTAATTAAACTTATCTAATTTATCAAATATTTTTTTGTTTCAATCAATCTAATCTAAATTAACTTTAGTCAATTTAAATTAAATTAATTTGTTAACTTTTGAAAAAAAATCTTTTAATTTTTAATTTTAACCATACTTATTTTTTTTAAATTTAAATAATGATAAATGTAAATTTTTAACAATAAAATTAATTAAATATAATTTTAAAATAAGTCAAATCATAATAAAATATCGTTAAATTTTTTAAAAAATAATTTAATAATTTTACTAAGACAAAAATATTTTAATATTATGAGAATATAATATTTTTATCCTTTTAAATGAAAGAGATCTTAAAAAGGTTGAGAAACATGATGAAAATCTCTTTGGTGAGAAAAGCTACACAAATTCCAAAATTTTGCATGAATGGTGCACGCCAAAGACCCAAGAAGTCACGAGAGATTCCGCCATAGTAGTCTTGGCCCATAATCAGGGACCTTATGAGAATTCTTTGTTCCATCTCATCCCATCGGAATTAACCTACAAAACAGAATTATCAGTTATAATAAGAGCATGATGAGATATAACAATCTAAGGCTTAGAGGGATAGGAAAAGTCTTCCTCGTGTAAGCGTTTGTTGAGCCAATTCCATATCATATAGCAGGTTATAGGAAACACAAAATACGAGGAAAGCAACTATCGTGAGGTGCATTACCAACATTGGAATTGAAAGGTGAAGAACCACTACTTAGGTTCCTTTTTTGTCAGAAACACTAATCTACTATCTACTTTACTGTAGAAGAGCAAGTTGTTTACAAATTTAGTTTTTCTAAAATACCCTTGACAATTTACAAAATTAATTGGCATCCTTTTCCAATCAATATAACTTTCTCCATCAAAAGTTGCGTATTTCTGTAGTCCATTGAAATTATTGAAATTAAAATTGTTAACAAATATAAAATCAGTAGTTGTCATTGGCTTCTTTTCCCAACCAACCAAGGTAACTTTCTCTATTAAGTTGTATATTTATAGTGCATCCAACTCTGGAATTAAAGTTTCAGTAGAGATAAGAAAGTTTTTTGACTTGCCGTCTTTGTCACTAACTTGAAGTATTTCGAAAAGGGAAGAGTTGAATGATTGTTGATTTACGAATTAGTTGTTTGAAACTGGAAAATGAAGATGGGTATTTTGATTCCTGTTTCATGCCAATTTTCGACTGAACCAAATCCATAGTTACCTATCAAGTATTTATGACTTGTATCCTGCATTGTTCCAGAAAATAAGTAAGAATAGATCATTTGTATATATAATATTGTTATTACTACTAGTATGAGAGAGTATCGAACAAATGCTACTAATTCAAGTTCAGAACATGGGAACAAGATCTAAAAGGAAAATGAAAATGAAAATTGTATTTATTTATTTTTTATTTTACCTTGATTTGGATTGCCCTTGACTACTTCCTTCCCATAGTCCCTCCATGATATGTCTCACATTAGATAAAATTGAGGATATAATATGATATTTAAGTTATGAGATACTCTCATATAATCACATCTTCTCACGTTAAAAATATTCTTCTACAATCTCAATCGTAACTGTGCGACATAGGTGGTGACGTCAGTATTATAGTGTTTGCCCAAGGCTAAAAAATTAGTGCAAAATCAATCTACATAATTATTAGAATTGTGCATTATGGTAAAATATTAATCACCAAGACCCGAGGTCGTATCACTTTATTTGAACCCGTCATCTATAATATCTACGTCATTCATTGATTTTTGGACCAGTCTTAAGAATCCTAAAAGCCATGTATGTGCAAAATTTTTGCCTTTGATTTTGTGTTTTACTGCTTAAATTTTAATCACAGGTTGAGGAAGTGGGTTCTTCAGATTCTTACAGAGGGTCACAATTTTTTACAACAGAAAAAAAAAAGGTATCAAACAAGTATATTAATTTTTTATATGTTTTAATTCTTGAAATATAATTTTTAGGAATACACTATTTTTGTATGTTTATACTTATAATTTATATTTATATAAAAAATATTCATGCTAAGTATATTATGTAATTTAACACTGAACAAAAATAATTGCTAATAGAACTAATTGTAATATGATTTATTTTGAAATTTTAAGTTTTAAGTTGATTAAATAATACATTTGAATTAATTTAAACGTCATTGTAATTTTTTAAAGGATTTTTAAATTAATAGTTCAATAATTTATTTTGAGTGGATAGTTAATAAAATAAAGTAAAATAAACTTAATCAAATGGATAGTAAGAATATTATTTTTATAGAAAAAAGCGGTATGATTGATGAGTTAGGAAAGTGTAGAATCCATTTTTAATATTTCAAAAGTATTAAATATTTAATTTATTTTTTAATTAAATTTAAATAACTGATTTTTATATTATTATAGAGTTAAATCTTAAATTTTAATGAAAAAAATTTAATTATCAAAATATAAATTGTAGTAGTATTAAACTAGTAAAAGACTAATATTTTCCAAAAGTGTATTACACCAAACATTAGTTTTTCTCTAAGAAAAAAAGAGTGAGGAAGCTGGTTAATTTCTCATTCTACAAAATAATAAACCTGACTTTTATTCTTAATTGAGTCTTGCTCATCTCCCATTAATTTATGCACTATAACTCTTGCGAAATATTTATTGTATTAATATTATCAATTTATCATAATATTAAAATATTTAATTTGCCACTTATATCAAAAGTCTAATGGAAATTGCCTTTAGTGTGCTAATTCGATTGTGGGGGCTAGCTTTGAAGCTACATTGCCCTATAACTCACACAAGGGGATGAATTTCTTTTGAACAACTCATAACTTAAGATTAGAACAACAATAATACATTTAAATTTGTTCAATTTTATTTGTTTAGATACAGAAAATGATTTTAGATTCTTCATAAAATGATGAGTTTTTTGATTATCTAAATCTAGGCCTGCTAGACAGTAACATTTGGCAAAAATAAATATTATACATTGAATAAATGTACACTAAATTTCATTGAATTAGATATTCTTAAGATCTAACACGCCTGCATTCGCCACAATTTACAGACTAAAGATAATGAGCCTACAAATTGGAAGAGCAATTTGTTTATAGTTTTATTTAAACTTTAATTAGATCCCTATAATTTAAAATTTCATAATTAGATTCTTATAATTTAAAGAATGTTTAATTTAATTTTGTTGTTAAATTTTTGTATATAGAAAAAAAATATGTGATGTGATTATTAAAAAGATAATAATAAAAATTTATATCAATTAGTATAATCTCTCGTTCTAATTAGTTCAATGGTGTTCCTTATTTTGTTTCAAGGTGTCATAAGTATATGAAATTGAAGAAAATTTTAAACAGTTTGATTTAAATTAAAGAATACATATTTACAATTATATATGGATAATGCACATTTTTTTAAAAAATATATTTTCTGTATAATGTCATCCCACGCAAAATAGAAGGTCAGTTTCATACATTCATTCTCCTAATGCATTTGCTTCATTTTTATTTGAACTTTACATTGATTTAAATTTTAAAATTAGTAAAATTATACATGTATAAGCTTTTGTATTCTGCTTTTATACTATAATAATAATAATAATAATAATAATAATAATAATAATAATAATAATAATAATAATAATAATTGATTTTATGTTTTTATTATATTTATGCAAATTTGAGTAAACTTACATTAAAGTTCTTTCATAATTCAAAATTATGACTCAAGTCCCTTATTATTTTTTCTTTTGATTTCTTTTACTAAAGTCGAGCTACTATAAATTCAATTACAGTGAACACATTTTTTTTATTTTCCTAATAATTGATTTTATGTTTTTATTATATTTATGCAAATTTGAGTAAACTTACATTAAAGTTCTTTCATATTTCAAAATTATGAATCAAGTCCCTTATTATTTTTTCTTTTGATTTCTTTTACTAAAGTCGAGTTACTATAAATTCAATTACAGTGAACACATTTTTTTTTATTTTCCTACATTATTTTGTTTTAAGAATTACTATCCATATAAAAATTTTAATTAGTACACATATTAATTTTATATTCTATTAAAGAAATATTAAACTTAAATAAAATATGTTATTTTATTTATTTGATTAATAATAATTAATGATAAAATAATATAAACTATTGGAATAATTTTATTATATATAGATAACAAAAATTAAGAAACAGGTGCATCGCACGTGCTTTTAACTAACACCATAAAAGAGTGAGTTGTTTACAAAATTTTATACTTAAAATATTTTTAAAAATATAACTATATATTCTTAAAGTCATATCTTATATATATATTTTTTACCTTTTCAAAATATAAATTTTCATATTTAAAGAGTCATGTCCTTTTATATATAATTTTTTTAAAGTCATATATTTTCATTCAAAAAATATAACTTTTTATGTTTAAAATCATGTCCTTTCTTATGTACTTTTCTTATGTAATTTAAAGTCATGTCCTTTTATATGTAATTTTTTTAAAATAATATATTTTCATTTAAAAATATAATTTTTCATGTTAAAGTCATGTCTTTTCATATGTATTTTTTTAAAAGTCATATTTTCATTAAAAAAATATAACTTTTCATGTTTAAAATCATGTCCTTTTATATATAATTTTTTAAAAGTCATATATTTTCATATCATATGTAATTTTTCAAAGTCATATCTTTTCATATATATTTTGTGTCTTTTCAAAATATAAATTTCCATTTTAAAAGTTATATCCTTTCATATTTATTTATTGTTTTGAGAGAAAACAAACAAATATTATATATGAAAAGCATACACTGATATATATATATATATATATATATATATATATATTAAAGTCTTTACATGTAGTAGTTCTTACTTTTTCTTTTAATCACTCACAGGTAAAATTTTTTTCTTTTTTTCCTTTTTTTTTGTGGTATTATGTTTGTGTGAATTCTCTTTATAATTATATTCATGTCATCCTGTCATTTTATGTACATGTAATTTACATGCATCTATTTGTTTTGAAATAGGAGATTAGTGAGTTTATACATGCATCAATAAGTTTTATCTTTTGAATAAACTAAGAATTTACTGTAATGGTCATGTCAGTATATATAGACCTTACATCAGGATAAATTTGTTTCTAGTAGAGTCCAATTTTACCTTAAGCAATACGTTATAATTGTCATTTATGTAAGAGTTGAACATATCCTAGTCGATAATTAGATTATCATTTTTTCTTTGATGCAAAATTAGCAATCATTGTTAAAATATATATCCAAATATGTATATATATAATTGTCTTTAATTTTATTAAATACATACCTCTACGTCTTTAATTTTCTTTAAAGACGAGAAGTCACCTAAAATTTCATTTTTTAAACATTTTTATATATTTAGTAAATAAAGTTTAACAAGATTCTAAATTGTAAACATAAAAAGCATTATTGAGAACTTAATACAAAAGAGTATTTGATGAATTGTAATTGTATATATTACAGTATCTTGCATAATATGAGATGAAATGGTTTAATATAAGATATCATATGATATTTATGATATTCATTTTTGTTATAATAGATTGGTGGTACTTTATATTTCAGTTATGTAAAATGTAAAAGCTTGGAGTAAGTTAATTAATGTTATCTAATTCTTGAAATTTCAAATATACCTTAAGTTTAAATAATTTAATTTTTGAAAATTTATATTATTGTTTACTATTTTTAAATAAAAATAAAATTAAAAGAATTTTTGAAAAAAAATTGAAATTTAATGTATAATTTATTTTTCCTTCTTCATGTAATACAATGCAATTTATTTTTTATATTCTACATGCATAAATTTTTATAAATAAAATTTTGTACGTTAAATATTATAAAAAAGATAAAAATAGAATTAATAACTATAATTATTTTACTCAACCCTGTGCAGTAAGATGTCAAAATAATTCGATTGTCATCACCTTTTAACTTGTGATATAATATCAAAGTGTTATATTTTAGATGTTACTTTATTATCACATATCATATTAAATATTGACATATTATTCTAACATCTAAAATATCATAATATGTGATAGGGCTAAGATTGTATATCAAATATATACCTCATAAGTTATTAGCATTTTGAAAACTAAAATGGCACAAAAACATAAGATTTAAGTGTTAGACAATTAAAATAAAAATTGTTCATCATTATAAAATATTGTGCACGTGTTAAATATTGTTCATTGCTTAATTCTAAAACTATCTTAAATATAATATTAACACACCTTTGCTAGTATAACTAAATACTTTCCTGTCATTACAATTTCTAGGTTGCTTTTTACTTCTTTTGAAGATTGGAAGCTCTAACACACTTTTGGAGAAGTAAATGCTTGCGTAGATACCTTAACAAATTATGCAAGAATCAACCATCTACCTCACCATCTAGTCGATCCTCCTGCTTTCCTCCCAAGCCACCTCCTGCATAACAATTTACATCTTGGAAAGGAACGATCAACCAAAAAGTTCGCCTAGATTATCATCACCAGCCGTGGCCTCTCACCTTAATCATGGCTTCAGTTTATTTTATGTTGTGTTTATGATCAAGCTATATATGCAATTTCCTTAGTTTTGTGCATGTCTATTGGAACATGTTATAACTATTTATTTTTTATTAATGAAAAATTATTTTTGACAAATAGGGTTATTATTTTTAATATGCCAGTTTTTAGAAATATTTATAATTTACAAAGAGGTCCAATATTTTTCTAGTCAATCTTAGTAGGCTCAATCTTTTTAAAATATTAAAGACCCCTGTTTTAGAAACCACAAAAGGCCCACATCTTTTTGAAGCCCATCAAACATCAAAAGGTCTTTTACAAAATTTGAAAGACTAGGAACCAAAATGAGAAAACCTTTTGAACAAAACTTTAAGTTTAAAGTATTAGGTAGCTTTCACTCTACACTAGACAAGTGACAAAAGACAATAGGGTAAAGCAATAGCCTCCACCAGAGTGCAATAGTATAGCAGAGCAGAAAGCAAAATAGCAAGGTGTTTTTAGACGTTGTACCGTACTATCAGGGATAAAAAGGGAATGGAGCACGTCTTAATGTCAAAAATAGTCATGTCCAGAATCCCTCTTCTAGAAAGCCACAAGACTAATAGACACAAAGGATAAAATAATTGCGGGTCTTCCTATATTAACCTCAGTTGTCTCAAGGAGCTGAAAAGGTTAACCTTGAACAAAGGAGCGTCTATGGCTAGCATATCTCATAGCATTTATTGGTGCATTTAATGAAGGTTTCAATGACTAGTTTTGAAGATCCTTCAATAGAGTTAAGTGGGAAGCATTGAAGACAAGAGTTGTGATATTAAGCTTAGCATTAAAGTTTATTCTCTGAAACACCAAATACTCTTCTCCTTCCAATTGTGCGTTAGAAAGTATTAATTGCTCTGAGTGAGTTACTTCTTATTAATTTTTTATTGTATTCTGAGTTGAAATCCTCATCATTCTTTCTGTTTGAGAATCT
Source organism: Senna siamea (assembly GCA_031216115.1). Lineage (NCBI taxonomy): Eukaryota > Viridiplantae > Streptophyta > Magnoliopsida > Fabales > Fabaceae > Senna > Senna siamea. The sequence continues at coordinate 4,413,580 of CM062358.1, forward strand.
GGTTGGGAATCTAAAAGGATAAGTTAGTGAGGTGGATGTTTGCTTAAGCTGTCTGTGGTTCAGGGTGAGTTTAGAAAAATACTAGGTGGAGTAAAAGTAAGTATGTTGAACATTCTTTGAGTTGCCAAGTAGTATAAAAGCTGGTAGATGCTGAGCCCAGGGATAGGAAGGTTTCCTAAGTGTATTTTTGGTAATTATCCTACTAGTGAAATATCTTTACCGTGTGCTTAGGAAGAGGACGTAGGATCAAGATTATCTCTAGTCTGAACCTCTATAAATTGTTTGTGTGATTTTTCTCTTCCTCATCCTTATTATTATTATTATTATTAACCATATTTTTTGTTGAAAAAATTTGAGTTAAAATGTGTTAACTTGGTTCACTTTAAGAGATGTGTTAAACATCAACATACACCTAAAAGATTTTGAAAAAGAATTTTATAATCTAATGAACTAATTCAACCCCTCCTTCTTAGTTTATTATCTGGCTAAAAATTGGTATTAAAGTAGGTCTCTATTGATTACAAGATTATCCTCCTGAGAGAAAAAGATCAAAGTCAGAATGAACCAACCAGCTAAGGGTCATTCTATCAACAGGCCACCTCTATTTGATGGAAATAATTACTCATATTGGAAGATAAGGATGAAAATCTACATTCAATCAACTGACGTACGAATATGGAGGGTGATAGAAAATGGACCTTTTCCTATAACTAAAACTGTTGATGGGGTTAATGTTCCAAAGCCTGAAGCTAAATGGATAGAACAGGATAATGAAAAATTTAAGGTTAATTTTAAAGCTATCAACTATTTGTTTTGTGCTTTGAATGCAGAAGAATACAAGAAATTATCAAACTTCACTAGTGCCAAAGAAATATGGGAAAAAATACAAGTAATGTATGAAGGAACTAAGGAACTAAGAAATTCAAGGATTGACAAATTACTTCATGACAATGAATTGTTCAAAATGAAAACATTGAAGGAATGTTCCAACGCTTAGGGAAAATCATCAATAATCTAGATTCACTTGGAAGGAAATATTCCAATGAAGATGTAAACAAAAAAATCCTGAGGTGTTTAACATAACCTTGGGATGCCAAAGTTGCTGCAATGCTTAAATCAGGAAAATTGGAAACTATGTCCTTTGATGAATTAAGAAGAAGCCTGATGGCATATGAAGGAAGCTTCTTAAGAGTTCCCATAGATGATCAAAGGAAAGAAAAAGGAATAACATTAAATATAATAGAAGAAAAGGAAGATCCTCCCGAACTAAAGGATGACAAAGAAATGGTTCTCTTATCCAAACAGATGTATGGATTTTTCAAAATAAGGTATGAAAATAAAAAGAAAGGATCCACCTTCAGAAGAGAACCAAGGAGAGAGGTAATTGCATGTTATGAATGCAACAAGCCAGGACATGTCAAGGCTAATTGTCCCTTATTAAAGTTAAAGAAGAAAAAGAAGGCAATGCTGGCAAATTCAACATCGAATGATGATGAACTATTAGCCACAGGTTGTGAGAGTAATAATGATGAAAAAGATACGGCTAATTTATACTTGATGGCAAAATCAAAACCTGAGAAAGAAGATGATCAATCAGAAACTGAGGTAAATAGTCAACCTTACTCCTATGATGAACTGTTGCATGCATTTGATACTATTCTAGAAGATTCTAAGAAAATCATTTTGAAATATACTGAGCTTTAAAATGTACATAAAAAGGTTTTGAAAAGTTTTAACACTATCAAATGTGAAAGAGATATTCTAGAAGAAAGATTAATGAAAATAAATGAAGAATATTCATTATCTTTCTTAATTACTAAAAACAAAAAGTTGAAAGAAAAAGTAGCTACTCTGAATCAGGATCTAAAATTTTTTGTAAAAGTTCAAGAGAATCTAGACAGGTTGTTAAGAACTAGAAAATGCTTCTTTGATAAAATAGGATTAGGTTTCAAGAAAAAGAATTCAAAAAAAAAACATTACAAAGATTTCTTTAAATAACATACACTTGTTAAGTATACACACGAACCTCACAGCTCTAGAGCATGCTTTATATGTCAACAAAAAGGACACATAGCAGAAAAATACATAACTAAAAGAGTAACAATAAAACAAGTGTGGGTTCAAAAAGGTTCTATGCATATAGCATGAACCAGTATACCAACACTAGCAGGACCCAAAGAGCACTTGGGTACCTAAAAATAATTTTATGAAATAGGTATTCCTCAAGGTTAACATAGGAAAGGAGCACTAGTTTCTTGATTTAAGATGCTCTAAATACATGACAAGTGATGCATCAAACTTTCTATCATTCATTTCCAAGGATCTTGGAACAGTAACCTTTGGTAACAATAATAAGGGAAAGATAATTGGGATAGGTAAAGTTGGTGTAGATCCTTCCTTAACTATTAATTATGTCTATTTGGTTGATGGTTTAAAGCATAATTTACTGAGCATTAGCCAATTATGTGATAAAGGACATAAGGTCTCATTTGTTTCATCCAAACACTTTATTCATGAAAAAGGCAGTGATAATGTTTTATTTGAAGGAAAAAGTCATAATAATGTTTACATTCTTGAAAATATTTCACTATCATCTTATAGATGCCTAACATCAACTGAGGATGTAGAATGGCACAAGAGGTTAGGTTATGTTAGCATGGATATATTATCAAAACTATAAAAAAGAGAGCTAGTTAATGGTTTACCAACTGTGAAGTATGAAAAGAACAAAATATGTGATGCGTGTCAAAAGGGTAAACAAACATGAACATCCTTCAAATATAAAGAGTATGTTTCAACCAGTAGATCTCTTGTAATGTTGCATATGGATTTATTTGGTCCCATAAGAACAAGAAGACTAGGTGGTAAATATTATAGCATGGTGGTTGTAGATGATTATTCGAGAAATTCTTGGGTCTTATTTCTTGCCTTAAAGAGTGATTGCTTTGAATATTTTAAAATATTATGAAAAAAAATTCAAAATGAAAAAGGATATGTTATAATTAGTATTAGAAGTGATCATGGAAAAGAATTTGAAAATAATCCATTTGAATATTTTTGTGATAACAGAGGAATTAGCCATAATTTTTTAGCACCTAGAACACCTTAACAAAATGGTGTTGTTGAAAGGAAAAACATATCCCTTCTAGATATGGCTAGGACTATGTTATGTGAAAATAATCTTTCTAAAAATCTCTAGGCAGAAGCAGTAAACACTGCATGTTATATCCTGAAAAGGTGTACTATTAGATTAATATTGAAGAAAACACCTTATGAATTATGGAAGCTTAGAAAACCCAATATAAACTACTTCAGGGCATTTGGGTGTAAGTACTTTATATTTAACAATAAATAAAATATAGGGAAATTGGATGATAAAGCTGATGAGGGTATTTTTGTTGGCTACTCCACCTCTAGGAAAGCATATTAAATATACAATAAGAAAACTTTAATGATTAAGGAAAGTATTCATATTGCTTTTGATTAAACTAACTCTCAAAATGTAAGAAATCAGATAGATGAAGAGGAAGAACTTATTCACAACAGACATGCGAGCGAACATGAGCCTCGTATCTTAGAGGAACCTCACTTAAAATAAAATACAGCTGGAGCAATAAATGATGAATAAGACACTATAACTGATCAAAGAGCTAATACATGATAGCTAGACAGAGGAAATCTTCCATGAGAATGGAGACACTCATCTACCTATCCAATTGAGTACATTCTTAGAGATCCTCAGGAAGGAATGAGGACAAGATCATCCTTCATAAGTATAAACCACTGGCATTCATGTCACAACTTGAACCAAATAATGTTAAAGAAGCTCTCACGGATGATAGTTAGATTATGGCTATGCATGAGGAGCTTAATCAATTTAAAAGAAATAAAGTATGTACATTGGTTCCTGCTACAAAAGATCAATCAATTATTGGTACAAAATGGGTATTCAAGAACAAAATAGATGAGGCTCGTAAAGTTGTAAGAAACAAAGCCATACTAGTGGTTCAGGGGTATAATCAACAAGAAGGTATTGATTTCAAAGAAACCTTTGCTCTTATAGCTAGACTAGAATTAATTAAAATTTTACTAGCCTTTGCATGCTCAATGAATTTCAAATTATATCAAATGGATGTCAAAAATACATTTTTAAATGGATATTTACATGAGGATGATTTTGTAAAATAACCACCTGGTTTTGAAAGTCTTGATAAGCCTAATCATGTTTACAAACTTACAAAAGTTTAATATGGTCTTAAGTAGGCTTTTAGGGCCTGGTATAAGAGGCTAAGTTTGTTTCTGACTAAAAATAATTTTACAAAGAAAAAATAAACACTATACTCTTTAAAAAATCATCCAGAAAAGACATCTTTATAATACAAATCTATGTAGATGATATTATGTTTGGCTCTATTAATGAGAAGTTATGCAGGGAATTCTCAAAGCTAATGACCAGTGAATTTAAGATGAGTATGATGGGGGAGATGTCATTTTTTCTTGGTCTTCAAGTAAAATAATCTAGAGAAGGAACCTTCATCTATCAAGAAAAATACACTAGAGAGCTATTAAAGAGATTTGGGATGAAGAATGCTGAAGAAATCAATACACCAATGAGCACATCCACGAAAATTAACAAAGATGAGAATGGCAAGTCAGTGGATCAAAAGCTCTATAGAGGTATGATAGGCTCCTTATTATACTTAATTGCTAGCAGACTAGATATAATGTTTGTTGTATGTTTGTGTGTTAGATTTTAGGCTAATCCTAAAGAAGCTCATCTTACTGCATTAAAAAGGATTTTCAAATATTTAGTAGGCACAAAATCTCTTAGCTTATGGTATCCTAAAGATAATATTTGTAATCTAATTGGTTACTTAGATGCATATCTTGGTGGATGCAAACTTGATAGAAAAATTACGAGTGGTACATGTAAATTTTTGGGTTATTGTCTAGTATCATGGCATAGCAAGAAACAGACTTCAGTTACTTTGTCAATTGCTGAGGCAGAATACATTACAATGAGAAGCTGCTGTGCTCAAATCTTATGGATGACTCAACAATTAAAAGATTATGGTTTAAATTTTGATCATGTACCCATCAAATATGATAACACTAGTGCAATTAACCTTTTTAAAAATCCAATTCAACATTCAAGAACCAAGCACATTGATATAAGACACCATTTTCTAAGAGATCACATACAAAAGGGAGACATGGTTCTAGAATTTGTATATAATGAAAAACAATTGGCTGATATCTTTACAAAACCATTAAGCTCAAAAAATTTTTGTAGAATCCGACGAGAGCTAGGATTAACCAACTTGGAAGAGTTCTTTTCATGATTAATGTTTTAGAGGTCAATATTGATAATTGAAAAGTTCTTGACTATATGAAAAACTGCATTTCCCACTCAAACATACATTAATTGAACGTGTCAGACACGTCCTCTCCATCACTGCACACCTGCTCTTCGTTTACTTTTCCCTCTTTACTAAAGCCAAAATCCTCTCCACTCTCAAACTTTCTTTAGTGCACTCTTTCCATATTGATATTACCTTAGGGCTTCTCTTGCTCTCTCCCACGATTTCAAATTTATGTTCTCTCGACTTACTAAAAGCAAAAAATGTCTCATTCCTCTTGAAGTCCCTGAACACTCCAAAACACTTGCCATTCCTTCCCTAGTTTCTCTTCCTTCTCTCTTGACATCTCGATCTTATTCTCTCTTTGTACTCAAATCTCGCAATGGCATCCAAAGCAATAGTAAATAGAAAGAGCTCCAAGTCATCTATGGCTCTAGGATCTAAGAGAGAATGAACCAAAAAACCTAAGACCTTTGACAGAGAAAAGGAAAAGTGACAATTCTTAGAAGACTTTCAACATAGAAACATCTGTTCTCTAAAGGAGGTAAATTTTGAGTTTTTCATTTCTGAAGGATTGACATGCTTTGAGATGTTAAATAAGTTTGGATGGAAGAATTATCTAAAGCTTAAGGACCTCATTTACCCTATTCTGGTTAAGGAATTTTTCTATAACTTAGTATTTGAGGAAAATGATGATCTGATAGGTCGCTCTCTTTTGAGGGGGCATAGGATTCATTTAGATTATCAATATTTAAGCTTTATTATTCGATGTCTAAATGAAGAGCTAAAGAGATTTTCTAGCCATGCTAAGATAATCTTTGAAGTTTATTCTCATGCTTCAGCTATTCTTGAGCTTATTGGAATGGTGGTTGACACAGTAGATATTCAAACACTTAGCCTGAACAATAGGTTACTCCTTCACAACCTTAGCCAACTAATCATGCCTACGGTAAGTAAGTCCAATAATGCTAGTTGGCTAGAAGTATTTTTCATGTGGTTTGTTCATAGAGGGCTTAAGCTAAATCTACCCTATATTATCCTGAATCACATGAGGTCAGTTGCACTTAGCGAAGAGGCTAATCTTCCCTATGGGATGGTCATTACACTGATTACCAAGACCATAGGAGTAGATCTTACTGCTTTAGAAGGGGAGAAGGCCTCTGCACAAGCCTGATATGATGGTAGACTCATCTAGAACATACACTTTAAAAAAAGACATGGCCCGTGGATGAAAATGGTAAAAGGTAAGGAAGAACTAGGGACAGAACTGGAAGGAGCCAAACACTTTAAGAAGAAGACAGTGGCCTCATCACGAGTATAGGGGCTAAAGTAGACATCCAAAGCCTCATTGAGAAAGTCTACCTAATTAGCTTCGGCTAAAGGAAAAGGTAAAGAGAAGACCACTGAACTAGTTGCTCCTATACCTATCTTTGAAGAGAAGGATTCTATCGAGTACTTAAAAAGGGAGTCACAATAGACCCCTTTCTCCCCTGATCAAGAACTCGTAGTGGAGTACTCATCTAAGAAGGATTCATCAACGGACAAGGAAGCTAATGCAGAAAGTCCATCTACTGTCCCAGTCTTATCTCCTCAAAATGATGAGCCTTAACCTGTTCCCTCACCAGTGCAATCTGCTCTCTGATAAAATCTCAACCTCTGCCTCAGACTCAGCCTAGTTCTCCTCAGCCTACTCAGCCTATTCCAGAGCCACATTTTATCTCTCAGGCCTCCATTACACAAGAACCCTATACTACAATTGTCTTTGCGTTGCAAGGCATCCATCAAGAGCTGTCAGCAATGAAGGAGATGTTAAAGAGCATATTGCCTGAGATCACTCACAGTTAATTCTCCTTTCCTCCACTATAGATGATTCCCATTTTGTTTAATTTACTTTAAATCATGTTTAATTTCCCTTTTGTTCTAGACTGGTTTCACTATCTCTCTGTTTAATTATAGATTGTTATCTTGAATGGTTTCTAATCTACTATGCTTATGGAAGATATTTTCTTAATTGATTGGATGAGTATTTTATTTTTGATAATTTCAAAGAGGGAGAAAGTATTGTGTTTGATTTAATATTTTTTTTAACTTGATTGATGGTTGTGGAAAATGTTATTATGTTGCTTGCTTAGTATTTTAATCCCCTTCCTTAGAACTTTTGATTGTTGCTAACTAATCATTGATAAGTTACTAATGAATTTGTTGCCGGAGTATTTGGCACATTGTTTAAACCATGCATCTATTGAGGGGGAGTTCATATATTATGGGGGAGCTAAATCAAAATTCAAAACAATTTTGCCATTATCAAAAAGGGGGAGAATGTTGGAACATGTTATAACTATTTAGTTTTTATTAATGGAAAATCATTTTCAACAAATAGGGTTATTATTTTTAATATGCCAGTTTTTAGAAATATTTATAATTTACAAAAAGGCCCAATGTGTTTTTGTTCAATCTTAGTAGGCCCAATCTTTTTAAAATATTAAAGACCCATGTTTTAGAAACCACAAAATGCCACGTCTTTTTGAAGCCCATCAAACATCAAAAGGTCTTCAACAAAATTTGAATGACTCGAAGCCAAAATGAGAAAACCTTTTGAACAAAAACTTTAAGTATAAAGTATTAGGTAGCTTTCACTCTACACTAGACAAGTGACAGAAGACAACGGGGTAAAGCAATAGCCTCCACCAAAGTGTAGCAATACAGCAGAGTAGAAAGAAAAATAGTAAGGTGTTTTCAGATGTTGCAGCGTACTATCAAGGATAAAAAGGGAATGGAGCACATCTCAATGTAAAAAACCAATCATGTCTAACATCCCTCTTCTGGAAAGCCATAATACTAACAAACACAAAGGATAGAATAGTTTTTGATCTTCCTACATTAACCTTGGTTGTCTCAAAGAGCTGAAAAGTTCAACCCTCAACAAAGAAGTGTCCATGGCTAGCACATCTCATGGCATTTATTGGTGCATTTAATGAAGGTCTCAACGACTAGTTTTGAAGATTCTTAAATAGAGTTGAGGGGGAAGTATTGAAGACAAGATTTGTGACATTAAGCTGAGCATTAAAGTGTATTCTCTAAAACACCAAATACTCTTCTCTTTATAATTGTGCATTAGAAAGTATTAATTGCTCTTGGTGAGTTATTGCTTATTAATTTATGATTGTATTATGAGTTAAAATCCTTATCATTCCTTCTATTTGAGAATCTAGTTAGGAATATAGAATGAGTTAGTGAGATAGATGTTTGCTTAAGTCAGTAGGTTACTAATTAAGCTATCTGTAGTTCAGGGTGAGTTTAGAAAAATATTAGATGGAGTAAAAGCAAGTGTGTTGAACCTTCTTTTGGTTGTCAAGTGGCATAAAAGTTGGTGGATGCTGAGCCCAAGTGTAGAAAGGTTTTCTAAGTGTGTTTTTGGTAATTACCCTACTAGTAAAATACCCTTGTTGTGTGCTTAAGGAGAGAACATAGGATCAAGATTATATTAAGTTTGAACCTCTATAAATTGTTTGTGTGATTTTTTTCTTCCTCATTATTATTATTATTATTACATTTTAAAAATTTGAGTTAAAAGGTGTTGACTTGGTTTACTTTAAGAGGTGTGTTTATAATCAATATACACCTAAAAGATTTGGAAAAAGAATTTTATAATCTAAGGAACCAATTCAACCCCTTTTCTTGGTTTATTATTTGTCTAACAGTGTCTCTTTCCTATCTACTACAATTAACTTTATTCCATGGTATCTTTCCATTAGTTAACTTTTGTCAATATGTACTCTACCTGACTTAAGACTAATTACCATAATATATATCAAAGAAATCAGATAGCGCAAACTTATGAGAGATTTGAATAGCTAATAGGAAGCTATATATAGCTTGTACAATCTTTAATTTAAGTAAACAAGAAATTTTTTGCCTAACTTAACATATATTTATACTAAATTACCATATATAGCTTCCATAAAGATATTAATTTTATAACTTTATTTTAATTTGAGTGATAAAATGTGAATTTCTCTCTTTTAGGAAGCTAAGAATTCATAGATGTGCAGATATATGTATATTTTTCTATGTTGGGATATTTTTACTTGGGAAAAATTATAAAATAATTTTTTGATAAATGAAAACATTATTTTAAGAATAAAAGAAAATTTGAGTTACACTTGCTTATTTAAAAAGATAAAAATATTCTGGACTTATAAAATTGAGGGTCATTAATAATTAGCCCAAAATGCTTTAAGAGACCCATTTACACCTTACATTTTGTTAAAGTCTTTTTACACTTTGACAAAGGAAAAGTTCTAAGTCCATATTTTTTAGTGAAGTCATTTCAAATTTAAATTATAACATGCCTCGTTCAAATTCTTTCAAAAGGCTTCAAATTGGTTTTGAAATAATACAATTTAGCAATATGAAGTTTTCAGCATTTCTCAAAGGCTACAAGAAATCAGGAAGCTATAGTGCAGGTCTGATAGAAATCATAAAAGAAAAGACAATTTCTCTTTCTTATAACTACATGGTGCTCAAGAAGAAAGCATAGCAATAAAAGAGAATGTTCGTCTTGAGTGTTAAATAAGCTTCTCTCTCTCTAAGACAAATAGTATTGTTCAAAAAAGATAGAGGTCATAATGTGGAAATCACTCAAAGCATACTACCAGCCATGCTTTTCCAGGTGTCTACTTAGCCAAAATGGACTTGTATCCTCTGCCAAAGCCTAAAAAATGTCTCAAGTTGATGGGTGGAGCATGTTGCATTAAATTCTTAGCTTAAGAATGAACTTCCAACGTCTTTCTTGCACTTATTGCATCTTCCAACGAGCTAAAAGAAGGGAAGCTTAAATGCCAATGGATACTTCAGAAGACAACAAGTGGAGAAAGCAAAAAATTTGAAGCATTTTTACTCACATCCTCTGAAGTTCATTGATTGCTCGTGATTGCCCATTTGCTCTAAGTGAGGTTGCTCCTATTACATTGTATTTGAGTCTTAAATTCTCTTCTTCTCTTTGTCATTATATTTAAGTGTCTAGTGAGAACCTAGTACAATTAGGTGAGAGTAGGGATGTCACTCACGCAGGGCGAGGGCGGGGAGTACTCCCTCGCTCCTCGTCCCCGCCAACCCCATCACCCCTGTCCTCGTCCCCGATCCCCATAGCGAGGTGAATTTTTTTCTTGTCCCTGTTCTTCGTTTCCTTGCAGGTCCCCACGAGGACCTTGATTTTAATATTAAAAAATTCAATAAAAATAAAAAAGGTATTTATAATCATAGAAAACACTTATTTTTACTAAACATTATCATATAAGTTGATAAATTCAAGATCAAACACTTAAAAGAAACTCAAACAACAAATATTACAACTAAATCTACTAAAATAAAAATACAACATTAGGTTCACCTTTCACATTCCATAATCATTCTTATACAAGTAATTAAGAGCTGAAATCAAATCTCTTCTTGGGTTCAAATTAGAGAAATATGTGAGAAAAAAGAATGCTTATCTTTATAGAACTCTTCCTTACACAACATGACAAATGAAAAAAATTAATGTCAAGCATAATAAAATCACAGTAATAAAGGTAATTAAATTATTATGTCCATTTTAGTAATTTAATAATTTATTACTTATATAACAAATTAAATAAATTAATATATCTGTTACTTATATACAATTTTTTATATGAGTAATAAATTATTAAATTACTAAAATGGTCATAATAAAAAATAAATTAATGTATCTAATCTAAGGACATTAATGTAAAAAATATATATTTTAATAAAATAATTAAAATATTCTCAGGAACGAAGATCCCATGAGGATCCCCACTGATCGGGAAATTTTGCCACCACTAGGTGAGAGATTTAGAAGTTGTTTAAAATTAGTAAGGTTGCTTGTTTAAGGTTGTTTGCGGGTGTTTCTGGAGTTTTGCATTGAGATCATTCTTAGGGGAGTAAAATTAAGTGTATTTATCCTTAAACTTGTCTAGTGGATATTTGCATAAAATTAGTATATGTTGATCCATTTGCAAAAAGTTTTAAGGTTGTATGATTTGGTGATTGCTCAGATAATAAAATACTTTTATTGTATTTTTGGGAAGAGGATGTAAAATCAAGTTTTGAATCTAAACTTTTATAAATTCTTAGAGTGATTTTTTTATTCCTATCTCTTTATTTTTAATTTTAAGAAACAAAAAACTTTTCGTAAGGTGTTTGTTAAAAAATATATAAGAGCTTTTGAAAAGAAGTAACATTAATCTTTTTTTTACCGTACACCTAATTTTCAATATTTCAAAGTGCACTAAAAGTCAAATATAACAATAAATCTCTGAAGTGGAGACAGGTAAGGCGGTAGTACGTAGCCAAGATCATAAAACATTGAAAATTATAATAGTTACCATCATAACTGTAGTGTTCATGTTGTTGATGTTAATATTAATGACGAGGTTGAAAGTTGCGGTTCGTAGCTTAGTCTTGATCATTTGTGCTGAAAGCATTTTAGATTTTAAGATTTTTTTTGGGTAAGAATGCTTTGTCTTGATGAAAAATTGCAATGGAATGAGATTTTGAAGAGATATTTATTCACGTGATTTTACTGTTTATAAAAAGTTACTATGAACTATATTTATGTAAAATTTTATCATTGTACTGTTATTGTTATTTTAAATGGGAAGAATTTGAGAACCACGAAGTTATGGTTGTATCTGTAGCTTTTAGTGTGTCTACTATATATTATTATATATTAACCCCAAATAATTAATACTAGTCTCTGTGTGGAACCACACATGGAGTTTATGTATATTATAATGAGGAATTGTGGCCACGAAAAGAGTTGTTGCTAAAGTCACGTGATTATATGATTTTGAGGAGAGATAGAATCAGGAGAATATCTGAAATTGTTCTGATAGTCAAGTAAAGATTCGGTATTTGTACAAGATGTCATAGAGATTATCTTATTGGGTATTATTTTCTCATGTTATCTAAATTTTAGATTCGGCTCTATATTTTATAGGCAAGATCCCCTCTATTCTCATTGTTTATTAATATGTTGGCTATGATTGTGTGTGTATAAATTTTAAAAACCTCTATTCTTACGAGAGATTTTGTTAAAAATTTTATAAATAGTTATGGTTTAAAATATCTGAGAAAAGAGAGAAAATAAAAGGATTACTTGCCACATCGTCCTTAATTGAGGCATAATGCCACTTTTGGTAATTATAAGTGTACTTTTCTTTTTTCACAGAAGTTGAGTTACCAATACTATGAGTTACTTGCAAATTAAATAAATATATATATATATATATATATATATATATATATAAACTCTAGAGAAATATAAATCCTAAGATTTTGTATATAGCAGTTCAAGCACACACGAGCCGTGGCTCTCAACCGCTCACCAATGGGATAGCCCCTCTTCAACGTTAACTGGCTGATGGAGGAACGTTAGCTCTAAACAAGAAAAAGACCTGAATACCTGATTGTCAGAAACACAGAACATTAAGAGTACGTATAAGGGACTCAGATTATGGCATAAACAAATTGAAGGCTTCAAGTGACAGTGAGGACCAATGAATCATGTAAGAAAGGAGTTACATTAGAAAAAAAGGAGAAGGAATATGCCTGTGATATTGTTGAAGATAGCACGAAAATGGGTTACTAGATAGGTACCATTAAATTGTGGATGTTGTAAATTATATATATATATATATATATATATATATATATATATATATATAGAAATGAATAGGAAGGGTCATCAGATGACTGAATTCCATCCATTAATTTCTAACATTTAATATGAACGAAAACTGGTATAAATAGGGTCTCGACTCTCGTGATCACGTGCAACAAATTAAATACAAAAAAGATCATAAAGCATTGAAAATTAAAACGTGCATATGTAGATAAGATAGGCAAGTACGCAGTAGCTACTAGCTAAGACAATATCAGAATGAGAAGAAAGGCGATGGTGCAGCAGAATTATCCAATTCCAGTAGTAATGCGTTGCAGTAATCCAAATCTTCCTTCATCATTTCGTCTGCTAATATTTTTTCATGGACATCAACATCATCATCGTCTCCTTCCATATTATCATCATTATTGTTGTTGTTATTCTCACAACTCTCAGGTATTGCTGCTGCATGCTGATGTTGATGATGTGAATGCAGCTTCCGCAGCCACTATGATGTGGTCGTCCTGCAACCTCATAGGATGAATCTGCTTGGGATTGGGACCAACAACTGTAATATTCATGTTATTAATGTTAATATTAATATTATTATTATTATTATTATTACTATGCTCATGATCATGATTGGCTAACATGATGGCGTACATGCTATGCAATCCCTTGTTGTTGTTGTAGTATGAAGATGAAGATAATGATGATGATGATGATGATGATGAGCTTAGTTGTTGGCATGGTTTGAGAATGTCGAGGCATGGTGGAAGTGAAGGAGGAGGTGGGATTTTGGTGATGACAAGACGAGGTTGAAAGTTGGGGTTAAGGTTGAGGTCGGAGTTAGAGGAATTAGAGGAGTTTGTATGTGAGAGTGAAAGTGTGGCTTCAGCTTGGAGGCGAGCACTCTCCCACTGAGCCATGTGACGGAGATGGGTATCTGATTTAGGATTGTGGGTGGTTGGGTCTATACCCATCTTCATTAGCCTCTTCTTGATGTGAGAGTGCCGATAGTTCTTTATTTCATTGTCTGTTCTTTGTGGCAAATGAGCTGCTATTATTGACCACCTGATCAATGACCATCACATCACATCACATCACATATCATATCATTAATAGTTCAATATATTAATTATATATAGAGACACAAAGCAAGAAGGGTGGTCTCACCTATTGCCAACAAGAGCATGGAGTTGAATGATAGTTCGATCTTCCTGCAAGCTGAAATTCCCTCGTTTGATATCAGGTTTCAGGTAGTTGATCCATCTTAATTAGTCTGCAACTTTTCCCACTTCTTTGCAGACCTATTTACTCACACATATATATATCCTCAGTCGAAATCCATTACTTGTATATTTCTACATCCTTCAAAATATATGTACATCACATATATGTATAGAAACAAGATAATTATAAAGTATCAAACTGTATAGAAAGAGATTGTGAGAGGAAATTAAAACTGCAAACTCAATATATAAAATATAGATTGACCAGCTTTGGCAGGTAAACTTCGCCAGTTTCGATGGCCATGTTGTGTAATGTAAGCTGTGAGCTTTTGGTCTTCCTCCGGAGTCCATGGTCCTTTCTTCAACCCCTCCTTTTGGCTAAATGACGGTCTGACCATTTTAGTAGAGACAAGAGAGACAAGGAAGGAACTATAAAGGTGTTTAGTGGAAAAGAAAACGCAAACTGAGATTCTGCTTCCTCAAGGGAAAAAGGCAGAAAAGCCACCTTTATATATAATAATGAATCAATTCAATTCTAAGCAAACTCCTTTGAGGCCCCAAAAACAATTTGTTGTGGAATATTGTGGAGGCATTGGCTTTATGATTAATTAAACTACATGTGGCTTTATGTTATTTCTCATTAAATAACCTAACAGTAAACATCTGAAAAATGTACTCAAAAATTTGAGTGAAGTTTTTCTCCATTGACACTAATTACATACAGCTGTAGGGGTCCAAATTAAGTGGCCAACTGCTCCACATTAACTTTCTTTTTGTAACTTCGAGGACCATAAACACAAAAAAGCAAATTAAGGACTAAGGCTTTAAAAAAAGAGACAGAGACAGCATCAATTAAAAGATGAAGAGAGGCGGAGGGTCCTCCCTAAACAACAGACTAGAAGAGTTATAAATATTCAATTTGACAAAAGTATTAGCATAAAAATTAGTTTCACAAAAAATATGCACTTATAGAAAGAATAAGTAGCAAGAATAACTTTAACGTCTTGAATCAAAACATTAAATTTGTTAATAGCAATATGATATCTGTAATTGGTACCAATGATGTTTACTCTAAAAGTATTTAATTTGATTTAGGAGTAAACTATATAACTAGTTTACCTCTTGTTTAGCATAAAATTAGTCTGCCCCTGTGGTTTAGAATGTGTCACTTGACCTTTTTGTGATTTTTTGTATTATCACTTAACTATTTTATGCTATTCTTCATCTAAACTTTAATCAAATTAATCAATTGAAAATTTTAAAAAATTATTGTGTTTACAAAATTTTAAAATGACGATTCAAATCTTCATGTAATTTAATACTTATCATTTAACTAATTTTTATTGCTTAACATTTTTAATGTTTAAAATTTGTCCTTCAACTCTAGAATTATTAAATCATTAAAAATAAAGATAAAAAGTAATATATATATATATATATATATTAGTTTAATTTTAAAATTGTTCTCATATGTGTTGGTACTTAATGTGAATTAGGATGTTACTTTTTTTTGGTCTACTATAAACATTATATGATTAAATGGATTGAATAGTTTTTTACAAAATTATTGTTTAATGTCTTATTTATTTTAATTAATTTATAAAATTTTAGATAATATATAATTATTTTTTAATTTTTCTCTTCTGATAGTCATAATTTCTTCATTAATATTATAATTATAATGTATAATATCTTTGTATTATTGCTAACGTTATTTTTCATTATATTATGATTTTTTTTTCATTTTGAATGATTTAATAATTTTAAAATAACGAAGGAAAAATTATAAACAATAAAATTAAGAGTTAAATAATTAATTTTAAATAAAAGAGAGATTAAACAATAAATATTAAATTATTTGAATGAAAATTTTAAAATTATAATCTTATTTTTATGTTATAACTGTAATTTATTATTTCTTACGTAATTTAGTATTATAATGTATACTTTATATATAATATTATATATATATATGTATTTCCTTTTATCTTTATTTTTAATGATTTAATAATTTTATAATATTGAATCACTAATTTTAAACATTAAAAGTCTTAAATACATTAAATATTAAAAATGAGTTAAATGATAAATATTAAATTATATGAAGGTTTACATTATAATTTTAAAATTTTATAGATACAAATTAATATTTTAAAATTTTCAATTGACTAATAATTTAGTTAAATTTCGAAAGAAAAATAATACAGAATAGTTAAATAGTAACAAAATAAGCTGTAAAAGAGTCAAGTGACACTCTGAATCACACGAAGGTAAATTGTAACTACCTTTGATTTAATGATACATTTATGGCTTCCATCTAATCGAGGACTGAAGGAAACAAGTGTATAATATACGATCTTTCAGTAATTTACCTTTGATTTAATGATACATTTATGGCTTCCATGTAATCAAGGACTGAAAGAAACAAGTGTGTAATTATGATCAAGGACTGAAAGAAACAAGTGGGTAATTATGACTGCCGAAAACTAAATAATAACGTATCTTCCATTGATATCTTCAATCTTCAATTTGTGCCTTGCATTGCGTGGCCATTCAAATCAAATTATACAAAGACAGAATCTGACTCAGTGCTTGTCATCTTCTTTTTACCATAAATTCAATCCCTAATAACCTAATTTGTTCACTGCCCTCTACCATATATGCATCAAGCTCCTGCAATATCTAAAAGTTACATATATGTACTTGAAACTAATTAAAATTTCTAACAATTCTCACTTCCCCCCTATTGTTTGATCAAACTGACCAGGGAGAGACAAAGGGTTCTCTTGTTTAATTGGAAAAAAATTATAAAACTTTTATTTCATAATTAGATGGGTTTTTGTCTAAAAATATACCTTTTCTTAATTTTTTAAAATTATCTTATTTAAAATTAAATATATAAAAATATATTATTTTTCTGTATTATTATTAGAATAAAATATCAATTATTCTTTTTAGTTCGTGAGTGAGAATCAATGTCTGGAGGGGTGATTGTTGCCGCTAGCCTGAGAGTGTTGCTTTGTTCATATCGATGCGAAGATGAGGTTGGCGTGTGCAAAGATGAGGCTTGGGGCTTTGCTTATGGAAGAGATTAGGGATTATTTTAGAGTATTGTAACAAGATATAAATATAGAGGTGTTTTTAGTGGAAAGAAAAAATAAAAAAATAGTGATATTTATTAATTTAGGTTAAAAACAATAAAATATGATATGAATAAAATTAATATATTAAAAAAACATGTCATCTAATAATGTCATGTGAGATGACACTATATTTATGTTATAAGATAATATTATTTTTGACTTAATGACAATCATGAACTTAATTGCATTTGTTCAATCATGAAGTAGACTTTTTTTTAATAGCATATCACTTTCAAATAAAAATATGAAAAAAAATATTTTTTTCATAAATAATTGATAGGAAGGTATTAGTATACTTTGTAATTTGAAATGGACAAATATATATATATATATTAATTTTTAAAATTTAATTTTAAATATAAATAAAAATATTAAATAAATTCATATTTTATTTTAATTTTTTTTCCTTTTTTATATATTTATTATATATATATTATATAATTTTGAAACTAAAAAAATGAAATGTCGGAAGTCATATAATACAATATAAATATATATAAACAGATTACAGATTCTTTTATTTTTTCTTTAATTTTTAGAATATAATATAAAATAAAAATTATTAAATTTTAAAATAATAAGTTAAATAATTTGAAAGCTACTTAACTTATTATTCTTCTTGTAACTTCCCATCATCTTTGTATTTTTTCTTTTCTTTTCACTTCACATTACATATATTATTTTATATTTTTTATTATATTATATATAATTTATGAGGCCAATGACTAAAAAACTTAAAAACATTATAATATACTATATGCTTGAAATGTAAAAATGTACATGTCATTTTTTTAAAATTTTAAAATATGATTTAAAATAATAGTTATTAAGTTTTAAAATAATAAATTAAATAATATAAAGTAATTAAGTGTCCTCTTTTCTATTCTAACTTTATATTATTTATATTTTTTCTCATAATATTAGATACTTTATTTTATATTTTATATTATATAATTTATAATTTATAAGGTGAAGTGATTATAATATAGATATACAGTCATCTTTTATCACTTTGCATGCTTTTCCTTTGCTTTTGGATTCTCGCCTGCTGGGCGTTTTAGCGGCGGTTTTATCCGTCGCTAAAGTATGTTTTAATATTATTGCAACGAATTTTATTGCTGCTATAAATTTTGTTTAAATAATTAATTTAACAAAAGTTATAGTGGCAATAAAAACCGTTGCAAAAAACTTTAGCAACGGAAAAAACCGCTGCTACAATGCCCAGCAGGCGCCGACGCGCCCAGCAGAGGATCCGGACGCTTTTCCTTTCAACGTGCAAATTTACTTTTCTTTTCCCATTACATGCAAGTAGAAAGTAGAAACTGATGGATGAATGCATGCATAATTTATTTTCATCTACTTTTTCTTTATTTTTTCCCTGCTCCCTAACTTCTTATCTACTGGAATCTGGAATCTGAAATCTGATACTGATGAAAAACAGTTTATATTTTCTTTTTCATTTCATTCTCACCTGTAAAAATTGCACTTTGTTGGAAGAGAAGCATTAAATGATTAAATCTCTTTTTTAAGGGTAAAATGCAACTAACCTTTTTTAACCTAGAAGTGTGCAATTTACCCCATCAACTTTAAAATTAAACCAAGTGGCACTCAGTGGCATTTTTGTAATTTTTTCAAATATATCTTCTTCTTCCCCAACTCACGAATCACGATATGCTCTCTAGGCAACAATGCAGAATTGAAGCAAATTAATATGGAGTTTTCGTTTCTGTATTCTCCAAATTATATATGTGCCTCTTTTTGTAATTATAATATATTTTTCTTTTTTTTCATAGGTGGTTGAAATTAGCAATACAGTTTGGTGCAAATCGGGGATATTGTAAGTTAAATTTTTGTATACATAAAAACCAGCTTTACATAATCCAGCTTGCTAATATGTTCATATGTAGAAATGAATATGAAGAGTGACGATGATTGAATTCCGTTCCATCTTTCGGAAATAGGGTGTCATGATCACATGCAACAAATACAAAAAATTGTTCTTCCTTTACCTCACTTCTCATCGTAACATATCTTTTACTTTTTCAGTTGATTTTGTTCGAAAAAGAAATTTTTTTGAAAAAAATATTTTCAACTATCTGTTTTTTCTTTTTTAAAAAAAGTAAAATTATTTTTATTTTACTTTTACTCATTGCACCAGGCCCGAGGTGAGTTTGGCCCATGATACGCCATTTAGGGCTCAAATCAAAATTTTAGAAGTTATGAACTTTGTGTCAAGTAAACTCGAATTCAAATTTTTGAATTTGAAAATGTTAAGCATGAGATTAATCTCAAAATCTAGATTTTTTTATTTTAACCAAAAAAAATGTTTGAAATGAAATCATATTTTAGGAAATAATAAATAATTTTAAAGACTAATAATTAGAAACTCTAAAATTATTATAATATAGATAATTTTTTTTCAAATTTATACTAAACGTAAAAATTTATTATATTCACAATATTTTTGGAATACGACGTTTTCACATAGATGCTTGGTTGCATTTTCATGTGATTCTACCAAAAAAGAGTCCAAAATATTGTCAAAAAAACGCACCAAAAAGACGTTCTAATCCAGAACGTGGGCCCAGAATTTATATATTATAGTTCACGCGCCGCTTCACGCACACTTACATTACGTGGATCCGTTAGAAAGAAGGACCAGGGCTAAGATTGAACCGGGTTCAGCTGCTTTATTTTTTTAATAATACTTTTCAAAATATTTTCTTAATTTTTTAATCAATAATTTTTTAAAAAATACAGAATGAAGTTGACCTCTTAATAATAAGTATTTATTTTTTATTTTATACTCATCATATATATTATATAATAACTAATTATATTTATCTTATAATTTATAATTTTTATATTTTAAGTAATATATTTTAAATTTTATTTATTTATTTTAATAATATTAAAAAATTAGTTTAATAAATTAATTATTATTTTATAAATATTATTTGATAATTTAATTTATTATATTTTAAATAAAAAAACAATTTAATCTAACTTTTTGAACTAATAAAATTAAGTTGAACTAATTAAATATTGACTTACTTTAAAAATAAGTTATACTAACTCAATCTTAAAAAAAAAAAGAGATAAAATTAACTTAGATTGAATTAATTTATTTTCACGGCTTTACTTAACAGACATTAATTTTTTAAACTATTATTATTATTATTATTATTATTATTCGCTCTTTTTTAAATCAATGCTACATTCCCAACCTACCCCTTTTGGAAAGGACACGCGTCACTTTGATGAGTAGGATTGATACCTACATTCCTTTGCTGTTGCCAAAATTTATCTGGCTCCTTGCTACAGGCTCTCCAGTATCTTCAAAGAATCATATATACCTATTTTCAATGGAATATCATATATATTAAGGTCATGTCAAATTTTTTTTAAAAAAATTATTGTAACTTTTTTTTATAATCTTTTACTCTTTTATGAATTTATTTTATATTTTATATAATTTAAAAATAGAAAAGATAAAATGCCTAAAATTTTTAATATAATATAATTTATTTGAAAATACTGGTATATATAAAACAAGCAACGACAAGCACATTGTTCTAATTTTGGTTTCAAAGAAAAAAAATTTGTCAGTTATTTGATAAATTAATTAAATGGTAGACCACCTGATTAATTATATAAATGTTTTTGCCTTTTAATTTTCAAACTTAATTTCTATATATATGTAGAAGCATTTTACACGTATGTCAATGAATGCTTTTATGAACGTGGATTAATATAAATGAATAAGAATCTAAACAAAAATTTTACTTTATCTAATTTCAGGAGATCTTTTAAAAGTTAAATAATTATAATTAAATAAAATTATTTACGATAAATCTATATAATAATTTTTGAATTAAGTTTTTATTAATTTTTTTAACATATCACTAACACTTTATTTAATAATATTAAAGTTGCCTTCCCTTATTATTATTTTTTGAAAAAAAAAAAAGAGTGCTTTTGTACCCATATTTGGTTCTAACAAATTCCTAAATTAAAAAAGAGAATGAAAATGACGAAAAGGCGAAAGCAGCGTTTTTGGTCTTTGTATTTTGGGTCTTTTTCCAAAGGATACGGTTGTCTTTGTATTTTGGGTCTTTTTCCAAATGATACGGCTGTGAAGAAGTACCTAAAGATTCATTACTTATCCGGTTATCCCACTTTCTATTCCATTCCATTCGGCCAAACTTTCACCTTATTAATAACTATTAGTTAAATTACTAAAAAAGAGAATGAAAATGTATATGATTTGTGTCGTATACACTTTAGTATTATATAATTTAATTTTATTAAAAATTTAATTGTAGTAGCATGAGTCATGTACAAAAAATATATTTTTCTCCAAAAAAATGCATATTTATCCCAAAAATCACATTTAAAAAAAACTGTGTTTTCTCCAGAAGCATCATTTTTTTTCCAAAAAATCCATTTTATTTTAAAAAATTTGTTTTATTTTTTTTTTATTTTTTTACTAAAACTTAATTTTATTACTAAATTCTAAACTCTAAACTTAAATTCTTAAACTCCAAATTTCAAACCTTAAACTTTAAATCTTAAATTCTAAATATAAATCATAAATTTTAAATTATAAAACTTAAACCTTAGCTCTAAAACTTAAATTTTAAAGTCCAAAATTTAAATTCTAAATTCTAAATTCTAAACTTTAAATTATAAATCTAAACATTAAATTTTAAACTATAAATAACAAACCACTAAAAGAATATAATGAAATTATAAAATGAAATTATAAATTATATATATAATATAAGTATATTATACATAAAAATTAAAAAATAAAAGTAAAAAATAATTAAAATATAATAAAACTAAATAATTCATAAATAATATAATAATATAATAATGTAGATATTCTATAGAATTATAGATTAATCTAAAAATAGAAAAAAGATAGAAAACAAGCCTAAATACTAAATGCTATATTATTATATTATTTATTGATGATTAATTTATTATATTTATAAATTATTTATTATATATTTTTATTATTATTTTTTAATTATATAATTTAAATTTTATTTTTTTAATTTATTATATTCTTTAAGGGGTTTCCTGTTTATAGTTTAAAGTTTAGTGTTTAAATTTAAAATTTAAAATTTAAAGTTTAAGCTTAAACTTTAAGATTTAAAATTTAAAATTTAGAACTTAAGATTTAATATTTAGAGTTTGAAGTTTAGAATTTAACATTTACTATTTAGAGTTTAATGAAAAAATCATGTTTTAAAAAAATTTTGAGTTTTAGTAAAAAAAAAAATGAAAAAATTGATTTTTTAAAAAAGAAAACTGATTTTTTTAGAAGAAAACTCAATTTTTTTAAAAGAAATTTAATTTTTTTTAGAGGAAAAAAATTAACTTTTTGAAAAGAAAACTCTTATATTAAAAGAAAATCAATTATTTTTTAGAAGAACTCAGTTGTATTTTGAAAGTTTTTGAGAAGAAAATTAATTTTTTTTACAATCATATTCATGACACCTGCGACCACCTTTAAATTTTGAATGAAATTAAATCATAAGGTATTAAGGTATAAACAACAAAAATAACAAATTATTTATTTTAAAAAAATTAAACTACAGAAGTAATTAAGTGAAATTAAAATAAACTTCATAGTACTAAAATATAGTTTATCCTAATTATTAAGTTAATAAAATAACTGTTAATCTTCCTTTTATATATATCATGATTTGAACACCAGCAAGCAAGACACATGTTCTACAATAGCTTCTCTTGCAAATGCAAGTATACGTCATTGCTCAGTCTATAAATTCATTCTTTTTTATTGTAAATACATAACTGTACTATATGTATGCTAATAATTTGCTTTCATTTACTACGTAAATTTTAAAATATTATCACAAAAATGTTGAACTAATCCTATTAAGCTAGGAACGTTAAGATAAATAGAAATGATAATGAATAGGTATTTATTTATTTTTATTTATTTATTTATATTTATATTCATATAAAATATTCGATATTTGAATTCTAATTAATCAAATATAAAAAATATAATTTTTAATATTTATATTTAAAATTATCTAATATATTAAAAATATTAAAAATAATAATAAATATAAGATACTATATTCCTTATAATCAAATAATAAATTTACTTGATATCAAATACTCATTATTTATTCAATAAATTTTTTTAAATATTATAAATAATAATAAAAAATTATTTTATAATATAAAAATTTTACATAATTATTATAAATTAAATTTTTTTTGGTAAGAAAAGTATGATAAGTAAGCAACCGCAAGGCAAGGAGTAGAACTCCTGTAACATCATGAGAGATAATCCCTCCAAGTCCTGGAGGGTACTGGTCGAAGTTGTGAAGACCTGTAGGAGGTGAAGGCTATGGTTTGCTGGCGGCATATTAATGGAAGCTATCAATACGCCCTTATAATCCCGTACTTATTGCCATTCCCAAATATAAAATTCTCCTAAAACATTGGCTTTTCAAAATTTAAACTCACGTCTAAAATAAAGCCAACCTCAAGCAGTAACTTTATTTTTTATGAAAATTTGACAGATAAAGACGTGATGAGGTTGGTTCGAAGGATCAAGGACAAAAGTCAGACATGGATAAGTGTGGAACGTCTGGTCCCCCCATTGGATTAGAGCACGGCGTTGGCAACTTGGCATGCTGTGTGACGCATATACTAGGTATGCAAAAGTCGTCCCATTGGCCAATCAAATCCATGCAACTCCACAAAACGACAAAACCCCTCAAGCATAAAAGGGCCTTTCATCTCATAGCAAACATTTCAAACACCTTGATTTCTCTTATCTCCTTTTCCAGATATTCTTCTTCTTCACTTGATTCTGCCCTCAAGCTGTTTGATATTTTTCCTCTGAGAGCCCAAAAATGGTAGAAGAACTTCCTCCTGGCTTCAGGTTTCACCCGACTGATGAGGAACTCATTGTGTATTACTTGTGTAACCAATACTCATCAAAGCCATGCCCTGCATCTATCATCCCAGAAGTTGATTTCTATAAATTTGATCCTTGGGAATTGCCTGGTACATACATACATGCATACATATGATTTTTCCATTTTTGTGATTGTTATTTTAATGCTTCACTTATTCTGAAATCATATTGTCATCATGGATTGTAGAAAAAGCAGAGTTTGGAGAGAATGAATGGTATTTCTTTACCCCAAGGGACAGGAAGTACCCAAATGGAGTGAGGCCTAACAGAGCCACTGTTTCTGGGTACTGGAAGGCCACTGGCACAGACAAGGCAATCTATAGTGGGTCTAACTCTAAGCATATTGGTGTGAAGAAAGCTCTGGTTTTTTACAAGGGAAAGCCACCAAAAGGTATCAAAACTGGTTGGATTATGCATGAGTATAGACTTGTTGAATCCAGAACACAACCCAACAGGCAAATTGGGTCCATGAGAGTAAGCCCTTTTTAAGTTTTAAGTTTTACTTGTTCTTTAAACTTTGGGTTTTCTCTGTTTCTTACTGGTTTAATTTGCTGCTATATATTGTTTGGCTCAGATTGACCTTAATTATCTGTGTTGTCATCAGCTGGATGACTGGGTTCTGTGCAGGATCTATAAGAAGAGGAACGTGGGAAAGGCGATGGAGATAAAAGAGGAATATCCCAGTGCTCAAGTTAACACAACACCAAATTATGAGAGTGAACAATATATGATGAAACTTCCAAGGACTTTTTCACTTGCTCATCTTTTGGATATGGACTATGTGGGTCCAATTTCACAGATATTTTCTGATGATTCCCATAATTCAACCTTTGACCTTCAAAATAACACTTCCGACTCTGGAACACACCCATTTGTAAAACCACAAATTGTTGAAATGCCTAACCATTATGCACAAGATTCAGGGAATTTCCAAGTGATGAAACAGAGTAGCCCCATCAATCAGCCTCCAATATTTGAGAACCAAGTGTATGAATACGTGTGAGGATATGACCAATGAAAAATGATATTGGATTGTTCAGACAAGACAATAAACAGTGATTCATAAAATTATCTTGAAGATTTTTTCTGGACACATCTGTTAGATGTTCAGTCATCATATATATCTCAAAATGATATTGTTTAAGATATTTCTTAATTTATTGTCAGATATTATAATCAATAAAACTATTCCTGTATAATTGTTTAATTTATTCAAATCATTTGACATTTTGAACAAGTTCAAATATAATAATTAAGATGCTTGGATCACGTTTTGGAAGCATATGAAGCCAAACATGGTTGAAAAAAATGCTTTTTCTTCATGTTCATATTACAAAGATAATTTTTAATATGATTAAGGATACAATTAGCTAATTCTCTACGGTAAATCAATAATTGAAAGCAAAAGGGTTTGTAAATTAGTTGTACAAGTTATTATTGATTTTTGGATCTTAGCGTGCATTGCTTATCCAAAAAGATGACGATGATATTGATAAAAAGGTACTAAACCGTGTGGAAAGCAATTATTTATAGCAAGACGTGTTTTGGACGTTGGCTTGCATGAGCCAAAGTAGATGAAAAATGAGGATGCTATTTCACATTTTATAAAAGTACTTTTCAGTGTTTGCTTTAGTTAGGAAAGTGAAAATTAATATAAATGAGTTCGGACCAAACTAAATCATTTGAATCAGTCATATTATTGTGCTATTTTGTGTTTATTTATTTATTGCAAGTGTATTTTCACTATTTTGGTAGGAAATAGGAATAGAAAGACTTTCTTCGTTTTCATTTTTGGTTTTCATTGCCAAAGACTAAATATTTTGTATGAGGTTTCAATTTTTGTCTCTTATTTTTTAAAAAAATTATTTTAATCTTAGTTAGAATATGGTTGAGTTGACAGCGAAACTCGCATGAAGTCAAAATCCCTTTGCAACTTTGAGAAGTTTTCAGCATTCGATCTTAATTAGTTTAGGCATTTAATACTCCAAATTAAGGACATCTAATAAAATATTTTAAAACTGCATGATGAAGAGTAATTTAACACACTATTTTACTTTTATCTAATCTCTTATGCCAGCTAAACCTTGATTTTGTAAGAGTAATTTAATTTGAACTCTACATTATTTGATAGATTGACAGTTCCATTAGTGATATATATAAATAAAAGCAAAGTATGAAAAATTTTAAGCATTATCCTCGATTTTTCATTTAATTAGATAATGATGAGGGGGAGTAATTTGCTATTGAGTTTCAATTTTTATTCACAAAATTGAATTCATTATTTTCTTGTTCTAAAAGTTTTAATATCGTCCAAATTATTAATTATAGTTAAATTATGAATAGAATTAACTAATCTATTAAACATATATATGAGTACTAGATGATAATGAAAGGGTATAATAAAATTATTAATTGAGAGCATACACAGAAGGCATCAAACTGAGAGAGTAATAAACGTTGAAATGACCAAAAAAGCAAGCACGCATAGGAATTATTTAGTAATTAACATTGAGATGGAGCAAATATTAATTAATTGAGATTTACAAGGCCATGGTCCATGGATGAGTGATCAAATTCGAGAGATGGAAATAGCAGATGTGATGATGAGAATTATGAAGACAGCAACAGAAATGAAAGAGCCAATAAGAGAAGCTGATATGCGTTCACAAAAGCTGTTGTATTGTTGGCATATAGCAAACCAATTCGTGTTTGGGTTGCCGTGGTGTGCTATCTCCACCACCGCCGCAGCGGCTGATGCTGCCGCCGTCAGAAATCCCATCGCCGCCTGTATCCAATAAGTATATAGTACTGTGTGTATATGTATCATTGAAAATTAATAACTAGCTTGCAGCCACATTTTCCTGACTTTGAAATTAAAGTAAATTCACTTTATTAGTCTAATGGTCACGTAAGCATTTTGATAGATTGAATAACTTAATTAAATTGATTGGAAAAAATATTATAAAAGAAATAATTTTTGAAAATATTGGATTAATTAAAGTTTTGTAATTTTCTGAATGAAAAAGCATTACGAGACAAGTGTTGTAAATCTACAAGCTGTTTCGGATGAGATTTGAATTTGGGTTCCAAGTAAACTAATATTCAATATTCCCTTTTGTTTGTATATGTATCTTCCTAACCCTCTTTAAAGCTGGCGTTTGGATTCATTGAAGTCTTATTAAACAACATATTAATTCACCATTTATCTTGTACTTTCAGGTATTTAAGAATTAAGATATATACCGAGCTAATATGAAATACCAAGATATAGTACTTAGGATTTTTTATTTTTTTCACGTGATTAATTAACAGTTACAAAAATATAAAAATGATATTTTCTAAAAGTTTACTCTAATAAAACTCTTATATAAGAATATTGTAAAATTTTCATTATTTAATTTTGGATGATACGAAGTGTTAGTAACATCATATATATGCCTTATGTCATCTTAAAATATATATATATATATATATATGCTAGTAATTAAATAGGAGAATATCTGTCTATATGTTTATTTTACCGTGTCAAGGAAGAGCAAGAGGATCCTACTTTTCACCGCAGTACTCCTCACTATGTGGAAGATAGATAGGATTATTGAGAGAACAAGATAGCCACAAACAATAGAGTTGCCTATCACAAAAAACCTGTAATATATATTTGCACACCCACAATTTTATCATAAAGTTTTAGCATGAAATAACCAGACAAGTTACAATTTTAACTAAAATATTTACTTTTATATTTATTATTTATATAAAAAAATCAGTATAAATACATATATGATGATCAAAATAAATTGATCACTTTTTAAATTTCAAATAAATTAAATTTATGATTTTCAACTTAAAATAAATTAAATATGTAAAATAAAAATGAATTATCTAAAAACCTTGGGATAGAGATAGATACTGACACAAATGAGGGAAGGTCATCAAATTGAGCCCTGAAATGCACAAACTGTG
Organism: Senna siamea; assembly: GCA_031216115.1. Taxonomy (NCBI): domain Eukaryota; kingdom Viridiplantae; phylum Streptophyta; class Magnoliopsida; order Fabales; family Fabaceae; genus Senna; species Senna siamea. Next base: position 4,441,914 of record CM062358.1, read on the forward strand.
TGGAAAATGGAAGCCTCTCATGAGAAGTTGCCATGGTCACAGCGCTAGCAAACGTTGCAATAGCAGCAATAATTCTCAGAATGAAGTCCATTATAGATACCCCTCTCATCTTCATCCCTTTCCTTGGGCCTTCACTGCCCTTAGCAACTTCTTCAGCTGCAACCACACTACTGCCCTTCATTTTCTTCCAATTATATATCACTTACAATTTTATCTTCAACTTCAATTCTCTCTCTCTCACTACGCCTCAAAATTAAGCTATTTGATGGATATGATGGTTGGTGACTGCAAGCATCTGAAACATGTGTTTATATAGTCGAAGATGATCAATAGTACTACTAAGGGAGTACATTCAATCTAATCCGACGAATCAAAGAGAACAAAAAAAGAAAAAAAAATTGAAGTTGAATTAGGTATGCTAAGATCTGAGTGACTAATTTGTTTAATTTGTTTTCTCTTTTGCTTACATGTCGAAACTATTAATTAGACTAAATGAAACCTCAAAGTAATCGATTCTTCTACCTACTCCATTAACAGTGGCCTTCCCCAGATTGGCTTTTGATTAATTAATACTAAATTTGATGACAACTGGTGGAAGGTGTGAAATTTGCAACAAATTAATTATCAAGAACTTGTAGTTAATTAAATGAATTTTCCATCATTCATATATAATTTCATATCAAATTATTATTACAGATATTAATAAAAGTATTCATGCAATTCTTAATTTCTAATACATGCGTTTGCTTTTTTAAAAGAAATATTACATATATAATTATCTTCAAATAACTAATTTTCGCCTCAGAAATCATTCAACAGATATAGTGTGTTCCGTACCATTAGATCATCAAAGGAAGTGCTGTGACATCATGTAGCACTGATAATGAGGGAAAGCAGGACTTAGTGGTTTTGGTTTACAATTCGTAAATATTAATTCTTCTGTTGACACGTGTGTGTGTATATACACTCACACACGTCATGTTATTATAATAACCTCGTTAAGAAATGTCACCAATATTAATTTAAATAAATTCTGATGAACAGTCTCTGATGAGCTAGGATATATGATTCATGGTGCTCGCAGATATTGCAGTGAAAAAATGATTTGTGATTTCAATGGCTATGGCTTTTATGCTTTTATAGAGTAATAATATATATTACATAGTCGTTAAATGATTTATAGGTAATTTATAAAATGTTACTTGATCCTGAGGCTATTAGTTAACTAAAAAGAAAAATTATAGAGTCAGCATCATTTGGCAACCTAATACGATATGCTGCATATATTTTTGTTAATTAATTAATTTCCTTTATTTCTGTTCTCAAGATGAGAAAGCACTTAAACCAAACAAAGAATTGAGTTGCATTGAAAACACATTTTCAGTTCAAGTTTGAAGAGGGACGGTGAATTTTGCATATATATATCTCTTTATGAGAATAATCGATTAGGATTGAAGTGAGATCAGTGCTTAATAGTGGGATAGCTTTTCACATGCACACAACATGAGCATGCAAGATCATGTGTAATAAAACTTTCGGTGATTCATTCTTGGGGAAACATCCAAATTGCTAACAAGTGGAAGGTAATGAATTTTTTAAAGAAAGATGTAATCTATAATTAATAAATATATACACACAATATTTATATATTTATATAATAAATTAAGTCCTTTTTTATTAATTGAGATTCACTATATAAATTAAGTGATGTCAAATGTGTTTTACGTATTTATATATTTATAATAAATTTTATTTATAGTTTTTTCCATAAATTAGGGTTGTACTTCAAAATTTCTCAACATATATATATTTTTAGTTTGTCCTACTTTGCCTTCTATAGATTTCAACTATAAATGAAAAAAAGAGTCAAAAGCAAAAATAAAATAACACGTGTATTATGATAAAACTCTCTTCATTATATATAAAGAGCATTGATTATTATAGTGAAATTATATAAGTTGAATCAACGAAAACATATGAAAGACAAGTTTAAGTTTCGGGAAACATACATTAAAAGATTTTATTTTAATGTTCTTGATTGAACAATAAGACTATTCTCAACTTCAATAGATTAAGATAAAAAAATAATATAATAATATCATATAAAAAAATAAATATAAAATAAAAATATATTATGTATAATTTTTATAATATAAATCTATTACATAATTAATTTTATATTTATTTTTTTATTATATATATAACATTCTCATATTATTTTTTGAAGTGAGAGAATTCAAATCTTATCAAGTAACAAATAATCTCTTATCCATGTTTCTTTCATTTTTCACCCAAACAAGTTACGCACCTATTTGTGTTACAAAGTAACAAAGCGAGATATAAAATGGTAGATGTGTCATCTATTTTGAGTGTCCTAGAAAAAAACATATATTGGTCAACATTTGTCGTTAATTTAAATTACTAGAAAAATAAATTTGACAAGTAATAATTGGAACAATTTAAATATGATTTTAAATTTTTATTATTATTTAATAAAAATATTTCCAAAAAGTTTCATTCCTAATGAAAAAATTATATATAAAAATTAGTAAAAAAATTTAGGTGAAACTAAAATAATCAGTTAGTCCTATGTAGTTTCAAAAATTTAAATTTAAATGTTCTTCCATTTTGAGATTTTGAATGCTTAATAAATAATGTAAAAATATTTTAAAGCGTTTTAATCATTTAAGCTTCAGTGATTGACTAGAATAATTACATTTAGACTCGACATATAATTGATGACATTTAGTCATTAGAAACTGTGTAAATTTTAATTTAATTTTGTTGGTTTTTTTAAAAGAATTTCCAGAGTCAATTCGGAAATTAAGCCCAATTGTAATACTAGAGTTCGGCCCAAGGTATTCACTCAGTAAGCCTCAACCCCCTACAGATACACAAAAAAAAAAATAAAATATAGAACAGCGTTCATCTTAGGCATCGTTCTTACAAGACGCTCGTGTTGGTGTAAGGCGTTTTGGTTCCGTAGAGGGGTCTCCTCTTCTCCTTCTCTGCAATTGGATTCCCCATATCTCCGTTAGATTCTCTCCTCCGTTTCAGGTAACCACCAACCTCCACCTTTTGCCTATCGTTCCTTCTTTATCTACGTGCGTCTGCAGCTTCTTGTTTGTCTACCCAAATCTCCTATGCATCAAAGAAACTATAGCTAAGGACCGTGATTAAATTTTCTTATCTGGGTGCTTTCAATTATGTTTGAGGCTATCTCATATGCAATAGGTGGCTGATTAGTTGTGTATGCTGTAATTTGGCCATGGTGCAGTGGAAATTCAAACTGATCTTTACCTTCAGTGATTAATTTGCTTGTGAAAAAAATTTAAAAACGGGTGCTTGATATGTTTCTCATGCCTTTAATACTTAATTTATATTCATATCTTTGCAATTTGTTTGATGTGATGTGATTACTACCTGGCTGACAATTTTCTGAAGAGACTGTAATGGGTATTAATTGACTCTTTTTAGAATATTTTTATTACTGAGTGAAATAAGGAAACGAATTTATGTAAATTGTATAATTTTTTTTTTTGTGGCATGATTAAGTAGGGAAAACAAAGATGTATTCTAACGCACAGCCAGGAAAGGAGAATGTGTACTCGATTAAAGGTTGCCCTTTTATGAATAATTGCCTGCTTAGTTGTGGGATACTGAATTGAGAGCAGATTGCTGTGATCGTTCCCTAAATAGTTTCTTTGAAACAAAAGGCTATAATGCTACTGACAGGATTAAAACTTTTTTGATGAAATTTGTGCTTGTATATTTTAACACCTTTTTTTCTTCCAAGAGAATGTAATAGCGTTTTCAGAGTCATAATTATAATGCAGTTCATATTTCATATTTCTTATTTCTTATTTATTTATTTATTTTTTCGATCTAAGTCACCATAAACACTATTACCTAGTGGCTAGTGGCCTGCAATTTGGTTACTTGCACTAGCACATGGTAACTTGGTGACTCAAAATTTTGTTCTGTCTTCTCTTATTTCCTTTTAGAGGCACTTCCATACAGGCATGCATTATTATTGTTTAAACAAATTTGGTTATAATCAAGAAGCCAAGAAGGTTCTTTCTTATAATTAGGATTATCCCATTCTAACTTCTCAAAGGCCTAAAAAGAAATTATATAAATTACACAAGTATATACTTGCCATCCTGCCTTCCTGTTATATAATTTTTCAAGCTTTATTCCACATGTATCATGAAATGGCCATGCCTTATAAAGTCATTCTGCAGTCTAAGAAGGGAAGGTAAGGATATTCCCAATTTGACTTACATCCTTCAAATGGCCCTTGATATTGTTGATTAAAGGATTGTTTACTGTAATTTGTTGCAAATACTGGATTTTTAAGTATTTGTGACTTGTGAGCGTGTGCATTTGGTGGCAGCAATAAATGGTATAATCTTTTTTTTTTCTTGTGTCATGTTGCTTAAATTCAAAGAGTATGGATGTCTCGCTTTGGTTTGTAAACATCATGAAAAGTTCTGCATCTATTTGGGAAGTTGTTAACATTGCTTGTCAATCATTGGTGACTGTTATGAAAGCATTTGTTCACTGTTGGAATTGGTGTCTGAGCAGGAGCAATGTCAGAAACTAATGTTGAGGATGTGAAGAGACAGGAGTTTTCTGATGATACACCTAAAAATCAAGTTGATTGTGACAATCCTGTGGATGATCTGAAAGATTCTGATAAAAATGATGTAAATTCCATGCCCTCATCCCAGCAGGAGGTAATATTTTGCTTTAACATTATTTTATCTAGTTGCATGAAAGGTATATGAGCTTGCAATTTTATAATGCAATATTGATAATACTTGAGGAAGAGATTTGAGCTCTATGGATTTGTTTTTGAAGCTGCATAATCTGATACAGACAATGGCTTATTGATGAAATGTTTTAAGGTAAAGTCTTTCATTTTATCAAAACTTGTGTAACTGTTCTCTGCTCATCTCATCTGAGTCTTTTCTATAGGAAACAATCATATAGTATCCTTCTATAAGAAATTATCACTTCAAAACATGTTAGAATTTTTAGTTCGTAAATGGAACCATTTCTAAGCACTAGAAATTAACCTATCTTCCTGAATGATAGAAGGTATCTTGAATTTTGTGGTCATTTGTCATTGGATCTCATAATGTGGGTGTAAAGTAATTATGACGTGGGATTGTTTATCATAAGTTTGTTTCTGCAGGAGGAAGTTATCAAGAAAAAATATGGAGGGATAATACCAAAGAAGCCTCCACTAATATCCAAGGTCACTTTCGTCTTTTCATTTGATCCTGCTTCACATATAACCTTCTCCTATTACCCTCCAATCATCTATGTATTTGAGTGAAATGTCATTTGGAAGTTGAAGTTTCTTCATTTCAAAAATTTTCTGGCAGGACCACGAACGTGCTTTTTTTGATTCTGCTGATTGGGCCTTGGGGAAGGTATACCGAGGACTCAAATGCACCTGTATATCATTATATTGTTGTAACTTTTAGTGTGGCTTTGTTTGGGTGCCTGGTATTTTTGCCTCTTATTCTTTCTCTATGATTCCTTGTGCAGCAAGGAGCACAGAAGCCTAAAGGACCACTTGAAGCACTCCGTCCAAAATTGCAGGTATCTTATTTTTTTGTAGCCTTTTATCCTTTCTATCCTTTACCCTTTCTAATAGTCAAGCTTCTCTTAGAAGAGTCGAGAGGAGTTAAATCTATGCACAAAATTAAAAATGGTCTATTATGAATTCCTTCTTTTTGGAGAATAATGAAGAAAATCCTAATGAAGGAAGTTCTGATATGGAAAATTTACAACAAGAAGAAAGAGATTAACTTAGAATTTTACAATAATTCTTACAAAATGCTTAACTAATCAACTTGTGAAACATTCTTCCATGACAACTTTTTTACAACACCTTCAGATCAACCACCTTTAAAAAGGCACCAGAAGTCTTCGGTTCAAAACTCTGGTCCGTTAAGTACCCAAATGAAAAATGAGGAGGTTTGCTATAACATTAAACTCTTAACTATGTGTGAAGAAAGGGTAGCCATTTTGGTGTCTGCAGCTTTCCCTAAAGTGAAATGTTGTTTTCAATAACAACTTTTGGCCCATCACATGTCTAGAAAGTGATCAAGTGCAATATTTGTCCCTCTATAAATAATTTATTTGTGGTTCAGTGTCTTGACATTACTTTTTCTGTTTTCTTCTCCCCTTCATCCTCACTGTGGTCATCATCAGCCCACTCCAAACCAGCAAGTTCGTTCAAGGCGATCAGCTTATGCTCCAGCTGATGATGGTGAAGGTATGTGCTAGTGATGAATCCATGAATTTCACATCAGAAAAAACTAAATACCATGTTGAGATGCCTTTGTTTTCTGACAGTTGATGGTGGCAATAATGATGCTTCTCCCGAGAATCAAAGTGCCACTGAAAATGTTGGCGGTGACAACAATACGACTGCTTAGATTGCATTTCACAAATTGGTGCTTCTTATCTGAATTTAAAAGCTCATGATCATACATATGCTTATTGTTGCTTTTGCCAATAACTGGAATAGGGAATTTTGAAGCAGCTGTAACAATGGATCATATGTACCCTTCATAATTGAGATTCCATGTTGCAACCACATATGTTTGTCTGTTTGAGATTTGATTGAAAAGTAACAAATAAAAAAAATGGGTGGAATGTACCAAAATATGGTTTCTGTTAACAAATTAACATCTACGAAATATTGCACATCAAAACTATCGGATAAGCATTCGGCCAAAAAAAAAAAAAATTAAAGAAACTATCTGCTAAGCACTGCTGCTGTGAATCCTGGAGAGGATGTTGCAACTATCATTCTCTAGGTTTAGCAAAAGAAATGTCCCAAATTTTTTAGAACATTTAAACACGTATGCAAAACAAAGACATAATAAATAAAAAAGGTAAAATTTATGCTAGGCATTAATCTGATATATTTTTTTAATTTATTTACATCAACAATCGTGTATTTCTGTGAGAATGTATGTTACTCCACTAGTACAGACATAGCTAGTGTTTTTGTTTTTGTTTTTGTTTTTTCCTTTTCCTACACCTTTAAGTAGGGATATTTCCGGGTTTGATTGGTTCATGTTATTAAATTTTTTAAATATAACTTAATTAACATATGATGCTTTGAGTTATATTGAATTTTATAAAATTTATTATAGAATCTGATCCAACTCAATTTGTACTTGTACATATTGATTTGGGGTGGGTTGGCAATTAAGTTTTCAAAAATAAAAAAATATGTTTTAAATTTATTCTAAAATAATTTAAAATATATATGAATCAATATGAAAATTTTATTATTTCTCATATATAAGTACTTAAGATAAATTAATAATAAAATTATGTTATTTTTTATCTATAAATGTTAATATAAATTAAAATATCAAAATTATATCATAATATCTAATTTTTATATAGTATTTTAAATTATAAAATTATAAAATTATTTTATTATTTATTTATATTGTGTAAAAAAATGATTGAATGATAGTAAATATACAATTTTAAAAAAATACTAAAATATATACAATACATTTTTTAAGAAATCGAATTAACTGGCCAGTCTAATTGAAAATTGGTGAATTGATTGTGACTTCGGTCCAATCAATTCTTAAAATGGGTCTCGCAAAAAATTAGTCAACAATAAAAAAATTAGATAAAATGGTAAAAAATTGATCGATTTATTGGTTCCACCAGTTTAAAAAAATAATCTTTTTCATATGTTTTATAATATGTTATAACAAAAAAGACAAAAATAAAATAAAATAAAATAAAATAAATAAATAAAACAAAAATAATGGTCAATGATTTGTACATTATAATAATTTTGTATTTTTTTAAATTAATAAATAATTTATTGATTTGTCTAAAAAATATAATATATTTTATTTTTATGTAATAAAATTATGTAAAATATTTTTTATTATGCTTAATTATAATTTAAAATTAATATATAATATTAATATCAGTTCAACTATAATATGATTATTATTAAATTATTGAACCATTAACTAATACTTTTACCAATTCAATAATTAATTTGATTTTTAAAATATTCATGCAACATAAAAAGTTAAGGTATATTTTTTTAAAAGAAAATTTTAAAGTTTTTGTTAATGAATTAGTTTGGTGACTGTAAAGTAGTTGACGTGTTTATTGTTTCATGTCTTTTTCGTGATGATTAGTTCCAAGTTATCTAAATGGAAAAATTGTTGTGCGCATTTCTTATAGCAGGTCATCTATACAATACATACTTCATATGACTCCATAATTCAGCATTTAATATATAAAGAGAGAAAAATTAAATAAATAATAAATAAAAGATTTATTTTAAATAGATTAGAGTCTATATTTTTTTATCTCTTTTTTATTTCATAAACTTTACATCTCCCTTTTATTATAGAAGATTTAAATTTATATAAAAACAAACAAATGGCTGGCTTAGTGACTATAAGCTAGTCTCCGTTAGGTAAAAAGTAATCATGTGAATTTCACTACTTTTTCATAAATTAAAAATTGGCTAAAACAAACATAATTCTCTTAAATATACACATAATTTTTTTAAAAATTATAAGTCATGCTTATATATTGATATATAAAAGAAATTATATATATATTTGAGTCAAATAAAACAAATTATATTTAAGAAAAAATTATGAATTAGTTCAACTTAATCCAATTCATGATCCTTTAAAGACTAATCTAAACTAACATTTGAGGTTAATCCGCCTAAATTAAGTCAAGCCAACTCAATCCATCCCATTTTGAGAGCCTTATTTGTTTTACTCAATACATAATGTGAATCATCATGCACATCCATTCTATCAAAAATTAAGATTAGGTCTTAAGTATATATTATAAATTAGAAACAAAATTATCACATACATAATCCAATGAAAACTCAAATAAAGTTAAAATAAAAAATGCATATCTATGGTGCCTAAAAAAACATAGACAATACTTAAGTAGAGTTGTAACAAGAAAAGACTTATTATAGCCATCAAGCCAAAAAAACTAAGCGAACAATTTAGTTTGTTTATATGTACGTGGTGCAAAAGATGAAGAAATTTTGAAGTGAATGTATTTTATTACGTTATTTATATATTAATTAATAATATTTATTTAATTTTTTATGTTTAAAATTAAAGAATCCACATAATAAAATAACACAATATTTACATACGTCACAAGAATTTCTCTAGCAACAACAGTCAACACCTTCTTCCATCAATTCCCAAGTATTGGCAGACGCACTGTTCCTTCCTTGAACTTCCATCAACAAAGATAAGAACAGTATTGCAGTGGGCAAGATGGAGGATTTTGGTAACACAGTGACAGACTTAAGTTTTTGTTTTTGGGTTTGTTTCAAGTTGATAATTACACTTTTGGCTTTCTCTTTTGTGATAAATTATATAAAAAAAATTTAAATATATAAATTTATGATAAATTATGATAACATTATATTGTTATTATATAAAAAAGTTATGCAATGAAAAAATTTGATGAAAAAGTAGTTTAGTAAAGTGAAAATAGTATTATTAATTTTAACAAATAAAGAGATTAATTTAGACATATTATTTTTATCATAATAAATTTAATTTAATTTTTTATTTAATAAATTATAAAAATAAAAATTTAATATTATTTTTATTAAAATATTATTTAAAAATATAAAAACATAAAGAGAAAAATAGCATATTAGCTCGCTTAGAATATAGATTAAAACAAACAATTCAAACCCATTTGTTAAATGGGCTGAATTGTGGTTTTTCTGTTTTTAGCAGGCCCAACCCATTATTTTTCTTAAATTGATATGTGTGGACAGTGTCTTGGTGGTGTCAATATTTGTGTCACGTGTTTAACAAGACATGCTTCAAAATAGACATACCCAATATTCTCTTTTGATTGCTTAAGTATCACGTTACAAGTCACAAATCTTGAGCAATTTAAGTGGAAAAGCACAAAAAATTTTGGAACCCTTATCTTGTGTTCTGTTAAAGATGCTGATATGACACTAAAAAGGAAGTGAAATTTGTAGGCCTTTCTCTTAATTATATACAGAAAAGTAATTCAAACAGAAGAAAATTAAGAATTTTGAAAAGTGATAAACTATTTTTTCAAAAAAAGATTTTATCTGTATTATAAGAAAAAAATAGATAAATTTTTTCAAGATACAATAACATTTTGTTGCAACATTTTTAAAAGTTATCTCTTTCTAAATAAAAGAGTTAGTTATTTATTTTGTATAAATAGACAATTCTGTTAATCATATCTTTTGTGTCTAAATAATTGTCTTAAATGGTTATAAACTATATAATTATATTTATTTATTTATTTTGAAAATTTAAATTTAAATCTAAGTTCAAGTCTTTTAATATTTAATATTATATATATCTCATATTAATACATATTAATTTTATTTAATCACATTGTTTAGATTCTATTAAGTTCTTTTCTTTTAGTGGATATGAGACTTTTTGACTAGTTCACATATATTACAAATTATTCAACAATATATACTGCACTATAATCCAACTATATCTTCCAAATAAAGTTAAATTTATATGTAGAAATAAAGAGAGTGCTTCGACCTGGCGGACTTTATATTTTTGTGGAACATGAGGCAGCAAAAGGTGTGTAATTAAGCAGAATCTTCCAGTTCACTTTAGAAAAATGATGGAGTGCTGTAATCTTAGTAAACAGCTTAATTAACTTTGTTTTTATTGTTTTTTGCGATTGAATGGAGATGCAGATGGAACAATTCTCAGATTTTCCAGAGAGTTCTTGATCCTCTAACACAGATAGTTTTAGATGGGTGTCATCTCACTAGGGACACAGGAGACATTATATCCAGAGCTGGATTTTCTAGTGTTGAGCTTAACAGGTCATTAGTGTCAAATTTGGCATACATGAATCCTCATGTATGGAATAGCTTACAAGTAGCATCAAAATCTTCTCTTCTCATCACGATCCTCTTAGCTTGATCAGTGCTCACTAGCTAAAGCTTTGAAGGGACTGTAGCAGTTTTAAGGAACACATACTAGAATTTCATGTCATGAGCATTGAGCACTGATCAGCAACGACAACTTCAACATCGTTTAATCATTTCTCTTACCACAAGTTTGCGTTGGAGAGTCTATTTATGCTGAGCTTGTTCAGTGTTCACTCAAGACAATAACGGAGATTCATTCTATTACTCACCGCTTATTTGGAATTATTTTTCAAATTTGTTTATTTTAGATTACTTCTTCTCAAATAATATTTTAGGAAGTCCTGCTCTGAGTAAAAAATAGGTTGTGTTTAAATAATTTAATTAAAAATACTTTTATCAGTATCTGACAAATAGTTCGTGTAAAAAGTACTTTTGATTGTTAAATTATTAAAAATGCTATGTTTATATTTAATTTTTTATTAATATTATTTAAATAGACAAGTAATTATAAATATTTTTTATTGTTAATTTTTATTAAGTTATTATTATTAATTAAATAAAATCATAATATAATTACATGAATTTATATATAAATATTTCATATTTTGATTTATATGTCTCAGAATAATTTACACATAAAAGGAACGCGAGGTTTTTGCCAAATATAAAAGAATATTTTGATAAATATGAAATTTCAGTAAGAGTATTTTTGTCTTAAAATATATATATTTTTTATTTTGTAGTTTTGACTAAAAATAGAAATTCTAATTTCTTACTTTCACTCTAAAAGTAAAAAAATTACTATTGATATCACTTAAAAAGTAGTTCTCATAATTTTTCATACACCTTAAGATTTCATTTACATAATTATTTATATCTTCTTGTCGATTTTGTAGTTTATTTCAAAAGACAAGATTATGACTTATGACGTATGACTTATGAGTCATGACTTATCTACTTTATTGATAAGTGTGAAATTCTTAGATACATAAATGGACGTAAAGAATCTATGGAAGCTCACAAAAATAAGTGGTAGTGAATACCACAACCTAACGTATTTATTTGGTGAGTTTCATTGGTAGGCCAAGGATTATATGATAATCTACCAAGAAGAGTTTTATTAATTACATAACTAAAATATTTATGGCAAAAAGGGAATTTTATGTCTTAAATTTTAGATTAATTTTTAATTTTATTTTTAAAATTTTTTATTATTAATTTTTTTATAATTTTAAATTATAATTAATTATTTTTTATGATTTAACGTTAAAAAAATAATGATATAACATTTAATGTAATATTAAAATATTTAATAAAAAATAAAATATTAATTCATATTAATTTTAAAAATATAATATTAAATATAATATTATTATTTTTTATTAATAATTTAAATGATATTAAATTAAAAAATAAAATTAATTATAATTTAAAATTATATAAATAAAATTGACTATAAAAATTTTTAAAAATAAAATTAAAAATTAATATAAAATTTAAAAACATAAAAAGTCTCTTTTTTTCATAATTTATTGGACGCCAGGTTTCATTATTAAACAAATAGTGCAAAATTATGATTGTGGTAATGAAATTGAAAAGGCAAAGCATTGTATAGCATTACCTGGAGGAGATTGCCTCGACAGATTTCGCCAATGTTATTTGCTTAATTAAATTTTACTACCAAAAAGTATATTAGTTGCGAAAATTGCAAATTTCGTTGGCGTTGGCATATTTTGCTAAACTGGGAAAAGTAAGGGATTACTGTAGATTTTTACTTATTTTTTTAAAAAATTTTTAGGGTATGTTTGGTTTCTAAAAATATTTTTAGTTTTTAATTTTAATTTTTGTTTCTTAAAATTAGTTTGTATTTTCAAGTTTTTAATATTTTAAAAATATGTTTGTTATATAAAATTAAAATTTTGTTTATAGTTGTTTCTAAATCAAATAATTTAAATAAATATAATTCTTTATTGATTTTTAAGATTAGCTATTATTAAATGATAATATTTATATGTTAAATAGATTTAATTTTTTATAAAATTATAAAAATAACATCTATTATTATTTAAAAATGTTAAAAATACTTTTTAGATGCTTTTTGTTTTCAGTCTACTTTTAAAAATATTTTTAAAAAAATTTGTTTTTGTTAAACCATACTAAACACATTTTCAATCATATTATTTTTTATGAAAAAAAAAATTCTTAGATACATATATTATGTCATTTTATTTATGTATTTAAATTTATTGAATATTATTATCTAATGTATAAATAAAATAAAATAATATAATGTAATCTTTCTAAGTGAAAATAAAAGTAGGATAAGTGAAACCAAAAGCACCAATTTTTGTAAAAAATATAGTTTAACAGAGAAATTGTCCTCAATTCACTAATAAATAGATTAGTTGAGCTCTTTCCGCAAACATTAAAAACAGGGATGCATGTAATATGTATAATTCATTGCAAATTGCAATAACTAAAAATAATGACTCTTAATTAATTACTCATGCTTAAGACAAACCAAATTGCTCTAGTTCTTGACCATTGCAAAAAGATGTGATTTAGCATTTCTTGCTGCTGTAAACACATTGAACAATTTTCATCATCTATATACCCTAGTTATTAAAGAATACCCTTTGTAAAAGTATATAATACGCATGGTGGTTTACCACATCAATCTTTCATACATTTTGATGTTGTTTTTGTTTCTTATATGCTTTAGATTTTAGGAGTGTGACCAAAAGTAAGCGATAAGAGAGTAACAGGCAATCACAAACATTGAGTATGCGTTCCTTCAATGTCTTCCATCTCCTTCATTCCCAACCCTTCTCTATGCTCCTTCCTGGACTTCCACGTCCCACGACCAGACTCATCAATAAATCTAACTACACCTGCTTTTCTCTCTCCAAACGGCTTAACTCGGACCCATCAAATAAAGACGGCACCGAGTTTCGTGCCCCGGACTCGTCAGAACGCGCCAGATCATGTTTCCGCGGTAGACGACACTTCACTGAAGCTTCAACACTGGGAACTTCTGTGTTCCCAATTCGACTGTCGAACGCCGCCGATTCACATTCTGATTACTGGGTAATTGCCTTCCTTGCTCTGAAGTCTGAACCTTGAATTTCTAGTATTCAAAAATAGCGATGCATATAATAGATACATATAGTCTTGTAGTTTGAGTTCATATTAGCACTGGGCAAGATGGAGGTTTTTGGTAACACAGAGAGGCAAACTTTACTTTTGTAGGATGCCCTTGACAAGTTTCATCCACCCAGGCCTGATTGGTACGAGGAGTTATATGCATCGGTGTTGAACATAGTAGCAAAATGTTATGAAGATGAGGATGTTTGTTTCAATTTGATATTTAGAATTTTGTCTTTGTTTATGTTTGAGCTATTATTGCATTGGGTTTAAATTTGAAATATTTTCTTTTGATTGCCTAGCTAGATCATTACAAGTCACAAATGTTTAGTAATTTGAGGAGACGACGACGATAACAATAAATAAAGCTTTTTTCTTTTAAATGACGTCGGTTAGCAAAAAAAAAAAAAGTTTTGGAGGTTGGAATTGGCTCAGGATCTAATCTCCCTTTCTATGCCACTAATTCGAATTTTCATGTTATTGGCATTGATTCAAACCGAAAGGTAGAAAAGTGTGCTCGGTCATCAGCAGCATCTGCTGGCTTGCCTCCTTCAAATTTTGAGTTTATACATGCTGTATGTATAATGTTCTTCCCACTTCATAACCAATTTTTAAGAAAAAAGTGATGTAAATGCAACAAGTTCAAATAAGAATTCGATGTTTGTTTTATATTGTCACCATGCTGAAGTTGGAAAGATATAATAGAAAGTCTTGAATTCATTCCTGTCTTGTGAAGGATTTTATCATATAGATATTGCTCCTTTCCTAGAAGGAATGTCTTGCCAGATATATAATATTATTTTGTTGAGTTCAATATTTCTTATTTATGAGTTTCGAAGTTGTTGACTATATATTTTCGGGTCGGGGAGGCAATACCATTGAGTGATGCTTCTGTTGATGCAGTTGTTGGAACCCTTGTCTTGTGTTCTGTTAAAGATGTTGATATGACACTTAAAGGTAGTGGAATTTGTAGGGCCTTCTTTTTATTTGTCTATTTAATTTTTACTTCTCTTGGAATTTGAACCCCATATAGGCCCTTATTACTAGAGAGGAGCATTTGCTGAATTCAAATTTGTGTTTATTAGTTTACAAACCTGTGAAAGTAATTTTGGATTTCTTCACAAAAGAAGGCACCAAATCATCATCTTCCACACGTTAGATTCTTATCTATATATAAAAAATTTTCCCTTAATTGTGCACCGAATTACAATCCAAGTATATCTTCTAAATAAAGTTAAATTTTTATGTAGAAATGAAGAGAGTTCTTGGAACAAGTGGACTTTATGTATTTATGGAACATGTGGCAGAAAAAGGTGTGTAATCAGAACCTTTCAGTTCACTTTTGAAATGGAATGCTGTAATCCTAGGAAATAGCTTAATTTAGTTATTATTATTATTATTATTTTGTGTTTGAATGGGGATGCAGATAGAATAATTCGAAAACTTTTCCAGAGGGTTCTTAATCCTCTAAGTGAGAAATTTGCAGGGTGTCACCTCACTAGGGACACAGGAGGCAATATATCCAGAGGGCTGGATTTTCAAGTGTTGAGCTTAACATGGCTTATGTGTCAGATTGCAGCCCATTATCAAATCCTGTTGTATATGGAATAGCTTACAAGTAGCATCAAATGCTTCTCTTCTCATTATCATCCTCTTAGCTTGTAGCAGTTTTCAGATACGCGTACTAGAATTTCATATCACCAGCATTCAGCACTGAATATCTGCAACGACACAACTTCAACATGGTTTAATGATTTCTCTTCCCAGCTGAGATTGTTCATTGTTCACTCAAGATGATAACGGGGATTAATTATTGTTGTTAAAAAAGATGTTTTTGAATAAATATTATACTCCTATTTTTGAGGAGTTAGTCAAATCTTTCTATTTTCAAGGATCAGTCTAGGTTTGAGTCCAAAAATATAACTATAATAGTATATTCATACGTGTACATTAAGCTTGATAAAATTAACCATGATTCATTAAACTTACCGAATCCAACCAACGATCATTTAAACTCATGGATTCTTTTGAGTTGAGTCAAAATTTAATTTATAAAATTTGGGTCAGGTAGAATCAACCCCTAGGTTAACCACCAACTCATTTTATTTATAAATTAGATTCATATACAATTACTTATATTTTTATTATTAAATTTTTTAATTAAAATAAAAAATATATAAATTTTTTAAAAAAATTAACCATAAAAAAATAAATTATATAAATTATACACATATCAATATTTTATTAAAAAATTTAATGATAAAAATATAAAAATTACTCATAAATTTTTTCTTACTTTTATTCCTTTTTGCCTCTCATCTTCATGAAGAGCGCTCAGCATCACGTCCAACATATATATATCGATGGTTAATTGCCTGAGTAGCTTTGATATATTATAGTATCTCAAAATGTTACGTCGGCGTATGAGCTTGTCAATCTCATTTACGAAAAAGGTCATATATATCGAGGCATGCTTTTTGTCTTCATAAAAAAATAATAAAAAGTGAAAATTTTAATTTGAGATGAGTATTTCAATTTTTCTATTGACGAACTCAAAGTGGTATTTCCTCCTATTTCTGTCGAAGAAAGAGAACTCAGAGAACTATATTCTCAAAGATAACGTTTTAGTCAACTAACCATCACATGTGCATAGCATGTTATAATTTATTAATAAGGAATAACTCGCTTTGGAACTTTATTTCAATATTTTTTTAAAAAAATTTGGTATAATTTTTTTATATACTTTATTTTGATTAAAACATTTAATAGTAAATATATAAAAAAATTTTATGCAAATCTAATCAAACTTTTTTCTCTCTTGCATATTCTTAATGCTTTGCCAATTTTATTTTTAAAAAAATATTCTCACGTATTTAATCTATTATATTTTATATAAATTCGTTATTTGTCAATAGATAAAAAAGTAAAGTTAAGAATAATATGATTTAAAAAATAGTTTAATATAATTTAATTTTTTAATAATTGTCAATTTTAATTATACGTATATTTTTTTATTAAATTCTTAACATGTAATAGGTTCTTGATATGTAATTTGTAAGCTATCACTAGCTTGATTTGGTTAAATGTATTTGAGAGTTATTTGAAGTATTTTGTTAAATTTAAATTTATGACTAAATTTATATATTAATTAATGAGTTTATGACTATGTGACATGATTTAATTAATAAAATTAATTAAATAATTTGTATGAAAAAAATTTAAGAATAATTTATACTTATAAAATTTAGATTAATAATTAAATTTATGACTAAATTTATATATTAATAGACTTAATGGATGAATTAAATTTGACCTTTAATTAATAAGTTATTGAGTCATTTATAACTCATTTAAAAAATAAATATAAATTATAAATAATTAATTAAGTTATCAATGATCCACCTATCTTTGACTCATTCCAAACTTAACTATTTTGCTACCCCTAATGTACACTTCATTATGTAGTTGTTGAAACCTTTGTCCTGTTACAGATATTGATATGACACTTGGAGTATGTTTGAAAATGAACAGGAGATGAGAAGAGAAGAAATTAAAGTAAAATAAAAGAGGAGGAAAGAAAATGGAGTATGTTTGAAAATGAGCAAGAGATAAAAGAAGAAATTAAAGTAAAATAAAAGAGGATGAAAGAAATTAAAAAAAAATAAAAAAGAAGAGAATGAATTAAAGAAAAATAAAAGAGAAGAGAAAAAAATATTAAACGATATTTTTTTTATTTATATACTCTAAATTCTATCAATTTAAAATAATTAAAATTAATAAAAGAAAAAATTAAATAAAATTAACATAAAATTTTTTAATTCTTTTTTTTTTAATTTTAACAATAAAACGAAAAATAAAGTTATTAAATTTTTTTCTCTTTTTTTTCATTTTTTTCCTCTCAAACTTACACTTAAAGGGGTGTTTGATATAAAGATAAATTTTTTACTTTTAGAAACTATATTCTCAAAAATATGATTCTTAAGAATTTTAAAAAAATTATTTGGTTTATTTAAAATATTCTTAAAAATATTTTATAATATTACATGATCATGGAAATATAAGATCTATCATGTTGATTATTATCTACAATTTTTTAGTCTAATTCTTTATTATTATATTATTTTAATATTATGTAATTAATATTAATAAAATTATTTTATGAAGATCTTATATTCATAGCTATAACTTTGAAAATTTTGAATTTTGAATTTTCTATAGTTTTTTTGTTTTAGAAGTAGAGTATTTCAAAATTATATCAGAACAAGAATTAATTTTTTTGGACTAGTAGTTAGATAGTAAGATAAAGATTTTTTAATATTTAGAATTTGTATTTATATCTTTTTCTTGTAATTTAATTTGATTCACATTTATTTATTTAATCAAACTTGTCTAATTTATAACATATTTTTTTTTATCTTAGTCAAACTAATTTAAATTAACTTTTGTCAATTTAAATTAAATTAAATTGTTAAATTTTGAAAAAAATCTTTTAATTTTAAATTTTAACAATACTTATCTTTTTTAAATTTAAACTATGATAAATGTAAATTTTTAACATTAAAATTAATTAAATATAAATTTAAAATAAGTCAAATCATAAATAAATCATAATAAGATATGATTAAGTTTTATAAGGGTATTTAATAATTTTACTAATTTAAAAATATTTTCATGTCATAAGAATATAATATTTTTATCTCTTTAGATGAAAACAAAAATTTATAAAAATATGAGAATATTTTATTTTTAAAAATATTTTTTAATCCATATATTAAATGCAAGAATATAACATTTTAAACCTTTTATTTTTTAAAATTTTTTTAACTGCATACCAAATTTTTCCTAAATGTAATTTGTACAATCTTCTTTTTATTTATCTATCTATATTTTACTTTTCTTAGAATCCGAACCTCATATAGGCGCTTATTACTGGAGAGGAGCATTTCCTGAATTCAAATTTCTGTCTATTAGTTTACAACCTTATATACGTGTCTGGTTGAATGGCTATGCTACTTATGCAGCTTAGTTTGATTCTGTTATGATCCTTAATGTAAATGATGAAACTTTTGGCCATGTCCTGCAATGTGGACCAAACTGTTATCTTATAACAATATATTGTCTATCTGAAGTTGAAATCTAAGTCAAGAGACAGAAAAAAAGGGGGAAGAAAAAAAATCTTTTTAGATTTTAAACTTAAGCGGTATAAGAAAGTAATTTTGAACTTATTTATATATATTTAATTTATTCTCTTAATACACACACACACATATATAAATTATGTTATTTACTTTAATTTTATTAATAAAATAATTTAATTTTAATATAAATTTATAAATTATTATATTTGATAATTTTATAAGAATAAATTTGTTAAAATTTTATATTGATTATATATTTAAAATTTATATAATATAATTTGTATAATTTTTTTATATAAATTTATATATAAATAAGTTATAATTTAATGAAAAATTAATCATTTTAATTCTTTTTTCAATAAATAAGTTTAAATTTAAATATTCAAAAATTTTATATGTCTAAAATTAAAAATTATTTTTATTATCCACTTAAATATAAGTCTATGTACGAAGATAATTGTACAGTACCCGTATTCACCCACCTAATAACCATCTTCCACATGTTAGATTCTTATTTATATAAATTTTTCCCTTAATTGTGTACGAAATAACAATCCTATAAGTATATCTTGTAAATAAAGTTAAATTTGTACGTAGAAATGAAGAGAGTGCTTCAACCAGGCGGACTTTATGTGTTTATGGGAACACGTGGCAGAAAAAGGTGTAAGCACAGAACCTTTCAGTTCACGTTTGAAATGGAATGCTGTAATCCTAGGAAATAGCTTGATTTAGTTTTTATTGTTTTTTGTGTTTGAATGAGGATGCAGATAGAATAATTGTGAAATTTCTCCAGAGAAGAATTAATCCTCTAAGTAAGAAATTAGCAGGGTGTCACCTCAGTGGGGACACAGGAAGCAATATATCCAGAGATGGATTTTCAAGTGTTGGGCTCAACTTATGCGCTAGATGGCCCGTTCTTACATCCTATTATATATGGAACAGCTTACAAGTAGCATCAAAAGCTTCTCTTCTCAACATCATCCTCTTAGCTTGTAGCAGTTTTCAGAAACGTACTAGAATTTCATATCACCAGCATTCAGCACTGAATAATATATTCATACGTTACACCTGATTATTTGTATGTCGTTGTTGTCGATTTTGTAGTTTATTTCAAAAGACAAGATTGAGTTATGAGAACTTGTTGATAATTGTGAAATTCTTAGAAATATAAATGTATGTTAAGAATCTATGGAAGCTCAGAAAAATAAGTGTTAGTGAATATCACAACCTAATGTATTTATTTGGTGAGTTTTATTGGTAGGTGCAAGGATTATATGATAATCTACCAGGAAGAGTTTTATTAATTACATAACAAAATCATTTATTGGATGCCAGGTTTCATTATTAACCAAATCATGCAAAATTATGATTGTGGTCATGAAATTGAAGAGGCCAAGCATTACATGGCATTACTTAGAGGATATATATATATTTTTGACTAAAATGATAGTAAAGAATAGATATTTTTAATACCTCTAAAAAGGACATTAATAAAATGTTAAAGAAATTAATAGAGGTTTAATTTAAAAAATTACTATTTTAATTAAAATTAGTCAATTAATTCTTGAATGTCAAAAAATTTATTTAATGAGAAATATCTAATGAGATTTTAAATAAATTTTAAAAAAAGTTAAATCTTCAACCTTCAGTAAATAAAAAATTGTTTTTAGAATTTTGACCACGTGTGCCGACCCATGTTGGCTTCGTTGGTGGAGATTGCTTCAACAGATTTTGTCAGTGTTTGCTTAAATATTACTTATAAAAAGAATATTAGTTGCGAAAATTGCAAATTTCGTTGGCATATTTTGCAAAACTGGTGCAAGTAAGGAGGGATTGCTGTAGATTTTTACTTATTTCAAAACATTTTTTTTAGGCTACTTTTCGTTTCTAAAAACATTTTAATTTTTATTTCTGTTTCTTAAAATTATTTTTTATTTTTAAATTATCAATATTTTTAAAATATGTTTTTTATATAAAATTAGAATTTTATTTATATTTGTTTGTAAATAAAATAATTTAAATAATTATAATTTTTATTATTTTTGAGATTGACTATTATTAAATAATATTTATATGATAAATTATTTTCTTAAAAGCGGTACAAGTAAGGAGGGATTGCAATATATTTTTACTTATTTTAAAACATTTTAATTTTTATAAAAAAAGTATTTTAAGTGAGACGTTGTCCATTCAAAAATAACTAGAGTTGAGCTCCTTCCATGTACAAACATAAAAAACAACGATGCATGTAATAAGTGTAATGAATTGTAAATTGCAATAACTAAAAACATGACTCTTAATTACAAAATTCTTTATTGATAAAATAGTACAAAAATTTAATTTTTTAAATTAAAAGAGTAGTAAATATATTTTTATCTTTATAATTTAAAGCAAATTTATTTAATTCTTACCGTTTCATTAATATTTTACTAAAATTTATTGATATGACTAATCTTAACGTAAAAGTATATAGGATAAAGCACCTTTAATGTTTTAAATTTTGTGGTAATTTTAAATTTTTTTCTTTAATTTTTGTGTGTGTTAATTTTATCCTTAAACTTTTAAATTTTTTAATATTGTCAAAAATTCTAATATCGTTTATTACACTAACAAAATTTATACGCATGACAATGATTGAAACTCCTGATGACATGAAAAATAAATCACATTAGAAATTAAGATGAAATTGATAGCAATTATAAAGTTTAGGAACGAAATTGACAATAATTATAAATTTTGAGAATTAAAGTATTTTTGCCCATTTTTTTCAGCTTGAATTCTCAACTCTATTATCGTTCTATCACTTTAAAATTTTCTTTATCCCAATAGATGCTCTCAAAATCTTTATTAAAACAATTCACTAAGTAAAAAAATTCATTTCTTAAAAAAAAAATTTGGTTGAATTTTGTTAACGATGAATCACTAGAGTTTCCTCTAGATCTAAAATATTTAAAAAGGAAGAAAAAATTATTAGAATTTGGATTGTATACTATGTACATACATATTGATAAACACATATTGATAAACACATTAGGACATGTAGACGTACACGTATTATGGATTAATTATCATATGCAAATTACTGTCATAAAGTTTAAGGACATATGAAGTGATATAATTTGATTTAATGGTCCTTATAATAAATAATTATGTGTGGGGATTAATAATATATGTAGAATTTCTAAAATGTTAATTACTAATTAATGATAGGCAAATTGGTAATTTGAAACATAAGGATATAATATAAATAGGGTATGGTCCCTGATTGAAGTATCTTGACACCAGACTTCAGCTTTTTTAATTTGGTTCTTTTCCTTTTAGTTCCCATCTGCCTACAAGAGGATTAAGGGATACTATAAGTCAGAAGATCCACCATCTTCTAATCTTTAGTCTAACATGAATTTTGGTACGCTTCCGCTTTCATTACTGTTGATTATTTCAAACAATTTTTAGAATTAAATCCAACAATGATATTAGAGCCAGGTTGAAATTTCTAAAAATTGTGTGAATTTGGCTTAATGAAGATATGTATGTGAAATTGAATTCAAATGTAGAATGAAAATCTATAAACCATATGATATCTTCTTTGGTTATGCTGATTAATTAAATCATGAAAGGTATTTATCTTTTCCTACTTCTGCATTCTGAATTCTGGATTAGGCAAAGTACACATAAAGATTAGAATTTGTGTGCAATTTTTGTCGCCTCATGATTTCATAATTTTGGATTAATTCAAAATGTGGCCGTTTCTGGATTACGACTCAAGCATAATTGGACATTTATATATATATATATATATATGTACATATAAACATGAACGAATCTGTTGCTTTCTTTCATCCTTGACATTTTCTGGAAAACATTGCAAAGTTTTGGAAAATGGCTGTTTCTTATGATTTTATCCAACTTCATATTCAAACTTGCCGTATGATGCATTTAGGAATTTTTGTGTTTTCGATTTTGCGCTTTCTAAAATTTAAGTTTGATCATGTATTGCATATCATTAAAACTACAATCTAATCGCGGCTAAATCGGTGGCGAAGTACATCGAAAATCGCCAAAACACGACAATTTTCATGTAAGAATTTGGGGGAATCGGGTCAATTGGTTTTTGACCCTTTTTGGCAATTCTGAAATCACAAATTTTCTCCCCATAAAAAATGCGTTGTAACCGCCGCTTGAACTGCTGGAAAAGATGTCGAAAATTGCCTCAAAATGGCGGATTTCCATTCGAGTCCGCATAACTGCCGAGTTGGGTCAAGCAACTCGGCGAGAGGAGGAAGACAACTCCTCTCGCAACGCATCATTTTGAGTATTCAAAATGCTGTCATTTCATCCTATTGAAATGACGTCATTTTGTAATGAAGGGAGATGGCGTCGTTTTATAAATAATGGAAACGACGTCGTTTTGGTGAGGCAGAAAATTGACAATTTTGAGCGCGCTTGGATTAGAACTCATGCCATTAACTTTGCCAAAACCACGAGTAATTGCTGAAGCAAGCCCAATATATTGAAATATATCTATTTTGAGATTTATTTATACAGATTTTCATAAATATTAATAAATGGAGAATAATTAATTAATTTTCTTATGTAATTTGCAATATATATATATATATATTAAAATTACATAATTAATTAGTTAATTGATTAGTGATTATTTAAATAACAATAAATTAAGGATCATTAGTTTTTCATTCAAATTAGTTGAAACAATATAGTTGTCAAAGCAATCTCTATTGTGAAAACTTTTTTGATTATGAATAACTAAGCAGGTTGTATGTATTTATATTCATGCAGATAATTAGTTGGCCTAAAGGAAGGCTATTGTCTGGCAGAAATTTATATATACATGTGGTAATAAGTAAAATTTTTATTAAGTGTTCGTTGTGAGTAATTAGTCGGCCCAAAGGAAGGCTAAATGCTTGATTGGATCCAATCATTACTACTTGATTACTACAGCAAGAAAACCAAATATGAGTCAACTCTCTATCCAAAGATTAAATTTGATGTCACACTGGTTTTCTTGAGATGGGTTATTGTTATTAATATTTAATCACTAATTATGTTGCATGTGAGCTGAATGTATGTTTTGTGTATTTGTTCTATGTACAGCTGATATTGTTAATGCATCATCTGTTACTGCCACTATTAATAATATTCTTATGCTGAGTGGTAGTAATTTCAAATCTTGGAAAAATAAGGTCACTATGGTTTTGGGATGCATGGACTTAGACCTCGCATTCAGAGAGTCATGTCCTCAACCTCTTACAAATCAAAGCTCTTATGAGGATCAGAGAGTCTTTGAGAGGTGGGATCGCTCTAACTACGTAAGTCTCATAATCATGAAGGTACAAGAGTAATGGGAACTTAAGGGAGTACATCTTAAAAATGTTTAATCTAGCTAGAAAGTTAAAGTTACTAAAGATTGAGCTTTCGAAAGACCTGCTCGTTCACTCAGTGCTTATTTCCCTTCCTTCACAATTTGGACAGTTTGAGGTGAGCTACAATTATCAAAAGGATAAATGGACAATGAAAGAGCTCATCTCTCACTTAGTGTAAGAGGAAGACAAGATGAAATAACATAAGACTGAGAGTGCTCATTTGGCATCTATCTCCTCAGGCCATGGCAAAAAGAGAAAAGGAAAAGAGATTACGGCGTCTCAAGCACGAAGGAAGCCTAAGGATTTGTCCAAGGGACATATGAAAAAGAAATGCTTCTTTTGTAAGGACTCTTCTCATTTGAAGAAAGATTGCATTAAATATCACGCTTAGCCCGTGAAGAAAGGTATGTCTTTTGCTCTTGTTTGCATTGAGGTAAATTTGGTTTCAGTACCTAGATATACTTGGTGATTTGATTTTGGTGCTACAACTCACATAAGTATATCTATGTAGGGTTGCCTGAACTACTGCAAACCCAATGAAGATGAGAAATACATCTATATAGCAATGAGAATCTGGTAGAAGTTTAAGGCATAGGCCAATTTAGGTTGTTGTTATGTACTGGTTACTATTTAAAATTAAATAACACATTTATTATACCATTTTTTTAGACAGAATTTGGTTTCAATTTCTGTATTGGACAAAGAATGATATATTTGTTCATTTAGAAACAGAAAATATAATGTGTATTTTAATTCTATGCTTATTGGAACTAGTACATTATCTAGTATGACAAACTTTATTTGTTAGATTCAATACATGCATATAATGAGTCTTATCATATTGAAACAAGTGGCATTAAATGCAAATTCTCAAGTGAGAATTCCTTTTCTTTATGGCATAAGCGTTTGGGTTATATCTTTAAGCAAAAAATTAATAGACTTGTGTCAGAAAGACTTCTTGAAAAACTTGAAGATTCAGATTATGATATTTTTGTTGAATGCGTTAAAGGAAAAATTACAAACAAGAGAAAATTGGGAGCTATGAGAGCTAAGGATGTTTTAGAATTAATACATACAGATGTATATAGGCCAATTCCTACAGCTTCTTGGAATGGTAAAAAATATTTTATTACATTCATTGATGATTACTCTCGATATAACTACCTATTCTTGATATATGAGAAGTCTCAAACATTAGACGTTTTTAAGTCTTTTAAGGCAAAATTTAAAAATCAACTTGGTAAGACTATTAAATCCATTAAATCTGATTATGGTGATGAATACTACAATCGATACGATAGATCAAGTGAATAACGTCCAGGTCTTTTCGCTCAATTTTTAGAGGAGTGTGGGATTATGCCTTAATACACCATGCCCGGTTCACCAAGCATGAATGGTGTAATTGAAAGGTGCAACATAACCCTTCAGGATATGGTAAGAAGTATGATTTGTCATACTACCTTACCTCACTCACTCTGGGGTGATGCTTTAAAGATCGCAATGTACATTTTGAACAAAATTCCTACAAAAGCTATAGACAAAACCCCTTATGAGTTATAGACTGGTAAGAAACCAGTACTCAAGCATTTATGAGTTTGGGAATGTATAGCTAAAGCACGACCTTATAAGCTAAATGAAAAAAAAATAAACTTAAGAACTGTTAGTAGTTATTTTGTAAGATACTCTGAAAGGTCACAAGAGTTTAAATTCTATAATCCCAAAAGAAGAACATTCTTTGAGATAGGAAATGCTTAGTTCTTTAAGGATGTTGAGTTTAAGGGGAAAGATAAGGATAAAGACATTGTTTTTGAAGAGGCTTTGAATGAAATTGTTAGTGAAGAGAATTCAGTTACCATTCCTCTTTCTACAATTATGGTGAGACATGATCATGATCAGGTTTTCATACCTAACATGATTCATCAACAACATTCAATTCCAATTCAAGACAATGTTGAAATTCTCACTCCTCAAAATCAACATGAAAGACAAGTTATTCTTGAGGAACATGAGGATCAAACTCAACAATCTCAAATTCAAGTAGAACCAGTGCCTTTAAGAAGATCTTCAAGAGAAAGGAGAAATGCAATTTCTAATGATTATTTTGTATATCTCCTTGAGAATGAAGAACATATTAACTCATTGAGAGATGATCCACTCACCTTCTATGAAGCAATTAATAGTTTTAATTCTCATAAATGGATCAGTGTTATGGGTGAAGAAATGCAATCTATGAAGGACAATGACGTTTGGGATCTTGTCCCATTACCTGCAGGTGTGAAACTAATTAGTTGTAAATAGATTTTTAAGATCAAGAGGGATTCACAAGGTAATTTAAAAAGATAGAAAGCTCGTCTTATCGCTAAAGGATTCACCTAAAAGGAAGGTATTGACTGTAAAGAGACTTTTTCTCTAATTTCATCAAATGACTCTTTTAGGACAATCATGACACTTGTGGCACATTTTAATCTTGAGCTACATCAGATGGATGTAAAGACAGCTTTTCTCAATAGAGACATTGAGAAAACTATCTTTATGAAACAACTAGAGAGGTTAGCTAATTCTAAGGAAACTAGCCATTTGGTTTGTAAACTTAAGAAATTCATTTATGGATTCAAGCAAGCTTCTCGTCAATGGTACGTAAAATTTCATCAGGCTGTTCTTTCATTTGGTTTTGAAGTGAACACTGTTGAAAATTATGTGTACCATAAGTTTAGTGGGAGTAGATATATATTCTTGGTCTTATATGTGGATGACATTTTACTTGTTAGTAGCGATATATAATTGCTTTGGGAAAACCAAGAAATTCTTATCAAATAAATTTGAAATGAAATATCTTAGTGAAGCATCCTTCATATTAAGAATCCAAATTCATCGTGATCATTCACAAGGAATTCTTGGATTATCATAGAAGGGTTATATTGAAAAGGTACTTAGACGCTTTCACATGCAAAATTGTAGACCTCATGATACCCCCATATCTAAAGGAGACAAGTTCAGTATGTAATAGTGTCCAAAAAAATGATATTGAATCTAAGTTTATGAAAAATATCCTTTATGCTTTTGTAGTAGGGAGTTTGATGTATGCACAGGCTTGCACTCGACCTAATCTTGCATACATTATGGGGATGCTTGGTAGATATCAAAGTAATCCAGGAAAAGAACATTGGGTAGTAGTCAAAAGAGTTTTTAGGTATTCACAAAACACTAAAGTTTATATGCTCACATATAAACGGTTAGGAAAACATGAAATAATTGGATTTTTTGATTTTAACTTTGCTTTTCAGGAATTTGCAGAGCACTAAGGATTATATGCTGACATATAAGAAGTTGGACAGACTTAAGACCATTGGGTTTTCTGATTCTGACTTTTCTGGATGCCAAGATAGTCAAAAATCGACATCTGATTATGTATTTCAGTTAGGAGGAGGTGCAATATCTTGAAAAAGTGTCAAACAGACACTTGTTGTATTTTCTACTATGGAGATTGAATTCATAGCATGTTATGAAGCATTCAATCATGTTATATGGCTACGAAACTTTATCATGGGATTGCGTATTGTCAATGGTATTGAAAGTCCACTCAAGTTATATTGTGACAATAAAGCAGCAGTTCTGTATTCAAATAACAACAGGAGTTCTTTCAGATCTAAGCATATAGATATAAAGTTCCTTGTTGTGAAAGAAAGAGTTCAGAGTGGCTTCATTAATATTGAGTTGATAGGAAAAAATTTCATGCTTGAGGATCCACTTACTAAGGCATTGACACCCCTGGCCTTTCATGAGCATATTTTCATGAGCATATTGCTCACATGGGTGTTGTTACATTAGATGCTGTTTAATATAGTAAGAGTTTGTATTCTATTGTATTTTGATGTCTAGACATCATTTGGTTACATAATGAAGTATTCATTTTTTAGTCTATAAAACTTACTCTGAACTTTGATCTCATTTGGTTAAAGTATGACCAGTTGAAAATAGACATATGTAGATCATATTACATGTAATTTCTATGCTACACATCCACACATGATCTATGTCATTTAGTTAAGTTGATGTTGAAGATCATTGTAGGTTTAGTTACAAAAAAACAACGAATGCCTCTTTGGTCCTTACATTGATAAGACTAATGGACGATATTGATAAAGTTAAGGTGCACATAAAGTTATGGTGATTTGTATATGATTAAAGGTTTTATGATATGGATACATAGTTATACAATCCAAGTGAGAGATTGTTAGAATTTGGATTGTATACTATGTACGTACATATTCATAAACACATTAGAACATGTAGACATACATATATTGTGGATTAATTTTCATATACATATTATTGTCATAAAGTTTAAGAACCTATAAAGTGATCTAATTTGATTTAATGGTCCTTAGAAGAAATAATTATGTGTGGAGATTAATAATATGTGTAGAATTTCTAAAATGTTAATTACTGATTAATGATGGATAAATTAGTAATTTGACACGTAAGGATTTAATATAAATAGGGTGTGGTCCCTGATTGAAGTATCCTTACACTAGACTTTAGTTTTTTTAATTTGGTTCTTCTCCTTTTGGTTCTCGTCTGCTTACAGGAGAATTAAGGGATACTATCAATCAAAAGATCCATCATCTTCTAATCTTCAGTCTAACATGGATTTCGGTATGCTTCCGCTTTCATTACTGTTGATTATTTCAAATAATTTCTAGAATTAAATCCAACAAAAACTCTTAAAATATGAGCTCGAAAAAAAGTATTTCAAGTTGAATATTATTGTTTCGATACATTTTTTTAGATATATTTTTGTAAGGAAGACTATTCTAAGTTGTTTTTTTTTTCTTTTTTTAATGAGTTTTCTTAATATAAACTATTATAAAAAGGTCAAATTTTAATTAAAATAAAACTTTGAGTAAAAAAAAAATTAAAATAAGAGGTTTAGCACAAACATAGCATATTAATTTTAAGGTAAAAAGGAATTAATTTAATTATTTGGAGCAAATAAAAAATAAAAATAGAGTTAGAGATTAGAATTTAAGAAATAAGAATTGGATATTCAAACTTAAAAAAGAAAACAAACAAAAATTGGTAAGAATACTTTTTTTTATTTTATAAGTTTGTGATGATTGTTAATTTTGTCCTTAAATTTTATAATTGTTATTAATTTTATCATTTTTTTTAATATTATCCATTTATCATGTCAATAAGTATTTTAATTAAATTGTCATATATATATATATATTTCATTAATGTAATGGATAATGTAAAAAAATAAAAATAAAAATGATAAAAAAATAAAAATAAAAATAAAAATTAATGTTTGGTATATAAATTTAGATTTTAGGAGTGTGACCGAAGGTAAGAGATAAGACTTAGTAAAGGCAATCACGAACAGCTAGCATGCGTTCCTTCAATGTCTTCCATCTCCTTCGTTCCCAACTCTTCCCTGTGCTCCTTCCTTGGACTTCCACGTCCCACGACCAGATTCATCAAGAAAGCTAACTACACCTCTTGTTCTCTCTCCATACGGCTCAACTCGGACCCATCAGATGCAGATGGCACCGAGTTTCGCGTCCCGGACTCTTCGGAATCCTCCAGATCATGTTTCTGCGGTAGACGACACTTCATTGGAGCTTCAACACTGGGAACTTCTCTGTTCCCAATTCGCCCCTCGAACGCCGCCGATTCACATTCTGATTACAGGGTAATTACCTTCCTTACTCTGAACCTTGAATTTCAAGTATTCAAAAATTGTCATGCAGATAATAGATACGGATAGTCTTGTAGTTTGAGTTCATATTAGCACTGGGCAAGATAGAGGCTTTTGGTAACACAGAGAGATAAACTTTACTTTTTTGTAGGATGCCCTTAACAAGTTTCATCCGCCCAGGCCTGATTGGTACGAGGAGTTCTATGCATCGGTGTTGAACAGAGCAGCTGAATCTTATGAAGCTGAGGTTTTTGTTTCACATTTTATTTCTCTTGGGGTTTGTTTCAAGTTGATATTTAGAATTTTGTCTGAGTTTTTTATGTTTGAGTTATTATTGTTTTGGGTTTAAAATTGAAATATTTACTTTTGATTGCTTAGGTAGCACGTTACAAGTCAGAAATCTTCAGTAATTTAAGGGGAAAAGCACACAAAATTTTGGAGATTGGAATTGGCACAGGACCTAATCTCCGTTACTATGCTAGTAATTCTGATGTTCAGGTTGTTGGCATTGATCCAAACCGAAAGATGGAAAAGTATGCTCAGTCATCAGCAGCATCTGCTGGCTTGCCTCCTTCTAATTTTGAGTTTATACATGCTGTATGTACAATGTTCTTCCCACTTCATAACCTTTTCTTTTTCTTGAAGAAAACAAGAAAAAAACAAGTTAAAATAAGAATTCGATGTTTGTGGTGATTGGTGTTTATATTGTCACCATGCTGAATTTGGAAAGATATAATACAAAGCCTTGAATCCATTCTTGTCTTCTGAAGGATTTTGTCATATAGATATTGCTCCTTTTCTTGAAGGAATGTCTTGCCATATAATATTATTTTGTTGAGTTCATTATCTCTGGCTTGTAGTGGTTGTCTTTATTTTTTAGTTTTGAAGTTGTTGATATATTCAGGTCGGGGAGGCCATACCATTGAGTGATGCTTCTGTTGATGCAGTTGTTGGAACTCTTGTCTTGTGTTCTGTTAAAGATGTTGATATGACACTTAAAGGTAGTGAAATATGTAGGGCCTTCTTTTTATTTTTCTATTTAATTTTTACTTCTCTTAGAATTTGAACTTCATACAGGCCCTTATTACTGGAGAGGAGCATTTGCTGAATTCAAAATTGTGTTTATTAGTTTACAACCTTGTGATACGTGTCTGGTTCTCTACTAGGTTGAATGGCTGTTCTACTTCTGCAGCTTAGTTTGATATTGTTATTATCCTTAAATAAATGTTTGAAACTTTTGGCCATGTCCAGCAATGTGGACCAAACAGTTCTCTTATAACATTGCGTTGTGTTTCTGAAATTGAAATCTAAGTGACGAGACAGAACAAAAAGGGGAAGAAAAAAAAATCCTTTTAGGTTTGAAACTTGAGTGGTAAAAGAAAGTAATTTTGGATTTCTTCACATCGGAAGGCACCTACTCATTATCTTCCACATGTTAGATTCTTATCTATATAAAATTTTCCCTTAAATGTGTACCGAATTACAATCCAAGTATATCTTCTCAATAAGTTAAATTTGTATGTAGAAATGAAGCGAGTGCTTCGACCAGGTGGACTTTATGTATTTGTTGAACATGTGGGAGCAAAAGGTGTGTAAGCAGAACCTTCCAGTTCACTTTTGAAATGGAATGCTGTAATCATAGGAAATAGCTTAATTTAGTTTTTATTCTTTTTTGGGTAAAAGTATCTTGTATGTCCCCACACTTTACATCGATTTTCAATTTTGTCTCTAAAGTTTTTGTAGTTAATTTTGTCCATAAAGTTTTGAATTGTAATTAATTTTATCTCATAACCTAACACTGTCCAAATTACTAACGGAAAATAGTAATGTAACATAACACATTTGACAATTAGATGTGATTTTGACAACATTCCTTTATGGGTTTTCACTCATAATTGTAACATAACACATTTGACAATAAATCCTAAGAATATAAACAAAATTTTGACAACATTTAAACATTAAACAAAAACATATATTCTCAAATTATAGCGTTTTCACTCTCCCTCAATCACTATCAGATGTGAAGAAATTTTTTGACGGAGACTTCAATGGATTCTTCGTATATGACTTGAAAGTTTCAATAGAGGCTTTGTATTTTCTTCCAAATGCAACATTATTTCATCATTTTTTGTTCATAAAATTGATTGCAATTAGAAAACTTTAGAGATAAAATTGATCGCAAAAAAAAATTTTATGAACAAAATTGAAAATCAATGTAAAATTTGGGGGACATAAAAAGTACTTTTGCCTTCTTTTCTGTGTTTGAATGTAGCTGCAGATGGAACAATTCTCAGATTTCTCCAGATAGTTTTTGATCCTCTACAACAGACACTTTCAGATGGGTGTCACCTCACTAGGGACACAGGAACCATTATATCCAGAGCTGGATTTTCAAGTGTTGAGCTTAACATGGCATTTTTGCCAAATGCCGCATTCATAAATCCTCATGTATATGGAATAGCTTACAAGTAGCATCAAAAGCTTCTCTTCTGATCCTCTTAGCCTGCCGGCTAGCTAGCTTTGAAGGGGTTGTAGCAGTTTCCAGGTACAAATACTACGATTTGATATCATGACTCATGAGTACTGAACTCTTCGGAAGCCTTGCTGTGGACATGCTTTTACCATTCTTGCCACTAAATCAGCAACAAGAACTTCCAACATGGTTTAATCATTTCTCTTACCAGAAGTTTGCATTGGAGAGGCTATTTATGCTTAGATTGTTGGCTCAAGTACAGGATAGATTTTGTACAGAGTGTGGTTCATTTTCTCAAGCAGGTCTCAAAGGTTACCACAATTAACTGTCCTTAATGTCAAAAATGGCAATGGAAATAGGTTTATTATGGTTTGTTATCATATAGAACATGTGACGGCCCTCTCTCTCTCTCAATATATATATATATATATATATGCACGAAAAATACCTTCTTATCTAGGAGGTATGCTTGTAAATTACCAAGCACAGAATTGAAATTTAATAATTAAGAGAGCTTTATTGTATTGTCTGCATGAACTGGATGTGACTGAATACTCACTACTATACACAAGATTCTTTTTGTAAGTTTGAATACTATAATGGTTATAGGACTTTTTTTTGGTGATTTGATATGAATAAATTTCATGCATATGATTCTCAATTTGGGAACAAAATATTGATGTTGAAAATTTTCCAAGTAAACAAGTTTAGGTTTAAGAATTTAGGAATTCAATGAGAACGAGATTGGAGATTACTTTTGTCATTCACTAGGGTACAGGTCCAGGTTCCAAAATGGGAACTATAATACGATACTTATATACACATGATTATTTGTATGTAATTGATGTAGTTTATGCAGATTATTTCAAAAGAGTTGTTCATGAGTTATGACTTCCCACTCTATTGATAACTGAGAAATTCTTAGATATATATCCTACACTTGAAATCGATGTATATCTCACAAACACAAGTGATAGTGAATCTCACAACCTAAAAGTATTTATTTGGTGAGTTTCATTAGTAGATGCTAGTATATGATAATCTAATGATAAAATGGGCATTACCTGAAAGTTTTTATTAATTCCATAACTATAATATTTAATGGATCAGGGTTCATTATTAACCAGATAATGGTGGTTATGCAGTGGACGGTAGTAAAGGTTCTCTTTCATTATGTGTAAACTTGAATTTACGAGGTACTAGATAACTTTTTCTAAATCTGTGAAATATGGGATAGCCATTTTAGGAGATTGCCTCAACAGATTTTGTCGATGTTATTTGCATAAATGTTACTAATATAAAGTGTATCAGTTGCAAAATATTGCAAGTATCACTTACTACCCCTTTTGAGCCAGCTTGACGGAAAAATGGACATAATGATTAAATTTTCGAAGAGTATTAATTGAAAAGAGTGTTTGTAAAGGACATTAAATCAAAAGAGTATTCATTTTTTCCAGGAACAAATCTGTACACTGTTTAAACAGAGGATAGCATTTCCCCAATTTGTGGGGGTCACATTCCAAGAGTCTTGATATTGAACAATGATATTCCCTAACTGCAGAGTGAAAAGAAACACAGGATCACAAAACTGAGTGACACGCGAGGGATGGCTTACGTAGAAGGAAGCCATCTACGTAACAAAACAGTACAGGATGCTTTAACAAAACGATGGATTTTGGATTTTATGGAGATGTGGCACGAGGA
Organism: Senna siamea; assembly: GCA_031216115.1. Lineage (NCBI taxonomy): Eukaryota > Viridiplantae > Streptophyta > Magnoliopsida > Fabales > Fabaceae > Senna > Senna siamea. Next base: position 4,476,415 of record CM062358.1, read on the forward strand.
CAAAAGTTGAACGGCAGAGAACTGCATAAAACCTTTTAGATCTTTGAGCTCCCTTGGTTTCTCTCAATCCATTTTATTTTGTATGAGTCCATTAAAGCCTTCCCTACAAAGTGCTTAATACAAACAATTCTCCCAGAGTACTTGTATACAATTGAAACAAAATTATTTTAAAATAAGCAAAAATCTACACTAACCCTTTTTATTTGCATCACTTTTGCAAATAAATAATTGAAGATAATGACTCCTAAAAATGCCTCTTTCCTTTCTCCTTCCTTGCACGAGGCGTTACCTTCGAACCACCAGCAAGTCCTTTTGTTGCTCTTCCATATTGCTATCTAGCTTGTTCTCATGCTCTTGTTCCTCAGTCATTTGTCTTGTCCTCCCATTCTCTGTTCATGTTTGAATAGGATCTCGATAAGCTTTACAAAGACAACATGGAGCTGAAGTATGTAGCTTTGCCATTACCAAGTTAGATCATATGGAGTGAAAGTGATGTAAGACTATCAACCAAACCCAGACGACTAAGTGAGCTGAAGTGGTTGAAACTGTTTGGAATAAAATGCTAGGATTTAAGGTAGATGAGGATGGTCCCTTGGCATGCCCAAATGGACAAACGAAACTTAGGTCATATTTTTGGATGATCTAAGCACGAGCTAACAATCATCATTGACATCGAGAAGACGTGGGATTGGCTTCCTAGTCTTGATGAAACCTGCTGCTCGACTCCTTTGTCTGCCTTCTCGACCTGAAGGACCAGTCATGGGTATAGCATGTGGAGCTTTATGTGGTGGAGCCTCTGGACGTGTCCGATAATCCTCATTCAATGCGTACAACATTTCCTTGCACAACCTAATGACTTCATCAGTTGGTGTTGGTTGCCAAGTCATCATTTCCATTATTCTCTCATATCCATCGGCCTGTAACGTAAACACAACAATGAGCAAATAACTTGCAGAGTTGCAGTAATTATTAATATAATTGTTAACATTTTCTTACCGACTGACAAAGTGCTGCAACATTAGGGCATATCCACTTTCGAGTACATCTTTTGTACCACCTCATGTAATCAGAATTACGAGCCAACACAGTATATAGAGGTGTTGTCTTGTACACTCGGTTATGTCGGGCTTGCCAGAAGGCAATGAATTGCTGTTGCTCCATTGACCAATCAATGTCCCATTTTCCTTTCAATTGTTGAGTGTGCTGCCAATCAAGGTTCACAGGGTCTTTTGGTATTGGTTGGTCCATACCAAATTGTCGAATCACTCTGTCCGGTTGATGCCACTCAATTATATGAAAACATATCAATGGGACATGAGCCTGCCAAATATTCCTCCCAACATAACAGTAGTCAGGGATATGGTCCTGACAAACTTTAGGTATGTATGGTTGCCATACAACCTGTAAATAACAATGCAAGTCAATTTTTTGCAACAACTATTGAAAAAGTAAGAAAATTAAATTTCTTTAAGCATGGGGCAACTCACATACATCTGTGTCACTAAGACGATCAATAATACTCCTATAATATCCCAGTAAATGCATTGGAGATTCATTGGAGCTTCGATGATCACTCCACCTGTGTAGAAAGCAAACTCATTTGTCAAATAAAAAAATTGCATATTAATCATACAATTCAAGCAACAAGGCAACAAGAATTTTAAACTACCTAAATCCCAATGGTGGAGGTAAAGGGTATCTAGATTGTTCTTCTTCTACACTGAGGCGTTTGAAATGGCGGTCACGTTTCCTTGGAGCTAAGAGTGGAAACCTATCCCACGCCCAAACATGTAGCAAATGTACGCAACCGCCCATTTCCTTTCGTTCCCAATCAGTGCTGCAGCATAACTCACGATACAAGTAAGCTAAAACTGCTGAACCCCAGCTGTAGCGTCCAGCCTGCTGCAAGTCGGCCAATAAAGGTAAATACATTAGGTGTACATATTTAGAGGATGTGTCACCAAACAATATGCCTCCAATCAACTGCATAATATATGCACGGGCATACTGTTGTAATTGCTGGTCAGTTGCATCTTTGGGTATTTGGCGAAAATTATTTGCCAACCATTTCAGTGATAATCGTTGACCTTTTACTTCTGACTGATGGGGTCGCAAACCAAGATATTTTTCACAAATTTCAGACCAATCATAATCGGTCCGACCGACAACAGGCTCACCATCCACTGGTAATCCCATTTGTATAGCCACATCTTGTAAAGTGATCGTACACTCTCCCATGGGCATATGAAATGTATGTGATTCTGGCCTCCATCTTTCGATAAGTGCAGACACAAGCGCGTGATTAATGGGAAAGAAACTAGAGCATGCTACGCCATAAAATCCAGCTTTCTGTAAATACCCAATGAGCTCCTCTGGTGGATAGAAGTCCTCTGTGTGTACGCAACGACGGACGTGTATTATTCGCTCAGGCTGCATATGTAAGACAAATGTCATTTTAGAATTATCAATCATATTCATTGCATAAGATAGAAGGTTTGTAATTAACTCACATGCCCTTGCCATATAGCTTCTGAGACATGTTGCTGCTGTAAGTAGAGTAATGATTTGTCCTCAGGACCCGGATCAATGACACTAGCAGCCTTGCGTCTCGCCATATCTATCTAGTTTAATAAACGAAAACACCAACATTACTAATTACTAAAAGATAACACATAATTTAATATTCAATAATTAAGGTTAAATATCATAACAAGCAATAATTTCTAAACAAAAATGAACAGTACCCATTTTTATAAACTATCCTAAATAACCAAAATTCATCAGATGATTGGTATGCAATAATTTGTAATCTAAACACAACCAATTTTATCTAGCAACACATTGCAAATAACCTTTTTTTTTGTACTGAACCAGGCCCAACGGCCCAAAAACACAAGCCAAAACGATCAGACACTTGTAGAGTTCTGTTCTTTTAAAACTATTTTATAAAATTAATTCTGACATTATCCATTCCCCACATCCCTACAAAACATAATACCAGCGAGATCATCCCTAAGAATTTCCCTGCAAATAACTTTAATATCATAAAATTAACCTTGAGAAAAAAAAAAAAAACTAACCGTGTACAGCAGCACTACGAATATACCGTGGAAAGCTCCTCTTCTACTTGCTACCACACCAAAATACCCACTAGCCTTGACTAAGCCCTTCTTTGTCTTCCTACTGCATCAGTCGGCCGAAAGACCAGAAAGTCTCGGCGGAGAAGAAGGAAGACGATGAAATGAAGTAAAAAGACAAAAATAGGGCAGAGAGAGGTTTATATAGTGGGATAAAATTGAAATTTGCACGAAAATCTTTATTTTTTTAATTATGTGTAAAAATATTTAATATTTACATCTTTCTCTAATTTTGTCACGTAATTAAAAAATATGATATATATTAAATTAGAAAACAACATAAATTAGATAAATTTAAAAAAAATTCTTAAAGTTGATCTTAACTTTTTGTATTTTATTTTAACATTATTTTTATATAAAAAATTAACAAATATAAATAAAAAATATTAATGTTATATTTTTTTATAAAATTAAAATAAATATCATAAATAATTAAAATATAAAAAAAATTCAATTATATATTATTAAATAAAATTTGTTGTTAGGTATATTTAATTTTCTCAATTTAATTTTAACATTTTTTATATAAAAAATTTGGTAAATATACATTAAAAAAATCATCACTATTATTAAAAAAAATTTATTTATAAATTAAAATAAGTATAATAAATAATTAAATATATAAAACTTCAACTATATTTTATTAACTAAAAAAAATATTATAAACATTAAATAATTTACATTAACAAAAAGATAAATGTATATTCTTCAAAAAATATATTAGTAAAAAAATATTGCAACAGATAAACATATATTTAACAAATAAATAAATAAAATACAATAAATAAATAAAATTTATTAAAAAATAATAGATATAAAAAAGTAACAATATAAAAAAATTAACGAATTGGTTTAAAATAAAATAAAATAAATAAATTTTGTTTCGAATATATTTATTTTATCTTATATTATAACTAATCTTAATTTATTTTAAACTTTTATAATATATTTTATTTTCTTCAATTTTTTATATTATTATTTTTGTTAATAACTAAAATAGATACACTTAGATGTGAGAAAAAAAATTATCTAACACCAAATTTTATTTAATAAAATATGATTAAATTTTTTTATATGCTTTAATTTTACAAAAAAAATGTAATATTAATAATATATTTTTATTTATATAAAAATTTTGTTAAAATCTTAAAAGTTAAAATTAATTTTAAATAAGTTTTTTTTAATTTATCTAATTTGTATCATTTTCTTATATAAAATATTTATCATTTTTTTTATTATATTCTATGTTTATATTTAACGAGATACGTTAAAATTAAATATTTTTACATAATTTATTATATTTTTTATACAGTATAGCACATTAAAATTTTTAATTTATTTTATTATCTAAAGAAGCATAATACAATAAAAAAAATTTAAAATAAATTTTCATAAGTAAAAAAGATAATTTACTCATAGCAATAACAAATGTCTTATTAAATTTACTAATGCCATGAGACAATTTAATAAAGAAATAATTACTATAAGTTTGCTCTTTCCAAAAATAAATTTATGTAGTTTCCAATCATAATTTATTATCAGTATTTGTAAATTATCTCATGATATTTTTAAAAATAATGAAAATAATAAAAAAAATATTTTTGTGCAAATCCCGATAAAATAAGGGACACGTAGATTTTGTAATTCAACAAAATTCAAATTATTTAATCAAAACGCGCCACGTGCATCACCGTTTTTGACCCGTTCAAAAGTTTACACCAAAAAAAGCCAACTAAAACGTGTGTCGCTTAGTCATGTGTGACACAAAGAGAAAGTTTAAAAACCAACGTGTGTCGTTTTATAACAAGCTGAAAATTTCGCCAGATGAGATAAGGAAAATTAGGTCGGGCCAGCTGGATGGGTCAAACCATGTCCTGGACTTTTCGGACTCTTCTGACTTCTGTGGTTTTGTGTACATTCCCCAGCAAGAGACCTTTTTTACTCACTTTTTATTGAAAGTAAGGAACCCACTCCTGTCTCTTTTCTGATTCCTCCCTTCCTTTATCAGAATCTGTGATCACTTTTTCTGGGGATCTGCTTTATCTAATTTTGTAAGCTCCCCAGTCTCAAAAGTACTTTTTTATTTCTAATTGTAGCAGCACACTTCAAGGTCGCCATACCCAGATCACAGAGCCCTTTTTTTTTTTCTTATTTATGTCCTGCTCATTCTGTTTTTTTTTTTTTTTCTTTTTGGGGATGTTGTAAGCTGTGACATCACTCGTCAGTTCTTGAGTACAAACTGAACTTGTGGAACTATCATACTTAGCAATGATGTAGTACTTTGAAGAAATTACATCTTTTTTCTGTTCATTTCTGGGTGTATTGTATTCTGTATACTAGTCGTCATTTCCGTTTCTATCTTTCATTTTGCAGAAACTTGCACTGTTAGTTGTGCTCGGCGAGTAGCTATATATTTATTGACTCTATCTTGGCAAAGTAATCTTTGGAAAGTCTGTTGTGAAGTTTCTTTGCAGATTTAGCTTTTAACTATAGGGCTGTGGTCCTATGAAGTATGAACTGCTGTTGCAATGGTAAAAAAATCTTGTAATTAAGCACGATTATTTTGATGTTACCTTTAGTGATCATATCTAATTATTAATATTTTTATTATGTCTAAATAGAAAACGATTCAGTTTTGGTGATGCTGCATTTTGTTAGCAAGTGTGATGTTTGGTTAAGATAACCAGTAACCTCATGTAATAGTTTTATTACTTGTTTGGTTGTGTGTTTTTCATTTCAGTGACAAAGTCAGATGTACATTGCCATTAATTTCTCTTAGTCTGTTTATAGAATATTTAATTTGGAGCGGCTTGATTTCAATCGAAATTTCGTCTCCACAAGGCACGCTGGTGAAGGTGGTACATCTTGTGTTGATTTATATGATGAATACAAGTGAGATGTGGTATAAGGAATTCTAACATGTTCTGGAAAGCTACCTCTTTGGCAAGTAATTACTGTCTTGATAAGTTACTAATAAAAGGTTGGAAGAAGTCAGAGTTGGGATTAGTGTGACATCTTAAAAAAAAATTAGCTAAAACGGGGTCACTCTGTTGTGTGGCTTCAAGGCCACTTGGATGAAATGCAGCCAGTAATTGGTCCATGGGTCCTCATGAGCCCTACTGGCACACCAATACAAGCTTTTCACCAACTCCTTCAAGATGGGATTTCAGATTTCAATCTGAAGGGCTGCCGTTTAGTTTGCATGACGGTGTTCAACTCTATGGGTCTTCTCCTTTATCCAACGGAAAAGGCAGTGGGGGCTGGGTGAGAGGCAACCACCCTTATGATCTTCACTATTCTGCTTCTGATGGTACTGGGCCTTTCCTTAGTAGTATATTTGACCTCCCTCTGGATCTTTGGCAGAAACCCCCAGCAATACAGGAAATAAGTATTGATGATTATAAAACTGCAACTAGGAAAGGTAATCCTGAAAACAGAACATCCAAATTTGTATGTTAAGTACATAAATGAAAATTTTTTTGTAATTCTGTTTGCATTTTTATTTTGTTGTGTTGAAAATTAAGGTCTTTGTGACAGAAGTGAGGCAGTGGTGTATTATTGATGTTGATGTGTTTAATTTTTTCTGCTTATAGATAACACTGATCCAATCACATTTGAGTGATAAAACTGTTATTTCACCACTTGAATGGCATATTGTGTTAAAAAAAATTCACATTTTGATGTTGGGAGGAAGGAAAAAAATAATTAAATAAAAAGAAGAGCACTTCAGTTTGCAGGTTCTGACAGATGATCTAAGCTTTAGGTGGACAGGTTTAGGATTATGGAGGATAAAGGATCAGAAATCGGGTATTGTAGATTAGAGTAGAGCAGAAGTCAATCACATTCTTCCTGCTTTATTTATGTTTTTATCATTAAGGTGAAAACTATGAAATGATGATGAAGATGATTGCTTGTAGAACAAGGGCTTACTTGAAAGTGGTAGAGAATTAAACTTGTTTGTATGCTAACCTACAGGTTTTCTATAGGATGCCAAAAGGGAAGCCAAAATATTGATAAATTTGGTATCATAGTACGGAATTGTGTCATGATTACTTCCAATTCTGCCTCCAAATTTTGGACTCCAAATGCCTTAACACTGACAATTTTCTCTTTTTTGTTGATATTTATTTGATAATTGCAGACCTTCCTTTCCTGGTTACATGATTGGATTCCTTGATTTTTATCATAATTTGTCTGCTGCAAAGTTTGTCTATGTATTTGTCTGGGGCTGGGGAGTGATGGTTGCAATAAACTAAGTGCAACATTGGTAATAATGAAATTGCAGTGCATAAGAGCTTCCTGGCTCATACATGTTTACTTTTCTCTGTTTGGTTCAAACTTATATGTGGCATATTCATAGAGATGGGGTGGGTCATAGCTGTTTCTTTAATATGTTGAGGAGTTCTTTTCTTTATTTCCTTTTATTTGGTAAGAAAGCATCCTGTACTTTAGAGGGTATGCTTTGATCTGTAATTTATTTTACTCTCCAATGTTTTTATATGACTACTATTGCTATTGTTACCTTTGCCTGCTGAACTATTTCTTTTTTATTTTAACTCAACAGATCCTTCTCTGGGCTGCATATTTTTTACACAAACCAAGGAGGTAATGTCTTCTGACAAACACTGTTATATAGAACAAAAAATACATGTCTTGGCGTTTAATTAAGGCATGCCTCTCAATATATAGGCTTAATAGGAATAACTTATGTGCAGGGAACTTAAGAAAATCCAGATAGTGGAGGTTCCAATTCATCCTGGTCAGAGAGTAGTGAATCTGAGTTTACTACAAAATCACAGTCATCCTCCCAGAAGAATTTCCCTAGCCGCCGGTCTTTTATCTCCAAACCCATTCATCCTTTGCCCTTTACTGACCTTACTCTTACTAGGGAAGCCTTTGACACTGCAGTTTCAGGTTTCTCTGAGGTTTTTGCTTCCACTCCACTTAGAGAGTCCCAACGATGTTTCCAAGTCTTTTTGAATCTGAAACACCTGCTCGCCCACATATTCATTCAGATGGTTTTAGATGCAACTTGTGTGAAAGATTTCTATCACAAAGATCACCTTGGAGTTCTTGTCGTATTGTGAGAAGTGGAGACATGCCTATTACCAGGGTGCTTCCTTGTTGACATGTTTTTCATGCTGAATGTTTGGATCAAAAAACACCAAAGACACAAAACAATGACCCTCCTTGCCCACTTTGCTCCAACTGGAAGAAAGTTTTAGTTCCCCTGGGGTCTTTTGAGATTGAGGAATGGTTTTCTGAGTATTAGACCATTTTGTGAGGATGGACCCTTGAGCTTGGGGCTGCTCACAGGTGGGTGATTATGTTGAAGCGGCCTAGCATGGGCCACCATGCAATGCGATGTTCTTACTGAATCAAAATCACGTAAAAAAGAATCTTTCTTCTGAGGGTAATTTAAGGAAGGAATTTCCTGGTATGTTGAGGGAAAGTGGACCATATTCTTCACAACTGTTTAGTGGAAGCTCAGCTGATCAAGAAGCAGTCGGTTGCTCAAAGTATACAGCAGGCCCAAGTATGAAGAGTTGATCAGAAGTTAACTAGGCCACTTTAGCAAAGTGAAATCAAATGACAGGCGTTCCTAAGCTTGTGATGATTTTGTAGAGACCCTATCGATTTTGTTGGATGTGAATTGAAAAATTAAATGAGTGTAATTTAATCTTCTGTTGCTTTGTTTTCTTATTATGATTTCTAATGATCTAGTAAGGATTTAAATTGGGAAATTTGCTGACTTGTTTACTCAACTGTCCTTAAAATGGGCAAGTTCCATGTGTTTGGTGCCCTTAATTTTTAGGGTATCTATATAACTATTTTTAGTTATAATAAATCAAATATACATAAAAATTTACTCAAATCTATGAATTAAAGTAAAATTACCATTTGATTGATGTAAACAACAAACTAAGATGGTACTTCACCCTAAAACCTCTGAGTTATAAATAACATGAATGTTTGAAGTTGGTTCACTATGGTCGTTAAATCTTCGACTTTGGACTTCAGTTTTTCATTCTCAGTCTTTAACCTCTCGTAATCTTGAAGTGGGATTCCAATCGATTGTGGAATCTCATGAGAAGCACGATCAAATATTTGTGTTGGGCATGTTCCTAAACCCGACCCAAAACTTAACCAAAGTGCTTGTGGCCACCTAAAGCTTGGGTCAGTGAGTCCATATTTAAGGCCTCTTGAGATGAAGATTTGGACTAAATTGTAGAAATTGTAGCCTGAAAATATAATTATTTTAAGAAAAAACCTATCAAATTAAATGAAAAGTAAACAATGTCTAATTACATGCACAATTTTCAATACTTATTGCAATATTAGCAGCTTCTTATGTGTGGCGGTCCATACATCTCTACGGTTAATAGGACCACCCCTCTCAATTTTCTATCAAGGTTAAAAGGATTGTAAGAATTCAATTTAATTCTAAATTTGAAATGTGAAATTAAACAAATTAAACTAACCATCATCTCTTCCTTTTAGGTTCAAACCTCTTTTTTATGTCAGTTGGTTGCGACCCCCTAATGGCACTAGGTGGAATAGGATTGTCTTCGAGCTCATCTATCCCATGCATTTTTCCCTGGCGAAGTGTCATTACTTTCTTGGTTACTTCATTCATAGCCAGGTGAACTAGGGAGACTTCCTCGTCGTTACTTGCGACTTAAGATGCTAGCTTGACAAAATCTTGACAAAGGGATCTATATTGAAGTGTGCGACCCAATTTTGGGTCTTCCTCGACTTCCTTCCCCTTGATATCATATATATATTCCCAATTCTAGCCTTCTTTATCCACCTCTTTAATATATACATATCAAGAAGTTTTTTAACGTCATTGACATCAAACACTTTCAGAGCATGACAACACAAGATTCTAATACTCTCAAACTGCCTACAGGTGCAAGAAATCGATCTTCCATGAGCATGAAACAAAATTTTTCACTTTCCTCTGTGGTTTACCATGTCAATGACATATTCAATCAATGGCTCACATTCCCTTCTTTCATTTACACAACAAGCATCCTTCAAGTCAAATTGAATTTGAAACATATCAAAGACAGTAGGTGTGTAGACTTCTACAAATTGATTCAACAAGGGTGATCTTGGATTATGCAATCTTGGTACCCTTTTCTCTTGCCTTAAATTCACATTTCAGCTCATTATATATCTTATCTTCCACTACCCGTTCAAAATGTTTAAAAAATTGAAAAATATCGACGTTCAGATTCAAGCACCTTTTGAAGTCTGCATTCAAAATTTCACCGAATTGCATACTCCGTATGCCTAATGTCAATACTCTTCTCATAGAATAAGCTGCCCATTTCTCCTTCAAGGAATAAACTGACTCCAAGCCCCTTCGAACTCTGTCTCTTCCTCTTACTCGTACATACAGGCCTTGAAGTCAGTGAAAGTCAGGCAAGTGTCATCATTAAATTAACTAAGTGCTTGATGTCATTTTACATCAAATGCCATATGTATAGTCCGTGGCAAGTGTTAAGCAAAACCTCTTGTAGAGTCTTTGACATTACTTAATCCTGATCTGTGAAGAAGACTTTTTTTATAATTATGTGTCTCTAAGAACGTTTCAAACAACCACTTGAAAGATGTTGTTGTCTCATCGTACAATAATGCTACACCAAAAATGGCCGCTCTTTTATGATGATTGAATCCTGAAAACAAAGCAAGCGGTTTGTGCAGCATGTCGTGTCCAGAGAGACAACCTCACCAAAGTGGTTGTAGTCCATTAGCATCCTTGTGTTGGCCCAAAATATATGTTTGTTATTTGTTCTTTTGCATTCATATGATATGCATGAAAATAAGATGGATTAGCCGAGAACTGCTCTTGGAAATAACCCAGTAAACAACCAGCTTCCCTATATTATAAACTTTTTTGTCATTGAGTGTGTAAATAATTTTTCTGATCCAACTGCATATATTCAAGATTCACTCGTCCCCCTGCTTGCTTGTTCATCAATGCAAAATTGGTTCTTTGTTGTATCCCAAAGTCATTAGCCAGTTTAAGTTCATGTGCTTGGACATCAGACATTTGTTGTTGAGATGTTAGCATGTGTAGAGTTTCTGCGATGTGAAGTAAATGATTGTGCTCCTCTATAAATTCATTTACTAAACTTCTCATTTAAATGGTCAAGCCTAATTTTTGCTTTGCAATCAGTTCTTGTTTCACATCTTAGATTAATTGTTAAATTATCTCTCATCTTTTTCTCTTATCCCTTTTTTACAACATACAAATTGACAAGACATTATTGACTCATCATTTCTACTCTTGTTTGCATATAATCTTTTCTAACCCCAAAGCCACCACCTTAATCCAACCAAAATTTTCAAGCACTCTTCATACTATCAAATATCATCCTCACTTTAGGCTTCCAATCAAGCTCTATGAAAAAAATATAATATTCATAATCTTAGATAAGCACTTCCCCAGTAACATAATCTTAGAAATGATTTTGTCAAATGTTTTCAAAATCAAATTTTGGAAGGAAAGAATAAATAAATAAAACTTGTGACAAACATCCCCATACATGTTCAGCTTCTTCTGGGAGACCACAACAACGGCACAGACAACAACGATGCAGAGAACCAACACCGACAACGTAGAGAATCGGTGCAGAGCCACACAAACAGGAGCTTCAAAATGTAATGTTAACGACAGGAACCGAATGCAGATGCTGATGAAAAATGAAGTAACTCGCGTGAGAATTTCATCCAAACGCACCATTTTGTCCCTTAACCAAAACGCACTATTTCATCCTTTTTTTTTTTGTTTGCACCTCCATCAAACAAAATGCACCATTTTGGTTTAAAGCCAAAACGGTGCATTTCATCGACTCAAAATGAGCCGTTTCACTAAACAAAACGGCATCGTTTTAAGTTGTTGAAAAGAAAAAAAAAAAGACGCACAAGATGAAACAACATCGTTTCATTTAAAGGCAAGCGTAAGGCAAAGAGGATTACAGTAGAGGATCTGGACGCTTTATGACGTCTCTGAAAGTGATGATGTGGCAAGCACAGGTGGTAATAGATAGTGATGTCTCTCTTGGCACGTGTTCAATAGTTGTGACGTTATGCTCCCAACGTGGTCTTTGAGACATGGTGCTGGACATTTATCTGTGGATAACCAATTGACAGTCACACACAAGTTGAGGGACTATGACAAGGCATTGAGCGCATGGTGGTGATATGGTGAATGCGACAAGCTCCTCAGTAGTGACATGGCAGACACAGCTTAGCAATGTACCACTAGAAAAGTCTTCTATGGTGCTCACGATGGCGTTTGGATCCCTTGCTGGCGCCTGCTGGGCATTTTAATAGCGGTTTTTTTCGTTGCTAAAATTTTTTGCAATGGTTTTTATTGTTACTATAACTTTTGGTAAATTAGTTATTTAAACAAAAGTTATAGCAACAATAACATTCGTTGTAATAATATTAAAATACACTTTAGTGATAGATAAAATTATCGCTAAAAAGCCCATTAGGCGCCAGCAAGAAAGCGTTCAGCAGGGGATCCAAAAGCCTCACGATGGGGTACTCAATGGTAACATGTTCTTGCCACATATCTCGAAGTGATGAGTTGGCTAGTGGGCCCGAATGGGGGCAGTGAAATCACACTAGGCGATGAAATCACATCACCACCATCGTTGGTTGTGACGATGTAGCAGACACCCTTATAATTACAAGCGACGTTGTGGCACTCAACACATGTTTGATAGTGGTGACTTGGGGCTCACGATTGGGTCCTTGGTGGTGATTACAAGGTGCGCACAGTTTGTTTCAGTGCTGTGGCACTAGGCACGTGTTCGTCTCTTTTATGGCAGCGATGTGGCTCGCACAACGTTCTCCTTGGTGGTAACAAGGTGGTTGTCACGTATCTCTGAGCGATGATGCTGCAAGCATAAGTAGGATCGGACAGTGAGGTCTAGTGGTCAACACGGCGCTCGCGATGGTGGTGATATGGTGCTTGGTGCATAACTTAAGGCGATTACTGGCTGTGATGTCACTCATGCATGCATCATGCTCTTTGGTCATCACACGTATCTTACAACAACGTCGTGATAGGAGCCTGCTGATTAGGGAATATAACGTGGCATTGGGCACATGTTCGACGAGCCCTCAATGGTGCTTGGCATGTATGGGTTTGGTACCACATGCGCAAATAAGGGCAGTGATGTCACCATAAGCTTGTGTACGATATGGTGCTCGCGACGCGATCCTTGGTTTTGACATGGCAAATGCCTATGCGAATGTGGGCAACGATGTGGCTCGCAAATGGGTCCTTAGCGGTGATGTGGCGCCTAAGACAAGTCTCATGACGATGACACGGCGCTTAACACATGTATTGACGCCTGCTCATAGTTGCATTACGCGTCAAGTGCAGGTGCCCTTAAGTGCATGCACCTGTATCTACCGCATCATTGTCCTAAGATGCTCAACAAGTAACTGGTGATATGTGTGCAAACTTGACCCAACTCCCTCGTTGGGTTTTAATCAAGTGTTGGTCCGAGATCCTCCTACACCTGTTGCCACACCATAAACCCTAAACTTACAAGTGGGGTTCGACCTTCCATTGCCATTGCAGGGGCCCAATCCCCTTCTCAGTAACCCACCCCCTAAAGTTATTATATAAGCTAACATCATAAAATTACATCAAAGTTATGATGTAACAACATCATAAAGGAAATAGTGTTTTCCCTCTCTCAAACAAAAAAGACAAAGTTGAAATTGTGACAACATACATAAGTGAATCAAATTGCTACAAATGGAGCCAATAATTATTACTGAGGAATGTGAGAGTTGAAGTTAATAATAGAGAATAATATTGAAGCATAAATAATTCAAACTGAAATGTCTTTGTTGTCTATGATGAGTTTATGAATAACAGATATCAAACGACATCCCATGTGATACCAAACATTTACTAGTTGAATAGGTATTATCATAATAACAAATATAACCTCAGGTGCAGTGTGCATTCACTACTAGCACTGCATGACCTTCCATGATTACCATAATTACAGAACAAGCAGATGATCCAAATTAATAATGTCAATTTATTCTGAAAACATTCTAAACCACCATAGTCAATAAGACTTCAAAAGTTAAAGATTCTCCTAGCGTTATGAGTTTTATTTCTTTGTAATCGTTTGGATATTACTATTTTGCCTTGACAATTTTTCAAGCATTTTCTCAAGCTGATAAACCAAACTAAGCATTAGTCAAATCAAATACAGTTGTGAACCAATCAAATATCAATGTATACAGCATTCAGCAGATCATTCTTATAATTGACTTTGGTTTCCATTGATTTGACTGCAAACACTGAAACACAATAATGAAATACAAAAATCCTACTAGCTGCTTCTATAAATAGTTAAGATTTTAGACCAGCAGGCAAACCAAAACAGAGCCTCTGCTCAGCTCTATTAATTCTCAAAGGATAAAAAAGAAGGAGGGGAATAACAGAACAGAGACACATCTTTGTGACAAATATGAATATATGTAATGCTTCATGAACACCCAAATACCCATTAATATATTCCTCTTGTTCTATCCAGAGTAATAGAATTATAGAATAAACAAGGAAAACTTAAATTTTATATTTCTGTAACTCACAAGTATAGATATGAGGTAGGTGACGAGGACTCTGCATCTTCAGCATTGCTAAATTGAAAATATCTTCGACTCTGTTATTGCACCGTTGCACTGAACAGAGAATCGCAGAGGCAATTCCCTTGCCCACGGAATGGAACAGAACAGGAGGAGAGAGACGAGGCTGTTATGTTCCAACGGCTATAATTTGTACCGTTGGCTTTCTGAGAGAAGTAAATAGCAGAAGCTCCGTTATTAATTTTCAAATTTTCATAATTCAAACCGTTGCAACTTATTTTTGCTTGCATAAATGCTTTAGAATGATGATCTGACAACCTTCTTATAAGAAACAAAACGATCGTCGTATTTTGTTTATTCCCTGCTTCTCAGTACTGTGACGATTTGAAGTGATGTATGTGTTGAAGCTTCATCATTTCATCTCCAATTAATTTTAGCTTCCAGTTGTTTAGTTTGAAGGTAAAAAGTTAGATTTTTTTTTTTTTCCCTATGATTTCGGATTGTGTACATTAAGGTATGCAATTACCTAAATGATAACTTCGTCTAGTTAAAGTCTCAACAAAAGTTTAACTTGTTATACATATTTCTAATATCTTATAAAATTTATAAGAAACAAGACAAAAAGGATAAATGAAGAAACATTTTATAATCGATCAGTTGTTAGAAAAAGAGATAAATAAGAAGCCAAAATATATGTAGACTAGAATTTATTTGACTTCTTTCTATAATTGTTTTCACTTTTGAAAATAATACTGCAGTTTTGTTAGAGTAGAACTGTAGAAGTAGGGTCGTTCGATGTTATTATGAGTATGAAAAAAAGTTTTTAGCTACATGTATTTCATCAATAATATTTATTTAATTTTTTATTTTTTAAATTAGAGGATTTATATAATAAATAATGGCACTTAGATAAAATTTTATTAGTCAATATATAAATGAAGTAATATATGCACTTAAAATGTTTTAGCTTACTTTCTTCATGGGTATGAAAACAATGAGAACAATAGCTACCTTCATTGTCACAAAATAGGAATGGCTTTTTTATTTCCGAAATTATTGCACGTTCTTCTGATAATAGAAACATTGTTTTTTGAAGAAATAATCAAATGCTTTTGTGGAAAGACATAATTTCCCAAAGAACAATAATGACCAGAAGAGCTTAATTTCTCAACATTTTAACCATGTTCCTCCTATGATGGATTTGGACTTGGCCCATTTCACTTTTTCATGCCACCCAAATTCCCCCACCAAGGCCCAACCCATCAATCCAAAACATGGACTGAAATCCCAATTTTCCAAAACAGATTTTCAGTGTAGGAGCTACGCGCAAGTCACATCACTGTAGTTTGCTACGCTTTTTATTTTTTCCAAATTTAATAAATGGCTAAATATTGTGGATGATAGTGGTTCCCAAAGGAGAGAAAATTCAAAATTCTACAGAAATTAGATAACAAACCGTGGCCATTACTCACTTCTCAGTTTTATACTTGAATACAAGTGGGTCCATAAGCCAAAACAAGTGTAGGTAGCTACCAATTAGTGTACCTTCATTTAACGTTCTCATATCATACTAGTATAGGAATAGACCCTATCACCCAAATGACCTACTTGAAGCTCAAGGGCCCATTTCTTCTAGCTTTGCATGTGCTCTGCTCGTATTACTCCGGACACCAAATGTACAATGTACACCTAAACATGATACACAAGTTGGGTTTGTGTTAATTTCTTCTATTCGCATTTCTTCCTCAACGTCATTTTCCATCAATTCTTACCTGATGATGACTGTATTAAGAGAGAGACACCCTCTTAATGTGCATTCATTTAGCAAGGTAAGGTTTTTCATTTTCAATTCTGCTAGTGACTTTCTGTGCCTCTTTTGTTGCTTGTTTTATAGATTATATATATTGTATATGAAAAATCAAATGGAGGACTGTGATGGGTACAGAGTATGGGCAACTTGTACATCACATTGCATCATGTGTTCATCTACCATTTATTTATAACTTCATCATTGTGGCTGCTAACGTGGGTGATGCAAGTATGCACCATTGCTTCACGCTTCACCAAAATTTGCATTGTATAGAAGGTGTTTGTTGAATTGGCTGAATTGTTAATTCCAAAAAACTGTCACATACAGTTTTAACCCCTTGCCCCCAAATTAAATGGTGTTGGAGTAGTACAAAAGCAAAACAAAATAAATGAAAGGGAGAATATAGAGAGATATATATAGAAACAGAGGACCCTTCTTCTTCCTTGAACTGTCACCTTGAAATTTGCATATGCAATTCATGACCCCATGTAATTTACAATGTAATGCACAAAATTGAAAACTCACTTGCCCTGGGTCTACTCTTGCACTATTGTCTATTGCATTAAATGGAGAGCATGTGACCCTCCATATGATGTGGAAAAGTCACTCCCTCTATTGCTTTTAACTTGCAAAGCGGATGTCTAAATCCAAACCCACTAAGGCTTTAACATGTTTTAGCCTACAAAGCCAATTGTTAAACCTAACTTTCTTAGTGCATACTTCTTAGCTTTCACACTCATTCATCTCTTAGTACCTCAACTTCTTTCACAAGATAAAAACTTCCACCATCAAATTTAGAATTTGATTCTTGTTATCTCCTATTATCTATACTAAAAATTAAATTTTAACATAAAGTATAACAAAATTACATTTTATCTACATGAATTTTAAGAAGTTATAAATTTTGAATTAGAATTTTTGCATAGCACTTGTATAATGTCCTCCCCATTTGGATTTTGTTATCATTACAGAAAATGTGGTTGGTAGATGGTGACTAATCCTATTGTGGTTCAATAGCTGTATCCAATCTAACTATGAAAAGGATGTTTTCCTATTTCAGATTAGATGAACATTATCTCTTTGCATATTTGCTAGTTAGAGGCATGGAAAATTAATGATATAAACAAGAAACATTTGAAATTGCTTAGCAAAGAAAACACTAGCATTTGCTGTAAGATAACAATGTAATCTCTTATTGACTTTTCAACATGGCCCCTTATGTATTTAGATTCATGTGTCACATCTTGCGGTGCTTTAATGAAAAACGAAGGTGAATATATAAAACTGAATGAAATAGAAGAAATACATAAAGTAATAAATTTTTTTTTTTTCACTTTGAATTTAAGTTATTGATTGACCAAAAACGAACTCCAATGTTCTCATGTGCCAAATGGCCAATGCTAATTGCTTAAGATTCAAAGTGGTTTCATTAAATTTTTTAATGGCCTTCAGTCATGCTTTGAGTACTTATTTTGACAAAAAAACTTTTTTAAACTTTCGGCTTTGTGCAATATATCTCATTCTTTAATATTTTTTGCCAAAAAATATTATTAAAGTTATGCAATTTACCTCCTTAACTTTAAAATTTTGACATAAATTCCCCAAATGTTAAGTTTGCACACACAAAAAATCTCTCATGTTTATAATTTAGTACAAAATAACCTCTCAATTTTGCTGATACGACAAGTGTTTAGACAAAAATATGAATAGAATGAGAATATTGAACAAAATTGAAAATTTAAATTTGAGGGGTTTCTTGCAGTTTAGCCTTTAATCTATACACATTTAGTTATAGTTTTATATAATATACTTATATGAACTTATCATTACTCTTCCATGTAATCCAAGTATATTTTCAACCCAGGAACTTCAAAGTTGTTTGATAGATTAGCTTCTTTTATGGTGATATGTATTT
Source organism: Senna siamea (assembly GCA_031216115.1). Classification (NCBI taxonomy): domain Eukaryota; kingdom Viridiplantae; phylum Streptophyta; class Magnoliopsida; order Fabales; family Fabaceae; genus Senna; species Senna siamea. The sequence goes on from CM062358.1 coordinate 4,494,917, forward strand.
TTTGGTATTCTGAATATCCTGTTATAATTAGATAAAAAGAGTAAGCTCGGTTTCTTCATTTCTCATTTCATTTCCATTAAAAAAATAAAAAATAAAAATAAAAATGTGTTTGACAGTTTAAAATACATATATATTTTGGAAAAAAAAATTTTAATAGGTTAAAACAGGAACTTCCAAAACAAATTTTTTCATACTTTCATTTAATAATAAGTGGTCATTTTTATGATTTTTAAAGAAAGTAAATATTCCTATCATCCTCTCACAATATAAATCTCATCTTTTATATATTGATAGTCAAACTAAAACATCAGGTAAAATTTAGAGCCGTTTAAGTCAGTTTAATTTAAAAAAAAAAAACAATTTTTGGTTTTAACTCAATAAAACAATTATCAAAGAAAATATAGAATTCTATAAGTTTTTATAGTTAATATCATCCAATACAGTGTCATAGTATCTTAAATGACAACAATCAAACATCTCAAATATTAATATATCCAACATAAATATTTTAAAATTAAAATGCAAAAAAAAATATTTTAAAGTTTAGGTCATGTATAGATAGAAAATTGAATTTATGAATTAGAATTTATATAAATTATATGTAGCTAGACTTGTTATATGTTGAGAATTTAATCGAAAAAATAAAAAAATATGTGTGCAATTAAAATGAAATATTTTTAAAAAAATTAAATTATTTTTAAAGTGATATTATTTTTAATTTAATCCACCCAACTATTGATATACAGAGAATTTATATATAATTTGAAGTGAATATTTTTTTATATAAATACCTCTTAACTATAAAAATTAGTCTAAAATACGAAACATTTCAATTACTGTATTTAATTTAATAGTTAAGATAAGAGCATGTAAACGAAACGCCTATACGTTGAAGTGTATTACACGCACAAATATGAAGTTGCTTGTAAGTTGTAATGTGCTCGATAACAGAAGTTGATTGTATGGTCATATGACTACACAATTGATGTATAGGCCTTTAGACATCATGCGTTAGGTCAAACTAGAGCTTGTATATCTTTATTATTATTAGATTATTTTAATCACAAAATAACATATATAATTTTTATAATTTAATTTTTTTAACATATATATATTATTTTAATGAGAATTTTAAAAAAATAAAAAAATTACATTTAAATTTAATCCGAGGAGAAAAGGTTTTGGTTAAGTCTCTTAGACCCACTTGGCATTATTGTTGTGAAACGTATATTTTGTTTACTAAACTTTTTAATAAGATAAAATATATAACTATGTAAAATTTGTAAAATAAACACTGAGTTGTAAAAATTTATTATTTTGTGATTAAAAAATTGATAATAAAAATATATAAATTTTAATATTTTTGAAATAAAAATAAAGAAAAGATGAACAATTGGTCAAAGAAATTGAATGTACTGGACAGATTAGCACGTGGTTATGTTACGTAGCCCTCAGCAGTGTCACAAGTTTGAGTAATATAATATCGAGAAGGAAAGCGTGCTTGAGAACTTTATGACGTTTCGCGTTGATAACGATTGAAAATGAATGTGAAATATCATTTCTTTTATTCGCTTTTAAAAATTATTGCGTCCAAGCTTTCTATAAAATTCAAAAAGAAAAATTGCAGAAACGTATTTATTTAAAAAGATGAGAAAGAAAAACTTGAAGAAGCACCATACGTATTAATATATTTTTTTACTAAAAACAATGTTAAGTGTTAGATTTAAATAGTTAAGATTTAGATTGGATTGTGATATCCTTTCACAATTTTGAGTATAAGATGTTTGGACTATCTTGGTGATGGGCTTATTAGGTTTTAATCAAACGACAAAACTTATATATATTTTTATTATTAAATTCTTTTGTCAAAAAAGGATACATTACTTTTTTTTCACCTCAACATCTCATGCTTTAACTCTGTTAATTCAGATTAAATAATTAAGTTTTTTAAATTTTTTTATAAAATAAATAAAGGCCAAAAACTGAAACGTCTTCTTTCTTCTCCAGCAAGACGCTAGATGCATCTTTCAGTTGCAAAACACACCAGCTTCCTCTCTTCTTCGGCACCAGCACATGATGCTTTCAATGTAATCAGTGGTAACACTTCAAAGTCATGGAAAAATCAGAGAGCGCGAGAAAGACTAGGGTGTAAGTATATATTTATATTTATATATTTTAAAATTAATTAGAGTTACGTAATATCAATTTAGATAAACTTAATTATGGACAACCCTTAGCGGCTTTGTTTTGGCAAGGCACAAGTTTAAGTGAGCCAAATGTGAAAGAAATAGTGTTTATTAATGATCAGATATAATATTATATATATATATAAAGAAGGAAAGTAAAAATTAAGTAATTTTTGTTTACTTCTTTAATAAATTTTATTTTTATTTTATATTAAAAGGTATTAAAATATTAAAAAAAATCATTAATATGCACTTTATATATATGTCAAGTCACTAATAAGTTTAGTTAATATGTATACAAAAATTAAAAAGTTATCAAAACATAAAAGATTGGCAGACTAATAACAATCAAATTGTGAGATGAAAAGAGACTTTGACGGAGAGAAATTCATCAATAATGACGGCAGGTGCCAATGCCATGATGTGCCACACATAACATATACGTCGACAAAATTGAATACAATTTTTCATGTAAGTTCCATTTATACATTTATAGAAATAATTAAAAACCAAATAACAAATTAAAATACAATTTATATAACAATTGATTCTTATAGCTGCCATTTTAAGGATTTACTTAGGTTAAATTATATATACGATTTTTATAGTTTTGTTTAATTTTTAATTAAATCTTTATAATTTAAAAATTTTATAATTGAATCATTATAATTTTAAAAAAATTAAATTAGTTTTTAAATTTAAATTTTTGTCAAAATTTTGTTAGATTTTTACGATATGCTAATTACATAATATCTTCATATTATGAATTTATTTAATTTAAGTTAATTTATTTATATTATCTTACATAAATTATATTTTATTTTATATATGTAAGTTATTTTTACATTATTATTCAATTTTTTACTCACCTAAATTATTAAAAAAATTTAATAAAATTTTAATAAAATTTTGATAACTTGGACTAATTTAAAAAAGTTTTAAACTATAACTCAATTATAAATTTTTTAATTATTATAACTTAATTAAAAATTAAGTAAAACTATAAAGATTATAAGAATAATTTAACCATTTATTTATAATAACACTAATCAGGTTTGGAGGAAAAAGCATAGCCACCACCATAACTCTATATTATTTGTGCGGAAGTGTTTTCATGTTTGCTTAGTGGAAAAAGTAACTTGTAGAGGTGATTTACATGATATTAAGATAGGAAGGTCATCTCCTCCTATCACACTTTTGTTTTTGCAGAGGACAGAGTGAGATAAAAAAATAGATAGCATACTCTCTATTCTTTATATTTATGAGCAAGCTTGAGTTAGATAATCAATTTTGAGAAGACAGAACTTTCATTTAGTCAAAATATATTATCTAATAAGTGTCAAATGATCCAATATCGGATGAAAGTAAAGCTGATTGAGAGTTATGATAAGTATTTAGGCCTTCCAATTATTATTGAAAGATCTAAAAAATTTGTTTTCTCTAAGTTACTTGATCGTTTGTTGAAGAAGCTTAAGGGATGGAAAGAGAAATGTGTATCTTAGGTTGGTAAAAAAATTTTAATTAAATTAGTGTCACAGGTTTTGCCTACTTATTTGATCAGCTACTTTAAATTAATTACTTGTTTATACTTGTTAGAAAATGGACTCTTTGATTGCTAATTTTTGGAGGGGCGATAATGATTCCAATAGAAAGATACATTGGTTAAAATGGGATACTCTTTGCCTTCCTAGGAGCCAAGGTAGAGTTGGATTTCGCTATTTTACTGCATTTAATGATGCCCTTCTTGCTAAACAATGTTGGCAATTACTACACTATCCCAATGCTCTTGTGACTAATGTGCTTAAAGGAAGGCATTTTCCTACTGGTTTGATGGAGGCTCAAGTTGGTGGTCAGGCCAGTTACACATAGAGAAGCATTCTTAATTCTAGGTGCATGGATCATAGAGCAAGGTGCTAGATGGAGAGTTGGTAACGGGGACCAAATAAAGATTTGGGAGGATAGATGGCTTCCTAATTCTGGAGGAGGAAAGGTACTTAGTCCTCGACCTCAATTCTCTAATTTAAGCATGACGAATGATTTTATCAATGCTAATACTCATTTTTGGCATACTTCACTTACTAATTCTGTTTTTAACCAAAATGACGCTGAAATAATAATTTCTATGCCCCTATCTTGATTGAACGTGGAAGACAAGCTTATTTGGCCATATGAGAAACATTCTTCAGTCTGCTTAGCCTATCATTTTATTATGGATAAAAAATTTATTGAACATCCATCATGTTCTTCTTCTCCTAAATTTTGGTATAAGATATGACATTTACAACTACTTGCGAAAGTTAAAAATTTCTTATGGAGGTTGTGTCATCGTGTGATAGCAACCCGGAGTAACCTCATTAATAGAGGTCTCTCACTTTGGAGGATTGCCCGCGGTGCTATAATCATCAAGAAAGTATTTTTCAAGTATTTGTGGCATTTCACTTTTGCAGGTAGAAATGGATTGTTTGGATGTGTATAACGCTATTCAAAGAGCCTAGGATGCTTCCATTCTTGCATCGTTGTGCAGGACGTTTTATCCATGGCTTACCATTTTGATTCAATTAGCTTTTTTTATGTGCTTCGTACATGTAATGAGGTCGCTCATCACATTGCAAAGTCTTTATCATTTTATGCTCCCTTAGTTTCGTTTGCTAACTGTCTTAATTCAGTGCTTCAGTTGGCTAGATATGATGTATTGAATTCTTCCTTTTGAATGATGTTATTTAGTTTCACAAAAAAGAAAAAAAGTTTAGTTTAGTAAAAAAAAAAAAAAAATTCACCTAATAAATCAAAGTTTAAATCTTTTGTTAGAAGAGTATTTATATTTAATATTTTAAATAAAATTAATTTTAAAAAAATACTTACAAAAAATATAAATAAATAAATAATATGAGAGAGTTCATGTTGTGCAAATCAAGAAGCAATGTTTTGAGTGGTTGTAACTGAAATTGCATTGAAGAATTGGAGTTTTTAGGCAACATATGCAAAGAAATTGTAGGCACGGCAAAGATTTTGAGTCTTTTATATTTATTTTTTAAAAACTAAAGGTCAAATTTTTTTATTATAAAAAAATATATTATTTTTTAATTACAAAAAATTTAAATCTAAGGTAGGTAACAATCAAATCGTATTTGATGCTTTGCTTTGAAAAATGTGATTTGTTTTTTGGTGACATTGATAAGGAAATATACGATTCCGTGCTCAACTGTACCTGCCTCCAACGCCACAATCTTTAATGCTACCTTCTTTTGTGTTCCATCTCTTTAACACGTGTTCACATCAAGTTTCCAATATTACCTATTATTTATGCTAGAGTTTTTTTTAAAAAATTTTAAAATAAAATATAAAATTATTATTATTATAATTTTAAAATAAAAAATTAAATAATAAAAAATTATTTAATCTATTTATTTTTTATAATTATTTATTAATTTTATTTTTTATATACTTTTACAACATATAATTTATTTTATATTTATATTATAAAATATATTATTTTATAATATTATTAATTTAAATAAATTTAAATTTATTATAATATAGATATTTTTCAATCAAACTAATTTCCGAAATACATACGAATTCATAACAATTGAAAACATTCTAATTTGTTATACCATCCTTTTTCCAGCATTCAATTTTATGGTAAATTTCTCTTTCATTTCTTCAAACATATTTATAATAATTAACTTACACAACTTTTACTTGATTTTATTTTTAAAATAGCTTTTTAAGATAATATTAATTAGTTTTACTACATATATGTGTGTGACATTTGGCTCCCTGTACTTGCTTAAATTAAGAGAGAAAAATAAATTACAAATTATGAAAACATTGAAATCACATTTGCAGATAAAACCCAGGCTATGATTATTTAGTTTAATAGTGTATGTAATAAATATTTATTTGGTTATTTATGCCAGATACTATCATACTAGAGTCATTTGTAAATTTTTCTATTACAAATAATTAAGTGGAATCCTCAAATACTATTAAAATTGTTAGGGGCATCAACTTCTCAACTTAAAGAAGCTTTTTTGTAAATCTTAAAAATTATTTGACAAGAGCTACAATTTTCTAAACTATCCTAGAGAAATACATTTGAATAGGTAATTTGAAATCAATTTGCAATAAGAATGTTTAGTCCAACATCTAAAAATAAGTTCCCTTATGGCTCTCTCTACAAAGTGTAAAATGATATTAAGTTTTCTAAATTTTTTCTTTATATTTTTACTCATTACTCACTGTCGGCAACATATAGCTTCTTACTTACATTTTGTACTTTAACTCAAAATTAATTAGTATTTCGCAGAATAGGACGATAATATTATCTTCTTTCAAATTAGAGGGATTAAATTAAAATTTTTATAAAATTAGAGAAACTAAAATTATATATTTAAGCCCTTCATATTTTGTCACTTAATTATATGTAATATTTTTTAATAAAGACCATAATATAAATTTAATTTATAATTAAATTAAATTCTGAATTATAAACAAAAATTTATTATTTAATTGATCAAAATATAATTAAAAATTATTACCGATTTTTTAAATATTGAATAAATATTTCTTTATATATTATAGACTCCCTTTGGAGCTGGGAGCATTCCTTTAACAGTAATATTAAAAAAAATGGTGTTTAACGACTAATGTTTAGATCAACTTAAGCTAAGTTATTAAATTGAATTGATAACAAATATTAATTAAATTATTATTGACTTAAATATTCTTTTTGGTCTCGTTAATTTTATTAAATTTTTACTTTAATCCTTGGAGTTAAAAACAATGACTTGTATAACTCTTAATTATATTACATGCCACCTTTATTTATATCTTCATCACTAGACCAACCCTTGGATTCGTGCACAAACTACAACTAGACTCTGTTGTTTAAGCCATACATAGGAACCTAATTAAAAAAATCACTACTTTTTAGAAAGTGTCTATTAATATATATATATATTTATTTATTTATAGGTATCTTTTTATTAAAAATAATCATGTTCAAGATATTTTTAAACATTAAAAAAATTATTAATAATTATGGTTTTACGTGTGATGTTGAGACCATAAATGGGAAAATAATGATGTATAAGAGATGGAAGTAATTTTAGCATTTGCAACACCAAAGTGCTTCAAAAAGCAACAAGAAGTGGTAGTTATAGACTTACAGTTAGGTTAATTAGCAAATTGTGCTAAGCTAATAAGGTTGTTAAAGACAGAATCTAGGGCAAAGATACACCTGATCTCCTCCCTTTTCCAACCAATTTTAATTTGCTTTCTTTTTTAAGATTTCTTTTTTACTTTTAATTTGAGATTCGATTTCGTAAAGGCTGATTAAGATAGACTGACAAGACAAATTATTTATTGAAAATTTAGACAGTAAGATTAAGACAAAATTAAATCATTTTTAAAATATAAAAGATACAATTGAGATAAAAAAAAAAGCATGTAAGGAAAAATTAAATCTTAACCCAATTATAATAAAGAAGATATTTTCAAAAAAATTTTAATTTAAATATCTTTTTCAAGTTAAAGGTATATATTTTTTTCATCAATTTATTGTACTTAATGTTAGATTTACTCAATTCTAAAAATTGTTTGAATAAAAAATAATGAAATGAAAGCGTACCAGAATCCATCATAAAATTTTTGGATTAGAAATGTCAGTCTTTTAACTAATAGTATTCTTTAAGTTTTCTGTAGACAGATAAGAACCAAAAGAAGAGAAACCAAGTATTTTTAAAAATAATGTTAGGTGCTTCAGTCAGGAACTACACTCTTTATATATAAGTCCTTAGGTGTCAAATTACCAAATCATAAGTCAGTAATTTACACTTTAAGTATTCTATACATTTTATTAGCCCCCACACATTATTATTTATTATAAAGATCATTAAATCAAATTAGATTAATTTATATGTTCTTAAACTTTATGATAATAATATGCATATGATAATTAATTCACAATATATATACGACTACATGTCCTAATATATTTATAAATATATATATACATAATATACAATCTAAATTCTAACACTTAAAACATTTATTTTCAATTTGATTTGTAAAAGAATCAAACTCTAATTAATAAAGAATAATATAATATCTCCCACCATATACCATCTCAGTTCAGCTATTATTTTGTATAAACAATTAGCCTTTCTTCACTCATAAGCTTATTGATATAAAAGTGATTTGATATAAAGGTCTGTTGCTTTCAATTATATTATTATTATTTATTTTAAAATTTACAATTTAAAAATATCAAGATGTAACTAAATAAAAATAAATAGTGCTTTTCTTCATCATATTCCCATTAGTGAAATTACTGTTGAGAAGGGTGAAGGGTTAAGACTTTTCTTGCTTTTCTTTACAGGAGGAATTGTAAGTCTTCCTCTCTGAAAACACAGTTTAACAGCACTTGGGAAGTTGGAAGTGATGTTAAACTAAATGTACTTTTTCTAGGTATTAATTATTATTCTCAAATTTTTATAGTAAATTTTTTTTGTCATTATATATAATAAAAAATGATTTATTACATATATTTTTATAATAAATTTAATGTCAGACACGTAAAATTTATACATGTACATATAAAAATCTCGTACCGATAGTGGGATGCTCTGTGATTATTATCTTATGCTAGCATGTGATCCTTTTCTGCATTTTAATTGTCATGTCAATGTGTTTCTGTGATAATACCTTTTAACAACATCGTGGGGATGCAAACAAATACATAGATAGGGAGTCCGTGATTGATACTTTATTATTTTTTATAATAAAATTAGATCACATTTTTTGTTATAATAATTATTTAATAATATAGTAATACTTGAGATAACATTATGTCATTATATGATATTAAAAATTTTGTATCATCTGATATTATTAGGTGGAATGTATTTTTTATTTTATTAATTTTACTTATATTATATTATATTTATTTTTTGATCTAAATTAATAAATTATTTTTTTTCTACTTTTTTTTAATGGTTAGTTTTTTTAATTTAAAGTTAATTATGAATTTTTTTAAAAATGATCATAATATAAATATTATATTATATTTATTTAAATTTATAAAAATAAATTTAAAAATTACAAAAATAAATGATATTGTTTAGTATAAAAAATTAAATATTTATATCTTATATTATTATTATTTATTATGTTACCAATTGATATATTAAATATTAGTATTATTGATATTATGATATGTAAAATTATATTATAAAATATTATATTATCTAAGATAACATAATATTTGAGATGACTCTGTATCAAACATTTTTATAATGATGTTTATATCTATTATAGGAAAATTAGTATACAAATAAATGTGTGAAAGTTAGTAATATAAAATTAATATTGAAAGTCTTTGCATAATATGCGTCCTATCATATATTTACAGTCATTGATTGATATGCATGCCTATACGTACAGATACATTGCGAATATCTTTTATTATATTTTGTTCAACTAAAAATTAATTATCGATAGTTAATTTTATGGAAAATGTCAACTTCTATTGATGTAAGTTTGAACGAGAATTTGAGAAACATATATATGGACTAACACAAAGCTAATTGTGAGCTGGAAGCCTCACTTTAACATATTAGGGATTTTTTCTTTTTTTGCTTTTTCAAAAATGTGACTTTTTATTAATCAAAAGAGGGGTTATAACCAGAGCATAAAGTCAAAGTTCATGTAAATCAGAAAATTAATATAATTAATTATATAATAAGAAAATAACATTTTGCAATCTATCGGTATCAACTATCAAGTCATTATTTGCAAATTACTAAATTAGCACGCTAGAAAGATAATATTATTGAGTTATTAATTTACAGGAAGTGTCATGTGTCAAATCAAGATGCAAACTATTTTTAAAAAATTGCATTTTTATACAATTTTAGACTTTTCAGAAGAAAAATCAACCTGTGGAGTTCGAATTCTTCGTATCTTATCTTATTTTTTTTTTAATTTAAAAAGTACATTATATTGACTACCCTTACTAAATAATAAATTACAAGTTTATATATTTTGACCAAAATATTCTCAAGTATTATTTATATAATATTGGAAAGTATTAAATGTGAATTTAATTAATATAACATAGTTATTTTATTTAAAACGTAAAGTAAATTAAATTTATAATTTTTCATATGAAATGGATAAAAATAAAATAAATTTTTAAAATTTTTAATTAATTAAAGAAATTACTGAATACTCAATGTGTAATATAATTAATTAAATTTTTATTATTAGATTGTTTTGTTAAAGTTAAATTACATAAAACTCATTTTCAAACAATAAAACACGTATTACTAAATTATAGAAAATATATCAATAATTTTTTATGATTTTATTTAAAAAACTGGTATTTTTACAGATGTAGAAATATGCAATATAGAGCTTTTTGTGCTAAAAACATAATAATATTTGGTTTAGCTGAAAATGGACAAGATACAAAATTACTTTTAAATCTGACAACATATCTGATTCTGCAATTTTAAAGTCTTTCCTGTGTTTTCCATGTTTGTTTGTAGTTGAGGGTGAATATTATTGATTTGTGGCTCATGATCAGTGACAGAAAATACATCCCCATAAACCAAATTCAGACGGAAAAATCATTACAAATATGGGAAACTGGAATTCAATTTGATTTTGAACAATTTAAAGGCTTCCACACAAAAAAGACGAACTTGCTCCATGTGCAACTGCTACCGTTTAAGGACTCTCTCAAATCGCTTTCATCCAGTAAATGGTGAGTAAAATCGTCAAATGGTAATGTGAAACCAAAAAAAAAAAAAAAAACAATTACAAGTGAATGTTAATTTATAAAAATAGGTCTTTAATTTATTTTTGTTGCACTTTATCATATCACTATACTTTAAATCTAAATGTACAAATGTGTCTGCCTTTTTTTACTTCTTTAAATCTAATTTTTATTAGAAGTTTTATATGTATAAATGTGTATGTCTTTTTTTAAAAATTTTTAAATATAATATAAAATAATTATTAAAGGTTCAAAATTATTATAAGTATAAATATATAAAACATGATGATACTGTTACAGAAATTTTTTAATATGAGTTTAAATTAATTGCCATGTACATATACACACATGTGTGTATATTTTTGTCTATACATATCTGTGCATGTGGCTATATATATATATATATATATATATATATATATATATATATATAGCACTTGTGCTTAATGGTGACCCAGCTATGGTGTTGACCTACCTGTGCTCAACACCCAATGTGGACAATATCTCTGCCAATTAGTAACACACACATGCGTATATATAAATATATATATATGTGTGTGTGTGACAACAATTTATGCTTATTATTATTATTATTATTATTATTATTATAGTTATCATTATTAATTTAGAACATAATAGAATAAACAAAAAGATGTATGTCATGCATTGAAAAAAATAATAATTTTTGGCACCCTACTTAATTTAGCAGATCAGATGGAGATATTTGAAGAGAGATATTTAATATGTATACACTCAGTCTCTTAAAAACAAATCGATCGATTAAATTAATCATAAACTCTCTCTCTCTCTCTCTCTATATATATAAAAGAATATTTATATAATTAATGGTAATGGCAGTACATTTTGATAGTGATGAAATATTATATTGCTAATTATATGGGAAATGAAGTTTAAAGTAATAGTGAAAACTGACAAGTGTACAAGATTAGCTTCCAAGAGCAAATTAAGGGTTGTGTTTTAACGCTAGTTTTGGGACTTCAATTAGTTCACGAGTGTTGATTAAAATGATTGAAACACTAATGGCGAGAATCGCGGTTTAGAATCACTTCCACAGACACATATATATGCTTCAAATCAATTATCGTTTTCCATGAAGATCGATCTTATCAGCAAAAGATTGATGATTTTATACTCTTAATTATATATGAGCATTAACTTGTGTGGAAGACAGATAATCAAAATCCAGCTGGGTGAAACATACTGCATTTCAGAGATTAACTCAATTAATGCACGTATGTAAACACACATGGCCTCTTGCGCTTGGTGGCCTTATTAAGTGCACCTCACTCTTTCCTTTTTCCTTTTTTTTTTTTTTTCCTTTTATGGTTTAGTTGCCTACCTAATTAATTAAACCTATAATATATATATCTGTTTCAATTAATCATCTTTATATTATTTAAATATATATATTATATTAAATTTTTTTAATATTTATTATATTCAAATATAATTATTTAAGTTAACTGTGACGCTTTTAAAAAGTAACAAATTTCACATATCAAACAATTTCTCATGATGAATTCAATTGATGTTGATAATTATGCTGCATGTTGTCAATTTAACCATGAGTACTTATAAGTTATTATTAAACTTTAACGGATGTGAATGGAACTAATTAAAATTTTATAATGAGAATAAAATTTTTTTAGTAAAAATTTTTTTATACATAAAATTTAAATTTGACATCTTATTTAAAAAAAATGAAGTACGTGATCAAATAATAAAAAAAGAAAAATTTCAAGGAAATATCTGTGGAGGGAACTAATATATATGAAGAGCCAGAGGCATGTGCGTAGTGCTTAAAAGTCTCATTCATGTGTACTTTGGTAATTATTAATGAACAGTAAAACAGGACATGTTGTCCAGTTGCATGGCGACCCTTCATGAGAATAGGCTTGTCCCACATCTCTCACGTACCAATGGACTATAATGTTTCTTTTCCATTACCGTGAAAACGTATGATATTTATAATTTATAACACTTCTCTGCTTCAAAACTTTTATTCACAGAAAATGAAGCATTCAATTATAGTTATAATGACAGTTAAAACAATAAAATGTTTTAACTGTGTTGACATGTCTGAACAGGGAGGATTTTGTCTATTGAACTCACCTACCTTTTGGCTGTATTGTAAGGCGAATGTGCATTGTGCTTCTGTCTCTCTTGTATCTGAATGATACATAATTGACAACAGAAAGAGAAGAATATGTGGGGACTCGGTAGAAACACAAGCCCTGTAAATAAATAAATAATGATATTATATCTGTTGGATCAGCATTTATTACTAGATAAAAAGTTATAATGGTTAGTAAAAACATAACTCTTTCATTTAATTATACCTCTAACTCAAAACGTTAGCGATTTGGCTATGATTGGACCAGGTCCGGACAATTGTTACTATACCAATGTCTAACAATATCAAACCCACTACTCGTAGTCTTGTAAATTCACATTCATAATTCATCGTATTACCCTGTCCATGTTTAAAGTTGATGTTTTTATTAATTAATGGGGATTTATTGAAAAGCATATTGAAGAGAATTTGAAAAGAAAACAGAAAAAAAGTAGTAATAATAATAATAACTTTTATATAAAAAAAATAATTATTTAAAATTTAGGAAACCTGAAATTGAAGTGGATGGGATTGATGCATACATGCATGTGCGTTTGGAAGCTTGTTTTGTTAACCCACCAATAAGAGTTAAAACAGGGATACCCCACTTGGATTTTGGAGATTTTCTCGCTTTGAAAGCTACAAAACCACGCGCTTTCTCGCCTCAAAAATACTCTTCTTTTTCCAATTTCCACTGTTATTAAGTATTTGGTCCCAAGCAGTTATTAAAAGCGTTAGTTATAATTGTAACTTAAGTAACTCTGCTCCTGCCTATCCCCCTTCTCTCTATAAATTGGTCGCACCCACCTTCACTTTTCTTCACTCATCTCCCTCACATTACTTCCCTTCCTCTTTTGACGCCTCAACATCCAATCAAAGTAATTCCCTTAATTTTTCCGTCTCCACTCAATGCTTTGCTCATGTTTAACAAGAAAGTCACAACCAGTCAAATGATGATTCTTTTTTTTTTTTTGTATGTTCAGGAAAATGGCTCTCATTGGCTTTCTCTTGATGGGCTTTCTCACCATGTTCTCCTCTGCTCATGGCTACGGTGGAGGCTGGATTAATGCTCATGCCACCTTCTATGGAGGAGGTGATGCATCAGGCACAATGGGTATGCATGTCTACTATGTGTTCGACAACAGTACTAAACACGATATGATACTTCAAATTACATTTCAACTGCAATTTTGAGAACAGTTGCTCACATTTTGTTTAAAATGTGGGTGTTTGAAGCATGATGGAGGGAATTCATTAGGCTAATTATTGTTTGGTGCAGGTGGGGCTTGTGGATATGGGAATCTGTACAGCCAAGGATATGGAACAAACACTGCTGCTCTGAGCACGGCTCTGTTCAACAATGGGCTGAACTGTGGATCATGCTATGAGATAAGGTGTGTGAATGACAGGAGGTGGTGCTTGCCTGGCTCCATACTGGTCACAGCCACTAACTTCTGCCCTCCAAACAACGCCTTGCCCAACAATGCAGGTGGATGGTGCAACCCTCCTCTCCACCATTTCGATCTCTCTCAGCCTGTCTTCCTCCGCATTGCTCAATACAGAGCTGGAATTGTCCCTGTGGCCTATAGAAGGTAAATTACCTTGTTTCTCCCTCACTTTACAACATAGTAATTTCACTACCATCATGAGCTGATGGTAAAAGTGTAAATTTTTTCTTTTCATAAATGACATAGACATTAATGTTAAGCTCAAAAATTGGAAGGGAGACATTGGCGCAATAAAACCAATAATTTCTTGGCTCTCTTGTTAAAATGAGATAAATCTTATGAATCACGGGTATTTCTCAAAATAGAGTTGTGTTTGTGTCTAATACATGTTAGATATTCATATTTAACATTGAATATTTTACGGTATTTAAGGCTCTGGTGTTTAATATTCGTGTCAATTTTTAAGTTTTTAGAATCATTAATAATATGAAGTTCCATGTGAGTGAATTTCTTCTCTTTTGCCTTTTCTAGTGCTGTTCTCTTGATCTAGTGCATCCATTCTTGTAATAAAAAGGGCTGGTCCCCTACTCCCCTTGTCAATTTGAACTAGCATCTTTCATTTCTTTGTCTAACTATATGTGAGACAAACTCAACTAACTTCTAAAATTTATGACTTGAAGCAAGTAGTTGGACGGGTAACTGATACCTTACTACACTACTACTGTTTATTTACTTATTTATTTACTTTGGTGTGGGGGTTGGTTTGTGTAGGGTACCCTGCAGGAGAAGGGGAGGCATAAGGTTCACCATCAATGGCCACTCCTACTTCAATCTGGTCCTCATCACAAACGTTGGTGGTGCTGGTGATGTACATGCAGTGGCCATCAAAGGGTCCAAAACTGGGTGGATGCCAATGTCAAGAAACTGGGGCCAGAACTGGCAGAGCAACAACTATCTCAATGGCCAAAGCCTCTCCTTCAAGGTGACTGCCAGTGACGGTCGTACAGTGGTGTCCTACAATGTTGCCCCACCATCCTGGTCCTTTGGCCAAACCTACACTGGTGCCCAATTCCGCTAGACATACATGCTATTAAATACATATATATATAGTATTTTATAAAACTTAATAGTATTCCCCTGCTCAAGTATTAGTATGACTCAATATTATACTAGGGTATTATTAGATAGTATGCTACTATAAGAAGGGCTTATTTTAAAAGGGCTCTTCATCATCATTGTGTAATTTGTGGGGTGGGGTACCTATTTTTGGTGCCCTCTACTCCATTCTTATTGGAAGTTTTGAAGCAATGGATTTTTTAGCTTATATGGGTATAAAGTAAAAACTACTGATTAAAGTGGAAGTGGTGGAATCCTTATACCACCCGCCATTAATAGTGAAGTAGTTTCCTTCTTTGTTTTCTACTTCATGGGGGGTGCTAAAAGTATTTGTTTGGTTAATAATTGTTGTAATCAGCTTTGGCTGTGTCATTGGTTGTATTAGAATATTGAAAAGTGTAAATGTTCCTATTTCTGCAATGAATGAAGAGATCAGTAATTTACTACCTCAAGTTCTGTGTCTTCTCTTCTTGCATCAAGTTTTAATTATAATTCTACTCCTTTTACCTCGTTTAGAAGTTCAAAGATTGAGTCCTTATTACTCTCACAAATTTCATACTTACCACTGAGAGAGTAACGAATAAATGAACGTAGATAAAACAAGATTGCTACTTAAACAGCTCGTAGTCCTCACAGAACTCAACTATTTCAATGGCTAATCTTTTTGCCTAACTTGAGATCAAGCCTTGAGTAGAAATTCAAAGTTCAATCTGCAAGTTCTCAGCCTACTTCTAAAGTCTATTTTTTTCTGCAATATACTTATTGGCAGCATTATTATTACTATTATTATTCCATTTTCACATTTTGTTGAGTGCTGATTGAATTCTGAGTGACTGGCTTGAAAATTTCAATCCCACAGTTGTTTAAAATCACCAAGAAAATTGAAGAGTTTGTGGTATATTAAATATTCTGGCTCATCCCCATAATATGCCATATTAAGCTTCTCATGACTATCTTATTGTAGAGAATGGGAATTAGGGTTTTCAAGAGAAACAACCAAAATTGTATTGTATTGGGAAAAAAAAAAATCAATTAAATCTAAGTCTTTTTCCTGTTTGGCCAAACTTCTAGTATCTATTTATTTTTAGATGACTTTTTCTCAAATAGATTTTCAAAAAAGTTATGTGTTAAAGACATAGTTTATGTTTTAGCCAATTTAGCTGAGAAGTTTTATTATCAGTAGTTGAGAAGTGTTTGCATTTGACTAATTTGTATAAAAAAAAAATATTTTTGATTGTCAAATTACCAAAAATAACATATAAACATGTATTTTTTTATTAATATTATTTAAATAGATAAATAGTTATAAATATTTATTATGTTAATTTTTATTAATTTATTATTATTAAATAAATAAAATATAAGAATAAAACCATAAAATTTACATATAAATACTTCATATTTTGATTTATATTTCTCAAAATAATTCATGCATAAAGAGGTTTCTCAACAATTTCATCCTTAATTTTATTCTATGTCAACTCCATAAAAGTGGAAGACCCACTTTGCAAGTGAAAAGAAATATCAAATGATCTATCTACGTCTCCCATTTGAGGCATAACCTTTCTGGAAAAAGTATAGGTTTAAAATAAGGGTATTTTAGTAAATATAACATTTTGGTAATGACATTTTTGTCTTAAAATATTTAATATTTAACTTATATTTTTTACCAGAAATAAAAGCTCCAATTTCTAATTTCTACTCCAAAACTAAAAATTATTTTTACTATCACTTTAAAATACTTATACGATTTTGCTAGACACCCTATTTTTCTAAAATAAGTACTTTTAAAAATAGAACCAAAAATGCCCCATACATATTTATTTATAATTAGCTTGATTTATTTATCTCTAGACATTGGATGTAGACCAAATTAAAGTACAATAAACCACATTATTTCTCATCATGTTTTCTCCTGATATATCAGTATCAGAGGCATTCAAAAGAAAATTTGATGTCTCTATAGGAAATTGCAATCCATGTTTTTCAATATACAACACTAGTCCATGTGAGGAAGAACAAACTTTAAACACTCTTTATTTACAAGAAGCTGATACAGAAATGAGTTTTGGGCAAAAATGAAATTCATGTTGTTCTGAATCAGCATTTCACTGTATATGACTCTATAAACAACTCTATCCATGTGAGGAAGAAGAAAAGCGCTATGCTTTCAGCAGCCATAATAGCCTTGACACCAGAAGACAAGGTGGAAGCAAAAAGCAATCCGACATAGCCTATTATTGCTTATTACTGAGATCTAATATAACACAACCTTGTGCCTCTTGCCCTTTGATTCAGCCCAGTCACAGAAAGAGTAACAACAAAAAATTGGCAGGTTGCTTCCTGAATTTGCATAGAAAGTACACCACGTGGGAGAAAAAAAGAAAAACTCCAAGAATTTGCAAGTTACTCAAGTGTGACCGAGGTTCTCCACCAACCTCATTAGTGGATGGGTGGCAAAAACAGTAGTGAATCAGTTTCGTTGCTGCAACTAGAAAATAGAAAAGATTATAAGAATAAGAAAGTTTTTAAGTATAAGACGAGGGTAAGAAAACCACATGCAGAAAATATACAATTTTGTCATTACAAAATCTCAAAAGTTTGAGGTAAATGATTGGTTTTCCGATCCAATGAAAACTTTCCCTAGTATTCTTTTAAGGATCTAATCTAGAGTTTATAAAGCATATGGTTTGGTAATGAAAAAGACATGATTTAAAAAAAAAAAATCATGAGTAGTTATGTATGAACCTATGAAGCACTAACAAATGGTAAGTAATTAAAAATCAAGTATTAGTATACAAATCAATGAGGGATATGAAAAGAGTAACATCCAAGCACTGACAATGGCAAAATGACGCCAGCTTGTATCATCAGCTAGCAATTTCTGACATTAAAAAAGAACTGGAGGTTGTGAGCTATAAAAAATACATCACAAACTCACTTTTCATGGTAGATGTTATAATTTCTGTCTCTCTGGTGATTTACTCATATTTGCAATAGGCTATCAAGGGGTGCAACAGCTCACAAGGAAGTCATGCAACAGGAATGCCAGAAAATAAAAATTAAAAAGAAAAAGCAAAAAGAAGAGAAAAGAAGGAGCCACTATGAGAAGCCAAATTTCACCTGAGGGAAACTTGCCGGGGCAAACAAATGCTCATCAAACATGGTAGTAACAGAACAAGGTCCTGAAGTGGAAGCCCATCCAAGGTGGTTAGTTTCGTACACAGGTCTGGGGGCTTCAAAGCTTTTATTAGGATGATAATCAATGGGGTTTTCATGTGAGTTCATCTCTGCAGCTGGATGGAACTTGAGGTCATTCAATAAATTGAAATTGTATGGCAGGTATTGAAGTTGCCCCCCTAACTGTGGTCTCAGGGAAGCAGTACTTGTCAAATCACTGAGGACACCATTTTCTTGCCCAGGATTAGAAAGATCTGTTTTTGTACTAGAGCCAAGGTAACTAGTATAACTCCCAAAAGAAGAGCTTGCAGAGCAGTCTACATCTCTGAGACAGATAAATCAGTTTAACGATTTACAACTTACAAGTTTTACTTACAGAATATTAAACCAAAAAGATCTCCAATTGAGGATTTATTTATGATATAATCATTAACTATTGTGGTTAATTAATATGAATTCCTATACGAAGTGAATGTTTATGAAATCATTATAATCAAAACACTGTTTATGATTTTGTCCTTATTAAACAATAGAGTTTCATGCCACAATAATATTTTCCTTGTGTCCTTGCGTCAAATGATTGTTCAAAATAACTTGAGATGTGAATAGGTTAAACAAACTCAATGAGATTATTGAAGGACAAGTTTTGAAGCATTTAATAAATTTATTTAAGGAAAACCACTTACTTGTGGAGAAGCAAGTTTGAGTCGTCAGGTAAAACCATATGTTGGCTGTCATTGTTGGCAATCCATGATAGAGGTTGGAGCTCAGTGCTCATTCTGAGGGGAATCTGAATATCATTGAACTGGAAGATACTGTTAATTTTAGTCATCTCTCCTATGCCTAAACCATAGATATGTATCTTAAAAAACATGTTAAACACCAATTAAACAATTTTTTACCTGGTTATTGCATTGCAGTGGCACAAGTTGTTGCTTTTGTATATTTTCCTGCCAAATAGGAGAAATCTTTTAGATATAGTAAACAATCAAGAGCTCAAAAAATTATTGCATGCAAACATTGAGAATCAAGAGCTTACTACCGTGCATTTTATCAGTAATCGAATATAAACAACAGAGGCTCTGAGCTTTGGAAGGTTTTAGATTGAGGCATATCTAAATTTATGCCGCTTCTTTTTCCCATTTCTATGTTTCTACTCTATTTTGTTGTCTCTTTTTCTAACTCTTGTTCTTGAAAAATTTATGGATGCTTCATTTTACTAACAGGTAAAACATTGTCTCCTTTTTGTTATTTTCTTTGAAAAGAAAACATCTAGCTCGGATTACAAATCCTTTCAGGAAATATTATTTCTCTTAAACATGATATAAGAATCCAAAAAGGCATTCATTTCCAAGAAAAGTATACAGCACATTGTAAATGAAGGGAGAAAAACAAGTACACTTGCTCACTATGTAAGAATTATCAACTAATTTCAGAATCTTGATGCTCAACTGAACCATGAAGATAATCCTTGCAAAGAAGAGCAGACACAAAATAATAAGAGGAATACCTTGCAGGTTCGAATTTTATTAATTGACTCCCGGAGAGAATTTTCCATTTGTCCTAATTGTTCCACACTGTTGATTTCATCAGGCTCAGTCCAATGGCTGCAAAATGCAACATTGTATAAAATATGCAAGAATGTATTGCAGCCATAATGCAAGTGCATTAAAGAATAGCCAAGGAAAATAAAGGTTCGACCAAAAAATTAAATTCACCTTAATCTCGTATGTATTTCAGAAATTTTAGTCTCCAATAGCTTGGCTTCAATTTTTAGGTCCTGCACAATGCAATTTGGTCATAGGTATAACATGGAAGGAATAAATAAGCGTAGTAATCTAGATGGTTTGACTTAAGTGTACCTCAATAGTCTGACTACTGTGACAATGAACAAAAAGAATATTTCAGTATCTCGACTTACAGACAGAAACAGTTAAATCTATGAACAGTTAGTGCCAGCATGGAATACCTTGTACCAAGAAATTCTTGTATATTTACATCATGATCTAACTTCTTAAACGTTTTCTTCAATACCTAAACTCCAAACAAAAAGCAGATTGCTAATGAGAATTACAATATGGCTTCAATCAGTGATTTCAAAACATGGGGGAAAATGTGTATTTTTGTATGGAGAATGAGGTTCAAGAAATTACTTACTTCAAGACTCTCCAACTTCCTGTTCCAACCCAATGAAAAGATTTTATTATATTCTTGGACTATTTTAGAAAAAATGCATAATAATTTGTTTGATATGGAGGGATTTAACTTTTTAAAAGTACCTTTTTGCGCGTTCCTGCGGAGTTAGTTGAGCAAACTTTGCAATTACCTCCTCAATGTTACTACAATCACCAAAGAAGGGAAATAATTAGCCAAAGAATCATAATTTTTTTAAAGAAAAGCAAACATCATCCTCCATGTCCAATAATAGCTTCAAAAATATCAAGGAATAAGGAAAGCAGATAATTAAAAGTAAAAGCAAAGATGTCAGAATATTTAGATTTACTCCAGCAAGTTGAATCAAGAAATGCATGATTTTGGCCAGGGGAAAACATGTTAAAGAAATAATGTAAATAATACATAAGTACCTTGTGAAAGAATTCGCACATTACTAGACAAGGTTCCTATTTTTAAAGCTTAAACTATATAGGAAATCGAGAGGAAGGAGTGGGGAAGCATTGTTGTAAATGATTTCTTAGACTCAAGACTCAAGGAAGAATGTTTCCAGTGTCATACAGGCTTCAGTATCAGGGCAAAGGTAAGTTAGAATGTCCAAAGGGAACTAGGAAAGGATAAAGATAAAGTAAAACACCAACAGATAAATACAATAACAAACAACAACCAAAGCCTTTTCAGAGTCAGCTACATATATCAAACGAGATATCAACGTATTCTATCTCGGCTCAGTTCTCTTGTTATATTATTTATACTTAAATTTATTTTAATAGTTTCTCCTATTATTTTCTTTAGTCATTATCTTCCATCTAGCCAACTTCGAGTCTCTAATAGTTTTCTCTGTATGACCAAATCACCTAAAGCATGTTTCTACCAATGATTATTAATTCTTAATTCTTAATTCTCTCATTCTTAGTGTGTCCACCCACTTAACACAATATTCTCATTTCTGCAAAAAAAGAAAAAAAAAGTGTTTTATCAATGGATAAATCTCTCCAAAAAATAAAAAAAGTGTATTTGACACAAAATAAACTAGAAATAGACAAAGTTTATATCAAGACAAGGACGCAAGTTCCTAGGTGGCAGAGTGTTTTACTTTTAAGCATTGCTTCCTTGATTTTGGAGTGAAAGTTATTGCGCACTTCACCTTTGATAGTTTGCCTGAATATCTATACTCAACATGTAATTGTAGTAACTTCTCTCTGGTCCAAATTTCCAGCCAAATGGCTTAAAAGCACCATAAACAGCCAAAAAAGCAACCTCCATAACTACTAGTGGATTTTAGATAACCAGCTAATTTTATTCATCTTCACTATACTCTATGAACTAGTCAGTCAAAATTGCATCCATCTATAATGCATGTCATTGGATGATCCATTAACAAGTAACAAGCAATCACAATGACCCTATTAAGTGCATTAAAACCCGTACTGAAGAAACGTTATGAACTAATTTCAAAATGCATTTATAGTAATTCAGAATTTCGGACACAATAAAAATACCTGCGCCTCCCTCTGCATAATGCTGGCTTCCCACTTGGTGAGAACATGAGAAGTACAATATCTATATCGCACAGAATAGATAACTCTGAAGCCTTTTTTATGATTCCATTTTTCCTTTTAGCATAGGTTGCCTGACGGCTATTGATGTTCTCCAGCCTCTTTATTTTTAGCTTTACCCTGCCCATCCTGCAATTTATAACCACGACAATCCCTTCAGTTACCTCCAATTGTTTACAAAGATTCCAAAGACACAACCTCCTGGAAAAGCTTATGTTGCTTGCAGCAATTTCAATCCACACCACACCACACTATCAGCACTCGTTCAGAAATAAAAAGACAAACACCTTGGGGACATAGACAAGCAGCAAGAGAAAACACAACCAAACTACCCATAAGTGACAAGGAAATTCAAAAGCACAAAGCTTGAAATTGATGTACCAGCTAGCATTTAAAGCCCCAATGAGGATTGAAGAGAAAATGGGGTCAATGCTTATGTTCTTTAAATTGGAAACTGGAATTGCAACTGTGAAAAAAAGGTAACAAATTTAGCAATAGAAAGTCCTAAGATACATACCCTTTATCAACGTTCCGAGAGTTGACAAGGAGATAGACGGAGTACGTCAAATTTTGATTTAACAAGAAGAACCAGAAAAACAGGGTTAATCTTACCCAGACGACGAAGTCGAATATGTAACTAACAAGTATACAATCCAAACGTGTAAAATGCGGTAAAGACAGATTGTTCGGACAAAGGCAGATTCATAGGAAGAGAGAAACAGAGAGAGGTGTGAGCATACATATAGCATTATAGCTTTGGGTTAAACATGACCGGGTGACCGGCAAAATCGGTCATTGGAGCATCCGAAAGAATCGGGAGCGTTAGAAATTCCTTACAAACAAACCATACAATCCACCGCTTTCTGCTTTCTCGTTAACAAGTAACAACCTTGAATTCTATTCACACTTCGTACTGCTTCTTGTTTTGTTCTTATAAATTGAACATTTTCAGTGAGCAAGATCCTTCCTTAGCTATCATAATTCACGAATGCATGGTGCAGTAACAAAGCCTACCCTTCTTTTCATACACAAGAAAGAACTCAACTTTATGCATTTCCCACTTCACCAATATCTTTGTGTGAGTATCTTTATTTTCTATAGTGCACATTATTATTAGTCACTTTGGAGAAAAAGAACGCGGGTGAGAAGGAGAAAATCTCATGCTTGAGTGCGATTCACTAATTCATTGTTTTAAAGCATTAGTGGCAAACCGTTGGTTCATTTCCTAAAGGGGATAATCTGACAGAGTTTGCAATCATCCATGTGGGTGCGCGATGCGAGCGTAGAATTATGGCGGTAGAGATAGCTAAAAACAGTGCCATATTTATGACAAATTATGACCGACCATAATACTCTTTTTTGAATCTTATTATAAACAAATCCTTTTTGATGCACAAGATGTTAAAAATAAATAAATAAACGTAGAACAAACTCATATTTCTCTCTGAGACTTGGAACAACTCTTGAGCTTTAGGAGGGATTTCACAAAGAAGAGAGAATTTTCTGAATCCATAGGATAGTGCGCAATTTTGTAGTGTTTGCAATCATCCAGGTATTCTAGTAAGCAATTTTGTAGAGGACCGTTCATTCACCTGTAATAAGAGCGTTGTCCCTACTATAATTTTAGTGTATATTGTGTTGAACATAAATATTGTAAATAACTCTATGGACTCTACTTACATTAAACTTGAAGTTTGTCTTGATCTCTATATTTTCAATGTTTTTGTATCTCTTTTCAGCATAAAACTTTTTTCATTCAAATTAAGTAATAGAATTATATGTTATCACTGACATATGAAGGATGTAACATTGTAGGGTCAAAACTTTTGGATATGGCATATGGCTGCCTTTTTTGATAGATACATACAGTTTTTTCTTTAATGAATTTCTTCAGCAAAAAATAATAATAATAATAATAACTTGGGTTTTGTTAACTATAACAGTTCTAGTTAAGAAGCATTAAATGCTTTTGGAAGTAGTATTTTATCATGCTATTTAATATATTTTAAGATTTTTTTCAACTACCAATACTAAATGCACAATTTGTTTTAAAAATAAGATAAATTTACCCTAATAAATATAAATATAAATTTTAAAATTTTAAATTATAAAATTTTAAATTATAAAATTTTAAATCTTGTGAGGTATTTTATTTTATTTGGATAATTTTTGTAAATATTTTTTTGACTAATTATGTAAGGTAATTTTTGTGCATATATATATTTTTGGATTTATGTTTTATAATTTTATAATTTAAGATTAAAAATTTAAATATTTGAATTTTATATTTATGAGGGTAAATTTATCTTATTTTAAAAATATATTATGCATTTATTATTGTTTGTGAAAAATCTTAAAATATATTAAATAACATAATAAAATATTATTTTTAACAGCATTTAATATTTTTTAATCATTGTTTAGGACTGGTTAGTAAAAATTAATAACTTTTCTTTTACTAAAACAATAATTAAAATTTTTGGGTAAAAATAAATTTAATTCTAAAAAAAAATTATCTGTAAAAAGTTCGTGCTCTCTTTGGTTAACTTTAAGTTATATTCTTTTTAACTGATGAGTGACAAAGAATATGAGCGGTCGACCACTCCACATCTTCAGCCCTAAATCATGCATCCGGGCCAATCAGGCCCATTGAATATTTACCTCGCAACGACTAATCAGTGCAAACTAAGAAATAGGGCCTAGGCTACATCCATAAGCCCAACCCGAGATAGAATACATAAAAATATGCCATTAAACTGAATAAACGTTTTGTCGAAAAAAAAAGCTGAATGAACGACACGTCGTCTAAGGTTTTAGGTGATAGAATAGAAGCGTGTCCAGCATCATCTTCAACCTTGCACATGTGTACGAGATGAGAGTCGAATTCCCTCCTCGAACCTTCATCTCTCACTCGTTCCCTAAACCCTTTGAAAGCCCTAACTTGAATCGCACAAGAATATTGTTCACTTCCCTCAATGGCTCTCTACTGTTTAGACCCCTCACCCAATTTTCCCACCAACCAACCACTCCTCCTCTTTCTCTTTCTCCTTCTCCCTCGGACCCTGGACTCCTTTTCCGGGAAAAAATTCTCTACCTCGAGAAACTCAACGTCAACTCCCACAAAGCCCTCAGGAAAAATCCCAATTTCCGATCAGTTCCACTATCCTCCCTCAAATCTGTGGAGGACTGCCTTTCCTCCATGGGAATCGAGCGGTCTGCAATGGGTCGCATCCTCGACATGTTCCCTCAATTGCTAACATGTGACCCCTATTCCGATCTCTATCCCATTTTCGACTTCTTATTGAATGAGGTCGCAATTCCGTTCCCTGATATTCGGAAATCAATTATACGGTGCCCGAGGCTATTGGTTTGCAGCGTGGATGAGCAACTCAGACCGGCTTTGAGCTTCTTGAGGAATTTAGGGTTTGTGGGATCCAATTCCATCGATTACCAGACAGCATTGCTGCTGGTGTCAAGTGTGGAGAGTACTCTGTTGCCCAAAATTCAGTATTTACAGAGTCTGGGGTTCACTTATGGGGAGGTGTTAAACATGGTTATAAGGTCACCTGGGTTGTTGACATTCAGTATCAGGAACAATTTTGTGCCTAAGGTTGAGTATTTTTTGAAGGAGATGAATGGGGACATTGCTGAATTGAAGAGGTTTCCACAGTATTTTTCATTTAGTTTGGAGAGGAAGATTAAGCCAAGGCATAAAATGTTAGTTGAGCATGGGTTTTCACTTCCTTTGGCCGAGATGTTGAAGGTTAGTGATGGCGAGTTCAATGCTAGGTTAATTGAAATGCGATTACGGTCACTTGATAGACGGTAGCAGCTTTTGTTATTAATTGCTTCTTCCCCACACTACAATTGTATACTAATTTAAAGTGAAATATGTACTTGATTTGGAAATTATGCAGTTAAATTGTAAATGAATCTTTGATAAATTAACAGTATTTGACATGTTTAGTTTGTATCAGAGAGAAACCTGTATATGATATAATCATGTAAACTATATGTCAGTAGTGATTTATAACTTTGCTATTGCATTATTGATCTGTAAAACCCTCTTCTAAGAAAAGAAAGAAAAATCCACCGAAATAGTTTGACACATGAATACAGAGAGTTGTCATCATAACATGCATTTTGAAATCCCATGATAGGGTACTTATGTCGCAAAACTGCTGTCTATGAAGTTGCTATTTGGACTTGGAGGTAGAAGCCTCAAATTCTTGAAGAGAAAGTGAAATTATCTATGGCTCAATTTGTATCTAAACTTAATTACTATCAGGCTAGGTGATGTGGGTGTTTGTTGATGAACTGCTGTCAAATCTCATATGTGGGTGTTTATTGGAGCTGCTGTTGGGAAACCTAATTTCTAGAAGAGAAACTGAAATTATCGATGGCTCTTCTTATTTCTAAATACCGATTACAATCAAACTAGAATATGGCGGGGGAAGATCAGCGGCCTTGTCATTGTTTTCACATAATTTCTTGTTTCTTCTCTCTCTTTTGTGTGTTTATTTCTGATTCTGTTCCTCACCCCAACTCATTATATCTTTTCCTTTGGTAAATTGAAAATTGTAGTTGTATTTGGCTTGTAAACTTGGTACTTGTGATTTTCGGCAACAGCTACCTCCCTTTACCTTTAGCAGATGCTTTTTGGCTGTCCAAAGGTTAGTCAAAAGAAAGGGTAATTTGTTGCTTCAATCGAACTCTTTTAATTTGATTGTGCCCTGTTAATTATAGGTGTCATGGGACGCAAGTTAATTTGTTCGGGATATTTTGATAAAACTTTAATTTGGTTCACCAATTGCATTAAACAAATTGACTCATTTAATAATAGAAATAGTTAATATGTCGTATATATTTGTGTTAATTTAATATTTATTATCTATATATTTATTGTTAAACGTGTCTTTAAAATTTATTAATATTATTAAATATATTTTTAAAATTTATAGATACTGTTAAATATATTTTTAATTTTTTTTAAACAATTTATAATTTTTAATAGTTTCATACAATGATTTTAAATCAATTACATGAATTTACATAATATTAAATATTTTTAAAAGATCTTATATTATTAAAGTCATTAACAAATGTAATTAGTGATGTATTTTATAAAAATAAAGGTATCATAAATTTATAATTTTTGTTAATACTATATAAAGAACGAAGTATAGGGATGATATATAATTTTGAGTTTTGAAATAAAAAAACATGTTTACATTTAGTGTAAACATTTTTTATATAAGTATTTATTTTTAAGAACAATTCTATTGAAGAAACTATATCCGTAAGAAATTGGATATGGGTTTTTTTTTAATAAAAATTTAAAATTTAATATGTTGCATTACGAAAACATAATTTTTTATACTAATTTTAACTTTCATTAATTTAAGAAAAAAACAGGGATCCATAAAATATTAAGAAATATGTTTACAATGAAAGTGTAAAGGCATTTCTACTCAAATAATATTTTTAAATAATTATTGTAAGGATATTTTTACAATAAAAATATATTAAAAAATAATTATTTATGTAAATTCATGTAATTGATTTAAAATCTATAAAGTTATTGAAAAATTATAAATTATTTAAAAGATTTATAGATATATTTGACAGTATTTATAAATTTTAAAGATATATTTAATAATATTCATAAATTTTTGAGACATATTTGATAAAATAGTGAGTATTGAATCAGTAAAAAATACACATCAAATGTTATATCAATTATTTTTGTTACTAATTTAAACTGTGTTAAATCGTGATATAAAATTGATTATAATTTAAAACTTTAAAGATAAAATTGATAACAAATAAATTTCATGAATAAAATTAAAAATTGATATAAAATTTAATGACATAAAATATGCTTTTGTCATTTTTTTTAAAGAGAGAAATATAAAAAAATTATAAATAATATAAATAATAATATAAACAAGTTAATTCATGAATTAAACAAGTTAGTTCATTTTAACTTGTGGTTAAATGAGTTGAGTCAAAAAAATGTTATGATTGTATAGGTTAAAAAAAATGATAACTTAGATGATGGGTTGGACCTCTTTTAATGGCTATACTGTTAAACTCTAAAAGCCTACGTCTGAGATATTGCTTATATTTGTATCAAGAGAAACTTCCCTGCCAATTTTATGGGTTTCTTCATGTTGGCTTAGCCAATTGGCCCTTGGAAGCTCAGTCTCTTTGAAGAGAAGTTTTTAGGTGCATAAATTATATCATCTACTCTATATGTTGAGTAATGAGATTTGAGAAATTCTTAAGGATATATATTATATCATTTTATTTATTTATTAGTTAATTATAATTAACTAACTCTTTTTATTTTATATTAATGGGTTTACATATTATAAAAAAATTAAAGGGAGTTGGTTGATTGTAATTAGCTAATATTCAAATAAGATGACATAATAAATATATTTAAGAATTTTAAATGAGATGCATTCAATTTTTTAGAGATTTTTTGGTACATATATTGTACTATCTCATTTTGTGTGTTAGAAGAAAAATATGCAACTAATTCTTTTTATTTTATGTTTGATGGCCTAAATACTATGAAAAAAGTAAGAGTTAGTTGAATATAATTTTCTAATGCACAAATGAGATGACACAATACATGAATCTAAAATTTTTCTTATTTTAAATTAGAGGATTCAAATGATATAGAAAATAAAAATATTTTATTAAATTTTAGAATAAAAGCTTATTTTGATTCTTGAAAGATATAGTAACTTTTAATTTAATCATTTACAGATCATTTTTATCAATTTAATTTCTCAAAGATAAAAATATCTTCAATGTTACCTCTCAATCTAAAATTTATCTAGATCTTAACGTCTCACTTAGTAAAATATTGATTAAAATTTTGTTTGTTAACATAAAAGTTATATGTGATAGATAATCCACATAATATTAAAAAAGTTCATGTATAAAATTAAAAAAATTTGATTAATCAAGACATTTTATCTTATAAAAATTAATGTATGACATATGAGATAATCATATCATTGATATCATTAACTAAATTATACTTCAACATTTTATTAAATAAAAAATTACGAATGATGTTTAGGTAGAAGGACAATATTAAAAATAATTTTATCTTTGAAGGATTAAATTGATGAAATTAATCTATAAAAGATCAAATTAAAAATTATTATATTTATGAAGGACCAAAACATAATTTTTTTGTAAATTTTATTAGTCAATATGCAAATAAAGTGGCACAACAAATACATCTAAGAATTTTTTTTCTCTTTGAAATCTTATTGACTTTGATACCCTTAATAAAGACCTTGTAAATGGTTCTATTTTGGATAATCAAGTAAACATATAAATGATTCTCTTTTAAAATATAAAATCCTTATTAAAAAATAAGAATAATAACTGTTTGAGCTGTCAAAACCGATATTTTGCAAGTTTAGGCAATATGAAAGCTGATGTTCTGTTAGATGGCCCAATATTTTTGCCAGTTGGCTCAGGCCCACTGGGATGGTGGGTTAAATCATTTTAGAAAAAAAAAAAAAGAACAGAAAAGAATATATTAAACCTTCAAGGTTCTTAGTTCTCTTTCCCAAAAAAAAAAAAATGTCCTAGCATAATATTTTATTTTGGTGATTTATTTAACTACATAAACCTTAAATATTATAAATTTCCGACAACTTTGTAAAAGCAAAATGTATAAACTTCACAGCTTCAAACAAACTTAAATGTAATAATAGACATTATAATTCAAATAAAAAATAAGCCTAAGCAATTTGGTTCAACCCCTTTTTCCTATAACAAAGAACACAGATTTTTTTTTTTAAGAAAAATCTTTTTAAAACTATAAATTAAATTTTTTATTCTTTTAAGCTTCTTGAAGAAGTTGCCTACTTTGAAAAGCCTATTTATTAATTAAACAAACTGGTTACATGTTGATTTTAACTCGGCCAGTCAATTTTGACACTTTGTGGACCTAAAATTGTTTTTTGGATGTTGCTGTATGTTGGGTCTGTAACTAGCAAGATAGGTCCAATCCAAGTGGAGGATTTTCGTTGATTGTTTTCTACACTAGGGGAGAGTTTTTCACAATTAAGTTGTAGGTTAGACATTTTAAAATTTGAAAACTAACAAAATTCAAGTCCAGATTGTGGTGTCTAAACAGATGTAATGTTGAGTATATTTGCAATAATTTTTCCTATGAAAGACTCTAATGTGAGTGTAGCTTTTATAGCCAATTATAAGTTGGAATAAAAGAGGAAAATTGCTTTAGGTAATCAGTAGTCATTATAAATGTGTTAATCTAAAATAAAACATATTGATGCTACTTCATCATCCTAATTTTGTTTGTTGTTGTAACTTGTAATAGTCTCTATTGTGAATGTAGGATTCAAACTATAATTATTGTTAATGGTGTGTTTATATGAAGACTGTGGTGAGAGTTCTCACTGTTGGTGCCCTCTTTGACTGGGTACAGAGTATGAGAGTAACAGAGAGAAGACACTGCAGTAGGGTCTGCATTGTTGATGGGTTTTGTCTGTGTCTCTCTCTCCTTTCTCGTCAACCATTTGATGAAACTTGCCATTAGCAAGTGGGAGACACCCAACGTTCCCCTTCTCCAATTATACAACAATGAACCGTCACATCATGATGCCCCAAAACACTGTTTGCAAAAATGTTGAAATGTAACTGTTTCATTTGATGCAGATTCAGCCATTTTGGCTTTGGACATGTACTAGGATTGTTTCTGTTCTCTTCCTTAAAGCTGTTACTTGGGAACCTTTCTCAAGGTTTATCAATACAGAGTAGAGTATTACAACTACATCGTTCTTCAATTTTCTTTTTGGTTCTCTCATGAGTACCAAGAAATGAGAATGAGAAATTGATAATACCAACGGAAAAGAAAAATGGAAGAGAAGAAAACAGAGCAATTGAAAATCCCATCCCAAGAACCGCTTCACTCATGGCTGTTTTTTATGTTTGGTTTATTTTTGAGAATTTGATGTCAAAATCAGATCGTGATGGAATACAATAATAATAACATGCTTTTATGGTACGGTGGCAAAAGGACCATGAACCGTTGGGCCTGCTCTGTTTCTTTGGAACAGCACATAGGGGTCTACACACGTGGGCTCGTACAATCACTTGTTCCGGTTTCAGAAAGAGAGAGAAAGTTCACAGATTATTATAGAGAAGAGAAGAAGGGTGTAAACAACTATTTGGAGTGGAGGGGGAAAATTCAAAGATTCAGATACAGACAATTCCTCTCTATGTTAGTAAAAGCTGTGTCTCATCCCCAATCAATGAAAGAAAATCTCATACAAAATCAACGCCCTGTCCTTTCTCTACCTTCCCCACTCTCTCTCTCCTGCCATACTTCTGCACAGTTACTTAACTTCTTTCAAAACCCCATAAATACTGTACAATAAAAATGCCCAGAAATCCCAACCATACCCTCAAGTCCTTGGCTTTCATCACTGTACCTCTGATATTTTCCATGGTACAGAGTACTCTTCAGTCAGAGAAAGAGAGAAACAAGAGTCCAAAATGATAAAAATTTATATATTGGGATCAAACCCTTTTACTGTTCTCTTAAACCAAGCATCTGTTATGAGTTGTTAACATCGGGGAAATCATGGGAAAGTGTGGGGAAACCAATACAGACTTCAGAGTATTGAATTTGCTATGAGGTCATCTCTTTTTTGATCCATATGGGGTGCTTCTGACTTGTTTCTTTCTTTTCTTTTATGAATCAGTTTACTGACTGAGTGACTGGTAAGGCTTTTGGCAGTCTTTAAGTGGCATCATAAGCCTTTTTATATTCATCCTTTGTTTGGAGAACACACGGGTCGTCAGTAATGACTGTGTTATATTCCAGACACCCTTTACATAAAAATAATGAATGCAAGCTATAGCTAAATTTACCCTCACCCATGCACCTCTTTTGGCATATATATTATTGATACAACATTTCACTTCTTTTGGCTCTTAGTCTCAGTTCAGAGAGCGGTAGAATATCAAATTCTTGCTGTCATTGTTGAATTGACTCTGTATCTATAGACTGTCCTTGCGATGACTCTCTTGTTTCGTGTGCCATGCCATGAAACATATGATATATATGAGCGGACTTCCATGTCTAAAACATTTATTTTAGTATAATTGACTCTTTATGTATTGTATCTAGACATCTTTTGAAACCTAAAAATTTCTCTGCTTAATATTACTTTTTCTTGTTGCAAATGAGTAGAATATGAATTTGTTGAGAATTGGGTTTGTCCGCCAGATTTAAACCACTTTCTTCTCATACGGTTCAAAGGTTTTACAGTCATTTGAAGTGTATGGCGAGAGGGGAATGCTCAAATTTTTAGGAGTATTATATATTGTCTCTAGATCATCTATGAACATGGATTCTCTGTGTAGCTTCGTTTTGCTCAAGGATTTTTTTTTAAGGAAGTGTCTCTTTTTGGGTACATGAGAGACAGTGGGTAACTTTGTTACGTGTCTAACGTTTTCTCCCATTTGATTTTTGCTTTATTGTTTTGTAATTGTCTTTTTGGAGGATATATACCTCACCCTCTTCTTTTGTATTTATCTTTCTTAATAAAGTTTCTTCTTTTATCTAAAAGAAACTTATGTATTTATCTGTTTGGTTTTCTTTGACAGCAAAAATTCTGTTTACTCTGCATTATTTCTCAAGATTCTAGCTCTTTGTAAGTATAAATTATTTCATGAAGTTGGATTGGCAACAATACAATTTTATATTTCTTTTTCATGTTAAAAATTTAAAGTCTTTTTTTTAGAGATAAAAAAAATTTAAAATTTCGTCTATTTTAATAAAATTATTTTTAAAATTTGAAATAAATTAACTTTATTATTTTAAATTCAAAATAAATACTTTTTTTTAAATATAATTTACTCTAAAAAAATAAATCCTATAAATAAATAAGGCGTTCTCTTTTTTTTTATTGGGGCTATCTCTTTTCATCTTTATTGTTGTAAATTTCTTTCTTAACTTTGAATTTAGGCTCAGTGAAAATGTATTCTAGAGTTCTGAAATGTAACTTTTCTTGTTTGGGGGGGTGAGAGATGCATTTACACCGTGCAGGTATTTGTCCTTGAACATTAAGACTTGAGGTTGGGTCTTCAGCTATTTGCATTAGCTTTATGACTCTATCTCTCTCTATCTATATCCACTAGACTTCTTAGCCTTGAAGTACTTGTGTGGAACTGGTTGGTTTGACTCATCCAAGACTCTGTCCTTTGCTTTTATGGTTAAAGGATGGGTTTTCACAAATGCTTTTTTGAACTGCATATATTAATAATACTCCATCTTGTTCAGCATACACTCTTGCTTAAACCTTATAGACAGCCTTTCTGTTGTCTGTAAATGCACGAAAATTTAGAGGTTATTTATAACTACTGCATCCAAATTTAGATCTCAAGGTGCAGTAACAATTTCTGCTTCAGATTTTGAAGCTCCATCATGAATTTCTTCTCACTGGGAAACTTAATGGCCAAAATTACACATTTTAACCCAAAAGTAAAAGAGAAGGCATGCAAGTGTTGAAGAACACATGGTGTGGGACAGAGTTAGTGCTTGTTACTGTTACATATGGGATCAGACAAGCTTAACTGACTACATACATGCTTGAAATCCAACAGATCAATAAGAAACATAAAGGCAAAGGATTATGTGTGTTTTTATTAATTATATACACCTACCTGTACATGCTTTCTCTCTCCTTCTCTGTCTGTGTGTCTGAGTAAGTGATTTTAACTTTGAAACACAATTTACTCATTAGATCTGTCTTGTTGTACGCAGTTAGGATATTGCCTCTTGATTTTCATGTAGTTCCAAGGGAACAGCCCCAACAGAATCTTATGGATCAGCCCACCTATTACTATGGTGGGCCATCCCTACCACCATCCTTTCTGACATATTTTCTTATTCATGCACTTGTGTGTGGCTCCT
This sequence comes from Senna siamea, assembly GCA_031216115.1. Taxonomy (NCBI): domain Eukaryota; kingdom Viridiplantae; phylum Streptophyta; class Magnoliopsida; order Fabales; family Fabaceae; genus Senna; species Senna siamea. The sequence continues at coordinate 4,529,471 of CM062358.1, forward strand.
TCTTTAACAGTAGAAAGTGGAGACCATCTCACATTCTACTTGGTCATTCCAAAAGCATTTTGTTCAATTTTGTGTTCACTATAACCGACTCAACCACATGAGCTTGGAGTGTTGTGTAATGTGTATGTGGTGCCATCCCCATCACTTCACTTCTGCATAAGAAACCAAACCCTCTCGCTCTCTCTGATGTGAACACACGCATGCAAATGCAATTATATGTATACACAGACGCAAACCTATACATACATATTTTTTCTCTGCTCCCGAGTGCCAACTATACCATCCCTTTAAGCTTCCACATCTATTGCTTCATGGCCTGGAAAATAACTACATGTCTATTTTGAGCTTTAAATCATGTGACAAGGACCTGTAGTTACACAGTCACCTTCATGCCACAATACCACTCACCTAAACCACAAAAAGAGTTTCCTTTTCACAAACATCTCAGGACCATTTTGGTTATGGTCAATAATTTCTTCACTTTTAATTAATCTTGCATGATTCTTCATTTAAGAAATGGGTAAATTAAATTCAATTTCTCTGTAGGAATTAGTGGATGAGAAGCATTCTTGTGTACCTTCAATCAATTTAGTCTCTCAACAGTCAATATTTGTCACATCTCATAATTCATGGAACTTTGTCAAATGAAAATTATAATCTTTTATTGTTGAGTTACATAAGAAAATTTCTTATAATTTGTTTGACCAAAATTTTTTTATTTTTCAAAAATGTGTTTTTCGGAGATTTTGTAATATTTGTCTAAACTTCTCATAAAAAATAAATTGTTTCTAAATAATAGAAGAAACAAGTCTTTTTATTGTCGGAAAAAAATAAAAGAAATAGAAATTACTCTTAAAAACCGAAGTAGAAATCTATTCTTTTGAGATAATTTAAAAATATCTCACCCAAAATAATTAATAATTTTTTTCTCAAACCCTCTTAATTATTTAATCTTTTTTTTTTATTATCTATCCTCTCATACATGTGATATTTTTAGTAACTTCCCAGTAAAAAACAAGTTTTCTTAAAAAAAAAAAATTTCAAACACAATAATATTGATAGAACACTAGTGAAATAATTTTGCCTAACATAAAACTAAGCATTAATCCAAAAAAATTCAAATAGACTCTTAATTGCCTTCTATTTATTAGCTTCTTCAAAAATCAAAAGAAATAATTACATTACAGCCAACTATGGCTTCAGTGGGTTGAAAGAAATTCTTGCAGTACAAGCACAAATGAAACTGGGATCAGATTAGAAAGGCAGTGTTAGTATAACTAACAAACCTTCCTAGATGTAAAATATTACACCAATCATTTTCTAAGTGTAGAATGATGGCTAAGATTACTTTTTCTTATTTTTGGTTGCCTTCTCCAAGTACTATGGTTTAAATTTTGTGGCCTTGAGTGAGAGGGATGGGTCCTGCAGGTTTGTAGACAGCAGATACGAGGACAAGAGAGGGACCTTAGGGCAATAGAAGGGATCCTAAGTAATAAGGGAGCAGTGAGAGTGACAATAATGGTTGTGTGTAGGGCCATGAAATGCAGACCACTGCATGTGCAAACAAGGGTACACATGGGTACTGTAGGAGTAGAGAAAGAAAGCAAGAAAGAAAGAAAGCAAGCGAGCGAGCAAGAAAGGAAAGCAGCTAGCCTAAGGCACAGTTTTAAAAGTAGAAGAAGATATTGCATGATGGGAGCAATATATTCCCCACGCTTTCTTCTGCTATATATCTGCACTCATGAACCTGTCATTGAGTCCACATGCTTCTACTACTGCTACTACTACTAGGCGCACGTATTGATGATTCTTCAATCTCTTTTTCATTTGGTCTCACAGGTTGGAGACCAATTCAACCCCTTTGTCCTCTCACATGAGAAAAGTGTTTACATTACAACATACAATACAAGCTAGGCTAGGCCCCTTGGAGTTTGGAATGCTTATGTTAAACCACTGCCTATTTGGCCCAAACATTCATGTCCTTATACTTTTAACTAATCCTTTATCCTTATCTCATCGTCCTTCCCTTTGAATTTCTTGTCCATCATTACCATAATTATATTCACTTTTATTACTCACCAGAAAAGTCAGCATATTCGTCAAATCATTGAATATTCACATCAACCCAAACTAACATCATCATATATGTCATCCAGTTGCTTCATTTTGAATGTGTCTTGACTCTTGATTAATTCTCTAAACCACTGATATGCTCTTTTCTCGTTTTCTTAATATTGTTGCAGAAACTTGAGAGAAATTATACACAAGCTATAATAAAATCTTAAGCACATTTAATAACATAACAAATAATAGCAATTTAGCACGTTTATCAGCAAATAGCGAGGTTAATACTAGTCTTGTGCGTGATTTGGGTCTCGCAGATTCCCATATAAGTCTCTGCAGACAGGAGTTCATCAAGAAAGCCAGAAAATTTACACATATTGTTCACATTACTACTATTGGCATAAACCAGTACTACCAGCCACTGCTGCATTCATAATCGATCTCTATACTGTATAGTGATTGATTTGTGAGCAGTGAGTGATAGAAGATTTGGACATTTGGTTGTGACTTATGACCCCATCTCCATCCTCAGTGATCAGCAAGTGTTAGAGAATGGAATTGGCACTACTGGTCAGGTTTGGAGAGTTCGTGTGTCTCTTTTGGCCATTCCTCGCTTTGGTCATACTTTGCAGTAGTTATTGGGTTTGTTGAGTTGAGCTCTTTCCCATGTAAAAAAATAGGCTGTTCAGACCTCAGAGTTTTGCTTTTTTGACTCAACCAAGTTCTGTTCATCTTCACACAACACAACAGATATGATCGTACATTCCTGCTTCCACTGTGACAGAAATTGAAATAAATGAAACGTCTGCAGATGGGTTTCCTCTACCTCTACACCCCAAAGAGAGTGAAAATTGAAGACTTTGGGTCATTTTCTGCTTTAAATATGCAGTTTTTTTACTGTTACTGAGGTGAGAGAGGACGATAGTGAGCCAATGCAATGCAATATATATGTCAGTTTAAAAAATAAAAAAGAACATTCCATACATAGGAGAACATTTTACCCTTTTTTTTTTCTCTTTCTTCACCTTCTCTTTACTTTTAGTTTTTCTTGTTGAATTGGGATTTCTTGTGGTTCTTATAGATTGGAAATTTAGAATATGTGGATTTCATCCTCTGAGTACTTAGTCTGATGATCAGAAACATTAATTATGTCTAGGTCAGCGATCTGACTTGTAGAAAATGGTGATGCAAGTGGTTTGAAAGGTAGCTTCCATGCTATATGTTCACCCTTGTTTAATTGAATATGGGTCTAATAAATATCATCTTGTTTAACCTTTTTTGACATATTATATTCTTTATGCAGAGTAAGGACTAGCAGTAGCAAGTGTTGGTCTTAATAATCAACACAGAAGTTTAATTAAACATTAAAATTAAATTTAATTAAACAGTTAAGCTTAACTATAGTATAGTGACATTGTTAATAAATGCCATTCAATCTATTACAAGACTTCTTTTTAGAGGAAAAATATTAGAAGATTTAGTTTAAAAATATATAATCAAGAAAATGGAGGTTAAAGTCATAAATACCAAAATCTTACAAGATATACAAGCAACTTCACATACAATAAAATTAGAGATTCATTTAATAAAACAGTTAGAGTGCAATTTAGTTTAAATTGGTGTAGACAAATAATAGTAGAGAGAGAGAGAGAGATGAAATGCAGTAATAAATAATGAATGAATATTGGATTGGCAAAGCAAAGGGGTTTTGGTTGTTGGGTCAACCTCAGGTCGTTAACTGAAACCCAAGCTTAACTTAATCTCTTCTCTTCTTTTCTCTTTTTTACTTCAAATTTGTTTATAGCTTAAATTTTTGTTTTATATAAAATATATTTTATTATATACATACATTTTAAAATAATTTTTTGCAAAGTGAAATTTTTTATAATATCATCCTTTCAATTAAATAAATACTTTCTCTGTCTCTCTGGAAGGGATTCATTTGTATGATGTTGATAGATTGAGATAGCTAGAAAGAGAGAGATTGATGGAGAAATTCAGCTCAGCTAGCTGATCTAGCTATGCCTGCCACCCTCATTTGTTTACAGCAGTTGAAATTGTTGTGACTTTTTATGTATTTTAAAATAATTTTTTTAAATAAAAAATTTTATGTATTGACGATAAAATTATTTAATAAATATTTTACAGTCAAACTAAATAAAAAATATATTTAAAAGAATAACTAAAAATAAAGATAGTTACAATAATTAATAATTTGAGTAAAAATGTGATTACATTTTGCAAAATATATTCTTTGTTCTTTGTTGGTTGAATAAAAATTTAATGGACTTGAGTCAAGTGTCAATTTTTCTGTTTATCTCTTTTTTTTTTTAATTCCTGCTGTACATTACAAGTGTGAAATGTCCGAGAGTCCATGTTTATATTAAATTACATTTAATACTCATTTAATTCTAAAATTATATTAGTTTTTTAAAATTTATTTTTATTAAATAAAAAATAAATTTTCATAATGTAAATTTTAATATAATAGTAAAAAAATAAATTAATTTTAAGACTTTACATAAAATTTTGTATATAATAAAAAATTTAAATAATATGTTTTATTTTTAAAAAAATGTACATCGTGTAAAAAAATTTACTGCATTAACACTGAATAAGTTTAAAATTTTTTATTACATCATATCAAATACAAAAAAAAATTAAATATAGTTTAGCTAAATTCTGAAAGGAAGATTGGTATAATTTATTTTTGTTGTTAAGTTGAAGTGAGATGAATAATGAACAGTATATATAGTTTTGTATTAATGATGAATCGTAGTGTAGATGAAGATGAGATGAGAGACATGGCCATGTTGTTGTAGGAAAATCAAATCCAAGGCCCTAGTTTTGGTTTTGTAATGACATCAAACATGTCTGTGCCCTCCACAACTCTAACTAAGCACACATCAACGTTTACACTGCTCCTGTCATTTTTGAGAGAGACAGCTTTACACTCTGCAACCCCATGAATGGAGAGAGAAATTAAATATACACATCAAAACCAACACCCTCTTCTCTTTCTCTCACTCTCACACGTGTGAGTGAGCTGTAATCATTTGCCAAAACTGGATATAGTAATTTTCATTTACATTTTACTGTAACTACAATATTGTATTTGTATGTACATGAAATTATTCATTCAAAGAAAAAACCTGAACTTGTTGATCTACAATCATATTTGTAATTATATAAATTCTTTTCATTCAATTTTCATTCTTACCGCCTCTAGTTGTTATAGTTACCTGAATTTTTGCTGTGTACTCTAAGAGTAAATTAATTAGAATAAGCCAGGTTCGTTGGGTCATTCTTGGTGGGTCCCCTCCTATCTCTCTCTCTCTCTTTTCATAGGAACCAATGGATATGTGAGACAGAGAGAGAATGGAGAATCCGTGTAGGTTTCTGTTAAAAAGCTTTGAACAAACTTTGCTATTTTTGCTGTTTCAAGTTTTCACTTCCCACACTCTCAAAACACACTCATCCCTCCTTAATTTCTTCTTCCTCTATACATTGTCTCTCAAACTCAAACTCAAACTCAAACTCAAACTCAAACTCTGCTTCTCATGTTACAGCCTCCATCGACCAGCATGCACATATATAATATATAAATATTCTGTTGCTATATATATATATAAATACATTAACAGTCCCATTTCATATAGCTAGATAGCTAGATAGATATATGTTGTACATAACCATCAGCAAGCAGAGATTTGTGAGGTAAAGGAAGAAATGAAGGCAGCTTGGCCAACCTGCCTTATATATTCTTCTTCACAAGAACACCCAAATGGCCTCATCACCTCCTCGGCTGACCCTTCTCCATCTTCTTCTTCTTCTTCAATGGGAATGGTGTATGCAGACATGGGCTGTCTCTCTCTTTCTTCTAATTCTGAAATCATGGGAGCCTCAGCCTGGACTACTTTTCCACTTATGAGGGAACACTACCTTCCCAACGCCAATACTAGTATTACTACCTCTACCACTGACGATCATGCTTTGGAGGGCAAAGGTTCTGACTGTAGTACTGATGACAACAAAGTAGATCATCATATTCATAACCAACAGCAAAACCCTAATGACAATTCAGTGAAGGAGGTAGATTCTGGGCAGTCCAAGCTCTGTGCAAGAGGCCATTGGAGGCCTGCAGAAGATTCTAAGCTCAAGGAGCTTGTGGCCCTTTATGGCCCTCAGAACTGGAACCTCATAGCAGAGAAGTTGGAAGGAAGATCAGGTTGGTTTCTTTGTGTGTGTGAAATTTATAATATATAATCTTGTGATCATATTCATAATTTGTGTTTGACTTTTCTAGTGAGTTTTTAATGTGTGGTTCTGAATGATTGGTTTGAAGGTAAGAGCTGCAGGCTGAGGTGGTTCAACCAGTTGGATCCAAGGATCAATAGGAGGGCATTTAGTGAAGAAGAGGAAGAAAGGCTAATGCAGGCACACAGGATATATGGGAACAAGTGGGCCATGATTGCAAGGTTGTTCCCGGGGAGAACAGATAATGCTGTGAAGAATCACTGGCATGTTATAATGGCTAGGAAGTACAGAGAACAATCTAGTGCTTACAGGAGGAGAAGGCTTGTCCAATCTGTGTACAGAAGATCAATAGAGGAGGATAATCCAAGCTTAGCCACCACCAGCAACAGCAGCAGAAGCAGCTCAGGGACAGAACCACCCTATTGTCTCATCACCAATAATAACATTATGCCTGCTTTACCATATGCTCACTTCCATGGAGCTAATGGTGGGCTTGCCTATGGCTTCAATGGTTCTCCCCACACGGCTGGTGGGACACAAGCTTTCTCAGGCAGCAGCAATAAGCAGGCCCCTCCCTTTCCACACACTGCCTTCTATGCTCATCAAACACCATTTGATCACTTCTCTGGTTTGTCTCACTCTTCAACTAAAATACACGAGTCTTAGACCAACTAGAGCACCATAGCCATATGGGTTTCTCGTATTTTTGTTTCTTCAAGTTTTCTTATTTTTTATACATATAAACAAGTATGAGTTTGATACTTTTTTGACTTTCTAACTTAAACCTAGTTTCCTTTGTTTGGTTGGTTACCTCACTAGTCTTTGTTACAGTTCTATCAAGTTAAAGATGATATCTTTTTCAACCTTTTTTGTGTTCTGATCTGAAACACATTACACAGGCATATGAATATATGAGCACGTCTGATAGCCTTTATTATACTTCTATTTATGGTTACTTTCTGGGTTATGTTTTGTAGCTGGTAGAAGCAATGACATGGTGGTTGAGGCTTTGGGTCAGAGCAGATACAGAGAAAGCAGGCCAAATGAATATGAACATCACCATCATTATCATCTAAATAGCTTCTTCTACCCCGATCATCAAAATTTGCCCCCATATTTGATGCCCACGATGCAGCAGCAGCAGCAGCAACAACAACCACCACAGTCAACCTCAAACATGAATCCCAATTTCCAGTGCTTCTCACCAAATTCCATAGCCCCTAAGGCTTCTTCAAGCGAACCATCATCGTCAGAGAACAGGGATGGAGTAGTAGTAAGTGCTATTCCACCTCCATTTATTGACTTTCTAGGGGTAGGAGCCACATGACATGATAATCGCAGTGAAGTCAATAGAAGAAGTAAAACGAACCAGCCAAACAAACCCAAGAAAAAAAAAAGCTGCCAACTTTCCCAGATGCTTCCTCAATATAGATGTGGCCCAACATTACTGTGAAGCCATTAGAGGTAAGCAGAAAGGATAGTTTATCTCAGTTTGGTCACTGTGTAGCTTGCGTCACTTTTCTGGTTGAGATCCCCTCTATTCTGTTGTGATTTCCTTTCTCACATGGGGGACCCCTTCTATTCCAAACATTAAAAAATAAGTTCAAAACTTGAGTACTTTAATTATATCCACGTAACTTTTCTGTTTTCATTTCTCTTTTTTATTAATTATTATGTCCAAGACATTCTTTCTTACTTAGAATATGTATACATGACTAATTCGTTAACAAGAGCAAGGTACAAATTAAAATCTACTTAGGGACCCAAAAGGTGAAGGACTCCTTGTCCTTGTGTTTAAGGCCTGTTTTGGAGTTGTGGATGTGGTTTAAGCAAGGGTTGTTTAGCTTGTCTCCACAGAAAGAGAGGGTCTTCTGAAGTACTTAGTAAGAACAAGAAAAAAAGAATGATGATGATGATGATGATGATGATGATGACGGTGGTGGTGGTGTCGATGATGGTGAGAGAAAGAAAAAAAAGAAAGACGAGGATGTTTGATATGGGAACTGTTGAGAACACCCTTTTCTGATGAGCCTGCAAGATGCAATAAGTAAAGGCACAAATTTAGCAAACTGAAACTCCAAATGTGCATTCATAATGGGGAACTGTTCAACATGCATCTCTCATCACCAGAATCTTTTAAGACTTGTATTCATGCCACTCACATGGGTGCTGTGCTGTGCCTGCTTTAATCTTTTTCACTCACTTAAATTCTCTGTTCATTTGGTATTGTTCGCTTCAAAACACTATACAGCTTATATAATTATTATTTATTACAAAAATTTGAAATATTTTTTCCAATTGTGAGAGGAATAGTAAAAGTTCTCCCTACAAAAATGGGATTCAATAGTTGAGTGTTGTGCGTATATGAACATTTAATGAGCCTGATTAACAGTTGCTGTCATTAAAATCTGATTAATGTCTTTGACAGTTAATTATATGTGGGTTCCTTGAAGAAAACGCATAACTAGTCATGTTGGGGTCACAACTCAACTCAACTCAATTGCTCTAAGCAACGCACTACATGATTTAATTGTGAATTAAATCACTTCCACCTGTCCGAAAGTTATGATAATTTGTAAATTGAATGGTAAATAATTTGAAGAATATATGAATTATGGTAAATTTAATGCCTGCTTGCTAAACAATCATTTTGGTCCCAAGAGTTTTTAAGTCATGAAATAAAAGCATTAAAACCCAAACAAATATTAAGTTTAGTTAAAAGAAGTGATCTTTTATAATATAACATTAAGATTGTAACTTTCGTTAAAATAGATGTTGATATTTAATATTATCTATTTTTTATTCCTTGAAAGACCAGAAAAAATTCAAGTACTGGTCTTTAAAATTTTGTGCTATTCTGAATTAATATTATGAATTACTAACCTCATAATTAAAAAATAATAATAATAACAAAGTGAAGTTCCGAAGCCGAAATTTCTTTTGAAGTGTATTAGTTTAGGCTTTATCTAATGTCAAAGTGGAAGAGTGTTTCTCTTACATACAAAAAGATATATAATGTTAATTCTTATTTATTAAGTTAAAATGTTAAATTTTTTTCTTTTAACTTTAAATGTTTTTAGCGAAATTAATCCAAAACTTAAAAAAAAAAATTTCGCACAAAAAATTACTATTTTATATATATATATATATATAAAGACGTTGACACGTTAGATCAAATTAAAAATTTTAAGTCAAATTTAATAGTTAAAGTGAATAATTTGTCCACAGGCTTAAGTTTAAGAGAATTTACCTAACATTTTAATGCTTTATAAGGATATTATATGCAAATTTTAACATAAAAAGTTTTGCATTAAATTTGGAGATTATAAGTCAAATTTAACGGATTAAAAAAATTCTGGACAAATTTTATTCCAAGTTATAGTTTTTTTTTATACCTGTCGACTTTCTTAATTTTGAGTAAAATCTGATGTCCTATGCCGAAATTATTACATATGAAAAATCCTTATCTTTTTTTTTTGGACGGTGAAAATCATTGTCGTTTTGGTAAAATATTTTATCACTTTGTGTTAGACCAGCAATTTTGGGCCTCATAGAAGCCCATTAGGTCTAATGCAAAGGCCCGTAACTATTCTCAACAAGTTTGAACCCCTCAAAAGAAATCTCAATAAGGGCTTATAAACTTATGTTGAGAATAGTATTGTAAGTTCTCATCTTTATATTTGCTCAAAATTTTAAATGAATAAGTTTTTTTAAATAAAACTTAATATATAAAAAATATGTTAATGAAAAATCAAAAAAACAAAAAATAACAGGGAAAAATGCAAAATAATATCTTAGATTTTAGGTCACTCAAATATAGTCTCTTGAATTTTTAAAATTGGTAATTATACCTTTAAATTTTTAGATTATAATAAATAGGTCATTCCTCACATGTCAATTGAGATATTCTTACAGTGAAATCTAAAAAATCCATTGTAATACGTAAAAATATTTCAAGTGGTAAAATAAAGTGTTGTTAAGAAAAAAAAATTAAACATAAGAACATGTTTACTGAAATATAATAGTTGGAGATTTAATTTTTAATTTTTAAAATATAATATTTTTTGCATTTTTACCAAAAAGTAACTTTATAAAGCACGCCTTTTTAGGATATGTAACGTAGATGCACTTCCGAAAGTTAATTTTTTAATTAAAATTAATTTTCTTATCTTTGCATTTATTGTTGCATTTATAAACAAAGCTTTACCAAAAGCATAAAATGAAACCGAATAAAGGAATCTGAATCCTTCCATCTAATAAATTATTATTATTATTATTATTATTATTATTATTATTATTTTATATAATTTTGTATTTTAATTTTATGTACATAATTATTTATATTTTTTAATTAAATTATAATATTTGTATATTTTAAAAATTATTTATATTTTTTAATTTAAATTATAATATTTTTATATTTTTAAAATATTACATGAAATATATTTTTATTTAAAAACTAACAATAATGGATACATTAATTTATAAAATATTAAATTTGAGTAAATAATTAAAAGATAATAAGTAAAAAATAAAAAATATCAACAAAAAATTAATATTTTAATGATAAAAAATAAAATAATTTTATTATTTTTTAATTATTTCTTTAAACATAATATTTTATAAACTAATATATTTATTATTATTAATTTTTTGATAAAAAATTATACGAAAATAAATTTCATATAAAATTTTAAAAATAAGTTTCATAATAGGTGTACATAAATTAAAATACAATAAATTCCTTTACACGTTAGTCATTTTTTTAATAGACCAATCTATTAACTTCTTCTAATTATAATTGGATTAAATTTACATGTAATTTTTTTATATTTTATTATTAAATTTTTTAATTAAAATAAATTATATAAATAATATGTATATTAATTTATAATTAAAAAACTTGATAGTAATTATAATTTTGTGTATAAATTAAGTGGTTTACACCTATTATGAGAATTGAAGTGGTATTTTATTTCATTATCTTCCATCAACCTTCTTGACATGGGAATCCACTGGCATGCTGATGTTCAAGTCCAAAAACATTATTCTATTTTGTTTTTTCTACACATGAATATTATTCTATTGCCTTCTCCACTATGGGACAATGATAGGCTCCAACTTAGCTAGCAAAGTATAGACTTTTTTCTTGTCTTTTCTCTTTTAGGTGGGAATTAAAGGTGCACTTCCCAAACACTTTTTCCTAAGAGATGACTTTAACTCAATGACTTTTCAACCACTTCTTCCCCATAATTGAAGCAACCAAATTTGCTAAATAGTATCAAAAGGTTACAGAAATTTTTCTTTTTGCTAACAGTAATTTTAAGATATTTAATAATTTAAAATTTATACAAATTTAATAAAAATAATAATTTTTAATGTTTAAAAAAATTATTAAGAAATCAGATAAAAATTTAACGATACTGACTAGCAAAATTGAAAAATAATTAGTTGACAAGATAATATTTCTATTTTGATTGAAATGTATGGCTAAGAATTTTCTCCATAATATCAAAATTTAGTAAGTTGGTCAAATGAAGGATATATATCAAACCTGATTTATTATTTTTCTTGTATCTCATCATATAACCCTTGGTTCTTTACTTCTTTTCATAAAGTCCCATATACCTATGATGAAACGAGTCTTAATTAGGATCGTTAATTATATTGGCTGAACTAAATCATCTTCAAATTAAACTTTGCTTTCTAATCTATCAAAAAAATTGTCCTTTCTAGACCTAACCATAAGAATTTAGATAGATCTTTACTTTTTCTAGAAAAGTAAAAAAGAGATCCTATTAAAAAAATAAATAGAATAAATTAATTATTATTAAACATGTAAATAAACCATCCATTAATTTTTTTCAACATGACTTACTTTTATTTTTAACATATTTTCATATCTATATATTATTTATTTATTTTCATAAACTGGGATTATTTAATATTTTTTCAAATGGGCAGATATGAGGCAAATTGTTAGGTTTATGTGACACATTTAAGGTCTTTGTCCCATATTTACAACTTGATAAGCCCAAAATCAGGAACTGATCAAAGGCTTAGACAAAGCATGAAATAATACTTGCCCTTGCTTGTAAAAGTGAAGGACCAAACAAGCAAAGAGAAGGCAAAAGAGAGTGGGACAGGAAGACCACTAATGAGTAATGGCTTCACATGAAGTGGGACCCTTGATAAATGTGCATATAAAAATTGTGGCCACCTGCTTTTGATAGCAACTATGAAATATCTCAATGTTCCTTGAATCCTTGGCTTCCCTTAACTCACACATCACTCACACTCATACATGTACAACACCTGAGCTTCACATGCCTATCTTTACAGAGGCAATTTTGTTCAGGTTGAACTTATTAATTAGGATTTGTCTCACATGATTCAGAGAAGTTTTATCGTGTTAAAATTATAATTTTTTGTTATTGCTTCTAACTCATTTGTGAATAATACAAGATAAAGGTCACTTTGGCAATATGTTAGTACCTGGTGCTGCCTTAGAAATAAAGGAAAAGGAGAAAAAGACGAAGTTGGATAGTTTCATTTAATATTATTAGTTTTTGGATTCTCTCTGAACTATGTTTGGAGTTTTGTGACAAGTATTCTAGTTTATCCACTCAAGGGAAGACCTGTAATAAAAGAATAAAAATTCTTCCTCCCTTTCAAAGTTTTCACTCTTCTGGTTTTGTATCTTTCTCTGACGTTTAACTCAATGAAAGAAGTGTTCTGTTTGATCCTGGACACTATAAATTCTCCTCTTATAATATTATGGAAGAAAAATTAGTGAAAAACGGAAGTCATCATAAAGGATTAAAGGGTCAGAGAAAATACTTCAAACCAGAAAAGATGAAGAGAATCTTTTATAAATCTTATATGTTCTCTTAATTAATTTATTTCCCATAGCAACTTGTTTCAAGGGGCAGGAGGAAAACTGAACTTATGAAAGGTTAGCTTTCTGTTACTCTGTATATGAAGATTGAAAATGACATATATACACAGAAGTTCAGGTGCTTACATATAGCCTGTACTTTTTTCAGGTTTTGGATAGATATATTGGTGAATAGGATATACTTATTTTTCTACGTTTCAATGGAAAGTTATATTAACTTTCTTTTCTTCGGAATTCTTTTAATGATAGAAATAGAATGTGGAGAATAACAGATAGGAAAATCATACCTAAATAATAGGTCTGAAAAGTATACAAGTCTAAGCTCTACAGAAAATAATTTAAATATGCATTGATGCATTTTGATGCAAATTAAATATAAATCATAATGCTCTGGGACTAATATCATCATTATATAAATGGAGAGAATCTCAAAAAGGTACAACAGGCCTCTGATGAAGAATTACAAGTCTATTCTAAGCCTTGGATTTCAGTTCAAGAATCTCCTTTCTTTTCTCTTTTCTCCTTATTATTTTCTTCGTCTCACAAGTGTATGTACATCAAGATATTTACTCAACGGATCATCTAAATCTGCAGCAAAAACACCTGTTCAACTCTTAAGGCTCAAGATTGCAGCTAGGGAAGCTAAACTATAATTATGTTGTCCTAAGATTCCTGCAAGGAGGTAGGTCGATAATACAATTCCTGGGGGAAAGAAGCAAGAACTTGTCAGCAGCATGAACTTGCACTGGAACAGCCTCCACTTTCATTTCACTGAGACTTTATTGGGGATCTGATGTAGCTCCACGTAGATCCCAGTTATGTCTGCTCATGGAAAGTAAGAGATCGTGATAAAGCTGCTGGGTTGGCTTGCAACACCAGCGATGGTTCAACCGCATGATTCTTGTCATCTCCCTTGGCTGGAAATGGCTGGAAAAGGCCTCCTCCACTAATAGAATTGCCCTTCTCATTCTTTATCCCTAGTGCTGACCATATAGAACTCTTTGCAGCTTCGCTAGGATCATCAATTCTCAGTGTCTTGGGGATCAAGATACTATTTTCTGAACTGTTACTCTCTGTATCAGGCTTTCCTTTCGGTGAGTCGGTTGGACTGAGGATGTTCCCTTCCCTCGAGTGTTTTCCCAGAATCGGTGAATTAGGGGCAGAGAGGTTAACTAAAGATTGGGCAGAGATGGATGGTATATTCCAGGAAGCTGGAAAAGTGCTACCCCAGTACGTAGGATTAGGATAAAAAGATACTGGATAGCCTCGTGGGCAGAATGCAGGAGAAGGCACCGATGAAATCCACTGTGCTGTGTTCCATGGATTGGGCCAGGAGGAACCTGGGAAGCATGACAGTTGAGGAGGGAAAGCTGGATTAATTTTATCCACTGGTTCTTGCAAGGCAGTGTTGCCTTTATTCTCTGATGAAGTTGAAGCTGTAACTGAAGCTCCGATGGAGTGATTATTATTCCCACTATTTTCCCTACCATAAGAAACAAAACTATTCTGCTCAGGTAAATGAAACCCATTTAAAACACCATTCTGTGTTTTCTCTGCAAGGTTCAATACAGAAGCCATGGAATCACAAAGAGGAGAATCTGAACCAAAGGTCAAGACAGCTGCTCTATTTCCCAAAACAGGGTTATGTAATCCATTGGCAGGGTTGTCTCTGGCAATTTGAAGGGCCTTTGGAACCATTATGTGACGATACTGCGAGGCAGAAGAGTTTTTGTTCTTGCGACGACCCGCCCCTACAGGCACATTTCTCATGGTTCCTCCGGCAGTCCAATATCTCTGACAGTTCTTGCAGAAATGACGGGGCTGATTGACATTGTAATTATTATAATAACAAAATTTAGTGTCCATGCTATTGCATCGCGGACATGGAAGTATCTTGTCAGGTTTTTTAGGAGTTTTTTCTTCTAAAATGCTTATCTCACTTTGTTCTTCATGTTTAGAAGATTTAAGTAAAGAAGTCTCTCTTTCTGCTGAGGGAGTTTTAGGATTCTCAAGAACGCCTGAAGATGCTGTTGGAGATTTTAAATCCTCTGTGCTTTGATATGAGGCATCATCGTCTTGTACTGAGGTGAATTCTTTACTTGACAGTTCCTAAAATAATAACCAAGAGTCATAACTCGTAAATATTAAATATGACTTACAATTTATGAATTGAAACACAGAATTTAAAGCTTCAATACAAGAACAAAATATGAACCCGAGGATTTTCTTGGTATTTATCATTTTAACGCAGACAATTGTGTTGTTTTTAAATTGCTAAAACAGAATATTGATTGCTATTGTTACTCAATTTCAAAGGAAAACATATTATGATGTAACCAAACAATAGAAGCATTAGATAGTCATTCTTCTCTAAATCAATTTCGTTCCAATTATGGAATATCGGTTTATATATGACTCAGCTCCTATAAAATCACTAAGCATATTTATTTTACTTAATGAATCTAATTCAACTTATGCAATAACAACGAGAACTAAAGCGTGAAATGAAGGAGAAGGGAAATTTCATCAGGAAAACAGGGAAGAACATATATGGGAGTCGTATCTTTTCTATATAATCAATTTAAAGTTTGACCTTTGGTTAGTGAATAAGAAGAGGGTTACAGAATGGCAATTCTAAAAGTACAGAAGCAGACAAACTTTCATGGAGATGGACTAACTAACAAGTATATAGTAATTGGACAAGAATCCAAAATATAATCTCTGTATTTTCAATTTTACCAAATATGAGTATAAAAACGGAAGAAAGTTCTAGAATATAAGTCATGTATATTAAGCCCTGAATGGAAAATATAAATTCTAACTCCAACAAATAGAGTAATGTAAAAGAGAGAGAAAGAAAAAAGAAGTTTGGGAGTAAAATAGTTCGTCAATAAATCCAAGCAGAAATATTGTCGAATAAAATTTTCTGTGAGGTCACAAGGTTACAGATCATTTGGAAAAGTGTTATTCCAAAACAGAATAAGGAATTGAATATAGAGAAAGTATCAAACTAAAAAAATAGCTCCAATTGAAGTCTATGGCGTGAAAAGCAACTTGATAAGTTTTGCAAAACAAGAAATCCAACAATTGAATCTCCAAGCCATTGAAATGGTTATATCTGGGATGCAGCAAGAAACCCAATATCAAATAAACCTACGAAGAAAAAAAAAAAAGGAAAATTGTTTTCTATTGAAGCTACCTATGAAGCAATTTGAGATCAAATTTTGCGTATATAAATTGAAAAGTCGAAAGCTCACTTTGAAGTACATGATGAAAGATTGAAAACAAGTAGTTTATAAAATTGAATTAGCAAAAACGAAAGCGAACGCAACCACAGAAAATGAGTCTAATTCTTAAAAACTGGAATTTCAAATGGACGGGATTGATAGAGTCCCACAATTAATGAGGTGTGGCCACGACTTAAGAAAGGAATAAATAAGTAATCATGTGAAACACCTCTTGTATTTTGATATACAATTCTCCAACTACCTCTCAATTGACACCTTTATCCATGAACAATTTTTGTTTCGAAAACAAACAAGGATTGAAAGTGAATCCAGATAGGCAGCCATATGAGGGGATGCATAGTTACATACCTTAACCCCTTGCGATTGGTGGTGGTGGTGTATTGCAGAGCTGACTTCACGCGGAGAAGACGAAGACGAAGGACGACTATGATCATCAGAGGAGTCGTTTTCGTTTACGGAGGAGACGTGGCGATTGAGTGGCAGAGAAATCGTCCTCCCAAATAGCTTTATCTCCGGCTCTTTAACCTCCGACATTCCTGTGTTATATTGCTGCTACTACTCTCTCTCTCTCTCTCTCTCTATTTGGCTTCTCTTTGTTTGAAAAAAATGGTAGAAATGGGAGAAAATATATGTATTTATAGGAACACAAGAGGAGGTGGTTGTTGTTGTGTATTGTAATTGAATCATAGTGAATTTTGTTTCCTTCCCTTCGCTTGAGTTAGAATGAGATGTATCATTATCATCTGTCATCAATACTACCTTGTGCTGTGCGTTTCGTGGGAGTATTCGTCGTTTGCTGTTGAAAACGGATAATGGAATAATTAAATATACAAGAGATGTGTGTGTGAAATGGTTGGGGATGACACGTCAGCAAAGAGGGGAAATTTTGAGAGCCACAAGTTCTTGTGGCCTATGAGATCTTTGTGTGCTATTGGATTCCCTCACATTGCTTATAAAGATAGATAGTGCTCTTCTCCTTCCATGTCATCACTTTTCTATTTCCTTTTTCTTTATTTTTCCTCTCTCTTTCCAATTCCTCCAACTCTTTTTCTTTTAACTCTTTTAAATGCTAATTTAAACCTCATCATTATTGATTAATTTTTAACTTATTTCAATTTATTTTTAGAGTTTTATTAACTAATATTGACACAATAAATAAAGTTTCTTTTTTATTATTTAAAAACACATTTAATAATTTAAAATCTATAAAAAATTATCTAAATTTTTAAATACATACATTATATCACTTCATTTATATACAAAGAAATAAGATTTATTAAATTTTTTATATTTCAAACTAAAGATCCCACATGTTATATATAATAAAAAATTTATTAAATTTTATTGATCAATGTATAAATAAGATAGCAGAATCATACAACAAGTGTTCTTAAATTTTTTTAAAAAAATTAATAAAAATAATAATTTTTAATGTATAAAAATTATATTAATCTACAGTATAAAACCTTAATCATGCTTGTGCATGAATCACATATTACTCTTGTACATTATTTAAATTAATTCTAACATTAAATTCAACTTAATGAAAGGACAGTATTTATTATTGGGTCCACCATAATTAATATCTGAATTATTAATGAAAAAATTAATTAAAGTTCAAAGTCTCTTATTACACAATATTACATTAGGCCTTTAACCGTATAGTTAGTTTTCTAATTCTTAAATAGAATAGTTTGTTATATTTTTATTATATATTTTTTAATTAAATAAAATATGTAATTTTTTTTTTTTAAAAATCCAATCATAAGTTGATGAGTTGTAAAAATATTAATTCATATGTCATTATAAGTAAAAAAAGAAAAAAATGTATAAAAATCATCCTTAAGTATTTATATACTAGTATAAGTGTATAACTGATCATAAAATGTTACCCCAAAAAGTAATAAAATGTTAATTTCTTAATTTCTTCAAGCATGTTTGGTGTGCAAAAATGACAATTTTCAATTGTTCTTTCCATTTCATAAAATTAACAATTTCTAAATATGCTCCAAATGGCAACTAAATAGCTATATCTTGAAATTCCGCAGGATTACAAACTAAATATAATAAACATTGAAATAAGAATTTTGACAAGCGTGAATAAATTAATCTTTATCTTGTTTAAATTATGATTACAAAGTTATTACTTATATCAAATTAGGAAGAAATTAATCGACCGTAGTGAAGGCTGGGGGTGAATCGTTAAAAAGTGATTTTACTTTTTCATTCAAATTCTTATATAATCGATCGATCGTGAACCAAAATAAAATTAATGTGTCAAAGTTATGCAATTAATTAATTGTTAGACCATGAGTTTAAATGTTAATTTTCTGAATCAATGGGTTAGGTAAAATATCAATAGACATTATATATGAATATTGTAGTTATTCACTCTGTGTAACTAGATCAAGCTGATCTACAATATTATTATATATATTCACTTGCCGTTATAGGACACCGTACGCCGATTTTATTGATTTCATTCTTCATCTTCATATGCTAAAGACGATGACATCCTAGAAGTTGAAGAAGATAAGATGTGCGACATATATATGTACTCATTTCATAACTAAATAATAAATAAAATGAGAAAAGAAGAAGAAGAGTTTCTAGTCGTCTTCGGCTTTTGGTGGAGTTTACTAAATAAGTTTGTTCTTAAAGACCATGCATATATTCAATCTAATGATTAGAAATTACACTTTTAGGTAAAGTTCACAAAGTTTAATAATTTATATGAAAGAAATTTTGCGAGCTTAAAAATTCGTACGGTACAACGGTTAAATGGACTTTAAAAAATACTTTTGAATTGACATTTTTATATACGTTTAGGTAAAGTTCACAAAGTTTAATAATTTATATGAAAGAAATTTTGGCGAGTTTAAAAATTGGTACGGTACAACGCTTAAAGGGGCTTTAAAAAATACTTTTGAATTGACATCTTTATATTAATTTTTAATTTCTACGAAGATACCGTGTAACCAAAGTCAGTTACATTGAAATTGTTTTAATTTCTCTTTCCTCACATATCCTTGAAATTCCACATTTTTACAATTTGTTGATTAAAATTTTCCTGTTTCTGAAAAGAGACGAAAACGTTGATGGTTGAATATTGATTATTGAACATCAAAGCGGTCAAAATGGTGTTGCCACTTCAACACGTTGTACGTGGGACCCATAGGGTAGATTGTATCAATAATAATTTAAGTACATTAATTATTACATTTTATTTATTAATTATATTTATCTATTTTTTTATTTTTTTATAATATAAAAATTTATCAATATAAAATAAAAATAAATTGTAATTTTTTAAAAATATTAAAATTATATTCTTATTTTTTATTTTAAAAATATACATTCTCTTTATTTAAAAAATTAAAAAAATTTATAATTTTATTTATTTTAACTAAAATATTTTTAATACGATATTATTAATTTTTTTAAAATATTATAATTTAATATTATAAAATATATCTTAAAAATAATTATTTTATTATTATTTATTTTGATTTAAAATATAAATTTATTTTATTTTAAATTAAAAATTAAAATTATTTAAATACATAATTAATTATACAAGTAATAAATATAAGAATAATTTAATTAAAAAAAATAAAATTATAAATTTTTTATTTTTTAAAAAAATATAATTTTTTAAAATAGAAAAAGTATAATTTTAAAAATTTTTAAAAAATAAATATGTAACTTATTTATAAAATAAAAAAAATAATTAAATATTATTAACTAATATATAAATTAATAATAAAATAGATGTATTAAAAATCTTTCGCATTGCATTGTACAGCTTACTCCAGCAAAGCAAGCTCTTACAACTGTTTCCTGCCACATCAACACTTGCACACAGTTGGGTCCACATGCTAAAAAGCGAAGTGAAAAGGTGATCAAAGGCATCAAGATCATCCACGCCGTTCAATATTCAGCCAATGAAGTAGTGACAGGTGGCACTTTAAGGTGCATCTTCCTAGTTCTCGAATCTCTGAAGGGTATTTTGAGACGACGAAAGAATCTTGTTGGAGTGGTTGTCCTCTGCTGAATTAACAAGTAATATTGTTGACACGTGTCCATCTCTATAGGTGTGATAATACTGGACCATATCTTTTTCTCTTATCCAATTAGGTCGTCTTTGAATTTTTTTTTAACGAAAATTTGGCACGACCTTTTTCCTTTTTAATGAAATTACTTATCATTCTAAATGAAACCCTGAAGTGACAATTTTTTATTTAAAAGGAAGGATTGAAATTATTATAATTTCCCGTTTGGCCAATTTGGGACATGAAAATTTGCTCCCTAGCTTGCTATGTTTGTGAAATCAAAATTTTCTTACCATAAAAAGAAAGTTCCAAAATTTTATAGGAGCTCCACTTAATTTCACGTTTGATGTTTTATTTATTATTCTGAAATTCCTACAATTTCTATTTATTTCATATTTTTTCTTTGAGCTGAGGAAGATGAATATAACTTTGCTTTCAGTTAGAAGAAAGTCTTCTTTTAATAACATAACTCGTCAATCTATCTTAAAAATATTTTATTTCTTTTTGTAAATTTCCCTCAATTATTAAGGACACATATTTAGAATAATGTGATCTTAAGCTTAACTTATCACCTCACATATTATAACAATATTATAAATATCAATATTAGATTATAGTATTTAATTTAATATCTTGTTACGTGATAACAAAATAACATACAACATAATTCATGATATCACATCTTAGACAAAATTATATTATTTTATGACACTTACATTTTTCACAGATAATTCTATATCATAAATTAATTATAACTATATATAAGCACTCACATTTATTTATTTTTTAAAAGTTTCATTTTAATAGTTAAAAGAGAAAAGTTTACATGTAAATGACTAATTATATATAAGATGAGCAATATATGACTAATTATATATATATATATAAATTCAAAGCATGTAGGTGCATTAATTTACAAGGTAGATATTTTATGATGATCTCCCTTTTTTGTACCAAAATAATTAGTTAGATATTGTGGTTCACTTCACATCACAGGATTCAAAATTGACATAAAAATGTAAACACACTTTATTATTTCCCTAAATACCTCTTTCGGTATTTCCCCATTCAATTCTCTTTTCTTTTATATATTTCACTCTCACCAACTACGTCATCCATGCATAATCAAGGCAACAAAAAAGTGAATAATTATCACATGTATGTGCTTTAGTCATGAAGATTTTCAATAATTTTTTATTTTTATATAAATTATAAGAATATGTATTTTAAATGTATCGCTATGTTAAGTTAATTTATATGTATCATATATCCAACAGGAAAGGGACATGAAATGACTGTTGAGTGCTCCGTGGCCTATATTAATATTATACGTATAATCTTCCGTAATTAAGATGCCACCATATCATGCATATATCGAACTTTTAAAAAAATAATAATCATCATATAATAAAAATTCATATGATAAATATATCAAAAAAAAAAAGTTCATATGATAAAATAATGCAAGTTGCGTTGATAAAAAAGCTTTTGATTTAACTAAGCTTTGATTTGGCGTTTAATTTATAACTTATAACTTTTAATTACTTTTAGGTATCATTTGTTTTAATAGATTTTTTTTAGGAAAAATATTTTCTAGTCTTTTTTGGTATAAAAAAAATTTCCGCCAATAAAATTTTTCTTTAATTTTTCAAGAAGATTTTTCTTGTTAAAAAAAAAAAAGATAACTACTCTAATTTTTACTTTAGCTTCTTTTTGGGTCAAAATTTGATCCATTAATATTATAAGCTTGCTACACTATTTCACCTATATCATACATTTACATTATAAAGCTCATCAGGGGCTATAATTGGTCCCCAAATAAAAGTTTTTCACAGAAAAATTTTCAAATAAGTCGCAGAACATTTTTAAAATAATTTTTTAAAAAAAAATCAAAATTTTCACCCAAAAAAAAGCAATTCGTTAGATTCAAACTTAAAACAAAGTAAGTGTAGGAAGGTAATGGAGCATAAAATAAAAGAAGAAAGAGTGGATGCAGTTTGAGCTTGCTTGCCATTAATTGCCATCACGCATGCCGTGGAAGGAGGCGACATTAATGTCATATATAGTATTTTTTTTCTTTAATTTTTAAAATATATAATATAAAATAATTATTATTATAATTTTGAAATAATAATTTAAGTAATATATAGGAATTTATTTAATTTACTAATTTTTTGTAATTTTGTAATTTTTATTTTTTTCTTTGATGTCTTCACATAATATATTTTATATTATAAAATATATTATTTTATGATACTAATAATTTAACCAAATGAACTCAAAGTCATTATAATATAAATAATAGTTTTGAACTCTTTTGATTATTGATCTAAAAATTTAAATAATATAATTTATATTATAAAATATAAAATAAAATATATGATATGAAAATATAAAAGAGAAAAAATAAAAATAATAAAAAATAATCAGATAAAAATTAAAATAACAGTTAATATATTATTGTAATATTATTAAATAATAAAAAGAGGACATGATGATTGATGGGTTGCAATGTTCATTATTGTAATGTCTGAAACAATTTAGAAGTGTGAGCACCAATACCTTAGTCTTTAATTTGGCCGACCAGATAGATGAGATATCAGAGCAAGAATTTTTTGCCATGGATATTCAACATAAATTCTTAGTGCTGGTGGGGCTTTCAGGGTTTTAGTGGAGTGCAAAAACATAAATTAAACTAATATATATATATATATAATTTCCATGAGTATCCAATGAATATTATTAGATTAATCTTGAATTTCCAACATTAATTGCAGAAAACTCTTCACTGCGAGTTTTAAGTGTGTCTTATCATTTGAGTCACTCCATTTTCACATATGTTTGAATATGATCATATTTTATATTTGTATGTACCTATTCTTTTAATATAAAAGACCAAAGACACCATAAGTTTAAAAGTTCCATACAATAACATAGACTTTAGTGAAAACATTATTTGACTTTACACTCCTCGATCACATATATTTTAATTTCTTTCATATAATTATAATTTATATTATATATGTTATTTAAAAAATTCCTAATATATATATATATATATATATTAGTATGAATATGGCCTGGTGGGTTGAAGGTTCTGGGTTTGCCACTATGCTCTCGCATGCAGATGAACTAGCTGCTGTCAACTCATGATCCATCTCATGGATTTGGAGTACCACATCCGAATATATATATATATATATATATATATATATTCAAAACTTGGAAGTCACATGTACAATTAATTGTATCATAGATTTTAATAGGAAAGGTTGATTTTTTTTTTTTTTTAACGTTAGATTAATTACTTTTAAGATTTGTGTATATAATATTAAAAAATTATTAGTTTACAAAATTGTATGAGAATTTAATAGTAAAAAAACTTAATTTCTTAATAAATCCAATATTCCTTAAACAAACTCTTACAAAATGTTCAAAGGGAAAGTGGATGATTGTTCACAAGGACTTTAACTCTTGAACTTTTCTTAGTGGAGACTGGAGAGTAAAAATTAACAAAATGACTTTATTACATCCTTTTGTTTGACTCTATCTAGTTTAAACTTTCCGCATACTTTAAGTTAAAAGTGATCGCAGTTAATTTGACTTGAAAATTTTCAAATTAATTATTAATGCTTCATTATAAGTCCACCACTAAAGTGAATTCTGGATTCATGGCCCGTAATTAATGTTATATATAGGCATTCATTCTATCAGTCAACTTCTTTCTTTAATTTTTGTTGGTTGATGTTTGATAATGTTTTTAAAATTTTTACTCTGAAAGTAATTTCTTTTTAATTGTTTTTCTCTGTTTGCTGTGTTAAACTTTGACTCTGCCGTTGTACAAAAAAATAAATATTACATATATAAAATAAGAATTTTGTTGACACTGTCGTAACATATTGATTATTATTTTTTTATTGATTGATGAAATTTTTAAATACTAAAAATTATTATAGTTATTGACTTTTCAAAAATTTTAAATAATTAAATATTTTATCAATAATAAGAAATTTTTTTTAATCAATTTCTTTTAGGAAACTGCTTTGTAAAGTCCATAAAATAAAAGTCAAAGTAACCGTGACCTATAGAATTGCAATTAATGTTGACAATGTGATTGGTCATTCAAAAGAAATCCCACTTAGTCAAACTGCTTTGCTTTTAAGTATAGCAATTAGCAATTAGCAAGTAATCAAGTACGGTAATTTCCTAGTAAAATTAACTTGGTTTTTCTTTCGCCCTTCAATTTGACTTTTAATAATTGGCAAGATATTTTATATATAATCCTTATCATGCATATACACCATCTATTAGCCTAGTGAGGAAACAGCATATGCCAAAACTTCAACTAGCTAGTTACAAATTAGAAAGATTAACTTGAAATGACAAATATATAATTAATTAAATTAATTAAAATGAAATGCTTCATCAACTTGCAATTATATACTGACACACCCTCCTTATCTCCTCATAATGCCTTCCCATTATATACATGAAGTGAACTTAGTGGAGTTAATTCTTTTTATTTCACTCTTTGCTTCGTGTACGTTATTGCATAACATTCAGAAAGGAACTAAATAATTAAAAAGTTAATCCAATTAAGCTCAAGATATTTTAGCTTCCCATTGTAATTTAGTCACCACTACTCACTACTTGGTATATCATATACGTTACTTGATCGTCAAATTATACCAACATTTAAATGACGCAATCACAAGGAAAAGACATAATAGAAATAGTGCTATTCTTTTTTTTTTTTTTTAAATTGCAATTTGCACCTCTTTTGCCCTCTCTTACTTTTATTCTCTTAAGCTCCATTATAGTATATTATATAGTGCTTGAATGGATAAAAATTGTCTCTGGAAACATGTTAAAATTAATTATATATTTTCATCTTTTCAGAAGAATAATTTAAAACATCATTTAAAAAAAAAGGGTCAAAAACCACCAATTTTTATTTTAAAAATATATGTACACAATTGAAGATTAAAAATAATTAAAATACCTCATTAGATAATATTAATTTTTATTGAAAATAAATTTATAAATTTAAAAAATGACTATATCATATTAGGCAAGTGCATATGTAAATATTTGTCATATTATATAAATATAGTAAATTTATATGCATTTTAGTCAAAACAATTAAAATTGAAACTCGTCTTTTGTTGCTAGGAAAGAAAGTTCAAATTTTTTAAAAGAAATCTCTTAAATTAAATGATAAGAGTACAATTTACACTATATTTCTAAAGAAAAAACTAAAAATTGTTGTTGAAAATAGACTACCCAACATGCTCCAAGTTTCTATAAAGAATCATTCATGGCATGCTCTCCAGCACAATGTAGAGTGATAATCAACAGTCGTAGGAGCAAAACTAATAAAATCACTACAAATTAACTATAATATTAATTGAAAAAATAACATTATAATGTTATTGAGAAGGAAAATAAATATAAAATTAATTTAATAATAATTTCATTAAAATAATAAAAATTATAAGTAAATGATATATTTTTATTATATATAATTTTCTTTTTATATGATATCGTTTTGTTATTCTTTCTCATAAAAGTATTCTTATCAAATTTAATTTTTAAAATTAGAAAAATAATAAATATAATTTTAGTGAATCTCAGAAGAGATTTGTATAATTTAGTCTTAATTAATATTTTCCGGAAAGACATAAAAAAAAAAGGAGTAATTTCTTCATGCGTAGTTGGGCTACCATCTAAAACTGAAATATGGGCTATATATCTTAGTTCTTAATGGGCCATATGTAATTACCTGAGCTTCACATTCCTAATTAGTTTATAAAATAAATAGCTTGTTCTCTCTTGATCCAAAAACATATTCAGGAATCTATGTGAGTACCTTAATTAACATATATAGAAAGAAAAAAAAAAGATCACAATTTGTAAATACTATTTTTCACATGTATAATATATGCCTTTAAAAGGTTCATATTTGTTATATCTAAATATTTTTATAAACTTAAACTTTTCATACACCAATCAACACCTTAAGCGATGTTTGTCTCAATCCATTTATCTATTAACATTACAATATTTTTGAATTTCAAAAACTCAATTTTTGTTCTTATTCCACCATGTTAGAGATTATTGATAATTGCAATATATATATATATATATTGAGAAATTTTTCTAACTTATCCAAAATGGCTCCAAAAAAATGACTTTATAAATTTATTTAATTCAAGTTAATTTATTATAAATTACATTTCATTCTATACATTTAAGTTATTTTAATATAATTATTTATTTTTCTCTTTATTAACATAAATTATACATATTAAAATGTTAAGATATTATGTATTGATTAAGTTGACAAAATTTAATATAATTTTAAAAAAATTTAACAAAAAATATCAATTTAAACTTTTGTAAAACTATACAAATTTAATTGTAAATTTTTAAATTGTAAAAATTTTATTATAAACTAAGTAAAATTATAGAAAGTATAAAAATAATTTAATTAAAAAAATAATAAACCCATGTAACAACCACAATGACGTGGTTGGTGACATATTACTAACGTCATTTTGTGTAAGCGACCATGCATATTTGACATATTATTAATTTTTCATAAAAAAGATGCCAAATTATTTTGATGGTGTACGTGTTGACTAAGTTTTCTTTGTTTCACTTTTGTATTTCACGATGCACATTTCATTCACTCTGTTTGTCATGTTGGCTGCTTTTAATAATAATAATTTTGTTAACCAATACTCTTAACTAAAATTTTTTAATCAATTAATAAAATATTTAATAATTTAAAATTTATAAAAAATTAATAAAAAAACTAATTTTTAATATCTAAAAATTTTATTAACTAATTAAATAAAACGTTAATAAGTATTTTAAAGTATTAAACTAATCCTAATTTTACTTAGATGATTTTGTGAGGAGTTGGAACTCTTGTCTTCTTATCTATCTCATCTTAAAAGGAGAGAAATAAAAAAAATATAATTTTTTAAAAACCAACCACAGGCTTAAGAGCTTGTACTCCCTCGTAAAATCACCCTTTTACTTAACTCACATTTGATTCTTAACACCTTCTTCCACTCATCTTGATCAAGAATCTCCTTTAACATATTGATATATATAAATATAAATATATATATATATATATATATATATATATATATATATATATATCAAAGCAAGAAACTAAAGGAGCTTTCTTGTTGAAACGAGCAACCTATCACGTTAATAACTTAACTGACCTCTTTCTTTTTGTTGTCAATAATAGTAATAGTAATATTTCTTTCTTTAAATGTGAACTGCGAATATCATTAAGGAATAGCAGTATAAATAAAAAATGTAGAATAAATATCAAACATGAGTGCTGAGTGATCAAACTCAAGACCGAAACCCAAGAAATCTCAAGTATGATTCCATAGAATTGAAGTTTACGATTTGCTGTTGGCCATTATAACATCTCTTTTCCTCTTTCTTCTTTTCTTAGCTACCTTCTTATTTTCTTGAGGTGGAAATTTCTTTTCTCTTCATCTGGGATACAAATCACACCATAAAGCAAACAGAACAAACATGGTTGATTACTTCTCTTTCTATGCTAATACCATCATACATTAATCCAAGATTCTTGGATTCCTCCAAGAATCTGAATTACCATCAAGTTTCAATTTTTCTTTCCTGGAAAGCTTCACATACCATTAAGAAAGTTGCACCCATTATACATTATGGTGGGCCTTCCAGTTTCACAAGAGAATCAATCACAAATATGAGAGACAATGGGGAGGTGGGAAAGCAACATAAAAACAAACCTGACACTTTCCCTCTTTTCTCTGCTTTTAAGACTCAAAAAAATTGAACTGTGTTAGCTTTCTCTTGTTTTGCTGCATCAGAGATTCTATCCCTTCCACCTCCATTAAAGTCAAAGAAGAAATTAAAAGAAAAAAAAAGAAGGAAAAGTTAAAATAATGAAATGGTAGATGATGAGAGAGGAAGAAATAGTAGCCATAGCTAATGGCATATATCCCCCAATGTAACATAACCCCACTTATGTTTCCTGATATGAAGTGGGTGAGAGAAAATAGAACATCCTAACAACTCCAACCTATAAAGACAACTATAGCCTCCACATATTGACACATACCTAAAAGGATTAAAAAACAAAATATAAAGCTGATGGAGGATTTGCAAAATATGCACAACCAAAGTATGCGTCTGGTTCTGTTCACTGATGCAAAGCCAAGGCTGAAATGGACTCCTGAGCTTCATCAACGATTTCTTGAGGCAGTTAATCAGCTTGGAGGGGCAGATAGTGAGTATTTTATATAAATATATATATATTTATATATATATTCAAACTTACTTTTTTTAAAATGAGTGTAAATTTTTAACACTTATAAATGAGCAGAGGCAACCCCAAAGAATCTTATGAGAGTGATGGGCATTCCAGGGCTTACTTTGTACCACCTGAAGAGCCACTTACAGGCATTTCCTTTTTTTGCAATGATTGTATCATTTTTTTTCCGGCTTTTGATGAATCTGCAAATCAGGATAGGAGTTTGAACAATTTTTTTAATCTTTCTGTTTATGGTTACAGAAATTCAGACTTGGGAAAGGGCAGAAACTAGAAGTCTGCTCTGACAATAAACAAGAAGGTGAGGTGACTTCTTGCAGTTCTTCTGATTTGAAAAGTAACAGCATGATTGATGATTTTTCTCAAATGGTATGCAGTCTCTATTCTCTAACGACATTTTTGTTGCAGATTACAGAGAAATCCTTATCAGTAATAGCCATTGGAAAAGCGAAACTAGTGTTGGGACCCAGCATCAGATTACTGAGTAAGAGTCAGAAACTGATCATATTTGCAGTTCTTTCCTATCTTTTCAATGAATTTGGGTGGAACTGATATTTCCCAATTGATCAAATTATGTGTTTATCAGAAGCTTGCAGATAGCCCAGTCTCTCCCAATGCAAATGGAGGTAGAGAGGAAATTTTATGAACAAATTGAGGTAGCAACACATATGATCTAAACTTAACCTATTTGAACTCTTGCTGTAGCGTAAGGATAAGTTAATAATCAATAAAGATTGAGCCTTTCAGGTGCAGAGACATTTGCAGCTTCGAATTGAAGCTCAAGGGAAGTATTTACAGTCAGTGCTTAAGAAGGCCCAGGAAGCACTTGCTGGATACAGTTCATCCACTTCTGGTATAGAACTTGCAAAAGCTGAGCCTTCTCAGTTAGTCTCAGTAATCAACAATGCTTGCCCAACTTCTCCCATCTCAGAACTGACAGAAACAAGAGAGTTGAGTTTTAAAGATGGAAAAAGGAAGCAAAGCAGAGGGACTAGGTGTTCATTGGAAAGTTCTTTGACATCTTCTGAAAGCCATGGGAGAAAGGAAGAGAAGATGCCCAAGGAAGAATCTATTACTACTACTACAGTTGAACTGCCATTAATGGCCATTCATCAAGCAGATGAAGCAATATATGGTGGGGATGCAAGTGATGAATCTGGTGAGAGAAAGAGAGATGGGGGAACCCTTTATGATGGGCAAAGATGTGGCAACAAGAAGAGAAAATCTGAATCGTCAGAAATGCTTGACTTGAACAGGCAGTATGAGAGTGACATTGATTCAAATTCTGAGAATATTGAATTGACTTGAATTGATGGTTAATGAGCAGCTCTGGCTTTCTAGAACAATGAAATGAAACCAAATGAGGTTCTAATCATATAAGAACAGGAGAAAAAAATCTACTTCTATAAAATAAGCATATTTTTTTATGAAAAGAAGGAACTTTTGTTTATAAATCAAGATAGGTATAATGCATATACTAGATTTCTGTCAAAGGCATAGTCTAAAGGATTATATCATATACTCTCGAAATAAAATTGAAGGCAGGAGAAGAATCATTAGTAAACCATTGTTTTGTCCAACATTTGATGCTATAAAACTTTACTCAAATAGGAGTCGCTGGTCAAGAGAGCACCAATGAATTTTTATAGCCGACATTAGGAAACAAATCATGGCGTTCCTCTACTCTCAAAAAATTGCTTAACCCATAGAAAAATTTATCAGTACCATGAGCTTCTGAAATCTGATATTATACCTATATGCTTGTTAACAAATTTGGCGATTTTCTTTTCCTCAAGATAATTAAATTAAGATAGAACAAACGATTGTGTTCTTTAGCAGCAGAATCTTCTTCTGTGTAATCTTGGAAAAGAGTTTTGATTGGTTTCATTTTGTTTAAACCCCTTTTTGATAAGACACACTTCGAAAAACGTTACATCAGAAACCCTTCTTGGTTCTCTCAACAATTTCAGGGTAGAATGTCAATGGCCTATCACAGATAATACAGCACTGAAAAAGAATTGGAAGACAAGAAAAATAACATCATCTTATTTCTTCCCAGAAAATACGATAAACCCTTTGTGCATTTTGTGTCTATATGTACAGATTCTATCAACAAATGACTACAATTGTAAAAAATTCCTTCTCTAACTCTCTACCTCACCATCACCTCTTTGTGTTGATGAAGAATCAGTAGAATCACCAGGAGCTTGATTCTGATCCCCACTTCTAAAAGAGAAACTAACCCAAACTTCTCTGTCAACCCTCCTTCTCTCTTCCCCTCCTTCTTCTCTTTCATCATCTTTCTTCACCACTTCTTTCTCTTCCACAGGCATCTCGTACCTACAAAGAGGACAACACCCGTGAATCCCCAACCACTTCTCTATACAATTTGGATGAAACTTGTGCTTACATGGCATCTCCTTCACAACCCCACCAACCTCCCATTCCTCCAAACAAATCACACACTCACCATCTTCACCTTCTCCGATTTCCACACTCGGCATCGCGTCTATGGACTCCCTGGACGCCGGAGGTCGCCCATTTTTGGTACCCATTTCACGAAACAGAGCGTCGAGGCTCGAAGCACCGTCAATCAGCATCATGCCTTGCGTAAAGGGGTTGATCAAGATGACTCTTTCACTATGGGAATTTTCTGCATTCTCGGTTTCCTGATGTGGGTCTTCGCCATCTCGTCTGGGGGAAGCGGCAGAGAAGCCGAATATTAAGGGTAAGAACAGAGAAAGGTCTCTGTATCTCAACATTCTTTCGAACAGAGATGAAATCTCGGAGACCTCAGGTTGAGATGCCATGGATTGAAAAAGAAAACGAAATTGAAAATAAGAATAGTGCGTTGCTCAAGAAAAATAGGGGAGAGAGACAGAGAAGGAGGAGCACTGAATTATTGAATGCTTAGAAGACGAAGGAGTAGGTGCAATATAAGGGGTGGGGAAACACAGAGAAGGTGTGCGCCCATTGACAGGGAAGAAGGTTGTGGAAAGATCTGGAATTGTATGAGAAGATGCATGTGAATTGTGGGGGTTGTTGTGTTGTGATGAGATGTAGATATGAATATGATTTTATTTTCCACGTTTACTGCTCTCTTTTTCTGCTCCTGCTACTAGAAATTTCAGGCAAGTGATGACTCATCAGAGAGCGGTGGTTCCCTCAGAGAATAACAATTAAAATAGAAAAGAAAGTAATCTTTTAAGTTTTATTTCTAACTAAATAAGGCATTAATTAAACTGATTGTTTCTACATTTAATATTATTATTTTTCTTTGAATGCTTCAACTTTTTTAAGAGATCAAATGCTTTGTACATATATGATATAAAAAATTAAAATAAAAGTTTGAAGAAATTTAAAATATAATTAATTAAAATGTGCCACATTTAAAAAATTATGACACTGTTTTGTGTAAAATTAGAATATGAACCCTTTTTTTTATTGTAGAATTTAATGGTACACCAACACATTGGTTTAATTACTAATAAATATTTAAATGTTGCAAAATTGTTAAAGCTTTTTGAATATCTAGAAGCAATGGTTGAACGATTTAGAAGATTTTTTTTTTTTTAACAATTCCAGTTGAGTCTAGAAGTTACGGTATATAAATATATAAAATCACTTGAACATAAAATACGTAAGAATTCTGCAAGTAATAAAATATTCAGTTTTTTTGTGAAGAAACAACAAACGAATCAATCCTAAAAGGAAAAGAACAAAATAAATGGGACTGCTTAGGTTGCATGGTTGTCGTGTTGACAAGCCACATGGCATACCAAAAACAATTTGGAGAGAGTCTCGTAAAATATTTTTTTTATAAAAAAGGATAATGGGTATGTTATTTCTGAGCTCCAGAGATATCATCAACAAAGATTCAAGTGAGATTTATTGTTACTTTTTGTGTTGATTATAAGTGCTTCTGAATCGCTTTCTATAATGATTCTTCGAAGTCTCATATTCCAACCCAATTTGAGGCCATTTAAGACACCCCAGAGTTGATCTATTATTTGATTGTTCACTGAGAAATTTAGAAACTTGATTCTCATTTCTAATCAAATAATAAGCACTGCTCACTGAGAAATTTCCATTGTTACCTTCCCTCCAACACAGACTGTTTAATCATTTAATATTCTTCCTCACGTAAGCATATTGAGGTAAGTTTTATTAGAATTACTAAAATTAGTGTTAGTTATGCACTTATCAGAAGAAAATAGTGTTTTTTTTTTGCTGTAAAAAAAGGAACAAATTAAAATTGTTCATTGGAAGTAGAACTAGACGCAAAAAAGAAAAAATAATTGTATCCCACTCAAAATTATTAATTACTATAATCACTTCTCGCATTTTCTTACTGTCTTATAAGAGTATACATTGATTGGACCATATTTTAAACAAATTCGAGACTCAATCTAATTATTAATTGGGCCAAAAATTTAAACTTGAGACTTGGTTTAATTTTAATATGTAATCAGGTTTAATTTTCAGGTCAGGCCAATTATATTTTTTTTTAAATAAACAATTTATAAAATATAACTATTAATTAAGATTATATTTATTTTTTAAAGTAAAAAATAATTTTAACTAATAACTAAAATAACAAAATATAAGGTTATATATAAAAAAAATCAATGCTAAAATAAGTCTCAAATATATATATAATTAATGCAAATATTAAATATATATAAAAATATAACTACAATAAAATTTAACTAATCGCTAAAAAAAATACATACATCTAATGTTTAAAAGTATTTTAAATAAAATTATTTTCTAGTTCTTACAAAAGATAGTTAAGAGAAAAAAAAATTAAAGACAAATTACTTCTCTTTCATAATACTTTTCTAAAATTTTAACAAAAATTAAATTATGTTAAAATAAGTAAAAATTTTCAACTTAGCCAAGCATACTCTTATTTATGCATGATCTGATTAAAAATACTTTAATTTAGTTGCCATTTGCTAACACCAAGTTTTTTTTTTCTTGGTCAACTCTAACACCAAGTCATACCAACGACCGTAGTCCGTAGGTACTCTTTCAATTGAGGCATTCCCGCCTTCGAAATTTCAACGATTGAATTGAAGAGTTATTTATGACCGTTCGACATTCAGGTAAAAAAAAAAATTTACCGTTTGACGTTTTTCAAATTGGATTCAGTTATTGTTATTCATTCCAACTCCTTTCTATTTATATCATCACACTCTCTTATCTTCATTATCAAACCAGACTCTCTTCTTTCTAATTTCTCTGCAAATCCTCAAAGCCATTAACTTATTCTGCAAACAATGGACAAACCCCAAGAAGGCGACGTGGGCATCAAAATCTACACCACCCCTTCACGAAACAACGACGTCCCAGAACTGCCTTCCCCTTCACATCATCAAACAGGACGCAAGAGACAAGCAATGGCGAAGGGGATGCAGAAAACTATATCCAAAACCTCAATGCTCGTCAATTTCCTCCCCACTGGTACTCTTCTAACCTTCGAAATGCTTCTCCCATCGGTTTCGCGAAATGGGGATTGCTCCTCTATGGTGACCACCATGATGATCCTCCTACTCCTGGGACTCTGTACTCTCTCCTGTTTCTTCTTCCACTTCACTGATAGTTTCAGGGGCTCTGATGGGAAGGTGTACTATGGGTTTGTGACACCCAAAGGTTTGGCTGTGTTCAGACATGGTTTGGGAGTGGAGGTTCCCAAAGATGACAGGTTCAAAGTTGGGTTCACTGATTTTGTGCATGCAATTATGTCTGTCATGGTTTTTATGGCGATTGCGTTTTCGGATCACAGGCTTACGGATTGTTTATTCCCAGGGCATGTTAAGGATATGGAACAAGTTATGGAGAGTTTTCCTCTTATGGTTGGAATAGTTTGTAGTGGTTTGTTCTTGGTGTTTCCCACTACTAGGTATGGTGTAGGTTGTATGACATCTTAGGTTGATGTTGTTGGTTTAATAGATGTCTTTTTTTCATTTTGTATGCAATGCGACAAGATATGCTTTACACTCTAAAATTGTTGCTGTTTGTATAGGATCAATATTTGTAGCAAATGATAAATGATTGATTGTCTGTCTTTTTCTCTCTTCTGTTTGACATTGGTCAGTTTTTCTTATGAGAGATTTTTTTTAGTGCAGGTATTTAAAATATGTAACAAGAATTCCAATAAATGTTGAAGGTGAAAAGAATCTTGACACAATCCCCTGTCTGTTGGGTGCAAGAATTGTATATAAAAACTCACTACTAATGTCATGAAAAAATTTTTAAAATTTTTAAGGTTCTCTCTACAATGGCGTCAATCTAACAAAAAAATAAATGTGTAGTTTTGCTGAAATCTGACAACCTATCCCCTATTGGGATGGGGGCTCTATACAAAAAAAATCTCTCTCCCTCTCTCTCTCTCTCTATCTACATGGGACAATTAAATTTAAGCTTTACTTGAATCTTCAAAGAATTTCTGACTAAGTATATGCCCTAACAGTATTTCTAAATTCTAAAAATATCTTGCAGGCTAATTTCCGAAATTATACAAGCTCTCCTGTCCTTCAAGAGGGGTAAATTCTATGTCCTTGTGTGGGTTATCTATTTAGATGGTTGGCAGTCTGGTCAGTCAAGTTGGTGTCATCTTCTTTCACCACAGCATTGTGCTCTTTTTCCTTCCTGAAGCTTCTGCCACAGACAGAGCATCTCCCTAGGACCTTGGTAATGGGCAACCACATAACCATCCTTGCATCCCATGTTATTAACTCGGCCATCATTCTCATACCGAACTTCTAGACCTTCCTTCTTCATGTTCGCTATCCAGATACCCATTGCCACGTCTTCTAACTTGAACATCTGCCACAGTGTTTAAACTGTTGAGCTTCACAGATGTTAATGCATCTGGTACAAAAACATTCTTTGCACCTTTCCAAATAGTTTTTAACATTGAGAAATTCTTCAGTACATGTAATGTATCAACTGACTATGCAAGAGACAGATGAAAGCTCATTAAAATGTGTTTCAAGTGGTGGGGTCACTGTCACACCAATTTGAGCAAGTTCTTATTAGCTTTTTGCAGTAGTTGATTTTAGAACGAGTGCATGTAAAAAGTCCTCTTTAACTAATTAACAGATGTTATTTACCTTCAAATGGCCCTCTCTGTATTTCCTGTACACTGTCCTTGCTATATCACGTGAGACCACATAGCCCGGACCATGTGCCCATGGGGGATAAGTATCTTCATGCCATTCCTTTACCAATAGCAAAGAACAAAATAAGATAAAGTCATATCAAAGGACAGAAAAATCTGGTAGGTGATCATAGAAGAAGAAGAAAAAACAAAAAACAAAGGAAGGGACAAAAGACAAAGAAGCCATATGCTTAAAATCCAGGAGTGTCGAATATAGAAAAACAGACAGAATTTCCAAGTTGAGTAGCAATTAACAATATAAACCAATTTCAAAGTTAGTGACCCAAGAGGAACTTCTTAACTTATGGGTAGCATAAGTTTATACCCATTTATATAAGTTAGAAATGTCATTTATACTCAGAAACTGGTAACATTAAACAACAGAAAGAGCAATTGTGACTACAGTACCAAACTAAATTCAGAGGATCTATTTACCTCAGGGCTGATGTACCATTTGCTATCAGTATTACGGTGAGGTTGAGAATTTGAATTGATGAGTCCATAAAGCAATCCATTAGTCACATTAATTCTATTTATTGAAGCTAGAACATCATCCACACGAACAAATGCATCATCATCTGTCTTCATGACATACTTTGCTGAAACAACCTGTGTCTGTTGAAGAGGTGAGATCAATGAGACAAAGGAAGGATTCTCCTATTTAAAGTACAAGACAAGGCATTACCCCAAATATGCAAATTGCTAATGTTTTCCAGGTAAGAAGGCTGTAGTAGTCAACAAATGGCATCAACTGTATGTCTCCATAGGTCTGTGCTTCTTTCCACAGCTCTTCATTAACTATTTGGTTTTTATGCTGCATCATCTCAAACAGAAGACATGATTCAGCAACATGCTAATAAGCAAAAAAATCTACATGTAACAACTTTAAAAGACAGAATATTTAAAAAGGAACACATTCAAGTTAACTATCATGTCATATTGTTCTCCAACTGGAATGGAGAAGCTAAGATAACATAGAGATTCAGAAAAGAAATGATCAAACAAATTGTCTAGATCTTACTAGGGCCAAAATTTATAAGCAGCCTATACTTTATTGATGAGACAAGCACAAAGTTTGAAAACTACATAACGAAAAAACTGAAAGAAGTTTTAATTTATTTCTTGATTTAATGAAAGTAGTATTCCCAATTTCAACAAATTCTTAGAATTATGAAAACAGATCACAAGAAGCACCCACCAAACCAACGAAGAAACGCACAGCAGTTGCAGTTGATCGGACTGCATCATATTGCATCCATGTTCTCCTAACAGCCATCCTACGCTTAAAATTATTAGCCGTAGAGAAAACACCAATGAAGAAATCCGTCGGGGTTTGCAAAGATATAGGTCTTGATTTCAATGATTCTAGATCAATGACATGCTCTGAATCCTCTGATGTGGGCAAACCACTGGCAAGAACAGAAACTAACTTGAGGTCTCCAGAAATTCTTATCTCACTGACAAGCCAAGGTTCCAGAGTCTGTATAGTAACTAGCTAAGTCAGTAAATAAACCAAAAGATACCAATATTTAATCGTCAAATCCAAAGAAAATAATAATGAAGCAAGCATGAGAGGAAGTACTTCACGGAAAGCAAATGACGTTATGTGCTTTCCATCAACAGTCATCTGGATTCCCTCTGACCCCACTCTAAGAGTTGCAACAAATGGATAACCTTGCTTAAAAGGGAAGTATGATCTATTATTTGATTGTTCTTCAGTGCCCGAAAATCGTCTAGGAGTCCTAGTGATGGAAAATTGGTTTACGTTCTTCCCTACAATCCTATTGCACTCCTCCAAATCATCAACTGGATATAAAGAAACAGCAATGTCAAAAACACAGAGAGAGAGAGAGAGAGAACAAAATGTGAACATGGAACTCAAATTTTGAGAACTTTGATTTTAGAGTCGTGAGGGCAACAGCTTATGGATCTGGTTCAGATCATCTTTTAAAAAGAAGTTAGTTTGGTTTAACCAAAAAGTTAAACTTGTTCAACATAAATGTTACAGATAAATGAAATAATATCTTTCACCTTTCTTAATCTTTTCTGGAGTTTGGGATGGACAACGCTCCTCTTCTCCCCAATCATGAGCTACTGTCCAGGTGTTCTGGACAATTACAGGATCTTCAGTGATTTTATCACCATGAAGCCTAACATTATAGTGCAAAATAACAGGGGGATCAGGCTCCCCAGGAAGTACTTCTCCAGTCAAGTCAATCTGAAAATTTCCAAGAAGACCATTTGGAATGCCAATGACAGTGATGGAAGAACCCTGTGTCAGGCCACAAGGAAGTCGCAGTTTGTAACTAGTATTATTAAGTTCTGTGGAATTCATATTATTAAGAAAATGGGGACATTGTTTCTCTTTCTTTCTCCCATTTAGACTGTCATTTGCATAACCTTGTCTCTGTTCTTCAATTGAAGACATAAGACTATTCCATACACCCACAGCTTCCTTGATAGCTTTTGCTGCATTAGGTAAACCATGAGTATGATCAAGCAAGTGATTTAATTGGTTCCATGTCTGCAGAGCTTGTTGCTCTTCCTTGGAGAAGTTGCTCCTAGAAAAGAGGCTAGATACTACAATATCAGAAGAAATGACTTGAGGAGCACTCTCTGGATTTTTAGCAGCAGGTGGAACAGCAGCATTTATCCATTTGATTGGATCAGTACCATTAACGGAGACAGTTAGAGTCTGATAAACTTCAGCAATAGGGTTTTTCATATACCCATATCTAAGGATCAGCAGCATAAACAACATAAACGAAGAGGCAATCAGAACTCCACCATACCATTTCTTCATTTTGATGATCATATTAGCAAATCAATAGCACTGGACCTGGATTTCACAGTAATTGAGCAGGACACAGCACCACTGCAAAATTAACCATGAACCTATGCATAAATTTTTATTTCTAATTGTTGTGTAAACAAAAGTCAGAAGCCTATAATTACTGACAGTATCTGAAGCAAACAGTAAACTCTTCTTATCAGATTTTAAGAAACATCCTTGGGAAAACTTTCATTTAATAGCAGTGTCAGATTCACTTCCTTCTTTTAGCTTGCTGTAAATAATATCAAGTACCAACCAACAACGATGCCTTCTAAGCCTCTTCTGGACTAAGATCCACCGTAGGAGCTATTAGGAGAACATATGAGATGAGGTCATCATCTTAGACCTGTATTCACATCAATAAGCTTGTTAAAATTCAGTGTTTAAATACTGTAGCTTATATGCATGCAACACAAACACTTTTGTCAGTGATCAACAAGGCACCACACACAGCCTTTTTACCTCACATTCAGCAAAGCAAGAACAATATAAGCGCCATTTTGAGATAGGCTATAAAACGCAGAAAACATAAAGAAGAACTGTATTAATTGTTCAAGAATTTGGAAGGTTAGATTTTCTAGAGAAAGATTCGGTAATAAATATGATATCAGTAATATCAAGTCCAACAACAGTAGGTAAATTCCATATAAAATAAAACATATCACAGCTTTCCTTCTAGCATTATTCAGATTAACCATTGTTTCAGCTGTTTATTTTCTAGTATCATCTAACAAAATATTTTTACATTTAAGTGTTTGTTATCTTCTCCCTCAAGCAATTATTTGCCATCTAATTTGGAATTTAATATGAAAAAGGTCTCGACTATGTCGTTTTTTTCAATTAGGTGTCAACTCTGCTAAATTACTTCAACCATACAATTTTGATAAGAAAAAGTGTTGTCTTGTTGAGGGGGCGGCAGCTATGGGAAACAGGACTTCCAATGTGTGCTTTATTCCTCAAATCTCGTACTTGTTTAATTGTTCCGATTTACATGCCGAGGATTCGGAAAAGTAAAATACAATATTCGGTACTAAAATTAGGTGGAAAAAATTAACTATGAAAACAAATTAATGATTATACTACCTGGCATCTAATTTCGTTTCACTACCTGCAAGACATTTATATACTCTTTTTCTTTTTTGCTCGGAAACCAGGCAGAGATGAACACAAAGTCAAGCAAACCAAAGGATAGACATCAACAATCAGATCGAACGCATCACAACCAAAGAACACCAGTAAGAAACAACTGACAATCGGTAAAGAGCTCAGAAACATAAAAAATAATAAGAATCCAGGCAGAATTGTCCTGTATCATTTCGGAAGTAGCAAGCAAAAGAAACAAGAAGCTAAAAGGCAGTTATAATTGAAGCAGAAACAACAATGTTGATGAAGACAGAGCAGCAAGAAGCGGTTGAGGTAAGAAATCTGGTGTACCTGGAGAAATTTTCTCGGGAAAATGCAGGAAAGTGAGAGAGAGAGAGAAAGAGAAAGATAAATCCAATGGGCGAAGGAAGGAAAAGAGAAGAGATTCTTGTGTGAAGAATAAGTTGCGGTCGTGTTTTTTCCTTCTTGTGGTCGCCTTCTTTCTTATCATGCGAAGTAGACTTGGTCCCGTTAGAGTTTCAAAGCTAAGAAAAATACATCGAGAAATCGCGCTCATTCAACTTCTTCGACGTCTTCTCTCATTAATTCATTTTTGTTTGGTCGTGGATCATAACCTATTTTTAATTTCATTAATTGAGACAATTTATTTCAGGGTGGAGGACATAATTGACATTGAAAAAAAACTATTTTTTTATTTTCATACTTATTCGTGTCCGAATTGAATTGCGTTTCTAAATCTTTATTTATTTATTTTAAAATTTTAAAATATATTTTAAGTCTGGATTCATTTTATTTTTTAAACATCTATGCCCATAGTCTTTGGATATATTTTAATGTAACTAGAATATAGGTATTTTCATAATCATAAAGTGTTTAGGAGAATAAATTCTTTTAACAATGATTCCAAGGATTTAAATTAGAATAAAATATGTTTTAATATCTTATAATTTGGCTAATTTTCACTGTTATACTTTATGGTTTTAAAATTGAAATTTGTGTGACATGTGATTTAAGTTATTATCCTATTGGTATTCAATGGTCACATTCCATTATATTTTTGACAAAATTTATAACATTTGTTTTAAATACATAACTTTTTTTTTTAATGAAAATCTTAATTTTCTATGCATTGAAAATTTGGATGTATAATTGGAGTTACTACAGGGAAGAGATTGAAAATTTATGAAAATATTTTAGATTATTATTTTGATCCAATATTTTAAAATAATTAAATATATGGGATAATTAAGTTAGGTACAGACAAGTCTTTAAGATACCTAGAGAAAAAAAGAAATAAGGTACTTTATTTTTAACAATATCTATAAATCAGTTAAAAATATAAAAACGTAAGTTTTTAAATTATTGTTTCTGTTGATTAATATTATATAAATAAATATAAATATGCATTTATCAAAATTTGAATTATTGAAAAAAATAAATTAATAATATCATATAAAAAATAAATATAAAATTAATTAAATATTAATGTTATTTTTTTCATACGTTTAATCATATTGCTCAATATTAATTTTAATTAATAATTCCATTTTGATTTGAAAATACTCTTGAATAAAAGAAAAAAAAAATATGAATTGTTGATGTGATTGACAGTTGGTGGGCAAAATCCTATGCTGCGAGGGGCGGCAGCAGATGCTGGACATGACCTGACTTCTGTCGTTTTGGCTTAACGACTAAGCAAAAGCGTCGTTTATATCGTCGGATGCAGAGTACCTTTCAGAGATGAAAGACAGTGACACACTGGTATACAAAAAGGACATGGCTTGGTGTATATTGTTATTGGAAAGTCCGAGACTCCACATTATTAAATCATAAC
The DNA here is from genome assembly GCA_031216115.1 of Senna siamea. Lineage (NCBI taxonomy): Eukaryota > Viridiplantae > Streptophyta > Magnoliopsida > Fabales > Fabaceae > Senna > Senna siamea. The sequence goes on from CM062358.1 coordinate 4,571,270, forward strand.
CCAAAATTTATGAAATGAATACAACTTAGAATATCCTTAAATTTGAAATTAATCTTTTTCACCAAAGTAAATTAAACTCTCTCTAATAAATACATTTTTTAGCATTTAAATTTGCATAAGATTGTTTTCAGTTTGTTTTTGGGTTTTCTTTTGAGTGTTTGTTTCGAGTTTCGGTATAGGCGACAAATATGGTTTGGTTGCTTTCATTATTATAGTTTCTCACTTTCACAAGAAGTCAAGAATTGCCATGTGGCAGTGGCACATCGCATATAAATACAGGTTAAACAAAATTATATTAAATTTTCAGAATTTATTTAAAAGTTAAAAACAACTTGATAATTTGAAAAGTATCATGCCAATTAAATAATTTCACATGAACTAATTATATATATATATAAGTCACTTTTGTAAATATTATTTACTCAGATCTGTATAATATTACTTCGTTGTATTGCATATATCCAACTGTTTTGTCCGCTTTGATGTGATTTTCTGCAATTGGAGATGCTTTCATTACATTTAATGCAAACGTAACTTAAATATTATTGCTATTTTTGTGGTGCTTAAAATCAATTACCTCATTTATTGCACATCATTTATAAATTATTGTGGTTTACTATTAAAAGAAATGTACCCATGTTACTCTATTTTGAAAAAGAATTATATATGCAGATATCAAGAGTAACCATCGAATACAACCTTGAATAATTAAGAAAGTCAACTGCCATGGAAATTGCCAATTAAATTCAATAATCAAAGTCAAAACTGGAGATTTCATTTGTCTATTGAATAATTAAGAAAGGCAAAGGCTCCAAGCATGGCCATGTGAAAACATATAATAACATGATTTAGTTCAATTTAAGAGTTAAGAATATTACATTATTTGAATTTCCATGGTAATTTCTGGAGAGTTGGTTGCCTTCTTTTTCCCTTCTGGATCTACAACAACAATTAATGTGGTCCATGGGGACCATTTTTTAATTAAGAAAAAAAAAGGATATGAAACTATACAGTAATTAATATATATGACCAAAAGGTTCCGTTACCTTAATTAAGCAATTATTAAATTTTTAAATCAAGTGAAAGTATATAAGTGCAGATTTTTAAGTATTTGTTATAGTTAAAAAAGAATGCGTGTATAATTTTTTGATTCAGCATCAAATTTTTATTTTTTTGAAAAAAACTTCAAATGTTATAATTTTATAAAAAAAAATGATAATAAATATATTAAAATGTCCACATGATTAGAGGTGTGTGTGGGTTCGGGTCAACTTACGAGTCTGCCAAAATCAACCCAACCCAGTGGATTCAGGTAATTTTTTGGACTTGTTGACCCAGTGGTTCGATCAATGGATATAAAAATTTTTAACTTGTTGAACTTGAACCGACCCTCCAACCCAGTTCCCTATTATTATTATTTTAAATTTTAGTATAGATGTTGGACTATTATTTACTTATTTTTGTGAATTGTGATGTAATAGATAGCAATTTTTGTGTGTGATGTAATTAGTATGAATTTATTGTAATTTGTGATGTTTAATATAATTTGTAATGTAATTTACTTATAAATGTCTCTTATTTTGATTTATTGTTTATAATTTTATATGATATATATCTTGTTAAATTTTAATTAAAATTTATTATTATTCATTTTTAAGATAAATGAGTTAATTTTATTTGTGTTGTGTATAAAATTTGGTCTTAAAATTATTAAAACTTAAGATTAATTCAAATTCAAAAGACAAATGAAAAAGAAAAGAAAAAAAATTAAGAAAACCAAAATATGAAAAAAAAAAAAAAAGGTTTAGACTCAACCCAAAGTTGGTTCGGTTCTTATTTTTATTTTTGACCAACCCGAATCCATCCAACCCGTTGCTTTTTAATCGTTCAATTTTGGGTTATTCTCTAACTCAAACGAATCGACCGCACACATCTCTACACATGATTTTTTACCAATAAAATATTAATTTACACCTAAATATATATACTTCCTTATGTATAAGAGGTGGCAACTTTTATCTTCCTCTCCTAATTCTTTCCACTTGGAATTCAAGTAGTTTCGTTCATGTTTGAGTAGCCTTATACATATAGAAATAAAATATTTGTTGAAATAAGTATTATAAGAATAAAACTTATAAATTCGTCCGGTAATTTTGCAATGAAATTGAGTTAGAACTTGGGGAATTGGACTTGCGAATCACACGAGCTTGTGGGAAGAACTGGACAGTGAATGAAGTCAGAACCAGAAGTGTCGACACACAAGTAAACTTGGAAAAGCTGTGTGTTGTGTTGTGAATCCTTATTGCACTGAATCCCAGGGATATAGCCAACACCATCTTTTATAGCTTCTATAATGCTGTCTATGCTGTACATTCCATCATCTGCTTTGATCCCTGAAAATTCAGCAACCGTATGTACCCTTCAATGTCTAGCTAGCTTTTCAATTAGCTTATATATGTATATATATATGATAAGATGCATGCATGCATGAAGTAGTTTGATGGAGTGTATATATATATATATATATATGTATATATTTATATGAAGTAAAAGTACGTGCCTGCATTGTTGAGGAGTTTGAGAAGGTTGGCTTTGTGCTTGAGTTTGAGAGCAGTGATGAAGTAGTCACGCTGATCAAGCTCAGACTGTGCGCAGGTGCCATGTTTTTCCCATTCATGGGACCAGAACCTCAATCCATTGCTTGCTGGGCAGCTTAATGATGGCCAATGCTTTTCCATGCTGCTAATCACATCTGAAATCTACACCAACCAATTTAACATGTATAACCCTCAACGTAACTCTCTCATTCATCTTTCATAATTATATCCTTCTCTGTTTGATCTTTTTCGAAAAAGGAATCAAGTATATACCTGAGATTTATCGAAAACACTATCAGGGTCACAATTAGAGGGCCAGGAGCCATCCTTGTAGTTAGGCCACAGTCCATGAATCCCGAAATCTGCCGCAGGTTTTCCAGTCTTCGGGTAACAACAACTATGCTTTGTGTCACAGTATGCTCCTGGCCACTATACATCATATATATATCATCATCATCATTCATCATTCACAAATCAAAATGAAGCAACACATCAAATTAAAACTTTCTCTCATATATATACCTGCTGAACGAAGTAGAAAAAATCAAAATCCTGGGTAGAAAGACAGAGAACTGACAAGTATTCTAGTATTATAAGCTTTGACAATAAGGATAAGTCGGGCTTCATCTTTGATGTTTTTCTCGTCAATTTCTTTCTCCTGATCTGTCTCAATGATTTTGAATGAAATATATAGGAAAACTTACAAGGTATATATACATATATAGATGAATGCGAATAAGCCAACAAAACGTATATGCTAATTCTCCATCTTCGTTACTTTATTTTGCGCTTCTGTGTTTCTTGCATAACTTGTCAAGCCTAGGGTTTAATTCCATGTTTTGTGGAAAAATAAGGATGTAAGAAAGGATTTTGGATCCTCTGCTTGGCACTTCTGTGCTTGGCACCTGCTTGGCACTTTTAGCGGCGGTTTTTTCCGCTGCTAAAGTTGTTTTAATATTATTGCAACAAATATTACTGCTGCTGTAAACTTTGTTTAAATAATTAATTTTAAAAAAGTTATAGTAGCAATACTTTTTGTTGCAATAAATTTTAGCAGCTAAAACAACAGCCGCTAAGTGCCAAACAGGTCTCCCAAATAGAGAATCCGGACGCGTAAGAAAGTGTATAAATAAATGATAAAGTAATATTAATAATGCTGTTGTTAAGAGGTAAGGTTGGTGGTGTTGCTTGCGTGCAAGTCAGAACTCAGACATATAAATGCAAGGCAAGGGACGCTTGGCGTATATCATGTGCCTAAGAGTGAGTTAATTGTGCTAAGCAACAACCATATCTCATGAATCTTTTATATATCACCACACCATTCATTTTTATTTTGTTCAAACGCTAAGAATTGTATATATATATATATATATATATATATATATATCTACATTGAGATTGATGTTGCTCATATTCACTTGTGTGTCCTGCATATATGCGTGTACGCCAAGAAGAGCCTTGTTATGGTTGAAAAGCAATGTGTTAATTAGTAGAGTTAGTTCGTTCCAAGGAGATTGTTGGGATGAGTTTTGATGTATGTTTTCCTATGACCGATTTCATGTTTCAAGCATAGGCCCAATTTTTTTTATAATTCAATTATTTGTTTTTACTAAAAAAATTAATTTTTTATAAGAATTGGGCTTCTGAAATAAAAAAAATTATAGAAATTAAAATATTTGAACAAAAGTGTAATAAAGAGCCTAAAATGGTTTTAGATCCAACATTTTTTTCCTTATTTAAAAATATGTTAGCCCATTGTGTTTTTTGCTACAATTTTCCGTCCAACATTTTTAGCACAGCCCATTTATGAAACAAATTTTTAGCCAATGCATGTTAAGCTGTCTGGCCCTCAATATTTTAAAATAACTCTTTCATCAGCAAAAATATAACCTGCCAAAAAGTAGCAGGTTGTCACGGATAATTTCTAGAAGTCTCCAGAACATATGGGAACACCCCAGAAGGATTAAGATTTCTAGAAGTTTCCCGAAGACTCTCGAATACCCCGGAAGGACCAAAAGGTTCTAGAAGATTCTAGAACACTCTGGAATGACCTGGAAGGATCAAGAGGATTCTAGAATACTCTAGAATGCCCCAGAAGAATTGAGAATACACTAGGTCACTCTAGAACATTATGGAACATTCTAGAATCCTATAGAACCATGTAGAATATTGTAAGAGACTCTTGTACATATTAAAGTTCTAAGATACTCTAGAACCTTCCTGAAAGAGGTGGAAGGCTAGGCTAGCACTATAAATAGGAGAAAAGGTTCTCATTTGGAACCAACCAAGTTTTCCACACATTCAAGATTTGAAAGCATTTATCAAGAGTTCTCTTGCCTCCATTCTCTACTTCCTAGCCAAACCTCTTAGCACACATAACACTAGTTCGAGATTGAGGCTGACTTAGCTACTGCAAGGGGCAGAAAGGAGCTAAGGCCGCACGTGAGCTTGTTAAGGGAACAACTCCGTGACAGTTGGTATCAGAGCCAGGTTCGAGTTTGTGTTGTGTATACTAGTGAGTATGGCTGGAAACGTTGATGCTACTACATCAGTCATGACCGAGGAGCGAGGTAGGGACACCATGCCTGTCCAGCAAGGCAAGAAGAAGCGAGACCAAAGTAAGGCTCGTGAAGTAAGTGCCTTGGAGCAAGTTGTTGGAGAGCTTGGTGAAAGACTTGAAAGGGTCGAGAATAGTTCAACCTTGTTGGAGAACCATATGTTTGAACAACTTGGCCTTGTCAAGGATGATCTAGGAGATCTAGATTCACGATATGTCCAATTGGAGGCTAAGGTGATGGACGCTATCCAAAACTTGCACGTTAGCATCGAGGGGATGCGAGAAGAATTGGCATTATGTAAGAAGGCCGCTGCCATTGGAGGAGCAACAATCACCTTGACCAATCCCTCCAAGGTGGACTACCCGAAGCCATCCAAGTTCCATGGAGCTAGAGATGCCAAAGAAGTAGAAAACTACTTGTGGCAAATGGAGCAATACTTTGATAATCTCAATCTTGAGGATGAGATATCAAAGATCAAGACTGCAACGTCCTACCTAGCCGACACAGCCATGTTATGGTGGCGAAGAAGGTTTGCTGACATAGAGCGGGGCATTGTACGAATCGACACGTGGGACGACTTCAGAAGGGAGCTCAAAAGACATTTTTATCCAGAGAATGTCGTCTTTGAGGCGCGCAAGAAGCTAAGGGAGCTAAGACAACGAGGTACGATTCGAGACTATGTGAAGGATTTCACAACCCTTATGCTTCAAATCCCCAACTTGTCCCAAGAGGATCTACTCTTCTATTTCATTGATGGGCTGCAAAGTTGGGCTAAACAAGAAGTACAACGACGAAGCGTCCAAACTGTGGATGAAGCAATAGCTGCCGCTGAGTCCTTAATGGACTTCCATCACCAAGGCCATACAGAAGCATTCAAGAGAAGGGATAAGAATCCGGCCAAAGGTAGGGATAATCATGAAAATGTTAAAGACAACCAACGAAGGCCACCATTCAGAGGAGGAGATAGGAGCTCAGGACGTAATGAATATGAGGCAAAGAAGAAGTCCTTTGTGCCGAAGGGAGGTTGCTTCGTGTGCAAAGGGCCACATACCATGAAGGACTGCCCTAAGCTTGGATCCTTGTCGGCTATGGTAGAGCGACAAGAAGCAGAGGGTCGTGGTGAGGAGACGAGTAAGATGGGGTCTCTCCAAATCCTTAACGCTCTTAAGGCCAAGCCAATGCCAACGACGTCTAGCAAGGGGCTCATGTACGTCGAGGCGTATATCAACGGGAGACCAACAAGGGCATTGATCGACACGGGTGCAACCCATAATTTTGTAACCGAAGAGGAGGCCAAGAGGCTTGGTCTTCAGTGGAAAAAGGGTGAGGGTTGGCTCAAGACTGTCAACGCCAAGGCTCAACCCCTTAATGGCATAGCACGAGGGGTGGATCTACGCCTAGGCACTTGGAAGGGCCAAGTGGACCTCTCGGTGGCACCAATGGATGACTTCCAGCTCGTCCTAGGGATGGATTTCCTGAGGCAGGTAACCGCTATCCCTATGCCATCATTTAGCACTGTATGTATCCTTGAGAAAGGATCACCGTGTATGATACCGACATTGGAAACTCCCAATGAGCGGTATAGTGAGGCTAAGACACTGTCGGCAATGCAATTTGCCAAGGGGGCAAAGAGAGGAGAGCCGACATTCCTAGCCGTTCTTAAGGTGGATGAAGGAACGGAAGGGCCGACTGTCATACCACCAATAATTCAAGCCGTCCTTGAGGAGAATAAGGACGTAATGCCGACAAAACTACCTGACAAGCTACCACCCAAGAGGGAGGTGGACCATAAGATCGAGTTGGAACCAGGTACTAAGCCACCTGCAATGGCACCATACCGTATGGCACCGAGGGAGCTTGAGGAGCTTCGCCACCAACTCAATGAGCTGTTGAAAACTGGAATGATAAGACCGTCGAAGGCACCTTATGGCGCGCCAGTATTGTTCCAAAAGAAGCACGATGGGACATTGAGGATGTGCGTGGACTACCGAGCGCTCAATAAGGTAACTATTAAGAACCATTATCCCATTCCTTTGATTGCTGATCTTTTTGATAGACTTGGTGGAGCCAAGATCTATACAAAGATGGATTTGCAAAAAGGTTACTACCAAGTTCGAATAGCTGAAGGAGATGAACCAAAAACGGCATGCGTCACACGATATGGTTCGTTTGAGTGGTTAGTCATGCCATTCGGGCTAACCAATGCTCCAGCAACATTTTGCACACTCATGAATAAAATCTTTCAACCTTACTTGGACCGATTCGTAGTAGTATACTTGGATGACATCGTGATCTACAGTAACACGATGGAGGAACACGTAGAACACCTACGGATCGTATTCCAAGTGCTTCGTGAACATGAACTCTATGTGAAGAGGGAAAAGTGTACGTTTGCCATGGAAGAGGTGCATTTCCTGGGCCACATCATTGGACATGGGAAGCTAAGAATGGACTACACCAAGGTGAGGGCAATAATAGATTGGGAGGTACCAACCAAGGTAACTGAGTTACGTTCTTTCCTTGGCCTAGTGAATTATTATCGACGATTCATTGAGGAATATTCCAAGAGGGCAGCCCCATTAACGGACTTACTCAGAAAGGGGAAGAAATGGGAGTGGGTGATCTATGTCAAAAGGCATTTGAAGACTTAAAGTCCGCAGTAAGCCAAGAGCCTGTTCTAGCCCTACCAGACTTTAGCAAACCATTTGTAGTCCACACCGACAAGGTCTGATTTTGCTATTGGGGGAGTGTTGATGCAAGAGATGCACCCAATAGCATTTGAAAGCCGAAAGCTAAACGAGACAGAACGTCGATACACCGAGCAAGAAAAGGAGATGACAGCCGTGGTCCATTGCTTGCGCGTGTGGAGACACTACCTGTTAGGGGCACACTTTACCATTAAGACAGATAATGTGGCAACGAGCTACTTTCAGACCCAGAAGAAGTTGTCGCCTAAGCAAGCAAGGTGGCAAGACTTCTTGGCCGAATTTGACTACACGTTGGAGTATAAGCCAGGTAAAGCCAACATAGTAGCTGACGCCCTTAGTAGGAAGGTGGAGCTCGCAGCCATAAGCCAAGTCAAAGGGGACTTGATCACACGCATTAGAGAAGGGCTTGAACACGATCCTATGGCAAAAGAGCTAATAAGGCTAGCCAAAGAGGGTAAGACCCAACGGTTTTGGGTAGAGGACGGCCTACTCTACACCAAGGGACATCGCCTTTATGTCCCAAAATGGGGAAGCCTACGAAGAGACCTCATCAAGGAGTGCCATGATACAAAGTGGGCTGGTCATCCTGGTCAAAAGCGCACAATGGCACTTGTTGAGACAGCTTACTTTTGGCCAAAGATGGGGGAAACCGTAGAGCTTTATGTGAAGACTTGTCTTGTGTGCCAACAAGACAAAGTGGAGAACAAGCAGCCTGCAGGATTATTAGAGCCATTACCCATTCCAGAGCACCCTTGGGAGTCTATCTCCATGGACTTCATCAGTGCCTTACCGAAGTCCGAGGGATTTAGGTCTATCATGGTGGTGATAGACCGATTTTCTAAGTATGGGACGTTCATCCCGTGCTCGAAGGATTGTACTGCCGAGGAAGCTGCCCGGGGTTTCTTCAAGAATGTGGTTAAGTATTGGGGACTACCGAGAAGCATTGTGAGTGACCGAGACCCCCGTTTCACAGGGCGACTCTGGACAGAGTTATTTAAGCTGCTCGGGACGGAACTCAACTTCTCTACAAGCTTTCACCCTCAAACTGATGGACAAACTGAGAGGGTGAATGCCTTGTTAGAATGTTACCTTCGGAACTTTGTGAGTGCTAATCAACGAGATTGGGCAAAGCTCTTAGACATAGCCCAATTCTCTTATAACCTACAGCGCAGCGAGGCTACGGGGCAAAGTCCGTTTGAACTAGCCACAGGGCAACAACCTTTGACACCACACACGTTGGTAACACCACTTCCAGATGGGAAAAGTCCAGGAGCACTCAAGATGGCAAAGTCTTGGGAGGAGAACGCCGATCTAGCCCGATCATGCTTGGAGAAGGCTCATAAACGCATGAAGAAATGGGCAGATAAGAAGAGAAGGCCAAAGGAGTATACTATTGGTGACTTAGTCTTCGTGAAGCTTCTACCTCAACAATTTAAAGCATTACGAAGCTTACACAAAGGCCTAGTCCGAAGATATGAAGGGCCGTTCCCTGTCATCGCTAGAATAGGTAAGGTCTCATATAAGCTTGACCTACCGAACTCTTTAAAAATACATCCGGTCTTCCATGTTAGTATGCTTAAACCATATCATGGAGATGCGGAAGATCCAAGCCGAGGATTCTCAAGACGAGCGCCACCGATAGTGACTAAATCTTATGACAAAGAGATTGAAGCGGTGCTTGCAGAAAAAGTGGTGCGAAAACGGGGAGTTCCTCGCCAAAATCATTACTTAATTAAATGGAAAGGATCACCCGAATCAGAAGCAACCTGGGAAACTAAGAGGACTGTGGCGGTTCAGAATCACTGAGGCGCACAAGGCAACGAGGGCGTTGCCAAATTAGGTGGGGGAGGATGTCACGGATAATTTCTAGAAGTCTCCAGAACATATGGGAACACCCCAGAAGGATTAAGATTTCTAGAAGTTTCCCGAAGACTCTCGAATACCCCGGAAGGACCAAAAGGTTCTAGAAGATTCTAGAACACTCTGGAATGACCTGGAAGGATCAAGAGGATTCTAGAATACTCTAGAATGCCCCAGAAGAATTGAGAATACACTAGGTCACTCTAGAACATTATGGAACATTCTAGAATCCTATAGAACCATGTAGAATATTGTAAGAGACTCTTGTACATATTAAAGTTCTAAGATACTCTAGAACCTTCCTGAAAGAGGTGGAAGGCTAGGCTAGCACTATAAATAGGGGAAAAGGTTCTCATTTGGAACCAACCAAGTTTTCCACACATTCAAGATTTGAAAGCATTTATCAAGAGTTCTCTTGCCTCCATTCTCTACTTCCTAGCCAAACCTCTTAGCACACATAACACTAGTTCGAGATTGAGGCTGACTTAGCTACTGCAAGGGGCAGAAAGGAGCTAAGGCCGCACGTGAGCTTGTTAAGGGAACAACTCCGTGACAAGGTGCCTGGTTCTGAGCTGATAGACGCCAGAAACGAAAGACACGTTGCTCAAGAGCGGAGAAAATGAAATTTTGGTCTTTTGTGGAGAAGAACCTTCACATTATTCAAGACAAAGTGGAAAAAATTATTTTGCAATGAACAAATTTATGGCTTTTCCTTCTCCAAAATAGAAAAATTTCTCGCCTTGGTAGCCTCAAAATGTCTTTCTTATGAGAAAGGAACGTCTTGCATTTATTTCCAAGCTTTTGAATGTGCTTTGCAACGATTCTCTAGCATTAAATGAAGTTTCCAACAACAAAATTTAAAGTTCTTAAATATGGAGTATTCTCTTTTCAAGTTACGGTGATTGAGTCTTAAAAAAGCTTATCATTTTTCTAAAATTTTATTCCTTGAACTTTTATTCTAAATATATTTCACGTGAATTAAAAAATTGTTGTACTTTGATTGTAATATTTATTCTCTTCGGCTTCTTTTAGTTATTTAGGCACTTGGTAGAGAGTTTATGTTAAAAAGTTGGTGAAAATGTTTTTCTGTTCACGGCTGAAAAAGATTTGATTTGTGTTTGTAATATTATGAAAGACTTTTCACTCAACTCAGTCTTTGTGGTTTGAACTAGATTTTGATATCACTTGTAAAAATTATCAAACATTATTTTAATTTTATATTAGTATAATATTATCTGCTTTGGGTCAAGTCTTTACGAATTTTTTTTTTAGACTCTCCTTAAAAGGTCTCATGTCTAATAGAGTTAAATAAATATTTATATATAAAATTAATATCTTATATATTTTTGATGTAAAATTTGGATTAATACTCTAACACTTAAGAGTATTATAAATATAAAAACAAATTGTGTTAAGTCTCGTAAAAGGTTACTAGATATATTGTAGTGGTAAAAACCTTGAGTATTGAGCCATTGGATAAATTTTTTTATATATATTTTTGTGATTATCCATTGTAGGATTATAATTTATGATTTGAACATCTATAAATTCTATTATGATTTTTTTTATATTTTTCTTTACCATTAACCTAAAATTTTTTTTAAGTAATTTTCAAACTTAAGATTTTTTTCTTTTTTGAAAAGCATAATAACAATCTAATTCTCAATATATACACTAAGATTTTACTCATTCCTTTGTTAATAACCTAAAGTTTCTCTCACTAATTAAGTGCTTTCAACTCAGATTTTGTTTAAAAAACTCTTTTGAGCAATTAAAAAGAATATATATGAGCATCCATCTTAATAACCTTTTATATATAAAAACAAAAAAATTGTTAAAAAAGAAAATACTCAATTCAACCTACATTTATAATAGCTAACAAGACTGACTCTCATAATTACCGTTTATCAAACAATGATGCCCATTGGTTGCACATTTGAAAACAAAGCTCGAATAAGAAAGTACATTAATTGTCTTCTAATATCATATTAATAAAAGTCACTTATTCAATGAAGCTAACTGCATCAAATACAAGAAATATGAGCCAATGAAGATCCTTGTAACATGCGAAAATTTTCTGGAAGTTTTACAATCAAAACAAATGTCGGTGCTAGACTCACACTCATAAGCAAAGCACACACATAATTTATTCATGCATACATACTCAAGGGGCAATAATATCGCCAATAAGCGTTAAACATAATAAAATGATATTGAATTTCATCAATAAATAGTTGGGTGATGAGTTGCGACTTTTGATATTCCCGAATCTGCCCCAAAGCTTGGGAACTCAACTTGGGAAGCACATCTAGAATATGGTAGTATTGAGCATTCAACGAATTTGGTGGCAGATTTGTCCACACAAAGATATATCTGATAAAGCTGGCCATTACCAGAAGCATCAACATTGCATTCTATGCTGGGAACATGCCCAGTTGCTTCTTTTATAGCTTCTTCTAAGCTGCTTACATTGCAAAATCTTCCATCTGCTTTAATTCCTGCAAAAACACAATGCCAACATAATATATGCTTTAATTACAATCTTTAACTTGAGCACTAAACTGTGATTGGTTGGAGATAAATTTTATATATATATATATATATATATATATGAGTATTGATTTTATAGACTCAAATTTATATAAACTATACATGGGTTACACCATGTGTTAAGAGTTTAATTAAAAAAAAACGTGTGTTCAGTTAAAATTGATAGTTATAAAAAAAATTAAATTATTTTTTTAAACTATATTATTTTTAATATGTGGCAAGGTTATATAAAATTTGGTAAGGATTTTGAATTATGTAAGGATACAATTGGCACAGTCATTTTTTTCCTGGTATTTTGTCCATAACACCTTTTTGGTTTTGAATGGTATCTCATATTATCGAAAAAGTATAGAGGTATCTCACAGCTATCAAGTTTTATCCCTTAATTTTAAATAAAATATTAAGTACTGATCATGTGAGACTTTTGTAGCCAAATTATAAATGAATGGATAAGAAGATTTAGATTAATTTGACCCATTAATATTACCAGCATCTTGAAGGATTTGAAGGAGGTCTGTTTGGTCCTTGAGGTCAAGAGCGTGCTCAAAATAAGCATGCTGATCAAGGATAGAACATGTTCCATGTTTTCTCTATTCATGTTTCCAGAACTTGATGTTGCTGCTGCTTGGACAAGTCAATGATGGCCAACTTGTTTGTGCTCTACTTACCAAGTCAGAGATCTGCTCCATCATCATGCACAAAATGGTTCTTTATTTTTCACTACTCGAACAGATATTCCATGCATGCATTCTACTTGTGTGTGTTCATGTGTGTGTGTGTGTATAGAAATTAAAGATGTATATATGTACCTTGGACTGGTTGAAAGGAATTCGAGGATTACAATTGGATGGCCAGGATCCGTTGCTGTAATTTGGCCAAAGGCCATGAATGGAGAAATTTGAAGCTGGTTTTCCAGTAATGGGATAGCAGCAGCTTCGCTTTGTGTCACAGACTGAACCTGGCCACTGCAATATATATATTACAGTAAAAGCAAAGGCTTAGTTTGAAGACTAAACCTTTGACAGTAAAGAAAAGGTATTCCAAAACTACAGATTAGGATGCTGGTGACATGTTTGGAATCTCAAAAGAACAAATATTGCAGATCAAAAGAAAAACTACTCGTTGTACGAAGTAGAAAAAAATCAAAACCTTGTGAAACACAAACGTTAACTAGAGCTAGTAGCATGAAAAGCTTGATGAACATGGATGATCTCCTACTTTTCATCATTTTTCCCTCTAATTCTTTTAGAGTGAGTAAGTTTGATGAGATGCTAGTGCATTTATTTATATAGGCCGAAACAATATGAATATGTGGACAAAATAGTATGGGCAATTAATGTTTTAATTTACCCAATCAACCCCACTCACCAGAATTATTTTTACGAACCTTTAATAAATATTGGATTGAAATTGTGTAAGATAGGTCCTTAACAAGTATATAACACCACCTAATCATAGTTTTAAAAATTCAAAATTATTATATAATAAAACAATTCATTTTTAAACTTTATATCTAAGTGATTATGCATATTTCTACGCAATACAATTCGATCACAAAATGGTGCTTAATTTCCAATTTATCTCGAGAAATCTTTTGCTAATATTGTTCCATTCAGATCTGATCTTCCTCTCCTCTCAGCAGCTTCTTATCTTCCTTGTCATTTATATCAGGACCACATTTATCATTTTCATGGGGGCCATGAATCGAGGCTGCGGACGGACACCATATATAGAAGCAATAATCTATGCCAAAATCATATATATTTTTTGTTTTCTGAAAAAAGGTGTAGATAGATTATGCTTTATATGTTTTCTTCTCATCATTTCGTTTGGCCATTTCTGATGGATATGGTAATATGCATTATAGATTTTGTTACTTATATTTCTGGCTTATATATAATTGTTGGTTAGGATATGAGAAAAATAAAATAATATATTATAAGTGTAGAAATTGTTGTTTTAGTAAGAGATGTTTGAGAAAAAAACGGGGAGGATATAATTGGAAAAAAATGAGGAAAAAAGTTGGTTGATTTAACCTTGTATTTTATCTTTTAAAGGTTCAATTAAAATATAAAAAATACAATATAAATACTTAATAAGTTAAAATTAATTTGTAAAGTTCTAGCAGGTAAAAATTACCAAAAAATGATATGATATATTTATAAAATATTATAATAGTCGTTAGAATTCTTTTTTATAAAAGTATTAATTTGAAGAATTAATAAGTTGAATAATAATGTTTATAATTTAATATTGATTTATTTGCTATAATTGTAAATTTTTGTAAGTTGGCATCAAGTCACACGGGTTATGGATCAACCCGTATAACCCGTGAATTAGTTCTTTTTTTACAAATTAAAAATTAAGTTAGTTATTTATTTTTATTTTTTTTTCAATATTTCTTTAGTATGATTCAAAAATGTGTGACTATTTTAACTTTTACCTCCTTACTTAATGCTTTAACTCATCACATCTTTATTTTCTTTCTTAGCTTTTTTAATCCCCTTATAAATGTTAGTTTAAAATAGTCATGTTATGAAAATGATAAATTGAATTTTATTTTTAAATCTGTATTAGATAAACTTTTAATAGATAATTTAAAAAATAAATTTTTTTTGATGGGTTGAAATTTTATCAACTTGTTATAAAAATGGTCAAAATAACTTCGCTTGTTTATCCTTGACTAATGATGTGCTAGGTTGTTTTGACTCTTACACATTTACTTGTGTTTTTGTAGAGAATAACAATATGAGGGGGACACTAATTCTTTGTGTATATATTCAAATGAAAACATTTGAAGAGCTTGTCCCTCTTAATTAAATAAATTTTTTTTTAGTAGTTTTACAATTCACAAAACATCATCAATAAAGCAATTTTGACACTTCATGACTTACAAATCACAAGTTTAAAAACTTTAGGTCATCAAAATTTTAGATTTATGATTCGCACAGATTAAGATACAAAATCCCTTATATTATTTGGTTAGATGTAAATAGGAAAAAAATATTTCAATGAGGGGAAAAAATTTGAGTTTTTAAACCCCAAATTTTCATAATAGTAAAAATTGTAGCTTCAAATTTTACTGTAATACATGAGGCTTTAATATCACATGTAACTATGAAAGATTTTAACCAAGGATTAGTCCTCCAATATGACTTTTCAAAAAAATAAAAACTATTTAAGAATTTATTTGGTTGGTATAGAATATAAATTGTCAATAATTTATTTATTAAGTAAGCAAAATTTATGTATAATTTTTATATTTTTATTATCATTTTTTTAATTAGAACTGATATGTATATGATTTATATAAGATATATTTTTTATGATTAATTCTTTATAAATATTTTTTTATATGTTTTATTTTAATTGAAGAACTTAATAACAAAAATATAAAAAATTATATATATAATTATAATGCGAAAATACTTGTACATACTTTTGGTAGGCATGAATTTGATTCTCTCATAAATTTTCTTTTTCATGATCAAATTCCCTGAATTTATATTTAAGTTGACAATTATTCATCCTGAAATTAGGATGAAATCGATGACTTTAATATATTTAAAAGACGAAATTGATAATAATTCTAATGACAAGAGATGGTGCATATAAGATAGGAAGAGTATGAGCAAATGGAGATGACTGAAAGACATAGTATTCCGAGGAATTAGAAAGATGGGAACTCAATCTGAGAGGCACACTTGCCATTAGGGAACACAGGACACTCAATGAAGTCGGACCCAGAAGTGTCGACGCACAGGTACACTTGGTAAAGCTGTTTGTTTCCTGAAGAATCCACATTGCATTCTATGAAAGGAGAATACCCAATTGCTTCCTTTATGGCATCTTTGATACCGCTCAAGCTGTAAGATTCACCATTCGCTTGTATTCCTGTCGTCAATCCAAGTTTTGTTAAAATTCATTATAATCAAATTGTTCATGAATTTTTTGATTTTAGGTATTTGTTATACTACCAGCGCTTGAAAGAGCTTGGAGGAGGTTGGCTTTCTGTTTCAGGTTGAGAGCTGCTTCAAAATAGTCATGTTGCTGAAGGACTGACTCTGAGCAAGTGCCATGTTTGTCCCATTCATGGGACCAGAATTGTATCCCATTGCCACTTGGGCATGCCAGTGTGGGCCAATTCCTCTGTAAGTTGCTTGTGAGGTCTGATATCTGCCATTGTATATATATAATTAGTGGTAATCTAATAGGCATGCAAACTGTTTGATTTTTTGTCTCTTAACAAATAGCTATCTTCAAAATTGATAAATCCTCTTATAAATTGAATACATTTCAGGATTGGGAGGGACTGACTCAATCTGGGTTTTACATTATGATTCTGTGATTGCTCAATGATTTGGGATTGCTAAATTTATTAGCAAAGGTGAGGTATAAAAAGTATTACTTTATTATTATTTGTTTTTTAATTCTCTGGCTTTTCTCTGCGTAGCTGTAACGGCACAAGTGTTTGATGAAAAGAAAATAAGCTTTTGTATATAAAAACAGAGAAAGAGGACAGGCTGCCGTTTCTGTTGCCCCAACGGAATATAAAACATTAGAAAGTAATTTGTCTTGTGAAAGAACAAAAAGCAGCACATACTGTGACGTTTCAAATGGATAAATATTATTTTATTCAGCTGTAAACAATGATTAGAACTTAGATTTGTAATGGGATTATGGGACCCAAAAGCTCATTCCTGTTGGTTCAAATGGAGTAAACAGCTAGCCAAAAGATGGAATAGTAGTCATTAGCCTTGCAATACATGCATATTGTACACCAATAGGGCTGGCAGTCTCAACCCAAAGCATGAGATTCTTAGGATCAACGAAAAGCCAAATCTGAAGATTACAGAATCAAATCAAGATGCAGATTCTGGAATTGTTGTACAATGACATACCTCTGATTGCTTAAAAGGGTTGTTAGGATCACAGTTAGATGGGTATGAACCATCATTGTAGTTAGGCCAGAGCCCATGAATCCCAAAATCTACTTCAGGCTTTCCAGTTGTAGGGTAGCAACAACTATTCTGTGTGTCACAGTATGATCCTGGCCACTGAAAATGAAAAAAATCCAAAATATGGTTTTTGTAAAGAGAAGCTTGTTAACCCAAAGAATAACTTTCATTGATAGATTAGAGAAAGCACACTAACCTGCAGAACAAAGTAGAAGAAATCAAAATCCTGTGAAACGCAGAGAACAGCTAGATATTGTAATAGCAGAAGCTTGATCAAGATGGATCCTTTAGACTTCATCTTTTTCTCTCTTTTGGTTTCAAATTTGTGGGAGTGGGTGAGACTATGGCTTAGACAAATAGCTGATACACAAACTTTGAAATGTTGGAGGCGGTGAGTGGTGACAGATTGAGAGATCAATTTATAGACAGAAAAGGAAGGTGGGAAGGCAAACAGTATCTGAGAGGATATGCTTATCAACCAAACTTTATCAACCTATGATTACGTTTACGCGTGTAACCTCTGCATAATTATTGTGACAAGTCGGCTAATTTTTTTTAATGTTCTTTAATATTTATTAAAATTTTATATAAAAGAAAGTTGAAGGACTGATAAATTGTTTTTGTTTAACAGAGGAATTTTGAAGATGTTTGGACAAGTTTTTTTTTTTTTTTTCCTTTTCTTTAACGCAGTCAATTTATGTGGAGAATAAAACTTTCATAAAAGGAAAAAAAGACAAATTAGAGCTTAACTCCAAATAATTCGTTTATAGAACTTCAATATTTTGAAATTAACTGCACATCTTAGCCTCCACAACATCATTGAGTAAATTTCAATTTAGATTATTGGTATTCTATTTGAAGGGGATTGTTTTGAGTTTGAGATATAAAAGTGAATTAATTATTATAAATTCAACGTAATTGAGAGAAAAAAAAAAAACTAGTAGCTTGGTTGCATAATATATAATATGATTGCATTTTTTTATCCGTGGTTTCATATTTGGAGCCAATAAGAGTAAGACAGATGAATAGATTAGAAGTGATGCGAAAATAAAATATTGTTTACAGATATTTTTTATTGAAAATTTTGAATTCTAATTATTTCTAATCATTTTAGATTCAATCTGAATAGCAAATGCGTTCACATGGGAAGTTGATGCCACTAAAAACTAGAAGAAACTTCTTCCAATACACTAAAACCATAAACCATAAAACATAGCTTTCCTTATTAATTAATTTATTGTTTATTTCGTTACTATTTAATTATTTCGTGATATTTTGGGTTTGTTTTAGATTTATTATTAAGATTATAATCACATTTAGAAATTAAAAAGAAAAACTACAGCTGTAATGAAATGATATTGGTAGGATTTTTGAATCTTGACCAAATTATTCCGAGATTGTTTTGATAATTGTATTTCTAGTTATGGTTTAACATTACATTTTGTTTTAGTAAATTATAATAATTATTAATGATAATTATTTCCATTTTTGTCTTTTGGGCCGGGAGTTCTGGACTTATCGTATAGAAAGTTCATAAACAAAATTTCATATCCATTGGACAGGAATGTTAGTTTGGGCTGGATCAGCCTTTTTTCTTTTAAGCGGAAGGGGACTTCAATTTCAATGGGTTCTGAATTTTCTATTAATTCATCACTTTGATTTTCTTAATAATTATTGTCTCTTCACTAAAATTGTAAAATGCTTTTAGTTTTATAAGAGTAAATTTTATTAATTAATTGATTTTGGATAAATTATATTAATACTCTTTTAATTTAAAAAATTATACTCACCTATCTTATAATTTATTTTTGAGGACAAATTTATTTTAGTCATTGAAAAAATGATAACTTTTAATTTAATCATTTACAGAATATTTTCGTTAATTTAATTCTTTAAAGATAAAAATACTTTTAATATTATATTTTTATCCAAACTATATTCATATTTTAATGTTTCACTTAATAAAACATTAACTAAAATTTTTTTTGCTAATGCAAAAGTTATAGATGATAGATAATTCACATCATATAAAAAAAATGTATGTATACGATTGTCTAAATCAATCATAATTCTCAAATTTTTGTAAGATACACGCTTAGTTAAAAAAATTTATGTATATATTTAATTTCAGAATTTTGATTTATATATTAATATTTTATCTTATGTAGATTAATATGTAACATATAAGACAATCATGTCATTAACTAAATTAACACTTCAACATTGAATTAAATAAGAAATTTTGGATAAAATAACAACATTAAAAGTATTTTCATCTTAAAAGAATTAAATTAATGAAAATAATTTATAAATGATCAAATTAAAAGTCATAATATCTGTCAATGATTAAAATAGAGTTTTTCTTTTTATTTTTTGTTAATAAAATTATTTTTTATATACAATAAGATTGTGATTTTATTTTTAATATAATAGTAAATAAAATTATATTCATATTAAGTTTTGACATAAAATATTTAACATAGTTATAAAAATAGTTAAATAATTTTCTAGTTTAATAATGTACATATATTTTACAAAATATTAATTTTATTCATAGAAAATAAATTAGAATTGATATTTAATTTGTATATTATATATAAAACTGCATGAGTACTAAATATAATCTTTAAAAAAAATTAAATATGATTTTACTAAATCAATCTTAAAAGATATTGGTGTAATTTACAAAGAGCATATGGAAGCTTTAGTTAGAGGTTAATCTTGCTTGTTGGTTTTGGAACCATTCTCAGAAGTAAATTAATATCATTTCATATTGCTTATATTTTAATTTAATCTTGAATGTAGTTATTATTTATTTGACTACTATCCTCACATTTTAAGTTGGATCAAATGCATTTCACAAGGCATTTTAATTAAAGGTTGTCTTCAAAACTTTATAACAAAATTAAAACTTTTTAAATCTTATCAAATTTTGTTCAATCAATTAATTTATTTTATTGGTGATTAATTATATAATTTATTCAATAATTCATTATTTATTAAAAGAGTATATCAAAATGCATAAATTAAAACACAAGAACAAGAGCACGTATCATCTACTAGTATATATAAAGATATGTCATTTTAAAAAAGAAAAGAAATTAAGGAGAATGGTAAAGTGTGACACATTAAACTCTAAATCTACTTATATTAATTTAAGATCAAATAAACTACCATTCATGATTATAATTAAGCTTAATCAAGAAAATGATCACTTTTGTAATTTTTTATACAAAGCAAATGGAATTCCTGACCTTAAATTTTCTAATATGTATTTTAATTAAAATTAAAAGAAATAGTGCTATATAGACTCACTCATAAGCAAAAGCACATCCTTTATTCATACATTCTCATATGATATCTCTATCTGGAACATTGTATATATATTGCCCATAAGAGTTAAACAATTTATTACAAACAAATGACGATAATATATATAAAGATTCTAAGAAGGTATCTCTTACCCAAAGTGAAAGATTCTAAGAATATTCCCCTTAATTAATAAATTTAATAAAATGTGATTAATTTAGTGTTTGATTAATATAAATCCCATTAATTCCAACATGGAATTCTTGACCTTAAATTTTCTGATATGTAGTTTCAGTTAAATTAAAAGAAAAAGCAGTTCCTTAATTTATTCATACATTCCCATTGGGCAATATCCCCAATTAGAGTTGAGTACAAATAAATGACGATATTTATATCAAATAGTTGAGTGATGAGTTGCGACTTGTAATATTCCCGAATCTGCTCCGAAGCTTGGGAACTCAACTTGGGAAGCACAATTTGAATGTGGAAGTATTGGGCATTCTATGAATTTGGAGGCAAATTTGTCCACGCAGAGATATATCTGATAAAGCTGGCTATTACGAGATGCATCAACATTGCATCTTATGCCTGGAACATACCCGGTTGCTTCTTTTATAGCTTCTTCTATGCTGCTTACACTGTAAAATCTTCCATCTGCTTTAATTCCTGCAATAACATAGTATAACTATATATGCTTAATTACAATATAATATCACACATAAGCATATATACAACTGTTTTTAGTTGGAGAACACTATATGTTGTGGTTCTTAAGTGTGAAAATGGAGGGTGGAAGATAGAGTTTTGTATATGTAGTTCTTGGGCCGAGCATCATATTGATTTGGATCGGTTTCGATCATCTAACTAATCGAACCGACTAAAATAGATGGTTAAAAAAATTATTCAATCAATCAAATCTTTTTAGAATCAATTATTATAGTCTAAATTGATTTTGATTGGTTTAGATTGGATTGGTAGAATTGATTTTTTATAAATTATAAAAAAAATATAATTTTAATTATTTTTTAATCATAAATTTATATTAAAATTAGTTTGATACATTCTAATCATTTTTTCAATTTATTTTGTTTAATATTTTAATATTTAAAATTTAATTAATATATAAAAAGATAATAAATAAATAATAAAAATATATATTAATTCAATACGATGAATTTGATTCTGTTTAGATGAAAATAGAGTTATCCAAAAAACGAATTGAATTAATCAGTTTTGAAAAAAATTTATCTAATCTAACCAAGCTAGTAGTCGGTTTTGGTTGAATTGGTTCACTTGAGTTCGGTTTGATTTGAATCTCCTCACAAGATATATATAGATTTGAGGTTTGAGCCATTACCAGCAGATTGCAGGATTTGAAGGAGGTCTATCATGTCCTTGAGGTCAAGAGCGAGCTCAAAATAAGCATGCTGTTCAAGGGTAGCCTCCGAACATGTCCCATGTTTGCTCCATTCATGTGTCCAGAACTTGATGTTGTTGCTGCTTGGACAATTCAATGATGGCCAACTTGTTTGTGCTCTACTAAACAAGTCAGAGATCTGCTCCATATCATGCACAAAAGATTATTGATCTTCATTTTTTAGTACTTGAACAAATCCATAGGGTTCAAATGCCTGCATTAATCTAATAACATATATAAGATGTATGTACCTCGGATTGGTTGAAAGGCTTTTGAGGATCACAATTGGATGGCCATGATCCATTTTTGTAATTTGGCCAAAGGCCATGAATGGTGAAATTGGAAGCTGGTTTTCCAGTAATGGGATAGCAGCAACTTCGCTTTGTGTCACAGAACGAACCTGGCCACTGCAATATATATATTACAGTAAAAGCAAAGGCTAATTAGTTGCAAATATTGCAGATGCAGATCTAAATTAAATCATTGCTTTTCTTCTCTTTCCTTTTCTACCACTCTCTTCAGTTCAAAAGGAAATCAAAAGAAGAACCACTCACCAGTTGTACGAAGTAGAAAAAATCAAAAACCTGTGAAACACAAATGTTAACTAGAGCTAGTAGCATGGAAAGCTTGATGAACATGGATGATCTCCTACTTTTAATCTTTCTTCCCTCTTCAATTATTCTTTTAGAATGAGTTTATTTGAGGTGCTAGTGTTGATGGTAGTCTATTTATAGGCAATAAACAATATGTGGACAGATCATACAAGGTGTTGCACATTCTCCCTATTATAGTTTATTTTATGTACCGAGTCATGCATTTGATAAAAGAATAGAGAGATTTCTAAATATTTGAAGTGTGAAGTTATTTGGAAAATAGTTTCTTTGAAGACTTAAACCAAGGTAATATAGAGCTAGTCATGCATTTAATACACCATGTTCGACCACTATGCTTAGATTGGATGGTCAAATCAAATAAAGTGATAGTTCATCATACACAATTTAATTATAGGATATAGTTAATTTAATTATGATAGTCATTTATCAATTCAATTATTTTTTAGTCTGATCGATGACTTTTGGTGAATTAGATATTAAATCGGTCTAATTTAAAATTAAATTAATTGTAATTTGAATGAACTTGACGATTGTTATCAGGATGAACTTAAGCAAATAAGTTCATGTGGGAGTACACACTCCCCTATTGAAAGCTTTGGCTAAGTTAAGACAACCCTTGCCAGATAACCTACGTGTTTGGTGGTGAATATATGTGCCATGTTTGTTCCAATATCATGTGTCTAGAACTTGGTTTTGCTGCTTCTTTGGACAAGTCAGTGATGGCCAGCTTGTTTGTTTGTGCTCTATTAATATTTACCAATTCAGAGATTTGCTCTATCAACCATCATGCAAAAAATATTCTTTCATTTTCAAATTTTAATGTCACCCACCATATATATATATACATATATATTCTTGGATTGGATGGCCAAATCAAGAAGAGCATATGTTCTTCATTGAGGCTATCATAATATATATACACAGAGGTTTTACATGTACAACATGTACAAATGCACATGTATTTTTTTAAATTTTTAAAATATAATATAAAATAATAATTATGAAAATTTTAAAATAATAAATTAAATAATAAAAAATTATTTAATTTACTAATTTTTTATAACTTTTTTTATTTTTATTTTTTTTATGTTCTTATATCACATATTTTATATATATATATATATATATATATATATATATATATATATATATATATATATATAAAAGGTGATTCTCATATCTTCAGATTCTGTTGTAAAAATAGTTTGTTCACTAGAGTGACAGAATTGATCAGAAAATGATGAAAAAAGAAATTAAGAAGATAATGTCCATTAAAGAGAATATCTTCCCACATTAACAGAAATATGCATACTCGTGAAGAAAAGCTCAAAAATCTTGGATCTAAAATGACATACCAAAACTATCAGAAAAGAGATTAAAGCAGAGATTCTGCTTCACAATGAAAATGTTCTCATTGAGTTTAAGTTAATTTCATACGGTTGTGAGACCTGAGGAGAATATATGTGATTTCAAGGAGTTCGGATTCGCCGCCATTACTTTTCGTGTCATTACCGTGCCATTACTTTTAGCGGCGGTTTTTTGCGTCGCTAAATATTATTGCAACGAAATTATTGCTGTTATAATTAATTATTTAAATAAAAGTTATAGCAACAAAAATTTTCGTTGCAATAATATTAAAAACGTTTTAGCAACGCAAAAAACCGCTGCTAAAAGTAATGGCAGCGGATCCAAAGGCGATTTCAAGACTACAAGTTTTCTGTTACGTCACTTTTGGCTTTAGTAGTTGCATTGCATTGCTTGTTTTAACCATTCAACTTCTCCTTTAACTTTTTTTTTTTTTTTGTGGTTTTCCCTCAAATTTGTTTCTATTTTGCAGGTTTAGCTTCTCAACCATATGTATTATTTCTCACACACGATCTCGCCATCTCCGCTTTCTTGGCAGTCGTTATGTCATATTTTTTATTTTAGATTATCTGCAGTTCAAATTTTATACAATTCTTTGCAATAAAAAAAAAAATCAAGCAACGAGTTTTAATTATGCATTAACTCGATAGCGGGTTAATGTTATATTGAAAAAATATTAACCCGATTACAAGTTAATAATATATTAAAAAAATATTAATCCAATTACAAGTTAATATATAATCAAGATCTATTGTCTGATTTTTTTTTTACTGCAAAGAATGGTACAATATTTGGATTACAGAGAGTTCCAATGTTATATTTTTGTTAATTAATTTGGGAGTACATTAAATAAAAAGTTATCTTTTTATTTTTATTTAAAATCTTCAAAAAAAAAACTTGTGAAGCCACTAGTACTTATGATGCTTATGACTTGTGCAGGTGATTCACTATCTCTCTCAAAGAACTATAGGTACCCTGCACTCCAATAAATGATCCTATAAGTAGAATCCCTATTATAATCACCAACTCCAACCCTAATTGTTGTGCTGTTTTGTGTATCTTGAGGTAACACAAGCAAGGCAACAAGAGCGAGACAGTTGCACTCAAGAATGCACCAATAAAGGCCATAAGGTATCCGAAGAAGGGAATAAATAGTGCCACGAGCACAGTGCTAAGAACAATGAGTGTTCTAATTATAATGCCAACAATCCTGCTCTTTTGGAAAAGCAATGCGTCCTCAATGGCAGTGGCAATTGGAGTCACCATGATTGCATATTTTGTGAAGGGGTTGATCAATGTGGTATATATTGCTATGCTTGTGCTTATTTTGTTTGTTGGAAGGTTTAAGGTCACTTGTGACTTGATATATTCTCCATACATTAAGTAGCCTGCAATGGCCATGGATCCATAGATTATGGTGCTTGTGATAAAGCAGACAAGTAAGACCTGCAATTAGAAATTTATTAAGTGATATATACTATTACAGTAAATGAAAAAGAAAAGAAAAAAGAGAAGACATTAATACTATCAATACGGGTCATAATTCGCGAACTAGTGCATTTAATTCGTTAAATGGGTGCACTTGAAGAACAAAAATTAATCTATTTAAAAATAGGATGTTTTTGGGCTGACCCACCAAATTTTAAAAAAATAATTCAAAAATCAATATAAATTTTAAATGATTTTATGTGTTACATTATTATTTTGTTCTTAAAATGTGAATAAAAAATTTAGTTAATAATAAAATTTCATAAAAATTAATCTAAAAGGAATGTAATACATACTAATTTTTAAAATAAATACATTAATTTAAATATATTATTTTTATCATTATAAATTTAATTAACTTTTATTTGTTAAATAAATTTATAAAAAATAAGAAATTAATGATATTACTTTTATTTCTATTAAAAAGATTAGTTTAAAATATTAAAATATTAAAAATTAAAAAAAAAAGCCCACGGATCAAAATTGGTGAACTTGAACTTAATAGTCTAAGTCTATTTAATAAATAAGTTGGCCCGTTTTAACATTACTAGACGATATCAAAGAAACTAAACATTTCATCCTATTATAATCATTCACCTTGTTCTAGTAAATTTCATTTGAATTTCTAAACACTATCAATGGAAGAAAAGTAATATTTTAAATTTAAGTCTATATCTAACATTTTTTACCTTTAAAATATATTTGGATTAATAAGAATAAATGAGATGAGAAAAAAAGGAAATGTCAGATTTAAATCTAAATAAAAAATATCTAAGTAAAAATATTATTTCCATTCCTTTTCTCTCTATTCTCCTCAATTCAAACCTTAGAAGTAAAGATTTTCTTGTAGAATTAGTGCAATTGCAAACATACATTCTTAATCTTAATCTTACCTTAGAAAACTGAGTTTGATCTCTCATGGAAGTGCAGAGAGTAGGAAAAACAGCATGACCACAATAACAGAAAGCAAAGAGGCTCATAGAAGTAGGCAAATTTCCCCAACTCACAAACTGACCTTTTTCATGAAACCCCACACCATCCATCACACCCACCCACAAAACACAAGCAGCCAAAATAACTGAAGCAGCTACACCACCAACAGAAATGTAAGCTTGAAGTTCCAAGCTTCTCAGCCAAGTTGTTGGTAATATTACCAATGCAGTGAGAAGAACAAAGCCTTGTTTGGTTCCAACTCTAAGGCCACCAAATCTGAACTTCATGTTTGGAAATAACTTGTCCAGATTGTCACCTTCTAATATCAGAAACTCTATGGCAACTAAGTAGAGTTCTAAGTACATGAAAAAGCATACTATGGCTCTTCCTTTGTACCCAAAAGCTAACTCTCCTATGTCAGGATAGGTTTTGATTAGTGGGTGTTTTTCCATACACCTTTGCAGAAGTAACCCTGTGTACCAACACAGAATTGCAACAAAAAGTAGCAGAATTAGACTTAGCCAACCTCCTTGAGAAACTGCATAGGGCATTGAAAGTATCCCTACACCTGAAAAAAAAAAAAAACAAATATCAAAATTTTCAAGTTTCAAATGGTAAAATGAACTCTGTTTTATTGCATCAAAATGGAATTTTGTAATAAAAAATCGGAGGTAGAAGAAAAATAGATGAAGCTATATGGCCAAAAATGAGAGAAAGAGATATGGACCTGACAAGGCATTTAGGCCATTGAAACAAGTTTTGAAAAAGGTGGTTCCTCTACTTTGTTGCCCTGAATGTTGATCTTGGAGTTGGATTTGGCTCTCCATATTCTCTGCCTTTACGCAAATCAATTCTTAGTTGCCCATACATTATATATCTTTTTTTTTTGTTTTGACATGTCACACTATTTTTTAAAGTATATTAGACTTAGAACTAATATTTTTAAGTCAATAACCATAGGTGAATCTTTTTAAACAAATATACTTGGATTGGGGTTTAGTTTAGATAAAATTTGAAAATACCTTAAAATGCGTTTGAGAGAGAGGTTTTGAAAAAAAGAAAAGAAAAAGGTAAAAATGTTCTAACATTTTTTTTGTTGCTTAAAATTAAAAAAAATTAAAAAATTTTATGTTAATTTTTCATAACTTTCTTTTTTTATTAATTTTAATTATTCTAAATTAAAATAATTTAAAGAATCTAAACAAAAGATAAAAATTATTATTTAACTATTCTCTTTCCATTCCTTTTCCTTCAATGCCTCTCATTTCTTTTTCTTTTTCATTCCCAAATTAAGGAAATAAAAAAAAAAAGATAATCGAGAGGATTCCTAATAATGCATAATGCATTTATGTCGAGCATGAAAAAAAGACGAGCTTAGTGAAAAAAAGACGATAGCCATCATTTTCAGTCATAAATGAAGAGATTAAGGCAAGTTTTGTGCGTAGGATGACCATTGATAATTCAGAGAAGCCAAACTTCTTTAATACGGTTGTTCCTTCCCTTTCAAGGCTGTTCCTTAAGGACACTTTATTTTTTTTTCTACATAACCATCTCACTCATAATTGATAAATCTAGAAATTTCAGTTGGTAGGCCATTGTATAAAAATTTCAAAAAGATTCGAATAATACGTAATCTAATCCAAAATCCAAATGATAAGACAGGTCATTTTATATTTTGTTAGTTACAAGAGAGAAAAAATATGTGATGTAAGCCTTGAGATCGAGAATAAAATCTAGCTAACGGAGTGATTAAGATTTAGGGTTAGGATGTGAATTGTAAAAAAATTGTCCTCATCAATAATTACTTCAATTAATTGTATATAATAAGTAACTAACCGAGCAAATTAATTTCTCTGTTAGCTAGATGTCTCTATTTACAATCCATATGCTTCACTAATGTTATTATTTATCTATGTATTAATTATTTTCGTACAAAATTATTATATATATGTATCATATGTCTTTTACCATGAAATTCTTTCCCATACTCCTTTTGCAATGTTCTTAATATGTCTTCAATGAAACACATATTATCAAAAAAAGTTTTAATTAAAAAATGAGTTTTTTTGCCTAATCTTAATTAATTTTTAAGGATTAATTAGCTCCAGAGAACATGGCATGTTTTGAGGATTCTATTCTTAACATGCCAACCCTCACTTTGACAAATTCTATGATGCTAGGTACAACACTTATATGGTATACTAAACAACACAAGATCAGCAGGAGAGGACAATGACGA
This sequence comes from Senna siamea, assembly GCA_031216115.1. NCBI lineage: Eukaryota > Viridiplantae > Streptophyta > Magnoliopsida > Fabales > Fabaceae > Senna > Senna siamea. The sequence goes on from CM062358.1 coordinate 4,599,866, forward strand.
CATTGAAACACATGCACAGGCAACCAAGCACAAACCAAAGAGACAATCACTGTCTTCACGCTTGAAATGGAAGGACGTAAGGATAGAAAAATCCTTTCAAATTTTTTAATAATTATATAGATTGAATTATTTTTTTAGTCTCTTTATATACTTTCACTCAATTTTTAATTAATTGAATCTCTATAGTTTAAATTTTGTAATTAAGTCTCTATAATTTAATAATTTTTTATATTGCTGGTCCATGTTATCAAATTTTTGTTGTAATTATATTATTAAATGTTGTTAATGTTATTAATATATATATATATATATATAGTATCTTAATACTTTAATTAAATATATATGATTTGTATCAATAGAAGACAAAAAAATAAATAATGATGAAAAAATAATTTAAATATATGAAATAAAATGTAATTTATATTAAGTAATATGAGTAAATTGACTTTTAAATAAATTTATAATATTAAAATGGTATATAATTAGCATGTCATCAAAATTTAATAAAATATTAACAAAAATTTAAGCTTATGAATTAAATTAAAAATTTATTAAATTATAGGGAATGCAAGGATAATTTAAACCAATTATATATTAACATGCAGAAATTCTTATAATTTAACATCACATTATTGACTTCTTTTAAAAAAATATTCTTCTTCATATATGTGAGAATTATATAAAAAAGGATATTATTATAAAGACTTAAATTTTGAGCTCTCCTTTACATGAAGATGTAAATTGTTATATAAAGGTGAAGAGTATGGTAGATTAGAGATTAATGCCATCGATTAACTCTAAATTTGTTTGGACCTTGAAATAGCTAGGCTGCCCAGACATCCTAATTAAGTTTGAGCTCTTTAATTAATTTTTTTAGTTGATCATAAAATAGATAGCTCTCAAACTATGGTGGAAAACATTGATCATCCATGTCACAAGGTCATATGCATATGTTCATCTTGTGTTTGAATTGGTTTCTCCCTCTCAAACAAAATTTTTTCTTTTCCTTCTACTCCTATGAGAAAAAAAGAGATTTTTCTTATTAAAACATCACACAAAAATTTGGAAATTTATTTATAAAAGAATTTTGAGTTTTACATATGTTAAAAAAATAACAATCCTATATATTTAGCATAAATAAAAAACATAAAATTTAAAGGTCTGTTTGATATTTTTTCTGTTCTTTTATTCTTTAAAATTATTTTATAAAATTAGTTCTGAAAATTTATATTAATATTATTTTTATGTATTTATATACATATTATTAATAAAGACTTATTTTATGTATTTCTTTTATTTTAAAAAATTAAAATTCAAAATATCTTTTAATTGTTCTATTTTTTCTGTTCTCAAAACATATGTTTTATCTTTTTGTTTTCTATCAAAAACAATTATTCAAACAGATTTTTTTATTTTTAAAAATAAAAAAATTTTAAAGATTGTTATCAAACATGTCCTAAAATTTTTATATTTATTGTATTTAAACATATTACAAATAAATTTCTAGATGCTTGAAAATTTAAGACTCTTTTTTATATGTCAAACAACACTTTTAAGTTAAACCAAGAGTTTCAATTCTGTACCTCTATCTTATAAAATGCAAAATAGGAAGAGTGGAAGTCTCTGTAAATTTGCACGGACTATATGACTCTTCCATCATGAATTTGAATCTTTTAAAGTAGGTGGGAAATGTAAAGTTTGTAAAGTAAAAAAAAAAGATATAAAAAAAAATTTTTTAACCCTAATCTATTTAAAATAAATTTTTTATTTCTCTCTTTCTTAATTATTATTTTTTCTAATTAGCTTTGCTTGGAAGGAACAAGGAAATTCAAGCAAGTATTCCACTAAACTTGAGACCTTGCTTGGTAGTTTCATTATATGTTGCCATTGCCTTAACATAATATTGAATCAATCAGAAAACAACAATTCATGTAACACGCAGCATTCGTGTTTCTGTCCCTTTTTCCAAATAGTGAATATATAGATCCGTCAAATTTGGCACTCAAAAAAAGTAGCGCCTGGGAAATCTTGGTCTTATAGTGGCAAGAGTAGCCATCCGAGATCAGACTGGTGCTGGGATTATTGGGTTTTTTAAAAAGTTAGGGGCAGGTTCAAGCTTGTTAGCATAATTATTGGCTGTGTGTTTGGGGCTAGATTTGGCCACAGAATCTAAATGTCAGAATCTCATAGTTGAGCCAGATTCATTATTTGCAATTAATCTTGTTAAGGATCCTGACACCCCTGTTTCTCATCATAACTTACCTTTAATTGATAAATGCAATCTATCTCTTAGGTGTTTTTTCATATTCAAGTTAGATAAATATTCAAATAAATAAATTTATATATATATGAGCTTATTAATAGGGATGTCAAAATGAGCTAATTCAATCCATCCCACCAAAAGTCTATATTTTAGGATTGGGTTGGACTTGCTCATCTCAAAAATATAAGCCTAGCCCAACCCTTGAAGGGGCATGGACTGGGCTGGGCCAATTTATGTACTTTTTTTTGTTAAATTAGAATGTTAAAAAACAATTTATTTTATTTTATTTTTAAAAAAATAATTTATTTTACATATCATTATATTATAAATAAATATTACAAATTGACTTATAAAAATGATAATTAAAAAAAATTATTTTGTATAATTTATTCTATATATTAACATATTATAAATAAATATTACAAATTGATATAAAAAATATAATTTATTTTACATATCAACGTATTAACAATAAATTTATATATTAATATAGATTATATAAAATTTTATGATACAAAATTTTTTTACAAAAAAGATGTCCATAGAACTAGCCCAGCCTAGTCTTGCAAACTCAAGTGACCCATGAAACTTAAAATAGACTGACTAAAAACTCATTTTTAAAATTGATAACTTTTAAGACCTAACCCTCTCTATTTTAAGGATTGGTCCAACTCAATGGAAATAACCCTTTTAATAGCCCTATTTGCTAGACATGCTTTGTAGCATTCTACTTAAAAGGAGATATTCCTTTTCGATGCTAGTGTTTTTGTATATTTGTTTTTGGTTGATGTAATGGGAATTGTATCCTCACGTATTTCTAGTATTGGAAAATTCACTTTGATTGTTAATAAAGCTCATCCATTTGCCAAAAAAAGAAGTACCTCCTAATCAAAATTAAAATTTCTATACATTTAATAGGAAATATCATATAATATTTTAAATAGAATTAGTTTTTATAAAAAAAAATTACTTATAAAAAGCTCAAAAAATACACTGTTCTTTTCAAACAATAAATAACACTTTTCTATTAATAGATCAAAATACTTGTATCTTTATCTTATATGTATATGTAAAATTTATTCATAAATCTGAGTTCAAATTTGAGTATTAAAAAATGTGTTGTGAGTATTGTTTTCTTAACAATTTAAATGGATCTAGATTTGAGAATTTAGAAATTCAAAAAATTTGAGAATATAATTAATTTTGTTACTCACTTGAGTTTAAGTTTAAAAATAAAAGAAATTATTTTTTTCAAATTCAAAATCAGTAATTATAATACTATACTCATGATCATGTTCAGGTGATTAATTACCAACTATAAATATCAATAGATGTGATTATAATTAAATTTACCCTATACCAATTTAGATTTCAATAATATTTTAATATTTTAAATTTATATATTATTTCAATCTAATCTATTAATTTTGTTTGCGTTAAATTAATTTTTTGATATCCTTCTTCTTGATTTGAACTTTTGACACTATGCTTACGTCTACTACTCCACTCTTACCACTTGAGTTAACAGCATGTAAGTTTAATGTCAAGTTTGAATTATATATCTTGAAGGTATCAAATTGATATGTATTAATGTATGTAGACAAATGCATTTTTAAAAGTAAAAGATCAATATAGAAGCCAGAAAACAGAGATACCCAGTAGTAGTTAATCGAAGGAAAGAGTCCATATATATTAAAATCATCTAATATTTTTGACAAAATATGTCATTTATTTTAAAACTCTTGGACAAAAACTTGAATAACTAAATCAAAACAATAATTAAATTTTAAAAAGACCAATATAACAATTTCACCTTCAATGTAAATTCAATCATAATGTTCAAGAAATTAAAAGGATGGTTCGAGGCGGTCGCTTGTCTCTTGTTCTTGTTCTTTTAGAAGGGTTTTTGAATTTCCTAGTTGGTTTTATAGTTTTATAGCTCCATTAAAATTCTGTTGATATTTTCTTAATTCTAGAATTGGGCATTAATGTATTTGTAAAGTGGCTGAGGCTATCTATTAAGAGTCTTGCTTGTTTCTGCTGTTGATATTTTCTTAAATCTGACAAGGTTTAGTGCACTCACTTGAGTAGTACCATTTTACGTCTCTTTACAGCCTCATGTAGTGCCATTCAATGTTCTCACACAGTTATACCTAGTCTGTATGAAAAGAACTGATTGTAAATTAGCATAAGCTGCATTTTTCTGATGACTAATTAACCTGCATTGGAAACTAAAGTTCTCTGGTTGCAGGGTTTGGACAAACCCAATGCTGTTTCTGCTCCTGAAAATAGAATCAGGGTTTTGACAAGTTAAAAAATGCTGTGATAAATGGTCAATCTAACTTGATAGTTCTTGAAAGAATGATTCTAAACAAATACTGTTGCTTTTCTTAGGGCCTTAGGCCAAGTAAGGTGCAATAAATTTTTTTTCTTTTGGCTTTATAATTCGTCATTATCATGTATACTGACTTCACCTGAATTCTCTCTATTTTTCTATCTGTTAAGAATTTTCATCATGTGAAGTTATGGGTCCTCCATGTATTATAGATTATTTTTCACATTACAATAATGTGATTTGCTAATCATAATGTGAGAAAACAAACTTATTTGCACTAAGCATACTCAATACCTTCCAACTATCGAAGTTATAAATACCTTCCAACTGTCAAAGTGATAATGTGAACCGGACCTATATTTTATTCACTTTGAGGGAATGCAAATATACAAAATTGGTCAAAGTGATAAATACATTTAAGTATTTTAGTATATAAAACATTTGATAAAACTTTATCTGTAGTATTGCTTTTTCAGCCCTTAAACTCATCTGCTGTGGGCACTTTTACAAGGTACTAATACAATTCTTGCCATCTGTTGTCACAAAAAGCATCGACTGAGATAAAGAAAGCTCAGCCATGTTGGTGTCTGATGGAGATCCATGCTTATGGACCATGTGCCTGGACAGGCAGCATGTCTGGAGTGTATCAAGCTCAACATGGTGATTCTCAATTGTCATGTAAAATCTAATCATCGCAAAAAAAGAAAAAAAAAACTCATATTCTATATATATATATATATATATATATATATATATATATATATATATATATTTTTCAGTGACTTCCAAATGACTATGGAAGATTGAGCAGATTATCTTGAAAATTGATGTCTTTTTCTCTAAATGCAGATTTCGGATTGAGCAAGATTTGTAGAGTCTCTTTCTGCAAGTGAGAGTGAATCTTTCTTCTTTCGTTCACAGAGACAGAGACACACAGAGCTATGGTGTTCATTGTGCCTCCCACCCATAAAACCTTAGCCCTAGATGTTGACCCTAAGACGACCTCGCTTCATGCCTTAAAATTCGCAATCCAGCAAAATATCGACATACCCATATCTCATCAACGTTTGTTCCTTTCGCAGAGTCTCCGATTGCTCGGCCACGATGATTTCGCTCTCATCTCCGATCTAGGAGTTCGACCTTACTCCACTTTAACCCTCCACGTACCCTTCTTTGGTGGCACTCAACCGCCCTCCGTTCCCAAACCTCGCTTCGATTTCCTCAACTCCAAGCCTCCCCCAAATTATGTTGCTGGTCTTGGACGTGGTGCTACCGGCTTTACCACCCGTTCTGATATTGGGCCTGCTCGTGCAGCTCCTGACCTCCCCGATAGGTCGGCGACCACGATTGGTGGTGCTGCCCCTGCTGCAGTTGGAAGGGGAAGAGGGAAGGGGGGTGAAGAGGAGGAAGAGGACGAAGGCGACGATAAAGGGTACGATGAGAATCAGAAATTTGATGAGTTTGAAGGGAACGATGTGGGGTTGTTTGCCTCCGCCGAGTACGATGAGGACGATAAGGAGGCTGATGCTGTGTGGGAAGCCATTGACAAGAGAATGGATTCCAGGAGGAAGGATAGAAGAGAAGCAAGGTTGAAGCAGGAGATTGAGAAGTATCGGGCGTCGAACCCGAAAATTACTGAGCAGTTTGCGGATTTGAAACGCAAATTGTTTACTTTGTCTGCGCAAGAATGGGAGAGCATACCGGAGATAGGGGATTATTCTTTGAGGAATAAGAAGAAGAAGTTTGAGAGTTTTGTGCCCGTTCCTGATACACTTCTTGAGAAGGCAAGACAGGAGCAAGAACATGTTACAGCATTGGATCCCAAGAGTAGATCAGCTGGTGGGACTGAGACACCGTGGGCACAAACTCCGGTTACCGATTTGACTGCTGTTGGTGAGGGTAGGGGTACTGTGCTGTCCTTGAAGTTGGATAGGCTCTCGGATTCAGTTTCAGGGTTGACTGTTGTGGACCCCAAGGGGTATCTGACTGATCTTAAGAGTATGAAAATAACAAGTGATGCAGAGATATCAGATATCAAGAAGGCTAGGTTGCTACTTAAGAGTGTAACACAGACGAATCCTAAACACCCACCTGGTTGGATTGCTGCTGCAAGGTTGGAGGAGGTGGCTGGCAAGATTCAGGCAGCAAGGCAGTTGATTCAACGAGGTTGTGAGGAGTGTCCCAAGAATGAAGATGTGTGGTTGGAGGCTTGTAGGCTAGCAAATCCAGAAGAAGCCAAGGCTGTTATAGCTAGGGGTGTGAAGTCAATCCCCAATTCCGTGAAGCTGTGGATGCAGGCTGCTAAATTGGAACATGACGATGCGAACAGGAGTAGGGTATTGAGGAAGGGGTTAGAACACATTCCTGATTCTGTTAGGCTGTGGAAGGCAGTTGTGGAGCTTGCTAGTGAAGAAGATGCAAGACTTTTGCTTCACAGAGCTGTGGAATGTTGTCCATTGCATGTTGAATTGTGGCTTGCACTTGCAAGGTTGGAAACTTATGAAAATGCTAAGAAGGTTCTAAATAGGGCAAGAGAGAGGTTATCCAAGGAGCCAGCCATATGGATAACAGCTGCAAAGTTGGAAGAAGCTAATGGCAATACTTCCATGGTTGGTAAGATTATTGAAAGAGGTATAAGGGCTTTGCAAAGAGAAGGTTTGGTTATTGACAGAGAAGCTTGGATGAAGGAAGCTGAGGCTGCAGAACGGGCTGGATCTGTTGCAACTTGCCAAGCAATAATTCACAATACAATTGGAATTGGAGTGGAAGAAGAAGATAGGAAGAGGACATGGGTTGCTGATGCAGAAGAGTGCAAGAAAAGAGGCTCTATTGAGACAGCCAGAGCTATATATGCTCATGCCCTTACTGTCTTCTTGACTAAGAAGAGTATATGGCTCAAAGCAGCACAGCTTGAAAAGAGTCATGGAACAAGGGAATCCCTTGATGCTTTACTTCGTAAAGCGGTTACCTACAGACCACAGGCTGAAGTTCTTTGGCTTATGGGTGCCAAAGAGAAGTGGCTTGCTGGGGATGTGCCTGCAGCTCGTGCAATCCTCCAAGAAGCTTATGCTGCCATTCCCAATTCTGAGGAAATATGGTTAGCTGCTTTCAAGCTGGAATTTGAAAATCATGAACCTGAGAGAGCTAGAATGTTGTTGGCTAAAGCCCGAGAGAGAGGAGGTACAGAAAGAGTATGGATGAAATCTGCAATCGTTGAGAGAGAATTGGGAAATATTGATGAGGAAAGGAGGTTGTTAGATGAAGGGTTGAAGCTTTTCCCTTCATTCTTCAAATTGTGGCTGATGCTTGGACAGCTTGAGGAACGTCTTGCTGAGGCTGCTAAACAGCTTGATAAACATGAGGAAAAACTTGAGCACTTGAAGGAAGCTAAGAAAGCTTATGAGTCTGGGCTGAAAAACTGTCCTAACTGCATTCCTCTTTGGCTCTCTCTTGCCAAACTTGAAGAGGAGATGAATGGACTGAGTAAAGCTCGTGCAGTTCTCACTATGGCTCGGAAGAAAAATCCTCAGAACCCTGAACTCTGGCTAGCTGCTGTTAGAGCAGAATTGAAGCATGGAAATAAGAAGGAAGCTGATATTTTGATGGCAAAAGCACTGCAGGAGTGTCCAAACAGTGGTATTTTGTGGGCAGCATCAATTGAGATGGTTCCTCGCCCTCAGCGCAAAACCAAGAGTATGGATGCCCTCAAGAAATGTGATCATGATCCCCATGTCATTGCTGCTGTGGCAAAGCTATTCTGGCATGACAGGAAGGTGGACAAAGCCAGGACTTGGCTGAATAGGGCAGTGACTCTAGCTCCTAATATTGGGGATTTCTGGGCTTTGTACTACAAATTTGAACTTCAGCATGGAACTGAGGAGAACCAGAAGGAAGTATTGAAAAGGTGCGTTGCTGCTGAACCAAAACATGGTGAGAAATGGCAAGCGATATCAAAGGCAGTGGAAAACTCTCACCAGCCTACAGAAGCCATTTTGAAGAAAGTAGTGGTCGTACTTGGGAAGGAAGAGAATGCCGCTGAGAATGGTTCTAAACACTGAATAGCAGGATTGTAGCTCCTTAGCTTTTCTGTTCTGGATTGTGTATTAGATGATTTAATAATATAATTAGTTTTAGTTGTGACCTCTGGTTGTTGTATCGCACACTGATTTTGATAGCTTGATTCTAATGATGAAATCAGTAAATTAGATTTAAGGAACTTATGTTACCCTTCTACAGAATGTTGTCTCTGATCGGAGCGCCATTTCAAATATTTCTATGGACCGATTTATATCACAGCGGCTTTATGTTGTTAAATTGATAAGGTAAATTATGCCTATTGTTGTAATATATTGGTGTGCTTATGTTTCAATGTCTTGTAATATATTTATATGGCCTGATTTAACAGCTGAGAAAAAGATTTTGTTATTGTTTGATGTATTGCTTGGTTAAAGCTGCTGGCTTGCTGGTTATATTTGAGACCAGAAAGCATTGGGATTCTTGCTCAACTTAGATGTAATTTGTGATCATTGTGGAAGTTTGGGTGGTAGTCTTGTTTAACATGCTGTCTGTGCTTGATGATATGTGAAACAACAATAAACTTTTGTTTGCGAATCATAATGGCTATTGATTATTGGTTATAAACAAACGACAGTGCTTCGCTTGTTCGGGATAGACTCTGAAGTACATGGAACCCAGACTGCAATATAGTTTTATAGTCTCCTCAAGAAGGATGAATATGGACATTTAGTCGGCAAAATATTATTTTTCCTCCTAAAAATTTGACTTTGGTGTCATTGATTTCTTGTGTTTACCTGTTGTATTAGAATAAATAAGATAATTGGTCACTCTCTTTCCCTTCAAGTCCGTTTCATGTCTTTCTACTTCACTACTGCACTATTCATTTCTTACAGTTTCTTCTTCGGGAATAAAGCCCTTCGTTATGTATGTACTGTAATGGTAGGTGGCTATTCCCATCGACAGCAGAGTCTCAGTTGGATCATGGCATTTCTGCAATATCATTATATTAGGGAAGTGAAAAGGTGGAAGTAAGACGAAGAAAAAGATATAAAGAAGGTGAAAATACAAATATCTATGTATATTAGCTGTGTATTTCCTTTTCTTTTTTCTTTTTCTGAATGCAAATCAAGGATTCCAGGTCTTGGAAATTGAGGCTCTTGAGTTTAGGCTTTCATAAGCTTTTGTAGGGCTTCAACATCAGTACTGCTCTTCTGCTCTTCCTTATTGCCGCCCGTACCAGTCTTTGTTCTGCTATTCAATAAAAAGGTATTGCTCTATTCTCCCTATTTTGTAGAAATTGATTATGTCATTTCTTTGCTCCTGTCTTTTGAAGTTCGTTAAAGGTCAGAAGTTGTTCTGTTTCGATTTTGGTTATTCTGCATATATGAAAATATTCAGGGAGAAAAACCAGAGTTGAAATAAAGGAGAATGTATGACTTGTTCACAAATATTGCAAGTTGCAGGTATTAAAGGAATTATTAGTATCGATAAAGCAGGATCCCCGTATGGGGTCCAAAAGGTTCCGTAAGTTAAAATATGATTCCCCACCAATTTTGTCCTCTTCATCTTACTTCATTGTAAAAAATCCAATCATGCATAGAACCTTAGTTTTCATCCTCCACTTTGATTTAGACCTCACCTTCCCTAAATTTCCCCTCTTCTTTTGTTGATATTTGAGTACAATTTTCGACATAGAACAACCACCTTCCTCCAGCGCATTTTTTTGCTACCTCTGAGAATTCCATCGCCCTCTTCTTCATCTCTGTAACCCTTGGCCCCTACCTGACTTCCCTAATACATCTCCCCATCTCTTCAGTGCTTGCTAACCCAACTTCCCCAAAATTTATTTGCAAGCCATTCTTAAAAATATCTGCTAAAAGCTTATCATTTGGTGGCTAACCTGTCCATTTTGGATAGGCAATGGGCATGCCGATAAGTTCCACGCACAATGAGTCACAAATCCTATTATCTCTTAGATGTTTCCTTCTTCTTCCTTCTTCCTTTTGTAATGGGGAGGTAGAGATATTCATGGGAATCATCAGTGCTGTTAACAATATCAATTGAAGAGCTTGCCATTGAAGGCTTCTAATGAGGGAGCCAGAGAGCAAGCCTTGGTTGCTGATACCCAAAAACTACTGAGCTCTACGACCTTAAAATGCTCAAAACAGTTTTTTTTTTCTTTCTTTTTGGGTGAAGTTTTAATTTTTATTATTCTTTATTATTCTACATCTATTTCTGATTACAAGAGGATTGTGCAGTCTATGTCTATGATTATCAGCAGCGATTTGAATATTTGATATGTCTAGAAACTAAAATATTAGGAATTTAATCAACCTTGAAGATATGCTGATCAGGTGTTAATATAGCCAAAATCTGAAAGAAATAAGATATCTACGGATACTGTCACGATCTAACACCATGCATACGGAGAATTTGACTCATTAGTGTTGGTGTATTGCTGAAACGTTGAAGGTGTCTATGGCATTCTACTAAGATCTGGGAGAAATTGATCTTGGACTTGCACTTTGACTTTTGTGTGAAAGAAGGGTAGTCTCTTCAATCTTGGTGGATTTTCCCAACTCACAATGTGGGTAAATTGAAGAGTTGTTTCACTTCTTACCGTTTTGTGGTATTTCTAAATTTCGCTCTGCCCCTAATTTGCTTTAGGTGTGTTTGGAAAGATATAAATGGAGGGAAAAAGAAGGAAAAGGAAGGGAAGAGAAAAAAAATTGAGGAATTTTATATTAATTTTTTGAGTTTTTTTAATTAATTTTAATTATTCTAAATTAAAATTTAAGGAATTTTAAATAAAAATAAAAAAATTAACACTTAATTTTTGTTTTCTATTCTTTTCTATTTCCTTCAATTTCTTTTCTTTTCTTCTCTATATTTTCAAATGGACCCTTAATTATCTTTGGCATTTTCTCTGTAGAGACGATAAGGCACCACGTTTGGAACTGATTGCTATTCTGGTTTCTTCGTGGATAGAGTTAAACTAGCAGTATAGTCTTTTTTTTTTTTTTTTCAAGTGAATAAAGGTGAGTAAGAGTATATTACTTTAATATTATATATAGGATGGCAATCTATATAGCGGTTAAATTCAAAAGATTATTTTTAAAAATTTATAATCTCCAAAACAGTCATCTTCTTAAGAGGAATTAATTATCAAGTAAAATTACTAATCAAAAGAGGAATTAAAACCCTCACATAAATACAAAGACTGTTTCTATCTAGTAGAGCCAACCCCTATAGATTGTGTGATTGTCCTCCTTCGCAAGTGCTTTTTAGTTTTGACTACTAAAGTTTTAAGTGTTTAAAATAGAACTGTTCCCACTTGAACCAATGTTTGATCCATAGGATTGTAGGCCATACCAAAACTAATGTGTGCTGAATTCTATTCTTGACTTTAGTACTCTCTCTCTCTCTCTTATCACAGGTGTACGTCCGTCTCTTCAACGCTTAGGATTCTGCCACGTCGCCACTAAACATTCAACGCGTTTTAATTTTGCTCCAAACGCCATATTCGCCTCCTTCTTCAACCCATGTCTTCGCTTCACCTCCTTTGCCTCTTAGCACATCGCCAATGGGGGGAAGACATCCGGTGAGCCTCAGCCCATAGACCACGGTGCGATTTGAGATTTCATTCAGTCCCAATTTACTCTCTTTCTCTCCCTGATTTAAAAAAAAAAAAGAGAGATAAAAGTATAAATAATAAATTGTAACAATGAAAAAATAAATAGATCAAGAACCTCGTGCACACAAAGACAAGCCCTGAAAAAAAAAATACAGTTGAAAACTAACAATTTTTTCTCCTTGTGCATAAAATAAACATGTTACTGGGTCTTTTTGTAAAATATAATTTTATTAATTTATTTTAATTATATTATTTTTAAACAAAACTCTAAAGAAATACGTCTAGCAAGAAATTAAACGTACAGACGCTTCCGGAGGCCTTACCTATTTATATATATAAATACACTATCAAAAGTTACATTTCCTGTGTTCTTTTAAGACTGAATTCTCCTACTTTCTATTTTCTATCTATTCTATTCCTTGCAATTCTTGCAATAAGGATTTATTTTATCTTGAGGAGTGCCGCTTCCTAATTAACTGAGGAGTTGTGAAATATCTCTTTAAGTTAGTGTTTCATTGACACGACTTGAATCATTTGTTGCTTTCAACCCATTTTCTCTACAATCTAAAGAGATAGTCCGACGTTATGGCTGCGACTCTACCCAATAGTGATACTATTGCTGCCAGCATTTCTTCTGTGAATGTCTCAACAGTTATGCCTCCTCCCTAACCATTTACTGACACATTAAAAATCGAAGTCTTTGATGGCCAAAATTTTAGGTGATGGCAAGAACGAATTTATACCATCTTAGACATGTATCGGGTGGTCAATGCACTCACTGAATTTGAACCTTTGCCAGACAATGATAACGCCCAAAAGGAATTCTGGAAATATGCTAACAAGGTTTGCAGACATACTCTCATTAGCACTCTATCTAATGATCTCTTCAATATTTACAATGTCTATAAAGAAGCTAACAAGATATGAGAGTCCTTAATCCTCAAGTATACTACTGAAGATACTGAAAAACAGAAGTTTGTAATCAACAACTTTTACAGATGGGAGATGATTGAGGATAAAGACATCAAATCCCAAATTAATGAATATCACAAACTCACAAACTCATTGAAGAAGTTTGGGCCGAAAAGATTAATTTGCCTGACAAGTTCGTTGCTGGGATTCTGATTGAAAAATTGCCAGATTCATGGAACGACTATAAACAGCAACTGAAGCACAAACAAAAACAATTATCACTCATAGACTTGATCACTCACATCATCATTTAAGATACCAACCGGAAAACAATCTAAATAGTAAAAGGAAAGGAAATGGCTGCCAAAGCAAATTTGGTTGAAATGAAATAACGTACCAAAAAGTATGATCCTAACTTCAAAAATAAGCATAATAAGAAATCTGATTACAAACTCTTGAATTCTAACCCTAAGTTCAAGAAAAAGGGCAATTGTTTTGTGTGTGGTAAACCAGGACATCATGCAGCACAATACAGAAAGAGGGCTAGAAGAAACTTTCAAAAAGAGAATAATCCTCCTAGGCCAAATGTGAATTTGGTTAAAGGAGATGACAATAATGATGAAGTCATTATTGCAATGCTTTCTCAAGCTTTCCTCGTCTTTGATACGAGAAAATGGGTGGTAGACTCAGGAGCTACCAAGCACATCTGTGTAAACAAAGACATGTATTCTTCCTTTGAAGAAGGAGAAAATCAAGTTTATCTTGTTGAATCTCGAACCATTAAGATTCACGAAAAAGGCAAAGTGGTGTTGAAACTTATATTTGGGGAGTCTATATTTTTGAATGATGTTCTATATGTGTCCGATGTTAGAGCAAATTTAATTTCTGTGGCTCTGTTAGGAAAGGCTGGGGTTAAAGTGTCATTTGAATTTGATAAGATTATAATGACAAAGAATAATGTACTTATTGGGAAGGGTTAATTTAATCAATGTCTATTTGTACTAAGTATTGACAATATTAATAATTATGTATATTCTTTTACTTACTTGATTAATTCCTTTGATATGTGACATGCTAGATTATGACATATTAATAGAAAATATATAAAGAGGTTGCAACATCTTGGATTAATTTCTAATATTAAAATTAATGAAACTAACTAATGTGAGGTTTGTGTAGAAACAAAATTGACTAAAAAAATCACATTTTTCTACCCAAAGGAAAACTAAATTATTATCTTTAATTCATACTGATTTAGGAGATTTAAAATAAACAGAGACTAGAGGTGGTAAAAGATATTATGTCACTTTTATTGATGATTTCTCTAGATATACTAAAGTATATTTATTAAGGAATAAGGATGAAGTTTTTGAAAAATTTACTATATATAAGGTAGAGGTAGAAAATCAATTAAATAGAAAAATTAAACGACTTAGGTTTGATAATGGAGAAGAATATTTATTATTGAATGATTTTTGTGAAAAAGAAGGAATAATTCATGAAGTAATTCCTCCATACTCACCTGAGTTAAATGGAGTTGCAGAAAGAAAAAATAGAACTTTAAAAGAAATGATGAATGCTTTGCTTGTAAGTTCTTGTGCACCTGATAATTTATGGGGTGAAGCTTTATTGTCTGCTTATTTTCTACAAAATAGAATACCCCATAGAAAAATTAATAAGACACCTTATGAGTTGTGGAAAGGCTTTATACCAAATTTGAAATATTTAAGAGTGTGGGGGTGTCTTGAAAAAGTTTTATTACCTGATCCTAAGAAAAGAAAGATTGGTTCTAAAACAGTTAATTGTATGTTTATTGGTTATGCTCAACAAAGTGCTGCTTACCATTTTTTAGTTTTAAAATTAGTTTTAAAAAGTGATGATTTGAATAAAAACACTATTATTGAAACAAAAGATGCAGAATTTTTTGAAAATATTTTTTCTTTGAAAGTTAAGCATATTTTTAGAAAAATTGAAAATTCTACTCTTCTTCTCAAGAAAATTCAAATGAAGTTTTGGTTGAAAACTTGAGAAGAAGTAAAAGACAAATAAAAGAAACTTCTTTTGGAAATGATTTTTATACATTTTTAGTGCAAGATGATCCTAAAAATTTTTGTGAAACTATTTCTTCCTATGAAGCTAATTTTTGGAAAGAAGCAATTCAAGCTGAAATAGATTTTTTAAATAAAAATAAAACATGGGTTTTGGTAGAAATACCTCCAGGAGCGAAACCTATTGGTTGTAAATAGGTGTTTAGAAAGAAATATTTTTCTGATTGGTCTATAGACAAATATAAAGCACGACTGGTTGCCAAAGGTTTTACACAAAAAGAAAATATTGACTATTTTGATACTTTTCCTCCAGTAACAAGAGTTGCATCTGTGAGAATTCTTATTGCTTTAACTTCAATACATAAGCTTTTAAATTCATCAAATGGATGTTAAAGCGACACTTTTAAATGGTGATTTAAAAAAAGAAATTTATATGGTACAGTCTAAAGGGTGCGTAATTCCTGGGCAAGAAAACAAAGTGTGTAAATTAATAAAATTTTTATATGGCTTGAAACAAGCACTTAAACAATGGCATGAAAAATTAGATTTAATTTTGATAAGTGGTGGTTTTTCTACTGTTAAAGTAGAAAGATGTGTTTACAAAAAAATAGTAGATAATGATTGTGTGATTATTTGTTTATATGTGAATGATATGCTTATTTTTGGTACTAGTATGAATATTGTAATTGAAACAAAAAATTTTCTTATTTCAAACTTTGATATGAAAGACTTAGGTGAAACAAAAGTGATTGTAGGTATTAAAATTACAAGGAATGAGAATGATATCTTACTTTCTCAAGAACATTATGTTGAGAAAATTTTGAGAAAGTTTGAACAGTTTGATAGAGCTCCTTTGAGTACTCCTTATGATGTTAGTGTACATTTGAAAAAGCATAAAGGAGATCTAATTGCTCAATCTAGGTATGCACAGATTATTAGGAGTCTGTTGCATTTAATTAATTATACTAGACCAGATATAGCTTATGCTGTATGTAGATTGAGCAGATATACTCATTGTCCAGGCAATGAACATTGAAAGGCCTTGATAAGAGTATTGAGATACTTGAGAGGTACCATGAATTATGGTATACAATATAGTGAATTTTTCGCTGTATTAAAGGATACAGTGATGCTAACTAGATCTCAGATTCAGAGGAGACAAAATCCACTAGTAGTTATGTCTTTATTTTTGGTAATGGTGCTGTCACTTGGAAATTAGCCAAGCAAAGTATTATAACCAAGTTCTCAAAGGATTCAGAATTTGTTGCTTTGGAATTGGCTGATACTGATGCTGAATGAATTAAAAATTTTTTATCAAATATTTCATTGGGTGACAAGCCAACATCATCAATGTCATTAAATTGTGATAGCCAATCTGCAATAGCTACAACTAAAAATAAAACCTTCAATGGTAAAAGTAGACATATTCGATTGAGACACAATATTATAAGGCAGCTGCTAAAGAATGGGGTGATCTCAATCGATTTCATAAGGTTAACAGTGAACCTAGTAGATCCGTTAACAAAACCTCTTGGGAGGAAACAAATTGCTGAAACATCGAGAGGAATGGGACTAAGACCAGCTTAAAATTAATAGCGATGGTAACCCAACCTTTGTGATTGATAATCTCATGAATAAGGTTGAATGGGTAAGAATAAGTCGTTAATTAGTTCTGCTAGCACTAAATAATTTTTTTTTGTCTTTTTCTTATGATGTATGAGAAAGTGCTAGAATGCATATTGGTGAGGCTGAGCGAAAGCTCTTAATGATTTCATAATCTTATGAGATGGTGTATTAATTACAGATATACTTAAATGAAATCACCTCTACGAATGTAGAGTGGGGTCGCTCCTATGAGATCATGGTAAAATCTCTAGAGCATTCGTTATGCACCAGGCACGCACAGGGCCGTTATAATGTGCAAAGTTGTAGTTAACAGCAGAAATGTGGGGGTATGATCTGACTTGTAACACCTCTAGTAAACATAAAGATTTGTTGGTTCATAGAAGCAAGCTTCACTAACATCTCAGTGTATTAAGTGTTATGAGTCTAGGTTTAGTTCATAGTCGAAAAGACACTAGATACAATGATTATATCCATACATGTAACTCAATGAAATAATTCTTTATTTGATACATGTGGGGTATTATTGTGAATTTCAATATATAGTGTATTAAATAAAGTCCCACATTGTTTGGGAGAGAAGAGGAATAAGAGTATAAATAATAGATTGTGACAATAGGAAAGTAAATGGACCAAAGGGAAGATGGGTCTCGCGCACACAACAACGGGTCACCAGAAGAGAAAACCAATTGAAAACTGACAATTCCCCCCCTCCTCCTGCGCATTAAATAAACACGGTACTGGACATTTTCGTGAATTGTTTGTTGCTTTCAACCCATTTTCTCTACAATTTTGTTATTTTCTGTGGTTCTGATAATCAATCTTTCTTGAATTTCTTTTGTACAAATATCACGCATCGAACTCCTGATCTTACGGGATATATTACTGAGGGGCAAATATACATTGACAGGCAGCTGCATAACAGAGAAGTATATTAGATTTAAGCTTTGGGTTTGATGAATATTTGACAAAACGTTGGATCAGTCATCTAGATTAAGTACCGGAGAGGATTTGGTGTACATTGCTATTTAACCCTGAACATCACAACGCATAGTATTACTAGACGAATTATTGACTTGTTACTGAAAGGAAGCTAGTATTTCCTATTTGAGAAGTTTGTCAGCTTCACACTTATAAATTCTCTTTTTATGCTTTGAGGCTTTGACGAATATTTTGAGGTTTAATAGTTATTTTGATGCAATGGAATGTTTTGATTTGTATGCCAGTGGTCAGATCTTTGGAGAATCATCCTTGCATTACTGACCTTTATATATTTTATTTCTGCAATGATCAACTTGGTAACTTCTTGGTTCATTTGGAAAGTAGGTGTTCCCTGAGTAGAAGTGACTTGGTGAATTGTTTAAATACTATATTGATTAGTAATGTTGGTTTAAGTGTTTGTAAACTGAAACCAAACATTCATATTTGTTATTTTCGGTGGTTCTGCAACTGTATTTTCATTATGTTGGTTGTGCTATGGTGAGTTATTTGTGTTTTCGTCATTTTCCTTCGGTCTTCATCAGTGACTCCTAACTAATTGTCTCAATTTATGGTGAGTTATTTGTGTTTTCGTCATTTTCCTTCGGTCTTCATCAGTGACTCCTAACTAATTGTCTCAATTATCTAATGATAAATATGTAAATTACAAATCCATAGCATGCCATGTTTCTTTAAAGTTTCTGGTATTTGACAGAGTTGAAATACTGGCTTTTGGTTGTCCTTACCCTTGTGAGAAAACTTGCCATAATTTGGACTTTAAGTGAAAAAAAAAAAATTGTCAAAAAATTATTCTTTAGTATTTTATTTTAGTCTCATATTGTATTGTGATATCTTAATTTTATTTTTTGGCATGGACTAGTCACATATCTATGCTATGATTATATATGCATAATTTTTGTCTGTTAATGCCTTCAACATTTAGTTGGTCTAAGTCAATTTTTTTCATTAATAAATTTATCCATTTTGCGTAATAATCAACATTTACATATTAGTTCATTTTGTGTAATAAATTTTCAGAGAAGATTTGGAACATTGATCAGATGCTCAAGGTTCTTTCTGAGGTATAAATCTAAGACACAGGCTTTTGAAGCGGTTGGCAAATTGAGCAAGATTTATAGAGACTCTGAACCAGATTGAACAACATTATCTATAAATCTACTATACTCTGAAAAGATTTGTACTAGAATTTTGTACTAGCAAGTACAGGATGTACTATTGATTATATGTAAATGTATTGTACTATAGAAAGATTTTGTACTAAAATTTTGTAATGTAATATGAATTGTAATTGATAATTTTTTTCAATGTTATTGTCTAAGAACTATTCTTTCAATATTACGAGACTTTTTCAATTTCATTGTCTAAGATCTGTTCATTCAATGTTACAAAACTTTTTCAACTACATTGGCGAGGCTTTTCATTTACTTTCTAATATACAAACTAGCATCACTAAAAAAATTCTAATACATTCAGACTGCAAAATACTAGTACATTTATTACAAAATGCATTAGCAAAGGCAAGCTAAACTCTTCAGGGTCTTGAGGGCCTTGAATCTTGAAATTGTAAAATTCTGCACTTTTGCTAAAATCTTTTGATCCTTATTGACCTTATGCAAATTTTTGTGTTTGCTCTTTGTCATCTTGTTATAGTAGGACTACTATCTTTATCTCAATCAATTAGATTGAACAAGACAATAAGGAACATGATCCACGTCAGCAATTTGGATCAAACTAATTACAAAACTAAATTAATTGTAAATATATATTTTAAGGATTTAATTTATTAATTTTATTTTTTTAATGAGTAAATTGAGACAATTAAAATATTTAAAAGATCAATTTATTAATTTACTCATAACATTATAACATTTAATTAAAAATAAATTAATAATTTAATTTTTAAAAAATATATATTTTTTAATTTAATTTTTAAAAAATAAAATATCTCAATTTAATTTTTAAAAAATTAATTAATTATTAATTTAATTCTTTAATTAATAAAATAAATTAATAGTATTAATTAAAGTTATTTAATTATTAAATATTAAATTAAATTCTAGTGATTTAAAAAAAAATAATACGTTTTAATAATGTATAATTTATAAAATAAAATATATTAAATTAACAAATTATATATAAAAAACATAAACAATACATTTTAATAATATTTAATTTATAAATTTAATATATTTTATTTTATTATCATTAAATAAGATTTAATTTATTATTTAATAATTAATTAATATTAATTAATATTATTATCAACTAATTTTTTATATATCTTTAATTAAAAATTAAATAAATTAAAAATTAATTTTTATAAATTAAATTAAAATATTTTATTTTTAAAAAAATAAATAAAAAATAATACTTTTTTTAAACCACATCATTAATTAAAGAATGAGACATCATTATAAATCATACACTTCACTACACTCCACTTTATTAATTAATCACTACACTTCTCAAGTTGTAAACCTCAAAAAATAGAAAAATGCGAGCCAAAGCAGAAATACTAATGGTGACTCTGTAAAATTGTAATTGTCAAACGAACCGGATCGAGGGGTTGCGTCGAAACTCAAGGCACTAGCCATTTCCATTTGGCCCCACGTCTGGTACGCGTAGGAAGAGCAGCGAGCAAAGCACAGAAGGAGAGGGAGAGAGAGAGAGAGAGGAGAAAACAGAGAGGGCGAAGCCTTCCATGATTGCCGCCCTCTCCGTCTCCGTTAGCAACACCATCCATCGCATCTCATGATCCTCTGGCTTCCCTCCTTTTCATGCGACGATTGAATGCTCGCACTCGCCTAAATTCCAAATCTAAGCTCATGGATCCGATTAAGCTTCATATTCGCTCCAACGCTCGCTCCGGTCTCTTTGCGCGAAATCCCAAGACTGTTACCAACTCCAACTGCATGATTTTCGTTTCGATTCTTATCGCCCTCGCTTTTTTCTTCTGCTATGCGTTCTTTTCCGGGAAGAGTTCGGCCGATGCGGTGAAGATAAAATTTGGGATCGTTATTGATGGAGGGAGCACCGGGACCAGAATTCACGTGTTCAAGTATAGGTTAGAAGGTGGGAATGCGGTGTTTGATTTTGGGAAGGATGGTTTGGTTTCGATGAGAGTGAACCCGGGTCTTTCTTCGTTTGCGGAGGAGGCACATGGTGCTGGCCACTCGCTTTTGGCGCTGCTAGAGTTTGGAAAAAGTAAAATCCCGATGGAAAGTTGGAGGGATACGGAAATTCGACTAATGGCGACAGCTGGTTTACGGATGCTGCAAGTAAATGTGCAGCAGCGGATACTGGAGTCGTGTAGGAGAGTGCTACGTTCATGTGGGTTTAAATTTAGGGACGAATGGGCTTCTGTAATTACAGGTTCTCTTTTTTACCCGTGCTGCCTCTTCATGTTCAACCTCTTAATACTTCTGCATTAGGGTTGGATTGATTGAGAGTTGTGAAAAGAGAAGGGTCACACAATTAATTAATTAAAAGGTTAATGAAAAAATGGATGTTATATAAAATTTTATTTATTAGATATTACAATAATACAATGTCAGTAATAGATGGAGTAAAGTAGAGGAGGTTTGAAGTGGAAAATTTTCAATATTATTTTTTTGATATTGATAAAAAAGAAATGAAAAATCATAAAAATTCTAAACTATCTTAACTCCCCAATTTGTAAATTTTAGGCGTTAGAAAATTAGGTTGTGAAATGGGTTTGGGATACCTAAACCATCATGGCAATCAAATCTTTGGGTGTAAAATGTAAGGCAGAGAATATGAGTAATGATACTCATGCAACAAACATTAGGTACTTTATTTTGCAAACAGACAGCATCTGCACAAGTCGAGTCAAGGATTTCTTCTTTGGCCTCTTTTTCGACCCCAAAAAATGGAGTCATAGAATATAGCAACTGATCTGTAATAAGCAAAACTACTAATATGATGACTTTATTAAATGGATAACTGTTTTCTCTCTGTTATAAATGTGACCAGAGAAGCATAAGTGAACAGGGGAGCTGATTTAGAAAGTGGAATAGAAGCATAGCTCTTATGCTGACATAAGTGTGTTCATTCTAGCTCCTTTCTGCAATTTTGTCTCTCCTCTTTCTTATTACATAGGGAGTTGCAGGTAATGGGTATGCAAGTTTACAAATTTAAAGGTTTGAAGTAATACTTCAATCCACATTAGTTCCATGTTCGTCACCTATTGTTGCTTAATGATGACTGCTACCATTTAAGATGGAATCATTAATCAATATCATTACGGCCTAAAATGTATAAAAAGATATCGTACAATTTTTAGTCTAGGTAAATATGTAGGGCTTGCTTCTGTCAGATGGTGGATTGATAAATTTTAAAATAGAAGTAGGGGCTCCATTTGATCTATTTCAGATATATCGAGAATCTGAAAAGAAAAGAGGGAGATTGCAGATGAGACAGAAGGAACTAATAGGAATATTTGTTTGCAAAAGGATTGAAAGAAAGTGTTTCTTGATGAGAAGGAATGACGAAGGACAACATTTAGAGATCTCAAGACCTTAAGTTCACATAGCTAGTCAATTTGTCATACCATCACTTTCACCTTCACTTTTTTCTTTTTCTTTTAAAAAATTACAGCTTGTCATGTCGTCATATCAATATTCTCTGTTTTAACAGCATCATTATAATGTAATATTTGATTCTTCTTTTGTTTTCTCCTTCCCTTTTCTTTTTTGTTGTACAAAGTTTAATAATTTAATGAACCAACATGTATACAATTTTTGGCTGCTTTAATTGGAATGATATAATTTAATGTTTATTTGTATAGGTTCTGATGAAGGAGTATATGCTTGGGTTGTTGCAAATTATGCACTTGGCACTCTTGGAGGTGATCCCTTGCATACGACAGGAATTATTGAACTTGGTGGGGCTTCTGCTCAGGTACAGCTTTCCTTATCTCTGATTACTTCTTGTTCAATAATTTGAAAGTCTATCAGAACCAAGTTGCTTTCTGCTGTAAAACAATGTATGGCTTGACTTCATTTGCTTTATGAGCCAGACACCCTTATAATTAGATTAGACGCAAATTATGTATGATACTTTTCAGGAGATTCTCCTGAAAGCTCAATTCAATCCATAGTTCTTGTCATTTTTACTCCATTAATCAATTAATTGACCACTTTATGACTTAGTGCCAATAGATAAATAAATATATAAACAAGAACCAAAAAGATGAGTTGCTAATTGTGAATTCTAATTATGCTCCTTAAGAAAAGGGTCAACGGGAGGAGTGCAGCATTTTTTTAACATTGTCCTCTTTGTGTCTAGAATGCTATCATTTTAGAATTACATGCATATACTAATAGTTCCTGAATTGACACGGATTATGGTCTAGTGTTTTCCGGCACTTTAGACTTTATCAGTTTTTATTCCCCAAAGTCATAAGAACCTACTTAATATGCTTCAACTCAGGCTACAGCTAGCCTGTTGTTTGCTATATATGAATTCTAATTTGTAAGCTAGATTTGTACTCCTGGGAAGCATGACATATGGAATTACTAGTTAGCGTCTCTACTTAATTCTTATTTCAGGTGACCTTTGTGTCGACCGACGCAATTCCATCTGGGTTCTTACGTGCTGTTAGACTTGGAAATACCACTTACAACCTTTACAGCAACAGCTTTCTTCATTTTGGCCTGGTGATTGCTATTCCGTTTGCTGTTTTCTTTAGGCTCATTGACATTTGTATCTGCTGGAATTCTGTATGCTGTGTTAAAATTCACAAATAATGGCTATTTTGTTTTTGTGTCGCTGCCCATTCCACAAGACTTGTAAGGGTCAGCGGACTTTATTTCTTACTAATCTTTTGCTGCCTTTCGTTCCTATACAAGTTAAAAGTTCACTGGTTCTGATCAATCTCTTAAAAATTGTTGACACTCTCTAATGAGACTTATACGCTATATCTGACCATTTGTACATGAATTTAAATGATATCATACAGTTTGGGACCTTCTAACCATTATTATTTTGCAGCATGCTGCACATGATTCATTGAGAGAAGCACTTATAACAGGAGATTATAATTTGGGTAATTACATATGCTGTATTCTTGGGTTGATTTCTGTGTCCTTAGTATCTTTGAATGTAATTATTGTGATTATACCTTATTTCATGGATTTGATTTTGGCATTTATGAAGCATAAAATCCCTTCAGAGAGATGTATATTTAACATAGTTGTTTCTTAAAAAAATTTAGCATGATCGTATGTGCTCTTAATATCTTTGTTAAACATGTTTTTGTACAAAACCACACTGGCTTGATCTATATATTGATTCTAGTATCTATTCTTATTTTTAATTTTTGGTGGTGCGCAATGCAAGTAAACATTGACTAACCATTAAGGTTAGCCCAGTAAACACATTCTTTGAACATTCAGAGACATTTTTTCATATTGAGATGTGATTTCATTGCAGTGTGATTCCTTTATACCCATAAATTATTCGGTGAACTCCTGTAAAAGATAATCATAAATTTGCTAAAATTCTTACAAAGTGAGAATTTTGTAAATGCTTTCTAAGTTGTTCCAAGCCTTACATATTATATGCCCCTCTAGGATTTGAAACCCTGATAATAACTTTTCAATTCTTGGTATGTTACCCTCATTTGTGGCTTGTAGACAGAACTACATAATATTTCTTGATTATAGAAGGATTTGGTATTGAATCTTAACTGTCCTCAGTGCAGCTACTCAATCTCTTCAGAAGGGCTTGCCTATAGATCCTTGTACTCCTAAAGGCTATTCTCGCAATGTTGAGTCACAGAATATCTCTCCTGGTTCAGTGAAGGAAGAAAATCAATATCAGTCTACTCTTCGAAGTAGGGGAAACTTTTCAGAGTGCAGATCTGCATCATTGATGCTATTACAGAAAGGGAAAGGTGATATTTACTTTCAGAAAATTGTTTTCTTAAATTCACTTTACACTAGCAATATCTTCACTTTTTGATCTCATAATTGTGTGTGTTTGTGTTTGTTTCCTCTCTATTCTGATTAATGCAGAAAAATGTTCCTATAAGCATTGTGACATAGGATCAACTTTCATACCTAGGCTTGAAGGGAAGTTTCTTGCCACAGAAAATTTCTTCTACACATCAAAGGTTCTTCTCTTTCTTCTTGGTGGTTAACATGCTTTGATTCTAGTGTTATACACTTGTGCATTTTATTATTATTGTCTTGATTGGATGCATCTGAGATTATAGTAGACTGTCATACTATTATTTCTTCTTGGATATACATAAACTTACTCAATTAAACTGTTTCTTCTTTGGTGCTTTTAGTTTTTTGGATTGGGGCCAAGGGCATTTCTGTCTGAGTTAATGACAGCTGGTCAAGAATTCTGTGAAGAGGATTGGTCAAATCTGAGGAAAAAATACCAGTCCAATGATGAGGAAGATTTACTTCGGTATTGCTTCTCTTCAGCATACAGTGTTGCTCTGCTTCATGACAGTCTTGGAATTGCATTGGATGATGAGAGGTACATTTCCTTATTTATCTTTTAACAGATTTGAAGACAGGGAGACTGATAACATCTTTGGCAATGATCATGTTATGAGTTCTACTTATATTATCTTCTTTGATGTGATTTAATGGGGATTATAAACAATCTAGGTGTTACGTGTGACACCACACATGACTAAGTCACTATTAGATCTTCCGTGCTGACATGTCTTGCTCTTATAGAATCATGGATATGCTGCATATGTTTTATTTTTTCATGTCAATGCATTATTTGTCTTCTAGTGGTTGAATCCTATTGACTGGAATTACTATTGACCAGGGTCAAAGTTGCTAAGCAGGTGGGAAGTATTCCACTTGACTGGGCTTTGGGAGCTTTTATTTTGCAAAGCACAGCTGATGCAAGTGTACAGAACCATGATTGGATTGCTGCGGTCGGTGATGGATCACCAACTCTCCTCTCACTTATTGCAATTCTTGTAATATTGTTGTTTGCAGCATGGTCTATATCTAGGTGGAGGAAGCCTCAGTTGAAGACAATCTATGATCTTGAAAAAGGACGGTATATAGTTACGCGAGTTGGTAGGTCTTGATCACTTCAAGAGTAGACCAGACTTGAGTTCGTGGTTTGCATACCTTGAGGCAGTGTTGTGATTATATATATATATTTATCATTTCTCACTCGATGCCCAATAGCCAAAGCTAGTAGTGGGAATGCTGAGATTAAGCATCATAGGATTTGGATGCTCCAGCATGTAAGGTTCCTTTCGGTGAGAACTGTATAAGGTAGTTCATACCATGTATTTAGTGGAATCTAGAATCTGGGCACCATGCAAGATTGCCAATAGCTGTATTTGTTTCACACAAAAAAAAATAAAAATCAGTAGGCCAAAAGTCGGGCAGATCAGCCTAGGAGATATGTTCAGGGGAGATTGAATGCTGCTTTCTTTAACTCAGGAACAATTTTTTTTGGTATGCATGTGAACTGTGTACCGAACACGGCATTAAATCATTGAATTGATTGTGTGTTCCAATTGCCACACCAAAGAGAAAGCTTTTTGTTTCCAGCCCCAAAACCTAAGCCGATATTTATGAAGCGCTAGGTTTGCAGAAGATTTGGAGAGGCTTATGGTGGAGACTTATGAACACAATTGTTGAGAAGAGAAAGATATACACCTATTATATTTAGATATTTTTTTCACTGTTGATCTTTTCTACTCATCTTTTTTCTTAAGATCAAGTTTCCTTTTTATCTTTAAAATTAAAATATACTTAAAAGTCTAGTTCTATTGCAGCTTACCGGACTGGAAAACTACTCTGGACCCCAGTTTGTTGATATTTGTCAATAAGTTGGTAAGGTTTGGGAACTGGACAAATAACATCTATATTAAGATTCTTCAGTGTACCTTGTTCATGAGTGCAAGTAACTTCTCTAGGTTGTAATGACACTCCATATTAGATAAAATCTTGAGATAAAAACTAAGTTAAGCAAATTAATTGTAGTTCATTTTCTATTTTTCTTATTCATTAGGGGAGTGGAGACTAGGTAATTATCAATGTGATGATGTACATAACATCCGGATAGAAATCAAGTTTACTATATGCACGATACAAGCACTGTACAGATTGATCAGCAGAACCGGGAATGAGTGGACTGATATCTTCTTAGAATGAAAATTCACAAAATCACCAAAAACCATCTACACATGAGAAAGGTCATCTTTGATCATGAAAATTCCTTAGCAAATATTGTATACAAGAAACAAGGAATTTTGGCATTTCATTCCTTCTTCAATCGAAGGAACCTACCTAACTTCAGCTAACTTTGAACTACTACTTTTGAGAAGTCTGTAAAATATCCCTTCCCCACAGAAATACCCTCCTCCCTTGCTATGCTCTCAACTTCTTATACTCTTTCTCCCCCAATCCTACTTGGATCTAACAAATGACAGGCTACCTCAATGACACTTTCAACTCCACCACCTGTGCCCACTAACTCTTAACTGTTTTTGCAATCCTAAGATATCAGAAGATAACAGAGGGATATTGTAGTTATCACTTGTCAACCCAGTTGGTTGCTCCAATGACCACAACGTACACCTTTTGATGGAATAACTTGAGAATGAGAACCATTGTCTGGCTTAGAGGCAATAAATCTGATTTTGGTCAACCAATCCACTGGTTTCCACTGGAATTGGGCTTCAAATATCCCAGACTTCTTCTGATTGAATCAAGTGTCCTCCCCTTACATACAAAAGTAGGAACTACGGAGAATTTTTATGGTCACTTGGAAATATTTCTTAAATACCAACTAGATAGAAGGTGTTCACAAAATTATTTCTCTGTGCAATTGAAAGAGGTTATGAAAGTAAAATATCAATTCCAAATACTAATAAACCATTAGTTCTTTTAAATTCCATTTATAAATTTACTCATGGTTTATATACAATGAGTACTGAACTAAAAGATTTTCAGAACAAAGGACTATTGTTCAACTTCAAACATCTTGCCCTTTATTTCATTATTTGCAAGCTATAGACCATTAAAATCCCAAGAAAGAACGATTTCTTTGACCAGGAAATTGACCAACAAAAGAAAAGGAGAGAGATATATCAAATTAAGCAAAATAAAAAAAGCTTACCCTAGGAAATAAAATTCTCCTCCTACTCCTACATTTATTTATGTAACCCCACCCCCAAGCCATGGTCCAAGGAAGCATCTAGCAGAGGATGAAGACAGAGGTGGTCAACAATCCCAAGTGGAGGAAGAGTTTCACAATGCATCTCAAAATCAATGATGTCAAAAGCAGCCTTCACCATAGCAAAAACAACACTATTCACGAAGCATGGCTCAGAAGAAGGTATATACAGTAAACATTCAAAGGTAAAACAAAAGTCTCTTGCACCTTAGAAAAATACATCAATTTTTAATTACAGAGAATCTGGACCAAACAGAAACTCCCTTAAAACTCAAAATCCTTAACCTCTGCAGCAGATTTTGGATACCCATATGTCTAAACATATCGCTTTCGTTTCTTTATTAACACGATAGCCGTTGAAATGGGCAAAGTTGACATGTTCAAAATGGAGAAAAATCATACAAAGTTTGCAAAAAAGTATATACAATAGGCCAGGATGTGTCAAAAAGTATAAAGATTAGGGAAGTTTTAAAATTAATTGATACAAGAATCTAAATAAATAAATTGCAGAGCATAAGCCCATGATTCAAGAGGCAATGTTTTTATTTGCATTAAGATACATTTAAAGTATATTTAATATGATTAATAAAATTAATGTGTCATGAGAAATTTTCACATAAAAAATTTGTATTTTGCAAGACAGAAATAATATAACTTGGCAAAGAAGGTAATCTTTTGAATTGGGCATTGAATTTCCCCTTAGAATTTTAAATATATTATTGATACTCTAATTATTAGATAATCTTGCAGTAATATATCCTTTTTAGTATTTTATTTACTGAAAAAGTGTAAAATTATTTAGGTTAAATATCACATGTTTTCATATGATGTCAAAAAAATGTATAATCTTATTACTTACTAATTGTATCTAGGCGAGGTAATGAAAAAAGAAAAAAGTTGATTTTTACAACTGTCTTTTTGTTTCATGAGTTTCCTTAATTTATTTTTTTTTGTAAAAAAATCACTTTGCGAAGTTCGAATTTTTTAGACTCCAAAATTTTCATTAGTTGAAACCCATATTTTATTCTCTTTATATTCTCATCTTTTAAAAAGTTCAGAAAAAAAAAACTCAAATACTAAACAATTTGCGATAACCCAATTTCTGAAAAAGTAAAAATAAAAAAATAGCATAACTTTAAATATTAGAAATTGATCATCTCATATAAAAATTTAATATAATACTTTTTATTTAAAAAATAAATAACCATAGAATATGTGATTCTCATCTACCTATAGTATTCATTATATATGATACACACCGCTAAAATAAATCTATATTTATTTCTCTACTTATATATAGTGCCACATTTATCATAGATATTTAATATACAATTAATAAAATAATTCAAATATTATTATATTTTAATATTAATTTATTAAAATTTTAAAGCTGTTGCAAAGAATTAAAGTAGTTTCTTGCTAATCCCTTGATATTGTTGGCAAAAGAATGTCGTCTTTAAGCAGTTTTCTAATTATCGAGATTTGTTTAATTTTTTTAAATTGTTACATATATAAATTTTTAAGTAATCTAATAATAAAAATAGTCCAATTTCTTAAAAATGTGAACTATTGAGAACAAAATTCACTTAACAAAGCATAAAATTTGTGCAAATGTAAAACAGAAATATAGTTATGAACTAAGAACATCATCAAATTGTTCAAATGGATCAGAATCCAAAACAATTTTTTGTTATTTTCTATACATATCATTCTCATAGCATTGTTTCATCCAAAACCAACATTAAAATATATTTAACAAAAATAATACAAACAATAAATCCACAAGGCTTATCTCGTACCTCCAGCTGTTATTAATTAGGATTAGACTTAAAATAATGGTTTATATTTTTATTATTAAATTTTTAATTAAAATAAAATATATAAAAAAATTTTAAAAAAATTATTATAAAAAAAATAAATTGTATAAATAATGTCAATTTTTATTAAAAAAAATTAATTATAAAAATATAAAAATTATACTTAAATTCTTTTTAATTATTTGCTAAGAACTTTCTGGATGTGTGGGCCCCGACCCCAACGGATGGCCCGACCAAGGGAACGGGTCGTTCACGCGGCAATCCGCGTTGCAATGACGAAAATGACCTTGCATACGTTACGACCTTCGATGAAGCCAAGGCAGGCGTCCCTATAAAGAACAACGTTCATTTTATATTTTTCTACGATTCAAGGGCAAAAAGAAAAGAAAATAAAATAAAATAAAAAGCTATCGGAAAGGAAATCGCGGAGCATACAGTGATTGCATTTGTGTCTCTCCCCCTTTTGTGCGATCAAGGCCTCGCTTCCTACAAGAAATTGCGTCTATAATTACCATTCTTCCGGTAAGAATTTCTATCGTATTCCCTCATTTTCTTGGGAATTTTACGATCCGTTGTCCCCTGATGACTGCGATTTCGGGTTTCAGGGGTTTCGATTTTGAATAAGAAAAATCTCCAGCTTCTTCGGTTTTGATTTTGTTCCCTAGGGGTTGATTAGGATTTTTTTGTTTTATTCTTCTTTTTTAGATTGAGGATCAATGAGCGATCATTTGGTATTGTACGTTGACCGTCTTGTACGGCCCGCGGCCGCTGAACCGGTGACGCAGCCGGCTGAGGTCCCATCTGAGCCGGCACCGTCTGTGGATGCGGCGGGGCCGTCTGGCTCTGCACCGTCGGCAGACGATGACGCTAGGTCTGAGGATGATGAGGGTCATAATGAGGATGAGCCCCTGATCCAGATGGCAGAGTGTCGCATTTGTCAAGAGGAGGACAGCGTTAATAATTTGGAGACTCCTTGTGCATGCAGCGGCAGTCTTAAGGTATATCTGCCAATTCTCTTTGCTGTTTTTTCTGAATTTCAGGTGTATTATAGAGGTTTTAATCTTGGTTGGTGAGTACCTGCCTCTGCAACGTATGATTGCAAAGGAATTTTTTTAACACTCTTCTTTTTTGTGTAAATTAGAGATGTCTTGGGCGGTTTTGGTTTATGAAATTCTGTCTGATTTTGCCCCAGAATTTCGTTGGAAATGGCGAATTAGTAATGAGGTTTGGGAAAATTTAGGCATAAAAAATAGGTGATGTGCCCTTAGAAAGTGCAAACTAAGGCAGCTTAATCACTAATCAATTTAGTTCTGCCTCTTAACCTCTCAGAGCCGTTACTGATTATAACTATTGAAATTCTGCACACTTTTGTTTGGGTAGAAGGTTCGGAAATTTGGAATATGCGCTCTTGATGCTTCTACATGCTATCATGATCAAGTTATGTTTATGAAACATCCTGACCCAGCCTTTTGGGTTCTTACAAACTCTGCTTAAGAATGATAATTTTCCGAAATGGCATTACATATTTATGTCTAATTTAGAACAAAGTATAATAATGTTGCAAAAAGTTACTCTTTTAAAACCCTAATGAACTGTTACCTTTATTGAATGAAATGGTGGATAAATAATGCATAAATAATCAGCTTCAGGTTGAGGTAGAGAGTGCAAAACAAGAATGGATAAACATTGTTGTTCTTGTAGTAAAACAAATATGAAGTAGCAAGTAATATTGGTTTTCAGTTTTTTCATCTCTATTTTTTTCTTCACTATTGCTCATATATTTGTTGATAAACTGGTTGAAATTTGAATATTTCTAGTTTCTTTTCATTCACTAATGATGTCTAATTGACTAATTGATGAAATTTTTTACACAGTTTGCTCACAGAAAGTGCGTTCAGCATTGGTGCAATGAGAAAGGAGACATAATTTGTGAGATATGTCATCAGGTATACTCCTCTTTACACACTCTCTATATATCAAAATCTTGTCATTTCTGGAAGGTTGTGATGATGGCTAGATTGCATTCATAGGGGTTATCTGTACAAGCACAATTTATTGAAAATTTAAATTCTTGTGTTCAGTACATTATGATTCTAGAAGTTTTGATGTTTTCAATCTTTGCATTATTGTTGAGTAGAATGTAGATGACATTTTCCTGGTCCCTTGTGAAATATCTTTCTAATTAACTGGGGAACCTCTGGATTGAACCTAATGTTCTTTCCTTGTTTATGGCTGGATGTGTTTCCGCGTACTTGATCAAATCTTTTTCAATTATATTAAATTTGTGCTTATCTCTGACAATTTTTTTCTTGTTTGTAATGTTCAGCCTTATCAACCTGGTTATACGGCCCCACCTCCTCGCCCTCATCCTGAGGAAACCACCATTGATATAGGGTAAGCCAAAGTTTGTGTAAAAAATAGCATTTAATTGATTATGCTAGTTCCATTTGTGAGTATTCTCTTTTGCAAGTTATATAGACTGCTATGTGATTTGAGATATTTGCTTCGAACCCTTATGTGACATTTGAGTTTTGATGATTCTTTCAGTGGAGGCTGGACAATCTCTGGCACACCTTTGGACTTGCGCGATCCTCGACTTTTGGCGATTGCAGAGGCAGAACGCCAATTCTTAGAAGCTGATTATGATGAGTATGCTGCTTCTAATGCCAGTGGAGCTGCATTTTGTCGCTCAGCTGCTCTAATTGTAAGGCATTAGGCTTGAATTCTTTCTAAGAATTATTTTTAGAAGTAAGTCATATGTGTCTTCAGCTAGATACTTATTTCTTGAGACCACTTGATTGGACTCTAGGACTAGGATAAATCCCCAAAACATCAACTTTTAGGAACATTATTGTTTCATGTTTATCTGAGTATTTGCGATATTAGCAGTACTTGCTTTGAACTGTAAACTTTGAAGATGGTCTTTTGCATAACACTTCTTTTGTTCACTTTATATCAAATATGCTCGTTATTAATGTAAGTATGCATAACACTTCTTTTGTTAACTTTATTTCAAATATCCCATTTGGTGCAGTTAATGGCCCTTTTACTCTTGCGGCATGCACTATCTGTTACTGATTCTGATGCTGATGATGATCCGTCTACTTTTTTCTCTGTAAGTGATTTAAGTTTCTTTTTGGCTAAAGTAGTTTATATTGCTGTTGCAGTGCTGAAACCAATCTAACAAGCTCACCAATTTCTGCAGCTTTTCTTACTTCGAGCAGCTGGATTTCTTTTACCTTGCTACATCATGGCTTGGGCAATCAGTATTTTGCAACGCCGGCGACAAAGACAGGTTAGTTTTAGTTTTACCGCTGACCTATTGTTCAGTGAATGCCATTTCATGACAAATTTTAATCTTAGTATGCTTCCTTGTTCCTACCGTTTTGTTGATTGCTCTTGGTGTTTGTAGTATACTGCAACACATGCACAGATAGATTAATTCTTTTATGTTCTGGAAATTTCTTGACGTTTCATATTATCGTGAAACAGGAGGCAGCAGCGTTGGCAGCAACCCAAGTAGCTTTTGTTTTACAATCTGGGCAGCGTAGAGGTCTGCAATTCGCCATAGCACCAGGACCTACAGTGAATCCACAACAGGAAAATGTGTAGTTTGTGAGTGTTATGAATAAGGGGTTTTTGCGCCATTTTAAAGGCTTGTTGAAAGGCCTTACTCTTGATTTTCCAGCTCAAATGTTGTATATACCTTAGCTTGAGCGGCTCTAATGCTATTCATATCTTGGATTGCAAAGCGGTTGCTCGACAATCTGTATCTCATTCTTTAATTCCGCTGGTTCCTCAGGTTATCAAAAATTTTCTTTTTTAAAAAAAAAATTGTTGGCTTTATACATTCACCCTTGTTTGCTAGTGTTAATTCTCTTATCTTTATTTGATGTCTTACCATGCTTGAGGAAGATAGCTATTGGAATGTAAGAAAAGAAATGAAATGTATTGTGATTATTCGAATTCTTTATGGAACGAAATGTAAGTATTGTTTTTAGATAATAATTATGGGATTCTTTGATAAATTATTAACACTAGAAGAAATTTTATTTTTTTAAAAGAAATTAACAAGTTGTTAAATTATTACAAAAATATAAAAATGATAATTTCATTAAGGTACTTACAACAAACGCCGATATCCTGTACTTCCTAACTTGACAAATTTCAGGTCGTTTTTATAACATGAAAAATATGGTCATCTTTTAAAATGAAAGTACTGCTTTACGTCAAATTAAATTACTTACCCGGAGGCTGGGCTAGAATGCGGGAATAGAATCTAATATTGCTAAGATAAGAGGAAAGCCCATTGGGTTTCTCAAATCTGCCTAAATATTACTCTTAAAAAAAAAAAACTGACACATAGAACAATTTAGGTTTTAAATTAAAGGCTGTCTTGACTCTTATTGATTAATTAAGGAAGTTTTATGCAAGAGAAAAAGCATTTTTTATTTATGGTAAATTTTGATGGGATTAAATTAAGAGGCTTATTTGTACATAACTAAATTATTTATTTGATGTAAAATATTTAAATTGAAAAAGAAATAACAGGGTAACACTTTTTTGAATTGCAAAAAATTTAAATACAATTTTTATATCTTTGTTATCAAGTTTTCTATTCAGAATTGATATGTATATAATTTATAAAATTAATTTTTTTATAATTAATTTTAAAAAAAAATATTTTACATATTTTATTTTAATTAAAAAATTTGTTATCAAAAATATAAATAATTACATATAAGTCTATTCCTTTTAAATTCAAGACATTTTAGTTAACTCAACTTGTTAACTGAATCATAATAGCTAATTTATTGAAGCTGAGTGCTCTAATAATGCGTGGTTTTGATTAACTAACCAAATCTTTCAGAACAAAACTTCGCAATACAATACATAGTCATTTCATTTCATTATATATAATGGTCTGACATTTTCTGTGAAAGAAGATGAGGACCATTACCTTGAAAAAACAAAGGAAACTTGCAATTGCATATTATTGTTGCTTCATGTTCAAGAACATATATGGTTAATTTAATTTAAGTTCAAAACATATACAAGTCATTCAAAATTAAATAATTGTTTACTTTTTAGAATCAGTTGTTGCTCTTAAAACGGATTGAGAAGGATCAAAATTTTTTTATGTAAAAAAATAATATGATAATATTATATAAAAATATATTATTTATACCAAATTTTTATTATATAAATAAGAATTATATCATTTAATTAATTTTATATTTATTTTTATATGAAATTGTGATATTATTTTTTCATTCAAAATGAATTGAAAAGTAGTTGGTGGGGTGGGGGCAACGAGGAAAATAGTTTATGATTGGATATTTGTCTTTTGAACAAAGTAGATAAGCATATATTCTAACACACTCTAGGTAATAGGTATGATTATGATCCATCATGTCTAATTCTAAAAGCAAACCAAGCAAGAATCCTACTTTAATTTACCTTATATTTATGTTTAGGTGACATTCTGTTTGTAGCTCCAACTTTTGTCTTTGCTTTGTAAAGAATATTGTAATACTGGCCAACCAGTGCCAAATGTGAGCCAATTTTGTTCCCAATTTATAATTAATTACTGCTGTTTGATTTTTCTTGGGAAAAAAATATTCAGTGCAATTGTTTAGATGCTTCTTATAAGGTTATTCAATAACATTAACGAAACATATATTTAAAGCAATAAATAATATGCTAATGGAAAAGAATAACAAATATTTAAAATTATGTTTAGATAAAAAAATAATAGATAAAAAAGGAAGAAAATGTTTTATTTAAATCTAAGTAATGGGAAGAAGACATGGAGTAAGTTTATTTAAAAAAAAATTTATAATAGTTTTCAGGCATGTATTATCTAATTCTTCAATTGAAGCATGTTATGTAAAGAACTTTTTTTTGTTTAAAGAGTTAATAGTATAATATTAAATAGCTAAAAAAAAAATCCTTCATTAGCCTTATTAATATGGTATATTCTCATCAAAGGTATGTTTAGATCTAAATCAAACCTTCTTCCCTTCATTGCACCCAAGTCTTGTCCTTCTTCATACATGGACATTATTGCATAGGATAATTTTATTTGAACTCAGTTTTCTACTTTTTAGATAAGCTTCTTAGATACTAAATTTCAACGTGTTCTATGATTTTGATATGTAAATTAATTCTTGAAATATGATCCTGAAAATTGGAGTATGCATATTTGATTGCACAAATAAAAGGTTCAAATTTAGCTAAAATTCTTTAACATTTCTTAAAATTTAATATTATGCTATTGACTATTTTTTTTTTAAAAAAAAAAAAGTCTTCCTATGTTATGTTTCAGTTGAGAAATTAAATAATAAATATTTAAGAACTACACTAAAGTTTTGTCTTAAATAAAATTATTCTATGCAATAATTTTCCTATATGAAGGTGGACAAAATGGACGTAAGTGAACTGAAGAAAATGGAGGGAGATGCTTAATTTAGATCTAAATAAAGCATTTTCTTTCTTTTCCTTTTTATCGTTTTTAATCCAAACATATCTTTAAAAGTATTTATCATAAGGCTTTCTAATGGAATATATATAACATTTAGATACTATTTTTTTTAATTTTTAATTTTTAATTTTTTAAAAAAATTAACTATGTTAATTTTTAAAGGAGAAAAAGTAGAAGACAAGAACTTAAACTGTACAAGTAAATTATGTGTTTATCTCTTTTTTTGTTCTTTCTTTGTTTTGAAATTGTTGTTTTTCACTCTCATTTATTGATTGGTTTTAAAAAACAATTATCCATGTTTCCTAATTTTATTGGATACAACTCCCTGAAATTTAGTATCTAAGAAGCTTAGCCAAAAATTAAAAAAAAAAAAAAAAGCAAAAAACTAAGAAACAATCTCTTTCAAAGATTGGAATGGATTAACAATTGCAACTCTGTTTTTTGCTTTTTGTTCTTTAAGTTGCTTTGGTATTCTTCTTTTTCTCTCCTTTTCTTCTTCTGAATTGGCCTAAGTCAGTCAGTGAGTGCCATTGTACCAAAACCGTTATGCTAAGCTAAGCTTCTGGCCTTCTCTCGTTTGAAATCAAGGGCTCAACTTTAAGACCAGTCTCGAAAATGTAGAAAGTCATGTATGCGTAAAATTTTAGGTGTGAATTTTTTACAAAATAAAAATATTAATTTTTAGTTTATTCAAAGTAAATTTTTATTAGTATAAACTTATATTTTTTGTATTTTTTTCTTATTGCGAAATAAGTGTGGCAAAAATAATTCAAAATTTATCTCTATTACTGTGTTTACTGTTCAAATTTTAATCACACGTTGAGGAAGTGGGTTGGTTAGATTCTTATGGAGGGTCACATAATTTTTTACAACAGAAAATAAACGTATCAATCAAGTACATTAATATTAAGATGGTACATGCCGTACCACATATCTATGTATAAGGTCCCACTCTGCAGTTTTTCTATTTCCTAATTAGGCAAAGTGATTTGATTGAGCAACAACATTTTCAAGGATTATATACCCATTTTGCAATTGAAGCCATTATGTAAAGCATTTATCTCCCCCCATTGGGATCAGCAAAAGTACTTCAACTCATCAAGATGCAATTATTTGCATAATGCTTTATCCTTTCTTTGAAACAGTCACTCATGGATTTTAAGTGAAAATGTACTGAGTTGGAATTCTTATTCTTAGATTATTTAATAGCTTTGTATATAATAAATTATTTTATATAGATTTCAAATAGATCAAAACTCTTTCATCTTTTTTGTGTAAAATTTCAAAGTATTGAATTTAAGATTAATTTTTATCAAATCACAAGTGTTGATAAAACTCTCTTAATAAATATTATTTTTTATGATTTAAAATTATCTTTATAAAATGAAATTACTATTCCTCAACTAATAACTTACTGATTCTTCTATTTTCATTTGTTAGTTTCATTCATAGCCAAAATTTTAAGAAATTGAGGTATTTTAAAATGTAAAAAAAAAAAAAAGCTATGCAAGAAAAAAATCTAATGACAAATCTCACCAAAAAAATTGAAATGTACAAGCATGCCTGATATGGCTAAAGCATATGAATGGAAATTCACATCTATGCAAAGGGAGAATCAAAGCATATTCTATTGGGGTATGAGCCTTGCTACAAGGTATAGAACCCCTCAAAAGGAAGTTTCAAATCTTATTAAGAAAAAAGAACAACAGAAAGAAACAAGTCATATAACTCTTTCACTTTAATTGGACGATAAAAAGCAAAGAATGAGCACATAAATTATCCAACATGTTGTTATGTCATTTGGACCATGACCAGTGTCATCCTTCATCCAAAAACACCCATGTCAGCCAGTTGTGATAAAGTGACGAATTTATGCTTTCGACAGTTCCTAGTTGCATGTGATTTTCTAAATTTAAAAGAAATAAACAAACCAAGCAAGAGAAAGAGTGTGTGAAAGAGAGGGAATTTAGGGCTCCTTCCAAAAGTAAAACAAAGCATAAAGGTACACATTGAGCCAAAGAAATCAATTACTGTTAATTTTATTGCCTGGGGAAGAGAGCTTGGAATTCTAAAGCGAAGAGGAAGATCTTAGAAATAGCATAAAGCAACAGTTTGTTTCTTTTGGGGGCTCTTCTATTCGCCATCTATTCTTTATATGACTTGTTTGCTTCCTACTGTAGCAATCTCTTCGTTCTGGGTGGCCCATTTTGTTGTCTCCCCTCATCATCTTAATTAAAAGTAATTAAAACTCTGCTTCCTTAATAACAAAGGAAACGAAATTTACCATAATAACCCCCACATTAAGTTTCCATATGCAACATGCTTTAACATTAACGTAGGCACACGTTATACCTGCTATTTACATAAATCCAACCTTTGCTAAGGTTAAAAATATAACCTTTCACCTACTCAAAGTTTAATATATGGTAACGACTAAAATATCCTAGTGAGTTTACAGCTGATACCACATTAAGCCACTGGCAACTAAGAATACAACAGCTACTTGTGCATACATAGCCAAGCATAATGGTGCATGATGTGGCATTTCCCAAGAGTTCTTTTAATAGACAAAAGACGGCATATGATAGGATGTAGGGAAACAAATGAAAAAAGATACTTGGCTTCTCAAGGGTATTGTTCCAACGCCTTTATTCATCCTTGTCAGATTCTTCAACAACAGCCTTAATTTGCTTAGGTTTTAGGCTCATGATTCAGGGTGAATCTTAAATTCCTGTAGGACCTCCCTGCTTTAAGCTTTAAAGCCCCTTACAAATCCAACAGGACATCCATAACAAGCTTATATCTACAGGAATCAGCCATAAGACAGAGATTACTAGAGCAGAGCCACTTCTCTTATTTTGAACAGAAAGAAGACACCTTCCATACTTGCTGTGTCAGTACAGAGAAAATGGTGTATAGCTCTTATAGAGTTCTCGTTCTTCTTCTCTGTGTCGGGTTCTTATCAGTTCAACCAGAGAAAGCATTGGGCCTGAGAAATTTAGTGCATCCACTCAGACAGATCCAAGAAGTCCACAGGATAATGCTGCAAAGTCAACCTACTCCCAAAGCTACAAGCATGGAAATAATGAACACAAAGAAGAAGTCAGCCAATGCGAACAACAGGATTGATCCAAATCGATCAAGCAAAAGAAGAGTGCGAAGAGGATCAGATCCTATCCACAACAGGTCTTAACACTTTCACCTTTCTATGACTATGAAAGAAAGCAACATGCTGACGTCTAAGAGAGTGAAGAAAGATAAAATGGAATCGTGAAATGCAGAGGAGGCTAGAAACGTAGCAATTGTACCAGCTTTCTCAAGAGACCTTCATGACGGTTGGTTGGTTTTTCTCTTCTTGTTCAATCTGGTTTGAGAGTTTTTTCATAGACAGATATGCATAGTCAAGCTACTAGAGAAGTCCTTGAAAAGGAATTCAGTGAGCCACCATCATCTTTGTGTTGCCAACTGAGGACAGAATAGATGATGGTGCCGGCTCCAAGAAAGGAAAATGTTCTCTTCTACTTTTGTTCTGAAAGAATATATTGAAATTCTTTTGTAATGTTCCAGTTCTTTGGGAAGTAATTAAAATCTAATGATCTTGGTCATCTCATTTTTCTGAATTCTCTTTCTTTATCATCAATCGAAATCACTGTTCGAGACCCAAGATTCCATTTTATCATCAATCCAATCACCATTCATATTTTTTCTTTTTCTTATCAAGAAATAGATCGCTTTACTTGTATGACTTAGATGTCTCGTATTTCTTGAAAAAGCAATTCGATTGATGGGATTTGGTATGATACTTATTTTGGAATACAAATTCTTTGCAGTTTTTCTGTTTTCTATTTCTCCTATTTTTCAAGGGGTAAATTTGGTAGGGGAGATGAGAGGTGGATCCATCCAGGATAACAGTGACCTTAACAAATATATTCAGATCACTGTTACATCTCTAAATCAGAAGATGAATCTCCGACATGAGAAAGAATAGCTGACTTACCAAAAGCAAGCATTCGGCCATTATTTTCCAAAAATATATATTTCAAGTTTACTATACTACGCATTTTCATTAAGAAACCAAATTAAAATAAATTTGTTGTTTAACAAGCATATCATCCAACATAAACTCATCTCAACTGCAACTCAATAATCATTATAGTGATAATCTGATAGAGCTTATAAGAGCACAAGATGTAAGCTCGAGGAAGCTTTTCTTCAAATTCATTTAAATGTAATATGCTGGAAACAGTGAGAACAACAACATGGAAGTTGGTATCCTATTCTTAATTGACAAACACTATAAGACTCTTAATGACTATTCCATTGATGCGGTAGACAATAATGAATTCATGATTAATGAGAATAAACTGTAGGAAAACGTTATGCACAATTCTTTAGAAAATTATGGCCTAGGAGTCAGGATAGTATCAGTCAAAAAGCAAGACATTGGGATAGGAGTAAATGATCAGTCAATACTAGAAAAAGATTAGGCAATTCAATCCACGAAAAGTTCTATAACAGTATTATGTTTCACTTATTTGTACTGAAGAAAGATCTACTTAGGGCATGCTTGAAAACTTGAATTCAATGCTGGCAATGAAAATTTTCAAGACAAAGAATAGGCAAGGGTACCCATCTGGCCTTGTGATATGAGGTTGAGAAAAATGCATGAAGTTTCTGCCTCCTCACAGTTGGTTGCCAATGATAAGAACCTAAATATTAACAATGTTTACGCTTAGTGCCTTTCAGATGACTTGAATGCCTTTTATTTTATATGAGTCAACTCTCTGTGCCACACCATTGATATATCCATGCTGCAAGAGATGGCAAATATGGACTATGATTAAAAGTAGCATCTAGCATGTGTACTATAGTAGAGTCTCCTAATCTGGTACTCGTAATGATGTGTGAAATAATCTCCCTGTCACTGGACATGTGAATATAAAGTGAAACCTATAAGCACTTTTCCCACGCCAAATTATATCTACTAACAGAAGCAACTATTCTTTTTCGTTTTTTCATAAATAAGGATGCATTAAAAAGAAACCAACACAGTGGGTGTTCTGTTTTGAAGCAACTATTCAAAAGATCAAAATGCAGAGAACATTGCGTAAGCTACAAAGTCAAGAGCCAGCCAACATATGTCCAAACCCAACTTCTCTCCCCTGCTGCCTCCCTCTTTTCTGTGGTCATTTCGATGAGTTACTCAGAATGATATAATAATTTATATAGTACATGAATGATGAATCCTGTTTCATTTATATTCGCAAGCGCTCAACCATCCTCCAGAACTGAATCTGATGCATGATAACCAGATTCTCTGAATTGCCCCATCATCAAACCTTCACCGTTTCTAGCTATTTTCTTAACTCTCCAAGGGACATTATAAGCTTGGTTACACTCCAAGGGCTGTGAATTTGGGAGTTTCCTTCGACTTTTTCCCTTTGCTTCAACTTATCTTCTTATACATTTCTTCCACAACTTTTTAGCATAATGTAGATCTAAACGAAGCAAATTAGAAGGTAAACTTCTCTGACTTGAATTAAAACAACAAATAATAAGTACGCAGAAAAAGACACTAGTACATGAAGGCCCAGCTCCAGATTGTTGCTTAATAGCTAAACTCTTGCCTTATATGGTGACTTGAAGCAGGAACTCTCTGATTCCTATGCCATTGATTCTATCACCAGCTGCGAATAAAGTTCTCTGCTTTCTGCAGAGACCGTCATCAACAGCCACTAGATAGGCAAACTCGGCTCAATGCTATCACATAGAAGACCTTTGAACATTAACTCCTCAAGGCAAGCAAAGTAGCAAACGCCGACGTTTCCAACTCCAGAATCCAGATGAATATTGGGTCAGAATTGCCCATGAATAAGCCCACCCAAGCCCCTTAATGTGGATTGGGCTGGCCCGATATTTAGGAGAATAATATGCGTTCATTTTAAGGGTTTTAGAAACTTATTTATATTAAAATATTGAGATTTTTATGCTTGATATATAATAATCAATATTAAATTTTAACATATCCCATGCAATTTATAGATATGATTTTTATTCGTTTATAAATGTCACCAAAAAGGCAATCAATACAAAGATTTCAACCAATTATTAAATAATTAAATCCACAATTTTTTATCGATTATTATTCTATTTCAATCTAAATGACTTTATATTTTACTCTATTAAAATCTTCTATAATCATCATATTATTATGAGAAAAAACAAAGAATACTTTCCTAATGCACAAAAAATAAAGGAGCATTAAAGATAACAACTAACAAGGAAAAGAAAACAAGCTTCCTATTTTTATAAAGGTAAAAACTTGAGCGTGTTTGATAGTAGTTTTTAAAAATTTATTTTTTATTTTTAAAAATAAAAAAATAAAAAAATTTTGAATAATTATTTTTGATAAAAATAAAAAATATATAAAATATGTGTTTTTAAAATAAAAAATATAAAATAATTAAAAGATGTTTTAAATTTTAATTTTTTGAAAGAAAGAAAATACAAAAAATAAATATTTTTATCCATAGAATGTTATATAAATATATAAATAATAATAATAACATAAATTCTCAGAACTAATATTATAAAATAGTCTTAAATAAAAAAAATAAAATAATGTTCAAACAAGTCTTTAGATGCAGTTTTTATATATTTATCATTAGGTTCTCTAATTAGATATTGATACGTCATATATGTATTATTTATATAATTCATCTCTTTTATAATTAATTTTTTAAAAAAATATTTTACATTTTTTATTTTAATTAAAAATTTTACATATATAAGTTTAATCTTTTTGTAAATGGAGAATATTAGACTTATAGTTGATTAAGGAAGATGATATTCAACGAGGGAACATTTTTATTTTGAGAGAATAATTCATATAAATTAACTTTAAGTTTTTTGAAAACTAATATATGGTTGAATATATATATATATATATA
Organism: Senna siamea; assembly: GCA_031216115.1. Taxonomy (NCBI): domain Eukaryota; kingdom Viridiplantae; phylum Streptophyta; class Magnoliopsida; order Fabales; family Fabaceae; genus Senna; species Senna siamea. The sequence goes on from CM062358.1 coordinate 4,643,139, forward strand.
TATATATATATATGAGTAAATAACATAGACTCCATAATATCTTATCCTCTTTTGAAATCCCTTTTGTGAGGGTGAGAAGATATTTTTGTTTTTCCCAATCTCAGATCTTATCTGCATCTGTAATATTATGGCAAGAAAGTAATCATAAGTGCTTTTAGGTGGATAATGATCCACCCACATTTCCCAATTTTATTTTGCTATATACACATTATCTGTTTGCATTATATAAATTTTCTTTTCTAGCAGAACAAATAAATAAATATAATATAGGTGGACCCACATACCTTGAATTGGATGCATTTGAGCCTAAAGAATCTGGTTCTATTAACAAGAATAGTATGGCCAAATCTCTCTCTTTCTTGCAATGCATGCAGGTTCCAAAATATTAAGAGGATTATGCCACACTTTATTGCATTGGGATATCTTAGTTCTTGACATATGTGGAGCCACTTGCCTGTATTTTCCATGCTTCACCCTCTTACCATAACTTCAATTATTGATTGCACAAAGAAACCCATGTTACTTGTCTCCTTTAATTTACTATATTTTATCACTTTCATTTGCAATATTTTCAACATAATTATCTTGCTACAATACCAATGGTATAATTTTTCGCTACAAAAAAAAAAAATATAAGAATCAGTAGAGATTATATTTGTTTTTTTTTAATTTATGAAAATTATGATTTTATTTTATTGATAATAATATATTTGACAGGTTAATTAATATGATTGTGAAGAATTATTAAGTTGGGTTCACAAATATTATAGCTAAACAACTATGCATCTTTTTCTCTTCCAGTTTTGCTCATCAATGTTACCAAGAAGAAACAAACATATTTCAGCACAAGTTTCAGACTTCATCTTTCCATATTTGGGATCTGAAAATTAAACCTGCAATTCAGAATGGGAAAAATATATCTTGAATAAGTGAAGTTCTAATATTGTCCTTTATATATCGCTTAAACGTGTTGAATGGTCTATCGTTAAATTATCTCAAAATTTATGCATAAAAAATAAATTATAATTTATATTTATTTCTCATAAGGAAAAATTATAAAATTTATATTAAATTCTCCATAAAATTATTCACATTGTCGGTTTCTAGTTGTGTCACTATGCGTGTTGTTGTTGAATATGACATGAATGGCAGAGTACTATTTGATTCATAGAGGATTTTTTGGAGGTTTAGAATATTTAATAATTTAAAATTTATAAAAAATTAACAAAATAATAACTTTTAATGTTAAAAAAGTTTATCAATCAAATAAAATCTCAATAATGTGTCAACACTGGTTAATAAAATTGAATAAATAAATAAAGAGCTGTGGCATAAAAGTTTTCAGAGTTCAAAGTTGGTGGGGAAATAAAAAGCCAAAGTTTATGGCTTGGAGTACTCTGAGCCTCATAGTGAGAGCATAATGAAACTGAGTATTTGATTGAAAGGTGATTGGGCAGGTAATTAGGCACATGTATAGTGTCAGTGTTGTTATGTAATCCCTGAAAATTAGGCACGCCTTCTTAACTTGTCTTATCACTCCTCACTCAAATTTTCACTATTTCTGTTTCTTGCATTCCAATGTAGCATTAGGATGCATTGCATTTAGATTTCTTCAATTAATTTTTAGATAGAGAGAGATATAATAGAGTAGATTTCTTATTTTTGTTTTTCATTTTTTTTTATTATACATAGGGTTTCATTGAAAAGATATACCTATTTTTACGTGCATCACTCACGACAATATTAGGTATATAAAAGATAAGTGATATGCCAATAAATTAAAAGTAAATAGATATAATTAATTAAAAAGCTATAAGAAATTTTATATGAGTACCATATTGAACAATATGCTTGACACACTAAAATAATTAATTAATCGAGGTATGCATAAATAAATAAATATTTAGTATATATATATGGATAAAATTTTTGTGTTTTGGTTTGTTGGTGATTGGTGGCCATAGAATAGTCGGTGTAAGAGTGGGACACCTGTTGAAGGTAATTATTAGGAACCAAATTGCAGATTTTGTAGTCAAAGTTTCATTTAATGAACAATACAACGTTATCTGATTGCCCTCCTCTTAAGTAAAATGGGTTTGACCGCCATAATGTTGGATTTGAATTTTCATACAATATATAGTTGTCACAACATAAATGCAATAAAAGAAAAAGAAGACTCTTCTTTCTCTTCTATGTGTTTTTTGATTTAGACAAATTAATTCATGGTTTTAATTTGTCTTTAAAAATCATAATTAGATGTAAAAAAATTATTAATTTCCTCAAGAACAACCACACTTGTACTTTGAATTAAAATTAACCTTTTTACAATGTATCTATCAAAAAAATATATTTTAAAACTAGTGGCTTCACATTTATTTATTTATTGAAAAAATGTGTTGTTTGGATTCTCTTGTTGAGAGACGGAGTTTTATTTAATATTATTCAATAATATTTTAAATATGATTAAGTCTAATAAAAAATTCTTGTAAAAAAATATATGTATATATATATATTTTATTTTTGGATATAAACTAGGAACATAATTATCATATTTTAAAATAATAAAATATTCTAACTCTCTATTTTGTTTAATCTCTTTACATTTTTTTGAATTTATATTTTATTTTATATATATTAATATATAATTTTGAAAGCTAATAACTAAAAAATTAAAATTATATATAATAATATAGATATTTTAAATATATATATATATATATAAAATATCTCACATTTATACATCATACATATAAGGAATTTTTTTGGGACCAAATTTAACGGTGAGAAAACTATATAGTGCGAATGATATACTTTGACAACCGAAACATCTTTAATTTTGGCTAAAAAAAATAAAAAATACATGTAAGTAATAAATGAAAATATTTTTTTTAGCGAATTCTAGAGATTTTTAATTTAAAGCTGCATGAGTGTGAGTTTAGTATAAATGAATTAATATTGAATTAGTTTCAAATACGTGAACAAAAATCTACTTTCCCAAAAAATGATATCTAATAGGTAAGGAATTTGAAGCATTATGAATGGTGGGGAATGAAAAAGAGAGAAAGAAACGAAAAGAAGAAAAACACCAAGAAAGCACTAAAGTTTATGCATGGCTATGGACTCATTATACATCGCATTTGTCTCACAACACGTGGAGAAGCATCAACATTGCTTACTTTTACAAGAAGTGGACCCTATTAATCAACATTTCACTTTCGTTTTGTTTGTTTATGAACAACTAATTAATTGCATATATATAGGCACCACCATTTGTAATTAATTTGTTCAAACCAAAAAAGCAATAGTCAATTTGCCATCATGCACCGCAATTTGGTGGCTTTGATTATTCTATAATCACCCAAATCGAACTTAATCATCAAATGTTTGCTTCTTTCAGATGTTTAAGTTAAGAATAATAATTAGTATGGAAAATTAAATATGGATATTTTCTAAGTTAACTTATGTAGCAATCACAAACTTATGTTTTTACTATTTCAAATTATATTCATTCTTTTTAATTTATTTTTCAGCCAATGAAATATAAAAACAAATAGAGATAGATGATACAAAATATACAATTGACAATCTATTTATAGAAGTCTTTATTGAGTTATATCATATTGTTCATATTCTTTTAGTAATATATACATATAATTGGTGACGATGATTAGTAAAAATAAATAAATATTTAATCAGCGTAATTATAAGCAAGCAATTAAATAGTTTAGGCAGGCATCATTGATGGTGCTAGCTACCTGCAACCATCACCCCAGTAAATTTCTTCTGATTATTCATTAAGTCATGTCTGTGCTTAATAACTCCAATACAATTATGGAGAGAAGACTAGCTAACGAGTGATTGAACTACTTAAAAAATTGAATATATACATAATAATTTACTAGAAATTAAGTGAATAATTAAAAATTGGAGGTGTTGTAGAGTGAAGAGTAGTGTTGAACTTGAAATGAAATGTGTTAAAAGAATTTGAGAGATTGAATAGTTTGTATTGGGAAGGAGCAAAAAGGAAAGAAAGTAAGGGAAACCGGAAATCATGTGTTTGCATTTGCAGAGGGATGAGGTGTCCCAGATGGGGCTCCTGTGTCCTTTGGTACTATGCAATTGGACACCATCCTGGGCTTTTGCCACGTGTCCTCTCTCCTTTAACACTCACCCAGTGCAGCTTGCATCTTGGCCCTTGTGTGAATCAGTGACCTCACTAATTTGTTCTTACCCAATCTATTTCAAACCAATTTATTATATTGCTATTAACCTTATTTACAAAAATTTATGCAATTTTTATTTTATGTTCTCTTCTCTCCTCAAATCATTAGTGGTTAAGATTTGGCGTTGGGGACCCCTTTTTATATTGCTGCATCCTCTATCTCCTCCCAACCCCATTTAAACCTCAAATTTTGTCATCACTTCACATTATAACCATCATAATCATCACAACCTTCACGTTGTACCCTCATCACTACCACCGATTTCTCTTCTTCATAACCATTAACCTTTTTTATTTTTTCCTTTTGGCTTTTAACTTGTTTCATGTATTCTTTTCCCTTAAGGCCAACAATTCATCCTCTAAAGAATGCTTTAAACTTGTCAAAACCCTAATCCTCTTCCTGTTACATCCTAAGAGACATGGACTTGACCCCCATCACCACCATCCACACCATAGACACACATACCCAAACCCCACCTCCACCACCACCATCCTCCCAACCCACCACCACTACCTCCAAGTCTCTGTCTTTCACCAACGGCTCCATCAAGCGCCACCAACCACAGCCATCGCCACCGCCACCGCCACCGCCACCGCCCATGGTGGTTTCCTACAAGGAGTGCCTCAAGAACCACGCCGCTTCCATAGGCGGCCACGCGCTTGATGGCTGCGGTGAGTTCATGCCCTCCACCGCCTCCGACCCCCGGGATCCTCGCTCCCTCAGATGCGCGGCGTGTGGCTGCCACCGCAACTTCCACCGCCGTGAACCTCACGAATTTCACTCCAATCCCAACTTCCTCAGCTGCTTCTACCCACCGCCTCTACCTCACCGTGAGTTAAGCCCGAGTACTAGCCCAAGCCCGAGCCTGAGCCCGAGCAGTGCAAGTCCAAGCCCATTGTCAAGCCCATCACCACCGCCGGTCTCGCATTTCCCGCCTTCCTACCACACATCGGCACCCCACATGTTGTTAGCACTCGGCAACGCCTATTCTGGACCGTCCGATGAGCATCATCATCATCATCATCGTCATCGGAGCTTCATCAATTCTTCGGCGATGAAGACGGAGAAGGAGAACCCAAGTGGGAAAAAGAGATTCAGAACCAAATTCAGCCAGGAGCAGAAGGAGAAGATGTATTTATTTTCTGAGAAATTGGGTTGGAGAATGCAAAGGGGGGATGATAGAATGATCCAGGATTTCTGTAATGAGGTTGGGGTTTCTAGAGGAGTCTTCAAGGTTTGGATGCACAATAACAAGAACACTTTCAGGAAAAGATCGGAAGTGGGAAATACCCAAACTGAGAAAATCAATGAGAGTAACGATATTAACAATGACAATCACAGAAATGAAGAAGGTAGATGTATTAATCTCCATGCTTCTGTTAATGGGTCTTCTTCTTAATCCTGATCTGGAGAGAAGCTTAGATATATATCAAAGATCATTTTTTGTTTATTCTAAGGCTACAGGAAGATCTAGTTTTTCTTAGTTATTAAATAGTCATATATTATCATGTTTATCTCTCTGTTCATAGTAATAGCCGCTGAAATTGATATCATTTCCAGAAACGTATCATATTCATCCACTTTTATCTCCTTTGATCTTCTTGATATTGAAAGTTGAAACTCCATATTAATCATTCATCAACTTTATTCAAAATGCCCATACCTGTTTGTCCAAGACACGAGATTTATCAATTCTTGCGGTGCAATTTGTTATGATATCTCTGCAATTCTGTCGTTATGCATTTATGGAGGCTTCCAACTTTTACAGAATGATCGTGTTGGAGATAATGCCATTGATGGGTTTGGTGAGCATTGCATGAAGCAAACCTCCAACCCTCTTTCTCCTCTTAATAATGTATTTATGAATATACACTATCGGGTATGGATTATAATTAAGTGGTCCTAGAAATTTTTTTACCCGCCCCTCATCAACACCTATGTTACTATGATATAAGAATAATTAAATTAAGCGTGAAAAAGTATTTAAATAATTCCTCCGCTTAAAGTTTGTTGGTTGAAACTTGAAAGTGTAGAGAATATTTCGGGGAAACAAGGAAGAAACAAGATGATCTTTTGGAAATAGATGTCATTGAGAATAAGACTGACTTATTCTCCCGAATAATATAATATAATATAATATATATATATATATTATATTAATTATTTGATATCATAATATTTTGTCTGTATGTCATTAGAAGGCAAGTAGCGTAGATTAGATCCGCACCCTTTCCATTTTGGGGTTGGTTCATTGAAGCAGCAAGTTTTGTTGTTTTGTTAGACTGCTAATGATAACCCCAATAGGATTATTTAATACTTTGTGAATTAAATAGTAAGCTTAATCCACTTCATATAACAATTATGTCTGTCAATGTTTCTACCATGTTTATTTTTTCTATTTTCAGGTTTAAAAGAGAAAATTATTGGTAAGTGATGGACCACGCGCCACGCTGGATCTTTATTTTATTACAGTTATGTTGGATGAATTGGGCTCACTTCAATATCGAGAAGACAACGGCATGTATTTACCAAAATAAAAAACTACACGCAAGAAACTTTTTTGATTTTTTATAAATATTTTTTTGTTAAAAATAATTATATTCGAGACAGTGAAAGATATTAAATTGAGCATTTTTTTAATAAAAATTTAAAATTTTCAGAGTGTCTATATTTAATGTTGAACATTTTCATTCAAATGATATAAGATGATTAATTGAAAGCATTATTTGCTGTTTGGAAGGAAATGGTGCTTCTTGTAGATGCATGTGGATGAAACTAGGAGTAGAAACAGAAAAAGTTTACCATTGTGCCGCTGAAATGAATCATTCAGCCATAAGCCATTTGATTGTGTATCTATTTGGGAACTATATAAATGGTATACATATTTGCTATGCTTCCATGTGGTTTCCCCTTATATATGCTTCACGTGGGCCTTGACTTCATACGATGACTTCAAATTTTGATACGTTCTTTTCTGCTTCATTCAAATGGCCACATGCAACGGTTTGCAGCATGAGGTGGACTTGGCAATTCTTCCTTGCTTCAACCATGTGCATATATAGATTTGAGTAATAATACAAAATCATGTGGAACTTGTCCAGAAAATTTTCCAGTAATACCAAGTATTATTACTAGCATATTTGATCTAAAATACTGAAACACTTTGATATATATATGTCGTCTACTTCTTCAAATATAGAAGTCCATATAAGGGCAACTTTAGTCTCATAGATTTTAATATATACGACAATTTGAGAGCTTTTGATTTTCTTATATGCTAAATGAAATCTGTAACTTTATTTTAGGAAGAGAAATGTAATCAACAAAATTAACATATTTAAAATTAATACTATTAAGGAATAATTTTAATAAATCATTTTATTAGTCAATAATTTTGTTATTATCAAAATTCATTTTTAGAATTCCATATTTGCCAAAACGTTAAGGCTAACAAGAACATAGTCTTAGCCCTTTTAGAGTAAATTAATTAATATGGTGTAATTCTTGAAAATTTTCTTTCCTTTGAATTTGACCCTTTATCATAAGGCGTGGTAATTAAGTCCATCAATTAAAATGGTCCATTGTGTTGAATAACGTCATAATCACTTAACAAACTATTTGATAATTGACATTGCATAAAGAGAAACCCACATGGTTGTTGACTAACAACTTGAATTTACCTCCTTTTCCCTAATTTCACTTGGCTAAGACTAGCGCGTGCGCAACATTGCTTATATACGATTGATTGGGCTTGATGGCCCAAATAATTTAATTGGGTTTTTTAAGACCCATAGAAAAGTTTAGTTGGGTTTCTGATCCCCCCAAAAGAAAAAAGATAATTGAACTCGAAAACAAAATAAAATCCGTTTTGGAATGAATTATTGGTTCGTGTTTCTTGAGGTGTATAATGAAAACCTTTGACCCAAAAACATGAAAGATAGCACTTTGTATTGTTTGTATATGTAAGTGGTGGTTCATTCATTCTTAGCAAGAAAACTGGCCAAAAGAAAAAGTCATAGCAAGAATGAGTCATGTTTATTATTCTTCACGCGTAATTGTGTGTATTGCAGGACCGCAAATTGGAAGAATATTATGAATTTTCTAAAAGAGATCAAAAACCAAAGAAAAAAAGCATCCATTTGCACCCTCTTTCTTACCACTTTTTTTTTTTTTTCAAAAGTACTCTCTCATTAGGAACAATATTCTCTGAAATATTGTCAAATATAAAATGTGAGTATCTTTCATAATAAATATTCAAATCTTAATCACATTGTGAGAAATTAAATTTTTTTATTAAAGTTAAATTTTAAACTTTAAATCTTAAGTTTCGTCTATGCATATGTTCTTCCTCCATTGACTTTACCCTATTCATTACATCATCCCCTTAACTACTCATTCCTTTCATAATAATTATGATCACAATATCAATATTTAATATATATATATATATATTATAATATGTAAAGATATCAAATTAAAACATTTTAAGTATTTTGGACAAAAAATTTTATTTATATTTGAACATATAATCAAGGCTTAGTAGTATTTTAAATCAGCATTCTATCATACAAACTACTTCAACAGATTAATTAGATCAAATAAAAAATTTTGTCATGTTCTAATGTGTTACTAGTACTATACTACCACTAGATCATATGCGCATGACAATCTGTACAAGTTGTTAGGCAAAAAGATATATATATATATATATATATATATATATATATATTTGCTGAGACTATAAAGTGATTATATTTAATTTGAGAGTATATATAATTTCTTTAGGTTAAAAAAAAATTAGGTAAGATGGTTGAGTTCTGATACAACTACATGTTTGATTTTTTTTTTTAATAGAAAAGTACCTTGTCTCTTGGTAAAACTAAATCCAAAATTTCAAATTAAACTACTTCAACGCACGCTTATGACTAATATAAGAGGGATGGTAGTATAAAATGATTAAATATATTCATATAACCTTTTAATTAATTGGTTTATTATGTATATATAGTTAAAGTCGACTCCTTTTCATATTCATATATCATAAACAATATATAGTGTACTAATTAGATTCCTTTTCAATTTCTCAAGCATCGACTGATTTTTATAGAGTTAAAGTTGAGGCTTTTCGTGAAATTATGTGCATAAACAACAAAATTCTAATTTTAAAGATGAATTTGATTAAGGAAAAAGGATCTGAATATGTGGGAAAAAAATATTGAAGCATAGGCATGGTTAGCACCAGAAATTAAAGCGTGTTAGTGATAAATGAAATGATAATGAAGGCATTGATTATTAATGTGGGATTGAAAATGACACACCAAATGCCAAAAAACCGTCCAAAGCTGAGATGACAGAAAGGGTCATGCACGGAATTAATGTGTATGTGATCTCCTAATAAAGCCGTCCAAATTCCATACTTCCAAGTGGCTCCTTCTCTAACACCCCTCTTCAGCGTTCACATCAACTAGAATTATAATTTAAGATATTCTCAAATTATGTAATTTTTAAATTATTTTAAAGTATACATAATTATAATTTATATATGTTAAATTATTCTTACTTCCCTATATAAAAATTTGTAATTACGTAATCTATATTATATAATTTTATTGAATTTGCCTCAATTATATATATATATTTATTTATTTATGGTGTTAAGATGATATATATAATTAATTGTGTTAATAAAATTTAATATAATTATAAAAAAATTTAACAATAAAACTTAAAAATTTTTGAAATCACAGAGAGTTGATTAAATATTCTTAAATAATATTGAGCCGATTAAAAATTAAGTGAAATTACATAAGTTACAAAAACACTAACTCTTTCATGCATGTGTGAAATTATAAATATTAGAGATTTTTCATGTATAAATGTGCATATCTTATTTTTTTAATTTTTAAAATATAATATAAAATAATTATAATTATAATTTTAAAATAAAAAATTAAATATTAATAAATTATTTATTTTATTCATCTCTTGTAACTTTCAATTATCTTTATTTTCTTTCTCTTATATTTTTACATCACATATTATATTTTATATTTTATATTATAAAATATATTATTTTATAAAATTAGTTCACCTCATTATAATATAGATAATTTATTTTAAATTTACAAAAATAACTATTTTATATTCATTAGATATATGTTTTATACTTACTATATCATATAAATGATCAATATAATTATATTTTCATGAAAATAAGTGAAATTATAATTTGTATAACGGATACATATTTTTATTTTAGAGAAGAAAAAGTAATTTTCATAATAAAAGAACCGTTTAATTTAAATGCTTTTAGAAAAAGAAAGAGAATACTTTTTCTCTAAAAAAATATAAAAAATAAAAGAAGAGTTCTAATTTGGTTGAAATGCATTTTGTAATTAGGTGGCATAGCATCATCGAAGTTCTTATGACGCATTATTTTATACAAGTTGAGTCACATCCCCAACGTAATTGCTCTCTTCCTGCAATTTAATTGTTAAAAATTGAAAAAGATTAGTGGCATAATCTAATGATGATCAACTTTATTTGTATTCTCTTTCACTCTCTTTCTAACACAACTAAGCTAATTACGTTTTTATCTATTATATACCCATGCTGCTTCTCAATCTTCATGTTTTTTGGCATGCTTGATTGTAATTTTTTAAAATTATTTTTATTTTTAAAAATTTAAGTAATTATTTTTGACAAAAAATAAAAAAATAAATATGTATTTTGAAAAGAGAAAATATAGAATAATTAAAAGATATTATGAATTTTAATTTTTTTAAAATAAAATGTTTAAAAATTTATCTTTTTATTAATAATATGTATATAAATATATAAAAATAATATTATTATAAATTTTTAAAACTAAATTTATAAAATAATTTTAAACAACAAATGAAGAGAATTTTCAGTTTGTTTTTATTTCATCTTTACTTCATACTTCAACGCCTACAAGTCTTTTTTTTCCCCTTTCAACCCTATTTCATCTTTACTTTACTGTTTCTTATTTTTACTTTTGATGAAAACAAGAAAAGTGATTGAAAATATGTTGAATACTGTTTCACAAAAAATATTTTTAAAAGTAGACTAAAAACATGAAACATTTAAAAGATGTTTTTAGCGTTTTTACCTAATAACCAATAATGACACTTTTATAATTTTTTTAATAGAATAAAATTTGTAATCATATAGATATTATTATTTAATCATAGTCAAACTTAAAAATTAATTAAAAAATATAATTATTTAATTTATTTGAATTAAAAATAAATATGAATAAAATTTTTACTTTGTGTAACAAACATATTTTTAAAATATTGAAATGTTAGAAACAAAAATAGAAAATTAAAACTTAAAATATTTTCATAAATCCCTTATAAAATCACCGAGATGGAATAGGGGGAAAAAGAAGAAGAAGAAGCAAATTTAATACTCTATATTTGTTTTATTCTTAATTTAGGAGAAATTTGGTACATTAATATCTTCTACTTTTTATTACATTAAATATCATAATATGACATGCCATAATATATGAGATATTATTATGATACTCACATTTAATATGACAATTAATTGTTAACCAATCATATCATGTTGAAAAAAATCAATTAATAGTTGTTTTGAATGGCCAAATATATTTTTGTAGACGAAGGCAAAATTGTTAATAACCCATGCAAAAAAAAAAAAAACCCCACTATTAATCTTAAATGTGAAATACCAAAAGGTCTTTGTTCATTACCTGTCAACATTATTTTGTAGAATGTGATACCAACATGATCTTTCACTTTCAGATGCCACGCCTCATATCATGCAGAACAATTTATCAAACACACATCAAATTTAAATATAAAAGCTTAAACGCTTCAACTTTAAAGATATTCTTGTTCTATAGTTGCGACTGTACGCAATATTGCTCTTTAGTTTTGAACCTGATAATATACGTAAAATAAATGGTCATGAATAATAGAAAACTATAGTCCAAAAAACAAAAGTAAAATTTGAGCATTTAAGGAGAAGATAAATTCCGAATAAATAAAATATTAAATTTCATTAGCAAATAAAGTAAAGGCACTTAACTTCCTTAAAAAAGCAGAGACAGAGAAAGAGTCAAATTCCAATATCTGCGACGTGTCAACCAGGGCTGAGCTGAAAAACTGTTCGTACTGGAAATTAAAATCCGTTTTTCTAGTCTAAAATTTTTATTTTTTTCTTTAAAAAATCCAAATTTTGCTTTATTTTTCTTGTACAAATATGCTCAATCTTCTCCCACAATCTCGCCCCTCTTTTGGTCTCATATCAAATTATGTTCAGATCTTACTCTCCCACTGATTTCGCTGTAAGTGGGGAAAAACCCACTATACTCCAATGAATGTTCGTCGAATGGGAAAATTTTCCTACTCTTACCTTTCTAATTGGCAGCGAATTTTCTCGGGAATCAAACAGAACTGTCCAAGCTGATGGGTACTAAGAAAATTCTCATGCTTGAAACCCACTTCCATTCTATCAATACACGTTCTGTAAATGATTTTATTTACGGAAACATGCTGTGGGCTCTCGCTTCTGTCCGAGTGTTCATCTGCAACTATGTTCTTTATTCGTTTGGGTTAATTCTCAAGTATATTTTCAGGTTTGATGAGTTTTTAAATCTGGGTTTTTGATGTTTGGAATTTCTTGATTAATTGTGTAGCTAATTCTTTTTTTTTTTTGTTTAATTTCAGAATTCAAATTGGAGATAGGAAGAAGGAACTTTCTGTTCAAATTGAGTATTCTGAGACTGATGGGTTCGGACAAGAGCTGGCCAATTTCCTATTTCAGAATAGCGAAGATGTTGTTGTGTATGAAAGTAGTGAGGAAAGAGAAAGTGAAATTGAAAGCTCTGCTTTAATGGAGTTGCTCAATGATGTTCCAGAAAATGGCATGAAAGAAGAAGGACGAACACAGAGCTCTGTTTTAGAGAGGACTGACTCTGATATGAGTGAAGATAGTAAGAGAAGTGAAGGAGATACAGAGGGAGCTGTTTTCATGGGGACTCATAAAGAGACTAAGAACAGAGAAGGAGAAACAGAGTATTCTGTTTCCATGAGGACTGTGTCAGACTTCCATGAAGATTGTCAGAAAAGCGAAGAAGAAGAAAGGGAGGGCTCTGTTTTAATGGATGGTGGCTCTAATGTTCATGAGGATAATAAGAAAAAAGAAGAAGAGGAAGCAGAGAGCTCTGTTCTTACGGAGGTTTGCTCTAATGTTCAAGAAGACAGTAAGAGAACAGAGAGATCTGTTTCCATAGAGGATGAAGAAAGTAAAACGAGAGAAGAAGAAGAAATAGAGGATCCTGTTTTAACGACAAGTAAGTATCAATACGTATCAGGCGGAGATGTTAGTGGGTTCATAGAAGAACCCACAACAATGACTTTTAGTTTTCGAGAATTCTATGTGGGTCCATATGTCTCAGACACAACAATTTCAGAGCTCAAATCAGAGAAAGACACTGTTCTTCAACAAGAGGAATCTACTCAAGAACAATGTCTTAAAAAATCTCATCAAAGTCCATGTGTTGCAGAAACTGGAATTTCAGAGATAAAATCAGAGCACAACCTAGTTGTTCAAGAAGAAGAGGAATCTGTTCAAGAACAGTGTCTTAAAAAATCCCATGAAAGTCCATGTGTTGCAGAAACTGAAATTTCACAGATTAAATCAGAGCACAATCTAGTTGTTCAAGAAGAAGAGGAATCTGTTCAAGAACAGAGCTCTCCAAAAGTTCATGAAAGTCCAAATGTCTCGGAAACTGAAATTTCTGAGCTTAAATCAGAGGAAGAGCCTGTCCTTCAGGAAGAAGGAAAAGAGGAATCTGTTCAAGAACAGAGGATATTCCATGGCCATTCTACTTCTGATCAGTTTAGCTTAAAAAGTGAGATCCTTGGTGGGAGTGATTCATCTGATGAAGATGATTTGGATTTTAATGACAATTATTTTGCATCAGATTCAGAGTCAGAATCATCCAGCTCCAGCGGTCTCATCTGGGCCAACAGTGACAAAACTGATGATTTATCAATCACTTATGAGTTTCTGGCTTATCAAAATGCTTTTGAAGGATTTGAGCCTGAAAGCTTCAAGATGATGAAAAAGCTGAGAGCTGAAGATGAATATATAGAATTGGAACCAAGTGAGAAGAATTTGAATACCCGGGGAACACACTATTTTTCTGGGAAAGCCAAGGGTGAAGATGAAAAGAAAGATTCAAATAATGAAGGGGAGAAATTGGGTGAATTGGATTCTGATGAAGAAGATGGCTTTGAATGGGAGGAAGATGATTTAGTAGAGCAAATTAAAATGGAATTGAGGAATGCAAGACAAGGAGGACTTTCTACAATCTTAGAGGAAGAAGAAGAAGAAGAAGAAGGTGAAACAAAGTCTCCAAACATGGTTGAAGATCTAAAGCCATTGACGATTGAAGAGAAACATGAATACAAAGATCAAATTAGAGAAATCCAGAAAGTTCACAGGAGCTATGAAGAGAAAATGAGGAAACTTGATATCTTGAATTACCAGACCATGCACGCACTAGGTAAGAACCCATCTAAATTTCTATGTTAAACTTTCATTTCAATATAGGATTTTGACATTTTCAACGTTCTAGTAATTTTTCCGGTAATTTCTTCAAAGATTAAAACAGGAAGTGTTCATTTTTTCAGTAATCACTTATGCTCAATAAGATATTCTATTTTTCACACTTCCAAATTGCATATTACAGTTTCTTCCTTTACTGCATTTTTGTCCCATAGTCTATTGAAGATTTCTTCTATGCCATTTTCCGCATTCTTTATTATTCATTTTATTAAAAATGAGAGAAAAGTCCTCCGTGTTATAATTCTAGTAGAAAATTTGATAACTACGTATATGTTTGTTAGTTTAGATGCATATACAAGGTGGGCCTCTAGCTATTTTGTAGTGATCATATAGTTATCTCTATACATAATAACTTATTTATTGCTCAAGCATAACGGCACAACCTTTTAATAAAAAAAAAACCCATGTTCAAATTTTCTTTTACTTTATACCCATTTCAAACATTAAAAATCAGTGATGGGTTCGCCCCTGTTTCTAGAATACAGGTATCCAATAAAGTTGAAGGAACCTTCAAATACAACTTTTATTATTATTTTTTTCCTTTTTTCAATTTTGACTGACTTAGGTTTGAAAATTGAAATATTATACCCCAAGCAAAGAAAAAGGGTAAGAAATAATATTTGTTTAAGAAAAAAAAAAGTGAATATTGTTAATTCTTTTTGTTGTTCTTCCTTTGCGGTCAATTGTAGGTCTCCTCCAACTGAAAGACCCAGAGGCCAAGCCGGTAATATCACATAATTCATGGTCACGCAAAGTACTGAAGAACTCGTCAGACCCATTGGCGAGTTTTATCAAAGAGCTGAATAGAGAATTAGAAGTGGTGTACGTTGGGCAGGTTTGCCTCTCCTGGGAAATCTTGTGTTGGGAGAACAGGAAAGCACATGAGCTAAAACAGTATGATTCAGAATGGAGTCGTCAGTACAATATGGTAGCTGGTGAATTTCAGCTATTACATGTCCTAATGCAAAGGTTCATAGAGAATGAGCCATTTCAAGGACCAAGAATCCAGAATTACGTCAAGAACCGTTGCGTCATTCGCAATCTTCTCCAAGTTCCAGCCATTAAAGGTGAGCACTGAGCATAATGAACCATGAATATTGGGCCAAACATTTAGAAGCAAGATAAGATGATAGCCTTGTTTTGTTTACTTCGCAGATGATAGTATGAAGGATAAGAAAATGATGAAAAGGGAGGAAGACGATGTAGTTTCAAGCCGAAAGTTAGCAGAAATCATCAAGGAATCGATGAGGGTGTTCTGGGAATTTGTCCGAGCTGATAAAGATGAGAATGCTAATGTGTTCTTCAAAGTTTCTCACCAAAGCAAGAAGCATCTCAAAGACCCTGCAATTTCAGATCTTCTGATAGAAATTCGAACCCATCTTCAGAAGGTATGACAATGCTTGTTTAATTGTTAATTACTTACAAATGACAAAGTGACGGAGATGGTTATAATATTGAATGTTTGTTTTGGTATTTTGCAGAAAGAGAAAAGGCTAAAGGACATAGTGAGAAGTGGGAATTGCATAGTGAGGAAGTTTCAGAAACAGAATGAGAATCAAGTGGAAATGGATCATGAGCAGTTGGTAGCTCAGGTTGAGATGAAATTGATAGGAAGGGTTCTAAATATGTCAAAGTTGAGAAAAGATCAGCTAATATGGTGTAATGAAAAGTTAAAGAGGATTACATTTGTTAACAGGAAGATCCATGTGGAACCCTCCTTTTTGCTTTTTCCATTCTGATGGATCTACTAGGATTTCTTTGTCTTGCCATATCTTATTATCACATGTATACATACTTTTTTCACACATAATAGTACATACATCTATACTTGTTCTTTTTATCTTCTTTTAACTTTATTCTTAACTAAAAGTGTCTATTGAACATAATATTTACATACTAAGTAAAAGTATATACTAGTCAAAATGAGATTCTAGTGTATTGAAATGTATTATTTAATATATTAATTTAATGTTGAATTAACCTGTAAATAAAAATAAAAATAAAAATAAATTATTATTTTATACATTAACCTGTAAGTTGATTAATGTATATTTTAGCACATTTCACAAAATACACACTTAAAAAAATTTGATTCCATATTAGTTATTGGTCACTAATTACTCTATCTTCACCAATAAATTCAAGTTTAGGTGTTTTCATTTCTTGGGAGAAAACTTTAGAGTTAAGTTCTAAGACATGAAATTCCAACTAATGAACAAAAATCCAGTTAATGAATAAATTGAAGAAATTACTAAATAGCAGTACAATATATCAACCATTTAAGTTACTGTTGTAATTGGAATCCACCTAGGTAATTAAATAATTATATAAAATAAAATTAGATACTTATATTTAATAGAGAATATTAATCTTTTACAATTTGATTAATATGTCTTTTCTCCAAGTCAAGAATGCGTTTTAATTTCCACTATGGCTAAGATGCTAAGATGATTGAGGGGTTTACCACATGAGGAATGAAAAAAATTATCAGATTTAACTTTTAAATTTACTGTGAATCTATTATTTGCAAAAATAAATAAAAAATAGCGGGGAATTAAGTACCAGTTTGATTATATTTTTTATTTTTTAAATAATTTTATAAAATCAATTTTGAGAATTTTATATTAATTTTATTTTCATTTATTTATGTATATATTATTAATAGAAACAGTTATTTCTGGTATTTTGTTTATTTAAAGAATTTGGAGTTTAAAATATTTTTTAAATGTTTAATGTTTTTTAATTCCAAAAATATATATTTTAACTTTTTAATTTTCAGTTAAAAACAGTATTTTAAAATAATTTTTTTGTTTTTTATTTTCAAAAATAAAAGATTAGTCTTGAGTTTAGAAATTAGGCCAAAATTATTCTATTCGTGAAAAAATAGCATCACGAGTCCGATTTCTAGCCGTCCAATCATCATCAAGCTCTATTGGCCCTTAGATTTAGGGCATCAATTGGCGTAACCCTTTTATACCTCTTTGCGACGCCATTTGTGGTTTCTCTCTGCTACTGCCTTCACGTCAAAAACCGTAGGCAAGACGCTGGTGCAGGTAGCTGAACTTCGTCGAAGATGGTGCAGCGTCTCACATACCGTAAGCGGCATAGCTATGCCACTAAATCCAACCAACACAGGGTCGTCAAAACCCCTGGTAAAAGATTTCTTCTTTTTTTACCCCGACCTCCCACCTGCTTCATGTTATTGATTGATGATCTGAAGCAACTAAACTTCTGATTTAATCTATTTTAAACGGTTTAAGTTTTTTGATTCTAGGTTTTTCCTTTTGATGATTGAAAATGTAGGTGGGAAGCTCGTTTATCAGAGCACTAAGAAGAGGGCGAGCGGCCCCAAGTGCCCTGTTACTGGCAAGAGGATTCAGGGGGTATGTCGTCCCTTTTTAATTTGATTCTTCTTTATTTTGGGCAAAAGATAACATACGTATTTGATTTATTAATATTTTGATATTGTTTTTCTTTGATGGAGATAATGTTTTTATTTTTTCTAATTACTTGCGTATGATGGGGTATATGTTATCCGTGTCTTGAATAGTTCGTTGACAACATCTAAATTTTCTAACTGGTTGAAACCACTATTCTTAGGAATATGTTTTCAGAGTGTGATAGTAAGTAGTAACCGGCTAAGCGCATGAGACATGAAAGGAGCATTAGTATGTTTTGGAAAAGTTGGAAACTCGCGTTGTTTCTAGTTCGTTTTCTTACCTTAGTATAAATTAGCAGGTATTAGTATGGTACTTGGGCTAGATGGGTTGAAGTCATGCTGTGAAATTTGATCAAACATTGTGCAAAATGGATTTATTCTCGTCTTTGTTACTATTAAATCTATCCAATAAATACATATTTTGTGGATCCTAAAGTGGTAAAATTGATGCATACCTCCTTATTTGAATTTATTTTGAAGGTTGACTAGTGCAGCTGTTTGTTGCTTTTCCATTATTTGAAGCAAATAGAATTATATTTTGTTATTGAGGACAAAGTTCCGCGATTGATTCAAGTTGTAAGGTCAGTGTTCTAATTAAAACTTGACAACATTTGCAGATTCCACACTTGAGGCCTGCTGAATACAAGAGATCTAGGTTACCTAGAAATCGGAGGACTGTGAACCGAGCATATGGTGGAGTTTTGTCTGGAGGTGCCGTCAGAGAAAGGTTTGTTCTGCTCAACTTTCTTTGGGTTTTTATAGGTTCTCTTATTAATTTTCATTGTGTGAATTGGTTTTTGGTGGAGGGTAACTAGTTCACATTTTCTCTTTGGTTCTGCAGGATCATTCGGGCCTTTTTGGTTGAAGAGCAAAAGATTGTGAAAAAGGTCTTGAAGATTCAGAAGGCAAAGGAAAAGCAAGCCTTGAAGGGCTGAGTTTGGGGAACAAAGTGAGACAGATCTTTTTGGAGGAATTTTAGGTTTGGGTGATTATAGTAAATCACGAGATTTATTAGAGTTGTTCCAATATGGAATTTGTGTCTTTGGTTTGTTTGAACTCATTCTAGTGCAATTAACCTTGTCGACATCCCCATTATGATACAGTTTTGTTTTTCTCAATTTCCTCTTTTTAAGTTATCTTGACTCAATCTTGTTTTCCGTTACTTTAATCAGTCTTTTATTTTTCTAGTGCAATTGGAATGTCTTTTTTTTTTTTTTCTTTGGGTGTTGGTTTAGTACTTCCTTCGCTCTACAGACCCTTCAATTTTTGGCGGCGACGATTGGTTTGTTAGAACATTCTAAGATTTGAAATTTGACAAATGTCCAACGTAAACAAGCCAAATTTTATAACTTTTGTACATTCAATTAACAATCTCGAATTGATTATGTTATGAACCATTGCAATTTGCGCCAGGTGTATTTCATTTAAAAATATTTAGTGTCATTGAAGACTGGCTCTATTGATGTAATGGTATTCTTTGATTAAACTTTAGTTGAGGGAACATGCTCATTTAACCTGGCTACCAATTTGTTATAAGGAGTCGGTCAGTGTGTTCTTCATCAGAACTCAGAAGATACTCGTTCAGGGTACAATCTAGTGTTACTCATTACAAAAATAATTAATAATTCAAATAAATAATTAATAGACGTATAACTGCCAAATAGTAAGTATATCGATAACTTTTTTGACATGCTACATTTTCATTCATAATATATATGAGTTACTGATTTTTTAACAGAAATTACTGAAAAATATATGGACTTAGGTTTGAGTCCGCAGCCTGGTGTGGGCTTTAATGAAAGTTAATCTCCAATTTTTTTTTGGTATTTCTCTGTGTGACTGATTTTTAATAGTCCATGATATGTAAAATAATATTTTGCCTTCATAAGTTCCAAATACATAATGCATTCTCTCAAATGCTTTTGCATGTCCAAATTATGCGCTTTATTTATCAAGTGACCTTAATGATAATTCATTTCATGCAACACTTTCTACATCTTTCAGACAATAGAGAGAAGTAAAGAAAAAAGAGAAAGTGACTTGTAAGCGTCTCCGTTTTCCACTTTCCATAAACATTCTTGCTCTCATCAGTTTACACATCAAGTCATTCTCAGAAAAAGAAACAATTCTAGTTAAAGGTATTAACTTAGGTGGTTGGAGTACAAAGGAGATGATATATTCATAAATTTGGTTATTCCAATTTACCTCGATTGCCCAAGCTTGCATGTACAATAGAATTTCTTAACACAATTTCCAATTGACCTCAGACGTAGAAGCCAAACTTGATTGACTTTTGATTAATTAAAAGCTTGACAGGTAAAAGCATGGGATTGACTTTTATCTTTATATGTCTAATCTGACAAGCAGATGGTTCTTCCTGATTGATGAGAAGTTACCTGAAAGAACAAACAAGACAACGACATAAATATTTATGCGCAAAGCCATTTAAAGTGATTAGAATACAGTGCAATGACAACTGAATACATTGTGAACCTAGCAAATAGTAATAATAACATTGAAGGAAGAAATAAATCAATTCTGTTCAGAATCTGAGAACTAAATTATGGTTGGTCGTGCCTCCTCCAATCAGTTGGAAAGCTCATCGTTGGGGTTAAGGGGAAGACAACGCACAACAAAGCAAGAAGGTATATCCAAAAAATAGTGTAGTGATGAAAGCTCGGTCAAACCCAGAGAGTGTGTCTGGGCTTACTGCTTCTAAAGTACATGTATTTATATTTATGATTCGTCACCGATAAAATTTCTTACCAAGAAACAAGGTAATCTTCTGGCTACTAAAGCAGAGGTGCACCTTGAGTCCTTGACTGACCAAAAGTTGAAGAACAATGTGGTTTTGATGACATATGCTGGGTAACAAGCACAATGTCAGCTCAGATTCAGTAATGCATTCAAAGGATTAACGGGTTGGTCTTCAAGAACAAATTCATTCCTTCCCTTCCAAATTGCCCAAAAAATAGAACAAACTTGGGCACAGACGTCATTAGCATTAGGATGTACCCTTACTATTTCCTCAAGTTTTTTGGCAAAACCAAACTGGAAAACTCTGCACCGAGTCCACGTCCACACTCCACTGAACATCACTTCCAAACCAAAGGGGTCGAGTCCATGCACATTTCAGGAACACTAGCTCTATGGTTTCAGGTTCTTTTTCACAAATAGGACAGAGTGGGCTATCTACGAGCTTCCTTCTGAACAAATACTCATAAGTTGGCAAAGCATCTTCACAGATATTCCAGATCAGCATTTTGATTTTTTGAGGAGCTTATATGCCGCTAATTTCCTTCCATAAACTCTGTGATACCAATACACCATCACTACCACCTCTTTGAACTTGCCGCTGCTGTATATCATGTGTTTCACAAGCTTCTATTTCCTGCCATGCACGTCATTTTTTCTGCAATGGATAGCAGTTTAGGTCCAAACCCTTCTTGCAGTTTAAGAAGTCATCTAATGTTCTCTTTGGAGGCTTATGATTTGATCATAATTTCATACTATTCAGATTGTGAGATTAAGAATTGTGTTTAATATTTGTATTTGTCCTTATTTTAATTTTTAATTTTTGATTAAATATGTTAATGATATATTGGTATATAAGTTTTTTGACCATCAATTTTTATATAAGTATTTCTTTTTACTATTTAAATTTTTTGAATCCGTAATTATTTAGAGAGTTTAATATGAGTAGTAAATTACGTAGAATAAGTCATACGTTATGTTTATTTTAGATAATGAAACTAAAAATGTAATATTTGGCTTCTCTCACCTTTAGCTCTTTCTCTCTCCCGTTCTTTTCCTTCTCCATGCATACCTCCGTCAACCACCGTCGCCCTGTCACCAGCACCAATCTGCGTCATCGCCAGACTGCAGAAGCTCCACTGACCTCGTCCAGAGTTTCGTTGGACCATTGCAGCGACCAAAAACACCTCAGAATTCGTGAAAATCTTCTTCTATCAACCCAAGTTTCGGTGTCTTGAACGGCAAAAAAATGCCTTCCTCCGACCGCACCATCCCCACCGCCAGGTAGCCCAAGGTGTCTGCTTCCTCGGCCAGCCCTCACCTGCCAGAAAACTGCCTCCACGCACCTAGATCGAGGCAAAAAGCGTCTGCCGCTCCGTTCACCTTTTTCGCAAAAAAAGTGCCGTTAAATTGCCTTGTTTCGGCGAACTAACTCCAAATCCATCATCCTCACATCCTGATCTACATTCTGGATAAATTTTGGCCAACCACTGCCGTTGACCGCCATCATTGACCACCGTTGACCGATGTTGACCCGCGTTGACTGCCATCCCAGTGCCTTTTCTAGTGAGCTATTGAAGCCGGTGTAGCCTAAATGCTCTGAAAAATGCAATATAGAAAAGTTTTGTGACCTTTAAAGATTATTTTCAAGGCTAGGAGAAATTTTGAGATTTAATTGAAATTCTGTTGGATTATGAAAGATATAATTATGCATTTTGAGATAATAATGGACTCCATAATATTTTAAGATTTCTTCGATGGAAGTTAGTAGGTGATGAAGTTTGAATTGCAATTATTTGAGTAGTTTTATACTGATTAGGTTTCTTAATTATTTTAGGAAACTCGGAGGATACTAGAGACATTGCAAATTGTGCTGGACCGGTGAATTAAGGATTAATCTTTATTAATCCCTCCATGTGAGTGTTTGATGAAGGAAATATCGTTTTCAAATACTCTTACCTATTTAAATTAAAAATGAAATAAATTGTGTATGTGTTTACATTCATTGTCAAGATAGCCATGGGAAACAATTAGAATATGTATTGCCTTTGACTTCGTGGTAAATTGATGATTTTGTATTTATGTGACTATTGGTACCAGATACAAGGAATTATGTATTTTTTTGACTGTTTGTAAGTTATGATTAATTGCATTTCAAAGTAAGATTGATTAACCGTGAAAGGGTTGTATTTGAGTATGAAATGAATTATGTTGTTGGATATTATTTCTGGTGCACTTTGTACTGAGGCACCTCGTGCGATGGGAGGTACGAGGCTGGTCACACGTGCATGCACAGTGGGTTATCATAGTGCGGTTGAAGGCACAGGTGATTAGTGGCGCTGATGGGTTGTCACGTGCGATGGGAGGCATGGTGACTAGGGCGCGTGCATGCACAGTGAGTTATCATAGTGTGGTTGAAGGCACAGGTGACTGGTGGCGCGGAAGGGTTGTCCTAGTACAGAGGGAGACTGGAGATGATTGGTGGTTGTTTGAAAATATTAAATATTTTTTGATTTATAAAAATATTATATTAGAATATTTGACGTTGCATGGATTTAATTAGCTACGTTATTTTCTAGAAAAATATTATTATGCTAACGTTTCTCTTAAATCTTTATGTAAGAATGGATTGACACTAAATTAACTTTTATAGCCCTTGAATTATTTTACATTATCAAAAACTCCGCATGAGTCTATTTCCCATTCTGTATATATTTCTTTATCTTATACTCACTGGGTCTGTATGACTCATTCTCTTTACTTTGTAATTTTTTTTAGATCCTTCTCAAGTTGAAGAGTAGAAAAGAATAAAGTCACGCTTCTATCTTGGGTAGGCTTTTTCTTAAAGTCTCGCAGGCTCAATGATAACGCAGCTTATCCATCCTTTAGTATTAAACTAGTTTGCATGTGGATATAAATGAAAAACTTTGTAGGCTTGAATAGCCAGTTGTATTATTGTGCTTTGTAATGAATACTACTGTGTTTGGGTTATTGTAAATTGAGGAAACGTCCTATTTTCAGAGGATACTTTGTCGAAATTTTGATAGAAATTGGAATAATGAGTAAGGACTTAAAAGCAGACATTAAAATGTCTTATTATTGTTATTGTGAGGTGATGAAATTTTTAGGTTGGCTAGACCTAGTAGGTGTTAAAATAGGTCTATGCGCCGATCACGATCTCGAAATTTGGGTCGTGACAAAAAATTAGTATATGTTAAAATTGAACGTTCTGTTTTAATATATTCTACATTTGGTATATCTCTTTTGGGTTTTAACGCTGTTAATTAGGTGAATTCAGGTACGTTATTTTGATCATTTGATTAATTAGTGCAAGTTAATGGATGTTCCTTAATTTATTAAATTAGGAAGAGATTTAACAATTAACAAGATTTAATTATTAAGCTAAATTTATTATGAAATATGAGGGGATATCAAATCAATGAGCAATCGGTGATAGTATGAAATTGAATATCCCTTAGATAGAGTTCACTTAATTGATTTAAATTTCTTTTACAATCATTTTGTTTGCACGGTCATATTTAGTCTTACAATTTTATTTCCATTAATTTATTTTAGTTTTATTTCATATTTTAATTTGAGTTAAATTCCTTTTTACAATTTTGCATTTATTTTTGTTATTATTTTCACTGATTTTTTGATTAATTAAAAGAATTTTAAAATCTTCAATTTCTGTAGGATCGATCCTGCTCACACTACACACAAATTACATAATAACAGTAAGATACTTTATTTTTGTCAATTTCGACACCCAACAATAGGAATCACTTGGAGAGTTCAAGCTCCAAGTAGATATTGGGAGCTCGAACCATGAGGGCTCGATCTCCTCATAATTTTTCCTTATACAATTGTAATGTAGTCCTTATGTTAATTTAAAAAATAGAATAAATAATGAAGAATGGAATATAGTAAATTTTATTCTTTATAAATTTTTATGTCTAAAATCTTGTTGATACAGAGTGGAATCTAACAAATTTCATTCTTCATGATTCTTTCTCTAAGTTTAAGGTTGCAATAGGAATGATAAATGATAAGACTCATTATTCAACAAAACAGAAAAGTTTTTCAAAATCAGCAAATAAAAGATGATAATTTCATATTAGAATTTAGTTGTGAATATTAAAAATTAGGTTTGAGGGATGGGAAGAGTGAAAATTTAGAGCCAAAATATGAATTTGAAAAGAAAATTACAATAAATTTGTTATTATAATTAAATAGTAAAACTGCCAAACAATGAATAAAATAGTGTTTCCCTCTTCACATTTGTGTTTTAATCTGTGTTTTAATTAAAGGGATAAGAATTAAAGTTCCCTTATTCCCATTCTCCTTATTCATTTTTTAAGCTTTTAAGGAAGTAAAGTTTTCTTTTCCATTTTATCCATTCTTTCCTATCCAAATACACTGTAGGAGATAGATTTTGTGATAGAATGTATGGTATTTATTGAAAATTTATTAGCTAAACACAAGAGATGTATTAGAAAGATGATATACCCATGATCATAATGCCAACAAGACAAATTAGCTGCTTCTGTAAGAGCTAACCTCCACTTTTGCAGCTTCTCCTGGTTGTTGTTGAATCTTTCCTCATGCTTTGCCATTGGATTACTGCAGTTATTGGTTCTATTGGATTCTCCACCAATATGCATGCAGAGCTCGTAAGAATTTTTCAAGGTCTGTCAAAGAAGCCTTAAACCTGATCAAAGAAGACGACACTAACACTCACATGTATGCTGCTTTAATTGAAGGCATCAGAAACATACTTGGGAATAAGTCTGACTTCACAATTTGCCACATATATCATGACCAAAATTGATTCTGGTGGAAGCACTCACTTTGCGTTTGGGAAGAGCCTCATATAAACATCTTCCTTACTCTTCTCGCTGATATGTCCTCCACAGTTTTTGCAGAGTTTAGTTTATTTTTTCTTTGTTTCCTCTTAATCCACCAAATAAAAAAATCAATCAAGACAATTTACTACTGCTTCCTCATGACTGTTAATGTGTAATTGGGCATAACATCTCCATTTGAGTTTCAGAGGGAGAAAAATGTTGAATGAGAATCATTTGAAAATATACACATTAATTTAAGTAACATACTTTCTGTAGCAACGTTTGGTGTGCATTAAGGATCTCATGGGCTAATAAAGGAACACCGGCTCATTTTTAAATCAAATGAAAAGATGCCTGCAATCAAAACCAAAGAAAATCTTTTACAAAAAGAGACACGTAAATGGTATGCTTTTTTTTTTTTCTCAGAATGGTTGATTACAAAAGACCTTTTCAGAACTTCAAAATTCATGTCTTTAAAATCACAGTTGACAGAAATTTGGAACTGTAATTTAAAAGTCTGATTCAACAAGTTTGATGATACATGCTGGCCAACTAGCACAATGTCAGTCTCAACTCATATTGATTAATGCACCCATAGGATTAACAGGTTTGTCCTCCAGAACAAATTCATTCCTTCCCTTCCAAATAGCCCAACATATAGAAAAGACCAGAGCACAGACTTGGTTAGCATTAGGATGTACCCTTTTTATTTCTTCAAATTTCTGGCAAACCCAAACTAAAAAACTCTGCACGGAAACCATGTCCACACTCCACTGAACATCACTTCCAAACCAAATGGGTCGAGTCCATGCACATTTCAAGAACACATGCTCTATGGTTTCAGCTTCCCTTTCACAAATAGGACAGAGTGGGCTGTCTACAAGCTTCCTTCTGAACAGGTACTCATAAGTTGGCAGAGCATCTTGACAGATACTCTGCATGAGCATTTTGATTCTTGGAGGAGCTTCTATCCTGCTAATTTCCTTCCATAAACTCAGCGATATTGATACACCTTCACAACCACTTCTTTGAACTTTCCATTGTTGTGTATTCGGTGCCTCACAAGCTTCCATTTCCTGCCATGCATACCATTTTTTCTGCAATGGATAGCAATGTAGGTCCAATCCCTTATTGCAGTTTAAGAAATAATCTAATGATCTCTTTGGAGGCTTAGGATTTGAGAATCTGATATTGTCCATGTTAGTTTTTTGCTTGTAAACATGAACTCCCATCCATTTTATATTCCCTTTATTCACTCTGCAAGTGTGGGGAAAATCCCTTTTACGAGGTTGCTTGTATGAAAGCTCAACATGGTTCCACCCATCCTCTATGTATATTCTTTCCGTTTCACCCTTGTAAAATTTGACTTGCAGATCTAATAGATTTATATGTTCAGTCATAAACACTGATTCTGCATTCAAATAGAAATGGAACCGTTGAATTCCATTTATGAGCAAGTTAAATCTGGAGATAGGAAATCTACCCTGCTCATCCAATACCCCAACAACACAGAGAGCCATAGATGGAAATTTCTCACGAAACCAGAAAGACAAATTTGGTCCCCTGCTACTGTGGTCAAACCATTCCGGAATTAAGAATCCTGGCAAACAAAAATCTGTGCCCCCACGTTCATGTAATGCCTGTCATCCACACATGATTTAAAGCATCATCAATTTTAGCAAGATGTGATGAAAAATTGGGGAATACAAGTTGGAAAACCATACCTGACTCAATAATATGCTTTGAGATTGATAATTCAAGGATGTACAGTTTATTGCAGAGAGATATTTTATGTTTGCTGGAATCCCCTTAATTTCTCGAAGACAAGAGCAATCATCAAAAACAAGACTCCTCAAAAAGCAACATTCACTAATGCATGCAGGAAGGATTGTGAAAGTGCTCCTAATTAGGAATAAAGACTCCAAATTGGGTAAGCAAGGAAAAACTGTAAAGAGAAAATCGTCTGGCAAACTGCATGCCATAAACGTAACAAATCTAATGCTCGGAGACACTGATATGCTCACTCTGTCTTGTTCTTCACCATTGCCAAAGATCAAATCTAGATGGCATCCACAATTTACAGCAGTTAATCTCTCGAGTTTTGGCAACATAAAGATACTAGGCAGTACCTGATAAAGCATCTTAAAATTAAACAGCACTATACTTTCAAGCCCAATAAGGTTTCTAAAGGAAAATGGAAATTCTTCAATAGAATTCCCAAGCAAAGTAAGATATCTTAGACGTTCCATCTGTCCTAGAATATTGGGAAAACTCCTCAGACTCCGGCAACCTTCGAGGGATAGATATCGAAGAGAGGTTGACTTGATAGTGCGAGGAAGAATCCTGAGTTTGGGGCATTGATCAGCAAGCAAACGTTTAAGTTTATCAAGAAACCCGATGGAATCATGAACCTTAACTAAATTTTGGCAATATCTAAGATCAAGCACCTCTAAATTTAAAGCTCCAGATAAGTCTGGTACTTGTTTTAAAAAATTGCAACCTGCTAAATTCAATTTAATCAAAGACTCGTACTTCTGCAAACAACAACAGAAAAATAGTTTTCAGAATTTCCATCTGCAGTTCACAAATATATAAAGCAACCAAAACATGTGGAGTTTTCTGGCAATATTGCATACCACAAGCTGTTTGTTCATTCTAAAGCAACTCATAGACAAGTCCAGACTGACAAGTTTTCGTGGATCATAACTAGGTGGTAAAGATGGCGAAGAATATCCCCTCCATTTCAGTACTCTCAAACTTCCTGGGAGATGCTCAGGCCCTTTAGAAAAGTGAGCACCTTCAATGATAAGCATTTTGAGGTTTTTCATATTCTTCAACTCACTTCCGTTCCAACAAACTTCTTTAGTTTTGGGCAAGTGTAGCTTGATAGCTTCAATTTTTTCAGTTCCCTTTTAAGCAAAAAATTTAACTTAATCAAAATATATATTGATAATTTATATCATATTTAGAAAATTTGAAAATTGTTAATCATATTACCTTAATGTTGACATATTTTCTTATAGCACAAGATTGATAAAAGAGGAGTAAGAAGGCGTGAATAATGTTCTCTAGATGATATTTGTCTACAATTTCATCTTGGTACAGAAAGATAAACAAAAATGTGCACATACCGTGTCTCCTTCGAGGACATTAAGAATATCCTTGTAAAACCATAATCTACTGCGTTTGCCTGGCTCTTTTGGTGATTCCTGTCGAACAATTTCTCTACCCATGTCCTCTATCAAATCATGCATTCTCACAAAACCATCTTGATCAATCTTAATGAGAGATTTATCAATTAACACTCCAATACCATAATATGGGGGGAAGTCATGATAATCTAGCAATATGGCTTTAACATCCCTCAATGCATAACCTCTGAAGAAACAAGCAATGTCAAGAAAAATTTCCTTTTCATTTTCATTCAAATCATCATAGCTTTTTCGAAGAATCTCTTGAATACTTTCATCAGGAATTTTATCATAATAATCTAATGCAGAATTCCATTCATCCATTGGTTTACCGAATAAGTTTGAACCTATTATTTCCAATGCCAATGGAAGACCATTGGAATAAAGTAGTACACGCTTCAAAACATCTTTGTAACTTGGATTAACTTCATTACTTTTAAAAGCATTCCATTGAAACAATTCAAGAGCTTCTTCATGATTTAATCCTTGCACCTCGTATGTTCTTTCAATGCCATGAACTTGAAGCAAATGTTTATTTCTTGTCGTTATAATAATTCTACTACCTAAACCAAACCAATCAACTTTTCCTGCAATTGCTTGTAGTTGTTCCACTTTGTCAACGTCATCAAGAATTAAAAGAACTTTCTTTTGATGGAGCCTACTTTTAATCATTGTGATTCCCTTTTTAATGTTCCCCAACTTAATGTTCTTCTCCCCTAACAATTCAAAAAGCAATGTCTCTTGAAGGTATACCAAGCCATGCTTCATTGAATTTTCCCTAATATCACCAAGGAAGCATTGACCTTCAAATTGATCAGCAATGAAATTATATATGGCACATGCAATTGTTGTTTTGCCGATACCACCAATTCCATAAATCCCCACCATGCAAGTTCCTTCTTCAAATCTAACATCTAAAAGTGAGGTCACTTCTTTCACACGAGACTCCAAGCCAATTGGGTAATTAGCAACATGTAAAGGGCAACGATTCATCTTTCTCCAAATCTCTTCAATAATCTTTTGAATAAACTTATATTCGTACCTAACCAATACAAAGTCCATATAAAGTCAAATTAAAACATCAGAATGTATATAAAGTCCATATAACGACACGTTACATCAAATGCAAATGAAAGAGTTTTAAGCTTAGACAAAGGATGAAAATTTCATATAAAAATTTAGATATGAAGGTGATGAGTATATATATATTGAAAATCATATTTGAGCGACAGGATAGAGTAAAAGTTGCTTCTTCTAGTGTGTAACAATATTTTACGCAATAAATTTGGAGTGAAAACATAAATTAAGAAAATAAATATAATCAATTTATTTATAGAAGTTAAAAATTGTCATACTTTTACATCCAAGGATAAAAAACCTTGTTTTTTTAGGAAAGGGATTAAATGAGCTTTCCATTTCTCTTCTTCAGTTTTAAAATTTCTAAACAAGAAAAAAAAGTTTTATTTTATCCAATCTTATCCCTCCAAAACGTAGTCACAGTGATAGGCAGTTAAAATGTATTACTCGAAAACAAAAGCGGTAATATAAGAGTAAGGATATACCCTTGATTATAATGCCAACCAGACAAATTAGCTGCTTCTGTAAGAGCCGATCTCCACTTTTGCAGATTCTTCTTGTTAAATCTTTCCTCATGCTTTGCCAATGCTTCTCCATAACTTCCTTTCTGATATCTCACATCAGATGGATCCACTCTGTAAAAGATTGGCCATACCAGTCTACCATTCCCCTTTATGCAATCAAGGATTTGAAAAAGTTCTTGCAAACAATAAGCAGAGGATGCATAATTTGTAGAGAAAACAATGATGGCAATTCTGGATTCCTTAATTGCGTTAAGAAGAGAGGGTGCTATTTCTTCTCCTTTTCTAAGCTCTTCATCATCTATAAAGGTGCGGATTCCCTTCTCACACATGGCCTTATAAAGATAACCGGTGAAGCCATATCGAGTATCCTCACCTCTGAAGCTGAGGAAGACATCATAAGTCCATTCAAAGGTGAAAGAGGAGGATAGTAGTTGGCGAGACATGATTGCTACTGTAGTTAAGGTTGCAGTGTAGAATCAACAAGATAGGAAGACCTTGATCTCGCAAGAACGAAATGGGAAAGAGTAAAGCGATGAAGAAGCATATGAATATGATCGGAAGACCATGAACCCATGTGAGTGTTGCAAAAGAGGGAGGCCCCATTTGGATTATGTAACATAACATTAATAATGCTTTTGCTTTTGCAAATTACGCGCTTGTTGGGTTTTCTGAGAGAAAGACTGCTGGTTGTACAAACTAATGAGAGAAGAGAGGTTTCCAATCACTTTCTTTTCCCTTTATTTCTTTTTACTCTCTCTGTATGGTCTAAAACAAGTCGTAATTGTTGCATTAAGTCTATAAATTAAGACGCCCACTTGACAAATAGGTAAAGCGCATAATTTGGAAAAACAAATCTAATTAAAAGAACTAATGCTTTGCTTTGTTTTATATATTCTTTAATTGACTAATGTTTATGGTACACAACTACACAAAAAATAAAAAAAGGGGGGAGAGAGAGAGACAAAGAGATACAAACTGCTGGAAAATCCTCAAGAGATACAAGGCACAGACACTCAGAAAATTATGGTATATGACATTAGAGTACTCGATTGAAACATCAAATTGATTCCACTCACCCTTTATGTATGATTCTTGGATACCTTCTGTCAAATTGGAATATTTGAGATCTAATTAAAATATGTGAGCTCTCTCCAACTTAAAATAGTATCAAAGCAAATAAAGAATTTTTTATTAGATAAAATTTTATTTAAAAATTTTTTTAATTTAAATTATATTCTCAAAGTAATTCACTTAATTCCTTCTCAAAAAAATTTCAAAGTTTTTACTCAATTTTTTTAATTTTTTTAATTATTACTATTGCTAATTTATCATTAGTACTAGTATTTTTTAGAGTTATTAAAATTATTGATTTAATTAATTTTGTTTTAATGATTATTATTTTATTTGCTTAATTTATTTTTGATTAACTTTAAGCAATATTTTATTGCATAAATTAAGAGGAGATATTTAATTAATTTGTCACATTTTAGTTTTGTTGATCAATTAATAATTTAAAATCTCATTATAAGAATCGATTGTTTATTATAAGCATTTAGAATATTTTACTTGTGTTGTAATTAATATTATTTTAGCGTAACTAGAATTTAGCTGTAGCACTTTTAATTATTCTAAAATTATACATTAAATTTTAAAAATTACATAAAGATGAATGACAATAAGTTGTAATTAATTATATCCATATGTGTTGGAACATGCTTTAAAGGATTTGTTTTTGAATAATGAAAAATTATTTTTCGAAGTTGTTTTTATGTTTTTAGCCCAAAATCATTTTAACAAGGCTATTATTTTAAGTCCATAGAAATATGGCCGAATATATTTGTATCAACAATTTGCCAATAGCCCAATATTTTTATTGGCCAATATTTGCAAAGTCTAATGATTTTCAAATTAAAAACAAGCCTAAGTGTTATAAAAATTCCTTCTCTAAATCATTTTGAAAAGCCCCCAATTAAGGCCCAAATGAAAACATCTTCTCAAAGCTTAAAGAAAATGGGCAGAACAATGAAGCCATTTGAAAGAGTTTTCTTAAAAGTGTTAAGAGATGTGCAGCATGAATTTGACAGAGGAGCAGACACTAAAACTAGTCACCTGCAGTAGACCAGACCTGCAGCCCCATCTTGCAGAATAGACAGCAGTGTAGCAGTAGCCAACTCTGCAGCTCAGAAGTAGAATAGTGTGCCAGAATAATAGCATCAAGGTCTGCAACAAATTTTCAAGAATGAAAATAGCATGGTGCATGTCTCGATGATGAAAGTCAAAGCTGGATAGTATTCTACTTTGGCAATGCAGAAGACTTAACAAACATATAAAGAGACAAATTGCTGGACAATAAAGATTAACCTTGACAACAACATAAAGTTGAGAAGATCTTGGTCAACACAAAACATAGAATTAATTACTGCATATATTGATGGCTCCAACGTCTCTTGATGCATTTATTGAAGGCTTCACAGTTCAAATGAGCTCTCTAAATGGCTAGTTCTCTAAGAGTATTAATTAGAATTAGATAAGGAGCATTCATGACAAGAGAGTTGCACCATTAAGTTGATTATAAAAGTTTCTACTCTGAAAATTCTCTTCTCCTCATTCTTGTGCTACAAAAGCTTTTATTGCTCTTAGTGAGTTTGGGAATATTTAATATATTCTGAATTTTATTCTCAAGATTCCTTTTGTCTAAGAATCTTGTTGGGATATCTAGAAGAAGGAGTCATTAAGGTTGATGTTTGCTTAAGTCAGTGATTGCTGATTAATCATGATTAAGGATGAGGGTAAGTTTTAGAAAAGTATTAAGTAGAGTAAAAGCAAGTATGCTGAGCCTTGTTCAGGATGCCTAGTGGCATAAAAACTGGTTGATGTTGAGTCCAAATGTAAGAGAGTTTTCCAAGTGTATCTTTTGATAATCACCCTACTAGTGAAATACACTTGCTGTGTACTTGGGAGAAGACTTAGGATCAAGATTACTCTTAAGTCTGAACCTCTATAAATTGACTATGTGATCTTTTTTTGCTTAATTTTTTATTTGACATTAACCTAAATTTCAAAATAGGTTCTTATTCATAAAGAAGGGGTATTTGTTTTATTGTGAAACATTAACCACAGTTTCAAAAAAAAGGATTTCAAAATTAGAAAGAACTAATTCAACCCTCCTTCTTGGTTCATTGTCTGGCTAACAAATGGTAATCACCATCCTACAGGAGTGTTATCATATGTTTATGATTAATTAGGATGGAAGAGCATCATGAAGATGAGTTAAAGACACTTGAGGTTAAAGCTCCCCGATTCCTTCCTTGTGTGCTGTATTCTAAAATTCATGCTGCCTCAATATGGACCTTTCAAAATCTCTTTCTTTTCCAATCACTTTCTTTTCACTCTCTCTGTATGGTCCAAAACAAGTCGTAATTGTTGCATTAAGTCTATAAATTAAGACGCCCACTTGACAAATAGGTAAAGCGCATAATTTGGAAAAACAAATCCAATTAAAAGAACTAATGCTTTGCTTTGTTTTAGATATTCTTTAATTGACTAATGTTTATGGTACCCAACTACACAAAAAATAAAGAAAAGGGGGGAGTGAGAGAGAGAGAGAAAGAGATGCAAACTGCTGGAAAATCCTCAAGAGATGCAAGGCACAGACACTCAGAAAATTATGGTATATGACATTAGAGTACTCGATTGAAACATCAAATTGATTCCACTCACCCTTTATGTATGATTCTTGGATACCTTCTGTCAAATTGGAATATTTGAGATCTGATAAAAATGATCTGTCTCCAACGTTAAAATAGTAACAAAATTACATCTCCCACTTGAGGGCCCTCTATATGAAAATCCAACAACACATAAAGCTAACTCTGCTAATCTTCTAGGAATCCAGAATAAACATGATACTGATTCAAAGTCTCCACATTAAACTCAGGTAAACAGACTAATAGTCCTCATAATTGAAGACAATATTGAGCTAGCTCACTCTTTCAGCTGATTCTTGAATGTATTTGTTATGATATTGAAACCCTTTCCAAATTGTACCTATCAATGTCTCAAGTTTTGGTAACGTAATAATGCTACTTGGTAACTGATTAAGTCTTGCATCTAGTCAGCCATAAAGTGTCAAATCCCATGTATAAGATTTTGACGCCAGCTGGAAAACTCTGAAGCTTGTTGCATCCATAAGCATTCAACCATTTAAGTCTATCAAGGAATCCTACAGATTCATGAACTTGAATCATGTTCGTGTAATAATCTAACCATAAATTTATGAAATTTGAAGCTCCACATATGTCAGGTACTTTTTCTAGAAATTCACAAAAAGCTTAAATCCAAATTTATCAAAGAGGAGAAATTTCACACCACTCTTCTATTCTATTAATGAACACTCTTTTCTACCCTCTTCAAAACTCCCATCAACCTCAGGATGTTTGAAAAAGTTTTCCTTAAAAAGTTACGTACTTTATAATGAAAAAATTTGTGCCATTTGTTTGTTCTCCTTGAAACTTATACAAGACCACAGAAGACCGAGAGAGTATATATGTATGAATATTTTTTCTCTCGTTTTTTAAGAAATCATTGTTGGAGAAGTCTTTTTAGCATCTTTGACTTTCAAATTAACCGGTGATTTGTGCTCCAATTCTTGCAAAATTTCAATACGTTGTTTTAATAATTATGAGTTTCTTTTTTTTTTTATAATTTGATTGTTGTCTTATTGTTTAGTTGTATTGTGATTTTTATTTATATAAGATTTATGTTGAGATGGTACTCTTGAGGATTGATGAGTATTGTGCGTTCTAATATATATTGAAAATTATTGATATACCTATTAATCTTTTACAAATATATTATTTTCTAGACTAGATCATGTGATTTTACCAAAATTTTTCATGTTAAAAATCTTATGTCCATTGTATTATGTTTTGATTTTTTATAAATATTTTTTACTAAAAATAATCTTGTTCAAAATACTCTTATATATTAAATATGAGGAGTTCAAACTTTTGATTCACTCTATTATCCGAAACTAGCTACTTCCACCCATAAGACTCAACACTTATTAGAATGTCCATTATGTTATTTAGTCTGTGCATTTTTCAACAACTTCATTGTCAGAATTTTTTTTTTTTATTGAGTTCATATTTGGCTACTCAACTAAATTGAGCTAAGTAATGACCCATTGAAATCAATAAACAAATTTTGGGTTTAAAATAAAATATAAGTAAATGATAATGTATATCTATTCAATTTGTTTAATCTTTTTAAGAGAGAAAATTATCCTTATTTTATTTATTTAAAGTTTATTAAACATTTTTTTTATTAAATTTAATTTATATCCATGGATTTTTTTATGGACAATAATTTTTGTATTGATAAAATTTAATTTGTATTCACGGAACCTTATTTATTTAAATTAGATGAGGACTTCATTCATGAAGCCTTATTTATCTAAATTTTTTTACTTCCAAACCAAATTTTAATTATATTGAAACTTTTTCTTTTTCTATTTTTGCAATTGTTATAATATTTTTTAGTTATTAATCCAAATATTCATAGAAGAAAAGTTTCTGTCCAAAAAGGCTCCGTGAATGCAAATTCAAGCAATGATTAATTATACACAAATATTTTGTACATAAGAATCATCAGTTTGTCTTCGTTTGGACTTGTACATGAAAAACAATGATTTCTAGCTGTTCCACAGCTATGACTCATTTACCTATGAAAAACTGTTTGCTTCTTAATTTATCATCATATCCTTATATATAACACACTGACAGAGAAGCAGTTGCTATTTATTTAGTAATGTTAAAGAGAAACTCATTCCGAAATGTGAAGTATAAATGAGAAAATGATTATGTAGGCAATCTCATATTCTCATGTTTATCCTCATTCACAACAAAGAAAAATAAATACTGCTGTTGCCAGATGACCGTTTGTGTGTAATTGGGCATAGTGTCTCCATATGAGTTTGAGAGGGAAAGAAAAATGTTGAACGAGAATCATTTGTAATTATACAAATAAATTTATAATAATATATATACATCTGCAGGCGCGCTTGGAGCGCATTAAGGATATCATGGACCAATAAAGGAGCACTAGCTGATTTGTTAAATGAAATGCTAAACTGCAATCAAAAGCAAAGAAAAACTCTCACAAACAGATACTCAAATGTTACACTTTTCTCAAAAAGGTTAATCACAAGAGACCTTTTCAGAACTTCAAAATTGATGTCTATAAAATCATAGTTGACTGAAACCAAGTGTAATTTAAAAGTCTGATTCGTCAAGTTTGATGATGCTTGCTGTCTAACTGGCACAATCTCAGTATCAGCTCATATTGATTAATGCACTCATAGGATTAACAGGTTTGTCCTCCAGAACAAATTCATTCCTTCCCTTCCAAATAGCCCAACATATAGAAACCACTTGAGCACAGACTTGGTTAGCATTAGGATGTAACATTTTTATTTCCTCAAGTTTCTGACAAAACCAGACTGGAAAACTCTGCAACGAAGCCATGTCCACACTCCACTGAACATCACTTCCAAAGCAAATGGGTCGAGTCCATGCGCATTTCAGGAACACATGCTCTATGGTTTCAGCTTCCCTTTCACAAACAGGGCAGAGTGGGCTGTCTACAAGCTTCCTTCTGAACAAATACTCATAAGTTGGCAAAGCATCGTCACAAATATTCCACATCAGCATCTTCATTTTTCGAGGGGCCTCTGTTGCTAATTTCCTTCCAAAAACTCTGTGATGCTGATACACCTTCAGAAAAACCTCTTTGAACTTGCCACTGTCGTGTATTAGGTGCCTCACAAGCTTCCATGTCCTGCCATGCATGCCATTTTTTCCGCAATGGAGAGCAGTGTAGGTCCAAACCCTTATTGCTGTTTATGAAATCATCTAATGATCTCTTTGGAGGCTTAGGATCTGAAAATCGGATATTGACGATGCTGGTTTTTTTCTTGTATACATGAACTCCCATCCATTTTATAGTTCCTTTCTTTACGCTGCATATTGGTGGAAAATCCCCTTTACGAGGTAGCATGTATGAAAGCTCAGCATGGTTCCATCCATCCTCTATGTACATTCTGTCCGTTTCTCTGTAAAATTTGAGTTGCAGATCCAATAGATTTATATGTTCAGTCTTAAACACTGATTCTGCATTCAAATAGAACTGGAACCGTTGAATTCCATTTATGAGCAAGTTAAATCTGGAGATAGGAAATCTGCCCTGCTCATCCAATACTCCAACAACACAGAGAGCCATGGATGGAAATTTCTCACGATACCAGAAAGACAGGGTTGGCCCCCCGGTCCCGTCGTCAAACCATTCTGGGATCCTTAATCCAGGCAAACAAAATTCTGTGCCCCCACTTTCATGTAATGCCTGTCACCCACAAATAATTTAAAGCATCATCGATTTTAGCAGGATGTGATGAAAAATTAGGGAACACAAGTCGGAAACCATACCTGACTTAATAATATGCTTTGAGATTGATAAGTCAAGGATGTGCAGTTTATTGCAGAGAGATATCTTTAAGTTTGGTGGAATCCCATTAATTTCTTGAAGAAAAAAGGAATCATCCAAAACAAGACTCCTCAAGAAGCGACATTCACTAATGCGCGCAGGAAGGATTGTGAAAGTACTGCAACTTAGGCATAAAGACTCCAAATTGGGTAAGCAGGACAAAACTGTAGTGAGAAAATCATTTGGAAAAATGCATCGCTTAAATATAACAAATCTAATGCTTGAAGACACTGATAAGCACACTCTTTCTTGTTCTTCACCATTGCCCCAGATCAAATTTAGATGGCATTCACAATCTGTAGCTGTTAATCTCTCAAGTTTTGGCAACGTAAAAATACTAGTCAGTACCCGATGAAACATCTTAAAATTATACAGTACAAAAGACTTGAGTCCAACAAGGTTTCTAAACGAAAATGGAAATTCATTTATAGCATTCCCCAACAAACTAAGATCTCTTAGATGTTTCATCTTTCCTAGAATATTGGGAAAAGTCCCCAGATTCGAGCACCCTCTGATGGACAGACGTATAAGAGAGGTTGACTTGATGCTGTGAGGAAGAGTCTTGAGATTGAAGCATCGATCAGGAAGCAAATATTCAAGTTTATTAAGAAACCCGATGGAATCATGAACCTCAACCAAATTATTGCAACCATTAAGACACAAATACTTTAAATTTGAGGTTCCAGATAAGTCTGGCACTTCTTTTAAAAATTTGCAACCTTCTAATTCCAATTCAGTCAAAGACTCGAACTTCTGCTAAACAAAAACAGAAAAATAGTTTTCAAAATTTCCAATTGCAGTTTACAAATATATAAAGCAACTAACACATGTGGAGATTGCTGGCAATATTGCACATACCATGAGTTTTTCGTTGAATCCAAAGCAACTCATAGGCAAGTCCAGTGTGACAAGTTTTCGTGGATCATAACTAGAAGGTAGAGAAGGTGAACGATATCCCCACCATCTCAGCACTCTCAAACTTTTTGGAAGATGCTTAGGTTGTTTAGAAAATTGGGCATTTTCAATGATAAGTATTTTGAGGTTCTTCATCTTCTTCAACTCACTCCCATTCCAACAAACTTCTTGTGTTTCGGGCAAGTGTAGCATGAGTACTTCAACTTGAGCAGATCCCTTTCAAAACAGAAGCATTAATTAGTTACTCAATACATATTGATAGGGTGTAAAATTTAGAGAGATTTACAAATTACAAATCAAATTATCCAAGTGTTAATATATTTGATCATAACACGAGATTGAAAACCAAATCTTGGTGGTAATACTTGGTGAGATCATGATGCTTTATATCTAGGTAACATGTGGATATCTATCAAACCAAATCTAGATGTCCATTTTTTGTCCAAAAAAGAAAAATTCTAAATGTCCATTTGACTAATACTTCTTAAAA
Organism: Senna siamea; assembly: GCA_031216115.1. Taxonomy (NCBI): domain Eukaryota; kingdom Viridiplantae; phylum Streptophyta; class Magnoliopsida; order Fabales; family Fabaceae; genus Senna; species Senna siamea. The sequence continues at coordinate 4,682,764 of CM062358.1, forward strand.
AATTAATAAAATGTAGAAAATGAGTAATATATAAAAAAATTAAAATTAAAAGAATGACTAAAAGTGAGATGAATAAGTTAATATATATCAGCAACCTATAAAAATTAAAATAATTATAATCAAATAAAAATATTAAAATTATTTGACGTTAATTGAAAATAAAAAAATAGAGTAGAAGAAGTAAAGAAATATTAAAATTAACAAAATCAATAAATTAAAAAGAAATATTAAAATTAACAATGACGTAGGAATAGAAGAAGCAAGAAATAAAAAAATTAACAAAGTAAAAAAAAATTGAATTCCCAATTCGGAAGATGAACATCGGGTATTAAATGAAAATAAGAAAATAAATAATAAATAACGAAGATGGTCCATAAAGTAACGTTTATAGGTATGTCAAAATAAGAATGGAGATAATCTATTAAGTAATGCTCATATTATTTTTCATATTCTGTTTATGTTTTATATTGATAAAAAATAATTATGAAAATAATTTTGTAGTTGTTTCTTATTTATCCATCGTTAATATATTCGTTCAAAAAAATTTGATAAGATAATATATAAACAAAATAATATGAACAAACTGAAAAGAGAATTTCAAAGGTTAACATCACCAACCGCTGATAAAGCTACCATGAAAATTTGGTTGTGGTGTCTTACAAAGAGAAAATGATGAAGATGGTGAAGAGAAGGAGACAAAGAAGTGAGACAAACTGAAAAATGCCTCTCTCTTTTTTCCTTTTTTTTTTTTTTGGTGATAAGGACAAAGAAAACAAGAAAAAGAAAAAACACACAAGGGAAGAAACTACTCTCCAAGAAAGGGTATAGAGAAATTATCATAAAGGAGATTCAACTTGACATTTTTAATCTTTGGCATTAGTTATCACAATATGAGGCATTATCTTTGACTGTAATGGGTAGTTATTTATCTGACGTTGAATAAAATATGGATTAATTTTTATTTATAAATATATGTGTCAACAACCTCTAGAGTAGTGGAAAGTTATTTGCTCTAAATATAGTATTTATTAATTACAAACTATATGTATTTTGTGATATTACTGGCCAAAAGATTATGGAGCTAATTGTTATACCTGAAATACGAAGCGAATGACAAAAAAGAAAAAAAAATTGATTTTCATAGGTTTAAAAAACAAGGAGTCGCCATCAAATTTTTATTTTAAAGAAAAACTTTAGAAAACTATTTTTATTAAAGAAAAGATAAGGTAAAACAAAAACAAAAAATTGGTTTACAAAACATAGATGGGTTCGATAGTCGATTGTGTGTGAGAATGGTATTAAGCATCCCACAACACTCATCCAAAGGACGGTTACTCTAGGATACATATGCAAAACATGAATTGGCCTAAACTTATTTTGTTTACCCACTTTTACAAACAAAAGATCAAAAACAAGAAAAAAAAAAAAAGGAAAGCAAAGCACACTAAATCTTTAACTAGACATTCAAAATCTTATAAAACATCATCAAAATTTCAAAGTAACTTCAACTCTATGAATTAAACCAAAAATCAAGGAATGCAAAAATACCATAGCAAATTCCAACAAAAACAAAGGAAAAGGGAGTAAAAACTAAAGATAAAAATATGCACTAAATACCAAAATATTTAGCACAACTTTCTATTGGCCAATTGCATTTGTTGAATTCCACAAATTAGGAGTCAACGAAGGAATGAAAAATATTAACATATTCTAGCTTATTCCTTCTCATTAATCTTATGGGTTAAAATTAATGAATTCGCAAGATATAGCTGATAATCACATGAACAAACATAATCTACTTGAACAACACAAGTTCTTTCTCACTCACTTTCTCAATTGAAAGATCATATCCTCATAAACATGTTCAAATAGACCTAAAACACAACAACACATAAAATCAAAACAATTCTCTTAACACTAGAGAGTGATTCGTCAGGAGAAAATAAGAAAACATAACCCACTTGGACAACTGTAGTTTCTTCTCACTCACTTCCGAAAGTTTGGGCCCTTAGAAACATGTGCAAATGGATTTGAAATAAGAACAAGAACACAACATCACAAAAATATAACAATTCCTATAAAAAATGCAATTGGCTGTAAGAGACACCTAGACAAAGCTGCACATATAAACAACATATGAAGCAAGGAGAGAACTCAAAGAGGACATCTATGAGAAGAGAAACTCTCCTAGCAAAGCATTGACGTGCAAGAGGAAGAAAATCAAGCAAAGCAAAGAGAAATCAAACAAGAGAACAAAAAAAATATTTACAAGGCAAAACTTGGCCTGGGGCTTATGTACCCAATTATGTAGGATCAAAGTCCACCTAGTTCGATACACAAAGACATAGTAACAAGAAAGCTTAGTTTGGTGAAAAGAGGAAGAACTAGATGATCAACATCATCTCACAAGAAAAACGGTTTGAAAGATTAGTATGTTTGTTTTAATTTGTGAAACCACATTACCATAATGTTCTTACTCTTTTCATTTTTCATTTTTACTTTTTTTGACTTTTTGGAATAGAAACACTTTAAAACACTTAAAACGAAACTTGCAAAAATTGTAATGACATACTAACACCAAAAATCATAACAATACTACAATAAGACTCACAAAATAGGCTAAAACATGCTTCACAAATCTAGACAGCAAGTAAACATCCAAACAAACACCCAAAAACCTTAAGTTCTCAAGATGCCAAAATCCGATAAGAAATTATTGGATAGCATTTGAACAATAAATTTACCCACAACGCCTTCAAAGAAGCCTTGGAAAATCACAGACATAGTTTACGAAAATAAAACAACACTTTATAAACCACAAAAAGAAACCGAAGACACCATAGATATGAAATACAAAAATTGAACAACGTATGATTAGCATGGCAGCACCTAAGCACCATAAAAAGAAGCCTAAGCACCACAAATGTGAAATACAGAAGCTAGTCGGCTTAATCAACACTAAAATAGATTTAAACCAAAAACAAAAATAATGAAACACTTTATTTAGTCTCTAAACAAACTTCTTAGCACTTTAAATCATCTTAAACAAATTCGAACAAAAAATGAATACATGGAACATTTTATTTAATCTCTAAATCAACTTCAAATAGATGTAAACCAAAAACAAAAATATGAAACACCTTATTTTGCCTCTAACTCATAAAACAAATTTAAACAAAAAACAAAAACAGAAAACATTTTATTTTGCCTCTAAATCATCTTAAAACATATTTACTCAAGATTGGAAAGTGCAAAACACACTACTCTTATACCAGGAAGATAGAGAACATCCTTCATCATTGTTTATATTTATATTATGTTGGTTCTACATCCTTTTGGTCAGTGGTCTCACAAAATGATATATTTTATAATATATAATATCTTTATGTGGGCAAATGAGAGTGATAAAATAAAAATAATGAAAAGTTACAAGAGATAAGTAGATTAAATAACTTTTTATTATTTAATTTATTATTTAAAATTATAATAATAATTATTTTACATCATATTTTAAAAATTAAATAAAAAAAAGGCATTAACATTTGTGCTTGCAAAGCCTCAAGTATTTTATAATGCCTCTAGAAACTTCTGGTGAGTGGTTTCAAATATTATAGATTTTATAATATAAAATAAAATATGTGACGTGAGAACATGAGAGAAAGAAAATAAAGAGAGAAGTTATAAGAGAAGAATGAATTAAATAAATTCTTATTATTTAATTTATTATTTTAAATTATAATAATAATTATTTTATATTATATTTTAAAAATTAAAGAAAAACATACATATTTATTCATGCAATGCTTTTAGTTATTTTATATTATTTAAGATAAATTATTTTTTTATCCTACAATTTTACTTAATTTTTAATTAAATTTTTATCAAAATTATATTAATTTTGAATGATATTATTAATATATATCATCTTAACACTTTAAATATATATGATTTATGTCAATAAAAAATAAATAATATTGATGTAAAAAGTACCTTAAGTATGTAGCATAAAATGCAATTTATGTTGAGTAATCTAACTAAATTAATTTAAATTATGTACAATTGCAATATTAAAATGACATATAATTATCACATCGATAAAATTTAACAAAATATTGACAAAAATTTTAAGACAAAGATTAAATTAACATTTTTTCAAACTATAATAATTTTTTTACAAATTTTATACTATATGTAACTCGATATATTAAAAAATAAGTGTAACTATAATAATTACAAAATTCATTTAACATATTATTTAAGTCTAATGTTATTGTTTATGGATTGGCTTAACCACTTAATTAAATGTTATTGTTAAATGTTATGGGTGAGCCTAGTTAAGTCTAATGTTATTGTTCATGGCCAAACATGTTAGTTAAATGTTATGGGTGAACCTTGGCATCGAATTTGGTTACAGCAGAATGACAAGATTGGGAGGGTCAAGAATTTGCACACACCGCAATGTCAAGGAGTCCCAATACTGGGTTCTTGTTTCCAGATGACTTTTAATGTGTAGTTGGGCATAATGTCTCCATTTGAGTTTGAGAAGGAAAGAAAAATGTTGAATGAAAATCATTTGTAATTATACATTTTAATTTACAGTAACATTCTTCCGTAGCAACTTTGCAGTGCATTAAGGATATCACGGGCGAATAAAGGAGCACTAGCTCATTTGTTAAATTAAATGACATGCTAACCTGCAATCAAAACCAAAGAAAATCATTTATAAAAAGAGATACTCGAAAATTATACATTCCTTTTTTAAAATGGTAAATTACAAAAGACTTTTCAAAGCTTCAAAATTTATTTCTTTAAAATCACAGTTCACAGAAACTTGGAAGTATAATTTAAAAGTCTGATTCAACAAGTTTGATGATACAAGCTGGCCAACAAGCACAACGTCAGTCTCAGCTCAAATTGATTAATGCACTCATGGGATTAACAGGTTTGTCCTCCAGAACAAATTCATTCCTTCCCTTCCAAATAGCCCAACATATAGAAACCACTTGAGCATATACTTGGTTAGCATTAGGATGTACTCTTTTATTTCCTCAAGTTTCTTCCAAACTCAAACTGCAAAACTCTGCATCGAATCCATGTCCACACTCCACTGAACATCATTTCCAAACCAAATGGGTCTAGTGCATGCACATTTCAGGAACACATGCTCTATGGTTTCAGCTTCCAATTCACAGATAGGACAGACTGGGGTGTCTACAAGCTTCCTTCTGAACAAATACTCATAAATTGGCAAAGCATCTTCACAAATATTCCACAATAGCATTTTGATTTTTCCAGGAGCCTCTATGCTGCAAATTTCCTGCTAGAAACTCTGTGATACTGATACACCTTCACAATGGATGGAAGTGTAAGTCCAAACCCTTATTGCTGTTTAGGAAATCATCACCTAATGTTCACTTAGGAGGCTTAGGATTTGAGAACCGGATATTGTCCATGCTGGTTTTTTTCTTAAATACATGAACTCCCATCTATTTTATAAATCCTTTCTTCACTCTACATGTTTGTCGAAAATCCCATTTTCAAGGTTGCATGTATGAAAGCTCAGCATGGTTCCATCAATCCTCTATGTATATTCTTTCTGTTTCGCCTTTGAAAATTTTGAGTTGCAGATCCAATAGATTTATATGTTCAGTCTCAGACAATTGATTCTGTACTCAAATGTAAATGAAGCCGTTGAACGCCATTTATGAGCAAGTTGAATCTCAAGATATGAAATCTACCCTCCACGTCCAATACTCCAACAACAGAGAGAGCCATGGATGGGAATTTCCCACGAAACCAGAAAGACAGGGTTGGTCCCCTGCTACTGTGGTCAAACCATTCTGGGATTAGGAATGCTGGCAAACAAAAATCTGTGCCCCACCTTCATGTAATGTCTGAGACCCACACACGATTTAAAGTATCATCAATTGTAGCAGGATGTGATGAAAATTTGGGGAGTACAAGCTGGAAACCATACCTGAATCAATAATATGCTTTGAGATTGATAAGTCAAGGATGCGCAGTTTGTTACAGAGAGATATTTTGTGTTTGCTGGAATCCCCTTAATTTCTCGAAGACAAAAGCAATAATCCAAAACAAGACTCCTCAAAAAGTGACATTCACAAATACACGCAGGAAGGATTGTGAAAGTACTCCTAGTCAGGAATAAAGACCCCAAATTGGGTAAGCAAGGAAAAACTCTACTGAGAAAATCGTTAGGAATAGTGCATATGTTAAATATAACAAATCTAATGCTTGAAGACACTGATATGCTCACTCTTTCTTGTTCTTCACTATTCCCCAAGATCAAATTTAGATGGCATCTACACCTTATAACCTTTAATATCTCAAGTTTTGGCAACAAAAAATACTAGTCAGTACCTGATAAAGCGTCTTAAAATTAAACAGGACTATACTTTCAAGCCCAATAGGGTTTCTAAAAGAAAATGGAAATTCTTCTATAGAATTCCCAAACAAAGTAAGATATCTTAGACGTTCCATCTGTCCTAGAATATTGGGAAAACTCCTCTGACTCAAGTAGCGAATGAAGGACAGACGTCGAAGAGAGGTTGACTTAATGCTTTGAGGAAGAGTCCTGAGACAGGTACAATGACTAGCTTCCAACCACTCAAGTTTATCAAGAAACCCGATAGAATCATGAACCTCAACTAAATTTTTGCAATGACTAAGATACAGGTACCTTAAATTTAAGGCTCCAGATAAGTCTGGCACTTCTTTTAAAAATTGCAACCTTCTGAATCTAATTCAGTCAAAGACTCAAACTTCTGCCAAACAAAAAATAGAAATATAGTTTTCAGAATTTCCTAGTGCAGTTTACAAATATATAAAGCAACCACAAAATGTGGAGTTTGCTAGCAATATTGCACATAACACGAGCTGTTGGTTCATTCTAAAGCAACTCATAGACAAGTCCAGCATGACAAGTTTTCGTGGATCATAACAAGGTGGTAAAGATGGTGAAGAATATCCCCTCCATTTCAGCACTCTCAAATTTTTTGGGAGATGCACAGGCCCTTTAGAAAAGTAACCACCTTCAATTATAAGCATTTTGAGGTTTTTCATCTTCTTCAACTCACCTCCATTCCAACAAAATTCTTTAGTTTTGGGCAAGTGTAGCATGATAGCTTCAATTTTTTTAGTTACCAATAAATTAAGCCAAAAATTTGACTTGATCAAAATATATATTGATAATTTATATCATATTTAGAGAAATTTGGAAATTGTAGGATCATATTATGGTAATGTTGACATTTTCTTATAGCACAAGGTTGATAAAAGAGGAGTAAGAGAGCGTGAATTATGTTCTCTAGGACATATTTGTCTACAATTTCATCATGGCATAGAAAGATAAACAAAAATGTGCACATACCGTGTCTCCTTCGAGGACATTAAAAATATCCTTGTAAAACCATAATCTACTGCATTTTCCAGGCTCTTCTGGTGATTCTTGTCAAACAATTTCTCTACCGATGTCCTCTATCAAAATCATGCTTTCTCACGAAGCCATCTTGATCAATCTTTATGAGAGATTTATCAATTAACACTCCAATACCATAATATGGGGGGAAGTCACGATAATCTAGCAATATAGCTTCAACATCACTCAATGCATAACCTCTAAAGAAATAAGCAATGCCAAGAAAAATTTCCTTCTCATTTTTATTCCGATCATCATAGCTTTTTCTAAGGATCTCTTGAATACTTGCATCAGGAATTCGATCATAATAATCTAATACTGAATTCCATTCATCCATTGATTTACCAAATAAGTTCGAACCTATTATTTCCAATGCCAATGGAAGACCATTGGAATAAAGTAGTACACGCTTCAAAACATCTCTGTTACTTGGATTAACTTCATCACTTTCTAAAGCATTCCATCTAAACAATTCAAGAGCTTCTCCATGATTTAATCCTTGCACCTCGTATGTTCTTTCAATGCCATGAACTTGAAGCAAATGTTTATTTCTTGTCGTTATAATAATTCTACTATCTAAACCATACCAATCAAGTTTTCCTGCAATTGCTTGTAGTTGTTCCACTTTGTCAACGTCATCAAGAATTAAAAGAACTTTCCTCTGATGGAGCCTTCTTTTAATCATTGTGATTCCCTTTTTAATGTTCCCCAACTTAATGTTCTTCTCCCCTAACATTTCAAAAAGTATGCTTCTTGAAGGTATACCAAGCCACCCTTCATCGAAATTTCCCTAATAGCATTTTCCTTGAAATTGATCGGCAATAAAATAATATATGGCACATTCAAGTGTTGTTTTACCTATACCACCAATTCCATAAATCCCTACCATGTAAGTTCCTTCATCAAATCTAACATCTAAAAGTGAGGTCACTTCTTTTACCCGAAGCTCCAAGCCAATTAGGTAATTAGCAACATGTAAAGGGCAACGATGCATCTTTCTCCAAATCTCTCCAATAATCTTTTGAATAAACCCATATACATACCCAATACAATGTCCATATAAAGTCAAATTAAAACTTAAGGATGTATATAAAGTCCATATAAAGACATATTACATCAAATGCAAATGAAAGAGTTTTAAGCTTAGACAAAGGATGAAAGTTTCATATAAAAAATTAGATATGAAGGTGATGATTATATATATATATATATTCAAAATCATATTTGAGGGACAGGATAGAGTAAAAGTTGCTTCTTCTAGTGTGTAACAATATTTTATGCAATAAATTTGGAGTGAAAATATAAATTAAAAAATAAATATAATAAATTTAGATATAAAAGTTATAAAGAGTAAACTTGTCATACGTTTACATCCAAGGATAAAAATTAGTTTCTGCAGGAAAGGGATTAAAAGAGTTTTCCGTTTCTCCTCATTTTTAAAATTTCTAAACAAGGAAAAAGTTTTTTTTTTTTAATCCAATCTCATCTGTTCAAAACATACTCTCAGAGATAGACAGTTAAAATTTATTACTCAAAAACAAATGAGATGATATAAGAGGAAGGAAATACCCTTGATTATAATGCCAGCCAGACAAATTAGCTGCTTCTGTAAGAGCTGACTTCCACTTTTGCAGCTTCTCCTTCTTGTTGCTGAATCTTGCCTCACGCTTTGCGATTGCTTCTCCATAACTTCCTTTCTGATATCTCACATCAGATGGATCCACTCTGTAAAACACTGGCCATACCAATCGACCATTCCCCTTTATGCAATGAAGGATTTGAACAAGTTCTTGCAAACAATAAGTAGAAGATGCATAATTTGTAGAGAAAACAAAGATGGCAATTCTAGATTCCTTAATTGCATTGAGAAGAGAGGGTGCTATTTCTTCTCCTTTTCTAATCTCTTCATTATCTATGAAGGTTTGTATTCCCTTCCCGCACAAAGCACTATAAAGATAACCAGTGAAGCCATAACGAGTATGCTCACCTCTGAAGCTGAGGAAAACATCGTATGTCCATACATCGGTGAAAGAAGAGGTTAGTGGTTGGCGATGGCGAGATATGATTGATTGCGACCAGACCACTGTACGTAGCAAGGGTTGCAGGTAGAAGTAAAACGAACAAGATGCGAAGACGGAAGACCTCAAACTTGTAGCATATTGGAATGGAAAAGATTAGTGTGAAAAGAAGAGGAACGAGGAATCTACGCAATTTCCTGATTATTATGAGACATAAAGTTGGAATCCTTGGTGAGAACATGTTTGGTGGTGTGAACATCTGCTTCAATTCCATGACCCGAATTAAAGATTATATTAATATGAATGCTTCTTCTTTTTCAAATAATGCGCTTGTTGATTTTCTGAGAAAGACTTGATATGTAAAGTAACGAGAGAGGAGTCTTCCTGGAAAGTGGACTATCTATGTAAATCTCTTCCAATCAGTTCTACTCTTTTGTTTAGCTCTTCTTTTTCTGTCTATGGTCTGAAAAGAGGAGTCAAAAAATTAAGGGGCCACACGACAAATAAAACGCTTAATTTGGAAAAGCAAATGAATTACCATTATATTGTTTTATATAATCTTTAATTGACTGCGCACCTTCTTGTACTTCCAACTACAGAGCTGTAAAGAAATCCTGGAGAGTAGCTTTATCCAATAACATATTACATAATCGACCCAAATTCATATGCATTTGTGTGTGCTGCAAAAAACAGACTTATCAAAGGCATTGAGAATTTAATGCATAACATGACCTGTATGTAGACTTACCAAATAATAAACTTTAGTACGTTCAATTATCAATATGTAGTTTGATTAAATTATTGATTTAATTTTTGAAAGATATATAATTTTTTAATTTAATTTTTAAAAAATAAAATATTTTAATTTAATATTTTAATTAATAAAGTAGATAAAAAATTAACTGTTAGTATTATTAATTACTATTAATTAATTATTAAATAATAAATTAAATTTTATTTAAAAATAAAAAATAAAAATTACATATTTATAAATTAAGTACTGTCAAAATGTATTATTGGTAATTTTATATGTAACTTATAAATATAATATATTTTATTTTATAAATTATATATAGTCAAAAAGTATTGTTTATCTTTTTTTAGATGAATAGAATTTAATTTAACATTTAATAATATTTTGTCCTTCATTAATATTAATGTCATTTAATTTTTTTATTTATCCTATTAATCAAAATATTAAATTGATTGAGAATTAATTTTTTAAAAAATTAAATTAATATATTTTATCTTTTTAGAAAGCTAAATCATTAATTTGGCCTTTTTTTTCTTTGACCTAACAATTCATTCACATTATATACAAAAAAGAAGCTGCAATTTATGTAATAACTCTAAATAAATTTTAGTATTAATGATTATTAATAATTAAAAAAATTAAAAAAATTTAATAAAAATTTGGAGACTTTGATAGATATGAAACAAGTGAATTATTTTAAACTTATGGCTCAAATTTAAAAAGTTTTGAAAATAAAATTTTATCTAATAATAAATTTTTTATCTTTTTTAACAATTTAACAAATATTTTTAAAAGATTTAAAATATTTTAAAAATACCCAAATTTCTTTCATGTTATGCCATAATTTAAAATGAATTATGAAATGCAATTAAATTTACCTAAAGCAAAATACCAAAATGACAAAATTGTTTCTGGATATAAAACCAAAACAAAAAACAAAAATGCCTTTTTCCAGACCATTCTCTCATTCTCACACGCACACCCTCTCTCACCATTGCATTTTCTCTCGTTTTTGCCGTGTCTCTCTTCTTCCTTTTGAACCACCGCTGCGCCGTCAACTGCACCACGTCGCGCCGTCGCCGGACTGCAGGACCTCAGCCGACACCGTCTGGAGCTTCGCCGGACCACCGCAGCGGCCGAAACGGCGTTTTCTCCCTCCTTTTCCGTCCGTAATAGCGTCATTGATCCAGCCGCAAAACACCGTCATTGGCCGCCGGTGAGCCTTGGTTTTGGTCCCTCAGTTGATGTCGACACTGCCGGCAACCTCCCCTGAGCGTCTTGCCGTCGTTAGCCACCGGAAAACTGTCGGAAAAGTAAGAGGGACTAAACTGAGAATTTGGAAAGGTTTTGGTTTGAATTAGAATTTCAAATTTTGATGCATATTTATAATACTTAGCTCCAATGAGACACTTATAATTGTATAGAAGTGAAAAATGGAAGGAAAAGAATGCAAAAACACTATATGAAAATCTAAGGACTAAACTGAAAATTTCTAAAATCTTGGATATGAGCTAAAATTCCAAAATCTTTGTACTTTTCTATAATATTAAGGTCTATGGAGGCTCTCATGCAAATTTAAAAGATTTTTGTAACCAAGGATTATTTTTAAAGTTAGGAGAATTTTAGGGATTTGATTGAAAATTTTTTAATTCTGTCGAATTAAGGTAAAATGTTTAATTAGGTATTTTGAGATAATAATGACCTTCATAATATTTTAAGATTTATTTGATGAAAGTTAGGAGGTGATGAAATTTAGATTACAATGAATTGGGTAATTTTTATACTGATTAGGTTCTTTCATGATTTTAGGAAATTCGAAGGATAACAAAGTTATTGCAAATTTTGCTAGATCGATAAAGTAAAAATTTTGTTACAAATTCTTTCAGGTAAGTCTTTGATAAAAGAGATACCGTTTTTAAATACCTTTACCTATTTTGTACTAAATATGAAATTAATTGTATATGTGTTTATACTCATTGTTTAGATAGCCATGAGAAATAATTAAGATATGTATTATCTCTGAATTTGTGATAAAATGATGATTTTATGCCTAAGTGACTATGGGTACCAGGCATAGGAATTTATGTATTTTTTGAATGTTTAAAATTTATTATTTAAAATTTAGAGTTAGATTGATAAAAAGTGAAAAATTTGTATTTTTGTTAGATGGTAAATGTGTTGTAAGATCTGTGTGATATGGAAATGCAGATGTGATGATAATTGCTTTCCTTGATCGTGGAATGATATGTGTGCTGTTGGATGTTGTCTCTGGTGTTACCCTATATTGAGGCGCCTCGTGCGATGGGAGGTACGAGGTTGGTTGCACATGCATGCACAGTGAGTTGTCATAGTGCGGTTGAAGGCACAGGTGACTGGTGGCGCTAATGGGTTGTCACGTGCGATAGGAGGCACAGTGACTGGAGCGTGTGCATGCACAGTGGGTTGTCATAGTGCAGTTGAAGGCACAGGTGACTAGTGGTGCGAAAGGATTGTCCTAGTACAGAGGGAGACCAGAGATGATTGTTGATTTGTTTGAGACTAAAGATGATTGTTGATTTGTTTGAGATCAGAGATGATTGTTGATTTGTTTGAGACCAGAGATGATGGTTGATTTGTTTGAGATAAAAGATGATTGTTGATTTGTTTGAGACGAGATGATTTGGTGATCTGTTTGGAATACTTAAATGTTGTGTGAATTTATAAGAATTATATTAGAGATGTTTGACATTTTATGTATTTAATTAGTTATGGTATTTTTGTTAGAATATTATTATAGTGACATTTCTCTTAAAATTTGTATAAGAATTGATTTACAATAGTTTAACTTTTATAACCCTAAAAATATTTTATGATACCAAAAACTCTGTGTAAGTTTGTTTTTCATTCTGTGTATTTTCTTTTATCTTACATTCACTGGGTCTGTGTGATTCACGCTTCTTATTTTACATTTTTTAGATCCTCCTCAGGTTGAAGAGTAAAAAGTGATTAAAGGTTTATTCCTATTTTGGGTAGGTTTATTATGGAGTCATGCAGGCTTAATAATATCGCAGTTTATCAACATTTTAGTATTAGATTAGTTTGCTAAATATCATAGTTTGTATGTAGATGAAATAAAAATTTCTATAGACTTGTGATAGTCAGATGTATAGTCTTTGAATTGTAACGAATATGTTTTGTGTTTGAACTGTTATAAATTGAGGAAAACGTCTTATTTTCAAGAAAAATTATGTAAAAAATTTAGTAAAATTTAAAATAATGATCAAGGATTTATAAGTAAAAATTTAAATATTTTAATATTTTTATTGTGAGATAAAAAATTTTTTAGACTGATTAAACTTAATAGGTGGTGTAATAGATTTATGCACCCATCACAATCTTAGAAATTAGATGGTGACAATTTATTTTGTATATATGATAGGCTTATAGGAAGATTTCATACATATTCATGTTACGGTATTCCAAGATTAACTAAGTTGTCGTAAGGAGGCAGAGTGTCCTTTATCAGAGGATGTTTCTTGAGGACATTCATCCTTCAGTAGAATCCTGGGTTCTTATTGGGCCAATAACCTCTTGCCTTTATTATTAAATTTTGTGAAAAACAAAAATAAAGTTTTCCTTTAAAAATATAATAATTAATTATAACTTTTGTATATGAAATATTGTTTTTTGGGTGTAGAATTTGTAAATGAAATTTAAGACTGTACAATGCAGTCTTAATCTTTTTTCTAATAAGTAAAAGCAATTATATATCGTGAATTGACTTTTTCTTTTTATGTCATAAATATGTATTAAAAGGAAAAGTACAATTTAAGCTAATTACAATTTTAGTTTATGATGTTTAAAACTTCAACTCATGGAAAGAGATTAAATCGAAGGTTTAAACACCAAAGAATGTTCTCAGACACAGAAACCAGCTCATAAATTTGCAAAGCGAATTAGAATTAAGCAATGAAAAATAAATTAGAAAGTGAGTGAAAGCATGGCAAAACATATACTAAATAAAATCGAAATTAATAGTTCATTGATTGAGAAAAACAACTTGGATAATTGAGAAAGGCAAGGACATGCGTGAAATTCTAGGGAGCTCCACATCAACGTGATGCCTTTCTCTCGAATCAGTATTACCGTGCAGAAACTAAAAACTATTATCGTTGGTGATTCCTCATCCAATAATTGAGAAAGCTCTTCAAGAGAGCGAGCGAAGATAGCTTAATCAAATAAGAGTTAACATTTTTACTTTATTGGTCATCCATACATTCATAATCTAATTTCGATTGAGAAATTATAAACGACTTCAGAGTCCTACTAGGCCATTTTCTAAACATTGGCAGAGCAGAGATCAAACTATAAATAGGGGTATAAATAAATTAAATTATCTATAATTTATTCAGATTCAACTTGTTAAAAATTTAAATTAAATTCAATTTATTTATTAAATAAATGAGTTTGATCAATATATTAAATTCGTTTATTTAAACAAACAAAACTTGAATATTTAATACTCAGTTTGTTAAGCTCATGAATAACCCAATTAACAATAAAATATTATTTAATATAATATATATTATATTTTTAAATTTTAAATAATATATATTGTAATCATATATATATTTCATATAAAAGATGTTAGATGAATACAAAATTCATGCATAATTAAAAAATATTATATAATTTGCTCATATACATATATATTTCTTATGAAAGTTGATAATTTTTTATTTAATTTAAATTTTCTATGTGCATCAACATATACATTATATTTAGAGTATTGTTCGCAAACTGTTCAGACATCATATGATTTTTTGTTCATTTTAAAACTTGGCTCATACAAAAATTCATCTTATTTTAAATAAATAAGTTTGATTAAGATAAAATTTAATTTGACTCAGTTTATTTATAGCCTAACTCAGGTTGACTAGCGTCATGTTATAACGTATCGCTTATATTATGGGGAACTAGGCAATGCACTATGGTTGTCATTCTCCAAGCTTCTAATGAATCTTTCCTTTTCAAGCTAGGCCTTAAGTTAATCTAGATACATGGGTCGCTCAAACAAAGACAATATAAATCGAGTATGATTATGATTTAATACCGATCGCTCTATTTAGAACTACATATTTATTGCTTCAAAAGTACATATAATTAAATATGATTCAATAATAAAAAAACAGCTTACCAAGAAACAACATCGTCTAACATACAAAGGAGAGTTGTACCCATGATCGACTAAAATTTGAAGAACAATGTGGGTTTGAAGATGCGTGCTGGGTAACAAGCACAATGTCAGCTCATGTCCATCAATGCACCCAAAGGATTAACAGGTTGGCCTTCAAGAACAAATTCATTCCTTCCCTTCCAAATAGCCCAACATATAGAAACCACCAGAGCACAAACTTGGTTAGCATTAGGATGTACCCTTTTGATTTCTTCAAGTTTCTGCCAAACCCAAACTGCAAGACTCTGCACCGAATCCATGTCCACACTCCACTGAACATCACTTCCAAACCAAATGGGTCGAGTCCATGCGCATTTCAGGAACACATGCTCTATGGTTTCAGCTTCCCTTTCACAAATAGGACAGAGTGGGCTGTCTACAAGCTTCCTTCTGAACAAATACTCATAAGTTGGCAAAGCATCTTCACAAATATTCCACATCAGCATTTTGATTTTTCGAGCGGCCTCTATGTTGCTAATTTCCTTCCATAAACTCAGTGATACAGATACACCTTCACAACCACTTTGAACTTTCCATTGTTGTGTATTCGGTGCCTCACAAGCTTCCATTTCCTGCCATGCATGCCATTTTTTCTGCAATGGATAGCAATGTATGTCCAATCCCTTATTGCAGTTTAAGAAATCATCTAATGATCTCTTTGGAGGCTTAGGATTTGAGAATCTCACATTGTCCATGTTAGTTTTTTGCTTGTAAACATGAGCTCCCATCCATTTTACATTCCCTTTATTCACTCTGCAAGTGTGGGGAAAATCCCTTTTACGAGGTTGCATGTATGAAAGCTCAACATGGTTCCACCCATCCTCTATGTATATTCTTTCTGTTTCACCCTTGTAAAATTTGACTTGCAGATCCAATAGCTTTATATGTTCAGTCTTAAACACTGATTCTGCATTCAAATAGAAATGGAACCGTTGAATTCCATTTATGAGCAAGTTAAATCTGGAGATAGGATATCTGCCCTGCTCATCCAATACTCCAACAACACAGAGAGCCATAGATGGGAATTTCTCACGAAACCAGAAAGACAGAGTTGGTCCTCTGCTACTATGGTCAAACCATTCTGGAATTAAGAATCCTGGCAAACAAAAATCTGTGCCCCCACCTTCATGTAATGCCTGTCATCCACACACGATTTAAAGCATCATCAATTTTAGCTGGATGTGATGAACATTGGGGAATACAAGTTGGAAAACCATACCTGACTCAATAATATGCTTTGAGATTGATAAGTCAGGGATGTGCAGTCTATTGCAGAGAGATATTTTATGTTTGCTGGAATCCCCTTAATTTCTCGAAGACAAGAGCAATCATCCAAAACAAGACTCCTCAAAAAGCGACATTCACTAATGCACGCAGGAAGGATTGTGAAAGTGCTCCCAGTTAGGAATAAAGACTCTAAATTGGGTAAGCAAGGAAAAACTGTAGAGAGAAAATTGTCTAGAAAACGGCATTCATCAAATATAACAAATCTAATGCTCGGAGACACTGATAAGCTCACTTTGTCTTGCTCTTCACCATTGCCAAAGATCAAATCTAGATGGCATCCACAATTTACAGCAGTTAATCTCTTAAGTTTTGGCAACATAAAGATACTAGGCAGTACCTGATAAAGCATCTTAAAATTATACAGCATTATACTTTCAAGCCCAATAAGGTTTCTAAAGGAAAATGGAAATTCTTCTATAGAATTCCCAAACAAAGAAAGATATCTTAGACGTTTCATCTGTCCTAGAATATTGGGAAAACTCCTCAGACTCCGGCAACCTCCGAGGGATAGATATTGAAGAGAGGTTGACTTGATAGTGCGAGGAAGAATCTTGAGTTTGGGGCATTGAGCAGCAAGCAAACGTTCAAGTTTATCAAGAAACCCGATGGAATCATGAACCTCAACCAAATTCTTGCAATAACTAAGATCAAGCTCCTCCAAATTTGAAGCTCCAGATAAGTCTGGTACTTGTTTTAAAAAATTGCAACCTACTAAATTCAATTCAATCAAAGACTCGAACTTCTGCAAACAATAGAAAAATAGTTTTCAAAATTTCCAATTGCAGTTTACAAATATATAGAGGAACTAACACGTGGAGATTACTGGCAATATTGCACATACCATGATTTTTTCGTTGAATCTAAAGCAACTCATAGGCAAGTCCAGTGTGACAAGTTTTCGTGGATCATAACTAGACGGTAGAGAAGGTGAACGATATCCCCACCATCTCAGCACTCTCAAACTTTTTGGAAGATGCTTAGGTTGTTTAGAAAATTGAGCATTTTCAATGATAAGTATTTTGAGGTTCTTCATCTTCTTCAACTCACTCCCATTCCAACAAACTTCTTGTGTTTCGGGCAAGCGTAGCATGAGTACTTCAACTTGAGCAGATCCCTTTCAAAACAGAAGCATTAATTAGTTACTCAATATATATTGATAGGGTGTAAAATTTAGAGAAATTTACAAATTACAAATCAAATTATCCAAGTGTTAATATATTTGATCATAACACGAGATTGAAAAAAAAGGAGTAATAATGCAAGTGTTATGTCCTCTCTAGAGCATATTAGCCAAGAGTTTCATCATGGCATTAATTAAATAAAAGAAAATTGAATGCACTTACAGTGTTCTCTTCAAGAACATGAAAAATATCCTCGTAAAACCATAATCTACTACGATTGCCAGGCTCCTTTGGTGATTCTTGTCGAACAATTTCTCTACCCATATGCTCTATCAAGTCATGCATCCACACAAAATCATATTGATCAATCTTTATGAGAGATTTATCAATCAAAATCTCAATTGCATAATTTGGGCAGAAGCCTCGACCATGTAGCAATATAGTTTTAATCTCACTCAATTCATAACCTTTGAAGAAACAAGCAATGTCAAGAAAAATTTCCTTCTCATTTTCCTCCAAATCATCATAGCTTATTCTAAGAATGTTCATAATGTTTTTATCGGGAATTCTTTCATAAGAATCCCATGCAGATTTCCATTTATCCATTGGTTTACCAAATAAGTTGGAACCTATTATTTCCAAGGCCAATGGAAGGCCATTAGAATAAAGGAGTACCTGCCTCAAAATATCCTTGTAACTAGGATTAACTTCCATACTTTTAAAAGCATTCCAACTCAACAATTCAAGAGAGTCTTCATAATTTAGTCCTTGAACCTCGTATGTTCTTTCAACACCATGAAACTGGAGCCAACGTTTATCTCTGGTTGTTATAATAATTCTACTGCCGGAACCAAACCAATCAAGGTTTCCAGCAATTGCTTGTAATTGCTCCACTTTGTCAACATCATCAAGAACTAGAAGAACTTTCTTTCCATGCAGCCTGCTTTTTATTATTGTGATTCCCTTTTTAACATTCCCCAACCTGATGTTCTTCTCCCCAACCATTTCATAAAGAAGTGTCTCTTGAAGGTATACCAAGCCATGCTTCATCGAATTTTCCCTAATATTAGCTAGGAAGCATTGACCTTCATATTGATCAGCTATGGAATTATAAACAGCACATGCAATTGTTGTTTTACCTATGCCACCAATTCCATAAATCCCTACTCTGTAAGTTCCTTCATCAGATCTAATATTCAAAAGTGAGATTACATCCTTTACTCGAGACTCCAATCCAATTGGGTAGTTAGCAACATGTAAAGGGCAACGGTTAATCTTTCTCCAAGTCTCTTCAGTGATCTTTTGAATAAACTCATATTCATACCTAACCAAAACAAAGTCCATATAGAGCCAAATGAGTAAAAAATTGAATCATGTAAAATCTTCTTCTTTCATGAAGTGGTTTAAGGAGTCAGTAGTAATTCATCAAACTAGATTTGACAATCAACTCCACCATCTGCAATATCTATTTTAATTTTTTTAAAAATTTCCTTGACTTCTTGCAATTGCTTTACTACCTTGCTAAATTATAATTGTAACCTAAGAACTTTTTCAAGAGTAAAAAGCATGTTTAAAAGTTTTATAAATATGAAAATAGAATGATGGGAATCACTTGGAGAGGTCAAGCTGCAAGTAGATATTGAGAGCTTGAACCATGGGAGCTCGATCTCCTCATAATTTTTCCTTATACAATTGTAATGTAATCCTTATGTTAATTTAAAAACTAGAATAAATAATGAAGAATGGATTATACAATTATAATGTAGTCCTTATGTTAATTACATTCTTCATAAATTTTTATGTCTAAAATCCTGTTGATATGGAGTGGAATCTAACAAATTTCATTCTTCATGATTCTTCCTCTAAATTTAAGGTTGCAATAGGAATGATAAATGAAAAGACTCATTTAAAAATTAGATTTGAGGGATGGGATAGAGTGAAAATTAGCTTAGAGAGGAACTATTTTTAACTAGGCAATAAATTTAGAGCAAAAATATGAATTCGAAAAGAAAAATGCAATAAATTAGTTATTAGAATTAAATAGTAAAACTGCCAAACAATAAATAAAATAGTGTTTCCCTCTTCACGTTTGTGTTTGAATTAAAGGGATAAGAATTAAAGTTCCCTTCTTCCCATTCTCCTTATTCATTTTTAAGCTTTTAAGGAAGGTAAAGTTTTCTTTTCCATTTTATCCATTCTTTCCTATCCAAATACACTCTAGGAGATAGATTTTGTGATAGAATGTAAGGTATTTATTGAAAATTTATTAGCTAAACACAAGAGATGTATTAGAAAGAGGATATACCCATGATTATAATGCCAACCAGACAAATTAGCTGCTTCTGTAAGAGCCGACCTCCACTTTTGCAGCTTCTCTTTGTTGTTGCTGAGTCTTTCCTCATGCTTTGTGAATGCATCTCCATAACTGCCTTTCTGATATCTCACATCAGATGGATCCACTCTGTAAAACACTGGCCATACCAATCGACCTTTCCCCTTGATGGAATCAAGAATTCGGACAAGCTCTTGCAAACAATAAGTAGAGGAGGCATAGTTTGTAGAGAAAACAATGATGGCAATTCTAGACTCCTCAATTGCATTGAGAAGAGAGGGTGTTATTTCTTCCCCTTTTCTTAGCTCCTCATCATCTATGAAGGTGCGGATTCCCTTCTCACACATGGCGTTGTAAAGATAACCAGTGAAGCCATATCGAGTATCGTCACCTCTGAAGCTGAGGAAAACATCGTAAGTCCATTCATAGGTGAGAGAGGAGGACATGATTGCTACTGTAGTTAGGGTTGGAGGGTAGAATCAGCAACATTGCAAGACCTCAAACTCGTAATAATGAAATGGCAATAAGTAAAGCGATGAAAAAGCATAGGAATGAGGTACGCAATTTCCTGATTATTATTTCATAAATTTTTAAAAAGAAGCGGAACTGTGGAAAGCGTTGCTTGGATTAATTAAATAAGACGCGCACTTGACAAATAAAGCGCGTAATTTGGAAAAGCATATCCACTTTGAAAGAATTAGTGCATTATAAATATTAGCATCTCTGTCCATTTTGTTTTTTCTAGTAAGAATTTATTTACATTTAAAAAGTAGAAAATAAATATACATTTTTAATAAAATAAATTTATTATTTGATTTAAAAATTATAATTTTAATTTAATAACATAAATCTCTAAAACATTGAAATTATAATTTCTAGAACAAATAATAAATTTATTTTATTAAAAATTTATATATATTATAATTCTAGTTTAAATTATGGAATCAAAATAACATATTTGCCACTGCACCTCGGAGGCAAAACTTGGTGAGATCATGATGCTTTACATCTACGTAACATGTGGATATCTATCAAACCAAATCTAAATGTCCATTTATTGTCCAAAAAAGAAAAATCTAAATGTCCATTTGACTAATACTTCTTAAAAAATTAATAAAATGTAGAAAACGAGTAATATATATATATAAAAAAAAGTTAAAATTAAAAGAATGACTAAACTTAGATGAGTAAGTTAATATATATCAGCAACCTATAGAAATTAAAATAATTATCGTCAAATAAAAATAATAAAATTATTTGTTGTTAATTGAAAATAGAAAAAATAGAGTAGAAGAAGTAAAGAAATATCAAAATTAACAAAGACATAGGAATAGAAGAAGCAAGAAATTAAAAAAAAATTAACAAAGGAAAAAAGAAATATTGAATTCCTGATTCGGAAGATGAACATCGGGTATTAAATGAAAATAAGAAAATAAATAATAAATAACGGAGATGATCCATAAAGTAACGTTTATAAATATGCCAAAATAAGAATGGAGATAATCTGTTAAGTAATGTTCATATTTTTTTTCATATTCTGTTTATATTTTATATTGATAAAAAATAATTATGAAAAGAATTTTGTAGTTGTTTCTTATTTATTCATTCGAAAAAAATGAATGATATAATATTGATGAAAACAAAATATTTTATGGAAAGAAATGTGCACACTTATTTGATGATATATATTCATTTACAAGTATGCATTTTTTTTAATTGATTCATCGTCAATATATTCGTTAAAAAAATTTGATAAGATAATATATAAACAAAATATGAAAAATAATATATCCGTAAAGTAACGTTTATAAAGAGAAGTAGTCATTTTACGAAAGAGATGTTCCTTACTATAATGGAGATGATCCGTAAAAACAATACTACTTGCTAAGTTGATGGGAGAATACAAATATGATAAGAACAAACTAAAAAGAGAATTTCAAAGGTTAACATCACCAACTGCTCATCAGGCTACAGTAAAATTTTTGTTGTGGTGTCTTACAAAGAGAAAATGATGAAGATGGTGAAGAGAAGGAGACAAAGAAGTGAAGAAGAAGTCAGACAAACTGAAAAGTGCCTCTTTTTTTTTTTTTTTGGTGATAAGGAGAAAGAAAACAAGAAAAAGAAAAAACACACAAGGGAAGAAACTACTCTCTAAGAAAGGGTATGGAGAAAATACCATAAAGCAGATTCAACTTGACATTTTTAATCTTTGGCATTAGTTATCACAATATGAGGCATTAACTTTGACAGTAGTGGGCAGTTATTTATCTGAAGTTGAATAAAATATTAATTAATTTTTATTTATTAATATATGTGTCAATAACCTTTAGATTAGTGAGAAGTTATTTGCTATAAATATAGTATTTATTAATTATAAATTATATGTATTTTGTAAGATTACTAATCAAAAGATTGCAAATCTAACTGTCACACCCGAAATGTAAAGCGAATGGCAAAAAAGAAAAAGAAAATTTGATTTTTAAAAAATAAGTTTCAAAAATCAAATGAAAAACAAGTTGTCATCAAATTTTCATTTTAAAGAAAAACTTTGAAAAACCTTTTCTATTAAAGAAAAGATAAGGTAAAACAAAAAAAGAAAATCAGTCCACAAAATAAAGATGGATGGGAGAGTCGATTGTGTGTGAGAAAGGTATTAAGCACTTCATTACACTCATCCAAAGAATGGTTATTCTAAGATACTTGTGCAAAACATGAATTGGACGAAACTTATTTTGTTTACCCACTTTTACAAACAAAAGATCAAAAACAAGAAAAACAAAATTAAAAAAAAAAAATAAAAGGAAAGCAAAGCACACTAAAGCTTTAACTAGACATTCAAACTCTTATAAAACATCAGAAAAAATTTCAAAGTAACTTCAACTCTATGAATTAAAACCAAAACTCTAGGAATGCAAAAATATCATAACAAATTCAAACAAAAACAAAGGAAAAGGGAGTATAAACCTAAGATTAAAATATGTGCTAAATACCGAAATATTTAGCACACCTTTCTATTGGCCAATTGCATTTGTTGAATTCCACAAATGAGGAGTCAACGAAGGAATGAAAACTATTAATATATTCTAGCTTATCCATCCTCACTAATCTTATGGGTTAAAATTAATGAATTCATAAGATATATCTAATAATCATACGAACAAAAATAATCTACTTGAACAACACTAGTTCCTTCTTACTCACTTTCTCAATTGAAAGATCATATCCTCATAAACGTGTTCAAATAGACCTAAAACACAACATCACATAAAAGCAAAACAATTATCTCAACACTAGAGCGTGATTCGTCAGGAGAAAACAAAAAAACATAACCCACTTGGACATCTGTAGTTTCCTCTCACTCACTCTCCAAATTGAAAGTTTGGGCCCTCGGAAACATGTGCAATTGGATTGAAAGTAAGAACAAGCACACAACATCGCAAAAGCATAACAATTCCTCTAAACAATGCAATTGGTGGTAAGACACATCTAGACAACACTATACATGCTAACAACATATGAAGTAAGGAGAGAACTCAAAGACTACAACTGTGAGAGAAACTCTCCTAGCAAGGCATTGAAGTGCAAGAGGGAGAAAATTAAGCAAAACAAATATCATATCGATAAAATTTAACAAAACTTGTGTATGTAGCTTAAAATGTAAATTATGCTGAGTAATCTAACTAAATTAATTTGAATTATGTACAGTTACAGTGTTAAGATGACATATAATTATCATATCAATAAAATTTAACAAAATATCGACAAAAATGTAAAGCCAAAGATTAAATTAAAATTTTTTCATACTATAATAACTTTTTTACAAATTTTATACTATATGAAACTCAATTAAAATTAAGTGTAACTATAACAATTACAAAATTCATTTAACATATTATTTAAGTCTAATGTTATTGTTCATGGCTTAACCACTTAATTAAATGTCATCGTTAATTGTTATGGGTGAGCCTAGTTAAGTCTAATGTTATTGTTTAATGGCCAAACATGTTAGTTAAATGTTACGGGTGAAACTTGGCATCGAATTTGGTTACAGCAGAACGACAAGATTGGGAGGGTCAAGAATTTGCACCCACCACAATGTCAAGAAGTCCCAATACTGGGTTCTTGTTTCCAGATGACTTTTAATGTGTAGTTGGGCATAATGTCTCCATTTGAGTTTGAGAAGGAAAGAAAAATGTTGAATGAGAACCATTTGTAATTGTACACTTTAATTTATAGTAACATACTTCTGTAGCAACTTTTGGAGTGCATTAAGGATATCATGGGCCAATAAATAGGACAGACTGGGTTCAGGAACACAAGCTCTATGGTTTCAGCTTCCAGTTCACAAATAGGACAGACTAGGCTGTCTACAAGCTTCCTTCTGAGCAAATACTCATAAGTTGGCAAAGCATCTTCACAAATATTCCACAATAGCAAATTTCCTTCCAGGAACTGTGTGATACTGATACACCTTCACAACCACCACTTTAAACTTGCCACTGTTGTGTATTAGGTGCCTCACAAGCTTCCATGTCGTGCCATGCATGCCGTTTTTTCTGCAATGGATGGAAGTGTAAGTCCAAACCCTTATTGCTGTTTAGGAAATCATCACCTAATGTTCACTTAGGAGGCTTAGGATTTGAGAATCGGATATTGTCCATGCTAGTTTTTCGCTTAAATACATGAACTCCCATCTATTTTATAAACCCTTTCTTCACTCTGCATGTTTGTGGAAAATACCCTTTTCGAGGTTGCATGTGTGAAAGCTCAGCATGGTTCCATCCATCGTCTTATGTATATTCTTTCTGTTTCGCCTTTGTAAAATTTGAGTTGCAGATCCAATAGATTTATATGTTCGGTCTCAAACAATTGATTCTGTACTCAAATGTAAATGGAGCCGTTGAATGCCATTTATGAGCAAGATGAATCTCGAGATAGGAGATCTACCCTCCACATCCAATACTTCAACAACAGAGAGAGCCATGGATGGGAAATTCCCACGAAACCAGAAAGACAGGGTTGGTCCCCTGCTACTGTGGTCAAACCATTCTGGGATTAGGAATGCTGGCAAACAAAAATCTGTGCCCCACCTTCATGTAATGTCTGTCACCCACACACGATTTAAAGTATCATCAATTGTAGCAGGATGTGATGAAAATTTGGGGAGTACAAGTTGGAAACCATACCTGACTCAATAACATGCTTTGAGATTGATAAGTTAAGGATGTGCAGTTTGTTGCAGAGAGATATTTATGTTTGCTGGAATCCCCTTAATTTCTCGAAGACAAGAGCAATCATCCAAAATATGACTCCTCAAAAAGTAACATTCACAAATGCACGGAGGAAGGATTGTGAAAGTACTCCTAGTCAGGGATAAAGACTCCAAATTGGGTAAGCAAGGACAAACTCTACTGAGAAAATCGTTTGGAAAAATGCAATGTTAAATATAACAAATCTAATACTGGGAGACACTTATATGCTCACTCTTTCTTGTTCTTCACCATTGCCCAAGATCAAATTTAGATGGCATCTACACCTTATAACCTTTAATATCCCAAGTTTTGGCAACAAAAAATACTAGTCAGTACCTGATAAAGCATCTTAAAATTAAAAAGCACTATACTTCCAAGCCCAATAAGGTTTCTAAAGGAAAATGGAAATTCTTCTATAGAATTCCCAAACAAAGTAAGATATCTTAGACGTTCCATCTGTCCTAGAATATTGGGAAAACTCCTCAGACTCGAGCAGCGAGTGAAGGACAGACTTCAAAGAGTAACGATGCATCTTTCTCCAAATCTCTCCAATAATCTTTTGAATAAACCCATATAACTACCCAATACAATGTCCATATAAAGTCAAATTACAACTTAAGAATGTATATAAAGTCGATATAAAGACATATTACATCAAATGCAAATGAAAGAGTTTTAAGCTTAGACAAAGGATGAAAGTTTCATATAAAAAAGATATGAAGGTGATGATTATATATATATTCAAAATCATATTTGAGGGACAGGATAGAGTAAAAGTTGATTCTTCTAGTGTGTAACAATATTTTATGCAATAAATTTGGAGTGAAAATATAAGTTAAAAAATAAATATAATAAATTTAGATATAAAAGTTATAAAGAGTAAAATTGTCATACGTTTACATCCAAGGATCAAAAATTAGTTTCTGCAGGAAAGGGATTAAATGAGCTTTCCGTTTCTCTTCTTCATTTTTAAAATTTCTAAACAAGGAAAAAGTTTTTTTTTTTTTTTTGATCCAATCTCATCTGTTCAAAACATACTCTCAGAGATAGACAGTTAAAATTTATTACTCAAAAACAAAAGAGATGATATAAGAGGGAGGAAATACCCTTGATTATAATGCCAGCCAGACAAATTAGCTGTAAGAGCTGACTTCCACTTTTGCAGCTTCTTCTTCTTGTTGCTGAATCTTGCCTCATGCTTTGCGATTGCTTCTCTATAACTTCCTTTCTGATATCTCACATTAGATGGATCCACTCTGTAAAACACTGGCCACACCAATCGACCATTCCCCTTTATGCAATGAAGGATTTGAACAAGTTCTTGCAAACAATAAGTAGAGGATGCATAATTTGTAGAGAAAACAGTGATGGCAATTCTAGATTCCTTAATTGCATTGAGAAGAGAGGGTGCTATTTCCTCTCCTTTTCTAAGCTCTTCATCATCTATGAAGGTGCGGATTCCCTTCTCGCACAAAGCACTCTAAAGATAACAAGTTGGAATCCTTGGTGAGAACATGTTTGGTGGTGTGAACATCTGCTTCAATTCAATGACCCGAATTAAAAGATTATATTAATATGAATGCTTTTTCTTTTTCAAATTATGCGCTTGTTGATTTTCTGAGAAAGACTTGGTTTGGAAAAAATTAAGGTCTTTAATTGACTGCACTCCTTCTTGTACTTCCAACTACAGAGATGTAATGAAATCCTGGAGAGTAGCTTTATCCAATAACATATTACATAATCGACCCAAATTCATATGCATTTGTGTGTACTGCTAAAAAGAGACTTATCAAAGGCATTGAGAATTTAATGCATAACATGACCTGTATGAATACTTGCCAAGTAAGAAACTTTGGTACGTTCAATTATCAATATGTAGTTTGGTTTTAGTATATGACTTATTTTAAGCTTGATGAGAAATTTTTTTTTAATAAATTAATGATTTAATTTTTATAAAATATATAATTTTTAATTTAGTCTTTGAAAGATAAAATGCTTTAATTTAATTACTAACAGATTAATTTTTAATCAATTTAATACTTTGATTAATAGAATGAATAAAAAATTAACTGTTAGTACTGTTAAAGACTGTTAACTAAATATTCAATAATAAGTTAGATTTTATTTAATAAAAAAAAATAAAAATTATCATATTTACAAATTAAACACTGTTAAAATGCATTATTAACAATTTTATGCGAAATTTATAAATTTAATATATTTTATTTTATAAATTATACATGATCAAAATGCATTGTTTATCTTTTTTGGTTGAATAGAATTTAATTTAACATGTAACAATCTTTGGGCCTTCATTAATACTAATGTCATTTAATTTTCTATCAATCCTATTAAATTAATATATTTTATTTTTTAAAAATTAAATTGAGACAATGGCTAAATCATTTATTTAGCTTTTTTTTTTTTAACCAAACAATTTATTCAGATGATATACAAAAAGAAGCTGCAATTTATTTTGTATATATCATAGGCTTATAGGAAGATTTCATACATATTCATGTTACGGTATTCCAAGATTAACCAACTTGTCGTAAGGAGGCAGAGTGTCCTTTATCAGAGGATGTTTCTTGAGGACATTTATCCTTCAGTAGAGTCCTGGGTTCCTATCTAGCCAACAATCTCTTGCCTTTCTTATTAAAATTTGTGAAAAACAAAATTAGAGTTTTCCTCTAAAAATATAATAATTAATTATAACTTTTGTACATGAAATATTGTTTTTTAGGGGTAGAATTTGTAAATGAAATTTAAAACTGTACAATGCACTCTTAATCTTTTTCTAATAAGTAAAAGCAATTATACATCGTGAATTGACTTTTTCTTTTTGTCATAAACAAGTGTTGAAAGGGAAAGTGCAATTTATGCTAATTACAATTTTGGTTTATGATGTTTAAAACTTCAACTCATGGAAAGAGATTAAATCGAGGGTTTAAACACCAAAGAATGTTCTCAGACACATAGAAACCAGCTCATAAATTTGCAAAACGAATTAGAATTAAGCAATGAAAAATAAATTAGAAAGTGAGTGAAAGCATGGCAAAACATATACTAAACAAAATCGAAATTAATAGTGTTGGGATGTCCCTCCTAAATTGGGAAGATTCTAGAAAATTCTAGAACCTTTTAAAGAAGTGTAGAATTTTCTAGAATATTCTAGAAAACTCTAGAGAAGTATAGAATTCTCTAGAAGCTTGTAGAACCCTCTGAAATATTCTAGAGATGTGTGGAACCTTCTGGAACCTTGCAGAAGAGTATGGAAGAATGTGGAAGGGAATGGAGGAGTGTAGAGACTTCATGAAAATCTCTAGAATAAGGAGAAGTGTGTGAAAAATTCTAGAGAGTTAATCTTCACCCTTTGATGTAATTAATCTCCACCATTCATTGTGGAGATGGAGTAGTATAAATAAGGATGGAAGGTTTCATTCCTAAGCAATCCAATCCAAGGAGAGAAACAAGCTACTACCTAAAGTGAGAGTCAGAGAGCCTCCTTGAGAGAAAAGTGAGATAGCTTGAGAAGTCCCAAACCTTAAGCTTGAGTGAGCCACCAAAGTGTGAGACAATTTTGTAAAACATCCATTCTTGTAATCCTATTATTCCTTTGTATAGTAGAAGAACCTCCATATTGGAGGATTATAAACTCTTGTGCTCACATTACTATCCTAAGTTCTAAGTGCCCATCTTAACTTCACGAAGTGGGAAAAGTTGAGTTTTTCCCAACAGTGGTATCAGAGCCTGGTTCGTTTGTATCGTCTATAGTTCGTGCAGTTCAAGATGGAGGATTACGTTACTCACGATGGAGATATGTTCAAGCTCACTGCCAACAACTACTCATATTGGAAGTCGATGATGGAAGACCATCTATATTGCAAAGACCTGTATGAGCCCATCATCCACAAAAACAAGGTAGAAGGAAAGACCGATGCAAAGTGGGAGCTACTGAATCGGAAGGCAGTCGCTATGATCCGTAAGTACATAGATAAAACTCTTTTTGAACATGTCATCACATATACAAATGCTTATGAATTATGGACAAAGCTCGAGTCCATGATTCAAAAGAAAATGCCTCGTAATAAAGCCCATTTAGTACGTCGGTTGGTGAAGTTGGAGTATAAGGATGGTCAAAGTATGATCGAGCACTTGAATAATTTCAAGGGGCTCGTAAATCAACTAACAAAAATTGACATGAAGATTGACGATGAGTTGCAAGCCCTTCTACTCCTTAGTTCTCTGCCAGAAAGCTGGGACACTCTTGTGGTTACACTTAGTAACTCAGCTCCAGAAGGAAAGCTCACCATGGATACCGTCATTGATAGCCTTCTTGGTGAAGAAGCAAGGAGAACGAAACGAGGCGAGTCCATCCATTTTGAGACAAATGTTATTGAGAACCAGGGTAGGAACAAAACTCGTGGACGTAGCAAGAGCCGAGATCCACATCAATCTCGAAGTAGGTCCAAGTCACGCTCAAAGATTACTTGCTACTACTGTGGTAGGATAGGCCAACATCAACATCAACATCAACATCATGCCTTTCTCTTGAATCGGTATTACTGTGCAGAAACTGGAAACTATTACCGTTGGTGATTCGTCATCCAATAATTGAGAAAGCTATTCAATAGAGGGAGTGAAGATAGCTTAATCAAATAAGAGTTAACATTTCTACTTTATTAGTCATCCATAGATTCATAATCTAATTCTGATTGAGAAATTATAAATGGCTTCATAGAATCTTACTAAGCCATTTCCTACACATTAGTAGGGCAGAGATCAAACTATAAATATAGATGTAAATAAATTAAACTATTCATAGACTATTCAAATTCGACACATCAAAAGTTTGAATCAGGCTAGGTTTATTTAACAAATAAATAAACTAGATCAACATATTAAATTCGTATAATTAAACGAATAGAGTTTGAATATTTGATGATCAGTTTATTAAACTCGTGAATAATTTAGTTAATAATAAAATATTATTTTATATAATATATATTATATTTTAAAATTTTTAATAATATATATTATAATCATATATATATTTCATATAAAAAAATATTAGATGAATACAAAAATTTATGCATGAATAAAATATTATATAATTTGTTCATATATATATGTCCTATAAAAGTTAATAATTTTTTATTTAATTTAAATTTTATAAGTGTGTCTGATCACGATTTTTTATTTATTTTAGAATTTAAACTCGTATTCGAACCCGCCTTATTTTGAATAAATGAGCTTGATCAAATTTAAATTTGACTCAACTCGACTTATTTATAACCTTAATTTATGTTGACTAGTGTCATGTTATAAGGTAACGCTTATAATGTGGAGAGCTAGGCAATGCAGTATGGTTGTCATTCTCCAAGCTTCTAATAGATCTTCCCTTTTCAAGCTAGGCCTTAAGTCAATCTAAATACATGGGTCGCTCAAACAAAGACAACATAAATTGAGTATCATTATGATTTAACAACTATCACTCGATTTATAACTACATCTTTACTCCTTCAAAGGTACATATAATTAATTATGATTCAATAACAAAAAAACAGCTTACCAAGAAACAACATCGTCTAGCTTATAAAGGAGAGCCGCACCCATGATTGACTAAAATTTGAAGAACATTGTGGGTTTGAAGATGCGTGCTGGATAACAAGCACAATGTCAGCTCATGTTCATCAATGCACCCAGCGGATTAACAGGTTGGCCTTCAAGAACAAATTCATTCCTTCCCTTCCAAATAGCCCAACATACAGAAACCACCAGAGCACAAACTTGGTTAGCATTAGGATGTACCCTTTTTATTTCTTCAAGTTTCTGCGAAACCCAAACTGCAAAACTCTGCACCGAATCCATGTCCACACTCCACTGAACATCACTTCCAAACCAAATGGGTCGAGTCCATGCGCATTTCAGGAACACATGCTCTATGGTTTCAGCTTCCCTTTCACAAATAGGACAGAGTGGGCTGTCCACAAGCTTCCTTCTGAACAAATACTCATAAGTTGGCAAAGCATCTTTATAAATATTCCACATCAGAATTTTGACTTTTCCAGGGGCCTCTATATTGCTAATTTCCTTCCAAAAACTCTCTGATATTGATACACCTTCAGAAAAACCTCTTTGAACTTGCGACTGTCGTGTATTAGGTGCCTCACAAGCTTCCATATCCTGCCATGCATGCCATTCTTTCTGCAATGGATAGTTGTGTAGGTCCAAACCCTTATTGCTATTTATGAAATCATCTAACCATCTCTTTGCAGGCGTAGGATTCGAGAATCGGATATTGTCAATGCTGGTGTTTTGTTTGTTTACATGAACTCCCATCCATTTTACATTTCCTTCATTCACTTTGCATGTGTGGGGAAAATCCCTTTTACGAGGTTGCATGTATGAAAGCTCAACATGGTTCCACCCATCCTCTATGTATATTCTTTCCATTTCACCCTTGTAAAATTTGACTTGCAGATCCAATAGATTTATATGCTGAACCTCAAACACTGATTGAGCACTCAAATGGAAATGGAGCTGTTGAATGCCATTTATAAGCAAGTTGAACCTGGATATAGGAAATATACCAGGATCATCTAATAATCCAACAACACAGAGAGTCATGGATGGGAATTTCTCACGAAACCAGAAAGACAGAGTTGGTCCCCTGCTGCTGTGGTCAAACCATTCTGGAATTAAGAATCCTGGCAAACAAAAATCTGTGCCCCCACCTTCATGTAATGCCTGTCATCCACACACGATTTAAAGCATCATCAAATTTAGCAAGATGCGATGAAAAATTGGTGAATACAAGTTGGAAAACCATACCTGACTCAATAATATTCTTTGAGATTGATAATTCAAGGATGTGCAGTTTATTGCAGAGAGATATTTTATGTTTGCTGGAATCCCCTTAATTTCTCGAAGATAAGAGCAATCATCCAAAACAAGACTCCTCAAAAAGCAACATTCACTAATGCACGCAGGAAGGATTGTGAAAGTGCTCCCAGTTAGGAATAAAGACTCCAAATTGGGTAAGCAAGGAAAAACTGTAAGGAGAAAATCGTCTGGAAAATTGCATTCCTCAAATATAACAAATCTAATGCTCGGAGACACTGATAAGTTCACTCTGTCTTGTTCTTCGCCATTGCCAAAGATCAAATCTAGATGGCATCCACAATATATAGCAGTTAATCTCTCAAGTTTTGGCAACATAAAGATACTAGTCAGTACAGGATGAAGAATGCCAAAACGAACCAGCATTATAGACTGAAGTCCAATTAGGTTTCTAAACGAAAGTGGAAATTCATTTATAGCAAACCCCCACAAAGAAAGAGATGTTAGATGTTCCATCTGTCCTAGAATATTGGGAAAACTCCTCAGACTCCAGCAACCTCTGAGGGATAGAAATCGAAGAGAGGTTGACTTGATAGTGCGAGGAAGAATCCTGAGTTTGGGGCATTGATCAACAAGCAAACATTCAAGTTTATCAAGAAACCCGATGGAATCATGAACCTCAACTAAATTTTTGCAATCACTAAGATCAAGCTCCTCTAAATTTAAAGCTCCAGATAAGTCTGGTACTTGCTTTAAAAAATTGCAACCTACTAAATTCAATTCAATCAAAGACTCGAACTTCTGCAAACAACAACAGAAAAATAGTTTTCAGAATTTCCATCTGCAGTTCACAAATATATAAAGCAACCAAAACATGTGGAGTTTTCTGGCAATATTGCATACCACGAGCTGTTTGTTCATTCTAAAGCAACTCATAGACAAGTCTAGACTGACAAGTTTTCGTGGATCATAACTTGGTGGTAAAGACTGTGAAGAATATCCCCTCCATTTCAGAACTCTCAAACTTCTAGGGAGATGCTCAGGCCCTTTAGAAAAGTGAGCACCTTCAATGATAAGCATTTTGAGGTTTTTCATATTCTTCAACTCACTTCCGTTCCAACAAACTTCTTTAGTTTTGGGCAAGTGTAGCTTGATAGCTTCAATTTTGTCAGTTCCCTTTTAAGCAAAAAATTTGACTTAATCAAAATATACATTGATAATTTATATCATATTTAGAAAATTTGGAAATTGTTAATGATATTACCTTAATGCTGACATATTTTCTTATAGCACAAGATTGATGGAAGAGGAGTAAGAAGGCGTGAACTATGTTCTCTAGAAGATATTTGTATACAATTTCATCATGGTATAGAAAGATAAACAAAACTGTGCACATACCGTGTCTCCTTCGAGGACATTAAGAATATCCTTGTAAAACCATAATCTACTGCGTTTGCCTGGCTCTTTTGGTGATTCCTGTCGAACAATTTCTCTACCCATGTCCTCTATCAAATCATGCATTCTCACACAACCATCTTGATCAATCTTAATGAGAGATTTATCAATTAACACTCCAATACCATAATATGGGGGGAAGTCATGATGATCTAGCAATATAGCTTCAACATCACTCAAAGCATAACCTCTAAAGAAACAAGCAATGTCAAGAAAAATGTCCTTTTCATTTTCATTCAAATCATCATAGCTTTTTCGAAGGATCTCTTGAATACTTTCATCAGGAATTCTATCATAATAATCTAATGCAGAATTCCAATCATCCATTGGTTTACCAAATAAGTTCGAACCTATTATTTCCAATGCCAATGGAAGACCACTGGAATAAAGTAGTACACGCTTCAAAACATCTCTGTAACTTGGATTAACTTCGTTACTTTTAAAAGCATTCCACCTAAACAATTCAAGAGCTTCTTCATGATTTAATCCTTGCACCTCATATGTTCTTTCAATGCCATGAACTTGAAGCAAATGTTTATTTCTTGTCGTTATAATAATTCTACTACCTAAACCAAACCAATCAACTTTTCCTGCAATTGCTTGTAGTTGTTCCACTTTGTCAACGTCATCAAGAATTAAAAGAACTTTCTTTTGATGGAGCCTACTTTTAATCATTGTGATTCCCTTTTTAATGTTCCCCAACTTAATGTTCTTCTCCCCTAACAGTTCAAAAAGCAATGTCTCTTGAAGGTATACCAAGCCATGCTTCATTGAATTTTCCCTAATACCACCAAGGAAGCATTGACCTTCAAATTGATCAGCAATGAAATTATATATGGCACATGCAATTGTTGTTTTGCCGATACCACCAATTCCATAAATCCCCACCATGTATGTTCCTTCATCAAATCTAACATCTAAAAGTGACGTCACTTCTGTCACCCGAGACTCCAAGCCAACTGGGTAATTAGCAACATGTAAAGGGCAACGATTCATCTTTCTCCAAATCTCTTCAATAATCTTTTGAATAAACTCATATTCGTACCTAACCAATACAAAGTCCATATAAAGTCAAATTAAAACTTCAGAATGTATATAAAGTCCATATAAAGACACATTACATCAAATGCAAATGAAAGAGTTTTAAGCTTAGACAAAGGATGAAAATTTCATATAAAAAATTAGATATGAAGGTGATGAGTGTATATATATATTCAAAATCATATTTGAGGGACAGTATAGAGTGAAAGTTGCTTCTTCTAGTGTGTAACAATATTTTACGCAAAAAATTTGGAGTGAAAACATAAGTTAAGAAAATAAATATAATAAATTTATTTATAGAAGTTAAAAATTGTCGTACTTTTACATCCAAGGATAAAAAACCTGGTTTTTTCAGGAAAGGGATTAATGAGCTTTCCATTTCTCTTCTTCAGTTCTAAAATTTCTAGACAAGAAAAAAAAATTTATTTTATCCAATCTTATCCCTCCAAAACGTAGTCACAGTGATAGGCAGTTAAAATTTTTTACTCAAAAAAAAAAGCAGTGATATAAGAGTAAGGATATACCCTTGATTATAATGCCAACCAGACAAATTAGCTGCTTCTGTAAGAGCCGATCTCCACTTTTGCAGCTTCTTCTTGTTAAATCTTTCCTCATGCTTTGCCAATGCTTCTCCATAACTTCCTTTCTGATATCTCACATCAGATGGATCCACTCTGTAAAAGATTGGCCATACCAGTCGACCATTTCCCTTTATGCAATCAAGGATTTGAACAAGTTCTTGCAAACAATAAGTAGAGGATGCATAATTTGTAGAGAAAACAATGATGGCAATTCTAGATTCCTTAATTGCATTGAGAAGAGAGGGTGCTATTTTTTCTCCTTTTCTAAGCTCTTCATCATCTATGAAGGTGCGTATTCCCTTCTCACACATGGCCTTATAAAGATAACCAGTGAAGCCATATCGAGTATCCTCACCTCTGAAGCTGAGGAAGACATCATAAGTCCATTCAAAGGTGAAAGAGGAGGATAGTGGTTGGCGAGACATGATTGCTACTGTATTTAAGGTTGCAGTGTAGAATCAACAAGATAGGAAGACCTTGATCTCGCAAGAACGAAATGGAAAAGAGTAAAACGATGAAGAAGCATATGAATATGATCGGAAGACCATGAACCCATATGAGTGTTGCAAAAGAGGGGGGGGCCATTTGGATTATGTAACATAACATTAATAATGCTTTTGCTTTTGCAAATTACGCGCTTGTTGGGTTTTCTGAGAAAGACTGGTTGTATAAACAAATGAAAGAAGAGAGGTTTCCAATCACTTTATTTTTTTCTTTATTTTTTTTATTCTCTCTGTATTGTCTAAAACAAGTCGTACTTGTTGCATTAAGTCTATAAATTAAGACGCCCACTTGACAAATAGGTAAAGCGCATAATTTGGAAAAACAAATCCAATTAAAAGAACTAATGCTTTGCTTTGTTTTATATATTCTTTTGTTTATGGTACCCAGCTGCACAAAAAATTAAAAAAAAAGGGGAGAGAGAGAGAGAAAGAGATGCAAACTGCTGGAAAATCCTCAAGAGATGCAAGGCATAGACACCCAGAAAATTATGGTATATGACATTAGAGTACATTGAAACATCAAATTGGTTCCACTCACCCTCTATGTACGATTCTTGGATACCTTCTGTCAAATTGGAATATTTGAGATCTGATTAAAATATGTGATCTGTCTCCAACGTTAAAATAGTACCAAAATTACATCTCCCACTTGAGAGCCCTCTATATGAAAATCCAACAACACATAAAGCTAACTCTGGTAATCTTCTAGGAATTCAGAATAAACATGATACTGATTCAAAGTCTCCACATTAAACTCAAGTAAACAGACTAATAGTTCTCATATTTGATATCAATATTGAGCTAGCTCACACTTTCAGCTGATTCTTGAATGTATTTGTTAAGATATTGAAACCCTTTCCAATTTGTACCTATCAATGTCTCAAGTTTTGGTAACGTAATAATGCTACTTGGTAACTGATTAAGTCTTGCATCTAGTCAGTCATAAAGTTTCAAGTCCCATGTATAAGATTTTGATGCCAGCTGGAAAACTCTGAAGCTTGTTGCATCCATAAGCATTCAGCCATTTAAGTCTATCAGGGAATCCAACAGATTCATGAACTTGAATCCTGTTCGTGCAATAATCTAAACATAAATTTATCAAATTTGAAGCTCCACATATGTCAAGTACTTTTTTTTAGAAATTCACAAAAGCTTAAATCCGAATCTATCAAAAAGGGGTAATTTCACACCACTCTTCTATTCCATTAATGAACACTCTTCTTTACCCCCTTCAAATTTCCCATCAACCTCAGGATGTTTGAAAAAGTTTTCCTTAAAAAGTTACGTACTTTATAATGAAAAAATGTGTGCCTTTTGTTTCTTCTCCTTGAAACTTATGTATTTTTTCTCTCTCGTTTTTTAAGAAATCATTGTTGGAGAAGTATTTTTAACATCTTTGACTTTCAAATTAAACAGTGATTTTTGTTTCAATTCTTGCAAAATTCCAATACGTTGTTTTAATAATTGTGAGTTGTTTTTGTATAATTCAGTTGTTGTCTTATTATTTAGTTGTATTGTGATTTTTATTTGTGTAAGATTTATGATGAGATGGTGCTCTTGATGATTAATGAGTATTGTGAGTTCTAATATATATTGAAAATTGTTGATATACCTATTAATCTATTATAAATATATTATTTTCTAGACTAGATCACGTAGTTTTATCAAAATTTTCTATGTTAAAAATCTTATGTCTGTTGTATTATGTTTTGATTTTTTATTAAAAATAATTTTATTCAAAATATTCTGGTATATTAGATACAAGGAATTCAATCTTTTTATTAATTGAATTGTGCGAAACTAGCTACTTCCTCACACAAGACTCAACACTTATTAGTATGTCCATTATGTTATTTAGTTTGTGCATTTTTCAACAACTTTATTGTCAGAATTTTTTTTATTGAATTTATATTTGGCTACTCAACTAAATTGAGCTAAGTAAGGACCCGTTGAAATCAAGAAACAAGTCTTGGATTTAAAATAAAATATAAATAAATGATAGTGTACATCTATTCAATTCTTTTAATCTTTTTAAGAGAGAAAATTATCCTTATTTTATTTATTTAAAGTTTATTAAACATCTTTTTGATTAAATTTAATTTATATCCATGGATTTTTTTATGGACAGTAATTTTTTTATTGATAAAATTTAATTTGTATTCACGGAACCTTATTTATTTAAATTAGATGAGGATCCATTTTTTCTTCCAATTGATGTATTCATGAAGCCTTATTTATCTAAATTTTTTACTGGTATAAAAATTTTAATTGTATTGACACTTTTTTGTTGTTGCAATTGTTATAATATTTTTTAGTTATTAATCCAAATATTGATAGAAGAAAAGTTTCTGTCCAAAAAAGCTCCATGAATGCAAGTTCAAGCAAAGATTAATTATACACAAATATTTTGTATATAAGAATCATCAGTTTGTCTTCGTTTTGACTTGTACATGAAAAACAATGATTTCTAGCTATTCCGCAGCTATGACTCGTTTACCTATGAAAAACTGTTGGCTTCTTAATTTATCATCATATCCTTATATATAACACACTGACAGAGAAGCAGTTGCCATTTCTGTAGTAATGTTTAAAAGAAACTCATTTCGAAATGTGAAGTATAAATAAGAAAACGATTAAAACTCATTTCTAAATGAAGTATAAATAAGAAAATGATTAAGTAGGCAATCTCATATTCTCATGTTTATCCTCATTCAAGACGAAGAAAAATAAATACTGCTGTTTCCAGATGACTGTTTGTGTGTAATTGGGCATAATGTCTCCATATGAGTTTGAGAGGGAAAGAAAAATGTTGAACGAGAATCATTTGTAAAGGCGCGTTTGGAGTGCATTAAGGATATCATGGGCCAATAAAGGAGCACTAGCTCATTTGCTAACCGAAATGCTAAACTGCAATCAAAAGCAAAGAAAAACTTTCACAAAAAAAATACTCAAATGTTACACTTTTCTCAAAAGGGTTAGTCACAAAAGACCTTTTCAGAACTTTGAAATTGATGTCTATAAAATCATAGTTGACTGAAAACAAGTGTAATTTAAAAGTCTGATTCGACAAGTTTGATGATGAATGCTGTCTAACTGGCACAATCTCAGTATCAGCTTATATTGATTAATGCACTCATAGGATTAACAGGTTTGTCCTCCAAAACAAATTCATTCCTTCCCTTCCAAATGACCCAACATATAGAAACCACTAGAGCACAGACTTGGTTAGCATTAGGATGTAACATTTTTATTTCCTCAAGTTTCTGACAAAACCAAACTGGAAAACTCTGCACCGAAGCCATGTCCACACTCCACTGAACATCACTTCCAATCCAAATGGGTCGAGTCCATGCACATTTCAGGAACACATGCTCTATGGTTTCAGCTTCCGTTTCACAAATAGGACAGAGTGGACTATCTACAACCTTCCTTCTGAAAAGATACTCATAAGTTGGCAAAGCATCTTCACAAATACTCCACATCAGCATTTTGATTCTTGGAGGAGCTTCTATGTTGCTAATTTCCTTCCATAAAATATGAAAATAGAATGATGGGAATCACTTGGAGAGGTCAAGCTCCAAGTAGATATTGGGAGCTTGAACCGTGGGAGCTCGATCTCCTCATAATTTTTCCTTATACAATTGTAATGTAGTCCTTATGTTAATTTAAAAAATAGAATAAATAATGAAGAATGGATTATATTAAATTTCATTCTCTACAAATTTTTATGTCTAAAATCCTGTTGATATGGAGTGGAATCTAACAAATTTCATTCTTCATGATTCTTCCTCTAGCTTTAAGGTTGCAATAGGAATGATAAATGAAAAGACTCATTATTAAACAAAACAGAAAAGTTTTTCAAAATCAGAGAACAAAAGATGACAATTTCATATTAGAATGTAGTTATGAATATTAAAAATTAGATTTGAGGGATGGGATAGAGTGAAAATTAACTGAGAGAGGAACTATTTTGAACTAGGCAATAAATTTAGATAAAAAATATGAATTCGAAAAGAAAAATGCAATAAATTTGTTATTAGAATGAAATAGTAAAACTGCCAAACGATAAATAAAATAGTGTTTCCTTCTTCACTTTTGTATTTTAACTAAAGGGATAAGAATTAAAGTTCCCTTCTTCCCATTCTCCTTATTCATTTTTAAGCTTTTAAGGAAGGTAAACTTTTCTTTTCCATTTTATCCATTCTTTCCTATCCAAATACACTGTAGGAGATAGATTTTGTGATAGAATGTACGGTATTTATTGAAAATTTATTAGCTAAACACAAGAGATGTATTAGAAAGAGGATATACCCATGATTATAATGCCAACCAGACAAATTAGCTGCTTCTGTAAGAGCTAACCTCCACTTTTGCAGCTTCTCCTGGTTGTTGTTGAATCTTTCCTCATGCTTTGCCATTGCTTCTCCATAACTACCTTTCTGATATCGCACATCAGATGGATCCACTCTGTAAAAGATTGGCCATACCAATCGACCATTCCCCTTAATGCAATCAAGTATATGGACAAGTTCTTGCAGACGATAAGTAGAGAATGCATAATTTATAGAGAAAATAATGATGGCAATTTTGGATTCCTTAATTGCATTGAGAAGAGCAGGAGTTATTTCTTCCCCTTTTCTAAGCTGCTCATCATCTATGAAGGTTTGGATTCCCTTCTCGCACAAAGCACTATAAAGATAACCAGTGAAGCCATAACGAGTATCGTCACCTCTGAAGCTGAGGAAAACATCGTAAGTCCATACATAGGTGAAATAAGAGGTTAGTGGTTGGCGATGGCGAGACATGATTGATTGCGACCAGACCACTGTACGTAGCTATGGTTACAGGTAGAAGTAGAGCGAACAAGATTGGAAGACGGAAGACCTCAAACTTATAGCATATTGGAATGGAAAAGATTAAGAGTGAAAAGAAGAGGAACGAGGAATGTATGCAATTTCCTGGTTATTATGAGACACAAAGTTGGAATCCTTGGTGAGAACATCCGCTTCAATTCAATAACCAGAATTAAAGATTATATAAAACAAAATGAATGCTTCTTCTTGTTGGTTTTCTGAGGAAGACTAACTTGATGTATAAAGTAACGAAAGAAGAGTTTTCCTGGAAAGTGGACTATAATGCAAATCTCTTCCAATCACTTGTACCTTTCTGTTTACCTGTTCTTTTTCTGTATAAGCTCTAAAAGAGGTGGGAAGTGTCACTTTAAGTCAAAAAATTAAGGTACCACGTGACAAATAAATCGCGTAATTTGGAAAAGCAAATGCATTTTATTATATTGGCTACACTCTACACCTTCATGTACTTTTCCAACTACAGAGAAGGGAAAACAGAGAGATGCAGAGAAATCCTGGAGAGTAACTACTGTTTAAGCCCACAGTAATTAAGCCATAGAGTGAAAATCAGTGAATCTGTGCTCTTTGGGGCATGGACTGGCCTTACTTGAAAAATCGTGAAACAAATTTGATTTAAAAGAAAAAAAATTGATAAGTCAATGAATTATGAACAAATATATAAAAATATTAAAAACAAGTTTTACTGAAGAACATATTTCATAATTGACTCTAGTTTATAAGAATCATCATCTAATTAATGTGAGTATTGTTGAGAGTAAAGAACTAGCTTGTAATGTAAAAAATAAATTTATTTGTAAATACACACATTAATTTAAGTAACATAACTCTGTGGCAACGTTTGGTGTGCATTAAGGATCTCATGAGCTAGTAAAGGAGCACTTAGCTCATTTGTTAAATTAAATGATATGCAACCTGCAATCAAAAGCAAAGAAAATCTTTTACAAAAAGAGACACTTAATTGTTATATATATATATATATATATATATATATATATATATATATATATATATATTCTCAGAATGGTTAATTACAAAAGACCTTGTGATCAAAACTTCAAAATTGATGTCTTTAAAATCATAGTTGACTGAAGCCTAGAAGTATAATTTAAAAGTCAGATTCAACAAGTTTGATGATACATGCTGGCCAACTAGCACAATTTCAGTCTCAGCACAAATATATTAATGCACTCATAGGATTAACAGGTTTGTCCTCCAGAACAAATTCATTCCATCCCTTCCAAATAGCCCAACATATAGAAACCACTTGAGCACATACTTACTTAGCATTAGGATGTACCCTTTTTATTTCTTCAAATTTCTGGCAAACCCAAACTGCAAAACTCTACACCGAATTCACATCCACACTCCACTGAACATCACTGCCAAACCAAATGGGTCGAGTCCATGCGCATTTCAAGAACACATGTTCTATGGTTTCAGCCTCCTTTTCACAAATAGGACAGAGTGGGCTGTCCACAAGCTTCCTTCTGAACGGATACTCATAAGTTGGCAAAGCATCTTGACAGATACTCCACATTAACATTTTGATTCTTGGAGGAGCTTCTATGCTGCTAATATCCTTCCATAAAATACTGTGATACTGATATACCTTCATAACCACCTCTTTGAACTTGCCACTGCTGTGTATTAGGTGCCTCACAAGCTTCCATGTCCTCCAATGCATGCCATTTTTTCGGAAATGGATAACAGTGTAGGTCCAAAGTTGATCCCCTGCTAATGTGATCAAACCATTCTGGGATTAAGATTCCCGGCAAACAAAAATCTGTGCCCCACATTCATGTAATGGCCGTCACCCACACACGATTTAAAGCATCGTGGATTTTAGCAGGATGTGATGAAAAATTGGGGAGTACAAGTTGGAAACCATACCTGACTCAATAATATGCTTTGAGATTGATAAGTCAAGGATGTGCAGTTTATTGCAGAGAGATATTTTATGTTTGCTGGAATCCCCTTAATTTCTCGAAGACGAGCAATCATCCGAAACAAGACTCCTCAATAAGTGACATTCACTAATGCACGTAGGAAGGATTGTGAAAGTGCTCCCAGTTGGGAATAAAGATTCCAAATGTTTATCAGTTATAATAACTCTGCTACCAGAACCAAACCAATCAAGTTTTCCAGCAATTGCTTGTAATTGTTCCACTTTGTCAACATCACCAAGAATTAAAAGAATTTTCTTTTGATGGAGCCTACATTTTATCATCGTGATTCCCTTTTTAATGTTCCCCAACTTAATGTTCTTCTCCCCTAACAATTCAAAAAGCAATGTCCCTTGAAGGTATTGTCAGTTTTTCTCTTTTGCATTAAGTGGTCCGTTTCATTCCCTGCATTCAAACATATTCATCCTCATTTCCTCCCTCATTTGTAACATACGTAACATATGTAACGGTTGGCTCCATTGATGGAATGGTGCCTCAAGCTCCCTATATATATGGGTCCCCAACTCTGATCTCACACACCCTACAGAACACACACCATTGTCTGATAGAGAGACCAAGAGCTGGAAGGATCCATATTCGGTTTTCGGTAAGCTATTTGGCATTCACAAGTTTTCAAAATCTAAAGCAATGGCTGGAGGTAAATTTTGCGCATTATTTCTTTCACTTTTGGATGAATTAAAAGGTCTGTTAAATACTTACATGTATACCAAGCCATGCTTCATTGAATTTTCCCTAATATCACCAAGGAAGCATTGACCTTCAAATTGATCAGCAATGAAATTATATATAATATTAATTGTTATATATATAATCAAGATCAAATTTTGAAGAATGGGATAGAGTAAAAGTTGCTAGCTTTGGAGAGTAACTATTTCTTAATATGCAAAATTTGGAGATAAAATATGAATATATATATATATATATATAAAAAAAATTGGGTTAGAAAAAATAAAAAAGTAAAATTGTCATACAATAAATTAAATGAAATATATAAAGCGCTCTTCTCTTAAAAGGAATTTTCCATTTCTCTTCATTTTTAAAATTCCTAAACAAGAAAAAAAGATTATCTTCTCATTTTATGATTTTTTCCGATCTCATCCCTCCAAATTATTAGCAAAACACAAGAGAGATGTGAGATAAGAGTAAGGATATACCCATGCTTATAATGCCAACCAGACAAATTAGCTGCTTCTGTAAGAGCTGACCTCCACTTTTGCGGCTTCTCCTTCTTGTTGCTGAGTCTTTCCTCATGCTTTGTGAATGCATCTCCATAACTGCCTTTCTGATATCGCACATCAGATGGATCCACTCTGTAAAACACTGGCCATACCAATCGACCTTTCCCCTTGATGGAATTAAGAATTCGGACAAGCTCTTGCAAACAATAAGTAGAGGAGGCATAGTTTGTAGAGAAAACAATGATGGCAATTCTAGACTCCTCAATTGCATTCAGAAAAGAGGGTGTTATTTCTTCACCTTTTCTTAGCTCCTCAAAGGTGCGAATTCCCTTCTGACACATGGCCTCATAAAGATATCCAATTAAATATGCATTATATTATTTAATATTTTCTTTAATTGACTAATGATCGTGTCTTGGCTTACAATTATATAAATAGTTATAAATAGTTAAATTTATATAGTGTTTTATATATTTGTTATTATGTTTTTTAATGATTGACTCAATTGACATGTTAACCAAGAAAAACAGATGCTAAGAAAAAATCCCCGAGAGTGATCGAGGATGTGTTTGACATGTTGGTTTAATGTTATGGGTGAGGGTTAGCCTTGGCATGCAATTTGTTTATACCGGAATGACAGGATTAAGACTGGGAGGGTCGAATCCTCTGTGCCTTCCACTCATGGGGTCACATGGATTACATTTTTTTTCCGTTTCAATTCTTTTTCTTTTCCCAATTCTTTTCCATTCTGCACCGAAAATCAGAGAATTCGACCGCATTTCAATTTAGGTTTTACAGCATATACGTTTATGAATTATCTCCAATTTAAGTTCTTTTATGTTTAAGCCTTCACCCAAGCTCCTACATATGATTTAAGCCTAAAGAAATATTTTCAACTTGAGTGTAGTGCAGTTATAATTAAGATGAACTTTAGGGGATTATAGTGCATATTTGTGACAAAAAATTTTAAGTTGTTCAATATTGTATTAACCTTTTTAAATT
Organism: Senna siamea; assembly: GCA_031216115.1. Lineage (NCBI taxonomy): Eukaryota > Viridiplantae > Streptophyta > Magnoliopsida > Fabales > Fabaceae > Senna > Senna siamea. The sequence goes on from CM062358.1 coordinate 4,727,619, forward strand.
TATTATTAATGTTATTATAAGAGATAGAAGTAGGGTTGAACCTTTGACATGGATATGTATCAATCTTTAACTCAATCATGTGTTATTAGTTCATCGATGACTTTTACAAATTTATTAGCTCACAATTCTTGCCAAACTTTAAAAAACATTCAAAGATATGGAAGGTCTAAAGCAACAAACCTAATTATACATAGTAAATTGGATTATGAATGTGTAGTTGATTTTGCTAGATGACTTACTTTAAACTTACACAAAAAGGAACTATTTCTACATAGCAATTCACATAGTACATGTACGGAGACAGACAGAAACTGCTTTTATTTAGTCTCCATTATCACAGGGAGACTTCATATATATATATATATATATATATATTCATGTTTTGGTCTGCCAATATCATTGTCAACCTTTAGCTGAGAGAACAAGGTATTTCATCTTGGCTACTAACTTGTCATGAGGAGGCAGTGTGTCCTTCATCAGAGGATGTTCCTTCAGGGCATTCACCCACGAGTAGAATACTGGGTTCTTGTTGGGGCCAATAACCTCTACATCAAAGACCTCCTGAAAAGCTTCATAGGTGCAAGAATTTGCACCAACCACAATGTCAAGAAATCCCAAGGTGTCACCATTGAAGAAGGGAAATTGCTCAGGGAAGTCTTTCTTGATCCCTTCTTCAAGCACCCTAAGCATCTCAATCATGTTTTCTATTGCTTTCTTTTTCTCTTCCCCTTGTGACCGCGTGATGGGATGCCTACCTGGCAGGAGCTGATAGTAAAACCGCCAATAATATTAAAGTTACTCAAACATGAAAATATACATAAAAGAAGTCTAATTCCGTTCTTAACACAAAAACAAATAAAGATAACAATAGGAACAGTTCAAATATACCCACCTTCTGATCAAAATAGTTGGCCCAGAAGCGGACTTTGGCCCTTTGATAAGGATCCTCTGGCAATAGCTTGGGACTGTGACTCCAATTTTCATCGATGTATTCAAGGATGACAAGCGACTCAGCAATTGGTCTGCCATTATGCACTAGTACCGGAACCTTCTTGTGGACTGGATTGTACTGCAGAAACAGCTCGCTTTTGTTTGTCAAATCTTCTTCTACATATTTGTACGGTATGCCTTTCAATTGAAGGGCTGCCCTAATCCTGCTACTGTAGGGACTAGTCCACGCTCCAAACAGCACAACTTCACTGGGTTTCTCCTCCATTCTCTGATGTTTTTGTTTATAGAGGACTATGTATTTTCTTTTTTATAGTTGATAGGCCATGGACTAGTCAAAGAAAGAATCTTAGATATAATTCTTTCTTTCTTGAGAATTGCGTGGCTTGGGCGATTAGATGTCACTATCTGTATGTTTAGCTGCATAAAACTTCATGGTAGAAGTCCTTCCGAACGTAATTACGTGTCAACATTTAAAGGTTATTTTTAACACATCTTTTGAACAAATCACTGATTTAAGATAAAAAAAAGATTTTATGATTACTTGGCCTAGAAGTTATTTATTTATTTTGCATAAAAGGTGATGGATGAGTTAAGTGAAAGAAAGAGAAAATCTACGAGTTGACTATAAAGTAATTGGAATATTCCCTTAAAAAATGCCAGTGAGATAAACACTACTATTATTCAACAGTTTTCTCCTCTCTACTTCGTCTTTGAACAGAGACATAAATACAGCGTAATATGACCTACAAAGAAAATTCAACGAAATCCAAAGAACACGAGGCCCAAGGATCTAACCTCGAAAAGAACTCCAATCTCTTGAAAATGAAGGACCTAGCAATAAAATAAATAAATAAAATAATAATTATGTTAAAAAATTATTAACATAACAATTTATGTTATTTGACTTTTAACTTACGTTCATAAAAAAAAAATAAAGACAAATAAATTTTATTAATAAAATTAAATAAAAATTATAAAAATAACTTAATTACACTCAAAATTTATTCTCTAAATATATCAAAATATATCTCATAATATTCTTTTAATCAGTGTTCACTCCACACTCAAAGTTTCCTCTCTTCAACTTGTAATGCCACATACTCTTCTTGATCCTTTTCTTCTTCACATAACGCCTATGGAACACGTTTCTTCTAAAGACAAAATATGTATCCCCCGCATTCAAGAAAGAAGACTTCAAGGGAGAGTAACATAGGGTGGCTAAGCATGCTTCTTCATAAATTCTTCCATAAATGCCTGTCTCCCCATTTGGCTAAAATTCAAGGCATAATTTGAGCAAATCTCCACCTTGGCTTGAATTTTATTTGCCTCCAAAACTTAGTGAACTTTCTATCCATCTTCTTCAATGCCCAAATGGGCCTCCAAAAATTAGTGAACTTTCTATCCATCTTCTTCAATGCCTAAATGGGCAACTCTCATACTGCAAACATCAATTAAGTGCTTGAACTTAGAAATTGCAATTGGCTTGGTCATTATATCTGTTGAATTTTTCTTAGTGCCCACTTTCTTAATCATAATAGCACTTTGAGAAATAATTTTTTGAATAAAGTGAAATTTGACATTAATATGTTTAGTTTTCTCAGGCTTTGACTATCACAGTAGACAACTGTGTAACATATTGTTTTAAGCCCAATTAATCACTGACCTCGTAATCAAATAGCTTTCTACACAACTTGTTTTACTGTCATATATTTTGCTTCTATAGTAGAAAGTGCAATAGTAGATGACAGAGTTGCTTTGCAACAAACAGTGTAACCAAAAAGTGTGAAGGCATAACCAGTCAAATTACTTATACTACTATCAAGGAGATTGCTTCAAGCTATATAATGACTTTTTCTAAAAACAAACATGGTCTTCCTTTCCTTGAACTACAAATCCCTCTGGTTGTTACATGTAAATTTTTTCTTTAACTTACCATACAAAAAAGTCGTCCTAACATCAAGATGTTCATGCTCTAAGTTTAACTGTGTGACCAAGGCTAATAGCACGCGAATAGAGCTTATGTTTGACTAAAAACAATGCTTCTTGAGCAGTTTGCTAAATGATAGGTGGTTTGAACACATAAAAGAACAAAAAGAGTTCTGATCATAACAAGAGAGATTTTGGCGGGTTCCTTTATGGTTCAGTTATTAATGGATATATTTGAATAGAATATGAACCACGTGGTGCTGGGATATTGTTTTATGAGTGAAGATGCTGTCTAGTCTGGGTTATCCCATCAACGCCCATTTGATAAAACAACATGAAAAAAAGGCTGGTAACAAAGTCCTTAGCCGGCCGTTCTCTTAATTTTTTGGGTTTATTTCCCTATTCATACACTGCAAGCAAGACATAGAATAATTAGTTCTCTCTGCCACTCGTACAATAAAGTCGTGGTACCACTTATAATCCTCCTTGTTTTCCATTTTTCCTTTCTCCTTTCAATTGCTAGTGCTACAACAATCATGGCTGTATCTTGCGAGTCAGGCATTCGGGGGAATTGAAAAACTCCGCACGAATACGTTTTCGTCGTCGCCCAAAGGCTCGGTGGCTAGTGATTACTACCTCCAAGCTCCAATCATCATTGACCACATAGCCTCAATTACAGACTCTTTTCTCATTCTATTTTTGATTCGTACCGAACATTGATCCGCATACTTTGGTCTTCTATTCTGTGTCAGAGTTTAGACCTCAGATTCCTAGTCTTGGATTGATAAATTTTTAAGTGACGTCTCTGGAAATAGTGTGCTTTTTAAATTTGGGTGTAATTTTCAAGTTACATATAATTAAGTTGCAATAATAGTATATGTGTTTAGAGCAGAGTGAGAATATTTGGTTACGAAATCCACCATGCGCCTATGCCATTTCTTCATTCTGGGCTGAATTTTTGGGAATCATATCTTGAGAGAGAAGCCAAAAATGATATCTTGCTCACAAAAAATATTTATTTATCTTAGACATATGTTTGATATGGCAATTAATAATAAAACCCACTTCCCATTTGTACACTAGAATCAATTGTTTTTATTTACCTGTATTTGTACATGAAAAAAAATGACTTCAATTCTGCAGCTGAGTGATTTACCTATGAACGCAACAGTCAATATACATGTCACCTGTGTATTTATAATCATATCCATATACAACACACTAATATAGAGTACAGACAGTTGTAGCTGCAGTTTATTTAGCAATTTGGCAAAGAATTTTATTTATAAGATTATAATAAAAGTGTTTTGAACCTGCAGGATCAGAATCAGATTTGAAGCGAGTGAAGAAACTTGTTTTTTATCTTCTCAACCAACTTGTCATGAGGAGGCATTGTCTCCTTCATCAGAGGGTGTTCCTTCAGAGCATTCACCCACTTGAAAAATTCTGGGTTTTTCTCAGGCCCAATAATATCAGACCCAATAGCCTCCTGAGTAGCCATGTAGTTGCAAGCATTTGCCCCCACAACAATATCAAGTACTCCTAATGTTTCCTCGTTGAAGAAAGGAAATTTCTCAGGAAAATCTCTCTTGATTCCTTCTTCAAACACCCTAACCAATTCCTTGAAGTCTTCAATGGCTTTCTCTCTCTCTCTGCCTTTGGACAGGAACATAGAGTAGCTACTTGCCTTAATCTGATCACCGCCAATTTTATTAGCTTTGTCTGATATAAACACATCTAATCTAAGATTGTAGGTACTTTAATTCATTTTTAAAATAATAATAAAAATTTTTCTGTGACAAATATATATATATATATATAAGGTGGATAATATAGTGGATATTAAGAATTTAAGTAAATGGCACAATTAGTAGTAACAACTTTTTAGCTTGTTGGTAAATTATAACGTACAATTTCATGAAATTGAAAATATAATAAATTTGAAAATTACCATAATTCAAATTTTTTGTTTAGATAACCATAATATTTATAAATTTTTTTGTTGTAATTAATTAATAACAATATATATAATATATTAATGTGTGTGTGTGTGTGTGTGTGTGTGTGTTAAATTAGTTGTTACCCACCTTTTGGTCATAAAAATTGACCCAAAATCGGACTTTGGCTCTCTTGTAGGGATCCTCAGGCAACAATTTGGGACTGTGATTCCAATATTCATCAATGTATTCAAGAATCACAATGGACTCAGCAATTGGCTTGCCATTGTGCACAAGTACAGGAACCTGTTTGTGCACAGGGTTGTACTGCAGAAGCAACTCCCTCTTGTTTGTCAAATCTTCCTCCACATATTTGTAGGGTATGCCCTTGAGTTTAAGCGCTAATGCCACTCTAGTACAGGGGGAGCTAGACCATGACCCCAATAGCACAACTTCATTAGGTTTCTCCTCCATTTTAAATTTTTTTTTCTCAGTTTCAGTTTGTGGTTTGTTTTGCAGGGAACTATGAATGTGATGACCTTTTGTAGGAGATTTTATGCTTAGAATGTAGTTGCATTTCTTTTCATTCTTTTTCCAAAGCTGCTTGGTCAATCTGCAAATGGTCCAACAAACACTTAGATAACAATACCTTGGAGTAGAAGTTTAAATGATGTACACATTACTATTTAGTTTTATGATAAGCATAGACTACAAAAGTTAACGTAGAATTTTCTTTTTCCTTTTTTTTGGTAACTTTGAAAAAAAAATTCGTAGTACTTTATTTATCTCGACCTAAATAGTCCATCCTAAATGATATTGAAAGGTAAATATATTGACAACTATATATAAATTAATTCAGACATTACCTCATCATGATGTTAAAAAAAGGAATAAATTATCTTCAAGTCATCATAATTAATTATATCATCTTTGTACTTTTTGAGAGTCGGTATTTTGTCAATCTTTCGTTAGGTTGAAAAGTAGATAATGTGTGTGCGTGTTGTTTCTAGCTTCATATTTTAGACAAATAGATAGAGAAAATAAAAGAATGTTATAATGAATCATTTACCCATTTTATAAATTATCAACATTTTTAAGTCGCTAATAACTAGGTACACGAAGTCATAAATTGATCCAATAGTTTCTAACTCAAACAAATACTTGTTACATTCGCTCTTATTGTATACCACTGCTTTCGTAATTGTTTTAGCGGTGTTTGGTCAAGAAAAACTCAACCATTTACCTCTACTCGCAATGTGAAGTATCACTAAGAAAATAATTAAGTAGGCAATATCATGTTTATCCTATAGTCATAAAAAAAAAAAAACTAATAATGTCTCCTTCAATGTTAGCTATTTTATATATAGCCATATCTTATGATATTTTTTTAGATGTATATATGATTTTAAAAATATATTCATATATTTATCATATTAAATTAAAAGTTATTAAGGAAATTATACAAACTGACATTATGTAAAAGTTAACAAAATTTTTTTTTGGAAAAAAAGTATAATATAACATAAAATTTTTTATAAAATTTAGGGGTATAAAACTACTGCTCAATATTATATTATTTTAGGATACTAATATCTTAAATGACATTGTTCTATAAAATATATATTAATATATCACTTTAATATCAATGGACATTATATGAAATAAAAATAATAAATATATACCAAATCAATTTATATCACTACCTGATTTAGTCTTCAATGGGATTGAGCCCACCTGTTGGACTATTTAACCAATCAATTTAATGGGCTTTAATGGAATAAAAGTTGGTCATTTTGTGGAACCTTACCCGTTAAAATTTGGAAAAAAAACAAAAAGATATTACAAATTAGTTCAAATTTGATTTTTTTTTTTTTTTTACTGAAGTTGACTTAACTCTAATTAATTTGATTTGAATGAATAGTTATAATGGAGATAAGGTTTTTTTAACAAAATTTTTCTTGAATCAAAAATGAAATATCTATCATTTCAATTAATTACCTAATAATTAATATATAAATTCTGTGTTTATTTGTTGAGATAATGTTTTCTTGTATTAAAAAAATAATAATATCCACAAGCTAGTTTGAGTATCATAGTACAAATGCATTAATCAAATGAACGAGCAATACTACTATCATTTTTTTTTCTTTATAGTAGTTGTTTTAGATCTAGTCAACCGAAATTACATTCATTATATTAACAATTTGACTCATGAAAAATACATTCTTAAATTGAATTCTATCCACTCATTAATTTTTACATGTTCTGAATTCATCATAAGTAAATTATTTTATTATCTAAACATGTTAATTATTTATTCTTAAAAAATTAATTTGTATATAATTATAAATTTAAGAACTATAAAATAAAATAGTATATTTTAGAACTAATTATTAATACAATCCAATTGAAAATATACAATAATCATAGTGCATTTAGCCTTTCATTTCTACTCTTGGGTACGATATGAAAATGAAAGAGTATATGCTGACTAAAGAATTTGACCAAGGAATAAATTAAAGAGCAAATTATATTAAAATTTTCATGTTTAGTTAAATTGTAATTGATATTCTTTTAATATTAAAAATTACATTTAGTTTCTATTTAAGTTATTTTTTGTCAATAAAAATAATTATTTGCATAGTATAAAATTATAATTTTATTTTTAATGTAGCAAGTTAACATAAGATACATAATGTTACAGTAAAATAAGTATAGTTTACTCTAAATTCAAATGCAGTGGGAAAAAACTAAAATAAATCTATTTGCATAGTCCAACAATTCTTTTCCATCCCATGGACTATTTTATTTGTAATGGTTTCCGCTCCTTCTTCTCATTTATTCAATTTCAATTATCATATTCCGTTGACAAATGGTACGCGGTTCTATTTTTTTATATATATTTATATTATAATATATTTTAAATTCATTTGATAAAGAGTCTTATAAAATAATATATTTTATAATAAAAAATAAAAAATAAAATATTTTATATGAAAATATAAAAATATAAAGATAATAAAAAATTACAATAGATGAATAAATTAAATAATTTTTATTATTTATTTATTATTGTAAAATTATAATAATTATTTATATATATATATCATATTTTAAAAATTAGAAAATATATATATTTATACATGTGAAGTCTCTGTGTCTCTATATATATATATATATATATTATGCAAGAATATATTTGATGACCCCAAAATAGTTTACAACATTGTTAAAATTATAAGTTTTTTTTATATAAAAAATAAGTGTTGGTTTTTAAAATAGAAAAAAGGAGATTGTGAATTTTACATGTCTTAAAAGATAAAAGTATAATTTACTCTTATTTTTATTATATGGATTTAATTTTAATTTATATGCACATTTTATTAAAAAAAAAGTTATATACACAGAATATTTTATAAAAGGAACATATAAGTTAATAAAAAATATTATTTTGTTTAACAAATAAAGTATTGATCAACTTGCTTCTGGTGGTTAAACTTCCCCTAAATTTAGGTTAGTTTCCATTTTTCTTTTTTCTGCTTGAGAGGGTTAGTTAAAGTTCTTTTATTATCCTCGCTGACCTTTTCCTCTTGTTCTATGGTCAAATGGATAATAATAATTTAAATAATTTAAATTTTCATTTTCATTTTGTACGAAGAGACATCTTTTATTTATTTTTTTAGTGTAAATTTTATTTGAAGTATTTTTTGACAATGTAAACATTTCTTCAAACAAAAATTCAAGTGAGAATAAAGTATATTATGTTATTAGAATTAATTTTTATTAGTCATTTTTTTAATTTAGTTATTCATAAATTTGTTTTTTAATTTGGTTTAATAAATTTTTTTTTATTAAATGGTCATTTAAAAGCTTAATATAATGAATGATGTGAATAATTAAATATTGTCTTGTATACATTAATTTGTTTACTTAGTAATACTCAGAATCATTTAAAAATAAAAATTACTATCAAACCAAATTAATTCCTTATTTATCTTCTATTTTGCATTATCAAATTGTTACACATGTTACATTTTTAAAAGATTAAATTAAAACTAAATATTTGTGAAAAACCATTTCATAGCATATAATTTAAGCAACTTGATCCATTCTAAATCCAGAAATACCAAACACCATATCCAACTTAATTAGATGCATTGTTCATTCCATGAAGTCCAATCAGCGTTGAAATTTTCTATGGAAAGAAAATTAGTGTGGATCTATATTCCAAATTAGCACTCCTTTTCTGTCTAATACATCAAATTCAAGTAACTGCGACTTCCATAAAATCAACCATGAAAATTTTGAATATTATTTAGTAGTAATGTTTTAATGATTCTTTTAATCTCCATATGGATTATTTAATTAAAATAAATTAGTTAAAAATACGTACAAATAGATTTAAAAAATTAACAATACGAGTGAAGGAAGAGGGACGGCATAGCCAATTCAGATTTCAGAAGTGTACAAAAATCTATTTTCAATTTGTGACGATGACTTTGAGATAGGAAGTTGAAAGTGAAGGTTGAACCAACCTTTTATAATTAGTTTAAAATATAATAAATACCATCACTACTGCACCATGTTCGTGCCCTCTTGTTCAGTCGGTGACCCTATTTATTAAATATGTCTGAATTAAAAATTATAACTGTTAATTAAAATGTCATTATATTTTTTTAATGTATATTGGTTATCATCACAAATTTATTTATTTTTTATTTTTATGACATTTAATTTTAATTTTCATTATTAAAATTTATTTTTACACATAAGTTATATCGGACATGTAGGCTATTACAAAGATTGATGCAACTCCATATCATATTGGATTATGATAAAGTTGAATTTTATTAGAATGCTGACCAGATCTTATGGACTGTGCGAGAATTCGCAAAATTAAAAATAATAATAATAAAAATTATGCTTAAACATAATGTTTTTGTTGATTTAAATTTGTCAATTGTTTGGAAAGTTGTCGTCTTGTTTACTTGTTCAAATTAAATGTTTATATTCTACTTAATCGCTTTTATAGATTTCTTTTAATTTGACATTTGGCAGATAATAAATAAAATAATTTAATAATATATAAAATAATAAATAATGGATCGTATATAATATTGTTATTTGTAAAAGTCAAAATCATGGCTTCACGATTATCAGATTCAGACTAATCCAAGGAGCCCAAAGCGTGTGAGCAAGCAAGTGGGCCCTCACATCCTGATCACCAGCTGTTCATCATTGGGCTCCTTTTATTCTTTCTCAGAATTTGAGCTTTTAATTATTTAATTTTAAGTTTTTAACCAACCGACATTCATCGATTTTCAATCTTATGAATGAAAATGAATTAATGAGAATTGAACAGAAATAATTAAATTAGTTTCTTTAATTCATATCCAAATTATATGTAAAAAAAAAAAAAAGGGAAATTTGTGAGAAAGAACAGAGAAAGACGTGTGTACTGGCTGTTTGTTGATTATTATCTGTCATGACTGTTAAAGAAAATAAAATAAAATGACTTACAGTCATCAAGTTCTCAGCTGGAACAGAGATTTTTCACATTTCTTTTGCTGATTTCGATTGTGTGTATATATGATTGCTGAAGCTCTTAGGGTTTAGAGAGAGAGACTGGGAGATTCAGTAACACTTTTCTCCAATCACCATCTTTACCGGATCCACTCCTATGTAGCATTACCATACAGAAAATCATTGTCTGTTTGGACTCCCAGATCTTTCAACTACTGATTGCCCCATCTTCTTTGGATCGGTGAGAGATCTGCAGTCTCGCTCCTCATTTATTCTCTCATTCTTCTTATCGTCGTTCTTCCTTTTTTTTTTTTTTTAATAACTTACATATCTTCTTGAGTATCGAAAGTGAAGTTTTTCGAGGTCCATTATGTGGTTGAAGTAGTTTCTGATTAGTTAACTTTTGCTGGTCGTCATATATGCGTCTCAATTTGAATATTTGTGTGTTCTTTTGTGAGTAATTAGAGCTGGATCCATTCAGTTGACTGGGTTAGTAGTGTGTTTCGTGTTTTTATGTTTGGGTTGTGGCTGTTATGAAGTTACTAAATGCATTAGCCTATCATGCTGGTCGCCAAGGAGAAGAAAGTGCTACCGGTGGAGCTTAAGCACACTGTTGAGCAGATCTGAAGTTACCTTACTGTATATATATATTTAACCATTTCTTCATGGCGGCGACGGAAAGTGAATTGGCTGTTTGTATGATTCAGGGAAGCTTGACTACATTGAACTAAATGATGATTAACAATCTAGTGATCGACTGGATGATTCGATTTTTGTAATTTTTATTGAAGTTTGTCACGTGCTAATCTAATATTCTAATTCGTTGGAAGCAAAGTATCTTGCTTTCACTTACTGTTTTCCTTCTATATTTTGAGCGGATTTTGTTGCTAACAACCTTGCTATTTGGGATTTTCTAATTCTCCTTTTTACTATGCACGTCTTCTTATATACATAGTTCTGAATGAGAACTGATATTTTTCAGGTTCTATATGGCAAAGCCAAGTTCAGCAGATGGTAGGACTAGAAGCTCTGTGCAGATCTTTATAGTAGTTGGTCTGTGCTGTTTCTTCTATATATTGGGTGCATGGCAGAGGAGTGGTTTTGGAAAGGGAGATAGCATAGCTTTGGCAATTACTAAGAGTAACACAGACTGTAGTGTAGTTCCAAGTTTAAGTTTCGACTCTCACCATGGAGGAGAAGTTAGTAAAATTGATGAATATGATTCCAAACCTAAGGTATTTAAACCATGTCATGCTCGTTATACTGATTACACTCCTTGCCAAGATCAGAAGCGCGCTATGACCTTTCCAAGAGAAAATATGAACTATCGAGAGAGACACTGCCCTCCTGAGGAAGAGAAGTTACACTGCTTGATCCCAGCACCCAAGGGATATGTAACTCCATTTCCATGGCCAAAGAGCCGTGATTATGTTCCATATGCAAATGCACCCTACAAGAGCTTGACAGTTGAAAAGGCTATTCAGAACTGGATTCAATACGAGGGAAACGTGTTCAGATTCCCTGGTGGTGGCACCCAATTTCCTCAAGGTGCTGATAAATATATTGATCAGCTTGCTTCTGTAATTCCTATAAGTAATGGGACAGTGAGGACAGCGCTGGACACTGGTTGTGGGGTATGTTTGTCATCTCAGTTTCCTGAAAACTTTTATTTATTATCCTTTGTTTTATTTGTACGTGCTATTTAGCAACAGAGCAACGTAATTAGTTTTGTTTTAGCTTTACATTCTTAATGTTGTTTGTTTTACTCAGGTTGCCAGTTGGGGTGCATATCTTTGGAGCAGAAATGTTATTGCCATGTCATTTGCACCAAGGGACAATCATGAAGCACAAGTACAATTTGCTCTTGAGAGGGGTGTACCTGCTGTTATAGGTGTTTTGGGTACCATAAAGTTGCCTTATCCATCTGGAGCCTTTGATATGGCTCATTGTTCTCGCTGCTTGATACCTTGGGGAGCAAATGGTGAGGATTTTAATGTACTTGTTTTAATAAGAAAGCACTTTGAATATATGCCAATTTTTTCCCCTCCTGCTTCTGTTATAATGTCATTTATCTAGTATTACTTGTGATTGTGACAGTAGCTTTTTGGTATTGCATTTTGGTTGTTAACTTGCAGATGGAATATATATGATGGAAGTTGACCGAGTTCTAAGACCTGGTGGTTATTGGGTGCTTTCGGGTCCACCAATTAATTGGAAGGTTAATTACAAAGCCTGGCAGCGACCTAAGGAGGACCTTGAGGAAGAGCAGAGAAAGATTGAAGAGATTGCTAAGCTCCTTTGCTGGGAGAAGAAGTCTGAGAAGACTGAAATTGCTGTCTGGCAGAAGACTGTAGACTCTGAATCATGTCGTAGAAGACAGGAAAATTCTGATGTTAAATTCTGTGAATCAACGGATGTTGATGATGTCTGGTATGGCCCTGGCTTTATCATTTTACATATTTTAATTTCAGTTTACTGATATTTGATATTCCTTCTCTCTCTTTCCATGGGAGGAAGCTACAGAGGTTATTAATCAGTTATGAAGGACCTAACCCCATATGTTTGTGGAAAATCCATCTCATCTTCCTGCCCCTGCTACAGTGGTTTTTTTGGGCATTTTTTTACCTTATTTTCCTTCTCTGGGGCCAAGAAAATATTATGTAGCAAACTATTTAATTAACAACTAATTCTGTAGTTTTCACTTATATCATTCTGAAAATGCTTTGAAAACGTCTATCACTCCTTCCCGTGCGTGATAATTGTTTTCAAAATCATATGAATGTATTTCATGACTGGTTCCAGAATATTACTAACGAAGTGTTCATTCTATAAGTTCAATCATACTTCTTTTTTATTTAATTAATGCCAAAAATGTAAGTTAAAGCTTATCTTCAAAATTAAGTCAGAGACTGACTTGGAATGGCATTGCTTTGTGGCTATAGGAATAAGAAAATGGAGGCCTGCATTACACCCACTAGTAAAGTTTCTGGAAGTGATCTTAAACCATTTCCAGACAGACTGTATGCCATCCCACCTAGAATTGCTAGTGGCTCTGTTCCTGGAGTGACTGTTGAGTCATATCAGGATGACAACAAAAAGTGGAAAAAGCATGTAAATGCATATAAGAAAATTAATAGACTCCTGGATTCTGGAAGGTACCGCAACATTATGGATATGAATGCTGGTTTAGGTAGCTTTGCTGCTGCAATTCAATCTCCTAAGTTATGGGTTATGAATGTCGTACCCACCATAGCTGAGAAAAAGACACTGGGCGTCATATATGAGCGAGGACTGATTGGTATCTATCATGACTGGTATGGTTTCCTAACTCCTTTTTCTTATTGTAGTTATGCAGCTATGTATGTTAAGTATTTAAAATTGAAACTTATTGTATCTCATAATGTTATTCAAATAACTTTGTAATCTTCCAAAAGTATGATTATGATATGAAGTCTGCTGATACTATAGTTCTATCCTTATTGAATTCTGATTAACTATAGTCAGTCAGTTGTTAGAAATAAGTTTACTTCTTCCTCACCTTTTTCCTTTTAATTTTTATATTTATGTTGTGCCTTTATGATCTAGGTGTGAAGCCTTCTCCACATACCCAAGGACATATGACCTCATTCATGCCCATGGTCTCTTTAGTCTATACAAGGACAAGTGAGTATTCCTTTGGCTAAATTTAATTATGCTTCCTGTACTTTTGTAAATATACCAATGCATGAAGTAAATAGTATTTGGAAGTAAACTGAAATTCTTGGATTCATAACTTGTGTTACTTGTTGGTAATTTTTAAGATCCTCTATGGGCAGTCAGTCAGCTGCCAATCACAGCTTATTGTGAGAGTGCTGCAACAGCATTTGTGCCTATTTTTGTTCATTTAAGCTTGTCAGCAGTCATCTTGTGCCTGTGTAACTTGTTTGTAGATGTCTATTATCGATACAACTCTCCTGAAGAGCTTAATATGAGTGGCTCTCTGAATTCAGAGCTTGTAACATGCTCAAGTGGATTAATTTCATCAACTATCTGTAGAACCACCTGTTTTATTTGTTTCTTTCTCCTGAAGTTTTATCATTCAAGTGCCTGAAGAATTTGTGTGATAATCAAAATGCAGATGTAATACAGAAGATATTCTTCTGGAGATGGACCGGATTTTACGACCAGAAGGTGCTGTCATATTCCGTGATGAAGTTGACGTCCTAATTAAGGTAAAGAAAATAGTTGGAGGAATGCGATGGGATACTAAAATGGTTGACCATGAGGATGGTCCTCTTGTTCCTGAGAAGATACTGGTTGCTGTCAAACAGTATTGGGTTGCTGGTGGAAATTCCACATCTACACAATAAACATTGAAGACAAGTTGAACATAGGATTGGCCTTAGGCTGCCAGTTTCTTTCTACATACAATCCTGACAGAGTTCATATATGTTGTCATGAGCATTTTTTGCTTATCTGATCATCATGACTGTGGCCCAAGGAGAGTGCTTCGAGAAATATGCTTGATAGTCACTTATCCAAGGTTTCTGTTGTATTTAATTTATAAATGGACAAGGCTACAAATCTATCCTTGAGTTTTTATGATATTAGTCATTTTTTGGCCTAGGTTAATTTTTGTACAATTTTGCATTCAAAAGTGAAGCAAACACTAGCCTTTTTCAGTAAATTCTTTATTTTTCTGAATTCCAAATTACAGCTTCTTTATTTTACGGATGCAATGTCCTTTTGTTTTTTAGTGGTTTATTTTATTCCGGATCCTTCATGAGTCATGACATTATTATAAAGTATTTACAATTATTACATTCAGGTTTGTGGTTAAAGATAATAGGCTCTAATTAGCAATTCTAATGCCGTACCACTAAAGTGAATGTGCAAAGCAAATTAGCAGCCTGTGAAATGTGAATACTACACATGTTGAAGAACTAGTTAATATGAGTTACTGAACCTAATAATGGTTCAGACCCCACAAGTCATCTAATATTCTTGTGAAAAATTGTTAAGGACAACGTATGTATCACGTTATTTTTATATTATTTATTAAAATTGAGTTATATATTTTATTTTTACACATTAATTTAAGTTCATGTTAATTTTTAGTAGAGATAATATTTAATATGACTTAATTTTATTAGATGAATAAATACATTGTATTTAAGAAATTTTCAATTCTAGCACCTTCCTGCCCTAGCTCAAACTAGGTTCACAAGGCTAGAACTCCCTCAATGACCTGGGACATAACCTTGACCACAGTGGAGCTTGCCTGCCTATGCTAGACAGACAAGACAGACTGGTCCTATGGACCCTGCTTGGTCACAAGTTCATGGTACCATAGGCTAGTTAGCCAGAAAGGGTGTTCTCAAGCTTTATTCACCACTAGATCTTAGGCAATTTTATCATCTCCCTATATTAGTCTGCTTTTAAGATTTTATTTCTTTAGTATTTATAAAGAAATCAAACCCAAGTTATTAATGAAAAAATTTATCTTTCCTTACCGACTAAAAACTAATTTTAGACTATAGATGCCAATTTAAGGCCCACTTCCTTAGTCAATATTAACTCCAAGATGACAGGTCCGGGCTTTTATTATTTATCCTTGATCTGATTTTTCCAAAGATGTGGTGTATAATAGGCATTATAAATGCATGTCATATATAGTGGCTGTTTTGTACTTACATGATTGATATGAAAGGCAAATTAATGGCCATAGTAGTGAAGGGCCTTGCGATGTGTCATTACTGTCTATTTTGTGTGGACAGCATATTTCTAAATCAAAATACAAAAGGGCTAGTAGGTTCTTAATGGCAAGGATTGGTTCTTGTGGTTTTGGGATCCCAAGCATGAAAAATAATGCATTCGTGTGAGACTTGCAGCCTCAAAACTTGTCTGTATATTCTCTATATATATAACCAAGAAACCAGTGTCATCACCGTGCCACATACCCAAAACAGCTGTTTAATGCATTCAAGTACCATTGTATCAAATAGTTCCTTTGTGTCCCTTCGTTTGTCACACCCAAATCTCACTAATATTTTGTTAATTATTTTATATTAGTTTTGATTAAGGTGTATCAACTTATTCACTGTGAAAAGCCAAACACTTTATGGTCTGTGTCAATCTATGCACTGTATTAACATTCACTGTATCAAAAGATAAATTATTATTTTATTTATTTTAACTAAAATATTTTTATTATTCATTATTTATATAATATAATAATTATCAAATATGCATTTTTTAGCAGAGTTATCAAATACGCATTTCACTAAGATAAAATAGTCACTTTTTCAAAATAAAATAAAATAATAATTTTTAACACAAAAAACATTAAAAATAAAATTTTAAAAATATTTTTAATAAAAAAACCAAAATTATCCGGACAAATATTTTGGGTTTAAGATTTAGGTTAAAGAAAATTTATGTATATTTTAAATTAGATAGAAAACAAAAAAAAAAAGAGTAATTTATTCAATTTAAAATGATGGAACTAAAGTTTACTGAATTAATATGAGTTTTGGGTTTGATAAAATAAGCTAATTGTTCTTAATCTGATAAATTAAAATTTTAAATTTTACTAAAAAAGATATTTATGTTTAATATTTGATAATATTTTAAATAGATTATTTTTAATAAAAGAATAACTATAAAAAATAAAAAGAAATGATGGAATTAAGGATTACTAGCTATTGAACGTGGCTTTTCTCTCAAGTAGTTATCAACCTTTCTCCTCAAAGGGGACAAATCATGAAGGGCGTCCTATATAAGAAAGTGAATTGTTTAGGTATGTTATGGAGTTAGGAGGGAAGAAATCTGAAGAATATAAAAGGAAAGAGAAAGAACAGAAAGGAATATAATTAACTAATAATTTTCTTTTCCCTTATTTGAAAAAACATTTTCCTCCATCATCTCTCAAATTGAAGGAACCTAAAATACAAAGAAGGGAGAACTAGCAATAATTTTGAAATGTTAATTGAAAACCCTTCCTTCTCCTCCCTCTTACTACAAAACTCAAGAACAAACAAGATGTGTCTCAATAAAGCATTTTTTCCCCTTCTAATTTACATAGAAAAACTCATATCCACATTAGAAAAACTAGACTTGCATTTCAAGTGCTTGTCATGCATAAATATTTATTACAACTCAACACTATATTATTAATTTCTTAAAACCTAGTAACAAACAATTAAGAAGTATAGTCAGGCTCATTTCTTATTAAGTGCTCGATGATAACAAGATTCTTATTAGCCTGAATACAAAAAATTTCCGCGTGAAAACTGTAGAGGAAGTGTCAATTAGGCCACAGGCACATGACCCTACCTACTTGACATTTTGCTTAATCCACAAGCCTACTTATAGAGAGATACTACTTCTGAATAATCCTGTACTAGCCATTCAGCCCCTCATTTTACATCCTCTCTTGTATCCTTTCCTTCCCTTCTATCTAGCTTTAGCCATTGTTTCCTTAAAAAGGAAGCTTCACCTAATTTTCCCTTTCAAGTTTGCTTCTGAAGTTCCTCTTGTTGTTGGATCTTTATCTTTAGTCTTTACCATTTGTTCTCTCTGTTGGGTCATTTCCTCTTTCTGAGAACTTGAAATTATGCTCAAGAATTCTGGAACAATGGTTACTGTAACTTCTACTGCAAATAGCAGCCTCCATCAGTTAAGAAATTTCAACTCTGAGAACAGAAATAATCACCTACGTGATGCTTCTTTCTCTTCATACTTGAACTGCAATGGGGAGACCTTTGTAGAGAAACTTGCAGAATCAAAGAGGCATGTTGATAGTCCTTTTACCGGCAAGAGGGAGGAACATCATCAGAAGGAAGAAGATGGACAGATTGGAGTGTTTGAGGCTCAAAATTACTTCAATGGAGGAATGGATCATGAGAGTCCAAGATTTGCCAACGCTGCTAGACACTACAAGTATCAGAAAGATGACGAATACACAGCTCGAGAAACCAGAAAGTACAACAAAACCCATTATGGGACCCCAAGTGTTCGCTCTGAATCAAGTTGGAACAGCCAAAGTAAACTATTGAAGAGTGCTCAGAGGAACTCTTCGGTGAACAGGAAAAGCAAGGTACAGGGAAGTAGTTTTCTAGCTGGTCTTGGCTGCAAATGCTCTTGTACTGATAAGAATTCTGTTGATATTAGTGATCATAACAAAACTCCTACTTATGATGTAGTTCATGGAAAAAGAACTCCCAGAAACCTCGTTAACACTAGTCTAGATGCTAATTATTCAGCTAAAACAAACAAGCCTCATGAAGAACTCTTATTCAATAAAGATGTTTACTTCCAAAAGCCAGATGTAGCAATCTCAACTGTGAATTCTGGGTTAGAGAACCAACTGGAGAATATGAAACTTGGGCAAGAGGAAGAAGAAAAGCCAAGGAAATCATTGGAGGTGTTTGGCTCCCCAATATTGAATAGCAGGAGGTCCTTGACCTTTGATAAAAGGCTAACAATTCCCTCTTGGGATGCTGCTGCTCCTAAAATGGAAGAAATTGACCTCTCTGCAGGAAACTACAATGATACTGAGAGTGATGCAAGTTCAGACTTGTTTGAGATTGATAGCCTCACAGGTAAATCGAACCACTTCCTTAATAGACAAACATCAGAAGTTGCTTCTGGTTGTGTCTCCCCTACAACTTGTTATGCACCAAGTGAAGCAAGCATAGAATGGAGTGTGGCCACTGCCAGTGCTGCAGAATACTCTGTCATGTCAGACAGTGAAGAACAAGGGCCAGTAGCAACCACCCCGACAAAAACAGTGCATACTTCCTCGAATGGAACAACAAAAGCCATCAGAGAGACACAGAGGAAGCATCCTAGTGTGCTTCTGGGCTGCAAGAGTCACAGGGCTGTGAGAGTCGCAGGGGATGCTTTCATAACATATGAGAAGCCAAATTCTAGCCCACTAATTCGTCGCAGGTCAGATACCTCGACTCAGGTGACAAGGTTTAAGGCAGAGACGAAGATGGGAAATTTTGGTGCAATTAATGGGCATCATGCTTATGCCAAACCTCCTCTTCAACGCTCATACTCATCACATGTTTCGCAACCTCTCTACTTTTAGCAGTAGTTTGAATTAATTTTTGGTTTTTAAGTTTGTATAATTATGTATTTTCACTTGGCATAATAAAGTTTTAAATTTATTTGCTGAGGTAACTTAGATTTCTGTCCAGTTTCCTTCTGTGTCTTCCTCTTATTGATCTTGTAGTATTCTCTTGTTTGCTTTAATCTATATTTTTTATTCATTATTTGCTGTTTCTGGTTCAAAAACAAGATGAAGATGGATGCTTTTGTATGCATGCATAAGGTCTCACATTGGGATGTGAAAGGTGACCTCGTATTGTCAAGGCATGAGAAAAGGCCTCTTCCAATGATCCCTCATCAAGAGTTTCTTGTTTCATAGCTTTTTGTTTTTATGCATTATGCTTGATCTGATCCTAAGGACCATAGCCATTTTGGAAAGTGCAATCCCTCCTTTCACTTTAGATGATATTTTCCTTAGAAGGACCACTAGCAAATTATATAAGGAGTCTACCTTTTATATATATATATATATATATATATATATATATATTATCCTAGCGCTGTCGGCTGTTTGGAAATAATGCATCCAACAAAAAAAAAAAAAAGCACAGAAGAGTGACTATAAAGTAAACCATCATTCAAATACAATGAAATTTCTCCTTTTCTTTTGCATTTGGTACAAAACTCAAGTCAGGAGATTCAATTTACTTATCTGACAGTAAGCTTGCATTCCTAAGACAGTTAATGATGAGTGTTGCATTATATTTTGGACGTTCTTTCACTTTTTTTTTTTTTGGGTTTTCCGGACCAGCTTGAGCACACCTTAAACTTAAATAAAGAATAATACTGAGAGGTTTATTAATCATACATCTACTTAATTAAGAACATTCAAGCCTTAAGCATAGAATGTCTTAACTTAACAGTGACATGCAACTAGCAACTAGAGACAGCCAACAGCGACAACAAAATGCTCACCAAGGAATGAAGCCAGCTGCATTCAATATCAGAACTACCTATAATAAATAAGGTGGTCCATCAAGCTTATTATATTTCTTCGTGTCATATTCAATAGTATAGAAATCTATCAGAGGTATGTCAGATAATGGAAAATAAAATTAATTTAACAAGAAACAGATTAATTCAAACTAGAGGCTATTATTCAGTTTATGGATTTCATACCATTCATCTATCCAAATCCAAGTATATATATATCAATATGAAACGCATCTCAAACCTTCTAGTGAATGAAGCTTGTCCATAGAGCCTAAAGGCTAAGAATTTATCAAGCATGGACACTTCCATGGAGGAATTGTGTACCGTGTTCATGTCTGACATTTGAATTAATTACAACGTAACACTTCAAAATTTGTCATTTTTTGTGTTACTGTCATGCTTCTAAGCTAAGATGCAGCCATGTAAATGCTGGGGCCAAAAAATCTATTTCCTATGGAGAAAGCAAAAGCAGGATACTTACGTATCTGACACGAGATGAGATGTCATCCTCCTAATGTTAATTTCGGAGACATAGTATGTGGCGCAAATTAACATATTAATGGTCCAGTCTAACATCAAAATATTTATCATTTGTCACCGTAATGGTCTGTTTAATACCTGTCTGCACAATCATTAACTGAAGATAAGCTTTGTGACCATGTCATGGACCACTAAGGACGTGATGGCTTCCAACTGAGCTCTCTGATTAGGCTCCACAAGCCTTTAAATGGAACAAAATGCAGCCTCTAAAGTCTAAACCAAGCGCCCAATATGCTCATTATGAGCCATGAAACTAATTAAGGTATAATTGTTCTTAATTAGAAGATGAATATTGAATACGACTTAATAGACATGATTTGTAATTCTTGCCATATATCTTCCCATACATTAAGGGGTTTTAAAAGGTTGATATAGATGGATAGTAGCATATTGACTTGGCCTCTAGCTATAATAGGAGAGAAAGAAAACTTCTGGAAATCGTTTCTAATAAAATTACATAAAATGCTCAACAAATCATTGGCTCTGCATTCTATATAGCAAAATAAATGTATTAGAAAAAAGTAAAGCAATAATCTAGGCATATGATTCAAAACAGCTGCAGGTGGCTTATACCCTAATAATTAACCACAAGGATAAAACCAATCATTAGGAAAATGCATATAATATGAAGATAACTCTGCACTATTGATTTCGCACACGTTCCAGCATTCTATACCAAAACTGGATCATAAGATGCCTACCATATATATAATTTATGGCGTAAAATGAAAGAGAAGAAGAAACAAAAAATCCTGTCTGGAAACCTACCAAAATCAATTGGTATTGTACACCTTTTTATATTCTGAAATAGCATGTTATAAATAATTAAATATCTAAATTATGCATTAGGTTATCAAATGGAATACATGACTTTTTTCTTTATTATTTTGTCCAACTATTAATAAGGATGTGAGATGAAATAAAATAAAAGTTTATCGAAGAGGGAATAAAGCATAATTATAATCATCCTGATATTTTCTTTAAAGAGAAGAATTTATGATTATCCAGAATTATATGGATAAGAACATGCACGAACTGAGCTTTCTCACAAGTAGAATCACGAAGATACAAGGTAATGAATAATTTTAAACAAAAAAATACAAAGTGTAAGTTGAAAATTGCAAGATAACATGGGGCATTGGAGCCTGCTATAGAAGGGTATAAAAATACCACCAGAACAGGTAGATCCATAATTTCCTTATTAAAAGTCAATCTAGTATGGACAAAAGTAAAAGCAAAAGATAGAGCACAACAGCGTATGTATATATACAGATCACTTGGGCAATGCGGCTCTTCACAAGGAAAAATAATACTAGTACAAACAAAGAATACTCATCAACCAAAAAGATTAATCATCCTTATACTCTTTAGAAGGTCTAGCTTCAAAACCCCCACCTGCCCTCTTCTCCAATGAGTAAGGCATGTAAGTTCCCAGGATTCGATCCCACATAACAAAGAATGGCTGTGAGAAGTTGTACTTGGTGCCATAGAGCTGATGGTGCACATCGTGGTAAGCAGAATTATTTGTGAAAAATATATGGAAAAGGTTCCCAGGGAGCCATAACCCACAGTGATCATCCACAGTTTTGATTGTAGCAAAGGAGAAGAAGAAGATGGAAACTCGAGGAGTCATACCAGAGACAAGGAACGATAAAGCCCCACCTACAGTATCCAGAAGAAGACCTTCTACAGGGTGATTGTATAGAGCTCCATATGCATAAGGAACAACAAGTCTGTGATGTTGAGAGTGGATGTGCTTGTATAAGAACTTGTTATGATGCATGTATCTATGCATGAAGTATTGCCATGTGTCCATAACCAGCATAGCAGTAACAAACTGTCTCACTAATACAAGAAGGGAAGCATTTTCAACGGTAGTATTTCCACTATTACCATTATCACCAGTTGTCACCTACACAATAACAAAAGAACCGATCATGATTCAACTATCCAGATCCAATAAAAATATCACAATTTATGCTTACAGTGCTTAACATGCACTACACAGTAAATAAGTAATTATTGGCTAGAAAATTACAAACCAAAATAAGCCATTATGTTCACCACAAAGGTTTTCATCTACAACAGGAACATTGTTAATTCCAATGAGGGTGCTAGAAAGTAGTAAAGAGTCTAAAAACCAGTCAATATTTCAATTCAAAGGACTTGAGGTTATTCATCAACAAGCTTTCCAGTTGATTAGCCATATCAATCCCACATTTAGCCTCCTCTCTTGTTAACCATTAGCATTTACATTAGTTTTACATAATCAGTAATTATTCACAAAACTTAAACGACATGATGAAGAATTCCTTAAATCTGTTACAATAGCCACGTCCCTTTTTCCCAGTAATAACTATACCGAAGTTAAAAAAAAAAATTAAGAGTAAAATCAAACAGATTCAAAAGATCACTGAAACTAGGTTTTTGTTCATTCTTTTGGGTGATTTTGATGTTTGAACAACATAGCTCCCTCCGTTGACAAGGCCACCCCCCCCCCCCCCCTCTAACCCTCCCAAAATAATCTTATAGGACCACCTTAACATATAAAATTGCAATCCCATTTTTAACTAGTTCCGCGGTAAAAAAATAAAAAAAGGATAAATGAAGAGTAGAAAGGTTCTTTCCAAACAGGGAAGTCAGTCACCAATTTGGGTGGGAGGGAACACTAAGGATACTTTCCTCTTCTTTTCCTTTTTGAGACAGAAAAGGTTATTTTGTGATTCATATAGATACTTCAGCCATCTAACACAATAAGAAGACTATGATGCAGTCAATTTTTTCTGATTAACCCCGTATGAAGTGACATATGATAAACATGAACACATATGATTCTCATCAATCCCAACACTTAATAGGTTAATAAACTGATATAAGTAATATAGCGTCAAACCATCGCTACAAAATCTAAAAAGATTAGGCTTCACATAAAAAGGCATATATAGTTAACAGAAGGATCAGATATTTTTCGATCACTTACAGCAAACAGGAGTAGTGCCACCACAGCCTGAACTACTTGTTGAAGGAGAACTCCTTTCACCACCATAACCTTGGATACCAAATTCTTTTCATCTTCATCCTTCTTGGAGTGTAATCGATAATTCTCAGAAAACAAGCCGAGAAAAACATAGATGCCAGAATAAATCCAATAAACAAAAATTGGGACAAAGGTTCCTAACAATTCATCAGAGATCCCAAAATCCATTTCTCGAAAACAAAATAAAAAAAAAATTTAGAATCTACCCAGACTTAAAATTCACATGAAACCAGACACAAGTTCAGGGAGGAAAAAATAGAAAATATAAACAAACCCTAACCCTGAAAATTCACTCTCCCACCTCTTATAATTATTCGGCAAGCCAAATAAAAAAAACAGATTTAAGCATTAGATAATCAGTATGACCGAATTAGAGTTAGGGTTCCACGTAAAAGGAAGATTCCAAAGGTGTTAGGAATCAAAAGCGAGAAGGGGCAGATTGCAGAACAAAGAGGCAGAGTCAGAGAATAGACACGCCACCAAAAAAATACTACAAATTGAGACTACGTCAGTGTACGCGTGTTATCGTGGACCTGCTACGTGTCACCGACATTCGTGTGATTTAAGAGAGATCGTAGACCTAAACCGGTTGTGATTGAGCGAAAAAAGTTGGGAGAGAGAATAAAGGATGTGACAGTTGCAGAGGATAGGAACCAGGGCAAGATTGGTGACGTGGCACTTTAGGAACATTGGAGAAATTAAAAACAAAACGACACGGAGTTTGACCGAGCAAATCAATGGAATGAGGAAAGCAAGTTGCGTTTAAAGTTTGAAGGTTTGAAAATTTGAATGTTGAGTTGTGTTGAACGTGAGTGTGGAATATGTCCGCTTGTGAGCGTCGCGTTTGACACAAACTCAGGTTCTGCCGAGTGGGATATGCCATCTTGTGCCATTAGTCAAACTTCTAGGCTGGGTAATAAATATATGAATTCGTTTAATGAAAAAAATAAATAATATTAAAATAAAAGTTTTAAAGATATATGTTTTTTAATAAGTTATATTTTTGTATTTTGACCCTCATCTTTAAGGTTTAAAGGAGTTTATCTACTTTCAAAATAAGAGGATGAATTAATCTTTTTTATATTTGTGCTTATATTTTTTACTTGTCAGTGGAGTTTTCTTTTTATTAAGATTCAGAATGTATTAGGAGTTTCAGTTTAAGCGTCAAATGAAATAGATATATAATATCTCTAACTTTTTTCTTGACTCTTAATTTCTTTTTATGTCTTCTTTTGTAGAAAAAAAAGTACAGGTTGTTATCGAGTTTTGTAAATACTAGCATAAAGATATCGAAGCACAAGAATAAAATTAAAAAAACAATAAATAGCTAAATATCGAGCTAATAGCTAGCCGCAGAATATATTTGATTATTTGTTGAATTAAGCACTAATAGGTGCTTTTGGTTGATTCCAATTATAGGTTAAATTATGTATCAAAAAAATGATGGGTTAAATTAACATATCCTTTTCATAATGTATCCTAATTATCTATACAAGAGATCAACGCAACGTGTAATTAAATTTAAATCAATGATAGAGGCATTGAATAAGGCCAATGTCTGCCAGATCTTATAAAATTAAAACAATGATTAGCTAAGCTTACCTAATCTTGAGGCATCCAGCTATTCATGCAATATATATATATAGACCCCTCTCCAGCTTGTACTATTTGATTGATGTCGTCTTTTCAAGTAGTATTTGTATTGTCCATAAATAATTTTTGTTAGCAAAATCTATTGAAGAAATGGGATTGAATTGAATAAATGTCTTAACCTTTTTTAAAGAAAAAAAACTTAAATTTTTTATAAGCAAATTTTTTTAAAAAATTATTTTTTAAAAGAAATAGTTTGAAAGTTAAAATAAGTTTAAAAAAAATAAAAAAGTGACACAATGATTTATAAAGTGATCTTTACATCCTCTCTCTAAATACATAATAAAAAAATTTTATTATTAAATAAAATAATTACCTTACAATTAAATAATTCTCATACAAAGATTAGCCCAAATACTTTTATACAACCAACAATACAAAAACTAATGACATACTCACTATCTAAATTTAATATATTAAAATTTTATTGGATTAATGGTAAATAATAATCAATGTTAATTATGATTTCAAGTTATAAAATGTTTTAATGTATTTTATCATAATTTATAGCATCAGTTATAAGTTCTATTTTATATATACATATATATCAAAAACACAAGATTCTTCTTCTAACTTCTAACTTCTAACTTCTTACTCTATGTCTCTCTCTTTGTGATTTGTCATTGGGCAAAGTAAATTTAAAACTCTTCCTTAAATTATTGTGTTTATCTCAATAGTTTTCTCTTATTCAGATATGTCTTAATCTGTACATTTTATATTTTGATTTGCTTGATCTAATTTCTTGATTTTGTTTAGTTTAAATCAAATCTATTAAGTGTAATACATGTATATATATATGTATGTTTAATTCAACATGATATAGAGTTATCTTAATCTCAACATACTTAAAGATAAATCTTAATAATTTTATACCACAACAAAAAAATATATAGCAAAACCCAGAAAATAAGAAAAAGAGTTTTAGTTACTAAGATTTAAAGATTTATAGCACTAGCTCACTAAGAAAGTTCTGTTAATGTAGTAATAAATAAAAGTTGGTGACTTTGAATATTTCTGTCTGAAATTTTTTTTTTTCCCTTCAACATGGATGAGAAAGAACAATAAATATGAGATTATGAAAGAAAAAGTATTTTAAATCTTCATAACGTCTTTCAATAATTAATGTACCATTATTGGCATTTCAAATAATTAAAAAACGTTTTCTTCAAGACGTTAAAAATAACAGGAGAATTAAATGATTTTTTAAAAAAAAAAATTGAAAAAAGAGCCCGATTTTTTCATTTAAGCTTTCAACAAATTAAGTGATGCACAAAAAGACAAACATATAATTTGGGTTGCATATAAAATGAGCTCAAATATTTAAGTATTCTCATCATTTAAGACCTTGAATTTGAGCTTATTATAATTGGACTCTTTAACAAATTTATTGATAAAAATAAAAAAACATATTAACTCTTAAATTTGATCAAAATATTTACAACTACAATTTTTAAAGGAATGTGCATTTTGTTTAACTCTAACCTTAATAAATGTGGTAAAGTACAATTAATTGGATTTTTTCTCCTTTGAAAAATGTCACTATTCTTTCTTACAATATTTATGTTATAATGGTTATAATCTAAAAAATTATATATTATAAAATATATAATATGAAAATAGAAGAAAAATAAAATAAAAATATTAAAAATTTAAAATAAAATAATAAAATAATAAAAAATTAATTAACTTTTCATTATTTAGTTTATTATTTTAAAATTTAATAATTAATTATTAGTTTATATTATATTAGTATATAACTTGACTGAAGAATTTTCATACACTTAGATCCCACTGATTTGGTACAACTTATTTTATCCTCCAAGGGTAAATGGTCATTTTCACCTATATCAATAATTTATTTTAATTTTTCACTATTATTTTACACCCTCTTCTATTTTATTTTATTTTAGTTTTTATGACGTTGAACCGGAGAAAGAGACATTGAGAAGAAAGAAGAAAGAGGGCTAGACGATGGTCTATGGGTAAACTGGTAATTTTACTTTGCCATTGAACTCTTCTATATAATTCATTACTATATCGGGGAAGGACACTGATGTATTTCAAATTAAATAAATTGGAGGAGATATTGCGTGTGAAAAATCCTTAGTCCTCAAATATCATTACATTTGGATGACGTAATTTTAAATTTTATGAAATTTGAAATATAAATTTAATGCTGTAATGATTAATAACATTTAAAATTTTTTTATTTAGATAATTATGATATTTTTAAATTTTTTATATAATTATAAATATATGTAATGTGTCAATATATGTTTATATACATATAAAATTACTTGATTGCGGAATCTCATTTTTATAATAAAAATTATAAATGTATATTGTGTTTATTTCTTTATTTAAAAAATATATTTTTATTATTATTTTATATTAAAAAATTTATATATGTTCATGTACATATAAATATGTGTGTATATGTATACATAAACAAATATATGTATATAAATGTATTATATGCGCATATAAATATATATTTATATATTTTTTTTATAAAAATGCATTTATATATATTACAAACAAACATGTATTTACATATACAATTGTATGTTTACATGTTTATATATATATATATATATATATATATATATATATATATATCTATCTATCTAAATGTAATTTTAAATTTTTTGTAAGTTATTTAATTAATTATTATAGAATTTTAAAGTCTCTTACAATCCAGAAGAAAAATTTATAACAAATTTATTCAAATATTTTTAAAAATTACTTTCATTCCCTTAAATTATCAATGACCATTGTGGTTTCTCTATTCATATAATACTTCAATTTTTTTTATTAATAAACACAGAAATTTAACTTCATGAAAAAAAATTAAATGCCTTAAATTTCGAACTGAAAATTTTACTAAAGAAATTTGAATATAGCATTAAATTACTTACATCACAAAAAAAAACAATAGATTTTTTTAATTTAAAAGAAATTATATTGAACTCCTCTAAAAATTAACTAAATTATAATTGATACCATTATTTAAAAAGGTATACTCAATTCTCTAATATTTGATTATATTACAAAACTCTTTCAATTTATTTATTTTTATATAAGACTAATTTTATTTGTAATATAACTATAAAAATAACTAAATAATTGTAGAAATGACATTACTGTAAAAAATAATCTAATTTCATTAATTAATAATATAAATATAAAGAAAAAATTTTATGACGTATATGAGGTATTAAAAAATTAAGATGTAATTTTTAAAACCGAATATTAAGTATAATTTAATTAACTCATTTCAGTTATTTGATAATATGATTTAGCTTAACTTAAATCATTTTTCACTTTATAATAATCAGAGGAAACGTACGACACAAGTCAGGATGGCCGAGTGGTCTAAGGCGCCAGACTCAAGTTCTGGTCCTCGTGAGAGGGCGTGGGTTCAAATCCCACTTCTGACAAATTTAATTTTTATTTGATTTATCTTTCAAGACTATTTTGTCATTATGCATCATTTTTTAATATCTATGGACCAAAGGAAATGTCTAATTGTAAATTCAACAATTGATATTTGACAGAAAAGTGGTACTATAAAATGTCTGATCTGAATATATACAAAAATATTTACATATACCTAAGTACTATGGGAATGTCCCAAAAAAAAAAGACAATTGAGTATTTAGAACACTCGCATGAATTAAGATAAACCAAACAGAGCAAAGTTGTCTCTTTCCATACAGATGAACTTGCTCCAAAATGTCCTTCTCCAAACTCGTTTTAATGAAGTGATGAAATTCCATCTCACATAGCCTCCAATTCATGGGTCTCGGAAGCTTCCTTCAGAAAGCTAAGGTCAGTCTGCTTGGCTCGCTTGCAAGGAACTAGTGAAATTGTGAAAGGTCACTTATCTTTCTTTGGTTGTCAGTAGTGCATTGAAAAGAACACAAAAAATGGATCAATAGATACCTTCTGCCCTGTTATTGTAATTGAATGCCAGAGGTTTCTGGTCCTCATGGTCAGATTTCTCCATTTGTTTGCGTTTATTATATCTTGAAAGCTGGAAACACAACAAATGTAACTTTAATTTCAATTCAGAATATTTTAGCTAAATAAAAGTATGATGAATTCAATATTTATA
Source organism: Senna siamea (assembly GCA_031216115.1). NCBI lineage: Eukaryota > Viridiplantae > Streptophyta > Magnoliopsida > Fabales > Fabaceae > Senna > Senna siamea. Next base: position 4,757,329 of record CM062358.1, read on the forward strand.
CAATAAGATGAGTCAGTTTTTAACATACTGTTTGTCCAAAATAATACAACAATAAATATATTCCAGTGCACAACATAATTTAACTGAAGTGAGCTCCAAAACAGCTCCACCTAAACCACACTTAAAAACTAGTCTCTATATAAGCTGCAAGAGGGGAAAACTTTGGTGATCAATGTAAAGCTAATTAAAATAGGAATGTTTATCTGAAATTCCAATGGAAAAATTGAAATTGTACGTAAAACACAGTCACACTGTTTAAGAAAACGTGGAAAACCAAAAAAAACCAATGAATCAGTTCTTTCGGTACAGAACAAATGGACATGCCATAATGGACAGAAAACCATCATGTCCCACTGAACTCAAAGAGGTAAAAGCTTATCTATGAGAAATAATATACTAGTGTACTATAGACAGGGTACATGGCCAGTCATTAGTACCTGTGGCTCATCATCAGAAAAATAATCACTGTCCTCCGCTTTCCTTTTTCCTGGTAACACATTAGACAGATCTGCACAAAGAGAAAAGTAGATAAGTAATTGCTAAGTTAAATAGTGCGTGTGCTTATAAAAGAGTAATGCTACCCACAACCCTGACAAAGCAACATCATAAACAGAGCAGGGATATACCTTGGTTTGATTTCACTTCTCTGGGATCCTTCTTTTCTTTAGCAATCCCAAAAACATCATTGCATAAGTCCTTCATGGAAGAAAAAACCTGCAGAAGCCATTCTCTTTCAGTCCAAAAGCATTTACAACACGCACGAAACTAAAATATAGATGTTAGATATTACAGAGTCAATGACACGGCACTTACAGTAGAAAATTCAGAATCTGATGTCCCACATAATTCAATTAACTTAAGCTTATCCACTTTAAGCTGCAAAATGGCAGAGCATGTATTAATTGGTTAAACCACCGAAGAATAGCTTACATCCCATATTACTGTGTCGGAGATAGTTATAAATTCAGATTTACCTTGTGTTTCTTTGCACATAGATAAAAAGCAACTGCAGTAAATATAGGACGTGTAAAGTCAGCACTTGCACGTCGAGAGGCTGGCAATGATGACAGGTACCGATCCTTATAACTGAAAAGAAAGCATATATAAAGAGACATCTCAGCAACAGAAATAGGCACAAAAATGGGAACAAAAGCGTCATGTGTGTGTGTGTGTAAAACCGCTAACGAAGTAAAATATACTCTCAAAATCACCTTGCCAAACATATTGCAGACGCCTAATGCCATTGCCAAGAAAAATAACAGAAATAATCATGCACAAAGGAACTGAAACTTACAGATTTAGGCTGTCTCGAACAAATGAGATAATTCGAACACACCCAAACTGAATCGCTAATTCTCTGACATCCAGCTTAATCCTACATCACCAAATACTCTACTGAGCAAATTACAAACGTATTGTCAAAACGAAAATGATTAAAGAAAACAAAATTTAAGAGATTAGAAGAAAACTAACTTGACGCCGAGACTATTGTGCAACGAATTGTAGGATCTGGTATAAGCCTTTTCCGACATCCCACTCAGCTTTATAGAACGAGACCGATCAAACAGAACCCCCAGCCTGCACATCACCAACCTGAGCATTATATCCCATAAACGCATTAAAATGTATTTTGAGAGAGCAACAACGAAGATACCTCGTAGCAGCAATTTCCAAACAGATTACAGCTTTACAAACCTCTCCCTGCGATTAAACCGAACACATATGTAGTTAGCATTAGGAGTGCATAGTCGATTAGCTCAGAAAGAAAACGAACTTACAATTCCGATTATAGAGGAATCGAACTGAACGTCACATAGGCGCCGAAGCTCCGCCGCTTTTCGAATGACGAGATTGGAATCTGAGAGCCCGAGCTTCTTCGCGATCTCTGATAGATCCATCTATGAGGAACCAAACTATGAGTTGCGTTGTCTTCTTCAGAGTTCAGAGATGTCAATGCAGAGTGAAATGAAGAAGAAGATTTGCATTTTGAAGAAGTGAGGGAATGCGGGAAATGAATATTGAAGATTTGGCGGGAAGAAGAGATGGTTTTCCATTCTTTGGTTATTCATTTTGAAGACTCTCGCGCGCACTGTTCTGGCGCGCATTCACGAAATATGTTGTGGAATAACTTGGGTTGGATTCTTTGATTGATAAAATCATATTAAAACAAATTAGAGGCTTAATTTTTAATATATAAAGTTAAAATAATTAATATATTTTAAAATAGTACAAATTTATTTCACTTGTAATTTTTTGCTATTTTTTATTTTTATTTTTCATATTACATATTTTATTTTATATAATATAATATATAATTTTTTAGACTAATAATAAAAAATTCTAAAAAATTATAATATAGATAAGTAATTTGATTCTAAAAATAAAAATATTGAATAATTCATGCATTCTGTAGTGACATATTCAATTCAATGCTATTCATGTAACTAGCGAAAATAAAAGTCGCAACATTAATTATTTAAAATTAAAATGTTATTCATAAAAATCTTTTCTTTATAAAAAAATTTATTTTATTTTTTTTATACACCTTATATTTTTTTTTATACTTTATTTTAGTAAAACATATTTTTATCCAGTTGAGCAATATATTTTGACAATATTAATAATTTAGTTTATAAAACATTTTTGTTAGATTATTGAAATATTAATAGTGTACAATTTAATTTTATGCTCATTAATTATTTTGTTATGTACTTACATTAAATTCCAACGAAAATGCTGATTTACAATGTTAAGTGAGCAATTGACATATAATAATAAGGAAATTTTAAGATAATGATTAAAACGATCATTAGACAAAATTTAAAAAAATATTAAAATTGAAAGCACGTGAACTAATATTAATAAAAAAAATGATATTATTAATTTTAAATACAATAATTATTTTTTATGCTTCAATCTTATTTCTTGAATAATAAATATGTAATCCACTATTGCAAGTGCAATAATTAATCACACGAGAATTTATTTGTTTCATTTTGGTTCGCATCAACCTTGTATGCATGATTCTTGCAATTGCACTAGTGAAATTCATATTTATTAGTAAAAAAATAAGATTAAAACATAGAAAATAATTATTGCATACTTTGCATACTTCTAATTTTAATATTTTTTGAATTTTGTTTAATAAATTTGAGATTAAATGTTAAAAAGAAATTAAAATTTATAAAAATTTATAATTTGGTTGCAGCTTTTCAAAAAATCAAAATAATTTAAGAAAATATAATTTGTTGATAAGTTTAAGTAAAATTTATAAGTATAAAATTAGAGTTAATTTTAATTATATGAATTATATAAAAAATGTCTGTCTCATTTTATAATTTAATAAATATTTATAACTAACGAAAGTATATGTTTTTTTAAAAAAAAATGTTAACAAAAATTTATTAAATTGGAATTAAATTTAAATATATAAAAATATAAAAAAAAATACAAGTTATAGTTTAAAAGTATTTGCAATTCATATTTAGTTACATGTATATTCTAATGACACTGTTGAGTACTGAAGTTGTTACTTGCTAATTTCTCTCGTAGATATGAGTAAGTAAAAAGAAAATTAGGTACAAGCAGAAGGTCATATATTCGACTGTCTGAAAATCAACCCATTACACGACATAGTAGAGCCTCCGGCGTCTTCTTAAAGGAGAATACTTTGTAGCTTTGTTGAAGAATCTGAATTTCTGAGTTAAAGATGTCGTTTTCTACATCTTCAAGGTATGCCTTCCCTAAATTTCGTCTCTTTCTTTCATCTATTCCTTTCCCTTATGCCCTCAATCTCCCAATAACATCCACGATGCTGTTGCTTCTTTCAATGGCTTGCTTCTCATACGTCCCCCTCCCTCCGTAGTCGAATTCAACAAGATTTTAGGAGCCATTGTAAAGATGGAACATTAGCCCACTGCTATTTCCCTTTGTTCACGGGCGGAGTCAAACGGGATTATCCATCTTTAGTTTCGTTGAGCATTTTGATCAATTTTTGCTGCCACGTGGGTCAGATGTATTTTGCTTTCTCTATATTGGGAAAGATTTTTAAGATGGGTCATCAATCAAATATAATAACTTTGAATACACTAGTGGAAGGACTCTGTATATTAGAGAAACACTTAGTTTTCATGATGACTTAATTGTAAAAGAATTTTTGTTCAATGAAATTAGTTATGACACCATAATCGATGGGTTCTATAAAACAAGAAAAATGAGAGCTATCATTGTTTTGCTGTAAAAGATAGAAAGACAAGAAATTAAGCTTCATATATTTATAAACAACACAATCGTTGATGATCTTTGTAAAGATGAACTCATAACCAAAGTATGTAATCTGTGTTTTGAAATGATTGAACAAAAATTTTTTTCTTGTCACTTATAATACTCTAATCTATTATTTTTGTAGGATGGGTCATTGGCCAAAAGCTCACGAATTGCTCAATGAGATGTTTTGTAAAAACATTAACTCTGGTGTTTACACTTTTACTATATTGGTTGGTGCATTTTACAAAGATGAAAAGATTATTGAAGCTCGAGCAGTGTTTTCCATGATTATGAAGTGTGATAAAAAATCAAATATTGTTACCTACAATGTTTTAATAGATGGATATTATTTGAGAAATAATATTAATGAGTCAAAAGAAATATTTAATATGATGTTAAAAGTGGTTTGATACCTAATATTACTAATTATAATATCTTTGATTAATAGATACTGTAAGAGCAAAATGATAAATGAAGCCATTGATATCTTTAAGAAAATGCCTTACAAAAATTTGATTCCAAATATTGTAACTTATAATTTTTTTTTTGAATGGTTTGTGCAAATTGACAAGAATTTTATGTGTAAGGTCTTATTTATGAGATTTATGACAACAATCAACCACTCAATATAATTGCTTCTAGTATCTTATTAAATGTATTATGCGAAAGGTAATATCTCAATGAGATCATTGAGTTATTTAGGAAAATTGTTGATTATGGAATACAACCTAATGTTTGGAAAAAAAGAAAAAGTGCTTCTCAGTAGTAGCAAAAGCACTTGTTTAGAAATTGTTGCTTTTGCTTTTAGGTAAAAGTAGAAGTTGAAAATTATATTTCATGATAGAAACACCCTTATCCAGAATTTTTTAGTTTATTATAATATTTTTAATTTTTTTCTTAAAACTTTTCACAAATACAAGTTTTTTTATCTATAAATTATATTTCTTCTTTTTTAAAATAATTATATATATTATTTTGAGACATAAATCAAAGTATAGAGCATATATATGTATTTATATTTTTAAAAATATTTATTATGATTTTGTTCTTTATATTTTAATTAATTAATAATAATAACTTAATAAAAATTAATGATAATAAATATTTATTTATATTGTAATCACTCTGGCCTTAGAACTCTTATAGTCATTGGTCTAAAAATAATATATTTTATAATATAAAATATAAAATAAAATATGTAATATAAATACATGAGAGAAAGAAAATATAGTAAGAAATTAAAAGAAAATAGTAAAAAATTAAAAAAAATTATTATTTTAAAATAAATAATTATTATTTTATTTCAAAAATTTTTTAAAAATGACGTACTTTTTTTTAGTGGAAACCACCAATGTTTAAAAATTTATTAGACTTTGATTAACTTGACTTGAGCTGACAGAGGTTTCATAATAGGATAGAGTTCTTTTAATAAAAATTTTTTTATACACAAAATTTGAACTCAAAACCTTGTTTAATAAGAATGAAGTACCTATTACTCTAACCAATCAGTTGGTGACATATACTTTTGTGCATAAAAAGTCTCTAATAACCATTTATTTGTTTCAATAATATTAATTGCAAAGTAAATATAAACATGTCTTTTTTGGTAATTTGATAACAAAAAATGTTTTTTTATGCAAATTAACTAAACACTAATTGTTTTTAAGATATTGATAAAATTATTTTTCAACTAAATTAGTCAAATACAAACTGGTTCTTTTTTATAGCATTTTTAAAAAATTCCATTTGAAAAAAAATTTCAAACCTAGTTTCTTACCTACAGAAGAGGCAATTGGTACTCAAGGTTGTTTTTAGTAGCGTTTCAAGATGTTGCGATTTATTTTCCAGATAAAGATTTTAAGCGGGGAAACGGGAATTTCCATATGATACCCTAATTCACCTAATTTTTATGATTTCTATTGGTATTATTACCCACCTCTTTCTGCAGAATGTTGTATCCCGCTTTAATTGAGTAATTGCCAGAAACGCAGTATGTATGGGTTTAGTTCTCTTTAATTTCTCCCACTTCCAAGTATTTTTTTCTGATGTTCATAAATTCAATTAAATTTTAATCGCTTTCTTGTCCCTGATATTGTTAGGGATGTTCGATTGTTCATTTTGGACAAAGATTAATAATTTTCAAATTGAGTATCCTTCCCACGTTGATCGATATCTGGCTCCTGTTCTGATAAGGTTAAGTTAAATTAATCTTGAATCCGAGTTTGCACTAAGAAAGATAGATAGTTGAGAACGACAATTAAAAATGCATCCATCAAACAATCATGAGCTTTCCGAGCTCCTAATTATGTGATCAGAAGAAAAGTTCTGATGCTTAACAGCTTAAGAAATTATAAATGCAAACCGAACTCCGAGATAAGCATAAAAGTACAACTTCTTTCACTCAAAGTCTTAGCCACATAATCTACATATAATAAGAATGGTGATTGCAACATCAAAAGGGAAAACTGAGACTTGGAATAACCTCTGGAGTACAGATTTCTTTCAGAGATATTGGGAGGTTAAAGGTACAAGAACGAGGTATCAGTTATCACTACTTTGTTGTCTCGCCCGATGGTTCTTCTGTACCACCGCTGTGGATTAGCTGACACAAATCAAATTGAGAGTCATTATGTCAGTAATATGCCCAGGTTAAACATTAAAAGAGTAAAAGAGGAAGGTGGGGCGAGGTTCAAGAAGACAATAAAACAAATAAAAAAATATCCATACTTTATAAGTACTCATAAATTTTGTGGTGAGACCAAGTATTAAAAGAATAGATTCAAGAAGTTTGGAAAGAGTATTATTTATCCTCAGACTTAAACTCGTTTAATATAAATTATTTAAATATTATTTTTTATATTATAAATATATTTTTATTTTATTTTATTTAAAATATATATATATTATGTTATTTACTTCAATTTTATCAATAAGATAATTTACTTTAATATAAATCTATAAATTATTATATTTAATAATTTTGTAAAACTAAATTTGTTAATATTTTATATTGATTATATATTTAAAGTTTACATAATATAAATGATGTAATTTATATATTTTTTTATGAATTTATATATAGGTAAGTCATAATTTAAAAAAAAAATTATTTTAAATTTTTTTCGATTAAACGTGTCTAAGTCCAAGTATTTAAAAATTTTACGAATCTAGATATGAGGATATCCGCTCAAGTTCGGACTTGAGTATAGAGATTATAGTACCCTGCCCATTCTCTACCTATAATCATCCCTAGAAACAAGTAGAAAAGAGCGAGGTTATTTTTTACCAAGGACCCCAGCTGCTCATACGCCCCCATCACTCTTAGATCTTGCTCATCTTCATAACCAATTTGGATTATCCTCGGTCCATTTACAGACCAGAAGGCTCTTCGACCAGCCTCCTGGAACAACAGCATAAATCTGATGCTTAGCATCCAGAAGCAATACATTATACAGCTCAACATTGAGATATTCAGAAACTTGTTCATCCTTAAGACAACCAGAGCCATGGATACTGCTCCTTACGGGTGAAAAATGTCCTTATATAATCTTTTGCTAGTATATCAGGCTATATAGAAAGGCTCATGAAGGCCACACAAGGAATCTATATTGTCAATGGATAACAGAGCAGTAGAACACAGTTCAACTTAATTTAAAAAAAAAAAAATAACAAAACAAGGTTCAATTATTAGTTCCAAATTTCAGAACATTAGGATTACATTTAAGAATAATATTTTATTCAAAGGGTGAAGGACATGCTAAATCTTGCGCTGCTAATGCAAAGACAACACTAATGTAGAGAGGGAGCACTCAACTTCCTAACAATTATATACACATCCTTGGACATAATCAAAACATCAGATAAACTCAGTGCACCATTTTATCAAGCCAGAACATATTTTAGATTTCTGTAGCTAAGGAATAAATAACCATCTCCCTTACTCAATCCCGCCCAAGTGGAAGGGACGCAGAGAGAGGTTTTCATGGTAAATTATTTGTAAGATGTAGGTTCAACATGCTAACTCTAAGGATATGACAGAATGCTCTGCAGCCTCTGCCTATTACACCAAAAAGAAACAAAGAAATTCTTTCTGCTTACTTTCCAAGTGACAGTGAATACTAATATTCACTTTGTTCAATGTCTATAATGTATTTTCATAGATTTGGAAACATTCTTTCAAACTTACCTGCAATACAATCAAGTATATGGCTTCCAATGCTTGAATACGAATTTCTGCATCATGAACTGGTTCACGCTCAATAGACAGTGCAGTCCCGAGTTCAAGTGGCATTTTTGATGTGTCTTGCTTGTTGTAGATCTGTGTAACAATACTTAATCAATGGAAGAGAGCAAGAGACATGAAACAGTGAAAAATGTCAAAAATTATAAATACTCATGCAATCTAAAACTATGGATGACTTAACTCCTTTGAGATATAAATGATATGAGAAATAGTCAAATTATGCAAAGGTAAAGCCCAAAAAATGGGGAAAAAAACTTGGATATGAAGGCTTACACCAAAAACACTGGAATCTGATTGCAAGTTCACAACACAAGCAGGCACCCTCTAAGTCAGGATATTTTCTCTATGATTTAGGAACATTTATATTTTATCATGACAAGATATTGTTAAACATATTGATAAATATAAATCTGAATCGTACTTATCAGGATAAGTACCAGCCTAAGCATATCCCTATCAAAATAAGTCAATTCAAATAAACAACCTCCTAAAAGAACTCAAAAACCCTAAGAGAATACTATTACATATAAAGACACATAGGTAACTTGGGCATTGGAGTCCATCATGGAGACCTCAGCTCCCTTGCTACGGCTAACCCTCTGTTGTTTTGTAGGATTCTACTATTCAAGATTAACTTGACACCGTAGAGGCTGAACCTGGCCATAAATTGATTTACCACATATTATCAAAATACACAGCACAGCAATGACAGCATCAAAGATGTCACATAACTCGATCACTGTAAATTGAGTTCACTCATGCCTTTCTAAATGAGAATTTAGATCTTACAACAAATTAGAGGGCAACACCCAAAATGACTAGGTAAAAACAAAAAAGCTATTCATATGATGTATAGATAGACATCGAGCAAGCCAAAATTAATGCCATTTTATAAAAGTTAATGAATTAGGCTTTTTTTTTTCTTTTGTTTTGTTTTTTGAGAAGTTAACAATCTTTTGCCAGAAACTGGAAGGTGGAGTATGTAACCTTGTTGCCAGCAACTGGAAGAAGTAATGCTGGCCAGAGAAACTCAGATATCAAAAGTAAATTCTGTAGCTGATTCTCAGCTTCAAAACAACAGTTGTGTAAAGTTCCAGAGACCTGCAAGCAATCAAACATAACACAATTCTCAGATGAGTTAAACTACAGGTTAAAAGTTTGCTAGAAAAGTACAGTCCAACTTGGCTCAACCCTTATCCTTTAGTGACTGAAAGTAATCAAGACAAACAATGCTACTGATACGGAGAAACCATAATTAACATAAAAGAATCTATTAAGCAACAAGTCAACAGGACCTGGACGATAACCTGGATCAGTTCCACATCACTCACTCTGTTCAAAGAATATCAGTTGGTTTCCAAGCCACAAGCTTCATTTACAGACGCCATGCTTGACAACAGCATTAGTCCATATGTTTATATGCTTAACTGAGCATCAGCCCATTAGTAAAGCAATCTGACTTTGTAACTTCTAAACAAATGCGCACTTCTTTCAAAAGTAGGTGAAAAAATTGATTAAATGGAATATTGTGTACTGCTCTATAGAACTCTCCAACTAACACCAAACTATTCTAACAATGCCTGAGATTGGGAAACAGAAAGCATTTAAGTTACTGTACATACCCCTTTCTTTCTCAAAGAACTGTTTGAGTCAAATTGCCTAATTATCTGCTTCAAGAGACCTCGTTTTGGGTCAAGAAGAAGCTTCCTTCCTTCCTGCTGCTTTGAAATGTTAACAAGTATTGATCCAACATGATCAAAAGGATCATCTGTTAAGTTAGGGAGAAATAATACTGAATCAGCATGGTAATTTGCAAACAATTATGAATAATCATGACAGGCATCTATAAGGGACAGGAAATTTCCTAATTACAAAAACCAAAAGTTTTCTAGTAGTCAAATAGTTGAATAGCTTTTTTAAAAAAAAAAAAAAATTAACCTTGATACTGGACTCTCCAGTATATTGTTTTGTCTGTTCTGAATTCTATGAGAAGTCTAGAAATTCAATTGACTGAAATCACCAATCTATGAAAAAACATGAGGAAAAAAAAACTTCTAGTGTAACTGTGGATTAAGTAATGATTATGCAACCGATATATGTTTAAATAAGTGAATTACCAGCTCAGGATTTCTTTTTTTTTAAGACTGATTTTACCACTATTTGAACACTTGGCTAAATTTAGCGCTAAAGGTCAAATTCATGTTGAGTTTGGATGGACGCACCACAACTATCATTGGTGGCTCTACAAAATGATCTGACAAGCTTCATCACATACAGTCCATGCACCTTATCATCTTCAGTCTGACAAACAGCAGAGAATCACCAATTTATATGTCCATATAATGAACAAGATGAAACAGAAATATGCTACATTCCATATTATGACAATTATGGTCATTTGACTAATTCTAGTAATATAATATTGAACCAATATTTTCAGATGTCACCTGTGCAAGGTTGACAAGCACAGGTTCAAAAAAACAGTACTTCAAAAAGATTTATATTACCAAAATACCTAATGATCACAGTGCAACCTGAGAAAACACACCTGGAGCAAGACCGCGCTACCCGCATCCAGTTGTGTTAGATTCACTAAAAGCATTACAAGCAAGCGTGTAATGCTAGACTCTGGCTTGTATAATACATCCATTGCTGTTTTGATCATTCCTATCCGAACCATCATTGCTGCTAGATTTGAGTTTTGAGATAAATTAACAAGTGCTTCAGCTGCTGGTTCAGAAACCTCCTGCAATGCATAGCAATTTTTTTAATACATAGAGTCTTGACCAAATGCTACCACAATTGTGAATTTGCACGCAGATCTAACATATATTTCCCAAAAGTTTATTTTTCTGATATTCCTTCAGTATGGGCCTAAATAAACAATCTTGAAAGAAACACCACGATAGATCATGGTTTTGTATAACCATTGCATGCAGATCATGGTTTTGCATTGGGATTTAGAGACACCCAAAAATCTAAGAACAATCCATGCAAAATTGATTCTCTTTCCCTAAATAAGGGAGCAGGTTCAAAAGCACCTTTGGAGCAGATAAGAGTCGAGATAATGATGGTAGCACAGTCTTTGCATGATTGGCCAGTGATTGCAAGCCATCATCAGAGCCAGTTAATCCACGAACTATGTCAACAGCAGCCTTCGTTATCTATAACAGAAACAACATGCTTCACTATCAGAAAATTATCAGTTTTTTAAAAGAAGAGTCCCTTCATACAATAGTAACAGAAACAACCCAATTCCGTGAATCAATCAGAATAATATATGAATAAGCAGACATAAGAAAAAACTTATCTTGTACAAAAATGAATTTAACTCCAATATAAAGATACTATTAGAAACAATTAAAAAAAAAAAAATCTTTGAAGTCTAATCATTTTACTCCTGATCATACATAGATAGGAATCCGAGTTTCGAGGTTCAAATTCGACCAGCTCAAAATATCAGAGCTTCTTAGTCAAGTTAAATCCCCGAGACCAGAAAGCCAGAACTATGTCTATACAGTCGTCACGTGAGTGATTTTGCGGGAACTAAATTATTATGAACTAACAATCAGAAATATGTTAATGGGCAATGGCTATATCATTCTCGAACTGTTAAAATTCTTGAGAGAGGCGTTTTGCTCTAGAATTTCAAATATACTTTTCCACGATTTCTCAGGGAACAAACAAAAAGAAAAAGTAAGAAACTTCACTTGTGGTGAGGGAGACGATAGAAAGCCGACAAGCTCCTCCAGCTCTGTCGCCATTGCTCCTTAGTCCTTACAGTTTCCGCAGGGATACTGCGGCGCGCATCCGTTCATTCATCCACTTCGTGTCTACAAATTTACAAGTGATTTGCACAGGGATTTGTTTTTGGGGTACATTTTTTAAAATTTGGTAATTTATAATTATTAGTTCAATCTAGAAAAGAAATAAATAAGAGTTGAAATAAAAAGCTCTCATAAAAAGGTTTGGTATAACTGGGTTGGGTTCAAACCATTTTTTTTTTTTTAGGTTTGGCTTGAAAGTTTATTTTTATTTAAATTTTATTTAGAAATATTATATTTATATCAATTTATATATAATTTATAATATCAAACATAGAAGAAAAAAAATACTTCTATCTAATTTAATATTAGTATCTTTTGCATTATTTCATTTCTTATAATGTTTTTATACATAAAAATTATTATATTTTGTTATATATCATGAGCATGACTTATGTGTGATTTTATAGCTAAAGAGCTATATATAATATATTTTTACTTTGCAATTTGTAAATGTTGTATTATATTTTACCTCAAATTTAGTTAAATAAAAATGCAATATATTTCTAAAATTTTTTATTAGTGCATAAATCAAAGTCCAATAACAGTAAATATGTCCAAAGAGAGAGAAAAAAAACTTTCTTTTTTTTTTTAGATAATTCTTTTTTTAAAATAAATGAAAAATATTTGTTATGGAAATTCTCAAATACATATATAATATTTAATTTTATTTGTATATTAACTAATAATATTTAATTAAATCTTTTTACTTTAATATATTATGAAGAAGTAAGAAAAATTGGTTATAAGTACAAACATGGTGGAACAATATATATACTTTTGGTTTGTTATGTTTTGGACCCTTTTGTAAATAATTGTTCAATGTTTATTTAAGCTTGCGAAAAAAACTGTTTATTTATTAAAAAAATGATTGGATCAAGAGAATGGATTGGACACATATTGGGCCAAAAATTATGATATCATTCTCAACATACTTTTGGTTTGTTATGTTTTGGACCCTTTTGCAAGATATTTGTTTGAAAAAAAAATTATAATTAAAAAAAATTATTATAAGCAGTAGTTGTCATTCTCAAAATTATAATATTAAAAATCCAATAAAGCTTTGGAAATAAATAAATATTTTTGCTATTACAAAAAATATGATTAATTTAGTAGAGCAACTTAAATAAGACTAAAATATTTTAAAAATTTATCAATACTTTAATTTAGGTATTGGATCGAAACTCTAATTTAAAAATGTCAGATTTTTGAAGCTATACATAGAGAATGATAATACCGTTTTAACCTCATTGGAATTTTTAACTAACTCATATGTTTCCCTATAATTAATTTAATTTACAATTTTCTTTTAAATCAGATCTTAAAAAAAAATTATTTTTTTTGGATTGAATATCTACCACAAAAAAGATATAATATATATTATCGTTAGCCTATATAAGTTCATCAATTAATGTTAACCTTGCATAATTTAGGAGTTTCCACTACACATTTTGATTTTTAATTAATCGTGACATGAGTCCTCTTTTTTTTTTTTTTGGTGAAAAATCTAGCTAATATGTAACACACACTAGGTAAGTTTCCAATATTATTTATATTTACATTATATCATATGATTTTAAAATTTTTTTCTCTTTTTTTTCTCATGCTATATAATATATGATAATATAGATATATGAGAGAATTAGGAAGTAAAAAAAGAAAATTATGAAATAATAAAAAGTTATTTAACTTCGATTACTTATACTTTTTTAAAAATTAAAGAAAAATGTGTGCATTTTAGACAAGTAATTATTTTCGAGAAAATTGAAACAATTAACTGTTGCACCTATAAGTAATTATTAGATTGGTTATATTTTTAAAAAATTGAATGATTACTTCTTTTAATTACGATCATCATCCGTTTTTATTATATTTTGTAAAATGTATGCTGTATTTTGTTAGAACTAAATCCTTTTTCTTTCTCTATTTGTTATGGGATAATATAATTGTCATCAAGTGGTATTATTCTCACTCCTTTAATTTCGTCAGAAAAATGAGGTTGCACTTATCTTGAAACCAACAAAGAATTTCCTTCGTTTAGTTATATGTTCTAACTTTTAATAGACAAGGTTGTTCTCTCTTTCACTCCAGCTCTCACGTTAATGGGAGATTTGCTCAGAGAAATATTTTAAGACGTTTTCTTTCTTGATAGATTTCAAGTTGTTCAATCTGTCTTTTTCATTTGATATACGTTGGAAATGTAAAAGGATAAAAAATCTACCCCGGTTAGTTAAAGACAAATATGAACTAATTAAAAGCTATATAAAGTGTAAGGAGGCTAAATTAAATTGTATTAAACATTTTAGTTATAAAACATCATTCACATTTAAACATATGCACAAGACCTAATAATATTGATTAACAATTCGCCATATAAACTTGAATTAAAATTGTTAAATTTTAACATAGTATCAAGTTTAATAGTTTCAAGGTCTATAAAGAATTATGATATTAGATGAAAGAAATTCATTAGAGATGATGAAAACTCAATAAAAAAAATTCATATTTGACAAATTGGATTGGCAAATATAAATCAAACATAAATAATATTAAAGACTTGCGATTCAAGATTTAAAGTCTACAAAAGTAAAAGGCTCGATAAAAAAATTCAAGAAAATATTAAAGTTTTGTGGTCTCTGAAGTTTAAACGTGTACAAGTTTAGACAAATAAAGATAAAGACTTAAAACCTTTTGAGTCTTAAAGAAATACAAACTGAGAATAATTAAAGATAAGTTATAATTAAATTAGTTAGTTGGACTTGAAAGAAAGCGTTAAAAATATAAAAATAAAAAAAAATCTCTTGATTAGTTAAGACAAATCTAAAGATTATATAATATGTAAGATATGTATTTAAGTTATGAAATATCATTTACATTCAAACCTATACACAAGGGCCACAATATTAATCAATAGTCTACCAACTTCAAATACGGTACTGCTTCATGTATCTCAACTTCCCAAGGATTAAGGCATTGATATCTTGAACAAGAATGCCAAGTTTATAAGTCTCAATATCATCAAAATTAATAAGGTTAATGGTCTCAGTAAAGTTGGATTCAACTATAACATAATCAAGGTTTAGATCTTTGGCCATAACCAAATCTTGATGGATCATAAGTTCCGCAAATAAGATAGAATTCCAGTTGAGAAAACTAGAAAAACCAACAATCCACTTCTCATTTTCATCGCGCATAAGACCTCCCATACCAACTCTCTTAGGATTCCCAAGAGCACTACCATTTGTGTTAAGCTTGTATACCCTCTTCCTGGCCAATCCCATCCAATTTACTTTATGGAATGTTTAGAATTATTAGAAACATCCTTAAAAACCCAAGAAACCACATCATGCATAATGCTATGGCATGAAAATAATAGTTGAGGGGGGAGGATGCTTCATTGTTGAAGATAGACTTATTTCTACTTCGCCAAATCCACCAAATGATACTAAGAAAGAGGATGTCTGATGTGTGGAGTTATCTTCTTGCGGATGGCATTAATCGTGAACTTTTAGGGTTTAAAGTTTACTATTACACTACAAATATAACAACCAAAATTCCACCATGGAATTGAGTGAAGATACAAGTGATTAAGTAAACTTTTTAATGTCATGTGTTGTTTGATTTTAATATATTAATGACATATCAAATTATAGGTTTGTCTATACTAAGTTTATTTGTTATATAGTCAGTTTCAAATTAGATAAAAGAAGAGAATTATATTAAATAATCAACAATTAACCTAAAATTTTAGTTGAATCTTAAAATTATGAATCATTACATATCAAATTAATGTTAACCAAAAAAAAAGTACAACGAAAAAAGTTTTTCTAATTGGTACATAATTAAAGTATATTTGTTACAATTAAATAGTCTAAAAATTATTAAAAATAATAAAATTTAAATGAGCTATATTAAATGAGATTCTTCTAATTTTTTTAAAGATAAAAATATCATCTTCTTAATAGGAAAAATTCTTTTTATTACTTCATAAAAATACACTATTTTTGCTTAATAAATGAACATTTATCCTTTTTTTATTAAATGAACATTTAACATTTTTATTTATTTTAATTATATTTCTCCATGATTTTTTTTATAAAATTAAAAAGAATGAATTATTAAATTTTTATAAGATAATAATTATATTATATTATATTATATTATTTTTTTCAAATGATATAACTAATACGATGAGATGTTCCCTTTTATTGTTTTCTCCCTTTTTTTTTTTTTCTGTCTTCTTTTATATTTTGCAAGACTATAGCCAAGTCTAGCGTGAAGTATGCTCTGTCGTCTTTTCTTGAAGATTATCAAATCACAAAGTTAATTAGTTAAACTGGTTAAATTTTAATTTAATCAAATAGCGTTTTAAATATAGTGTTTAGCGTTTTACAAGATAATGATTTTAATTATATCATATTATTTTTTTCAAATGATATAATTAATATTCTTAATTATTATTTCATATAATTAACTATTATAATTAATAAAATTATAATAAAAAATAAAAAGAGAGAATTTTTATTTTTTAAAAAATAAATTTTGCTAACCAATGCGCTTGGGGCACTGGTTAAGAAATCATTCATTGCAGTTGGATAGTTTTAAAAATTGGTTTTGCTATGGGCATTGTTTAAGGAGTATTAAATATTTTTGAAAATAATATTTTATTATATTATTTAATGTGTTTTAAATTTTTTTAACTAATATTAATAAATGCATAATATATTTTTAGAATAAGGCAATCTTATCTCTATAAATACAAAATTTTAATTTTTTAATTTTCAATCTTAAATTATAAAAGTATAAAATCTTAAATCTTTTGAGGTATTTATTTATTTTGGATAATTTTCATAAATATTTTTTGGCTAATTTTATATGGTAATTTTCATACATATAAATTTTTGTGTTTATATTTTATAATTAAGATTTTAAAAATTATAAAATTATAAAACATAAACCCTATAAATATATTGGTGGTTTTATTTTTTCTAGGGCAATTTTTGTATATATATTTGCTAATTTTATATGGTAATTTTTGTATATAAATATTTTTGATTTATTTTTATAATTTTATAATTTAAGATTTAAAATTTAAAATTTTGTATTTATAAGGATAAGATTGCCTTATTCTAAATATATATTGTACATTTATTGGTATTGGTTGAAAAAAATTTAAAACACATTAAATAGTATGATAAAATATTATTTTCTTAATGCTCTTTATCTAGTGCCTTAACCAGTGTCCTAAGCAACACCCTTAAAAGATAAAAAAGTAATAGGATTTAAGTAATCTGCATTAAAGGAATTTCTTTTATTATTTTTGAAGATAAAAATGTCTTCTTTTCAATAGGAAAATAATTTCTTTTATTACTTCATTATAAAAATGTTTATTTTTTTATTAAATGAACAATTATCATTTTTTATTAAATGAAAATATATAATTTTTATTTTAATTATATTTTTATTTTTAATTGATTTGTTATTTTTTATAAAACTAAAAAATGAATTATTTAATTTTAATAAAATAATAATTTTAATTATAGGAGGCAAAATAATTACCAGTTACAAGTTACATGGGAGAAACTTACATGAAACTACAAATAGCACTCTTCTTGGAAGCAAAATAATCACTTACATTCTTTCATTTATTTAATAAAAATAAATAAATGTTAAGAACATGAGAAGAAAATATTTTTATCTTTACAAAAAATAAAAGAGACTTATTTAGTGTAATTAATTTAAATTTTATTACTTTTATTATTTTTTAGATTATCTAATTAACAAAACTCTAATTAAAATAATAGATGTAATAGAAGGAATTAGTGGTGAACAATTGGAAGTGAAATATATACTTAGTATTTAACAACGCTTAAAAAAAGATGTTAACAAAAACAATATTTGGAACAAAAAGTATACTCTTGATTAAAATATAATTTAAGAAAAGGCATACAACATTAACAAAATTTCAGAGGGTTTTTCTTTTATCATTTAAAGAATGTGCCTCAGTTTTATGAAAAAAATAATAAATAAAACACAAGATTGTCCATTATTTACCTTGATTGTTGATGGTCATTCTCTTTTTATAAATCCGAGCTAATGAATCTGTCAATTATGGAGAAGACGATTAACGCAATGTTTTCCTTAATTTGCCATAAACAAAAACGAACGCTTAATGCAAGATGCATTGACGCTTTCTGATTTTACAACATAGCTAACAAGTAGGCGACTCCTGAATCAGAGTCAGAGAGCACCATCATTTTCAATTTCGCTTGTCTCAACGACAACGACAAACGCCCTTTACCCACGAAAACGCTGATTTTAGGTAGCTTTCCTCTGTTGGTGTAAAAAGCAAAGATCTTGAAAGAAAGTGAAACCCAAAAAGAAATAAAAATAATAAAAAAACCGAAACATTTTGCTGAATTCTGCTCTACGCGCTAGCCTGAGAGGTGGGGGAATCAGCAGTTAAGCGCGGATCTTGATAAGGGACCACACCAGTTTTGGCCGCCCAAAGCTTTGCCAGCTTTTGCTTTGATTTATCCCACTTTGTGAGAAGATTCCGACGGTGTATTATCCATGATAGATCGTCCTCACAGCCCATCGTTTTCCTGCCTCCGGTCAGCTCTCCGACGAGGTACCACAAAACCCCGAGTTGATTCTATGTTATTTATTAATCCAATTGCTTGTAGATTTCTTCTACCATGGTCTTGTTAGTTTTTTATTTTTTTGTTCCGTGCGTAGAGATCTCAAATTGAAAATTTTTTTGGCCTGCATTGTTCTTTTGTTAATCCCTATTCCCTACAGCATTTCCATAATTCCATCTTGTTATTTCTCCTTTTCAACTTAAAATTACTTTCTCTCCCTTTTTTCTTTCCCGGGGTTATGGAGGTAAGAGAAATGCACTTTGAACTTTTGAGGGTTCTTCGTTTATGAATTCATTTATTAGTTCTATTTATTAGGAGCGCCGAATAAAGGAAAAGCCATATTCAAAATTAATGGGATTTGGAATGATGATTGCATCCCTTCATTCTTGATTTCCTTTCCTAATTGGGTGGTGGCGTTTTCAATGAATACTATCCCCTTTCTATCAAAAAAATAAAAAAAAGAATACTATCCCTTTCATGCACTCAGTAGATTGGTGGGTGGATGATGCGCTTTCAGCTTCATATAGGAACATTGATTGCGAAAATGTCATTTTAGTTGTGATGTTAAATACATCCCTCGGGCAGTCATCGTTTTTTTTTTTTTGGACTCCAGTATCTGACTTCATGTAGTGAAGTGTTAATTTTAATACATGCGTAAACGTTAACTAGTTAAGCATATAGGGGACTTGTTCATGGGTGGATTTGGCACGTCGGGTAATATGATATATTTGGCGATATGTGTAATTTTTTAGTTAACCTTTTGTGACACTTGAAACATGGATACCTTTTTTTCAGATGAATTGGTCTATATCTGAATTGTGGGACGTGCTTTGTAATGGCTCAGTATAGGAACAATGGTGAATTCTTCACTGAGAGAAGAAGTATCATTGATGTGATTTGCAAGTCTGATGGTAAAAATGATCATGGCTCCCGGGTTGTTCGTCGTAGTAGAAGGTTTGGTCGTTTTCCTAAACAGAGACTTTCACGCTGGGCTTTCCTTCTGGTGGCACTGCTTTCAATTTCTTTGACAGTTTTTGGGCTGAAAATGTTTTTTCAAGGTGAGGCTTGACCCTTTAATATGGAACATACATCTGCTCCTTGCTTTAATTTTCAGTAAAAATTTTGTTATTAATTAAGACTCTCATGTACGTATAATGTCCAAATGTTGCAACGGTTCATATTCATGGAAAAAATTTATCACTTTTCCTGAGATTTTCTTAGGTTCTATAGAAGTGATTTCCAATTGTAAGTCTTGTGTCAAAGAAAATTTGAGCTTGCAAATTTCCACTTCTTATTCCCGCTGCAATTGTTCTTTTACAGCTAAAATAGAACCTAGGTTCCCAATTTTACACAAACTACAAGAGGAACGCAAGTTACAAGAAGATATTTTCGGATCTAGTGTTGGAAGGCCACCTAAAAGCAAGCGCCGGAAGCAACGTAAGGATAATTGTCTTGCATTTCAATTTATCATTATACTGATTTTTTAATTTGCAGTTTTGTGCTTCAATTGTTCCATACTGCATTCTCTCTCTCTCTCTCTCTCTTATGATTGAAAATTCATTGAGAAAAGCATATTAGAAAGGGCACAAGTCAACTCCAAGAAAAAGCAGAAGGATTGGAAATTGGATTTATAGTTTGCCATTAACAACGCATAATTAATCTTATTCAGTAAAAATATGCAGCTTCTGCCAAAAAAAAGTAAAGACAAGCAGCTATCAATAGTGCTGCTGGAAAAACCTATTAATTGGCACCTGGTTCTCTTTTCTTCTGTCATATTATAATGTTTAGCATTTTAGGATCTGTTTGTTTGCTTTGGCTGATGACTTAAAGCACATATTCAACGGGAGGTTCCAATATTTAATGAAAAAGGAAAAAACCTTTGGGATTTTTAAATTTTAATTTGATGGTATTACATAACTTGCTAATCCTTAAAATTTGTGGACTAGACCATCTTTTCTAATAATTTATCAGCACTATTTAGATTCATACATTTTTATTTAAGCACACTTCATAATTAACTAGATTCTTTTCCTCCTATGTTATCCCTGAATATCAAACTTTCAGATTTTCCTTGTGAAGTTGGGCTTCAGGAATCAGTAGATCTCATTATTGAACCCAAGGATTACATTAACCATACAAGGTTTTCACTAGAGTATGTTTACCAAGAAGGAAAAAAACTAGAACATAATTTATTTGAACCTCGGTTTGGAGGACATCAGACTCTTGAGGAAAGAGAAAAATCATTTTACGCGATAAACCAAACACTTCATTGTGGTTTTGTCAAGGGGACAACCGGATATTCAAGCACTGGATTTGATTTAGATGAAAAAGACAAGGCATACATGTACAGCTGTAAGGTTGTGGTTTCTTCCTGCATTTTTGGAAGCTCTGATTTTCTCAGGAGGCCTACAAGTAGACTGGTAATTCTAGAATCTACTTCAAAATTTTTCTGGCTTTTGTGTGGATAAGGCTCTAAAAAAAGTTTTGGGTTAACGTTGTGTTTGATATCTACATGTTGACACTCTTTCTAGAAACAATAGCACCCTAGTGATTAGAATTTTGGTTGATATAATTCTTTTTGCCATCTCTTTGGCTGTTGGAGCAAGATAAGTAATGTAAATGTAGAAGATGATTAACTCAGTTTGAGTTGGCACATCATTCTTTTTTTGCCTGTCCCCCGCCCCCAAGTATAAAATCTGCAAAAGAGGTTTGCATAGTGTATTGAAGAGAAATATGTAATGGTAGCAGAAAGACCCCAACCTTAAAAAAAAAAAAAAAAAAAAAAAAAGAAAGGAAAAGAGGAAACCAAAATGGAGAGGGAAATTGCATAAGATGCAGGCGTATCTCTTAAACTGAAAAATCATTCCACAAATATGTCATTTGCTACATTGCATCTTTTATGGTTTGGTATATTTGGTTTTCATGTATGAATTTGTAAATGATTAACATCTTAAAATACTGCCAGTTTAGTGTTGTCCATGGTGATATTTGATTATTTCTTCCTTTCTAAGTTTTTGGCCTTTCATTGAGATTCAGATTTGTTGAAAGGATCTAACAGTTTGATAATGTTAACATGTTATGTGCTGAGGAATATTAGAACTTAATGTCAACCTGATTAGTTGACTATAATATGTTTGTTAATAAATTAATTCACTATGTAACTGCTTTATAGTGTCAACTATCAAGCATATATAAACTATTTAGCTTACATTTTATATGCCTATTTGCTACAGATCAGTCAATATTCGAAGGACAATGTTTGTTTTGTAATGTTTTTGGATGATCAAACATTGTCCAAACTGTCATCTGAGGGAAATAGTCCTGATGATAGAGGGTATGTTGGTCTATGGAAAGTTATTATTGTAAAAAACTTGCCATATGAGGACATGCGGAGAACTGGCAAGGTGCCAAAATTTTTATCACATCGCCTCTTCCCAAATTCTAGGTAGTTCTTGCAATCTTCTCTGGTCTGGCATCTTAGTTTCTTGGCTTTCTATTCCTCACTTTAATGTTGATTGAAAATTCTTGCTTGTTAGGTATTCAATTTGGCTTGACAGCAAGATGCGACTTAATACTGATCCATTGCTGATTATTGAATATTTTTTGTGGCGGAGGAAAGCTGAATATGCCATCTCAAATCATTATGATCGCCACTGTGTCTGGGAGGAGGTACTCCAAAATAAACGCTTAAATAAGTACAACCATACAGCAATTGATGAACAGTTTAACTTTTACCAGTCTGATGGCCTCGCCAAGTTTGACCCTTTAGCCCCAAATAATCCTCTTCCAAGTTGTGCGTCTCCTTGGCATCTTTTTTCATTATGGAATTTTTGTTGAATCCTGAGATTGATCACATGATTCAGTTTTTCACCTTTGCAGATGTTCCCGAGGGTTCTTTGATAATCAGGGCACATACACCGATGTCAAATTTATTTTCATGTCTTTGGTTCAATGAAGTTGATCGATTTACATCTCGTGATCAACTAAGCTTTGCATATACTTATTTAAAACTCAGGAGAATGAATCTGGACAGGCCATTTCACTTGTACATGTTCAAGGTGATTTCTTACATCTACGAACAGATATTCTTTCCTTTTCCCCCTTCTTGTTCATTACTTGTTGTGCATGCAATCTGTATTCTCCATTTATAGGCTTTATTATTTGATGGCTTTTGGTCTTTTGACAAGGACATAGGTCCTGCTTGGCTGCTACATTACAAATAACCTCAGCCCTGATTAATTTTAATTGTTGGTAATTTCTTGAAAAAGTTTACCTGGTAAAACCCTTCTGATAAGTCTTGCATGCCTCCAGTCTTCTATTCTTCTTCATCACTTGCAATCAGTGTGCAAATCTGCGCCATCTCCTCCCTCACCAGTTTTACTTTTCTTTTGCTTCAAAGATGTTAATAGTCAGGCATTTATAACTCCCATCTTTCTACATATTTAAGTATACATTTTCATAAACAACTGAGATAATATATTTACCATCAATTACTGCAGGACTGTGAACGTAGAGCATTGGTGAAGCTATTCCGTCACCGGCTTGTTCCATCTTCACCAGACACTGCTTGATCAGCTCAATCCCTTTAAGGTTGTCTTTTGTATCCACTTTAATTCCTGTAAACCTTAATATGACACTTAACATCTTAACTGCTGGGTTCAATTTGATTACTTTCAAATGCCATTACAAGATTTAAGTGGTATCACTAATAGGTGGTGGAGTCTCAAGGCTTAAGTACTATCTTATTTCTTTATGATTGGTCATCCATTGTGAAACGTAACACCCTGATTGCTTTTAAGAGAAATTTTTGAGCTCACCACCTTTATATAAACTCTGACCCTGTATTTAATTTGCACTTGTGAAGTTCACTAGTTAGATTGTGCAAATTAAATACATTCCATTATTTGCCCATACATGCGGTGTCCTTTAGTTGCATCCATTGATACTTGAATCAAAATCAATCGAAATTCTTATCTGAGCTCCTGACCAGATGTATCTGATGTGCGCAGGGTTGCACACTGAAGGCAGAATGCAGTTAATCATATTTGGCTTCTTTTTATCATTGTTTCGTCTACTTTTTGACATAGTTGTTTGAAGCTGGATGAAGAGAGACAAAGCAAATCGCTTCTCAGAAGTGAACTCTTTCTCCTCCTTGGAGTCAATGCTGGGGATTGTTGCAGCTGCATTATGGGTGAAGGGCAAGGTGGCCTAGTTTGTTCAGCTACCTCATGTTCACTAAGTGGCCGTGAAGGAGAGATTTTTGCTAACATGTCTGTCAGATTGATTTGTCTGTACTTTAAATTTTGTGTAAGCACTGATATGTCACGGGTCCTCTGTTCTACCCAGAAAATGCTAATCGTTTAGCAGAAGGACATAAAATCTGTAAATTGTCTTTTCATAGTTGTACTCTCATGTTCAATGAAGAGATCTGTTTTAACCCAATTCTTTTCATAGTTGTACTCTCTTGTTCAATGAGGAGATCGGTTTTAACCCAATTCTTTTCATGGTTGTACTTTTTATTCAATGAAGAGATCTGTTTTAACCCTATTCAGGCTATTCTAAAGGATTTCATTGTTGCTCTCGAACAAAAAGGAGTGCAATTATCTTTTAAAATACGATTCCATCTTTTGGGGGTGCTTTGATGGGTTTACAGTTGTTTGAACTTCAAATTGCTTTTAATCTATTTATATTCCTCGTCGCTATATTACAGCTATAGGTAGATTTCAAGTTAAATCACTAATTGTCATACACGTATCTGGACACAGGTACGTAAGCAAAATCATACCTCTATATTGTAAATAAACAACTATGAATAGTTTACACACACCCCCACATATATAATTTATAGAGACTTTACATGCAAGATTTTTTATGTTTTTTATTTTAATTTTTAAAATATAATATAAAATTATTATTATTATAATTTTAAAAATAAAAAATTATTTAATTTATTCATCTTTTATTATTTTATTTTATTTTATTTTATTTTATTCTCATATAATATATTTTATTTTGAGTTTAATATTATAAAATATATTATTTTGTAATTTCAAAACAAATTATTAATAAAAATGCATTAAAAAAAAGTAATTGTGCACCCAACCAGCCCAGTGCTGCAGAAATATGCCGAAACTCGCATAGTACTTGACGGCAATACAGCCAACCGGAGCGCATGGGGACTGGCATGATGAGATGCTCTCATGGAAACGCTCTATTCAGAACTCTGAAACCCCGTAATTCAAAGCTTTCCAATTCACTTCGATTCTCTTCAACGCCGATTCGCAACGGTCAGACTTGTTTCCACTACCTATCTCCATCAATTCACTTTTGCATAATACGATCTTTCCTTGATAATACATTAGCTTTTTCCTTTCTCGGTACATAAATATATTATTCTTTAATTATCAGGAAATGGGTCATTTGTGCTCAGACATTTGTGGTTGTTATTCTTGCTCATGTCTCTCTGTTTCTCTCTGTCTGTTTTCATTTTTGGGCATAGATTCATCGAATTCCTGTGGGAGGGCATATGATGCTTTGCTGCTGGACGCTGGAGGTACCCTTCTGCAATTGGCGAAGCCAGTTGAGTTGACTTACGCTGCAATTGGAAGCAAATATGGTTAGTTTGCGCTTGTTGATTTATGAATGCCACTTCGGTTTTGAGCCGGCTAACAAATTTTGAAAGAAAGAAGCAAGAGGCTACGCTTAGCTTAATGCTTTGTCGCTTTCACTACAACAAAAAATGTAAACGAGCATTAGTCCCAATTCCCCAAAAAATGTGGCGTGCTTGCCAGATGAATCCACAATTTATATTGCTACAAGTGAAACAGTTTCAATAGACATAAAATTTCTAGTTTCTAGTTGGGGTGGAGATTGGAGTCCTGGACAATTTCACGGCTCACTATTATCAACATTTCTCAGGTTTGACACTGACGCCTGCCGAGATAAAGCAAGGATTTAGGAGAGCATTTTCTGCTCCCTGGCCCGAAAAGCTACGTTACCAGGTTTGTGCTTTATCTGTGATAATTTCCTGCATTTTACATTATTTTTCAGTAAGTTTGCATGACCTTCTTCATTCTAAGCCCATTCTCCTTTTACACTTTCTATTTTGAATATTATTTTCCAATCATCTAATGAATTGTTGTATTATGATACTGTGAAGGCAGTTGAATATAGTGTTATCAACTATAACTAAGTTTTGGTGATTTTGTACACAGTCCATATAACTTATTACCATTATCTATTTGGTTTATAAGAGAACAGTTGTGTGCAAACAGAATCATAGTTTTCCCAGGAAAAAAGGTTTTGCAAATTGACAAGCTTAGCTTCGTTTTGTCACTTTTGCAGCTAACTTTGTTCTATATCCATTTCATGGTTATAGATGTCACATGGTTTTCCATTTATATTCATTTGGTAACGTATAATCTAATCCAAAAATTTGATTTCTTTTCCACAAGATATGTAACATATGGAAAGGGTGTTACAGGGAGATGGAAGGCCATTTTGGAAACTTGTAGTTTCTGAGGCCACTGGTTGTGCTAATAAAGATTATTTTGAGGAAGTTTATGAGGTAACCCTTCTCAACTGTCCTATTTCCAACTCATAATTATACTACCATGTCAAGTTAATTGCTTATGTTTTAAATCATTTGGAAAAGTCAAGCCATAGCTATTAACAAACTATAAATTCTTCTTTCATCTTATTGACTTCTATGAGCCATGGTTGTAGTTACTGCTTGGGCGTCTTCGTCCAAATTTTTAACTTCTTGTTTTTTTATATTAATGCTTATTTACTATAGAAAAATGAATTGGAAGGGTAGTGTTAAGCTGCCATCTTCTTTCTCAGATCCATATGTCTAAACTTCTAAGTCTTGTCCTTGTCAGTACTATGCAAATGGTCATGCATGGCATCTTCCAGATGGAGCTTATGAAACAATTAGCCTTCTCAAGGATTCTGGAGGTCAACTTAGTTACATATTTGTACCCTAACATTATTGTTAGCCCTAACTATTCTACATTCTTTAAACTTCAAACTTTGTCCTTTCTAACATGACAAGCAGTGACACAGTTAAAATGGCTGTTGTATCCAATTTCGACACCCGATTGAGGAAGTTATTGAAGGATCTTAATGTTTTAAATCTGTGAGCATTACTATATCCTTCAATATGCTGTTACTTGACTTTACTGCACTGTTGAATGTTTGTTTGACATACTTGAGGAGTTGATCTGTGATTTCTTATCAATCCTCTTGATTTGCAGAAAGCCATAAAGGATTGTGCACAAACCTGTCATAGGATTTAATCATAAAATTGTCTGGTTTTTTTGCCTCAGGTTTAATGCTGTCATTATATCCTCAGAAGTTGGATATGAAAAACCGGACCCAAAAATATTTCAAGCTGCTTTAGGTATGTATGATCACATTTGCTGATCAACATAATTATAATTCTTCTCAGCTTTGTAATCAGCTCGTGGCAATTTTGTGTGTCCAATGTTGCTTCAGCTGCCAATATCCTGAATAGAAATTTCAGCCCCTTTTTATTTTGTTTTGTTTTGTTTTCCATTTAGCTGTGCAATCTGCAATGCATCAATTTTTATTGCCTCTAACATGGAGAGTAAGTTAGAGATGAGATGCTATATAATAAAATTATGATTGTTACAAAATAACATTATTTTAAATACAAAAAAGCTATAATTTTGCAATGCTAGAAGCCTTGAACTACCACGGAGAGGGTTACCTGTGAAGGGTTCTGACCAGCGGAGGAGCTAACTGTAATAGAGTGAAGCAACGTAGAATGAAGTGTTACAAAGTGCAGCTGCCAGAATATTGACTCTTCAGGGGTGGTGCTATGATTGGGATGGGAATAGTATGGGATGTCTCTAAGGTAGTATGAGCTACCCAAGTCCCACATCAAGTAGAATGGGATGCTCGATAGAGTACTTAAGTGGCTTGGTTCTTTTCCTTTAATAACTAGCTTTTGAGGGAGGATTCATCAAGTCACTTGGGTTCCATCACATTATTTTAAATACAAAAAAGCTATAATTTTGCAATGCTAGAAGCCTTGAACTATGTTTTGTCTCATATAGATGGAAAACTACTGGGGAAAAATTTCTTCTATATGAACGCTGCAAACATGTTCTTTTAGCTAATTCCAAGGAAAAGTGACATTGTTCACTGGAGTGTTAACTATTGTTCTTGCAATGATGCTATAGTTTATTGAGTCTGTCTCACAATTTTTGCCTTCTACTAGATCAAGTTAATGTTGAGGCAAGTAGAGCCTTGCACATTGGGGATGATCAAAAGGCAGATAAATTAGGGGCCAATGCTGTTGGGATAGATTGCTGGTAAGAGTTTTCTTGTCTAATGTGATCCCTTTTCTCTTAAACTGTTGGAAATGTGTTGGTGGCTGATCACTGATGTAATCTTTTTTTTGGAGTGTTTTCTTTATATTTGAATTTATTTATTTATTGCTAAGAGCTGAATAGATTGTTATCTTTTTTAAAAGAATTTCATTTTCCTCTGCAAAAGCAGGTTATGGGGCACTGATGTGAAGACGTTCTCTGAGATAAAAATTCGCCTCCTCAATTTGGAGTCATAGTTTTGAAGTATGAATAGAGAAGCAATGTTTGAGAGTTTTGTTTTAGAGTAGCCTTGTGATTCCTAGCTATCATGCAATATTAATATCTGGAATTTGATTTAATATATGAGTGATTTTATCTTCTTGAATTTCTCATGTATATTGCACAAACATTAACGCCGTGAAATTGGTTGTTGCTGAAGTTTTCCTAAATAATATGCTGCAACTATTATAATGATGTCCATCATGAACGGAAACTAATGAATCGCAATGTCCCAATGAGAAGAAATTTCTTTTTTCTATTATAAAAAAATCATTTTAATTTATCCATGTGCTATAACTATCACATGGACATTTCCCAATAACTGAAATTGCTCTCTTTTTGTTTTTTTAACATAATAGTTAGAGTATCCTCAGGCTTTCTTTGAAATTAAATCTATTCCCTCGCATTAGCTTAATGCATAAAATATTCCCCAATATTATTGAATCCAAGTTGATACAGAGAGATATCATTCTCTCTTACTGATAAGTATAGAGATATCACTGTCCCTATGGTGTTATATTTAGTAAGTGTCAATATTCATGACTCTTAGTATTAAATTTTAGCCTCATTTGGTCCTTTGAAGTTTAGATTAAAATAGAAGTGGTGTATATATTTAAACATACATCAATATATATTACATAGGCTGGTACATTAGTGATGAGTATAGATTTCAGACATGGCTTTTGATGGAGGAACTATATCCGTTTTGAGCATCATAGTACCTGGACCACAACATTACGCCTCCATATTTTGCAGAACCCCTAATGGCTGGAAGCACATTGGAAATGAGATCTGACACAGGAATGAAGCCACTACCGGCCGCCTCTGGGGAAGCTGGTAGCCCCAAGAATATCTTTTCTGCTGGGATATCTGTTGACCATTGCTTCCATGCATCTTCAAGATCGGTCATTGCCCCAGAACTATACTGGCAAGGAGGGTTGTTGTAAAATTGAACCCAAACATAATCAAAAAGACCTGTCTTGAGGGCATTTCCTATCCAAGCATCAGGAAATGGACATTGAGGAGCTGCAGTTATGTACACTTGTTTGCCTTTCTTGCTGTAGGCTTTAAGGTACCTGGTAAGAATCAAGAAAGTTAGTTCTGTTAGTAAGAAGCAATAATATCTTTCTCTATCAATCTGAATTTGATTTATCTGGGATCAATACAGGATTAAAATTCTAAATGTACCAAAGAGGGGATTTAGTTTTGATCCAAAGCACAAGAATACTTTGGCTGTAATTAAGGAAAAAGAAGGGTACCCTGCAAGTTCATTCCAGTGTTGGTTGGTTCCCCCTTCAATGTCAAAGTCAATACCATCAAGAACAGCAGGTCCAAGCGGGCGAGATGAAGACTGTCCCCCCAAGAAGTTATTCCAAAGGTAAGTGGCTACTTGCCTTGCATCCTGAGAGGATGCAAGAGAGTAGCTACCAGCACCTCCTCCCAAAGACAGCAACACCTTGATGTCCTTGTCTTGACAGGATTTGATGTCAGAGCTCAATCCAGTGCAGCCATTAGTGTAGGGATCACAATGGCCAGCTAGGTTTATCATTGGAGTTTGGCCATTGCCAAAAGTTGGCAAGAAGGCCAAAATCACATACTCATAGTTTCCTGTAGCACAAGCCTCAGCCAGTGTGCCTTCATTACCATTCTGGCCCCAGTAGATTGCTATGCTTCCGGCACTAGAGCCATTGGCTAGTGCTAACAATATGAAGGAGAAGAATGAGACTGAGATTGCCAACTTGGAAGCCATAGCTAAGTGGGGAATAACTAATGAATTGCCTTTTGTGGTGCTTCTATGGCAAATCACGATGTGGAGAATGCCTTTTATAAGGGAAACTTGTCTGCGATGCCACAAAGTTGTTGTGCTTATTCTCATAAGAACGTGGCTTAGCAGTCACTTTGGCTCATGCTTCCAGCTGTGGACAATTCTACTGTTGACATATTGTCTGTCTTTTCCTCTTGTATGCTGCTGCTTTCGAGTTTCTTCCATTATTCCAAACAAAAACTAATTATAACAGCGGTCAAACGTACCACAGTGGCAGAGTTTTGTTTGATCAACTTCGATGGAGAAAAATTGTTGTTTAGATGAGGTGATCGCAAAAATTATAAATGGAGAGGAAAATGTCATGATACTCAGGAAACTGCTTCAAAAAATTTAGTAATTTCGCGCTTGCTTTGATTATTACTATTAATTTGTAATCTTCTGGGCTACATCCTGCAGGGTAGCCATTTCATTTCATTGGCTTTAAAATTGATAGACCATTTGTGCAGTCTAGAGGGAAGAGCAACAAATAAAGGGAGAAGATGAGAAGTTTCCTCTTCCTTTTTTTTTTTTTTTTGGGATATATGACAAATCACAAATCAAAGGTTTGAACTTAATTTTCTATGATTAAAACTGTTGGCCATCCTTATCTAATTGATGGTTCCGAAGAACTCAAACTGGAATAACGGAAATTCATTTAAGCATGTTACATTGGATTTGAATACAATGAGATTGTTAGTTATAGCTCCCAGCTGTGAGCAACAACGTTGTCAAGATAAAGCTATACTAGACTTCCTCACTTTGCCCATGGAAGGGCGAATGGTGGAAGCAAAGACGTTAGTTAGATGTTAAGCAGATAATAAGCTCAAACAGCCCTACAAATGGAGAACAAATTGATATACATTGAAAATCAATGGAGCCTTTAAAATGTTAATTTTCCACCTACTTAAGATACAGTATCTTGGATCACAGCTAATCTTGGAACGAACAAGTTTGGTAACACTTCTAGGCAAGATACCGATACAACTTTCTGTCACTCTCATCACGCTCCAAAAATTCCCGCTCAATCAGAGACTCAATCCGTTTCTTTACCTCTGTCGGATTGGCCAGGAATCGCGGTTGCAACTGCGTTGTGACCTCTGCTATAAGATTGTTATGATTAAGTTGCTTCCTTGATTTCATGATCCTCACTATTGCGGCTTCAATTTGGGGCTTCCTGTCCTCCTCCACTCTCTGTCGAGTTTCTAGTTTCTCAGGTTCTGATTCCTTTTGTGCAACTACAGTTCCTATTTTTACCTTGTATAATTTGCTACTAAACTTGTCGTTAACAGAAAATGAATCATCCTCCCCAACATCTTTACTCAAGGGCTCTTTCCTGAGGACATTTCTCCCCTTAACTAAAGCCAATGATTGTAGGCACCTCTTCAGATCTGAAGCTGGAATCTCAGTTGCTTGCTCAATCTCCTTGTAGCTAAGTCTATCCGCATTGTTGAAAAGCATGAGGACACACATTTGATAAGTGGAGACATTTAACTCGTGCTTCTGGCCCTTCCCAAAGGTTGCTTTTAAGTCTGCAGTTCCCATATTAGTTTGCCAGGACAATCTCCTGCCAGTATGGGTGCCAAGGTAATATGACCGAAACTTCTCACAAAGTGCAGACATTTCAGCCGGTAGATTGCATGTTACACTAGACTGTGTTGGCCAAGAACCTGTTGTCAGAACCTGGACAGTAAGTGTAGGACCATCACCTAACTCAGGGTGGCTTGCATAGAAGCCTTGCACGGTGTCCTGAGAGGTTTTCATGTCTGTAAACATGCCCTCTAATTTAGAGGTGAATTGGTAACCACATTCTGTCTTGAGCTTAACTAAGAGACTTCTCTCCGCATCATCAGAAACTGTTTTTCCAGACAAGAGCCGCTTTGCCAGATGCTGTTTGTAATACTTTTCAAACACATCTTTTTCCTGCAAATATCGAAATAGTATCATCACCTTGTCAAGAGTAATCTCCACATCATCCTCACTAACCCCCTTCAGACCTTTCCGAAGCTTATCATCTACAAATAGTGAAATGAACTCAGGTGAACGCTGATTCAAGTTGATGAAGTATTCAAATGAAGAATTCAAACCATTCTGGAAAGATTTGTCATTGTTAAATGCGAGGCTAATGATCTTGTCATATTTGTCTCTTTCATCCAAAAGCCTATGCACAAACTCTACAGGATCCTTCAACTTTTCTGGATCAGTAACAAGCTGTTTACCAGACTCTCTGATGTGAGAAGTCATCACTTCCCGTATTTTTAAAAGACCATCAGTAACACGACGGAACAAGTTATACATTCTACCCAGATCTTCATATTTATCATCACAAAGCATGTTTACTAACCCAGAATTCTCCATATGGATTAATCTAAGCATGTGATTTTCAATCATCTCCTTCTCCACCACATTAGTAATCTTCTTTTCGGACCTGGAATCCAAGTAATTCTTCACTCTGTCTATTTCCTCATTCAGACGCTTCTCAGCTTTCTTCAGATATTCCCCACAATCACAGCACTCAATGAATTTCTGCGATTCTACCCTGTAGAACTCAGCAGACACTTGAAGAAAATGAGCCTCAAATTCTTGCACATAAACAGAGGGACCCAAATCTAGTAACATCTTCATTATATTCCTTGTTAGTCCTCTATCAATAACTTCACCAGTCCGTTCTCTTTGCACAAATTCCAGAAGTATATTCAACAGCCGGGTCCTGATCTGGCTGGAGTAAATAACATTTTCTCTCCAAAGATTCAGTCCAAGCTCGTGAACAGGAGTCTTCTGGGTGCTTGGGATGTAAGTCCTATCCATATACATTAGTATGTCTCTAATCATTTGTAGTGCCTTATTATGATCATTCCATTTCCGGTTAAGTTCTTCCAGAAAGGAACCACCTTGAGCTGCTTCAACAGAATTAGCTATATCTTTGAGATGTGTAGTCATGGTTGTAACCAGTCCTGTGTACAGCTTCTCACCAAATTTGTGAAGCACCATATTGTATGCATTTCTAAATCCACAAAGAAATAAAAGGGAAAAAGTTTAGAGACATAAATATCCATTTTCCCTTAGGGAAAGAATAAATCAAAACACAGATCCAACGGGAAAATCCACATACCAAATTGATGATATAAAGAAAAAAAAAAAAATTAGTACAGTACTGTATACACTAATCAATCAAGGAAAGATAACAAAAAACTTGACCACAAACTTCAAAAAATTTTCAACCACAGCTTGCACATTTTTCAATAAAATGTTCTCTAAAATTACAGAAGAAGCAGAAGTTTTATTGCATGTAACGTCAATAGACTCAATTGTGTTCCACAAGATTACTCCATTAATATGTCCGACCATGTATACTTCCACAAATGTTGGCAATTGTGTGATTCTAAACTTAATTAAGGAACCACTATCATATTTTGCAATTTGTTTAACATTGCATAAGAGATATCTCCCACCAAGGAAAAAAAGTACTTTAATGGAGGATTCATTCTCAAACTTCAACAACATATCCGTCTGTCATAAATAAATATGTTGACTGTTATCAAAGATGTATGTCAGGATTCCACAAGAAATCTTTTATAAACAAATATTTATCCAACACAAAATTTCAACGAAACATCCTCTGCATTGGTCAGCTTTTTAGCGCTATACTAATTACTGAGTTCTAAGTGTTTGTTCTTTCAAAATAATGTATTAATTAAAAAAAAGGAAAGAAAAAACATGACCTTTCCTGTATATTAGTTTCCTGGTTATACAATATTGCGAAATTTGGAAAAAATCAACCCAATGACTATGACAACATAAAAATAGATGAAGACAGTATGAGTTCAGGTAATGAGCAACTCTGACAATTTAGAAATGAAACAACGTAGAAGCTGATCCACACACCAAAAGATATGGGATTTTCAGGTCTAACATCAGAAAAAGGCTCCATCATAAAAACAATTAACAAGTCACATAACCGTAAGATACCTTGATGTCACAATTCACAACCCATGAAAAGCAAACCACAAGGAACTTACAAGAAGCATAACAGAATTTACTTTTATGCTTCATTTTGAACAGTCCAAATATCTCAAATATTATAAGCATTACAAACACTAAAACTATATATTCTCAAACAAAGCAAATATTGCACATTCAAAATTGACAAAAGTTATTTTACAGACTATAAACGTAAGTTCGAAGCTTATCAAGACAATACATGTGATTCGTACACCTCTACATCATTCAATAGCGCATACGATCGATTTACTAAAGCTAGTTGAAATCAAACAGAATCATATCACGTACAGAAAAAGTTTTTTTCCAACACGCAAACATCAAGATTAATGGTATCCAATGGAAATCATGAGAAAGAAGGGGACCTGTAGAGCTCTTCGAAACTGAGACCACTAGCGTTGTGATTGTATATCTCATGAATCGCGTGCTCCAAAATCTTCCAGGTCTTGTCGGCGTATTTCGGATCCATCACGACCCGGTGCTTAAACGCCTCTATCTGAAAATTTCTCTTCTTCTGATTACTCATCTTCTCTCTCTAACCCAAATACAAATAAGAAAAATCTAAAAGCAAAACTATCTTCGATCCAAAAGTTTCAGGTTGAAGAAAGGAAAGACTAAAGAGATTGTCGATATTGTAGCAGAGATTTACATGAAAAATAGAATTTTTTTTTTCCCAAGAAAATCTGGTAAACGGTGATTAAATCATTGGAGGGAATCAAAATGATTGGATTAGAAAGAAATTCTTATGTGCAATTTGATTTGAAATATTAGCACCCAAAAAAAAAATATAGCTGAAGATTAATCACGAGCAGTATTGCTTTCGAGGTATCATTGGAGAGGATGATTAGCTGTTTCTTCGAGTTTTTGGTATTTCGCGATCTTATCATAATCAAATCTAAACTATTTTTCTTCTTCTTTTCCGTTGAAAATCTATACTTTTTTAATTATATAGTTATAAACCTTCGTAAGAATATATATATACACACACACACACATGTAAAATTAGTAATTTAGTGCTTCAATAGTTATGTTCATGAGCTCTGGTACCTTCTTTTTTTTTTTTTTTCAAAATTAGATTTTGAGAAAGTAAAATAATAAACTCATGTTATTTTTTAAGACTAATTTATGCACTCACAAATTTTTAGAGACTAAAATTAAATTTGAATCTAGGGATTAGACTGATAGCTTATTTAGGAAGAAAAACCAGTGTGTTCTTTTTTTTTTTTTTATCCGTTTTTTTAATATATCAAATTGTTTAAAAACTCGAAATGAGTAATTTTGTATTCTCATAATTATTAATTGTTAAAAAGAGGAAATAGGATGATAACTTGCATTAGGGAGGAAACCAATTCCCATAGTTCTAGGCATAGAATCTTAAATTCTTCAACTTGTCTTCAAACTCTTTATATGCATTTCTTATCGGATTTGGAAGGAATGGCCTAAGGAGGAAGTGTTCAAAATTTAAAACTTCTTTTGTTTTTAATCTTTTGGATTGAACTTGGGAAAGAAATGATTAATAAGATTATTAATTGGCCATATTCTCCAAGTTCAAAATCTATTGATATATTATTTAATCTATGGTGTTTTGGCTTAAAATTAGTTTGTTCATGTGTAGTTATAATTATGTTACTTAACCCTTTATAGTTTGTTGTATTAGTTCTTAACTATCTTGTATTATTTTTCATTTAAAATGTAAACTAATTAGTTATGTAAAAGTTAATTAAAATCAGTTTACAATTTAAAAATTATCATTCAAATCCTCATTATAAAAATGGCTATGCAAATAGTTACATTTTATTCTAATATACTCCATAACTTTGTCTTCAATAACTAACTAAAGTATGGATACATTTTTTGTTTTCTAACAAAGCTTTAATAGTTGGAAGTAAAAATTTTGAATGGAACCTAATATATCAGAATTCTCTAATATTTATATTAAAGAATTGTGCTAAACTATTAGATATGTAGAGAACATTTTTTTTTCTTCTTTTGCTATACAAGAAGACATTTTAAGCATCGTATTTTTAATTAAACCTCTACCTAATATAAGAATCGCACAGTAATTATGAGGGAAGGACATAACTATGTTAAACAATTAGACTTTACCCTAAAGCAAGCTTCTCATCTTCTACTTCATACTTCTTGATGTGTCTTCCGTTTCTTCTCTCGTTGGGTCAAGGTATGACTGTCAAATCTAAAGATTCTCATGCTTCAGAGAATTCATATTGAGATTTGAGAGAGTCCCCAACAAACTATCCTTATTATTGTTCCTTTGTATCAATTGAGGTTTTATTAACAAAACACATATTGCCTGTTTTTATATTAATTTCATCTTAAAAAATCACTTTCCCCTCTTCTTGCATTTAATCAATATAAAAAGAGATATTTTTAAAAACTTTAAAGTAAATTAAATTTATGCATTTTGACTCAATAAATAATATTGAACTAAAAATTTTAAGAATATATTTTCTAGTAAGCTATATTTTTTAAAAAAAAAATAAATATTATCTTTGAAAGTATTTTGCTCAAAATTAATAAAAGAGTATATTTAAAAAAAATGTAATTTTTAAAAACAAATAGAAAGAAAATATAATTTTGCACCTATCACATAAAAGAAATATAATTTTTCCTATAAGTAATTTATCGATAAATGTGGGACTAAATCAAGCACATAATCATCGTTATAATAGTCTTGCAGTGACTAGGTTATTCCTATTCTCTGAAAAGTCCAATTTTACATATATATATATATATATATATATATATATATATATATATATTAGGAGTTAGGACTCAAGCAATAAGACTGCAAGAATTTTGAATCCTTTGTCCTCTGCCGTAGAAGAAATATAAAAAGAACAAAAAATAAAAATTTTACCACTGATAATCTTCAATAAATTAGAGATTAAATTTTTTTCTTTTTATCTCTTTCTTAATACAAAAAAATATATCAATTTTCAACTGCACCCAACTGCAAGAGCATCAACATTACACTGGCTTCCATATCTCCATCTGACTTTTGACTTCCATGCATCGTCAACAATTATTAAACTTGGATGGAAGCAATTTTTCAGCAAAAGATGGAAGATGGATTAATATTGCTCTTACTAATTCAAACAATTCATGTTTTAGTTTACACAGAACTAGCATAAAATGAAATTATGATCAAAATTTTGATTAAATGAGGCACAAACAATAATGAAAAAACTGATCCATTATAGCTTAAGCTTAGAATCGACTATTCACATTTCCTCAGAAGGATCAAGCTTCTAGTTTCTGAGAAATCAGTGCATGAATTCGTAGTTTCATTTTTCTTTTTCTTCACTGAACATAAGAATCATCATTCTGATAAAACACAGGCTAAAACAAAATCACCCTTTTCACATACCAAACATCTTTGCATACAATGTTAACAGATATAATCTTATAATAGAATCTCTCTGATATTACTTTCCAGCATGAAGTATTAGTAAAATTCAATTCTAGTGAAGGCCTCGTTACCAAGATAATGTTACTCATTGAAATTATAGAACAGTTCTTTCTCAAACACAGAAATGGAGAATGACAGAAATTCTCTCTTCATAAAGATCAAGCATGGTACGTATGAGCATCAGAAGTGAACATCCTCTGCTAAATAATGGAGGTTGACAAAAAGGAAAACAAGAGGTGAAAATGCAAGCAAAATCTTAAAATTGTATAAAATAGATGCAGAGCACATGAATTGCAACAATATCAGGATTACCGTTCTCTACACATGAAATTTTCCAAAGCCCAAGTAAGCAATGTGGGGGCTAACAATTAAACAAAAGGAGGGGAAAAAATAAAAGGTACGAGAAGAAGAAAGAAAGATAGACATCTGCTCAGATCTAAATGCTCAGCCATGAGTATTAACAGCTTCCCATAACAAATTCTTGCCCACAGGGTTAGTCAGATCCCTAGCCTGCAGGGCAGCAGTTCTGAGAGTCCTAATAGTCCATCTATTGGCTTCAAAGAATGACAAGCTCCTATAAGGCAAATTATGCTTCTTGCAGAGATCTATCACCAATGGAGAAATCTTTCTCAGTTGGCACCTAGGAAGTCTAGGGAACAAATGGTGCTCAAGCTGGAATTGTAGACCGCCAAAGAACCAGTCCATCCAGATTGAGCAAGAGATATCCAATGTCCCACCAGTCTGCTTCTCAAACCAGTCATTTCCATTTGGGGGCCCAACATATACATCAGCTGCAAAATGGTTCAAACAGAATTGAATGTGCTGAATGGATGTGACAGAAAAGCTAGTAAGCAGAAACATAAACCTTTCAGGCCAATTTGGTAGGCAAGAAACAAGAAGAGGAAACCAGGTCCAGAACACAAGGATTCCCATTATGTTGAAGGCTCTATCTGGGACTCGACGTTTTGAGGACAAAAGCAGAAACGTTTGAATGAACAGGTTAATCCTGCCCAGACACATAACTGGGTAAAATGTCAAGTGCTGGTAACTGACGAGGAACCTGGACAAAGAATCAAATTTCAAGGTCCTCCCATAGAAACAAGATTTCATTGAATTGAAGAAACGGGAAGATACAGCAAAAACTGGGATGTGTTGCAGATCAGGGTCATAATCAAGACTATTACAAGCAATGTGATGGGCATTGTGAGTCCATTTCCACCAGGCAATGCTTATACCAGTCAAGCAATTCCCAGAAAGGATTTGGGCTAATTTGGTATAACCAGGGCCTGACATTACCTCATAGTGACCAGAATCATGACCTACATACG
The DNA here is from genome assembly GCA_031216115.1 of Senna siamea. NCBI lineage: Eukaryota > Viridiplantae > Streptophyta > Magnoliopsida > Fabales > Fabaceae > Senna > Senna siamea. Next base: position 4,796,475 of record CM062358.1, read on the forward strand.
CGCTTTGCATCCAAAGCAAACCCAATAACATGGCAGAACCGAAATGCGCCCACACGCTGGTACATCTCAAAACGCCATAGAGAACAACGAGGAACAAGACAGCTACAAGTATGAGAGTCCAACAAGTTACGTGCCCTTTCTTCTCAAAAAGACCTAATTTCGCAAACTCCGATGCGAGCTTCCTGTAATCTCTGGACACCTCCGAGACCTGGAAATCTTTGAGGTAATACCCAGTGGCAAGCTTGTCAAGATATTTCCATGCGGTGCCAGGATGATAGGCAATGAACGCATCGGTCACATCTTGGCCACCCAGATTCAATAAAGGTATATCCCCACCAGGATGCTCCTTAGCCCAATCACTGACATTGTAAACCTTACCTTGTATCGAGATCCACAAATCTCCCGGTTTGTTGTGCTTCTTGAGCTCCTCGGACGCAATGTACTTCTTCTCACCCTCCATTGTGCCAAAATCAAGCACAGACTAAGATCAAGAGCACGGAAAAACGATCCCACACCGAGAAATGTCGCAGTGCAGATAACCGATTAAGCAATGCAGGCAAATCTAAATCAGACAAATCCGATGCAATGGGATTTTTATTGATCTGGTTATGGGATCTATTCCACTCTCTCTCTCTCTCGCTCGCCGATTTTAGCTGCAGCGTACGCCCTTCGTTATTCTCAGAGTTTGAATGCTTTCGGTGGCTATATGAAGACGATACAGCGCATAGGAGAAAGAAAGGTTCGGTCTTTGTTCAAGAACGAGTACGCTTTTAAGTGCTCGTATTATAATAAACGGATGGTGGGTCGTACTGAGTCAACGGTTGTGAGGGTAGGTCACACAGTATTTAACGTACATCACCTTGCAGGCTATTGAAATAGGTCTAAGACTGAGTTGAGAGATATTTTGGTTGGCCCCAGAGTAAAGCATTTCTAGCCTCACGTCACGTGGGAATGGCGTTACGGAAAAATAAAAGGTAAATTCTTTAATTAATATATATATATATAATAGAATTTTATTTATGTATTAATTAATTTTTTTAATTTATATTGATGGTACATATGCAATAAAAAAAGGAAAAAATTGATTAAATATAATTAGTTGATATATAAATAAAGTGATATAATATATGAATTTAATTTTCAAAAGAGAAATAGTGGGTGATAAGTAACTTAGAATCCTATGTGTAATTCGATTTGAAAGATAACGATTTTAGGGATCAAGTTTACATAAATTAATAAGAATTTAGTAAAATAATGAAAAAAGAACATATTTTATTTAAAATTAATAGTTATATTAAATAATTTTTATATTAAATTACTATTTCTTTTAAAAAAAGGACAAATTACAATCAAAATACACAACAAAATTATATTAATTTTTATTAAAATATAAATAATTATAAAACATTTAAAAAATGTTTTCCATAAAAGATTATGCTATTTTAAGGATGGGTCATCCAATTCTTACTCTACGTTGGAAGCCAACTCCCAAAATATTATTTCATGCATATTTAATATTTTTTTATTTCTTACATGTATCTCCTAATAAATTTATCATGTTACAAAGTAATTTTTTTTATTAGACCAAACTATTTTTAATATATATAAAAATTTAATATTTAAAAATAAGGGAATAAAATTTTTTAATATAATTTACTTATATTGCGTGTGCGTTATTGGCCAAACTGCCAAATTTTATTAACAACAAAATAAATAATGTAACATAAAAACTTAATAATCTTAATTAAATGACAAGTCAGCTGTTCCTTTACGAAACATCTATATTTTCTTAGTATTAAAGGATTTAAGATTACTGTTATTTATAATTTGAGAAAGAAGTAATTGTTACCTAAAATTTAATAATTTAAATTTAAAGGTATATTTGGTTAAAAATAAACTCTTTGTTTACAATTTTAGAAAGAATTTAAGTAAGCTCAATTTACATGAAAAAAATAAAGGATAAATTGCTTTCTTTTTTTCTTGGAGATACTCAAATCACCCACACAAAAATTCCAACTTTATAAGATAAAATTCTTGGCAGGCCTCTATTAATTAGTTACAACAATAACAAAGATTTATTTTAATGAAAAGAATTAATTTTTAATAATGTAATGAATTAAAATTTAACTTATTATTAAAAAATATGCTTATATTTAATATCTAAAGATATCTAATCATATATATATATATAGAGAGAGAGAGAGAGAGTAAGAGCATGTAATTTTCTTGACGTATGTAATACTAGGTATGTGGTGATGATTACATTGTGTGTTTAAGAAGCTGATTATTTTGAGAAGTTAGGGAATATAGACACCTCCTAGACTTCGAAAAGATGATTTTGAATGCTTCCCTTTTAAGGACATTAATAATAATACTAGCTTTTGTGTTGATGAAAATGGAAAAGAAGCACATTTGACGCAACAAAAACAATATCAACGAAATGCAAGTTATTGGCATTTGGCATGCCTCTCAACTTTTGGCTTCTTCCTTAATGGGCCCCACGTTCCACGCTTTTTAAGTTTTTTATTATATGTAAATAAATTCTCACTTAATTAATTTTATATATTTTTTTTTACCTGAGATAATTATATTATTTAAATCTAAATCCTTAAACTAGGGATCAAGGAATTCCTGCTCCATAAATAGTAAACACAGGCTGTCTTCCACTAACAGAAAAAAAAAATCAATAATAAAATAATTTATCTGAATCTAAAATTATTAAATTAGGAAACTAAATCCATTTTACCTGGTCTTGCTACGTGACAGCCAAGCATAGCTGGTCCAAATCTAAACTTTCCATTCTCCACTAAAAATTTATGGGTAAACTTTTGATTTAAATTTATTCTTTTAAAATAATACTATAATTTATTAAACAACCAAAGGATAATTAATTATATTTAGTACGAAAATAAAGAATCATCGTTCTAAAATATGATAACTGTTTCATATGCCCTTGGCGTTAAAAGAGCATCAATGTTTAACTTTGAAGCTCGTGCGGCCCTCGAGTGTCGTGCTACCAATAAAAAGTTATATTTATAGGCAAAAGAGTCCTTTTAAGCTTATTAAATGTGTACTTAGAATCAATTTTGATTTTCGTGTTTTATATGTGTAAATTTTATCATATATATTTTTATTTTAACATTATCAACATAATTAATAGAATAAGCTCGTCACCTAAATAATTTTTTTCAAACTTAGATAATAAACTTACTTTAAATAAAATAATTTTGTTCTTTAAAGTTAAATAAAACTTTTAATAAGTTATCTTTAATTTTTACTAAGCCAATGCCTATGATTAAGCTGAGTTGACGCTAATTAAAAATTAGTATGAGCTGAGAATTTCTTAATTTAGCTCAACCTTATTAAGGCATACCTTATGGTTTTTTTTCCTTTTAACAAAATGTACTTATTCATAAAAAATAAATATTCAACTCAAGGCGAGTAATAAAAATAATATTATAAAAAAATTACGAACGCATATGATTAAATTTTTATATAATAGTAAATTTTGTATTAAAAAACTTTATATAATAAATAAAATAAATATTTTTATTTTTTATATAATAAAAAAATTTGTATACAAGGAAAAGTGTATTGCAATTTGAAATTAGTATCTTTTAGTTGCTTTATGATACACATTTTTTACCATTGATCACGACTTTAGACTACGTTTAAAAGTAAGGTAAAGAAGGAAAAAAATATACATATAAGCGACGACTATTAAATTGTGCTGTTGACGACTTTCATAAGATTACAACAATGTAGCTAAAGTTGTTATCATGATAATAATGTATCGATAAATTAATATATACAAGATGACAAAAGTTTTAGAAAAACATTTAGTACTACGAAAGACGTAAGAAAAAAAAAACTGCAATTAAATTCAAGACAGTTTAGTTTTTTTTTTAAAATTTGTATTTAATATTTTGTTTTAGTATTATTTAATTGTTTTGTTATTGTTTGAATGAAGGACAAAAAAATACCCTTATGTTGTGTTCTCACTAAAAAAAAAATCTATAACTGACTTATAGGTTTACAATTTTTTAATTTATTTTTTATTAATTTACTCTTAAGTTTAGATAAATTATACTGTCATTTTTTAAAATATATTAAAATTATATTTCCTTTATTCTATTTTGAAATTTATGCCCTCCTTATTGAAACTTAAAAAATTAAAAAATTAAAAATCTTATTTATTTTGATTAAAATATTTGTAATGATAATATCAATATAAAAAAATTAAGAGAAAAATTTATTTAAAAATTATTATTTATTTTGAGTTAAAACTAATAAATTTAATTTATTTTAAATTTAAAAATATTTTTTAAAATTAGCTAAATACAATTTAATTATATAAATAATACATATATATAAAAAAGTTCAATCAAAATAAATAAAATTATTAGAAAGTATAAAGTTTTAAAATAAAAATAAAAAAAATTAATTTACACTTAAATTTACAATCCTTTAAAGTTCAATTCCACTTCCTTTATATTTTAACCAACAAAAATTATACAAAATTCCGTGTTGACATCACATCTAAAACAAGCCGTAACGCGTGGGAGAGGATTTGAATCAGTGTGGTATTTTTGACTTTGGCATAGGGATGACGAGGACAGGAGAGTATTATAATTTTTGTATTTATATTCAGATTTGACCAAGTAATAAAATTTTATTTTTAAATTTGTATAATTTTTAAATATTTAAATTTGTATTTGTTTATTTTAAAAAAAATTAAAATAATTAATTTTTAATTATAATTTATCTAAATATAAATTTATAAAAATATTCTATTATGTCAATTTTAAATATATAATAATATAATTTTTAGTAAATTTTTTATTACAAAATTATTAAATATATATATTAAAATTGATCTATTTTATTGATTACATTAAAATAAATAATATAATTTTTATATATGGATATATATATTAATAAAATAAAATAAATAAATATTTATAATATAAAAATAATATTTAAATAATTTATTAAAAAAATTTAAATTAGAATAAGGTATCAACTTTTTAAAATTTAAATCTAAACTTATTCTTTTAGTCCTCAAACTCAAAATCAATGAATAAATTTTACCGTAGAAGCAGAGAACAGACTTTGGCATGATTGAAGGAAAAATGTTATTGTCAGAAATATCAAATACGTGTGATGTCCATAGCTTCGATAACCACACACATGCACATCCTTTTCATTGTTAATTGCCCCCTAACTGTGTCGGCAAGGAGTGTGCGTTTGCTTTTCAAATTTTTAAATGTATTCAATGTTTCGCTCTATTTATATATTTATATATTGATTAATAAAAATATTCTGATTTATACGTCACATATTTTTCATTTTTACTCAACCAACTTGTCCAATACCGCTTTTTAAATTATATTATTTTTAGATTTGTTTGGAAGTACAAAAATAAGAAAAGAAAAGAAAAGATAATTTAATAATTTTTTTATTTTTAAAATTTAAAAAATTTATATTAACATCTTTAACATTTTTTTATTAATTTTAATTATTTCAAATCAATTATTTCATGATTATTCCTAAAATATAAGAATTATACATAAATTTTTTCCTAAATAATTAGGATGAGTTGATTTGAATATAAATATTTACACTTGTAGATGTTTTTGAGTTTGATTATAAGTATTAAAATAGAAATATTTAAACCACTCAATTACAAATGAAAATGGAATAAAAATATGGCGGAAAACAAAAGACAAATGGAAGGATGATTTGGGCTATGCCGCTGTATTGGATCTTGGCGTATTCTTTCTACCTATCAGAGACAGTTCTTCCGTTTGTGTTTAATTTCACGCAGTAAATGGAAGTTCTAGGATTAGGAAAATGTGCTGCATACATCAATTTTACGTAAAACTAACGAATTAGATTTAATTTATCCATGTATTTCACATGTATAAATCTAATTTGATCTATTTATTATATACGTACTCTGAGTGTACGCAATAATCATCTAAGACGGAGAGTTATTTATGTTCAGGCAAATTCTGATTAGACCCTTAACCGTAATATATATATATATATATATTGATTAACTCTAATTAGTTAAATACAACAGAAGTATAAACTATAAATGTAACATACCTGCATAGAAGAAGTCAATGGTGGTGATGTTACACCAGTTAGATGAAACTACGATTTCTGCTCTGAAAAAAAGAAGTCATATTCTTAGTTCTTAATCTATGTCATACTTAACTCTTACAACTACAGAGAAAAAGGATTCTTACTCTATATGTGAATTTGCAAAGAAATTAGCTCCAAAACTTTCACTTCTCAAAACTTAGTCAAATCAAAATTTGTGCATCTCTCAGTTGATCCTCACTGAAAAGTGAAAGCTAATGGTTCAAAAAAGAAAAAAGTAAAAGAACTTTATAGTTGACAGGTAAAATCAAAAAATTGTGTTGAGAATTTTAATATGTAATATATTAAATAAGTCTTACATTGCTTAAAAAAAAAAAGGGACAAGAGTATAAATAATATAATGTGACAATAAGAAAGTAAATGAATCAAGAAAAAGATAGGTTTCAGCACACAACAACGGGCCACCGAAGGGAAAACGCAGTTAAAAACTAACAATTTTTCTCTCTGCGCACAAAGTAAACGCGATACTGGCCTATTTTACGAAATATACTTTTATTAATTTTATTTTTATTTTTAATTATATTATTTTTAAATAAAATTATAAAAGAATGCGTCTAGCGAAAATAGAAGTTATAAATGTGTCTAGAGACCTTACCTGTTTATATACAGATAGTCAATATTAAAAGTCATATTCGCTCTGTTCCTAGAATAACTGGATTCCTCTTACTGTTACTTTTTGTCTATTTTATTCTTTTGCAAACGCAAGAAAGATTCATTTTATCTTAGAGAGTGCCACTTCTTGATAAACGGAGGGGTTACAAAATATCTCTTTAGGTCAATGTCCTCTTCACATGACTCGAATCTCTTACTGCTATCAATTCATTTTTCACTGCAAATTGTGTATCAATCTAATAGACAGCTGCATTTTTGACACCATAGCCACCATACTTTATGGCATTCATCATGTTCCTTGTCTCTAGATACTTCAAAAAGCTCATTTTTAATCATAAACATTGCATTTATCATGCTCATTGTTTGATTTTCATTTTTTTTGTGTGTAGTAATTCAAAATAAGTAATGTAATCAATCAAATGAAGTAACTGGACAAAACTTTCCTTTTCATTTTCTGAATCCCTATTCTCTCTCAGTGGTTGGTTTATCTTACCTCTGTGTAATGGGAATAGCAGAAAACCATAACCAGATGAGAAAGCAAGATAAACTTGCTATATAAAATCAAAAGTGTCGTATTTATGTTGTTCCATTTCTTCCCTACTTGACATTGATAGAATAGACAAGGTTTTTCCCATAGTGGTCTCTATTGTTTGGACACTAACACTATATAATAGCTACTAATAACATATGCTTGTAATTCATTGTTGATAATGGAAACCTCACTGCCTCTAGCCACTGATAGCTTTTCACACAGTTGGTTATCAAACTGTAAACCTCCTGAGGATGGCTTTGAGGGGTCTCTCAAAGCTTCTATTCACAGTATTATGAACTCTGGAGGTTTAATGGCAGAACCCCAGAACTTCAACTTTGATGTTTCTATCACTCAGTCACCTGCTATTCTTGCTCATGCTGATGAGCTTCTCTCTGATGGCTTTATTAGACCTGTATTTCTTGGCCTTTTTAAGGGACAGTCCTGCAATACTCCGGATTCCACTCAAGCCATCCCTAGTTCTTTCTTTTATTCTGGAATTGTTTCTCCAAGAACTGTGGAAATTCATCATGGGTTCCATAGAAAATGGAGAAAGTCAGCACAGCATAACTTTGAGAAGCATTTTCAGATATCTCAAGCAATTCTGCAAGAGCTTAGGATGCTCAAGGAAAAGTACTAGAGTTGGTGATATTGAGAAAACAAAGTGGGAAGTTAAGAGTTGGAGCTTTTCACAGCAAGCATCTCCGGAACCAGTTAGAGCTCACTCTATGGGTGATTTGTGCGTGAATGAAAACTCAATTTATGAAGCAGTCCTTCACTGCAAAAGATCAATAGGTAAGATTATGCTTTTCTTTTCCTTTTTTCTTTTTTGGTTTGTAATTCGCTTAACTTGAAAATTAACCAGGAAAATGATTTTTCCCCAGCTGAAGATAAGAGAATAATAGAAGGAGGAACTGGACTGGAGCTATTCTAGCAAAACCAACTTCCATTGGGTGTCATACTCATTTCTGTCTTCTCCCTTGGATTTTGCATATATTTGTCTGCTGAAACATGGAAGTCTTCATCGATACTAGCTGTGCATAGATATCATTATATTTAGTTGCAGGAAAAGTTGCAAGGATATAAAAATTAGTAACAGTATGTTTTTCATATGTAAGAATAACAATTTCCAGCTCTTTACAAGTCCTGATCTTCACTCTTCCTTATAATTCATCCAAATTGTTCATAACAATTTCAGCTAAGGGCAATGTTAGATATCCACAGATTCAAGAAATATCAGGCCGCCTTGGCTAATATAGAGCACCAAAGGGTCTCCTCACAAAGGTCTTCTGATCTGATATCCTTTGGAAACCTTGGTTTTGTGCCTTATTATAACAAAAATAGAGGGATCTAAATGTCCTCAGAGGGCTCTTTCAATATAGAAATGATACTTTCTTTTTCAGAAGTGAACAAGTTGAGGGAGTGTCTATAATAAAGCACAAAATGAGCAGAAAAGAGTCTGTTCTGGACCATTTTGGCAATCTAATGAACTGGGATAAGGTCAATCTGAAATTTTACTGAGAACACAATTTATTCTCCAACTTTTATAAATGATGTGCCTGTGTGAATGTTCGAATGTCAATGAAACTTATCAATTCTCAGCCCAAAGAAAGGATTTTTGTTATGGCCCAGTTGCAATGAGATGCTAATGTCAGACTTATATGAACCTTGGACTCTCCATCCTCGTAAACTAACTTCCGAAGTATGACTCTCAAAGGTTTATGTCAGGGATTTGAATTATGTCTCACAGTGAAACATTAGATTTTAGTGTAGGGTTTATCAGAACCTTAGATTCTTCAACCTCATAAGTTAACTTTTAAGGTAACACTCTTGCCAAGTTTTATGTCAAGTGGGTGAAATTCAAGGAGGGCACAAGAGACATGTTATGCTTGGAGAAAAATCCCTAGCTAGTTCTATCACCATAATTTCAGTTGCTTATTTTTTATCCTTTTTTCTCTTTGTTGAGGTGCTTCCTCCTTATCTACGATGACACACAAAAGAGTGACACTTATTGTCATTATGTTCCTATCCTAGTGCTTGCAAATTTGCTTCACAAGTAAAGACAAAATGTCGCTGCACTGCGATTACTTGTGTTCCTAAAAACATTGCCCATCCTTTTCATTGTGACATTTGTTCAAACATTCCATAGACACAGAAGGAACAGTCCTGAAAAGATAATTCACAACTATAATAAGATGAAGGCATTCATGTGATCATATCCAATAATTATCAGAAAACTACAAATCACTCTTAAATGACCACACTTGTCTTGTGTTAAATATACTGACTCATGATATCTGCTATTGTTTATAGCTTATGCAGTATGAATAGAAATTTACACATAGCAGGAAAGAGAAAAGAACACAATATAAACAAAGTAGGATAAAAAGAGGTTAAACCTGAGAAAGTCTGTACTTGAGGATATTAAAAAGAGCTTGTTTATAGAGAATTTAACTTGTATTCTTGAATTTTTTTGAGATTAATGTAAAGTATATTTTTTTTATTAGTATTATACACAAATGTCAAAGTGGAAGAAACTTGAGACAAAAGCACGCCTGTTGCAATTTCAATTTTTCATCCATCCACGTGACACACACGTGCATTGTCAGCAATTTTGGGGATGGACAATCTCAAATGTGCCATGTTGTGGAAGTGTTTTTTCTTCTTCAAGGATGGACTCCTCGTGAAGGGTCCCAATTTGAAAACAACTGGGGACCACCTCCTTTCCCATGTGTCTGTCCTTCTGCTAATATTATCGATATCATTGTTTCATTATATGCAGTTGTAGCAAATGATAATTAAGCTTCAAATTGGTTTGGATTCTCTTAGGAAAATTGAGTGTTAATTTATGAGAGAAAAAGACTAAAAAATATAAGGTAGATTCTAATCCATACACTTACAGGCTGGGTATCCAAAGTTCAAATTGCTTATAGCTCTTTAGACCAAAAATTAAATGTTAACTGGGAGGGAGAAAATAGGGAAGAAAGAATGGAATGAAAAAAAAATTTAGTAACTTTTTTGTTTAATTTTTAAAATTTTAAAAAAAAAAATTAAAAAAATTTAAGTTAATTTTTTATTAATTTTAATTATCTTAAATTAAAAAAATTTTAAAAATAAAAATGATAATTATCTTTTCATCATTCCCTTCCTTTTCCCTTTAATGGCTCCACTTAAAAACAAACTGAAGGAATGTTCTAGATACTGGATAGCATTGCCTGGATCGTCCTAGAATTTATAATATTTTGTCTCCTCGCTTTCATCCTTCTTGACTTGTCCCTTTCAATGTTAATTGGACTCAAACTGACCCGAAGAGTAGACCTGTCCAGGTGAGCCAAATGGATCGTTTTGAGATCAAATTGGGCTTGACCCCATCTCAAATCAGAAACTGCTCCATTGTTTTTAAATTTCTCCAACTGAGACGACGCCGTTTGATGCAGCATAAAGCAACTCACTTGAGTTTTGACTTCTGAAACTTCACGGCTCATTTCAACAAGGACAGACCCACCTTAAATATATTAGAAATTAAATATTTTTTTTATTTTTTTCTAATTTTATAAAAATTTATTAATTTTCAACTTCAGAAAATTTAGACCCAAATTTTTTAAATAATTCCACTACAAAGTATTCAATAACCCTTATTTTCTCCCTGTGTCCCTTGCTCTGCCTCTGCCTTATTAGATTTAGAATAACCACATGTCTTGAAGTTGCTCTGTAAAGGCTCCATCCTTCTCTGTTATTTCCAATATTGCATAAGCTCTGATAATCTACTTTTGCCGGTGTTGCAACTTTCAACTGATGTTTCATGCACTTTATGCAACCAACTTTTATCTTTCTCCCTTTTACTACTTCCATTTTGGATTGTTTATAATCTTGTCTTTTTTTTGTTTTCTTCGTTCTACTTGGCCTTTTATTTTGGCCATGATGATTGATGAATGGGTGGTTTCAAAATTTACATTTTGGAGTAAAAAATTTATCTTTTCATCAATTTCGTTTGTGCTTTTGTAAAGTGATATAGTTTAAGTTGGAGTTGAATCTAAACTTATTCACATTTAATTTAACTCATAAAATCATGTATGAATGTGATGTCATATTTGATATTCTTATTAATATAATTAACGGCACTAAAAAAATATAATATTAAACTCTTTTTAAAATTTTAAAGATTATAATAAATCAAAATAACCTTATGATATTAAAACAAAATTTGAAGATGTGAAAGCTATAAGAAAGAAAAATAGGCATAGTTTTTAAATTTGGGTCTGACCGAACACACACAGCCCTTTCTAGTTACTACACAAAAGTCCACCCATGAAAAACAAGAATAGGCCCAAAATAATTGTAGGTGTAAGATAAAGTCGGAAAAATTGTCAGAAGTGGGATTTGAACCCACGCCCTCTCACGAGGACCAGAACTTGAGTCTGGCGCCTTAGACCACTCGGCCATCCTGACTTGGACGATAAAATGGTTATAGCTTTTTTATATTTCGATTATTTTTTTTATTAATAGCTTCTTCTTTCTTTAGCTTTATTTATTTATTCACTCTTTTCACAATTTTACTGTCTTCACCTAGCACGGGGCACCCAGCACTCCAGAACATCGATTTGGGTTCCGGGCAACACCAAAAGGTTGATCTTTCTCCTATTTTGCATGTTTGTTTGGATCGTCACGGTTTATGCCTATTTGCCTGTAGTTATTCTCCTATTTTTCCTCCTCTTACTGCTCTTCATCCGTTTTGTTTGCCTATGTCCAATTTGTTGATTGATTGTGATTCTTACCTGGCAGGTTGTGTTTCATGACCTTCATTTGATTGAGAAAATGCGTCTAAGAGTTTTACTTTTAAGCACAACATGTTCTGCTCTTGTGCTTATTTAGGCGGGGTTACATTTTACAATGCTTAGCTTTTACTTCAGTATTGCTAGATCGCATCTAAAGCCATCTATTTGGGTGATAAAATGCCTATACTAAGATTGATTTATTTTTGGTTTGAAGAGGAGGTGGCACTTGGCAGTGGTTTTTTAGTGTCTTCACAAGTTATGTAATTAGACTTTTACTCACCAGCAGGTCCATATGTGTCACCCCATTTTCTTTAACACGTGATATATAATTTCTCTTTGTCTAAAGTATTGCTATTTTGATAACATTTCATTTCTAGTTCATTTATTCTTAATATCAATATTTGAGGTATACACGATTGATGCCCAATTACTCATTTAGCTGTGTGCAATTAACTTGTAGTTCTTTGATGTTAAAATTTTCACTAATGTTTCTCAAATTTGTCATTATGATTTGTGAGTTTGGTGTATGGATGAGAATTTACCATGGTAATGGACTAATGGTGCTTTTATTGATATTTTAGTTTTGTTTTCTGTTCAATTTTGCATCTCCTTAATTTTTTGTTCTTGTTTCCCTTAATTGTCATGAAGCTATAAGTCAGCCTTAAATTCTTCATTTAACCATCATCTCAAATCATCCAGCTGTTTGCTAGTGCCAGTTAGGGTCTTTCTCATCTTTTTGTTTTAAATTCATATGAAGCTTGTATTTTAATTTACATTAATTGACTAACATTCTGCTTTCTTTTTGGTCTCTGCAATTGACACATCTTAAAGTTATGGGTTTTGGATTCTGAATCACACTGAACTTAGAGTTGGCAATGAATCCGTTTCCTTCTCAATTGGCACAACCACCGCCTCCTTCTTGGTTCCCTATGTTACCACCTGAACCACCAAATTCGAGTACCTTTTGGGACAACAGGAATGTGCGTGATCATCTAAGAGAATTGCAAGATACTCTCAATCTCGCAAAGGCAATGTAAGTTGTTCTTGTATTAGTTTGATGGCTCCATGCTGTTTTATTTTGTTAACCATGGTCAAATGGTATTTTCTTTAGGCAAAAGGAACTAGAGATGCTGATGATGATCAAAGAGGGCAAAGGATCTGTGGAAGATGCAAAAGATGGGTCAGCCGATCCTTCAGTTTCTGGGTTTTTGAAATGTCTGGAAGACAGAAGGGTTAGTTTGGAAACTCAAGAATCGCTGGCTGTCGAAGCAGCCAATTCCTTGATGTCAATGCTAAGAGCTCAGCTAGAGCCATTTAGATCTATTTCAGATGAAACAAGTCCATGGGAGGAGAAATCTGCAGCTGTTAGGCTAGAAAATAAATTGCAGAAGCGTAAAAGGAATAAACTCTGGAGGAAAAAGAAGAGGAAGTGCATTGCAGAAATGCAGGCAAAGGTTATTTTTCCTTGGTTTGTTTTAGCATTGCATTTTATATATACTTAAGCTGTTCAGCATAGCCTCTGTTCTTAACTGCTAACTTTTTTTTGGTTTGCTTTTCATTGTCGCAAACTCTAGGAACGAGAGCAATTTGACCGAATTAACCAAGAAGCTGATGAATGGAGGGTCAGGGAGATTGCCAAGGACATTGCAAACAGAAAGGTATTTTAATATTTGCAAACTAAGCTGCCCTTTTTTCCTTCAAGATTATTTGTGTAATTGTTAAATGCTACAGACACTTTGTCCTTAATTTTTTGTATTCTATATATCTTATCATCCAATTTAGTTTTCTGTTAGTTTTGAATCGACTGAAAGTTACCAAATTCATAGAAAAACTCAACCTCTGGCCTTTCTAATGGATTTATACTTGATTTAACCTGTTGGGGAAAATAGCAATTGCTAAAACTAACATTTCCAACAAAATTTGAGATTCATAAAATATGTATATGAACTGGAATAACTATATGGAACTTATCATTTCCCTTGTTCCCCTTTTTATAAAAGAACAAACGTTATTTTCTTCTTTTAACAGGTCTTAAATCTGGTTAATATTAAGATATGCAAATTATTTCAGCAGTCTAATATTATTATTAAGACAAGTTAAAAAATGAAAAAATTAATGCTTGTCTTTTGGTTTGTTTATAGATTCAGCATTTATTTTTACAATATATTTGTTGTATTAGCTTTACAGATAGTTATTGTACACTCCCTGTTTACTTTAAGAGCAATGCTAATTGAATACCTTGAGTTAGAGATACTTCCAATTAAAGATATTATCATTTGTACTTATTGCTTTTTATTAGAAATACATTTATACCCATTGCTGCAAATTACATTACGAGGCAGTTTTCTAACTTGTTCTGAAATTTAAGTGCGATTAAAACTACTTCATTCTGTTCAGTAATTATCTTACAACTACCTTGAGAGTTGCATCAGGTTGCAATGCAAACTTTATTAGCTTCTGAAGCATGTCTATTTGCAGGTGGAAAAGATGAAAGAAATTGCAAAGCATAAAGCTAAAGAAGAGAAGAAGAAATTAGAGTCTGAGGTGAGTTCCTAAACAGCTTAATCATTTTCCTCTTGTCCAAGTGGCAACTAAAACATTGCTAATTTAGGATTTCAGATCTATTTTAGAACTTGATCGATCATTCTACGTAAAATTCCATGTTTATGACTCTTAATTGCATGATTGACTACCTAAGGCAAATGAATTTTATGGACTGTGTTTTGTTATGGTATGTTAGATGCTTATCCTGTTTGATAACTTATGGTTTGGCTGTGTAAAAGATTTCATGCTTTGACTCTGTAACTTTTGGTCTGCTTGTCATTGATAACACGTTATTGATGGGTAGTCTCACGTTTTTCCCAATTCAAGGTTTTTATGATAATGTAAGCATATTCATGAATTTTCCTTATACATGTACTAATTTGAGCAATGCAATTCACATCTTCAATGTTCTTTTCTTTTTTCCTCCCACTCTCGGTGGGTATCCATTTTTTTCTTATCATTTTGTGTCACAGCTTGAACTGCTCTTGATAGTGGAGAAACTGCAAGAATTACGGTCCATCAGGATCCAAAAGTTGAAAAAACAAGGTATGCATGAGAAAATTGCTCCTCATTTAGTTTATAGCTCTTTTATTATCACTCACCGTTGCTTGGCTTGCTTCTGTTCTCCAACCTTGAGCTAACATCAGAATGTAGCCTCTTAATTAATGCTGCAGCTCTTATATTGATAGATCTTTTTCTTTATACTGTTTCTGTGCACAAGTTTAAGCTCATGAACTAGCTGAATGGTTATTTTTGTTAAAAATGCTTCCCAAGACCCAAATAATTTCTGTAACAAAAAGGTTTATTATTTATTTGGAACCTTACCTTTTTCTTTGTTTATTTAATAAACTTGGTTCCAAGTATATTTTTTGTCAGATTTTTTTTGTTTTGGTTGCCTTTGCTATCAGAAATTTTATTTAACTCCATTTGTTTTTGTGTGCAAGAGAGATTAGTATTCACTCATGTAACATTTAATAACAGGTAAAATTAATGTCACATTATGATTATTATAAGAGTATGGTTCCTCGAAATATTTGCAGGCCACTTTCTCCCAGAGGAGGACAACAAGTTTCTGGAGAGAGTTCAAGCTGCTGTGCAAGAAGAGGAGCGCCAAGCTTTGGCTGCAGCTGATACAGATGCTGCTAAAGATGCGATTGCAACTGCTGAGGAGTCCAGGAAAACAATTCAAAATCAAGGAAACCTCTCGAAAGGTACCAGCAATGACAATAATGAACTTCAGGAGAGCAAAAGGCAGAAAACTGGTAACGAAGATGAAGAGGCCTTTGGTGCAGTTGATGAGAAGGAATCTAGTAAAAAAATATCTGACAGACAGAGCAGTAGGGGAGCATATGATTATTTGGCTAACTTACCAATTGAGTTCTATCATTATTATCATGGCAGCAACAATGATATGGGCACACTTATTGAGGTAACTTTAATTACTTTTGTAATCAGATTCTGCGTGGCTTGCAACATTGCACCTCTCTTTTTACTTTCTTTTCAGATGTCTGTAATCAATGGCAATTTTTTGTTCTATGATCTTAAAAGCTGCAAGTTTTACTACCATGTTTGATTCAGTGGCATATTCCTTGGAAGTTCCACTTGATTGTTGAAGCTACTGATAGGAATCCCTTGTATATTCACCAGTACACAGAGTACAAGGATAAAAATAGCAATACAAGAGAAACTATAGGAAAATATCAAAGGAACCAGTAAAAGAAGGCACACACCAGTACCCTTACACTGCAGCAAGTAACACCAAATAGAGAAGAAAGCTGAATCAAAAAAAGATTCTGCCCTCCACTCACTTCTACCTCCTCTAAAATCCCTTCCTCATCTCAGAGTTAGTTATGAGTTGTTAATTCCCTCTTTTACCCCTCTTCCCTTCCTATTGTAGGTTTTAGTCTCCTTGTCCTTTGGATTTGGCCCAACTTCAATGCCCTTCCCTTTCCTAGAGTAGTTTGCCCGGATGACAGGCCCATCAGCTACTAAATAATCTCAATATCTCATGCAGGTTAGAAGAGGATGGGATGCCTACATCAGACCAGGGGGAAGGTAAGAATAATCACAATACAGTCACCATGACACTACAAATATGAAGTATTGAGTATAATTTGAATTTTGAAGGGTCATGTCATGCCTGATATGAGTGCCAAACATGATATGACTCCATTGTTGAAGTATTCCTACTTCATTATTTGACCTTTTTTTTTTTTTTTGTGTTTTGCAACTTGGTGCAGCCGCATGCCAGGGCACTGGGTTCAGCCTCCACCCCCAGCCGATGAGATATGGGCATCTTACTTGGTAAGGCCTAATTGAATAGATGTATTTGATAAGCTCTGCTTTTTACCTTCCTATATTGTGTTTTCTTGGCAAGCTGAGTATAAGCTTCGGGAAATGTTTATATTGATGTACAAAGCTGAGGAAAGATTTAAATGCAACCCGTTATTGTTGCAAGTTTAATTTAGATGATATTTACGAACACTAGGCAATGTCAGTATTGAAATGTACAGGCAAGAACCAAAAATTAGAATATACGAGCATATACAAAATCTTGGAACCTTCACTCTCTAAAGTGTGGTTTTATTATGCTGCTATTACCTGATGCTGTCTTATGTTGTTTTTTGAGAAAATATTTCTTAAATTTGATTAATTATCTCTCTCCTTTTTTTTTTTTTAATTTGTTTGTCCTTAGACTTCCTTTGCCAGGTTAATTCAATATAAAAATTAACCAAAGTAAATATTGTTTTAAAAGAAAAATGAGAAGTAGCTCCCTGAGCTTACTCGGGCTTTGTAGTGTGGAGAGACGGGTAAGAAATGTCTCAGGTTCATGTTACAGTATGTCTTTCTGAAATATCAAAACAAATTAATATTAAGAATGGCAAACAAAATAGAACTTCACTTGGTTTTTTTTTTTCTTTGCACGTTTGGGAAATTAGATCGTTAGTGGTTATTTGTAGTAATATAATATTGATGTTTTATTAATTCAAGTAACCATTCACTAATTCACAACACAATTTGTATTTTTTCAAGTCAATAAATAATATATATATATATATAGAGAGAGAGAGATAGAGAGAGAGAGAGAGAGAGAGAGAGTAAAGACACATTTACCTATATTATAATGTTTTTAGGGTTTTTTGGTTATTTATCTAACCAAATATATATTATATAATATAAAATTTAAAATAAAAATGTATGATGTGAAGAGAGAGGAGAGAGAAAGTATTAAGTAAAGATATTGACGCGTTAAAAAATAATAACGAAGAGTTAAATAATTTTTTATTTTAAAATTTAATAATTATTATTTTATAATATATTTTAAAAATTGAAGAACTAATGTCTTGTACTTTTGTACATGTTAAGTATGAAAGTACTATATGCTCAAGTTATTAATTAGTTGATTAAAAATTTATATATTTAGTAAATCCTACTTATTCCACAGCAGCCAAATAATGGACTTGGTTCCTACTTAATTGTGTAGAGGTGCTTTATAATAAACTTGAGTATGGTTAATTAGTATAATGGCATATTTAACCATTTTCTTTAAAAATAATTTTGTGAAGGGATTGTATTATCAATCATGAATACAACAAATAATATAAGAATTTTGTGATGTATAGCTGCAAGATAGTATGATGTTTATTCATTATTTAAAAAATATTTCATTTTAACAATGGGAATGACCATAATGTTTCCCTTGTGCATTTTACTTTAACAAAGTTCAAAGCAAGTCCAAGAAATAGGCCGAGCAATAGATATTGAAAAATTAGAAGGGATTAGGTTAAAAGCTTCTGGTTCATTATCGACATTACTGAGTGGATACTGTATTAGAGAATGAAAACATGGAACAGATTTGAATCTTCTAAAGAAGATTTATAAAATATGAAATAAATAAGAAAAAAATTTAAACTTCAATTTATTTAAAGTAAATTATTTATTTATTTATTTTTATTTTAAGAATTTTATTTTGTAAAATACTTTGAGATTAAAGAAACCTCACATATCTAAAGCCTTAAGGGAAGTGGTAAGTCTCATTTTAGCCATCTTACAATTGCGGTGGGGTTATTCTTTATGCTTGTGGTTTAAATTTTAAAAAACTAACTACGACGAAAAATGTATAAATTGCAGTAAAACTGTGAAGGATTTCAACTTCATCCGTTTTAAAAGCAAATGATACTCACTGGAGTGCCATGAATTTAAGGGAACAGCACAATTTTTTAAAGTTTAATTACAATATTTGTACAAAATTTTAAATTATTCTTTAAAAAATCAGAAGAGAACCCACATTAAATGATACCGAAAGAAATTGTTTTATGCATTTTTTAAATAATAATTAAATTTTAGATAATCTACTAAAATTTTAATTAAGTGATAAGATGTCAATGTCTATTCAAAAGGTCTATCGACTAGTATGATTATATTATTAAAGTTTGTTTATCGTTTTGTATAAGGGTTCTTCTATAAAAACTTATTTTTTTTATAATTGTATTCAGAACTTAACAAGTATTTGATATCTCAAAATAATAATCTTAAATTTTTTTTATGACTTTCTAAGTTCTCTCTCTTTTATTTTTTAAATCTTTCTTAGATAAAATGACTTCCTATTAACCTTCTAAAAGAGATTGGTGCTGCAAGCAATTCTTTTGCTTCTGCAATCTTGGTGCTGGTCTTTAATCTTTCAAAGATTGAAGGAGTTTTTCATTTTTCATAAAGAGAACAAGAGAAACTGAATTGATCTAAATCATCATTGTAATGTTTGTTATTCTGATCATGAGAACAATATCCTTTTCTAATCAACCTTTCAATAAGTTGAGAAAGATGAGGTTCTATTTTTACATAACAGTCACAATTACCATTACACATAGAAGGATCAACATCCCATATAATGGCTTCATATCTGTGTCATATTCGATTAAATGAATATCAAAAAGAAAAAAACGAGAACCATATCTTATTCAAATTTTTGGTCAAAGACGTATTTTTATTTTAATTATTTTTAAAAAAACTTTAATTATAGTATTCTATTATAAATTGATACTATTATATTTTACTCTCTTGATCCAACTGTAGTCATAACAAACAAACATAACGATAAACAATACATGAACATGAACTTTCATTTCTTCAGTTAGCTTATATTTCAAGCTCATCAAGATTCACCCAAAAAGAAACTCGGAAAAAAATAGCTTATTTTATAAGCAGTGTGATGCCTTTAAATAGCCGAAAATATCAGGTGAAATATATATAAATATATATATTATTTTAAATTTTATAATTTTAAAATAATTAATTAAATTACAAAAAATTATTTAATTTTTTATATAACAGCAGAATACCAACTTGTAGCACAAACTAGAGTCTTCTCCACTCGGGATCACTTTCTCTGATTTCGTCTCCTTCAGGGTACGGTCTTTTACTCTCTCTCCTCCCAGCAAAGCTGTTTTACTTCCTTTGTGGCTTCAATTCTGCATGGAACTTTGTCCTGTTTGGGATTGAATGCTGCAAAGTCGATAACTTACTTCTCTGTATTTCATGTGTAGGGGTTAACATCAAAAAAGAATTTTAAAGGCATTCTGATTTAAATAAATTTGTGGGTTCTCATTTGTTCAGGCATCTGAATGGCTAGATTGGTTATTTTTTCACTTTAATCTAAACCACGTGCATCTGGAATTTTCTGTTCCCCTGTTATCTTGGTTGTTAAAAATATGCCAGAAGACATCGTCACCGAACGCCCTTTATTTGGGGCCAAATTGTCAAGCACATTTCCTCACAGGTTCCAGGTCAGCGTTTGTATCGCGTTCTTTTTATTTTCTATACATTAACCGTCAATGATACTATGTAAGGGTTTTTCTTTTTTAGATGGATATGTAAGTGTTGTTTTGATCAACTAAAATTTGGGTTATCTTTATTTAGGATCTCAGCAACATCCGAGAAGTTCCCGACCACCAGGTTTGTCATACTCTCTTTGTTTTTGTGACGCATACAAGTCATCCTTATCTGTCTCAGTTTCGCTTTTTTTTCTTTTTTTTTTCATAATCAAATGCTAATCCTTTTACTAACTTTTATTCGTGGTTCTTTACAGGAGGCATTTGCAGACCCTAGTCGTGATGAAAGTTTAATCTTTGAGCTCTTAGAGTTCAAGCCTGATGTTGCTGATAATGGAAGCGCTACATGGTTTCTTCAAGACCTTGCTACTGAGCAGGATGCAGAAGGAAGTGTGGTAAAGAATTATTTCATTTCATTTCCATAAATAATAGGAGTAATTGAATGTGACTCCATTGCTGACATAACAATAGCTTAATTTCTATTGGCCTTAATGTGTCGAAGTGTGGTTCTTTTTCTAATACTAGTAGTCAACAGTCACATGGCCTGAATATTTTACTGTTTTATGCGGGCTGTAATTTTGTCTCTCGTAGCCAGACACTGGATATTTTGATGTTTTACTTCTCCTAAATTGTCTTCAATGTGTATTAGGAGATTGGATTGTCATTGGTTTCGGTAGACTTCATTCACCCTTTTAGAATAATATAGCATATGTGCTGCTTGTTAGGCATATTGTGCATGGAACCAGGAAATATTAATTTATTACTTGGTGTTACTTATTGATGCAAGTGATCTTCTGTCTAAAGTCTGTGATTTGATAAATTGGAGGAATAGCTCTACTTTATGTGCCCTGTGTGTGTGTGTGTGTGTGTGCACGTATTTGGCCCCCAGCAATGAGGAAGGGGCTTGAATAAGAGAATGTCTTTCCGTCATCTTAGTTTATTTAACATCATATTTGGTGCTGACGTCTTGTGTGTACCTGATCAATTTTTCCCTTAGAATTTCAGGTGATTGAGCAGTCAGGAGTTCTTGAGGCACCTGGTTTGATATACAACAATATACCTGCTGTTGTAACTACTGCAATAGGCCAAATGGTACATTTTTCACAATTGATTTGGCTTATTTCTTCTGTGGTCTTACGTCATTTCCAATTCACACACACTCTCTGTCTGTCCTCATTTAATTGCATTCACCATTTTGTTTTGAGATTCTGGTAGCCATCCATCCATTCCTCAATACAAAAAGATTAGTATATATCCTATCTTTTATGATTTTGCAATAAAAATGAACGTATTTCCTTGACATATTTCTCTGGGCCTACATGATGTCTTTCCCCAATATTCCTATCTATAGACTAGGATATAAATAATAATCTAACTTTTCAACGATCTCTTCATTGTTCCACGAGCTGTTGCAAACAAGTCATAATTTCTGGGTCTTGATATTAAAAGGCTGAAATAATGCTTGCCTTAAGGGTACTAAATTACAACCCTTCTGGTGTTGAATATGAAAATTCCTGAGTATAGTAAATTGGATAATAGGCAAACAGCAACAAGTTATCAATACTGTGTTCCTCTGCCTTTATATATATATATATATTAATATATAGTGCAATTGACATTTTTCTTTAAGATTTTCTTTCCAAGCAGACATTTTTGTTGAACCTGAACCAATAGGGAAACACGTTCTTTCTGAATCCTTGTTTACTTTTGTTTATGTTGAGGTGGAGAAGAGAGAAGTGGGGGGGGGGGGGGGGGGAAGGGATGGTGAAGGGTGTTTGCTTCTCACTTCCAACGAGTTTCTCATATACCAGTCAAAAGCAATATATTCTTTGGCAATTTTCATTTCATATTTTAATTCTGAAGTCTCTCAAAGGTTGGTAACAGGATCCCTATGGTAATCTCTATTAACTTTGTGGTCAAAAGCTCTATTAATGGTCATTTCCAGAAGAAAAACAGTGATGTCCTCAGTATCTCCATGCTCCCTAATTTCACTAGAGCGTGATACCTTTTCATCTATGTTCCCTTTGCACTCATCTTTATTATGTATTATTATTACTTTTAGGCAATTTCTAAGGGACGGCAAGGAAGGGAAGCACAAAATATTGTGAAAGTAAGTCTGTCTTTTGCTCAGACTGTTTAAAAATTTTGCAAATGCCAATTTGACATGTTCCATTTCTTCAGGTGTATCTGGCAAATTTGCGTCTTAAGGGAGTTAACACTGATGTACTAGTCACTGCATATGAGCCCATTGTTATAAAGTAAGTATTAGGAATAAGTTTTTCTTAAACCAATAAACTGTTCAAATAATTTTCTAGCTTTTGTTAGTTTTAATCTCCAATTGTTTAATAGACGTGGTAAGTTGAACTGAACTTTGTTTATGAATGCTGTCATAAGGCGGTTCGGGGTAACATATGTTGTAATTCAGTAATCTTAATTTTTCAGTTGTACATATCTTTAAAAGCTAATGATTAGGTTACTTGTGGTTTACCACACGATACAGTTATCTGGATGATATGCCAAATCAGTTCAAGAAATGAGCAAATGGCTATATATATTTTTTCTTCTTTTGATTCTGTGGAAACTGTTAAATATCCAAGACGCTTATTCATTACTTTTTCATGCCTGCAGCCCTTTGAGCGAAAGTGCCAACACAGTTGGTGCTGGCTTAGCCGTTCCTGCTGCACAAGCTGGATGTTTGCCCATGGCTGAGGTTTTTAAACTTGCTGTTGGAAGCTTTAAGGTTTACGACTGGGCCCTTTTTGGAGTATGATCCTAGGATGTGCAAGGTTTAGGGACTTTAGGAACATAGATATAGCCTTATAGGATTGAAACTCTAGGTGCTATTCCCATTTTGATCCATATATATATGCCTCTTTGTTGATTTTCATCTGGCCCCTTCTCCTTATGCAAACAGATTATATCGTTTGTTTTTTTTGGCATGTGGTTCTATTTCAAACAGATATGAACTTGATAGCTTTCGAAATAGCTTTGCTCCTCTTAATGGATTTTGCAGTCTTTTAAAACATAGCCCACTTATTCGTGCATTATTGAGTGTGGTAATAGACAAAAATGAGTACTTGCTGAAATGATCAGCATCAGAAACTCTTTGCCTTTGAGAAGATTGGAATGTGAAGGGGCTGCATTGAGTTTCAACTTGTCCTCTGTCTTTTTCTCGTGTTCAAATCATAATTTGGCCTTCAAGTGTGAAATCACTTTCCAAAGCATGGGACAAGCACCATCTTTCAATTAGAATGATGTCATTTGCCAGTCATGCTCTTTGAAATGGATAGCTCACAGTCACAGATGGCTTATCTCTCTCTCTCTGTCAAGAACTCTGTTGGACAGGGTTTATTCAATTTAAAAATGGATGTCTCCTGTGAAAGCCACTTACAAACAATGAGTTGCAAGTGGGATTTTTGTTTATGTTCATTCCATGTAGATTCACCAATTATTGAAGTTGTAACTTTTTCTTTTGTTAATTTTTTTGGTTCTCATAAAATCTATAAATGATTAATAAGTTAGAGCATATACAAGAAATATTCAACAAAATCTCATAAAGTCTAGTTAGATTTGACACTGTTCTGTATAAGTATATTCATCTGTGTTCACTGACATGGTTTGAGACATTTCATTACACTGAAACTGTAGTTTTTTTGTTATTTATTCTGATTTATTTGTGAGTGCAGGGCCCACTAAAGAAGAGTATTTGTTAAAACAAAGTCTTGGTCTTTAGAAATCATACTCCATAGAAATTATCTTCTGCAGAAGGTATACACAAGTGGTGAGTGATGAAACTAGGTGGTAGTAGCAAGTGACCATTCCATTAAAGAAGAGTCAAATACGTGGCAACTGGAATGCAAGTAGTTTGAAAATCATGCATTTTGTGGGACCATCCAGAAAAAGAACTACGATATGGGTGTCTTCATAGGACACATGTTTTCACACATTGTGACTGCAGCAAAGCTGCTGGAAATTATTGGTGTGCAATCACCATCAAATCATTGTAGAATCTTTTAAAGATCAGTTATTGCCATTTATACAGGTTTAATCATAAAATACTATTACTCAATAATCCCCAATTCAATTTTGGATCTGTCTAGATTCATGGAAATTTTATTATATGATCCATCGACAATTCAATTATCTTCATTCAAATTAAGCAGATTGAAAAGAAAGTTGAATAAGAAGAAGAAGAAGAACCAGCATACGAACTGAACTTGTAATTCTCCCATACTGATTTGCTATGCTAGTGGGTAGCAAGCCAAACTTCTGTCCATACTTCAAATATTCCATTTTCTCTGCATTTTGGAACCTCCATGAAAACATTGCTTAGAGTCAATGAGATTGAAATAGAAAATTATGTTCATACCCTTTTCTGATCATTTGGCAAAGAAAAAAAAAAGATACAATTTTTGAAGTCTTAATTATCACTTCTCAAATCCCACCTTACTTGTAATTATTGTGTAAACCATGTTGCTATATATTATTGCCCACTAATCATTCAAAGTAAGATGAGGAATTTGTCACATTATACCACCTACTTTGTCTCTAACCGAAAGAGACTAAAGTACATCTCCACGTTAATTTATTGCTTATAAAATTCAAAGATAAATTGACTAATCGGCAATCCAAGTGAAAAAAGTCACTTCTTTAAATCCAAGTGCTTCATGAAAGCAATCTCTAATACTTTCTGAATGTCGACTTTAATTACCATCATAGGATTAAGTTAAACTCTTGAGGCTTATTATTAAGGAATTCTTTAATATTAGCATGACAAGTGAACAAAATTTTTATAAAAAAAATATATAAATATATGATATATGATTAAATACAGAATGCTGCAGTGAATATATATCACCAAATTATTTTTCATCATCATCATCATCATCATCATCATCATTATTATTATTATTATTATTATTATTATTATTATTATTATTAGACAAAAATATTTATGTTTCGTACGTATAGTTGATGAGGGAAATTAATTTGAAGCAGAGAATCATTGCCATGATGAAGAAGCAAAGTCAATATGAGAATAAAGACTGAAAAAGGACCCAAAATGAATGAACAAGTCAGTGCTTGCCTTACACCCACTTTGGTGTATTATGGATGTGTAAGACGGAATTTTTATTTTTATTTTTATTTTTTCTAAATAATATAGAAAGAAAATTTTCCATAGTCATTATTGTCTATCAGTTGAGAGTAAATTCTTTCTCAAATAATGAGTGCATTTTCTTATATGTTAATCTTAAAATTTAAATATGAATCATTAAACAAGGTGGAGACTTTTATGTCAAAATTAACTTATTCTCATATTTATGATTTATAAATGTTGATTGTTAATGATTCAGTCTTTGGCTGAGTAAGTTGCACAGAAAAAATACTATGTATGGTAATAATAAGAACCTGTACAATGAGAACAAATCAAAGAATATAGAGGAAGAGAAAACAAATCAAAAACTGTAAAAGAAGAGGTGATTCTCATGTTGTACCTCCAATGATAAAATTAGGCAATAAAAGTCAAAGAATGTGAAGGAAAGATGTGAGGGTTAAAAAATTTGTATACCTAAGTAATATGGTGTATAAATATATTTATATATTTTTAAATCAGTTCAAAGACATAATATCAGTTAGTCAAACTATGTGGAGGATATTCAAATGTAAGAAGGTGATTAATCAATAGTAATTAAATAAAATATTATCAAATGTATTATTTATTTTATTTATATTTAATATATTCTAGATATTATCATTTAATAAGTTTGTTATAACAAAGTTAAAAAAAGAAGTCACTTGCTTAGCTGACTACGACCCCACAGATTGTACCATGTATATGCATTACTTTTAGTGCAGGCTACGGAGAAAATAATAAACATATTAAAAGAAGGGCCTTTCATTATAGTGCACTCTCATAATGATTTAACCTGTCCACCAACCTGTCATTCTTCTTTCTTTCTTTTTCTTCTTCTCCTTCATTTTTATTATTTTAATATTCTTCTTCATTTTATGTTATCCTTGATGAGGTTGGATTAAATTATGTTTTTTGTTTTTATCAATTCTAAAATCATGTTAACTTTTCTTGATATTTAATTGACATATATTTCAAATTTTTTATACAATATACAAATCTTTTCAAAAAATAAAATTTTGTATTTTGTATAAAGTTAATTTTATTCCAAATAAATTAAAAAATTATAGTATATGTCAAATATTCAAGAGTCATGCATGTACAATCTTTAAAATAAGATTGATGCCATTGCGTCCATCTTTTCTCTTTCTTTAGTATTTGGAATTGGGCAAGCCAACCTGTCATTCTTTCTTCTATATTTTCTCAGTCATTTGATTATCATCCTCTCCCCATTCTTTCTTCTTCTTTAATCATTATTATACAATATATATAATCATTAATCTATACATATAACTTTTTCTTTAAAATTACAGTAGTTTTACCTAAGTTATTTTATATTAAATGAAGCTTTCTAGTTGATATATAAATTAACCTTTTAGTGGCCTGATTTTGACATGGTGAAATTTATCTTGGACAGTCAAATTAATTTTACAAGTCCTACAAAATAATAAACCCTAGTGTGAGAGTTGAGGCTCTATCACGATGCATGAATTCTTACATCTAATTTAAACTAGAAAGATGAGAATGGAAAAAAGATAAAATAAATATATATATGGACAAAGGAAATTAAAGCTCTCCTTTTAATCATTTTAGCTAGATATTTGTTAATTTGGGTTATTTTAATAAAGATATATAAACCAAATTTATATTTAATATTAGTGATTGCCCATAACACAATATATATTAAAAACTAGGAGATCCGTATGGTGCACATCATGTATATATATATAACTTAAATTTGATGTAAAATATGATGACAAGAGTGAGATGATAAGATTTTAAAACATAGGAAAGAAAATGAAATATATTGTACTATTGAGATATAAAGAATAGATGATAGATTTGGATCTTTGAAAAGGAGGACATCACATTGACCAAAGTTAGGACTTGGGAGTAAAATACTGAATTGCTTAAAGCTAGCCCGTTAACCACCAACATTCCCACAAAACTGTTCCTCTATGATTGACAATATATATATTTTTTTAATTTATATATTTATATTATACACATACATAGATAGATATATGTGTGTGTGTGTGGGGTAACTGGTAAGCCATCATCATCATCATGACCTCCATACAAAGGTAGCAATGCATGTGATCCACTTTGCTCATTACCCCATTTGTCATCATCATCATCATCACCAAGTACTACTCTAGTCCTTTTGCATTTTCATATATAAAAACACCACTTACCACAATTAGCTAGCTTACATCTTTCATCAAATATTCCACAAATTGTAACCCATTTTAATTGATACCTATATTATATACGGAAATTTCTCATCAGGCCAGATGCCAATTTTATTTAATTAATTTATTTCCAACAGATATACATATATATATATATATAACATTCTTTAATTTAATTAGCTCCGTTTATGAGCGAGAAGTAATTTTTATATATGTATATGATGGAATGAATTTGTGAATGGAGAGTGAAGAAGCAAAATAATTATAGGAGGGACAGAATTGGGTTTTTCTGAGTGGAAACGTGACTGTGTCGTTGGCTACAGATACAGTGGAAGAGACAGCACGCACGTTTTATTGCTTGTGTCTTCCAAGAACAAACCGTACGTTGGTTGCATGTGAAATTGTGAATCAATGAATGAATCAAAAACACAAACAATATGGATTCGCAAATTAAAATTGCATGTATCTCCAAGTAAATAGGAATTGAATTAATGACGACGGCATCACTTAAGTTTCATTTAGAATCTAGCTAGCTAGTTCTAATTAGTACAAATTAATCACCCCCCAATAATAAATAATTAAAAGCACGTATCTTAATCTGTTAGCAATTTGTCATTGTCGAGTCCAACATGATCTTATAGTGCCATATATATACATATGCAAATTATAAAATTAATAATCTTTTGTAAAACCCTACTTGTACAGTTCTGTGTATATATCTAATTATGGAGTTGGATATTGTTTCATCATTATTAGTTAGGCATGTTGGTTGTTGAAATGTAATTGCACTGTGTCAATATATTGCTTTGCACTGTCATGTTATTTCCAATTTAATTAGTTTGCTTTTAAGTCACACTCACATGGGTATACATGTGCCATGCTTCATATAGCTTAAAGTTTTTGTTACTAACAAAAATTTCCATTTAGAAGCGGTAACATAAAAATTAGCAACTATATTATTACATATTATTCACTCCCCCAAATTTTAATTCTCACATTGTTTATATAGATAGAGTTGTCGCAACTGTTTATACATTATATATCATTTTCTATCAAAATTTTTAATTAATATCTGAAGCACTGGCAAAGTAAGAAGAGAACGTCCACTAGAGTACGTATATGTGTCTGTGTGTGTGTTTTAGATGTAGTCTTTTTAATATTTATTAAAAAAATTATTTGAACACTCTTTAATTTTAACTCAATAAAAATTAATTTCAAATTTAATATAACTTGAGAGATATTGTAATTTTGTTGGAAAAAATGTTAAAATATAGAAAGTTCTCCAAGTGTAAACAGAATTTTTTTTTAACTATCAAAATTGACTTAAAATAAAAAAATTTTAATTTTTTAATCTAAAATTCTAAGACACGTCAAAAAAATTAAAACATAAATTGAATGCCAAAATGTAAAAAAAAAAATTAAAACTTTAAACCACAAATTTCACATATTAAAATTGCCTCCTGAATTTTAAACCTTGCATAAAAATCTATTAAATTAATTAATTAGTTATAGTTTTAGATAAAAAATAAAAAATTTGAAGTGAATATTTATAATTAATAATGAAGAACAAAGAGAAATATGTATTTACATATATTGAGATAATTGAATGAGTTTTGTTTGACATGGACAGTGAGAGTTTGTATTATTTAGAGTTGGGAGATTGGGTCCCACTTCTCCGGCCACCACTGTCTTTATGGATTGAATGATAAAGAGCAACGCACGTGGAGTCTGATTGAAGCTACTACTGTCCACCCTCATCAAAATGACACCCTGTAATCTTTTTTTTTTTTATTTCTATTTTTCTTTTCCTCTCAAAAATTCAAAACCAAACCACTTTTTTCATCTTCCTTCCCCCATTCAAAAATACTCAAATTTTACTTAATTACTTCAGTTAATAAACACAAAAACGTTGTTAACTCTGTATAGTCAAATAATTAATATTCTATGAATACATTCAAAGTAAAGTTTGGAAATGCCCTATACGGTAATTAGAAAAAATACATGTAATTGATTTGCAATAATAATGTAATTTTGTTTTTTTAATTTATAGAATAAATTAATACTTTAATTTCTAAAAAATGACATTCTTCTGGATCATATATATAGTCTCAAAATTAAAGATAATTTTTATTTTTAAATTTAATCTTCCAATCATTTTATAATCAAAATGATCGATATTTAATAGATTAATAGATTAATTAGCTGGCATGATATAAATAAATTTTCAACTGATCCCTACCCAATGATCTAACTAGACTTATTCAAGTATTATTTTCCTCTAATTGATATCGTTTTGTCTAATTTCTATCATTTTGATGACCAAGTATAATTAATTTGAGAAATTAGGTAAGACTATGTAATTATTTGAGAGATTAAATCATATTTGCACAAGTTCACATCCTCAATTAACAATTATATTTTTATGTCATATGTTAGTTAATTTATTAAGTGATGACTATGTCTTTATTTAACACAAAGTAATTAAATTAAAAGATTTATTTTTGAAATACTAAATTAAAAAAGAAATAAATAATTCAAATTCAAATAATTAATTTAATCTAAATTTATATATTTTTTATATCGGAATCTCTTAATTATTAAAACCTTTCCCTTTTTTTCAAAAAAAAAAAAAAAGGAGCGGAAGAATAAGAAGGTTGCTTTTTCGAAATTTTAGGAAGAGCTTATTATTCGCAGTCATTATTATTTTGGTTAAAGGTTGTCATCCTCATCCCTTCTCTCCCTGTGTCTAGTGTAGAGAGAGAAAATCAGAGCAGGCAGCTCCCATGAGAAAGGAATTTCCATGCTCCACAAAGCACATACAGAGAGAAAGAGAGACCCACTTAGCCCACAAAACGATACCATCTTCAGGGTCACCTACACAGATCATGCACTACCACTAGTATTCTCTATTACCACCAAGTACCACCCCACACTGCCCTAAAAAAATAAAACAAAAACACTTTTTTTTCACATTAAAAAAATTTTTAAATTATTCTCTTTGTATATCATCACAGATCACACCATCATGGAAGAAGCAGATCATCCAAATGCCATCCGCAGACCCAATTTTCCATTGCAGCTGTTAGAGAAAACAAATGCTAGTGAACATCATGATCATGAACAATCACCGCCTGCCCGACCCACTGACCCGACCCGACCCACTGCCCTCCAGTTCCCGGAGCAGTCTAAGAAGGTGACTCCTAAGCGGGCCTCCACCAAGGACAGGCACACCAAGGTGGACGGCCGAGGCCGCCGGATCCGCATGCCGGCCGCCTGCGCTGCCAGGGTGTTCCAGCTCACCAGGGAGCTCGGCCACAAATCCGACGGCGAGACCATCGAGTGGCTGCTCCAGCAGGCGGAGCCTGCCGTCATCGCTGCCACGGGGACCGGTACTATTCCCGCCAATTTTACATCGCTTAACATCTCGCTCCGGAGCTCCGGGTCCACCGTGTCGGCGCCGTCACACTACTTCAGGGGTAATTATGGTAATTACTTCAGCCCCAGCTTGTTTTCCTCGGCCACCACCCAGCTGAGAAACACCGTTATGGATGATTCTAGAAGGATCTCGTTCCCCCCCGGTGCCGTTGGGTTTCCTTCTTCTAATTCCTCAGACAATAACTCCTCCATGATTAATTTCAACACTGCTAGCAATGTCAATGCCATCCTACAACAAGCAAAGCAAGAGCTCCCCCGGGAAGAAACCCGTGGCGGCGGCCTGGAATTGACGACAACAATAGAGTCGACCGATGAAAGTTTAGGAAGAAAGAGAAGGCCGCCTCCGGAGCAGGAAGCACTGTCACAAAGTCAGATGGGGGGTTATTTGTTACAATCGAGCACAGGCTCAATTCCGGCGAGTCATTCCTCCGTTCCGGCGACGTTTTGGATGGTAAGTAGCCCCGGAAACAACCAATCAATGAGCGGTAATAGTAGTGGTGGCGGTGTTGGTGTTGATCCCATATGGGCAATTCCGTCTGTTGGTTCTAATAATTATAGTAACATGTATAGAAGTGGCATGTCTAGTGGAGGGATTCATTTCATGAATTTTGGTTCTCCAATGCCTCTAATGGGTGGTCAACAATTGGGTGGCACAATGATAAACGAAAGCAATTTAGGCATGCTTGCAGCCTTAAATGCGTACAGGCAGATTCCGGCGACCGGCGTTTCGGAGTCTCCGGCAATCACCGGTCATGGCGGAGACCAACATTCCTGAATGTCCTGAGGTTTTAGGTGTATCCACTACTGGTATATGCCATAGCTTCTCTTCTACTATATTAATTAATAATATATAATATCTACTATTGGATTCCAATTTCCTAGCATATATAATTATAATTATATATATTATGTCCATTTACAACGCAGGCGCAAGTTTGAATGCTTTAAAATTCGATTTTGGTGTGTTTTACTGAGGATGGTTAATGTTAGGGTTTGAGTTGACAAGAATCGATCATATACATTTTAACTAGCTACTATATAAATTTGGTGTTTCTCGAGGTGAGTTTCTCTTTCTTATCCGATCCACACTGGTTTAAATTTTATATACAATCTGTGTTTTTCTGTTTGTCATTTCACTATCAAGGAGAAGTAATTTTGATAATTATGTTTTAATTATATAATTAGATGCAATATTTGCTCATTTTATTTTGGTATTACAATTTACAACTATATCTATATGTGGGGTTAAATTCTTTCTTCAGATAAAGGCGCACTTTCACAATATGCATTTAAAAATACTATTTCTAGAATGCTATCAATAGAGGAATATCCAATTTAAGTTGACCCAGAGAGATACTATTTCCTCTCTCTTTGGATGTCTGGTGTTAGGTTTTAACAAAATGATTAAACATATTTTTTTGGTACTGAATTATATAAATGAAGTGTAAATTTTAATTGATATTTATCTAATTTACTGTAATGGGGGTTGAAAGAGAAGATGGGGTTCCTCTGAGAGTGTACTGGAAAACTGCAGCAAGCATAATTCACACATATATGTATATGGATCCCTAATTATTGCTGCAGTGTGAATCCGTGAATCATACATAGAGATGTACTAGCTAGGGACCAAATGATAGATGCTGGCATGAAAGAGGCAGTCATATATATATATATTGGGAAAAGAATTATTTAGATACACATATAATATTATTTTACCATGCATTTGTTAATGAATTATTTCTATATATCATTGTACATCTATTTTAGTAGGGTGTAAGTGTTTATTGGCTTAATACACAGTTAAGTTATACAGTATTTAAATATATTCTTGAAGAATAGTAGGTTTTAAAATGATCAGGTGTGGGTGAGGCCAAGGGGTTTTGGCCATGTTCCCTAAAATTCATATACACTTCATGCCTGAACAAAACCTTCAAATCATTCTCTTTCTCATATAAAGAACGATGCTCCTAGCTAGCTAGCTAGCTAGCTTGGCGTCATATATATTATATAGCTAGCTACGTACATTTGTACTGGACTATAGTAACTAATTAGTTAAATCTTCTTCGTCCTTCTGATCTATTATTCTCAACTCTCATCTCCCGGGAGCTCTAGATTTATATATATATATATATATATATATATATATTCTGAAATGTAGGTTCAATATTAATTTTATAAATTGTGAGTGTGTGACTTTCATATCACTATACTATTTTTCTTATTCTTCATTTGACATTAGGGTTTTGAACAAGTACAGTACATATATATCTTATTCTCCATCGAATTATATTGCGTACATAAATATCTTTGGGAGAGATATATACAGGGAGTAGCTAGTTTTATATAAGAAGAAGAAGAAGCTTAGTGACTAAAGTTTTGCAGAAAAAGACCCTGTAGTTTGGAGTAATAATAAACTTGTATAATATTAATTCAGGTGAAATTATATGATGATCTTTTAAGTTCACCTCCTTTTTTTTAATTGTTTACAGTGACACAGCTTGCATGTTTATTCATTTTATTTAATCTGATAAACGAAAATTTTCTAGTGATACAAAAAATTAATGATCTTAGTTCTTGATGAACAAGACATTTGCTTCAGCCTTCAGCATGCGTCACATTGCCGACACAATACAGTTACATACGAACGTCCATATGCATCAATTAGTCAGTATAGTGCATGGCTTCATTAGTTCTTGACAAGTTGACATAGAGAATAGCTAGGTAGCTAGGGGCTATTGCTATAGCTAGCTATAGGTATTTGTGTGTGTGTGTGTATACAAGAAAGTTGCTACATCAATGGATTCAGTACTGACTTTGGTGAGTGTTTTTTATGCTCTAAATTAAAATATCTTTTCTGAATCAGCAATAAATGCTTATATTTGTGTTTTCTTGTATTTTTATTTATTAATTAAGTGGATGTTCAAAACAATTTTATATGTGTCAACATATATATATATATATATTACGTATATATATTTAGGGTAGTCTTCCACAAAACCTGATAAACCCTAAAAGAGAAACACTACTTGCACGAACATGCTCTAATTTATATAAAGTTTTGGGTGTCGGTGTGTTACATGAGTATACAAATTAATTAACACACAATCTTTAATCAAGTTTCCACAGAATGTATGTCATGAATAAAAATCTTAATTAAAAGTGTGGAACCCATCAAAAGAGAAATTTGTGTGCACATACATCCAATCCAAAGGTCTAGATTATAATTTTTTCCCCTATTGCTAGTAATTGGAAAACTTTGTTTTTCAGAGTTGAAAAGCTTGTCTACCCATATATATATATACAAATATTTCATTTTCTGAGATATATATATATATATATATCGAAACAAATTAAAGTCCAAGTTAAATTATCTTGTTAATATATATATAATTAGTTGAAGCTTGTTGACCACAAAATTAAATCCTTTACCATTTATCAGCAGGAAATGCATTTACTTTGCATTGTAAGGAAACTGCATGCATGCATCTGAATTCTGATGTTGTATATAAAGGGCTAACCGTACTGCAGTTTTTCTTTATTCTGCACAAGATACCATCCTTTTTATATGACAATCTTGTTACTGTGTGGAAAACAGACTCGGATACAAACAGAAACTCATTAAGGATCAACAGTTAGATTTATCAGAACGTGGGTCCTATACCATTAATTCAAATTTCATCATGCATTTAAATTATTAATTTACTTATATTGTAATCACTCTGGTTATTAGTTACAAAAATTATATATTATATATTATATATTATAAAATATAAAATAAAATAAGTTACATAACATAGAAGAAAGAAAAAGTAAATATTCTAAAAAGTTAGAATACAAAAGTAGATACATAAATAACTTTTCATTATTTTGGTTATTATTTAAAATTTTAATAATTATTATTTTATATTATATTTAAAAATTTTAAAAATTACATGCACTTTTGTACAAATTCTCTAGTTATATATATAACTAGGAAAAAACTTAGGTATATAAATTTTTTATTTTTGTTATCAAATTTTTTAATTAAAGACTAACTCATAGATAATTTATTCAACACATTTATTTTATGATTAATTCTTTTATAAAAAAAATTTACATACTTTATTTATTTTAACTGAAGAACTTTATAACAAATATATATATAAGTTTAATCCACATATATATATATACACATACATACATACACACAATAAATACATGCTATTATTTCTTTAATTTTTAAAATATATTATAAAACAATAATTATTAAATTTTAAAATAATAAAAAATTATTTAACTCTCTAATACTATATTCATTTTAACCTTTTAGTATCTCTCTCACATCTCTTGGTTTCCTCATTTCACATATTTTATATTATATGATTTATAACTTTAAAGACCACTAATAAAATATTTCCAATCATTAATATATATATATATATATATATATATATATATATATATGCACACACACATACACATACACATATGGGAAAACATGCATGTGCATTTTTTACTTCATTAATTACTTCTCTTGTACATTATTAATTACCTTGTAATTCAATTTCGTTGAATCCCAAATTGAAATTTCAAATTCCATATATATCATTTCTCCAATCAAATCCATAATTCAATATAATTTTCAACTAGCATAAATGCTTTTCTGCATCTTGCTGATATATATAATGACTACAATTGTTAAAAATTATAGAAGAGGCTGTATATGTAATATACATCAATTGACCAATCTCGTATAGTCTACAGTATTGAATATTGGGATGGTGATGATGTACGGTGAACAGTCAAATAATGGCATTGTTACAGCTGGATATATATGTATGTATGTATGTATGTATGTATGTATGTATGTATGTATGTATGTATGTATGTATTGAAGGGAATACATCATTGAAGAGACCAATACTAATATTAATGAATTAGGGTTTATATTTGGTGTTATATATTTTGTTGGGGATATGCTCTGCTTATAATGTACACATAGCTCCTTCCTCTCTCAGTTTATGTTTAATTAGGATAAGTAATTACTGATAAGATAGAGGATTAGGGTAACTGTGCAGCAAAAGGAGAAATGTGTACGTAAGAAATTATGAGGTAGGGATAGGAAGAATAAAAAAGAAATTAGATATAAGAGAATAGATATTAAAATCAAAATATTATATTTATATCAAATTTAAAGAATAAAATTAGTATCTCATTTGTTAGAGACTTTATGAGTCACTTTAATTAATTTCCATGTCCAATAATTGCATGCATTAGTTGACATTATTCTTTTTTTTATTATTAAAAGATCAAAAACACAAAGAAACTACACCTTAAGAAAAGTTATAGACAAAGCACTAACAAGCAAAAAAGTAAAAATAACAAAAAAGAAATCTGCTCAAATAAAAAGAAAAAAAATTGTGAAAGTCGAGCTTAATCCTATCTTTACAACATTTCTTCCTTAAAGCTCCAATAATATGTCAACGGGGAATTAATTATAAGCTCTTTAGTTTCTAGTGTTACAGATCATATCAGTGGTGTCACTTTTTTTAACCTTAATTAAGGATGCTGGAATTTCTTTTAGACAGTACAAGAATTTTACCAAAAAAAAGAAAAAGAAAGGTCCTATGCATGTAAAGACATTTTGGGACTTCAGCTCGGCGCTCCATATGCTATTGATTAACGAGCAAGTTAGCAGTACAAATATAAAGAGAATCAAACAAATTCAAAAACTTGGGATGAAAAATTACTAATTAAACAAGGGTTTTACTGAATATAAAATTGTAAAACATATTCTTTTAAGGAGCTTTAAATTTTTTAAAAATAATATTTTATCATATTATTTAATGTTATTTAAAATTTTTTCAACTAACAATAATAAATACCCAGTTTATTTTTAAAATAAGACAAGTTCACCCTTATTAATACAAAATGTAAACTTTTAAATATTAAATTATAAACTTATAAAACATAAATCTAAAAATATTTATATACAAAAATTACCATATAAAATTAGCAAAAAACTATATGCTAAAATTGACCCAAAGAAACAAATAAAACTACTAAACAGTATGATAAAATATTATTTTTAAGAGCATTTAATACTTATTAACCAATGTCTATAAGGTTGAGCAGATCTAAACTAAACTAAACTCAACCAAATCAATTCAAACCGATTCGACCAAAATTAATTATTTGATTGGATGGATTGGATGAGATTTTTTTTAAAATTGATTGATTTGGTTTGTTTCTTGAATGATTCTTATTTTCATCCAAATTGAATCAAACACATTCAATTGAATTAATATATTTTTTTATTTTTTTATTTTATATATTTTTATATATTAATTAAAATTTAAATATACTAAGATATTAAAATATTAAAAAAATGATTAAAATATCTTAAACTAATTTTAATATAAATTTATGATTTGAAAAATTTATTTTCGTAGTTGAAATTAAAAATATTAAAATTATATATTTTTCATAATTTATAAAAAAAATTTATAAAAAATTAATTGAATCGATTTAATTTAAATTGATTAAAGTTAGTTTGAATTTGATTAGTTGGCTTTAAAAAGATTGAATTGATTTAATGATTTTTTTTAGCTATCTAATATAATCAATTTGATTGTTTGGATAATCAAAATAAATCAAAACTGATGCTTACTCTTAATGTCTGGTTAGCAAAACCCATTAAGTATATATATACACCTTATTTTTTAATTAATTAATGTTTGTCTTTAACTTTTTTTCTTTTATCTTTTGAGTCTTAAAATATATACTTTATCTCAATTTAATATTTAAAATATTAAAATTATCAATTTGTCCTCCAAAAAACGTTTCTCAAACCATTTAATTCTTATATATATTAGTTATATAAATATTCTATTTTATATTTTGTTTATTATTTTTAGTTGTTGTAATATTGTTAGGCATGTTGATTGTTGTCTTTTTTTCATAAATAAAGATAGTATTAAAAGAATATTAGTTGTTTTTTTGCCTTAGATTAATACTATTTAGACATTATGTAACTAAAGTAGTAATTAAATTGTTCGAAAAATATTCCTTGGATGATAAAATTACAAATTTTAATATTTGAACCAATGAATTGAGATAAAATGTATATTTTAACGAATGAAACAATATTTTTCTCTAATTTGTTTAAAAGAAATATTATATTCTAATATAAATGTAAAATAAATGATAGTCAAATTAAGTATCATTTTAGAAAAAAATATTAATGTAATTAGTTAAATTTCAAATAAAATTAAAAGTAATTTAATTTAATTTATTTCTTATTGGTTCACTCGCAATATTATCCACTAATTTCCCCCAAAAAGTCTAAGGTTATAAGCTTTTTATAATTGATAATCTGATAATTTAAAAGCATTTTGGTTTGAATATTTTCTTGAAACAAACAATTATGGTTAAGGTTTTGAACGAAAATACTAATAGTTATGATGTATAAAATTAAAAATTTTACCAAGATGAAAATAGCCTCAATATTCTGTTAAAAACAAAAAAAAATTTAATTTTTAAAAATATATTTTTTGAAGGAGTTTTATATTAACGTTTACGACTAGATAAAAATTCCTTCCAAATCTATTATTGAAGTTAAGATACCTCAGCTTTTTTAAAAAGAGTAAAAATCTTAATTTTTTATTAATTTTTAAAATGAGTAAATTATTCAACATTCAAAATTTTTATATATATTTTTTTAAAAAGGCTGAAATGTTTTATTAATCTAAAAAATGTTGAGACACGTGACACAAAGTTATTGGCAAGTGGCTCAATAAACGATGCTATGTAGGAAATATCAAATTTTCGGTGCCTCTGTCCTCGAGCGCGTAAAGATTCTCCGAAAAATCAGTTCTTTTCTTTCCAAAGACCCCATTGCCAACTTTCCCGCATTTCCTTTGTTACTTATTGACAGCCACTCCTTTCCGAGTCTCTCTCTCTCCTCTCTCTCTAACCCATGTCTTTCCTCTAAACCCCTTCATCTCAATTTCTCTAGAAAACAAACAGTCACATTGCAAGACATGGGCTCATCTGGAAACAATTTACTCCAGGTCATCGCCAGTAACTTCGATGTTCTTGCTCTGTATGTCTCTTTTCCCCTACACTGCATTTTGTATGCATTTTGCTCTGAATCAATTTGAATTCTTAGTTTTTTTACTCTGTTTCCCTGTTTTTTCCCAGGCCAGTGGTCACCCTTGTATACCCTTTGTAAGTACGCCATTTTTTTTTTGTGCATTTTGGACCATTACTGTCAAGCAATGTCATGCCCTAATTTGATATGGGGTTTGTCTTCTCTTCGCACCCTTTTTGGGTTTATGACAGATATGCTTCGATTAAGGCTATAGAGACCAGATCTATTACTGATGATCAACAATGGCTCACTTATTGGGTTCTCTATTCCCTTATTACACTCTTCGAGCTCACATTTGCTAAGGTTCTTGAAGTGTAAGCTTCCTCGTTTATGAAGTATGGTTGCTATTGCTAGAGTTTGGCAGTTTGCTTTAGTTGGAATGCGTTAATACTTTGATTTTCCTGGTCATGGAAAACATACAAGGACACTCTTGTCTAATATTAGTGCCCACCACATGTTTGTTACATTTCTTCCAAAAAGTTTTTGCATAATTAAGTAATTGAATCAACTGTTGAAAAAGCTCTGGTCTTTCAAAGAAAGCAAGTATCTAAGATGAGCATGAGTTTGTATTTTGTGAGGTTGTTTATTTATTGTTTGGTTGCAAGAAAAAGTTTTGAGAAGATTTCCTCTGCTATTTCTGGGGTGTAATGAAGCTGCTACTTTCAGGCTTGCCATTTGGCCTTATGCCAAGTTGATTCTCAGTTGCTGGTTGGTACTGCCACAATTCAATGGCGCAGCATATGTTTATAAGCACTATATTAGACCCTTCTACATGAACCCACAAATCCCTCAAATCCCTAATGCTTATCAAATGTGGTATATTCCACAAAAGAAGAACATATTCAATGAGCCAGATGATGTTCTAACTGCTGCTGAGAGATACATGGAAGAGCATGGAACAGAAGCATTTGAGAGACTTATGCACAAGGTAAGCTTCGTATTCAGTGTTTTTCTGTGAAGTGTAAGGAAAGCTGCAGAGTATTGGGACTACTTTAACTTGCTTTTGCTACTAGATATCTGAATGTATCAAGGAATTCAAATCCTTGGTACCATTATGGCTAAACTAATATATAGGAAAGGGATCAAAGAAAAAAAATTAACTCAAATTAAATTAACAGCATTTTGGAAGTAGTTATGGGCTAAACACGAGGAGGAAGAAAAAAGGGGAAACATTTGGCTCTAGAGTTGGCATATACTACAAAAATTTACCTCAAACCTTTGTATGATGTTGTACATTGACTTCTGTTAGTGCCATCGCTACT
Organism: Senna siamea; assembly: GCA_031216115.1. NCBI lineage: Eukaryota > Viridiplantae > Streptophyta > Magnoliopsida > Fabales > Fabaceae > Senna > Senna siamea. Next base: position 4,837,082 of record CM062358.1, read on the forward strand.
CTGCACAATGCCCAGAAACAAGAAAAAGGTTCTTTCAAGTGGGGGATACAAAATTGAAAAAATGTTGTGGATTAGAGGTTTATTCTATTGCAGTAAATTTAGAAACTGATTATCAATGCTGCTCATTCAATCATGTCGAGATATTATACCTTAACATGTCTATATTCATTTCGTTGTGCAGGCTGACAGAGAAGCAAGAACAAGAAGGAATGGAAATTACATGATCTTTGATGATGACTATATATATTGAATGGTGTTTGTGGACATAATTTTCTAATCTGTAGTGCCACTTTGACAATTGCTAATACTGCATTAGTTGTCATGGTATGAAAAACTATGAGTTTTATGTACTCTTGTATTGACTAAAAGTCTTAGGACATCAAATTTCAACGGTGATGCTTTCCATGTGGAAGAACTAAGAAGAATCTTTTCTTCACATCAGCGAGGTATTGGAGGAAACCATATCCAGATCTCTTAAACTGTGAAGGTTGAGAAATGGAATTGAATTTCCCCCAATTCTCACATGCGGTTTCCACTTTTTTAGCCCAAATTCATTAGCTAACTCCAGTGGTAACTGAAGAAGAGATGTTGGAGGGAATTAAATCCAATGTGTGAAAGAATCAACACTTACAGGCTTAATTCCTTCAAATTCTCAGCCCAGTGACGGATGAAATGTATGGGTTTTTGGTGCTTCGATGGGCTACTGTACTCAAAACTAAGGAAGCATGAGGAATTTGATAGTTAGAGGTGGTCACTGGTCAAAGGTCATGTGAGTTAGTTTATAGCAAAATATTTTAGCTTGCATTCTGACCAGCATGAATTAAACAAGTGGCTATATTCATAAGTAATTATATAAGGGATAATGTTATGAAAACTTTAATTTTTTCAGAATCTAAAAATCCTTGTCTTTGCATTTTTTTTAATATTTTTTAAAATTGCCTTTTTAATCTATATACAAAAACCTCAAAATGATTTAGTGGTAGAAAATTTTAACTTGATCTCTTCCTATCAAAATCTTTATATTAGCTATTTTTGTAGCATTAAGCTACAATATATTGATGTGGATGATTCTAGTAGAATTTTTCACCTTTCATAAATGCTTGAATTTTCTTATACCCTATTTTAAAAGCTCAAGCACTAAGATAACAGTTTTCATTATCATAAAATTACTCAATTAGTGTAATGAAGGAAAACACTAAAAAGTATAGTTTTGATAGATTTGTTATCCAGTTTTTTAATGACAAGATAACATAATTATTTTTAATGTCAAAAAAATAGCGCGTATTCATAGAATGTCTCAATAGTTTAAAAAATATATTAATTGGTATTTAAAAAAAATTAAAAGATATATACTTAGTCTTTAAAACATTAAAAGATATATTAATTGATTATGAAAATACTAAATTTCATTATCTTTACACCCTTTTTTTGGGTTAAACTATAACACTAGTAAAACGAGTTAAAATTTTTTTTAATTATTTACTTTTATATTTTTTCAGATAATATTTTTCATTCCCAACACAATAATCCACGAAAACAACCTTTACAATATTTCATTTTAACAAACGGACATAATTTTCATAATTACCATTTACAAAAATCATCACGAGTAAATTTATCCTCAGCTCTTGAATTAGAACTTTTAAGTTGTCGTGTCACAAAAATAAAAGATGATATCTTGTGGAACATTGCCATTGATATTATTTAAATTCGTAAGCCCCACAAGTATATTGACATGGCTTCACGCAAGATTTTGAATGCTTACATTAGGGATTGAGATTGAACAAAAAAAATGGTGAATATATGGATCGTTTTTAAAAATAGGATATTCTCAAATATAAAAACTTGCTATATGTTCTAATACTAGCGTTCTTCTCATCCTTTAGTAGTGTTTTCTTTTTACACCCACATGACTAATTCACTTATCCCAATTATTTGATTCAAACCTTTTTATGCAACCACAAATAGATGAATTAAATGTTTTGTATACTCTAAAACTTATATGTTTGTTATACATTTCTCATTAATTGAAATGCTTATTTTGTGTAGTAATCAAATTTTTTCTCACTTTATCCTACTTGAGCTTCCTTGCCTTCCTATCCCATCTCATCTAAGACTTGATCTTCTTAGAGTTGTTCAATAGACTGTATGTGAATTATCTGTATTGGTGATCATTTTTGTTGATATCTATTTATTAGAATAAGATTGCAAAGAAAAGTTTGTAGATTCTTGTGTTGAGACAATATATAAAAAGATACGACATAAATTGTTTTTTTACCATTCAATATTAGTTTCTTAATAATTATTCTTTGGTACATCTTTCTTGGATCATTTAACCCTACAGAGCTGATCTTAAAGTTTGATGTAAAGAAACTTGGCTACCCGGATTCCAGTAAAATTAAAGAAAAACACCTTATGGGCCACCACACCTTCCCATTTCCCTATGTAAGCCAAGAAAAAAGAGGAAAAGATTGATTTATTTTGTTTCTTCATTCCAGGGTTATGAGCATTTCAAAGGTTGAGTTTTTTATTACTTAATTTTATTCAAAATTTATATAAAATATATTTTCATCATAAATATATATTATGAAATGATTTAACAATAAAAAAATAATTTCTCAAAAGCTTAATTTTTTTATAATACTAAATTTGACCGTAACATAAAAATAATATTAATATAAATTTTTAAAATTAATTTTATAAAATATAAAAAAATTAAACAAGGTTTAAACAGATGTCGGTACTTGTTTCCTATTTATGGTTCTTTTGTTTTCCTATTTGGCCATTTGTGGTTCTTGTTGTGCGCACAAGTCACTCCGACTAAACGACATCCCCTGGGGCCAAGAGAACTGTCACTGTCTCCCCTAAACCTTCTTTTCCTCCCTTGGATATTGTTTTTTCTTTGTCCAAACAATGCCTAAATTTTTTTAATTAAAATATTCATTAAAATAAAAAAAACAAAAGCTCGAGCAAGATTGGGTGTACAATAGGTGAGGATGCAGTGATGTACCTGTCCAATCACAAGGCACACGATGTGTTAAAGCTTTGATTGATTAATTGGAAGAAATATAAGCGAATCCTAAGAAAGTGGTACTGTAGATTGAGATGCAGAGGATTTCTGTGTCAGCAAGGAAACGAGCATTGTTTCAAATCCCCGAGTTGGACTTATTTGTCCCCCAAAGTTAAGGAAAAGGACAAAGGAAGCCATCCCCATCTCAGAGATTTCAGTTGCTGACGTGTCATTTACCGGCAGAAAACGAAATGTAGGAGCGAAGACAGGAACAAACAGTTAAGCTTCTCACAGAGAGAGAAAAAAAAGAGCGAAAATCTCACATAAGCCAGAGAGAGAGAGGCGCACGTTAACAATTTCTGAAGTTCTGCCAATTTTTCAAGTTGAGAAATCGTAGGCATTGTCTCTCACACTCTTTCCAAATCGAAACCCGAAGCTCGCAATTTTCTTCCGTGGTTCAACGAGCCTGGTTTCTTTGAAATTTGCTCACGCATACCAGAGACCTGACAATTTCTTGCAACGTTAGTAATTTTGATTTCTCACTGCCTTAGTTCGTCCACATTTAGATTCTTCACGGTATTGCTGGAAGAAATTGGCGATAATCGAAGTTTTCTTTGGGATTCAAGGTTGGAGGACATTTCTAGGGTTTCTTTGTTATGTTCGGTGTGATTTAGCTGGTTTAGAGCTGAATGTTATAACTGGAGGCTCTTCTGAGGACGTCCTAAAGAGTGTTTGCTGTCGTACAATGAATCCAGGGGAGTTTTGGGTCCAGCTCATGAGCTGCAGCCCTTGGATGTGAGATGTCTTTCATAGTTTTGGGGTAGATAAAAGAGCTTTCCTTACATTTTCATCAATTTTTTACTACTGAATTCAAGTAGTGTTCAATTTTCATGGGGAGAGATTGGGCATTGCCTTATGGTATCCATTTTATTTTGGGCGGTTGTTCAAATGGGTATTGGGTTCACTCCTGCCAAGCATCTGACATTGCAACTTGAATGGCTGATCTTCAGAGACCGGGTTTTGGCGATAGAAATATCGAACAGGTTCAATAATTACTTTAGTTAGCTTTGCTAGTAATATAGATTAGTTTGAAAAGTATTGCTGCCACAAAGTGCTCGCAGGTGTATTTACTGCTGATTTGTAATTATATTTGTATTCAATTGCTTCTATTGCCGCCAAAGCAGTTCACGTAGAGCATACACATTTCATTTTCAAGTTTCTAACCCCAAATGTGTGTATCATATTTATTGGACTCTCTTATAAATTCCATACACAAAATCTCTGAAGTCGAGATTATTTCATTTGCTTACTTTTATGCCATTGGCCGTCACTTCTAGTCCACCTTTGCTTTATTCTTGATTAACTAAAATATTCTTGATGGTATATGTATAATTGTTCACTTGTGTTGTCTTAAGGGGATGTTCTGGCTGGAAGCAGAGGTCTCCTTTCATGTTTAAATGGTTTTGCAATCATAGGTTTGCCCTCTTTATAAACCCCTTACATTTGTGTTCTATTTATAGGTGATTACATCTCTTAAGAAAGGTGCGTATCTGCTAAAGTATGGGCGCAGAGGGAAGCCAAAGTTCTGCCCATTTAGGCTTTCCAATGTAAGTTGTTAGGACACTTCCCTTCCTGACAATGTTATATTAGCCTATCAAATGACGTGAAACTCTCTCCATTTTGTTAAAATTGTTCATAAGATATTTTGGTTTACTGAAAATGTTTTACAAGATATAATGACAAAAGTTTAGCCAATTGAAAATGATTGGCATGAGCATGATTAGAATTCTTGGTAGTTGTCAAATTATCATAAAAAGTTAGGCAGTCTTTTAAACAGAATAGTTAAGAGTAAAACTTGACTAGGCTCCTTCCTTAGATAGAGATATTAAATAGACTCTCAAGTATTTACTTGCATTGTCAATCTTTGTCTGACATCAATATAATTGAAATGATAACTACAAAAGTAACAAGATAATTGGTGATAAGGTTTTACAATGATGGATAGTGAAAGGAACAAATTGTAGTTTTGTGGCAGTAATATATAAAAACATAGACATTACGAAGAAATAAGATTTATTTATTCTATTTATACTGGTTTAGATTAATTATGCTGGGTATAAAAAAACTTTTGAATCTTATTTTTTGGTTCATAGTTTACCAATTAGCTAAACTTATCTAAATTTAACTAATCTTTTCTCTATTTCTAGTGGGGAAAAAGGGAATTGATAATAAAATTTCCTATTTTTGGGCTTTTTTCATTGCTCCAACGATTCACATTTATGAATTTTTGTAAAATAGAAAAAGTGACTACCTGAAACATATATTACTGTAATGGATAGTTTAGGAAAATGCAATGCTGGATTGAATTCCCAATAGTACACTGGTCAAAGGTGACATACTGGTGCACTATGTTTGTAATGTTATAATTTAAAGCTCTTCTGTATTTTCTCTTGAGCATTAGACTTAAACATTTTTGCTAAGAATTCCATAATGAGTTTACTTGCTAAGAAAGGGCATTTTATGTGCTGTTCAATTCAATGCTTTTGTGTTTGGGTTCAGGATGAATCTCTGCTCATTTGGTACTCTGGCAAGGAAGAGAAACAACTAAAGCTCTGTACTGTTTCAAAAATAATTCCTGGGCAGAGAACTGTAAGTTTTTATAATCAAATTGTATCTTCAAGAAATACTCAGACTGTTTTCTCAAATTAATATTAGATACCACTATCAAAACTTCAATTAAGGCCTTGATGTGCCTGTACTAGACTTCAATACTTGGTTCCTAAGGAATTTCCCACTTCATTGTCTATAGGTATTGTGGAAAATTGCACATGTATATATCTGAACTCTAGCATTCTGTCTTTATTATTAGTTTACTGCTCAATTCTCATAACTTTGTTTTCATATTATTTTCCAGGCCGTATTTCAACGGTATCCCCGGCCTGAAAAGGAATATCAATCATTTTCTCTCATATACAACGATAGGTCCTTGGATTTGGTGCGTGTTCTTTCTACCTACTATTATGCAAGTAAAACGCACTAACCTTGAAATGAAAATATCATTTATGCTTCTCTTCCCAACCTGATTGTGAAAAGTTAGTCTAATAATTTTTAAATAGTGGACTGAGTAGGCATGGGAACTTTTCCTGGTAAACCTCATAATTTGACTTCATTGCCACTTCCCAATCTATGAACAGATTTGTAAGGACAAGGAGGAAGCTGAAATATGGTTTGTTGGTCTTAAGTCATTAGTTACTCGAGGTACCAATCACAAGTGGAGAAACGAATCAAGATGTGAAAGTGTTTGTTCTGATAGTCCACAATGTCGCACACGAAGAAATTCTCCATTGATCACGCCATTTGTCCGTACCAATTGTTTTCATCTTCTTTTGTTTCATAAAATTCTGTTAACCTATTGAAATATATGAATTACTATAACTTTTGCTTGTTCTAATTTTCAACCACAGGACCTAGTAGATACTGAAGGATTTTCTTTTGACAATACTTCACAAAATAGATTGGGAAGGGCTTTCTCTGAAATTATTACATATGCCACAGCTGGCAAAAGTTCCTGTCAACCTGCATTAAATGCAAATTCCTCTTTGTCCTCTGGTTCTGTGGATAACCCAAACAATCGAACTTCTACAGGCGATCCAATTCGAGTTAGTTTATCCAGTGCTGTAAGTTCGTCCAGCCATAGTTCTTATCAAGAAGATTTTGATGCTATAGGTGATGTTTTTATTTGGGGAGAAGGTATTCGTGATGGAGTGCTTGGTGGTGGTTTGCATAGATGTGGAACTTTATCTAGTTCTGAGATTGATGCATTCCTCCCCAAGGCATTGGAATCAAAAGTAGTTCTAGATGTTCAGAGTATTGCTTGTGGTTACAAACATGCTGCTTTAGTCACTAAGCAAGGAGAGTTATATAGTTGGGGGGAGGAGTCAGGCGGTAGGCTTGGGCATGGTGTAGAAGTGGATGTTTGCCACCCTAAGCTCAATGATACTCTTAGTGGCATGAATATTGAGTTAGTAGCATGTGGGGAATATCATACCTGTGCTGTTACAGTTTCTGGGGATCTTTATACCTGGGGTGATGGTACTAACAATTTTGGTTTGCTTGGGCATGGAAATGAAGTCAGTCATTGGATTCCTAAGAGAGTAAGTGGTAACATGGAGGGTGTACATGTATCCTATGTGTCTTGTGGACCTTGGCACACTGCAATTGTGACATCTTCTGGCCAGTTGTTCACATTTGGGGATGGATCCTTTGGTGCCTTAGGTCAAGGAGATCATAGTAGCAAAAATATTCCTCGGGAAGTAGAAACTTTGAAAGGGTTGAGAACAACCAGGGTTTCCTGTGGTGTTTGGCACACTGCAGCTGTTGTTGAGGTGGCAATCAATTCTATGGAATCTTCGCACTCTCCCAGTGGAAAACTGTTCACCTGGGGTGATGGAGATAAAGGCCAACTTGGACATGGTGATAACAAACCTAGACTTGTTCCTGAGTGTGTAATTGCATTGGATAATGAAAATATTTGTCAAGTGGCTTGTGGTCACAATCTTACCGTTGCTTTGACAACCTCAGGACATGTATATACTATGGGCAGTACTGCTTATGGGCAGCTTGGCAGTCCTGCAGCTGATGGAAAAGTCCCCACACGGGTTGAAGGTAAAATTGCTGGCAGTTTTATAGAAAATATTGCCTGTGGTTCATACCATGTTGCAGTCTTAACTTCAAAGGCAGAGGTTTACACCTGGGGAAAGGGTTTGAATGGGCAGTTAGGTCATGGAGACAATGATCACCGGAATACACCTACACTTGTTAAGTTTTTTAAAAATAAGCAAGCCAGAAGTGTTGTTTGTGGCTCAAACTTCACTGCTGTTATATGTCCTCATAAATGGGTATCCAGTGCTGACCAATCTTTGTGTTCTGGTTGCAACAATCCTTTTGGATTCAGAAGAAAACGTCATAATTGTTACAACTGTGGACTTGTCTTTTGCAAAGCATGCACCAGTAGAAAATCTATTAAAGCTTCCCTTGCTCCAAATTCCGACAAGCCATATCGTGTTTGTGATGACTGTTTTTCTAAACTTAAGAAAACCACAGAATCTGTTTCCTTGGTGAAAACTTTTACATTAAAAAGTTTGCCAGATTCTTGGGCTGGTAAATTACAGGGAACACTATTAAGGCTTTCATCTTTTGGTTCTTCTGTTCAACCAGAAAGCAGGCACTCAAAGCTCCCGGAACCACATCATAGCCATATTTTTCCATCTTTGAGCGGAAAACTACAGTTGGGGGGATTCACTTCTCCAAACGCATCAAATTCTCTTGCTGGAACATTAAAGAAACCCCTTTCAGTTTCTTTGCCTGCTAGTAGTATGAACTCTGAAGCATCATCTCCAGTCTCAGAAAAGTCAAGCTTGCGACAGTCTTGTGAGGATGTCCAAGATGATTCAAAGGTCAAAAATGACATTTCAAGGCAAGAAGTTATAAGTTTGAGGGCACAGGTAAGCCTGATAAAAAGTATTTGATTCAACTGTTTATTTTTCTTTATGTCCCTATGAAATTATTGCTCTACATGTGATGTATTTTGTCCTTTTTTTTTCTTTTTGATCTTGTCTTATGAGAATAACAGGTTGGTGAAATCTCAGATTCTATATGTTGTGGATTACTCTGTACTTTATCAAAAAGAAAAGAAAATAATGCTACTAAATATGTTTTATCACCCAACTTTTGAACGGTAACAAAGTGTTCTTGCTTCAAGTGTATATTCTTTCCCACCTGAAACTGTTTGAAGGGGTTGCTTCATGGCATATGTATGCACTGTACAAAAGTATTGAACAGTCTGGGATTTACCCATTGGATGAATCCCATTTTAGATCAAATTGTTGACTTATGGCTAGAAAATTATATCTTGATTTGTCAAATTATGTTGATTCTAAATCTATTGGATAGCATATGCCCTAAAATTAATATTGAAAAATTATGTGTCTTGTGTTATTGAGTTAATATTAAAGAGCTTATTAACATTTCCGGAACCTGCTTCTGGTTATTCTTTCATTTTTTACATCTCAATGTGTGAGTTTAATGAAAGGTTTGCATGGAAAGGTTCTGAAGTTTTTCTCCAGTCCTTCAGATGTCTGTGTATCACCTTCCTATAAGATTGTGTTGTTGGACACACAAGTTTTTATTGGCAATTGGACTAGAAATCACTAATAAGGCACCATCCTGTTAAATATGAGTTGCAATTATCATAGGCTGCTTTGACACCGGGGACTTACTGATGGTAGTCATGGTACATCTTTTGTGTAGCCTGAAACACCTCCCCCTTAAATACAAGTTACAATTATCATAGGCTGATCTGACATAAGAGACTTGCTGATGGTACTTCTTTGTGTATCCTGAAACCATTTTAAGTGTTTGCATCTTCATCTGATAGCTTGTGCTCACTTCTCAGGTTAGGATTAAAAATGGAGTCACGTATAGATTTTTATTGCTTGTCTGGAATAATAATTGAACTAGAAAAAATCGAATTGCTTATCTAAAATCATTTTGATTACTTAATCCTGAATCTGCTGTAAGTGCTTGAAGTATACTTCATCTCAGAACTGATCAAATATACTGCTTAGGTTGAAGATCTTAGTCGTAAATCCAAGGATCTTGAGGCTGAACTTGAGAGGACATCAAAGCAATTGAAGGAAGTGACTGCAGTAGCTGCAGAAGAAGCTGAGAAGTGTAAATCTGCCAAAGAGGTTATAAAGTCATTGACTGCTCAGGTTGGGTGTTCTTTCATTGGGATTTCACTGTACCCATTCTTTATTTTTAGATTTCCCGTTCTAGCTGGATAAATTGACTTTTCTTCATTTTGTTTATGGATCTGATCCTCTAAAGAAACTGTACTTGCAGGGGTAGATCTATAACTAATATTTGTGGAGGACCTAATTTAAGGTTGAGATATATAGGACCTTAGATGAAATAACCTACAGTAGGGGGCTGAAATGTAATTTTTTTAAATATAATTATATATATTTGGGGGTTTGAGGTCGGGGTGGGAGGTTGGACTAAATGCATGGTTCATCTCCAAAATTTGAATTATTTCATGAAAGAAGTTTCAGTTCTAGATGAGATCATTCACAGTGGATCATTGGATTCTTATGCTATCAATAGAACAATAGATTAATCACTTCGTAGACAATAATTTTGATAGGATACTTGAATTATCTGCAATGTAGGCAGAGCCACTTTATGTTAGAAATTTTAGTTATTCACAAGTATGGAGGTAAATAATTATAGTATCTAAAAGTGCTGGGACTATGATTGAGAAGTGTAGTGTGAAGTCAGACAATTTTTACCTAGGGATAATGATTACATGTAAACTACTTCATGCCTGGCACTATGTAATATAAGGAATGCTGTTTATGCGCTTTTCTTTCTGCCAAACACATTTTTACCTGTTGAAAGATTAGAAAATAATATAAAAAATAATAATGCAATACATTAGAATTGTGGCCATGAACATTATAATCCTTACGTCTTGTGGTGATTAAGTGGAGCAAGATTTGGGGAAGACATGCTGATTTGTCAAGTGCTTTAGCTTTGATTGGTTATCTCTAATGTTGTGGATGTTAAATTGTCTTACAGTTGAAGGAAATGATGCAAAGATTGCCAGGAGATAATGCGAACTCCGCAGACTTCTCTGCTGAAATTACTACTAATGTTCTAAATCAGTCCTTAGATGAGAGTCACAAAACAAACACTACCATTCCTGAAGCTTTGTCCAATAGCAACCCAGCAAATCAGATGTTGCCTAACGTTTCCAAAGCACAAAGTGGAAAGTCAGAGTGGGTGGTGCAAGATGAACCAGGTGTGTACATAAGTTTGTCCTCCTTGCCAGGTGGTGGTAATGAACTTAAACGCGTTCGCTTCAGGTATTTATGTTTGACTATCTTCTATTTGTGAAAATATGTGCAATTTAACTAATCATAATCACATTTTATTGAAAGTAGGTTTTATTTCAGTTTTTGGCCCTAGATTAGGATTAATCTTTTGTGACAAAAGTATGGTAATGTGAACCCAGAATCTCCACTTCAAATGATCCTATTTTTTAGTTAGAACAACACAACTTTTTATAAACATTTAGAATGAATAGTTAAAAATAAGCCTAAACTTTATAGATGAAAAAGATACTTTTGTTTTGTCCTTTTTTTTTCTTTTTCTCGGTTCTTGTAATTGGATTTATTATGGTACACTGAAGGCAAAGTTGATTTTGCAGTCGAAGACATTTCACTGAACAAGAAGCTGAAAAGTGGTGGGCTGAAAATGGAACCAAAGTATTGGAGCGGCACAATGTAGTTGCTTAATAGAATGATACAAGAGCTCCCGTTCCCTTGAAACGAGGAAGTTTCTCCCTGACCCTCTAGAAATTCAATTGTAAATTCTTTATCCCTTCACGTTCTCCTCTCCAAACAATCAAGGATTTTTTGTCCGAAATTGATAGTAGAATATGAAAATTGGATGAACGCATAGGAAAAGAACTTTATACTTTCCAGAAAAGTGTCAAATGATAAGGGAAAGAAAAGAAGGTAAAGAGGAGGAACAAGAAACACTTTTTGCACCCATTGATCAGTATGGCTGCATATCAGCTGGGTCTATTTTTTGTCTGTGCAAGAGTACAAATGCGTGGATGTATAGCTACTTGATTTAGGTACCGAGTCACCTACTGTGTTTTTGTACATGTGCTAATATTCTACTCTTGTCTGTTTTATGTGACAAGGTAAAGTCCAGATTGTCAGTGAGCTACTATCTTAAATGGTAGTTAAATTGAGGCATATTTCATGTCAAGGATTCAAATCCCCACTTACAACTAATTGGAAAGAAAGATAAATCAAGATTCCATTCAATGCATTGAAGTAAATCATAGGCCTTTTTAATAGCAAGCTATCGCTAATCGTTATTGTTTTGTCATATTCCAAACTTTAATGCGCAAATATCGCATTGCGATTGGCACGAGTACTACTCAATTACCAGGGAACATACAAACGTTACATAATCCAGCCAAAATGATGCTTCTAAACTAAAGTGAGCATAACCACCGTATAATGTATACTATGGATTTCACCCTCAAGCAGAACCTTGCTGTCCTTTTATATATATATATATATATATATACATATATATATAGTCAAAATCACTGAGAATTTGATTAAACTTTAACTAATTTAATTTAAATTAACAAAAGTTGTATAACGGGGGCAGTTGAGATTTTTTTATTTTTAAAATTTAAACTTGAGACTTTATAAAAAAAAAATGAAATACCTATCAACTATCTATCTATTAGTATGTCCTTATGTTTTTGTATCAGGAAAAAACTGTCTTCTTAGAAAAGACTCCCGCAGTTTTCCAAAAAATCTTTTCATGTTTTCGATTAAGCACTCTTGAAAGAGTTAATTATATGCTGTAGAGTTTTTTAAAAAAATTGTCAAAGTTATGACGTCTTTAGTGAAGAATTTTATAAAAATATTTAAAATAATTATAAGTTAAATTAATATTGTGGTCTCTAACAATATTTAAAATTTTCAACTAGTCTCTTAAATTTAAAACATGCCAAAAAAAAAAGTGTCCCTTAACTTGTATCTTTATGAATTTTGTTAAAGAAAAATTAAAACCTAAACATCTTGATATTTACTTTCAATTGCAATATTTCTCTTAAGTTATTAAAAACTAAAATTGGCCTCCACTTAATTAGTTTCAATTGCTATCCCCTAATTTATATCTGAGACATAGTTAGAGCAGTTTACATTTAACAATGGAGCGAGCCATGCCCAGAAGCAGGAAAACATTTGGGCCGTGTCCATTAAAAAGCCCATTTGAATTGATTTGAATTACTTTTATATATATATACCCCAGGATTTGGGGTTTAGATTTTGATGTTGATATATAAGAGCAGCCTCTGCCTCTAATGGTCTGCTACAATTCTGGTGAGGCTTGGCCGCGTGTGGACGACACCGACGGGAAGGTAGCGATGGTTCACGTATCTTTCTATAGAAACTGTATGTTGTATTTCTTCTTCTCCACTTTTTTGTTTTCATATTTGAAATCTTGGATGCCCCATTGACTCCGATTGGATGCAATGTAGATGGAAAAAACTTCAAGAAGCCTCGGCTTCCCTACGAGAAGTAGCGTTTGGACCACGAGCTCAAGCTTGTTGGGGAATATGGCCTTCGCTGCAAGAGGGAGCTCTAGAGGGTTCAATATGCGCTCAGCCGGATACGTAATGCGGCTAGAATGCTTCTCACACTCGACGAGAAGAACCCTCGTCGTATCTTCGAGGGCGAAGCTCTTCTGAGGAGGATGAACAGGTACGGTCTCCTCGACTAGAGCCAGAATAAACTCGATTACGTCTTGGCTCTTACTGTTGAGAACTTCCTCGAGCGTCGACTCCAGACCCTCGTCTTCAAGTCCGGCATGGCTAAGTCGATCCATCTTGCCAGAGTATTGATCAGGCACAGGCACATTAGGTACGAACCCACACGCATTATTCTGTGTGATGTTGGAAATTAAACTCAAGTCAATTTTGACGCATTGCAAAAGGTCTTTTATTTATGGGTATTGGGAGGTTGAAAATGTGATTGAGATTAAATTAGAACTTCAATAAAAAGACGGTGAAATTTGAACTTAGCTTCGGTGACATGAGTTGTTTTGATGTTGGTCGTTGGTAGCATGTACACAAGGTTGGAATCTTGGATCCTTTAGCTGTTTCAAATGTTATCCTTGGAGGACATTGACTGATTGGCATATAAGGTTTTGGGAGTAAGTAGATTTGGTCGAAGTTCCTTTTATGGTTGAGTATGGAATTTTGAATTTGGAATTAACTTTCGTAAATGAGCTTGATATTGGAAGAGATTATTGATGGAAAATATAGACAATGTGTAAAGGAAATTGCCTCTTAAGAGTCCCTCAACCCCAAAGAGAATTTATGCCATTGGCTGGATTATGGCATGCATCTCAAAAATATATCTCAACGAAATTACTAATTTTTGTGGGTCAGGCAATAATTCATTTCTTTATTGAAAGCAGGTCACGTTTAAGTGTCAATCATTTATGTTTAAGAGCTATTATAAAGTAATTTCATCGTGAAAATTGGGTGGTAAAAGGTTTCACAAGTGTCTTCCTTGGCGATTGTTATATTGTTCAAGGAGTTTAGTTGTCATTATTAAAAATTTGTTCTTGGATTCGTTGCAGTTCAGATGTTTATAGTAATAGTATAATGCTGGTCCCTAATCAGGAAGTCTTAATGCATGGACATATACTACTTTTTCTACAATTTTTGTATAATTTGATTATGCTCACTAAATACATTTTTTTTCCGATAACGGGGTAGGAAGGCAGGTGGTGAATATTCCATCATTTATGTTGAGGGTGGACTCACAGAAACACATTGATTTCTCACTTACAAGCCCCTTGGGTGGTGGACGTCCTGGAAGAGTGAAGCGAAAGAACCAGAGGGCAGCTGCTGCGAAGGCTGCTGGGGGAGATGGAGATGAGGAAGATGAAGAGTGAGCCATGAATTTAAGTTGTAATCTGGTTATGAAGATATGTTTTAAGCGGAAAATTATAGGCTTCCCATTTTTTGGAGGTGGGGTTACTCTTGGGATTGATTCACAAATTTACATCTTGGCCTTTCTAATTACCCCCCTTTACCTTGATTCTTTAATTTATGGGGAAATATTTGCTTGCGGTATTTGTCAACCGTAATAACCTCTTATTAATCATGACAATAGCTCACAAAGATTATCAGATTTTCCAGTCTTTCTCCCAGATTATGTACTTACATGCATTTTCTGTGTTTTGACAGGGAGAAAAGGTATATTTCGTGGTAAGAAAAATAGTAAATGAGATAACGATGGAGCATAAGTAGGGCTAATTGAAGATAGAAAAGCAAGAAAAGAATAAAGATTTAAGCATGACTACATGGTCGAGGAGGGTTAAGAATAGGGACTAAATTAGAAGTTCTTTTGGTGATTGTTTATAATCAATCATGGATTCTTGAGTTGAAATTGGTATTTACTTGTTATATTTTTTTAATTAAAATATTTAATCTCAAATACTTGAAATGTAAATTATAGTTAAGTTTCGCTGAGAGTATTAACGGCTCTGTTTTAGTGTTTGAATCGAGTTGTTTTATGGGAAACTTAATTTTTTTCAAAAAAGGGTGAGCACTTTATCATTAGACGAAAATGAAACAGTGGTTCAATATTTTTATTTTGAAATTAGGAATCTCTATTTTCATTATGAATAGAATTTAAATTTTATAGGAACTCTCTTGAGGGCAGAGTTTAATATAGTATATTATTTATGAGCTAAAATAATATTTTAGTCCTCTTTTTTATGAAGTTTTAATTGTCTTTTATTTTTATGAACTGATAAATTCTTTTCTACGTCCAAACATCTTTATGTTATTAATAAGTTCAGATGATATTGAAATGGTGTGCAAAGTACTCTCCGTACAACTCTAAAAAATTTTAGACATTCTTAATTTATAATTTTAAATGTCTAATATCTTATCTAAGTTTTTACGCCAATTTAGTCTTGCTCTAATTGAAGTAATTTTACATATAACTAACAAAAATTAAGAAGTGAAAGAAATCGTATAAATTAACGAAGTAAAAGATAAGATTAAAACTAAAAAGAGGTTCAGGAATAAAATTAAGACTTAAATTAAAAGGCAACTTATTTATCTAATACAAGACACGATATACTTATATTATGGATTGAGAGAGAGATGATTATGAAAGGAAGGAAGGAAGGAAGGAAAATGAGAAGGTTGAGTGAGTAAAAAGACAAAAATTTTAATGTACCCTACGACCAAAAATAATAAGTAATAGGCAGAAACAAGTCTACAAAAAAAGTGGGAAGAAACAAGTTGACCGTGAAAACATAGCGGGCAGCCGGACACGGTACGGGCCATTCCTTCCAAGGACATTGGCCACCGCCACACTTTTTTCCTTTGTCCAAATTAATTTTATCTCTTATTTTTATTAAGTTAAATTATTTTTGTAATTTTTACTATTTCACTTAATTTTTAATTAAATTTTTATAGTTTATTTTTTTAATTAGTCTCTATTATTAATTTTTTATTTAAATTATATTAAATTTTATTAATGTTATCAATATATAATATTTTAATATTTTAAATATTTATAAGTTATGTTAATAAAAAAAATAATAATATAAAAATAACTTAGATATATAAAATAAAATGTCATTTATGTTAGGGAATATCTATAAATTAATTTGAATTAAATAAATTTATAATATTAAAATAATATATCATTAATATATCATTAAAATTTAACAAAATTTTGATAAAAAATTCAGTTTAGGAATTAATTTAAAAAATTATTTAATTATAAAGACTCAATTATAAAATTTTAAACTATAAAGACTTAATTAAAAATTAAATAAAAATATAAGATCTTATGAATAATTTAATTAAAAAATATCTCAATTAATAAAAATAATTAAATTATATGTTGATAATATTACAAAAAAAGTAATATAATATAATTTTAACAAAATTTTGATAACAGAGACTTAATTATAATTTTTAAATTATAAAAATTAATTAACATAAGTAAAATCATATGAACTATAAAAATAATTTAACTTAATTTTTTTAATCAAGTGTTTCTAGTATATATATTACTAACAATAAAATTATTGTAAAATTACTCTTAAAAAAATTTAAGCTAGTAGAAAGTCTTGATATAGTTTCAAAATTTTTGAAAGTTCTTAGTTATTAAGTTTCAAATATCTAAATGAAATTTTTTTTTTAAGTTTTGAAGCATTTTGCCCTTTTTATGCTTTAATTATATTTTGATTAAAATAATTTTATTTAAATTTTATATATGACTAATAATATTTAAAAGGCATAAAAATTTTATAAATTAATAAAAATAAAAGATAAAATTAATATATATAAGGAATAAAATTGATAAATAAAAATTATAACTTATATTTTACTAACAGTATAAATAAATAAAAATTATATACAGGAGTGAAGTGAATGATGTGAATGGTATATTGGCATGGCATTGACATGTGAATGATGTGATAATGTGAAGTGGGCATGTCATGATGAAACGCCATGTGGGGCCCTTGCCTTGTCGCGCCCATTGTAATTAATACTTGTAACGCACTGTGTTGGTTCCACACTTCTCTTTTTTGTTGTTGGGTTTATTCCAAATGACTCCGAATCGCCTGCTGAGCATCACTGTTGTCCTTTGTTGTCAGATGCATCATGGTCATTCACTTGATCTGAGTGTCTATAGCGTGTCACGTTGTTTTGAAGGTACAAGACATTTGTTTTAAAAGGCTCGAAATGCATCATTTTACTTACTATTTTATCTTTGGGCCAATTTTTTTGCGTACGAAAATAGGCAAAATGGTGTGTTTGGATTTGAAGGAAAAGGAAAAAAAAAAAAGGATTCCCGCGCAATGACAAAAATGGTAATGGCCGGACGCAACAGAGACATATGGGAATGGAATGGAACAGTGGTGTTGCGTCCAAAGATCTCTATGTTCATTCTAGTTTATGGTGTCTGGATTTGTGCAGCAAAATCTGGTGCATTATACCTAGTAAGAGGGAAAGAATGGCTCCATTTTCGGACGTTTGGAGTGTTACCAGGGAAAGGGAAAGAAAAGCGATGACAGCAAGGCTTGAGGAATGGATTAAACAAATGCATAATTTCTATTTATGTTATTTGTGATTCATTCATGACAATATAGCTCGTTACCTGTGATTCATCAATGTTGGATTGAATATTTGTTAAAAAAACAAGATTTGCACAGATTTTGTTAAGAAGGATTTGCACCATGTTTTATGTTATTTGTATCTATTTTTTTTGTTTTCAACTGTATGAATGTATTGCTTCCTTTATTTGTTTCATACAATAAAGGTTGAATAAATGTATTTCTTCTTGTATTTTTTACTTGACCTCTTTTACAATCTTGTTCTTCTTGTATTTGTTTCCCTAAGTAAACTTGGATGATTATGATGAAAATATATATGATTACAATCTTGTGCATGCATTAATTTATGAAAATGTTTCTTAGAGGAAAAAATAACATAAATTTTAATATGTATATGTCTTGATAGTTTGGAGACTGTATAAAAATTTTGGTCTGACTATGACAATAAAATAGAATTTGGAGTTAGGAAGGATTATGTGAATAAAAATAAGAAGGACAAGACAACAATTTCTTCGTGTAGATTTGTTTGTTGTAAACAGGGACTAAGAGGAAAAGATAAGAGTAATTATTTAGTGATCAATCCTCGACATGAGACAAAGACGAACTATAAAGCAAGAATGTCTTTGGTTCTTACAAATGGAAAGCTTAGAGTACATAAATTAATTGAAGAACACAATCACATTCTACATTTCTTTGAGACTACACACATGTTGGCCTGTCAATGTCATGTGTTTTATGTCCAAGGTTATGAAATAGAGTTGGCAAACAACTCTGAAATCTAATAAAGATTTGCTTTCATATTGATGAGTAAGCATGTTGGGGGATGAAGTAATCTTGGATATACCTGTTTAGATCAGAAGAACTATATTCTTATTCAATGACAGAACAGTTTGATACACGGAGAAACTGCATGTTTGTTGGGTTATTTTCAAAAATAGATCACGAAAAATCCATCATTCTTTCATGCCTATCAGATGGATTTAGATGAGCAAATAACTAACATATTCTGGGCTAATGCGCGGATGTTATTAGATTATGGTTATTTTGGTGAGGTTGTGTCGCTTGATACAACCTACTGCACAAACAATGCACACAGGCCACTTGCCTTATTTTCAGAATTTAATCATTACAAAAAGGTGGTGGTCTTTGGAGCTGCATTGTCATATGATGAAATAAAAGACTCCTTCAAATGATTATTTGAGACTTTTTTGGAAGCATATAATCAGAAACAGCCTCAGACGATATTCATTAATCAAGATCAAGTAATGGCTAAAGGCCTACATGAGGTGTTGTCTGACACAACCCATAGATTATGCACATGGCACTTGATGCAAAGCGGCATTAAACACTTAGGCAACTCACTTCTTACAGGACTTCAAGAAATGTATGTATGAGTATAAAGAGGAGACACAATTTAAATCTACTTAGAGTTTATTACTTTTAGAATACAATGTCCATGAAAATGCATGAATAACATCAGTCTATGCCTTGAAGGAAAAATGGGCAGCATGTTTTATGAAGAAAGTCTTCATGTTAAGCTTGCGGAGCACACAACTTAGTGAGAGCTTGAATACAGGCGTAGGATGCTTGAATGGACAGTTTTGTTTCATCCTCAAGAGAAGTCAGCTTCTTGCAATTGTAGGAGGTTTGAAACATTTGGCATATTATGCTCCCATATTCTGAAAGTTTTCGACGTCAATAATATAAAAAAACTTTTCAACCAGTACATTCTGAAAAAGGTGGACAAAGGAGGCTCGAACCAGTGTTATATATGACGTTCAAGGGAAGGAAGTTATAAAAGACCCAAAATTAGGTCAGACGCTTCGATATAAACAACTTTGTCAAAAACTCATGAAGATAGTGGCTAAAGTCTCGGATTGTGAAAAAGAAGTTTTCTTAGTTAGTAAATCCATGGATGAAGTGACCAAAAAAAATTATGACACTTCGATTAAGAAAAGTACAAGTGTCAAATGATGTGGTACAACCAATTGACATAACACAACCAACTGGTACGTCACAATCAACTGGCATTAAGAAACGACTTAGCCTTAAAAGAAAAAGGTGTCTCAAGAATTGGGTCGAACTTCAATGTCCAAGAAAAAAATCTACAAAACTGTCAAGTATTCACAAAGTGAATAAACATCAGTAAGTACATTACATTTGTTTATCTCAAAGTATTAGAACCAAATTTAATGTGTATCCACTTTAATGTAGGACATTGGAGCTTCTAGTCATGTGCACGGTGACAATCAATTCAATTTCACTAGATTGTTAATGGTAAAATTAATTTTTGTTTGAGCTTTCCTTATGACAATTAATTTATGTTTATGTTTTATTTTTACATGCTTGTATCTTTGTCAATTTGTAAATAAGTATTGACACTTTTGTGAAATTTAGTAAAAGAATCATCTTTTTATTGATATTCAATATTGTAGTACAACATCATCCTAATTATATCCTAATTCCCAAATATACTTTCTTATTACAATATCCTAGGTACAAAAAAATAGAACAAAACACCAGCAAAACTGCTCCAACATTGCTCTAAAACAATCCTCAAACAACTAAAAAATAGCTCCAATAATAGTCCTAAAATGTCATCAAAGCAGCAACAAAGGCCCTCCAAAACAGTTGTAACACCAATCCAATACATTAGGAATGACTAGCAGCAACAGCAAAATAGCACCAACAAAATAGAACAACAGAAGCAAGATAGTGTTATGACTTTTGGGCCTTTTCATTAAATTACACGTATTCATTTACCGCATATATTATAAGTATTAACCAATTGTCCAGAGACCAGGAAAGCAATTACCAAAATTAGATGAAGAATAAAAAGCAAAGCAAGTTTTTTATCTGGATAATTATGATACACCCAAAAAAAAAGTATGTAATCAAATTTTACAAAGCTGAAAATAAAAATGTTAAGCATACATCATAAGAGATAATAAAATCCTAACCTGAACTCCATCAGCAACCATATTTATGACCAACATTGAATTTAAGGAAAGAAAATAACTAAAAGAAGACTAAAATTATCTTACTTTATTTAAAGAGCCAAGTTGAACAACTCCAAGTGAGACTATAGCAACAACATCAATTTTCTACAAGATAAAAAAACCTCTGTTAATGAAAGATCTTTATGCAGACAAAGTTATAAGGTGATGCAGTCCAGGATTTCAACTTCTAAATGAGAATAAGTAGTTTCCCAACACCAAAATTCTAGAACCAAAATTTTCTCTTTCTTCCTTTTTCTATTATGCAGTAAGTCATATATTATGACATATAAAAGTACAATTCTACTTCCTTTCTTTTAATGAAAACAACTCTAAAAAAAATAGTCTCATTTATTTAAATAGAAAAATCTTGTTACAAAATTATATATAGTGCAGCTCAGTTGACTAATAAGAATACTTAAAAATTAACATATGAAATAAGTCTGACTCATCAAAGGTAATTCTCAACAATGCAATATGAGACCATACATATATTTTCATCTAAATAAAAAAAATTAAAAATATCACTCAAAAAACAAATAATGCCTACAGATGCATCTGACTATGGTTGGATCTAATGAAAAAGAAACAATGAGCCACAGTACTATAATTACTTCATAATATGTCACATTGAGGAGATAAGCATACTAAATAAATTTTTCAAATATTGTCAAAGTTTACCATTCTTAATAATGTGAGGGAATTCTAATTACAAGGTATGCATAAACAATTCTCTCTTAAAATATCTAATACCTTATTACAATCTTAAAAAATGATAAAGAACATTACGAACCAGAACTTGCAGCATGATTATCTGCACAGATTCACTGATGCTTTACAGTAATAGCTACCTGTCCAATGATACTATAAAGCAAATGATCAATACATTAAGTAATTTCATTATTTTACATAATATGAGATACATAGTAGATAAACTTAATCTTAAGTAGCATCAATTTTTGTTGGATTATCATACCCTAACGAATATACATGATATGACATCTTTGCTACTGCTAACCTAAAAGGGTCATGTGAAAAATGCCCACCATGAATCTGTTTGACAATGCTCATTTAAATAAAAAACTAACAGGGAATTCTAATAAAGCACAAGCAGTCAAGCACTATTATGGGATAAGATATTCCAAGACCCAAAGAGCCTAATTAAAATCCCAAAAGAATATAGATTAACCTTATATTCCTAATTACAAACTCTAGAGTCTAAATACCAAATTGCAAAGATATAATAAAATAATATAATAAACATAAATTTCTTCTTATCATACTTCAAAACCCACATCTACCTTAAATTCATTTCCTAACTTTTGGAGAGAAGATTGCATGTGAAAGAAAAAGATGCACAAGAAAAAATGTGCACTGATGCGATCATTTTCCTTTCCTATTTCAGCAATTAAAATGCAAGATCTAGCTGCAGGTTAGCACATGTTCCTTCCACCATTGCAAGATAACTGATTTGTAAAAGGCTAAAAACGCAGCAAAATTTTGCAAATGAAAGGGTGTCTATGTATTAGTTACCATGAAAAAAAATCTCTACGTTCGAGACCTTCGAGAGTGGCCATCGCAATGGACTGGAGGAAATCCCTATGGTAGTCCTCTTTAGGTGATAGTTGCTGCAGCGGTGTGATTGAGATTCTCTTTTGGCAACAATTGCTACAACGATGACAAAATCCCTCAGAGAGCTTTCATTGCAATGGACTGAAGGAAATGAAGAATCCCTCTGAGCGAGGATCGCAAAGGGCATAAGAACATAAGAAACGCACCATTTCATATGTCTGAAGAAGAAACAAAAAGTTGAAGGTGATGTTACGGACGGTCAGGATTCTCCCAACAGTAAGAGACAGAAGAGAGAGGCGACAGCAGGCGATCTGAAGACATTATAAATCAACTATAATTGCATGTTGCTCCCTGTTTTCATAAATCATTTCTTCTCCCCTTTTTACCCCTAAATCATTGAAATATTACTTTTGTCTACCGCAACCCTTTTGTCCTTATCTTTGTATTATTAAAATTTTGCTACTATATTTTTTAATTTTTTTAAAACAACTCATTATTTATATTATTTGACATTTTAAATATTTTAATTTAATTATGAAATGGAATTATCACGTATATATAATTAAAATTTTGTTTAATTTAACTTTTTATATTTTTTATAGGTATTTTTTATAGATTAAACTTATATATAATTTTTTTTTATTTTTGTTATAAGGTTCTTCAATTAAAATAAAGAATATGAAATTTTATAAAAAAAAATTAATTATAAAAAAATAAGTTGCATAAATTATACACATATTAATTTTTATTAAAAATCTCATAATCAAAATATAAAAATAATATTTAAAATTTTTTTTTCTTTTAAGAAATAATTCTGTTGAAAATAGTGAGACATTAAATTTAAAAATTTTCAGAAAAAAATTTTATTTTTTGATTCATGTTCTAAACAATTAATCTCTTTAATAAACATGATAAATTTGGCTAATTAAACCAACTTAATTAGTTTGCCTCTTTAACAATCCTTAGGTAGTATTACTAAAATAAGATACGTACATAGGAATAAAGGAGCTCTCTCTTTCAAAAGTGAAGTTATTTTCTCATTAAATTCATCTTAAATTTTTGTATTAACAAGTTATAAGCTAAATTATTAATAAAGTAATCAATGCATAATTACTTAAAATGGTAAATATTTTAATTTGGTTTAAAATTGATTGAATTATAATTTAATTTTTAAAAGACTGAATATTTTAATTTAGTCCTTATAACATCAATATTCAATCAATTTATTCTTTTATTTAATGAAATAAAATTAAAAATAACCAGTACAAATATTTATTTAATTTTTAAATAATAAATTAATTTTTATTTAATAATAAAA
Organism: Senna siamea; assembly: GCA_031216115.1. Classification (NCBI taxonomy): domain Eukaryota; kingdom Viridiplantae; phylum Streptophyta; class Magnoliopsida; order Fabales; family Fabaceae; genus Senna; species Senna siamea. The sequence goes on from CM062358.1 coordinate 4,860,726, forward strand.
AATAAAATAGAGTAAATTTACAAATTATATGTAAAAAAATATAAATAACATTATTGTAAAATGAAACCCAATTAAATAAAATTAACATTATGTCACTTTGATTGGATTTCCAAATAAGATTATTCAAAATCTTACGTTTATTTTTAAATTAAAAGTAGTCCATTGCTTTTTGTTCAAGCATTTAATATCCCTCAATCAGATATTTTAAAAATTGAAGATAAAGCAAAATTATAATAATTCCAGAAAAATTATAAAGAACATGGCTGATTAATTTCCTGCTACGGTTAACTAACAACAGATTCTTCCCATAATCTTTACAAAAAGAGAAAATAAAATTTAGAAAACAAATGAAAGGCTAAAAAATTCCGGCTTTCTTTTTCCTAAGTATCATCCTCCATCCCTTGCTCTGTTTTCGTTTTTGTTTTTGGTTTCACTCTATTCCCTTTGGACAGAGCAGAGGATACAGTCTCAGAATCTAAGAGACTACATGAAGAGTTCAGACTGTAACAGAGTATAGTAATTAGCAGTCTCATCTTCAAGCTCCCAAAAGCCATCACATCCATCACATACAGAGTAAAAGCCATCATAATCTCCACCATTGTTATTAGACCCACCTTCACCAAAATCAAATAACCCAATATTCCCTGTCCCTGTGTTTGGAATCCCAAGCTCGTCATCGGAAGCTTCTAGAAGATGCCTAATAACTCCCTCCTTGTCACCCTCGTCTGATACAGAGGTGGAAGACGTGGGTGGATCATGGTGATGGTGATTGGGCTCAGGGGTTAAAAGGGATTGTGAATCGGAGGCAGAAGAAGCAATTTCTTGCTGGAGGGTTGTGATGAGAGCAGAGAGATCTTGCGTGGGGTCATCTTCATCTGATTCAAGAAGAGAGAGTATGTGGGTATATGGCTTGTGTCTCTTTGAGGACTGATCAGCACTGTTTACTTCCTCTTCTGTTTCTTGTTCAAGTGGCTGGGTTTCTTCTCTTGGTCTCTTTGGTACTGGCATATGTGCAGAATCCTCCATTGGAAGTGTGCAGAGCAAGAAAGGAAGAGAGAATAGAAGGTTGAATTTGAAGCAGAGGAAGGGAGAACAGAGAACAGAGGAGAAGGAGATGACTCAGATGAGGGAAGAGAGAAGGGATGAAAGGAATATATAGGGAAGAGGAAAGAAAGAAAGACAAAGTTATGGTCAAAGAGAAAGCAAACCCAATATTAATATTCATTTCATAAACTATGTTTGTTAAATTGTTAGACTCGAGTAGGAGAGAGAAAGTCACCTACAAATTTCTTAAGGAAAATATAATCAAAATTATCCTTGGACTTTGTACCTTTTATTTATTTATTTATTTGTGATATGATTCCAGAGGAAATACCCAACTAGCCTTTTTGAAAAAAAAAATAGTATGTGAAGTATTTGATTTAATTTTTTTAAAAAAATATATTGGTACTGCTCTAATAGTAGAAGTGGTAGTACAAGTAATTTTTAAATTTTTTATTAAAAATTAAAAATAGAAAGGTCTTTTAAATTAAAATTTTTAAGGCATTTTTATTTTTAAATAATCATATCTCTCTTAAATTTATAATTTTTATTAATTCTTATCAAATATTTTTTCTTATGCTAAAATATTTTTATACACAGTATTTTTTATAAAATTTTATTTGAAAATTTGTTTTAAAAATAATTGAAAGCCCCTTACAATCTCAAAGAAATTGGAAACTTGATACTGTTGAACTACTTTAATTCTTACATTACATATATGTAAATGTAGTGAAGTTACATTTTTTAGGTTTGGGGTTGATGATCTTTTATTGCGCACCGTTGGATTAGATGTTTTATGGAGATGCGTGCACCGATGGAAAAGACATATAATAAATTGAAAAGCTTCAAAGATAGTACTAAAAATAATTTGAGTTTTGATTTTTTGATTGCTTAACAAAATATTTAATAATCAAAATTTATAAAAATAATAATTTTTAATGTCTTAAAATTTTATGAGTGAATAAAAAAATGTTAATTAATACTTTAAAAGTATTTATTAATAAAATATTGTGAACCAATATGTGATAGAGAAATTATATTCATGGCAATGAGTGATATAATGAGAATTTGAGGAAATTTGCATTTAAGAAAGTGTAGGGAAATGCAGTTTGAAAAAGTGTAGTTGTTGGGAATGGTATGTGTATTTAATTAATTGAAAACTGAGTGGTGGACTTTGAAATTTTGGTGAAGATTAATTTTTTATTTGTATGCGGAGGAAATTACAGCGAATTGAGAGTTGACACAAGGTGTGGAAAGTGCAGGGAAAAGAAAGCATGGAAAATGAGGAGGACATTAGAAAATGTAAAAGCAAGACGAAGATGAGGAAAAAAAAGTGAATTGAAATAATACAAAAGTGTTGGGTAGAAAGAAAGGAAATGACAAACAGTAGACGACGACCAAATTGACATATTTCACTTTTTTTGGGAAGGCAAGACGAAGATCCCTCACCCATTCACATCACATATGTATTATTATTCTATTCAATTATTTAATAAAAAATTAATATTTTATAATATAATAAATTAAAATTTTAATTTTAATTAAAAATATTTATATTTAATGTTTAATAATATTCTGAATATAATTACGGTGCTAATATTCTTGATCACTTCGACCATCAAAATGTGGAACATATGAATTTTTTGTTTGTTGTAGATAGGTGAAATTTTATTACTATAGGTCCTTAATAATATAACTCTTTCATCTTTTTGTCTTACTTTAGAAAATCAATTTTCCAAACTATTTCATTAACTGAGGATTCATAAGTCATTTTTCTTCATATCTTTAATGAATAACTCAATTATTTGATGATCCGTTGAGTTTTGAAACAAATTAAATAAAATAAAAATACGATGTACCTCAGCACCTGTTCTCCAATTTCTTAGGTTAAAATAATTTGTTTATTAACATCATTTATTTAAAATAATAATATCCTTTTAAAATTTAAAACACAAATACCATTTGGTTTAGGGCTTGAAAGTCCCCGAACTGCATGGATCATGATTCAAAGACATTAATTTAATTTAATTTAATTCATGTGTTTGAGATGTATCTTAATTATAAAATTCTAGTTTTCATGTACCCAAAAAAAAAAAAATTTAAAAATACAAAGGATAGTTCATCATACCACGTGTACTGTCAGACAAAATCTGAAGCACACCAACTAATTAAGCTAATAATAATTCCAATTTGCGAGGGAAAAGGGTTAAGATCTAGATCATGTTGTAATTAATAATTAAAACTGTCATAATTCTTTTTTTTTTGTTGGACAGCTTTTTTTGTCGTGCAAATTAAAAAAATAATATTGTGTATTGCAAGTTGGGTACATTAGTGTAATAATTAATAATTAATTTAGAATTTCGAAAATAATAAGAAAAAAAAACCTATTTAATTTACAAAATGGCATCCTAAGCAATGATGGAATTTGAAGGCGCATTCCATGCATACTGCCTCGTCTTTGCTTAATCTTTAGAATACATAAATGCAATTCATTGGTGTTAACAAGTTATAAAGAAATAAAACACTAAATTAATTTTTTTTTTATAAAATTAAGGATTCAATTAAAATTAGACTAAATTTAAAATGATGAGTGTAACTATAGGAATAAAAGGAATTATTTAAAAAAAGTAACATATTTATTTTCCATCAAAATTCAATTTTAAACAATATTATGTGAATAAATTATTAAATTCCTTGTAAGAAATTGTATTTTAAAAATTTTCAAATTAAGCACGGTAATACCAAAAATAACTTTTTCAATAAATTCTCTTGAAGTTAAAATATAATCAAAATATCTTCTAAAAAATGTTAATTTTGAAAATAAATATTTTAATATTACTAATTTTGAATTGGAAATCATAAATTTAATTTTAAAATTTATTATTTATCTTGGTTTAAAATATATTAAATATTTATTACATTAGATACGAATAATAAATATAAATATATTTTTATGAAAATAATTAAAATTACAATTTATTTTTTTATTTTATATTGGTCCAAATAAGTCAATCTAACACTTTTTTAAAAGTTTGATAAATTAAAGATTTAATTTTTAAAAATAAAAAAGACAATTACATGATTTTAACATACTTGGTGGAAGATATGAAGTAACAATTAGAGCTCAATAGCAAGGATTCGTCATTCATCTTCTATCTGCACCTCAAATTTTGCTATCAAGCAATCTTAGTTTGAGTTTTTATATTTTATATTATTAAGTTTTTAATTAAAAATAATCTATAAATAATTTTTTTTATAATTTATTATTTTACGAGTCAGTTTCTTTTTTATAGGTCTAATCATTTTTACATATTTATTATTAAATTTTCTCATAAAAAATAATATATGGATGATTTTTATAAGTCAAAACCCTAATATAATATTTAATTAATTATTTTTATTTTATATATTTAATGAGGCTCTTATTATAAATTGAAAATAATTAACTAAATATTATTATTTAATGTATAAATTAAGTGACAGACATAATATATACACCAAAAATGCACTTATTTTTAACATGCATGTTTCCTTCTATTCTTTAGTTTACATCCAAAAAAAAAACTGAGAAAAATTAGAATGTTATTTAAAAAATATGTATTTTTATTATCAAATTTTTCAATCAAAAGAAATTATAAAAAAAATTTAATAAAAAAATAAATTATATACATATTAATTTTTTATTAAAAATCTAATGATACAAATATAAAACTGAACCTAAATTTTTATCAAAAGATATTTGTACCTAACAGCCCCTCGTAATTAATTCTATCCACATTTACACTTTGAACTAAAAATTGCCCAAAATGGTACGTATATTTAAAACTCAAGACAAGATTTCCCCACTCCCTTTCTTGAAATAACGTACAGAATCTTATCATTACTTTTATAGTTGAATTTCTTTAATTTTTATATAAAATATTTTTTATTATGAATACAATAATAAAATAAGTTATTGAAGAAAAACTTAAACTTTTTACCTAACAGCCCCAAAAAAAAGTTAAGGACAGAGGTGAGTCATGAATCATGATTGTTAAGTCATGTGAGACGAAAGTGATGGATTTTATAAAGTTTGATAATGAAAATTGAGGAATGAAGTAGTTTGGGAGAAAGGAAAAAAATGAAGATATTATGAATAAATGAAGGTTTGTCGGAGGGAGCATGTGAGGCAGATGCTTAACCAAGTGTGACCTATCAACTGTATGAGTGGACCAAACAAAACTTAATTTCTGCTTTTTCCTTCATAAACAAGTACACCTAATTTCCACTGCTCCATAATTATTTCTAACACTTATTTGGAAGATATTATCTTTTAGGGGTAATATATATATATATAAGTAAAAAATTTGAATTTTTGTTGTTATTTTTGTAATAAATGAACTCAACATTCATCAAATCTTTCAAACAAGTTAAAAAAATTATTTAAAATATTTTAAAATGGTATTTCATATGGTTTCACTATCGAAGACTATTTTAACAGACCATTTTTCTAATTATTTGAGGTATAAAAGGAATGAATGACTGAATAATGAAAACACTAATTTAAAATATAATATTATTGAACACACCTAATTAAATGAAACTTTAAAAATATTCAACTTAAAACATAAATATATTAAACTAATTATTGAAAGTCGTAGATAAATATGTTAGAATTATATATATATATATAAATATATATTTGTGTATATATAAACATTTAAAGTCTCACGTATAGTTTAGATAAGAAAAATCTAAAAATTATATAATGTATAAAGATTTTAAATTAAATTATTTTAAATATTTTAGTCATAAGATATATTACACGCTTAAATTTATATACAAAATCAGTACTCCACTATGTAAACTTTGACTAGATCATACAAGTTTAAACTTTAACAAAATATAACAAGCATTTTTTTTTTTTGGGATTGAACTTCAATTTTGACATGTTTATGTTTTTTTAAAAATTAATTAAATCCGTTTTTTTTCTAATAAATTAAAATTTTGAATAAAACTAACTAACTATAAATTCAATTCAAAATGAGGTGGTGAGCAACAAATACTGAGTACTTAGGCTGCAATGGTTGAGCTGGCACATTCATATAATTAATAGATGAATGGAGGTTGGATGGAGAGATATATACATACATAAAAGAATGTTTAGTTTGAAGTGTGAAGTGTTGGGAAAGAGACATGTGCATGAGAATTTAGTTGTAAGTTTCCATTATTGTTGTGCCTCAACCACTAGGCACAACACACAATTAATATTTTCATCCATCAAATTCATTGCATGGCCCTCAGATCAACATCATAATTTGTACCTTTTATTCATTCATTCATTTTTTTTTTGTTGGTGTCTTCATATCAATGTGTGTGTGTATAGATATTAAAATAAATTGCAACCTCTTCTCAAATTTCATATTAAGTATTAACTTTACATTTTGGTAAGCTGTGCTATATTATACTTGGGTATTAATTATTACTATTATTTTAAATGATTGCATAAGGTATATAAGCTTTGTTGGCAATTAAAATAAAAAATAATAAAAACACAAAAAAGATATCAGAATAAAGGAATATGCAGGAAAAAAATGCCTTTTTATTTTGGGACAAATTAAACAAGATGACTCAGATATGCATTAATATATGTTAAAGTTTTATTGCAAAGACTTGGATTAAATTAAGGTGAGATTTAGATTCGCATATCCAAATTAGGACATATAATTGATGATTGTTAATGAAGTAAATGTACCATATGGCTTTAGAGCCTACAAGAACTGCTGGCAAATAAAGTTATTAATTGCTTAGGTTGCTAATTAATTAGTAAGCTTTGATTATGCAAACTTGCCCACCTTTATCTCTTTCTTTTTCACTTTTCAAGCATAGAGATTACTAGTTGCTCCACATGTCAAAATTTTTTAATCATTTTTAACATATATATATATAATAATAATTTTAAATCTTTGTGATCAGTAATTTCATAAAATAATATATTTAATAATATAAAATATAAAAATATGAGAGAAAAAAATAAAATAGTTAAAAGTTACAAAAAAAAAAAGAAATTAGATCACTATCTATTATTTAATTTATTATTTTAACATATAATAAATATTTTTTTATATTATATTTTAGAAATTAAAGAACAAAATGACATATAAGAAAGAAAAATTAATTTGTCTAACTAAAAAAAATTAAATAAAAAATTAACTCAAATATTTCTCTCTAAAAATTGTTTTTTAAGGTTAAGGGAAGATTGAAAATGAATTTTAAAAGTTTTTCTTCATATGGACAAAATTTTGCAACCCAATAGATACTCTATGAATTATTGAGATTTGACAGTGAATTGAAAACCGAAATATTAAGAATATTGACACTAATCAATCCAAGGCATCGTATGTTTCTCGTGCAATAATTGAGTTACGAAAGTAAATAAAAAAAGATTCTAAAATTCCGACATTTAATTAGTTGAGTTTGACCACACTGAAAAGTACAATTATACGTAGAATCATAATTCACAATATGTACTTTTAGTAATGGAATATTGATTCTTGATAAATGGATTCTGATTCAGTGGACAACCCTAGAACCTAATTAGCATGAAAGTAATATTAGAGTGAGAATTTTTATGAAAAAAATGCAAAAAGATAATTAAAAAAGCATATCCAAAATTCATATGCCCACAATACACCAATAATTTTTAGGTGCAGTAATCATGCAAACATTATTATTCTTGCTTGATGTTTCTCCACCGTTCATGTCAATTTTCAATTTCATTCATTACTTGCTTATCACAATGTATATATGTTTGATATTTTGGTCACTTTATTCAAAAATAACCATAATTTTTCAAAATCATATCTTACCATATCTTCTCCCACTAACCAAACCAACGCAAAAGGTAAATAAATAAATAAATAGAAAAAAGCACCCAAAAGTAAGTTTTATGCATGTTTGCATGTATTAAAACGCTTAATTATATTGGACAACGCATATCCTAGCTAAATTAACTCTATATTTGGTAAAATCTACCTAAATCTTAATTAAAGGAGGTCTTAACTAGAACAATTTTAAAATATTAATTTGATGTTCACTTAAATTTAAGATCTTACTTATAAATAAAAAAAATATTTACTATTCTAACTAATCGTTTTCGGGTAAGACAAAAGGTCAAGAAAAAAAGGAAGTTATATTCATATAACTAAAGTGGATAAAGTTGTTACAAAGGAACTGAAAAATCAAATTGAAATTATATAGATTGATTTTATCTGTAAAATATTAAAAGAATGAATAATTTTATGTAAATATACAAATATGTCCATATATAGTAATTTTTTTGTTAAGTTATTTTTTGTTCTCTATAATTTGATTCAAATTTTAATTTATACTTAATATTTAAAAATTTAATTAGATTCTTATAGTTTTTAAAATTTTTATTTTAAAAAAATTTGAAGTATTAATGATATAGTTTTTATCATGTCTATAAGATTTAATAAAATATTGAAATAAGTTTAATAAAAAGATTAAATTAAATATTTTTAACACAATGAATATCAATTATAAATTTTAAAATTATAGAGATCAATAAAAATTAAACAAAACTATAGGGAATAAAAGAATAATTTAACTTATAAAATTTTTTACAGAGAAGGATACTTAATTTTTATAGAAAATGCTTATCCAAAATATTTCATAGGATGAAATTCTTGAAATATGAGAGAAAGATGAAAAATTAAGAGAAAAATAAACAAAAAACTTACGGAATGAATTAGAACTTAATTTATTTTTCTTTTTTTTTTTTTATTTTGAAAACCTTACCTCTCTCATTTACTGATCTAAATCTATTTTTTATCTTTCAGATTTAAAAATTTGCACGTGTCACCATAATGCAGATATATAATCGGGCATGTGAGATTATGTAACCTCTTACAGTTAACTTTAACTAAAATTCAATATTATATTTTCATCTTAGCCCAAAGTACAATAAAACATTATATTACATTTTACAATGATGTGGTAATTTTGTAACTAATTAGTGTTAGTTCAAAAGGATCAAATATAAATAAAACTGATGTTTTGACATATTTATAAATTTATTTATAATTAATTTAATCAAACCATCCTTAAATTTACTTTGTTTTGACATAAACAAAGTTTTTATGATGGTTAGAAAGGAGACAAGAGAGTGGGAATGATGTTGAGACAGTAGTGGATAGATATCAAATCATAGTCATAGTTACAACTTATAAGGGCATGAAAGGGAATGTGAGTCCAAAATTGCAGAGCACTGAGAGATTAAGCTTATCAGCTGTCACTGCACTTTATCTATGCTGCATCTTTATGTGCCATGTCCTATTCTGCTCTGAGCACTAATTAGGAATTCTGATCATGAAGCTGTGTTGATTAGATGCAAACCCAAACACCTCAACAACAATTGGGTACTCCCAAGATTCTGAGGAGATATCACGGCAAATCTTGTTTGGCACCTGGGAAAGTAAGAAAGAAAAGGAGGTAAAGAAAGTTTCTGTCACTTCAGACATAGTGGAAACCACGTATTCATCCTCTAGCGGAATAGGGATAGAGTTTGGTTCCTGTCCTGTGTCTCAGACAGATGCTGTACCACATGTCAGATAAGCATAACAAATTAATAAAAATTCATTATTTATTTTAAAGCATCCATTCTTTCTTTCTACTTATTTTAGATGTAACAAGAATATCAAAAATTTGTTGATGCTCACAAATAATGTGATGTAAAGCAAGCAAGTCTATATCATAGTGGCATGAAAAAGGAACTTTCTGTTGAATGCATTATATACAGTACGGACTGACTAAGATATTGGACCTAAATAAGAAGATCACTTTCTTTTCAAGAATTTATGTTTTGATCGTTACTCATCATTCATCTGTCGAGAGGTAGGTCTAAATTATAACAGACTGACATGCCAAGAAAATTGAGCATTGCAATGGCCATGAGTTACATACATAAGTTCAACTTTATGACTTGGATGTTTGTTATTATGGGCTAAAATTGCATCCATTCAGGATTTTGGGCCATTCGAGGCCCCCCAAAGTTGTTCTCGTCAAAATTTCCAAAATATCCACTAAGTTTCTTTTTTATGGCCCAAAAAATTGAAAATTTTTTTTTGGTTTCTCATAAGAGTATACCTACACCCTTCAGGCGTGTGATTAATCCCATTCTTTGTCACTATTTCTCAATTGCGAGTTTAAATTTGAACCACTCTTTGTGGATCCAAACAAAATGAAAATTTTTAAGTTGTAAAAGCATGGAAACTATTACACAAAACCAAGTGTTTGATTCTAACAAACCCTTCCAACAGGAGAACACAAAGGCAGCTTAGTTGACTATTTGTCAAGACTCAAGGTACAATTTCATTACAACTCTACAATGGATATTAAAGCATTAGAATAGGATTAACAGAAACCAGAAATAGTTGTCTAGCTTTAATGCTAGTTTAGTTTATCAACCTACTGCAACCATAATCCACCAATGTAATATGTGATATCAAAGCGGGCTTTGCAGATTTGCTATAAGGAATATAATATCAAGAAAGTTAACTCCAGTCGTTAGATCAGCTGGAGGGAAAGGTAAAAAAAGACAGGAGAAAAAAAAAAAATCTGCAATGGCATAGAAAGAGAAGAGATATATCAGGACACCGTGTATCTGTAACAGCAATAAGCAAGTAGCGGAAATGATGATAATACCAGACACCAGCCAGGAGAATGAGATCATATCTCAAGTAACCTAAGATTGACATAGATCTAAGCTATCAACACTTGTCAAAGCCCGTTGACAACATACCAACATTTTATCAAATCATAATTCATAGATACTATATTGTGGAACCAGTTTTAAACAATAGTATAAATCATTTTGAATCACCATAAATATTTAGCATCCATACTTTAGCATGGGTAACTTGAGTTTAGTTTTTCTATCACATGCTTCTCCTTATGATTGGTATACATGAGAATGGATGATCTGCCTCTTGGAAAATTCTGTGCACCATAGTTTTGGAAAAAGGGGGAAATCAAGATCTTTTTTTTTCCCCCAAATATAAGTAGATCTTACTCAGAATTCACCCTTTTCTTGGTATCCTGTCGTTGATTAAGCACATTTTGCTCGAAATTGTTCTCAGATTTGTCACTTTAACAAAATGTATCAAACATCGAGGAGCAGATTTGACACAGGTGTGGTATACATGGACTCAGACTGTCAAAATGAATTTGATGACTAATAATGGTGATGCAACCACCAAAATGAATATTTAAAGCAGCTTCGCTGTGCCCAGATGGACATTGGACCATTATCTAAATCTTGCAATTGAAAGATTGAAAATCAATATCTAATCAGATATAAGCATACTTCAATTTAGAACCATACTGATATTTGCATGAACAAGACACTTGAAAGAGAGGTATCTATACATAACTGATGCAATTTTATAGACAGTAAGGAGCTTTTCTGCTGCAGGGCAGCCAATAATCGTAGTGACTATGGATGAGACTCCAACTTATCCATCAATTCCATAATTTAACATTTTACATACACATTATTTCAGCAGAAATGGTGAGCTCATTCATCATGACGTTTGTACATTGACAAATAGAGATTGAAAATCATATTTTTGATCACTTGTTAGATCTGTAATAAGTAATACGTGAAATGGTCATATACTAGTTTACAGACTAGAGAAAGCACAAAATACATAGTTCTCGAATTCAAATGATAAATTGAATTGATACATAATCCAAAATTAAGAAAACAAATCTCGGAAATTATTTTGTCACTTCAACCTAAGAATATGTATGATCTTGAAATCAAATATCTAGTTGTGTGTTCTTCAAAAAGTTTAGGTAAACACTACAATAACCTACAATCGTGTTGGAACTTCAATTATTAAACCTATCCCTGAGCTACATGAAACCTTTTTGAATATTTCATGTCAATGGAATTGGGGAAGATACAATTTCAATGGAAGAAAATATTAATTGAAATTTAAACATAAAAGTAAAAGACTCAAGACCTCCTTCCAGTAAAACTTTTCACCAATCTTGACCAAAATCTGCAATTCTTCCCCATCGTCCCCCACCTGTGAAAGGAAAATATCTTATAAAGAAAGAAGGGGGAAGGAACCAATTAGCATTTAGCAATAATATCCTGTGTCAATGGATGAATCAATGCTGTGCATCCCATTAAATTTGAAGCATCACAGTGTATAACCTTGACAACTCAATCCTTCAACATCCCATCACAGCACAATTATAGACAAAGTTACCAGATCGCTTTCTAGCAAGCAGGTTCCATTGTGGAGGTCCTTCACTAGGTACCCATGAATTGAGTTCAATAAAACCCTCACCATGAGTCCTAGGTCCACCAATGACAATAAGACGATTTCCACAAGCCCTGAATGCAAGACCCCAACCATTCATTGAGACTGCCCGTTCGGGTAGTCTCCCAACAACAAACCACAATTTTCTGTCTTTGTCATATTTCTTGACTTCCATGTCAGCATAATCAGCAGCATACAGTTCATTATTTACAACAGCAACCAGAGGTGGAGCCTCAGCTGTAGCAGGCATATCAACCCCCCTACTACTACTACGTCCAGGGGACATGTCAGGAATTTCTGTCCATGTTCTAGTCTGTAAATTGTACTCCTCACCACATGTAAGAAGCTTGGAATCAGCCCCTCCAATGCCCCCAAGAACGTAGAACTTCCCATCCATAAACACTCCAGAACACATTTTCCTGGTCTTGTTCATGCTTGGGAGTCTTTCCCATGTCTGGGTCTCAGAATTATATAGCTCAGCTGAGCTAAGAATTCGCCCCTCTGAATCACAACCCCCTGCCAAAATTGCTATCTCTCCAAGGCTGGCAGATCCAAACAGGCATCTTGGAGCATTCATTCTCATTCCAGATGACCAAGAGTTCGTCAAAAGACTGTATCTGTAAATGACATGGGATGTCATCTCCCTTCCAAATACAAGAAGTTCAGTGCCCACTGCCAAAGACTCCTTATCCGAACACATGAAGCATTCATTAGAAGCCATCCTTGGTAAATGCATCCAACGCTGGCGATTTGGATCATAGGCCTCCCATTCAAGGAGGGCACAGGAAAAATAAACCCAGTGTTCAATGATTCCATTCAGTCTCCTCCAAGTGTAGAGCTCACCACTTCGAATTAAGTTGCGAAAGCCCCTATTCAGCGAGGCAAGAGAACCATAATCAGACCTTGAACAGCGGCTGAGACAGGCAATCGAGCTGTCTCGGTTCATGCGTGGCAAAAGAGAACCAGAGTCAGATGAATCCCCTGCATGCTGCTGTTGCTGCTCATCAGATTGCTGGTTACCAGAATTCAATGAATCCCCACCACGCTGTTGCTGATGCTGTTCATCAGATTCCTGGTCATCAGAATCTGAAGAATCCCCAGGCTGCTGCTGTTGCTCCTGCTTATTAGATTGAGTATCACCAGAATCTGATGAATCACCAGCATGATGCTGCTTTTGTTCATCAGAGAGCTGGTCAGACCAAGCTCCAGACTTTTCAACTCTTAGGCAATCATTCGATGACTCACAAGACTTCCTCCTCTCCTGGACGTTGGACCTGTCCTGATCCATTTGGGGAATAACAGAAGAAGAATCTAATGAATCCTTAACCTGAGAAGATTGCTGTTCATACAAAATCGAAACCCTTTCAACTCTTTGGCAAGAATCCAATATCTTGGTAAGCTTATTTGCCTGGGGTTCATCCTCGCCATCGATTTCAAAGGGGCGCTTGCCATTTTTAATGTCCAAGTCCGGCAGATATTTCATGTAAGGCCACTTGTCCTCTGCCTGGCAAGAGCTAGAAAACAACCTCGGAAAAACACAGGAACGACCGTCCAACATGTCTTTGCGACAAGAACGAGAAGCGGCAACAAGTATTCAAACCCAATCCAAAGCCTTATGTCTTTATTGGAAGAAACAAATTCAACAGCAGAGAGAGAGAGAGGAGGAATCGCAGCACCGCAAGTTCCTCGGTCAAAATCAAGAACCTATTCAAACAAAATTAATGAAACTTAATTTCAGAAGTTCATTTTCCCTCTTGTTCTCTGCAACAGAATATCTTCTTAGAAAATTAAATCCCATCCAACGCTTGGCGAAAAATTAAAACCAAAACACGTCAACGAAATAAAAACCCGATTACAGATCGGAATCCATTCAACAAAATTACTGAGGAGCATTTTAATCCTCCGCTAAACAAAATTACACTATTTTTTTTTTCTTGATAAGCATATGAATAAAGATTAAATGATTGATTAGAGAGAAGGTAAAATGCCTCATGCGGAACCAATTGGTCAGCAAAGGGAGAGATCCCAGGGAGCAATACACCACAAACAATACGAACTTCAATTGCACACACCGCAAGGAATTCAAATGAGGGAATCGAATGTGACAAGAAATGAATCCAACAATCCAATGTGGAAACTAAATATTCAATTCCAAATACAGCCCAACAATCGTTTAGCCTCGGAACTCAACGGAAAGCAAAATGTTAGTTAGATCTCTAAAATAGCTTCACTAACCCCCTGTTTGTTAGCTACTAATATTCTCATTCATAAGAAAGCTCAAAACCAGAAGTAATAATGCGAGGAGACTTACGGATTGGATAAGAAGAAAAACTAAAGAAGTTGATTGGCAATTTTCAAATTAAACAACAATCTTCAACTTTCTCTCTCTCTCTCTCTCTCCCCTCTCTAATGCACACTATTGCATGTGTGCACAGAAAACCCCTTTCTCCTTCTCTTACTCTCTCTGTTCTTCGTTGATGCTTGAAATTCTCTGTGCAAATCAAATGAAGTTTGATTTCTGGGTTTGAAGCAAAATTTCAAGAGAGGACCCCTGACATGACCTTATCTCTCTTAAATCATATCCTAATTTATAATTTAACAATTCCTTAATTTTTTGTTTGCTATCAAATTAATAATTAAAAAAATAAATTGACGGAGTTGGGGGTGGTGGTGGTGGGCCCACCGGACGTTCGCCGTCCTGGTCGCCGTTATGAACCGGTGGCCGGTAACCGCCGGTTTAGCCACGTGTTGACTCGGGAGAATCAAATCTCCCTCTCTCTCTCCTCTTCTCTCCGGTTCGCTGACTCAGAGTAAAAAGCAAGAAAGAGAAAATGACAAGGACTCCGTTACCCATACGTCTCTGAGCCGTTGGATTTTGATTCCAAATTCTCGGCTGGTCAATTTCTCGTGATGATTCGAAGGAGGTGCAATGATCAGGTGCGACGCATTTAACCGTGAAATTTACCTCCACCAGATGTGACTTTTGACTGGTCAATTTCGTAGCAACCAGTACCACAACCACAGGGTTTTCTTTTTAAAACTGTTACGATATTAAAGAAGATTACGGTCATGAAAAAAATGATTAATCATTAATTATTACTACCAAACACGGTTTAAATCACACGCTTAAGTCAAAAAGTAGATTTAGCTAGCTGCATTTTCGTGCTTTCAAATCTTGTTTGCGTTTTCGGCTTGTGCTCTTTGTTGCCTTTGATTTTTACACTGTCTTGTCGAAAGTACATAATTCTCTTTCTTCAATTTCTCGTGATTAGTAATTTTTTAGCCCAACCATAATAATAACAAGATTAACCGGAAAAGCAAGGAAATGAGTATAGAGAAGAAAACATTAAATTTACATAAGTTGAAGTTAATTCGAAATGTATTTTCTTGAATTAAATGATGCATGTGTACAATTGCAAGTATCGTATATTTTGAATGTCTAACTTAATAAGGAAAAAAAACTTTCATGAAGGGACAGAAATTGGCGTGAACAAGTTGATGCCGTGGTTGAGATAAATTCTCAAAGGCATGAGAGATTTTCATTTCGTTAATTGGATGCGCATTGCGGGAGGAATTTATGATTATATCAAAATCAAAAGTGTTCAAAGAATGAGACAGCTCCGCAAATGAACAAACAGATGGAGCGCAATTTTCCTAGTAATGCACTGTTTTCAGATTCTCTTACACATAATCATGTCATACTTTAATTTTTTTTAATTTCCTTCATATTTAATTTGTTTGTTTAATTAAAGACAAGTGATCCATCATTCACTCATTCACATTAGAATAATTAATTAAAAATAAATTAAATTGGGAATAATGAAATGACATGAAGCTTTTTTAATTATGGTTGCATGTGTCACTGTTGTGCTATTCCCAACTCCCAGATCTCATACTCATAGGCATTGCCCTTTTCCATTTCACTTTCGTGGGTATCACCCTTGAATTCTTAATCCATCTCTGTCTATCCCTTTTCTTCTTGGGTTCTCTTCACTCCTCAAAAGTGGAAAGAAAGCTTGGTCGGCATTCATCATTCATTTATCTTCTCTCCGCCTCTTCCTTTTATATACGCATACATTTTTGGGTACCTGTCACCGTCATTTAATAACATACATTTTATTTTTGGGGTAAATTCATTTTCCAAGTACTGAGTTGAGCAAGGCAATTAAAAAACAAAAGGCCTTAGCTGTGATCGGGCACCAGGATTGGTTGGAATCACCTATCTGGTCCCCGCAAGTGGTCCCGACTCACTTCACCATTCATATTTCTTAATTCTACCACATTCAATTCTCTTTATTTCTTTACTCATGTCTGATACTAACATATATATTTACATTCCCTATTCCCTAAATTTAAAGCCTGAAATTATATAATTATTTTAATTCAAATCATCTATATTATTGCCAGGCTTCTCCTAACTATTACCTTTCATAAAAACAATACTTCATAAATCATAATTAGGTGTTGTCGCCGCTAGGCGGCGCTTCTTCTTTTTATTTTTTAGATATCTTTTTAATAGATCTAAGAGCCTTTGCTCTCTTTATTGTTAGTGGGTTTGCTCATGTTTAATCTGCATTTTTGTAATTTTCTAACTGGTTACACATTGTCAAATACGATTCACAAAATAAATAATCATAATTGTGTTTGTGGCAATGATGTTAGCAAATTTGTATCTTAAAAATATAAAATCAAAAAAAATTATTTTTGTTTAAATTTAACCAAAAAAACCATATATATTTATTTATTACGAAAAATTTTTAAAATATGATTAAATTTTAGATATCTAAATAAATACAAATACAAATAATAAAATATGATAAAATATTCGCTCATTGCTCCTGCTATTAAAAATTATAGTTAAATCTTGCTCCCGGTGAGAATTAATATCCGTAGCCGCTGGTCGAAAAGACCGTATTGTCCTTCTTCATGCGATGCAAATTCAAGTTCGTATATAGTTAGTATTAAATAATAGGAGTTAGGATTGGTATACGACGTCGTGTCTGGGCGGAGACCGAAGGTGCGCCGCATGTGGTGATGTGCGTGCGTTTGCGAATTGCGATCTCTCTCCTCCATCTTTTGGAAAGCACGTGCGCGCACAAACACGTGCCAGTGTGGGTACATTTGGGTGAGCGCGATACCACGGAGAGAGGTACACTGCAAAACATAAGGACATCACTCTTGTATTTCGCGCCACGTGTCGGCGAACGTGCTGCGCTCTCACTGGAGGGCACTGTTGAAAAAGCTCGAATCCTTTTATTTCTATTTTCAAATTATAAATTAATATTGGGCCGCCTCTGTAATACGTAATAACTAATAAGGTGTAGTAATTAGATGAGAGCACAGATGGGAGAATGTCCGTGTATGTCGGCTTTTCCATCCCATTTGCTGTATTAAAGTAATGTAAAGTATATATAATCCGTAATCATTGTCACATCTCATTATTTACCTCAATTATGACTTTTCACCACTAATTAGCTACTCCCTTATCTACCTAATTCATTCTACTATAAAATAATATTTTCAAAACTGTTTTTTGTTTGAAAAGTGTATAATATTATCGAATTCTACGTTATGATTACGATGAAATGAATGGAGAACAGTTATGACATGCACGTGAATTACATTGATAAAAAAAACAAAATGTTTGAATTGCATTTTACGTAAAATTATTTCACTTTAAAAACTCTGTTTTCTTTGGTAATTGTATTCATGTATATATACGGAGACGGATTTGAAGCAAAAGAAGAACTTTTAAGAACAACTGGACAATTTGTAATGCTCGTCACAACAAAAGTGGAGACAAAACCTAGTGTTCATACAATCCAACCATAATCTAAGCTCATTTAGTTTTTACGTTAATAACTTATAGAGGACAAGGGAAAGAGGACAAAATCCTATGAAGTATTAAACAAAAGTATGATGTTTATATATCATATATCATATGTATATACGATGAAACGATGGAGGTTTTGAAATTATTAAAAGAAAGGGGAAAATATATAGAACATGGGCACGTGCATGGGCCTGTTTTATATAGTAATTATGAAGATATAAATGTATGTATAATTTTACAATAATAAATAAAAACAAACTTCAAAACCAAGCAATTCCACTATCTATCCCCAACCTACAAAAAAGATTCTTGGCGTGCTCTAAGCAATTATAATAATCCGAGGCTCATAAAACCCGAGGCAACATTTGCGTCCAATAGAAGCTGCACACGCGTCGATCTCTCGTGTAAAGACGTGTGGCCATGTGAAGCATTATTGGAGGGTGAGAAAGGCGTTCATCACTAATTCCGCCTCACAAAACACACAATCAAACCGCACACTACACAAGATAGATATATAATAATACAAATTATTTATAAAATACATTTTATTGTCATCACTCTTAATTGTGAATGTAGTTTTAATTTTCCATATATTGCAAAAACGTAATATTTGCTAATTCGTTATACATATATACCTCTATTAATTATTTTGCATAGGCATTTAAAAATAAATAATTTACGCGGAGACTAAACAAGTTAAAGTCAGCTTTTACTTGATCTCTAGGAAATTAAAAATAAGAGTGAGTCTAATTAAGATGATGCATCCACGCAATATATATATTTGTATATGAAACTGATGAGAATGGATAATCTGAGGTGGTATAACATGAAATATGAAAAGAGGTTTGGGAAAAAAGAATTGGATTAGGGTTTTGGTTTGCAAGTTTTGATGTGTGTGTGTGTATAGATATTTACGTTGACGACCACAGATTACAGAAAAGGAGAGGGTGTATGGTGTGTCATGTGTGCGCCTGATAATTAATTTTCCTTTATATATAAAAATAAAACACATAAACTAATTCGCTCAATACTTGACAAAAACTGCTACCTAATCTTTTTATATTTTTGGAGATAAAGCGTTATAATTAATTTCAGCCAAATGAAAGCCCACTATATATTAACTATTCGCTGTATATTAATCTATATATATTATTCACCATTGACTAATAATAAAACAAAAATATCAACCCCCTCCATCCACTTTCACATATATATATATATATATATATATATGTATGTTAATTTCAGGGGGGTGGAGGCTAGGGTGACCTTTTAGGAGTGTCTTGTTAATTTTTTATATTCTATTTGATTTTTTAATATATAATAGCGTAAATATAGGTAATATAGTGTATATGAATGTTAATTTTTTTGGATGATGGAAATTAACATAAAAGGGGATTTAATTGTGTGAGTTATATAAAGGAAGAATGATGGTGGTTGTGTGTGTTGATCCTTGTGTTTTGGAGTGTAAGAGAAGAAGAATATAAGTGGTGGGGAGGGGTATGGCCATGTGATATGTATGTTGTTTACTTGACACAATTTGGCATGTTAGCTTCGGATTTAACTGGCAAAGGGCCCATTTCCACCATCTTACCAATTAACACTTTTTTTTTCTTATTAATTTATGTAAGAAATTAAAAAGTTGGCTTAACACTAACTAATATCCACCCTCCACTTTCATTTCATATTTGCATGCTTTTTATTTATTATTTTTCTTAAGTGATCACTTGCCTTTATTTATACTAATTATTAAGAAAACCCTAAAGCATATATATATATATATATAGAGAGAGAGAGAGAGAGAGAGAGAGAAGTTGGATTGTGAATGAGATCATCTTTTTGCTATGATTGTGTGTGTATGCGTGTCCTTGTTCATCTTCTCACTTTCCATTTTAGGAATAGAAGCTGCAGGCTTGGTCATAACAAACACTCCAAACCATTGGTCCGAATCATTTGAACTTATTCTCAAAAAGGGAATTATACATATGAAACTAATTTGATAGAATTAAGACTCTTTACATTAACATATATATATACCATTTTCCAAATGAATGCTTATTTTTGGTTTTGAAGCTTGTATTAAATATATTTATATATGTAAGAGAAAAAGAAAAAAGAATAATATTGTGGAGAGGAAATTAAATTAATAGGAGGTGCGTGTAGGGAATTGGCATGTAAATTTAAAAAGGAGGTTAAGGTTGGAATAGGAAGTCAATAAGCACAAGAACAAGACAAACACGAATTGTCCATTGAGGAGACGTATTCCTATTTACTTGCAGTGTTGTGCTGGCTACATCCATCTTCTTATTAGTTCTCTCTATTAATTTCATTTCCGCAAGGAACAATATTAATAATATATATTCCAAAAGAGTTTTCAAAAGAAAAAGAAGAAGAAGAAGAAGGTAGTTAGGCAAACGTCATGTTCAACATGTGTGTGTTTGTGTGTGTGTATATATATATATATATATAGCTTGCTTCTGAGTTTCTCTCACATAAATTTACTATTTTATTAAATAGAGAGAGGTGATATAGATATATATGTAATGTGAATACTAAATACATACATGTCATGTTCATGCACAGGAGTGTGAGGGTGTGATATATAGTGGTTGCTGTGATTGGGACGATAGCTTTATGTCGTATTCACGAATAATAAGGAGGCAGTGCGAGAAATCCGTGAATTTTGCCTAACCAGAGCCACCTCTTCTCTCTCCTCTCCCCTTTATCATATGTCAACATTAATTATACTCTTATTTCTTTTTTTTTTCCAAAAAATTAAATATACTCTCTTTATTTGATATAATAGATAAACAAAACAGACACTTTTACTTTATCTTGAGCAAAATATCTCTGAAGTTTCATAAAAAATATAATTTATCAAAAAATTTATTCTAATACAATTTTTTTGAGTTAAAAAGTAACAAACTTATTTTATTTTATGGTTAAATATACATTTAATAATTATTACGTTGAATAAAAAATAAATATAAAAACATTTTTGGTTAAAAAAAAGTACGGTAGGTTTTGTTTATCTATGAGGTGAGAGAAATGTAATTTTTGAACCTATCACGAATAGAGTGTAATTTAGTGAAGTTAATTAGCTTATGCATAATATAATATACGTTTTTTTTTAAGAAAATGATTCAACTGTGCCTTTACACAATCATATTAAGAATAAGATTAAAATTATACGTTATAATTTAATTATTTTTGTTGTTCTATTATAAATAATTAAAATTGCAATATTTTTTTATATTGTAAATACAACAAAACAATAATTTTTCATAAAAATTAAATTAAAGGAAAATTTTCTGTAATATATATCTCTAAATGTGAGGGGAGTTAATTATACTTTTTAAAAGTAAAAATAATATCAATTGTAATTTAGATAAATTTTAAGGAATGATAGTGTACTTTTGTTAATGTCTTTATTAAAAAAATGAAATTAACAACAATAGTATACCAAACCAAACCGTTGCTTAATGCTTTGTTCTTCTTTTTCGGAGTTAGCCAAAGCTCACATCCACATTTGATATTTATAATTTAATTTATTTAACGAATGATTAAATAGTAAACAAGCTTTAACTCAGAGGTTGAGGGCCTCTACAACAACAAAAGTTTGAGTCCATTAATTAAAAAATATTTATGAAAAAAAGTAATCTCAATATTTTAACTTAAACAATTAAAATTAATTTGACATTAAACAAATATGAGAATAATAGTACTTGTCAAAAACTAAAAAAACGACATCCACATTTTCTCCGAAAACGACTCTGCACCATTAAGGCTTCAGCAAAAGATATATATATAAATGAGGAAAAAACAGCAATAAACAAAAGGGGGAAGGAGAGGGATGATCAAATACTTTACTTTTATTAAATAAACTCTTCAAACAGTGTTATCTCTTTATTTTAATATTGCATCCCATTTTGCTATATGCTTTTCTCATGGAATATTGGGAAATATTTTAAAAATTCCCTTAATTATATATTTTCTAATCCCCTTTTCATTCTCATAATAAGCAAAAAAGATTAGATGCTAATTTTTCTTGTTGCCGTAAATGAAGTCACTTGGAAAGGTTTGCCTCTCAATCCCCACAACTATTAATTAAAAAAAAAAACAACTTTTTTTAAAACATTTATTAAAGATGTAAATGTTATTTTAATTTATTTTCCTTTAGGTGCAGAATGAAATTAATTTGATTAAAGTTGGAATTGATTCCGTTATATAATTAAGAGTTAAGACCTTCACTAGTTAGCTAGTCTTACAAATTTATTTAAAAGAAAAGAGGAGTAAGTGGAGAATCTTTATGATGAATTACATGGGCAGGAGCAATGAATTTTATTGAATTAGGTTAGATGAGAAAAAGAGGAATTGAAGATATTGGGAAGTGATGAATTGTATCAATATTCATTCCCCACTTGTTTCCATAAATCACTTTCTCGCTTGTTCTTGCAGAATATATATTTCATTTGCATGCTTAAAATTAATTAATTAATGCAACAGTGTCTGTGTGTGCGCCTGCACATCCGTTTACTCAAAACGAAAACCGAAAATGAATTAATCTTACTATATATTTATATATTATTTTTGAAGTTAGCTTTTATATATATATATATATATATATATATATATATATATATATATGAAGAGAATAATGGGAGATGGATCGTGCACCCTTTACATTTTTCTTCTCCATATTTTTAAGTCTCTCAGTTTCATGCCTGCGTGTTAGTTATGGGTGAAATTTTCTTCCTTTATTAATTTCAAACAAACCCATAAATTATCAAGCTGCTATCAATGTGAATTCATCGATCAAAGTCATTTATTATAATTTATTGTACTTAAAAGTTAAATATTCTTGCTGTATAATTGGTCATAGTGCTAGCTGAGCAATTACGTTTAGTGTGTGAACAACTTTTCTGAGGTATAAAACATAAGAATATATAGGGCGACCAAAGAAGCCAAAAAAAATCTTATAAGAAATCATTAAAAAGGTTGTTAGAATCGACTCAAATTTAGTCCTTGTGAGATACAAGTTATATGCAATGAAATTTCTGGATTTTGAGCTTTGATTCTAAAGCTGATGGATCATGAGCAAAATCACAATTTTAAATTTTTTGTATTTTTAAAAAAAGTTAGAATAAATCTGGATCCATTTTTACATAAATATGAAGGTACGTGAAGTTGGTTTTTTTTTTTTAAAAAAAATAATTATCATAATTCATAAATATGAAACACATATGGAGTTATGAGAGGTAGGTTTGTGTTTGCGGTATGTGATTATGCTGATTAATTGTTTCTTTTTTCTACACATTAAATCCATTAATTGCGTGGATGATAAGCTCTTCTAATTAAAGTGCTTTTTATTTCATTGTTTTTTAAAAGCCAAGTCGTTTTCGGAATATGTAGTCGTTTGAAATAAAACGTGTGAAACATATACCTAACAATTAGTCATTATATATCTATACTACACACGTTCTCGGATTTTTTTATCATTTTTTAAAAACTATATATTTTATAATATAAAATATAAAATAAAATATGTGAATATGATGTGAGAAAAGAAGATGAGAAAAATAAAGTAAAGAGAGTGAAAAAAGGTTAGAGCAAAATAATAGAGAATTAAAGAATTTTTTATTATTTAATTTATTATTTTATAATATAATTATTATTATTTGATATTATATATTTTTTTTAAAAAAAGACATACATTTTGTGCATACAAAATATCTAATAGAAAGAAACTAGTAGAATAAATATTGGACTCATGTACCCAAAAAAAGTTAATTAAAAGGTTTTATAAATTGAGAGTGAGAAAATAGTAGAATAAAAATTGGACTTGGGTGCATTAAAATTTTTTATAATCCTGTTTAAGAGAAATATCACATGAATGAAAATTTTTTTCAGTCATTGTGTGTGATTAATTAAGGATGAATGGGGTGAATAATCAAATAGATTTTTATATGTGGTCAAAATAGTATTTTGAATAACTAATAACAATATATATATATATATATATATATATATATATATATTAATGTTATAGAAAAATTAAATTAAGATATTTTATAAAATTCATCACATAAAAAAGTTATAGATGTTATATGGTTGGCCAATGTTGACCCAACTGGTTAAAAATATTTATATTATGTCTTTATAAAAAAAATGCTCAAAAATATTTTACAAGGTGGGATTTTTAAAGTTAAAAAAAAATTAAAAGAGAAATAAATAAAATATCTAATTTTTATAGAATACGGTCTAATTTTTTTCATACTTCAAAAATTTTGCTTCTCTCATTTTAAGAGATGTAAATCCTTATTTTTATGTTGAATGGTTGAAATTTTCTTATCAACTAATAATCTTTTTTTATGGTAGTTAATCATTTCCAAAAATATGTTCACGTTATATCACACAAAGACCAACTAAGTAATTTTCTTAAGAGACTATAGGTCTTTAAAAGTAATATTCTGAATGAATGTATGGTTTTTCTCTTGAAATAATATAACTTAACCAATAATCTTAAAATAACATATCCAATTTTTTAAAAAGAAAATTTTCTAATTTTTCCACTACCTTCTAGAAGCAACGGTCGGTTATAACAGCAATTAATTATTATTATTATTATTATTACAAGTTCAGATTTGGATTTTGGGTTGCAAAATGGGGAAGCTTTTGTGTGCTAAGTGTGGAAATTATAAAAACAAAATTTGGCTTAGAAATGACATTGGTTTCACCCCAATATGATTTCCACGTGGCATCATCATGGCTTATTATTGTTGTCGTTGTTGTGATATTTTATACTGATTGTGGTCACCTAGGGTTTTAGCCGAGTAGCTCCAAATTGATATTTGTTATAGTCAAATTGACCTATGCCAATGCTAAATCTTCATCATTTAATTTGAACACTAAGAGTCTTAAAATAACCAATAAGCCAATGTCTCACTCTTTTTATATATGGAGATTCCTTCTTTCCAATTATTAAAATTTGAATTATATAACATGAGTTAACCTATTTCGTTATCATAATCTCTATTTGTTCTTGATACTTTCAACACACCATCTTCCTCTTTATTTCTTTCTTCTTTTGTCCAGTAAAAAAACTTTTTTCCTCATTTTATAGGTATAGTCTTTTTTAAGGCATTGATATGACATTCAAGACTAACATTAATTAAAAGACAACTAAGTCACTTTCAAATCATCCATTGAAACCCTTTTATTTTTTTTAATGGGCCTGGATTATTGGGCTAAAAAAATGGTAGCACTAGGTAATCATGAATTGATTAATTATTAAAGTATTTAAATTTAAAATTCAATAAAATTTTATAAAAAGTACAAATAAAATTTCTGCAATGGAGCATAAGGTTGAGATTGTAGTGAGGCAGGAATAGAATAATTTTGTGATTGACAACAAGTACATTACAATTATAGCATCTGGTTTGAGAAGAGGCATTGGTGGCCAAAATGTGAATCACAAAATTCGCTCTCTTCAAAATATGGAACATATGCCATTTTGTTTTAAAGAAATTCTACACCTACTTGAAAAGAATTTGATCTCCCCACTTCAATTCAAATATTCTATACAATTGCATCTAGAATTCCCTAGTGAAGGAATTGTTTGGTAGTATTCTTTGGAATTTCTCCTTATAAAGGAATAATCAAGAATGAGTTAATTATATTATTCCCATATAAAAGGATGAACCCTTAAAATTATTTTTAAAAAGTCAGAATAAAGTCTGACAATAGTCCTTTTAAAAAAAATTATGATTAAATACTTATATTTGGTTGGTTTGTTTGTTTTAATTGGGTTTTGCTAATGATTAAATTTATATGCAATTGTTTATATTATTATTTTCAGGTTCTGCAATCAAAATAAAATATATAAATTTTATTAAAAGAAGAATCAATTATAAGAGAAATGAGTTATATAAATTATACTCCGATTCAATAACTTTATAACAAAGATATAAAAATTGTATTTAGGTTTCTCCTTTGATAATCAATGTCTTAGGGTTTAGGATTTAGAGTTTAGGGTTTCATCTTATTGTTTAAGGACATTGATTAAGGTTTCATCTTATAAATTAGGACATTGATTAAGGTTTCATCTTATTGTTTGATAAAATTTGTTGACATTAAAAATTATTATTTTTGTTAACTTTTTACAAATTTTAAATTATTAAATACTCTATCAACTAATAAGAAAAAACTTTAAGGCATGAATTAGAAAAATATTTTTTAATTTTCTTTTGAAAGTATTATTTTAAAATCACTTATTAGTGAAGTTATTGTTTTTTTTTTTTTTCAGTTTGTTTACGTAGTGTTTTCTTATTTCAAAATCACTTATTAGTGCTATGCATATACTATTACATAAGGATGTGTTGTTGTTATTAGTACTCAAATTTCCATTATGAGGCCCATTTTAGCCCAAGTGGGTCAATCCATTGTTAATGGGTGGGCCTAAAATCTAAAGAAAAGAAATTTCAACGAGATTTGGGCTTACTCTGCAGTTGCAGGTACGGATTATGTAATTTACTCCTTTTATTATGAGATGAGCCCAGTCCAAACTGCAGTGAGAGAGCCTGAGTATTACCTCTTGGATTAATGCATGAAGGTTGCAAGAAGTGAAAGAGTATTTCTGACCCAAAAGAAAGAAAGAAAGTGTATTATTTATTGTGTTTTTTTTTTTAATGTTGCAACAAAATTACACTTATTTTAAATCTACATTATTTTTATAGATAAAAATAACTTTTATACAAAATAAGATTGTCATTTCATTTTTAATATAATAGTAAATGTAGTTAAATGTATACTAAGCTTTAAAATAAAATTTTTAATAGATAGTAAATATAATTAAGTAATTCTATTATTTTGAAATAAGGATATATTATGTAAAATTTTAATTTTATTAAAAATTAAAAGTGTATCAAATTTTAGAGATATTAAATGTAATTTTAATCGATATATAATGATGTGGTGATGTTTATGCGATGTCAATTTTAATTTGATGATTAAGATAGAGGTAAAATTAGCATAATTGATCACTTATTTAGGGTGTTTTGGAACATAATTTTTTTTATTGTTTAAAATTATTTTATAAAATTAATTTTGAGAATTTATATTAATATTATTTTCATGTATTTATATATATATCCTATTAATAAAAAGACTTATTTTCTATATTTTTTTATTTTAAAAACTTAAAGTTCAGACTATTTCTAATTTTTTTGTGTGTTTTTTTGGTTATCAAAACATATTTTAATTTTTTGTTTTCAGTTGAAAATAATTATTCCAATAATTTTTTTTATTTTTTTGTATTTCAAAATAAAATATATATTAAAAAAATGTATTTAAACATGCCCTATTTTTCTTGTCAATATATATATAGAAAAGGAAATGTCACAAGTAACACATGGATTCTCATTTACATATATGATTCTGACCTCTCTTCTAGATCTTGAGCTCTTGGCCCTATTCATTTCATGACTCAACAAGGTCTCTTCACCAATTTATCTAATTTATTATATATGATTCTACTTAATTTGCTGAGACATGTCAAAAACATAACATGTGCTTCCCAACCTTAAAGAAACGTTACCAGACACATTATATAATTTCCCCTCTATATTTCCGCAAAGTTGGATCGCAAAAATAGCAATGTGGAACATTGGTTTACTAAACCCATCTAGTTTCACATTGGTTTTTAAAATGAATTATGAACTATATTTACATTTCATGTGTGATTGATATATGGTTAATCATTTCACAATATAGAATTAAAAAGAAATTAATTGGAAGCAAGATTAGGATATATATATCATTATTTATTCATTAACTGAGTCCCATCAGCAGTGGAAGCTCCCTTTCTCATGCTTTGTATACACTAAACACTCATTCATTATATGAATGGGAAAACACACCCACAAGACTTAATTAGGTAACATTAATTAATTCTTACATATTTATTATCTTCAATTAAAATAAAAATACTCTTTGAAGGGAAGTGTACTTTTTGGGTCAAATTTTCTTTTTCCCTCTGTAAAATTGGTCAAAATTTACCGGAATTCTTGTTTTATGGCACATGAGTTTGTCTTGTTGCCCTGCAAATTGGTCCAATGGATGGAATTGGCCACAACTTTACAAGACAGCGAACCAAATCATCACATGAGAAAACGCAACACAGTTGTTTTCAAACCTGTGTGCCGTATATCAAAGCCAATCCAAATTCACCATATATAAGGTGAAAGAAAAATAATTTTCTTTTGCGTAAATCTTTATTTTTAAAAAAAAAAATATAAGACACAATTTATAAAATTGAGAGTAAAATGAGGGCGAGATAGGGGATATGTAGAAACTAAATTCAAATACATTAAAATTTTTTACATTAATTTAGGATGAATATATAAGAAGTTCGACCTTTCAATAAGCAGAGTTCTCTATATTTCTATTGATGTATGAAACTTTTTTTTTTTTAATTGTTTTTGATTTTCGTTTTAATTTAAAATAGATAGATAAAAAGAGAGGGAGGTTAACCTCTTGGAGGTCAATCATAATAAAAGCTCTCACAGTTATGTCTAAAGGAGATGCTACTTGAATTAAACTCTTAAGAATGCTTAAAGGCTTGAATTTTGATATTTGGAGACATGGAAGCATGAATTTGCTAATTTGCAAACAAGATAGCTTCTAAGTGACGGAGACTAGGTAGGTTCTAATAAAAGAAATTAATTTATCATAATATGATAAATTATAATTTGAATTTTTATTAAGAAATTAGATGTCTAGCTACATTCAATATCTGTCTCATATCTCTAATAAAAAATATATGAGAAATAAAAAAAAAAGGCTTCAGAAAGAGATGAAGAAGAGTAATATGTAGGAGCATGGGGTTTTGCTCCAACATCTTTGTGCGCAAAAGTAGGAACTTGCTTTGTGAAGAGCAAACAGGTGTTTGTTTTTCTCAGACTTTTAAGTTCAGAGAACTGTTTTGTTAGACAGATAATGAGATTTATTATAGGTAGGAATAGAACAGTAAAACATTGTGGCGAATTTTTGGGATTTGTTGCTAACAAACTGTTATAATTTTCGACCTAACTAATTGCGATGGACAAAGCATTATTTTTGATGTGTTGTATATGAAATTCAAATTGAATGTCAGATGAACAAATTGACATATATAAACCAAATTAAACTGAAAGAGACATCCTTTGAAATTGACATGGCACATTATATAGCAGTTATTAATATTATTTGTTGGTAATGGCATATATATTTGGCCGTTAACACAGGACCATGCTGCCATGTCCTTCTTTATTGTGCATGCACTGTTGTCACTGTTCTAGGATATATATATATATATATATATATATAGAAAATGTAAATAAATAGTTAAATCAAATTATATATTATGTGAAAGCATACCTAGCTAAGGTCTTTAGATACACTTACAAATTATATGTCTTTAGATATACACCCATACAATACACAATGGCAATGTACGTCTAGAAGACTGTTGCAGTACGTAGAATAGGCAACGGTTTTTAGTGCTGAATTTTCTCTAGCAAAAATTTGAGAGTTTACCCAACAGTTGTAAGTGCAGTTGGTCTCTTTTAACATAAGTGCACATATATCTTAATTATTAGCTAGACTAAAAAAAATTCATATAATAAAAACACTTAAAAATTGGCAATTTTGTATAGTAACAACTTGAAAGTTGTTTTGAATCCATATTTTGTGTCATCAACTTGCTTCTTTGGAAGTTTACAAATTACAATCCACATGCCTTCTGCAATGGTTTGGTATCACTTGTACTTAAGTAGCTCTTCTTGATTCCTTTTGCAAGTTGGCTAAACATTGAGAAATTATGTAAGAAGCAAGTGTACTAACACCATGTATATATATATATATATATATGCACACACACACAAATATAAATACTGTAATATATATGACAAAATTCAAACACATGCATGTTTATAATTTTTGGAGAATGTGCATGCATGCTTTATACCAAACTGAATATACATATCAACTAGGTGGCAGTAAATATTTTAACTGGCAAGTTATTGAGATTCCAGATAATAAACTGCATAATATATAGAGGACATACTGACATATATATAAGTTTAAGTTTCAACTTGTGCATCGATATGCCCACTATTGATCATAAAAGGAGCATTGCATATGGTAGGCCATGCAGCAACACAAATTTATTATTAAGGAAGCTTGCTGGGGGAAATGAAAAAGACACTATGAAGTGCAAGCCAAGTACTGACTATACAAATTGCCAAAGTCGTCTAGAGCTCAAGTTAGTGGTAATCTTAATTAAGCAATAAAATAAGTTTATATATATATATATATATATATATATATATATATATCAGTTAGCTAGGGTTTTGGAAAGATGACAGACAGACAATCATACATGGGCATTCTTAGCTTTCAGCTGAAGATTCTTATAGTAATTATTATTTTATATATGAAGAAAAAGTTTGTTAAAATCTTTTTTATTAAAGAATTTAATAACAAGTATATATTTAAAAGTTGCACTTGATTAAAAGAAATTTAGTTGAATTAATAAACAATTAATATAATCGATGTTCCTCAAGGATTGGAGGTAGCTAGCTAGCTTTTTGGTAAGCCTAATTGATTTTAATTTGTTTCGAGGTTAATGTATGAAGTATAGTACCTGAATTGGGGCCCATGCATATTCCATTAATGGTACACCAGCAGTGACATGCATGTGACGAAGCATGAACCACATTTGTATCTTTCGTTGTTGATTAATGTTCTGTCCTACAACTGCTCCAACATATACGATTATACGTACGTACAGACACAGTGATCAAGTTGTATCACAAACCCCCAGAATTTCAAATTTACTCTCTAATGTCTATGTGTCTATATATAAATATGTATGGGTAAATGTAGGTTGATTTCATATTACCTGCGACATTATTTTATTAATTTTTTGACAAAAATAATTATATAAACGTCATGTGATAAAAAAATGGGCTATGATATAAAGTCGACTTTTTTCTTTCTTTCTTTCAATTCTCATATTTTTAATTTTGTTTTAAAAAAGAGAGAGAGAAAAAATAAGACTTTAGAGAGAGCGTTGTCCAATAATAATGGCATTGATTTACTTAGACTTTTTGACTTTTTGTGTGATAAGTTATTGTGTTTTTTTTTAAATGCCCTTAACTTCGAAAAAATCAAGGGTTTGAAAGACCAATGAGGTACTCTAATTTGTAACACTATATAACACTTGCTTCGGTGCACACTTCAACATTTTTTCATTCCCAACTTCAATTTACATTCTTGCCTTAACTTTCCTCTCAAATCTCAACTTTAATTTCCCTTAGCTTTTTCACTCAACCATTAAGTATGTAATTTATTTATTATTTATTATTAAAATTTATAATATTTTCTTGAAAAAAATAAATTTCTTATGATATTTTAAAATTTTTTTAAACATTTAAATATTAGTTATTGTAATTTGTAAGATATAATTTCTAATAAAATTGTTAATTTATATTAATTTATTTTATTTTATTTATTCTTCTTTTTTCTTTAAATTGTTTGTATAATTTATTTATTTTTAAATAATTGATTTTCTATCGCAGACATAATGGCTCAAAGGTACCATACACTTTTGTATAAAGATAAAAATATATGCTAAAGAAATAACTGAAAAACTTTTGAGTGTCTGCATTTTAAAGGAATATTTATTAGAGAAAAGATTACTTTATAAGACTTGAAAAAATTTGTAAAAGAAAAGCTTGGTTTATTTAAGATAAATGAAGTAGAAAACATCATTTACTGGATACTAGTATTATTGTCCTATTTATTGTATGGGATGTTATATCTTGATGAAGATAAAAATATTAAAATGATGATTGACGAGCACACTACATATGGATCTCAACTTATTGTCATGGAGTTGTTGATTCAAACAATTGTTGGCAAATGACAACATAGTTTACATGTGTTGGTCAAATAACTTGATCCTCAACACATTACAAACCAAACTGTATGGAGACATCTTCTAATGTCATGGTACACTCGCCATGTGAGAGGAGAAATGTATGTGTCTCTGGCTTCCACCTTTCAACTAAAGTGGGTATAAGATTGCACTCATATTGAAATATAGTTAGACGGGCTACTCCATAAAATCTAACAAGCCTATAAATATGAGACGATTGTTGGGAGTGGTAAACCATCATGATCCTTGACCCATCTTTGCATACGCAATGCTCAGTCAGGCTACAAGAAAAAGATAACTGTTACTATAAATTGTCATATCTAAACATTATAAGAGAAAAAAGTAAACAAATTCACAACTCACATATCCTTGCCACATTGCCTCAGAAAACATGCTTATTTTGTAGGTCCAATAATGATGGGTCCTCTAAACCATGTCTAACTATACGTTGTTTTTATCTACTCGCCATGCTATAATAGATAATATAAAAAGAGAACTATATATAAAATTTATTTCCATACAAATTTAACTATGAAATAAAAATTATGTATTCTTAGAAAATATAGTAAATTTTTTGTTATATTGTTACTATTTCAAAATATTATTTTTTAAAATTTTAATACATTATTAATATTTCAAAATATTATTTTTCAATTTTTATTATATGTTTAATATTTCAATTTTTTTAAAAGTTCATTACATTATTAATATTTTGAAATATTTATTTTTTTAAAATTTAAATGTTTAAAAAAAATTTCAAAATACCATAAGAAATTTATTTGTTTTAAGAAAATATTATAAATTTTGATAATAAATTATATACCTAATTTTTGAAGTGAAAAAAAGGAGAAATTGAAGTTAAGACTTGAGAGGGAAAGTTGCAAGATTGCAAATTGGTCTTTGAGAATGCAAAATATTAAGTGTGGACCAATGCAAGTTTTAAATAATTATTTTTTTTCCTTCTCTTTCATGTGACTGATAGGTCATGTCAAGAAACTTATCACATCACTACCCCTCGTTGTTTCTAGAAATGAGGGCTAATACCGCCCCTTGGCTTTAGTGTTAAAAAAATAATATAGTAACTTGTCACATAGAGAAATAATATAGGACATGCTGTCTTATATTGGTAAATTAGGACCTTAGATATGATGTTAGGACCAAAAAACCAATTTATTCAAATGTTATGCTTAAAATTGTTTAAAATTTAAACTTCCTAGAAAATATAATCTCTACATTCTTTGAACCAAATTAAATAATTTCTTAAGAAAATTAGACATGTGATAGATTGGTTTTAATTTGTGCTATTTCTTTAGTCTAGAGCAGGTATTGCAATAATGAAATCATTATCTATACCATACGATTATAATTGAGATTGCACATAAAAGAAATGTATTTTAATGTCAAAAGATCTGACTTTAGTCATAAGCAATAATACTCACCAAAACTCAAAGGCTATATCTTATATTATCAATTTTATCCAATATATAGGACCTTATTGTTGATAAACTATTTTTTAAATTTTATTGATTTCTTAGATTTGGTATTAAGTGTAAGGACGTGTTAGGAAAATTTCATTTTATTGCAAAGGGTTTTGACCGAAAAAGGATAGTGATAACCTAAACTAGGAGGATAGTTATACATGAGAAGATTAGAAAATTTTCTTCTTCTTTTTGTTTTTAATAATTTGATTTGAAAAAATTGTTGACTTGTATTAAAGAAAATACATATAGGTTTCATATCAACAGAAAATAATAGAAACTTTACCGAGTTTAATGGTAATTAAGAATTTCAATTAATTAATTTAAAATTATAAAGACCAAATTATACTAATTAAAAATATATGAGCCAACTTACAATTGTGATGAAAGTATATTCATCAAATGTCTAATTTAATTAAAAAAAAGAAAAAAAATGGAAGGGGGATAGGGCTCAATTGTATAAAAATTTAGAAATTTATGTCAAAAGAAGGGAAAGAATATTGAGGATTCCGTTTTAAAGGGAAATTTTGGAGAAGATATTAATATTATGTTTGTCAAATTTAAGAAGTTAATTGGAGAGGAAATTTCATTTTTAAATACATAGAAAACTAACAATTTTGTAATAACATTAAGAACATATATATGACTAATGAGCAAAATTAACATTATTCCAATTGAGCTATATATATATATATATATATATATATATGATTGGAATAAGCATTTAACATATTTGATTTGTAAATGATTTAAAATTCAAATCCAAAAAAGTTTTTATACAAAATGAAAATTCAAATTCTACTTCCTAGACGAGATCTGTATATATATGTGTTGACCACTTTATTTCGGATTACGGATACATTTTTTTCTTCGTTCTAACGTGCATTAATGATTAAAAAAGTCATTGTGACGATTCTTTTTAGGTACAGTTAAGATGAATATATACAACAACGACCTATTAATAACTGGCAGTCAAATTTTTTTAGCTGTGTCCGTACAATTTGATTCACTCGGGTTGCCATCAATTTGACTTGAAAGTTAATCTCAAATGCAAACGTCAAAGCTCCAATATTATTTTGTCAATCTCTTATTTCAAGATAATCATGCTATAGCTTATAATTAAATAATCTTGAGGTCTCAAATGGACAACTCACCTGGTCTTAATTAGACTGATTATAAAAATTTATATATATATATATATATATATTATTAACATTAGAAATAAGTGATGAAAAGAAATTAGATACGGTATATAATTTTTACAGTTCATTTTTTTATAATTAATTTTTTTAAAATTTTGTTATATTTATATTTATATTTATATTTTGATTAAAAAATATAATAAAAAAATATAAAACATTAATTTAGAAAAGATATAGAAACATCCATATATCTTTTTGAATTTCTTACCTCTATGATCTTTGAGCTGAACTTAAATTACAGAGGCTGGGATGCCCCTGGTCCTCCTTCCACGATTTGTTGAAAAGCTCGGTCTAATTTTTTTTCTTTTTTGAGGACGAAGATTTTAAGAACCACATTTGTCCCTTAAATATTTATAAATTTTTAAAATTTAAGGAGAAATTATGTACAATATTTAGGTATTTATTATCACGTTACATAGATGAGTTTGGTTTGTAAGAACTAATAATGTAATGCTAAGTAGTTATAAAAAAAGTAAAAATAACTTTTATGTTCTTAAATTTTATATTTAAATTTTTTTAATCAATTTTGTCCATAAAATTTTGAATTATAATCTATTTTTTCTCACAACTTAACCCTATATCATTAACAAAAAATAATGATATAATATTATGTTTGAAATAAAATATGAAACCATTAATGAAATTGAAGTCGTCATTGAAAAATTTAATCTTCACGTCATATTGAGAGTGAGAATATTGTAATTTAAGAATATATATTATTATTTAATATTTAAATATTGTTAGAATATTGTTCATATTCTTAAGATTAATTATCAAATATTATATTATTATTTTTTATTAATAATTTGGATAATGTTAAGTCTTGAGATGAAATTGATTGTAATTTGAAACTTTAAAAATAAAATTGACTAAAAAAAATTTAAAAATAAAATTAAAAATTAATATAAAGTTTGAAGACATTAAATACATTTTTACCTAACAAAATTATAATATTCAATAAAATTCTATTTCGTTTGTCTAAAATTTAATTTCCACCCCAACATATACTTAAATTTTAGTTAAATTAATTTTGAGTTTGTTTGACATCAGAAATATATAATAATAATAATAATAATAATAATAATAATAATAATAATAATAATAATATATTTTGAATGCATACTCAAATACGTTTTGAGTCTCCTATAATTCAGAGGTGATATACACGTAGGCGATATGGATTAACTTATAATAGATGTCATAAGAATGTAATTTTAAGAGAAGATAGAAAATATAACAAAGTAATTTTAACATGTGAGTGCTTTTTTTTTTTTTTTATTAGATGATGAGGGGATAAAGTGAGTGTGTCCTTTATCTAAATAATGGTAGCATGCAATAAATTAAATGAAATATATAGTATCATGTTATGGAGAAATATTGGGGTTGATGCAATGATGTCAATGGCAAGAATATATTATATGGATAGATAGATAAGAAGATGATGAGATGACATGTGACATGTGGGTGGTGGTGTCCGAATTGAAGTGTTCGAAAATCGGAAGTGAAGAGTCAAGATCCCTCATTTAACATCCCCTTTGGTTTGCACTGGAAATTACGAAATTCATTAATGGTTATATATATATATATGTGTGTGTGTGTGTGTGTGTGTGTGTGTGTCTGTGTGTCTGTGTGTATTGCTAGCCAGTACTTCCGGTATTGGTTAAAAAAGTATTTATTACTGTTAAATAATTTAAAAATAATAAATTTTAAATAAACTGCATTAACTGAGTTTTTTTTTAAAGACAAAATTATAATTTTTTCAATAAAAAAATTCTTTTTGTAATGTACCATTTTTTCTTATTAAATCAACCATTATTATTTTTAATTAAATGAGTATTTATCAACTTTTTTATTTTAGGTATATTTCTCTTTTTAATTTCTAATTGATTCTTTATTTTTTATAAAAATTAAAAAATCACGTGTTCAAATATGATTCTCTTTAAACTATAAATTACAATTTTTATTCTTTGTCCAAAAACGATAAATGATAAATTAGTTCCACTAAAAAAATGTCACAGGAAAATTTAGTAATCCATTTTTTGTCACTCAAATTAAATAATTCATTCTTTTAAGTTTTATAAAAAATAAAAAATTAATTAGAAATTAGATAGAGAAATATAATTAAAATAAATAATAAATAATAATTTTTCATTTAATAAAAAAAATAATGCATTACAAAAAAGATTTTTTTAAATTCAAAAGATAGAGGAAGACAGTTTTGTCTTTAAAAAAATGAAAGAAACTCATTTAAATCATATTACTTTTTTTAAACTACTTAACATTAATAAATACTTTTTTAATCAGATTGATTATATATATTTGCAGATATATATATTCCACATATATTGGGGAGTGGTCAACTATTCCAGCGTCAATTTTGAAGTGCAACCTTTGAGAGTTGCAAATCCAGACAAAACCTTAAACAACACAATATATACTCTCTCACTGCACTCATCTCGATCATCTCTCAACTTATATATAATTACTCCACCTCCATTCACTAATTTCCCCCTTGTTTATTAATATTTTCAACATATATATTGTCTCATTAATTAATATAATTAATAGCATAGCCTTGGATCTATATATAGGAATATATAGCTAGGATGCTTATATATATATATCACTTAATTAATGATATTATTTTATATGTACTTAATTATATATGCAATGTAGCTAAGGCAGGCACTGCAAGTGTGGACTTAACTAATTTTACCCAAAATGATAAGAATATGAGATTTAGTGGGCATGCAAAAAATATAAATAATTAATTTAGTGTGTAGATAGATATAAATTTGTTTGGCATATGTAGGAATTGAAATAAGAAAGAAAGAAAGAGAAAAAGAAGAATCAATGAAGAAGAGATTCAAAGTAGGAAATAAAAGGAGAGGGGAATAAGATAAGATGGGGATTGCGTGGTAAGGGAAGAAGGGAGACACAGAAAGAGAGAGAGGACCCGCGTTGCTGCCTCCTGTGTGAGTCTTCGTGAGTGTCATCAACAACCACTTCACCCACTTGATCACCTCTAACCCCAGTTTGGGGACATACACATACTCACATATATATACTGTATACACATGCATCTCAATATATATCACTATCTATATATCTATCACTATGTATATGTGTATGTATGTATGTATAGTATATATGCCATTATGCCCCCTTTCTCTCTCTCTCTCTCTGTCTTTCACATTGTGACACTGATCACATCACCCATACCCACACCCTATTAATAACAGCCCTAGCCCACTGCTTTCTTCCATTCATTCATTCCCATATGCATATGCATGCACTATTACTTTAATTTCTTCTAGCTACTCTTTATTCTCATCTCATCTCTCATCTCTATATTTCCTTAATTTCATTCTCTTCTCTTCTAAATTAATATTCCCTCCGACAAATATACCCTCTTACTCGCTCTCTCTCTCTCATATATATTTCTGAGTTCTGACACATATATTATATACAAATAGTAGAGAGTCCTACTGATCACTACTGAGTCTGAGTCTCACCTGAATCAATTGAAGAATATGTCAAGCAGAAGATCATCTCGTTCCAGACAGTCAGGTGCTAATTATTCCGCTCAAATCAGTGATGCCCAGATCTCCGATCTCGTCTCCAAGTTACAACGCCTTATTCCCGAGCTTCGAGCTAAACCCTCCCACAAGGTAATTCATTCATTCACTCATAAGCACATATCATACATATCTACCTTCTCTTAATCCTTTATCCCCATTTCCTAGTGGCACTCACATAAACATACGCTCATTGTTTTAATTCTTTTTATATTAATTCCCCTCTCTCTTACTGCGTCTCTATATATTGGAGCAGGTTTCAGCGGCTAAGGTGTTGCAGGAGACTTGCAACTACATAAAGAGTCTGCACAGAGAAGTTGATGATCTGAGTGAAAGATTATCTCAGCTTTTGGCCACCACAGACCCCAATAGTGCTCAAGCAGCCATTATTAGGAGCTTGCTTATGTAATATTATTACTTATTACACCTACCTAAGTACCTATCCTATATCTACCATCTACCGTCTATCATCTCTCACTTTCTATTACTAATTGTCCTCTTTTTCATCTGGGTAGGGTTCTTGTTTATTGGTTTGTACACCGTCGCAAATTAATTAATTAAAGCTCCTTGCTAGCTTGCAGCACTAGCACCTGCTCCTTTAATTTATTACTTTTATCAAATAAAATTAAACCCTACTTTAATTTTGTACTAGTAATTAATTATCCTCCTTCAATTCAACATACAATGACTAAATATGTCTTAATCTTAGTAATGTATCACTCATGTATCTAATTATGAAACACTGGAGGAGTTTTCGTGGACTCATGAAAGGGTGAAGCTGCAGGTTATGAAGCTGACATTGGCTACTTGTACATGTGACATTAATTGCATATATATACCCCACACCTTTTCTGTTATTTATGGTGCCAACCCATGATTTTAATGTTGGAACTAATTAGAGGACCACTATATATACTATAACTAACTCATCAATTATCACCTTTACTTAAACCATCTATATATGTGCTCAGATAATTAATGACATATAATGATTCTAATTAATCTTAATGATCACAAGTACTAGAAATTCGAATATTTTTGGCTCCAGCCTCCAGCTATATATATAGAGAGGATCGATCGAGCTCTCCTTAATTTTCTAACTAGCTAGCTAGCTAGCTAGAGCTTGGAGCAGCTTGTAGTTAATTTTATAATTCATGGAGTAAGGTAAAAACAAACACCAACACAAGAGGCGCCATTAATATATGTGGGGTATGCCGCCTTTGTTCTGTTTAGCTGGTGAAATTGTAGTGACGAGACTCTCTGTTGTTGCCGTAGAATGTGTCTCAAACTGATCTCGAGTCTTTACTTATTGGTGCATGCATTCTTGTTGAAGGCAAGTTCAGTCAAAGTATATATATATATCAACAAGTTGCTAAATGCAAGCTCTATAAACTAGCTAGCTATAGAAATAATTAGTAAATAAGCTTCGTTATTATTACACACACACACACACACGCACACACATATAAAAGGTATACTCAGGGTCATTATATCAGTAATTATAAGAACAAAGAGTTAAAAGAAAGTCATATATATATAATAACTGTATAATAAGAAGAGAAAAGTAACATATGCATGTGTAGAGATCAGCTAGCTAGAGCATAATTAGCTAGAAGGAATATATATTAAAACCATCTTGCTAATTGGAGGAATTTATTTTAATGAAAGTGTGGAACGCTATATATGTATCCACAAAGAATGAAATATATATATATATATATATATATATAGGGAAGCAAAATATAAGGCTTCCAAGAGGGGCAACAAATAACTTTTTGAATTGGAAATTCATACATAATTAATTAAGGGTTATATAAAAAATGCCTACCATATATCTATATATATATGTCACTCTTTGGAAATGGAGAGACATACACTTTTACCCCTCCGATGCTATTTGATCGAACAATCTTGTGATCTCACTTAATTGGGAAATCAATCAAGTCCCTCACGCATTGATTTTTCTTTTTTAAATAGTAATAATTAATTTATATCATGATAAACATGAAAACTTTAAATATTTCTATATGTTATAAAATTTTTTCATTGCATAAATTTCAACTAACATGACGTAGTTCATATCACTTCCATTTCTTAATAATTACCACAAATTCACAATATTGTCTTTGTTTGACATATTCGTCTATCCCTTCAATGCTTGACCTATGTTGGAATAATATCCACTTTCATTGATTGCCCACTAATATCAAATCAAGCCTTCAATATGGTAACTGCATATCACTTTCATTCTTGCTCATTTTCAAAGCTCCCTCTTGTCTTTTCTATATGACATGGAACATATGCTTTTATAAGACATGATTGATTCCATGATCTAAGTTATTTTACAGCTATATCATGAAATTTTTGTCACAACAAAACAGCATTCAACATTCCACTTGAATTTTCTTATTATGCTTTACATGCTTCCCTCCTTAATTGCATGACATTTCTTTCTTAAAAATATAAAAAAGGTATCTTTCTATATGGCGCAATTGTTGACAAAATCAAGTTACGCCAAAACTAGGGTAGTTCTTCATTATATTTCTTTTTGTTAAAGATATTGCAATAATGACTTTTTTTCCTCTCTCTCTCTCTAATAGTGAAACATTATATTTTACTTGAATTTTACCAACTAATTGGTTGATATTGAACATCATTTTGAAAAATATTTATATAAAAATTTATCTAGTTTTCAATTTAATATGTAGAAAAATGGAAAGAGAAAAAAATCCTCCACCGAAGCTTCTTTTTCTCTGTCATTAAAGTTTGTCTTTCTTTTTTATTGTTTTTTGGGGTTCAGGGAAACTTCCTGATCTCAAAATACAAAAGAAAAATGTAAAGCCCATAATCAGTTTTTGCATCAAGAAAGCCCATAATCTGTGTCATTGGATTTTGTAAGAGAAGTGGAGGCCCACCCGGCTTTGAATTGGTTTCGATCCGGAAGCCTAAATATTAGTCTCTTCTGGATTCATGCCATTGACGTACGAAAACGCCGGCGTGCCACGTGCCATATCTCCGAATTCGACGTCACAAAACAAAAGGTTCCGGTTTCGAAAAACTGGACCGAACTGAAATTCTCTGCAACTGCGGAGTCAAAGGAGAGTCTCTAGGTTATTCTGCAACAGTCCTGTCCCTTCTTGCTATTGTAATCGCTTTCAGCTTTCAGAGGTACGTCTTCACTTTTATGTATTTTGATATCTGGATATCCATTGCTTTTTCTTTTTTGGGGATTTTTTTTGTTTGCAGTTGATATTTTGGTAGGATTGTTTTGAAAATGGGAGGAGTTGAGTCGTCTGACAATTGTGATCCACACCGTTTGTAATCTTTTTTTCTAGTACCTTTGTGATCTCATTTTGGCGGAGTCGTTGTTATGGATGATGAACCCATTGGGTTAATATGTGTGCCTTTGAGAGAGCGAGCGAGAGAAAGGTAGAACTAGGGATCAATAACTCAAAATCCAGTGATGAAAATTTAGTACAAAACTTTTAGCTCTTAGTGTCTACTTTTTATTAAATTCAAATATTCCAGAATATAATGGCAATCAATGGTGAAAAGATATTAAGGAAATAAAATAATAGAAAAACTTAAAATCTATAGTAGTTGGTGACCATGAGATGTGGTGGATTAGTTTTGTTAGGGAGTGATAGTAACGGTGATTGGTGGCTGAGTCGGAGGGCCAGTGGTGTAATTGAGGTGACAGGGTTAAGGTGAATTGACAAAGTAGCTGGTGATGGTGGCAATGTACTGCACATTAGAGGAGTTGAGGCACTAATTGTGTAGGAGGTCAGGGTGATGACTTAGAGTTAGTGGCACCAGCTATGTGGTATCGGTGATGATTGGTGGTGCTGCTGGGACTTGAACACCAGCTATGCGCTCTTCACTTTTTCTTTCTTTGTTTCCTTCTATAAATCATTTGCTCACTTGTGCTGCATAGGCTTGGGACGATTTCAGATCTCTGACTACTAGTGTATGCATGATGAATGACATGGTATACTAGTCTTAATTTGTCAACGTTCTGTGATGACTTGTTAGATCATAATGGTTGAATAGCTTATCTTTGAACGATCGAGTTATTTATTGAATTCCAAGTGTTGTTTGATCTTTCTATTTTCTTTCTTCTTACCCTTTTGGTTTGTTAATTCTTTCTTTTCTGACATAACTTTACATTTTTGTTCTTCTCTATGATCTTATTAAAGGGAAATCAGCTTGGAAACGCATTTTAAGCATGACTTCTTGTGGATATACTGTTGAAGTTACATGTCTATCACCAAAGGCCACAGAGAAGGACGTCTATGATTTTTTTGCTTTCTCTGGTGTAATTGAGCATGTTGATATTGTCAGGTAATTCTAGATGTTAGATTTGGACTTTATTTTTATCTGGTATTAAAGATGATGTGTGGG
Source organism: Senna siamea (assembly GCA_031216115.1). Classification (NCBI taxonomy): domain Eukaryota; kingdom Viridiplantae; phylum Streptophyta; class Magnoliopsida; order Fabales; family Fabaceae; genus Senna; species Senna siamea. The sequence goes on from CM062358.1 coordinate 4,903,570, forward strand.
CTAATCCTTGAATTTTAGTTGTTACCATTAATTTAGGGTGGGGATTCACTGTGATTATGTGTGTTCTCTCCAAGTTTGTTTAGAATTAAATTATGAAGGAAAACTCAAATTTATTAAACCAAATTGCTGGAGAAAGTTTAGTCCTCGATTCTTTTGTGAGCCACAATGAACCATGACCCACCTGCTAATGTGCGAATTTCCTTCATTTCATCTGATTTTTTTCATCATCACATCATAAAATTTAGTTCCATTTGTCTCTTTTTCTCCTAAATAGGAATGGTCAAAATACTTATAGGCTACAGATATCTATAAAATTTACCCATAGTTTTGGGTTCAGGTATTAAATGAATGAATATGAGAACAGAGACTGTTTTAGAAATTTTTACAGATCTAAGTTTAAGGAGGGTGGTATCCACCTTGACCTAAACTCATACCTGTGCTATATAAATTATTTAAATATTTATTTTTATAATATAAATACATATATATATAATTCATTATATTAAAATAAATATATACAAAAATTTTATTATTAGCATCAATTCCCTCAATAAGATTATTTTGTTCTAATATTTATAAATAAATTGTTATATTTGATAATTTTGTAAAAATAAACTAGTTAAGATTTTTTGTTGATTGTATGTTTAGAGATTACATAATATAATTGACGTAATTTATAAGTTTTTCTATGAATTTATATGTTGATGAATCATAATTTAAAAAAAAGTTAATCATTTTGAACTTTTTTTTGGGTAAACGGTTTCGGTCTAAGAATTTGGAGATTCAAAGGGTCCAGAGATGGAGATTGATTTTGTTACTTGTTCGGGTCTAGGTCTAGAGATGGGTAAAATATTTTTTTTTTCGGGTTTGGAGATGGGGTTTATAGTACTCGATTTATACCATACTTATGATTATCCCTACTTCCAAGAGGGGAGCGGAAGAGATGGAAATAAGGTGAATACAACATAGTAGAGGAAAAATTTACCACTGCTGGACGAACCTGCTCTTTAGTCTTTAGTACATCTGTATTTTGAATCAGTCATTCAAGTTTATGGAACTTTTCTGAAGGGAGTTTTCTCTTTCTTCCAATTGGTAGAAGAATATAGGTTGTTATTAATATCAGCTGAGGAGATGAAGTGAAATTAGTTAGTGTAGGATTTATCAAAAGTTGTTTTAGAATATTATTATTGACTTTTCTTTCATGGTGTTTAGATTTGGTATGAAACTCACTTATTTACGGATTCAGGTCTGGTGATGATGCCTTTACTGCTTATGTGACATTCAAAGATGCATATTCTCAAGAAACTGCTTGCTTGCTCAGTGTGAGTATTGTTCAAACTCGTTTCTGGTCTTATAATACTTAAGCTGGGATGTTTTTATAGTCTACTGGTCACCCAAGTCGTTTTAATAACCAGTTCTATAGTTTCCACTCAAGCAATTTTGACTCACCTAGCACACTGATGCTTACTTTATACCTTTCTTCATAATCTGGTCTGTTAGGGTGCCTCTATTTTAGATCAACGTGTATGCATAACACGCTGGGGTCAGGATGCAGATGAGTCTGACTTTTGGAACAGGCCTGCTTATGGACATGAGGAGGAAATTGCTTCAACTGTAATTATCTGTATTTCTTTCACTTGTTCTAAATCCTTACGAATTATAGATTTCTTCTTCACATTCCAACATTGTTTGTTCCCATGTTTATTATTACAGCAACCTCAAAGCAGTCAATTTGTGTCCTCTGCTGGAGAAGCAGTTACTGTGGCTCAAGAAGTCGTCAAGAGCATGCTAGCAAAGGGATATGTTCTTGGTAAGGATGCATTAGCCAATGCCAAAGCTTTTGATGAGTCTCATCAGGTTTCAGCAACTGCAACAGCAAAGGTTGCCGAGCTGAACCAGAGAATTGGCCTCACCGAGAAATTATTTGCTGGGGCTGAAGCGGTTAGATCAGTGGATCAGAAATATCATGTCTCAGAAACAGCCAAGTCAGCTGCATCAGCTACGGGAAGATCAGTTGCAGTAGCTGCAAATACAGTGGTAAATAGTAGCTATTTTTCAAAGGGAGCTTTGTGGGTGTCAGGTGTTTTGTCCCGGGCAGCAGATGCAGCAGCTGATTTGGGTAGCCGTGGTGGTAGTAGGCAATGAGGCATTAATTGTTATTCTTGTTTATACATCTGGTGCACTGCTGAATAGGTTTTGATAATAGTTACTAATACTTTTGTGAATATGTTCAGGACAAGATTTAAGAGGATTAAAGTTTAATACAACAAATGTTTGTATGCAAACTACCTTTACTGTGATTATGAACTCCCTTCAGCAGCTGATGACTACTATGGCTGAAACTCTATTACTATTGGGCCTCCATTCTATCCCATCACATCAATCTTCTTTTGCTAGTTTTCTCTCCGTGTGGCTATAAAGAAGAATTTTTGTCTTTATCATGCTTTACCCTGTCGTCCTTTTGATTCTTTTGTCCACACTCGATATAAAAAGGGCCGTTTATTAAAAAAATCTTGTGGGTCGGCTCGTACCGCAAATTCGAAAGGGCCCATTTATATTTAAGTTCTGGAGCCGCACATGGCTGCCTTTTTTCAGGCCTTAAAGAGCATAAAGAAATTATTCATCGACATGTTCTGGAGAGTTTTGTCACCTTATTTTTCTTTTTCCTTTCACAAATTTCTTCAAATTTCTTTTTCTTGTATGCTACATTCATACATGTTTTACATGCTCAGTTAATTTTAGTACAAAGAAGTGTAATCATCAACATCCGGTGACGCTCTTGCATGCATGTTTGTGCACTTTACGTATGTAGATTCAATCTAAAATCATTGTATGTAATGTACAAATATCATCCTCATGCAGCTAGCAGCTAGATAGCGAATGTTTTATCTTTCATTATTCGCTCTTCATTTCTGTTTTGCTGTTAATTGAATCCCTAAAACTGCTAAAATATTCTACAAGTTCCTCCTTCAAGTCATCAAAATCCCCATTGATGATCCTTTTATTAATATTTTATTATCACGTGCAGTACAAAATTAAGATACTGTTCCTCAATCAGAGGAGGGATGTGATGACTGGGGATTGAACATGTTGAGAGACACTGACACATGTGTATGGGTTACAAAAGGTTCGACCTAATTAGGCCACTTGCTTTAGACAAATTGCTTATTAAAGATGGTTTCCAGAATCCATTGGTGAGACTTACAAATATTGGTGGCTTTATAAATCATAAGACCAACTTCTCTTTAGAATCCCCGAGATGCATTCAAGTGGGTCTTGTGTCTGAAAAAGAAGAAGAAAATGAAGCAAGACTTTTGTTATAATTTCTTTTACAAGTTGGATTTTTTAATTATTTGGCTCAAGTTGATTCCTTTCTTAGACTTCAGTTTATTTAATAATTTATCAACTAGAATTTTCTATTTATTATTTGAAAAGAATATTTTTTTCCAAAAGACTTAATCATATAATTTAATTGTAAAATTTATCTACGTATGATCATGTTTTCACTGAAATATATATATCTTCTGACATGAATAAATGACAAAGGGAAAACATAAATATCTGTCTTTTATTAATTAATTACCTTCTCTTGGAAAGCATATAACTAATTTTAATAATATATATATTTTTAAATGAGGATCATGTGGTTATAGATAAATGAAGATGGTGTTGTTAGTAAAATGAGAGGTTGTATGGCGTTGATGGAGGCATATCATGGTCTGCTTAGTTGCAGGTAATCTATCTATTATGTAATGGTTGGCATGTCAATTCCATGTCTTTTTTTCCTTTCCTTGCCAATAAGGTTAATCACCTTTTACCTTTATTAATAATATTTTTAAATATAGATTTATATTACAGTACAAAGCAAAAAGGATCTTGTTTCTTCTACAGTGCCATGTTGTGCCAACTATGCTAACATTCAGCCCACCCATTTTGCAACTAGCTATATATATATATATATATGATGATATTTGAAAATATAAATGGACTATTTTTACATTTACATATTTGTTAAATTACAATGGATTTCAATATATATATGTGTGTGTGTGTGTGTGTGTGTGTGTGTGATATATAGATTTATCTCTATATATGATGATTTCCTTTTTTTTTTTTGAGGTAATAATTATATGTATTTTGTGTGTTTCTTTTTAAAATTACTTCAATTCGTTATATTCTTTCAATTGCTCTAGTCATATATTCTAATAGAATTAATAAAATCTGCTACAACTGAGTAATTATATTTTAATATTAAAAATTAACTTAAATATTTTTTTAATAAAACCAATTTAGAGAACTTTTTCCCTAAAAGTTGTAATAAATGCTTTTGGTAAATAGTACGTTGGTCTTAATTTAGCTAACGACAAGGAATCATGATGTCTACATCAAAAAAAAAAAAAAGTTTCATGAGGTCTTTCTCAATGTTTGCCTTTATCTTCTTTTAGACGGGATCTTCTTTTGTAAATATACTTAATACTATAAATTGTTCATTGCCTGAAATTAAAAAAGGAAAAAAATTGCATGCATACATTAATAATGTTAAATAAATTTGATATCTGAAGGTGTAGATAATCTTTTTTTAATTTAAGCTACAAAAAATTAATGGATTACTTATGTCCATTAAAAATTTGAGTAAATATAAAATTTAATCCTTGAAAAATATGTCTTCTAACCTCAAGTCCTTAAACTTGATCTTTTTTTTTTTCCTTTCAAAATTAATAAGTCTGTTTTTAGATCAACTTATATATTTATTCTAAATCACTAATTTAATAATCTGTATATACATATATATATATTTATACTTTATTATATAGTTTTAGATCTTTCATCTGTTTAGTCTAGTGATAAATTATGAGAAGTTATATATAAGTAATTGAAAATTAACTTAGTTAATTAAGTAAAAAAGTTATATTCATCTCATTACTTATATTTAAAATTAAATTAAAAAAATTGACATGCACTAAATTAAATTCAAAATTAAAATAATTAAAGTGCAAAGAAATATACTTTTCAATAATATAAATTATATCTTTTAATCTTGAAGGGGAAAAAAATCCTTTTCTATCTGGTCATGAGTGAATATAGCATTGTGAAGTTATAGCCAATCCGGGTAGTGTCCTCCACAATATGGAGGGTTCTGAATTCTGATGTATGGACCATCTGTTCTCGTGGGAAAGAGAGTATTTAAAACAAAATAAATAAACAAACAAATAAAACTGGGGTAGTAGTTGAAGGATCACCATCAATGCATATCTCCTCATCAAAAGAAAATTCCAAGAAATCAAACATTTGAAATATTGGAAAGCAAGAATTAAAAAAAGAAAGAAAGCAAAACTCTAGAAACAAAGAAAGAGAGAGATGTGAAGCAATCTACAATGTTAGAGAGCATAAGAGCATGTGGAGGAGGAGATTCATCTTCTATTTCCTCCACTTTAAAATTTGCACAGCAATAATTTGTGTCATATAATATTATACATATATGAAAATTTTATTTTATTATAAGAAAGGAGGAAATATATAAAAGAGAATTAGATGGAGGCAATGCCAATGGGGCAGAAGCAGCAGGGTTTGAAGTTCCAACTAATAAAGTCATGTGAAGGTGTGAGAGTTGCTTGTCTTTGCCTAAATATTAAAGTTGTCTTTCCAATGGGCCTTCCTCTGCATATATGCATGTCCCATTATCACAATTCCACTTTCTTTGTGGGTCCTTTCTTCTCTTCCTTTTCTCAAACTCTAGCTTTTAGCCACACTCATCGTTCATGCATTCATCCCCAGAATTGTACAATAACGCTGCTCATTTTCCCATGCATATATTTGCATTAACACACCCAAGCCACCTACTTATTTTGTAGGGTAGGCACTTAGCACAGTCCCTATATATATGGTCTTATACTTTTGGTATTGTTTATGAAATCAATTATATTTATAATTTAAAGATTAGGGATTTATTAAATATTACAAGTGGTTCATGATTAAACAAGTAAATTTTTAAAGAACCAAAAAGGCAAGTTAGTGAAGGGAGGTTTAATGGCGTCAAAATCACAGCCTCAGTTTCAAATGTTAAATCAATAGAGATGGGCTTATCAGAATTAAGTCTCACAGGCGTCAAGTCAAGTAAGAAGTTTGAGGCATGCAGTACAGTACTGTGTTTTACTAGGGCTGATTTAATTACAAGCTTATGAATTTGGGACCACGTATGTTGGAAATTTAATCCCTCACTCTCCTATGTGTTAATTAGTTATTTCAAATGAACCAAGAAAGAAAAATAACAGAAAAACTGTAGTGATGAGATGAATGCACCTTTTTTACTTCTTCAATCATTTATATATATATATATATATATATATCTGAAAGTGTACTTTTCCCCATATTGACACAAACTGTGGGTCATCTACTCATGAATTTTTCTGAGTCCAAAAGTCATATCCATATATATATATATAGCAAATACAACATCCCCATCCCCAGTAGCAAAATTGTACATGTCCTTTTTACTGCCTGACGTGAAACACTGAAACTCCAATTCCTCAATTTATTTCAGAACTGTACAATGTACACACACCTTTTATTGTTTGGCCCTCCCTCCGTATAGAGCAGCATATATATGTAATTTCCTGAGCTCTTTTCCTCTGTCTCTCTCATATACCCCAAGTGTTGCATTTTCATTTCACTGTTTTTGTTTTTTTGGTTTGAGTATACAAAAATCAAAGGTTTGAATCTAAGATCTCTTGTTTACTCAATTACTGATTCATGCTTTCTACTGTAATGCACACAAGGTAGTTGGTTTTTGTTCCAAGAGAAGGTGATTAATTGTTTATTCTATTGCAATTGCATGCATATTTATGTTGTGTTGAAACTTGAGCAAGTGAGGGAACACGGAAAGATAGGGTAGGAAGAGGAAATATCAATATATAATCTTGAAATATAGATGCCTTTCAGAGTGGGAGTGGGTAGTGAGAGGAATTGTGAGATGTAAAGGGAAATACATACAGAGGGTTTTTGAAAAAGACAAAGAAAGAGCAGCTGTGTTATTTACTTATTTTCAACCTCTCACATAAGAAGCATCAACATTCAAAGGTTGGGCTGAACTGAAACTGAAACTGATGATGATGATGATGATGAAAGGGGATAATGGTTGATGGGAAAGGTTTCTGGGCTTGGTCCTAATGCACGATGCTTGTTGGTGGGTTAGGTGGCAATCCCTGCCCCTCCTCTTTTGGACCCCATCCCCTAGATTCCTGCCCTTTCTCTCTCTCTCTCTCTCTCTCTCTCTTTGTCCTTTTCCATATATTTAAATCATCTTTAAAACATAATTCATGTAAAATTATAGAAAGATAGACATGAAAATAATTGAGTTTGTATAAACTTCACTTCTCTTGCCATACTTTAGAAGATCCAAATACATTTATTCTCTTGCTAAGGAAAGCACACGATCCATTTTGGATTCAAGTTATGGCCAACTCATTTCTCTTTTCTCTTAAGCAATCTTTTTCCTTCACAAAACTAAATCTACATAACACTATATTATGGCCACACACACCAGATATATTAGTTTCTTCCTTTCACTTTCAACAGGAGCACCTGCCCCATCTCAGGGCTTTTGAATTATGATTTTCTTATTAATGAATCATTAGGGAGAATTTCTTTTTCCTCCCAAGTCACCCACTTCAGATTAAAGAATCATCGTCATCACAATATAATTTTAATCTCCATACATATCCTGGCTTTCAAGTCTTTTTAACAATGGAATCAAATGTCTAGCTGCCTTGCCTATCACTATATTTTAAAGACAACTGTCTTTGTTAAGAAAAATACCCCACTACTTGTCTCCTAACTGAGAAACTAGTTTATCATTAGGAAAATAATTACAAGTTATGAGCTTACACACGCACACACTCCACCCCAATATCAAACAAGTTGACGTACAGAAGCTATAGCTTTCTACACACTTTCTTTTTCTCCTTTCATTTCTTTATTTCTTACACCAGATGTCATTTTAAGATATAGTTACCAGTTTTATTTTTAAATATTGCTTAACGAATTGTATTTCCTATTTGTATAATAAAATATAGTGGAGCTTCCTTTCTCTTTGCCACTAGTAACTTACATATAATAAGAAAAATTCAGCGATATATAGGGAAGTAGAGGGGTAGAACTATAGATTCAAACATCTCTCTCTTCAAATAAAAGGGGGGAGAATAAAAAACTCTTAAACTGATAAGGTATATAAGTCATCCTTCAGAACAATTTGTCCATCCTTGCAGAAACACTAATTTACTCTCAATTTAGCAGAGGTTGCTATGCAGTATAAAGTATAGACCTTAGTCTTGGTTATTCCTTTATCCATAACAAGTGATCTCTGTTTAATCTCTGAGCATCTTCTGTAATCTTTTCTTCTCCTTCAACATGATGATCAGAATATCATACAGCTCTTGAAGATTTCTGGCAGGTCAATACAAGCAATGAAATGGCTTTCTTTCCAGCAAATTTCATGTTACAAAACCCTCAACAAGAAGATCATCATCAACCTCTACCTTCTCTCAACTCAATTCTCCCTCAAGATTTTCATGGTATTACTATTCTCTCTCTCTTTTTCTCTCTAACATGAACACAGTCAAGAAATCAAGCTAGCTCTACTCATATATTTTATGGACTTTGTGGGGTTTGAAATGTTTGATGCAGGGGGAGCATCGTTTCTAGGGAAGAGATCTATGACATTTTCAGGGATTGAACTTGGTGGTGAAGAAGCTAATAACGGTGATGAAGACTTGTCTGACGATGGATCTCAGGCAGGGGAGAAGAAGAGGAGGCTTAACATGGAACAAGTGAAGACACTTGAGAAGAGCTTTGAGCTTGGAAACAAGCTGGAACCTGAGAGAAAAATGCAGCTTGCTAGGGTTCTTGGGTTGCAGCCTAGGCAGATTGCTATATGGTTCCAGAACAGGAGGGCCAGGTGGAAGACTAAGCAGTTGGAGAGAGACTATGATGTTCTCAAAAGACAGTATGAAGCTATCAAAGCAGATAATGATGCCCTTCATGCTCAAAACCAAAAACTTCAGGCAGAGGTTAGTAATCTTGTTAACTCATAATTCAATTGGTACATCTTTTTCTTAGCTTCTTCTTGTTGTTTATGTTGGATGAGAAAGAGAGATATGTTGTGACATTGATTCTGTAGAATAAAGCTTGGTAATCATTATCTTTTCTTTCCAATAAGTATTTATGCTTTTGACTTTTTCTTTCATCCACTTATCCAAATATGATGGTAACTTTCTACAAAGTTGCTTTTAGTTTTACTCCCATCAATATCATCTCCTTCAAATCATTCTTGCTTCCTCTGGATTGATCATCTAATTTTGTTGCTGAAACTGATATATATGCAGATATTGGCACTGAAAAGCAGAGAAGTACCAACTGAATCAATCAACCTCAATAAGGAAACAGAGGGATCCTGCAGCAATAGAAGTGAGAATAGCTCAGATATTAAGTTGGACATCTCAAGAACACCTGCTATAGATAGTCCTTTAACAAGCAGACCCTTCTTCCCATCATCATCTTCTGCTAGGCCTTCTTCAGGAGTGGCTCAACTTTTCCAAACATCTTCCAGACCAGACCTTCAATGCCAGAAGATAGATCAGATGGTGAAAGATGAGAGCTTGAGCAACATGTTCTGTGGGATTGATGATCAAACAGGGTTCTGGCCTTGGTTGGAGCAGCAACATTTCAATTGAAGAAGCAAAAGGGAGAGGTTTTTAATTATCAATTAAATTAATTACCATACGTTTATATTATTATGAGTTCTTAAATTAAAAACGCATGTTTTTGGTACTTGATGTATAAAATAGGATATATCAAGTAGAATTTTTCTGTTTTGGGGCTTGAAAAATTTTTATATGGATGAATAAATTAAGGTACGTCTACCAGCTACAGGTTTTGTTTTGAAACATAAAGTTCACTAATACCTTAGGAAGTATTCTTTTATAGGCATTAAATTTATGAATTAACCTTTTTATATAGTAAAACTTTCTTAACTTGCATCAAATGATCAGGTTAATTCATGAAGAACTAACTAAAAAGGGATTCTCTCTACTGACATTTACGCTATTTTTTAATCTAATCTTCGTGATGCTTGCTTTGGAATCATACCTTTGTGTACTGTTAAGCAAAAAATGGATGCAAGTGGTTTGAAAAAGAAAGCCCTAAATGATTTATGCTGATTTCAGCAATCCCCATTCAGCAGCTAGGGTGAACAAAATCTACTCGAACGAACTCGACAAAGTACATATATATATATATATATATATATATATATAATTAAAAAGAAAAGAGATAGGCAAAGGCAAAGGAAAGAGAATCAAACACACATTCCAAGAGAGAAAGAGGACAAGCAGATGAAAGAGTGGAAGAAAACAAGAAGAGTTGGAAATGGTCGTTCTCGTGAATGGGACGTTGTCGATTTTCTTTGCGCATGACAAAGCAAGGAAAGAGAGAGAAGGATCTCAATCAATTATCATACTCAAACATCAATTTAATTGTACTAACAAGTTTTTATATATTCAGACGCTATCCATTTTACTACTATAAATTTCAAAAATGAAATGTGATTTAGAAATTTTTAATTCTAAAATAATTTATAAAAGAAAACCAAAACATCAATTTGATCGCACCACACTTTTTAGCGCCCATCACTGCCTGACTCATGACTGCTACTACTTCTTGTGCTATCACTGTCTCCCACTCTTATTTATTTCCTTCTCAACCCACTTTCAATTCACCTTCTTCCTTTAAATTTTTAACCTTTATTTATTTATTTACTTTGTGTGCATAATATGGCCCCAGTGATGGCACAGGTCAAAATTTGAACTGAAAAAGAAGCCAAATTGTATAAATTGTCAAATCATTATTAGTTTACACATCCCACGTACATCCCCATTATTTCGTCATGTAAAAAGCTTTTTAATTCAATCAATCCACATGCATGCAAAGTAATAGTATAAAGCAGAAGAGCTCAGGTGAATATATGCATGCAAAATAGTGCTGCTGATGATGAGGATGACTAAATTTCTCTGAATCTAATGTTCATTTACACCCTTTATATACTGTACGTACTTCAGCTTCAGTTTTGAATTATTTATTTTTAAAGTTACTATATTTAATGTCACATACAGTTCTGCTCTTGGAAAGTAAGAAAAGCATCATATCATGACATAGTAGTGTAGTGTAGTGGATGTCATAGTAGTCTATATAATTTCTTCCCCTCCTATACTACACTTTTATTATACTTTTTATAAAGTTCTTTTGTCAAATTCATATCTATAGTTCTCTCCACTACTTCATCACATATATATGCATATATCCCTGCTTTAATTTATCTTTTCCCTTTTTGGATTTGGATGATCAATCAACTGTTCTATATATATATATATCACAAAAACTCTTTTAAAAAACACCATTTTTAAATTCAGAAGTAGAGCGTTTGAAGAAAATGAATTCAAATCTATATGGGATCATAAAAAGCTATTTAATTAAGTGAAAAGTTAAAATATCTTACTGTAAGTTACAAATCGCACTTGTAGTATGTTAAGGAAAGAATGACCAAGTATAGTAACATTGATTTGACATATATATTTTGTAATCATATATAAAGTAAAGTATATTTATGTATTTAATTTATTCACTAAGATTCCTGAACACCCAGGTCAAACCAAAACATATTTGCTTGCAAGCAATTAATTGCTTCCATTGCCTGAACTCTTTGCAACCCAAAAAAGTTCTTTATTATTTTAATTTCATCGGACCTACGCGTTTTATACATGTTTATAATTTTTTTACACTCTTAATGAGATTGGGATGTGAGTACATAAGTGTTTTTTTCTTGGCAGTTAGTTTTTAAAATATTTAAACAAAAAAATTCAAAAAAAATATATACATAAAATGAAATTAAAAACCCAACTGGCATTATTCAGGTCTAAATGTTAGTCATATATATATGTATGCGCCAAAGAATCCATTCCTGTACATAAAAAACAATGCATGTGAGAAGATTTTCTTGCCTTCAAAATATCCATTTATATATTAAAGGCAATGCGCTGTTATAGTTAGGGGATCATGTGAACATGGTTTTATTAAAATACACTCTACAAGATGGCTGAAAATTTTGGCATTTTAGAAGCAAACTATATATATATAATATTCAGATTAATTAATTTGCACAAAAATTTTAAAAAATTGTGGAATCAGAATATGGAACTATCGGTGGCCACGTGCTTGCAAGTGGTGGTTCCTAGGGTACTACCCTAATTAAACATGTATTAATTGACTAGTTGTTAGGATATTAATTAATATTATTGTAAGAGTTGTAGATATATAAGAGCATTCCTAGCATGTTTGAGAATATATATGTTTGGTGTCCACAAAATGTGTGAAGAGCATGTGAGTGACAATTGAAATGTCAATACACAATAATTTTCAGATATATACTATATATGCTTCATTGATAATTTTAGAAAGTATTAATCATTTGGTTTTTAATATAACCTTTATATGTATTATTGCATATATAAAGAAATTAAAAACGACTTTCTAGTAGTTAATGTGGATTCTGTCAACGGTTACTTTAATATAAAATTCAAAGTAACCCTTTTATTAGTTTGTTCCTAGGTTTTGAAGCAAGTGTTTTATGGCCAAATTATAAGTGATGCGCTAATCTTCATCTAATTTCGAGGTTGATGCTGTTAGTTGTGCATGCATGCCACTATATATATACAATAATGAAATATATATATATATATATATATATATATATATATAATCTGACACAGACATTGTTGTTTGAGATGGAAAACAGTTGGAAGAACACCTGGGCAATCTCAAATTATGATGCTTATGATTAATTAATAAATCCAGTTAATTATTAAATATGTTTTAGTTTTGGTTATTTGTCTGGAAACTTAGAAATTTGATCTATATACATCTATTTTATAATTCAATCCCAAGTAAATATATAATTAACTTTATAAGCTTTAATTTTAAAGACATTACTTTGTTGAATGATGTAAGAATGCAGATTTGGAGATAATGGAGATGGGGCAACTTAAAATTGGGCCGCCTTGTCATTGGGCTTCAAGAACGAACAACTCTTTGCCCTAATATTCATGGGCCTAAAGACAGTTGTTGACATAGAAAATACATTGGGCCTCTCAGAGACAAATTAGACAAATGGCAAATTTCTCATCATTTATTGTCATACAATAATTATTTATAGAGTTCAATTTTAATTTTAGCTTAATTACAACATTTTTTGGAATTTGGATTCTTATTGACGTTACTTTGAAAAACATTCATTTTTCTTTGAACGGAATTGGAATTTTCAAAAAATAAATTGTAGTTCCTCCTTATTATAATTAACACACATAACTTATTAATTAAAAAATCCTACAATCTATGTAGCATGGTTTGTCAATGGTTGAGCTTGACTTCTATAAAATTTGAATTATATATTTACCTTTATTTTTTAAAATTTATATAAAATATCATTTTATTACCATACATAAGAGTAATGAAAAGCATAAAATTTAATGATAAAAATAATTGAACCTTGAAGTCGTTATAATATCATCCTTTATATAAGAGTAATGAAAAGCATAAAATTTGAGCAATAATTCAGCAGAGTTACTATATGAAACATAGGGTGATCAGGTGAAATTCCATTTTAACAATGTGAGAGGCATATTGTTTGCCGTATCATATCATGGGAGTGGTATAGAAGTATACAACAGTTTTGGGAAGCATTGATAAATGGTGTATAACTTGCTTAGAAGATATAAATTAAGAGGTAGCATATATATATATATCTATCAAACTTTAATCACCTTTCATCTTCTTGTGAATATAAAAGCTATATATGTGGGTGAGTGAGAAATGTTGGTAGTTGACACACAATATACCCTTGTGTGTCGGAAAGGGATCGGAGGGTAAAAGATTCGGAAGATGCAAATGATTTGAAGAAAATTAAACATATATACAGGATTGTAAGAATTATTGAATTGATAAAACTTGCTTTGAAGTTATAAACTGCCGTCCTTGGCCGTCTCTCTCTGTCTCTAACATACAAAAGCTATATATATATATTGGTAATCTCATAGCTAGCTATATCTACCATCCTCATCTCTCCCTATAGTCGCACACAACACAAATAAAAGATGGGAGTTTGTGGTGTGAAGATGATTGTGGTGTTGGGCACCATACTGCTGCCATGCATTGCAATGGGAAAGGATTATATAGTTGGAGACGATAAAGGATGGAGCGTAGATGTTGATTACAAAGCCTGGGCTGCTGGCAAGTTCTTCTGGGTTGGAGATAGACTTAGTATGTTTATGTTCCTCTCTCTCTCTCTCTCTCAGCGATTATAAATTTATGATCATCATCATCATCTACCTCTCTTTGATTCTTCAATGTAGATATATTTGTATTCCAGTGCATGCATGCATGCTTAATTATTTATATTATATTTACTTATACGTAGTATTCAAGTATCCTGCGGGAAATGATCACGTGTTCAAAGTGGATGGAGGAGCATTCCAGAGCTGTAGTTTTCCTTCAGGAGGACTGTCAACTGGAAACGACGTCGTAGCGTTGGCAACCCCTGGCCGCAAATGGTACATCGGCGATCATTGCCAACTTGGGCAGAAGTTGGTCATCACTGTGTTTCCCACAAGTCTTCCTCCCTCTTACTTTCCACCATCCCCTCAACCATCTTCATGATCTTCATCTTCACTCCCAAAATAAATATTTCTTCTCTTTCTGGGCAGATCGTGTTATGACTATTATCATTCAGACAAATGTATGTGCTTTATTGGGCTTTTGCTGTTTTCTACTTGGGCTTCAAAACTTACAATGTATGTCCAAACTCAGATGACGCCTCTTTACTGGAGGCCCACATACATCTTCACAAATAAAACCATTCAATTCTATTCACCTATATATCCTTCACCTTCTCAGTCTAACCAATGAAAACAATAACACACAAAAATTACATACATCATTTTACTAATATCATATCATATCATAATTAAGAGATACTTGAATTTTGTACACTTTATTCATGTTTCAAGAGATGACACTAACTTCGTCATGTGTCGTTTTCATTATTCTAATCTGGCTTCAGTTTCGTAAGGAAGAGGATAAGTAAATCTCACGCAACCATGAAGCATATTAACAGTCACATGTATACCAAATTCCAAGTTTGAAGTTTGATGGATATATATATATATATTTATATATATCAATATCATATATTATAATATTTGAAATTCAAACAATATTGACTTGATCAATAGTGTCGGTGCCATTATTTAGTACGGTTGTTCCCATTACAAGATTTTGCTGTATGTGTAGGGCAGGATTAAGTTTTAAATGCTCTCATTTTTTGAAAGCCCTATTCCACCCATGACAATGACTCAACCTGTAATTTCATTTTCGGATTAAAAATTTGTTATTTTGTCACATCGATCCCACTTTCTTTCTTTCTACTTATTTTTTTTTTTTCTAAAATTTAATGATTTGCACTTAAAAAAAACAATGGTTTTCTGATCTGCTTAAAGAGTGTACAAGGACACGATAATGACAATAAGACTTTCCATTTCAATTCTTTTCAGTAAGTTTGCTCTGTAAATATAGGTATACTAATGTGAGCTTTCAATTCTCTTCTTTCAAATAGTGCTTCTTCTTTTCTTTCTTTTATTTATTTTTTAACTTCCTTTACCTTTACGGTCCCATTCAGTGTGAGAGGGAATCATTGATTCAGCACACATGGACTTCACTTCAGCTAAAATTAAAAAAAAAAAGTATATTTGTCATTAAGTTTTTAAGTAGAAATATTGTAAATAAATTTTTAGTTGGTACGTACTACATGATTAATCTTGTTAAAAGCTTTTTTCACACACCACAATTTTATTAAAAAATTTAAATATCGAAGATTTAAAAAAGCAAGTCTAGTAAAGAAAAAAAAACAAAAAAACTTTATAGAGATCAATCAAACCCACCTACCTATTTCAATTATATTCCTACAGTGATCTATGTATTCAGCTAAGTTCTGACAAAATTTTATGAAAGGCTCCTTTAAAGAGATCAATGATTATATACAGCTAATACTCTTTGCCTTTGTTAGTCCCTCTCCTACAATGGCAGATTGATTCTCTTGTTTGAGTCTGCCATGTTGTGTATGTAGCTACCTATTCTTTCTTTCATTCTCTGCTTCACCATAATTAACATCCACTAAAGGACTTACACTTAGCTCTGTATACAACAAAATTAGGTGGGGCTGGGAACAAAAGACATGCTTGTGAACTTATGGGTTGTAAAATTACTTGTGCCTTTCTGCTTTGGGACACCTTCCTGGAAATTTCTCAATTCTTTTGAGAGCTATTTGGTACTATCTTTGCCACTAATTCACTTCACCTTCATCAATCTAACCTCTTGTTTAATTGTAGAATTTAGGAATCAAACTCAATCCCTTTTATCATAATCTTGATCTATCAGTATATCTGAGATTAGGTACAAGACATTCTAGTTGTGAATGAGTTTGATAAAACTGAGAAAAATGAATACTTGTTGTTTCTAGGACCCTCAAGCAATGATGATGAATTGGTCACTGATATAAGAAATGATATTTTATACATCAATCAAGTGGTTGGGATAAGTAGTAGCTATGTGCTTCAATTCTTTTGGACTGAGAAGAAATTAATAGAGCAAGTCCCACACTTAGTTATCCCCATACTACTTTCTTCATCAATTGGTATCAATATCATACTGATACCACTCGGGCAGTGCAAAAGAAAAGCAGCAAAAGGGACCAAACTCAACTCACAAAAGCAACCTGAAAACTGGGGTTTCTGCTTCATTCGGACTTTTGACCATCTTATACCACTCTTTTGTTTCTAGTTTTTTTTTTTAATTTCTCTGTCAAATCTATTTTTATAGAATTCTTTCGTTTCTTTTATATATATAATTCTGTACTCAGACAAAAGCAAATAAATAAATAAATAAGCAGAGAAGTGTAGTGTGGTGTGGGTTGCAGGGGCAATCAGAAAGAAAGAAGAGGTGGTGTCAAGTCATGGTAGAAGCAGAGAGCATTAGCTTCTGTAAGCACCACCTTTATTGAAAGATGGTAAAGAGATTGATAGACCCATTTAGATTATGACACAATATGGTTCATCCTTACTTCCTCTTTGTAGGCTCTGCTATGACCATGAGGCCCCTACAATTCCAATCTAATCTGTTAGTATTATATATTAATCTAATACCTTCTGTGGTAACCATTCATTGTTTTGATCAATTCATAATCTATTAGCAGGGTCTATTTCTTAAGAAATGCAAAGCATTCAAATCCCTTTCTGGGATATGACAAAAAAAATGCCATCTTTATAGAAGTGTCCTTTGTAATGGCTACAAGTGAAGAAAAAAAAAATTAAGCAGTCATAGTCCTTTGAATTCAAACACAAGAATAGGTAAGTTAGCAGATACTGTCATGATTGGAATTTGGAAAGGCATTGTGGTATTGATTTATATGTAGACATTACTACAAGACATTTGAGTATGCTAGAATCCCAGCACAATGAGTAGAAAGGCACGGTGACACTACACTAGAGTAGAACTAGACAATGAGTGTATGATTAGAATAGAGGTTATTTGCAGAGAAGGTTCTGTATTTGTTTGCAAGGTGAAAATGGCAACATAATTTGAAGCAGAAAGTGATAATGAGTTGGGAATCTTGAGATCTGAAAAGGACCGAGCAAAGAGAAGCAAAGTATGGGAATATAAGGAGAGGAAGAAAGAAGGCATAGGATTCCCAAAAACACTTTTTCTTTTGTAGGAGAGAGAGAGTGGGAGAGAAAGTAAGAGAGTGAGTGAGTGAAGTGAAAACAAACCCACAGGGACTTGAAAAGGTGGTGGCTATGGCTATAGTATCAAAAAAGAAATAGGATGGGGGTTCCCACAAGGATGTAGGAATCCCAAGTAGATGAACCCCAACATTCATATAAAGCTAAAAATGGATAAATTATATATAATTATTAATATAATAGCATGGAGAGCTTCAATTTCTGTTCCACACGTGGGGCCATTAATTAGTTCTCCAGTTTCTTTTTCGTTTGGGATCAATCAAAGAATATATATATATATATATATATATATATATATATATATGATATATCTCTCTTTTTTCTTTCGTTTAAAAATGGAGATAAAGAAAAAGAGGGGTTGTGGTAGGGACATGGCTTTTTGTTTTTGTGTTTGTGTTTGTGTTTGTGTTCACTGCTATACGTTTGCTTTTGTTTTTATGCCTCATGTCATGTTGGAACACTCTTTGGACTACTAGTGGATTTCACATTCACTCTTATCTTAAACTCTTTCTTTTAGAGGAAATGGGAAAAACAATTCAAATTGCTTATATATAACACACCCTTCCTCCATCTTTGTTTATCAAACCCTTAAATGTATATATTTTGGCCAGAGTCAATCTATTTTTCATTTAATTTAGGGGAATACTCTCGAAATCTAATTCTAAATATACCAGACAATTAAGCTGGAAAGCACCCTTAAATTTTTGCAAGAAATTTCAGAGTGTTTGGTTTGGGTATTTCCGGGAAATATAAAATATAATTGAATATGTGTTTGGTATAGTTTAAAATTATTTTTTTAAGAAAATAGACCGAAAACAAGAAAGAATAAATTACATTAATTTATCTTAAAGTTTGGTTAGATTACACTCAATATCTAACTAGATTAATATTATTTTGAAATGAATATATATTACATAAAATGTTAATTTTATTAATAAAAAATAAATTAAAAAATTTTGTGTGACAATATTTCAGACCTCAAGAATATCAAGCATAATTTTTTCAATAAGAATCTCGTGTAATTCCATCAAATTTCCGAGAATATTGGTATAATTTTTTTAACTTTTTTTTTAAAAAAAACCCTTTAAACACATTAATATCATTATTTATTATTTAATGATAGTCAGTCAAACTTTAAAAATTACATAAGATTTCATAGCCATTCAAATAATTTTTATCTAAAAATGAAAGATCAAAATTTTAACTTTATATAAAAAAAAACCTATTTTTAAAATATTAAAAACTTGCCAATGACAAACCAATTATATGAAATGGAAATAGAGAATAAAAATTACAGATATTTCCTCAAACCATACTATCAGCAAAGAAATCCTTAGTTTATATATATATATATATATATATATATATATACTAATTAAAACACTCCTTATTATAATAATATAGCAAAAAGCTTCAAATATGGATTGAATTCTCTAAAGTAATTCTTTACAATAATTTTTTACAATAAGAAAGATATAAACTCTAATTCATATAAATTGTTTTCTATTTTTATAGGTTTTTATTTCTTTCTCTCTATCTCTCTCTTACTCAATTGTAAAAGAACTAAAGGTCTTTAAATAGTATATTGTTGTACTTGCTCATCAATTAATTGGAGAAATAGGGAGGAAGATTACTGTTTGATGAAAAGTAACCTAGTGATTAAACGAGGCATTTTATAGTGTTTTAGATTTAAAGATGATATATTGAACTATTAAATCACCTAGGAGGATATATTGTAAAAACTAAAAAGTGCGTTTAATTTGTTTGTACTCTTTGATTTGGTTGTTGACCATTTTGTAATAAAATACAACTTTATATGTAGGGTAATATATATATATATATATATATGCTCGCTTTTCCAGTCTTCTTTTTGGACCTTCTTGTCCTCTTTCTTTTGTAAATCCATATTGATTTAGCTAAAAGGAAATGATTAAAGGAGCTAGCCTAAACAAATCTTAATAGCGTCCTTTAGAATGGAAAATTAAGGATTATGTTTTATGTTGAATAACATATATATATATATATATATATATGATCAATTAAGTTAATGTCAAAAGACAAAGCACAAACATAAAGAGAAATTAAGTCTGTACTTAGGATAAAATTTAAACAGTGTTCACACTAAAAAGGCAGTTTACCTAATAAAGTCGTACATCACACATACACATGCAAGCTTTTTCTTAATTTCTTCTCTGTCAGACTAAGTAAAGATTGGGAAACATAGTTTGGGACTTAAGTGCCTTGATTATATGCATTTGTGTTCTTCATGTATCCCTAGGATTAAATTAAAGTAGCTTTAAAAGTGTCCTTTTATTTTTTATTTTGTTTATTTCCCTAGCTCATTCCCTTTGATAGATGCTTTAATTTGCTCCTTTTTTCACATGCCTTTCGGTTTTGTTTTATGCTCAAAAAATTGAAAAAAAAGAAATGAATGAATGATTACGGACTGACCCATTTAATTTTTGTGTGAAGAAAATATTGTAGAGATCTTATATATTTTATCAATATATATATATATATATATATCACTTTCTCCACTTTCAAAAGGGCTAAATAAAGAAGAATTGAGGAGATGAATTTGGACATAATGAAAACAAAGAAAGAACAAGGAGAAGAAAACTTTAGTAGGCTCCGTAGATATTGCAATCTTCAGTCAAATATGGAATTCACTTCACATATTTTCTATAGTTTCACATAAGACGCTTGAGAAGGGAATTTTTCTGGGGCAAAATAATTAATATAAAAAAAAAAGATAAACAAGAAGCAAATCTAAGTAAGAGTACTAAAAGGTGAATTAAGGTGATGATGAGATTGTGAATAAAACCATAGAGTTTTTAATTTTTTTTATTATTATTATTTTCTAGAGAGTAAGTTATGATCATAAAGTGAGGTAGCTAATGTATTGGCAATTTAAGATTAGACGAAATATAAGTGACAAAGCAAGTTATGATAAGCTCATTGAATATTTAGTAGTTAATCATTTCTTATTTCCTTTTTGTTAAGATTAGATTTGGAGAGAGTATAAGGAAAATAGGAAATTGAAAGCCCCACGTTTCTTGATTTCTGTCTTTTTCTTGAGAAAATTTTGTTTTGCTTCTTGCCCTAATTTTGCGCAAAAGAAAAGGCACAAAGAGTGGGGACGATTGATTGGGTGGGCAGATCAGGCTTGACATGATGAGAATGAGAGGGTTTATGAAAAGCAGAAGCATAAGCATCATCAAGTCCCACTCTTTCTAATCAAACATCAATCTCTTTGGGAACTTGGGCCTCCCCACCAAGCTCCTCCATTACTCTCTTTTACACCATCATCATTAATATATATATATATATATATATTTGTGTTTTATGTATTTTCATTTTGGATTTTTTTGCTTCACTGACACCATTTACTGTCTCTTCTCTTGTCATATATATCACCAATTATTCAATAAACCAATTATAATTTCCTGGCTTCATTATTGCACATTACTATATAATGTTGTGTCACTTGCGTTGATTTTTGTTTTTTCAGGTTA
Organism: Senna siamea; assembly: GCA_031216115.1. Lineage (NCBI taxonomy): Eukaryota > Viridiplantae > Streptophyta > Magnoliopsida > Fabales > Fabaceae > Senna > Senna siamea. Next base: position 4,924,982 of record CM062358.1, read on the forward strand.
GAGTAGAGATGTTTCTATCAACTTTGCACGTATGTCCATTATTTTTTTGATTTAGTCAGAGATAGAATGTCTACCATATTGAAAATTGAAGAACTCAAATAAATCTAAAGAATTTTTTTTTTTTTAGAATTAAAGAATAGTAAGTCAAATGCAAACAATTGTGCCATTTGTATATATATAAATTAAACGGTATAGTTAATACTTTTGAGTTTTAAATTCCATACAATAAGTATATTAAATAGTAATAACGATACATATTGAAGTCATTGAAATTAATTAAAGGTTGAATCTTATAGATAAGCATTGAGCAACAAAAGAATCTAAAACATGAAATTAACATCATTAATGCTAATGGGTCCTGCAGCTGGATAATCTTTCAATTAGCAAAGAAAAAGCCATTGAAATTAATTAAAATTCTTGTGTTTTAAATCTCATTGTGGAGCTAGCTAGGGTTAAAAATAGACCAGTCAAGAGAATTCCTGTAAAGTCCACCAAACTGGCCATATAGTATTGAAAGCTTATAATGATCAGTCTATTTTGAAAAGGGTCCCTTATAATGCCTTTGAATATATATGCAATTTTCATTCCCAACCTTTAATTTCATTTTAATTATAAATGGCATATATGGCCATAGCTATAATGATTCTCACATAACAATATTTGATAGGAGCTTCATGGTCGCACAAATGCCTATCTACAAGGACCCAGAATGCTTTAATTTCTCTCCCTCTTGAATTAATGTGTCATATGGACAAAATCTAGCTGTGGATGGTACAAAAACTAGAATTGCCAGGACCATGTATATTCAACACTACGAACCCCTTTTGGCCCCATGATTGAACGTTTTGAAATTATTCTACTGTACACATGCATGCTGGCACGACTTACATGTATATAACTTGTTTTATTCATTTGCTTATTCAAACATATTAAATATGATTAATATATTATAGTTCGTGAACACTATATATATACAATGTAATGGGTCCTATTAATGTTACCGCGTGGGATTTGTCAAAGATTAAGATCAATATCAACGCGTTACTTTATGGATAATGGTCCCTTTATCCCACTAATTGACATAAGAATAACCATTTTAACATGAAAAAAAGAAGCTGTGGAGGCTAGAGCTATAGCTATTGGTAGGGTTAATTTAATTAGCTAAATTAAGGTAAAAAATGGACAATAATAGAGAAAGGGGGAGGAAGGAGAAAATGCCCCATGATCAATCAATAGCCGAAAAATGACAAATTCATGGCATAATGGAAGGAGAGAAGGAGGTGCAAGGTTTTGCCTTTTTCAAAACTATATATACATTTCTTCATATATATGAATGTGTGTTGTGTTTTCGAAAAACTTTGAAAAGTTGTATGGTAGTAAAATAGAGAGGGCCATACGTGTAAATGCAATGAGATAGATAGCAAAGCTTTTGGTTGTTAGTGTTCCACAAGGTCGGTCTTTTCTGGGTCATCTTACTCTTTGATGCCTCCTTGTGGGACAAAACATCACCATTCACCCATGCACCCCTCCCTATATTATTGGGGCTACCCATTAATATTCCCATCACTTCCTCTCTTTTATACTCTTGCATGCCTTTCACCTTTAGGATTCCCCAATCCTAGAAGCATATCTTTTATAATAATAAGAGATATTTTTAAATATATATATTATATCATTTTATTTATACATTAATTAATAATATTTAACCAACTCTTACTAATAATAATGATGCGTGTTGGCTTAACTCACATATCAAAAAACAAATATATAGTACGAATTTCCAAGCATATGTCCATCTCAATTATACATGAAAATTCGAATATCACTAATGCTCTAACAATGTGTACATATCAAAATTTTAAACACATTAGATTAAAAAAATTACGCTTTAATTACTCCAACATATATAAGATATTTAATATAACAATAAAAATAATTAAATAATGCTATGTATATTGTGTACAAAATAAATGAGATAGAATAAAAATGTTTATTGTATCAAATGTTAAAAAAACCTAAAAATAATCTTTTCAACAAAAAATATGTGGAATATAATTTAACTAAATCTCAAATAATTGTTATGTAATTTACTGGATCAACCAAAAAGGATTAAGCCTGTGTGTCTTTGTACCTGTCATGATTCACATCACTATACACGTTAGAATTTACAGGTCCTTTTGTATATCATTATACTTTTCCTCTTTTTCATTCTCTCCTTTCCACCTCTCTTTCCTCTTTATGCACAAGAAATTTTTGCACACATCACATTAAGATTGAAAAGACCAATTTTTTCTGTTTTATATAATATCTATACATATATATAAATATATATTATATGACATTATTCATGTTTATATATTTGGGGAATATACTGTAAATAAATGGGGCTCTTTTGGCGGGAGATTTGGGTGTCAAGACAAGGACCAATGAGGTGGCCATTTTTGAAGTTTTATGTTGTCCAGGGCTCCACATTCAAAAAGCTACCAAACACACACACACATTACAAAAAGCACTGGTTATTTACATGTGTGGATAATCAATATCTTTAAATATTGATTAAAATTTTATTTTATTGATTGGTAGAGTATTTAATGATTTAAAATAATTTTTAATATGTCAAAATTTATCAATTAATCAGATAAAATCTTAATATTCAATGGTTTAAGAGCACTTGTTAATAAATCAACTTATAATAAGAGAAAATCTTAATTAGTGACCTAAGAAAGTTTTGGATCTCTACAGTCTAAATTCTATGTAATTCTTTGTAGTGAAAAAAAATAGATAATGAGTCCTAATTATACATTAACTCGATTTTGAGTTAATATTATATTAAACAAATCTAATTGCGAGTTAATGTTATATTAAAAAATATTAATCTGATTTCAGGATAATGTATAATCGGACAATTTTTTTTTCTGCAAAACGCCACAAAATTTAAATTAGAGAGAATCTGAATGTAACAAAACTTTATAATTAATTAATTGCTTCCCTCGTGCACTCCTTTTTGAGCACTCCACTTGGCACATCAACGTCTTCTCCACGTGGCATGCTGGAACTGGTAGTTAAATAAAACCCTTTTCTTAACAGACTGAATAAAAACATCATAAGTTAGATTGTGCCACCAAATTATATATATAAAATTGGTATAGTATCAACTATAGTTATTTTTATAAAAGTTAATATTAATCCTACGTTATTTAGTGCCCCATCAATTAATACATACAGAAATTGACATATTCTAAATATGATCGAGAAATTAGTAAATATTTGATTGTACATTTGGTTTTTTCATAATTTTTTGTGCAAAATATTAATATAATTATTACTTATAATTCAATATAATTAAAAAAATTAATTCTTATAATAAATATTTAAAGATGTAATAGCAATAATAAATATCATATCTTTATATATCGATTAGTTGGTATAATAAAGTATAGTTTTTGGTTGCTCCTATAAGAAGTAAGAACCTTAAAGGGAAGTAGTTAGACTAGTAATAATGGGCTAAAAATCTATTATATATATACATAGCACATATCTTTTATTATTGAAAATAATTTTATTTAAAATATTGCTAGATATTAAAAATAAATATATCTTTTAATAAAAATTTAAATTTAGATTTGTCATATTATAACAAATTAATTTTTTTATTAAACATAATATCCACTCAAAATTATTAAACTATGCACTACTTAGCTTAACCTAGTATTTTACACCATTAATGAAGACCGTGGAGACAAGTACATATTAATAAATAATTATTGAATATTTTAGATGATAAATTACAAATTAATTAATATCATTAGTCGGCTAGTTGAGGCCCACAAGGTTTCAAATTAAATAGGTTTAAAATTATGGCTTGTTAGGTTTAGGTCAATTCAATGGGATAGTTGTGTGCACTCATTTATTTTAAATACTCAACTTTCCGTCGCCATTTATTATGTTCAATTTAAAGTTGAATTAATCAACGTTAACGTTTCTTATTACGGACTCCTTTATTTTGTTCTCTATATGTGTATACGTACTTTCCTTGTATATTACTATAAATTTGTATTCATAATAATGGCATGTAATCTTTTTTAACCATATAAATGGTAATTAGCAGAAAGTTTGACTTTTTGGGACAGTCGAATTTTAATTTTTAATAATTGATTTTAAACCTTTCACACAATTCTTGGTTGAAGAGTTGCAAATATATATATATATATATATATATATATATTTATTGGTATATCTTCATTCATTCATTATTACGAGTTAAGTTTGAATTTTAATTATTTAGTTTTGAGTATGAATTCTTTTAAGAATTGAGAATTCATATTCGAATCCAAACCTCTATTTAACACTATAATTATCCACGATAAGATATCCTAATAGAATATATTTTTTTAATTTATTAATAAAGAATTAAGTCATATTTTTTAAAAAAGTTAAATAGTACCAAATGAAATTAAATACTTCAAACACCACTTAACTTTTTTCTTTATTTAAAATATAAAATGCTTTAATAATATGAGCAAGATATGTAAAGATAAATGAAAGCACATGGCATGAGCATTGAATTTCAATGCAAGAGTTAGAGAGTTGTGATGCTTAGCTGGCTGAGGGTTAGGTCACGTACATTCTTACGTCTCCTTTAAAATTCACAAAAATTAAAAATATAGTAATATATTAATACAATTCTATTTATCATTATCAAAATAAGATATGTTTATCATTATCCTTATTAATTTAGTACATCCTAATACAAAAAATTATTATTTTTTAAATACCCAAAAATATTCCTAATTCATATCGAATAATTATCTTTATGTAATTAAGAAGAAATTTATATCACCAAGTTGACTAGACATATTATTTCATCCAAATTTAATTATCAAGTTAACTAATTACCTTTTACAAAGTAATAAAATAAATTTTAAATTTATTTTTATAAAAATATTTATATTTAATACTCATATACCAAAATATCTTATCAAATTAATTTCTTAATTTCTTTTTAAGTTAAATTTATTCTGGTGTATGTAATTGAATTCTGTGTGAATACTATATAACCTTACCTTTATTTTAGTGTAAACAGTTTCGATCAGAACCACTTTTAAGTTTTAAAGTTTACTCAAAATTATGTCTTTTTTTTTTCTAAATTAACACTGTTTTTTTATATTGATTTGACCTAATTAAAATTTTACTTTATTTTACGTGTAAAATATCAAAAGAAAAAGATGATTAATCTTGAACAAAGTTGAAAAGATAGAGAATATCCTTTATTTTTAATTAATAAATGGAAGTTCTTATGATTTAAAATTGTCTGGGTGCAAATTTAATTGAAGCAACTTTTATAAAGTCAAGTAATTGTTAAATGATTTAGATGTGGACAAAGAATCGCTTAAATAACAATTTTTTAGGAAAAATAAATTTATCTAATGCAAAAATCATTTTAATTAAAAAATGGATGACTAAATTGTTAACTATTAAATCTTTTAAGTATTATAAATTATTAATTTATTCTAAAAAATTAAAATAATTTAATAATTAAAAATCTCGGCACTTAAAGACTATATAAACTTGTGAGAAATTTTTTTAATACTGGAATCTTTTTAACTAAAACACAATTGATGATCAAATTGGTAGAAGAATAAATTTTTAAGCACTAAATTATTATGTTATTCTAAAAGGTTAAAATAATTAAGAAATTATGGGACTTAACCTTCTAAACAAAATTGTCTTCTAATTTTTGAACTTTTTTTAATAAATAATAATGATTTCACTCTAACTTTCTAAAAGAGTTTTATTTAAGGTAAAAGTAGTCTTATCTTATAAGGAGGAGACATACATTCGAATATTAAAAAGTATATTTATTAACAAAAATTTATTTTAATATTCTTGATCTGACAAATTAATTTTAAATTTAATGTGATCTAAAAATAGTGAGTTTTAAAAGAAAATTGTCTTCGTAATTTTAAACAATTTTTTTTTTTATAATAATGATTTCACTCTTAAATAAAAAAAAGGATGGTGGACATTACTGTAGGTGGGCATAATTCAAGAGTGATGATCTATCATCCATCATCAATCAATGTATTAATGTAATGTACAGTGCACGCAGCACCCTCTCTCTACTCTTTACTTTCCTTCCTCATGGAATTCAGCGTTTTATTCAAACTTCCCCTCATACCCGCGCACTGTCCCACAAGAATCCGTTGATTTTAAAATTTTCTTTTTTTATTTTTTATTTATTTCTTTCATTTTTCTATTTTTTTATTACCCTTCCCTCATTTCTAGATTACTTGTAACAAGGAAGAATAATATGAGGGCATGACCGTTTTCAAAAAGTTCAATTCATGAGAGAGAAAAAGATAGCATTGCATTTTGTAAACTAAATAACAAATGAACCCAAACAATTTCACTCTTCCTATCACTCTCCTCTAAATCTTTTCTTCAATCAATCGCTATTTTACACACTCTCATCTCATTTTCTCATTCACTCGAACCCACATTTCAAAATCTTCATTCATTCACAATACCAGGTATTTCACCTGCCTCTACTTCATGTCTTTTCTCTTTTAGAGGGATATTCCCAAAGTTCCTCTTTTTTTTTTTTTGTTTTTTTTGAATTTTTAGATCTACCATCTTTTCTGGGTTGATTTATACAGCAATACAGCTGCAAATACAATACCAAATATTAGTTCTCGGGTTTCGAAAAATACGATTTTGATCCAACCCCACGTATGATTGATGTATTCTTCATTGCCCATTAGCTATATCTTTTTGGTTTCGTCCTCCTAATTTCTTTGCTCTGATTGATTACAGAGGACAGTGAGATCGGTCTGAAAAAGTTAGGATCCGAGGCCATTTGTTTGGAGGGTAATAGCCTCCTAATAGGCATTTTATTACTTGGAATAGCTTTTGGCAAGGTGACTTTTTGAGAATGGAATTTATGCTTATTACGGTTCCGTTTTGAAAAACCCAACACACAGTGGTAGGATCGGCGTAAAGGTGAATGAAAGAAAAAGAGAAGGAAGTGGAAGAAGGGGGTTTTCCTTTTTTAATAAAATTATAAAGCTTTCATATTTATAAAGGCAGAGAGCGTTGGGTTTAGCATGCAACTTAGCTCCTGTAAAAAGAGGGAGCGTTTAAAGAAGAGAGCCACAGTATCACAAGAAGCCTTTCAAAGATATGAAGAAGAAGCAGCAGCAGCAGCTACAGCTAGTCAAGGAAGAAGAATCCAAGAAGAAGGAGCGTCACATTGTGACGTGGACTCAAGAGGTTTTTCTATTTTTATATTCCCTTGTCTTACTTATTATTTATTTAATCCACTTCACTATCTCATTTGGGTTATGTGAGTTTCAGGAAGATGATATACTAAGAAAGCAGATTAGCATCCATGGAACAGAAAAGTACTGATTCCCTTTTCTTTCACTGTTCTTCTTTTGGGTTACTACTAGTGCCACCAGTTTCCTGCATTTGTGAAACTAAGGGATTTGAATTGCATTAAATGTATGCAGTTGGGCAATTATTGCGTCTAAATTCAAGGATAAAACGACAAGACAGTGCAGAAGAAGGTGGACTTTTATTTATTTATTTTAAAATTGAATGCTCTGTTTCATCCTTCCATTCATGAAAAAATTTCATGCTTTATTGGTGTTTTAATCTGATCATGCTAAAGTGATTTTTAAAATAGCAGATGGTACACTTACTTGAATTCTGATTTCAAGAAAGGAGGATGGTCTCCAGAGGAAGACTTGCTCTTATGTGAGGTAAACTCATGCTAATTCAGAAATTTGGACTTCCTTTTTCAACATGATAAATATGATTTGTTTTGCATCAAGCTTGACCTACTAAAAGGAGGTCAGAAACAAAATTAACCAAGATCTTCTTTTGTTCGTAGTTTTTTTTTTTTCCTTGTATGATATAATATTTTGATGTTCTATGTAGGCTCAAAAAATATTTGGTAACAGATGGACAGAAATAGCCAAGGTGGTTTCAGGCAGGTAAATAAAAATGAATTCTTTGGTTTATGCAAGTGCCATATACAATATTCCTGTTGTTAACGGTCAAGCTCAACGCAATGCTTTATATACAGAACGGATAATGCTGTGAAAAACCGTTTCTCCACACTGTGCAAGAAGAGAGCAAAATTTGAAGCCTTGGCAAAAGAGAACAACACTTCTTGCACCAATTCAAATAACAAAAGGATTATTTACCAACATGGTGATAACTCAGACTCAACATCTGAAGCTGCACCACCAACTAAGAAGATAAGGTGCAGTACATTTTTTAGTATCAGAATACACATTCTATAAAGAACATTGCTAAAATTTCATTCTATTTCTATTTCAATATAGGAGAGCCCATATCCCCGATCCTGCAGACAAGATCAACAATGGAGACAGATCCCATAAGCAATGTGGAACACCAATAAATCAGCAGCCAAGAGCACCATTTTCGATATTAGTTCACACCTCGCCAGACCAGCTTGAAGTCTCCAATGCCAAAATCAGCAGAACTGGTAATGAAAAAACAGGACAGCACAAGCATATTCATCTAATCTAACACAGCTTTTGGTGATCGTTTCATTCTAATATGACTTTTTGTTTGTCATGACTTTCAGACCAGAATTACAAAACCCAAGGAACATTTCTTAAAGAGGATGATCCAAAGCTAAGTGTATTGATGCAACAAGCAGAGTTACTAAGTTCACTAGCTCTAAAAGTTAATACAGATGACGTGGACCAGAGTCTTGAAGACGCATGGAAGGTGAGGGGCTGGGCTGAGTTTCTGAACGTAGTGTACTTTGAGTATTGAATATCTTATGTGCTTCTTCAAGAATGATAGGCCTGGTTGGTGAATAAAAAATCAAAAGCAAAGCCCAATCTATAAGAAAATCATGAGTCATATAACATAGCACATCTTCCTTTGGAAGCTAAAATAATTTCTCTGGTCAGCTTGATGTCATGTATTGTTAGAGAGATTAATGCAATTCTGCTAACACCCTAATGCATTCTTGGCTACGAGAATGCTGATCATTATGATGCCCAGTTGTTTACTACCCTAATTAATAAGAAGCAAAATGCAAATTATAGGTTATTGCCTGATAGCAATTACTATGTGAATCATTTATATTTTTTACGTTGGCTTTGAAAACTCGTAACAGCTTCAATGATCGGCTTGCAAGCATATAGGCAATATAAAAAGCTTAATCCTGATGAGTCGTATAGGTAAATATGTATAAAACAAGTTCAGGTCCAAAAGGCTTAGCTTCTGAGCGTATATATAAGAACGTAATTGTTCATGTTCTTCATATATTTCCTAACTCTTAAGAGTGATGATACTAGGTGCTCCAAGAATATTTGAACCGATCCAAAGAATCAGATATTCTCAAATACAAGATTCCAGATTTACAGCTCATAGATCTTAAAGATATGATGGAGGACTTAAAGAGTAGTAATGAGGGAAGCCAACCACGTTGGAGGTACTTTTAAGTTTATTAAAAATTTAAACTTAATACAGGGCTTAACCTTTGAAATATCTAATGGATTCTGGATATGTTCAAGGCAACCGGAACTATATGAAGACTCTCCAAGCAGTTCTGAGTACAGTACAGGATCAACACTCCTGCCCCATTTAGTAAGTGAAAATTTGGAACACTCTCTGCTTCAAGATACTGGAACCGAACTGAAGCCCATCCAACTTGGAGATCAAAAAGGAGTTAATGAAAGTGGGAAAGAGGTTCTTTCTGCTGCAACTATGGGTCAAGGTAAGATAAGTCTTTTCCATTATAAGGGCAAATAGAATATTGTTTTCTAATTTGTGGTAATATCCTAACATTGTCATGAACAATAATGCAATCATAAGCAATTGTGATTTGTGACTCTGTTTCTTTAGCAGATATCTTCCCATCTTGTGAGCAACAGATAAGCAATGACGGCATTATTTCTGCCTCATCAAGTACAGAATTCAGTTCCCCTCTTCAAGTTACACCTTTGTTCAGATCCTTGGCTGCAGGAATTCCCAGCCCACAATTTTCAGAAAGTGTAAGTTACCCAAGCACTAGCATTAAAAGGTCAACAGAAATCATTCCAATATTAGTAACAAGTAATATGATTATCCCTTAAAAATGTGGGCAAATTGGGAAACAACTGAGCCCATTTATCAGCTATAGCAATTCTAGTAGTTCTTGTAAGTTCAACATCACCCAGCAACAGGACTTTCATTTGTAATAGTAGAAATTTATCTTAGCAAGTCATCAATACTGAAGTAACAAGTAATGTAGTGTGCTTAACTGCTTGTCATCATTAGGGTTTGGAATAGTGGACTCAAGATGATTCTAACTGCAAGAGTAAGATGACATCTTGTGTCTGCAGATGCGCTTATATAAGAAGTCGTGTAAAATAAAACTGACTGGTAAAGCTTCTGCCTGCCAGATTAAAATGGAGTCTACTCTGTCAATAAAATGTTACACATTATACAGAATGCATTTTTCAAATTAATAAATTATAGCTAGGACTCTGGACTCTTGTATTGATTCTAGTTCGAAATCAAGAAACAATTACGAAAAAGAAGAACAAATTCATGAAAGATAACTGGGTCACAGTATGTTGAACTATAAGGTATTTTATTTATTTTCTTGATCAGATAGGCACTTGTAATCCACTATAAATAATGGATAAGGAAAAAATTTACCATGCATAGGGAAAGCCAATGATGCAGAAAATTATAGAAGCAAAAAACTTGGTTAGAAAACAAGACACCGTATTAAGTAACATGATTTAAGAGTGGAACTGTTCAGTATTATCATCATCATCTCCATGTATTGTCTCTGAAGAACACAAACTTAGGCCAGATAGGGTTGCTTGCTGCTTAAATCGTAGGTTAGCTAAGCTCTGCTACTTTGTCTATTTCTGCTGGACTATCTGGATTTGCATGTTACTATACAGCAGAACAATCAAAGATTTTATGGTCAGGATGTAATAGAGTTTCACATCCCATATAGAAGCAAATTATGCTCTCTCCTTACTCTTACGTTATATACACTTTATTGTATTAAGATCACGATTGTTTATTAACTGCTATAATTGGATTTATTGATATTAGACCTCTATTCTTTCTTTTTAGTATTGGCATTTATCTATCAGAGTTTGGGCCACAACTAACACTTGTTTCTTCTTTCTTTGACATTTTCTTTTTGCAGGAAAGGAACTTCCTAATGAAAACACTTGGAATAGAGTCACCATCCATGAACCCTAGTGCCAACCCCTCACAACCACCACCTTGCAAAAGAGCCTTACTACACAGTCTATAATCTAATCTTCCATTCAGTTGGTAATGGAAAACCCTAATTTCCCTTTTCCCTTGGTAGAATCCTTTAAATTCTCCCTACCCTTGGCAATTTGGATTGAGTTCTTTCATGCCTGGTTTGAGAAAAGATTCCTAAGATTGCAACCTTATTGCCTAGATGAGCCTAAAATTTTGAAGGGCATCATCCTCTTCATCTCCCCAAGAATGCTCTGGTGCATTCTTGTGATCTTAGACATATCTAACAATGTCTTTCTTTCCTCCCCACCCACCAGTCAGACTTACCTTCTCCATAGTTTTTGCACTAAAAGTTAGTTTGCATAGTGTGTCATTATTTGGCTTGTCTTCTCTTGATATCATTCTGGGTTTGTTTTTTTTTGGTTTGATCCAGCTTCTGATCTTGATTTGTTTTTGTACAGAGCCTGTTATGTAAGCATTAGTCATCCTGAGTGTGTGTATACATCGGCATCTCGCCAATCCTACTATATATGAACAGAAACAGAAATAGAAGAGAGAAAAAAAAAAAGAAAAAAAAAAGGATTAACCAGTGGCCAATTGGGATTCCTATTTGTTGTTTGGGTGTGCATAAAGTATAGAATAATTTTTTTTTTGGGGGGGGGGGGGGGTGGTGGGGGTTTGTGTACTGAAAACTTCATTATTATAGTTGGAGTGAAAATGCATTTTGGTTTTCGTGTGCATATACTGTTTCTGTTCTCTCTTACTCTTCTGGATTTAACACATAGCGAAAAGTGAAGAACTTCTCAGCAGAAGAAAACAGTAAAGTATCAGTGTTTCACACTGATTCCATCACCCCGGTTTTCCCTGAAAGAAGAGAACTTTAAAAGAAAGCATAGAATCATAGAAAGCACCAATTTCTTTTCTTTGTTAACCATTCTGCAAAAGACAGAAAATTTCAGCCACAGAAGCTCTATTTTGTTCGCAAAACGCAAAAAGAACTGAACAAGAAAATGAGGAATGAAATGCTGTGTACTTACAGGAAAACTTGTACTATGAATTGGCAGAGGCATGCAGTCCTGTCTCTCTCTCTCTCACACTCATAGGCAGTTTGAAATGGAATGCAGTGAGGAATTCTGGGAGAAGTGAGTTTATATTAGTAAGGACGATGAGTTCAAAAGGGTGGTAATTGTAACGGTGGTGGAAGACAAGAGGCAGATAATAATGACGAAGGCAAAAGCAACTGGTAAAAAGAAGGGAGGGAACTCTCTACAAAATAAAGCACATTATTTTGCCCTTCACTTTTTCCTCGAGGGAAGGTACACCATCCACCTTCGACTACTCATTTGACCTCCCACTTTCTACTTACTCAATTTGATTTTAATTAGCAGATTTGAGAAAATAAAAAAAAAAAGGAAAAAGATAATGCTATTTAACAGTCTTACACATAATTTATATGCACAGCTAATTAGTGCAGAGGATCCCACTTCAAATTTTTCTTGTTAAATTCAGAGACCTCCAGTTATCGCTTTAATGGTGCAACAAACCCACTCCAACAAGAGAAGATCTAATCCGAAGATTTAATCAATATATTACATATTTTACTCATACATATTGGATACGTATAATGAGTAGGAATATAAAGTAATATAAATCTTTCTGTCCGTTTATATTCCTAGGTCCAATCTATCAAGGATTTTTTTTTGGGGGGACAGAATCTACCAAATTAATTTAAATTATCACACGTGTTTTTTTCACCACTACGAAAACATATCCCCCCCCCCCCCAAAAAAAAAAATCTCGTTTTTTAACAATAATTCTGATTCTGATTCTTTGCTTTTCCTCCTGCAACAATCGTGATTTAAAGGAGAAGATTTATCAGGCCCAAAAGAAAAGGAGTCGAAGAGTCATACAAAGTAGGCATTACTTACACTTGAACATTAAATCTGGAAAAAGTGGAAATCATGTTTACAGAGCGCAAAGCAAAAAGGATCTATCCAATTACAGTTACTATTGCCAATACTTAAATGTATAATATCAACCTAGCCAACTGGACACTTCAAGATAAGAAGGAAATTAAAGAAGTGTTGTAGGGCAAATGAGCTGAAAAGACATTAACATGCAAATTCACAATTGCCGAAGGTGCTTCTTCACATTACTTATCTCTTCTGCAATCTCCGCAACTGTTGCCACTTGAGGTATATCTGGCAAGACAATCCAGAGAATACCATAATAACACATACCCATTGCTTTGTTGATAGGGGATTCCCACTCAGTAGCGATGACACCACAATGCTAACAAACTAGCTAGTGGTGGTGATGGTGGTATTAACCAATGATCCAAATCTGCTTATAGTAAAAAAGATGAAACTCTGGCCCACCGCACCACAGCAGCAATAGAAAAAAATATCCCATGCTGCCTCTGGGTGCTGCTTGCAAAAGCGAATTTCCTCAAGTCCACTACCATAAGGCAAGCCAAACATGTATATCATATTGCATATGGTACCCCACAAATTCATTCCCAACATAATACCCCAAGCACTTGTTTTTGGGTACCTAGGCAACACAAACCAATAATTTATTGAGAAATTTCTGTAACAATTTCGGTTTCACACATCAGCATTTAAAAATTTTCTCCCAAAGGAGAGTCATCTATCCTTCTCAAAGTTTCTCAAAGTCAAGCAATGTTAACAAATAAACATTCATGCACCTATTAAACAGAAGCTCGTATATTTGACGTTTTGAATTGAACAATAGACAATTTAGCATTTCCTACTATCAACAGAAGAAATGGCACAAATGATACAAATGCAGCTCAAGGTTGTTTTATTATTTGACGTACCAAACAATCCACCAGAGACAATGGTAGAGAACAGTATCATCAGCATAGAACTAGATACCGCAAAGAAGTGGTGGAATTAGAGGAGACTGCAAGGAGAAAAGGTTTGCATTTTAAGATAGACAAGACCAGCCAGCAAGCCAAACAAGTAAGCCTTGAAGTTTAACCCAGTCCTCTTTTGTTGGCTTCTTCTACTAATATAGTGGATCTCCCTTTGCCAAGTAAATCAAATTGAATGTAATAAATAAGTTTAATAGCAACATTTCTTGACTAGATTGAAACACAGCGTCCAGACCAAAGAGATACTTTCCCGGGATTTCTTATTGGGTTCTTTGCATTTCTATTTTCCATCAAGTCCAACTTGTTTGTTTAGTATGTGTGAGGTGACACACCAAAGAAGCATTTTTATTGACGCCAAAACAAGTCTGAGAGCTGGTAACAGCTCCCAAAGGTGTGCAAAACACAGGTATTAACACATTATTGAGAATATAATCAATGTTCATGTATATTTAAACACCAATGAAAATTACTTGAAGTAACAATAAGCAACACACCCTCGAAGGTTGTAATAAATTAAATAATTGATCAAAATTAAGGAGGAACAATCACTAAAGCTGAAGTTTCATATTGATGACACGAGATTGAGAAGTGGAATGGACGGTGAAGAAGTGAGGATAGAGGACGCCAAGTTAAAGAGTAGTGTAGGTAACTTCATATACTTGAACTCGGTCAGATTTCAATAATTAAATGCCAAATCAAAATACGGATTCTCTTCTATTACCTTGCTTTTAAGGAATCCTGAGTTGCATTTGTAAATCCAAGGGGAGCATTTGGATGTGCAAGCTTGCTGATAGTCTTTGAGCTTGTCTGTAAACAACATTAGCAAATATGAGAAACTGACAGTTGAGCTGCATTCATAGTTCTAACCTGTCTGTTCTTCTAAGAAATGGGGAACAACACTGGCTAAAATCTAAAATGATTGGCTCATCTGAGAAATTCCCAACCTTTAGAGGTGCAAATGTTGATACCCCTCCAGCAACAAGGAATGAACAAAGGTATTCTGGAAAACTGTATCGTATACCATACACTAGTGTACCCATCAACACGACTGCATTAATGTAAAATAAATAATTTGTTAAATAAGGATGATCATTTTAATTTTTAAGAATAGTTTACATGAACCTGGAATTTTTAAAATGAATGGAATAGAAACGGAAGGAAAAAGAGGGAAAACACGTGCACAAAACTACTAACCCGGAATCATTTTTGAGGATTTAGCCAGGACCTGCAAGTGGTAAGAATAATGATGCTGATGGTAATCGAAAATAACGATAAAAGAAGCCATACAAATAAATTAATAAAGGAAAATACCTGAGCTGGGTAACTAATATATTTCAATGCTTCAATTCCCATAGTTGGGCCAATTGTATTTGTAATGCCAGCACTCGAGTAAGTCCACCAGGGAGCACCACCAGAGCTGCCACTGGATCATATCTTTATCACTGGTGTAACAAGCCAACAGGGGAAAGAAAGAAACATTTACAGACTAACCCTACACTGTACATGCAAATTAAGAAAAAAGAGTAATTGGCATATAAGCTCACTAATGAATGACCAGAATAAACATACCACACACTGTACCAAGTTTAGGAATGCAAGGTGCTCGAACCTCTCGCCATCGGGACCAAATCGCTTGGTGGACCTATGATGAAAAAGCAAAAAATAGTTGAGAATTTTCGTAGCTCAGTAGGCATTTTGCAGAAATTAAGAGATCGAACAAATCGAAGTAGGATTAGACCAACACTTCTGAAAAAATTCGGAAAAGAATAGTGTATACTGTATATTGATATTTGATACTCAAGAGTTTACTGAAGAACACCTTGGTAGATATAAGCAGACCAAATTCCCACGACGTAAAACGGCAGAACTAACACACGGCGGAGTCCGGCGCCGTGAGCGTCCATTAAAGCCCAGCAATGATCGAAGGGAACAGAGAAAAGAAGCATAAACGACAGTGTTTAAATGAGACGACATCAACAAAGGAGAAGGGAGGGCCAAATTACGTAGAATTTCCACGTGGAGGCATCTCATTGAAGGAGTGACCCAATAAGGCTCCTGATTGGCCCACAAACGCGGTTCTTCATTTTCAGTGGCGGTGACAACTGACAACTGACAAATTTTAATGTAAGTCATTATATTTGTTGAGACTTTATGGTTATTATACCGAACGAAAATTAAGGTAAGTAAAAGAATTAATTTTTTATAGCATAATAAATTAATTTTTAAATTTATATTAAAATATATTTATATTTAATATATGAAAATTCATAACACAAAATATAACCTATTTTATGTTAAAAAAATATTTATATTAAAGTATGACCTATTCAAGATGAAGAAAGACTAAGGGCGTGTGAATCTGTTGCACGTCATGAGGATTACTTGGACTTCGACTGCCTATCTAATCTGCACATATGTTTTCGTTCCTCAAACTCTTTAAGTAGGCTTAAACTGAACATCCCAATTTCAATCACTTCTTCACAAAAATTCTTAGATCGTAACTAACACATAGACTTATCATAATATTTATTAAGTTTAATCAGCCTAAAAATTTATTTATCTTATAATAATCATGTTAAGACATTTTAATATTTTATTTTTAAATTCTTAATCATCATTCTAAATTTTATTAAAATTTTGATAGAGTTTTTTTAAAAAAAATAAGACGTTTTCTTAATTTACAACAATCTAAACCATTTCAATATTCATTACAAAAAGATAATACATCTGGTTATCACAAGCCTACAGAATTTTTCATTATGTCCACATGCAAACTAATCTAATACTATTGTATAGATACGCTGTGATATCATTGAACCTACAAAATTTTAAGGAAAAGCCTGCCCAAAATAGAAGTATATTTTTATTCACTTATACTCTTCAACATAAGGAGGATCTGAAAAATGTAAAGTAAGAAAGATGAGTCACACAGACTCAGTGAGTATAAAATAAAGAAAACACACAGAATGGAAAACAGACTCACACAGAGTTTTGATATTATAAAATAATTCAAGGGACTATAAAGATTAATTTATTGTTAATCAATTTTTATATAAAAACTTAAGAGAAATGTTACCATAATAATATTTTAACAGAAAAATATCATGACTAATTAAATCCATAAAACGTCAAACATCTCTTATATAATTTTTGTAAATTCGCATAATATTTAACACTTTCGAACAACTACCAATCATCTCTGGTCTCCCTTTGTACTAGGTCAACCATTTTGTGCCACCAGCCACCTATGCCTTCAGCCGCACTATGACAACCCACAGTGCATGCACGCGCGACCAGCCTTGTACCTCCCATTGCATGAGGCGCCTCAGTACAGGGTAACACCAAAGACAACATCCAACAAGACACATATTATTTCACACTCAAAGATACAAATTTCCACATTTAATCAATCTAGCTTTGAAGTTCAAATAATAATAAATTTTAAGCACTCAACAAATACATAATTTCTTGTATCTGATACTAATAGTCACACAAACATAAAATCATCAATTTATCACGAATTGTGAGGCAACACATATCCTAATTGTTTCCCATGGTTGTCTAGACAATGAGTGCAAACACATACACAATTAGTTTCATTTTTAATTCAAATAAGTAAGGGATATTTGAAAACGGTATCTCTTTTACCAAACACTCACCTGAAAGGATTTGTACAAAATCCTTACTTTACTAGTCTAGCACTAATTTTCTCAATTCTTCCTTTCCGCTATTTAATTTTCTATTTTCCCCCCTAAAGGAAATTACGCAAGAACATCATTAAATATTATTCTATCCAAACCACCTGAACAATTATCCAAATATCATGAAATCTCACTGATAATTTAGGCTACTGTAACGGTAGTCAAAATACTTCTATAATCCCGACGAGCTTCTATATTGCGTTTTTCAGAGCGTTTAGGCTACACCGACTTTAATGGCTCACTGAAAAAGGCACTATGACAGCGGTTAATGGCGACAGATGACCAAAATTGGTCCAAAATATAGATCAAAACACGAGGATGACATATTTAAAGTTAGTGTGGTGAAACATGGTGGTTTAACCGCGATTTTTTGGTAAAAAAGACAGACGGTGCGACGACGACATTTTGCCTCGATCCAGGCACGTGGCGGCAGCTCCTCGACGTGTGACGACTGGCTAAGGAAGAGGACGTCTTGGGCTAGCCATTGGTGGAGGCGGTGCGGCTGATGATGGCGATTTTCTAGCCATTTTTCCCCTCAACGTTGGCCACCAAAAAATAAAGAAAATTCTCGGTTTCTAGATGCCACCGGCCAGAGAAGATGTCGTGGAGGCTTGTCGATGATGCAGCGCTGTCAAAGGTCCTGCGCCAACGTGCTATGCGGGCTCAAATCAGCGCCGACAGTGGTGGTTAATGGTGGGATGCGCTGAAAAGAAAGGAAAAATTTGGGTGAGCAAAGGAGAGAGGGAGCTGAAGGTGAGGGAAAAGAAGGAAGCAAAATTTTAAAATTTTAGGCTTTAGGGGCATTTTGGTCATTTCATGAGTACTTTAGGTGTCCAAAATATTTGTTAAGATCTCAAAATAGATAAAAACTTCATTATCAGATAAAAATTTCATTCCATAAATTTTCATATTTGAATCATAGGCTCACAATAATTTATTTATGTCATATCCAACAAAATTTTCAAGTTTCTATTAGATTATACTGATTATTTTAGCTATTAAGATATTTAAATTAGCAAAATATTTGGAATATTACATTTTCTCCCCTTTAAGAAATTCGGTCCTCGAATTTCAACTTTACTGACCTTGATTCTCAAATAGGTATGAGTAGTTGGCAAACATTTCACTCTCCGCGTCCCATGTGGCTTCTTCTTGAGTGTGATTTCGCCATAGCACTTTCACCATCATGATCTCCCTTGATCGAAGTTTCTTGACTTGTCTATCCATAATTGCTATAGGTTTTTCTTCATATGTCAATCCTTTATCCAGATAAACCTCTTGTGGCTTGATTACATGTGAGGGATCAGGTAAATATTTCCTCAAATGGATACATGAAAAACTGGATGAACTCCTGCAAGGTTAGGAGGCAATGCTAATCGATATGCCACAGCACCAATCTTCTCCAAAACTTCAAATAGCCCTATGTATCGTGGACTTAGCTTTCCTTTCTTACCAAATCTCATTACACCTTTCATGGGAGATACTCATAAGAATACATGATCACCTACCATAAATTCGAAGTCTCGCCTTCTGTGATCTGCATAAGTTTTCTGTCTACTTTGGGCTGCAAGTAAAAGTTCTCTGATCAATTAGACCTTCTCAAGTGCGTCTTACACTAAATCCGGTCCTAACAATTTCACTTCTCCAGCTTCAAACCACCCAATTGGGGATTTACACTGCATACCATACAAGGCTTCAAACGGGGCCATCTGAATACTAGCTTGATAGCTATTATTATAGGCAAACTCAGCTAGAGGCAAGTACTTGTCCCAACTCTCACCATAGTCTAATACACAAGCCCTTAGCATATCCTCTAGAATTTGTATAGTCTTCTTTGACCAACCATCTGTTTGAGAATGAAAGGCCATACTGAGATGTAGACGTGTACCTAAGGCATCTTGGAAAGCCTTCCAGAAGCGTGAAGTAAATTGTGGACCTTGGTAAGAGATAATAGATAGTGGAATCCCATGTAGCTTAACAATTTCATCAAGATATAACTGGGCATATTTGCCACTCCATAGTGGTCTTTACCAAAATGAAGTGAGCTGACTTAGTCAATCTATCAACAATCACCAATATAGAATCATAACCTCGCAATGTACGGGGTAGACCAACCACAAAGTCCATTGTAATACTTTCCCATTTCCATTATGGTATTTCCATTCGTTGTAACAAACCAGCTGGTTTATGATGTTTAGCTTTTACCTGTTGACATGTTAAACAATGAAAAATGCAATCTGCCACATCTTTCTTCATGCCTTCCCACCAGTACAATTCTTTCAAATCATGGTACATCTTTGTTACACTTGGATGGATAGTGTAGGTGGATTTATTGGCTTCCTCTAGAATTTGTTCCTTTATCTCCTTTACCATAGGAACACATAATCATTGTTTATACTTTAACGCTTCATCCTATGATATAGAGAAATTACTGTGCTTCCCCTTTTTACCTTTTCTATCAGCTTGCATATATGAGAATCTTGCTTTTGTGCTTCCTTCACCTTCTTAATTAATGAAGAGAGAGCATGAATATGAGTTAAAAACATTCTAGCTTCCTTAATTTCAAATTGTACACTATCCTCTTCTAGTTTATGCAATTCTATGACCAGTGGCCTTCTCACCGTTGAAATATGGTTAAGAATTCTCATTGATTTTCTACTCAAAGCATATGCTACAACGTTAGCCTTCCCAGGATAATATAATATTGTACAATCATAATCATTAAGCAATTCTATCCACCTTCGCTATTTAAGGTTAAGATCTTTTTATTGAAAAATATACTTGAGACTCTTATAATCAGTATAAATCTCACAAGTCTCACCATACAAATAATTCCTCTAAATCTTTAAAGAAAAAACTACAACTGCCATCTCCAAGTCATAAGTAGGATAGTTTTTTTCATGTTTCTTCAATTACCTCGATGCGTAGGCTATTACCTTTCCGCTACATTAGTACACAACCCAAGCTTGCTCTTGATGCATCACAATAAATAGTACAACCATCACTCCCAGTAGGAAGAGTCAATATTTAAGCTAAAGTAAGGCAATCTTTTAGTTTCTGGAAACTTTCTTCACATTTATCAGTCCACTGAAATCTTTCTCCTTTTCTGTTCAACCTAGTAAGGGGAGCAGCAATCTTAGAAAAGTCTTTAACAAACCATCGATAATATCCTGCCAATCCCAGGAAACTACATATCTCTATTACTGAAGTAGGTATAGGCCAATCTCGAATTACTTCCACCTTTTTAGGGTCTACACTTATTCCATCCTTAGACACCACGTGTCCTAAGAAAGTTATATTGTTAAGCCATAACTCGCACTTGGAAAACTTAGTATAAAGTTAATGCTCCCTCAAAGTTTTCAGAGCCAGCCTTAAATGTTGTTTATGATCCTCTTCACTCTTTGAATACACCAAAATATCATCAATGAAGACAATCACAAATTGATCTAGGAAAGGCTTAAAGACTCTATTCAATAGGTCCATGAATACTGCAGGGGCATTAGTAAGTCCAAAAGACATAACAAAAAACTCATAATACCAATAGCAAGTTTGAAAAGCTGTCTTTGGAATATCTTCTTTCCTAATCTTCAATTGATGATACCCTGATCTCAGGTCAATCTTAAAGAAACATTTAGCTCCTTGAAGTTGATCAAATAAGTCATTTATTTGAGGTAAGAGATATTTATTCTTGACTGTCACCTTGTTCAACTGTCTATAATCAATGCATAAATGCATTGAACCATTTTTATTTCTTACAAACAATACTAGAGCTCCCTAAGGGGAAGTACTAGGACGAATAAAACCTTTATCAATAAGGTCTTGTAATTGTTCTTTCAATTCTTGTAATTCTACAGGAGCCATTCTATATGGTGGCATTGAAATAGGTTGAGTGCCAGGAATTAAATCTATACAAAACTCAATATCCTGATCTGGCAGTAAGCTAGGCAATTCCTTGGGAAAAACATCAGGAAACTCACAAACAATTGGCACTTGATCCAAATTCGTTTCCACCATTCGAGTATCCCTAACCATTACCAAAAAAGTATCACATGCCTTCCTCATCAACCTCCTTGCACATAAGGCCGAGATAATTTTTAACGATGTAAAGCATTGGTCTCCTTGACAGGTTGTCTCTCCTTCAGGTAGATGAAACCTAAAAATCTTCTTATAGCAATCAAGTGTAGCATGATAAGAAGACAACCAATCCATACCCAATATCACATAAAAACCCACTACATCCAGGACAATCAGATCAGTTAGGAGAGACTTATCCCATATCATTACTTCACATGATTTAAAAACCTATTTGGCCTCAATTAAATCTCCTACTGGCATAGATACTATCAAAGGTGCATCTAGATTCGATGCACTCTTATTAATCATAGAATTAAAGAATGGAGATACAAAAGAATGAATGGCTCCAGGATCAAACAAGACATTAGCTTTGCATGAACATACAAAAAGTGTACCTACGACCATAGCATTGGATGCATGAGTATCTTGTCTCATCATTGCAAAGACACGAGCTTGACCTCTACTGGCTTGTCCTCGGCCTCTACTATTTAAACCTTTTCAGTCATGTGGTGTACCCCCAAATCCTCTACCTCCAGAACTTTCCATTGGCCTCAACGGTTGTGAAGGTCTTGAAACTAATAACATTAGTGCCGAAGCTAACCCACGGCTAGAGATGGTTGTGCTAACCTTATAAGGTGACAGCTCTTTGATTCGAGCTCGTGGTGACAGCTCTTTGACGGGTAACAGCTGGCCAAGGAAGAGGATGTCTTGGGCTAGCCGTTGGTGGAGGTAGTGCAGCCTACGGTGGTGATTTTTTGGCCATTTGTTCCCTCAATGTCGGCCACTAAAAAATAAAGAAAATGCTCAGTTTCTGGATGCCACCAGTCAGAGAAGACGTCGTGGAGGCTCGTCGATGATGCAGTGCCATCGAAGGTCCTGTGTCGGCGTGCTATGCGACCTCAAATCAGCACCGACAGTGGTGGTTGATGGAGGGACACGTGGAGAAGAAAGGAAAAGAACGGGTGAGCATGGGAGAGAGGGAGCTAAAGGTGAGGGAAAAGAATGAACCAAAATTTTAAAATTTTAAGCTTCAAGGGCATTTTGATCATTTCATGAGTACTTTAGGTATCCAAAATATCTGTTAAGATCTCAAAACAGATAAAAACTTCCTTATCAAATAAAAGTTTCATTCCATAAATTTTTATATTTGAATCATAGGCTCACAACAATTTATTTGTGTTATATCCAACAAAATTTTCAAGTTTATATTAAATTATCCTAATTATTTTAGTTACTAAGATATTTAAATTAGCAAAATATTTAGAATATTACAGTAATAATTTCAAAAAACATTTTTTTTTCATCCCCATCCACTTTTTCATTCTTGTGCTCATCTGTAACCGTCATCCTCGTTCTAATCCTTGTATAAATTGAAAGAACAAAAATTTCTCTCTCATTTCTCATGAGGATGCACAAATTCCATAGAGGCCTTCAAATGCTATCAAGAAATTATTTTGAAAAGAAGTAAATATTCAAGGAGACGTGATTCTCATCTGGACCTCTGAAATGGTTTTAGATAGATTTTACTCTTAGAAATATAAATATTGCCATATATAGAACACATGTTAATTCTTTTGGATAAAAATTGTATTCTTTTTCCTGGTGAAAAAAATTCAAATGGTCAAGTCATTGACCTAATTGTTAAGTTATTTAAAAATTAATTGAATCAGTAAAATCAATTATAATTATTAAAAATTCCATATTTTATTCTAAAATTATATGCGTTCTTAAATAAACTTATCAAGTTACAAGTAATCCAAACAAGCACAAAAATTAATGTCATAAATAGTCAAAACTCACGTGTACAATCAAACAAAAATACCTTCCATTTCCTCTTTTTATTTTTTTATTCTTCAATTTTTCACGTTGATAATTAAAAAAGAAAAAAGTCATCCATGGACCAACAAGTTAACAATTCGACTAAAAAACTTGATAAATTAATTATAACCCCATCAAATTTATTATGCTAAATCAATTTGACCGTTGGACCATTGATCTAATCGAATGAATCGGTCTAAGTTTTTATACAATGACAACTTAAGTATGCATTAACAAGTAACGAGTTACCCAAATTCATAATATATTTGTTATGGATTCGTTGAACTAGAAAAAGCAATATTCCCATCTA
The DNA here is from genome assembly GCA_031216115.1 of Senna siamea. Lineage (NCBI taxonomy): Eukaryota > Viridiplantae > Streptophyta > Magnoliopsida > Fabales > Fabaceae > Senna > Senna siamea. Next base: position 4,949,037 of record CM062358.1, read on the forward strand.
AACAAGTTATACAACCTCCTTAAGGTACTTAAATTTAATAAAAAATTAATTTTTTGTAATATAATAAATTTAAGTTTAAATTTTTATTAAAAAAAATATTTACATTTAGTATTCGATAATATTTTAAATACTTTTAATAAAAAATACTTGTAAAAATTTAAAAAAATATATAATTTGATTTTTGTTGTTTTAAAAGATCCATGCAAACTAAAAATCTGGAAAAGTTTAAACATGTTACATCATAAATTCATTTATAGTTAAGGTTGGAACTTGATTAAACTTACAAAAAAAAAAAAGGGGTCGCATGAAATTAATGGTTGACTTAACCAAAAAAGAAGGAAAAGGTAATCTGAAAGAAGCCTTGTGCCTTGTGACGCTGCTTTCCCTTTCTCTCCTTTCATATAAACTCCCTGTGACTTGGGGTGTTTGTTTTTAACCAACATTTTGTCCGAAAATTTTTAAGCGTTTTGTTAATTAGTATCTTATAAGATATTAGTTAAAATTTTTTTATTAATTAATAGAATATTTAATATCTTGAAACATATAAAAAATTCATAAAAATGATAATTTTTAATATTTAAAAATTACATCAATTACTTACCAGCAAAATCTAATTTTTAATTTGAAATTTTCAAGTTCATTTTTTAAAAATATTGTTTAAATAATAATTTTTTTTGTTAATTACATAAATATCCAAATAATATTATAAAAAGTTAAAATAATAATAAGTATACGAAATAATATTATATATGTTTAAGATATTCATATAATTAAGATAAGACTGAATTGAATTAAAAGAGTAATTAACCCTAAACCAAACTAAACTAAACTAAACTAAACTAAAATTACGAGACTCCATTTGTCTGATGTGAAAACGACGTCGCCTGTCTGAACTTTACTGGACTCTCTCTTATCAATTCTTTGTTGTCATTTGTATCTATCATTGGACCCATCCAACAACTTACGCACTCTTACGTGTCACACGGCGGACAATCCAGAGATAATGCAGACACCCACTTGGGTTGACAAATGACTATTTTTATTGTTTTAAATAATATTTATGAAATTAGTTTGTAAAAATAAATCAAAATATAATTAAGGTTTTGCTAACCTTATAATTTTAATACATGCAAACTGTCAAACACAAACTCTCACTTTTCATTTATATATTTTTTTATAAACTAAACTGAACCTAAAAATCAATTTAATGTTAAGACAAAATACAGAATAAACACAAATATTTGAAAACTATAACAAAAGTCAATGGGAATTAAACTTAGAATTTTACTAATAAGAGTCTCTAAAGAATTGATTAAGGTTTTATTTGATTAATTAATAAAATTTTGGAACAAAAATAAAAAACTTAACCAATATCTTAAAAATATTGATTAACAAAACCCTCAAACTTATTCTTGTTCTCTCAATTATCAATTAATTTTATAAATGAAAATTTACATATAAAAGTACCAAAATTGGTAAATGCTTGTTATTTAAATGATATTTAGAGCCTATTTGGAAATGTTCTTTTTTAATTTGAGAAGCAGTTTATTTTTTTTTTCAACAATATTTATTTTAGGATTTTAAGGTGTTTGAGAAATCATCAAAAATACTTTTAAGTGATCAAAAAATTAATTTTTTAATTTTAGAGCATAAGTTAAAAATTAGAGCTTCTATTTCTAACTAAAAGGAAAAACTAAAAATTAAACATTTTAGGATAAAATTATCCTGATCCAAAATTACTTATTTACCATAATACTTTTAATTTTTTTTAAAACCCTTCACAATAAACAAAAATTTCTTATCTAAGAATTATACTTATTCTTTTTTAGAGTAATATTTTATATATATACACACACATATACATATAAATTAGAGTATAATTATATGTATTTATATTTTTTAAAAATATTTATTGTAGTTTTGTTCTTTATATTTTAATTAATAATAATAAATTAATAAAAATTATTAATAATAAATATTTATAACTGTTTATCTATTTTAAATAATATTAATAGTAAAATAAATATAAATATATATTTTTTGTAATTTGATAATTAATATTATTTTTTATATAAATTATTAAAACATAAATTACTTCTCTCTCACAACATTTTTTTAAAATTTAATTTTTAAAATAAATAAAATTCAAAAGTAATCTTAAACCGAACCTTTATTTACAATTGTCAGGTGAAGGAGAATACCAAAATGCATATTATTCCACAAGTCAAGGCATACACATGCATACCCCTAATTTGGTGGATCTCTTTACAGACACTGCCAAATGCCAATTGCCTAGTTGCCTCGCCTCAAAATTCTCAATTATAAATTATATTCTTCAGAAAAAACATTAAGAATGAAATTTATATATAATTACTTATATATTTATTATTAAATTTTTTAATTAAAATAAAATATATTAATTATAAAAGAGATAATACGTATTAATCTCTTATATTAAAGAACATTTGACAAAAAAATCACCTAATTATTATTATTTTTTTCAAAAAGCAACCTTCTTTTAAAAGTCAAACCATGCACTCTTTCTCTTTGTCATTCTAACTCATATATCTCATTACATTTCGACCTTTTTTTTTTTCTTGTAAAATAAATTGTGATGGGCGTGTTTGTTGAAAAATAACATAAAATATAAGAGAGAGGGGGAAGTTTGAATTCTGTGACAATGAATAGATTTTATAGTTAAATTAATTAGATACTGGATATCTTGCATTTCAAAAAGCAAAATTACCATATGTACATTATTTTGTTATATAATCTTTCAGCTAGTTGGAGATTTTTTTTAATATGTTTGTTAATTAGTAGATTAAAAATATATCAAATTTATTGATAAAAAATAAATTAAAATAAAGTTTTTGTAATATATATAAAATATTAAAATAGTCTACTAACATTTTTAAATAAGCAGAGTATCATATATAATATAACACTATAATTGAGTTTAGTAGAATAAATTATTCTTATATAAAACTAAACCATTGTTTAGATTTCCATTGAAAAAATTATTTATATAGTTAAATTATTTTTGTGATTCCTATAATTTTACTCAGTTTTTAATTGAGTCTCTATAAATTAAAAACTTGAAATTAAGTCCCTATAATAAATAATTTAACAAAATTTCAATTTAGTTCATATATTTAAAATTTTCTCAATATTTTTTTAAATTTTTATGATATATTAATTATATGTGATATTAATATTATGAATTTAGTCAATTCAAATCATTATATTCATATTACATAACATAAATAATAATTTATTTTTATATTATTATTGTTATTATTTTTCTTTGTTCAAATCAATCATATATATTTATGGTGTTAAGATGCATTGACAATATTAAAAAATATAATATAATTTTAATAAAAAATTGAGAAAAAAAGACTAATTTAAACATTTGTTAAATTATAAAAATTTAATTAAAAAAAGTAAAATTATACAAACCACAAAAATAATTTAATATTATTTATGTTTATACAAGAAAAACAAAAATAAAAACCTTCAATTTTATTAAGACGTGTTTTAACTCTGCAAGTAAGGTTGAAGTCAATCAAGAGATACTTTCTAAGCAGCTTTATAATTCTAACCAGCTTTATAAATTGTATACAACTAAATCGACAGTTAAAACACGTCTTAATAAATACAATATCAATAAAGATATTAAAAATATTTAATTACATAACTGCTTGTATAAAAAATATTGAGCAGGAAGATGATTAGAATTAGACCCAGCGTGGTCCCATTCATGGAATTCCAGAGTCTGAAATTCATGGGGTCTCAAGCCTCTCATGGATCCTTTTCACATTCACACAATAATTGGCTACCCACAAAATTAATTACTAGTGCCAATTATTTATTTATTTATATTATTAGAGTATAATGGAAAACGCAAAACTTTATAAGATAATATAAGAATAAGAATAGTGGTCAAGATGGGGCATCCATTTTCTTAGCTTTAGATATTTTACGAATAAATAATAATAATACTAATTATTATTATTCCAACCGGAGGTGATGCTTTCCTCATATTTTTGTTTGTAGCGGCCAGTGTTGACGCTCTTGCTTAGCTACACATTACGATCGACCACCGTCACTAACTTTGTGCCCTACCCATAATACCCCTTTCTATTTCTGTCTTTCATTTCATTCTTTATTTTTATTCATTTAATTTTTACTTCAAATTTTCCGTCATCAATTTAATCTACGAAATGTTTTACTGCTGTTAGTTCAGTTTTAATCAAAGTAGAGTTAATAATAACAGTACCTTTTACAAATTAATATGAAAGTTTATTTTTTAGAAAAATTTTAAATTATTTTGATGTTAGTAGAATGCTCAAAACACTTCTCATTTCGCAGTTATTTTCCCTTTGACTCGATATTTCAAGGGCTTGGTGGGTATGTTATTTGCTTAAACATTGTCACTATCTTAGTTATTTAATTAGATTTTACTCTGCAGCTTCCAAAGATATTTTTAGAATATTTATTTTATTGTTTCATTTATATATTTAGTATTTATATTTAGTGAAGAAGATTCATCTTTTGTAACGTGGTTAATTTAAATTTAAATTTTTGTTATAAAAAATTAAAATTATTTTAAATAAAATTATTTATAAAAATTTTAAAAAATTTTATTTATACATTAATTAATAGTATTTAGTTAAGTTTTTATTTTATATTGATAAATTTATATATTATAAAAAAGTTAAATATAATTAATTAATATATAAATAACATAAAAAAAGTAATTAAAATTTTTTCTACTCGTCAGGGTCAGGCTAATATTGCTTCCGAGTAATATCCTTTTGATGTTTCACTTTGACTTTTCGCAGAAACCATTCTACACTTCGTGAACTTAAGATACAAGCCACACCCTCATTTTCTCTGGTGTGTCTCTCTATCCAGTATCCACTTTGATTAAATAAATATTATTTTCTTTATCTAATTAAAAATATTATCTTTATTGTTAAATTTTTCATTTTGATTAGGGATAAACTAAGCTTGATAGAAGGGCATTAATGAAAATTTGATGGCACATCAACCAGGCATGACGAACGCGTCTTCAAAAGGGTATATAGACCCACGCGCTGGCTGCGTCACGCATAGACGAAGCCAAAAAGGACTGTTTCTTTCTGTGCTTTTTCTCTTGTGTTTCCGATCCGCAACAATAAAGCCTCTTATTGTTCTTGTTCCTCAATAAATATTCATTTCGTTCTTATCAACAACCCATTTTTTTTCTTTTTCATTTCTTCCGGTGAAATTTGTACGGAACCCAAATTAAGTCACTGCTTTCTCTTGTATTTCTTCGAAAGAATCAGTTGCAGAAGCTCAAGCAGCCGAGGTAGGGAGAATTCTGGCGGAGGCTAATGGGTAACTGCCTCGATTCTTCTGCCAAAGTAGATACAGCTCAAAGTTCCCGAGCTACTTCTGGTAACTAATCTAATTCTTTCTTCATCACTTCTCCAATATTACCCTCTTTGAGGTGTGTGATTCTGCTCATGTTTGCTTTTCACGGTTTTTAGGGAGTTGGGGTTCTGATGATCTGATGGATGGTGTTGTAAATTTCTTGGTGTGTTTTCTTGTTTTCGACTCCTTTATGAGTGAATCTGTGAGCTTGTTTGTCTCAAATTCTAAGTTTATAACTTCGATGCTGAATTTTCTGGGCCTTTGTATACTCCCTGATGTTTTAGTTTTGCACACTTCCGGCTCTTTATTACAACAAGTGTTTTAATTCTATAGAATATCATCACCTCCCATTTCGATGATTCTGGGTTTTGTTCTTGTCATTTCTCATTATATCTGTGGGTTGTACAAAGTCCTTATGATCTGATTTTGTTTTAATAATTTGATTAGAAATTCTAGTTCTTTGACATGGTTGTTTTGCGAGGTAAGGCGTGCAACAGGGTATGATTGCAATTGTTTTCTGAGCAAGTTCTTTGGATGGTAAAGTTTAATATCCGTATGTGTATTGTCCAGTGGGAAATAAAGATTTGACCCCTTTTCATCTATATAAATCCAGTGCTTCAGCTGAATTTCAATTTTAATTATATATAGCACCAAATGGCGAGGAAAACTTGGATGGACTAGAAGCGATTTAAAAATTTTGGAGTGAAATCAAGTTCAGATTATAACTAAACCAAATAAAGCCTCGACTTTGTTTTTTCTAAAAGTTTTGAAGTAACAAGGGAAAATTAACGTTTTTCTAATGCATGAAAAATAAGGCTCATTATATATTTTCCTAAATGGGTTATAAAATTGTGGTTAGTTGAATTGAAAGGTCGTCTGAAACTAACCTGCTTTTTGTTTGGCATTATATATGCACTAACTATTTTTCTTTTCTTTTGTCAGCATCTGGAATTTCAAAAGCTAGTCCTTCATCTGCTCCTTCCAGCTTATCACTTCCGTCATACAGTGAAACAAGTAATGCCTCAAGTCTTCCCACACCAAGATCTGAGGGTGAAATCTTGTCTTCCCCAAATCTAAAGGCCTTCACATTCAATGAGCTAAAGAATGCCACCAGAAATTTTCGTCCTGACAGTCTTCTTGGTGAAGGGGGATTTGGATATGTTTATAAGGGATGGATTGATGAACACACATTTACAGCTTCAAAGCCTGGATCGGGAATGGTTGTTGCTGTGAAAAAGCTAAAACCTGAAGGTTTTCAAGGTCATAAGGAGTGGTTGGTATGTCTCTGCTTTAACACTTCTATGTATTCTCCTTTTCTTCTTGCATTAAACAGATGTATATATTTTTGTTTGTTGTCAATCATTCGCATGGTCTGATTACTGAGAACTTAATCAATTTTCAGACTGAAGTTAACTACCTTGGGCAACTACACCATCCTAATCTAGTTAAATTAATTGGGTATTGCTTGGAGGGAGATAACCGGCTATTGGTCTATGAGTTTATGCCCAAAGGGAGCTTAGAGAATCATCTGTTTAGAAGTAAGTTACCAAAGTCATTTCATTGTTTCTTCAGAATTTGTGTCTATTCAGTTATTTTATTACCAACAAGATTAGGAAAGAATAAGAAAGACATTAGCAATATTACTAGGTCCATAAGAATGATCCTTTATGTTCTTGCATTTGACTTATGAGTTTATTACATTTGACAGGAGGGCCTCAGCCACTCTCTTGGTCAGTGAGGATGAAAGTGGCCATTGGGGCTGCCAGGGGCCTCTCTTTTCTCCATAATGCTAAATCGCAAGTCATATACCGTGATTTCAAAGCTTCTAATATCCTACTAGATGCTGTAAGAACAATGAATGACGACAGAATTATACTTTCATTTTTGTTACTAGATTTTGTGAACTAATCACTTCTCATGCATTGGGATTGCAGGAGTTCAATTCTAAACTCTCTGATTTTGGCTTAGCTAAGGCGGGTCCTACTGGTGATAGAACTCATGTGTCCACTCAAGTTATGGGTACTCAGGGATATGCAGCACCTGAATATGTTGCTACAGGTCAGTTTCAGCTTCACATAAAACATTGTTGGTGCTTTACCTTTGTAATTTGAACTTATTAATGGTAGTCCTCAGTCATTTGATAATCATTTTAATAAGTTGTAGCAAAAATCAATCCTTTGAGAGTCTGGTTATGTATCCAATCATTATATTAGTTCATTCTCTTGGTATATTAGTTATAAACGGCTTCTATAGGGTACTTTCTGCTTATGACCATAGTTAGGCTCTGGGGGCTAATGATTTTGCTTTCAAATTCTAATTTTTATATTCTTGTCAAAATATGCGTGTGTGTCTCTAATTTTTTATTCATTATGTTTGTTATATTGTACTGCTACATGCTACGTTGGATGGATCAGAACAAGACTCTCATTTCGCTTAACTCATTTTATGTTAAACATTGTACTAAAGCGCTAACTGATTAACAGGGCGGTTAACGGCCAAAAGTGATGTTTATAGCTTTGGAGTTGTGCTGCTTGAACTTCTGTCTGGAAGAAGAGCTGTTGATAGATCAAAAGCTGGTGTAGAGCAGAATCTAGTAGACTGGGCAAAACCATATTTGGGTGACAAAAGAAGACTATTTCGGATTATGGACACCAAGTTGGAGGGCCAATACCCCCAGAAAGTAGCCTTCACGGCAGCAAGTCTTGCTCTACGATGCCTGAATAGTGAAGCCAAGGCAAGGCCTCCAATGACAGAGGTTTTAGCAACCCTCGAACAGATTGACGCCCCCAAGACAGGACGACACTCCCACTCAGAGAATCAGAGAAGCCACGTACCTGTAAGAAATTCCCCTGCACGAAACAGGTCTCCCCTACATCTGACTCCTACTGCATCCCCATTGCCATCTCATCGGCAAGCTGCTCGTGTAAACTGAAAGTCCAAATATCTTATGTAAATTCCTTATTCCATTTTTATGAGTTTTTGCTAGGATGTGTTAAGATTTGTACTATGCAATTTTGAGTTATAATCAACAGAATATTGACACCATCTTTCGACAAGCTATGGAAGTACGGCAATTTTTTTTTTTTTTCCTTGCTATTTGTTGTCTATATATGCGGGTAGTGGGAAGAAGTGAACAAAAAACATAAAGAAACCATCAGTTTTCCCTTTCTATTTTTGCAAATTACATCCTTGAAGATGCTAGATGCAAGGTTCTGGTTCTAGTTCTACTATATGGTCTCTAATAATGCAATCCCAAGTTTAGTTCTAGTTGTTCTAAAGCAGCCACCACTTGAGCCATTGTTGGGCGTTGCTTGGGGTTTGAGCAGAGGCAGCTGAGTATTAATTGAGCCAACTCACAGGCTGCTTCCATTGGAAAATTGAGTCCTAATCTCTTGTCTATAACACGGTGAAGTTCCATATTGTTGCTTAATAATGGTTCAGCCCACCGGGCATGAGTCCCTGAGTGTTTCCTCACTGCGCCAGAGCCTGACAATATCTCTAGCAGAACCACTCCGAAACTATATACATCAGCTTTAAGTGTTAAATGCCCTGTAAAATAAACACAACACAATGTTGTGCTTTTAGTGTACTTAAAAATTTGTGTATCTGTCTTCTTGTCTTTGGTTAAGGATGTCCTTATGTCTAGTACCTGTGGCTACATACTCTGGGGCAAAATAGCCTCTGGTGCCAAGGATTCTTGTGGATACGTGGGACTGGTCACCTTCAGGTCCATCTCTAGCCAGTCCGAAGTCTGAGAGCTTTGCATTGAAGTTCTGCAATATCATTCTTACCCAGTTGATAACATAAAAATGAACACCTTTACGCATCATTATAATGATAGCTGCAATATTAAATAACGAAAGGTTGGTATCAGAAGAGGTAGAGGATAGGAAGCATCAATATTAGCATCTCACAGCATCCAGCAGGATATTGGAAGATTTAATGTCACGATGAATGACTGGTGGTCCATAACTGTGAAGATAACCTAAACCCCTTGCTGCCCCAACTGCTATGTTAATTCTCCTGCTCCAGTTTAGCTTTCTACTGTCTTCTGTTCATGCCAACACACAAGAAGATAATAATACTATGCACAGTACAGTCATGCTCAATTCTTTATTCTGCATTTTTGTCCTTATAGTCACTCTCAAGGCCAAGGGGCTGCTTACCTTGCAACAGATGGTCCTCCAAGCTTCCTCCAATCATGTACTCATAAACCAACATCCTATGCTCACCCTCGCGGCAATACCCTATAAGCCTCACCACGTTCGGATGGCTTATTTTGCTCAGATACACCACTTCATTCTGTAGGCACAAAAAGTATTCAGATCTAGATACAACAAACATTTCCTGCAAACCCACCCACACACACACACACACAAAATTATTACGCTTATGACATCACTTGTAGGCTCCGTTTACAAATAAGTGAGATTGAATAATAATAATAATAAAAAAAAATTACAACTTTACAGAATTAGTGAGTTTATATAGATTGAATCTACACAAAGTTGCCTGGTGAGTAACCAGACCAGCCATTCTTCATGGCCTCGTGCTCCTGGCCTTCTTATTCTCTTAACAGCTATGGGAAATCCTTCATTTGGTTTTGCAGCATTCATGGTGTAGTGCGTGAGATATCCCTTAAAGACATCACCAAAACCTCCCTGCCCGATCAAGTTCTTATTGCTGAACCTGCGTGTGGCATCTTCCAACACTTTATAGCCAAAGCACTTGAGCTTACGAGTCTGGAACCCTATACCCTTATCCACCTTCAGAACATTCAAATCCCTTGGATTAGCTATGTATCTGTGCCTTTGTTCTCTGGTTCTCCTTCCTGAAACAGAAATTGGTTGTTACGAAAATGAGACATTAGAGAAAAAGTGAAGAGCCCAAAAACACATTGTTAAACGCATCAAATGTACCTCTCTGATTGTGTGAAGCAACAACAAACGGATTCTTCTGTTCATTCAAAAAACATGGTCTTTGCTCTTTTGGATGTACACCTGCACCTGAAAATCCAGCAAATCAGTTAAACAGTAGCATTGAATAGAGAAAGTCTGGTTAGTTCTAGAGTTGATTTTATATTGTAAAGGAACTTATGCATCAAGTAAAATGGTATTTGGTTGGCTATTGAGGAATACCAATAGGAGGATGAGCAATATTATTGGGTGGTTGGTTTGGATCCTGAGCACTCCTGCTCAAACAAATTCCCATGATCCCAATTGAATCCTAAATTTCATACACAATAAGACCCAAAAAGGGTTTCTTCAACTTGAAATGCACAGTGGTATTGGTATATAACTAAAAAAATAATAATATAGTTGCTTAGTTGAAGCTGTTATGGTGAAGGGGACAATGTGAAAATTGTGTGCTGTTTTGTAGCGACTTTTCACCGTTGAACACAAAGCAAGAATTGGACCATGATTTTAGTAGAAGGAGAATCTGATCATCCAATGGTTTAAGCTTAGGTACAGTTGAAATAGATTGTTTGATCGCCACTTCACATCCCAGTTTTGGCCCTTCCATTGGAGAAATAAAAATAAGATACTAGATCAGTAAATATCTAATATTGACCATTTGATTTGCTATTTTAATCGTACTTTTTGTATATAAAAACAAAGAGAATCTTTACTCTTTGTTTCTTTGGACTCAAAAATACGAAATCCTCCTGATAAACCGAGGCTTCTCGTATGGTTTCTTGGGCTCTTCTTCTTCTGTTAAGGTTCAAGAGCTAGCCAAAAGCTAAGCATGAACGAGGTTATTGTACAATCTCATAAATGGCTTCATTTTAGTTCAAGGAATGATATTTAAATATTGGGTTAAATACTTTTTTTTAAGCTTTAATAAGGGAAAAATTTTCAATTTGCTTGACCTGGTTGTATTTGTAATTAAGTATGATGGCCAAAAATGAAAAAGATGAGGTTTATTCGAATCCAATAATTAAGAAAACTCATTTTAGATTATACTCAAATTTCAGAGGAAAATGAGAGATCATATGATTCAAAAGCATAGTTTTACTAATTAGTTATACCTTGGTGGGGTAATGTTGGCTGCAAATTTGAGGAAGGTTAGTGTTATTGTGTAGTGCTTCATCATCAAATCCAAGTTGATGTTGCAAATATTTTTACCAAACCTAGGAGCCCACATTTTTTTATACCATAAACAAATTTAATTAAATAAGCTCAATATTGATTAAACCTATATCAAGATGCTAAGTTAAGAATGAAGCAGAAATAAGGAAGAAAGTTAAAGAGAGATAACAACGCATTTGTTACATTAATATAAAATCATAAATTCGGTATAGTGCAATTACATCACTAACTAAAAAGAAAAGAAGAAATGTATGATTGATTGTGTAGGAAACTTAATTACAAAAGGTTAAACGTAAGAGCTAGAAAAGGAAAAAAAGTTCCTGTTAACACAGGTTGCTTCTTGATCTTCTCTCTAAGATTGCTAATCATTAATGCCTTGAAGAAAATGTACTTTAATTAGTTAGAGTGTGAGAGTTAACTTATTAACGACTGGAGAATGCTAAAAAGATGGGATGAAGATTTGAAATGGGAAGATTAACATGAAAAGTCAAACACAGGATCCCAAAATAGAAACAAGCTTGTGATAACTTGATTCCTCCTTCATTAGCTCTTGATCACACAAATACTTCAAGGAAAACATGTCTAAATAGTTAGAGGATATCAATCACAACATATCAAGCCAAAATCAAAGAAAAAAAATCAAAGTTATGGTGAGCTTCCTAACAGTCTTTGATCTCTCAGAAACATATAAAAGGCTTTTTTCTGTTAATGATTTTGCCAAGAGAAAATCAAAGAAAAAGATATCTAGAGCCATCAACCTTCACTGTGCTAAAATTGAAATCATCCTCTGAATGAGTTAGTGTTGTGTATTTCAAGTTATTTTGACTAAGACTCTTCTTTGTGTGTTTATGGTGTTTGTTTCTTTGTGTTGACATAAGGTAATCCTAGGTAAAAGCCTATAGGGTTGATCCTTAGAAGAGCTAAGGTTAGGAGGATATATACTTTAAGTAAAGTTAAGAAAGTATGTGTTACTAGGTTCCTGTATTGTTGAGTGTAAAAGTGTTTGTGTTGATCCCTGTAAGAGGGTTACTCAAGTTGTAAGGTGATTATTCTAGTATGAATGAAACTCTCTTGTTGTGTGCTTGAGAAGAGAATGTAGGGATCAAGGGAACTATATCTTAAACCTCTATAAATCGTGGCGTCTCTTTTGTTGCTTTCTTTTGAACTCGTATTTCTCTAAAAAAGAGATCTTTTAAATAGGAACCTCGAATCTAAGGAACTTAAAAGTTTTCAAAAGATTTTTTTTTTAATAATTACCCAATTCAACCCCCCTTCTTAGGTAGATTTTGGCTAACATTTGGTATTAGAGCAGGTCTCTGTCATCATTTTGTTTTTGTTTTGTAGGACTAACATCCTAAGAGAAAAGATCCCAGCCAAAAAATGAGTTAGGAACTAGAAGGACCCTTAGCGAATAGAGCACATTTATTTGATTGAACCATCCACATCTGTTAGAAAATGAGAATGACAAGATTAATCAAATCCACTAACTTTCAAGTGTGGAGAGTAATTGAGAATGGGCCTCACATTGCAAAGAAAAAAGTGGATAAGCCAAATGGTGAATGGGATGAAGAAGAAAAAAGAAAATTTGAGATAAATTGCAAAGCTATTAATTATATTTTTGTGTAGTAAAAATTGAAGAATTTGAAAAGATTTCAAGATGTCAAATAGCAAAAGAAATGTGAGATAATCTTCTAGTCACATATAAGGAACCTACAGCAATTAAACACAAGAAGGAAGCAATAGTAGCAATCTCGTCCATGAGTGATGATCTTCTTGAAGAAATAAGAAGTGAAAGAAAGGATGAAGAGAAAGAAACAACTAATGATGATCAAAAAGTGAATAAGAACTAGAAGAGGAGCTTGAAACAGAATTTGATGAGAAAGCTTAAAAGCAACTTAATGAGAATAAGGTATATTATTTTTCCCCTTCTTATAATAAATTATTACAAGCATGCAATACTATCATACTTTAATTAAAAATTTTATTGAAAGATAATCATCTTAAATTTTTTCATGTGAAATATCAAAAACATTTTACCTACATTAGTTATGAAAAAGGTATCTTTAAAGAAAGACTCAAATTGATAGAAGGATAATACTTATCTTTGATTTTTGAAAATAATTTAACAAAAGGTCAAAGAAATTTGGATAGTTTACCTAGAACACAAAAATCCTTTTTTGATAAAAATGGACTAGGATATAACAATAAAATATTTAAGAAAATTTCACACAAAATTCTTTATAAGGTACACTCTTAAAACCTCTAATTCAAAGATGCGTTATTCATGAAAGCAAAAAAGACATTTTTCATATAGATATAGACTGAGAGGTTTGAGAAATATTATAAAAAACTTGGTTCCTAAAGGTAACTTTTACCAAAAAGGATCCATACTAACATTACTAGGACCTAAAAATTATTAGGTACTTGAGCTATTATATTGATAGCTATACTTTGGAAATAAGGATAAGGAAAAACCAAAAGGTTCTTGGTTCAAGATGCTCAAGGAATATGGCTAAAAATATGAAAGATGGTATAGTAAGAAAATTAACACTTGCATAAAAAAGATTATGCTTCATGGCAGAAGAGGATGCAAAACATAAGAAATAAGGATAGAAGGAAGCAAAAAAGGTTTTAAATCTTAAAAATCCTTGCCACTTATGATAAACTATGAATTTATCTTCATGATCATTTGAAGAATATTTCTTTCAAATGTCTTCTTGTTAATAATGTTTATTCTAAAAAAGTTTGATTGCTCTTGAATTTTGAAAAATGAGAAAGAAGGTTAGAAAATTTACTTATCTTTGAAAAGTGATTTTGATATATAAGATCAATCATTTGATGAAAGAAGATTAGGTTCCTATTGATCATTCGAAGTTGACTTTTGAAGTATATTGATTATGACTATACTACTTAAATGATTATGCATTAAAATTTCATTTTCCTTATAATCATTAGCAAATGCATCTTTTTGCATGATTTTATATATGGACCCACCAACAAGAATTTGTACAAGGACCTTTTAAGTTGTTAAAAGCTAAATAAACATGCTGTATGAATTGATTTCAAGGATAAAATCTTCAAACAAATACAAATCACAAGAAGAGCTATAAAGTTAAAATTGGTTATACCAAACACTTGGTTTGTATGAGCTGTTTCATAAAAGAATAGTAAGAATTGGTAAGCCAATTGATTGAAATTATTCTAAGTGTCATGATAGGCTTTGTTACTTTTCTCACATTAAGAAAATGGATTATTATGCTTGTAGATGTGTTTTATAAGGGAATATCTTATATACACTATTCTTGTTTGTATATGCTATTTTTTCTTAGTCTTTTCTATGTGGGACACATATATTATGCTCAAGTGACTATATCTTATGCTTGGCCTTTGATAATTATTTATCATTTTAGATTAATCATTTGGTCTCACATATACTCTTTTGATTGAGTATCTACTAGTGTGATATTCCTTTCTTGATGCTTATATTTAAAATCCATTAGTGATTCCACATGAAATCTATGAGATAGGAAGTATGATTCTTATAAGAAGATTGATAAAATTATCAATAAAAGGGAAGTTGTTTAAGAGACAAATAAATATAAATAAGGAACTAGGTTAAAGTGAGACTTCCATATCTTCGCATATAAAATCAAGTTTGAGGTCTCTATAGCAAATTAATGAAATAGATAAGTTGGATAATCCTGAATATTTAAGCAATGCTCCTATTGGTTCCTAATTTGAGAAGAAGGTTCATGTGAATAAGCTTGATCATTTTCAAATTGCTTATTATCTAAGTGTTTCTTTCATGATCTATACATCATCTGTTCTGATATATCATCCTAGATAAAATGTTTCGAATATATATATACATATATATATATTTATAGGGTGTTATAACCTAGATCTTGATAAATTAGTACTAGATGACATGAATTTGTCTCCTATTTAAGAATAAATTTGAAATATATATATATATATATATCTTCATTATTCTGCAAGGACTAATCCGTGATAATTATGTTTTATGAAAGAGCATACTTGTAATATAAGAAGCAAAATATTACAATCAAGAGAATAATGGAAATCCTTAAAGTTGCAAGAATAAAAGGAGCCAAACCAAGATATATGTATCAAAAGAGAAGTTATCACTAACCTTTAAAACTTCTTACTTGCTTGAATCAAATCTTCATGGTTATGAAATACTCTTAGGAAGAAACTACATGTGCACGAACTCATGAAGTAGCATTAAATGCATTAATTTTCCAAGGCTTGAATATGCTTAGATTATTGTAAAAAAAAAAAAAAGAAGACAAAATACTTGTTTAGTTTATTGTGCTCATTCTTCCCTTGATCTTTCATTTGTTAAGTTTCATAATGGGAACTCAAATAATGATCCTTGTGAAATAATAGCATAAATACTCTCTTAAGATCATCCTCTAGGAAGCTATTAGCTTCAAGGTTATGACCATAGTGGTCTTTATGGTTCAATTTTCTTATCTTTAGATAAACCTTTGTTGATATGCATAATACAATGATATCTCCATTCATCATGGTAATGAAATAATTATTCTGGTAAATTCATGCCTAAATAATCTTATCTTGTTGGAGTATATATGTATATATGTGTGAAAAAAAATTATGTTTGCTACCATTAAATGAAAAACCAATGTGCCTATTGAAAAGAAAACAGGTATTATGAACCCAGGAAGCAAAATTATGAAGCTAGGAACCCCACATATATAAATCAAGAAGTAAAACAAAATGACCTTCCTCCTCAGGCTTTAAGTAATACAATCAGAAGAAGGAATCTTCATCTCACAATAATCAGCAAAAAGGATTTGGAATGGATAATTAAAATGAGATAAGAACTTTAATAAGCTGTTCAATCAAGCTTGACAAGGATGAAGCAGGAAAGTCCTTTGATCTAAAGCTATCTCGAGGTATGATTAGTTTCTTGCTATACTTAATTGCTAGTAGACCTAATATTATATGTTTTATGTGTCTATGTGCAATATTTCAATATGATCCTAAGGAACTGTTAGATTCAATTATTTTATGATTTTGTGTCCTTTCTCTTGTTTATTTTGATATTTATAATTAAAAGATTTATAATTTTTAAGTAAATTTTGTAATTAAAATTTATTTTGATAGCTATCACATTTTTTCTCTTATTATTACAATTTTTATCTATATCTATTTAAAAGGTTAAATAAAATAATAATAATAATAGAAGAAATAAAAAAAAGAAATAAAAAGATGAAGGATCTTGTTTTCTGTTGACTTCATCCTTTATGCAAATTTTTCCAATTCCCTTTTATTCTTTGATGCAAGCGTGCTTTGGCAGACTAGAAAGACACGGGCGAAGAAAAACGTAAGAAGGGCTTCTTCAATTTAATTTGAATTCCTTTCTTTCAGGGACGCGCATGCGAAGAACTTGATCGTGGCTTCGGAAGCGGGCTCTCCGACGCGTCTTGGCAAGAGGAACACGGCTGTGCTCCATGAAAAATGGCGAGAAGCAACGAACACTGGGTATTTAAAGGAGGCCTCGCAATATTTGAGGGAGGACTGCTGGGAAGGTCTCGGATGCTACGAAGGGAGTGAACAGAGACGAGAGGTGCTGCAAACTATCGCTGTGTCGTTGCTGCCGCTAATTGCCGTTGCCACTGCCACCACTATGGAGCGTCGCATTTTATCCGTTTTCATTTGATATTTAAATCAATTTATTGATGAACTTTGCTTGGTTGATTTATTTTGTTTATGTTTTGATAATCATAAGTAGCTAAACAATTTATCTGGCTAAGGGATTTTAATTTCATGCTTCTCAGACTGTGAGATTAAGAATTGTGCCTAATATTTACATCTATTTTCATTTTAGTTTCTAGTTTCTGGTTAAATATGTTAATGATACATTGATATATGGATTGTTTGTCCATCAATTTATATATGATATTTCTGTTAGTTATTTAAATTCCTTAAATCTGTAATTGTTTAGGGAATTTGATATGAGTAACAAATTATGTAGGATAAGTTATACTTTATACTTATTTTACATAATGAAGCTAAAAACCAGTATATGTTAAAATTGGACATTTCATTTTAAATATATTCTATATTTGGTATATCTCTTTTGGGTCTTAAGGCTGTTAATTAGGTGAATTCAAGTACGTTATTTGAATTACCCGATTAATTAGTACAAGTTAACGGGCGTTAATTAGAAAGAGATTTAACAATTAGCAAGGTTTAATTGTTAAGAAAAATTTATTATGAAATAAGAGATGATATCAAATCAATGAGCAGTCGGTGATAATATGAAATTGAATATCCCTTAGCTAGAGTTTACTTAATTGATTTAAATTTCTTTTACAATTATTTCTTTTGCACGGTCATATTTAGTCTTGTAATTTTATCTTAATTAGTTTATTTCAATTCTATTTTGTATTCTAGCTTTAGTTTTATTTTCTATTCATGAAAACTCTCTATTTATTTTTCCAATTGTTTTTCACTGAGTTTCTGGTCAATTAAAGGAATTTTAAAATCTCCAGTCTTTGTGGGATTGATCCTGCTCACACTATACACAAATCACGTAGTAGCAGTAGGATATTTTATTTTTGTCAGTTTTGATACTCGACAGGAACCATGTCAAAAAAAGAGATATAGACATAGAATATGTAACTACTGAAAATCAATTAGCTGACGTCTTCACCAAACCTTTGAATCTAAACCTTTATAAATTAAGGAGGGAATTAGGTATGCTAAATGGATCCTAGAAATATTGAAATTTAGGAACCTAATTCATCCATTGCTTTTCAAGTTGTTCATGTTGAATTTCTTGCTTTTTGGCCTCTTTTTGATAATGTCATAGGGGAAGAAATGATTGCATTGATATTAATTGAAAATATTTTATGTGTTAATACTAAACTGTGAAAATATCAAGTGTATGATTGTATAAATTTAGGGGAGCTTTGTTTTAGATAAGCCTCTGATTGAGGGGGAACTTAATAGGAAATTTGTTGAAATTATCAAAATGGGAGAGAATGGTGTTGTAAATATTTTTACCAAACCTAGAAGCCTACATGTTTTTTATTCTTTTCAACAAATTTAATTAAATAGGCCCAATATTGATTAAGCTTATACTAGGATGCTAAGTTAAGAAAGAAGTAAAAATAGGGAAGAAAATTAAAGAGAGATAGCAACACATTTTTCATATTAATAGAAAATCATAATATTTGATACAGTGTAAAAACATCACTAACCAAAAAGGAAAGAAGAAAGGTACAATTGATTATGTAGGAAACTTAATTATAAAAAGTCAAACGTAGGAGTTAGAAAAGGAAAAAAAGTTACCATCAGCACAAATTGCTTCATGATCCTCTCTTTAAGATTACTAATCATTAATGCCTTGAAGAAAATGTGTTTTAATTAATTAGAGCGTGAGAGTCAACTCATTAACTTCTGGAGAATGTTAAAAAGATAGGATGAAGATTTGAAATGGGAAGATTAATATGAAAAGTCAACCATAGGATCCCAAAATAGAAACAAGCTCATTACAGCTTAAGTCCTCTTTCATCAGCTCTTGATTACACAAACATTTCAAGGAAAACATGCCTAAATAGCTATTGGATATCAATCATAACATATCAGGCCAAAATCAAAGGAAAAATTCAAAGTTATGGCGAGCTTCCTAATGATCTTCGATCTCTCAGGCACATATAAAAGGCTCATGTCTATTAATGATGTTGCCAAGAAGAGAAAACTAGAGAAAGATATATCTAGAGCCATCAACCTTCACTATGCTAAAAATAAAATCATCCTCTGAGTGAGTTAGTGCCATGTATTTCAAGTCATTGTGACTAAGACTCTTCTTCCACTAGTATGTATTTATTTGTGTTGGTGTAAGGCAGTCTTAGGTAAAAACCTTGTAGGATTGATCCTTATGAGAGGTTAAAGGGATGCTTCATATTAAACATAAAAAGTGAGTGTGTTTATGGTGTTTGTTTCTTTATGTTAGCATAAGTTAGTCCTAGGTAAAAGCCTGTAGAGTTAATCCTTAGAGGAGCTAAAGTTAAGAAGATACTTTATGTCAAGCTTAGAAAGTGTGTTACTGGGCTTCTGCACTGTTGAGTATAAAAGCACTTGTTCTGATACTTGTGAGAGGGTTACTCAAGTTTTAAGGTGATTACCCTAGTATGAATGGAACTCTCTTGCTATGTGCTTGAGGAGATGACATAGAGATCAAGGCAACTAGATCTTGAACCTCTATAAATCGTGGCATCTCTTTTATTGCTTCCTTTTGAACTCATTTTTCTCTAAAAAAGAAATATCTCAAATAGGAACATTAAATCTAAGAAACCTAAAATTTTTCAAAAGAATGTTTTTTAAGAGCTACCTAATTCAACCTCCCTTCTTAGATAGATTTCTGGCTAAAAAAAGGTAATTCAGATTTCTTCTAAATATTATAAGCTATTAATTGAAATATTATCATATTTGCTTTGAGAGAAAGATAATATATATAAGACAAAACAATTTAAACTATGTTCAGTATTAAATTTTAATTAAACTTAGAATTCATTTTAAAATGCTTAGTTATTTTTATATTTTAAATAATGAAACTAAAATGTATGTAAAGACTCTAGGAATTGAAGAAGAAACTCAATCAAAGTGTTATCTTTTCACTCTTAATTAATGGTTTCTTATTAAAAAATTACTTGTTTTCATATGCTCTTAAATAATGGTTTACAATTACAATGACTAATTTATCACACTAATCACTAACGTTAAAGTTTTTATATGTTTAAGAAAAAGGTTTATTATGATTTTTCTTGGCTCACCATTGACAAACACGTGGTTACACTTTGTCACTAGATCGAGCTAGTACCTTCACCACAAAAAAAGAAGAAGAATATATAAGAAAAATATAGCCTGTCATGATAAGGGATTATAAATAAACTTACTCTCTAACACAAAAGCAATGTATTTGATCTTAGACTCAAGGGTCAAAAGGTTTTCTAAAGATTTACCTACTGTACAAAACCATGAAGGAAAGAAAGCAAGTACTTATGTCACTTCGCAAATGTGTATGCTAATATGTTAGATTAATTAATTAATTATTAGATTAATTTAATTAATTTGTGGATAATGTTAATTAAATATTAATATTATATTATTACAATTAAAATTTTAATTTTCAAATTTAAGATAGAATATTTAGAGAATATTTTTACTAAAGGTTATTAGAAACTAGGGTTATCACATCTAAAACCCTAATTAAAATTTTAATCTGCCTCTGCCATTAGAAACTCTCTCTGTCTCTCTATTGTTCTCTTTGGAGTATAAGAGAATTGTGGTTGCAGACTCTATCATTGATTTGGTTTTTAATATTATGGCTTCAACAGGTATGTACTATAATTCTTTCTTATGGTTAATTGTATTCAGAATCAAGATTTAAATTTATATCCCATTAAATTTAGGTTAAGCTTTTAATTTCTGCAAATGGTATTAGAGCCAAAGTTCTATGTTTCAACATTCTGAATCTATATCTACTTATTTTGATCATTGTATATTTTCACTGTCTACAAATATTGTTTTTGAATTTGAATATGTTTCAATAGATATTACAAAATTTAGAATAATTTTATAATTTATATTTCTGCAATTGGTCTGACCTACCAGAAATAATTCCGTGAAATAAATTTCATGCCTATTATATTCGAAGACGTGTGTGTGTATATTAATTTCATGTGTCAATGAGTTGTTTCTGATTTGTATCATGTATGCAATCATTATTTTGGTTCATAAATGTTTGTTGCCTTTGTTTTGAATCGTGAAGTTTTGGTGAATTTAGTTTAATCATTTTTTGAACCAATTTTGCAATTATGAAATCACAAGAAAGCCTCCCATTGAGAATACAGTAGAATCACCATTGAAACAGTGACAAAAGACGTCGAAAATCACTTGTAAACAGTGAGTTTCATGCAATATTTGGTGATTTGGATCAATATATTTTTGAACCATTTTTTGCAATTATGGAATCATGGAAAATTTTTTCGTCAAGAATATAGCAAAATTGCTGTTGAAATGATGATGAAAGATGCTAGAAATTGCTTGTAAACGACAGGTTTCTAGCCAGGTCTAATATGAATTCGGGTCGAATTGCATGACCCGACAAGAGGAGGAAGACGAATTGCAATGCACCTTTTATCCTTTAAAATGGTGTCATTTCCTTTTCATCGAAATGGCAACATTTCATTGAAACATATATATTAAAACTAAAAGGCAAAATGACGTCATTTTGTTAGAAGAAAAATTTGTGAAATTGGCTGTATTGGGTCTCAAATGTGCAACTATTGTGGCACACCTCTATACCGAGGTTTATTTTGGTTATAATTTATAATATTATTTTATTTATTTAATTTAACATTAGTTAATTAAATTTAATATTTAATGATTAAAATTAAATTTCTTTTAGGAGAATATTGGTAATTTATTTATAAATGTAATTTTAGGACCAAAATTAAATATTTTACATCTAGTGATTGTAAGTTCGCCTATCGTAGACCCAATTACTATAATGTTTTATAATTAAAATTTGATAGTAATTAATATAATTTTTATTAATTAATTTTCTTTGAATTAATTAGAATAAATAAAATTTTATATTATATTAATAATGTACATACCTTATCGGTGTGACACAATTAATATAATTTTTGAAAACTTAAGGCTTAAAATTTTAACTAGTTAGAAGCTTTAATTCTTAGATAATATTATGTGTCCTATTAATGTAAATATTATCAAAAGCATTTGTTTGTTGTTTCCTATTGAGCCAAATTAGTATGAGTTTTCTTAGTTTATTATAGTTTGAGACCCTTAAGCAGGATTATAATAAATAATCTTGATATTGATAGCTGTATAAAATGAAGCTTTGTGAGGAAAACCTTGTTTTAATAATTATGTTGACTGAACATAATTAATGTTTCTTGGTTTTATTTTCTTAGTTTCTCTAATCCAGCAGCTGTCTTCAGTGAAAACTCTGAATGAGACTAGCTATGATGATTGGAAAGAGTCCTTAGATTTGTGCTTAATCATCACTAAAGAAGATTTAGCTCTTAAGGAACTGAAGCCTATTGATTTGACTGACAATTCTAAAGCTGTCGAAAGAAACATGATTTGTTTGAATGTTATGAAGTACACTATTGATAAAACTATTAAGCAAAGTATCCCGAATAAGGAATTAGCTTCAGAATATTTAAAGGTTATCAAAAAAAGAGTTAGAAGGCCTATTATATCTCTCTCCTTGACACCTGTCGCTATGATGGAGTATCTGGAGTCAATGAACATATTATGAAGCTTATCAATTATTACAACAAGTTGAAATCTTATGGAGTGGATTTGGGGGAGAGTTACCTGGTTTATCAGGTTTTGCAATTCCTTCTTGTTGAGTATGGGGTACTTCGTACTACATACAACTCTCAAGAAGTAGAATGATCTATTGACCAGATAATATCTATTGTGACTTAAGAAAAAGAGTCAATTAAGAAGTCTGCTTCCCATCCATAATCTATTAATTACTTCTCTCAGGGTTCAAGCAACAAGGTTCAAAAGGGTAATCAAAAGGGAAAGAAGTTCGAGAATCAAAGTAGTGGTAAGAAATACTTTAGGCCTAAGAAAAGTATAAACTAGAATCAGGGCCAAAAGAAGAAATTATTTAAAGGGGAATGTCACTACTGTAAGAAGCCCAGTCACAGGATATCTAACTGCTTTAAGTTAAAGAACAAGCGGGAGAGAGAAGGTAATTTTGATATATTTGCTCCTCTAGCTCTAGTTTGTTTTGAATCTAATACCTTTGAAATATCATGTGATTCTTGGTGGTTAGACTCTGGAGTAACTATCCATGTCACAAACTCTTTATAGGGTCTCAAAAATAGGAGGAAACCAAGTGAAAGAGAGAAGACTATTATTAGAGTTGAAGGAAGCTTAGTTGTAGTTGAAAGCATAGAAACTATCAGTTTAAATTTGCATTCCGGACATTGTTTAATTTTGGACAATGTTGTTTATGTACCCTCGTCTTAGAGGAATTTAGTTTCAAGTTATTTGTTGGACATGTATGGTTATTCCTTTTGGCAAACAAATGGAAAATTTGATATTTATTTTTATTCAGTTGTTGTTGAGACTACTTCTATGGTTAATAGAATATATTTGTTGAAGGCAAATGGTTATCTAGATATTCCTTCTTCTACATCTGCTAATGTTGCTGTGGGATATAAACTTCCCATAATTGATGAAACTTCATCCATGTTGGCACTAACGTTTGGGCCACATTTCGAAAGAAATATTGGAAAGAATGGTCAAACAAAAGGTGTTAGAAAACTTGGATTTCTCTAATTTTAAAGCCTATATTGATTGTATTAAGGAAAAACTTCTAGCTAGAGCTAGGACAAAAGGTGCAAATAGGTCTAGTAACATATTGGATTTGATTCACATAGACATTAGTAGACCCATTACTCTTGCAGCTATGGGTGGATTCAGATATTTTATTACCTTCATTGATGATCACTCTAGATTTTTGAGTGGATAGATTTATTGCATGAGAAGTCTAAATCATTGAATGCTTTCAAAGTATTCAAATTAGCTATTGAGTTGAAGACTATCAAAGCTATTAAATTTGTGAGATCAGATAGAGGTAGTGAGTATTATGGTAAATATACTAAAACTAGCAGAAATCCTAGTCCTTTTGCTTCATTCTTACAAGAACATGGTATTGAAGCTTAATATACCATGTCAGGTAGCCCTCAACAAAATGGAGTTACTAAAAGGAGAAATCGCACGTTAATGGATATGGTAAAGAGTATGATGAGTCATTCTTCTTTGTTAGAATTCTTATGGGGTGATGCCTTGAGAATAGCCGTATATATTTTGAATTAAGTCCATAGTAAATCTATGCCAAAGACTCCATATGAACTATTTACTAGTAAAAGACCCAACCTGAAACATCTTAGTGTGTGGGGTTATAAGGCAGAAGTGAGACTATATAATCCAAAACTCAAGAAATTGAATTCAAGAATTGTTAGTGGTTTCTTCCTTGGGTACTATGTTGGTTATAGAGGTTACAAATTTTATTGTCTTTCTCACACTTCTAGAGTCATTGAAATAAACAAAGCCATTTATTTTGAAGATGACTTGGATAGTGAGAGAAATGCACCGAGAACCATTGACTTGCATGATACATTTACTGATTTGCCCCTTTTGACCTTACCAACTCCATTCACTAAAATTAACATTGAAAAGAATGATGATGTTGCTAAAAATCCAGATGCTTCACTTGTCATAGACTTTCATGAATAGGATATGGAGTTGAGAAGATCCTAGAGAATTTACAGACCTACTATTCCAGATGATTTTGTAGTTTATTTGTAAGAATGTGAATCCGATGTTACTGATGGCACAGATCCTACTTCCTATAGTGAGGCAATAGAAAGTTCCAATTCCCATGAATGTTTGAAAGCCATGAATAAAGAGACCAACTCTATGTATTATAACCATGCTTGGGAACTTGTTAAATTACCAAAGGAAAATAAGCCAGTTGGTTGTAAATGGGTCTTTAAGACCAAATGAGGAGCTGATGGTGAGATAGAAAGGTATAAAGCTATACTCATAGCTAAAGGTTACAGTTAGAAGGAGGGCATTGATTACATAGAGACTTTTGCTCCAGTGTTTACAAAGGATGCCCTCAGAGTTGTCATGACTCTTGTTGCATAGCTTGACCTTACACTTCACTAGATGGACGTCAAGAACGCTTTCTTGAATTGGAACTTGTTTGAAAATGTATACATGACTCAGCCAGATGGATTTATCAAGGTAGGGGAAGAACATCTTTTGTGCAAGTTAAATCGATCCATTTATGGGTTAAAACAAACTTCCAGACAGTGGTACTTGAAATTTCATGAGGTTATCATCTCACTTGGCTTCATTGAGAATGTTTCTAATAAGTGCATCTATTAGAAATTCGATGGGAATACTTTTATAATTTTGGTTCTCTATGTTGATGATATCCTATTGGCTAGTAACTCGGTAAATTTCTTGAATGAGATTAAACACATGCTATCATGCCACTTTGAAATGAAAGATTTAGGTGAAGCTTTATTTTTTTTTAGGTATCCAGATCCATCGTGACAGATCTCGTGTGGTATATTGGGTTTGTCTCAAGCGAGTTACATTGAAAAAATACTAAAGAGATTTAACATGTACTTTTGTACTGCTTGTGCTGCACCTATTTAGAAAGTTGAGAAATTGTGTAAATCTCAATGTCCTCAGAATGATGATGAGAGGACTACAATGGATAAAATTCCATATGCTTATGCAGTTGGCAGCCTTATATATGTTCAGGTATGTACACATTTGGACATTGGTTTTGCGATTAGTGTGCTTGGAAAATACCTGAGCCATCCTGGTCATGACCATTGGAAAGTTGCTAAGAAAGTTATAAGGTACCTTCAGGATACGGAGCATCATATTTTGACTTAGAGAAAGTCTAATCCTTTTGAGATAGTTGGCTATTCAAATTCAAACTACAAATCTTGTATTGATGATCATAAGTCTACTTTTGGATATATCTTTATGATGTTTAAAGGATCTGTTTCATGAAAAAGTGCTAAGCAATCTATTACAGCTATCTCAACTATAGAAGTAGAATATGTTGCTTGTTATGAGGCCACCCACCAGGCCATATGATTGAGGAACCTAATATTTGTCATGCATCTTGTTGATTCTATATCACGTCCTCTAACTATATATTGTGATAGTTCGTTTACTGTGTGCTTTTATCAAAATTATAAGAGCTTCAGTCGTACTAAATATTTTGATGTTAAGTTCCTATTTTTTAGAGAAAAGATTACTAAATCTCAGACTCATTTGGTTCACATTTTTGGTGAACATATGCTGGCGGATCCGTTGACCAAAGGCTTACCCATAGGAGTATTTAAAAATCATATAACTCATATGGGTTTGATTAAATCTTTTGATGTATCCTTGGTTTAGTGGGAGTTTGGATTGATGAGTTTCGATATATACATTACGTATTCCATTCGTTTAGATATTGAGACTTTTATATCACTAGTTTCTCTATCGGATTTAGTGATTTTGTGTTATTCACTTTTCTAAACTTTGTATTATGAATGGATTTGTTCTATGTATATCATTTTAACTATAAATTATGTATTCCATTCGTTCAGGTATTGAAACTTTATTTCATTCACTTGTTTCCCTATTGGATTCAATAATCTTGTGTTGTTTTTTTTCTGAACTTGACTTGAGTTAATCATGAATGGATTGGTTCTATGTATTAATTGTAAGTGATTAGTGATAGGTTTGATTACTTATTGGCCCATTTCGGTAGAGGACCAAACCACAGCCTTATGTTGGTCAGTAATCATCCTATCAGACTACTGACTGAGAATAAAAGAGAGAGAATATTTTCTATGATTATATTAATATTTGATTAATATTATCCAAGTGAAAAATTGTTAGATTAATTAATCAATTATTGGATTAATTTAATTAATTTATGGATAATTTTAATTAAATATTAATATTATATTATTATAATGAAAATTTTAATTTTCAAGTTTAAGATAAAATATTTAGAGAATATTCTTACTAGAGGTTATTAGAAACTAGGATTATTACATCTAAAACCTTAATTGAAATTTTAATCTTCTTCTGTTGTCAGAAACTCTCTCTATCTCTCTATTATTCTCTTTGGAGCATAGGAAAATTGTGGTTGTAGACTGTATCATTGATTTGGCTTTTGATATTATGGTTTCAACAAGTATGTACCACAATTCTTTCTTATGGTTAATTGTATTTTGAATCAAGATCTAAATTTATATCTCACTAAATTTAGATTAAGCTTTTAATTTTTGCATGGATTTGATGACTTCTGTTTTATTTAGGGCATGGCTTACAGTTGAAAGACAAAAAAATCATTTTAGTTGCTTAAGTTTAGTGATTTTTTTAATTTGATTCCTTATATTTATTTGTTCTCAATTTAGTTTTTTACATTTAAAATTATCAATTTGATTCTCTCCATCTATAAACAGTTAAAATATAATAGACTTTTTGAGTTGAAAAATTAAATACTCTGTAAGGACGTTCAAATGACACTAAACTTACATTTTTGGGCCCTCAAGTTTAGTAGTTTCTCAATTTGATCCCTTAAGTTTAATAATTTTTTTAATTTTATCCCTCGAGTTTAGTTGTTTTCTCAATTTGATCCCTCATATTTACTCATTCTTAATTTGCTCCATCACGTTTGAAATCATTATCAATTTAGTTCCTTCATGAACAAAACATCAAAATACTTAACAAAAATGCTAAATTGAAAGGTTAAATGCTAAGAATGTTAAAAAGTCACCAAACTTGCATTTTTTCTCATTTGTTTCAGGCAGTCAATGTTGTACGTTTTGAATTTTTTTTCAAGTATCTCAAATGATGTGTTTTGTGGGCTTAAATAGTGGAAAATTTTTCAATATTCCAATGTTTTGCACACAGTCAATATATATATAATTTTCCAAAAAAAAAGTGCAACTTTTTCTCTTTTCCCAAATGCGAATAGCAGCTAAGCCCTAAGCCGTGAAGTCTATTATCCGTGGACTAATCAACGAAGCAAGAGTGATTTCCAAAGGAAAATTTAATAGGTTTATTCCAACTATGCCTTGCCTTATCGACCAAATCACTAGGTAAAAAATTTTAGATTATCTTAACATGAAGTAAAATTTTAAATTATATACATGTGTGTGTGTGTTTTAAATGTTATATAAATGATTATTTATATATATTCAAAATGCACTATTTGGATACTTGAAAACAAAAAAACAAAGTGTAGAAAATTTGCCACTTGGAAGGAATGAGAAAAAAAAATGTAAGTTTGGTAAAAATTTCTACCGTACATACAGTTGTAAGAATTTAACCTCTACCCTTCAATACCTTCTATTGTAGGTACACAAGAATTGCTCAAGTATAGTGGTCTTTAAACGTTCTTATTCAATATTTAACCTTTCAATTCAATATTTTCATTAAGTATTTTGATGCGCTTTGTATACAAAGGAATGAAATTGATAACAATTTTAAATGTGGGAGGACCAAATTAAAAACAAGTATACATGAGGGACCAAAAATGTAAGGTTGTTGGCCTTTTAACATTCCTACTTAGCATTTAATCTTCTAATTCAAAAATTTTGTTAAGTATTTTGATAGTTTGTACATGGAGGGATGAAAATTGAAAATGATTTCAAACATAGAAGACCAAATTGAGAACGAACAAATATAAAGAATTAACTTAAAAAAATCACTAAATTTAATGAATCAAAATGAGGTTTTTATCATTAGAAATCAATCAGATATTCAAATGAAAAAAACTTAGGTGTTGTTTTTACATCTTTGTCATTGAATTTTTCAATCGAAAACTAGCACATGTATAATTTATACAACTAATCTCTCTTATGATTGATTATTTTTTTAAAAAAATTTTAAATGTTTTGTTTTGATTGAAAAACCTTATAATAAATATATAAGAAATTATATATAAGTTTAGTTATATCCAAATTAGCCATTAGATCATTTAATTGGCAAGTTTAGTGCTATATATCAGTTTTATTTAATTCAAAATATTTTAAGTTGACCCTAAAATTTTATATTAATTGTCTTATATATGGAGCTGAATCTTTTCAGATTTTGATCTTCTGCATTCTGAATAAATTTTGTTCGTTAATTCTCCTCTAAAATGCTCTTGAAGTCTGCGCTTTCCCTTGATCTTCATTTAGCTTCATTTATAGCATCTTGATTTAATGGCAAGAAGTTCTTCATAATGCTAGCCCTTGAATATATTTATTCCATAAGTTTTCCTTTCCTTTTTCTTGATTATTTCTGAGCATTAGAGAGGTGCTGGAAACTTCTTTATGCATATTAGTAAGTGTATTTTTTATGTTTTTGTTATTAGGTTTTTTAATGAAAATTAGTATGTGTATAATTCATATAACTTATATATCTTATTATTAGTTTTTTTTAAAATAATTTTTATATATTTCATTTTAATTAAAAAATTTAATAATAATAATATAAATAACTACGTAGAAGTTAAAATTTTAATATCATCTTTGATGCTGTCTTAAAGTCTCACGGTCGTCGTTACTTATTTTTGGAGTCAACTTGGTTTAAATGATATATATATATATATATATATATATATATATATATATACATATATATATAATACAACAATGTCAGATTTGATACTTAAATGCTATATCAGTATTAATTGTCTTTATTAAATCAAATTAAATAGGCTTAATAAAATTTTTTATTGGGGCTAATTAACAAAATATATGAATGAAACAAAAAAAGAAATGTTTCTAAATGTATATATTATACCACTTCATCTATTTATTGACTAATGAGTAATGATATTTATTCAAATTTTTTATTTATACATTTTGTTATTTTTATTTGTATATTGACCAATAAAATTTAATTAACTATTATTTTACTTTATATATGAGTTTTTTAATTTAAATATAAGAAGAATTGGTTAAATTAATATAATCGGTCAATGTTTAAATAATATGATACAATTTATATACTTAAATAATATTTTATAAAATAAAAATAATTAAATATTATTAATTAATGTATAAATATTAAGTGAGACAATATTGAGTAGGTGTAAGAATTTTTTTTTTAAAAAAAGTACAGCAGTTTATAGAGCCTAGGGAAATTAAAAGAAATAGACATTCTATTCTAGACATACATATAACAAATTTTGAAGTTCAATATATAAAAATGGTTTCCTTCAAAATTATTTTTGGAAGCTTATTTGAAAGAAAAAATTAATATAGAATAGATCGATGAAAAGAAAAACAATCTGTAATGATTTTTCAGATATTTGAGAAATTAAAAATCTCATATACCAAGCAACGCCTGTCCGTCAAAGCAAGATTAAACTTAAACAAGTGGCGTGAAAAACTCTATCTCATCTAAAACTCAATCATCATCCAAATTACCCTTTTCTCATCATATATACTCGATCGTACATAGCTTAATAATTATCTCATCATCCATCCCCATCAAACTAAGTAATTACGAAGAGTTGCTATTTTTTTTTGTCAAAAAGATCAATTTTCATTTATGAAGAAAGGCATTAAAGCCATACAACTATATTGATACATCATACAAAGAAGTACATACTAATAGGTTAGATTTAGCGGAATGTGTTAATCTCTGATAAGGTAATGAACTAAGGTTTAAATATCTGTTAGAAAAAGTATTTATATTTAATATCTGATAATATTTTGAATAGAATTACTTTTAATAAAAAATTTTTTATAAAAAGCCAAAAAAAATATAAAGAAATATATAGGCCTGCACCCCTCAAAGTAAATTCAAAACATACAAATCTTTAAAACAAGAAGCAAGACACCTCTCGTCAGAATATAAGTACAATACAACAAACAACACATTTAATTAAAACTAATAAAATAAAAAATACTAAGAATGCTTGACAGCCTTCATGAGAGACTATACACCAATCCCAATCCTCTAAGATATATATAATCTTTACAACTTCATTTCTTTTGAGAAGTCAGAGAAATCAATTTTCATTCATGGAGATAGGCATTGAGACCATAGAATATAAGAGTTGTAACAAGACTTATACATTAGACAAAAAAATAATATAAGCCTCCACTCCTAAAAATAATTTAATACAGAACGAATGAACTATTAGAACAAAAGGCAACACACCTTTCATCAAAGTCCAAGTATAGTACTACAAATTAATATTAACAAGACATTTAATTAAAATACAATAAGATAAAAAAATACAAAGAAAGCTTGACTAATCTTTATGAGAAGCAATACACCTCTCAATCTTCTTTCCTAAAGGAAGAAGGAGATTTCCTTAACGGAACGTTTACAGAAACAGTCAAATTCTAGTTAACAGAAGAAAGAGTTGCTTTTCAAGCTTCATCAAATTAAAATGATCACCTTCTTGTGAACTAATTATCTTTGTCCATGAACAATTGAAACCCATTTGTCAATTTCATCCATAAAAAAAAAAAAATGATGAAGATAGGATATGGGGAAGCAAAAAAGAAGGCTTTAACCTAAAATTTGTAGATTTTATTAAAACAAAAGAACAAATAGCATCGTTTTCACACAAATTGAAATTTTTAGAATGATATCTCAATTCCCAACAAATTTGGGAGGAGTTTGAAATTATGCTGAAATCTACAAATCTTGAAAATAGCGATACATATTTGAATTCATATCTAATTGCACTCTAAATTAAACAAAAAACTCTTGAAAAATAAAATCAAATTCAATTAAACTGGTTATTCACTTATCAACTAGATGCAAAACACAAGCTTATTTATTACATCTTTCACATTCTTAGGGAAGATGACCAATGTACTCGCAGGCTTGCAAAGATAGGATTTCCTGGATCTACCCACTTGAGCATTAATTTGGGAGGGAATATCTTCGTCCTGAGATTACAATGACCTTTAATGATCTCGCCTCTATTTTATTTGTTAAGAGTTATAACTCCTTTGTTTTCTTTTCTTTCATACCAAAAGAAAAAGTTTCTAAAATTTTTCAATGATCAAAAAGAGAATTAAATATTTAAAGAGTTATATAATCTTTTTTTTTTT
Source organism: Senna siamea (assembly GCA_031216115.1). Lineage (NCBI taxonomy): Eukaryota > Viridiplantae > Streptophyta > Magnoliopsida > Fabales > Fabaceae > Senna > Senna siamea. The sequence continues at coordinate 4,981,243 of CM062358.1, forward strand.
TTTTGCACAATGATGCATACAAAACTAAACAGTAACAATGTGGAAACAAAAAAGCATATAATTAAATCTAAAAAAATGAAGACTTTGAGCATTCATACCTATTGTATTGAAGATATGTAGCATCGATCTGTGGAGAGGCATATGATATATATAATTAATGCAAAACAAAAAAGATTGTTTGGGAAAAAACACACAAAGGAGTGTTCATGGTGATAGATGGATCAAGTGGCACCAGGAGTTCCCCCAAACACTTCAGTAGGGACACAAAGCCATTCATTTGTTGAACTTTGAAGAGAGAAGCCCCAGTGAAGTGTTCAGGGGAACTCTAGGGGACACCTGATTTTTTAGGTCTTTAAGGTTTCTTTTTCTTGGTAAGCTAACATATATGCATCTAGTATATATTTATAGTAATTTATGAGTTGTGTTAACGTTTGTATGATCAAAATGTTTCAGCACACAAAAAAATCAAAATCATGATCACATTAATAAAGCAGAAGGTGAAGAATTAGTGAACCTGGACGGATATATAATCAAGATGATGAAGGCCTCCAGCAAATTAAATGAAAGCATCTTTGAGTCACTGTTTTCCTTTTTCTAAATTTATTTGTCTATTTACCCATCTTTTCATATATATATTCCTTGACTGAACAAATCAAAATCACAAAAATCTTTCTCCAGAATCTAGTGCTGGTATATATTCCTACCAAGTTGTGTTCACCAACACCAAGAGCACCTATGTTTCCTATACATGCAAATTGTGTTAAAGACTCATCACAGATTATCTCAACACTAGAATATATTTTTGGGTCATCTTCGTTATTGGATTAAGTTGGCCCAATTTATTAGGACTATCCAACCCAGTAAAAAAATTAGATTGTCCCTTAAGCCTAAATTATATTTATCATGAATCCATCTGCTAAAGTCCTGCTTATGGTAAACCTAATCATTCTCTAAACTCTTGAGACTTCTCTCGCTTTCAATATTACCTTCAACCTTACAGGCTTTAACCATACTCATGTTTGGAAGAGTATATATTCATGAATGAGGGAGGTAATTAATTAATTAAAAACTAATTAATTAATGATCAATTAAGGAGTACTCGAGCATGAATGGAGATTTGATTCTGATATGATATATGAAAAGGATTGAAGAAGATGGGTCAACATATACGTGCAGAAAAGCAGAGGAGAGCTCATGCCCACGCATTTCAATGATACTGATAGTAATACACATAAGATATACCTATAATACATATTCTGCTGCCACCCCACCCTTCCCTCAATCCTGACCAGATTCAACTTGCTAGGATATGATACGTGCACTTCCTTTACTGAAGCCTCTTTCTCTTCACTCACTCTTCATGAAATATGGACACAACTTAGTGTTATAAATATGATTGTTTTGCTTTGAATTTCTTCATTCTCCAAATTGAAGCAGATTACAAACATACAGCTCAAGAACAAGAAGATTGTTAGGTCAGGTGTCCCCTAGAGTTCCCCGGAACACTTCACTGGGGGCCTTCTAGTATGGTACTATATGTACTACATACTATTAATGCCAAACCACCCTACTGAAGTGTTTGGGGGAACTCCCGGTGCTATCTGACACTTAAATATATAAAGCATGCCATGCATTTAACTTAAGTAATCTTCAGTTCTTGGCTTTTTTATGATTCATGTTTCTTGTCCTTTCACCAATTGCACTGCTCTATAACTCTTGAGGGTGGAAAAGTTAAATTCATCAAATTCAATAGCTGTACCTGAATCTCTATCAGAGAACAATGCTATATTATAACTGTTATTATTATTATTATTATTGGTTTAATGTTATTGTGTAGCAGTCTTCAGAAGACGAGATGGTGGAACTTCAGAATCAGAAGCAGCCCTCAAATGAAAAGGATAACTTTAAGGAAGGAAAATGGCAGTTGGTATGGTAACGAAAGCAGAGTGTTTGCAGCGTTCGGAATTTTCTTTTTTTATAATTTTATTTTAGTGTTTTTTTTTTCAATTTTTTTTTCTTTTTGAGTAGTTTAATTTTTTGCTTGTTTACAGTTTATGTAAGTTCTTGTATGTATTAATCTAGAAACTAATAGAGGCATTATTATTCGTAATCTTACTTTCTGCTTTCCTTCTAAACTGTGGGTATATTTTCTTTATTTATCCTCTTTATATATATATATATATATATATATATATGTTTATATATAGAAAAAAAAATAGATGTAAATCTTACTGCGGTGATCGTGAAGTATTGTTGATGGTAACTCGAGTAGTTTTGGCAAAGCTTTGATGAGAATCTAAGAAAGGTTGCGGCCCTTACAAAGATTTACTCTGATATTTAAGTTCATAGAATAATCAAGTATGTAGGGTGTCTAGAGAGGTAAAGTATACTTGTGAATAAAGTTCTTTGGGCTTTTATATATAGCTTAGAGCTAAGAGGTGTTAGGGTACTTTCAATGGGTCAACTAGGGCATCCGTTATTTGCTGGTTAGCTGTTGGAGATACAGTAAAAAGACTGTTAGTGTGGTGAGTGAGGAATGAGCATGCTTGTTTGGGTTTTAAAATTCGGTATATGGTCTCCGAAGGTGGTGATATTTCAGTATGAGTTAACGTAACGTTGGCTAGAGGACTAAGTAATTATAAGGTTGGGTTTCAGAGGTGCTAAAATGGGATAGTTCCATCAAGCCTTAGTTCTCAACCTGACCTCTATTAGGGCCAACCCTATGGCTTTAGGTATAAGCTAAGAAAGGAAAGGTTTTGAAAAATGCATTCAAGAGAATATCATGCTATCTAATCAAAGCTCAAGCTAATAAAAGGATGAGTGGAGTCAAAGTTAGTCGGCATGCGCCTCCCATCAATCACCCCTTTTATGCAGATGATAGTATTTTCTTCTTCAAAACAAATCTCCAATCCTGTTAAGAAATTAAAAATTTCCTAATTAAACTAATTCGGGTCTTACTCAGGACTTAGGGTGAACAATGAAAAGATGGACATCAAATTTAGTCCTAATACACCCAACCATTTCATAAAAAATGATGAGCAAGATCATGAATTGTAGGGTAACAAAAAAGTTTGAAAATTACCTTGGTGGATCCATTGATTTTGAAGGGCATGATAGAAGACAACACAAGAATATTAAGGAAAAACTCAATCCCAAATTACAAGGCTGGAAAGCTAAGCTTCTATCTCTAGCCGAGAGAGTGACCCTCGTCAATTCGGTGCTGACTTCGATGTCTATCTATCACTTATCTTATTTCAAGTTGTCGAAGAAGGAGGCTTCCAAATGCAACTTCATTCTATCAAGATTTGTTTGGGGGAGTGACAGAGATAGTAGTATACTGCATATGATTTCCTGGAATAAGTTATGCCAACTAGTTGGTGATGATCGTTTAGGAATCAAGAATATTGGTGATCTCAACAAGGCATTATTATCAAAACAAATTTGGCGAATGTATAGTGAGGAGAACAGCCTTTTCAGCAAAGTTCTTTGGGCAAAGTATGGAGATAAACACATCAAGCACAAGCTAATTTGTCCGTAACAAGCTTTCCAGATTTAGAAGAACATCTTCTCAGTAAAAGATTTGATCGTGCCTTTCCTTAAATGGCAAGTAGGGAATGAAGACTCTTATTTTAACGGATGCTCTTTGGCCCCCACCATCTCAAGCAAACTCTAATCTCACAAGGGTGACAAAGTTAATAACACGAAATGGTAGATGGAATTTTGAGAATTTATTGACAATTTATAACAGGGAGGAAGCGGATTAGCTCAAACAATTACCTATCTTAAGACATAATCTTAGTGATAAGATTTATTGGGATGGGAATGAAAGTGGGGTCTATAAAGTGAAAGACGGTTATAGACTGAGCAGCCAAAGGATCCAAGTCAATACAGATGGCTTCAAGTTTTGGAAGAAATTCTGGAAGGTTATGATCCCCAGGAAAATAACACTATTTAGTTGGAAACTTTGTCATAATGCATTACCCCTCCAAGCTACCTTAGCCAATAGAGGCTTTAAGATTCTCAGAACACGTGTTTTTGGCTAAGAAAGTGATGAGGATGTGGAACATCTTTTCTGTGTCATATTGCCCGAGCTGTTTGGTTCAAATCTGACATAGCTATGAGATCGGATAACATAACTTGGAGTGTCATAAAATGGATTGAAATTTTGTTTGAAAAACAAGGTGACTTACAAAATGAAGGTAAGATGTTAGTTAATGGCCTCGCAATGATAGAGTATGTATTAATTGTCTGTTGGGGTCTATACTACTACCGCAATCAATATAAATTTCAAGGTAAATCCTGGGAACCAGAGGGTATTATTGAACTAGTAAAAAAAATCACGGCCCAAACTGTTAATATTGTCTGTTGGGGTCTATACTACTACCGCAATCAATATAAATTTCAAGGTAAATCCTGGGAACCAGAGGGTATTATTGAACTAGTAAAAAAAATCACGGCCCAAACTGTTAATAGTCAAGACTGCTACAATCATAATAGCCATCTAATAGTTACGAGCATGATTTTCAACCGTTCACCCCTGGCCTATAATCTGGTTCTAATGGGGAAGTTAAAGATATTGTATTGGTTCGGAAAAAACACTAACGCCATAAGAAGATCTACAGGGGGTCTTTTATTGGGCAACATAATAGTTGGGAAGGCATTGTGGGTATCACAGCAAATTATAAGGAAAGCATCATGGAACTCTCAACTACTGGCATCAAAGCAACTTTAGAAGTTATTCAGGAACACAAATGACGTAGGATCCAATTCTCCATTCCAAATAGAAGACTGGTGGATATGCTTGGCCAAATAACGTAGCTATTGTTGGAAGATATATTGAATACTTGCTTTTACATTACAATTTTGTTAATAGCGTCTTTGTAGAAACTAATGTAAGTTATCTTCAAAGAGCCCTTGAAAGCTCTTCAATAGGTATACACATTCCTAACTCGATCCTGTATCAAATTTATTCAAAAAAAATGAAGAATATGTAAACTAATGGGAGACCAAAGAGACCAAATGCCAAAAATTTATATATAATATAATTAATATGTATATGTAAGTGTCACAATTAGCTTCATTAGATTTTTTTTTTTTGGGATGTATTGTTGTTTATATATATATATCATCATTTTGACTAAGGTGTTTGGGTTTGGTTTATGTGGTTTAAAGTGATTTTTAAATCGAACAACTTACGTGAGGTTGATTTAATAGTGCACTTTTAATTTAAATTTGTAGTGTTAAACCAAACTATAAATAGATAATTTTGAGTTGTTTGATTTGGACGGTTTGAGTTTTCTTATTTATCAATTTTATATATTTAAGTTTATCAACACAAAAAAAAAATAAGTTTTTTTAATATATAAATACAAACAAATAATAAGAAAATATAGTAAGTCATTAACATTTTATTCATTGACAAGATAAAATCATAAATCTTCTTAACTAATGTATATTCAAACAACATTACAAAATAAACAAATAACAATTAATCATTCTTTCAAATTTAATTAGTCCAAATAATTATAAAATCAAACTAGTTTCAAAATTAAATTTCTAAAAAAAAATATAATATAGACTAATTAATTAATTTAATTTTTCAAATATAAATTTTTAGCCTTGCTGATTAGAGAAATGGATCTAGTACAAGTGAAAAAAGAAAATTGGAATATCAAAATAAAGTAATTTAATACAATTTATTTTGAGATTATATACATTAAACATATGTATCCATCATCTTAAGAAAATTAAATAGTCACAAGTTGTAGACACCAAAAAAAGAATAGTCCTAAGGTGAAGTAAAGAGTTTAAAAATAATATGTTTTATATAGAAATTTTTTTTAATATAAATAAAATATATATATATAAGTAGTTCGGTGTGATTTTTTTGATACATCAAATTGCAAATCAATCCAAATCACAAATAAAGTTTTTAAATCAAATTAATTAAAACCCAATTTTGATCAATTTTTGCTCGATCTAATCTTTTTTAATTAGGAGACATCGATTTTAATTAATTTTAAACACTCTTAATTTTGACATATCAATTGATTAATTCAGTTGAATCTTACAACAAACAAAAAATATAAAGGTATCACTTATTTGAGTATTAGAGTATATAAATAATATTAAAATTAGAGAATTTAAATTTTTTTAATATTATATTCGTTTATTTAAAATTTTAAAATTTTAGTCTTTATTTTCTTTTTTTCAAAAACATCTTATTTTAACAGCGCTACAAAATACTTTTTGACGTTTTATAACATACATTGAATGATTGTCAAATATTTGTATTATATATATATATATATATAAAATTGAAAGATATAGAAAAATGTAAAAACAAAGTTAATAAAAGAAAAAAAAGGTTAACCATTAACCAAATCAACACAGCTTGCGGCTAGGGCCAGCCAAAAAAGGATGATTAAATTTGAGCCAATATTTTTGTGGCCCAACACTATTTAATTTTAAGAGTTCTAGTTCATAAGGTGTAACTGGTTTTAATAACTTAATCCTCTTATTCAACTAGGTTGACCTAGCCTCCTAAAGAGTTTAATTTTTTTAAAAAAAAAATCTAAGGAGTCTACTTAATTGTCTAATAGTGGTTAATTAGTTGGCCTATACAAGCTATTTGATAATCATCATCCTTTTAAGCATAATAAGCTAGTTTAATTGAAATATTGTCATATTTTGTTCTCACAGCAGGAAGATAATTAAGTTAAAAGAATTTATCAATGTTTGGTACTAAATTTTAATTAAATTTAGAATTCTTAATTATTTTTATATTTTAAATAATAAAACTAAAATGTATGTAAAACACTAGTGAGAAGCTTAGCGTCTGTTTGGAGAGGAAAAATGAAAACTTCCTTGTGCATCACCTTATTTGTGTGCAAAAATTCTGAAATATGTAAATTTTCATTAGGTGAGATTTGCTGCTCTCTTTAAAGTCTCATGCATGGTGTCATCATTATTCTCTTAATTGTTTCTTATATTTGAAGTCAACTAATTGGTTTAAATGATATATGCTTCCTTATTAGAAAATCTGTCAATACTACATATAGTTTTGGTAGAGAGTCAATAATACTATATTTATTACACCCAAAGCCAGATAATATTTGAGAAATTAAAAATCTCATACCAAGCAACACCTGTCCATCAAAGCAAGATTAAACTTAAACATGTGGTGTGAAAATCTCTATCTCAGTATCTTATATCTAAAACTCAATCATCATCGAATTACCTTTTTCTCATCATATAAACTCGATCCTACTTAATAATTAATTATCTCATCATCCATCCCCATTAAACCAAGAAATTACGAAGAGTTGCTATTCAAACTTCATCAGATCAAATTAACCGGATTGATCACCTTCTTGTGACCTACCTAATTATCTTTGTCCATGAACAAGTGAATTTGAAACCCATTTTGTTAACATCACCCATAAGAAAAAAAAACGAGGAAAATTGGATGGGGACGCATATAAAGAAGGGCTTAAACTAAAATTTGTAGATTTTATTAAAGAAAAAGAACAGATAACTGTGTTTTCACAAATTGAATTTTTTAGAATGATATCACAATTTCCAAAACATTTGAGAGGATTTTGAAACCATGCTGAAATCTACAAAATTTGAAAATAGGGATAATCTAATTACACACCAAACAACTAACTTTTATTTAAAAAAAATAAATTCAGTTGAACTCGTTATTCAGTTATTTGCTGAGAGACACTTTTATACGAAATTTGAAACCACATTCTTAAGGAATTAAGCTAAACAATGCATTAACAGACTTGTAAAGACAAGATCTCTAGGATCTATGATCACTTGAGCATTTGGGAAGATTTTCTTCTTGAGATTGCTATGATTTTCCTTATATTGCTTTGCAAGGAGTTAGCTTTGTTTTCTCTTCTTCCATACAAAGCTAATACTAATAATTAATAATGAATTTTGTGAATGATCAAGAACAGGATTGAAGATTTAAAGAGTTATATATCTGAATCTCTCTTTTTCTTTTTGGCAACAATATTTTAGAAACAGGAAATCAAATTAATCTAAAAAAATGAAGAATTTGAGCATACATACCTATAACTGTATTGAAGTTATGTATAACATCTGTGCAGAAGAATGATATAATTAATGCAAAACAAAACAAAAAAAGATTATATGGAAAAAAAAAAGATTATTCGAGAAAAAGCACAAAGAGTTTTCATTTTAAGAAAGGTGATGGATGGATCAAGTGGCACCAGGAGTTCCCCCAAACACTTCAGTAGGGACATAAAACCATCTAGTTGAATGAACATTGAAGATAGAGGCCCCAGTGAAGTGTTCAGGGGAACTCTAGGGGACACTTAATTGTTTTTAGGTCTTTTAAGGTTTCTTTTCTTCTATTTATAGTGATTTACAACTTGTGTTAACGTTTGTATGATCAAAATGTTTCGCCACACAAAAAAAAAATCAAAATCATCATGACAATAATAAAGCAGAAGGTGAAGAATTAGTGAACCTGGACGGATCTATAGTCTAGATGATGAAGGCCACCAACAAATTTAATGAAAGAATCTTTGAGTCACTGTTTGCCTTTTTCATAAACGTACCCAGATTCTCATAATTTTCGGCTATATATATTCCTTGACTGAACAAATCAAAATCACAAAACTCTAATTCTCCCAGAATCTGGTTGTGGTATATATGCCTACCAACTTGTGTTCACCAACACCAATAGCTCCTATCCTATACATGCAAATTGTTCAAGACTTTAACAATGTTCGTATAATTAATAACATCTGATGAGTATATTTTTAGGTTACTTCCATTATTTGACTGAATTATATTGACGAATTTGTTAGGATGCTCTAACCCAGTGGAATGAAAAAAACTTAGAAACAAAAAGTACAGTTTTTATATTTTTATTATTAAATTCTCTAATTAAAAAATAACCTCTATATATAGCTTATACATCTCATCATTATTTGATTAGATTGTTTTAACATTTTTTTCCCACTAGTATCATTTTGATTTGAAAACAAAAAAGTTAACCAAATAATAATAATAATAATAATAATAATAATAATAATAATAAACTAAATCATCCCTTAAATATTAAGCCTAAACTATATATATATATATATATATATTGATCCATATTCTTCTTAATTAAGGTAAAAATCCTAATCATTCTCTCAACTCCCCTCTCTCCCTCTAACCTTCACCTTCACTGACTTGAGAGTGAAAGTCCTCAAATCTTGGGTGATAAGTGATATCAGTCAATTTAAGCCGAAAAAGTTATATATATATATAAAGGCATATATGTTGGGAAGAGTAGTATATATATATGAATTAATGAGGGAGGTCAATAGTTAAGTAATTAATTAAAAGCTAATTAATGATGAAGTGGAGTACTGGAGCATGGAGATCTGATTCTGATATGAAATGAAACAAAAGCAGAGTTGTAAATATATGATAGGGATTGAAGGAGATGGGTCAAGGAGCTAGAGCTCATGCCTATATTCTGCTGCTGCCATGCATCCTTCCCTCAATCCTGACCAGATTCAACCATCACTAGAATATGATACTTGCACTTCCTCAAGCCTCTTTCTCTTCACTCTTCACTAATAATATCTTCCAGCCTAGCTAGCTATGCCTCAAGCTCCATGAAATATGGACACAATTTGGTGTTATAAATATGCTTGTTTTGCTTTAAGATTTCATCATTCTTGAAATCGAAGCAAATTACATACAGCTCAATTCAACAAGATAGTTAGGTCAGGTGTCCCCTAGAGTTCCCCGTAAACACTTCACTGGGGACTTTCAGTATGCTACCCTACTGAAGTGTTTGGGGGAACTCCTGGTGCCATTTGACACTCATGCATTCATGTTTCTTTTTTAATTTTTGACTAGTATCTTTTATTAGAGATAATTATGTTTAATCCATTGTTATTAAATATTAAATATAGGCACTTTTTTAGCAAGAATTTGAACTGTTTTGAAAAAGTAGTTCTCCTTCCTCTAAACCAAACCTTGATAGTATAAAGTACACATATTTAAGTGTACAAGAGGGCACTCTTTAAATAATTATCTTCAGTGTTAAATATGGTATATATTGGTGGCTTTTATGATTGATATTTCTTGTCCTTGCACTAACTGCACTGCTCAAATTCATCCAATTCAACAGCTGAAGCTGAATTCCAGTTTACTATCAGAGGATAATAATGCTATATTATAACTATTATTTTGTATTTTTTATGTCCATTTTCCCTTCAAATCTTCATCTAACAATGTTAATTATTATGCCTCAGAAGACGAGATGGTGGACCCTCTGAATCAGTAGTAACTAGTACCCCTCAAATGAAAAGGATAGCTTTAAGGCAAATGGCAGTTGCAGCCTTCGGAATTTTCTTTTAGGAGAAAAAGTAATTTTTTAAAGTATTTTAATTACCTTGTAACAAAGTTTACTGGAAGATTTATCCGGTATTTACAATTCCGCCTAATGAGGCGGAATTTCTCAAATTTTCTCTTGCGCTCGTCTTCGCTTCCTTCATTTTCAACTGCGGCATTTCTTCTCTCTTTTGCTACTCTTCATCTCTTTTGTAAGTAAGATTTCTGGCTATGATCTTTTTTATCTTATTTGGTTGCTTTTCTATTTTAGTGAAATAATTTTATCAGATTTATGTACATCGATTTGTCCTACCTCTTTTAGCTTATTCCCTGCATGAATCTAGCCAAAGTGTCATGCCTTTGAGAATTCTGTGTTTTTTTCTATTCAAATCTGTTTATTCGATGTAATGAAATAAGTATTCGTTAAATGTTGGTTTAAAAAAATTGGAGGGTGTAAATCTTTATTGAAGGAGGTAACTGGCTCGGAAGTGGAAGATTTATGAATTGATTATTGAGAAATTTAATGCTACGCTTATCAGTATCATCTATCATAAATATAATTAATTCATAAGGTATGCACTTGGGTTTTCAGAAATCTTCATTGACAATTACATGGCTATTAAGTTGGATTTCTACTAATGCTTAGTATGCACTTAGATTTTCTGATTTGAATCAGAATTAAGATAAAGGGTCTGTTTGTTTGATGGCAATTTTTATTTTTTTATTTTTAAAAATAAAAAAATAAAAGAATTTAGTTGAATAATTGTTTTCGACAAAAAAATAAAAAATATATAATATATGTTTTAGGAATAGAAAACACAGGTCAATTCAAGAATACTTTAAATTTTAATTTTTTAAAACATAGAAAATTAAAAAAATAATTCATTTATTAATATAATGTATATAAATACATAAAAATAATATTAATATAAATTCTCAAAATTAATTTTATAAAATAATTTTAAAGAACAAAATAACGTTAAAACAAACCATTAATATTATTTTCTTCTTCCCCTTTTTCTGAACTCTCCTTCCTCTATTTTTCTCTCCTTTAAATAACTCTCTCTCTGCCTTGATATTCTGTTCATTTAGCTTAAGTTATTCATTATAAGTTAAATAATTTAAATTTGTGATGCCATATTTTTGGATTATCCTTGTATTGGCTCAGTGTAATGTATTTGTCCTGTGGGCCATCTAAAGGAAAACCCTCTCTTCCCTTTTAGACATGGATGTGTGTAAAGCTCTAAGCTGAAAACAAAAGTGAGTATCCTTTTGTCAAATTCTTATGCATTGCTAGCTTCACCACTTGGTGCAACTCTTTCAGACCTTACTCTTCCATTCCCATTAACGCAGATAAACTCCCTAGTATCTCCTCACTTATACCTTGCTTATTTCACCAGTGTATTCTTCCATTGTTTCCCTGTTAGTTACAGAATCTGTGGAACATGAATATATACTCTCACCAACATGTCATAGTTAATTAACATGAACACATATTTGAAACCTAGTACTGTAAAAAGCCAGTACTTGTAACCATGACCGCTCGAAGTTATACTTGTGACATGTAATTAATTGAATTTCCAGCTGTTTATTGGCCAAAGTCCAAAAGAAACAGCTTTTAACTTAAGTGTTTCTGTGATCTTTATGCACCCATCTGTTAAAGGGCGTAATGTGGACTATTTCACAAGTCTTTTGTGTCACTCATTGCCACATCTCTTTTAATTACCTCTTAATCTTAAAGATCTAAAATTAAATACTATAATCTCAACAATTATAAGAAAAACTAGTATATATATACTATAATATTATTGCATCAGAGTTCACTAAATTATTGTCTCAAATGGTGTAGCAATTGATGGTGTTGTGTTTAATTTCAATGACAACTTCCTTTTCTTTTCAATCTGGGGTGTTGGGTAAATCAATCAGGAGGGCAAAAAATTATAAATGATACCTAAGAAGACATTGCAAGTGTTCATATCACCAATGAATGATCAGCATTTTGAAATATTTTAGCAAGAGAAATTATGATTAGAAAGAATATTTTATAAAAAAATTTCAGTAATGCTGTTTTATTTGTAATTCATTCTTACACCTTATTTTTAAGTTGTTTAAAATAACTCTCACATAGTCTCATGTATTAATAGAATTTCTCTCATAAATAAAGCTTCATTTGTTTACTGTCTTCTGCCAATAATCCCTTTACCTCTTTTATTACACCATTTTTTTTGGACAAATTTTGTCACACCATTATTACCGCTGGGAATAAAGTTTTATTAGATCATTTAATGGGCACTAAAGCCCTTGATCTTATAAAATTTAAATATTCAAATATGTGATACTTCAATTTAATATTTGGGGGCCAATTAAATTCAAAATTTTATATATAAATTAATTAAGTAAGGAATATAAAATTACTTTATTCAAACAAGATATTTCAAATGTTAAAAATTTGAATTGAAGCATTTTAAATTACTTGCTCTATCCAAACAAAATATTTCAAATGTTAGGAATTTGAATTATAGTAATTCAATTTCCTTGTGCATTTAAAATTCCATGGAATTGAAAATGCTACTATCAAAACACTACCTTATTTATTTATTTTTTCAGTAGTTTAAGTTTTTCCTTATTTACATTTTATGTAATTTCCTCTACATATTCTGTTACTTATTCCAGAAACTCGTAGAGCCATTATTATTCTTAGTCTTATTTTATGCTTTCCTTCAGCTATTTGTATCTTTAGATGGGGAAGAATGAAAGAGAAATGAGGAGAAATAAATTTTTTATTTTTCGTTTTTTTATTTATCCTTCTTGTTCTAAACCCACACATACACATTTAAAAAAAAAAAAAAAAGAAGCTAAATTTATATTTAAAATAAAGAAAATATCAAAATTGAATTTTAATTTTCTATTTTTTCTTTTCATTCTCCATAATCTAAATATACCTTAAAGAACCCAGCTGGATGAAGGTTGAATATGATTTTGTCTTTTTTTTGTGGATAGAAATATAGGTGAAGTATGACACTTCAGTTCAAGGTCAGGGTAAGCCTTTGAATAAAAAATACTTACAAAAAATTTACAGATAACTTATCAATGAAAAATCATCTGAATATAAATTTCTTTAAATTATTCAAATGCTTTATTAATCAAACATATTGTTGACAAAATTACGATTACATATTTGATTAAGAAAATATAATTACAAACTTGCCCTTTTGATAATTAAGATTAGCATTCCTCTACACCATATACTTTATTTATTTTACAAGACTTGAAGATAATCTTCTTTGCTGAATATTCATTTCATCACTAACATAGGAGTCTTTGTATCCCTTGCAGCCGGGTTCTTGTGTTAAATAAATTTTTTTAAGTATTTATTATAAAATTTTTAATTATATAAAACATAACCTAAGAAAAGGATTTTATTTTTCTCCTAAAACAACTCAATTATGTTATGCTAATAATCTATATAAGAAAATGTTTGTTTTTGAGATGGAATGAACCAAGGCACCTTGCTATAGCTCTTATGGGCTCTTATCAGTTATATCTTTTAGCAACAATTTTAGCCAATCGTAAGTGAGGTTTTCATTAGTAAATGGAGGACATATAAATGCTTAAAGAATTAAATCTAACAAATATTGTCCTCATCCTTAAAAATAAATGTCCTATAGTTTTCAGAGATTTCCTGCTTTCTATTAGCTTGTGTAATGTGGCATACAATGTCATATTTAAAGTTCTTACAAACAACTAATAAATGATGCTTGACTTGATATCCCATTTTTAAAATGCTTTTGTAAAAGGCAAGCTAGCTAATATATATGGGACAACATTGTGGTGGTGAATTGATGCACTACATTAGGAAAGCTTGGAAGAATCAAACTTTTTGGAGTACTGCTCTTAAAATTGACATCCACAACCACAAAAGGCATCTGATAAGGGTCTCGTGATAATTCCTTAAGGACCTTCTTGAAGAAACGAACTTTCCAAATCACTATAGAAAACTTCTCATGAAATGTGTCACTACCAGTTCTCTTAGAATGGGGAGTAATGGGGAAAATTTTGAACTATTCCATCTTCAAATTGGTCGTTAACAAGGTAATCTTTTATTCCCGTATCTCTTGTGCCAACTTTCTATCAGTTCATCTCATCAAGGCCCAAGAAGCAAAAGTAATTAATATTCTGGCATAAAAGTTTGTAGAGGTGCCCACCATCTTTTGTATGTTGATGATTTAATTTGCTCCTGTTTTTTGTTTTAAAGCAAATCTAAATTCGCACTCCAAAGTTAGGCTAATTCTCTAAGATTTTGGAAGTTTCTCTAGTTTGATGGTGAATGGTGAGAAATCTGATATTAGATTTAGCTCTAATACCCCACACTGCTTTACCAAAATGATGGACTCTTACACTGTAAAATTAATCAAAATCTATATAGATACTTTGAAAAGACAACTCTAGAAGGCTAAACTTTTATTAGTTTAGCTCAGGCAACCAATTACTTATAAAATATGTTCTGATCACTTCTGTGCCCATTATTTATCACCTCTCCGATTTTAAAATATCCACACAAAAAAAGCTGCTAAGTGTGACTCCCTAATGTGAAGTTAACAGAAGAATTATTCACAGTTGTAATTTCTAAATTCTTTCTAACTACATAATATAACATAGATATATATGTTTAGTGAAGGAGTATCGATTTCCAAATTTGTGGTATCCACTGTCCAATAGTCGTCCTTGTAATTCTTTTACTCGCTAATAACAAGCCTTCTTTTAATTTGTCATAAATATTATATATATATATATAAAGATATAATTTATTTAACAGTGCAGTCCGGAAGACACGCACCTGATGATCAGGTTCTTATGGAAATATATAGGACGTGGTTCATGATCAGAAGCTACGTACGGACTGCTGATCACTACATCAACTAAACTGATGGTGATGATCAACTGGTTTTTTATATTCCTGATTATATATGAAAAATTTTAATGGTATATTTGACATAGAAATCTAAAAATAATTGAGGGAAAACAATAAATGATTCTTAAAGTTTTACTTAATTTTTAGTCAGGTCTCTATAATTTAAAAAATTGTAATTAAATTTTTATGTAATTTAACAAATTTTTAATTTAGTTCTTAAATTTAAAATTTTTTTTTAATTTTTAATGATAGTGTAATTGTATATTATCTTAACATTATAAATTTTATTAATTTAAGTTAATGTATTTATATTACTTAATATAAATTATATTTTATTTCATATATTTAAATTATTTTTACATCATTATTTATTTTTTTCGTGAGTTTGCTGACATGAGTGCTAAAATTCTAGATATTATTAGCAATATTAATAAAATTTAATGTAATTTTAACAAAATTTTGACAAAAAATACTTATTTAAAAATTTTTAAAACAATAAAGAATCAATTATAAATTTTTAAATTGTAAAGAACTAATTAAAATTTGAGTAAAATTATAGAGGTTAAAAGAATAATTTAACAAAAAAAAGATTTAAAGAAGAAAAAAAAAAACTCTGATTTGATTGTTTTAGTAATGATCTAGTAGGCTAGCCGACTCCATGATCATGAAATCACACTCGTAAGGGGGCCGGATGGCAATGGGGCAAGAGGGAGGGGCATGGATTGTCTCTGTGTTCTCTATTCCCGTATGCCTATTTAATTCTCACACCAATTCTCTTTATCTTCATTTTTTATGTGGGAGAAAAAAAAATTTCTCATCTTTAATTTTCATAAGAATTAGACAATTAACATGATCCTACAAGATTTAACCAAAATAATAAAAGATTAACTATGATTTTAAAGTTTTTAAATAAGATAGAAAGCTATAGAAAATAAATAAGGATCTCAAAATTCTTATTACTTTTTAAAGTTCATAAGTTACTTACTTTCTTTTTTTAAGTTACAAAATTAAGAAACTATTTAAATAATATATATATATATATTTAAAAGTATCTATGAAAATTTTTTGGGATGGGAATCCCATGGGGTGGGGGGCACGCATGATCCCTGTTTTTTAATTTTTTTTTGAAAAAATTTTACTTCCTAATCTTCATACTTGCGAAAACAAAAATTTATGTTCAAGTCATAAAATGAGACAGTCGTCGCAAGAATTGAAGCAAAAAGCTTTGCTATTCCTAAAGAGACCTTCAAATGCTATCATATGTTTTTAAATGTTAGATAATAATAGTATAATTAAGTATATGCATTCGATCATATATATAGATTATGTGATCAAATTTGTTTCATATACCATTCTTCTATCAAGAGTAATTTTCCATTATCGAATTAATATTTTAAGATGGTATATTTAAATGTGTAAATGAAAACCATAAATCACAAGAATGACAAATTAAAGATTAATTAATGAGTTAACTCTCCACTAAGTCTCTAGGTCATAAATTAAACTTCAATGTAAACAAAAAAAAAAAAAGGCGTATTTGCAGAACAACTTATATAAAAATAATGATGGTATCAAGTATATCTCTAAATAATATTGAAACACTATAGGATATATATGTGCTAATTAACAAAATGTCCGAGACACAAAAATCTTTAATAAATTTTTCCAATTAAATCTTAATATTTAAACTCAAACTCCAAATTCTCATCAAAATAATTTAAAAATCAAATGGCACTGGGGGTTCCCCCAAACACTTGAGAGGGAAAATCCATATGTATAGTTTGAGAGACTCCCCGTTGAAGCATTGGAGGGAACTCTAAGTGACACCCGATGACTGATTGTTTCTTTGTCTTCCTCGTTTTCTATGCCTTGTTTTAGTGGCAGATCCCACTTCACTATTTATATATATTTATAATATAGTATTGTCTTCACTTCTCTTTGCATTTAGATGCATTTATTGGCTTTGTTCATTCATAAAACAGTAACATTGGAAAAGCAGTGTAGGCAAAATGAACCTGGACGCAAAATGAGTGTGCAGAGAGAAACGTTGGAGGACGAGAATATTATTGTCGGGTGGCAAAGACTGCCGATTTCGAGTGGCCACATGCGATTCTATCTTTTCCTTTTTCTCCTTTTTTGTTTTTGCATTCGTTCAGAGAAACTAATCAAGTGGAAGGAATCTAGCTACGTGGGACTGTGTCAAACTCTCTCCTCTGAAATCCCAATATATTTTGGGTTTTCCATGTCTTGTCTTTTTCAATTTCAACTTGGAATGTCCTTGCTAATCAGATTCAAGCCACGCAGGTACACAAACCCAACTGATCTCTCACCCTAACTTTTTTTCTTCACTTTTTGTTATTCTTATAAATCGAGATCATTTCACAAATCTAATCTTAAGCTGCTCAAAATCGATTTCTCAAATCAAACTAAATTAAATTAAATCAAATCAATTAATGTTTGGTTTTAATTGATTTCATGTAAGCGATTTATAAATAGTATGATTCGATTTTCAATTTGTTGTGTTGGAATTTTGAATCAAATAATATGTATGTGTGTGTGTGTGTATATATATATATATTAGTATATGATATTTATTTTCTTACAAAATGTATCATTGAGCGATCAAGTTTGTTCTTTTTCTTATTTCTTTAGCTTATGTTATCTTTTTTTTATATAAAAATTTGACTTTGAAAAATTAAGTTGATTTTATAACTTTTAGACTAAATTTAAAAGAATAATATAATTTTTATCTTTAGCTTATGTTTTTCTATATTATTACTTGTTTATGAATTAGTTTAAAATAATTATAATTTTATCTTGCTAATAAATAAAATATATGTTGTACTTTTTTGTTATTAGGTGATATTTTATATATTAAAAAGAATTTGTTGATTGATAAGATTATATATATATTTAAATTGAATAAGTTAAAATAGTCTAAACTGCTCAAAAGCTAATTCGTTTTTAAAGTAGACAATTAATTAGTAAGAATTTGTTTCTTAAATAGCTGAATTAATTGGAAGGGTAAAATTGCTCTTTATCATTTTTGAGAGGGGAATAAATGGTGAATGTAAAAAAGAGTACGGTGAAACTGAATTGAAAGCTGAAGGGGATTGATGTGAATGAAAGCATCATATTATAGCCTGATGTTGGTTTTTGATTTTGAATCGCTTTTTATGAGCAACTTCAAGCTACCTAGGGCCACTGATCTCTTCAACTTCATCCTCCTCCTTCTTCTGACCAAACATCCTGACCAGGTTCAGCTAGTGCCTCCTTAATTCGCCTTTAAAACTTCATTTTTACATAGATTTCTTTCTCCATGCACCTTTATTTTGTTCTCTCAACAACATATGCAAGTTTCTCCACTATATAAACGCATATCACTTGCTGTGCATTTCCAACCCAACCAACAAATTAACACTAACTCACTCATCTCTCTTACTATTATCATCAATTTGTTGGCTGTCTCTTG